>CM046944.1:84345742-89155806 GCA_025698515.1 Gossypium sturtianum
GCTACGTATTGCTGAAGCTACTGGGGAACCTATGGATGTACTACGCGCAACAATGCTCCCATCTCTTCGATCGCAATTTCGAGGACGGTAAATTATTTTTAAGGGGGCGTAACTGCACATCCCCTAAATGGTGGTTATTCGTGATTGAATTATTTTCGGCTTGTGTTTAATTTGATATTATTTGGTGTTATAAGACTTAATTAGGGTCTTGAGTAAGCTTCGTTTAGTAGGATAATTCTTAGTAATGGCTTATTTAATGAAGAGATTAATGGCTTAGCACTTAAGTTAATTTAAGTGTGTATTAAAGCACAAGATGAATTAGCAAAGAAGAAAGAGCTTGAAAAGGTTGCATGAGGCCAGTGGTCCGAGAGTAGGTATAGCATTTTAAAAGTTATTTTGAAGGTTAGCTTTAATGACGTCAACATAATTATGATAGGTGGACTAATAATTTTGGTAAGTTGAATTGTTACTACTAAAGTGATGAATAAGGGATAAGATTCTAAGGTTATGGTAAGTATCTTGAAGTTATGAAAATCGAGGGACAAAGGTCAGTTTAGGAAATGGCTCGGAAACAACCATGGCCTTTATGCCAAGAACTTGGACTCACAGCGGCTGTGCTGGGGAGCCAAATTTTACCTTTAGTTTCAGCTAGGATTGAAGTCTTTTCTTTTGGTCATTTCTTTCTATTTGGTAAAAGGTAAAAACATTTTCTCTCAACACTTTTCTTTTTGGCCGAATTCTACATTGTGGTAAGCCTAAACTCTTTTGACCATTTGGTCATTTTTGATCATCGCTATTTTCTCCTTTTCATTCTCAAACCGAAACTTGCATTAACCTTGGTTCTCCTATGCATTTGTTTTGTTTAAACATCAAAACCTCCTATACACTCTTCTTTGTCAAATTATATTTATTTTCCATTATTTTGTCCTATAGCTTAATATACTCTTTGTTGTGCCGAAATATTCTTTCTTCTATATCTGAATCTCTAAATAATATTGAAGGTACATAGTTTTCTTCGTGGAATTTCTAGCAATCGGTTTTTGTGTGTGGTGGGTGGTTTATTTCAAAGGATTATTCTTTAAGTTTCGGTTAGTCAAGGCTAATAAACCTTAATGATGATGGTTGATTGTAGGAAGTGAGGCCATTCTTTTAGGAGTGTGTTGATAGTGTCTGGTTGGGGCCAGACAAGGAAAGTTTGTGGTCACTGGTCCTAATCTAGATTTAAGGCTTTCATAAATACAGTGTACATACACATCTTATAACTTTAATATGCTAAGTGTTAGGTATTATGCCTAATCGACGATGTGAGAGCGGATGCAACAATATCAAATGGTATTAATAAGATCTGTAAGTCTTTGTGATCATTTAGATTACTATTTGATGCTTTAGAAGCATGACAATATCGGTATGTGTATTATTGGACATATGGCAATGATAAATTTATTAATGTTGTTAAAATAAACTCTTTTGCATGATTTCAAAGAAATATATGACAATTGTTTCAGCGTATTGCTGATGAGTGGAGGGGTAGTGATATTCGTGTCGATTTTGACACCGCGTTTTGGTAACACATCGCGACTACTACTACCGTGAGGTTTGGTACCTCCCAGAGGTTTGGCACCATAAATGATTTCTTGTCCCCGTGGGTTAATTTCCACCGTGGGTTGGCCCCACTTTGAGATATGATCGTCGCAAATGATTTGGTATCACACGCATGGGCTGGCCCCATCATTCATTCGTCTTCTGACACCGTAGATTTGGTATCTCCTGAAGTGATTTGGCATCACACCGTGACTATATGTCACCAAAGAGCCTTTTAACACACCAGGTCTTTGGACACTGCTGCTGGTTTGGCACCACTGGTTTGGGTTTGGTACACACTAGTGGGTGGAAAGGCGCAGTGATGGTTGAAAGTTGTTGGGTATTTAAACTATGCATGTTAATTGGTTATAATTTGTGTTTGTTGTATGCACTAAACCGTAAGGGGTTACAATATTTAGCCTTTGGGTGACTCACCTTTCTTTGCACTTCTTTCGATGACTGCACATGCGAGAGCCGATGGACTTTGGTGTACAAAGGCAGGAGACTTTTATTAAAATGAATTTGGATTTTATTTACTCTTTCTTTAGGTTTAGTGTTGCGGTATCGTACAAGGCCTCTCAGTGAGATTTGGCTTATTGTCGCTGTGTTGAATGTCAGTTTAACTACTGATGATGCCAAACGGCATTATGTTTCTTCAAATTAAACGCAAATGTTTAGCCATCGCATATCTTAATTTTTAAACAACTCGATTTCAGCAAATATTTTAAAGTTTGGTTTACCAAAGAAATTAAATTGAGTGTATTTGAATAATTTCAAAATCTGCTTTTTAAATGGAGCCAAAAAATCTCTTCTCCTCAGAAAGCAAAACCAAATCTACTGCATTGTTTAAATGGTTTGTGCAATCCACGGCTATTTATGGTAAATATCACATATCACGATCGTGGATTCATCACACTATCAGCGCTATGTATATAGTATGTGATATTAGACTCATACGTTGTGTTAGTACGAGAATCGACTTCAAAACCGTAGCTTCTTGATTACAACCAAACGTAAATAACATCTCTATCCTCGTTCGCCGCTATGCTGTGTGTGTTAAAGGAGCTACGGCTGCATAAACTGTTTACATAATCGTCAGAATTATAAAATCATTAATCACCATCATCATGTCCCATCTATAGGTCAACGAGATTCCAAACAGTTTCTTTTAAAAGTATGCATGGCTGGACTATGCCGAACCTGCTGTAAAATTTCTAATTTAGTAAAACTCTTCTGTTTTACAGAACACACACCCTGGGCAGTGCAGTCATGCGGTGCCCTCTGACCGGCTGCTAGACACACCCATGGTCTTACCTTTGTCGAGCTCTCGGACGGTCTCACAAAGCCACCGTGTGGCACGCCCTGTACTCGGGCTGGTCGATCCTCCGAACCGGCGACGGCTACTGAAGTACTGCACGCGCGCTAAGGCCGTGTTCACTTGGGGCTAGCTACCGACTCACCTTCGATTTATCATCAGTGCACACCCATGTGCCTGAAAAAAAGGTGTGTGTGCAGCAGATATATATAGAAAATAAAGGCATTTACAAGCGCTACAATGCCATGCTACCACCACACATAACAAGCAATCGACGGGCGTGCAATCAAGTGCAATATTTGACAACCAAAATATACTCGATTAATCCATTCAATCTCTCTATTCAATTCATATTTCCTGAACATACCAATTTATAAATAAACTCATGATACAAAAGATAATTCATCCTCTATAATTCCATGAATCCCATATCTTTGCTCAAACCTATATGCCTTTCATCCATACCCCCATCACTTACCACATTTCACATCTGCTATCAAACCATACAAGCATCTATCCATATAAATATATTCATTAATGCATATTATCAACACATAACTAGCCACCAAGGATGGCTACAAGTCTATCTTCAACTTATAATAATCACCTATACATGCCATATCTAGTTATATACATTTCAAATGTACAAAAAGTCGGATAGTGTGATGATCGACGATCCCGATTACTCCCGAAGCCTTCGTAGTTTCAAGGATCTATAAACGTAACACACACATAGTAGTTTTCTCCAAAGCTTAAGCCAGGTAAGATAAATAAATTAGTATGAAAACATATAATCATATAGGAACATTGGTATAATTAATTTCGCAATAAGAAAATTTATTTAAGTGTATTCTTTTAACCAGTACGGCCACGCCTTAGATTCATCAACTTAACAACTTATACATGGCTCTCATACTATATTTTCCTATATCATTTCATAAATTCCAAATATACTAATCATCATAGGTTCATAAATACTTTACCTTCATACAATTTCCACCTGTTGTGCATAAATCAACGTGACTGAATGGATTTCATTTATCTCCACATGGAAGCATCTACATATCGCAGACTTGTACTCTGTTCGCCGCTTCGGAACTGGCCGAATAATAGATAATTGTAGAAACTGCATTAGGTCGACAATCAATACCAACGCCCCGCACGAGAGGTTCCTGCCATATCACGCCTATGTTCAGATTGTGGTCACAATCCAACACGACGCCATCGTCAAACTGACACATGGTCTTACACGTGAACCTCGACGCATGCCACAATCGCCTGACACATGGTCTTGCCACCAAATTTGTCAAATCTCAATGCGTCACGTCCCCAGACGTGGTCTACATGATATCTTTTCTGCATCGCATATCGCATGCGTTGGCGACATATACCATCCTGTATCCATTCCCAGGTTCAACAAGACTTCGATCAAAACTATGTCGATCTTATCTCTAATTCATGTGTATACATCATCTCTATGCATTCTCCACCATTGTCAATAATCACGATATTCTTAAATTATACGTATATGTTATTCTTGAACACGCGAGTCTCCGTTTAACGAAATGGAATGGTGTGGGTTACTCGGCCGTTTCGATCTTAAGTCCCATTTCTTGCCCTGATCTATACATATTCAATCTCCTAACTCTTTTATTTATCAACACATTCAATTCCACTCCAACACATTTGTGTGGCAATTTGCAAATTAGCCCTATGATTTTGCACACATTTTAATAAATTAGTCCATTTTCTCAAACATCAGCTCATACAAATCAATATTTAATCATGCTTACGAATAATGCTTATAAACTAAGCTGTGCCTATATTTCGTATCAAATTCACAATAGTCTCCTCAATTGTTATTTTCTCAATTTAAAGCCTCCTAAATCTTTATCAAAATTCTCAAGAACAAAATGAATTATTTAACACATATCTTCTATTAACACCTAAACTTACCACAAAGTTCTACCATTACATCACGGTACATTTCATGAACATCATCATTTCTTCCAAGTTGGCAACATGGCTTAGTAGACTACAGAAACACCAAAACATAAAATCATCAAAATCATAATTAATATACCTAGTACCTTGACTCTTGTTAATGGAGTGTCAGAAGTCTCAGCTTCTTCTTTCTTTTTCTGTTCTATTTTTCAGCGTGATGAATGAATAGAAAATGGACCATTTTTAATGCTCTATTTTATCTTTAATATATTAATAATCCATTTTCCAAATTTAACCCTCATATTATAAATTACAAAACATAATTTGCTACAGACCATAATCACTACTATCAAGATTAATTGAAATTGTTTACAAGGCCTCTTTTTATAAATAAAAGCCACAATCAATTTGGCTAAAAATCAACAGAAACAACTTTGCTTACTATATTTAATTTTTCTAAAACACACAATGTAAGTTGACAATTAATTCATTTACTAAACTCATCACATGCTTACTCTCATGAGATCAAAATGCATGGAAATAATAATATTAAAAATATTATATTTGGACCATTTCAGGTGGTCCCTAAAACTACCTTTCTGGATTAGGGTATAAACCGACAGCCAGCGGCAAGATCTCGAAAAACAAACACAAAAACAGATTTGTTGTATGATTTAAATAAAAAGTAAAACTATTTTTGTGCAAGAATGTTTTGAAACAACAAGAAAAATTTCACAACTCCTAATTTGATGTTTCGATGAACAAGACATAGGAAAAACGCCTTCTTCTTGGAAGCCAAATCTCAACCTCTAGAAACTTAAAAATCAATATAGTTAATCAACAGTAAAGCCAAACAGCAAGCACTAACTTAATTACAAGAACAAAATTAGTGATAGAAAAGAGAAAGATGGCATCTCAAGAAGCCTTGGAATCATTAAGTAATCCACAAATCCTTCTGCTGTTGTTCTAATCCTCTTCCAAGAAAAAGATTGGCAAGAAAAAGTTGAAGCATTCATAACCCAAAGATTGTTAAAATATCCTTAAAGAGAATCAAGAGCAATTCTGAAGAAAATCCAAAGAGTAAATTATTGTTACGCAACTAAAAAATATGTCAATCTTCATAGTGTGTGGCAAGAGCATCCATGCTACTTATAAATCTCTCTCTAAAATAAGCTTTTCAATCAGAATGGGAACAACTAACATGACAACTCATCAAATAAAACAAAAATAATTTAAGTGTGTGATTCTTAATGTAATTCACCCAAATGAATTAAATAGTCTCTCCCGGGTGACTTTATATATAATGATCTTACATCTTATTAAAATAAACGACTCAGAAGTTTAAATATTTCAGCACTCAGCTACTTTGAGTTAATTCGTCCTACATTCACTCAAAATTACTTCAAAACTGCAGAGATCTAATATCTTAACGGGCCCATTTTTCAACTGGTCTTGTGATTCATTTGTCAAATTGTCCTGCCTGCTATATTGCTACTGAAGCGCGCCTGTCAGTAGTGATCCTCTACTTCTTGACCAAGATTTAAGATTTGAATTTTGATTTCTCGGATTCCTGAAATTGTTCAAATAGCAGGCCTGATCGAAGAAGATTCGTGATTTCATGAGAAAAAACAACAAGAACCGAATATTGATTTTTTCGGTCGTGGCCACGCATATCTGGGGCATTTAGTGAATGAAGACTTGATGGTCTCTGTTCAACTCTTTCTTGATTTAATTACCTCAAGTCAAAAGATCGGCCTTTGGGGAATTTTTGTCTGTTCCCAGCGTATTTCGTGGGTGATCACAAGCAATATAGCAATTGGCGAGGGGTCGCTATGAAAGTTGTGTTTTTTTTTGAATTTCACGGTCGACATCCAAAACCATGTAATAATCAATGAATCCAATTAACTTCACATTTGTTTGTTGGTGGTGCTTCTCTATCGTTAATCCTTCTCAAGACTTCTGTTGTTCTAATGTCTTATTGTGTTGCTTTCTAATTTCTATCACGTTTGAATCCATTAACAAAAATAAATGAACACAATAACAATTTATGTTTCGAGTTACTACTTACTAATCTAAAGAAAATGGAATGATCAATTATATAATTTATCACCTTGGAGCATAAAAATAACTAAATAATAAAGTAAAAAGATAATAAATCCAAAATGTGCAATCACTAGGATGGCTCAAAAACAAAACAAAAAAAACAGCCTGTATACAACTAACTCTTAAACTCAAAAAAAGATTACACTATCAACCCTAACATTTTCGTGAGACAAGAAACCTGGGGCGCTCCACGCCGCAGCAGCAATATCGCCACAAAGGCCTCTGCTTCCACCGCTCACTCACGCCCACTCCATCTTACCCAAAGAGAATTAATGCACAATGCAGCAAAGCAGGTTAAGGAGGAAGACAAATCGAAAAACAAAAGAACAGCTATAGATAGTTTTTTATTTTGATATAAAAGCCAAACAATATTCCCAATATTTTAATGAATAATAAACACAGTAGGAACTAGCACAAAGTGCCAGAGATTTTGAAACTGATCTAGAGAGGTGGTATTTTTCTACTTCTTTTTTCGAAATAAATAAGACAAAATATTAAAATATAAATTTAACTCTTTTATCTTTTAATTACTGTGGCATTACCGTATTCAATCATTAATTCATCGAAGTGGATTCGCCCAGTAAGCAGGAAGGCGTGACTATTGAATGGTGCAGGGGATTCTGCTCTTCTATTTGGCTTGCCTTGGGGGATTAATAAAAGAGCTCTCTGCTAGCCAAAAAAATACTTAAAATTAGCTCGGGATTTACCACTGCTGCAACGGATTCGTACGCTGTTTGCTTCGTTGTTTGTTCCTGACACAGCGCTGTTAGCATGCAAGTATGGTACAAGATCATTTATCTGACTCAAAGCTGAGGTAGCAAAAGAGAGCTTTCAATTTTTTAGTAGTAGGACCGAAAGCTCAGTTTTAAAATCAATTACAGGCCCCGAGAATCGACGTCATTTGCGTGTGTGGCTTATTCCTAGCCTCCTAAAATGTCATCAAGCTTAGACTAGACCAAGGGTTCAATTTACCACCTAGCTGCAGCTTCATTTTTTTTTGCTTATGGATATTTTAATTCTCTCAATTCCCTTTGTGTCGCGTCAATTTAAGATCGTTTTCTGCGTGCTTAAATTTTGTCACTTAATTCTACTTTAATCCATTTTGGTCCTCTAATGACAGCTTTATGCGGCAAGTGATATTTTCCGGCTTATTTTCGGCACTGTCACTCACTTGTGTCTTGCTTACCAATTATTTTATTTATTTCTAATTCATCCTCTTAATTTATCCGTTACGTATACTACGTATTGCCTGAACTTTTTATTTATTTCAACTTTTCTATAAATCTTATTGCCTTTTATTTATTTATTATTATTTTTTTACATTTAAATAGATTTTTCTATTAAAAATAGATTTTCATAATTCTCTACGTATAGTGCAAATTTTTATTATTACACATTCATTTTTTATAATGTTATTATTATCGCTTGTTTTTTCTCTTCTTGCTATTTTATTATTCTGCATGTTATGTTTATTTATTTTTCTAAAATTGCAGCACATTTTATTTTTTTATTTAAAGCACCTTTATTTATTTATTATCAGTACACATAATTGTGCTAATACATACGAATCACACTAATATTAGTTATTCCCTCATTATCTATTTATCATAAAGCTGATGATATTCAATTCCGATAGCTTAGCTATTTTGCCATTATCATATCTCTACTGCTATAATATCTCACAGGGCCACGTTTGCCTGCTCAGCTTGTACGTGTTTTGCTGTATGTAATCGGATGTTTGTGTTGAAGATAATATTATGCAAACGCTCCACGAAATGTACCTCATATTAAGCTTGTATCATAGCAAGGTGTTGAAACTTACACAACAACTCTAAAGCAAGCACACTAGTGCACCTCAGAGAAGTTACACATGCTTATGGCGGACGTCTAGAGCAGAAATACAGGAAACTACAGAATCTCTGCGGAATCTGATCGATCACAGACGCAACAGCTGCCCAGGCCTTAGCTACCTTCACAGTGTGGACAATTGTGTCAGTTTTGTGTCACATGTGCCAAGCATCAAAACGTGAGTACATAACAGAGCCTGATATCCAACCTCAAGCCAACGAAAGGCCGAACGAAAGCTCTAAAGAGCTAGCAGTAGTTTCCAATGCCTACTCTGTGGTGTGCGTAATTGACGAGATGGGAGGCCGTTAATCTTCTCAAAGGCAGTGTTTTGCCATTGACACGCGCCAGCTGCTCGGCAGAAGAACAGAGATTAAAGTCATATACTCTCAGCCTATGTGCACATTCTTTTAAGCCATCGGACCAAAAGTCGTCGAGTCGGTGCCTAAATGTTGACCACTCTTCAGTCGCCTCGGACTCTACTTAGATCTCCTACTCTGGCCTGGAAGTTAACACACTCCTCCAACTCAACATTTTATTTTTCCTTCATTTATCATCGTCTAATATTACGACCCTTTGATTCTTCACTTACGCTGACCATTCTCTTGGACACTCAACATATTGTTAAAACTCCAGGCTTCTAGCTTGTTGGATGACCGCCTCTCTTTCTTCTGCTTACTATATTTGTCGGACACGAACCTCGTGGTTCCTTCTTCATTCGGGTCTCGCCAACTCTTCTATACTTCGCAGCTACTTGTTCCTATGTTTGTGACGCCACCAAATGAAGTGGCAGAGATTTCATCTCTAACTTCCGCTGAGAGTGTGGGTTGACATCGTTTTTGCTTCGATTAACCCTCTATATCTCTTCGGTCATTCACTTATATGTCCAGCCAAATTTCTTTGAACAACCAACAACCCAAGCTCCAAGCTCCTCCTCGAATGAGTGGAGGCTAAAGATCTATGACTGAATGACACTTACCAAATTCATTAGCAGATAAATGCTAATACGCTTTCATAATCCAATCCTCTGTTTATCAGCCGAAGTCAGCCAGGCTGCTGCTATGCTGGTAGGCTACCACAAGAAACATCATTGTATGATGATTGCCTGCATGATCTGCATGCGGTAATCATTCACAATTAAATACCATGCACAATTAGAGACAATAGACGCATGTGTGAGATCCAGAGTATTAGGAATCGGGATCATGATTCACAGGTCTAGGTCTCGTGCACAGAGGGTGCATTATAATTCAGGCATTCACACAAAGCCATTAACCTCCAAATAGTCATAGCTAGATGAGATCGGCTATAAATTTCTGTGCGTGGTCATCGCCTGAATCTAGGTGATAGTTTGCATCTGTTCATCATTCATCTCTCATTATGTTAAGTTGTATTACATATAGGCATTGATAGTACATAAAAGTGACACGTGAGGGGTAAGGACAAGGAGGTGGAGAAGGTTGGCAGCATCCTTCTGACTAGGTCCATAAGTTCGACTATCAGTTACTACAAATTGGATTCAGCGGATGTCGTCGGCTTCGGGATTCAGGCGGATCTTCGTCCAAAGAGGTAAGGGTTTGCCTATACTACTCAGCCAAAGTTAATAGCCTGGCTTCCGGTGGATTTCTCAGTCTCAATATAGTACTGCCTTCCGGTTGAGGCCTATGAGGCCTGTCGTTACTGGATGTACAACGGATCATCAGCAGATTTCACGCTGGGCTCAATACTGACTTCATGATAACACGTATGGTACCAACATTATTACCAGCTTGATGTCACTCGTCGGCAATTTACCAACAGTCACCAGTGGTCGAGTCAGGACGGTGTAGGCTGCCAGGGCAAAAAATGGAGAAAGCTAAGCTGTTTCTTCTGATTAGTAAAGTGATAGTACCGTCATGCGACCGGTGCATGGACCGAAGTTCCTGGTGACTCCCCTCTATTCATCGTGTGTCGTCAGAGGTGGTACTCATTGATACACCGATAGAGTGCGCTACTGGCACTCTGCACTTTTATCTAATTTCGTCTATCACTTGGGGAATGAAGCGTCATTAAGCCATACTATGCTGTTTGACTCGCTGGCTGTAGAAGATTACTCTTATGTACAGACTACTTCGACTTGACATACTTGATAATCAAAGGTTCGCTTAAAAAGACTTACTGCAAGAAACACTAAAATATAAATCTCTACAAGGGTTGACTCTGAGAATAGCGATTTAAATAAGTTTCTTCCCCGTGGCCAGTAAAATGGCATAACCACTATGGAAATCTACCCTCCAATTCAGTCCACCTTACTAGACTTTGTAGCTGATCTCAAGCAACGCCATAGGCTGAAGCTTAAAAAATGCTCTTTATCGAGGTTCGCAACACAAATCGAATAACGAGCTTGAATAACTTATCTTCAGTCAATCAAGCTCTCTTCAACCTACATCGCTCGCCATGAAATGATTGAACTGCAAACATTTAATACGCGATACGTATCCGCTTGGCCGTTGGTTAATCTGGCCAGCCCAAGTGTAAAATAGGTTTAATCACAAATGTCGGTCAATTTTCAATGAATGATACAGCAATTCGAATAGACAAAAGTATATAGTATAACTACTTCCATCTTTACATAATACCTACCTTTAATGATGATAAAAATTTCTTTTATGACAAATATAAGCCAGATGTGACATGTGAGAAGGTATCAGTATTCAACAACTTTTAACAACAATTTTCTTACTAAACTCAACCCATTAAATAGTAGAACAATTCTTCTAAAATTAAATGATGTTGAATCTCAATATTTATGTTGTGGAGATTCTACATATATCTATAATGTGTGATATTTGTTCGATAGCAGATTACGTCGCAGATTTATCCATAGGCATGAAATCATACTCACTCAGTAAGGATTAGAGTTCTTGAAGCTACTTGATTCTCAGACATTGGTATTAATTATCAGTTTATAACTTAAGCATGGGCGCTAAAGCTGGTGTTAACTCATAACGTGACGCTATTTAACCCGCTTCTATTACTGAAATCATCATTTAGTGTTAGTTTAATTTAAATAGTTGCACCATAAGATTGATCCGATCAAGGGTTGAGGCTTGCAATACAAGCTACAATAAAAGCTGCCTCTCTTCTCAAAAGTAGCGTCATGGCTAGCGCATCCAGAGTGTTCTGTCGTTTTCAGAAGCTTGTGCTGATTCATATTTGTCTTTTAAAAATTATTACCTAGATTTTAATTCTATGATCCTTTTCGTCAGATCCCATCCATCATTTGGGTTTCTATCGTTTTGTTACATAAATGATAGTTGCTTCGGGCTTTGTCAATTAGTAAGCCCTCGTTTATCTCTCTGACAATAAACACAGTGAGTACTTTTAACCTTCAGGAGGGAGAAGCGGCTTCTTCGAGAGGGTTCTACTTTCGATTAGGAGAGATGGATCGGGGATATTTCCCAGCATCCTATAGCACTCTATCATGATGAAGTACTATGCAGAGGCTGAAACGAATAATCAAATCGAATCGGTACCCACAAGTAGCTAATATAGAATTTGGTGCAAAAATATGCCAAATGAGTTTACTTTACTACTTTAATGAACTGATATAATTTGAAGGGCAGCAGCACTCAGTAATCGAGCCCCGAATCTCATAGTCTGCAATGCGCCCTGGCCATTGTTGTTTGTTTGCGCTTGCTTTTGTTTTTGATTGCACCAGCATTTCACATAAAGTGTTATCTGGTGTCTGAAACAGTAAAACATGTGGCTTGGAGTGATTGAAAATAACTACAAGCGTTCGCACTAACAGGTATCCAAAATGCACGCTAAGCGGTGATGTCCTGATTTGACTCCAGGTGCTTATCTGCCTAGTTCTATCTGTGACACATCTTTGTCCGGTGCTAACACTCCGGATACTCAAAAGTCTCTCACGGCGAGGCGGGAGCACCGTGGCCGGAAATGGACTGTGCAAGCAAAGAGAGCAATCTCGAAAAGCTGTTATGTGTGATTCGGATCTACCAGTATGTAAGCAAAGGACTGCATTGTTACTTTCCTTTGTATCAGATAGTGGCCAATGCGTATCATAAGCTTCTTAGATAGAAATTTATCTGTAAAGTTGTATTAAATGAACTGTACCACGCCTCTGTGCATCATATTTCATCGTGACATCTTCATCATATGGCCATTGCGCGACCCAGTTTCAGCAAAGCTTAATTAATCGTAATATGCGCTACTCCAAGACCTCGCACTCAGAGAACGAATCAAGCCCAATCATCACACCGCAAATTATGGCATAGGTGTAATCCCAACTAGAGTCGGATCAGTAATTGGAAGCATTTTAGAAACAAATTAAAGATTAAGCCTGTGGCGCTTAGAAGCAAGTTGAAGTTACAATGCACACGTAGCGGATCGCGAATCAAAGAAATGGCTGTGTGTCCACTTGGAACGCGCAATACAGACTGAAAGTGCGTAAAGAGTAATCGGTGCTTACCTTTCAGTGGATAATTAAGGATCGCTTATCCCTCAGGCACCCATTAAATGTCAACCCCGCCCAGCAGTGCTACCCAAAGTCTTTAATATTTATGAGAATGTCGGAAAGTTCTCACGCGCACGATCCACAGAGTGGCGGAACACTACTTATAGATCCCTGTTGCAAAGCCATTAATCATCTCATGAATTCACTGTGAGTTGTAACAAAGATGTCTAACAGTGGGACAACACGACGATTCACGATCTGACGTGTAGCAGAACAGATAGTGCAATTAATGACCACCATCAACAACGTAAAGGTGACGATTGGCTGAAGAAAACTGCAATCAAACAATGGAAAACGCTAAACTATTCACGTGATCGATGATGGAATGAAGGATTTTGTCTTAATCACATCTAGTAATTCCTCACCCAAAGTGTCTAAGACCTTAATTTGGAAAGAAGAATTGATGATAGATGAATTTGCGGCTCGCATCACTGTGTAAGGGAGGATGTACATGGGAGTCACACCATCCAAACCATTAATTGTAGATAAGCTTACGGATCTTAGCCGCCATTGGTATGCGGCTCAGCGCTAGCCGCTAATCAACTCATGGAAAGATCGTACGGTACCAAAGCCATAGTCGTAACACAGCGCGACCGGTGGACTACATATGTGTCCGCGATTACTTGCAAAACATGGAAAAGAAACAAGTGAGAGTAGTCAGTTTCGGCAAGATGGAGAGAAGAGTTCCAAGGCAACGCAAGTTCAACCACTCTCCGGAGAAAGAATGACTATGCTTTCTTGCTAAATCCTGGAAAGCCCCATTTCATTAACTTTATATGCACCTCACAAGACCGCCAATGCTAATGTCCCCGAAATGATGATTGAAGCATGCTAGTAAGATTGGCAAAGGAACGTGAGAGAAAAAATGCTAAAGATTTAAATCGAAGAAAGAAAAGAAACAAAGTAACACTCATGAAAGGCGAAGGTGTGATGACATAATAAAGGTTATTCAGGCCAATTCATCTACTGTCAGAGGCGCGGATCGTGGACAAACTGCGACGCTCGCGTCAAGATTTTTCATGAATCCAATGAAGATCAAACACGGAGAAAATGGGCAACCACACTCATCCCATGACATATAAAGAGTTATAACTAGTAATTTGTTTCGACGCAAGTATATAGTATCCTATTTTACTTAAAACTGGCAACCTCGCTCAAAATGGCTCACCATTAGGTACCACGTTTCTATGGTTCCAGTTGCGACACAGCGGAGCAGAGTCAACATTTCTAATTGAGGTAACTACAAAATGCATGCATTGAAAAAACTAATTTAATTCATCAAGATGGGGATCAGGCATCCGCAAAGATTCGTTCTCAAAATGTGGCAGTGAACGTGGAGATCTATTACCCAATTATTCACAAAGGTTAGACTGATGGAGATGGAGTAAAGAGAAACCAAACTGATGTATGAGTAAAATCCACATCACGAATGAGTTGGCAAAGATGATAATCTTGAGGATTAATTATGCAAGATTTGAGAGAGAGAGACCCAGCATGAAGTGATGCAAAGTTCCCCATCGGGCAAATCATGTAAACGGAGGATAAATTCCAAAGCTTGTTACAAAGTCAATGGATAAGCGCAAAAGAGTTGGAATTTCTTTCCCAGAAGAGTTCAATATTGTACCGAAGAATGTTAAATCTAAGTTATCAACGCTCATCCGAAGAAAGAGAATCGGGGGAAAAATTGATCAGCATGCATTTATATCCGACAGTGTTTTGAATAATCTGCCACCGCTTAAGAGATCCTTTGTGAACAAATCAGGAGTAATGTGTTCTAAAAACACCTTATTGCGTGCTTCCAGCTCAGAGCAATGAGAACTTCAGCAAAAAAAGGCATATGTCCAATTTTATTTCAATAAAAATGCATCTTTTGTGTCTCATTTGACAAATATTTTTTATATATTTCCATTTCATTCATACCATACCATATGTATAATTATTCTTAGATTTTTTTTGTTCTTGATCTTTCTGCATCCACTATATCTTAGATATCATGATAGTAGCGATTTATTGACTGAGTCTCCATTCGAGCAAGATATGTAAGATATGGAGGATTCTTATTTTGAAGATGATCGCAGCTGGAATATCTCTAATTTGTTGCATGATGGTAGAACAAGATGAGAAACAAAGACAAGGTCACGAATGTAAATTGTGCTTAGAGAGTTTAGAGGAGAAAGAGGTAAAAAGTGACTCGGAGCTTGTATTAAGTGGCAGCAGACAAAAGCAGATCTCATTGAGTTACTCGAAGAATTTAAGGATGCTTTGCATGGTCATATCAAGACATGCTCTGCAAGTTAATTTAATGATCCCACCTTTATCAGGTGAAGACTTGAAGTCCCATAATCGAAAAGGAAGTGGTCAGTCAATGCTGCTCAAAGTGGTAAGCTCGAAAGGATGCCCTGCGGCGGCCAGGGAAATAAAAAAGATGAAGTCAAGTAGCAACACACATGATGGTTTCTATGCTGATTAAATACTGAGGGCAGCAATATCATCCTCTCACCACACAAAAAGATGGTGGGGAAAGTACAATTTGACATGAGAACTATATTGGGATTTGAACAAAGGATGAACAATTTCCTATTGCCTCATGGATCACCTTAGTGGATAAATCAATTTCATTACTATGCGGCTCTCCTTCATGGATGGTTTCTGAGAGATATAATCTAGATAGAGATGCATCTTGAAGATATGGAAGAGACTACAGGTCAACATTCGAATTCATGACGGGGAAACATTTGCTATATAGTTAATGCTATTTGGATCGAAAATGCAAGTTAATGCGCATATCAAAAGAGCTACATGGTAACTTTGTTTCATGATATGATGCACAAAGAAATTGAGGTTTATGTACATGATGGCGATATGATTGCAAAATGCAAATGAAAATCAAACCCATCTCGTATTTAAAAAGAGCATATACAAGTCCTGACTTAAAATTATTCTGAGATTGAGAAAATTTCATCCAAAGCTCAATCAATAAAAAATGTACAGGCAATTTCTTCTGTGGCTAGATTAAGATCAAAATTAAGCTAGAGATTCAGTTAGTCACGGTGAAAAGGGGATCCAGGATTGAACCCTAAAGTCAAGACTATCACAGAGAGTTGCCTCCCTGGCATTTTTCGAGGGCCACTCAAAAAAAAAAAGGGTCCAGGTTTCTTTAGGAGATTAAATTACATCCTTGAAAGTTCATTTCCACAATTACGAGAAATGTGACCGTTCAATCATTCCGGCTCCTTCAAGAAACATAATCCAGTGTGTACTGGGATGAAGAATGCTAGAAGACTTTTCATGCTCAAAACATTACTTGTCCAACATACTCATGTTCTAGTACTAATGGCACATAACCCATAAGTACGATATTGTTCATATCCAGCGTATTCGAGGAATTCCATCACGGGATGTGGGTAGGCTTTGAGTCAACATAAGATGATGAAATGTCAAAGAAGGAAAGAAAGAGAGAGAGAAAATATACTATTGAAGTATAGTTCATCGAATGTGACAGAGGTGATATTTAATGGAGAAGTTGTACCTTAATTTGGACAACCGAGGTATCCCAGCAGAGCTGCTTAATTACATGATGTACCATACAACTGCAGCTAATCTCAAAATGGACCCTTAGCAGGATGGAAGTAGAATGTTCTCTAAATGGAAGGATGAAAGCGCTGCCCAATGGCAAATCTGCTCGCTCTGGTCAGTTTGATATAGTTCATGTTAAACTGACAAGGTAAGACAAAGGGAGTGCAAATAGTAGATTTTCTAGCAAGTAGGAGAGCTTGAAAGATTACATGAGCCTTCGACTTTTTTGATTTCCAAAGCGGAAGATCTCATGTATCGTTGCAACCTCGAAGAAGATGCTCAAGAGGGACATCCTTGGAAACTAAATTTTGGGAACTTGAGCAAACACTTTAGTGTGGGTACTTAACTGTATCCCCAAATAGAGATCATTATCTTTTACTAGTAAAACCCAGGATTTTGGTTTGATTGTACGAACAATATGGCAGAAGAAGCATGCATCATACGACCAGGCGACCATAGAACACAAGATCAAGTCCCAGTTATAAGGGGGGATTCTACACTCAGTGATCTATCAACTCAAAGGTGAGGGAGGCGAGCCCGGGTGATCGAAAATTGATCGCTCCGATTACTCTAGAGCTAATTGAAGGTTTGATGACATCACCTTTTTGCTACCTTCGCGCGAGATGAAAATCAAATGGTTGATGCTCTTTGCTACTTTAGCTTCCATGGTCAAAGTGAACAAACAAGAGGATCAAAAACCTATCCATATGAGTATTTATAAGACTCACCATTGCTCAAATCCGCCTATTGTTACAACATCAAGAAGAAGAAATAAGGATGATCACCCACTTCTCGTACCAACTATGCGATATGTGAAGAATCATAGTACCCTAACCAAGCAGTTGAGAATATGATAAATCGGATGTTGAGAAGCCGTGTCAGGACTATATCTTAGATGGGAAGATCCGATACAAAGAAGAAAGTCAGAAACTGGTGCATACTAAGATGTGCGCTGAAATCGAAGCGAGAAAATCGGAAGAAATCCAGAGGTGTCTACACATGCTAATGGTTTTACAATGGCCACAAATCATGAGATTGGATATTATTATCCACTATATAAGGAGATTGTATTGTTTATCTGCCAAGAGATGCCATATGCAAATTTATAGAGACAAAATTCATGGCTACTCCTTATACCTCTCCATGTCATGACTTCTCCATGGCCTTTCTACAGTATGTGGGGCATGGATGTCAGGTAGCAGATATCACCAAAGCTTCAATAGGCATCGATTTATCTTGTGGTCGTACCGATTTACTTCACCAAGTGGTGCGGTAGAAGCCACTATACCATATGCCAATGTCACAAAGTTTAAGGTAAAATTCTTTGAAGAAAGAAATCATCCAGCGCATGAGATGCGTAGGATTATATCACGAGCAATGCACTAAACTTTGAACAATAGTGCGATGCGCGAGGGTGTTAGTCAATTCAAGATTAGACACCACAACTCGGCACCATATCGGCCTGCAAAAATCAATGCGTGGATGGAGGCAATGCAAAATAAGAACAATAAGAAGATCGTGGGAAAATGTAGACTGAGACTTATAAAGATTGGCATGAGAATTACCATTTGCCCTCTATGCCTATCAAACATACATTGGTGATCCTCCCACCTTAGAGGCAACGCTTTCTGCTTGGTTTATAAAGTGGATGCTGTGTTTCTGCTATTGAAGTAGATTCATTCCATTGATCAAGTCATTCCTCGAGTTTTGTCACTCCGGTATTAGATGAACGAATCGACTTCGATATGAACTTGAACTTGATCTTGAAGAAAAGAGGCTTACATGGCGTGCTATCTGGTCATGGTCGTGATGTACTGCGAATAATGTGAGCTTATGACAAAAAAGGTTCTGCCCTTCAGAGAATTCCAGTGTGGGTACTATAGTATTGAAAAGATCCTGCCCAACGCGGCCTACAAAAAGGATTTCAAAGGGAAATGGATCCCAAATTGGGAAAGGACCTTATGTGGTAAAAAAGGCCTTTTGTCTAGAGGAGCTGATTTTAACTAAGATGGATGGCAAAAGCACTTGCACCTAATTATTGTTGTGAATTTAGATTCAAATACTAAAAAGTACTTCACCTAAAAAGAAAGGAGAGACGCGGGAAATCCTGTAAAGGGGCGCGCTTCTGAGACAAAAGGGTTTTGATTTGAAAACCAAAGAAAGTTTCAAATTTGGATTGAAGATTGAAGCGTGTGATGGTTGAGTCTTCTGTAGAAGGAGAACGTTACATCTTTAGGGGCATCAACAAAATACTTTAGATCTCCTAAACACATATCAAGCTCAAAATGGTCCTCTCGAGAAGTTTGAGTAGACCAGCGCTCAGTACTGATCAGGGAGCACCTAGTTTTCATCTTAATCATATTGTATTTTTAGCAGGATTTTGCTATCTTTGATTAATTTATTCATTTTGAAACATCCGCTCGCCAATAAATTTCAACCTTGTCCATTGTTACAATCTTTTCAAGTATATTTTTACATTGAAATAATGATTAATGGACTAATAATATTCAAGAAAAGGAGATTTTTAGATATTACCTCGGGTTTTCTAAATAGTACAAGGACTCTCTGTGGAAGCAAGACCCAGTCGGTCATCAGGTCTAACTAAATTTAAGAGTTTGGGGAAGGAATAGTCTAAATTGTGATTATTTTTTGAAAGTTTTCACAAGATACCAAGTGGAACAAGAAAGTAGGAGTAATACGATAGTGATAGTAACCTGAACAAGTATACAGTCAGCTATCCTAAGCATTAAAGGGGGATCATTCTCAAAAAAATGACATTCAAAAGTATTCATGCCGCAAACATCATTCATACACATCTAGTTAGTGGAGCATTTGATTCATTCCGATCATAACATCCTAATCGCTTTCGTAGCACAAATATAGGCCCATGAAATGGATTCTAGTCATGTTCCCAGCAGAGCAGTTAGTCTTAGCTAAGTATCAATGAAACCACAAATCCTATACCGTTTCAGTAAAGGATGGATTGAAGTCATCGCGCAAATCCGATAACGAAAGATAAAGCAAAGATCGCAGAGTAGATTAAAGCCACAAGTCTTATCTCCTAAAGTTTATGATGATGGATGAAGCTGACGATAAGAGAAGCAAGATACATCTTATTTCCTAAGGGTTGCTAGAACAATTAAGCTAACAATTACAAATCTTATCTCCGTAGAGTTGGCTGATGAGCCGATTAAAGTTCTTATCTCACGGTTGTAGTGGTTGGCATCAAAGATAGCTAGTGAATCTTATTTCGTTGTGGAACAAATTAAAGCTACAAATTATAAATCTTATCTCTCACAAGAAGTTGGCAATGCGGATTGAAGTTACAAGTCTTATCTCGGGTTCCGCAATGGAGCAACAAGATAGTCTGAATCTTATTTCCTCAGAGTTGTAGTGGAATAGATTAAAGCTACAAATTACAAATCTTATCTCCCCTAAAGTTGCAGAGATGAGCTGTTGATTGATTAGTTATGCAAGTCTTATCTCCACTAAAGTTGCCGATTGAGGATGTATGATAAGATAAGAATCTTATTTCCGCTTAAAGTTGAGTGGAATGTGATGCTTAAGCTACAAATTACAAATCTTATTTCTCCTTGAAGTTGCAGTGGAGGTGGGTAAATGGATTGACGAAGTTAGCAAGTCTTATCTCCTTGCATTAGATGAGCCAGAGGTTAATAGCTATATCTCTCGACAAGGTTGCTCGAAATAGGTTGAAGATACACATATCTCCTTTAGAGTTGTAAAGTGGAGTTGGAATGAAGGCTACTTGAAGAAAAGTAGAAGCATCAAGGGAAGTCGCAGCTTGCGATGACGTATAAAAATTGGCCCTCTTTAAAGTCTTTGCTCCATTCCCATTACATGTCAATGAGCAAAAGAGGAAGGCTGAATGACGGGCCAATTTTATCATCAATAAAATAAACCAAATAATAAAGTAAAAGATAATAAAATCCAAAAAGATCCATTTTAATGATATAGCCTAAAAGCAAAAAAAAAAAAAAACAAAGCCCAAAATACAAGCTGAAACCCCTCCTCAACCTAACAGTTACAGACACTACAACATAATCTAACACACATTTTAGGTAAAAGAAAACAAAGAAACCTAAGCCCTAGCTAACGCGCTTCTCCACGCTCATATCGAACAGGCGTGTCCACTGCCCACCTTATCACCCAGCCCACTCCAATGTCACACCCAAAGAGCAGCGTACCCAGAAGAAGACAATAAAGAAAAAACAAAAGAATAGCACATGATAGTTTTGTATTTTTGCTATAAAACAGTTTATGTTGTAATTTTACCAGTTTAACACAAACACAAAGAAAATATATACAAAAGTAGAGATTTTGAAATTGATTCAAAAACAGGTATGTGATTTTCACTTATTTTTTTATTTTTCGAAATAAACAAGTAATAAAATATTTAAAAACATAAAAGCGGAACCTTTTTTTTTATCTTTTGCACTGTCGTTTGTGTTATTATCGTGAGTTACGGGATCGTAATCCATTGATTCGACTAAAGGAGATGTGTGGAGGACAAATAAATAAGTCGAGGGGATTTCTTCGTTCTTTTTTATTTTGGCCCGCCTTTGCTTTGGTGATTTCAACTCTAAAAGGAGTTCTTTAAGTCAAAAATACTAAAAAGGGTTTCTAGGTGATTTTTAATTATGACCACCATGGACGGCGATCGCCATCGCCCAATCGCTGATGACCAAAGTCAAAGGCCGCGCTAAGACTAACGTGGCGACTGATCAAACCAACGACACCCAAATGACTCCGGGCCTTTGAGAGAGCAAAAGAGAGGCTCTCAAATTTTTTTTAAAGAAAAGGTGAGCAGTAATGAAGTTTTAAAAAAAAATCAGCTTTATAGGCCTTTGTAGATCGCGTCTATTTCAGTTTGATCGTAAAAGCGATCTGTCTGACTCTGGTTATTGAACCAATAGAAGGCTGCTTAGGCCCGCACTCTCAGGATCCATCATAGGACCCGCGTGGTTTGTGGCAATGGGATATTTACCCTTTCAAATCGCTTTCCTGCGCCAACCTGCTGTCGCTTTAAGTACAATTTAGCTAATCTCTGTTTTTATTTTGTCACTTAATTTTACTTTTATTTTCATTTTGGTCCTTCTAGAATGGTGCTTATAATGCAAGGGATATTTTCATTTAGTCCCTATTTTTGTTCGCTGCTTTCATTTTAATCCTTTGTCTGCTTTACTAATTATTTTTTATTTATTTACAATTCATCCCACTTAATTTCATCTGATTTTGATTTAATCTTTAAATTAGCCTATTTTATTTCAACCTTTCCATAAACTTTTATTTTGTTTTATTTATTTATTTATTATTATTTCTTTTTTACACTTAAAAATAGATTCTTCATTAAAAATAGATTCTTCATACTCTTTTAATTGTGCAATTTTATTATTATCATTATTATTTTATTTTTAATGTTTTCATTATTCTCGTTGTTTTTTTTTTCTTTTATTATTTTAATATCTTCATGTTATGTTTATTTATTTTCTTTAAATTGTTAACATTTTCAATTTTTGTTTTTGCATTATTTTGTTTTGTAAGTTACCTTATTTATTTTATTATTCGCGATCTGATTATTAATATTGTTGTCATTATTATAATTACATTATTATTATTATAGTATTCTATTATATATTATTTATCATGTTGATATTCTACCTGGTATAACTGGCTTTTACATTATTTCATTATCATTGTACTATACATTACGATTTAAAATGTTTGTTTGTTTTTCATACGATACCTGGAATGAATTAAATATATATACCATTTTAAGTGTTACATTAATTTTATTTCGATGCATCGATAAAAGGAAATTTTTTAAAACTAGACAATGTTCCCGATATTTTAGAGATTTGAGAAGTATCGATCCTAACTTTCACGCTGAGTTTCTGATTTTCTCTGTTGGTTGAACCTAAATGACCGAATATCCTTTTAAAATTAAAATACATGAGATTTAACTAAGTAATAAAAAAAGAATGAGCTTATTTTTTCGAGATTTCAAGGTGCGGTCCTTTGTCCTCAGTAACTTTACGATTTTATTGGATGTGACCTTTATTGTTGCCTCCGAGATAAAGAAGGTCTTTCAGCATACGATTTTGATTTATTCAAGCGATTTTTGGCAAGTAAAATAACATCAATATAAAGAGGGATTGTATTTTAAATTCTTTTCTCGAGTTTTCAACTTTCGACACTAAGACATTAATTAATCAATTAGGTACCAATTTTGAGCATTACGTAGGTGCTAATCCTTCACTCGACTGCAAGATACTCAGAACCCGGTTTCCCTGAATTTTGTAGACAAAAAATCATCGCTTATGAGTAAGTTTAAATTTTAAAAATGATTAAATTAAAGGTGATCCCAAGATCACACCTAATAAAAAGGATTGGATGGCGACTCCCATTTTTTTTTTAAATAAAGCGACAAGACTTTCAAAAAAAAGGTTTTAGGTAAATATTTCGGATTTTAAGGTTAATATATTTGAAAAAAATAGTATGGTTCACGATTAATGATTAAATATTTTACATTTTTATATAATTCAATAATAATAATTCAATTGGGTGGTATTAATCTATGTGTATCGACGCTTTGAACTCACTGAACACCCCCTATCTAAACATGACTCCAAAACCATTGTTAACAAATGGGAAAGGTAAAGGAAAGAGCAAACAAAATGGTCTACATATGTTTATTGATTTGGCATGAGCTGGGCTGTGTGGGTTGTAGGGCTGGGGGCGTACGACTACCGACTGGGCCTAAAATGTAAAATTACTATTTATACATCTTAATGCATGGTCTAATTTTTTAAAAAAATTTTAAATTAGTAAATAATAAATTTACATTTTCTACCCCTCTCTAAATTATAAAAATTTGATTTAATCTTTTTACAAATTATAAAGATATAAACTATAAAAAATTAAAAATTTCATCTTAGTGGCCCCCCTAAAAAATTATTCCTGGTTTCGTTAGCTGGATTTAGCTCTATCATCTAAACTTAGAGACTGTTGATATACAGGCTACAATTAATTTGCAATTAATAATATATTTGAGTGTCTGTATTTTGTGATGCAAAATTAGTATGATAACGCCTTCAGCTCTCCAAGAATTATTTTCATTGTACATTTGTCCATCCAATAATAGCACTATTTTTTCCTTTTCCTTTTCTATATATAAAAGTTTTATGAAAAATAATAAAATCTATGTAACTATCAAGAATTTACTTACTTACAAAGTATTTATTTTGTTTTGGTTTAAGTCATAACATCCTTCTCCAAAAAGAATTCAGTACTTCTACCCTCCCAATCCATCCTTTTCGCTTTAAAACGTTCCCTAATAATACATCATTACATTTCTGTCTAATTGATTTCTAATTGATTACGCTAGTTTCATAACTAATTAGGTTAAATTTTTGATTAAAATATATCTAATTCTTTTAGACACAATGTCTATAATTACTGTAAATAGAAAAAATAATACGCTTGAGCATGTAAGCACATATTCTCCAAACACATTACATATTCATAATTAAACTAAGACTCAATCAATAATTTAAAGAAAGTAAACATATTAATGTCTCAAAATAACTCATCATGAGAAGAAAAGAGATGGGCATGGACTTTAATTAGATTAACGTCCACAATTTTATATGATTTCCTGCAGAAAAGTACATTAGGTATTCTAATAGAAATTTAGTTCGCTAACGCAAAACGCATTCTGATTGTGGTTCATTAATTAATTGAGAGAATATATCATTAATTATCGCATCCTTTTACTACGGCTTTGTGCTTTATTGGAATCTGGAATACGAGGTGCATATTTTCAAGATTTATTATAATTATTTATTTATTTTAAAATCTAAATTTTATTTAATAAAATTATGAGATTTATGAACCTATGTGATGCTTAGATGGTCACGTAGGGTGTTTTCATCGCATTTCTAGGTGTGACTTAGATTTGAGTCAAGCTATATAGTCGTGGCTAGTTTGTTCGATAGAACTTCTTCGAACAACTTTACCCTATTAATAATAGGCCATGATACATTAAATAAATAATATTGAAAGATTTGAAAATAAATAATATTAACTTTTTAATTAAATATAATTAAATTATAATTATAATTATTTTACTTTAGACTTTTGAGTTTCAAATTTTAGATTTTAGGTTTTGGTTTTGCGTTTTCATTTATGGATTTGAGGTTTTGGACTTCGAGTTCTGTATTTGATTTATTTATGTTAACAATTATAATTAATATATTTTTTAAAACAAAGTTATTTATATTTAAATTTTCAATATTTTTTTGTTTCACACATAGATGATGAGATGTCATCTTATTAGTAACTCATGCATGAGACATATACTTACCATGCATCAAATTCACGTAAAAAATATTTTTTTAGATTCTTCGAGGACAAATTTCCATTTTAATTTTTGAGGAGAATATTTGATGCATTGTCTGATGACATAATTCCTATGCACTATCTGTGTGAATAATAACATGTCACTTCATCATTAAATAAAACAAAAAGACCATCGTGGAGGACTTATAAATACTAATAATTTTATTTAAACATAGTTAAATAATAATTAAATTATAAATAAATGTTAAAATCCTAAACTTTGTGACCTAGAACACTAGACCTCAGATCCTAAGCCCCCAGTAAGCCCCTAAACCTCAAACTCCAAAATACTAAATCCTAGAGTTATTATTTATTTATAATAGTTATGTTTTATGTTTTATGTTATTATTCATTAATGATGCATGGGACTTATACACAAATGGTGCATCCAATATTACTTTGTTAGGATTATAGTGTAAATTTAAGCCACTATACTATAATCGGATATTGAGATTTGTCAGCGTATTTTATTTTTTGATGTTAGTCATTATACTTTAAGAATATGGATAAATTTACTATCTTCAACTTTTTATGTTATTGAAATTAGCCATCAAACTTTGAATTTTAATTACTTATTTACCAACTTTGATTTTTTTCAAAAAATAAAATTT
Organism: Gossypium sturtianum; assembly: GCA_025698515.1. NCBI lineage: Eukaryota > Viridiplantae > Streptophyta > Magnoliopsida > Malvales > Malvaceae > Gossypium > Gossypium sturtianum. The sequence goes on from CM046944.1 coordinate 84,371,652, forward strand.
TACCCGTTAGATATTAAATTTAATGATTTGAAATAGAATTTAATGGAAAAAATATTATTTCAAATATTTTTTATTTTAATAGTGAGCATTAAGTTACGTTCTAAAATTATTAAAAATTATAAATCTTCAAATTTTTATTTAATGGGAGGAAGATTTGAAAATTTTCAAATTATATTAAAAATTACTTTAATTTTTTGTAAATTTCAGTTTTATTAATAATTAATTAATTTTAATTTTTCAAATAAAATATTTAAAATATTTTTTATTAAATTTAACTTAAGTTAATTTAAATTAAAATTGAATATTAAATTTAATAAAAAGTTAAACTTTAATTTCAAAATTAAGTTGCAAAATTTAATATAGAGTTGAAATAGAGTAATAAATTATACAATGACAAATCTCAACAAAACTAAAACATAATTTACATTTTTTTTTTCTTTCAACATTCCTTAACTCCTTACAAACCTAAAATAAAAAATGTAAGTGCTACTTGTTATGGAATATAATAACGCATTAATTGTAAAAAGTTTGTTAAGACAGTTAGCTGGTTTCAGTTGTTAATACTTTTCTGTATTAAATATCAGCTTGGCTTATTCTTCTTTTTTGAAGAATTAATTCAGAATACTTTTCATCTAAGTATGTTAACACTCTTCACAACCAATCAAATTATCATTTTCCCACACAAACAAAACCCAAATTCTGTTTTCATTTCAATGGAACTTGTATTACACTCCTGCAAACTCAAACCCTTCCTTTAACAACTTTAGGGGTTCTTGGATAGAGCTGCCACCGCTTATGGCGACTCTCCTTCCATTGTTTTACAACAATGTTTCATACACATGGTTGCAAACCCACTGCCGATGTCTCCAGATGGCATCATCGTTGACATCCTCGGCATCCAACGTGGCCAAGTGGTGTCAGTTGTCGCCCCAAATGTTCCTTCCATGTACGAGCTTCAGTTTGCTGTGCCCATGTCCGGGCGCTGTCTTAATAACATCAATACTCGCCTTGATGCTCACACTTTGTCGATACTCTTACAGCAGAGATCCAAGCTTGTTTTCTGTGGACCACCATTCTAGTTCACTTGTTCTTGAGGCAATCTCGTTGTTTCCAAGGAACACCAAACATCCGCTACTCATCCTCATTGATGACGAGATGGTCTCATCAGGAAGCAAAAAGCACATCATCAACCAGTCACTTTCTTGATCATTACGAGGGGATACTGGAAGACGGTGATCCAAAGTTCAAGTGGGTGAGGCCAAAGAGTGAATGGGATCCAATGGTGTTGAACTCACACATCAGGCACAACATCTTGTCCAAAAGGTGTGAGCTTTAAGGCCTTATAGGGGCAATTTTCATAAAAACCATGGATGCTTTGGGTTGATTGGTCGGTTCCAAATCAACCTGTTTAACTGATGGACTCTACCCATTTTCCATGCTAATGGAGTGGAGCTTCCCTTATGGGGTATGGCTGCAGTAGGAGGGACCAACATTTGCCTCCGCAAAGTTGACCCTTCACAGATTTACCTGTTTGATCAAACAACATAAGGTGACCCACATGTGTGGTGCACCTGTAGGTTCTGAACATGCTTTCAAATTCACCTACAGACCTAGAAACATTAGACCACCATGTCCAGATTCTAACGGCTGGTTCACCCACCAGCACCAGTACTAGCCAGAACCGAGTCGATGGGCTTTGTGGTGAGCCATGGTTATGGATTAACTGAAACTGGAGGAATCGTTGTCTCATGGGCGTGGGAAACAGAAATGGAACAAACTTCCATTAACAGAAAGGGCCAGGCTAAAGTCAAGACAAGGAGTAAACACTGTTGGTTTAACGGAAGCCGACGTTTTGGATCCTAAGACTGGGGAACCTGTTAAACGTGATGGAAAAACTGTTGGCGATGAGGTTGTTTTATTTACGAGGTGGGTCTCTCATGTTAGGAATGGTATCTCAAAGACACTGAAGGAACGTCCAAATGAATGAGAGAAAATGGCTGGTTTTATACGGAAGATGTAGGTGTAATTCACCCAGATGGTTATTTGGAAATCAAGGATCGATCCAAGGATATAATTATAAGCGGTGGGGAAAATATAAGCAGCCCTGAAGTTGAGTCGGTGTTGTATTCACATCCAGCGATTAATGAGGCAGCAGGCGGTGGTGGCTAAAGCATAGCCCTGATAAGTTTTGGGGTGAAACACCATGTGCATTTGTTAGTTTGAAGAAGAATGGTGAGTTGACTTAGAAACCAAGCGAGAAAGGAGATTATACAGTATTTTTAGGGATAGGTTGCCATTATATGGTGCCGAAGACGAATGGTGCTTGAAAATGAGCTTTAGGGCTTCCCAAGACTTCAACATTGGGAAAGTACAGTAGTTCATTCTCAGGAGAATTGCTAAGGCTATGAGTTGAGTTGGCCTGCCCTAGGTTTGGTGGTGACGTAACGTATCAATATTTTGCTTGGTATCAAAATAAATTCAGCCTTTTTTCTTTCCATCTACATGCACCAACTGATCAGTTAAAGGCAACAAATCCAAAGGAGTTAAGCAGGTTAAAACCTAGTTATACTATCTCGAATGGCAAATGCTTGGTAGCGGAATGTATCGATCGGTTGTGCCCGAATAAGCTTGCGAAGAAAGCGGCGATGTATGACAGACTCTCCTCCCAAGTCTTTAGATTCTTTCGAATAATTGCCCAGTAATAGTGTTGACAAAGCTCGATTAAACGACCTTACTGTTTTGCCCGATTTGGGGTGGCACATTGTTGAGAACAACTTGTGTGCTCACTTGCTTCCCCATAAGGTCCTCCAAAAATGGTACAGGAACTTAGTGTCTCGATCAAAGGCGATGGTCCTATCCATGGTCTAGGCGCCTATGCCATGTATTACGATCTCCACTAAAAAATAGATTAGCAACATTTAAAGCATCGCTAGGAGTTTATTACACGCAACAAAATGAGCCATTTTTTGAAAATCTATCTACTACAACAAACACTGGAGTCTTTGCCATTCTTTGTTCTAGGAAGCCAGACGGAAATCCATGTAAATGTCCATCCATGGTGCTTAGGAATCCAGGCGACTAGTGTAAAGTCCATGTGGCTTGATCCTTGATTTGGCCTTCTTGCAAACAATACAATACTCACCACTTTTGCCACATCTCATTTCATCTTCTCGACAAATAGAAGTGTTCTTGAAGTGTAGCCAAAGTTCGCGCTTGCATGCTATGTCAAAGCGACCCATTAGATCCCGCCATAAACGCTTATGCATGAGCCAACACGTGTCTCTAATTGATCCTTGAATCGGGGTATACTGACCTTGTTTTTCTCTGAAAAAGTAATATACGTGCATCAAGTTATTGCATGTCACATACATGCACCCTCTACATAGCATTTTTAAACTTCAAAAATCCCAAGATTAGTGGCCTTACAGCCTAACAGTTGTAGATTAAAGAGGCTACTAGTATAACTTATCATTTGTATACAGACCTAGCAAGTATACTCTTACTCGTAGCATGTAGTAGCGTTCTAGAGGAGGATGATCTGGGATGCCAAGCTCTATTGTCAGTTATCTTCATCGTGCTCGGAAGCAGCTCACTAAGAACAAATAGGCTACGTATTAGGGTGGAAGACCTTCCTCTGGTAGATGGGCTACATCCTCGGCTGACAAGTCGCTCTCCGCTCCGAGTCGACCGGCTGAATAGGCTCCCCCACTCCTACGCGCGAGCTAGCACTGAGCACTCTTCTTCTACGAAAGGTGAAACCACTACCACCTGCTCCAATTTCATGGCATCCACTACGTCTCCTACTCCTGGTATTATTGTTATTACAGATAAGGGCGACATAATTGGTTATTAATTAGTTACTAATAAAGCAGGCACTAACATCTACTGCATTAAAAATCTAGTGAAGGAAGAAATAACTAACACGGTAATTGTGATAACATGATATTACTGGGCGCTAAATGCGCCAAGGTCACACTCCTAGATGTTGCATGCTTGCAATACTCTACCTGGTTGGCGATATATCGACATACATAGAATGACGAGGCCATTCTTGGATCGCTCTTAATCTTATCTTGATCCACCTCGACGAGGTTTTACCACCTGCGCAATACAATGGTAGCACATCCAACCCTCGACGACACGATAGCGTACGACTCTTCTTCAAAAGATACTCCACAGACACAGAAACTCGAGTGGACCTGAATGGGATGAAGTGAAGGCAATATGATGAATTATGGTATATAAATTAGAATGTCATCAAAATAAACTACACAAATATGACCAATGAAAGACATCATGGTTCATCAATCTCATATGAAGGCCTCTGCCCAGCAGAATTTACAAAGAGTCAGAATAAGAACTTATTGGCTTCCCTAGCGCCTAGCGCGGTGACGAACTGCTTGCCTATTTGGCACCCCAATCCCAATCTCTCCCGCATGTCGTAATTTGATGATAATGCTTTCACCGGATCGATCTTAGAGAATAGTTTAGTGCATGCGTGAATTCATCTAACATATCATCAGAGTCTAGGGATAAGTGGATGTGACTGATGCTGATTAATGGTAATTTTGTTGATGGCTCTAATCTACGCACATCCCCACGAACCATCCTTTTAGGTAGGGCACTAACAGCTGATCACTGTAAGCGCATGGACTTAAACTTTCCACGGATGTATCCTTTCTCCATTAAGTCCGCTACTTGCCCCGGTTTACCATTGCGTCATTAGTTTCCTGCCGGGCTGTTTAAGGGTTGCTTGATTAAGCGCGATCGGTCGATTTGTAGATTGTGCAGGAGGCAAGACTAAGTCTCATTACGGTGTTCGATGCCTAGAAGTTATGTGCAGGCAACCCACTAGGCACTTTCGGAAACGATCCTCGAGTCTAAGGATCAGCTCAGCATAGAACGGGACAAATGATTAACTAGTATCAGTGATGTTCCCTGCACCAAGAAAGCACCCACTGTGAGTTACCAGCTTGAAGAGTGCCTATCCTTCTCGTTCCATACGCCTTCCACCTCTCAACCTTGATCTTTCAATTTCTGCATTAGGCATTCTCTAATTCAGTGCACACCCCACTTCCACATGGGCGCCGATGCCACCTCGCTGCTCCCTCTTATTCTTTTTCCACCTTTTCTTGTTTCCTTTGCTACTTTTACTATTTTTCCCGCAATATTCACAAATCTATGAATTTCACTTGTCTTAGCAAATGCTTTGATAATAGAATTGTACGCTAGCACATTTACCGTGTTAAATAAATATGAATTCAATTCATGTGGACTTAATTTAACAGACTCATCGGAATCACTCAGCAGACAATCATTAATAACTCGCCCATCAGCCCCATACACCATTATAAGCTTGTCACTTGGTGTGGAGATTAAAAAGATATCGTCTAGCCACTACTGGAACTCTCCTAAGCCACACTTGCCTGATACACTTTTATTGGGAAGACAATAGCTAGTACGCAAAAGATACCATATTTTATTGTATGCCTTTAAGATTCGATGTAGTGATGCGTGATATCCAGTACAGAGTGCAACAGAAGGTAGTAGCACAATACAGAGAAAGCTAGAGCTTGACAATACGGTATGTAATTAGGCCCAACTTCTGAAGCTGAATGATAAGCATCATGATGTGTAAGTAAAAAAGAAGTGCAGCCAGAGCACCGCACGTGGCTCAGACACGCCTGTGCGGCTGCTCTTCTCCAACTCCGACCCGAGATGCACTAGGTGCTCACTGAAGATGTTAAATAATAGGGTGAGTCCGTAGACTCTCAGCACTGTCATGTACAACCCTCGTGCACCATCTGAGATTGGCCTTAGCCTCACCGTAATGACGTATAATGCAGGTATAATATATCAAAAACTATGCAAAGCCCAACCTAATCCTAGGTTTCCATCCATGCTACACACCACCACACCAATCACACCATTGGGGATTTCTACAATCAACCCACTTTGCTACACACCATCGATGGAACAGGCGTGATCATATCGCCGAGAATATGAGTGCACTCATCGTCAGAGATCATGGAAATAGCCCTACACTTGGTCATGGCATTAGCCACTACATATAGATCATGGCAAAAATGCCAACACTACCAACGACGCAGATCATGGCATTAGCCACACAATGTGAGATCACTTCCGCCTTTCATCAATCATCTATAGATCCCATGCAATCTGAATCGCATACATGTTCATCATACCAAATCGCCGAAACATTCACTTTAGAATGGCCAGAGATCACTAACGGTGATTTCGCCATTACCCTCGCGGGCTTTTCATGGCAGCCATATGGGGTGCATTTTACGTGCATTTTTAGCGTGAATATAGTAAAGATTTATAAACATATACTAACAAGCAATCCAAATGGTGTGAGAATGTTACACTGATAACACGTCAGTACTATTCATTCTGCTTATGTCGATACCCTCACTAATCGTGATCTTGCCTTCTTTGTCTACAACTTTGCTCAAAAGTAGAAGAAGAAGCGAAGATAAGGCCTCTCCATATATTCCCGCCAAATTTGGGTTAGTGTTTTACCCGAATATTATCTATTATGAGGATCTCACTTACCTAAAATGATTAGATCCACGAGATCCCTAAGTAGGATGATTTTGCGAGAAAGTGCTACGATTTAAAGAAACCTATTCGACTAGATCTTCTTCAAATCTCGAGTCTAATGCCGCTCATGAAAGAAAATCCAAGATAAGATGATTGAATAACACTACCCTAGCTTAACTCATGCCATTTCTCAACACAGAGGTGAAGGAAAAAGTAGAATGACCTGTCATAATACACTTACCAGGTAATATTTACGAAGCTACCCCACTTCTGCCGGAAGATTCGACAATCACATCCCTAAAAGAAGATCCAGCGTTTAGAAGATTAGAGATCTAGGAATTTCAAGGCTTTAAGAAAATCCGAGAAAAGATGAACAAAAGAAAGGGTGATGCATTTTGGCGTTGTAAGAACTGAGATGAGGAGTTTACTGATTTTGGCTTGAGGAAAAAGAAAAAACAAAAAAGGCCTTGGAGATTTTTTTAGGAAGTAATTTTGATGAAGTAAGAAGAAAGAAAAAACTGAGCAAAAGTTTCTCTAATAGATAAATCGAGAGAGAGAGAAGCTTTCAGAGAAAAGAAGAAACTTTAGGGATGGAAAAGCAGACATAATTCGGCTTTGCTAACTCTTATCTAGCCCGTCCCCCTTTACACACATGGTCCTATATTCAGGCTACCTCTTCCTCCTAGATAGCTCATCATCCTTTCCTGCTTATCGTTTATCCCACATCTGAGGAGACAGTCCTAGCATCCTCCTACCCTCACTAGCCAATAATGTAATCATGTTCCAAGAGTTACATCTCACTCTAGAATCTCATGTATTCATTCATTCAGCTCTCCCCTGACCTCTTGGGTAGTTTACTGGTATTTAAAACAGCAACTGCCAACTCAAAAGGTTTGCAGGCGTCTTTCATTCTATATAGTAGATTCTTATTTTCTGAGGAGATTTTTTTCACACCCCCTCTATGGCGTAACGCGCCATGCACACTAGTTTAGAAAATCTAGTCTGCTACATTTAACCAATGACCATACTAGAACACCACTTAGCTCAAGGGTTGTCACATGGATTAATCACAAAGTACCAACCCCACTTGACAACTCCAATAATACTTCAGATTTAGTGCTTGACGACCAATAACAACTTACTTTACGCAAGCTATATTTCTTAAAGATATCCGTCTGCACTTAATGCATTGCATTGGTAATTGGAACATGATCTTTTAGCTTAAAGGCATGATAGGGTAGCGTAGGCCATTTGCTATTTCTTGCTTCTCTATCTTCTAAAAGGTACAGGCATATAGCTGTTAGCCCAATTATACGACGATTTGGATTTGTCGGTCAGCGCCGGTTGGATGTGACATGCACGGAATGTCGCCGCTCCGACGCAGTGTCAGCACCCAAATATACTCGATGGAACCGTGCCGTAGAGAGCCACATATTTAGGTCCGCATGCACAAGTACTGCGAAGTACAGTTCGACACAATAAGTATTTCATTCCCATTATTTGACTACTCTACATTCGTGCAATCTTCGCTGCGCAATGCCCGGTGCAAGAATTCGATCACACGGATGATTCTGTGAAGGAATTATCGTAATCGACGTCGATCCAATGTGGCTATTATGTCATGGGCCCACAGCCCATGTACTTTTATGCACGTTTGTTGAGCCCTAAATCGACGGCGTAGCGCATTTTTAAGGGATCCACACGCTAGTAGACCACTCGGGTAGGTCTGTGTCGGCGCCTGCTAAACCCGGCTCACGTTGTGTGGGCCGTGGTTCAATTTTGCTAGTGGTGGGACTGGTAGTGTAGGATGGCCACCTCCTGTTACTAGGATGCTTGTTTCCCGAGATTGACTTTATATGCTTACACGCTATAAATCTAGCGGTAACACCCTCTGAATACACAAGGATAACTTTCCAGGTAAGCATGTAACACTACTAAGGCAAGAATCCACGCATCGCCAACAGCTCTTCGTTTGATCTTCGCCCTCGGTAGAGATGTCCTGAGGCATCATCATACATTTGGATCCAATGGTCACTCGTTGTCACTAGGCTCGTATAGATCGTCTCGATTTCGCCCTAGGACGTGACGCGCGCTGCCGCCTTTGATTTTGAGGGGTCCTCGCGTTGGACTTGCTCGTCTAGTTGCCGCAAATGCTCGTGTATTGGTTCTATTGCTTCCGGAGCATCCTTTGGAATTCACGCATCATAGCTTCTTTGTGCCAAATCGAACTCCACCACCTCGAGCTACGTTTGAATTGGTCGAATACCATCACCTTCGTTTCGATTTCTTTCCGGACTATGTGACATTTTAAGTACTCCCACAAAAACCCTCACGAATTCTCTCACAAAGAAAATCACACACACTTGGATTTTCTACACTCGGATAAGCTCACAACTCTCTAGCCTTTTTCCTCTCAATCTGCCTCTCTAAGTTCTTTAAGGGGACTATTTAGACTTAAAAGCAGTCTAAGGTGGGTCGGCTTGCAAAAGAGTCGACGGTTTAGGGTAGGATTGACGTTAGGACCGATGTAGGTAGGCTAGAAACAAAAAAAGGTTGGTTTAGGTGTGGCGACCAAATAGAGCTTTTAAAACTCGGCAATAAAGAACTTGAACACTTTCTTCTTTTTTTTTTAATTTTGAATTTCTTCTTCTTCTTTTTTTCAATTACAAAATGCTAATTTCAATAAGTACTTGGAATTCACGAATTTTTTTATTTTTATTTATTTTTATTTATTTATTTTATATTTTTTGATCGAATTACAATATCGTAGTAGTCACTGAGAATGTCGATTCTTACTCCAATTCCACTAGCTCTGACGATGCTCAAATGATACGAGCTCTGGTTCTAGATGTCTCGAGTCGTATGTGTTGCCCAATCGTGAATTTGAGTAAGAGTTTGTTCGTTTCAAATTGAATTAGGTTTTATCAAAAATAGGTGATGATATAGGAAATAGGCTTAACACAAAGGATGCAAGATAGTTAAGGGAATGGGCCAGAGATAAAAAGTCGACTAAGGCCAAAGAAAGAACCAACAATAAAAAGAAGCTGTTGACCGGAATCTTAATAAGGCACTTAGATGATTTCGATTTAGGAAACAGTAGTTGAACTATGACTCGCTATCAAATGTGATAGGAACCAAAGGTATATGAACGCCACACCAAATGTGATAAGTTCGGTTTAGCAAAGGAAACAATGACGCCACAAGACAACTTGATAAGTCAATTCAGTCCCAAAAGAACAAGGAGAATTGGAAATCTCACAAGTTTCAAATTAAGCATAAAATTGGCAAAAGTCCTTAATACATGAAAATAACTAAGTATTTATAGTGATAAACCTAAGCTAAATGAATGGTCAATGAGAGGCAACTAAATGGACACTTGTGTGTAGCTTTAATGAGCTGAAAATTCCATGAAGTTTCCAAGCGGCTTCCTTGAAGTTTCCTTGTGCATGGAGGACGTCAATGGACAACTACTAGATGCCTTGTTTCAAAGTGAAAATTAATTGAGGTGTTTGGGAGATGAATTGACTCAAGTAGGTTCGGCCATGGTGCTTGAATGGCTTTAATTGTCTTTGCTTGATCAATTTGAATGGACTTAGGATTTAATGAAGCGGCTTAGGGAAGAATAATCAAGCACACTTCTTAGCTCTTGGTGTTTCACGAAAAGACACATAGAGAAGCTAAAAGGTGGTGGAGTTTTAATTCGACTCACTCTCCATTGAGCTCCCACGAATAGTCATATGAAAAAGAGGAATCATCACTCCATCAATGCCGTTCCATGCATGTATTTGCACATTTAATTCAACAAATTAAAACGACTTAAGACACATTAAATCAACAATGACTAGGACACATTAAAAACATGTTTGAGCTAAGACACAATAATACTGTACATTAATTTGGCTAAAACATATTAAAAATATGTAATAGACTAAGACACATTAAAATCATGTACTAACTATGACATACTTAAAACATGCATTAAAATTAAACACATTTAACACTTGTGTGCAGCTTTAATGAGTGAAAATTCCATGAAGTTTCAAACAGCTTCCTTGAAGTTTCCTTGTGCATGGAGGGCGTCAATGGACACTACTAGATGCCTTGTTTCACTGAAAATTAATTGAGGTGTTTGGGATTTGAATTGACTCTCAGGTAGGTTCGGCCATGGTGCTTGAATGGTTTTAATTGTGTCTGCTTGATCAGCTGAATGGACTTAGGATTTAATGAGCGACTTAGGGAAGAATAATCGACACACTTCTTGGCTCTTGGTGTTTCACGAAAAGACACATAGAGAAGCTAAAGCAGCGGTGGAGTTTTAATTGACTCATTGTCCATTGAGCTCCACGAATAGTCACATGAAAAGAGGAATCATCGGCTCCATCAATGCCGTTCCATGCATGTAGCTGTACATTTAATTCAACAAATTAAAGCGACTTAAGACACATTAAATCAGGCAAAAGTTTAGGACACATTAAAAACATGTTTGAGCTAAGACACAATAATACTGCGCACATTAATTCGGCTAAAACATATTAAAAATATGTAATAGACTAAGACACATTAAAATCATGTACTAACTATGACATACTTAAAACATGCATTAAAATTAAACACATTCAACATTTAGCTAAATTAATTAAATAACTTAAACTAAATTAACTATAATTTATTCCGGCAACTAAATGAGCTAAAATGAAAGTGAGTGAGCTAGAGTTCACTTGCAATAAGCTGCAAGGGACGCCTATTGAGCTGGTCCAAGCATGATAAATAGATTCGGCTACTTGCTCTCCCCAAGCTCGATCGACATAGCTTGCTAACGTATCTTGGAACCTCTTAGTACGAGACCGAGTTATAGGTCCTTGTGGCGACTCAATGGGTTCGTGGTAGCTTCCGAGCTAGGGTCGCATCAATGTTATTGTTCATTAATGATCGTGAGACTTATACACAAATGGTCATCCAATATTACTTTTTTAGGGTTATAGTGTAAATTTGCCACTATACTAAAATTGGATATTGAGATTTGTCACTGTATTTTATTTTGATTAATGTTAGCCACTATACTTTAAGAATATAGATAAATTTATTACTCAACTTTTATGTTATTGAAAATAGCCATCAAACTTTGAATTTTAGTTAATTATTTACCAACTTTGATTTTTTTTAAATAAAAATTTGCCATTAGATATTAAATTTAATGATTTTAAAATAAAATTTAATGGAAAAATATTATTTCAAATATTTTTATTTTAATAGTGAGCATTAAGTTACTTTATAAAATTATTAAAAACTATAAATTAACTTCAAAATTTTATTTAATGGAAGGAAGATTTGAAAATTTTTAAATTATATAAAAAATTTTACTTTATTTTTCTTTGTAAATATCGTTTTTATTAATAACTAATATTATGTTAATTAATTAATTTTAAATATTTAAATAAAATATTTAAAATATTTTTATTAAATTTAACTTAAGTTAATTTAAATTAAAATTAAATAGTAAAATTTAATAAAAAATTAAACTTTAATTTCAAAATTCATTCAAATAAAAATTAAGTTGCAAAATAGAGTAATAAATTATACAATGAAAAATCTCAACAAAACTAAACCATAGTACAAATTTACATTAACTTTTTTTTTTTTTTTAACATTCCTTAACATACAAACCTAATATAAAAATGTAAGTGCTCTTCACAACTAATCAAATTATCATTCTCCCACACAAACAAAACCCAAATTCTGTTTTCATTTCAATGGAACTTCTACTGCCAAATCCTGCAACCTCAACCCCTTTAACAACTTTAGGGTTCTTGGATAGAGCTGCCACCGCCTATGGCGACTCTCCTTCCATTGTTTACAACAATGTTTCATACACATGGTTGCAAACCCACTGCCGATGTCTCCAGATGGCATCATCGTTGACATCCCTCGGCGTCCAACGTGGCCAAGTGGTGTCAGTTGTCGCCCCAAATGTTCCTTCCATGTACGAGCTTCAGTTTGCTGTGCCCATGTCCGGGGCTGTCCTTAATAACATCAATACTCGCCTTGATGCTCACACTTTGTCGATACTCTTACAACACAGCGAGTCCAAGCTTGTTTTTGTGGACCACCATTCTAGTTCACTTGTTCTTGAGGCAATCTCGTTGTTTCCAAGGAACACCAAACATCCGCAACTCATCCTCATTGATGACGAGATGGTCTCATCAGGAAGCAAAAGCACATCATCAACCAGTCACTTTCTTGATCATTACGAGGGGATACTGCAAGACGGTGATCCAAAGTTCAAGTGGGTGAGGCCAAAGAGTGAGTGGGATCCAATGGTGTTGAACTACACATCAGGCACAACATCTTGTCCAAAAGGTGTGAGCTTAAGCCATAGGGCAATTTTCATAAAAACCATGGATGCTTTGGTTGATTGGTCGGTTCCAAATCAACCTGTTTACTTATGGACTCTACCCATTTTCCATGCTAATGGGTGGAGCTTCCCATGGGGTATGGCTGCAGTAGGAGGGACCAACATTTGCCTCCGCAAAGTTGACCCTTCACAGATTTACCGTTTGATCAAACAACATAAGGTGACCCACATGTGTGGTGCACCTGTGGTTCTTAACATGCTATCAAATTCACCAGACCTAGAAACATTAGACCACCATGTCCAGATTCTAACGGCTGGTTCACCCCCACCAGCACCAGTACTAGCCAGAACCGAGTCGATGGGCTTTGTGGTGAGCCATGGTTATGGATTAACTGAAACTGGAGGAATCGTCGTCTCATGTGCGTGGAAACAGAAATGGAACAAACTTCCATTAACAGAAAGGGCCAGGCTAAAGTCAAGACAAGGAGTAAACACTGTTGGTTTAACGGAAGCCAACGTTTTGGATCCTAAGACTGGGGAACCTGTTAAACGTGATGGAAAAACTGTTGGGGAGGTTGTTTTACGAGGTGGGTCTCTCATGTTAGGGTATCTCAAAGACACTGAAGGAACGTCCAAATGTATGAGAGAAAATGGCTGGTTTTATACGGGAGATGTAGGTGTAATTCACCCAGATGGTTATTTGGAAATCAAGGATCGATCCAAGGATATAATTATAAGCGGTGGGGAAAATATAAGCAGCCCTGAAGTTGAGTCGGTGTTGTATTCACATCCAGCGGTTAATGAGGCGGCGGTGGTGGCTAAGCCTGATAAGTTTTGGGGTGAAACACCATGTGCATTTGTTAGTTTGAAGAAGAATGGTGAGTTGACTCAGAAACCAAGCGAGAAGGAGATTATACAGTATTGTAGGGATAGGTTGCCACATTATATGGTGCCGAAGACGGTGGTGTTTGAAAATGAGCTTCCCAAGACTTCAACGGGGAAAGTACAGAAGTTCATTCTCAGGAGAATTGCTAAGGCTATGAGTTGAGTTGGCCTGCCCTAGGTTTGGTGGTGACGTAACGTATCAATATTTTGCCCAATAAGGGGTTCATGATTTCAATTTGCTGCCTTCATGTCTGCTGATGGGCAAATTTATTATGGAGATTGTTGTGTTAGTAGTTAGAATATATTTTCTTTTTCTTTTTCAAAAAATTGATAAACTAGTTTTTATATGTTATGTTAAAGAGTAATTTAGTTTTTTCTGTTAAAAATTTTATTAATTACGGTTAAAAATTAGTGTTGCTAATGAAATAACCATACAGTGACATGTGACCTATTATGTTGACATATAGAAACTAGTTTATGAATGGAATTTTTAACGGAAAAGCTAATTTATTTTTAAACTTAACATATAAAAATTAATTTATCTACTTTTTGAATAAATAAATAAAAAAGAAGAAAAATATAATACAAGTATGTGGATAGTAATTTTATGTATGCAATTTGCAGTCTCTATAGGTATCGATAAGGTATTAGTGAATGATTCTATTGGTATTAGCTTTGCTAGAAATTGTACCATTTATTGGTGTGGGGTAGATATAACCAGGCTCCTTCGATTGTGTCAATATGGAGAAAAACAATTATTATATGGTACATCCTCTTTTGGCATAATATGTAATTACCGGACTCATTAAAATACGAAGCCAATTATTTGTGTTTGCAAGCTAAAAGTAAAACAAAATTCATCCTAATATTGCATTTTAATTTTTTATTGAATAAATTAATTAATTAATCTTTGTATGAGTGAGCAATACAATCTCTTCATTAAAATTGCACCATCATATGTCTATTTGGTGTTTCTATATAAAGTATAATAATAAATTTAACCATTTATTCAATTTGACCACTACTCTTTTATTAAAAGTAAACTAGAAATTTTAAAATTGAAAACACTAAAAGGTCAAAAAGTCATAATAACAACTTAAAAAATCAATTAAGCCTTTTTAAAATTAAGAAATTTCAAAAATCATAATAATCATAAACAAAAGTTATAAAAAAGTTATAGATTTTTAATTTTATAATTTTTTTTTAAAAATAACAATATTGACCCGATAAAAGTGTAGGGTCAATTTTTAAAAAACTTATAACCGTTAGATTTTAATGGGTCGGTATTTTTATTTTAATAAAAGATTTATGGTTTTAAAATTTTTATAATTTTGTTTTGTAAATTTTATTTATAATTTTTATATTTTTAATACTTTAAAATTTTAAAAGGGCTTAATTGATTTTTTAAATTTGTTACTAAGGCCTTTTTGACCCTTTAACCTTAATAGTTTCAAAATTTTCTAATTTACTTCCAATAAAGAGTAGGGGTCAAATTGAATAGTTGTGTAAAGGTTGAGGGCTAAATTTGTTATACCTTATATATAAACACCAAATTTTAATGGAGGGGTTATTTTGCTCACTCATCTAAACGTATATGGGCTAATTTGCCTATAATTTTAGTAGAAGGGTTAAAATGTAATCTAGGGTATAGCACAAAAGATTTTGAGGTACTTTTACCGTGTTTTCAATGCAATGAAGACACTGCCTAAAAAAAGATATTTCCTAAGATAAATTAATTGTTTAAAAATATTTGCATTATTTAAAAAAGACTTAATCCTCAATCTGGCGTCTAAATTATACCATTTTTCCCATCTTGCTACATAAACTTCTTTTTTTTTTTTTTGTCATAAGTGGTACCTAAGCTACTTTCTTTTTCCCATGTTGGTACTAGAGGTGTTCATTGGTGAGTGACCAGTACTACTAGAAAAGCCCACCAGAAATTTGGGAGGGTTTGGGCAAAAATATAAGCCCGAAAAAATGGGCTTGTACAAAAAATAATGCCCGTTTAAAAAATGGGCCGGGCCTCGGGTAAGGTATTTTTGGCCCGGGCCCAGCCCGGCCCGGCCCAAATTCACTAAATGACAAAAAAAATCTGCTATTTTTTTTTTATTTTTGAAGGTTATTTTCTTATTGTTTTCTCCCTATTTTGCTACCATATTACTATTATGTTGCTACTATTTTGTTGTTATTGATTGAATATTGTATAAAACTTATTTTATTGTTAATTTTGTTATTATTTTAAAGGCATTTGTTAATTTTATTATTATTTTAGAGGTATTTGCTTGTTAAGTTACATCTATCTTAGTGTTATTTAAGTCTACATATTTTTTTAAAATTTATTTTCAATTTGTTGGGAAATATTTATTT
This sequence comes from Gossypium sturtianum, assembly GCA_025698515.1. Taxonomy (NCBI): domain Eukaryota; kingdom Viridiplantae; phylum Streptophyta; class Magnoliopsida; order Malvales; family Malvaceae; genus Gossypium; species Gossypium sturtianum. The sequence goes on from CM046944.1 coordinate 84,387,820, forward strand.
TGATTTTTTTAGTATTTTTGATGTATTATATATATTTTAAAATTATATAAAATAATATAAAAATTTAATACGGACGGGCTGGGCCGGGCCCGGGTTTTAGCATTTTTATATGGGTCGGGCTTGGGAAAAATTTTAGACCCATTTTTTGGGCCCGGCCCAACCCGAGCCCGATGAATGGGCCTAAATTTTTAGTTGAGCCCGGCCCGGCCCATGAACACCTCTAGTTGGTACCTCCATTGCATTAAATTTATTTTGAAAAAAGCTTAACCCACAAATTAATACTTAAACTATTCTCATTTTCCCAAATTAGTAACTAAACTTTTTTTTGTCATAAGTGGTACCTAAACTATCCTTTAGTTATCCATTTTACACCAAAATGTTATATCATTAAAAAATTATAGACAATAATAAACCGCCATATCATATAAACTTAAAAATATTTTTTAAATTTATTTTATTTCCTGTTTTTTCTTTGACATTATTTCTCTTTTATTTTTTATTTTTTATTTTTATTTCTTTCTTCTTCCTTTAAAATGTCTAGCAATACTAGTAATGCGCAAAATTTGCCCTCACAAGGTCTAGATGATGGCGATTTATTCTATTTTTGAACATCACTGCTTTCTTTTTCTACCTAACGAGGTTGCAAAAGTTATTTGATAGATCAAAATCAATGTTTTTCAGAATTGTATCGAAAACTTATCAGGGTATCGGTCCGAAGATAGGGGCTGAACCAATTGACTCATGAATCGATACAGACTGATTTAACTAAGCTAAAAAAACCAATTGAACCGATTTTCTCTATTTTAAATATTTTTTTATTTTATGAAATTTTTAATAATTTATTTAATTGAACCAAATGAACTGATCAAACTGAACACTAGTGGCTTGATTGGTTCAACTATTAGTCTAGCTCTGAAGAAAAAAAAAAGAATAAGAATATATATAAGAGAAAATAATACTTTAACTTTTTTTGCCACATGTAAATTTTTAATTGGCTATTTTTTTTTAAAAATATACTTAACAGTTTAACTAACGAGTGAACTAACATAGGTACCAATTTGGGAAATAAATATTTTAGGTATCACTTGTGAATAAAAAAAAAGTTTAGATACCAAATTAGGAAAAAAGGCATAGCTTAGGTACCAATTTGTAGGTTAATCCTCCTTTAAGATAAACTTAACGATTTGGCTAGAGTCATTCCTAAAGGTGTCTTAAAAGTTGTTCGGTAGGCTGATAGAGCATCATCAAGCCTCCGATTTCAATCTTTTCTATTAGGTCGCACCACCTTCTCAAAGATTCCTCTGATCTCTCGGTTTACCCGTTCAACTTGCCCATTTGACTGTGGATGATAGGCAATGGCAATTTTGTGTTTCACATCGTACATGTCTAGCAACCACTTAAGCCATTTCTTTACAAATTGAGATCCTTCATTGCTAATTATAGCTCTAGGAGTCCCAAACCGTGTAAACACATGCTTATGTAGGAATCGCATGACTACCTTAGCATCATTTGTTGGGTATGCTTCAGCTTCAACCCACTTGAATACGTAGTCGACAGCCATAAGGATATACCTGTTACCATAAGAAAAAGGAAATGAGCATAGAAAATTGATGCCCCATACGTTAAATAATTCTACCTCAAAAATGTTTGTTAAGGGCATTTCGTTCCTCCTTGATATGCTTCCGGTGCTCTGGCATCTATTACAATTTTTTGCATATGCATATGTCACGGGTCAAAGTACAAAGCCCGTGACCATGGTACAAGATGCACCCCATGGAGGTCTATCGATAAGATGGGGATCATTTAACCCACGAGAACTGACCCGATTCAAGGAACTATTGGAGAAGCCTGTCAGATTGAAGCTTGGTTGCCCCGATAATGAAGATATGACAACTTAGGCTATTATAGTAACTAATCTTAGAAGATTGATATGAATCATATCTTCTAAAGATTAGATTAGATTTGATATGGCATATCTTGTAAATCTCTAAAATCAAGGGATATGGTCAATCTCATCCGTCGATGTAACTTAATCTTGTCCGTCGGTTTTGGGGGAGCTCAATTATAAATAGAGAGCCTCCCCCTCACTTGTAAATGATTCCATTGTATGTGAATTCTTAAGAGTAATAGAATTCTGAGAGCATTTACTCAAACACCTTGTGTGCGTTCTTTTCTGTGGCTTTCTGTTGTTCTTTGTGGTTTCTTTTGGCATAAGTTTGCTTCCGCTATACAAATTGGTGCCTTGGAGGACTTCTAAAGGAATCTTCACTTGAGTAAAGGCTGACTTAAGTGAGTTTGGACGAACGGATCGCCTAAGGCCGCACGGATAACGAGATAAAAGATCGAGCCCCGTGACAAGTGGTATCCGAGCTATTAGTTTGAAGGCACTGTTGGGATGTCGAAAGAAGTTGTTGGTCAGAGTGAGCCAATGGAGACCCGAGGAAGGGTCAGAAAAATGAGTCGATCGAGAGACTTGGTGTCAGCTTTGGAGGATCGAGTCGTCACTCTCAAGGAGTCCATGGGGAATGTCAAGGAGAGGATTGGCGATGTCGATGATAAACTCAATGATGGGTTGCAAACAATGCAGGAGCAACTCAGGGAATTTGTCTGGGATACTATCAGTTCCTCGGAGAATAAGCTGGCTGGGAAGGACGATGCTCTCAAGGCTATGGTGACAGCTTTGAAGAAGGAGATCAATGAGCTTAAGGGGGAGCTCAAGATTTTTAAGGCTGCCATAGGTAAAGGAATCTTGGCTTCAAAGCCGAAGCAACAAGCAATGGATGTGCCCAAATTGAAAGCGTTTAAAGGGGCAAGGTCCTCAAGTGAAGTGGACAACTTTTTTTGGGCCATGGAGCAATACTTCCGTGTGATGAATATCGAGGATGATGCTACTAAGGTAAATATTATTGCTATGTATTTTACTGACGTTGCTTTGTTATGGTGGCGATGTAGGTCCACTGATTTGAGACGTGATGGGACCGAGATTGGGACTTGGAAGGAGTTCTAAAAGGAATTTAAAGCACAGTTTTACCCTGAGTATGCCAAGGATGAAGCTTGAGCAAAGTTACGGCAGCTTATGTAACGAGGCACAGTTAGGGAGTATGTGCGGGAGTGTAGTGAACTCATGCTTCAGATCTCTGATTTGAGCGAGAAGGCAGCATTTTTCTCCTTTACGAATGGGTTAAAACTATGGGCAAAGTTAAGAATTGCAACGTCGAGGAGTTCAGGAACTTACCAATGCCATGATGGTAGCGGAGTCTATAGTGGAACTTGTTCCGAGAAGAGACAGGTTTGAATCTTTCAAGCCCAACAGAAGGGGCAATGGTGGGTACCATGAGGAAGATGAAGAGGGACATAGCTATTATGGCAGCGGTAGTAGTAGTGACGGTGGTAATGGAAAACCACGAAATGGGAAGTGGAGACCTAATAGCCCGAAAGAGAAGAGGGGAAAGTTGATATGCTACTTTTGTAAGGGACCGCATATGAAGAGGGACTGCTCAAAGGTATCTTCAGTTTCGGCTATCAAGAGGAATGATGAGCCAGAAGAGGCGAAGCCTATTGAGAAAAGGACATCGATGGTCAATTCGATGGTGCTCATTCCGAAGAAAAGGAATGGTGGAGAAGGGTTGATGTTTGTTGACATCAACATTGCAGGTCAAAAAAGGAGTGCTCTTGTTGATACGGGAGCATTTGACTTGTTCATATCGGAAAAAGGTTGCGGGGAAACTTGGTCTCTCGATTAAGAAATCAAATAGGAAGATCAAGACGGTAAATTCTGAGGAGGCCCCAACTGTGGGAGTAGTTCATAATGTGGAACTACAAATCGACGAATAGAAAGGCAATGAAGAATTCGAGGTAATCCAATTAGATGATTGCGATTATGTGCTTGGCTTAAACTTCCTTAACAGGATTCAGGCATCTCTGCATCCATGGGCTGATCAAATTCATATTGTCATCGGTCCGTTGTAAAAAATTGTTTTGCCGGTGATCGAGATATGAAGGTGGGGAAAAAGGTGTTGTCGTCAATCCAACTAGTCGAGGATGTTTCATATGGGAGAAACATTGAATCGATAGAACGGAATGCTACGAAAACCCCTTTGAAAGTGTTAGTGGCGCAAAAGATCGATATGAAGCCTACATATTCGACTGTGGAACTGGCACCTTTGGGAAAGGTAGGTTGTGCATCGGGCTTCGAGGGAAAATGAGCGATGCAGAAATAGTCAGGACGAGTAAATGCTACGAGTAAGGTACATTGCGAACACTTTGAGAGTGTTTTGAATTCTGACTTGTTGGCTTGGCAATGTCGTAGGGGCCCTTTCAAAGTTCATAAGCAAGAAAGCCGAGGGACTGTGGGCAATACGAAACCAAGGTGTGAGAATCAAGGTGATTCAAAAGGGAACAAGTCAAAATTGGGGCAAGTTAGAGCGAAGACTTCTTGCCAACGAGATGTACCAACGAGTGTAACGGTTCAAGTTAAGAGGCGACGGAAGCCGACGCAAAGGTTCTGAAAGAGGGGACAACCCGATTGCAAGACAAGTCAGGAGGAAACCAAGGCAACGAGAGAGTTCCAAGGTGAATCAAGTCAATGCCATTCGGAAGTCGCAACGAGGGCGTTGCGAGAATGGGTGAGGGAGAATGTCATGGGTCAAAGTGCAAAGCCCATGACCATGGCACAAGATGTGCCCCATGGAGGTCTGTCGATAAGATGAGGATCATTTAGCCCACGAGAACTAGCCCGATTCAAGGAACTGTTGGAGAAGCTTGTCAGATTGAAGCCTGGTTGGCCCGATAATGAAGATATGGCAACTTAGGCTATTATGGTAACTAATCTTAGAAGATTGATAGGAATCATATCTTGTAAAGATTAGATTAGATTTGATATGACATATCTTGTAAATCCCTAAAATCAAGGGATATGGTCAATCTCATTCGTCGATGTAACTTAATCTTGTCCGTCGATTTTGGGGGAGCTCAACTATAAATAGAGAGCTTCCCCCTCACTTTTAAATGATTCCATTGTATGTGAATTCTTAAGAGTAATAGAATTCTGAGAGCATTTACTAAAACACCTTGTGTGCGTTCTTTTCTGTGGCTTTCTGTTATTCTTTGTGGCTTCTTTTGGCATAAGTTTACTTCCGCTATACAAATTGGCGCCTTGGATGACTTCTAAAGGAATCCTCATTTGAGTAAAGGCTGACTTAGGCGAGTTTGGACAAACGGATCGCCTAAGACCGTACGGATAACGAGACAAAAGATCTAGCCCCGTGACACATACACATCCTTGAACATTGTAGGCCAAAAGAATCCTACTTGTAAGATCTTCGACTAACAAAGGCACCAACTTAGGAAAAAAAAGATAGTTTAGGCACCAGTTGTGACAAAAAAAAAAAGATACCGAGGTGGAAAATAATACAGTTTAAGTATCAATTTGTAGATTAAGTCTTTTATAAAAACACATTGATGGAGTGATAAAGACCTTTTATGAGGTACACTCAAAAAAATATTTTATATATTATTAATAGAATAAAATTCTATAAGTGAGTTTACGATATTGACATGTGTTCTATTTTATTAATATATTACTAGAAATCCTATCACTTGTGTATGCGTGTAAAAGCTGCAAATTTAGAACACAAATATGTGCTTAAATAACATATGAAATATTTAAGATATTAAAATAAAAAATAGATTAAATTGTAATTAAAATGAAATTTATCATACAATTATTTATCATGGTTTTGTCATCAATCCTAAGTTGGTGTTGAGTTAATTCGTGACACCATCTCAGTTTACAACATTATTATTAATACTAAAAATCTTATCACAAGCGTATGTATGTGGAAGTCATGTATTTAAAACACGGAGGTGTATTTCAAAATAACATACAATAAATGATGAAAAAGTAGGGAACTAATTAGTAATAACACGTGAAATATGTACGATATTAAAATGAAAAAAATTAGAATATTATCACTCACATATGCATGTGGAAATTAGTTATTTAGAATATAGAGGTTGTTTAAAAATAACATATAATAAATAATGAAAAGTGTGATTTGGAACTAATTAATAGTAACACATGAAATATTTATGATGTTAAAATGAAAAAAAATTGATTAAATTATGATAAAATGAAATTTAAACACAAAATATATTAGATTAAGAATACTAAATAAATACAATTGTTTATCTGTAACATATCATACCCGGCCTAGACGTTATGATCGGATCTTGGAGGTTACATCGACCACCCGAAAATACCAGAAAGCTTGCCTTATTGAACAATGTTTGAACTTGTAGAAGCAGTAATAATTTTGCAAAACACTATTTACTTTATCTCCAAACAAAAATTTTACTTTTGTCAAGTGAATATCTTTTAAAACCTTTGTTATTATCTTTCGAACTACTCATTTCAAATTTGCAGCAGAAAAAAAAATCCTTAACTTGTTTAATTTTGAAAATCGAACATTTATTTTTTTATTTACAGAAATCATGCAAAGCATTTAAAATAATTAACTAAAAAAAACTCAACAAAACCCAAAACTAAAATAAAAATCTGAAAATTAGTACGACAGTTCAAAAGTCCATAAATTAATAATTATTTAAAAATAATCTTATATGAGAAAATCAATACGAGCTCCCGAATGCCGCCCAATCCTAACTCTGCAAATTACTTGAGAAGATGAAGGAAAAAGGTGAGCTATGAAGCTCAATGTGTAACTTAACTCAAGCATAAGTACAGATAGCAAAATCACACAGAAGTCCAAATTCAAATAGAATACATAGCATGGCATACTATGCGATGCAACATAATAATCAGATCAAATACGAATGGCATGACATATCATGCGATACAACACATTACATATATAAGAAAAGATACAGGTTCTACCCCCATCCGCTACACACCATCTCCGTCCATCCCTACACACCAAATAGGGTAATAAATACTCATCCAACCCCCCACACCAAATAGTGAGCATATGTCACTTTCAGAACAGTGCAGGCAAGCTGCAAAATATAATGCAGTAATCCGCCAGAATGAGATAAGTATGGTCAAGCCACCAAAATTGCAGTTAAACTATCAAATTAGATATATGTGGTCCAGCCACCATATTTGCAGTCAAGCTACTAGAACAGATGTATGTGGTAAAACCACTAGATAAGGTAGATCATTAAACTACCATCACTTCCTCCGTCACATAGATATCCCACCCCAATGCACATACTGATACATAACACATGCTCAAATATAGACAGATTAATCATGCTTAACAAATTTCTCAGTATTTACAGATCAGATGCAAAATTAATTCTACTGACATACTACAGATGTTACACTTACCATATCCATACCACATATTTCACATACAGAAGACATACAAATCACATTATCGACCTTACAAAGTAGCTAACCTTGAAGCGTATGTCAAAACACAGCTCTATCTAAATTTATTGAAAAATGGGTCCACATGCCCGTGTGGCCCACACAATCTAGCACACAGCCGTGTGGCATTGACAGTGAGTTTTTTGACTTCGTGTCATTTGCTATTTTTCGAGGCAGAAGGTATACACCTGGTTGTTTTTCGAGACATTGACCCTACTAAATACTTCCTAATCCTAAAACGACACAAAAACAAATTAATTAACAACAAAGCATAAAACCCAATTCAATAATTCAGCCACAAATCGACACTTAACTGGAGAAAAATCGATTCTTAAAGCACTCCGCTCGCCGGAAAAGGGTTGGGTGCCTCGCGATCTTCCCCTAACAGATTCCTACAAAAGTGGGCATCAAAACGCAATCAACACCAACCAAAAATTCTCAAATAAGATTACCTAAAACCATCCTTCTCAAAAAGACAAACACCATACTTGCGCGAAGCTTACCACAACTCTAGTATTCCAAACCGTACACACTAATCACAAACTCAGAGACTATAGACGAAAAAGGATAGAACATCCACGAAGAAATCTTAAAAATGGAAAAAGAAAAAGGAGAATATAGGCTAAAATTACAACAGAAACGGTTGAGAAATGTATTTGGCAGCAAGAGAGAAATGGAGAAAACCCAAAAACTAGAAAAAAAAAGGAAGAAGAGAACAAAGATATGGCAGAAATGAGTGAGAGGGAGAGAATGAGGGACGTGAGAGGAAAATGGGAGAATGTTGAGGAAATATTTTTAATTAATTTTAAAATATAATAATAATATCTAACCAAATTGATTTTCTGATAACCTATTAGATTATCCAGAGTTCGAATTCAACTCAAACTCCAACCTCCTAGACGACATAGACTAGAGAACCAAAAATATTTTTCACATTGCAAACACAAGGATTTGAACACAAAATCTCTAAGGATGCTAAAGCCTTACCACTAAACCAGCAAGCTAAGGGTGGGTTTGGATGGATGATTGAGTGCGGTGCGGTGCGTTTAGTTTACTTTTTGTCTCACGCTACAGTATCGCTGCAGTATCTAATCTCACCGCCACCGCTGTTTTTACACTAACCGCAGGTAAACGCACCGCCCATCCAAACCCACCCTAATTCTTGTTAATAGTTGAGCAAAATTAATATATAAGCTCGATCGATGTTCAAAAATAGGGGTTGGGATAGAAATAACAACAATTCAAGGAAAAATATTTGAACCCAAAACTTCTCACACACAAGCACAACACTTATCCACTGAACTAAATCAATTTACTTAACATGATTCCTACATAATTTGTTCAAAAACAGGATGTGACCACTCTTAGTTCACTAACCCAATTTCTACTAACTCGGTTTTTGGAATGTGACATTATCATTATTTTGTCATCAACGTTGAGTTGGTGTCGAGCTAAGTTGTGACAGTAATTTAGTTAACAACATTATAAATATATAAAAATATATAAAAATTTGTATAACAAATATATTTATTAAAGTTTCATATAAAATTTAAAAATTGCTTTAGTTCAAATGATGAATAAAAATGTTTTATATGCATGGTGTCCCTTGTTCAAATCTCATTATAGATAATTTTTTATTAATTTATAAAAATTTAAAAAATTAAAATACCCACATAATGATATAATTTACTTTGCAAATTAAATTGTTTTTTAATAATTTTGTAACTAAGTTGGATCAGGTTGGTGGGTGACACCAACTTAATAAAAGGGTTAATAAATAGTATAAAAGTATAGATATATAATTAATGGAGGTAATAATGTGTGCATAATTAAATTAAAATATATAAAAACTTAAAATAAATTTTTGGTTGCGTGGTAAATTTAAAGTTTTGCTAATCTAATTGGCATGGATTCAGATCTCATCGTATGCATATTTTTATTTGTTGTTTTAAATAAAGAGACTACACTACCCTTAAATAATTTAATTTATTTTAATGTGAAGGGACATTAAAGTTATTTCCCTTATTGAGTTGAGACTCGGTTGATGGATGACACCAATTCGGTAAAGGGCTTTATAAGTACTAGAAATCTTATCACACATGTATGCGTGTGGAAACAACATATTTAGAACACATGTGTGTGTTTAAAAATAACGTACAATAAATAATAAAACGTAAAGTTTGAAACTAATAATAACAACACATATGAAATATGTATGAAATTAAAATAAAAATAGTTTAATTTGTGAGTAAAAGAAAATTGAAATAGGTAAATACATCATATTAATAATATTAAATGCACTACAATTGTTTATCATGGTATTTTTATTTTTCTATAGCACGTCAAAAAGTTATCAAGTTAGTCGATAGTGGTCACACCCGAATTTTTTTAGATGATCTATTGCTTAGTTGATAATAAATAAATATCAAGTCTAGTGATTGAGTAGCGATGGAGATATACTTGATGATCTGTGTTCGAATCCCTTCCCTCACATTATTTTCTATGTGGTGCAATTTTGCTTCAAACCTTAGCAAATGTCACACCATGTTTTAAAATAAATGTTGTTGGAGTGTGAACAAGGAAGTGAGTTGGCTTAGTGGTTAGAAGCTTAAATAAATTCCTAAAGGTCTTATGTTCAAATTCCCATATTCTCATGATTTTTATTTAATTTTTTTGACAACATTAGCTAGTGTGAACACCCTTGTGCCTTCCAACTAGTTTTCATGCATGGGGAAAGATTCTTTCTTTTCATGACAAGTAAACATACCATATTTTACAACCTTGATCCACTTTTTGCTCCTTTGTCCCCTCAACATGCCTATTTTCCTCACCTTTACCTTGTGTGTTGTACATTGAATCTGGACAAGGCGAAATACAACTTTAGTGTTCATCTTTTTATCATTCCTTTCCATATTGCCGCCCCTCAATTTTTCTCTTCCCTTTCTCACCATTTTTCTTTGTTTTAGCCACCCTTCCACCACCATTGCACTAATACTTCTCCACTTCTCCACCACTCAATTGCCACTCGAACCACCATCACCACACCATCAAACCTCCTCATTGTCCCCGCTCTTCCCACTTGTTTGGTACATTGCCACCCTTTTTCACCACCATTGACCACCGTGGCCACCACCTTGTACCACCATCAATAATACTATCTCTTTCTCTCTACTTTTATACTTTTCTTCCTTTCTACTTTCTCCTTCTCCCCTCTAGTGCCGCAACACCCTTCTTCCCTTCTCTTCCGTCAAATTCTCACCGGATAGCCGCTATCATTGATGCGTCGTCGCACCTCCACAAGCTTTGGTGATTCTTTATCTTTTCTTCACCATTTTCTGATCACCATCGTTCTTATAGTGATAAAAAATCCTATATCATCTATTTCAATTAGATTTTATTTTTTTAAAAGTGTTGTTCTTAATGACTCACTTTTTCAAGTGACTATTTTCTCTAGACTCAATTTTTCCTCTCCGATTCAAGATCACAATGATCCTCCAACCCTCTCATTTTAATCAATATAGAGTAAGTATAGTGGCCGATTAAAAACCACCATTTATTTCTTATCCTCTTCTGGCCGATTGTATTATGGGAAATAAGATGTACTTTCCTTCTATTCTAACACCTTGTACCTTATTCGTTTTGATGAAGGGACAATTGTTATCAACACGAAACACCCCTAACTTGGGAAGTGAATAACGATTTCAAGCTAATCAGCAAGTATGGGTTAGACATCTAGACTAATTCAGTTATTATTAATAGAATGCTTAAAAATAACACTCTAATGATAAATCATTATTTTATATTCAGATCGGTAATATATTTGGTTAAGATCCGAGTGTGGACGTTCTTTAGAGTGGAGTTACGCGCTGGATCTATTATCAGATGTGGGTCTAACTTAATACCAGTTATATTTATTGTTAAAATGCCTAAATAAAAACATTATTACTTGATTTTTTTATGTGAATACTTTAAGTATTCTAAAATGGGAGGCTAAATCCGTCAAAATGGATAATACAAGTCATTCCAAACCAGCTAATTTGTGAAAGTATGTTGTGTGGTTACGTTTATCGCTAATTTGAAGAACATGTTCTCATTCTCATGTTATGTGATATTATGCATAAATGATTATTCATGACTGTTAAAATGAAATCTTTTGATCCATCGTGATAATATGTGATTTTCATGTTAAAACATGCCTATGTGATACAAAGTGTTAAATGATTCGATGAGAATAATTTACATGCCTAAAGTGTTATTCTGTAACAAAGTGAAAATATGTTTATTGTGGCCATATCACATGCATAGGGTGGGACATGTGCAAAGAGGAAGTACTGACAGTTTATCTGCATACTGGTGGCTTGTCCATAATATCGGCAACTTATGCGCACATCGCGGTTTATCTATACTCATCGGTAGCTTGTCCATCACATCGCGGTTTATCCGCACTCATCGTAGCTTGTCCATATTACTGGCAGCTTATCTGCACTACTGGTAGCTTGTCCATATTACTGGCAGCTTGTCTGCATTACTGGTGGCTTCGTCCACAAATTGGAGTTTTTTGGATGGACGAGTTTTGGGAACTCGATTTTAGAGTGTAGCGGAGTTGGATAGGAACGTTTTCTGAAAAACTTGCACCAATTTCTGAAAAGCTCTGCATTGGTATCCTTATGCATATTGCAATCTGTGAAATTGTGTTGTTATGTATAAATTCTGTTATTTTTATTAAATGTATGTTTTAATTACTAGTTGTCACCCAAGTTACAACTTTGTGGAATTAAATTGTATAAATTCACTATAATATTTTGATTTTTATACTGAATTTCTGCTTAATACTTGAGTTAAGACTCACACTAAGCTTTATAGCTCACCCTCCTATAGTTTTCTGATTTTACAGATAACCCCAAGGTTAGGATTCTTTTACGGTATTAGGAGGAGTTTCTCAAAATTCTTTTTAAATTAAAGTAATTAAAGTTATTTTTGATATTTTGTTATTTTTGGAATGTAATAAGTTTGAGTATGAACTGTGGTATGAGACATTACTCTGGGGATTTTCATTTTGATTTGTGTGAATTGCTTGCATGACATCAAGTTTTAAAAACTGCAAAAATAAGTATTTGATAAGATTATGCATGAAACTTGGTTTTATTAAAACTTGACAATATCACTCTTTTTTGCTTCAACAATGAAAATGAGTTTTAGACAAAAATATGACTTAGTTATTGAGGTTTAAAATTGTTTATTGATGTTTTATCGAAATTCACGAAATATTGATTTTTAACAAAATAGGATTTTAGCAAAAATTTCGCATTGCAATTTTTATAAAAATATGTCAATATTACATTTTTCTGCTGCAATTCTAAGAAATGAGTTTTTAATAAAATTAGACTTAGTTTTCAAAATTACAAATGCTTACAAATGAGATTTCTAAAGATATTTGATTTCTGATGTTAACATGTTTTTTCCCAAATAATGATGAATAACCAAGCTCTTTAGATTTGAATAAATAAACGAATGCTTTTGAAATATGATTAAAATTATGAAAGTTTTGAATGGCGGTCAAACTTTTACAAATACATAAAGTACCAAAAACATTGATTTCTAAAATTCTCGTTTTTACTAGTTTTGAACAATTTACGCAAATGGTTTAAAAAGTATGTATGAAAGCCAAGAAAGATTTTTTGGGCCATTCCAATGGCCAGTGTAGCTTTCCAAATTCGACCATAACCTCTAGGCCGGGTTTGGGGTGTTATAGACATCATTTTGAAGATGTTCTGCATGTGCTTAGAGATTGCTCTGTTGCGAAGGATGTTTGGCTACAGGTTGTTCCACACAGTCAGCAAAGCAAATTCTTTTCATATGAGTTACTTGACTAGTTAATTTTTAATTTAAGCTCTAACTTATTGTTTTCCAACGATGACACTAGTTGGTCAAGCCTCTTTGGCCTGCTTGCATGGCAATTTTCGGAAGAACTTAAATTGTTTCATTTTCCAAGGATTTTCTTGGAGCTCTTCTAAGATCCTAAACGTTTCTATTAGTTGGGCTAAGCAATATCTTTTGGCTCATAAGGAAGAATCAGATCAGTAGCTTGTTTCTATTCTAGATAATCATTTGTCAAATAATTGGCTTGTCTTAAATTATGATGGTTCCGTTAAGCCTGATGTAACAGCCCGATTTAGGGGCTAGTCGGAACAGTAGTTTCAGAACCACTAATCTGAGGTCAGATAAAATTATTTTAATGTTATTTTATGAGTTAGAGCATGATTATATAGGTGCATGAAAATTTTGGTGCTTTAATTCTAGCGATTGCATGCTTAATTGCGAAAAAGGACTAAATCGCATAAAGTGCGAAAGTCCTATTTTACAAGCTAAAGGTGTCTAATAGCTTGCAATTGACCTCTCTAATGATGGTTGACCGACCATAGGAGACAAAAAGATGTCAAAATGGGTAAAGTTGGTGGATTAGGTGATAAATTGTCTAGAAATAAAATAAAAGAAAGAAAGAAAAGATATCATCTTTTCTTCTCTTCTTCTCCACCAAAAATTAGCAGCAAAATAGGGGGTTGAGAGCTCAAAAAAATTTTAGCAAGCTTTTCTCCTTACAAGTAAGTGATTTGATGACCATTTCTTGATAATAAATGTACTTTTGGAACCCCTAAAGCTTAAGCTAGCTAAAGAGGGGACTATTTTGCAAAATGGTTGAAAGTTTAGAGTTTTTCCATGTGAGCATTTATGTTGTTTGCTGCATTCTTATGTAAGAAAATGAGTCTTAGTTTTTAAATAAACAACTTTTGTGAAAGGTGTTACCATGAAAACACCTAAAAGGACATTTTTGTGAAGGTTATAAAATATGTAGTAAATGTGTGAAATAATGAGTATTGAGGGTTTCCATAAGAGTAATAAATGTTCATCTAGGCTTGTAAAAGGAGGAAATTCGATTAGAACTGATTTACGAGCCTAGGAGTAAAATAGTAATTTTGTGAAAGTATAAGGGCAAAATGGTAATTTTGCCAAAGTTTGATTATTGAAACGTGTTGTTTTATGTGATAATTAAATGAGATAAATTATTATTATAGATCAAGAAGAACGAAGAATTAACCTTGACCGAGGAAAGGGCAAGGTATCGGACTAGATCGGCAATTTGGCCTATTTTGAAATCGAGGTAAGTTTGTGTGTAATAAGTTCAACACCATGCTAGTATGTTTTGAAATGTTTGATATTTGTGAAGATGTATAATATTTCTATGAAGTTGAGTAATGATGTTGAATGAGAAAATGATGAGAATTAAGATGTTGAAGTCCCGGTTGGACTTTAATAAATGAGAGAATAATATCATCAAGAATTGAGATGGGTAAGGTCCCGTATAAGACCATGTCTGGGACATGGCCTCGGCACCGAATTGAGATCCCGTATAAGACCATATTTGGGATATGGCATCGGCATCGAAAATGAGAATCGTATAAGACCATATCTGGGATATGGCATCGACAATCGATATGAGATCCCGTATAAGACCATATTTGGGATATGGCATCGACATCTAGAGATAATCCCATGTAAGACCACATCTGGGATATGGCATTGGTGTCGCATTTATGAGAATAATGATAATATGTAATTTCGAGTATTCCAAGTGAATGCAATGGGTAAATAGCTAAGCTTATAATATAGATGAGTTTAGTGCTAAAGCTATGTGACGAAGTGATACAGGTACATGCGAGTAATTCACGAAAAATGTTTACGATATGAGACATGATATGTAATTGGTAAGAGTAAGCATGAGTAAGTTATGGCAATGAGCTTAAGACTTTGTGTTTTATTCAATGCAATGGATGGATGACATTATGAGCCTTTATGTTGCTATTTATTTCATATAAACTTACTAAGCTTTATGCTTACCCCTCTCATTCCCCTTTTCCTTGTAGTATTGCCAAGCTAGCTCGGGAATTCGTGAACGTCGGAGTTCAAAAATCAAACTATCAACTTCTTTTGGTATAGCAAAGTTAGATTTATTTTAAGTATGGCATGTATAGGACTTGGTCATTTTGTTATGTCATATTTGTTAGCCAAAGTGTTGGCTATTAATGTTGTTCAATTCATTTTGTAAATGGTCATTAGAAATTGGTCAATACTTGACAAATTTATATATTCAAAGATGATGAAATTCATGAAGTGCATGCTTGTATGGATGTTTTGATTTTGAGTTCTTAGAAGTGCTTTATGTCATAATATATGTTAAACTGAATTGGTATAAGTATGGTTGCTGTGTAGGGTGCATTTGGCTTGGTAGATAGCCTTTCAAATGTCCACACGGGTATACACACGGGCGTGTGTCTAGGCCGTGTGTGACACACGGTCAGCCCCATGGGCGTGTTGATTGGCCGTGTGTCCCCATGCATGCTAGGTTGGCAAGTCAGTATGCTCAGTAGTAAACACACGGGCATAGACACGGTCGTGTGTCTTGACCATGTGGGTGACACGGCCTAAGATACGGGCATGTGTCCAGGCCGTGTGAAGTCTGCACCTGAAATTATGAATTTAATTCGACACACGGTCTAAAGACACAGGCGTGTGCCTTGGCCGTATGACCTTATTGAGGTGATGACATCATAAACAGAATGCCATGGTTTTTTGCACACGGGCTAAGACACGGGCGTGTCGTGGCTGTGTAAGGGACACGGGCCAGGGACACGGGCGTGTGTCCGGCCGTGTGAAAACCCCTGTAGGTTCTAATTGGAAAATAAATCCACACGGGTGTGGAACACGGGCATGTGGTATGCCACACGGGCGTGTTCTTTCCTTCACACGGGGGTGTGGCCTTGTTTTATGTCAAATTTGTCTAAGTGTTCAAAAGTTTCAGGTTTGGTCCCGAATCATTTCGGGTACAAGTTTAGGGTCTCGTAGACCTATGATAAGGACATTAAGGTCTTGAATGAAAAGTTTTAGATTTGAAAGGAAATTTTGTGAATCGATGTTGCAAGATAGAGCAAGTTAAATTCAGTAATGCCTCGTACCTGGTTCAAGTGTTGAATACGGGTAAGGGGTGTTACACCTGATGTAGGGTCTTTCTCTATCGGAGGAGTTATACATGATCAGAGAGGGGTGTGGATCCTCGGTTATGCTCGTCTATTAGGAATTTGTTTAGTATTTGATGTCGAACTTTGGGGTGTCTTGGATAGGGTATTCTATTACAAAGTCAAGGATGTGATAGGATGTTGATCCAATCTAACAATCTAGAGGTGATTAAAGCAATTTGAGAAGGTGTTTTAATTGTTTTGAATTTCGCTTTGATCAGGAGGATCATTTAGATATTACAACATATAAGATAGTGACATATAAGACATGTCGATATAGAGAGAGAGAGTAATCTAGTTGTAGACCGTTTAGCCAAGATGGCATCGGATAAGGAAGTAGATATGTATTTGCTGAAGCTCTTTTAGAACGTTTAAAAATTTTATAGTGTGATAGAGCTAGTGGCTTTTGTGATTTTAGTAGTTTGATTTAATTTCTTTTGTTTTTTATCACCAAAAACAAAAACAAAGACTATAATTATTCCAAAATGAAAAACTGACGTGAAAGGTTTGACTTTTATTTATTATATTTTATATTTAATATTTAATATTTAATATATTTTTATTTTTACTCTTACTGATTACCTACTTAAAAAGTTACCTCACATTTTTCAAAATTTTACTGTGCTTATTTCGAAAATTCAATTTGACATGATTGACCTTACTTTTTTTTGACATTTAATTCCAAACCTTGAATTATTTTAAAATCTCATGAAATCGAATTGAAAAGAGATCTCATTATTACCACAGTAATTGACTAACATCCATAACAAAGCTCATGGCAAGGTCTAAAGGAGTTCTAAATCCAATCGACAAAAGGCCCACATGAGCTCAGACTCTCTAATGCACAAAGCTTAACTGCTAACCGAAAAGAAGTCACATGACGATAAGGGCAGCCAAAATACACGAAAATATGTTAATAACGTCCCTGATAAATAGGGAACATCATGACAAGCAGCCGCAGGATCCAGATTTGGGCAACCCAAAGTCCCAATACAACTTCACTCATACATCAACAATGCTCACGTGGATTCTTGAATCTGATTTACAGAATCGTACAAGATTTGAGAAGGAAAAAGAAATAAAAGTAGAATCAACACAATTTCAAAAAAAATATATATATATATATATATATTACTACGTATAGCAAAATTATACATGGCTATATTTTGCCACGTGGCGTCCATTACTAAAATGAACAATTACACTAGACTAAAATTTGAAGGTCGTCATACACTTGGAAGATCCTACTTAGTGTGCATCTAACAGTGATATAGATTATGACAGACAGAGATATTAGCAACAGTTAATCCAACAAAGTATTGGAACATTAGCGTCTGATGCTGTCGAATTGCTTTGCTTTCAATTTTGGAAGAATTCTGAAGGTATTGAAGGAGGCCAATTCTTCTTTGCAACACACTTATACTGATCCAAAAACATAATACCGAAGCTTCAGATATCAAATCCACATTTCAGCTATAAAAAATAAACAATTTCTCTCTTTCTTTTCTTTTTTTCTTAAAATGTCATTTGTTCAATCAATCAGTTGTTTACCTTATGTTGATTGTATTTCTCCCTGATTGCTGGCAAAGTAGAGTTGTTGTTACAGCATAATCTATGAAGGTCCTTAACACAGTCACATAGATCAGATGGCTTGTAAAGAGTGTAATGCTGCAAGGTTGAATTCTGTGCACCATAATACATGGAGATTAGACAGACTATATCATATATATTCAGACTCTTTTACTTTTTTCTAAAATACATGTATCTAATACATATTAGGAAATGATATATATTCGTATCAGTCCGGGTAAAAAAATAGTCATATGTCAAGTTCTTTGAAGAAGTTGCATGGACATACCCAAGGTTTCTTTGAAGGAAGAAGAATGAATTTGGCCAGGAAAATTGCAGAAGCAGCGATAAGTGATGGAGCATGACAAAGCATACTGTACTCTAGGAGAGAGAGTTCAGTGATATAGTTGGCCATGCACTCTAATTGCATTAATGGAACCTAATCACAAACCACCACGGGAATGTTATTTTAAATACAACAAAGGGGGAGCCAAATGATGAAGCAATGATAACCCAAAGACAAATTACCTCATTGATCCCTTGAGCAGTTCGAACGAACCGTCTGAAAACGAAATGGCATATTATCAATGAGCACTAGTTAATACAAGAAAGGGAAACTTGTACATTCAATAATGATGAGCTTTTGGCAATTTTACCTTAAGAAACATTTAGCTGTTGGGGCAGTCATTTCAAACTTCAAGTAATTCAAAACAGAAGATTCCATTTCTATAACCTCCTCTTTGAAATATGTATTATCAGTGATGTAGCAGAACTCCTCCACCTGAGGAGCGCAAATCTCCTCATATTTTCTGATGGAATTGAACACTGTAATGTTAACATTGTACCCATCCATGGAAACATCTTGCTGATGAAAAAAGTAAAGAAACAAAATAAGGGAATGTCGTTTTTCTTACGCTGCAATCATCATGCAGGCAATACCAAGCAACTGTAGGCGTTGCCTGTTCATCATATTCCCTGAAAGATACCGATCTATATAGTTCACAGTCAAATATAATGTATCTGGTACAAGCCTGAACTCTTCAGCCACCTGCAAGTAAAAATTGAAAGTCTAGACTTAAATAAGGTGATAGCAAAGAGTCTATGTTGTTCGGACTCTTCATTTCTCATGTGTATTGGATTCTAAATAAACATAAACTTTATAAGCAGACAGAAAATTTACTTCTACAAGCCAATCAATTAGAATTGCACGCATGTTGGAATTTATGTCTTTCTGAATTCTCTCCATGAAGTCAGTGGAAGGTCTTTTCTTCACCTGAAAACCAACAGAAATAAGTTTAGGAGCAAATCCAAGCGGACAGACCTATACAGGCACACAAATAAGAACCAGAACCACAGCCAGAGCTTTCCAATCCAATCAGGACAAACCTCAGATACACGTA
Organism: Gossypium sturtianum; assembly: GCA_025698515.1. Taxonomy (NCBI): domain Eukaryota; kingdom Viridiplantae; phylum Streptophyta; class Magnoliopsida; order Malvales; family Malvaceae; genus Gossypium; species Gossypium sturtianum. Next base: position 84,407,247 of record CM046944.1, read on the forward strand.
GGTGCTTGTAAATATCACAAGCAAATGTTGCGCAAAGCTGTGGATCCATGTAATTATCATCAACATCAATTATCTTATCATCCATTTCCATCTCTGCAACTGCATCTCTATTGCATATATTTCCTGCAAGTACAACAGTAAGAAATGATTGTTTAACCAAGGCAATTGTTTAGAAACTAGCTTTCTTTTTGCACTGGATACTAAACCTGTTGCTTCAACATGGTCCGAAATGAGGAGATTTCTGAACGTCTTTCGTTCAATCGAATCAACAGCCGTAACATCATGATTGTCCATATATTCAACTTCAGGACTTTTGAAAGAATCACAGGTAGACATTGTCTCATCCATGGAAACTGATAAGCCATCTGATTTGCTAGGCGAAACCTCCATGGTAGATGGTGGAGGAGGGATGGTGGAGATAGTAGCAGGAGGAGGGGGCAAGGCCACTTCATTTCCTCTTGGAAAAGATGTGACAACCTTGGGAGGCGGAACTGAACCGGGTTGTACATGTGTTGAAGGTAAAACATTTCCTGAAAAACCTACATTATTGCTATCAGGCATTGTCTTCCTGGTCTTGGGGACTTTGTTCGAACATAGTACCTTCAAATTCAAAAATCAAGAATCAAAAGCTGAAGCACCCCAAGAATATTACCAATATGAGACATAGCGTTAATGGCGTTAAAATATGAACAGACACAGATGCTAAGCATTGTTTTCAATTGGATTACAATGTAACTAAAATGCGTAATAAGAAATCAAAAGAGTTGCAAATTTGTAAAAGAAAAAAAAAACCATTTTGACTACAAATGACAAGAAATATCAAATTTGCTGCTCAAAATTCTTTACTAAAAATTACTTAGAAAATGAAATAAAGGCAACCCAAAATTGTTCTGCTCATAGTTCTTTTTAATTAACGTAAAATCAAGTTCTTGACATAACTTTGAAGTCCCCATCAAATTCAAAGAACAATGTAACTCCTACATTGCCTCTTAAAACAAAAATCCGGAAACAATGAACAAGAAACAAGAAAAGAGAGAAGAGCATAAGACCCACCAAAGAAGAAGCCGAAACGGAGCTTCTTGAGGTGTTCTTCTGGTTAGAAATGTTACTAAGAGGGACTCTCTTTTTAGGCATAGAAGCCATGACTTTTCCGACGTTATCCGAGGACGATGCATGTCGTTTGGCCAAAGACGACGTCGTAGAGGAGGAAAACGACGATCGCCGATTACCATTTTGCGTCGACATATTGCAGCTTTCTTTGTTGGAAAGAGAGTAGCAAAGAAGCCGTGGTTTCCATTTTTATATTTTTCTTAATCATCCTTTTGAGGCGGGGAAATGGGGTGATTTGAAATGTCCAAACATCCTGGCCGTTGCTTCCACTCGATAATCGTTAGGAGCGTAAAATGTGGGGGCCACTTCATTTTAATTTTTGGTTCTTGTTCAATTTAAAAAACGACACGTGAAAATACCATGGTTCGGGGGTTTTGGTCTTTCAACCCAATTGAAGGCATAAGTCAGAGCTGGGTGTATTAGGTTACACGTATTTTTTTGAATTCAAATTTCAAACGGTCACAAGATCTGTCGCCTACTACAAATTTGAATAATTGAACTTTAGCAGTTATTTTTACATAAAAAGTAGACAATTATCAAGTAAGTACAAATTTATTCTTTTATTTCATTTTAGACTGAATAATGTTACTCTTGCATCTAACAACATTGATTATAATGTTTTTTTTTTAAATATAATTTTATAATATTTTTTAATTTGTTTCAATTCATCAAATATTTGTTAACCCTCAACAAAAATTAAACTTCTTGCCTCACCCACATTTATTTAGTTTCAAAATAATAAAATTTAAATTTAATTTAACCCATAACGTTCACTCATTTTATCATTTTGATCCTTATTCTTTTTTTGGGTTGTTTTGGCACTCAACTTTTAAATTTTAGTCAAATTGCTTGATTTTTGACGAAAAAACTAACTGAACTGTTAAAATTGTAACGACATTGATGTAACCCCTAACATGACAATCCACGTTTAATTCATAAAAAAATAAAATAAAAGTTAATAAAAGATATTTAAAAAATCAACAAATTTCAAAAAGTTTATAATAACTTTTAGAAAATTTATTCATGTTAATAGTGAAGTATATGTAAAATGTCACATTAGCTATCATGTCAATATTGTTTAAATTTTAACAATTCAGTTAGTTTTTTGTCAAAAAGTAAACAAGTTAACTAAAATTTTAAGGTTAAGGGTCAAAATTATAATAGAAAAATAAAATAAAAACCAAAATGATAAAATAAGTAAAATTTAGAGATTAAATTTATCTTTACATCGATTTTTTTTTTGAGAAGTTTTAAATGGAAAGTTTCAAATAAAAATGCTTATAATTTTTATTTAATTTTGGGTCCTCCCTCGTATGGAAAGATTTGCAAGGGAAATCCACTTTTTGAGTGGAATCAAATCCACTTTTTGTGCTTACATTCCTCGTAAAAATCTGAACTTACTGTACTCGAAAATAAGTAGATATATATATAGTTTAGGGTGTTGTGTTTATTAATTTTTAAATATTTTTATTTTTATTTAATCTTTTAATAAATAAAAAAGTATGTAATTTTAAAATCTTTTTAAAAAATATTGAACTAATTATATTAATGTTATTTAATTTTAAAAACATTTTTAAAAAATATTTAACTAACTATATTAATGTTATTTAATTTTAAAAATATTTAATATTAAAACAATGCAAAAATTTATTATGGTTTGAATTTTAATATTAATTTATTATAACTTAAATAATATTCAAGACAGTATTGTTGGGAGGGGCAATCATATATCTTTAAAAAAAAATAATTTCCATGAACAGTATAACGAATATGGAGGAAACCTTGATAGTACCAAAAAAACTTAATAATATTATTTTTATAGTTTATTTTTTATATATTATTAAATTAATATTTTTTAAATGTTTTTATAATTTTATATTTATATTTATTGTACTTTAATTAACTATTAAAGTTAACTTTTATTACATTTGAAAATATAAATTTAACTAGTTTATATTATCGTGTAATGCACATGTTAATTGAGTGTATAATTTTATTTCAACTAAGTTATTGTGATATAATACTTGGAATATATAAATAAATAAGTAATGATGGGTATATATATTGTAGGAACCCAATTTTGACCGGGCCCATGTAACAAACCAAAACAAAAATAAAAAAATAAATGTCCAAATTTGTTATTACAGTCTATTTACAATAAACGGGCTTAAAGCCCAAACCTAAATACCAGCAGCCCACTTACACCCTCAATACCCAATACCCCAAATTACAGATTCTAAACGGACTACCGAGCCAGGACCCAAGCTCGCACGGCCCAAAAGGGCCTAAAAACTTCAGCAGATTCAGAGACCTAGGGTTTCTGAGAAACCCTAGGCGCCGCAGCGCCCAGCAGCTCCTCGCGCCCACGCCAACCTTCGATTGCGCCGCAATCAGCGCACGAATCCCGCACCACCGCCGAGACCCTCGTCGATCTCCTACAAAAAGGAAAGAAACAACAAGCAAATATGGCGAAATCCCTATATTTCCTTTTTTTTTTAAAAATTTTTTTCGGGTTTATATAAACCCCAAAAACATGTAAAACAAGGGGACACAGAGAGAAAAGATACACACATAAATACAAAAGAAAATACAGAGAAGTTTACAATTGTAACACCCCAAACCCGGCCCAAACACCATAACCGGATCTGGCATGTCACTTAGGGAGATTTTAAAAGATGTCGCAATTTCGAAAAATATTTTTCTTGAGTTTAACACTTTATTCGAGAAAACTAAATGGTTGGATGATTTGTAAAAGATATACATTTTATATTTATGCCTTAGTGGATTAAAAACCGAAATTTGATACATGCCTTAACTTAATTAAAATGTAAAATGTAAATGTCTAAGAATAATAAAAGCCCAAAACAACCGAAAATATGAAGCTAGTGGCCCATGGCCTTATTACAATGAAATTTAAACCCACTAATTAAAAATATTAAAAATAAATAAACTAGTAAAGTCTTTTCTTTGAATCAAAATAATCCTCGCACGCCACCTTGTGCTCTTCTCCAACCCGGTCCGATGCACTAGGTGCTCCTGAAAGATGTTAAATAATGGGGTGAGTCGCGAGACTCAGTGTGCAACCCTCGTGCACCATCAGATTGGGCCTTAGCCTCACAGAACAGATAACAGAGTACAATATATCAGAAGATATGCAAAGCCCAACCCAATCCTAGGTTTCCATCCGCTACACACCACCCTTACCTGCCAATCACACCATTGGGGATTTCTACAATCAACCCACACCGCTACACACCATCGATGGTAGTCATGCTGCAGATAGCTGCTCATCGTCAGATCATGGCAATAGCCACTACAACAGATCATGGCATAGCCACTACAATAGATCATGGCAAAAGCCACTACAACAGAACACTTCCCTTTTCATCAATCACCCACCCCCGTGCATACATAGAAATCGGCATACATATAAAACATATCATCTCAACAGAAACATTCACTTATGAATGACAGAAATCACTAACCTGGTGATTCGCCTTTACCATTCTCAGGTTTTCAACCGGTAGATGTCGGATTTCAAAGATTTAATGAGAATATAAACAGGTTTATATACACATGCTAACAGACAATCTAAATGGTGTGAGGAGTTACACACCTGATTAATACGTAGGACTACCTTCTATGTCGATACCCTCGCTAATCGGATCTACTGCCCTTTGTCTACAACTTTGCTCAAAAGCCGGAAGAACGCGAAGATAAAGCTTCCCCTACATTCGGCCAAGGATTACTATTTACCCGAATTTATATGTTTAAATAAACAAATCTCCTTACCTAAAACGATTAGATCCCGAAAGTAGGATGATTCGAGTGCTACCGATTTAGAAACCTATGCGACTAGATCTTCTTCAAATCCCGGAATGCCGCCCATGAAATAAAATACGAGATTAGTCAACCATTTAGCCATTTGGCTATGGTCTCCAAAAGCCGGAAAAGATTGAAAGAATAACATAATCGACACTTACCACTTCAGAAGATTTCGGCTACCCCCTTGCAGGAAGATTCGGCAATCACAAAAGAAGATCGAAGCGTAGAAGATTAGAGATCTAAGAATTTCGGCTTTTAAGAAAATCCCGAAAAAGATGAACAAAAAGGCTGATGCGTTTTCGGCTTTTAGAAGAACTGAGTGAGGAGTTTCGGTTTTGGCTTAGGAAAAGAAAACAAAAGAGCCTTGGAGATTTCGGCTAGGAAGTAATTTCGATAGAAGAAGAAAAAGAATAGAAAAGTTTCGGAAATAGAGAAAGCTGAGAGAGAGAGCTTGAGGAGAAAAGAAGAAGAAAGGGAAAGGAAAAAGCGTGAGTCGGCTTTGCCTAACTCTATCTAGCCGCCCCCCTTTACACACACAGTCCCATATTCGGCCACCTCTATCCTCCTAGATAGCTCCTCATCCTTCCCCTTATCCTTATCAGAACACCTATCAAAAGAGACTTAATTAGCTCCAACTCCTCCCTCCTTTATCAGCACAATATCCACATATTTTAAACATTACAAATCCCTAAATTTTAGCCTTGTTGCCGTCCCCCCTAGCTCTCCTTGGGCTACCGAAATTAGCCCAATTTCTTGGGCTCCAAGCAGCCACACTGAGGCCCCCTTCTTTTGCCTATTGGCGCCACTTATAGCTCCCTCCTACTGCGCCTCTTGTTCCTGGGCCACAAGCCCATTATGCCTATTTCACTCTCAATACTTTATTTAAACCCCATAGTCCCTAAACAAAATATTTAGCCAAGACTTCGGCCCATTTTCGAGCCCAATTTGCACCTCTAATACTTAAATTAACACATTAAACGTATCCACCCATTAAACGCATAGGCCCAAAAATTCAGGATGTTACAGTTCTACCCCTCTTAAAGAAATTTCGTCCTCGAAATTTCCAACTAACTATTAATCATACCACCCAAGTCTCACCACTATGCTTCCGCTGCGAACTCTAATTCTAAAGCCAAAAGAAACATTTAGGATAATATGATAGAGTGCACGCACCGCAGTATTCGTGATCTGGAGCGTCCTCGCCCCTTGGCGACGTGCTGCATAGACCAAAGCTGGCTGCCTCGCCTCAGCATAACCTGGACCTCCACCTGGTGCTCTACGACCATGTCCTGTGCCATTGCCACCAGTGGCTTGACCACAGCCCCTTAGTCGTTGTTGACCATCTCTTCCCGGCTGATCAGAACCTTGTCCAGCTGGCTGTACCTGTTCCACCTGTGGACAGTCTCTCACTATATGATCCGTAGACCCACACCTGAAGCATCCACTAGTTCTCCTTCTGCACTCCCCATAATGTACATTCCCACACGAAGGACATGACCGATTCTGACCCGTCGAAGCACGAGCTAGCCCATCAGTCCTAGGCCTTTTCTGAAAATTTCCAGATGATCCCGACGACCCAAAATTTCTCTCATTCCTATTCCTATCCTTATCCTTATTTTGCTTCTCAGTCCGCTTCACCTCCTCAGATATTTTAGCTTTCTCAACCAGAACGACAAAGTCCCTCTCCCGCTGCGGTGCTACTAGTACCCTTAGCTCATCCCTTAGTCCATCTTCGAACCGTACGCAACGCTCATAGTCAGTCGCCACAATCTCTCGAGCGTAACGGCTCAACCGCAGAAACTCCGCCTCGTATTCAGATACAGACTTACTTTCTTGTACCAAATTCAGGAATGCCTTCCTCTGTACATCCACATAGCTGGCCCCAATGTACTTTCCCTGAAATGATTCCTTAAAGAAATCCCAGTCAATCCGGTCTGCGGCAGTACCCTCTTTTACCGTGAGCCACCACTGATAAGCCTCGTCTCGAAGAAGAGACGCGACCCCCTTCAACTTCTCCTCTACAGTGAAGTCAAGGTCATCCATTATACGCTCACTTGCCTCTAACCAATACTCAGTTGTATTAGGGGCTACGCCAGAAAGACCCCTAAACATCTCTCGCTCCGTTGGCTCTGAGTCGTTCCCGACACGATTTCCGAGCTCCAACCCGCGTGCTCGCCTAGCAACTCTTTCGAGGACCCGTAACATCGCCTGAGATACTGCATCATCCCCGGGCGCCTGATCTCAAAATTTTCCCTCTATAGCCGGCAGATCCGGTATCTCGTTTCCTGACCCGTGGCCAGACCCTACTGGCTCTGACGCGGTCATCCTACCCCTACCACGACTACGCGGCGGACGTCCTCGACCCCTTGTACTCATTCTTCCGATTGACGTTTATCTGATTAGAAATTTTTATGAATTAATAGTTTTCTTCCACTGATTAACCACGAACAGTCTTATAAACAGTAGTTTAAGAGTAGTTCTTTCGAATTCGGAATCACATCCACAAGTTTCAGTCTCAAGTTCACATCTTCTAGTCCTAAGAAGCACATACGTTCAATCATCAACCATCCATATACAAGTAGCATCCACGAACTTACATTCATCATGTAGGGGTGTCTTCATCGTTTCACTACCCATGGGTATTTTCGTAATTTATCCTACAGGGGTATTTTCGTAATTTTCCAAAATAGGGTTCCTTTGTGAAATAAGGTAATTTTGCATTTCGGGGGTATTTTGGTAATTTGAAAATCTGGGGGTATTTTGGTAATTTTTCCAACCGGGGTGTTTCGATTTTTTTTTAAACTAGGGACATCTTAGTAATTTTGTGAAAATCAGTGCATTTGGTCCCTTCGAGTTTTAGTTATAGATTTTGGCCCGTCAACAAATCCTCGTGGCTAGGGTGAGCAGTCACTACGCACCATGTAGGATTCCAGCGAAGAGGAGGTGAGTCACTAGGACTACTTAAGTACCAGGCTCTTCCGGATCCAATCCTAGACATGCGTATACTTGTTGCCACACCCTAGTCTTGCGACTTGTCTACAGGTTTGTTCGGTTGAATTAAGTCTTATGGAATTGAAGAGTTGTTCAACTAGGCCTAAGGTCCATCAAGCTCTAATTAATATAATCTACGTCCCTTAAAGCCCATCAAGCCCACATACATATATAACACACAGTGAGTTCTGAATACTTACCTGGCGGACTTGGGCCGGAGACGCAGGTGCCATGCCGAGAAAACCATCTTGTGTTATTTATAAACATGCATGTTTCCAAAACCCATCTTAGAAAACATTTTGAGCCCAAAATCCCCAAAGCTGAGTTTTGAACCGGGCTCTGATACCAATTTGTAACACCTCAAACCCGGCCCAAACACCATTATCGGATCTGGCATGTCACTTAGGGAGATTTTAAAAGATGTCGCAATTTCGAAAAATATTTTTCTTGAGTTTAACACTTTATTCGAGAAAACTAAATGGTTGGATGATTTGTAAAAGATATACATTTTATATTTATGCCTTAGTGGATTAAAAACCGAAATTTGATACATGCCTTAACTTAATTAAAACGTAAAATGTAAATGTCTAATAATAATAAAAGCCCAAAACAACCGAAAATATGAAGCTAGTGGCCCATGGCCTTATTACAATGAAATTTAAACCCATTAATTAAAAATATTAAAAATAAATAAACTAGTAAAGTCTTTTCTTGAATCAAAATAATCCTCGCATGGCCACCTTGCGCTCTTCTCCAACCGGTCCGATGCACTAGGTGCTACCGAAAGATGTTAAATAATGGGGTGAGTCGCGAGACTCGGTGTGCAACCCTCGTGCACCATCATATTGGGCCTTAGCCCCACGTAATGAGAATAGCAGTATAATATATCAAAAGATATGCAAAGCCCAACCCAATCCTAGGTTTCCATCCGCTACACACCACCCATACCTGCCAATCACACCATTGGGGATTTCTACAATCAACCCACACCGCTACACACCATCGATGGCAGTCATGATGCAGATAGTTGCTCATCGTCAGATCATGGCAATAGCCACTACAATAGATCATGGCATTAGCCACTACAACAGATTATGGCAAAAGCCACTACAACAGATCATGGCAAAAGCCACTACAACAGATCATGGCAAAAGCCACTACAACAGAACACTTCCCCTTTCATCAATCACCCAACCCCGTGCATACATAGAAATCGACATACATATAAAACATATCATCTCAACAGAAACATTCACTTATGAATGACAGAAATCACTAACCTGGTGATTCGCCTTTACCCTTCTCGGGTTTTCAACCGTTATGCCGGGATTTCGGCATTTAACAGAATATAAACAGGTTTATATACACATGCTAACAGACAATCTAAATGGTGTGAGGAGTTATACACCTGATAAATACGTAGGACTACCCTCTATGTCGATATCCTCGCTAATCAGATCTACTGCCCTTTGTCTACAACTTTGCTCAAAAGCCGGAAGAACGCGAAGATAAAGCTTCCCCTACATTCGACCAATGATTACTATTTACCCGAATTTATATGTTTAAATAAACAAATCTCCTTACCTAAAATGATTAGATCCCGAAAGTAGGATGATTCGAGTGCTATCGATTTAGAAACCTATGCGACTAGATCTTCTTCAAATCCCGGAATGCCGCCCATGAAAGAAAATACGAGATTAGTCAACCATTTAGCCATTCGGCTATGGTCTCCAAAAGCCGGAAAAGATTGAAAGAATAACATAATCAAAACTTACCACTTCAGAAGATTTCGGCTACCCCCTTGCAGGTAGATTCGGCAATCACAGAAGAAGATCGAAGCGTAGAAGATTAGAGATCTAGGAATTTCGGCTTTTAAGAAAATCCCGAAAAAGATGAACAAAAAGACTGATGCGTTTTCGGCTTTTAGAAGAACTGAGTGAGGAGTTTCAGTTTTGGCTTAGGAAAAGAAAACAAAAGAGCCTTGGAGATTTCGGCTAGGAAGTAATTTCGACAGAAGAAGAAATAGAAAAGTTTCGGCAATAGAGAAAACTGAGAGAGAGAGCTTCAGAGAAAAGAAGAAGAAAGGGAAAAGCGATGAGTCGGCTTTGCCTAACTCTATCTAGCCGCCCCCCCTTTACACACACAGTCCCATATTTGGCCACCTCTATCCTCCTAGATAGCTCCTCATCCTTCCCCTTATCCTTATCAGAACACCTATCAAAAGAGACTTAATTAGCTCCAACTCCTCCCTCCTTTATCAGCACAATATCCACATATTTTAAACATTACAAATCCCTAAATTTTAGCCTTGTTGCCGTCCCCCCTAGCTCTCCTTGGGCTGCCGAAATTAGCCCAATTTCTTGGGCTCCAAGCGGCCACACTGAGGCCCCCTTCTTTTGCCTATTGGCGCCACTTATAGCTCCCTCCTACTGCGCCTCTTGTTCCTGGGCCACAAGCCCATTATGCCTATTTCACTCTCAATACTTTATTTAAACCCCATAGTCCCTAAACAAAATATTTAGCCAAGACCTCGACCCATTCCCAAGCCCAATTTGCACCTCTAATACTTAAATTAACACATTAAACGTATCCACCCATTAAACGCATAGGCCCAAAAATTCAGGATGTTACAACAATCAATCGGAAAACAGAAGGTGGTTTTTTTTTATTTCGTTAAGTTTTTATTTCTTTTCGATTTATGCACATTATATATATATATATAAATACTATTAAAAATAAAAAAAAAACGAGATTACCTTTCGAAAATGGGCATTTCTCACCGTAAAACCGTCGCGAACGACAGCGCGTGAAGCTCGTGCAAGGGTGGCCGGAGATCGAACGATCTGTGATGGCAAAGCTTTTCTCTGAGGGCTCTTTTGTTTTTTTTAAAAACCTAACTAAAATGTTTTTTTACCGATCTTTTGGTTTATATAGGCTATAGGAACGGCGTCGTTTTGGTATAGCCCATTAATAACCAAAACGGCGTCGTTTAAAGAAAGGATCCGCGCGTTGACCCGAAAACCCGGGGAGGATCCGCGTGTTTTTATAAAGGGCAAATTCCCATTTTAGTCCCTCCGCAATTTTATTAATTATAATTTCGTCCTAAATTAAATTTTCTTTTATTTTTAAATTAGCCCTGAGATTTGTATTTCATTTTAATTTAGTCCTTTGGGCTATTTAATGGTGGATATCCGAACGACGTCGTTTTGAAAATTTGGCATAATTGCCATATTAACCCCTACAGTGTGACGCGCGTTTTAATTTAATCCTTTTATATTTATTTTTATTTGCTATTTAATCCTCCTTTCTTTATTTATTTATTTTATTTTGTTTTAAATTATTCTAATACTATATTTAATTATTTTATCATATTAAAATATTATATTATTCTTATTATTTGTATATTAATTTATTAATAGTATAAAATTCGTATATATTTTTTTATGTATTATCCTTATATATTTTAAACTATTATTTATTATTTTACTTGGTTTAATTATTTTTATTACATATTATTTATTAGTTATTATATTATATATTTTAAAATTTTGTACATTAGATAGTATTATATTACATCATATATTATTTTTTTATCTAAAATTTATTTATATTGTATAACATATTATTTATTCTTAAATATATAGTTTTTTATTAGGTTATTATAAATATATTTTTATTTAAAGTTATAAATCATTTATTTATTTTTAAAACGTATTTTATTTATCTTCTCAAAATATATATATATACTTTTTTTTTATTTTGCAACATTTATTATTTGGTATATGTCATTGCATGAAAGTTTAATATTGTATGAGAAATTTTCATATTTATTTAGTTTTTTATATAATTTTTCATTTATTGCTTTATATATTCTATTTGTTCATACTCTTTCATTTATTTATGATTGCCTTAATGTAGTTATTTTTATTAGTTGTTATTTTATATTGTTATTTCTTTTATTGTCTATATTAATATGAAATGTTAGTATGTCATGATTGTTTTTGGTATTTATGTTTGATGATGTATTAATGCGATATTTTCACATGTATTAATATGAAAAGTTTTTTTCTTAAATAAGGCAATGTTTTGTATTTAGAAATTCGGGAAATAGTGCCCTAACGTGCTGAGTTTCGATTTTCCGTTTGACTAAATAACTAAATATCCTTTCAATAAAATTTTGTAAATCATGAGATGATTTTAGTTACGAGGGTTTAAAAATATCATGTCCTAACGTGCTGGATGTGATGTTTGTATTCTTTCGGAACAAAGAAATCTCAAATTTTAACTCAAATTGTTCAGTTTTTTTTTTTAGAAATCATATTTTTAAATTTTTTTAATTCTCAACATTAGGACATGATTTTATCGATTAGGTACCAGTTTTTGGGCGTTATGAGGGTGCTAACCCTTCCTCATACGTAACCGACTCCCGAACCCGTTTCCTTGTATTTCGTGGACCAAAATCAAATGTTTTAAAATAAAACGCTTTACAAGGTGATCCAATCACACCTAAGTAAAAAGGGATTGGTGGCGACTTCATTTCCGTTTTTTTAAAGTCAATCCCCGTTTTTACCAAAATTTAAAAACGGTTTCGATATATATATATATATATATATATATATATATTTATATATGATATGTGATTGTTGAAAATAATTTATAAAATAATGAAAGGAGGTTTTTAATGTGTGGAAAAAAATAGTAGTTGCACAAAAAATAAAATTACAATAAATTAATAAAACTAAAAATGAAATCTAACTTATTAAAAATTTCTAATTCCTTTCCCAAGTAATATTTTCCCTCAAACATAAAAGTAAAATTATAGTCAGAATAAATACACAATAGAAATATATAGCATGTGTAAAAAAAATATTATTATTTTATATTTGGGTACATATTTTTTGATGGTGTATTGAAGTTTCTTTACTTTTATTCGAAGGAATTTAGTCTTTCTACTTTTAAGATTTTAAAATCTAAATTCTATTATAAACCTTGTTGAATTCTTATACTAAATTGAGGTTGATTACAAATGCCAATTTTTTTTGTTACATATATATCAAAAGTTTTTTTTTTAAATTTCAATATGTCACTTCAATTAATTTAATAGAAGAAATTTAACGATGTTGACAATTGAACATGAATCTAGAAATATAAAAAGTATATTTTAACCGTAATAAATTCCAATTGTACAAATAGTATAGAGACTTGGAGGGCTAAATTAGCCATATATGCCACTGTTTTTTTTTTTTAACTAGGCTTATAAGCCATTTTTTTTGAAAATTTAAGGAAATAGACCGTTTTTAGAGAGAAACGGAAAGCGCGTCTGGCTGGACGCGCTTCCCCCGACAGTCAAATCCAACAACATTTTGAATGTTGGCCGTGTAACGCTAAAAAAAATTAAAATGGGGGCAAGGGTCAAAATTTTTTTACCTATAAATACCCCCAAATTTTTTTTTTCACTCACATCCTATTCTCTCAATTCTTTCTAATCTCCTAACTCTATCAACTCTCTCAATTTTCCCAAGTTCCTGTTCTAAATTTTTTGGTTTTCTCGTTTAAAAATATTAGTTTTTTTAATTATTCCGCATTTTATTCGTTCAGATTATGTTTTCACGAATGACATCCTCTCTAATTCGTTTCAACGACAATCACATTTTCGCCGCTCAAGCAGTAATGGTAAGTTGAAAATTTAATTTTCGTTATTTTTTATTAAGTTAAATTTAAAATTTTTTTAATTTAAAAATATTTTTTTGTCGTTATAAATAGGTGGATGATCGTGTTTTGGAGGCGTTCATACATAATTTGGCAAAGCCTCCAATCACCGAAATTCGTGGTTACTTGCAAGAGAAAGGATTCTTACATATGTCTTGTATGCTAGAGGGTTGTAAACTCGATCCTAGACTCATTAACACGTTGGTGGAAAGATGGAGGCCCGAGACATACACTTTCCATTTTCCATGCGGTGAGTGTACAATCATACTAGAGGATATGGCGTTACAACTCGGTCTGCCGGTGGATGGGCCAGTCGTCACAAGAGCAGTGATCGTTCCCAATAAAGAGAATCTCTGCGTGACATTATTAGGGACGGTCCCAAACAAGTTTGAAGGTGGTCAAATATCGATGAATTGGTTGGAGAAAATTTTTGAAAAGCTTCCTCCACAATAATACGCTCGAGCATTCATGATTCAGTTAATCGAGGGCATTTTAATGCCCGATAAATCTCAAATTCTGTTGCACGTAAGGTGGCTACTACACCTAGTAAACTTCAAAGAATGTAGACAACTAAGTTTAGGATCAGCCGTGTTGGCCACGATATATCGGGAGTTGTGTCGAGCCATAGAACCGAATAAGAATTCAATCGGTGATTGCCTACTCTTACTGCAGTTGTGGGCCTAGTGGCGGCTACCATTTCTACGTCCTCGAATGAACGACCTATACATATTTTCGTTGGTGACAAGGTAAAAATCATTTATTAATAAATATGTAGTTTGTACAGTAAATTTTTTATTTATTATATGTTTGAACTAAGAAATCGCTTTTACAAGTGGAATCCGGGGCCGAGTTATGTGGGGCTACTCGAGGAGTTGGAAGATATTAGGTTGTTGTTAGATCAACGCTTGGAAGCCAATGTTAGTTACTTATTCTTTCGAAACTATATTAATTACGCAATGATTTGTAAAATAAAATTTCATAAATAATGAAATTTACAATTGTGCATTCCAGTTTGAATGGATTCCATACGCCGACATCGATATCATATATTGCATCTTGCCTGAAGTGTTGGCCAATTGAAGGGTGTGGGATATGAAGGTGCCGTTGATAATGTACGCGACGGTGGAAATGCAGAAATTAGACCAGGTGATGCGATAGTTCGGGTGGAGGCAACAAATTCTGTCACCACAATGAGACTTGAAGGAGCTGCACAGGGTGGACATACAGGGGAAAGACAACGAGGATTGGTGAGAGGTTCACAAGGACTACATCGAGGCTTGGAATTATAGTGTAACACCCCTAACCCGTAACCGTCACTGGAATAGGGTTAAGAGGCATTACCGAACATTTGGAACATTTATAATCATTTTACATCTCAACTTAATCATTCACAATCATAGAGTCCCTTAAATAGGTCTACGAGACCTTAAACATACATTAGAAAGGGGTCGGGACTAAACCGAACATATACGAAATTTTTTTGAAACTTAACATTTTTCTAAGCTACAGGGGTCACACGCCCGTGTGGGTAGGCCGTGTGCCTCACACGGCCTCGGACATGCCCGTGTGTCCCAGTCGTGGTCGACACTGACTTGCATCACACGGTCGAAGACACGCCCGTGTGCTTTACCCGTGGTCGATACTGACTTGCATCACACGGCCAGTCACACACATGTGTGTCTAGCCCGTGTGTGAGCCTGACTTGAATCAAATTACAAATTTTAGGGACACGGTCGAACCACACGCCCGTGTACTCAATCGTGTGGGCAAAAATAGGCCATTTGCAAGGCCAATTTGCCACCCACACTTTAGGATCCTCTACAAGCATCAAACCAATTCAAATTTTTGTCTCACATGCATTCAAAACATACCAAATATACACCAATTATTCATCAACTATACCATTTACTTCCACACACAAAATCAATTCAAACATGTCCATCTAAAGCATCACTTTCACATTTCAAATCATATAATCCATTCATCATTTAATCCCTACCAAATCTATCATAATACATACTATTTCCATTCTACTAATTTATACCAAAATGATTACCCACATAGATCACATATACACATATTTAACCATCCTTTTCACACATCCAAGGCACATACTGTAACACCCCTTACACGTATTCTATGCCGGAACTGGGTAAGAGGCGTTACCGTACTTAACTCACATGGTCATACAACTTTAAGCTATAAAACTTCATCCCAACTTAACATTTCTCATTAAGGACCTAAGAGGCCTTGGTCAAGCATACGGAGGGTCTTGGAACCCAACCAGAATTTTTTTTATTTAAATTTTTTTGTCTAAACAGGGGCCACACGCCCGTGTAAAATGGGACACGCCCGTGTGGGAAGGCCGTGTGGTCACACACGCCCATGTCCCTAACCCGTGTGAGATTTATTTTCATTTCAAAACTACAGGGGTTTTCACACGGCCGGACACACGCCTGTGTTCTTGGCCCATGTGCTCCACACGGCCTAGACACGCCCGTGTCCTCACCCGTGTATAAAGACCTGGGTATTCTGTTTGTGACGCCAACAACCAATTATGGGCACACGGCCTAGGCACACGCCCATGTGACTAGCCCGTGGTCGATACTGACTTGCAAAACTAACATGCAAGGGACACACGGCCAAGTCACACACCCATGGGACAGGCCGTATTTCACACACGGTCTAGACACACGCCCGTGTGTCTACCCGTGTGGACCAATTCAAGGCTATTTTCCAAGCCATTTAGCCACCCTCACTTGCACACATTCACACATCATCACATAACATTCTCAAATCATCAATTATAACTCTTGAATTATCATATTTGAATCATGAAAATCAAACTATCTTCCCATATACGAGGGAGAACTATTACTAGCACCCTTACAATCGACATGAGCAATCATCCATGGCTATACACAACCAACCCATAACTCTTTTAGGCTAACACATTTGGCTATTGTAACTATGACTTAATTAGACCAAAATAAGATCCCTATACATGCCATATCTCAAGAAGACTTGAAAACTTATACCCAAGGGACTGCTTGATAGTGTGAAAGCATCTCTGGCGGTTTCCAACCCGAGTTAATTAAGTTAACCTATAAGAGATAGGAAAGGAAGAGGAGTAAGCAATAACGCTTAGTAAGTTAATAAGCAAATAATAAGCAACTATTGACATTTATTTATTATACTCAACCACAAGGTAATATAATGAGATTTTCACTTAAGCTTATGAATACCCATTCAATCATTCATAATGCTTACTCATTCTAAACTTTCACCTGTCACAAACTCATATCATAAAACATGGTTCATCTTTACTTGCATTTATACCCTGCATTTATCACCACAAAGCCACATGCAAATTTCACTTAGTCAAGTTTCTCGGTATCACCCCGGAATAATAATACATATCGGTATCACCCCGGAATAATAATACATACTCGATGGTTTCGCACACAGCCCACCATTCAATAATTAATAAGGTGGTATAGCACATAGCCCACCATTAATACTAAGCACGATGGTATCGGACACAGCCCATTGGTAACAAATAATAAGGTGGTATCGCACACAGCCCACCATTGATAATATTGGCGATGGTATCGCACACAGCCCAACGCTAACAATTAATAAGGTGGTATCGCACATAGCCCACCATTATTACACATTCATGTATATTTATCCACATACATTTTCCTATTTCGAATGTTCATCCCGGAACATCCTCACACACTATCATTCTTAAATAGATTTCTACAATAATCATTCGCATTCACGCAATGCATTAATAAATATAACATATGAAATCAGGGTGCATCATTTACACATAACTCACCATGGTTTCCTCATATACTGAATTCACCTCAAGTGAATTCTGGGCACATACCTGCACCTCTCATAGTGTAACCACATATTTCCTCATTTTCAACATACCTGTTGAATCATTCAAAATGCTAAAGAACACTCTTGAGTCTCATACATATAGTATCATATCAACATCATACCCCCGATAGGGTCTTACATGAAATATCATATCGATGCCATGTCCCTGACATGGTCTTATATGAAATCTGACACTGAGGCCATATTCCAAATATGGTCTTACACAGGACCTTAATTATTATAGTATCATGATATTTGCTTTCCCTCTATTCTTAAATTCAATTGAAGACTTTCAATTCTTGACATCTCGTCAAAACGTATTTAATATATTCATAGAGTCAATATACAATTCATACAAAATCGACATATTAAATACTTCACTTTTAGTTGCATTATTAGCACACGAACTTACCTCGATACCGAAAAGGGTAGAAAGGGACCTATTTGTCCATATTTCTCTTTTCTCCTGTTCTAGGTCCGAATCTCGTTTTCTTTGATCTAGAACAATAAAATTTACTCATTTAATCACCACACTAATCAATACATTTTAAAATTTCTACTTTGGCAAAATTACCATTTTGCCCTTAGACTTTGGCAAAACTACGATTTTGCCCCTAGGCTCGTATATCGATTCTCATCCAACTTATTTGCTAATCAAGCCTAGACGATTCATATTCCCTTCTATAGTAACTCAAGATTTCAAATATTACACACATTTACCACTCATTTCACAACATTTACAAAAAGGTCCTTTTAGGTGTTTTCATGATAACACCCTTCACAAAAGTTGTTTATCTAACAACTAAGACTCATTTTCTTCCATAAAAATGTAGCAAACAACTCAATTGCTCTCATGGAAAAACCCTAGACTCTTAACCATTTTGCAAAATAGTCCCCTCATTAGCTAGCTTAAGCTTTAGGGGTTCTAAAAGTACAAAAATCATCAAAAATAGTCATCAAGATGACTTACTTGTAGAGGTGAGGAGTTGCTGAAAATTTTCAAGCTACCATGGCTATTTTTCTTGAGAATTTCAGTGGAGAGAAGGGAAAGAAAAGATGATATCTTTTCTTCTCTTTATTTTATTATAAAAATAAATTTTTATCACAAATTTTCACCTAACAATATGACAAGGTCAATTCTTTGTCCCCTATGGCCGGCCACCTCTTAAAACAAGGCCTAATTACACATTAGGGACCTCAAATTAATATTCCTTAACTAATTGACACCTCTAGCAATTAAAATAGAACTTTCGCACTTTATGCGATTTAGTCCTTTTTCGCGATTAAGCATGAAATCGCTAAAATTAAAGCACCAAAATTTTCATGCACCCTTATAATCATGCTATAACCCATAAAACAAAATTAAAATAAATTTTATCCGACCTCGAATTAGTGGTCCCGATACCACTGTTCTGACTAGCCCCTAAATCAGGCTGTTACACATACCAAAATCATCAAACTACCAAGCCATATCACATGGCAAGACTTAAACATTTCAAAATATGCCATAATCACTAGCCTATACATGCCATATTCCAAAAACTTCCAAAAGTACCAAAATAGATAGCCGATAGTGTGATTGAGTCACTGACGATCCCCAGATCCAAGCTAGCTTTAATTACACTGTAAAACAAAGAAAACTTCACACAGTAAGCTTTAAAGCTTAGTAAGTTCGTAATATAATACATTTAACTCAATGATTCAAATTCAATATGTAAAATAAACCATCACATAGATCAATTCACAATAATACACAATTTCATCTATAGTCAATACTCACATAACCATCCATTTATCCATTTACAAAGTCATCAACCACATAGGTTCTGTACATACCTTTGCCAACACTTAGTTAACGATCATTCTTACAATTCAATGCTCGATACCACATTTCGATCAATATTCATTATTCATTCGATTTAGTCGCACACTTAGTGCCAATGTAACACCCCTTACCCGTGTTCAAAGCCGGAACCAGATACGAGGCATTACCTAGCTCAACTTGCTTAAACATACCACATCGGGCCATAAAATTTCGTTCCAACTTAAGGCTTTTCATTCCTACTCATAATGTCCCTATTATGGGCCTACGAGACCCAAAACTTACACCTGAAATGATTCGGGACTAAACCAAAAACTTTGAAACACAAAGACAAATTTGGTTTAAAACAGGGCCACACACCCGTGTGAAGGATGGGACACGCTCGTGTGGCATATCACATGCCCGTGTCCCACACCCGTGTGGATTTATTTCTCAATTCAAACCTACAGGGGTTTTCACACGGTCGGACACACGCCCGTGTCCCTGGCCCGTGTCCTTCACACACGCCCATGTCTTAGCCCATGTGCAAAAACCATGGCATTCTGTTTATGATGTCATCACCTCACTAAGGTCACACGGCCAAGGCACACGCCCGTGCCCTTAGACCGTGTGTCGAATTAAATTCCAAATTTCAGGTGCAGACTTCACACGGCCTGGGCACACGCCCATGTCCATGGCCGTGCCTCCCACACAGCTGAGACACACGGCCGTGTCTCTGCCCGTGTGTTTACTACTGAGCATACTAACTTGCAAACCTAGCATGCAAGGGGAAACACGGCCTCTCCACACGCCCATGGGGCTAACTGTGTGTCACACACGGCCTAGACACACGCCCGTGTGTCTACCCGTGTGGACAATTATATGGCTATCTACCAAGCCATTTTCCACCCTACAAGGCAACCACACTTATACCAAATCAATTCAACACCTATAATGACCATATGGCACCTCTAAAGACTCAAAATCAAGACATCCACACAAGCATACACTTTATGAAATTCATCATCATTGAATATATGAACATGTCAAGTATAGGCCAACTTCCCATGACCATTTACAAAATGAATTGATCAACATTAATAGCCAACACTTTGGTTAGCAAATATGACATAACAAAAAGACCAAGTCCTATACATGCCATACTCAAAATGAATCTAACTTGGCTATACCAAAATGTAGTTGATAGTGTGATTTTTGAACTCTGACGTTCCACGAACTCTCTAGCTAACTTGGCAATGCTACAAGGAAAAGGAAATGAGAGGGGTAAGCATAAAGCTTAGTAAGTTTGCATGAAATAAATAGCAACATAAAGCTCATAGCTTCATCCATCCATTGCATTGAATAAAACACAAGTCTTAAGCTCATTTCCATAACTTACTCATACTTACTCTTACCAATTACACATCATGCCACATCTCGTAAACTATTCTCGTGAATTACTCACATACACCTGTATCGCTTCATCACATAGTCTTAGCATTAATCTCATATCTATCATAAGCTTAACTATTTACCCAATTAAATCACTTGGGATATTCAAGGATACATGATCATCCTTATTCACATAATTACGACGCCAATGCCACATCCCGGATGCGGTCTTACATGGGATCACATTTCGATGCCGATGCCATATCCCGGATATGGTCTTATACGGGATCTCATTTCAGTGTCGATGCCATATCCCAGATATGGTCTTACACGGGGTTTCAATTCGGTGCCGAGGCCATGTCCCAGACATGGTCTTATACGGGACCTTACCCATCTCAAGTCTGGATGATAATATTCTCTCATTTATTTAAGACCAACTGGGACTTCAACATCATGGATTTTCATTATTTCATCATTCAACATCATTACTCAAATTCATAGAACAATATACATCAATATTAACATCGAACATTTCAAGGCTTAATAACACGATGTTGAATTTAATACACACAAACTTACCTCGATTTCAAAATAAGCTAGATCACCGATCTAGTCTGATACTTTGCCCTTTCCTCGGTCGAGGTTAATTCTTCGTTCCTTTTGATCTATAATAACAATTTAGCTCATTTAATAATCTCATTAATCAACACGTCTCAAAATTCATACTTTGGCAAAATTACCATTTTGCCCTCACACTTTCATAAAATGACTATTTTACCCCTAGGCTCGTAAATCAATTCTAATAGAATTTCCTCCTCTTATAAGCCTAGATGAACATTTATTTCTCTTATGATAACCCTCAAAACTCAATATTTCACACATTTACTTCTAATTCTATAACCTTTACAAAAAGGTCTGTAACAGTCCAGTTTAGGCCTTAGTCGAAATAGTGGTTTTGGGACCACAGATCCGAGTCAAAAAAAATATTTTAGTATTATTTTCTATGTCTGCAGTATGTGATTAAGCATGTGGGAAATTTTCGTAAATTAATTTTGTCATTTGTGTGCTTAATTTGAGAAAAGGAACTAAATCGCGTAAAGTGCAAAAGTGCCTTGATAATTGTTAAAATGTTTAAATGCCATGTTCTTTTAATATGAAGGCCTTAAAAGGGAAATAGGCCATTTTAATGTAGCTTGGACAGCAATGGACATATGATAATAATATGTCAATGTTATTAATAAGGGTAAAATAGTAAAATGGTTTATTAATATGTTAAATAAAACAAAAACATGAAAAATAAGCCATTATATCATGTTCATCCACCGAAAATATAAAGAAAAGAAAAGAGAAAAGCTTGTTAGGCATTCGACACTCATTTAGCTTGATTCAAGGTATGTTTTGCTTCGGTTTTTGATAATTTTTACATTTTTGTAATCGTTGCTTTATGTTATTCAAAACCCATGCTTCAATTTTGTGAATCGATGATGATTTTGAAATGTTCCATTGATGATTTTGCAAGCTTTGTGATGTTTGAGGATGAAATATGAAAGATATGTGATAGATTAACATAGTTTGTCTTTGAATTTTTGATGAATTTGAGTAATTTGGACTTAATTGAGAAAATAATATTTTGATGGACTAAATTGTGAAATAAAGGAAATGTATGGACTTGTATGGAACATGGGAATATTCAGCCAAGCTTGGGTGATATGAGATTTTGTGTATTTTGTGATTTTGTGAAATAGGACTAAAATGTCAAAATGTGAAAGTATGAGGGCTAATTTATAAATTGCCCTAAATATGTGTATTTGTATTTAATTGAATAAATTAGTGATAAATGAGTTAAATT
The DNA here is from genome assembly GCA_025698515.1 of Gossypium sturtianum. Classification (NCBI taxonomy): domain Eukaryota; kingdom Viridiplantae; phylum Streptophyta; class Magnoliopsida; order Malvales; family Malvaceae; genus Gossypium; species Gossypium sturtianum. The sequence goes on from CM046944.1 coordinate 84,429,815, forward strand.
TGAATATGTATAGATCAAGAACCGAAGAAAACAGACTTAGATCGTGGGAAATCGAAAGTAATTGAGTAGCCGAGTTCGATCTGTTTATCCGAATCTGAGGTAAGTCTATATACAAATAAATGTATTTAAATTGATATATATATGTTCACATGGAAATTTATAATGATGAATGTATATGAGATGATGAGTACATGAAATCCGAGATAGCAACGACATGGTGTCAACATCCGAAAAAGCCCCGTACGAACCTAGGAATAGATAGGATTACATATGTCATGACATAAGTGTCCGATATGTAATATCGTGTAAGACCACGTTTGGGACGTTGGCATCGATTTGAGATTTACGTGTGGAAACACAAAAAATTATATACTTTTTCATGCCCTTTTTGACCCAAATTCATGTGGTTTCGAGTAAATTCTTGTCGGAAAATAATTAAATATTAAAAAATAATTAAATTGTGCTAAAAATATGAACATGATGAATTTTAATTAATTTTATAATTAATTTTGATTTATTTTGACTATTTTCGACAGAATCGCACAAAGTGCGAAAATCAGCTCGGCAGATACTGCTCGAAGAACAAAACCGAGAAGCAATTTGAAGTTCAAGGAAAATTTATTTCCAGCCCAAGACGGTCCAATTATGAAGATTTAATCATAATATAACTAATTTTAATTTATTCCCAATTTAATTTCGGCTAAATAAATTATTATTAATTAATTATGGAAAAGGGTCCAGTTAAACCGCACTGGTTGAACCGAATTAGTTGAACCGAACCAGCTACCAATTGGGCAGCCCAAACCGTCCACAATGATGGCCCAAATCAGCTTATTATCTGATTAATTAAGCTTGCAAAGAATCCCTTGAAGACCTTTCAAAACTGCATTCAAACCCCTCCAAAAATTATGGCTTTGTAGATTGCCCCATGCTATATTTAGCAAAGTTGAATTCTTCAACTTTGCCACATGGGATGGCCGACCAAGGGAGGCCTCTTTTGCTGCTGATATTTTCTATTTTTAGCAGCCTTGATCAGCTATAAATACACCCCCTAGCTGCTCATTCAAAACACACCTCAAGCATTTAACATTCTCCTCTCTCACTTTCTCTCAATTCCCATTTTCCCTTCTCCCTTTTTGGTGTTCTTGTGCCGATTTATCCTCTTGGTAAAGAGGTGTTTTTCCAGACATTTGAAGCAGCAATTGAAGTGTTCATAAGCCACCTTGATAGCCGAGGACAATGAAGAACGAAGAAGGGAGCAAACAGACAAGCCACGGGGAAACACCAGATTTGTTTCTTGTTCCTTATCTATTTAAATTATTTGTTGTTGTTTTGAAAAACATGTTTATGAATATTTATGCTGTTGGAATGTTTAATTTAATCAATTTAGCTTGAATTTAATTCGTGTTGGGTTGATCGCATTTCGTCCTCTTGAATTATTAAAATTGTGTTTATGCTGTTAAAGGCCTCGGTAAAATGTTTGATTAAGTAAAATTACGTTAAATTATCTGGCATTATAATTGTTTAGATAGCTAATGAATTAATTATTTAAATGCATTGAAATTGTAATTAATGGGACGCAATACTTAATGTGCATGTTTAATTCTTCTAAGGAAGTGAAGATTAAATTAGCATTGTATTTGACGATACATATGCCTTACATAACTTGCAGGATTTTTGTGATTAAATTGTTTCAAGGTAGGAATACTTTGTTACTTCACATGATCTTTTATATGCTTGTTAGGTTGAATTAATCGTTTGAATCGACATAGGAATATGCGAGAGATAATTTAATTTAATAAGTATGTATGTATGTACGATAACATGTTTACTTTTAGAAGTCTGTTTAGTCGTTTGAATTTGCATAGGAATATGTATAAGAGATGAATGGATTTTTATTTGTAAATATGTTCATAAGTTAGCAAATTACCGAGTTGGCATGTTTTAATAAGTATAAACACGAGTTTAATAATTCTAAGGTAAGAAATGTTATCAATCCAACACAATTATATCATCTTGATTAAAATCAGTTTTTGAAATCGTGCATTAGAACTTTGTTTTATTTTATTTTTCTTTGTTTTATTTTTAGTTTTTAAATATTTCTTAAATCCAAATATTTTTCCTTCACCAAATTGTTTGAAAACATTTTCATAAATAATTCTTTTCTGATCCTCGTGGTACGATAACTCGACATTTACTTGTCACTTTATTACTTGTTACGATTGTGTACACTTGCACATTTCCACCGTTCCAAGTTTTTGGCGCCGTTGCCGGGGATTGTTTTTCAAAGCCATTATTTGTGAATTTTTATTCTTACATTTTGGTTTATTTATTTTCATATTTAAATTTTTACTTACTTAATTTTTCTGTGAATATTTCAGGTGTTTATGAGTATTGACAGATTATTGACTTACTCCTGTGGACCACGAAATAGAATGAACCTTTCGACAACGAAGAAGACAAGCAAACCAAAGAAGGACCGAAGGAATGAATTTTGAGAATATGAACCAAGGAAACGGAGCAAACCCTGCTCAGAATCCTATCCTTATTGCTGATGATAGGGATAGAGCCTTAAGACAATATGCCGTGCCAGTGTTTAACGATCTTAATCCGGGTATTAGGAGACCGAAATCGAGGCACAACAATTCGAGCTGAAGCCAGTCATGTTCCAGATGCTTCAGACAGTGGGCCAATTCAGTGGAAAGCCTACTAAAGATCCTCATCTTCACTTAAGACTATTTATGGAAGTGAGCAATTCTTTCAAGTTAGCCGGAGTACCCGAAGATGCCTTACGATTGAAGCTATTCCCATATTCGTTAAGGGATAGAGCTCGTGCTTGGTTGAATTCATTGCCACCGAACTCTATTTCTACATGGCAAGAATTAGCCGAGAGATTCCTCATGAAGTATTTTCCGCCAAGCAAGAATGCTAAGCTGAGGAACGAAATCACTGCTTTCCACCAAATGGATGATGAGTCCTTGTATGAGGCATGGGAAAGATTAATGCCCTCATCATGGAATCCCTCATTGCATTCAACTTGAGACATTCTACAATGGTCTCAACGCCCACACAAGGATGGTAGTGGACGCCTCTGCTAATGGTGCTCTCTTTTTTAAGTCTTATAACGAGGCTTATGAAATTATCGAGAGGATTGCCAGTAACAACTATCAATGGCCAACCAGTCGAGCAGCGTCAGGAAGATGAGTCGTCGGAATTCATGAAGTAGATGCTCTTACTTCACTCGCATCTCAGGTATCATCGATATCCTCAATGCTTAAAAATCTTACTACTAATGGGACTAATAGTTTTACAGCACAACCGCCTAATCAATTTGAGAATATAGCCTGTGCCTATTGTGGGGAGGGACATTTGTTTGAAGAATGTCCATTGAACCCAGAATCTGTGTACTACATGGGTAATCAAAACCAAAAGCGAGGAAGGCAAGGGCTGCAATCCAACTTTATAACCCATCATGGAGAAACCACCCGAATTTTTCCTAGAGTAACCAAGAATTTGGAACCAAAGACTACTTACACCCAACCCGGATCGACCCGTACCGCTTAATTTTCCGCAACAAGTTCAGAAACTAGTTCAAGCTGAAGCATCCAATAGCCTGGAGAGTTTGCTAAAGACATACATAGCAAAGAATGATGCCTTAATCTAGAGCCAAGCAGCTACATTGAAGAATTTGGAGAATCAAGTGGGCCAGCTTGTGACTGAACTCAGGAACCGACCACAAGGTGCTTTACCTAGTGACACGGAAAATCCAAGAAATCCAGGAATGGAGCATTGCAAATCGTTGACATTGAGGAGCGGAAAGATAGTTGTAACATCCCCAAACCCGGCCTATTCACTACGACCGAATCTGGTTATGTTAGTGAAAATATGTTTCTTTACTTAGAAAAATTTAGTAAAACTTGCTACCTTTTGAAAAATCCATGTTTATTTAATATTGTATGAGAAAAACTTGATATCACATAAATATTATAAAATGCCCAAAAGTGAACTTTAATGAATATATATATGACTACTTTTGAATAAATAAGCTGTCAAAATAAATTCGTTACCACTTAGTAATTTAATATAACCCAAACATAATTTAAAATAATAATTAAATAACTCCCAAAGTAAATAAAAATCAAAGGGCCTTATAACATCAATGTTCAAAAGATCTAGTACTTAATATAAATAAATTTAAACTCTTTTTCTTTCGCATGGGCCACCTCGTGTCCTCTCCAATCCCGGTCCAATCTACGCATCACGAAATGGTTAATGAAAAGAGTGAGTCCACAGACTCGAGTGCATAATCACAACACAAAGTTTCCGCGTATGGGCTTGGCCCCATACCAAACAATTCACATAGCAAGTCATGCACATATGTATCTCGGCCCAACCCATTGTCCAACCGAACACCAACCTTAGCAGACTCCCTGCCTAAGGCCGTGGCTAATCCACCGTTCACATAGTGAACCACATATCTTACCTTGGCAGACTTGCTGCTCAAGGCCGTGGCTGAGCCACCGATCAACCAAAGTGATCCAAATATCGTAATCTGTCTACGGCGATGCACATAGCAATCAACCGCCGAGATGGGCACCAAGCCAACATCTCCTTGAGGTAGCACAAAGCTAACCATCAAGCGCTAATGTAGCGGAGCTATCATTAGACCACGTACACCTCGTGTACACTTCCTCCTTCATCGAATCAAGCCCCACCTCATGTAAATGTATAGATGCTACATGTTAAGTCATTGTATCACATAGGTATATAAATATACACATATACAATTATACATCACAAATAATCTTACCATCACTGTGTACTCATCACTTAAGCCATTATAAATGGCTACCACACCTAACACACGAGGTTTAAACGTTAGCAATCAAACCGAGAAATAGTGCGATGATTACGCACCTAGATAGCACACCCGATCTACCCTTGAAACGCAACCTTATACCATTTGCTGCGACTAAACAAATCCCGAAAGGTCTCTGCGCTAGGCTCTCCTCCCCTATAACCGACCTTGCACAAAACAAGTAACACTTAAGGCCATTCGGCCAAGACAAGAAACCATAGCAAAACTAACACACCCTTACCTTGCTAACCACTACCCTTCCTCTAACAAGAATCGGCCACCACCAAGGAAGTAAGGGTTGGCTTGAAGGAAAACGGATGAAAAGGGATAGGGGTTACGGCAATAGAAAAGAGGATAAAGGTTTGAGGATAAAATGGAGTGGTTTTGGCTCAAAAGAAATGAGGAGAAGAAGATAGCTATATGACCTTGAAGTTTCGGCCATTTGGAAAATGTGAGAGCAAAAGAATTTGGAGAAGGAAGTTTCAAGCAACCAAAGGAATTTTGGGAAGCAAAATTCGGCAAGGGAGAGAAGGCGGATGGTGAATGAATAATGAGCACTTCCCCTATTTATACTAAAAGGCCAAGCTCCAACCCCCAAAATAATCCTCAAAATTCTCCTAAAATACCTCCTTCCACCCATTCAAAAGTTTGAATGAGTCAAACTTTACCTAGCCAAATTCAAAAAAATTGACCAAGTCTTCTCCACCTTTTAAGCCTTTCAAACCGTCCATCCACCCCACCAAGATGACGCAAAAACAATGCCCCATCTCGCTGCTCTTGCGAATCGAACTCGAGCCTCTCCCCCCTACAAATGGCGTCACACACACAAGGCCTTAGTGGCGCCTATCCCGCCACTCCACCAGCTCCTTTCTTGTGACATAATCTCCCAAATAATTCTCTTAAGACACCCTCGCCAAGCTCCCTTTTAACCCCTAAAACTAAAAATTTTCTAAGGCAACCTACCACCACCTAGGGTTCTCGGGACTCCTAAAACTTACCCAACCACACACTAGAGTGTGCCAACACACCGAGCTAAGCACCAAATGCCTAACCCCTAAAAACCAGGGTGTTACAATTCTACCCTCCTTAAAATAATTTCGTCCTCGAAATTACTTGTCTAAACTAATGATCAATTTTTCCCACTACGCGCTAAAGTGCAGACTCGATCTTAAAGAGCTAACATACTTTACGAGCAACAAAACAAGCGATCACCAAAGCGCCTCTACCACGTCCACGAGAAGTTTTATGCAATGAAGTTTCCGAGAGTAGTTCTTTCGAGCAATCAAGTTTCCTTTTCCTACCCAGGGGTAATTTCGTCTTTTTCCTATAGAGGTATTTCGGTAATGACTCAAGGTCAATTTTGAAAATAGCTTTCCAACTTAAAGATATTTCAAAATTCACAAAATCTCGTGGTCATCTTGAAAATTTTGTTCAAACCATGCAGATCGCAAAAATTTTTGAAAGCGAGGTTATTTTTGTAATTAATTTTTTTGAAATCATGGGCATTTTCGTAAATTCTCAAAATCGAGATATCACAAAATTTCACAAAATAAGATTTTCTGATATTTAGTAAAATAGGAATATTTCAGTAAAGATCGAGAGAAATTTGAAAACTTAGTACCGAGGGCATTTCGGTAATTTTATAAATTGAAAAAAACATCTTTCAAAATCTGATTTAAAGTTTCACAAACCAAAGGGGTAAGTTTGAAAAATTTTAAAACAGAAAATTTTAAAACAGCAAGGCTATTCCCTTTTCGGGTTTTAATAACTGGTTCAGTCTGTGAACAAATCCTCTTGGTTAAGGTGAACCGTAGCTACGCACCAGGTAGGATTCGAATAAAGAGGAGGTGAGTCGCTAGGACTGCTTAAATACCAAGCTCTTACTGAATACCAATCCTCGACATGCGCACAATGGTTGCCACACCTAAACTCGGCGACTTAATCACAGGCTTGTTTAGTAACCTTAAGTTTTATGCATATGTTTGAGTAGACTATTCCTAGGGTTCAATAGATCCTAGTTCACTATTCTACGAGCCCAACTAAGCCCATAACAGTTCATATAACAAATTACTTCAAAAGTCCAAGTACTTACAGTGGTGGACTTTGCCTGAGGTACAGGTGCCATGCCAGAATAACCTGAAAAATTTCTTAAAAGCCCATGTTTTTGAAAAGCCCATTTTGAAACGTTTTTGGGCCCAAAACCCTCAAAGCCGAGTTTTGAACCGGGCTCTGATACCAAACTGTAACATCCCCAAACCCGGCCTATTCACTACTTAAAGATCTGGTTATGTTAGTGAAAATATTTTAGACTTAGAATAAAATAGTAAAAATTTATTTGCTCTTGGGAACCATGTTCTTTTGAAGTTATAGCCACATGTTTAATAATTCCATAATTGAATAAGTAAGTTATAAAAATATATCCATCGTCACATAGTGTTTCAATTTGAACAAACCATCATAGAGTTGATAATAAAATAATACCAAAAATAATAAAATAAATCCTTATTACAACCATTATTTAAAAGAAATACTTAATATTTAATAAAACTAAAAACAACGCCTTCGGCATGGGCCACCATGTGTCCCCTCCGATCCCGGTCCATCTCATGAATCACCTGAAATGTTTGGAAAATAATTGGGTGAGTCACAGACTCAGTGCATAATCACAACACAGGTTTCCCGCGTATGGGCTTGGCCCCATACCAAACAATTCACATAGCAAGTCATGCACATATGTATCTCAGCCCAACCCATTGTCCAACCGAACACCAACCTTAGCAGACTCCCTGCCTAAGGCCGTGGCTAATCCACCGTTCACATAGTGAACCACATATCTTACCTTGGCGGACTTGTCGCTCAAGGCCGTGGTTGAGCCACCGATCAACCAAAGTGATCCAAATATCAGAATCTGCCTACGGCGATGCACATAGCAATCAACCGCCGAGATGGGCACCAAGCCAACATCTCCTTGAGGTAGCACAAAGCTAACCATCAAGCGCTAATGTAGCCGGAGCTATCATTAGACCACGTACACCTCGTGTACACTTCCTCCTTCATCGAATCAAGCCCCACCTCATGTAAATGTATAGATGCTACATGTTAAGTCATTGTATCACATAGGTATATAAATATACACATATACAATTATACATCACAAATAATCTTACCATCACGGTACTCATCACTTAAGCCATTATAAATGGCTACCACACCTAACACACATGTGTTTAAACGTTAGCAATCAAACCGAGAAATAGTGCGATGATTACGCACCTAGATAGCACACCCGATCTACCCTTGAAACGCAACCTTATACCACCGCAGCTGCGACTAAACAAATCCCGAAAGGTCTCTGCGCTAGGCTCTCCTCCCCTATAACCGACCTTGCACAAAACAAGTAACACTTAAGGCCATTCGGCCAAGACAAGAAACCATAGCAAAACTAACACACCCTTACCTTTCTAACCACTACCCTTCCTCTAACAAGAATCGGCCACCACCAAGGAAGTAAGGGTTCGGCTTGAAGGAAAACAGATGAAAAGGGATAGGGGTTACGGCAATAGAAAAGAGGATAAAGGTTTGAGGATAAAATGGAGTGGTTTTGGCTCAAAAGAAATGAGGAGAAGAAGATAGCTATATGACCTTGAAGTTTCGGCCATTTGGAAAATGTGAGAGCAAAAGAATTTGGAGAAGGAAGTTTCGGAACCAAAGGAATTTTGGGAAGCAAAATTCGGCAAAGGGAGAGAAGGCAGATGGTGAATGAATAATGAGCACTTCCCCTATTTATACTAAAAGGCCAAGCTCCAACCCCAAAAATAATCCTCAAAATTCTCCTAAAATACCTCCTTCCACCCATTCAAAAGTTTGAATGAGTCAAACTTTACCTAGCCAAATTCAAAAAAATTGACCAAGTCTTCTCCACCTTTTAAGCCTTTCAAACCGTCCATCCACCCCACCAAGATGACGCAAAAACAATGCCCATCTCACGCTCTTGCGAATCGAACTCGAGCCTCTTCCCCCCTGCAAATGGCGTCACACACACAAGGCCTTAGTGGCGCCTATCCCGCCACTCCACCAGCTCCTTTCTTGTGACATAATCTCCCAAATAATTCTCTTAAGACACCCTCGCCAAGCTCCCTTTTAACCCCTAAAACTAAAAATTTTCTAAGGCAACCTACCACCACCTAGGGTTCTCGGGACTCCTAAAACTTACCCAACCACACACTAGAGTGTGCCAACACCCGAGCTAAGCACCAAATGCCTAACCCCTAAACCTGTGGTGTTACAATAGTCGAACCCAACATTGTCGAAGTTGAAAAGGAGCAAGTCGATGCTCAAGAAGAAGTTCAACCAAGTGTTGAAACCCGGCCACCACGAACGCAAAAACCCGCAAAACCCGACAAAGTAACCTCGGGACTAATCAATTCTGATCAACCAACAACTTTGTTAGATGCAGAATTACCACCAAAGGCGAATCAACCAGAATCAGTTCCAGTGATGAAACCACCGCCACCCTACCCTCAAAGACTTGTAAACCAAGGCGGGAGATTCAATTCAAGAAGTTCCTTGACGTACTCTAGCAACTACACATCAACATCCCGTTGGTCGAAGCACTTGAGCAAATGCCAAACTACGTCAAGTTCATGAAAGATATCTTGTCTAAAAAATGAAGGCTTGGAGAATTTGATACGGTAGCTCTGATGAAGGAATGCAGTGCATATCTTTAGAACAAACTACCCCCAAAATTGAAAGATCCTGGATGTTTTACCATACCGTGCAACATTGGATCAACATATTGTGGTAAGGCATTATGTGACTTAGGTGCAAGTATCAACTTGATGCCTATGTCAATATTTAGAAAGTTGGGGATAGGAGAAGTTAAGACCAACTATGATTACACTTCAACTAGCAGATCGATCCTTAGCACATCCAGAAGGAAAAATCGAGGACGTATTGGTACGTGTAGAAAAATTTATCTTTCCTGCTGACTTTGTAATTCTAGATTTTGAAGCAGACAAAGAAGTGCCAATTATCCTAGGAAGACCATTCTTAGCAACCGGAAGGACCCTTATTGATGTGCAGAAGGGCGAGCTGACTATGCGTGTTCAAGATGATCAGGTAACATTTAATGTTTTTAAGTCAATGCGATTTCCTGACACAATGGATGATTGTTCTGCAAAGAGCGATTTAGAAGAATTAATAATAGAGAAGGAACTTAAGCGTGTTGAGGACCCATTGGAAAGTATTTTGACATCGGATCCTCCAAATGATGAAGAATAAGATGAATGCTTAGCTTTGCTAGGAGCTAATCAAAAGGGATTTAATCCGCAATCCCATTTTGAATCTTTGGAATTAGAGAAAAGAGATTACATGCAGCCAAAAGCATCAATCGAGGAGCCACCTAAGTTAGAACTCAAGGTATTACCTTCACACTTAAAATATGTTTATTTAGGTAACGCCTCTACTCTTTTGTGATTGTTTCAAAGAATTAACTCATCGAACAAGAAGATAAACTTATCATAGTTTTGAAACAATTTAAGAAGGCTATCAGATGGACTATAGCCGATATTCGCAGTATTAGCCCATCTGTATGCATGCACAAGATCATATTAGAAGATGGCGAGAGAGGAACGATTGATGGACAACGGAGACTGAACCCCATCATGAAAGATGTTGTAAAAAAAGAAATTATCAAGTGGTTGGATGCGGGTATAATTTACCCCATCTCGCATAGCGATTCATGGGTGAGTCTAGTCCAGTGCGTGCTGAAGAAAGGAGGTATTACGGTCGTGGAGAACGAGAACAACGAGTTGATACCAATGAGAACAGTTACGGGATGGAGAATCTGCATCGATTACCGGAAGCTAAACAAGGTGACTAGGAAAGATCACTTTCCTCTGCCGTTCTTGGACCAGATGCTGGATAGACTCGCAGGACGAGACTACTACTATTTTCTCGATGGATACTCAGGGTATAATCAGATTACAATAGCACCGGAAGATCAGCACAAAATGACATTCACCTGTCCGTACGGTACATTTGTATTTAGACGCATGCCATTTGGTTTATGTAATGCACCAGCTACATTTCAAAGATGTATGATGTCTATCTTTACTGACATGGTTGAGAAGTACTTGGAAGTTTTCATGGACGATTTCTCAGTATTCGGAGATACTTACGATGATTGCTTAGCCAATCTAGCTTAAAGTCCGAGGCGATGCAAAGAAACGAATCTCGTACTCTAATTGGGAAAAATGCCATTTCATGGTACGAGAAGGAATTGTTCTAGGGCATCGGATAACGAGACATGGGATCAAGGTGGACAAAGTGAAAGTAGACGTTATTGAGAAACTCCCACCTTTAACATCTGTAAAAGGTGTTAGGAGCTTTTTGGGCCACGCCGGTTTTTATCGAAGGTTTATCAAGGACTTCTCCAAAGTGGCTAAACCCTTATGCAAGCTATTGGAGAAAGACTCGATATTCAAGTTTGATGAGGAATGCTTAAAAGCCTTCGACGATCTAAAAAGTCGATTAGTCACGGCACCCATAATCGTCACACCAGACTGGGATTCGCCATTTATTTTGATGTGTGACGCAAGTGACTTCGCCATTGGAGCTGTCATGGGCCAGCGAAGAAACAAAGTTTTTCATCCTATCTACTACGCAAGCAGAACTCTAATCGGAGCTCAACTGAATTATACGGTAACAGAGAAAGAGTTACTTGCTGTTATGTTTGCTTTCGAAAAGTTTCGATCTTATCTTGTAGGTACCAAAGTGATTGTCGATATGGACCACTCCGTAATTAAGTACTTATTATCCAAGAAAGATGCTAAGCCGAGATTGATCCGGTGGGTGCTTCTACTTCAGGAGTTCGATCTAGAAATTCAAGATCGAAGGGGAGTAGAAAACCAAGTAGCAGATCACTTATCCAGATTGGAGCCGCAAGAGGGAAATTCTCCACTCGTACCGATCCAAGAGACATTTCCAGATGAACACATACTGAAGGTAAATCATGTCCATAATATTCCATGGTTTGCTGATTTTGCTAACTATTTAGCTTGTGGTTTGATGCCGATTGATAAAACTTATCAACAAAGAAAAAAGTTTCTTCACGATGTGAAGTACTATTTTTGGGAAGAGCCATATTTGTTTAAAAAGTGTGCAGATCAGATGATTAGGAGATGTGTGACAGAAGATGAAATACCAAAGATTTTATACCACTGTCATTCAGCTCCGAGTGGGGCTTTGGAGGAACTCGTACAGCGGCCAAAGTATTGCAAGCCGAATTCTTTTGGCTAACACTATTCAAGGATGCATACACTTACGTAAAGAATCGTGATCGATGTTAGAGAGTTGGAAACGTAACTAATATAAATGAGATGCCTTGAACAAATATTATTGAGGTAGAATTGTTCGATGTTTGGGGTATTAATTTTCTTGGTCCTTTTCCTCCGTCTTTTGGTCACAAGTATATATTGGTAGTGATGAGATTATGTGTCCAAGTGGGTCGGTTGAAGCTTATCCGATTTAACGATGCCAAGGTTGTGATGAAATTCTTGCATAAACACGTGTTCACAAGGTTTGGAACCCCTAGAGCTATTATCATCGATGAAGGGACCCACTTTGTGAACAAGTGGTTAAAATGGTTGCTAGATAAACATGGAGTGAAACACAAGGTTGCTCTGACTTACCATCCGCAGACAAATGGGCAAGCTGAGCTAGCAAATAAGGAGATCAAAGGCATACTTAAGAAGGTAGTTTGCCCGAATCGACGAGATTGGTCTAAGAGACTAGATGATGCTTTATGGGCTTACAGAATCAAAGCATACAAGACACCCTTAGGAATGTCACCCTATAGGTTGGTCTTTGGGAAAGCTGTCATCTACCTCTGGAGTTAGAGCACAAAGCCATTGGGCTCTTCGACAACTCAATTTGGATCTCAAGCTTGCTAAAGAGAAACGAATGCTCCAACTCAACGAGCTAGAGGAATTTGAATGTTCTCATATGAAAATGCCAAATTACTCAAAGAAAGACTCAAGAAATGGCATGACAAGCATATTCGAGTTCGAGAGTTTGAAGCAGGTCAGCAAGTTTTGTTATTTAATTCCAGATTGAAGTTCTTTCCAGGTAAGTTAAAGTCACGTTGGTCCGGTCCATTTACAATTCATCGCGTTTATCCATACGGAGTTGTTGAACTCCAAGGTAAGAGAGGTAATTTTCAAGTCAATGCTCAGCGTTTGAAACACTATTACGAAGAAAACCCTGAACGAGATAAAATCGTGTTCAGTTTATCTGATTTTTAATTTTCTTGTTTTCAATAAATTATTTAGGTATATTTTGGGTTCATTATGTTTAAATAAATTTGTCTAGGAGATTGGAACTTAAGCGGGACTGCTTATGACCCCTCCAATCTTTCTTGGGAATTGACTTTTACATAATTTTCCAAAAAATTTGCCCCTAAATAGCAAAATAATTTTTTGTTTTTTTTTTCAAATAAAAAGGTCAATTTTAACTCAAGTTTTAAATTGCAGCTCAATTTCAAATTTTCATTAAGTCCATGGACTTAATTGATTTATTTTTCTAATTTGGTTGCTATTTTCATAAATAATAAAAACTAGGTGCCTCTTCTTGTAAATATTTTTAAAAGGCATCTAAAATAAATATTTTTATTTTCAAATTATTGATAAACTTTAATATATAATTATATTCATTATAATTTATATATTAACTTTTATCAACCTAGCTTAGGATTAGAATTAATTTTATTTTATATTTATCTTAGTAAATAAATAACAATTGATAATTTATATGTGTTTATTTAATTATTAATTATTGTTTATCATGAGTAAAATTAGAAGGGGACTCTTATTTTTAATGCTTTAATTGTTCTAAGAGTTCTATTCCAATTTATACTCCTCCATCTATAAATTGCACCCTTGTTCTCACCATTCACTCATCACTCAAACTCCCATCTCCAAAATACCAAGTGCTGCAACTCCCCAAGCCACCATTCGGCCAAGAGTGACCCAAAGATGCCGCGACGCCAAAGACCAAAGAATGCCTGTCGGGATCTCACGCCGCCTCCGCCCGCGGCGCTTAGCCGCACACCAACGCCCACGCCAACCAGCCTGTGGCCTGCCTTGCGCTGCACCTTGCGCGCCACCTGCTCGACCCCCATCGCACCTGTGCTTTGTGCGCCTATGCGCACATTCTCCCTTTCCCCAACCTAAGCCAACCCTCCTTTAAATTCTCCCTTTGATTCATTAGTTTTTATTTATTTTAAGAGTTCTTAAATTCTACGAGGAAGGTGGTAAGAATAATTTTTCTTAAGTTTAATTTTTATTCAATTATTTAATTTTCAATTTATTGAAATATTAATAATTTGTATTAATTAAATTTTTAAGAAACTAATTTTTATTTTTCTTTCCATCTTATGTTCAGTTAATTATGACTCGCAAAAGAACTCGTGCCTCCACTCAAATTGACAAACCACAAAGCAAATTTCATCGTGAAGAAGCCAAAGTAAGATACGAAAGTATCTTCAAAAATCAACAGATGCATCCAGAGAAAGGCTTCACATTGAAAGAAAGCAACTACTGAGAGACTTTATGGCACGTATTAGACAAGTTGTTGAAGCCCTCAATTGGGAATTGTTTTGTGAAAAAGACCAAGTGTGGATGAGGAATTAGTTCGTGAACTCTACGCTGAACTTAACTTCAAGCGAATTGACCAAGTTCCATCCGCGGAATCAAGGTACCAATAAATTCTAATGCTATTAATGAGTTCTTTGAATTACCTAATTTTGACAACAATGAATATTCCTCTCTGTTGAGCAATATTAAGCCCGAAAATCTGCAAGAAATCCTCGAGGAACTCACAGCCTGTGTTCTAAGTGGATCGTGTCAAAACAAGGAATCCACACGTGTCGAAGAGAGTATTTGACACCACTCGCGAAGGTATGGTTCTACTTCATTCGTTTCACCTTATGCCTAGTTCACATGGGACAACAATTTCATTAGAGCGAATGGTCCTACTATACTCGATTTTAATAGGAAAGACCATTGATGTGGGCAAAATCATCCCGAGAGAAATGTGAAATTGTGCCATTAGACGCCTCGCCCACCCTATTTTCCCTTTACGATCACAATTGCGTGCTTAAAAGCAAAACTCCTTGCGGACGTGAAGAAGACAGAGTATAGTCAAGGCACAATCACCGATTGGGACCTCTACCGAGTGGCCGGAGATTCTATTCTTCAGTAGTGAATTGAAGAGAGCGAGGATCCTGAAGAAGCAGAAGATGAACCCACAGAAATCCCACCAGAGCAATCAAATGAGGCAGATCTAATGGAACCGGAAGAGTCGAACTCGATGCATCGAACCCTCAATGTTTAGAGCTCCACCGCCAGCCTGGATCATCGTGATGAGTCTGTTGAAGGTGATGGACTTAATGCAACACATGCAATGGCAAAGAACAAGCCTATTGGCGATACTCAAAAATAAGAGATGATTCGATGAGGAGTGCCTCAAGAAAATTTATAATGACCCATTTATTTTTGTGCTCGAGTTTCCAGATTTCATATTTGAACCATGGGTTTCATCATCGAAGAGAGAGCAAGGCGATTCCTACAAAGACAATACTAATGGAGCAAAAGATGAGTCAAAATCGGAAGGATCGGCAAACAAATAAAAAAGGGGAGGACTTCAACTTTAGTTTATTTTTATTTTCAGTTATTCTAGGATTAGGTTAATTAGGAATTTTTATTCTTGCACAATAAAACAAGAGATAGGAATCATGAATAAAATCTAAACAAGTCTCAAAGGCTAAAGTGTGGCAATAGATATATACATGTCTAGGATTGGATTTTAGAAAGAGCCTGGTACTTAAGCAGTCAATTTGACTCACCTCATCTTTTCTACTATCCTACCTGGTGTATAGTATCTATTCACTTTAAACAATGAGGACATTGTTCACTTTAAGTAGGGGGGACCAAAAATTTGAATTGATTCCACTCAGAATAAAATTTTCTTTTAGTTATGCTTAGGATATATTTTGTTCAATAATTTGAAATTTTGTTAAGTATGCTAAACTCTAGTATTAATAAAGTTCTATTATTTCAATAAATTATTATGTTAGCTTAATAATGATATGAATGTATTTTTAATAAAGCATGTAAATTCGTACCATAAAATTTTTAATTCCCTACGAAAAAATTAAGAATGCATGAAAGTTTAAGTCTTTAGAATTGACTTAGTAATTTCTTGAGGCGAAATCCTAGGAAATGGAATGTTGAAAATGATTTAGGTAATCGTTGTTTGGACCATTTGAGCCTTTCAAGCCGACCACGATAAAATTATCCTTTGAAACCCAATTTTGAGACTATATGGCCTAATTTTATTTGGACCTATGCAATATTTAGCCATCAATTTTTCTTCATTACTTCTAAAATTGTCCCAAACACTAGACTCAGTGACTATTTGTAAGATCGTTTGAAAATAAGTTTGGGGAGTTGAAAAGATGTATCAAATGCTCGAAAATTATAGTACATGAAGCAAGTGCTCGAGTTTGAGCTTTGAAAAAAAACATGTACTAAAAATGAAAGAAGTGATCGAAAGAGCATAAGTTGGGTCTCAAGGGTGAAAATCTGGAAGGTTCAAAGTTGTCGAGTCTAGGGTTTTAAGCCAAATTTTTTCTATTTTTCACCTACCCCTAAGCCCCACCCTAATGCTACAACCTTACTAAAGACCTATTGATTCAAAATTCCAATGTTACCTACATTAGTGGAGAGAAATTGCTCTGTTCAACATATAAAGACATTAGTTAAGCTTAATGATTGCAGTTTACTTTTTGAATAAGGAATTAAAATCAAATTGGTAACGAGGAACATGTCTTTATTAAGAAACATTTAGTCTAATTTTGCTAGTATAATAATTGTTGGAGGTAATTTGATTGATATGTATACTTAAGTAGCATAATTATCAAATTTCTTATTTTTGAGCCTAAGTATATCAAATTCATAATTTTGAGAAAAAAGTTGTTCTGAAGGAATTTTTCAAAGGTGTTTCCAAGAAAATTCTTTTCAAATTTGTGCATTACTCGGGACGAGCAATGAATTAAGTTTGGGGGTGTGGAAACACAAAAATTTATATACTTTTTCATGCCCTTTTTGACCCAAATTCATGTGGTTTCGAGTAAATTCTTGTCGAAAAATAATTAAATATTATAAAATAATTAAATTGTGCTAAAAATATGAACATGATGAATTTTAATTAATTTTATAATTAATTTTGATTTATTTTGACTATTTTTAAATGTAATCGCACAAAGGGTGAAAATCACTTCTGCAGACATCGTCAAGAACAAAACCGAGAAGCAATTTGAAGTTCAAGGAAAATTTATTTCCAGCCCAAGATGGTCCAATTATGAAGATTTAATCATAATATAATTAATTTTAATTTATTCCCAATTTAATTTGGGCTAAATAAATTATTATTAATTAATTATAGAAAAGGGTCCATTAAACCGCATGGTTGAACCGAATCGCTTGAACCAGAACCAGCCACCAATTGGGCAGCCCAAACTGTCACAATGATGGCCCAAATCAGCTTATTAGCTGATTAATTAAGCTTGCAAAGAAGCCCTTTAGACCTTTCAAAACTGCATTCAAACCCCTCTAAAAATTATGGCTTTGTAGATTGCCCCATGTTATATTTAGCAAAGTTGAATTCTTCAACTTTGCCACATGGGATGGCCGGCCAAGGGAGGCCTCTTTTGCTGCTGATATTTGCTATTTTTAGCAGCCTTGATCAGCTATAAATACACCCCCTAGCTGCTCATTCAAAACACACCTCAAGCATTTAACATTCTCCTCTCTCACTTTCTCTCAATTCCCATTTTCCCTTCTCCCTTTTTGGTGTTCTTGTGCCGATTTCTCCTCTTGGGAAAGAGGTGTTTTTCCAGCCATTTGAAGCAGCAATTGAAGTGTTCATAAGCCACCTTGATAGCCGAGGACAACGAAGAACGAAGAAGGGAGCAAACAGACAAGCCACGGAGAAACACCAGATTTGTTTCTTGTTCCTTATCTCTTTAAATTATTCGTTGTTGTTTTGACAAACATGTTTATGAATATTTATGCTGTTGGAATGTTTAATTTAATCAATTTAGCTTGAATTTAATTCGTGTTGGGTTGATCGCATTTCGTCCTCTTGAATTATTAAAATTGTGTTTATGCTGTTAAAGGCCTCGGTAAAATGTTTGATTAAGTAAAATTATGTTAAGTTATCTGGCATTATAATTGTTTAGATAGCTAATGAATTAATTATTTAAACGCATTGAAATTGTAATTAATGGACGCAATACTTAATCCATGCATGCTTAATTCTTCTAAGGAAGCTGAAGATTAAATTAGCATTGTATTTGACGATACATATGCCTTGCATAACTTGCAGGATTTTTGTGATTAAATTGTTTCAAGGTAAGAATACTTTGTTACTTCACATGATCTTTTATATGCTTGTTAGGTTGAATTAATCGTTTGAATCGACGTAGGAATATGCGAGAGATAATTTAATTTAATAAGTATGTATGTGCGATAACATGTTTACTTTTAGAAGTCTGTTTAGTCGTTTGAATTTGCATAGGAATATGTATAAGAGATGAATGGATTTTTATTTGTAAATATGTTCATAAGTTAGCAAATTACCGAGTTGCCATGTTTTAATAAGTATAAACACGAGTTTAATAATTCTAAGGTAAGAAATGTTATTAATCCAACACAATTATATCATCTTGATTAAAATTAGTTTTTGAAATCATGCATTAGAACTTTGTTTTATTTTATTTTTCTTTGTTTTATTTTTAGTTTTTAAATATTTCTTAAATCCAAATATTTTTCCTTCACCAAATTGTTTGAAAACATTTTCATAAATAATTCTTTTACAGTCCCTGTGGGTACGATAACTCGACATTTACTTGTCACTTTATTACTTATTACGATTGTGTACACTTGCACATTTCCACCGTTCCAACGTGTAAGACCATGTCTGGGACATTGGCATCATATTGATTCATGTAAGACCCTGTCTGGGATAGTGGCATCGATATCTGGTCACATGTAAGACCACGTCTGGGACGTTGGCATTGTACGACTATTCCGAGCATTATGAGTATCCTATTTGATTCCAAACGGTTCAACGGGCAAATTCGAGAAATGAACATCTACATGAAATGTATAAACGAATCAGGTATGTTTGAATTGTACACTAAGCAAGTGTATGAAAGGTAAGTGTTTATATGAACTTACCTAGATGAGATATGTGAATAGATTTGATAGGGTAAAATGTATTATATGTGTGAATGAGCTATGATCTAATGAAGTACAAGGTGATGCATATATGTTGGTAAGCAAATGGCTAATCAAATGAGCCAAGGAGAATTATGAATGTGCAAATGAGCTATTAGTGATCTTATATTTGAGATGAATAATGAATGCTTATATGTTAAGTTTATTTGTATATGGCTTACTAAGCTTTTGGAAAGCTTACTTGTGTGTGTTTACTCTGTTCTATAGGTCGTCAAAGCTACGAAAGGCTCGGGGGTCGTCGAGGATCATCATCACACTACTCAATCCTATTTTTGGTACCTTTTGAAAGTGTATATTCTAAATATGGCATGTATAGGCTAGTTGTAACACCCCAAACCCGGCCCATGCGTTATGACCGGATCAGACATGTCATATGGGAAAAACATGTTAAATCCTTTTTATTCGTACTAAGATAAGTATTATTTTGTTATAATCGAGAAAGCAAGTTCGATTTGAAATATTTGATAAAATACTACTAACCTCGATGGTTGATTGATAAATCGATAATTTGAACTAGATATCTTATAAAACCGTGACTTTTGAAAATATCGTTGATAATTTGAGAGAAAATTTCCAAGTTAAAATATTTGTAAAAGTTTGTTATGAAATCCATTTGTAAATCAGAAAAGAGAGAAAAAAAAACGTTGGTTATGCTTTTAGAAAATCCCCATTTAAAATAATTCAAGTAACATAATAAATACGTCAAACATAATGCAAAATAAAATAATCCAGAGGCCTTATTACATCATAAAAACCCAAAAAATAGTAAAAGTAATGAGGTGAATGGAAATAGAAATATAAAGTTCAATAAAAACCATTTCTGAAGTATGGCCTCCACCGAGTCATCCATGGCCCAAGTCCACATCACTGAGCATTACCTGCAAGGGTTAAGGAAACAGGGTGAGTTACTAGAACTCAGGTGTATAATCCCCTACTGCTATCCACCGGGCCTCGAACCCGTATAGCAACATCTTGGGCCTAAGCCCATTACAAAGTAATAAATAAATGACATGAATGCAACCCATCCTATCCAGCCAATCTCTCCCCCGACCAGCCAATCTCTCCTATGGGGATCAAGTCAACCCACCCCGCCATTCTCTCCAATTTGCAGTCAAACTACCATTTATAATATTTTTGTGGTTGAACCACCAGAGTCATAATCAAGCACATTAATAAATAAATTGTGGCAATGCCACCAGGCTACACTTCTCTTCATTCAATTTTCCCATCCCATGCAATATGTAGAGATGCAACATACATAATAACAATCATTAATCTATTGTATACTTTTAATGAATCGCCCCTTTAAATCAATATAATAATTCGGCCCACTAAGGCATTTTAAAAAATGGGCCCATAGGGGCATTTCGGTAATTCGGCCCATAGGGGAATTTTAGTAATTCGGCCCATAAGGGCATTTCTGTAATTTATACAAATTAACACCGATTTTGATAAATCTTTAGAAATAATGAAATTTAAGCAATTTCTCGATTTATGCCATATTATGATTTTTAGCCTTATAATAATAACAATCAACTATCAAACTTGTTACCAAATCATAATCATTTAAATTATGTGTGAGATTACACACTGACGATTAGAAGAAGTATTAAACTCTCTTGATCGTTGGCACCTATGACATCATAACACTCGATTAATCTAATGAACGAGATTTTTATTAATCTAAACCTAAACCAAGCGATCTATTGAAACACTTACCCTCGATATCGTGAACGACCACGATTTGTCTATTCTCACCGGATGATGGTCCACAACCCGGTGGGAAATCTCAAATTGCCGAAACCGCTCTACGCTTAAACTTAGGAGTAGGAATCGTAAATCCACTTTTTTTGTGTTCTCCAATAGCTTTTCCTTTCAACTCGGTTCCACTTGCCTCCATTAAAAAAGTCTTAATCAAAACGATATTACAATATATATTGATTGTCTAAGGAAAAAGGGTTCGGCTTACCACTATTTCCGTAGAATCCACAAGTAGATAATATCGAGTGATTTCGTCCCTAACAACATAATCGATTAGCCAAACTTTCAATCTGATTAACACAATAACCGAGTAGCGATATCGAATGGATTATGAAGGGACTCATTACCTTAATCGCTGATGATCCCGATTCCCACCGATTGGTTTATGACTAGGGATGAATAGGCAATGATGTGGTATTCGGCCAAACCACTAGAATACTACAAATAGAAGATTATCAAAATATGAGGGAGTATGGAAGAACACCATTTGGGTTTTAGAAACAAGATAAGATAACCAAATGATGAGGAATACTCATTCGGCTAAAGAGAGAAGAAAATGAAAAGATTTGAATGAAACACTTACCCGGTTTAATCAAGAAAGAAAATTCCAACTTGTAAGATGGAGAAGATGATCAATTTTTGGCTTTTGAATAGAAAAAGGGTTGATGAAATGATTAAAAGAAAAGAAAAGATGAAGGAGGAGTGCTTTGTTAGTTTCGACTAACAAAAGAAAAATGAACAATAGTGGGTTGAGTGTTGCGGCAAAACAAAGAAGTAAGATGAACAATTAGGCTAGGTGTTTCGGCTATCAAAGAAAGAATGACCAAAATACATTGAGGTTTTGGTCAAAACAAAGAAAAGAAAATGCTCACTTTTGGCTTTGGAGTTTTCGGCAAAGAGGGAAGAAATTGGAAAAAGGAAAAGGTCACCAAAATGCTAAGGAGAAAAATAACCTCTCATGCACCAAAATTTTGTCAAAATGACCAAAGAGAAAAGAGAAATTCGGCTCTCACTATTCCCTAACCAAAACCGTGCATCACTTTGCCTAAAGGAAGAATGTTGACCATAATTCTTTCCAAAACATCTTCCACACTTTAAGCCAACATGTTCCCTATTCTTTCCTTCCACTCATCCTTTCCTTATTTTCTTAGCCATCTTTCCTAAAAGAAAAAGTCTTCCTTTCCATAATTGAAGCCTTGGCCGACACTATAGATGAATAGCACAAAAAAATAATCAAAATTTTCACCAAGTGGGATTCGAACCTCTTCTCCTAAAGCCCTTCATGTGACGCCACATCCTCTTTACCATATGCTCATTTTATGCTAGCAATTTACTCACTTATTTCCATAAGCATTGATGCCACCTACCTTCTCCCCCCTTAAGGGCTTAAACACAAAAATTTTACTAAGGCCCAACTCAACCCCGAGCCTTCTTAGAACCTTAAAAACCTACACAATTAATATTTTAACTAATCTATCACCAGATATAATGCACAAACATAAATTCTGAATTTCAGGATGTTACAATTCTACCCCCCTTAAAGAAAATTTTGGCCTCGAAATTTTACCAGATTAAAAGAGATGAGGATATTGATGCCGAATCGTGTCCTCAGGCTCCCATGTAGCTTCCTCGGATCCTTGATTATGCCATAATACTTTGACTAACGGTACCGACTTCCTTCTCAGTACCTTAACGTTCCGCTCTAAAATCTGTACTGGCTCCTCTTCAAAAGACAAGTCAGGTCTTAATTCAACTTCCTCCACCGGTACAACATGAGATGGATCCGAACGATAACGCCTTAACATAGAGACATGGAATACACTATGTATCTGACTTAACTCCGGAGGTAACTCAAGCTGATAAGCTACTGGCCCAACACGCTTCAGTACACGGTATAGTCCGATGAACCTAGGGCTCAACTTGCCTTTCCGTCCAAATCTAAAAATCTTCTTCCAAGGTGAGACCTTCAAAAAGACCTGATCACCCACCGCAAATTCTATATCCTTACGCTTCAGATCCGCGTACGATTTTTGTCTGTTCGGAGCTTCTTTTAACAGAGCCCAAATTACCTTAACTTTCTCCTCCGTCTCCGAAATCAACTTAGGACCCAATAGCTGACGCTCACCCAACTCAGTCCAGCAAGTAGGAGTGCGACACCTACGACCATACAACGCCTCGTAGGGTGCCATCCGATCTTTGGATTGATAGTCGTTGTTGTATGCAAACCGCCAAAGGTAGAAAATCTTCCGAACTACCCCTGAAGTCAATCACACAGCCCCTTAACATGTCTTCTAGAATCTAGATTACTCTCTCCGACTGACCATCTGTCTGCGGATGAAATGCCGTGCTGAAATTTAACCTTGTACCCAAAGCTTCATGTAAAGCCTTCCAAAATCGTGATGTAAACCTAGGGTCCCTGTCCGATATAATAGAAACTGGTACCCCATGTAACTTCACGATCTCTGCTACATACAACTTGGCCAACTTCTGCAATGAATAACCCGTACGAACAGGTAGGAAATGAGCAGTCGTTAACCGATCCACTATCACTCATACTGAATCTTTCTTAGTAGGCGTTAAAGGTAACCCACTAACAAATTCCATCGTTATCCTTTCCCATTTCCATAATGGAATTTTCACCGGTTGAAGCAACCCTGACGGCAATTGATGTTCCGCCTTCACCTGCTGACATGTCAAGCACTAAATCACAAAATCAGTAACCTCCCATTTCAACCCTGGCCCCTAATACTATTCACAGAGATCTCGGTACATCTTATTTCCCCCGGTGTGCATAGCATATGGGCTACTATGCGCTTCACGCAGAATCATTTGTCTCAATTCTGAATCTTTGGGCATACAAATTCTTCCGCGAAAACACAATACTCCGTCATTATTCAATCCAAAATCCCCTATCTCACCACTTTTCACTTGCTGAAGTAAAGGACCCAACCTTTCATCTAATAACTGCTTTTCCTTAATCTGACTTACCCATGTAGGCTTCACCTGAAGTTCAGCTAGCAGGCTACCATCTTCATAAAGGCTGAGATGAGCGAACATTGCTCTCAAGTCTGATATCACCTTATGACTCAATACATTTGCCACTACGTTAGCCTTTCCGGGATGATATTCGATTGAGAAGTCATAATCCTTCAATAGTTCTATCCACCTCCGCTGTCTTAAGTTCAACTCCTTCTGGGTAAGGAGGTACTTCAGACTCTTATGATCCGTATAGATAATCGACTTCTCACCGTACAGATAGTGTCTCTAAATCTTTAGAGCAAACACCACTGCAGCTAACTCCAAATCATGAGTGGGATAGTTCACCTCATGCGGCCTTAATTGACGAGATGCATAAGCCACCACTTTTTCCCCTTGCATCAACACACATCCCAAGCCCGTGTGTGACGATCACAATAAACAATAAACTCCTTACCAAACCTCAAAGTTGAATCAATACCGGTGCTTAGTCAAAATCTTCTTCAATTTCTCAAAGCTCTCTTGTCGCTTATCGGACCACACAAATGGTACTCCTTTCAGTAACAACTTAGTTAGGGTGCGGTAATCAACGAAAAACCCTCAACTAAACGCTCTGTAATACCCAACCAAACCTAGAAAACTCCGAGTTTCACCACCGACCGACGGTGGCTTCCATCCAACACAGCCTCGACCTTTCGGGGATCAACTCTAATTCCTTCGGCAGACACTACATGCCCTAAAAAGGTCACTTCCTTCAGCCAAAATTCACACTTACTGAATTTGGCATACAGTTACTTTTCTCTTAATATCTGCAATACAACTCGTAGATGCGAATCATGTTGTTCTTCATTCTTCGAGTACACCAAGATATCATCTATGAACACCACCACAAACCGGTCTAAATAGGGTTGGAAAACCCGGTTCATCATGTCCATAAATGCAGCTGGTGCATTAGTCAACCCAAACGACGTCACCAAGAACTCGTAATGCCCATAACGAGTTCGAAACGCAGTCTTATGAATATTCGCCTCCTTGACCTTAAGCTGGTGATACCCCGATCTCAAGTCTATCTTCGAGAAAACTGAAGCTCCTCACAATCGATCGAGCAGATCATCGATCCTCGATAACGGATACTTGTTCTTGATCGCCAACTTATTCAAATTATCGTAATCGATGCACATACGCATTGATCCGTCCTTTTTCTTAACGAACAAGACCGGCGCTCCCCACGGTGACACACTCGGTCGAATAAATCTGCGATCCAACAACTCCTGAATTTGAGCTTTAAGCTCTGCTAGCTCCTTTGGCGCCATTCTATAAGGAGCAATGGACACTGGAGCCGTTCCTGGCAACAACTCAATGCCAAACTCTACCTCCCGATCCGGAGGCAATCCCGGAAGTTCCTCGGGAAAGACGTCCGAAAACTCTTTCACCGTTCTAACTCTTTCAACCGGCAACTCTTTGGCATCCAAGGCACTGATAAAGGCTAAGAACGCTCCACACCCTTTTCGCACCCACTTTTCCACTTTTAAAGCAGACACCACATTAGACAGATAGTTCCTCCTTTCACCTATCATCATCACTTCCTTATCCTTCGAGGTTTTTAGTACCATCTGTTTTGCAGCACAATCCAAGTTCGCACGGTGTTTCACCAACCAGTCCATGCCCAAAATAAGGTTGAACTCGCCGAATGGCAGTTCCATCAAGTCCGCCAGAAAAACTTCTTCTTGAATTTCTAAGGGTACATCCGAAAAAAATTTATTTACTACCATCGACTATCCTAAAGGGCTAATCACAGTTGTTTCTCTAGCGAAATTTTAGATCTAATATTCGTGAGTTCCGCATACAAAGACATGCAACATACGAATGGGTGAATCCAATATCTATTAAAGCAAAGAATGTGTACATTAGCTATGAAAATGTACCGGTTATGACGTCAGTGCATCGCCGCCCTCTCGACGTCGACCGCGTGAGACTGACACTGGCCGTCTCGCCCCGTGTTACCCCTATTACCGGTACCTCTACCCGGTGCACCCCGACTCGCCCTATACCATTACCACCTCGACCTAACCCACGGCCTCTCGGCGGGGGCCGCCGAGCGCCACGGTGGCGGTGCAAATGCATACGAACTCCCGAGTTTGAGCAGCTCTCGAGGGCAATCCCTAAACCGATGGTCCTTAGATCCACATCCAAACGACCACCGTTCTCTTTCAAAGATTCACCCGAGTGAAGTCTCCCACAATCCGCACAAGGTCAGAATCGATTGGTAGCGGTTGAGCACCCGCCAGATCTTGGTCCTCATTCATTCACGGGCCTTTTTCAAAACCTCTAGCGGGACTCGAGTGCCCGAGTCTCTCTTGTTTCGCCCCTATCCTTATCTCGGTTTTGCTGCCCGAGTGCTTAACCTCCTCGGCCTATCTTAGCTTTTTCCATAAGTGTGGCAAAATTTCTCTCCTTCTGTGGGGCTATCAGTAGCCGCAACTCATCACGCAACCCCGTCCTCAAAACGCACATAGCGTTCATAATCAGTCGACACTATTCCCCGAGAGTACCGACTAAGACGCAGAAATTTCACCTCGTATGCTGCCATAGATTTACCTCCTTGGACCAGATTCAGGAATTCCTTACTTCGGGCATCCATATAGCTAGCCCAGACATATTTTCCTTGAAACACGATCTTAAAGAATTCCCAGGTAATGTGATCGGCCTGAGTGCCTTCCCGAACAGTGAGCCACCACTGGTACGCCTCGTCTCTCAGCAAAGACACTACTCCTTTCAGTTTCTGCTCGGCGGTGCAATCCAGATCATCCATGATCCGCTCCACAGCCTCAAGCCAGTACTCTGCTACTTTAGGGGCTACACCCGAAATACCTCTAAAAACTTCAGCCCCATTCGATCTGAGTCACTCCGATATTGACCCACGAGCTGCTGATCCAGTTCTTGCCCCAGTAATCCTTTCTAGAACTCGCAACATCAATTGGGACAGAGCGCCGTCCTCTCTCATTCGATCATGTGACCCAGCTTCAGTCACTGGTGATGTAGGGGCGTCCATTTTCGGCATATGTCCGATGCCTCGGATACAACTCTAGCACCTCGGCCTCTACCACGGCCGTGTCTATCGCGTCCACGTCCTCTAGCGCTCATATTTGCTAGTTCAATTTAATCTGATTACAAGTCTTATGAATCAGTATACTATTCCATTTTTATTAAGCAATGTTTTATGGAGTATAAGAGTAGAAGTTGTTTTCGCAAACGTATCCTAAAGTCTCAATCTCTATAGTTTCAGCTCCTAAAGCTAAAAGTTCTAGAGTATTTCTATTTTGTGGAGTTTTCTTACCACAGTCATAACACAATAATCATAATCATAAAATGATAACATATACTTACTTGACTTGGTGCCGGATATTCGGGGTGCCATACTTCCTTTAAAATAACATTTCTAATTTAAAATTCAAACAGCTTTGGAAAACACTTTGAACCCAAACCACAGCCGAGTTTTGCAACCTGGCTCTGATAACATAAAATGTAACACCCTAAACCCGGCCCATGCATTATGACCGGATCTGACATGTCACATGGGAAAAACATGTTAAATCCTTTTTATTCGTACTAAGATAAGTATTATTTTGTTATAATCGAGAAAGCAAGTTCGATTTGAAATATTTGATAAAATGCTACTAACCTCGATGGTTGATTGATAAATCGATAATTTGAACTAGATATCTTATAAAACCGTGACTTTTGAAAATATCGTTGATAATTTGAGAGAAAATTTTCAAGTTAAAATATTTGTAAAAGTTTGTTATTAAATCCATTTGTAAATCAGAAAAGAGAGAAAAAAAATGTTGGTTATGCTTTTAGAAAATCCCCATTTAAAACAATTCAAGCAACATAATAAATACATCAAACATAATGCAAAATAAAATAATCCAGAGGCCTTATTACATCATAAAAACCCAAAAATAGTAAAAGTAATAAGGTGAACGGAAATAGAAATCTAAAGTTCAATAAAAACCATTTCTGAAGTATGGCCTCCACCGAGTCATCCATGGCCCAAGTCCACATCACTGAGCATTACCTGCAAGGGTTAAGGAAACGGGGTGAGTTACTAGAACTCAGTGTATAATCCCTTACCATTATCCATCTGGCCTCGAACCCGTATAGCAACATCTTGGGCCTAATCCCATTACAAAGTAATAAATAAATGACATGAATGCAACCCATCCCATCCAAACCAATCTCTCCCCGACCGTACCAATCTCTCTCCGTGGGGATCAAGTCAACCTACCCGCCATTCTTCTCCAATTTGCGATCAAACCGCCATTTATAATATTTTTTGGTTGAACCACCGAGTCATAATCAAGCACATTAATAAACAAATTGTGGCAATGCCACGAGCTACACTTCTCTTCAATCAATTTTCCCATCCTATGCAATATGTAGAGATGCAACATACATAATAACAATCATTAATCTATTGTATACTTTTAATGGATCGCCCCTTTAAATCAATATAATAATTCGCCCACTAAGGCATTTTAACAAATCGACCCATAGGGCATTTTGTAAGTCGCCCATATGGGCATTTGAGAATCGGCCCATAGGGGCATTTCGGTAATTTATACAAATTAACACCGATTTTGATAAATCTTTAGAAATAATGAAATTTGAGCAATTTCTCGATTTATGCCATATTACGATTTTTAGCCTTATAATAATAACAATCAACTATCAAACTTGTTACCGAATCATAATTCATTTTAATTGCGGTGTGAGATTACACACACGACACGGTAAGTATTAAACTCTCTTGATCGTCAGCACCTATGACATCATAACACTCAATTAATCTAATGAACGAGATTTTTATTAATCTAAATCTAAACCAAGCGATCTATTGAAACGCTTACCCTCGATATCGTGAACGACCACGATTTGTCTATTCTCACTGGATGATGGTCCACAACCCGGTGGGAAATCTCGAATCTCTGAAACCGCTCTACGCTTGAACTTAGGAGTAGGAATCGTAAATCCACTCCTTTTGTGTTCTCCAATAGCTTTTCCTTTTAACTCGGTTCCACTTGCCTCCATTAAAAAAGTCTTAATCAAAACGATATTACAGTATGTATTGATTGTCTAAGGAAAAAGGGTTCGGATTACCACTATTTTCGTAGAATCCACAAGTAGATAATATTGAGTGATTTTGTCCCTAACAACATAATCGATTAGCCAAACTTTCAATCCGATTAACACAATAACCGAGTAGCGATATCGAATGGATTATGAAGGGACTCCTTACCTTAATCGATGATGATCCCGATTCCCATCGATTGGTTTATGACTAGGGATGTGTAACATCCCCAAACCCGGCCCATTCACTACGACCGAATCTGGTTATGTCACTGGGAAAAGACGGTTGAAAATCTTCTTAATTTAAAATAAAACATCGTAGTTTGCTGAATTTTGGAAAACATATCTTTGGAATAAAATTTTGCTATTAAACTCATTCATTTTTAAAACTTTAGTTTATAATATCCAATTTGAATAAATAGGTTGCAAACCATAAATCATTTTCACGTAGCAATTTAATTTAAATAAACCATAGTTAAAGTAATACCAAAAACATAAAATGGCCTTTATTACAACCCAACAATTCAAATAAAGTACTTATATCAAAATCAAGCATGGAACAATTGAACATCATCTTGGCATGGGCCACCGTGTCCTCTCCGATCCTGGGTCCACTTTATGCTACTACGAAATGGTTAAGGAAAAGGTGAGTCACCTGCACTCAAAGTGTGCTACCCTTTTTCCCGAATTAGCAAAATATCACATACAAACATAATCATGATCATCATGCATCCCAATCATATGCACCCAATCCTAACCGCCCATACACCTTTTCTACCCGTGTGGTACCAAACCACCGGTGGTGCCAAACCACCGGTGACGTATAGTCACAATGTGTTACTAAAACACCGTGACCGAAGTCACAAATCCAATGATGGGGCCAACCCATCGTGTGATACCAAATCACCGCGACGATCCCATATCTCAAAGTGGGGCCAACCCACGGTGGTGTTAACCACGGGGACGAGTCGCAATGAGGTGCCAAACCCTCGGTGTCCCAAAGACACAAATGTGGTACCAAACCACCGTGACCGTAGTCACGATAATCGAGTGATGGGGCCAACCCATCGTGGTGATACCAAATCACCGCGCATGACGATCCCATATCTCAAAGTGGGGCCAACCCACGGTGGTGTTAACCACGGGGACAAGTCGCTATGAGGTACCAAACCTCCGGAGGTACCAAACCTCCGTGACATATAGTCACGATGTGTTACCAAAACACTGGTGCTCACAAAGACGAAATATCACCGCCCTCCACTCATATCACCCATCATCATACCAACTCATGTATAGTATTCAAATCATGCAAACATGTTTAACGTTGCATCTCATAGCACATACATCATAAATCATGACATCATGTATCAATAACAATACTCATAATGAAACGGACTTACGAATCCGTGCACATACCCCATAGGGTATCATATCACTCAACCATACTATTTCGGTTTTACCAATCAATCGCTTTATCAAACATATACAAAGCAAGAAGTGTGTTAGCTTACACACACGATTACTAATGCGACTATCAAATCCCGTAGATCAAGATCTAACGCACTAGATCCCCATTCCTTAACACTTTTCGAGCACTAGCCACAACCCGAGATATGCGAGATCAAGCCTTCCCCTACAATCGGCCAAAACTAAACAACATAATCATGCTAATCAACCTTTAAGGGTAAAATCGTAATTTTACCTACTAAGGGTATTTTCGTAAATTCACACCGCAATGGCCTTTCGAAGGCCTAATGTAAATCACTAGCGACTCCTACTACCACTTAGGTTATGCACCGACGATTGGGCTGAAACCCGATTTCGGCCCATCCAGCCCACACGCTCGTGTGGCCCACCTAACACGAATCTAGCCACGTATATAACTTCCACCTAGTCTAGTTCAACATATACTAACCAATCATGCAATTTACTCATATGGGCCCACTTCGGCCCATCGAGGCCCAAGCAGCCCCAACCCACGAGAATACTCACGATGGCCGCAACTATCGCGTCGAAGCCCCACACGTGCGCCGCACGCTCGTGTAACTACTAATGCCGTGACCGCACCCGGCATTTGCCGCTCTACAACTATAGTAGAGAGAGTTACACACCGATAGGACTCGGTGCTAATCCGCGCTCCGATCACTCTTGTGCCCAAACGCCCTCCAAGATGTGTTTACTCTCCTCCTAGGATGCTCCTTATATAGCTAGCTCTTCACCTTCATTCTTTGTGTCTTTCCGATGTGGGATCCCTTCGTCAGTAGAGTTTAAATTCAACTGAAACTCTTGCCGTCCAATCCGCAAAAATAAATACTCCATTGCTTGTCATGAGATTCGAACCCAGGCTCCCTTGCTGCTGCACGCCTTACTTCCAACGCCCAGGCCACTCGGCCACTTTGATTTTTATGCCATAAAGCCACACCATTTAATCTTTAAACCCTTCCTACTCAAGCCCATAACCGCCTAAAAATAAATCACGCCCAAAATGCTGCTCCAGCCCTCGAACCCGCGCCTTATCACTCCTCCAGCGCCTAAGTGCCGCACGAAACCACTTGGCCAACGAGTTCTTTGTGTCTTAAAGTCGCCCCAGCTCTTTTTAAAGCCTTCTTTCACTTGTAACGCCACACCCAAAAATTAAAACGTCCCTTGTAGCCGCCTGGACTCGAACCCAGGCCCTCACTGGCGTCCTCCCCAAACTCTTAAGCCGCGCACGGAGACCACTCTACCACCGCCTTCCCTTTCATCCAAGCATTCTTAAAACCCCAAAACACATCCAAGCACACCCAAGAACCTTCCAACACCTACATTATACTCAAACCGCATAGCCCCTAAACCAGGGTGTTACAGGATGAATAGGCAATGATGTGGTATTCGGCCAAACCACTAGAATACTACAAATAGAAGATTATCAAAATATGAGGGAGTATGGAAGAACACCATTTGGGTTTTAGAAACAAGATGAGATAACCAAATGATGAGGAATACTCATTCGGCTAAAGAGAGAAGAAAATGAAAAGATTTGAATGAAACACTTACCCGGTTTAATCAAGAAAGAAAAGTCCAACTTTAAGATGGAGAAGATGATCAATTTTCGGCTTTTGAATAGAAAAAGGGTTGATGAAATGATCAAAAGAAAAGAAAAGATGAAGGAGGAGTGCTTTGTTAGTTTCGACTAACAAAAGAAAAATGAACAATAGTGGGTTGAATGTTGCGGCAAAAAAAAGAAGTAAGATGAATAATTAGGCTAGGTGTTTTGGCTATCAAAGAAAGAATGACCAAAATGCATTGAGGTTTCGGTCAAAATAAAGAAAAGAAAATGCTCACTTTTGGCTTTGGAGTTTTCAGCAAAGAGGGAAGAAATTGGAAAAAGGAAAAGGTCACCAAAATGCTAAGGAGAAAAATAACCTATCACGCACCAAAATTTTGTCAAAATGACCAAAGAGAAAAGAGAAATTCGGCTCTCACTATTCCCTAACCAAAACCGTGCATCACTTTGCCTAAAGGAAGAATGTTAACCATAATTCTTTCCAAAACATCTTCCACACTTTAAGCCAACATGTTCCCTATTCTTTCCTTTTTTTTTCTTCTTTCCTTCCATTCATCCTTTCCTTATTTCCTTAGCCATCTTTCCTAAAAGAAAAAGTCTTCCTTTCCATAATTGAAGCCTTGGCCGACACTATGGATGAATAGCACAAAAAAATAATCAAAATTTTCACCAAGTGGGATTCGAACCTCTTCCCCTAAAGCCCTTCATGTGACGCCACATCCTCTTTACCGTATGCTCATTTTATGCTAGCAATTTACTCACTTATTTCCATAAGCATTGATGCCACCTACCTTGTCCCCCCTTAAAAGCTTAAACACAAAAATTTTACTAAGGCCCAACTCAACCCCGAGCCTTCTTAGAACCTTAAAAACCTACACAATTAATATTTTTACTAATCTATCACCAGATATAATGCACAAACATAAAATCTAAATTTCAGGATGTTACACTAGTTGTTTTTGGAATATGTTTGAGATATGTAATAGCCATGCGATATGGCTAGATAAATGTTTTATGAATGATGAGTCATGCTATATGATGCTTGTTTTTGGTATGGTTTCATGGTTAAGAAATGGTCAAAATATTGGTAAGATCATTTATTCAAGGTATGCATATATTTGATGAATGGTTGTTATAAGGAAATGATATGTTTGTGATGAATTACACTTGAAAATGATTGTGAATAGAATGAGCTAATTTTTGTATAAGATGTTGTGCTTGAGATGCCTTTGTATGCTTGGAAAATTGGTTGTTTTTGACATGAATTGTATTGGTATGAATGCTTGTAGGGATGACCCAAGTGTGGGTGGCATTTTGGCCTTGAAAATGGCCTATAATTACCCACACGATTGAGCACACAGGCGTGTGGCTCAACCATGTCCCTCGTTGTTGTATTACAAAACAAGTCAGACTCGACCACGGCCTGGACACACGGGCGTGTGACTGGCCGTGTGGTGCAAGTCAGGCTCAACCACGAGTGAGACACACAGGCGTGTCCACGGCCGTGTGGACAAGTCAGTATGTATGCCATGTTTTGACACGGCTTAGACACACGAGCGTGTCTGAGGCCCTGGGAGGCACACGGCCTGCCCACACGGGCGTGTGACCTCTGTAACTTTGAAATTTTTTTAAATTTTTGAGAATTTCTGTATGTGTTCGGTTTAGTCCCGACCCCTTTCTAAAGCATGATTATGGTCTCGTAGACCTATTTAAGGGACACTTTGATGTGGTTTGTCAAAATATGTTATGAAATGTCTGTAAAAGTTTCCGATTGTCCGGTAATGCCCATAACCCTAAATCGGCAATGGTTATGGGTTAGGGGTGTTACAAGGTCCTTCTAGGTGTTTTCATGATAACACCATTCATAAAAGTTATTTATCAAACAACTAGGACTCATATTCTTCCATATAAATGCAGCAACAACATAAATGCTCACATGGCAAAACCCTAGGTTTTCAACTATTTTGCAAAATAGTCCCCTCATTAGCTAGCTTAAGCTTTAGGGGTTCCAAAAGTACAAATTTTATCAAGAAAGACCATTGAAATCACTTACTTGTAAGGAGGAAAGCTTGCTGAAATTTTGAGCTCTCAAAACTCTATTTTGCTGCAAATTTTTGGTGGAGAAGATGGAGAGAAAAGGTGATATTTTTCTTCTCTTTATTTTATTGTATTTCATCAATTTAATCCACCTAATACACTAACTTTGACTAATTTTGACTTCTTTGTCCCCCTATGGCCCACCACCCTCTAACTAAGGGTCAAATTGCACATTAAAGGCCTCCAATTAATATTCTATGGCTATTAGGCACCTTTAGCTTATAAAATGGAACTTTTGCACTTTATGCGATTTAGTCCTTTTTCGCGATTAAGCATGAAATCATTAAAATTAAAGCACCAAAATTTTCATGCACTTATACAATCATACTATAACTCATATAATAATAAAAATAATTTTCTTCAACCTCGGATTAGTGATTTCAAAACCACTGTTCCGACTAGCCCCTAAATCAGGCTGTTACAGCCAATCTCTTAGCCAAAACTTAAATATCATCGAACACTTAGTGCCTTTACATTAAACCGAATTTAACTCAGTATCGCACACACAATGCCAATCAATGTAGTCGATACTTTCTTTATTTCGCACACACAGTGCCATTCACCTCTGTCTCAATTCTAATTATGCACACTTAGTGCCACATTTCTCAAATCCACATATAGCATTTCTAATTCATCAACCACATATTCATTCATTTCAAAACACATGAATATGAATTAAATGATTCGTATTATACACGAACTTACCTCGGACGTCGAAGTTACAAAACAAGTCGATCAATCGAGCACTTTGTTCTTGCCTCGATCTAAGTCTGAATTTCTCTTTTCTTGATCTTGATTGAGCTATGCAAGTGCCGAAATTTCAAGCCCTATTTTAGCTATCTTCCTTGCTTCATTCGGCCATGAAAGATGATAAAATGGCCATCTTTTTGTTTTATTTTAATTATATTAATACCAATTTTAGCCTTTTTAATTTCATTTAAAATCCACTAACCTTAGGCTTTTATGTCCATCCAAACTATTAATAGTCCATTTACAAAATAAGGACCTCTCATTTAAAAAGCCATGTCAATTAAACACTTTAACAATCAGCACACAGCTTTTGCATTTTATGCGATTAAGTCCTTTTTCTCAATTCGACACACAAACGATAAAATTTTCACACAGAATTTTCACAAATGCTCAATCACATACTGTAAACACAGAAAATAATATTAAAATATTTTTTTGACCTCAGATTTGTAGTCTGAAACCACTATTCCAACTAGGGTCTAAACCGGGCTGTTACAACTCTCCCCCCTTAGGAATTTTTATCCCCGAAAATCTTACCAGTAAATAGGTTCAGATATTGCTCTCTCATAACATCTTCAGACTCCCACGTAGCCTCTTCAATTCCATGTTTGTGCCACAACACTTTCACTAAAGGAATTTTCTTATTTCTCAACTCTTTGATCTCACGTGCTAAAACTCGAATCGGTTCTTCATTATACAACAAATCTGACTGAATCTCAACCTTAGTAGGAGCAATCACATGCGAAGGATCAGATTTGTATCGTCGAAGCATCGATACATGAAACACATTTTGAATTTTCTCTAACTCAGGTGGCAACAACAATTTATAAACAATCGGCCCGATACGTTCAATAATCTCATACGGCCCAATAAATCTCGGACTCAACTTGCCTTTTCTACCGAATCGAAGTATTTTCTTCCATGGAGATACTTTCAAAAACACTTTATCACCGATTTCAAATTCAATATCTTTTCGTTTCAAATCTGCATAGGACTTCTGATGATCTGATGCAGCTTTCAGATTGTCACGAATCACTTTCACTTTCTATTCAGTCTCTTTAATCAAATCGACCCCGTGAATCTTATTCTCACTAAGCTCAGTCCAATACAATGGAGTTCTGCATTTACGACCGTAAAGAGCCTCATATGGTGCCATTTTAATGCTAGATTGGAAACTATTATTGTATGCGAATTCAATCAACGTCAAATGCTTTTCCCACGTACTTTCAAACTCAAGAATACAACATCTCAACATATTCTCGAGACTCGGATTGACCATCCGTTTGTGGATGAAATGCTGTACTAAAATACAACTTCGTACCTAAATACTCTTGCAATTTCTTCTAAAACCGCGAGGTAAACCTCGGATCTCTGTCAGATTAAATGGATAGTGGCACCCCTGCAATCTCACAATCTCAGAAATATACAATCTAGCTAATTTATCAAGCGAATAATCTATTCTCACTGGAATAAAATGAGTTGATTTCGTTAATCTATCAACTATCACCCATATCACATCTTTCTTTCTCGGAGATGAAGGTAACCCCGACATAAAGTCCATCGTGATTCTCTCCCATTTCCACTCAGGAATTATTATCGATTGTAGCAAACCGGATGGAACCTGATGTTCAGCTTTGACTTGCTGACAAACTAAACATCTCGAAACAAACTTTAAAATATCCCGTTTCATACCATGCCACCAATAAAACTGTTTCAAATCATTGTACATTTTCGTACTTCCCGGATGAACCGACGACAAACAACTATTATGAGCCTCGTTCAAAATCAACTGAATCAACTCTGAATTTCTCAGACTATAAATTCAATCTCGGAATCTCAAACAACCATCATTATCAACTCGAAATTCTGAATCAGAATTCAAATCACACTGAGCTCATTTTGCCATCATCTTAGCATCACTTTTCTGGGTATCACAAATCTGTTGTATAAACATCGGCCTCACTTTTAACTCAGCCAAAACCGAACCATCATCGCACAGATCTATCTGAGTACTTATTGCTCGTAAAGCAAATAAAGACTTTCGGCTTAAAGCGTCAGCAACAACATTAGCTTTCCCTGGATGATAATCAATTACTAATTCATAGTCTTTTAGTAATTCTACCCATCACCGCTGTCTCAAATTCAACTCTTTCTGAGTCACCAAATATTTCAAGCTCTTGTGATCAGTATAAATGTGACACTTCTCACCAAATAAGTAGTGACGCCAAATCTTCAAGGCAAATACAATAGCTACTAATTCAAGATCCTGAGTCGGATAGTTCTTTTCATGTGGTTTTAACTGTCTCGAAGCATAAGCTATAACTCTGCCTTCTTGCATCAACACACAGCCTAAACCATTCAACGATGCATCACTGTAAACTATGAATTCTTTACCCGATTCGGGTTGAACTAACACTGGTGCCTCTGTCAACAATACTTTCAACTGTTCAAAACTCTGCTGACACTTTTCTGACCATTCAAATTTAACATCTTTCTGTAGCAATTTCGTCAACGGAGTCATAATCATCGAGAAGCCTTTCACAAACCGTCTATAATATCCCGCTAGTCCTAGAAAATTACGGACTTCAGACACATTTCTCGGAGGCTTCCACTCTAAAATTGTTGAAATCTTGCTCGAATCAACTCGTATTCCCGCAGCTGACACTATATGTCCCTGAAAACCAACCTCACACAACCAGAATTCACATTTGCTAAACTTTGCATACAACTGTTTCTCACGCAGAGCCTGTAACACAATTCTCAAATGCTCGACATGTTGCATCTCATCACAAGAATAAATCAAAATATCATCAATGAACACGACAACAAATCGATCCAAATACGGTCTGAATATCCAGTTCATCAAATCCATAAACACTTCAGGAGCATTCGTTAGTCCAAAAGGCATAACTAAGAATTCATAATGTCCGTACCTCGTTCTGAACGCAGTTTTCGGCACATCTGATTCTTTAACTCGTAGATGATAGTAGCCCAATCTCAAATCTATCTTAGAAAACACTGTAGCTCCCTTCATCTGATCAAACAAATCATCAATACGAGGCAAAGGATATTTATTCTTTATAGTCACCTTGTTGAGTTGTCTATAGTCAATGCACATTCTCATAGTTCCATCTTTCTTTTTCAAAAATAACACAGGAGCACCCCAGGGCGAGAAACTCGGTCGTGCAAATCCTCTATCTGTCAACTCTTCCAATTGAGACTTTAACTCTTTCAATTCTATCGGTGCCATTCTATACGGAGCTATTGAGATAGGAGTTGTCCCCGGCACTAAGTCAATGCCAAACTCAACTTCTCGTATCGGAGGTAATCCCGGTAGTTCTTCAGGAAATACATCAGGGAATTCATAAACCACAGGCACAGATTCAACTTTCTTTTCTGTCACTTTTGTATCATCACATACGTAGGATAGGCTTCCCAACCCTTTTCACATATTTCAAAGCTTTTATCGAAGATACAACAGCCGGTAGCCCATTCAAATCACTGGATTCAATTCGAACTATCTCACCATTCTGACTTCTCAAATTAATACTCTTCCGTTTACAATTCACAATAGCATTATGTAAGGTTAGCCAATCCGTACCCAGAAATATATCAAAATCATCGAATGGTAGCAGCATCAAATTAGCAGGAAAACAAATATCGCGAAACATCAACGGACAGTTCTTGTACACTTTATCAACCAGAACACATTTGCCTAAGGGTTCGATACTCTAATTACAAACTCAGTAGACTCAATAGGAAGAGTCTTACTAGATACTAGATTCACACACACATATGAATGAGTAGATCTTGGATCTATCAATGCATCACATCAGCATTGAAAAGAGTAAAAGTACCAGTTATGACATCTGGAGATGACGCTTTTCCTCGAGCGCAAATAGCGTAGGCTCTGGCTGGTGCTCTCGCCTCAGATTTCACAGTTGTATCTGTTGTCCCTCTCTGACTACCACTTACATTTCTAGTGTTTCTGGGTGGTCTACCCCTAGCCGTCGTGTTGCTCGGCCTCTCACTCTGAATATTATTTTTCTCATCTAACTCTGGACAATCCCGAATAAAATTATCTCGGGATCCACACTTGTAACAAGCTCTATTATTATACTTGCCCCAGCATTCTCTGATATGACGTCTTCCACACTGTCTACACTCAGGTTTGTTGCTTTTGACACTTCAACACTCGATTCAATCAGAATTTGAGTTTTAAGACCAACACTTTGTTTCACACGATCTCTACTCGAATGTCCAAACGAAACATTTGAACGATTAACTGCATCTCTGAATCTCTTTGACGAAGGTTGATCCGATTTACTCATTGATCTTTTTCTTTCATCTTTAGCTTCAGAATCTGCTTTCTTCTTTTCTTTACTAAGCTCCTCAGCTTTGCTGGCTCTTTCAACTAACACTACAAATTCATTCAAATCAAGTATTCCAACCAACAATTTAATGTCTTCATTCAAACCTTAAACAAATAGTTTGCACATAGTAGTTTCTGTTGAAACACATTCTCGCTCATACTGACTCAATCTCACAAACTCCCGTTCATATTTCGTAACTGACATACGGCCCTGTTTCAGCTTTAGGAATTCTTTACGTTTTTGATCTATGAATCGTTGACTGATATATTTGTTCCGAAATTCAACTTGAATGAAATCCCAGGTGATTCTCTCTCTCAGAACCACAGATATCAATGTTTTCCACTAATTATATGCCGTATCTCTCAACAATGAAAAAACACATTTTAAGCATTCATCAGGAGTCAATGACATCTTATCAAACACTCAAATTGTATTCTCGAGCCAAAACTCAGCTCGCTCGGCATCATTATCAACTGTGGCCCTAAACTCTTCGGCCCCATACTTTCGAATTTTATCCACAAGAGGCTTACTCAATCGGATAGGATTTGAAACTTGTGGCACTACAGGTGCTTGTGGGGGTGGAGGTTGTTGAGCAGTCGGATTCGTTCGAACGAACTCAGAAAACCACTCACTCATCATTTGGAAGAAGGCTTCCTTAGCCTCTCCCTCGTGGCTACTAGTAATCGGCCTAGATTCGGCCGGCGCTGTCCCTTGAACGGGAGCAGGCGCATTGCTCTCAACATCATCAGCAACTACTCGATCGGGATCCATTTACTATATGAAAACACATTTTTAACTGTCAGGATTCATCACACTATCGTAATTATATATATGGTATGTATAGCTAGACTCACACGTGCTACGTTAGTCCTAGAATCGACTAAACCGTAGCTCTGATACCAATAAAATGTAATACCCCTAACCCGTAACCGTCGTCAGAATAGGGTTAAGAGGCATTACCAAACATTTAGAACATTTATAATCATTTTACATCTCAACTTAATCATTCACAATCATGAAGTCCCTTAAATAGGTCTACGAGACCTTAAACATACATTAGAAAGGGGTCGGGACTAAACCGAACACATACAAAATTTTTTTGAAACTTAACATTTTTCTAAGCTACAGGGGTCACACGCCCGTGTGGGTAGGCCGTGTGCCTTAAACGGCCTCGGACACGCCCATGTGTCCCAGCCGTGGTCGACACTGACTTACATCACACGGTCGAAGACTCACCTGTGTGCTTCACCCGTGGTCGACACTGACTTGCATCACACAGCCAGTCACACACCCGTGTGTCTAGCCCGTGTGCGAGCCTGACTTGAATCAAATAACAAATTTCAGGGACACGGTCGAACCACACACTCGTGTGCTCAACCGTGTGGGCAAAAATAGGCCATTTGCAAGGCTAATTTACCACCCACAATTTAGGATCCTCTACAAGCATCAAACCAATTCAAATTTCTGTCTCACATGCATTCAAAACATACCAAATATACACCAATTATTCATCAACTATACCATTTACTTCCATACACAAAATCAATTCAAACATGTCCATCTAAAGCATCACTTTCACATTTCAAATCATATAATCCATTCATCATTTAATCCCTACCAAATCTATCATAATACATACCATTTCCATTCTACTAATTTATACCAAAATGATCACCCACATAGATAACATATACACATCTTTAACCATCCTTTGCACACATCCAAGGCACATACCAAAATCATCAAACTACCAAGCCATATCACATGGCAAGACTTAAACATTTCAAAATATGCCATAATCACTAGCCTATACATGCCATATTCCAAACATACATAACTTCCAAAAGTACCAAAATAGATAGCCGATAGTGTGATTGAGTCGCTGACGATCCCCAGATCCAAGCTAGCTTTAATTACACTGTAAAACAAAGAAAACTTCACACATTAAGCTTTAAAGCTTAGTAAGTTCGTAATATAATACATTTAACTCAATGATTCAAATTCAATATGTAAAATAAACCATCACATAGATCAATTCACAATAATACACAATTTCAGCTATAGTCAATACTCACATAACCATCCATTTATCCATTTACAAAGTCATCAACCACATAGGTTCTGTACATACCTTTGCCAACACTTAGTTAACGATCATTCTTGCAATTCAATGCTCGATACCACATTTCGATAAATCTTCATTATTTATTCGATTTAGTCGCACACTTAGTGCCAATCTCTTAGTCAAAGCTTAAATATCATCGCACACTTAGTGCCTTTACATTAAACCAAATTTAACTCAGTATCGCACACATAGTGCCAATCAATGTAGTCGATACTTTCTTTATTTCGCACACACAGTGCCATTCACCTCTGTCTCAATTCTAATTATGCAAACTTAGTGCCACATTTCTCAAATCCACATATAGCATTTCTAATTCATCAACCACATATTCATTCATTTCATAACACATGAATATGAATTAAACGATTCGTATTATACACGAACTTACCTTGGACGTCGAAGTTACAAAACAAGTCGATCAATCAAGGACTTTGTTCTTGCCTCGATCTAAGTCTGAATTTCTCTTTTCTTGATCTTGATTGAGCTATGCAAGTGCCGAAATTTCAAGCCCTATTTTAGCTATCTTCCTTGCTTCATTCGGCCATGAAAGATGATAAAATGGCCATATTTTTGTTTTATTTTAATTATATTAACATAAATATCAAATACCAATTTTTGCCTTTTTAATTTCATTTAAAATCCACTAACCTTAGGCTTTTATGTCCATCCAAACTATTAATGGTCCATTTACAACATAAGAACCTCTCATTTAAAAAGCCATGTCAATTAAACACTTTAACAATCAGCACACAAATTTTGCATTTTATGCGATTAAGTCCTTTTTCTCAATTCGACACACAAACGATAAAATTTTCACACATGCTCAATCACATACTGTAAACACATAAAATAATATTAAAATATTTTTCTGACCTCAGATTTGTGGTCTTGAAACCACTATTTTGACTAGGGTCTAAACCGGGCTGTTACATATAGGATGGATTTCTTACCCATCCGCAAACCATTTTTCTCAGTGTACATGACGATCTGTTTGAAGTACTTCCCGTGGTTCAGAGTTGCCAGTAAAACGTATCTGCTATTGGTGGAGGCGAGAAATAGGCAACTTCGTTAGAAGAGGGAACGACATCCACCCAACAACAGCGTAGGGCCGGACGTGGTCGTACGATGGGTTCATCATCGGCTCTGCTCGAAACAGCGCCGC
Organism: Gossypium sturtianum; assembly: GCA_025698515.1. NCBI lineage: Eukaryota > Viridiplantae > Streptophyta > Magnoliopsida > Malvales > Malvaceae > Gossypium > Gossypium sturtianum. The sequence continues at coordinate 84,472,453 of CM046944.1, forward strand.
TTATGTCTACGCAATATTCTTGTCAGTTCACTCCACTTATTCATGTCCATTTCACTAACCCCATGATTTTTTCACAAGCACCGCCCTACGCACCACCGCCACACATTCCCAATCTTTTAATTCCCACAGGTACATATTTCGAGGCACTAACGTCCCCCACATTCTATACCCCCATGATAACATTGATACTAACCCAAATGTCAGGCCAAATGCTGATGCATGCACCGTCACCAATGATGACATCGATACAGATGTGAATTTAGCAGTCAATGTCAGTGTCGGGTTAATGTCGACGCATCCAAGTTTTATGACACCTTACAGTTACATGCCGATAGTGACACAAACACCGTCAACATTATTATTTTATTGTGGTTGGTCATCGGTGTAACCATTTGCTGGTGGAGTTGAGGATACACGATGAGAGGCTAGGACGACACCGCACTCGAGCATGGAGGAAGGCAATGGATATGAAGGCAAAGACGAAGACAAACACGAAAACAAACATGATGACAATGATGGAGATGGAGATGAGAAGGAGGGTGGGGGTGAAGGCGATGATAATGAGGACGATGGCAATGATCAAGTTTATAGGACCGCATCTCCGGTTGTGGCAGAAGTCCTTCTCGTATCTGTCGTCCACAGCCCTACGGCACACATTCTCCCTGATGACACGATTGATATATTTTTTTATTACTACTGCGATGTAAATATATATGACATAAATAGAGAAAGCATAAATTTCCATTCCAACACTATATTTGTTTCCGTTACATTCTAACATAAGTTATGCATAAGTTAATAAGAGATAACAAATCTGGAACACCAGAATAATGAAAGCATTATACTAAATTATTCTCTGAAAGAAAATAATGCTATCGGCGTTAAGGCCCCAAAGTACCCCTAAACACAGAACATGTTGCCTTCATATGCCTTGGGTTCCTATAGTACCCACATAACCTCTTTGACCGTTCCTTTCCCGAATATCCATATTGTTCCGTATTCGAGTAGTATTCGGGCGACCTTTCAAGACGCGACATAGCTTCATGTTCAGTGCCAACTCGTACGGCATGCTGGACACTGGCAGCTATGTACTCTCATCGGGGACGGGTAGGAATTCAGGATTCCATACTCTATGCATGCAATCTAGACTATACGCATTGTTGATGTAAGGCATGTACTCAATTATTAGGTTCCTACATGTGGCAATTACATGTGTGCATAAAACCAAATTGCTAGGAACTTCCTACAATCACAAGTCCCTCCTATTAGGTCGACACGATATGATGCCCCTAACATGTCCTAGTCCAACCTAGCCTGTTTCATGACTCAAAATTGCAGGTTCTGACGCAAGTGACACACTACATACATAATGTTCGCGCTCGTCATATTTCATCTAATTTCTTTCATTACATACTCGCACCAAGTATAGTCACCTACTATCTGTCCAACGTACGTTGACGCCCTTTTTGGAAATAAGGTAGCGAAGTGAAAGTATGCTTATTTCACAACCGAGGTTATCGGCAAATGATGTGTCCCCTTTAGTATGAAATTAATACACTCGGCTAAGTTTGACGTCATGTGCCTGTACCATAAACCCCCATCATATGATTGCGTTCATTATTTGAAGGGTATGTTGGTGAGGTATGCTACACCATAGTTGTTGATGATGCCCAAGTTGTTCAACATTTCATGGAAACGATGTTGGATGAGCTCATTACCTATCAAGAAAGGAATACGCATGAATGCAAACAACAAACGAAATAGGGTACAACATGACTGTGCATGTAGAGCCAATTATATACCCATGTTGATAACTGCATCTCGCTTACTTTCCGAAGGGCATTTTAAGTGGTAGATGGATCCGACATGTCGTATGCAGTACTTGTGATGGGTGCGACCCCAAAGGCTACCCTAGTGCTCAATAGCGAACAATATTATAGTTCCTTTATCTGATATGACACATATGTCAGGTTGCAGGCAAACGCGACGGTGCAACTTGCTCAGGAAGAAATCCCAGTCATCTATTTTTTCTCCAAGATTTATTGCAAACACAATCGGCATAATCCTCTGATTACCATCTTAGCAACGGTAATTAACAACCAATGTTGATACCTTTCGTACAGCCAAGTGTCGTCAGTTTGCACCAAAGTCTTGCAATACCTTAAAGCTTCTTTGCATTGCTCAAATGTCCAAAAGATTCGATGGAATACTCTTTTCCCTAGGACCAATTAATTGTCAGAGTATGCTGGGTGCATTTCCAGATCGGTTATGGAACCTGGAACGTACCGATCAAACACTTGACACAATTGCCATAAATAATTGTATGAACTATCCCAATTGTGATGCAATTTATCCATAGCCTTTTGTTTTCCAACCCATGCTTTGTAGTACGATGTAGTATAGTCGTACTGGCTACGGATGTTCGCAATCATCACCGAGACAGGAATCTTGGGACTCATCTTCACCATCAGTAGAATCATGTAAGAAATCATGTCCGAGTCTAGCCTGCGATGATCCTGACTTGCACCTACCGCAACATAGGTATGTGGACTGGAATACTTCTTTAATGTCCATAGTCTAGTCTTCTTCCATAAATATGCCATGATTTTTCACTTGCATCTCCCATCGCAAATTGTGTACTTTCCCTCGAATTTCTCAAAACGAGACTTCATGACGTGGTAGTTCACACCATTTTTGAAGCTGTACCGCTTCAGTGCAGTAAGGAAAGCATTTTTATTTGGGTATTCCATTCCAACTTCTAGTACTCATACATCATGCGATGTGCTTGCATGGTTAGGTGTTCTGTGCGGTAGACGCAGAAACTCTAAACCACCCTTGGCCGATAGGTCGATGTTGGTTATGTAGGGTGGAGGTTTATATGCCTTGTATCACGGATATGGATCCGGAGCATTGTTCGAGTGTCATAATCAAACCAGTAAGGTGATGGCTTTGTTAAAACTGGCTCCGGTTTAAAAAATAATGTCACATCCAAACTATTTGGACGGCACTACCGGATTGGCTCAGGGTTTGACTCCTCGTCAACTGCATCTGCTGTCCTTTATTTCTCACTTGCATCTTTTTCCTCGACCGCATCTTCTTCCTCAACTGCGCCTTCATTGTCCCCTTCAAACAAGGGGTTTGATGTACCCTCATTGGTCTCCGTCGAAAGGAGTAAGTCATCGGTTCTTCTATAACTCATGTGCCCACCAAAATCAATATCGATTTGGTGTCTGGTGTACGTTGATGAACCCCCGGTATAAGTGCTTTCGACCCATGACATCGAGCTAGCACTGAAGTTTAAATCGAACGCACTGATTGAATGTTGAGCCCGAGTGTTGATATTCGGGTTTTGCTCATACCTCGACTAATATTGGCCACCAAAGTTTAGATCTGTGGAAGAGACCAATGAGGGTCCACCCATAGATGTTTTAGAGACATCATAGTAGTGGGTTTGTAACAAGCCAGTGAACTTACTGTACAATTGTGTAGTAGGACTTTCTACTTCAGCTTCGTTCTAACATTAGCTGTAACGGTGGTCGGAAATGAGCCAGGTCCAACAACCTCGACAAACTCGACATATAACTCCATTACAGTATTTTTTCTTAAGCAGTGCAATGATATGACCGTCTCAAGATGGAGCTCGCCATTCACATCAAATAGATTATACCTATAAGGGTCAATGAAAGTAAGATATCTACATTGTAACCTCGAAATTCTTCCCCGGTTCGATCCTTCAACTTTCCTCCTGATTCTAATTCGTAGCTCATGCAATTGAATGGTACGATTAAATGCCAATTCCATGGACTGTGTTCCTACAAATGCCACCCGACCTCTGTATTACAAATTTGACTATCGTAGTAAACGATAGATGTCACTCATCGACTCATTTCAATATCGATCATGAATTGGATTAAAAAAATAAAAAAATAAATAGAGGGAATACATCCCTTTAATAGAAAAATAAGCCAGCGAGAGAGGGAATACATGCTTCGAAATCCAGTTATGAATACATATATTCGTCAAACAATGATGATGAAATGCAAAGTATTATTCGAAAACGGGTTCCTGAAGTCATATAATTTCATCAAAATAATTCTCCCAGAGTATTCGAAGCCTCAAAACATACGTTAATTATACAGAACTATTCTCTAGGGCAGGTACTTTTTACTTTCAGTAGAAAAAAATGTTAGAGAAAGCACACCCATGTCAGCAGGGAAGCTTGTCCAGTTGGGCATGCTTTCTCTAACATTTTTCTTCAAAAGTACTTGCCCATCCTATTTTTCAATCGATTGTAAGTACGATTTGAATATATTCCTCGAAGAAGTTAGTCCTGCGATGCATTTTTGACCGTGGAAAATTTCTACTTTGTAATCCAACCTTTCCCCCACGCCTATAAAAGGGGTCTTCCACTCCATGCTTCATCGTCCCTCAAGCATATTCTTCCGCAGCCTCTCTATCCCTCATCTATAAAACACTTCTCGGTGTTACAAATTTCTATCGCTAAAATTTTTTAATTGATGTTCGTGGTAGTATTAAGTCGTCGGTGATACAATATTACTCCGAGCCACACACATTTCATATATCATATCGAGATGAGACCATTACCTCTAAAGCCTATCCTGGGGAAGTCAAGTTCCAGGGTAATTTTGTTTTATACGATCACGAGTGGAAGTATACGTGGAGGTCTCAATCGACGGTCGTTATGCGATCATGGATTGAGGTATAACGAGGAAGCCAATTGACGGTCGTTACACAGCCATGAGCTCAAAATTTTCGAAACCTAAAAATATTCCCTTATAAATAACATACAGAAGTTTGAGGGCATAATCGTAAGGAAAAACTGTGGGTCTTCCCGCTATAATCGGCGTAATTTTTTTCTCCATTTCCAAGTACTCGATACCATTAACCTTCTTTCTTATCCGAAGGCTAGCACCATCGTAGATACAGGAGAACTCTTAGGCAAGAAGTGACTATTTCGGTGGAGTAAAAGTGAAGCTCCTTTCGAGCTGACAACAGTTACCGTTATTAAGTAGCCCATTAATAACTACAATCGCTGCCGCACCGACCTGAGTTTAACCTGGACTTCTGCCAACACATCCATTCTCCCCCTGAGAGCCCAATTAAGTCCACCTCGATGTTAGTCTTCAGATAATAATGAAAGGTTAAGGATACCGATCGCGTGGAAATAGAGAAACAAATTACGTTGATTACACCGAAAATCCCTCCGTTTTCCCTCATGATTATAACCTCAATCTTATGTATGGTATACATAAGACATCATTTGCGGTGTATCCAAAAAGCTTGAATTCATGACTGTTGGTAAATGTGTCCATATTGAGTAAACAATTAACTAATTTCTATTTATTTGAATGATGAATAAATAAATAAAAGTAATTTCACATTTCACTATTATGTTTTTTTTTTTGTATTTTCTGTCTTTTATATTTTGCATGCATAGCGAAATTGTAACAAGAAAATATTAGTTCATTGATTGTCTAAAGTTCAAACTGAAGATAAGTGGCATTGTAAAGAACGCTAATGTTGTGAGAAAGACAACTTACTTCAGTAGATAATCTAAATGAGTCTGTAATACCGTAAAAGAATCAAAGTGAGCATTTGATTCAAATATTGAGAAGGATTATTATGTCATCTACAATTCCAATTGGGGCAATGGCTAGTCTTGGCTATCGGAGCAATTGACTCCACGAGTAGAGACATAGATGTATTCATTGGTAGAATGATCCATTGGACTTGACCCAAGATAAATTAATTTTGAATCCGTTTGTGAATTAATTCACTTGTTACATTCATGGTGTGATTTACCTAAATTCTGAGTTAGTCACTGACCATGCGTATGCTACTCATGTGCTTTGATATAAGTGGAGGCTTATGCTCTAAAGATGATCGAGCCCATAGCCTGTATGTTGGGTACATGACTTGTGTATGGCATGGCTTTACTAGCAACAGTGGAATTCATAGCTCAATTAAAGAGTTAATGGTATCCTCTCATTAGCATTGTGTGGATTTATAAATATGGAATGTGATCACGGGTTGCTTGTTCTCGAACGAGAAATTTATCACAATCATTTGTTAACAGTGATCATATTAATCATTAAGAAGACACAATAGTGACAGTGAGAAAAAAATAAGATTGTATTGAATGAACGGATTTAACTCAAAGGAATCAAGGATATCATATGAGGGTAACACACACATGACGAGGTCATTGGATAAAGCAGTTGGATGAATTGCTTTCGTAAAGAGTATACAATAAGGAGTTTTCAATCATGGTACTTATTGTGGACTGACTCCATGATTAAGTAATTGCGAATTATTGGAACGATGCTTTTGGACATAATTGCAATCTTTAGAGCCTAATTGTATATGTCCGATTGGTCCTACCGCTAGCTCAACAAAAGCTCGATCAGACTGCATTTGAATCAGAAGAAAATTCTACAACTTTGAGAATAATTTAATTGAGTCGATTTATTCAATGTGAAATTAAATTAGGTGGTCATGAAAATTGTTCAACTAGAGATTTTAATTAAAAAAATTTCTTGAAAAATTAATTTTAAAGATCTAAGTGATTTTGGGAAAATTAATTTGCATCAAGTAAAATTAAATTAATAAATTAATTAAAATTAATATGATATTTTTGAAAATCAATTTTCAAGTCAGACAATTAGCCCAATAGGTAATTGAACTTGAAAATTGGACTTGAGATCGTAAATTAGGCCCGAGAGCCCAAAATCGAGACCAAGACCTCAAAACTAGTCAAATCGGGCGTGATATGGGAAATCGGGCTGACAGTCCAACCGCTGGCTAGACTGAACCGGTCGGGTTGTCATTGATCCGGATCGAACCGGTAGTAGCCGAACTGGCTCAAGGTGCCGTAAGGGTGTCGCACCTGCATTATCAGACATGGCGGTGCCGGTGACTACGATGGCGACCCGGTGGCTAGCGGCAGTTTGTCATCGGTGATTGAGCTGTGGAAGGGTTACACTATTACTAGGACTCTACTTGGGAATTTGATTTCAGATTAATTATTCTAAAAATAATATTATTTTAATATTTTAATATTAAATTTAATTTAATACTTATATTAATCGTATTTTTATACTTATCTTAAGATAAGTATTAAATTAAATTTAATATTAAAGTGATTATCTTAATATTAATTTAATTTAAATGTTTATATTATAGGTAAACATTCTATTATTTTAATAAGATTGAATATTAAATTTAATCTAATATTTCTCTTGATAAATATTATATTAATTTAATATTAAAGTGATTAAGTTTAATCATAGTTGAACTCTCTAAACTCTCTTATATAAAGAGAGTATTGGATCATTATTTACACACACTTGAATTCAAGAGAAAGTTATAGAGAGAAAATTCTCTGAATAGATTATTCCAAAAAAATTCTAAAAATATTTTTCTGATATAGAACTTGACCCAAAAGTTTAAAGAATTTGCAAATTTAGCCCACTGGTAATTTTTGTGAAATTTTTTTGATTCGAAGCAAGCCCACACTCAACACACTGAGCTTGAGGATAGCGGAGAAGACTACTCAGTCGAAGCGCTCATCGTAGACGAATTTAGATATCACAACTAAGATCTTGTTTTGGAAAATTTTTAAAATTTTGTTTTTCCCTAAATTTGTTTTCCGCTGCGTTTTCCAAACCCGTTTTTCCAACAATTGGTATTAGAGTCAGGTTGTGTTCTATCTATTATTATAAAGAGATAATCAAAATAAATTTCTCTTCTTCTTGAATGATTTTATTACATAGAAAGTGACATTCTTTAGGTCTTATGCATGTTTTGAGTTATATATGGGAATAGATGCGATATTATATATTTGTTATATAATTGTTTTTTGCCGAGGTTGTGGTTCTTAGAAAATAGACCGTGAACTATCATATCCATGTAAGGCTATTTTCTAAAATTCACAGAATTCTTGTAAGCTGGAAATGGACATAGGATTTAAATGTAATATTTCCAAAATGAGTCCATGATGAGGAAAAGATGTGATGACAGTTGAAGACCCAAGGAATACCTTGTGGTGAATAATTATGTAATATTATTTTTCCATTTATTTTCTAGAAATAGAACCATGGAAACCTTGACTGACAATTTTATTTTAATTACCTATCAAATTATATATCTGTTTTGTAATTTTTTTATAATATTTATATTATGTAATGTTATAATTGTGATATATATATATATATATATATATGAGATGATCCATAATTGATCAATTAAAAATAAGAAGTGCGAAAATGAGAAAATACATGTGTTTTTATTGTTCTATTCACTTCTTTAGGTTATCCAATAACTGTGAGAAGTGTGGTAATGAGAAGGTGCATGTCTAGAATTGGCTTTGGCTAGGAAAGACATGGTTTTTAAGCGATCATATTTAACTCACCTCCCTTTCTTGAGACCCTACTTGGTGTACGATTCGCATTCACTTCTTCGGTTTTTCCTTTAAAAGAAAAACTATGGAGAATCAAAATTGTTTGTTTTAAGATTGATTGATTCTTGTGAATGAATATTATTTCCATAGCATGGCATGCATATATTGGAAGCATGTCATTTAGATTTAAGAATTCCACTAGGACTACTGTATGATCATTCTTGAAATTTAGGATAAAAAACCTTGCATATTTTTAAAATATTGAGTGGGAGAAGGTCATTGAACAAGACTTACATCCTCCATTGATGGTCCCTAAGTGATAGCATGATAAAGTTTCAAGCTAGTTCCTACCCTGGCCGCACCCCAAGGAAAACTTTGTCATGTAGGTTCATTAGATGGGATTTCCTTTTAAGGACAACGAGCCATGCATGACTTTCAGAGAGATTGTCGACTTACAAATGAAAGCATGTTCATGATGGGTGTTGAGTCAATGGTTACACACTCAAGATCATCTCTTATTAAACAGTTTCCTCAGAAATGATATTTAAGCTAGAGATGATGGCCAAATGTTAAACAGTCATTAGTTCATGTGGAGTCTTGAGAATTAAGATTCACGAACTGATTGGATGTAATCCTTGTTCTTGCTAGTTAATCATAGGACCCCATGGCGACATGGTTGATGGGTGTGAGAACGATAGTAGCAATGAATTTTTTTTCAAGGTTTTAATACAATACGCATGCATCATACTGCATTCTTGATATGTTGTTGAAATGAAAAATATTTTCTAAATACAAAAATAGTAATTAGTGAAATCTTTCCGTTCAAGTATGTCTCATACTCCTCGTATTAGCATTCTTACTAAGAATAAATTAAATAGGATAACTTTCGAGAATGGAAATGGAACTTGCTGATAGTTCTCAACTGTGAGAAACACAAATTCGTTCTTGACAAAACGTGCCCTCCTAAAGCTTATCCCAAAGCGAGAAATCGCTGAAGAGATTCTAACTCGATTTCTCGATGTTATATGTTAACGAGCATAAGTAGTGTGCTGCAAAAGCAACACGGGAATTTCTGTACTGCCAAAGAGATCATGAAAAATTTGGAGGATTTGCTCGGAGGCCAAGTCACATTGGCTCGACAATCTGCTCTTATAAATTTGATGAATTCTCAAAAGAAAACTAGCACTCCGGTCAAAGAACATATGCTTAAGCTTATGTGATTCTTTACGAAAGCGGAGGACAATGGGGCTGAACTAGACGTGAACACTCAAGTTGAAATAGTGTTCAAATCCTTAACAAAAGAGTGTGCTAGTTTTAGGGCCGCTTACAACTTGGGAAACAAGGCACTTAACTTGAATCAGCTTATGAAGGAATTATAATCCTATGAGTTGATACTGAATGGTGGTAAGTCAGTTGTAACAGCCCGATTTAGGGGCTAATCGGAATAGTGATCTCGGGATCACTAATCTAAGATTAGAGAAATTTATTTTCATGTTATATTATGAGTCAGAGCATGATAGTATAGGTGCATGATAATTTTGGTGCTTTAATTTTAGCGATTTCATGTTTAATCGCGAAAAAGGACTAAATCGCATAAAATGCGAAAGTTTTGTTTTATAAGCTAAAGGTGCCAAATAGCCATAGATTGTTAATTTGAGGCCTTTAAAAGGCAATCTAGCCCTTGAAAAGGCTTGGCCAGCCATAAGGGACAAGGATTGACCAAGTTGGTCAAAGTGGGTGAGTAGGTGGACTTAATTGATAGTTTAATATTAGAATAAGGAGAGAAAAGATATCATCTTTCTCCTTCATCTCTCCCACCGAAAATTTACAGAAAAATAGAGGTTGAAAGCTTCAAAATTTTCGCACACTCTTCTCTTCAAAAAGTAAGTGTTCTAGTGACCTTTTTTCTTGAAAATAGTTGTACTTTTGAGACCTCTAAAGCTTAAGCTTTCCAATGAGGGGACTAATGTGCAATATGGTGAAAAGTTTAGAGTTTTTACATGAGAGATATTATAGTTATTTGCTGCATTTTTATGGAAGAAATTGAGTCTTAGTTGTTATATGAACAACTTTTGTGAAATGTGTTGTCTTGAAAACACCTAATGGGACCTTAATAAAAAGGTTACAAATTTGTAGTAAATATGTGAAATGTTGAGTTTTGATGATAGCTATAAGAGTATTAAATGTTCAACTAGGCTTTTTGAAGGTAGAAATGTGATTAGAATTAATTTCCGAGCCTAGGGGCAAATGGTCCTTTTGCCAAAGTCCAGGGGCAAAATAGTAATTTTGCCTAAGCATGATTATTGAGATGCTTTTATTAACGTAGTGATTAAAATGAGCTAATTTGCTATTATAGAGCAAGAAGAACTGAGAATCTACCTCAATCGGGGAAAGAACAAAGTCTTGGACTAAACCGACGAACTAGCTCATTTTGAAAACAAGGTAAGTTTGTATGTGATTAATGCAATTTTTATGTTAGCATAATTGAGAATGCTTGGTATCATATTGAAGCATGATACTTCATTAAATTGAGAAATTGATGTTAAATATGATGTTGAAGTCCTAGTAGACTATAATGAATATGAGATTGCTATCATCGAGATGAGAAATGGGTAGGGTCCCATGTAAGACCATGTCCAGGACATGGCCTCGGCACCGAGTTAAGATCCCGTATAAGACCATATCCGGGATATGGCCTCGGAGATGAACATGAAAATTGTTTAAGACCATATCCGGGATGTGGCATCGATATCTGATGTGAGAGTCCATATAAGACCATATCCGGGATATGGCATTGGCATTTGGTAGTGATTCCATGTAAGACCACCTCAGGGATGTGGCGTTGGCTTCGTAGCTACCTTAATGACAATGTATATGCATTTTTGACTATCCCTAGTGATTAATAGGATAAGTAGATTGGCTTAGAAGTACAAATGAGAATTGTACTAAAGTCATGTGAATAAGTGAATACAGGTACTCGTGAATGAGTCACGAAGAAATAATTACGATATGAGGCACGGTATGTGCTAAATAAGGGCAATTGTAAGTAAGTATGTCAAGAAGCCTTTGACTCGTGTATGGTTAGTTAATAGTATGGATGGATTATAATATGAGTTTATTGTTTCTATTTATTTCCATGCAAACTTCTAAGCTTTATGCTTACCCCTTTCATTGCCCTTCTTCCTTGTAGTATTGCCAAGATAACTCGAGAATCGTGGACGTAGGAGTTCGGGAATCACACTATCGACATCACTTTGGTATAACAATTTAGACTTATTTTGAGTATGGCATGTATAGGACTTGGATATTTTGTTAAGTTGTAATTGTTAGCCAAAGTGTTGGCTATGTATGTTACTAAAGTCATTTTGTAAATGGCCCTGAGTTAGGAAAATACTTGGCAAATTCTTTTGCTAAATGAAAGTGATTTTCTTGAAGTGTATGCCCTTGTGTATAAATGTTGAATTGAGTATTTAGATGTGTCTTGGGGTCATGAATTACGTTGAATGGAATTGGAGTATGTATGCATGCAATGTAGGGTGGCAAAGGGCTTGGTAGATAGCCTACTAATTATTCACATGGGTAGACACACGGGCGTGTGTCTAGACCGTGTGGGAGGCACGGCTAGCACATGGGCGTATGCCCAGGTCGTGTAGAGTCTTCACCATGCATTTGCAATTCAAATCGCCACACGGCTGAAGCACACGGCCCTGTGGATATGTCAGAATGCCAAGGTTTGGCACACGGGCCAGGGCCACATGTAACACCCTGAATTAGGGGCTATTTGTAATTTAAATAAATTCCATGTGGGCTTCAAGAAATGAATAAATATTATTTTATTTAGCATGATTTAGGGTCTAGAAATAACCCTGATTTAGGCGAATTTGGGTTAAAAAAAAAAGAATTAAATTAAAGTACTTAAAAGGAGGGAGCTAGGTGGAGATAGGGTTTAAATAAAAAAAATCGAGGGAAACATGACACAAGAATGTATTTGGTGTAGTGGCTTGGTGCGTCTAAGGGAGGGTTACAAGGGAGGAGGTTCGATCCGTGGAACCAGCAAAGGGAATTGTTTTTTTTTTTTTGCGCATTAAAGGAAGGGCCCTGTAAAGAAGGCCTTAAAGAAATTTTGGGTAAGGTTCATGGCATGAAAGTTTAATGGGAGAAGTGGCAAAGGACGTTGGAGAGTGAGGGCTGCAGTGAGGACTCGGGTTCGACTCATGGTAGGCGCAAGGACGTTGTTTTTTTAGGCTTTGGCGTTGAAAGGAAAAAGGGCCCAGTTATAAAGGCTTTATAAATAAATGGAGAGGGGATTTGACATGGAAGTCGGGTTGGAAGAGTTGGTTTGGGGCGCTTAAAAGGAGGCTATTGCTGCTGCTTGGGGTCGTTGGTTCAAACCTGTGGGCTGCACTTTTTTTTTTTTTTATTTTTATTCTATTTTTTATGTCTTTGGCATGAATTGGTCTCGCACGTGGGGTCTTCAATTAGGATAGGCTAGAAGCTTTGTATTTACATTTAATTTTGGAAGTGTGGGTGTATTATTTTAATTATTATTATTATTATTATATTTTAATTGAAGAGGTGATAAGATAAGGATTATGCAAGGGATTAATTTATTTGTTAAAGGATAGGAGAATATATAGAAAATTGATACAAGATTAAGCCAGTTTGGTGATTGAATTGGTTGGGTATATCTTTGGTCTTTACTATTATTATTATTATTTATTTATTTTTACCTATTTTTAATTTGGAAGAGGAGAGCTATTAGTGTTTTAATAGCTATTAAAGTGTTGAGGGATTAGGAGATTAAAAATATGATGAAGCTAGATTTACTTGTGATAATTCAAGGCTAGAAATTATCACAAAGAAAAAGGGTGGTTGCCGATTGTTGGACTCCTTGGGGGCTGTCCATATTTTATTTTGTTACAAAGACAAAGAAGTGCCAAAATTTCCAGCAAATTCTTTTCTTGTTTCTCCTTCATAGTCTGCCGAAGAATTCTCTCCCAACTCTTAGCAAAATTTGCTTAGAAATTTCCAGCTTTGTTGTTTCTTTTTAGCCGAATACCCTTTCTCCTCTTCTCAAAATTCCATTTCTTCCAATTGTGCTTAGGCCGAATCTCCCTTGAGGAAAAAAGGGTCTTTGTTGATTTTTCAATAAGTGTGGTAAGGGGTAATCCTCTCCTTAGAAATTTAAGTTATGGCCTATGATTCTTGCTAATACGATTAGATCGTTGTAGGAAAGCTTTCGGGGTTTATTTTTTCCAAGGGTAAGTTGGTAAGCACATTCGGCCAAAGGCCTTTGATAAAAGCTTATTGTTTAAATGCCAAACTAATGTATGTGCCATGGATTTAGGGGTCTAGTTAAGGCTTCGGATTTGTTTGGAAATCAAATCCGTTCAAGGGTCAAGATCTAGCATCGTAGATCGGCTTTTCGGGATCTAGGAATTACGATAGTAATGTGTGTGTAAGATCTCTACACACTTTATTAATTTACATGACATTATTATTTGTTTTGATTATTTTGATTGTGATTAGCTTGTGGCATAATCACGGATTTCGGGTAAGTCCCCTGTCTTGTAACTTTTGATATATGTTATATGCCATCACATGATGTTTAATACTATGACATGATATATATGAAATTGATGGTGGGATTGATGAGAGGAGAGGGGATGAAATATGGATATCGTCAGTGGTTTTGACCACAAGATGGGTTGGCCCCATCGACTATTTGTGACCTATGGTCATCAGTGGTTTTGACCACAACGATTAATTATTTGCGACTAAGTCCCAGTGGTTTGGTACCACCAGTGGTTTTGACCACACTTGATATATTGTGACCTATGGTCATCAGTGGTTTTGACCACACGATGGGTTGGCCCCATCATTTAAATTGTGACTTTAAGTCATCAGTGGTTTTGACCACACGGGGTAGAAAAGGAGTATGGATGGCTAGTTGGGTTGCATGAGCATGTTTATTAATGAATTGTGTATGAGATATATTTTTTTGGGTGGGGATTTACACACCGAGTCTTGGTGACTCACCCTTCCCTTAACATTTTGCAGATGGGTAGATCGCGGAGATGGATTTGGATGGACTCGAGGTGGCCATGCGGTGGAAATTTTAATTAGACGAACTTGGACTTTGTTTTATTTTATTTAATGTTGGTTTATTTTAATTAAGTTGTAATAAGGCCTCCTAGAATTATTTTATTATTGTTACATGCTTTGAATATTTGTTTAAACTATTTAATTATGTTAAAAATGAATTCACATGTTTTTCCCAATCAAACGTAAAATGTTTTAAAAATGCCATCGGGCACATTTGCAATCCATAAACAACCCGACTTAATAAATATTTCTAAGCAACACTAAGTATGGTTTTTAACAAGAGACTTGAAAACACAAGGTTTTCGACAAAACTTAAATCGGTTTTAAAATGGTTCTCAAATTGTTTTCTCTGTAGCAAACCAAATTCGGTCGTAGCGCTTGGGCCGGGTTTGGGGTGTTACACCACAGGCGTGCTAAGGCCATGTGAAGGTAGTCAGTGTCGACCATGGGTGGAAGATACGGGCATGCCTTAGGGGCACACGGGCGTGTCCCTAAACCCACACGGGTGTGTGGCCCCTGATTTGTTGAAAGGTTTCTTGAATTCGTAAAAGTTCCCGGGATAGTTCTAATACCTCTCGGGAGTATGTTTAGGGCCTCCTAGGCCGAGTATGTGTAAGGGATGGGTTTAAACAAAATTTTATAACCCTACTCGAGAAGTTTAAGCAAGTTAGTTAGGTAATGCCTCAAACCCTATTCTGACTTCAATATGGGTATGGGGTGTTACATCAATTCAAGAGAAACCAGAGGCAAACTTAGCTGTGGGCCCCTCATCTTCTAAGAGGAAACCAAAAGGTAAGGGAAAAAAGAAACCGACTAAGTCTTCGATTCCACCTCGTGTGGATAGGAAGAAGGCTAAAAAGTCAAAAGATCCTAAAAAGATCAAATCTTTCTTCTGGAATAGAAAAGGACATTTCAAATCAAACTACAAAGAGTATTTGAATTACCTAGCCGAAAAGGGTAAATGTTTGAAACTCTTTGTGGTTGAAGCTTGCTTAGTGGAAGAATCAATTAACAACTGGGTTATTGATTCTGGAGCCACTAACCATGTGTGTGTTTCTTTACAGGGGTTCAATGAAAGGAGAAGTCTGTGTGACAGGAGTCTCTCATTGTAAACCGGAGATGAGAGCTATGTTTCAGCAGAAGTAGTGGAAGAAGTTATTTTACACTTTGATAATTTTAAGAAGATTGTTTTAAAGAATGTGTTTTATGTACCTCATTTTAAGAGGAATTTAATTTCTGTAGCATGTTTATTTTATGACGGTTATACTATGACATTCAATAAAGGGATTCATAGAAATCGTTCTTTAATTTGTAATAGATGGATGGAAAACGATCTCTACTGTATCAAACCAAATAACTACTCGATGCTTTAAACTAAAATAGTGAATAAAAAACTTAAAACTTCTCACTCTAATAAGGGGTACCTATGGCATTTAAGACTTCGTCATATTAACCAAGAAAGAATCACTAGACTTGTGAAAGATGATCCTTTAAGTATGCTTAAGGAAGTTAGTCTTTCACAATGTGAATCTTGTTTAGAACGTAAAATGACTAAGAGGTCTTTTAATGCGAAATGTACAAGGGCCAACCAACCTTTAAAACTTGTGCACACTGATGTATGTGGTCCCATGAACATCAATGCTTGAGGAAGTTACGATTATTACATGACTTTTATAGACGACTATTCTCAATATGGATATGTGTATCTAATGCACCGCAAAAGCAAAACCTTTGAAAAATTTCGAGAGTTTCGTGTTGAAGTGGAAAAGTAATTAGGTTTATCCATAAAGAATCTTCAATCTGACCAAGGTGGGGAATACTTGTCCGACGAGTTCTTAGGATACCTCATAGAGAAATGGATTTTATCCCAATTGACTGCGCTGGACACTCCACAATAGAATGGCATAGATGAGAGAAGGAATAGAACCTTGCGTGACTTGGTTCGTTCAATGTTAAGCTATTCACAACTTCCTACTTCCTTCTAGGGATATGCGATAGAAATGGCTTGCTATATTTTGAATGATGTGCCAACCAAGTCTTCTTCTAAGAAACCTCATGAACTGTGATATGGAAAGAAACCCACTCTAAATCACTTTAGAATATGGGGTTGTCTAGCACACGTTCTGGGTAAGGATGCAAAGAAGTTGGATGTACAGACAAAATTATGCATGTTTGTAGGATATCCAAAAGGAATAAAGAGAGGATTATTCTACAATACGAAAGATAATACAATTAAAGTTTTTACTCATGCTACTTCCTCGAGGAAAGCTACATGGATAACTTTAAGCCTCAAAGTAAAGTGGTACTCAAGGAACTTTTGAGAATGGTAGAACAATCACCAAGTTCAATTCTCGAGAAAGTTGTAGAAATACCTACAAATGATCAACAGCATAGGGGAATCTGTCGTAGTGGGAGAGTTTCTAAGAAACCAGACTTCTTCATCTATGATGGTAGTATTTATAATACGGAAGCCAATCATGAGGATGATGATCCACTCACTTACAATGAGGCTATGCAGATTGTTGATTCCAAGCTCTAGAAATAGGCCATGGATGCCGAGATGGATTCTATGAAATCTAATACGGCGTGGGAACTTATAGACTTACCGATTTGAATTAAACCCAAGGGTGTAAGTGGATCTACAAGAAAAAGAGAAATGCGAAAGGGAAAGTGGAAACACACAAAGCTAGACTTGTAGGGAAAGGCTACACACAGAAAGAACACATCGATTATGATGAGACCTTTTCTCCGATAGCCATGCTCAAGTCTATCCGCATACTCTTATCCATTACCGTTGCCCTCGATTACGAGATTTGGAAAATGGATATCAAGACAACATTCTTGAATGACTATCTTGATGAGACTATATACATGGCTTAACCCACTAGCTATGTTGTCAAAGGAAAGGAGTAGAAAGTTTGCAAACTGCTAAGATCCATTTATGGACTTAAGCAAACATCCCGCTCATGGAATAAAATATTTGATCAAACGATCAAGACTTTTGGATTTGAGTAAAATGCTGATGAACCTTTTGTTTATAAGCGTATAAAGGACAAAAAGGTGGTATTCCTCGTTTTGTATATCGATGATATTCTACTTATTGAAAACGATGTAGGAGAATTATCATCGGTTAAACTGTGTTTAGCTCAACAGTTTAGCATGAATGACTTGGGTGAAGCTAGTTATATTCTTAGAATTCAAATCCTTAGGGATCGAAAGAATAAAATGATAACTCTATCTCAAGCTTCATACAACGATAAGGTACTAAAACATTTTGCAATGACCGATTCGAAGCCAGGCATTCAGCCGAATGCATCAGGTTTTCATCTTTCTTTAGATGATTGTCCTAAGATAGCAGAAGAAAGAGAGCATATGAGTAAGGTTCCATGTACTTTGATAGTTGGAAGCCTTATATATGTGATGCTTTGCACGCGTCTAGATATTTGTTTCCTAGTAGGAATGGTTAGTCGATATCAAGCAAATCCAGGTCTCAGGTATTGGCAAGCTGTAAAACATATATTAAGGTATCTCAAAAGAACCAGTGATTATATGCGTGTGTACTCTGGAGAGGACCTTACTCCTGTTGGATACACAGATTCAGACTTCTAAACCTGTAAAGATTTGAGGAAATCGATGTCGGGAAATGTATTCGTTCTAGGTCATGGAGCCATAGTATAGAGAAGTGTAAAACAAATCTGCACTGCTGACTCTACTATGGAGGGCAAGTATGTGACTACTTCTGAGGCAATGAAAGAAGCAATATGGCTTCAAAAATTCTCAACCGAACTTAAAGTTATTCCTAGTATGGAAAAAGCTATAACATCGTATCGTGATAACAGTGCTGCAATAGCTAATACCAAGGAAATGAGAAGTCATACTAGGACGAAACAAATTGATTGGAAGTATCACTTGATACGAGAGGCAGTAGCCGAAGGAACTGTAGATGTGATGAAACTAACTTCTGAAAATAACCTTGAGGGTCCGTTTACTAATACTCTTGTAACTAGGAGTTTTAACAAAAATGTCGAGGATATAGTAATGCGAAACATGACACATTTACTTTACTAGGGCAAGTGAGAGATTGTTGGGAAATGTGCCCATATTGTAGTAAACATGTAACTGTTTTCTATTTATTTGAACAATAAATAAATAAATAAAATTAATTTCACATTTTACTATTATGTTTTTTTTTGTATTTTGTGTCTTTTATATTTTGCATGCATAGCGAAATTGTAACAAGCAAATATTAGCTCATTGATTGTCTAAAGTTCAAACTAAAGATAAGTGGCTTTGTAAAGAACATTTTCATTGCGAGAAAGACAACTTACTTCAGTAGATAATCTAAATGAGTCCGTAATACCATAAAAGAATCAAAGTGAGCATTTGATTCAAATATTGAGAAGGATTATTATGTCTTCTACAATTCCAATTGTGGAGATGACTTGTCTTGGCTATCAGAGTAGTTAACTCCACAAGTAGAGGCATAAATGTATTCATTGGTAGAATGATACATTGGACTAGACCCAAGATGAATTAATTCTGAATTCGTTTGTGAATTAATTCACTTGTGACGTTCATGGTGTGATTTACCTAAATCTTGAGTTAGTCACTGACCATGTGTATGCAACTCATGTGCTTTGATATAAGTAGAGGCTTATGCTCTAAAGATGATCAAGCTTATAGCCAGTATGTTGTGTAATAACCCGTTTTTAGTAAAATCAGATCAGTGGTTTTGGGACCACAAATATGACATTTAAATATTTATTTTATTATTATTTTATGGTCTACAGCATGTTAGTAGCATCGTATAAAAATTTCGTGAAGAAATTTTATCGTTTGTATGCTTAATTTGACAAAAAATACTAAATCGCATAAAGTACAAAACTTAGGTTCTACTAGAAAAAATGTTAATTTGTTATGAAATTAAAATATGAGTTGCCTTAAATGGTAATTAGACCATAATTATTGTTAGTGGACAAAGGTGGACATTAATTAAGCACTATAAAGGATTATAAGTAAGGTTATTTTGGTAATTAATGAAATAAACTAAAATTAAATTAAAAAATGAAAGACATCATCTTTCTCCTTCATTTTACCAACCGAAAATTAGCTTGGGAAGCCATTAAAGACCATCCAAGCATTCAACCATCCTTAGTTCTCATGCATGTGAGTATTTTTCATCCCGTTTTTAATGAAATCTATGTTTTTAGAGTCGTTGTAGCTTAATCTATCTAGCCCAGGGACTAATTTGCAAAATTTTTAAAAATCTAGGGTTTTATCATGAATGTATGTTGGTTGTTTTTGATGTTTGAGGGATGAAACTGAATATTTGATGATAGTTGAGCAACTTTTGTAAAGAAAATTTTGATGAATTTACCAATTAGGGATTAGATTGAAAAATAGAAAATTATTCTTGGTGAAATCATGAAATAATTGAAATGTAAGGATTGTTAAGGGCCTAAGTGATGTTCGGCTAGCATGGTTGTGGACTAAATTGCATGAATTTGCATTTTTATGAGCTAGGGACTAAAATGTATTGAATTCAAAATTTTAGGGGCAAAAGTGTAATTTCTTGAAAACATGATTTTTGGATTAAATTGAATAGAATGAAGTTTGAATTAGTTAAATTTGATTATATAGATTAAGAAAAACAACGTACAGATTTAGATCGGGGAAAATAAAAAGTATTGGTTTAATCGATCATAATTCTCCGTTCTTGTTTGAGGTAAGTTCGTATATTTAATTAGCATTGAGTTATGTTTGATTTAAATGCTTTTATGCTGTATTCTTGGTATTATACCTCTATGGAAGAATCCAACAAAGTTTCGGCGACTTTCGGATCCCGTTTGAACCTTAGGAATATATAGGATACAAATGACATGTCATTAGGGGTTACCGTGTTTTAGGTACTGGTCTTTTACGTCTTATCGGTGACTGAGTTTTCGGCATGTGTTGCGGTTACTTGATAGCTTGCGTGAGCAGCACCGTATAGCTACGTCCTGATTGACAGCTTGTGTGAGCAGGCCCATTTATGGCTCGAGAGAGAGCATTGATACGAGATATGAGATAGTTGTGGTTTTGACCACATGATGGCACATAGCGTGCGAGATTCCCGATTATCAAATATTATTCTAGTGGTTCAACGAGTATAGAAAAAGGGAAGGATTGGTATAAGCATCGACTTATAATATTACGAAAGCATGGGAAAGGTATGATAATATATTGATTAAAGAGTTTTAGTATGTTCATAATAGAATGAATGTTTACATGGAAATCTTAAGAAAGTTCTTTGTTGTGTAATGAGTTTGGTTAATTTATATGCTAATCACATTTGTGAATTGTTGTTGGTGCTTAGACTTTTGCCAAGCAATGTTGGATATGTTCACTATTTTCCTTTAAGTTTATAATGAAATGGTAAGTATTGTTAACGATTTCAAACTTACTAAGTATTATATGTTTACTTGTGTGATTTTCTCTTATGTTTTTAGTTAATCGGAGGTTCGTGCAGTTTGGGAGCTTGTCGGAGATCCATCACACTATCCATCGGTTATATCGGTATATTTTGAAGTTTTTGAGTCATTGTTATGATGGCATGTATAGGTGTCTTGTTTAATGAATTTAGCCATTATGTGTGGCTTGTATATATGTTATTTTGGTTGATGAATTAGTTGGTATGATATTAAGATTATATGGTATTTTCTGTGGATGTTAATTTGATGTTGTGTTAGTTAAAATGATGGTAAGGAAATGTTGATGGAAATGATATAGTAGCAATTAATGGTTGATGTGGAATGAATTTGGCATAATGTTGAAAATGGCTAGTTTTTGGTAAATTTGGAAGTGAGCATCTTTGGTCAAATTAGTATAGTACATGTTAGTTGAGAAATGGTCATTTTGCATTGGTTGTTTATGAATTTTTGGTACAAGATCATTATGACAGATGTGTTAGTGAATTTGTTCAATTGTTATGAGTTGAACATGAATGAATTTGATAGTTGCTTAGGTAAATTTGATTGTGGAAGTTGAGGTGCCGTTTTGGCATGTTGGTTGAATGGATAGTTTCTATGTTGTGTAAGCTTGATTATGTATGTGTAAAGTGTGTTTTAAATGCTTGATTATAGGTTCAAATGGCTTGTGCATGAGGTGTGAGTTTGGGTGAGAAAAATGGCTTGGAAATGGCCTATTTTTCGTCCACACGGGCAGAGACACGGGCGTGCTTCCCCTGTAGCTTTCAAAGGGTTGCAAGTTAGGTTGCTACACGGCCTAGGACACAGCCTGGCACACGGCCTAGCACACAAGCGTATGGCTTGGCCGTGTGACCAAGTCAGAGAGTTACACGAGCACAGGTACCATTTCGAATGCCCACACGACCTAAGACACGGGCATGTCTCTTGGCTTTATGAGTCACACGGTCTGGCCACACGGCCGTGTGGCCCCTGTAGTTTGAAAAATTTTAACTTTTTCTGAAAAATTCATATGTTTCCGGTTTAGTCCCGATTTGTTTCCAATGTCTTTTTAGGGCCTCGAGGGCTCGTATAAGGGACTGTATGAATGTTTTTTTTATTGATGTTGCCATGATTTAACTTGTGATTTGTTTATGGTTATAAATTGTTCATTGTATGATGTTATGCTTCGGTAATACTCCGTAGCCCTAATCCGGCGACGGATATGGGCTAGGGGTGTTACATGTTGGGTACATAATATGTGTATGGGATGGCTTTACTAGCAACAGTGGAATTCATAGCTCAATTAAAGAGTTAATGGTATCATCTCATTAGCATTGTGAGGATTGATAAATATGGAACGTGGCCACGGGTTGTTTATTATTGGGAACACTTTTCGTTTCTCTCTCCAAAAACAGTCAATTTCCCTAAATTTTCAAAAAAGCAGCTTATAAGCCTAATTAAAAAAAATGTGGCATATATGGCTAATTTAGCTGACTTGGAGTATATTTTAACCGTAATATTAATAGTAATAATAATATGGGGATAAATATCAAAATTATATATGAACTTTGATTTAATGTGCAATTATTTACATGAACTTTAATTTGGTGCAATTTTACACGTGAAACTCTAATTGTGGTTCAAAATTTTAATTTTGATTTAATTATACACATTTAAAGAAATAAATACATCAAATATATTTTTATATTGGATAAATGTAATTATTTATGTATGCAATATATAAACATAAAATGATGTTATATCAATAATTGTATTAATAATTTACAAGGTCAAATCAAAATTTCATGTATAAAATTACACAAAATCATAATTCATGTATATAATTACACATTAAACCATAGCTCACGTATAGTTTTAGGACTTATCCTTAATAATATGCAATAAATTGTTTAAGTATAATACCTCTTTGATGTTGTGAATCAAATAACGTGATTTATGACTATACACTACATCATAAAGTTGCATATTTAAAGGTAAATAAATTCATAATATGTTGTATTTGTAAACACTATTATTATTATTTTAATAAATTAAACACTATTACGGATTAAAACATTTATTTTTTAAATCCAAATTAAGGGTAAATAAATGGTGTTTAAATGAATGGAATGTATATCAGTAATGGTTAGGTCATTAATTAGGATTTATATTTAAAAAAAAAGGTGAGTATTTGATATATGGTTTAAGAATGTATTTTTTATTATTTCACAAGCTGAGTTTCAAATTTGCCATTATCCCATTTTTATATATTTATTTTTAAAATTCTTTTGGTGAAAAGACTTTTCCAGTCTTTCTCAGTTTCGAAATTGAGTAAATTAGTTACTCTAAAAAAATTAGAGTAATGTAATCTTTGCCAATTTTTAAAGTGAGCAACTAAGGACAATCAATCATGATGTCATAATGTTATATCAATTGTGTATAATTTTGATTGGTATAATAACAAATTTGACCTTTAATCTTTAAATATAGTCATTTTAATCTTAATTCTAAAAAATTCAATAAATTCAGTCTCAATATTTACACATTTATATAAATGTTGTAAGATAAATTTGTTAAATTAGAACTAAATTGGCAGAATGTGTAAACTTTCAGAGCTAAATTTTTTATTATACCAATCAAAATCATGTACAATTGATGGAAAACATCAACATCATGATTAATTATCCTTAGTTACTTAATTTTAAAATTGATAGGAATTAAATTACTATGATTTTTTTGGAGGTATCAATTTGCTCATTTTCAAAATTGATAGAGACTGGAAATTTCTTTTTACCAAAATTTTTACTATATTTTACATGTTATCACTCTAACCTTATTTTTAAAATCCATGGAACTTAAAAATTTGGTCAATATCTTTAAATATTAAGTCAAGGGATAAAAAGTATATTTCACATGCTATAGTGTATTGATGTTCATAAATATGTTATAATTGCATTTCTAGTCAATTCTATTTTGAAACTATAATTTATTTTCTTTTATTGTAAAATATGTTTTATTGAGAAAACTAACAAAATAAATGTAACATCTTGAAATTTGGGGATTTCATGTTTTACTTTATATCATGCGTTAGGCTAGCTAAGAGTGTTAGTTGTGTATGTTTAGGGACCCTAAGAAGGCTTGGGGTTGAGTTGGGCCTTAGTAGAATTTTTGTGTTTAAGCACTTAAAGGAGAGAAGGAAAGTGGCGTCAAGACTTAAGAGAATAAGTGTGTATTTTTCTAGCACAAGTGGAGTTAGTAGCAGAGTGGTGTGGCGTCACATAAAGAGGCTTAAGGAGTGGAGTTCGAATCCCACCTAGTGCAAATTTTTGGATTAATTTTTTTTGTGCTTCTTTCCAAAGTGTCGGCCATGGCTTTAAATAGTAGTAGAGTGGTGTGGCGTCACATAAAGAGGCTTAAGGAGTGGAGTTCGAATCCCACCTAGTGCAAATTTTTGGAATAATTTTTTTTTGTGCTTCTTTCCAAAGTATCGGCCATGGCTTTAAATAAGGAAAGGAAGACTTTCTAGTGATGGAAAGAAGACTAAGGAATATGGTAAGGAGGAAAGCAAGGGAAAAACAAGGAAAGAAATAAAGGAAAGGCATAAGGGAGGGGAGCATGTTGGTCGATTTTGTGGAAGGTGTTTGGGAAAGAATTTTTGGTCAACCTTGATCTTTTTGGTAAAGAGATGCACGGTTTTGGTAGGGGGAATGAGGGAGCCGAATTTCATATAGCTTTTTACAAACTTTTGGTGCGTGAGAGGCTTATTTTCTTTTAGCATTTTGGTGTTTTCTTTTCCAATTCTTTCTCCTTTGCTTGCCGAAACTCTAAAGCCAAAATTGTTCACCTTTCTCCTTTGTTGCCGAAACACTCACCTCATTTTGCTCATTTTCCCTTTGTTAGCCTAAACTATCTAGCACTCTTTTTCCATCTCTCCTTTTCTTTTTTTCACCATTTCTTCAATCCTTCTCTCTTCTTCTTAAACCAATATTTTGATGGTCGAATCTTGCTTGATCTTTTCTCTCTAAATAGCCGAAACTTTAATCACACTATTTCTTCTTCTTCTTGCTTGCTTATTGGGCATTTCTTCCTTGATCGATTTGGTGTTTTAGTAGGTGGCCGAATATTCCATCCTTGCCGATTCATTTCTAGCCTTAAGCCCAATAGGTGGAAGTTGGATCTATTATTGTTAAGGTAAGGAATTTCTTCAAGGTTCATTTTGATATATCTCAATGCTTGGTTATTCCGTTAAAACGGATCGATGGATTTGACTAATCGGTTATATTAGGGACTAAATCGCTCATTCTTCTCTACTTGTTGATCCTACGGAAGTAGTGGTAAGCCGAATCCTATCCCTAAACAACTACTCTCTCTCATAGTAGTATTTTACTGACCAAAACTTTTTCAATGGAGGCAAGTGGTAGCAATTTGAAAGGAAAAGCGATATGAGGACAAAAAGGGAGTGAATTTGCAATTCCTACTCCTAAGTTCAAACGTAGGGCGATATCGGCAGTTCGGGATTTCCCACCGGGTTGTAGACCATCATCCGGTGAGAATAGACAAATCGTGGTCGTTCACGATACTAACGGTAAGCATTTTAGATCGTTGATTTAGATTTGGATTAAGAAAAATCTCTTATGTTAGTTAATCGAGTATTATGGTGATATAGGTGCCGACGATCAAGAAGGTTTAGTCCTTACCGTAATTAGGTGTGTAATCTCACACCGAAATCCCGTTGATTCATGACTCACCATTATGTTGGAAGAATAGATCGTTGTATTGGCTTAAACGATGTTAATTCTAAGATCTGTCAAAATCGATATTAATTTATTAAATTACGAAAATGCCCCTATGGGCCGATTTGCTATAATGCCTAAATGGGCCGAACTATCAAAGTGCCTTAATGGCCCGATTCACCGAATTAATTCACTAGATTAATGGTTGTTGTATATATGTGGATATTTTATTTTATTTTGTATGATACATTTTCATATATTGCATGAGATGGGATAAATTGTATGGAGAGCAGTGTAGCCTGGTGGCATTGCCACAAATCTATTTATTATTGTGCTTAATTATGTTTTTGGTGGCTTGACCACAAAAATACTATACTCTAGCTGACTTGGTTTGCAATTTTGTGTGAGCAATGGGTGGGTTGACTTGATCCCCACAGGTGTGATTGGTGGTCGGGGTGTGATGGATAGATTGGGTTGGGTTACATACATTTACTTCATTTAATTATTGTTATGTAAATGGGCTTAGGCCCAAGATTATGCTATGCGGGTTCAGACCGGTGGATGACGGTAAGGGGATTATACACTGAGTTCTAGTAACTCACCCCTTTTTTCTTAATCCTTGCAGGTAACGCTCAGTAATGAGGACTTGGGCCCATGGATGACTCGATGGAGGCCATACTTTGGAAATAATATTTCAAACCTTAGTAAATTTCGTTTCCGCTTTATTTCGTTACTCTTATTATTTTGGGTTTAAAGTTGTAATAAGGCCTCTGGGATTTTTATTTTGTTTTATGTTTGACGTATTTATTATCTTCCATGAATTGATTTAAACGGGGATTTTCTAAAATCATAAACAACGATTTTTCTTAAAATTTATCAACTAACAGATTTAATAAAAATATGTACAAATAATTTAACTTGGATTTTTCCTGCAAGTTATCAATAATATTTTCAAAAGTCACGCTTTTAAAAGATCACTAGTTCGATTATTGATTTTTCAACCAACCTTTCAAAATTAGTAGTATTTTTATCAAATATTTCTAATCAAATTTGTTTTCTTAAATTTTAACCTAATAACATCTTTAGTAAGAATCACAAGTTCTTTACTAAGTTTCTTCATGTGACATGCCAGATCTGGTCATACCGCATGGGCCGGGTTTGGGGTGTTACATTTTATGGTATCAGAGCCCGGTTAGAAAACTCGGCTGTGGTTTGAGTTCAAAAATGTTTTCTAAATCTGCTTGAAATTTGATTTATAAATACATGTTTTAAAGGAAGTATGGCACCACGGGTATCCGGCATCAAATCAGTAAGTTTTGTTTTCATTTTATGATTATTTTGGTATGACTGTAGTAAGAAAACTTCACAAAATAGAGATACTCTAGAACTTTTAGCTTAGGAGCTGAAACTATAGAGATTGAGACTTTAGAATACGTTTTGCGAAAACAACTTTACTTTCTATATTCCATAAAACATCGTTTAATAAACATTGAATAGAATACTGATTCATAAGACTCTTAATCTGATTAGATCGACTTAGCAAACATGAGCACTAGAGGACGTGGACGCGGTAGACGTAGACGTGGAAGAGGCCGAGGTGCTAGAGTTGTATCTGAGGCATCGGGACATATGCCGGAAATGGACGCACCTGCGTCACCATGTGGATCGGAGCCGGGTCATATGATCGAATGAGAGGACGACGCCTTTCGTCCCAAGCGATGTTGCGAGTTCTAGAAAGGGTCTTTGGGGCTAGGCGGGTCGGCACTCGTGGGTCGATATCTGAGCGACTTAGATCGAATGGGGCCAAAGTTTTTAGGGGTATTTCGGGTGTAGCCCCTAGTGTTGCGGAGTACTGGCTTGAGGCGGTGGAGTGAATTATGGATGACCTGGATTGCACCGCTGAGCAGAAACTGAAAGGGGTTGTGTCATTGCTAAGAGACGAGGCATATCAGTGGTGGCTCATTATTCAGGAAGGCACTCAGGCTGATCGTACTACCTGGGAATTCTTTAAAACAACATTCCAGGGAAAATATGTCGGGGTTAGCTATTGTGATGCCCGAAGGAAGGAATTCCTGAATCTGGTCCAAAGAGGCAAATCTGTGGCAGCATACGAGGTGGAGTTTCTGCGTCTGAGTCGGTACGCCCGAGGAATAGTACCGACTGATCATGAACGCTGCGTGCATTTTGAGGATGGATTGCGTGATGAGTTACGGGTACTGATAGCCCCACAGAAGGAAAGGAATTTTGCTACACTTGTGGAAAAAGCTAAGATAGCTGAGGAAGTTAAGCACTTGGAACGGGAAAATCGAGACAAGGATAGGGGCAGGAACGAGAGAGACTCTGGGTATTCAAGTCCTGCTAGAGGATTTCAGAAAAGGCCCAGGAATGAGGGGCCAGTGCGAGTGAGTGCTCCAGCTACTACCAATCAATCACAGCCATGCATGGATTGTGGGAAAATTCACTCGGGTGAATGCTGGAAGAGAACTGGTGGTTGTTTCAGATGTGGATCCAAGGACCATCGGTTTAGGGATTGCCCTCGAAAGCTTTGATCAAACTCAGCGAAGCCAGACTAAATTTGCGCAGCCAGCAGAGGCGCCAAAGACCGCCGAGAGGCCGTGGGCCAGGTCGAGGTGGTAATGGTGTGGGACGAGGTCAGGGTGCATCGGGTAGAGGTACCGATAATAGGGGTAACACGGAGGCGAGACAACTAGGATTAGTCTATGCGGTCAGACGTCGAGAGGATGGCGATGCACCGGACGTCATAACCTGTACGTTTTTCATATCTGATGTACCTTTTACCGCTCTAATAGACATTGGATCCACCCATTCGTATGTTGCGTGTCTTTGTGTCGGAACTTTGAATATTAGATCTCGAGATTATCGCTAGAGAAACAATCGTGATTAGCCCTTTAGGACAGTCGGTGGTAGTAAATAAGTTGTTTAGGGATGTGCCCTTAGAAGTTCAAGGGGTAGTTTTTCTGGCGGATTTGATGGAACTGCCATTCGGCGAGTTCGACCTTATATTGGGCATGGACTGGCTGGTTAAGCATCGTGCAAACTTAGACTGTGCTGCAAAGCGGATGGTACTAAGAACTTCAGAGGATAAGGAAGTGATGATGATAGGTGAAAGAAGAAATTATCTATCTAATGTGGTATCTGCTTTAAAGGCGGAAAGGTTGGTACGAAAGGGGTGTGAAGCGTTCTTAGCCTTCATTAGTGCTTTGGATGCCAAAGAGTAGTCGGTAGAGAGTGTTAGAACGGTGAAAGAGTTTTCAGACATCTTTCCCGAGGAGCTTCTAGGATTGCCTCCGAATCGGGAAGTGGAATTTGGTATTGAGCTGTTGCCAGGAACGGCTCCGGTGTCCATTGCTCCTTATAGAATGGCGCCGAAGGAGCTAGTGGAACTTAAAGCTCAAAACCACGAGTTGATGGATCGTGGATTTATTCGACCAAGTGTGTCACCATGGGGAGCGCCGGTTTTTTTTGTTAAGAAAAAAGACGGGTCGATGCGTATGTGCATCGATTATAGGCAATTGAATAAGTTGACGATCAAGAATAAGTATCCGTTACCAAGGATCGATGATCTATTCGATCAGCTACGAGGAGCTTCAGTTTTCTCGAAGATAGACTTGAGATCGGGGTATCACCAGTTAAAAGTCAAGGAGGCGAATATTCACAAGACTTCGTTCTGAACTCGTTATGGGCATTACGAGTTCTTGGTGATGCCATTTGGGTTGACAAATGCACCAGCTGCAGTTATGGACATGATGAACCGAGTCTTCCAACCCTATCTAGATCGGTTTGTGGTGGTGTTCATAGATGATATCTTGGTGTACTCGAAGAATGAAGAACAACATGATTCGCATCTACGAGTTGTATTGCAGATATTAAGAGAAAAGTAACTGTATGCCAAATTCAGTAAGTGTGAATTTTGGCTGAAGGAGGTGACCTTTTTGGGGCATGTTTTGTCTGCCGAGGGAATTAGAGTTGATCCCCGCAAGATAGAGGCTGTATTGGACTGGAAGCCACCAAAGTCAGTGGTAGAAATTTGGAGTTTTCTAGGTTTGGCTGGGTATTACAGGCGATTTGTTGAGGGGTTTTCGTTGATTGCTGCACCCCTGACTAAGCTATTGCGTAAGGGAGTACCGTTTGTGTGGTCAGATAAGCAGCAAGAGAGTTTTGAGAAATTGAAGAAGATTCTGACGGAAGTGCCAGTATTGATTCAGCCTGAGGTTGGTAAGGAGTTTACTGTTTATTGTGATGCGTCACACACGGGCTTGGGATGTGTGTTGATGCAAGGGGGAAAAATGGTGGCTTATGCATCTCGTCAATTAAGGCCGCATGAGGCGAACTATCCCACACATGATTTAGAGTTAGCTGCAGTGGTGTTTGCTCTGAAGATATGGAGACACTATCTGTACGAGGAGAAGTCGATTATCTACACGAATCATAAGAGTCTGAAGTACCTCCTTACCCAGAAGGAGTTGAACTTAAGACAGCGGAGGTGGATAGAATTGTTGAAAGATTATGACTGCTCAGTCGAGTATCATCCAGGAAAAGCTAACGTAGTGGCAGATGCGTTGAGTAGTAAGGTGATATCGGATTTGAGAGCGATGTTTGCTCATCTCAACCTTTATGAAGATGGTAGCTTGTTAGCTGAACTTCAAGTGAAGCCTGCGTAGGTAAGTCAGATTAAGGAAAAGCAGTTGTTAGATGAAAGGTTGGGTTCTCGGCTTCAGCAAGTGGAAGGTGGTGAGATAGGGGATTTTGGATTAAATAGTGATGGAGTATTGTGTTTCCGTGGAAGAGTTTGTATGCCCAAGGATTCGAAATTGAGACAAATGATTCTGCGTGAGGCGCATAGTAGCCCATACGCTATACACCTCGGGGGAAACAAAATGTACCGAGACCTCCGTGAGCAGTATTGGTGGCCAGGGTTGAAACGGGAGGTTACTGACTTCGTGAGCAAGTGCTTGACGTGTCAGAAGGTGAAGGCGGAACATCAACTACCTTCAGGGTTGCTACAACCGGTGAAAATTCCACTATGGAAATGGGAAAGGATAACGATGGACTTTGTTAGTGGGTTACCTTTAACGCCTACTAAGAAAGATTCAGTATTGGTGATAGTGGATCGGTTAATGAAGACTGCTCATTTCCTACCTGTTCGTACAGATTACTCGTTGCAAAAGTTGGCCAAGTTGTATGTAGCAGAGATCGTGAGGTTGCATGGGGTACCGATGTCTATCATATCAGACAGGGATCCTAGGTTTACATCACGGTTTTGGAAGGCTCTACATGAAGCTTTGGGTACAAGGCTAAATTTTAGCACAGCGTTTCACCTGTAGACAGATGGTCAGTCGGAGAGAGTAATCCAGATTCTACAAGACATGTTAAGGGGCTATGTGATCGACTTCAGGGGTAGTTGGGAAGATTTTCTACCATTGGCAGAGTTTGCATACAACAACAGCTATCAATCCAGTATCCAAATGGCACCCTATGAGGTATTGTATGGTCGTAGGTTTCGTACTCCTACCTGTTGGACTGAACTAGGAGAACGACAGTTATGGGGTTCTGAGTTGATCTCGGAGACGGAGGAAAAAGTTAAGGTAATTCGGACTCGGTTAAAAGAAGCTTCGGACAGACAGATGTCATACGCGGATCTGAAGCGGAAGGAGATAGAGTTCTCTGTGGGTGATCAGGTCTTTTTGAAGGTCTCACCTTGGAAAAAGATCTTAAGATTTGGAAGGAAGGGCAAGTTGAGCCCTAGATTTATTGGACCTTACCGTGTATTGAAGCGTGTTGGGCCAGTGGCTTATCAACTTGAGTTACATCCAGAGTTAAGTCATATACATAGCGTATTCCATGTCTCGATGTTAAGGCATTATCGTTCGGATCCATCTCATGTTGTGTCAGTGGAGGAAGTTGAGATAAGACCTGACTTGTCTTTTGAAGAAGAACCAGTGCAGATTTTAGATCGGGATATTAAGGTGCTGAGAAAGAAGTCAGTCCCGTTGGTCAAAGTATTATGGCGTAATCACAGGTCAGAGGAAGCTACATGGGAGCCAGAGGACACGATCCGGCAGTAATATCCTCATCTCTTTTAATCAGGTAAATTTCGAGGCCAAAATTTCTTTAAGGGGGTAGAATTGTAACATCCTGAAATTTGGGGATTTTATGTTTTACTTTATATCATGCGTTAGGCTAGCTTAGAGTGTTAGTTGTGTATGTTTAGGGACCCTAAGAAGGCTTGGGGTTGAGTTAGGCCTTAGTAGAATTTTTGTGTTTAAGCACTTAAAGGAGAGAAGGAAAGTGGCGTCAAGACTTAAGAGAATAAGTGTGTATTTTGCTAGCACAAGTGGAGCTAGTAGCAGAGTGGTGTGGCGTCACATAAAGAGGCTTAAGGAGTGGAGTTCGAATCCCACCTAGTGCAAATTTTTGGATTAATTTTTTTTGTGCTTCTTTCCAAAGTGTCGGCCATGGCTTTAAATAAGGAAAAGAAGACTTTCTAGTGATGGAAAGAAGACTAAGGAATATGGTAAGGAGGAAAGCAAGGGAAAAACAAGGAAAGAAATAAAGGAAAGGGATAAGGGAGGGGAGCATGTTGGCCGATTTTGTGGAAGGTGTTTGGGAAAGAATTTTTGGTCAACCTTGATCTTTTTGGTAAAGAGATGCACGGTTTTGGTAGGGGGAATGAGGGAGCCGAATTTCATATAGCTTTTTACAAACTTTTGGTGCGTGAGAGGCTTGTTTTCTTTTAGCATTTTGGTGTTTTCTTTTCCAATTCTTTCTCCTTTGCTTGCCGAAACTCTAAAGCCAAAATTGTTCACCTTTCTCCTTTGTTGCCGAAACACTCACATCATTTTACTCATTTTCCTTTTGTTAGCCGAATCTATCTAGCACTCTTTTTCCATCTCTCCTTTTCTTTTTTTCACCATTTCTTCAATCCTTCTCTCTTCTTCTTAAACCAATATTTTGATGGTCGAATCTTGCTTGATCTTTTCTCTCTAAATAGCCGAAACTTTAATCACACTATTTCTTCTTCTTCTTGCTTGCTTATTGGGCATTTCTTCCTTGATCAATTTGGTGTTTTAGTGGGTGGCCGAATATTCCATCCTTGCCGATTCCTTTCTAGCCTTAAGCCCAATAGGTGGAAGTTGGATCTATTATTGTTAAGGTGAGGAATTTCTTCAAGGTTCGTTTCGATATATCTCAATGCTTGGTTATTTTGTTAAAACGGATCGATGGATTTGACTAATCGGTTATATTAGGGACTAAATCGCTCGTTCTTCTCTACTTGTTGATCCTACGGAAGTAGTGGTAAGCCGAATCCTATCCCTAAACAACTACTCTCTCTCATAGTAGTATTTTACTGACCAAGACTTTTTCAATGGAGGCAAGTGGTAGCGATTTGAAAGGAAAAGCGATAGGAAGACAAAAGGGAGTGGATTTGCAATTCCTACTCCTAAGTTCAAGCGTGAGGCGGTATCGTAGATTCAGGATTTCCCACCGAGTTGTGGACCATCATCCGGTGAGAATAGACAAATCGTGGTCGTTCACGATACTAACGGTAAGCATTTTAGATCATTGATTTAGATTTGGATTAAGAAAAATCTCTTATGTTAGTTAATCGAGTATTATGGTGATATAGGTGCCGACGATCAAGAAGGTTTAGTCCTTACCGTAATCAGGAGAGTAATCTCACACCGAAATCTCGTTGATTCCTGACTCACCATTATGTTGGAAGAATAAATCGTTGTATTGGCTTAAACGATGTTAATTCTAAGATCTGTCAAAATCGCTATTAATTTATTAAATTACGAAAATGCCCCTATGGGCTGATTTACGAAAATGCCCCTATGGGCTGATTTACCAAAATGCCCCTATGGGTCGATTTGCTATAATGCCTAAATGGGCCGAACTATCAAAGTGCCTTAATGGGCCGATTCACCGAATTAATTCACTAGATTAATGGTTGTTGTATATTTGTGGATATTTTATTTTATTTTGTATGATACAATTTCATATATTGCATGGGATGGGATAAATTGTATGGAGAGCAGTGTAGCCTAGTGGTATTGCCACAAATCTATTTATTATTGTGCTTAATTATGTTTTTGGTGGCTTGACCACAAAAATACTATACTCTAGCGACTTACTGCAATTTTGTGTGATGGTGGGGTGGGTTGACTTGATCCCCACAGGTGTGATTGGCTGGTCGGGGGTGTGATGGATGGATTGGGTTGGGTTGCATACATTTACTTCATTTAATTATTGTTATGTAAATGGGCTTAGGCCCAAGATTATGCTATGTGGGTTCAGACCGGTGGATGACGGTAAGGGGATTATACACTGAGTTCTAGTAACTCACCCCTTTTTCTTAATCCTTGCAGGTAACGCTCAGTAATGAGGACTTGGGCCCATGGATGACTCGGTGGGGGCCATACTTTGGAAATAATATTTCGAACCTTAGTAAATTTCGTTTCCACTTTATTTCGTTGCTCTTATTATTTTGGGTTTAAAGTTGTAATAAGGCCTCTAGGATTTTTATTTTGTTTTATGTTTGACGTATTTATTATCTTCCATGAGTTGATTTAAACGGGGATTTTCTAAAATCATAAACAACGGTTTTTCTTAAAATTTATCAACTAACGGATTTCATAATAAATATGTACAAATAATTTAACTTGGATTTTTCCTGCAAGTTATCAATAATATTTTAAAAAGTCACGCTTTTAAAAGATCACTAGTTCGATTATTGATTTTTCAACCAACCTTTCAAAATTAGTAGTATTTTTATCAAATATTTCTAATCAAATTTGTTTTCTTAAATTTTAACCTAATAACAACATCTTTAGTAAGAATCACTAGTTCTTTACTCGTTTTCTTCATGTGACATGCCAGATCTGGTCATACTGCATGGGCCGGGTTTGGGGTGTTACAATAAAATAAATAAAAATTAATAAATTCAAATATTCACTTGGTAATTTCTAAAAAATAAAACTTTAGACGAAAAAAATAAAACTTGGAACAATTTATAGAATGACGATTTTCATTTTTTTGGACAAGTTAAATAAAAATAAAAAACTATCTACATGGCCCCAAGGCCTTTCCCCAAATGGGGAAGTCTCAAACATACGCAACTCGTAGCTTCTTTCATGTATCATCTTTATCAATCTATCAGCATCCTGATTATCTTCTCTATGTATGTGACAAATACTCTAATGACCAAGACGTAACAACATTTGATGAATTATCCTGACTAGAGCAGAGTTAGAGCCCTCCACAAGACCTTTTTGAATGTCCTTGACCACATCAAGATTATTAGACTGTATTATTATATTATCATAACCCCAGTCAACTAGACAAGTCAACCCATCCAAAATGCCCCATAATTCTGCGTCTAAAACTGAACAACTTCCCAAATACCTGTTAAACTCGAATAACCACTTCCCATCGTGATCCCGCAAAAATCCTCCTACTACAGCAAAGCCATCATCATGTCTAACTGAACCATCGGTATTCAAACAAACCCTATTCTCGCTCAAAATTGAGCAAGGTATCACTCTGCACACCTCAGTCACGTGTCTTCTACTTATTGAAGTATACTGCTTAGCCCAACTATAAGAAGCTTTAATGATATCACTACTACTCCAAGATTTTCCTTAAAAAATGAAGAGGTCTCGATTCTTCCAAATATGCCATGTAATAATCCCAATAAGACACTGCCAATCTACATCCCCAGGCAATTAAGCTGACAATTATGTAAGTTGACATTAAGCCATTCCTGCAATTCCTACAATAGAACCTATCATGCTCTTCAACAGGAATTAACTGATTCCAAATACTCCGTGCTGTAGGGCAATCTTGAATGGCATGAATTACATCTTCCGAAATATGTCCACAAACTGAATTGTGTCTAAGTCCTTGACAAACTCTCTTTGTATTAGTGAGCAACTGTTGTTTGAAAGCGAGCCAAAGAAAGAAAGGAACTCATTGAGGTACTTGATATTTCCATGGAAGATGCCTCATCGTCTCCTTCGGCTTCCAAGACCTTTCTCAAAGTTTTCAGTAAGCACTCTTGACAGAGAAAGAGCCCATCGAAGTACCACCCCAAATAACTCTATCAATCCCTGCTGCCGCATGGGAAGGTGGAATCCCTACTATCCTTTTGATTAACTCCTCTGGTAGCCAAAGCCGAAAGAGATCAAGATTCCAACCTCTACCATTTGTAACCATATCACTAAGCAAACAGTCTAAATGAAGACAAGAATTCTCGAGAATCCAATTGACTAAAGGGTCTATATTTGGCACCCAAGGATCACACCAACACCTGATATTCCTCCCATCTCCCACTGACCAAAGAAGGTTCTCCCGAATAAGCGGCCAAACTTTCGCAAGGGCTCTCCACAAAAAAAAAATAACATCTACCTCTAACAATTATCTCTGGCAGACCACTAGTGACCTTGTGTTTGGCTTGAAGTACCTGAACCAACAAAACCTTAAAATTCGACACAAGATTAAAACCCAACTTCATCATGAATGACGTTTTAGCTTTCAAATAATTCTCCATTTCATTAATGTAAAAAATTGTAATCTCTTCAATTGGCGGAATATACATATTTTTTTGAGAAAGACTCTTCTTCCTCAAAATTGTAATGTAGAAATTTTTGTTAAAAAAAAAATCATGAATGAATGAACCTATTAAAAAATTACACATTCAAATAAATCATTCGTTTGAGGAAACACATAATTAACATTGTTAGATTAATTTCATTGGTATATGTTTTGTCATTTGCCTTTGCCATTTTTCTAGAATTGTGTCCTTCCATGACTAAAATCTATAAGTAAAGCAACATACAAATTCAGAAAATAGAAATAGTAAAAAAAAATGTCATTCAAAACTATTTTAAAGAAAACTGATTGTAAAACAATTATGTTAAAAAAAAACTAACAATGTATGGTTTAAAAATTAATATTTTCTTGATTTAGTAAACTTTTCATAAAATTCATCACATCTATCGTATCTTACTATTTTCATTTTTTTATTATCTAATTAACTTTCCAGCTCATTAATGTATATCTCAAAGTCATTTATTGATTGAGGTTTTTCATCAAGCAAATAGATATAAGACTACCTAGAAAATTTATCAATAAAAGTTATAAAATATTTTTCTCCATTAAAAGATGGAACATAAAATGGTCCACATATATCGATGTGTATTATCTCAAGAAATTAGGTACTTCTTGTGACACATTTCTTATAATGTTTGGTTTGTTTTCCTTTAATGCAATGCGCACATACATCAAGACTAATAAAATCTAAATTCAGTAAAATCTCATTCTTTACTAATCTTTCTAACATTTTATTGGATAAATATCTAATTGTTTTATGCCACAAGTTAAAATTTCATTTAGCATACCATGCTTAATTCCAATGTTGATATTCTCAATAAGTAAGGATTCTGTAAAATGAAATAGCACCTGTATCGTTCCCTTATTTTAATCGAGTTATTGCTACGATTCTTGTTGTTGGGGGTTCAAAAGCTCTGGCAAATTCACCGTAGGATCCACTATCATTGTTGGCCAATAACAGGGGATTGAGCATTGATTGGATTTGGAAGTTAAGGTGCCCTGAACGTATTAGATTTTTCTTTGATTGGCTCCACTTAATCGACTGAATATTAATCAGTTGCAAGTATGTAAACATGTATTAACTGATGCACCTTACTCATTTTGTGGCTGTCAGGTGACTCTACTGATCATATACTTCATGAGGGTAATATGGAGAAAAAAATTCAGCACTCCTTGCAAATTACAGCTCATTATGCTACCTTCTTCAATCAAACGTTCGATGACTAGTTGAGACAAAATTGCAAGTCGTCCAAAATGTTATTTTTTTCTAGTTCCATGGGAGATCCTTTATACTACTTTAACTTGGAGATTATGAAAATGTTGCAACAAGAGAGTATTTAGTAACCAGTCTACTACAACAGCACAAGTTTTAACTTATGCAAAGAATTTTGCTCTTGATATCTACAAAGTAGAACACTTGGCAATGGCTAAGATGGCCAGGGGTCCTAAAATTGTTGGATTGTAGAAACCATCACAAGGAACCTATATCCTGAATACAAAATAGTGCTAAAAGGACGAATACTAACTCGTCTTCTGTAGGGGTACTTTTGTGAAATGATCAGGGAGAATGGGTCGAACAAGGATTTATGGTTAACATTGACCAAATTGATAGTTTACAAGTTGAGCTCTGGCATCTGTGAGAAGGTTTGCGGTTAGCTAAATGAATTGGGATAACTAGACTAATTGTGGCACTTGATGCCCTTGTTGATCCAGGAACATCCATCCAAGACTGTTAAACTTTGGCCTGCAATGCAACAGCAGACCAGCATGCAGATCAGCATCAAATCTAAACCAGTGGAGCAACAACATTTTGTTTATTTTGTTCATTTGTAACTCCTTTAGTTACTTTGTAATTTGACCTTAAAGTTAGTAGAATTTGTTGATGATTTTAATTTGATGTAATGGCTAATATGTCAGCTTCTTTTGTGTGTAACTTAAGTTAAGTTTTAGTCTTGTATTAGTGGGAGTAGTTATACATTAGGTAACTGCCATATTTTCATTGTAACATATATGTTTTACATCTTAATGAAAAAAACTGAGATCAATTTTTCAATCATCTTCTTGTTAAAGTTCATTTTTGCTTTGCTTCAACTCTCTTTTGTTTTTTGTAAAAAAAAAATTCCAACATATGGTATTTTTTTCGGATGAAATATGAGAGAAGAAGTCAAAAACCCCCAACAAATGGTAATCAGAGCCTGTCATCTTTGAGGGCCTCTGTTGTTGGTAGCATTTTTATGAAGAAAACTTAAAAAACTGAAGTTGTCGTTTTTTTTTGTTGCTGCAAGATGAGCTTCACACCACCACCACCACCTGTGTTTGCTGGTGAGAACTACCACATTTGGGTAGTGAAGATAAAAACATACCTGCAAGCACATGACTTATGAAATGTGGTTGAAAATGACACTGAACCAGCTCCACTAAGGGCCAGTCCCACCATTGCACAGATTAGGCAACATAGTGAAGAATGTGCCAAGAAGCACAGAGCAATGGCTTGCTTGCAAAATGGTGTATCTGATGTGATTTTCACTCGGATAATGTGACTCACAAAAGCAAGCATGGGAGAAGCTGAAAGAAGAGTTTATGGGGTCAGACAAGACAAGGAAGTAGCAACTTATCAACCTCAAACGAGACTATGAGAACTTGAAGATGAAAGAGTCAGAGACCATCAAGCAGTAATCTGATAGGATAATGGCCATAGTCAACAACATTAGGCTCCTTGGTGATAATTTCAGTGAGAGCAAAGTTGTTGAAAAGGTCATTACAACTCTCCATGAAAAATTTGAGTCAAAGATCTCCTCATTGGAGGACTCGAGGGACTTATCAACCATCTGCTTGCCTGAATTGGTAAATTCCCTATATGCGCTGGCGCAAAGGAGGGCCAACAGGCTGGAGGAGCATCTAGAAGGAGCTTTCTAAGCAAGAGCCAAAGAAATCTCAAGTTTGAGCTACAAAGGGAAGTGTAACACCCCAAACCTGGCCCATGCGTTACGAGCAGATCTGGTATGTCACAGGAAGAAAGTGTTTAAAGAACTTGTGAATGTACTGAAGGTTTACGTTAATTTGATATAGTTAAGAAAGCAAGTTTGGTTTATAAATATTCGATAAAATACTACAAATTTCGAGAAGTAGATTAACGAATCAAGAATTGAATTATTGAACTTTAAAACCGTGACTTTTGAAAATATTGTTGATAATTTGTAAGAAAATCCAAGTTAAATTATTTGTACAAGGTTGTTATGAAATCCATTTGTTAATCAATTTTGGAAACCGTTATTTATGATTTTAGAAAAACCCCTTTTAAAACAATTTAAGAAAAATAATAATTACGTCCCAAACATAAAGCAAATTAAAGTTTATCCCAGAGGCCTTATTACAACTTTAAACCCAAAATAGTGAAAGTAATGAAATAAAGCGGAAAATGAAATTTACTAAAGTTCGAAAACACCATTTCTAAAGTATGGCCTCCACCGAGTCATCCATGACCCAAGTCCACATCACTGAGCATTACCTGCAAAAATTAAGAAAAAAAGGGGTGAGTTACTAGAACTCAGTGTGTAATCCCCCCTTACTGTCATCCACTAGGCCTGAACCCGTATAGTATCATCTTGGACCGAAGCCCATTTACATAGCAATATCTAAATGAAGTAAATGTATGCAACCCAACCCATCCATCCATCACACCCCCGACCAGCCAATCACACCTGTGGGGATCAAGTCAACCCACCCCGCCACTCACACCAATTTGCAGTCAAACTGCTATCATATAGTATTTTTGTGGTCAAGCCACCGAAATCATATTTAAGCACAGTAATATACAAATTGTGGCAATGCCACCAGGCTACACTGCTCTCCATACAATTTTTCCCATCCCATGCAATACGTAAAAATGCCACATACATAATAAAATAACATAAAACATCCACATATAAATATCAACCATTAATCAAGTAATTTATTAAGGTGAATCGACCCATTATGGTTCTTTGGTAATTCGGCCCACTAAGGCATTCTAGCAAATCGGCCCGCATGGATATTTTGGTAAACCGGCCTATAGGGCATTTTCGTAATTAAGCCCATAGGGGCATTTCTGTAATTCGACCCATAGGGGCATTTTCGTAAATCGACACTTTAAAGGCATTTAAGCAATTCGGCCCGTTAAGGCATTTTGATAAAAACGGCTCATTGAGGGTATATTCGTAATTTGGCCCATAAGGGCATTTTCGTAATTTATCATATTTCATACCGATTTTAACAGATTTTTTTTAGAAATACTGACGTTTAAGCTAATTACTCGATTCATGCTATATTACGGTTATTAGACTTGTAAATCAACAACGATCTATTCGTCCAATCATAATGGTGAATCATGAATCAACGGAATTTCGGTGTGAGATTACACACCTGATTACGGTAAGGACTAAACCTTCTTGATCGTCGGCACCTAAATCACCATTACACTCGATTAACCAACAAACATGATTTTATTAATCCAAATCTAAATCAGACGATCTAAAAATGCTTACCCCTAGTATCGTGAACGACCACGATTTGTCTATTCTCACCGGATGATGGTCCACAACCCGGTAGAAAATCCCGAATCGCTGATACTGCCCTACATTTGAACTTAGGAGTAGAAATTGCAAATCCGCCCCCTTTTTGTCCTCCAATCGCTTTTCCTTTCTAATCGTTACCACTTGCCTCCATTGGAAAAGTCTCGGTTAGAAAATACTATGATGAGTGCAAGTAGTTTTTTAGGGATAGGATTAGACACCACTACTCAAGAAGGATCAATGAATATAGAAGAACGAGCGATTAGTCCCTAGAATAAAAGTTTAAACATAATCATCGATTCATTTTAGGGGAATAACCAAGTATTGAGAGATATCGAAATGAACCTTGAAGAAATCCATTACCTTAACGATTATAAATCCGACTTCCACTGTTTGACTTAAGGCTAGAGGTGAATCGGCAAGGATGTGATATACGGCCACCCACTAGAACACGACAAAAAAGAAAAGATGATCATGATTTGAGGGAGTAGGAGAAAGTGATATTTTGGTTTAGAAACAAAATAGAACCACCGAATAGTGATGGACACACATTCGGCTAGGGAGAAAAGAAAGTGAAAAGAGAAGAAAGAAACCACTTACCGATTCGATCAAAGAAGAGAGTGCCAACACGAAAGAGAAAGAAATAATAAAGAAGAGATTAAGGGTCAAAAGGTTCGGCTATGGAGAGAAATGAACAAGAGGATTCGGCTACCAAAATGTTGATTAAAGAAAAAGAAAGAAGGGTTGAAGAAATAGTGAAAAAGAAAAGAAAAGATGGAGAAAGAGTGCTAGATAGTTTCGGCTAACAAAGGAAAAATGAGCAAGAATGGATTGAGGGTTTTGGCTAAACAAGGGAGAAAGATGAACAAATGTGCTAGAGTGTTTAGGCCAAAACAAGGGGAAAAAGAAGTTGGAAAAGAAAAGTACCCAAAATGCTAAAAGAAACCAAAACCTTTCATGCACAAATTTGCACAAAAACCATAAGAAAATCGGCTCCCTCACTCCCCCTACCAAAACCGTGTACTTCATTCACCAAAAAGGTCATGGTTGACCAAAAATTCTATCCCAAGCACCTTTCAAATATTTGACCAACATATCCCCCTTCTTGCTCCTTTCCTTTACTTCTTTCCTTACTCTCCTCCTTACCTTATTTTCTTAGTCTTCTTTCCATCAATAAAAAGTATTCCTTACCTTATTTAAAGCCTTGGCCGACACTTTGGAAAAGGAGCACAAAATAATCCAAAAATTTTGTAAAAGGTGGGATTCGAACTCCACCCCTCTAGCCCCTTCATGTGACGCCACACCACTCTACTACTAGCTCCTCTTGTGCTAGCAAAATAAACACTTATTTCCTTAAGTCTTGATGCCACTTACCTTCTCTCCTTTAAGTGCTTAAACACAAAAATTTTACAAAGGCCCAACTCAACCCAAAGCCTTCTTAGGACCCCTAAACATACACAATTAGCATTCTTAACTAGCCTAACGCATGATATAAAGCAAAACATAAAATTCTAAATTTCAGGATGTAACAATTCTACCCCCTTAAAGAAATTTCGGCCTCGAAATTTACCTAATTAGAAGATATGAGGATATTACTTCCGGATCGTGTCCTCTGGCTCCTATGTAGCTTCCTCTGATCCGTGATTACGCCATAATACTTTAACTAACGGAACTGACTTCCTTCTCAAGCACCTTAATATCCCGATCTAAAATGCATGCTTGGCGCTCTTCTTCAAAGGACAAGTCAGGTCTTATCTCAATTTCCTCCTTTGGTACAATATGAGCGGATCCGAACGATAACGCCTTAACATCGAGACATGGAATATGCTATGTATCTCGACTTAATTCGAGAGGTAACTCAAGTGATGATAAGCCTTTGGTCTAACACGCTCGATTGCAGTGACGGTCCAGATGAACCTAGGGCTCAACTTGCCTTTCCGCCCAAATCTTAAAATCTTTTTCCAAGGTGAGACCTTCAAAAAGACTTGATCTCCTCGAGAGAACTCTATATCCTTACGCTTCAAATCCGCGTACGATTTCTATCTGTCCAAAGCTTCTTTTAACCGAGCCCGAATTACCTTAACTTTTATTCGTCTCGAGATTAACTCGGGACCCAATAAGCTGTCGCTCCCCAACTCGGTCCAACAAGTAGGAGTACGAAACCTACGTCCATACAGCGCCTCTCGTAGGTGCCATCCGGATCTTTGGATTGATAGTCGTTGTTGTATGCAAACTCTTTCAACGGTAGAAAATCTTCCCAACTACCCTTGAAGTCGATCACTGGCCCCTTAACATGTCTTCTAGAATGGATTACTCTCTCCGAGTGACCATCGATCTGCGGATGAAATGCCGTCTTTGAAATTTAGTCTTGTACCCAAAGCTTCATGTAAAGCCTTCCAAAATTATGATGTAAACCTAGGATCCACGTCCGATATAATGAAGACTTTGGTACCCTAAGAAACCTCATGACTTCGCTATATACAACTTGGCCAACCACGCAATGTATAATCCGCACGCCCCGGTAGGAAATGAGCGATCTTCGTTAACCGATCCACTATAACCCTGATCGAATCTTTCTTAGTAGGCGTTAAGGGTAACCCACTAACAAAGTCCATCGTTATCCTTTCCCATTTCCATAGTGGAATTTTCACGGTTGTAGCAACCACGAAGGCAATTGATGCTCCGCCTTCACTGCTTGACATGTCAAGCACTTGCTCACGAAGTCGGTAACCTCCCGTTTCAACCACTGGCCACCAATACTCGCTCACAGAGGTCTAGATACATTTTGTTTCCCGGGGTGCATAGCATATGGGCTACTATGCGCCTCACGCGAGAATCATTTGCCTCAATTCCGAATCCACAGGTATACAAACTCTTCTGTGAAACACAATACTCCATCACTATTCAATCCAAAATCCCCTATCTCACCACCTTCCACTTGCTTTGCCGAGAACTCAACCTTTCATCGACAACCGCTTTTCATGTCGATTTACCCATGCGGGCTTCACACGAAGTTCGGCTAACGAGCTACCATCTTCATAAAGGGTGAGATGAGTAAACATCGCTCTCAAATCGATATCACCTTATGACTCAGCGCATCCGCCACTACGTTAG
Organism: Gossypium sturtianum; assembly: GCA_025698515.1. NCBI lineage: Eukaryota > Viridiplantae > Streptophyta > Magnoliopsida > Malvales > Malvaceae > Gossypium > Gossypium sturtianum. The sequence continues at coordinate 84,516,452 of CM046944.1, forward strand.
CTTTTCTGGATGATACTCGATTGAGAAGTCATAATCTTTCAACGAGTTTTATCAACCTCCGCTGTCTTAAGTTCAACTCCTTCTGGGTAAGGAGGCACTTCAGACTTTTATGATCCGTATAGATAATTGACTTCTCCCCGTACAGATAATGTCTCCAAATCTTCAGAGCAAACACCATTACAGCTAACTCCAAATTATGAGTGGGATAATTCACTTCATGCGGCCTTAATTGACGAGATTCATAAGCCACCACTTTCTCCCCTTGCATCAACACACATCCCAAGCCCGTGTGTGACGCATCACAATAAACAATAAACTTATTACCAGCCTCAGGCTGAATCAATACCGGCGCTTCTGTCAAAATCTTCTTCAATTTCTCAAAGTTCTCTTGCTGCCTATCTGACCACACAAACAGTACTCCCTTACGCAACAACCTAGTTAGGGGTGCAGTAATTAACGGAAACCCCTCAATGAATCGCCTGTAATACCCAGCCAAACCTAGAAAACTTTGGATTTTCGCCCGCGACTTTGGTGGCTTCGGTCCAACATGACCTCGACCTTCCGGGGATCAACTCTAATTCCTTCGGCTGACACAACATGCCCCAAAAAGGTCACCTCCTTCAACAAAAATTCACACTTACTAATTTTGGCATACAACTGCTTCTCCCTCAAAATCTGCAATACTACCCGTAGATGCGAATCATGCTCTTCTTCAGTCTTTGAGTACACCAGGATGTCATCTATGAACACAACCACAAACCGATCTAGGTAAGGTTGGAAGACTCGGTTCATCATGTCCATAAATTCAGCTGGTGCATTAGTCAACCCGAACGGCATCAGTAGGAACTCGTAATGCCCATATCGGGTTCGAAACGCAGTCTTATGAATTTTTGCCTCATTGACTTTTAACTGGTGATACCCCGATCTCAAGTCTATCTTCGAGAAAACTGAAGCTCTTCACAGCTGATCAAACAGATCATCGATCCTCGGTAACAGGTACTTGTTCTTGATCATCAACTTATTCAATTGTCTATAATCGATGCACATACATATCGACCCATCTTTTTTCTTAACGAACAAAACCGACGCTCCCCACGGTGACACACTTGGTCGAATAAATCCACGATCCAACAACTCCTGGATCTGAGCTTTAAGTTCCACAAGCTCGTTCGGTGCCATTCGTTAAGGAGCAATGGACACCGGAGTCGTCCCTGGCAACAGCTCAATACCAAACTCCACTTCCCGATCCAGAGGCAATACTGGAAGCTCCTCGGGAAAGACGTCTAAAAATTTTTTCACCGTTCTAACATTCTCTACCGATGACTCTTTGACATCCAAAGCACTGATAAAGGCTAAGAACGCTCCACACCCCTTTCGCACCAACTTTTCTACCTTTAAAGCAGATACCACATTAGACAGATAATTTCTTCTTTCACCTATCATCATCACTTCCTTATCCTCTAAAGTTCTTAGTACCATCTGCTTTGCAGCGTAGTCCGGTGCATCACCATCCTCTCGATGTCTGACCGCATAAACCAAACCTGGTTGCCTCACCTCCGTGTTACCCCTATTACCGGTAACTCTACCTGGTGCACCCTGACCTCGTCCTACGCCATTACCACCTCGACTGGCCACTGACCTCTCGGCATTTCTTTGAGCGCCTCGCTTTGGCTGCACTAATGCATTCTGAACTACCTGAGTCTAAACAGGCTCTCGAGGGCAATCCCTAAACTGATGGTCTTTGGAACCACATCTGAAATAGCCACCAGTTCTCTTCCAGCATTCACCCGAGTGAAGTTTCCCACAGTCAACACAAAGGCTGTAACTGATTGGTATTAGCTTGAACTCTTACTCGAGCTGGCTCCTCATTCCTGTGCCTTTTCTAAAACCCTCTAGCAGGACCTGAGTACCCAGAGTCTCTCTTGTTCCTGCCCCTATCCTTGTCTCGGTATTGTCGTTCTGAGTGTTTAACCTCCTCAGCTATTTTAGTTTTTTTCCACAAGTGTGGCAAAATTCCTCTCCTTTTGTGGGGCTATCAGTACCCGCAACTCATCACGTAACCCGTCCTCAAAACGCACACAGCATTTATAATTAGTCAGCACTATTCCCCAGGCATACCGACTCAGACGTAGAAATTTTACCTCGTATACTGCCACAGATTTACCTCCTTGGACCAGATTCAGGAATTCCTTCCTTCGGGAATCCACATAGCTAGTCCCAACATATTTTCCTAGGAATGCTGTCTTGAAGAATTCCCAGGTAATACGATCAGCCTGAGTGCCTTCCCGAACAGTGAGCCACCACTGATACGCCTCATCTCTCAGCAATGACACAACCCCTTTCAGTTTCTACTCAGCGGTGCAATCTAGGTCGTCCATAATCCGCTCCTTCGCTTCAAGCCGTACTCGCTACATTAGGGGCTACACCGAAATACCCCTAAAGCCTTGACCCCATTCAATGCGAGTCACTCCGATATCTGGCCACACAGCCGTCGACCCTTTCCAGAACTCGTAACATCGCTTGGGATAGAGCGTCGTCCTCTCTCATTCGATCATGTGACCCAACTTCAGTCACAGGTGATGCAGGTGCGTCCATTTCAGGCATATGTCCCGATGCCTCAGATACAACTCTAGCACCTTGACCTCTACCACGTCCACGTCCTCTAGCACTCATGTTTGTTAAGTCAATTTAATCTGATTAAGAGTCTTATGAATCAGTATGCTGTTCAATGTTTATTAAATAATATTTTATGGAGTATAGAAAGTAAAGTTGTTTTCGCAAAACGTATCCTAAAGTCTCAATCTCTATAGTTTTAGCTCCTACAGCTAAAAGTTCTAGAGTATTTCTATTTTTGTGGAATTTTCTTACCATAGTAATATCATAATAATCATAAAATGAAAACAAAACTTACTGACTTGGTGCCGGATACCCGTGGTGCCATACTTTCTCTAAAATATGCATTTAAAATTTAAAATTTAAACAGCTTTACAAAAAAAATTTTGAACCCAAACCACAGCCGAGTTATGCAATCGGGCTCTGATACCATAAAATGTAACATCCAAACCCGACCCATGCGTTACGAGTGGATCTGGTATGTCACAGGAAGAAAGTGTTTAAAGAACTTGTGAATGTACTAAAGGTTTACGTTAATTTAATATAGTTAAGAAAGCAAGTTTGGTTTATAAATATTCGATAAAGTACTACGAATTTTGAGAAGTAGATTGACGAATCAAGAATCAAATTATTGAACTTTAAAACCGTGACTTTTGAAAATATTGTTGATAATTTGTAAGAAAATCCAAGTTAAATTATTTGTACAAGGTTGTTATGAAATCCATCTGTTAATCAATTCTGGAAACCGTTATTTATGATTTTAGAAAAACCCCTTTTAAAACAATTTAAGAAAAATAATAATTACGTCCCAAACATAAAGCAAATTAAAGTTTATCCCAGAGGCCTTATTACAACTTTAAACCCAAAATAGTGAAAGTAATGAAATAAAGCGGAAAATGAAATTTACTAAAGTTCGAAAACACCATTTCTAAAGTATGGCCTCCACCGAGTCATCCATGGCCCAAGTCCACATCATCGAGCATTACTGCAAGAATTAAGAAAAAAAAGGGGTGAGTTACTAGAACTCAGTGTGTAATCCCCCCTTACCGTCATCCACAGGGCCTGAACCCGTATAGTATCATCTTGGACCGAAGCCCATTTACATAGCAATATCTAAATGAAGTAAATGTATGCAACCTAACCCATCCATCCATCACACCCCGACCACCAATCACACTGTGGGGATCAAGTCAATCCACCCGCCACTCACACCAAATTTGCGGTCAAAGCTGCTATCATATAGTATTTTTGTGGTCAAGCCACCGAAATCATATTTAAGCACGATAATATACAAATTGTGGCAATGCCACCGAGCTCTGTTGCTCTCCATACAATTTTTCCCATCCCATGCAATATGTAAAAATGCCACATACATAATAAAATAACATAAAACATCCACATATAAATATCAACCATTAATCAAGTAATTTATTAAGGTGAATCGACCCATTATGGTTCTTTGGTAATTCGGCCCACTAAGGCATTCTAGCAAATCGACCCGTAGGGATATTTTGGTAAATCGGCCCATAGGGCATTTTCGTAATTCAGCCCATAGGGGCATTTTCGTAATTCAGCCCATAGGGGCATTTTCGTAAATCAGCACTTTAAAGGCATTTAAGCAATTCGACCCATTAAGGCATTTTGATAAAAATGGCTCATTTAGGGTATATTCGTAATTCGGCCCAAAAGGGCATTTTCGTAATTTATCAAATTTCATACCGATTTTAACAGATTTTTTTTAAAATACTGACATTTAAGCTAATTACTCAATTCATGCTATATTACGGTTATTAGACTTGTAAAACAACAACGATCTTGTAACATCCTAAAATAGGGCCTATGCATTTTTGGTTTAATTGTATGAAGTGACATGTTTTAAGTATTATGAATAAATTTTGAATATTTTTGGAAACCCGAAAATGAGTGAAAATAAGTTAGAAATGAACATTTTTGGAAACCTGAAAATGTATGGAAATGTTAAGTTTAGAAATGGAAAGTGAACATTTTTAGAACCTTGGAAATGTAAGGAAATGTCTTGTAAGGAAATGTCATGGAAATGTAAGGAAATGTCTTGGAAATGTAAGGAAATGTCTTGTAAGGAAATGTCATGGAAATGTAAGGAAATGTCAAGTTTCTGAGCCGATCGAAAATTTTTGGAAACTTAGAAATGACCTAGAAATGACGAGTTTTAGGGTTTAAAAGGGGAAATTAAGGCAAGGTGGCCTTAAAAGAAAAAGTTTGTGAAATTTGACACACAAGCAGGCTTGGAAAAGTGGTGCAAGATGCCACTTAGGGCCTATGGAAATGGCGCCATATGCAAGAGGAATGGGCCTAAGTTCGAGTCACATGGGAAGCAAATAAAAGAAATTTTATTTTGCTACAAGGAGCAGAGAGAGGTGGGCGGCACATGGCTATAAATTAGGAACTTTTATTATTTTATAAATAGTGGATAAATAAGGGATTTATTTATCATTATTTTCAAGAGATAATTGTTGGATTAAATTCTTTTAATTTGAATAAAGAGATAAAGAGGAAAATAAGGGAGAAGTGATGGCCAAGTAAGGGACTTTGAGTTTAATAATTTCGGCTAAGTAAGGATAGTTCTTTGAATTATCTTTTATTTTAAGTGATAATTAAAGAGATAAAGCTATTAAAATAGAAGAGTGATGGCCAAGTAAGGGACTCCTTAGATGATAATTTCGGCTATAAAAGGAAAAGAGAGGCCATTCTCTGCATTATTATCATTCTTTGAAAGCCTCTCGCGAATTCTCTTCACCAAATCTTCTTCTTCTTTTATTTTTGCCAAGCCGAAATACCTTGTGATCTAGCCGAATCCTCCATCTTTATTCTTCCTTCTCTTTTCTTTCTAAATCCCTCCAAAAGCCGAAAGTTGTGAGATCATCATCTAGCCATAGCCGAATCTCTGAAGGTTGAAGTGAAGGTGCAATCGATTTCTTCAAGTAAGGGTAAGATCTCATTCGGTTTCATCCTTTTTCTTAAGATTTGCCGAAATCTAGGACTAACCCCATTAATATCTTGTTGCCTGAAACTTTGAAGAGATCTTTCGGGATTTACTAAGTGTCGACTACAAGGAAGGAGAAGTTCTTTTCCGAAGGTACACCATAGGCCAGTGTTCCCTAGTTATTCGGTGAGTTTCGGGATTTAAAATCCACAAGGTAAGTGTCTATAGTATTCGGCCAAGGCCATGTTTGGTAAATATATGTGTTCATTAATTATTCAAAAGCCGAAAACTAACCAAGTTAATTGATTCAATGCTTGGCGAATGCAAGAAGAGTATAGCAGTAGAGATTTCAAGACTTGATTCTTAAGTCAAACGGCAACAAGGTAAGTTTAAGTATACTAATCCTACTAGGATTTGGATTTATGGCGAATGGATTTTTATTAAAGTAGTAGGTGATTAATCAAATGTAGGGATTAAGGATCTAAGCATTAGATCAAGCTTTTTGAATTTCAAGACCCTTTCGGTAAGTATGATAAGTTGTGGATATTTGGTTAAGAATTCGTATATTGATGATTAAATCGATTGTTACGATTAAGTGTGTTGATGGAGGCGAATACCATTCAAGAAGGGAAAGGGAAGGTCCCTATCACGAAGTTTAAGAAGAGATCTGTCTCGGCAGTTAGGGATTGGCCATCTGGGGTGACCAGCGTCGGAACAAGAAAGTAGGCAAATAGCCGTAGTATCGCCTAGTGATAGCATCGATGTATCGAAAGCATAGTTCTCCAAGTGATCGGTGTGTGATTAACCCCAACATTTTCGGGTTTATGGTATATTGTATGTGTTGTGTAAATGCTAATATGTGCAAAGTGGCAATTGTGAATGGTTACCCTTAAGGGGTATATCGGAAATCAGGTCAGTGGTAATTATTAAGAATGTGAATATGCCAATGAGAATATGTTTGTATGCCGAATAGCATGTGCATGCATTATTTTACAATGTTATGACATTATCATATGTTGCATGTGCATGGGATGGGATATGAATGTGACTATCGAAGGAAAGGCTGTACATATTTATGTACATGGTCTAATGTTAGCCTTGTGCTACATTAGCGCTTGATGTTAGCTATGTGCTTCATCAAGGGAGGTGTTGGCTAGGTGCCCACCTCGCCGGTTGATAGCTGTGTTCATCACCGTGGGTGAATGATATGTGGGATCACTTAGGTGATCGGTGGCTCAGCCACGGCCTTGAGCAGCAGGTCTGTCAAGGTAAGATATGTGGGATCACTTAGTTGATCGGTGGATTAGCCACGGCCTTGGGCGGCCAGTGCGCCAAGGTAGGTGTAACGGATGGACCCTAGGTTGGGTTGGGTGCACTTTGCATAAACTCATTATCGTCATATAGGTTGATGATGAAATGGGCCAAGCCAAAGTATGTGGAAATTATGTGGTTAACTACCCTATTAGATGAATGTGATATGAATATGGGCCAAGCCCGAATGTGATAACATGTGAATTTGATAATTGATATCCGATATATGAGTTAATATGTGGTTAGCATGTAGGTGGAATTCGGTGGACTAATTACACACGAGTCTGTATGACTCACCCAATTTTTATTAAACATCGAGATGATTCGTAGTGATTGGACCGGGCTGGAGTGGATACGAGGTGGCCCATGCATGAGAAGGAATCTTCTTTATTTTATTGATTTATTACTAAGAACTTTTGTTTAATTATTTATTGTAATAAGGCTCGATTAAAGTATTTAAGTATTTCTATTTGAGCATTTTTATTATGTTTAAGCTAGACGACCATTAAATTATTATTTGGAAGTGCTTTTAATTTTGATATTTTGTCAAGCTTATATTATTTAGAATTTTTAATTGGACCTGGTTTTCAAATGACAAAATTTTTAATGTTTTTCCCAAAAGTGAAATCAGTCTTCAAACGTTTTTCCGCAGATGGCATCTCAAATTCGGTCGTAACGAATGGGCCGGGTTCGGGTGTTACAAATTGGTATCGAGCCGGTTCAAAACTCGACTTTGAGGGTTTTGGGTCCAAAAATAATTTTTTTCAAAGATGGGCTTTTAAAAGTATGGGCTTTCATAAACTTTTGAGTTATTACGGCATGGCTTTGTATCTCCGACCATGATCCATGAGGTAAGTACCCTTGACTACTGAAGTGAAATGTGTATGTGAATGTTATAAGTATGAAGGAGCGTAGATTAGTGAACTAGGATCTGTTGAACCCTAGACTGGGCTACTCAAACACAAGTGCATAAGACTTAAGGACCATTAAACAAACACGTGAACTAAGTCGCGAGGAGTTAAGGTGTGGCAACCATAGTACGCATGTCTAGGATTGGTATTCGATAAGAGCTTGGTACTTAAGCGGTCCTAGCGACTCACCTCCTCTTTACTCGAATCATACCTAGTGCGTAGCTACGGTTCACCCTAACCAAGATGACTTATTCACGGGCTAAACCCGATAATTAAAACCCGAAAGGGACTAGCCATGATAAAAACCCAGTTTTAAAATCCCTAAATTACCCTTTTAATTGTAGTAAAAGATTATTGTGAATTTTTTTCCAAAATATCTCCGATTTACAAAATTACAAAAATGCCCCCTGTATTGTAAATTACTAAAATACCCTTAGTTTTTAAGATTTTCAAAAATACCCTCGACTTTTGTTAAAATATTTCTACTTTACAAAGATATCAAAACTTACATTTTACAAATAACAAGATACTGATTTGGAAAATTTATGGAGCGCCTCGACTTCCAAAATTACCAAAATAACCTCGATTCTGAATTTTTGCAACACCTACGATTTGGAAAACAAAATAACCTAGAGATTTTGTAAATTTGAAATACCTCTAATTTGAAAAATATTTTTGAATTGACCCGATTTATTACCAAAATACCCTGTAGGGAAAATGGCGAAATTACCACAGGTAGGGAAATGGATGGAATGGCCATAAAAGTGTAGTGAATGATGTTGTGAATGAATGTGACTTCATGGAGAAATGAATGTGTCTCTGCTTATGAATGTGAATGTGACTCCTGAGTTAGAGTAGTGAACTTGAAGGCTGAACCTTTGTGTAATCGAAAGAACTACTTCTAAATACTTTACTTCATAAAATTGTTCGCAGATTAATAAGTGGAACAAAATTCGATGCATAAAACTTTTAATCGGATAAGTCGCGACGTTAGAAATGAGTTCTAGGGGCGTGAACTTAAAAAAATTGTGCCTAGGAAGTATGATGATTCTATTAAGATCGAGAGTGCATGACATAAGTGTAGTGCAGTGATGAGTTAAGAGTACGATTATTCGTTAATAAGTAATTTCGAGGACGAAATTATTTTTAAGGAGGGTAGAAGCTGTAACATCCTAAAATAGGGCCTATGCATTTTCGGTTTAATTGTATGAAGTGACATGTTTTAAGTATTATGAATAAATTTTGAATATTTTGGAAACCGGAAATGAGTGAAAATAAGTTAGAAATGAACATTTTGGAAACACGAAAATGTATGGAAATGTTAAGTTTAAAAATGGAAAGTGAACATTTTTAGAACCTTGGAAAATGTAAGGAAATGTCTTGTAAGGAAATGTCATGGAAATGTAAGGAAATGTCAAGTTTCTGAGCCGATCGAAAATTTTGGAAACTTAGAAATGACCTAGAAATGACGAGTTTTAAGGTTTAAAAGGGGAAATTAAGGCAAGGTGGCCCTAAAAGAAAAAGTTTGTGAAATTTGACACACAAACAGGCTTGGAAAAGTGGTGCGAAGATGCCACTTAGGGCCTATGGAAATGGCGCCATATGCAAGAGGAATGGGCCTAAGTTCGAGTCACATGGGAAGCAAATAAAAGAAATTTTATTTTGCTACAAGGAGCAGAGAGGTGGACGGCACATGGCTATAAATTAGGAACTTTTATTATTTTATAAATAGTGGATAAATAAGGGATTTATTTATCATTATTTTCAAGAGATAATTGTTGGATTAAATTCTTTTAATTTGAATAAAGAGATAAAGAGGAAAATAAGGGAGAAGTGATGGCCAAGTAAGGGACTTTGAGTTTAATAATTTCGGCTAAGTAAGGATAGTTGCTGAATTATCTTTTATTTTAAGTGATAATTAAAGAGATAAAGCTATTAAAATAGAAGAGTGATGGCCAAGTAAGGGACTCCTTAGATGATAATTTCGGCTATAAAAGGTAAAGAGAGGCCATTCTGCATTATTATCTGTTCTTTGAAAGCCTCACGAATTCTCTTCACCAAATCTTCTTCTTCTTTTATTTTTGCCAAGTTGAAATACCTTGTGATCTAGCAGAATCCTCCATCTTTATTCTTCCTTCTCTTTTCTTTCTAAATCCTCCAAAAGCCGAAAGTTGTGAGATCATCATCTAGCCATAGCCGAATCTCTCTGAAGGTTGAAGTGAAGGTGCAATCGATTTCTTCAAGTAAGGGTAAGATCTCATTCGGTTTCATCCTTTTTCTTAAGATTTGCGAAATCTAGGACTAACCCCATTAATATCTTGTTGCCGAAACTTTGAAGAGATCTTTCGGTATTTACTAAGTGTCGACTACAAGGAAGGAGAAGTTCTTTTCACGAAGGTACACCATAGGCCACGTGTTCCCTAGTTATTCGGTGAGTTTCGGATTTAAAATCCACAAGGTAAGTGTCTATAGTATTCGGCCAAGGCCATGTTTGGTAAATATATGTGTTCATTAATTATTCAAAAGCGAAAACTAACCAAGTTAATTGATTCAATGCTTGGCGAATGCAAGAAGAGTATAGCGAGAGATTTCAAGACTTGATTCTTAAGTCAAGCGGCAACAAGGTAAGTTTAAGTATACTAATCCTACTAGGATTTGGATTTATGGCGAATGGCTTTTTATTAAAGTAGTAGGTGATTAATCAAATGTAGGGATTAAGGATCTAAGCATTAGATCAAGCTTTTCGGGATTTCAAGACCCTTTCGGTAAGTATGATAAGTTGTGGATATTTGGTTAAGAATTCATATATTGATGATTAAATCGATTGTTACGATTAAGTGTGTTGATGGAGGCTAATACCATTCAAGAAGGGAAAGGAAGGTCCTATCCCGAAGTTTAAGAAGAGATCTGTCTCGCGATTAGGGATTGGCCTTTGGGGTGTGGACCGATGTCGAACAAGAAAGTAGGCAAATAGCCGTAGTATCGCCTAGTGATAGCATCGATGATCGAAAGCATAGTTCTCCAAGTGATCGGTGTGTGATTAACCCACTTTGTTTTCCGGGTTTATGGTATATTGTATGTGTTGTGTAAATGCTAATATGTGCAGTTGCGATTGTGAATGGTTACCCTTAAGGGGTATATCGGAAATCAGGTCAGTGGTAATTATTAAGAATGTGAATATGCCAATGAGAATATGTTTGTATGCCGAATAGCATGTGCATGCATTATTTTACTATGTTATGACATTATCATATGTTGCATGTGCATGGGATGGGATATGAATGTGACTATCGAAGGAAAGGGTGTACATATTTATGTACGTGGTCTAATTTTAGCCTTGTGCTACATTAGCGCTTGATGTTAGCTATGTGCTTCATCAAGGGAGGTGTTGGCTAGGTGCCCACCTCGGCGGTTGATAGCTGTGTGCATCACCGTGGACTGAATGATATGTGGGATCACTCAGGTGATCGGTGGCTCAACCACGGCCTTGAGCAGCAGGTCTGTCAAGGTAAGATATGTGGGGTCACTTAGTTGATCGGTGGATTAGCCACGGCCTTAGGCAACAGGTCTGCCAAGGTAGGTGTAACGGATGGACCCTAGGTTGGGTTGGGTGCACTTTGCATAAACTCATTATCTGTCATATGGGTTGATGATGAAATGGGCCAAGCCCAGTATGTGGAAATTATGTGGTTAACTACCCTATTAGATGAATGTGATATGAATATGGGCCAAGCCCAGAATGTGATAACATGTGAATTTGATAATTGATATATGATATATGAGTTAATATGTGGTTAGCATGTGGGTGGAATTCAAAGTGGACTAATTACACTGCTGGTGCGTATGACTCACCCAATTTTTATTAAACATCGCGAGATGATTCGTAGTGATTGGACCAGGGTGGAGTGGATACGAGGTGGCCCATGCGAAGGCATCTTCTTTATTTTATTGATTTATTACTAAGAACTTTTGTTTAATTATTTATTGTAATAAAGGCCAGATTAAAGTATTTAAGTATTTCTATTTGAGCATTTTTATTATGTTTAAGCTAGACGACCATTAAAATATTATTTGGAAGTGCTTTTAATTTGGATATTTTTGTCAAGCTTATATTATTTAGAATTTTTAATTGGACCTGGTTTTCAAATGACAAAATTTTTAATGTTTTTCCCAAAAGTGAAATCAGTCTTCAAACATTTTTCCGCAGTGGCGTCTTAAATTCGGTTATAACGAATAGGCCGGGTTCGGGGTGTTACAGATCTATTCGTCCAATCATAATGGTGAATCATGTATCAACGGAATTTCGGTGTGAGATTACACACCTGATTATGGTAAGGACAAAACCTTCTTGATCGTCGGCACCTAAATCACCATTACACTCGATTAACCAACAAACATGATTTTATTAATCCAAATCTAAATTAGACAATCTAAAAATGCTTACCCCTAGTATCGTGAACGACCACGATTTGTCTATTCTCACCGGATGATGGTCCACAACCCGGTGGAAACTCCTGAACAGCCGATACCGCCCTACGTTTGAACTTAGGAGTAGGAATTGCAAATCCACCCCCTTTTTGTCCTCCAATCGCTTTTCTTTTCAAATCATTACCACTTGCCTCCATTGGAAAAGTCTCGGTTAGAAAATACTATGATGAGTGCAAGTAGTTATTTAGGGATAGGATTCGGCTTACCACTACTTCTGAAGGATCAATGAATATAGAAGAACGAGCGATTAGTCCCTAGAATAAACGTTTAAACATAATCATCGATTCGTTTTAGGGGAATAACCAAGTATTGAGAGATATCGAAATGAACCTTGAAGAAATCCATTACCTTAACGATTATAAATTCGGCTTCCACCATTTGACTTAAGGCTAGAGGCGAATCGGCAAGGATGTGATATACGGCCACCCACTAGAACACGATGAAAAAGAAAAGATGATCACGATTTGAGGGAGTAGGAGAAAGTGATATTTCGGTTTAGAAACAAAATAGAACCACCGAATAGTGATGGACACACATTCGGCTAGGGAGAAAAGAAAGTGAAAAGAGAAGAAAGAAACCACTTACCGATTCGATCAAAGAAGAGAGTGCCAACACGAAAGAGAAAGAAATAATAAAGAAGAGATTAAGGGTCAAAAGGTTCGGCTATGGAGAGAAATGAACAAGAAGATTCGGCTACCAAAATGTTGATTAAAGAAGAAGAAAGAAGGGTTGAAGAAATAGTGAAAAAAAAAAGAAAAGATGGAGAAAGAGTGCTAGAGGGTTTCGGCTAACAAAGGAAAAATGAGCAAGAATGGATTGAGGGTTTCAGCTAAACAAGGGAGAAAGATGAACAAATGTGCTAGAATGTTTCGGCCAAAACAAGGGGAAAAAGAAGTTGGAAAAGAAAAGTACCCAAAATGCTAAAAGAAACCAAAACCTTTCATGCACAAATTTGCACAAAAACCATAAGAAAATCGGCTCCCTCACTCCCCCTACCAAAATCATGTACTTCATTCACCAAAAAGGTCATGGTTGACCAAAAATTCTATCCCAAGCACCTTCCAAATATTCGGCCAACATATCCCCCTTCTTACTCCTTTCCTTTACTTCTTTCCTTACTCTCCTCCTTACCTTATTTTCTTAGTCTTCTTTCCATCAATAAAAAGTATTCCTTACCTTATTTAAAGCCTTGGCCGACACTTTGGAAAAGAAGCACAAATTAATCCAAAAAATTTGTAAAAGGTGGGATTCGAACTCCACCCCTCTAGCCCCTTCATGTGACGCCACACCACTCTACTACTAGCTCCTCTTGTGCTAGCAAAATACACACTTATTTCCTTAAGTCTTGATGCCACTTACCTTCTCTCCTTTAAGTGCTTAAACACAAAAATTTTACAAAGGCCCAACTCAACCCAAAGCCTTCTTAGGACCCCTAAACATACACAATTAGCATTCTTTGTAACAGCCCAGTTGAGACCCTAGTCAAAATAGTGGTTTTGAGACCACAAATCCGAGGTCAAAATAATAATTTAATGTTATTTTTGGTGTTGATTCTATGTGACATGGTCTGTGTGAAAATTTTGTGTGATAATTTTATCGATTGTGTGCCGAATTAAGAGAAAGGACTTAATCGCGTAAAGAGTAAAAGCTATGTGCTGAATTATAAATACCTAAGTCTGGTTGTCTTTTTAATGTGAAGGCCTTATGAGGTAATTAGCCCATTATTAAAATTAGTGGATGGTACATGGACATAAATGGCCTAATATTTGCTTGATAAATGGTTGATTCATTAAGTGCAAATTGGTAAAACATGAAATAAGTTGATATTAAAATAAAACAAAAGCTAAATGGTGCTCATCTTTGTTTCCATCAACTGAAAATAAGAAAAGAAGATGATGGTTTGAGGCTTTGTGAATTTCGGCAATAGTGAGCTTCAATTGGTAAGTGTTTTGAGCTCGGTTTTTGATAATTTCTACGTTTTTGTAATCGTTGCTTTGTGCTCTACAAAACCCATGCTTAAATTTTGTGAAGTGATGATTTTTATAAAATGTGCCATTGATGAAATGGTAAGCTTTATGATGAGTGTTGGTGTTAAATGAAAGATATGTGTTTAATGAACATGTTTTATTCTTGAACTTTTGATGAATTTAGCTAATTAGGGCTAAATTCAGAAAATAGCATTTTGAAGGATTAAAATGTGATATAAATGGAATGTGTGGGCTTGTATGAATATAGTGAGAATTTTGTTAGGCATGGGTGCAAGCTAATTATGTGAATTTGATGATTTTGTGAGTTAGGGACTAAGGTGTCAAAATGTGAAAATGTGAGGGCTATTTTGTAAAATGCCCTAAATGTGTGTGTTTGGACTAAAATGAATGATTTGGTGATTGAATGGATTGAATTTGAATGTGTATAGACCAAGAAAGGAGAGGTTCGGATCGAGATCGAGGCAAGGAAAAAGTGCTCGATTAATCGACCGTTTCGATAATTCGACGTCTGAGGTAAGTCCGGACATAATACGTGTAATTAACTATGCTTAATGTTATGAAATGAATGGTATGATATATCAAATTGTAAATGCTATGTGAGAGCTCGAGTTATGTGGCACTAAATGTGCGTATTCGAAATGTGACCAATATAATTAGTGCTTGTGTAAAGAAGTAATATAAACTTTGGCTTTATGGTTGCACTTGTGTGTGCGATATTGATATAAGTTCGGATATAATACTAGTTGTAAACTATATCTTTTGATGTAAATTTGAATGAATAAATGTATATGATAATGATATTAGAAATGCTATGTGTGGATTTTGAAATAGAGGCACTAAGTGTGCGAAATTAGAAAAGATATAGAAATGAATAGCACTGTGTGTTCGAAAATATTGAATATTCGGTTTATCAAATTGGCACTGTGTGTGCGATACCGATATAAATTTGGCTTACCGAATTGGCACTGTGTGTGCGATATCGATATAAGTTTGGCTTATTGAATTGGCATTGTGTGTGCGATACCGTTATAAGTTCAGTTTATTAAATTAGCACTAAGTGTGCGAATAAATCAAGAGAGTAGCAAAGATTGATCGTAATGTAAAATCGAGTGATTGAGAAGCATATTGGTAACTATGTGTTGACAAAAAAGTACGTATTTAACCTTTATGGTCGACGAGATTATGTATGATTTCATAAATGGTTGAATTGGATTATTGGATATGAATGATGATATGTATGAAACCTATGTGGTTGGTGAATATGGATGTAGATGAATGGAATGCTATGTGAGGGTTAGACATGGTTGAGTTTGTGTATCATAAGTAAATTATCTATGTGATGTTTTAAATTGTAGATTGATTCAATTTAATGAGTTAATTGTATTATGCCTCGAACTTACTAAGCTTTGAAAGCTTCTTGTGTGATTGTTTCTCTGTTTCTGAGTGTCGGGAAAGCTAGCTCGGATTAGGAATTGTCGGCATCTTTATCGCACTATCGGCAAACTAATTTGGTACTTTTGGAAAGATGTAAATAGATGAAATATGGCATGTATAGGCTAGAAGTTATGGTATGTTTTGGGAATGTTTAATCCTTGCCATGTGAGTTGGCTTGGAAGTGAAATGATGTTAACTTATGAATGAGTTATGTTTATGTGATGTGAAGTACATTTTGGTATGGCTTGGTGATAGTGATATGTTTTTAAGTATGGTAAGATTAGTAAAGTATTGATGCCATAATAATATAATGATTTTGTGGATGAGTCATGCTTGATAGTGTATGTGATTTGGTTGAGCAAGATGGTTTATAGGTTGACATATTTTGTAATGTGAATTGTATGTGATGACATGAAATTGGTTGCTAAATTGTGTGTGGGAACATGCTTAAAATTGCTTGTAGGTTTGACCTTTGTGTGGGTGGTAATTTGGCCTTGTAAATGGTCTATAATGTCACACGGTTATGGCACACAGGCGTGCCTAAGACCGTGGGTGAATTGGCAGAATGTAGCCTAAATAGCACACGGCCTCGACATGGGCGTGTCAGCTGGCCGTGGTGTACAAGTCAGTAGCTAGCTAAGAGCACACGGCCATGGCACACGGGCGTGCCTAGTGACCGTGTTGATATGGTTAGTATATAGACACGGATGGACACACGGGAGTGTCTAGAAACCGTGGAGGACACACGGTCTCCTCCCACGGGCGTGTCTCTCCTGTATTTTAGAAAAGTTTTAAATTTCTGAGAATTTCTGTATGTGTTTCAGTTTAGTCCCGACCCCTCTCTAGTATGTGTTAAAGGTCTCGTGGGCCTTAATAAGGGACTAATTGATTTTGTTTTGATGTGCTTTGATGATGATTGACTTTGTGTCGTGATTTGGATGTGAAATGATTTGATTGTTCGGTAATGCCTCTTAACCCTATTCTGACGACGGTTTCGGGTTAGGGGTGTTACATTTTAATTGGTATCAGAGCTACGGTTTAGTCAATTCTCGGACTAATGTAGCATGTGTTTGTCTAGCTATACATGCCATATATGAAATTGCGATAGTGTGATGAATCCTGACAGTTATAAATGTGTTTTCATATAGTAATGGATCCCGTCGAGCGATTCTTGCGATGTGAGAGTAATGCGCCTGCTCCCACTCAAGGGACAGCGCCGGCCACATCTAGGCCGAATGATAATAGTGAGGGAGGAGAGGCTAAACAAGCTTTCCTTCGAATGTTGAGTGAGTAGTTTTCGGTGTTCGTTCAAACGAATCCGACTACTCCACATGCTCCACCCCCACAAGTACCTGTTGTGCCACAAGCTGTAGATCCGATCCGACTGAATAAGCCTCCTGTGGATAAGATTCGTAAGTTTGGGGCCGAAGAGTTTAGGGCCACAGCTGGTGACGATGCTGAGCGAGCCGAGTTTTGGTCGAAAATACAATTCGAGTATTCGATGAGATGTCGTTGACACCTGAAGAATGTATAAAATGTGCTATTTCGTTGTTGAAGGATACGACTTATAATTGGTGGAAGACGTTGACATCCGTGGTTCCGAGAGAGAGAATCACCTGGGATTTCTTTCAAGTTGAGTTTAGAAAGAAGTATATCAGTCAACGATTCATTGATCAGAAACATAAAGAGTTTCTAGAGTCAAACAGGTCATTTGTCGATTCACGAGTCTGGCGAGAATTTGTGAGATTGAGCGGTATGCGAGAATGTGTTTCGACCAAAGCTACGATGTGTAAATGCTTTATAGAAGGGCTGAATGAGGACATTAAGCTGTTGGTTGGGATACTTGCTATCAACGAATTTGTTGTGTTAGTTGAAAGAGCTTGCAAAGCCGAGGAGCTAAGTAAAGAAAAGAAGAAAGCCGATTCCGAAACTCAAGATGAAAGAAAAAGATCGATGAGTAAGTTGTCTCAACCTTCGACAAAGAGATTTAAAGATGCAAGCAACCGATCAAATACTTTCTTTGAACATCCGTATAAAGACCACGCAAGACTAAGTGTTGGTCCGAGAACTCAAGTTCCAATTGAATCAAATGTTGAAAGTGCTAAAAGCAACAAACCTGAGTGTAGACGGTGTGGAAGAAGACATGTGGGAGAATGCTGGGGCAAATACAACAATAGAGTTTGCTATAAATGTGGATCATGAGAACATTTCATTCGAGATTGCCCAATGTTAGTTGAGGAAGAAAATGTTCAAAGTGTGAATCCGAGTAATGTGAGGGATAGGGGTGGATCACCTAGAAATGCCGAAAATGTAAGTGGAAGCCAAAGAGGAATTACTGATACCGCTGTGAGATCGGAGGCGAGAGCGCCTGCCCGAGCTTATGCAATACGTGCACAAGAGGAATCTTCATCTCCAAACATCATCGCTGGTAGATTTACTCTATTTGATACTGATGTGATTGCATTGATAGATCCAGGATCTACTCATCCCTATGTGTGTATGAATTTAGTATTGAATAAGACTCTACCTGTTGAGTCTACTGAAATTGTGATTAGAGTATCGAATCCCTTAGGCAAATGTGTTTTGGTGGATAAGGTGTGCAAAAATTGCCCATTGATGTTTCGTGATATATGTTTTCCGGTTAATTTGATATTGCTTCCCTTTGATGAATTTGACATAATTCTGGGTATGGATTGGCTTACTCTGCATAATGCCATTGTGAATTGTAAAAGAAAGAGTATTGAATTTAGAAGTCAGAGCGGTGAGCTAGTTTGAATTGAATCCAGTGATATGAAGGGATTACCAGCTGTTGTATCTGCGATGAAAGCTATGAACTATGTGAGAAAAGGTTGTGAAGCTTATTTGGCATACGTGATTGATACAAAGGTGTCGAAAAAGAAAGTTGAATCGGTGTCTGTGGTTTGTGAGTTTCCAGATGTATTTCCTAAAGAGTTACCAGGATTACCTCTAATTCGAGAGGTGGAATTTGGTATTGAGTTAGTGCCGGGAACTACTCCTATTTCGATAGCTCCTTACAGAATGGCCCCAACCGAATTGAAAGAGTTGAAATCTCAATTGCAAGAATTGGTAGACAGAGGTTTTGCGACCGAGTTTCTCACCACTGGGAGCTCCTGTGTTGTTTGTGAAAAAGAAAGATGGGACTATGAGAATGTGTATCGATTATCGATAGTTGAACAAAGTGACGATAAAGAACAAATATCCATTGCCTCGTATTGACGATTTGTTTGATCAGCTGAGAAGAGCCACAGTATTTTCTAAGATAGATTTGAGATCGGGCTACTATCAATTGATAGTTAAAGAATCTAATGTGCCGAAAATTGTTTTCAAAACGAGGTATGGACATTACGAATTCTTAGTAATGCCTTTTGGACTAACCAATGCTCCTGCAGTGTTTATAGATCTGATGAATCAGATATTTAGACCGTATTTGGATCACTTTGTTGTGGTATTTATTGATGATATTTTGATCTATTCGCGAGATGAGACGCAACATGCTGAGCATTTGAGAATTGTACTACAAACTCTGCGTGAAAAACAGTTGTATGCAAAGTTTAGCAAATGTGAATTTTGGTTGCGTGAGGTTGGATTTCTGGGCACATTGTATCAGCTGCGGGAAATACGAGTTGTTAAATTTATATCTAAAAGTTATGAAATGAATGAATATGTGATTATTGACTAGAAATGCTATATGTGGAATTGAGAAAGGTGGCACTAAGTGTGCGATTAATTTGAATAAATAACAAAGATCAATTTATGTGTAGTATCGAGCATGGAATATCATGTATGATCGTTAACTAAGTGTTGGAAAAGGTATATATGGAACCTACGTGGTTGATGAATTTAAAAATAGATGAATGGATGGTTAAGTGAGTATCAGATATAGTTAAGTTTGAGCATTTTGGTGAAACTATCTATATGATGGTTTACTTTGTATATTGATTTGATTGATGAGTTGAGCGTATTATGTTATGAATTTGTGATTGATTATCATTCGAGGCAAGGATAATGTTGTTGTTGATGCCTTGAGTCGGAAGTCTTTATGTGCTTTGCGAGTTATGAATTATCGGATAGATCACGTGTGATGATGGTTTGACTTTGGTGAGTTGAAGATGAGACCGATGTTCGTACATCGAGTTTGTAATGCCAGAAAATGGATGATGAGATGATAGCAAAATGAGCTCAATGTGATTTGAATTCTAATTCGAACTTGAGTTGATAGTGATGGTTATGCGAGATTTAGAGATCGATTTGTGTTAGAAAAATTGAGTTGATTGATTGATTTTGAATTGGTGGCACGGCATGAAATGGGACATCTCGACTTTGTGTCGAAGTGTTTCGTTGCCGGCAAGTTAAGGCTTAACCTCGAGTTCCGTCGATTTTGTTACAACCAATTATGAATCTGAGTGGAAATAGAAGAATCACGATAGACTTTGTGTCGGGAGTGCCTTTATCTCTATGGAAGGAAATACTTCGAATCGAGTCGTGTGAGATTGTTTAACGAGTTGGGCCAGTTATTTATAGATTGATGTTGCCACCTGAGTTGGAAAAGATTCATAACGTGTTTCATGTGTCTATACTTGATAGTACAGATCGACCGTCTCATATGATTGCTCCTACCGAGGTTGAGATTGATCGAGTATGTCGTATAGTGAGGAACCGATCCGAATTTTGGCACGAGAGATTAAAGAGTTGAGAAACAAAAGAATTTCCTTAGTGAAATTATTATGGCATAAACACGAAGTTGAAGAGGCTACGTGGGGGCCTAAGAACGTTATGAGAGAGCAATATCCGCACCTATTCACTGGTAAGATATTTGGGGACGAAAATCCCTAAGGGGGGAGAGTTGTAACAGCCCGGTTTAGACCCTAGTCAGAATAGTGGTTTCGAGACCACAAATCCGAGGCCGAAATAATAATTTAATGTTATTTTTGGTGTTGATTCTATGTGACATAGTCTGTGTGAAAATTTTGTGTGATAATTTTATCGATTGTGTGCCGAATTAAGAGAAAGGACTTAATCGCGTAAAGAGTAAAAGTTATGTGCTGATTTATAAGTACGTAAGTGTGGTTGTCTTTTTAATGTGAAGGCCTTATGAGGTAATTAGCCCATTATTAAAATTAGTGGATGGTAGATGGACATAAATGGCCTAATATTTGCTTGATAAATGGTTGATTCATTAAGGGCAAATTGGTAAAACATGAAATAAGTTGATATTAAAATAAAACAAAAGCTAAATGGTGCTCATCTTTGTTTCCATCAACCGAAAATAAGAAAAGAAGATGAAGGTTTGAGGCTTTGTGAATTTCGGCAATAGTGAGCTTCAATTGGTAAGTGTTTTGAGCTCGGTTTTTTATAATTTCTACGTTTTTGTAATCGTTGCTTTGTGCTCTACAAAACCCATGCTTAAATTTTGTGAAGTGATGATTTTTTATAAAATGTGCCATTGATGAAATGGTAAGCTTTTTGATGAGTGTTGGTGTTAAATGAAATATATGTGTTTAATGAACATGTTTTATTCTTGAACTTTTGATGAATTTAGCTAATTAGGGCTAAATTGAGAAAATAGCATTTTGAAGGATTAAAATGTGAAATAAATGAAATGTGTGGGCTTGTATGAATATAGTGAGAATTCGGTTAGGCATGGGTGCAAGCTAATTATGTGAATTTGATGATTTTGTGAGTTAGGGACTAAGGTGTCGAAATGTGAAAATGTGAGGGCTATTTTGTAAAATGCCCTAAATGTGTGTTTGGACTAAAATGAATGATTTGGTGATTGAATGGATTGAATTTGAATGTGTATAGACCAAGAAAGGAGAGGTTCAGATCGAGATCGAGGCAAGGAAAAAGTGCTCGTTTAATCGACCGTTTCGATAATTCGACGTCTTAGGTAAGTCCGGACATAATGCGTGTAATTAACTATGCTTAATGTTATGAAATGAATGGTATGATATATCAAATTGTAAATGCTATGTGAGAGCTCGAGTTATGTGGCACTAAAATGCGTGATTCGGAAATGTGACCAATATAATTAGCATTGTGTGTGCGAAGTAATATAAACTTGGCTTTGTGGTTAGCTTGTGTGTGCGATATTGATATAAGTTCGGATATAATACTAGTTGTAAACTATATCTTTGTGATGTAAATTTGAATGAATAAATGTATATGATAATGATATTAGAAATGCTATGTGTGGATTTTGAAATAGAGGCACTAAGTGTGCAAAATTAGAAAAGATATAGAAATGAATAGCACTGTGTGTTCGAAAAGATTGAAGCTTCGGTTTATCGAATTGGCACTGTGTGTGCGATACCAATATAAATTTGGCTTACCGAATTGGCACTGTGTGTACGATATCGATATAAGTTTGGCTTATTGAATTGGCACTGTGTGTGCGATACCGTTATAAGTTTAGTTTATTAAATTAGCACTAAGTGTGCGAATAAATCAAGAGAGTAGCAAAGATTGATCGTAATGTAAAATCGAGTGATTGAGAAGCATATTGGTAACTATGTGTTGACAAAAAGGTACGTATTTAACCTTTATGGTCGACGAGATTATGTATGATTTCATAAATGGTTGAATTGGATTATTGGATATGAATGATGATATGTATGAAACCTATGTGGTTGGTGAATTTGGATGTAGATGAATGGAATGCTATGTGAGGGTTAGACATGGTTGAGTTTGTGTATCATAAGTAAATTATCTATGTGATGTTTTAAATTGTAGATTGATTCAATTTAATGAATTAATTGTATTATGCCTCGAACTTACTAAGCTTTGAAAGCTTACTATGTGATTGTTTCTCTGTTTTACAGTGTCAGCAAAGCTAGCTCGGATTCGGGAATTGTCAGCATCTTTATCGCACTATCGGCAAACTAATTTGGTACTTTTGGAAAGATGTAAATAGATGAAATATGGCATGTATAGGCTAGAAGTTATGGTATGTTTTGGGAATGTTTAATCCTTGCCATGTGAGTTGGCTTGGAAGTGAAATGATGTTAACTTATGAATGAGTTATGTTTATGTGATGTGAAGTACATTTTGGTATGGCTTGGTGATAGTGATATGTTTTTAAGTATGGTAAGATTAGTAAAGTATTGATGCCATAATAATATAATGATTTTGTGGATGAGTCATGCTTGATAGTGTATGTGATTTGGTTGAGCAAGATGGTTTATAGGTTGGCATATTTTGTAATGTGAATTCTATGTGATGACATGAAATTAGTTGCTAAATTGTGTGTGGGAACATGCTTAAAAGTGCTTGTAGGTTTTACCTTTGTGTGGGTGGTAATTTGGCCTTGTAAATGGTCTATAATGTCACACGGTTATGGCACACGGGCGTGCCTAAGACCGTGGGTGAATTGGCAGAATGTAGCCTAAATAGCACACGGCCTCGACATGGGCGTGTCAGCTGGCCGTGGTGTACAAGTCAGTAGCTAGATAAGAGCACACGGCCATGGCACACGGGCGTGTTTGGTGGCCGTGTTAGAAAAGTCAGTTTATGGCCTAGTAGCACACGGTCATGACACACGGGCGTGCCTAGGGACCGTGTTGATATAGTCAGTATATAGACACGGATGGACACACGGGAGTGTCTAGAAACCGTGGAGGACACACGGTCTCCTCCCACGGGCGTGTCTCTCCTGTATTTTAGAAAAGTTTTAAATTTCTGAGAATTTCTGTATGTGTTTCGGTTTAGTCTCGACCCCTCTCTAGTATGTGTTAAAGGTCTCGTGGGCCTTAATAAGGGACTAATTGATTTTGTTTTGATGTGCTTTGATGATGATTGAGTTTGTGTCGTGATTTGGATGTGAAATGATTTGATTGTTCGGTAATGCATCTTAACCCTATTCCGGCGACGGTTCCGGGTTAGGGGTGTTACATTCTTAACTAGCCTAACGCATGATATAAAGCAAAACATAAAATTTCGAATTTCAGGATGTTACAGGAAGAAACCATGACTTGACAAAAAAGAGAAATCAAAGAGGGATGTTGGAAAGAAGAAATTTCCACCGTGCACTCACTGAAAAAGGTCCACACACCTAGAGAAGTACAGCTGGTACAGGCTAGATATCTAGTGCAGAAGCTGCAAACAGTTTGGCCATATTGAGAAGGTGTGCAAGAAAAAAGGAAGGGCACAAACTCAGTAGCAAAATCAAGCTCAGGCTGCTGAGGATGTACAAGCTCAGGAGGAGCATGTTTTCTCTACATCCTGCTATGCAACCTCAAGTAAAAATAGCAGGAACTGGTTAGTAGACAGTGGTTGCACTCACCATATGGCATCTGATGAAGTGTTGTTCAAGAATCTTGATAGAAGCTTCTCTTCCAAAGTAAAGATTGGAAATGGAAACCTTATTGAGGCCAGAGGCAGAGGAGATGCTGTGATTAGCACTCACACATGAAACAAAATAATTTCAAATGTTATATTTGTGCCTGACATAGACCAAAACCTGCTTAGTGTTGGTCAGCTTATTAAGAAGGGTTATTCACTAGTTTTCAAGAATAACTCCTGTGTTATTGAGGATTCATGTGGTCAAAGACTGGTTACAGTGGCTATGACTGATAGGTGTTTTATGCTGGATGTAAATCAGCTAGAAAAGAAAGCCTACACTAGTCTTGCTGATAAAGCTAGTTTATGGCATAAAAGATTAGGCCATGTTAACTACAAATCACTTGATTTGCTGCACAAATCAAACATGGTTGAAGACATGTCCAAAGTTGAAGTTAGTGACAATGTTTGTGAAATTTGCCACCTTGGGAAGCAAGCAAGATTGCCTTTTCCAGTCAATAAGGCACGAAGAGCTCGAGGGAAGCTCGAATTGGTCCATACTGACATTTGTGGACCAATGAAGATTTCTTCTTTGAATGACAGCAAATATTTTGTGCTGTTCATAGATGATTTCGGTAGATTCTGTTGGATCTACTTTCTGAAGCAAAAGTCTGAAGTATTTGAGGCATTCAGCAAATTCAAATCCTTAGCTGAGAATCAGTCAGGTTGCAAGATTAAGGCTTTAAGATCAGATAATGGGACTGAGTACTTATCAGAGAAGTTTCAGAAGTTGTGTGAACAAGCTGGAATTCACCATCAGCTAACAACCATTTACACTCCTCAGCAAAATGGAGTGTGTGAAAGAAAGAATCGAACAGTGCTCGACATGGCTAGGTGTGTACTATTTGAAAGTAAATTGCCAAGCAAATTTTGGGCTGAGGCTGTGAACACCTCAGTGTATCTGCTCAACAGGTTGCCTACTAATGCTGTCAAAGATAAAACTTCCTTTGAAGCTTGGTATGAACTCAAGCCAACAGTGTCACACCTAAAAGTGTTTGGTTGTGTTTGCTACACTCTCATACCAGCTGAAAAGAGAACCAAACTTGAAAGCTAGGGATATTTGTTGGTTACAGCAGCACAAAGAAAGCCTATAGGGTGTTTGATCCTTCAACAAAGAAGATCATAGTGAGCAGAGATGTGAAATTTAATGAAGAAAGAGTATGGAACTAGAATGGGACAGATGCAAGCTTGAATGAAGAAGATCAGCTAGACAACAATCTACAACCAGCTGAAGAAGGGCCAATTGATGATAATTTTGATGATGCATCTGTGAGAGGCACAAGAAGTGTAACACCCCATACCCGAGTCCGAGGCTAAGACTGGATACGAGACATTACTATGCTTGAACTTCTTAAACATGTACTTACGGGCTATAAAATTTCGTTCCGAATTAAAAACTTCTCTTTCTTAGTCAAATCAGACATTTCATGGGCCTACGAGGCCTCAGACTTACGTCCCGAAACTTTTGGAACTCATCTAGAAACTTTCTCTCGAAAGCAGGGTCACGTCAGGTGTGACTTGGGACACGCCCATGCACCCCTAAAACATGCCCGTGTCTTTCACCCGTGGAGGATACTGGCAAAATCCACACGGCCTAGACACACCCGTGGCCCTAGCCTGTGTGCCAAAACTTGGCATTCTGACTTATCCACACGGTCTGTACACACGCTCGTGTGCGACAGCCGTGTGAAAATTGAATTTCTAAGTGTCAAGTGCATACTTCACACAGCCTTGGCACACGCCCATGTGCCAACCGTGTGTATCACACGGCCTGAACAAACGGCCGTGCGACCAGCCCGTGGTCTAATCCGACTTCAGATACTAAGGTACAGGAGACACACGCCCGTGTGTCTATCCGTGTGGGCACTTAGAGGCTATCTTACCAAGCCTTTTACCACTCACGTTTGCATACATTCATATACTACTTCAAAACATTCTCAAATCATCAATTAAAACACATGAATTAACACATTTAATCATTAAAGAGATAAAGTCATTATCCCATACACTAGGGAGAACTACTCCCAATACAAATACAACCAACTTTTGATTCTCTTAGGCCAATACAATTTGGCTACATCGGTTAGAACTTAATCAACTTTAAAATAATCCCTATACATGCCATGACTCATAAGGATTTGATACCTCATACCAAGGGTCTGCTCGATAGTGTGAAAACATCTCCGGCGGCCTCCAACCGGAGCTAGTTAAAATAACCTATAAGGGATGAGAAAAGTAAAGAAGTAAGCAATAATGCTTAGTAAGCTCATCTGCATAATGTGTCAAATATTGATATTCATTGAATATACATAATTACAATGTATCATGAAGAGTGTCTCTTATAAACTCATGGTTACTTGCTCAAATATTCTTGAAACTTACTCATTCAATCTCTTACCACATTCTTACCATGTCACAAGCCAATTGCTCGTTCAATTAGCATACATTCCTGCACTGATCACCACATGATCATACAAAACAACACATCAAGCATTTTCAATAAGCCGCTCATGCTACTAATATCTCGGTGGTTTCGCACTTAGCCCACCATTGAATCTCTAATAGGGTGGTATCGCACACATCCCACCAATCATTTTTACTTATAGTGATTTCGCACTTAGCTCACCGTTATTTTACATTCATAGATAATAATTCACATGTATATCTCTATTTCAAATGTTCATCTGAGAACATCCTCATATAGTTCTATTCTTACATAACTTTCTATGATACTCGTTTGCATTCACACCATACATTAATAAATCTATCTCATGCAACTAAGGTGTATTGAATACACATACGCCACTAAGAGTTCGTCATATACTGAATCCATATCAATTCAATTCTAACACACACTTGTGCTTTTCGTGGTACAACCATATAATTTATTTCTTTCAACATATACGTTGAATCACTCAAGTTATTAAATAACTCTCTTGAGTCTCATACTCATAATGTCACATAGAATTTATACCCCAATAGGGTCTTACTTGTATTAACATGTCGATGCCATGTCCCTAACATGGTCTTATACGAATTCTTACATCGAGGCCATATTCCAATATGGTCTTACATGAGGCCTTAACTATCATCATCTCATTCTACATACATTTCCCATTACTCTTAGATTCAATTCTTTTGACCTATCATCAAAGATATTTCATACATTCATAGAGTAAATATACATTCCATACAACATTGGAACATTAAATTAACTCATACATAATTGCAACATTTGCACATGAACTTACCTCGATGTCGAAAGGGCCAAAAGGGACCTTTTTGCCCACATTTCTCTTTTCATCCGTTCTAGGTCTGAAACTCATTTTCTTTGATCTAGAACAATGAAATTTACTGATTTAATCATTTATAAATCATAATACACCATAATCTACACTTTAGGCAAAAATGACTATTTTACCCCTATACTTTGGCAAAATTACGATTTTGCCCCTAGGCTCGTAAATAAATTTTCATCCATCTTATTTACTAATCAAGCCTAGCCGAATCATATTATCTTCTATAGCAACTCAAAATTTCAACTATTTCATGCACTTATTACCAATTTTCAACATTTACAAATTAGTCCTAATTATGTGTTTTCATAACAACACCTTTCACAAAAGTTGTTTCTCATCTCCCTATCATTCATTTTCTTCCATAAAAACTCTTCAAACAACATAAAATCTATCATGGTAAGTCCCTAGACTTTCAACCATATTGCAAACTAGTCCTCTCATTAGCTAGCTTAAGCTTTGAGGGCTCCAAATATGCAAAGATCATAAAAAATAAACATCAAATTGACTTACTTGTAAGGATGAGATGTAGCTGAAATTTTCAAGCTTTCAAACCCTTAAGCTTGCTGATATTTTCGGTGGAGAAGAAGGCAAAGTGAAAAGATGATAGCCTTGGCTTATTTCATCTTATTTTATTCATTTGTCAACTAATATCACCAACTTTTGACCATCATTAAATGCCTTTGTCCCCCTAGCTTCCTATGTGGCCGGCCATCACTAATTAAATGGCCTAATATCACTTTAATGACCTCCAATTTATAATCCTTAGCTAATTGGCACCTCTAGCAATTCAAATAGAACTTTTGCACTTTATGCGATTTAGTCCTTTTTTGCAATTAAGCCCTCAATCGCTAAAATTAAAGCACCAAAATTCTCATGCCTCTTTATAAACATATTATAACACATAAAATATCATGCAAATAATTTTCTCTAACCTCAAATTAGTGATTCCGAGATCACTGTTCCGATTAGCCCCTAAATCGGGCTGTTACAATTCTCCCCCCTTAGGGATTTTCGTCCCCGAAAATCTAATCAGGAGGAGTTGTTACCAACATTCTTTAAACATTTCCATCTACTCTTCAAAATCGCGAATCCACTTATCCTGAAGTTTCTCTTGCCAATAACTTTTAAGCTGTGATATATAAGGTCGAAATGTAACTTGAGACCTAGGTTATTCTTCCTCTGAGGCATATACTCTGTAATCTACCAATTTGGAGCTCTGCACATGTCCAAATGATCATTCAAATCTTCACTGGTTGATTTACTACAATTCGAATGACATTTCCCTTTCTTGGAAATTTTGTCAAACCAAATTTGAAATCTATAAGGTTTTATCTCACTTTCTCATTAAAGCGATCCACCAAGTTGTAGTAGTCTTGTCTTGTGTGCTTTAGAAACTCGACTTTTAGTGGTCAACTACTTCGACCATAACTCGGTCATATTGTGAAATGTACTCTATTGTCAAAACATTTATGCACATAGCTGCATTTCCTTACTTTTGCATTAGTAGATATGCTACTAAATCTCATACCAAAACTCTTGTATAAGTTCGGATTCAACATCATTCACTTCTATCTTGAGGAAGCATCAACAATGAAATCTTATCCAACATGGATAACTTATTTAAAATACCATTTATTATAACACTACGAACTCTTTTGTTACGAAAGGAAGACTCACTATAGTCATTAACCTCATTGAAACTAGGATATTACCAACTAGAGTCAACCGAGTAACTAACTCACATTACTAAACATGGATCTTTCATTCGGACATACGTACTATGTCTACTATCCGAGTAGTATCACAATAACTATACCCACCATTGTAATAGCTCAAGCCGTTTCCACTATTTCATCTTCAAAATCTTCTGTAGCATAAGATGCCCTCATCTATTAAAATTCATAAAATACACATCGATCTTCCCATGGATCAATACATAATATCTAACTTACAACACAGACACAAAAGTGATTGTCTCTGGATCACCAACTTTGTCAACTCTTTCTCTCGATTGGTGATCCAGTACTAGAACTTTCAAATAAACAGTTCTTTCTATAGCTTTCAACTCAACCATCACGGTTTGAACATTTCGATGAGCATATCTTTGTATCATGCTCCCTACTCACGTACACACAAAATTTTATTCTCTTTACTGATTCATGCGTGAATATACACAGAACTTGAATCATATCTCAATACATTAATCTACTCTTTTCTCCATACTGAGAACCTATTTTAAGCATACTCTCATCTGAGTTTCTCTTGCTATGCTAATCTAGAACCTTTACTATTCTCATATCTCACAATAGCAGGGGCATCTCGATCGAATTCGTTAACACTATTCGACTTACCCGAAAACCCATCACACAACGTGAAACTTGTGATTTCACCTCTCATACACAAATCATCACCAACTTCCTCCTAAAGGTACCTAATTAAGGTTACGAGGAGATAGAGGAAATGTCGATTTCAATTAACTAAATGGACAACCGTTTAGTCTACTTTTTCCGTCAGTTAACGTTCTCACACAATCACAATTTCATGAAAAGAACGACCACATCATCCTTGAAAGGAAACATGTATTAGTACATAATACTAAAGGAGATCATTATAATCCCATCCATGGCATTAACTAACCATGCACAAACCATAGGCTTCTAGCCAACTTACTCATACTTTCACTTATATAACACGTTCCGTGTCATATATCGTAATCGTCTCTTTGTGATTCATTCACGAGTACATGTCTTCACTCTTTCACATGACTTTAGTACCATTCTCATTTCTACCTCTAGACTCATCTATCTGTCCCATTGATCACTAGGGATAATCAAAGACGTATGTTCATCGTCCTTCATGTAGGTACGAAACAAATGCCACATTCCCGAGGTGGTCTTATATGGAGTCACCTCTAAATGCCAATGCCATATCCCTGATAAGGTCTTATATGGACTTTCTCATCAATTATCGATGCCATATTCTAGATATGGTCTTATACGGAATCTCAACTCGGTGCCGAGGCCATGTCCCGGTCATGGTCTTATACGGGACCCTGTCTATCTCATATCTCGATGATAGCCTCATCATTTTAGTCCTCTAGGACTTCAACCTCATGTTCAACAACAGTTACTCTATTTAGTAGAGTATTATGCATCGATGTGATACAAGGCATTCTTAATCATGCTAGCATAATTTTTGCATTAATCCGATGCAAACTTACTCAACTTAACTCTCATAACGTCTCATCAAAATTCAACGATGTGGTAAGGAGTGAGGTTGCAAAGTCCCTTAGCCTAACTCTCGTGATTTGCATACATACGATTTACTACTCATTGTCAATGAAATATCATCATAGTCACACAACTCGCCTCAAGTGAGTTTTCACATTTATCACGCTACAATTGTTTCTATCACTTATACTTTGTTGTGACTTCACTTACTCAAGTTTCACATTAAGGTCTACTTGAGTACTCAACATTTAACTCTAATTCCTCTTACTATTTCTTATTAGTTTAGAGAATGTCTTACGGGTTTTGAGTATGTCGTTTACTTGATTGCCATAGTCCAACTATGGTCTTACTCGTATCACAACATCATAGCCCAGCTATTGCTTTACATTTCGTCACGATGCCATAGCCTCGCTATGGTCTTACACGAAATCTTATGTCGATGTCGATGCCATATCCCAGATATGGTCTTACACGATCTCATACTGAAGCTAGGTCCCAGACGTGGTCTCACACGAAATTACTATTTGATGCCGATACCATATCCCAGATATGGTCTCATACGGGATCTCACAACAATTATCGATGCCATATCCCAGATATGGTCTTATCCGATTATCTTATTCAATACCGAAGCCATATCCCTGATATGGTCTTATACGGGATCATGTATCGATGCCAATGCCATGCCCCAGACATGGTCTTATATGGGATCACATATACCGCCATGGTCCAACCATGGTCTTATTCATCATTTTATCATTGAACGACCATACTCATTTCCTGCATTCTACTTAGTCAAACTTTTGAGTTTAACTCTCACACTATAATATGTGTGACCTTGTATGAGGTCATAAGGCGAAACATTATATCTTCTCTACTTTATGATCACACGTGATTTTTAACCATGTGGACATATTTATCATAAACAATAGCATCGCAAATCTCAAATGCTTACTTACTCTTCTTTGCTTCTCACATACATCATGGTACTTACTAGTCTCATGTTTGTAAGGTAAACAAGGTACTGTAACACTTGATCACATAGATCCAGTATACTTTACTAATACAAGCATAATCTCAACATCATCATTCATAACATGAATTATACTTGTTAGTCAGCCTTCACTAGCATGACATAATATCAACTTTACTACTAACTTTCTTGCTATCTCATTTAAGCTTTACTCTTTGCCTAGATGAATTACTATGAATGATCGAGGATATTGAATCTCATTTCACATGTATCTTGATGCCAATGCTATATCCTTGATATAGTCTTACATGGGATCTCTTACTTGATATTGATGCCATGTCTTGACATGGACTTACACGAAGTCTTGCTTGTGGGTTCCCTTGGGAACTTACCATTGCCATGTTTCGACATGGTCTTACTTGGTATCTTTACTTGTCAATGCCGAGCCTTGGCTTGGACTTACATGAAATCTTTCTTGTTACTCACCAATGCCATGCCTTGGCTTGGACTTACATTGGATCTCTATCTCTTTATAGTTTTTCAATGCCAAGACTTGTCTTGGACTTACATGATAACTTTGCTTGGAGACTCACCAATGCCATGCCTTGGCTTGGGCTTATATGGGTCTTCATCTCATAATAACTTTTCAATGCCAAGACTTGTCTTGGTCTTACATGATAACTTGCTTGATTACCGATGCCATGTCTTGACATGGTCTTATACGGACTTTCTTGTCTCATGTGGTAGATTGAGTATCCTAAGTAATTCATTTTCAATCGGGACTTTAATATACATGCTCTTAGTAACTTCTTTGTTTAATAAATCATTAAACATTTTCATGGAAATAATGTGCATATAACAACATCACAAGCAATTCAATGAAAATATCCATGAAGCTTGAAAATCATACAAACTTACAGAAATTAGCTCGGTTGGGAATCATCTCTGCCTTAACAAAATAATTTTGTTAGAGCCGGGAGACATCACACTATCACTGTCCACATATGGCATGTATAGCTAGACTCTTACTCGTGCTAGGTTAGTCCGAGAACCGACTAAACCATGCTCTGATACCACTAAATGTAACACCCTATACCCGAGTCCGAGGCTAAGACCGGATACAAGACATTACTATGCTTGAACTTCTTAAACATGTACTTACGGGCTATAAAATTTCGTTTCGAATTAAAAACTTCTCTTTCTTAGTCAAATCAGACATTCCATGGGCCTACGAGGCCTCAGACTTACGTCCCGAAACTTTCGAGAACTCATCCGAAACTTTCTCTCGAAGCGGGGTCACTGCGTCTGTGTGACTTGGGACACGCCGTGCACCCCTAAAACATGCCGTGTCTTTCACCCGTGGAGGATCTTGCGGCAAAATCCACACGGCTGGACACGCCCGTGGCCTCATCCGATGTGCCAAAACTTGGCATTCGACTTATCCACACGGTGCGTACACACGCGCCTGTGTGCGGCGGCCGTGTGACAATTGAATTTCTAAGTGTCAAGTGCAGACTTCACACGGCCTTGGCACACGCCCATGTGCCAACCATATGTATCACACGGCCTGAACAAACGGCCGTGCGACCAGCCCGTGGTCTAATCTGACTTAAGATACTAAGGTGTAGGAGACACACGCTGCGTGTGTCTATCGTGTGGGCACTTAGAGGCTATCTTACCAAGCCTTTTACCACTCCCGTTTGCATACATTCATATACTACTTCAAAACATTCTCAAATCATCAATTAAAACACATGAATTAACACATTTAATCATTAAAGAGATAAATTCTTTATCCCATACACTAGGGAGAACTACTCCCAATACAAATACAACAAACTCTAGATTCTCTTAGGCCAATACAATTTGGCTACATCGGTTAGAACTTAATCAACTTTAAAAGAATCCCTATACATGCCATGACTCATAAGGATTTGATACCTCATACCAAGGGTCTGCTCGATAGTGTGAAAACATCTCTGGCGGCGTCCAACTCGAGCTAGTTAAAATAACCTATAAGGGATGAGAAAAGTAAAGGAGTAAGCAATAATGCTTAGTAAGCTCATCTGCATAATGTGTCAAATATTGATATTCATTGAATATACATAATTACAAAGTATCATGAAGAGTGTCTCTTATAAACTCATGGTTACTTGCTCAAATATTCTTGAAACTTACTCATTCAATCTCTTACCACATTCTTACCATGTCACAAGCCAATTGCTCGTTCAATTAGCATACATTCCTGCACTGATCACCACATGATCATATAAAACAACACATCAAGCATTTTCAATAAGCCGCTCATGCTACTAATATCTCGGTGGTTTCGCACTTAACCCACCATTGAATCTCTAATAGGGTGGTATCACACACAGCCCACCAATCATTTATACATATGGTGATTTCGTACTTAGCTCACCGTTATTTTACATTCATGGATAATAATCCACATGTATATCTCTATTTCAAATGTTCATCCAAGAACATCCTCATATACTTCTATTCTTACTTAACTTTCTATGATACTCGTTTGCATTCACACCATACATTAATAAATCTATCTCATGCAACTAAGGTATATTGAATACACATACCCCACTAAGGGTTCGTCATATACTGAATCCATATCAATTCAATTCTAACACACACTTGTGCTTTTTGTGGTACAACCACATAATTTCTTTCTTTCAACATATACATTGAATCACTCAAGTTATTAAATAACTCTCTTGAGTCTCATACTCATAATGTCACATAGAATTTATACCCTAATAGGGTCTTACTTGTATTAACATGTCGATGCCATGTCCCTGACACGGTCTTATACAAATTCTTACATCGAGGCCATATTCCAATATGGTCTTACATGAGGCCTTAACTATTATCATCTCATTCTACATACATTTCCCATTACTCTTAGATTCAATTCTTTTGACCTCTCATCAAAGATATTTCATACATTCATAGAGTAAATATACATTCCATACAACATTGGAACATTAAATTAACTCATACATAATTGCAACATTTGCACATGAACTTACCTCGATGTCGAAAGGGCCAAAAGGGACCTTTTTGCCCACATTTCTCTTTTCATCCGTTCTAGGTCCGAAACTCGTTTTCTTTGATCTAGAATAATGAAATTTACTGATTTAATCTTTTATAAATCATAATACACCATAATCTACACTTTAGGCAAAAATGACTATTTTGCCCCTACACTTTGGCAAAATTACGGTTTTTCCCCTAGGCTCGTAAATAAATTTTCATCCATCTTCTTTACTAATAAAGCCTAGTAAAATCATATTATCTTCTATAGAAACTCAAAATTTCAACTATTTCATGCACTTATTACCAATTTGCAACATTTACAAATTAGTCCTAATTTGGTGTTTTCATAACAACACCTTTCACAAAAGTAATTTCTCATCTCCCTATCATTCATTTTCTTCCATAAAAACTCTTCAAACAACATAAACTCTATCATGGTAAGTCCCTAGACTTTCAACCATATTGCAAACTAGTCCTCTCATTAGCTACTTAAGCTTTGAGGGCTCCAAATATGCAAAGATCATAAAAAATAAACATCAAATTGACTTACTTGTAAGGATGAGATGTAGCTGAAATTTTCAAGCTTTCAAACCCTTAAGCTTGCTTATATTTTCGGTGGAGAAGAAGGCAAAGTGAAAAGATGATAGCCTTGGCTTATTTCATCTTATTTTATTCATTTGTCAACTAATATCACCAACTTTTGACCATCATTAAATGCCTTTGTCCCCCTAGCTTCCTATGTGGCCGGCCATCACTAATTCAATGGCCTAATATCACTTTAAGGACATCCAATTTATAATCCTTAGCTAATTGGCACCTCTAGCAATTCAAATAGAACTTTCGCACTTTATGCGATTTAGTCCTTTTTCGCAATTAAACCCTCAATCGCTAAAATTAAAGCACCAAAATTCTCATGCCTCTTTATAAACATATTATAACAGATAAAATATCATGCAAATAATTTTCTCTAACCTCGAATTAGTGATTCCGAGATCACTGTTCCGACTAGCCCCTAAATCGGGCTGTTACAAGAAGCATCACTGACATCTATCAAAGATGTGATGTTGCAATAGTTGAGCCTTCAAATTTTGATGAAGCTGCTAGAGAAGAGTGCTGGAAAAAGGCCATGGAAGCTGAAATGCAGATGATTCACAAAAGTGACAGTTGGGAATTAGTTGACAGACCAGATCAGAAGAGGGTCATTGGTGTGAAGTGGGTGTTTAGAGTCAAGTACAATGCTGATGGCTCTTTAAATAAACACAAGGCAAGACTTGTGGTGAAGGGATATAGCCAACAGTATGGGATCGACTTCATTGAGACCTTTGCTCCTGTTGCAAGGTTAGACACAATAAAGCTTTTGTTTGCCTTAGCAGCTCAAAAGGGCTGGAGAGTGCATCAGCTGGATGTCAAGTCTGCTTTTCTGAATGGCTTCCTCAAGGAAGAGATCTTCATTGAACAACTAGAGGGGTTCAAGGTTCCTGATGAAGAGAACAAGGTCTATAAGCTGAAAAAGGCCTTGTATGGTCTGAAGCAGGCACCAAGGGCCTGGTATGACAGGGTTGATACACACCTGTCTAGGCTCGGGTTCGAGAAAAGTGTTAGTGAACCTACACTTTATGTGAAGAAATCAGAACATGAAACTCTTCTGATTGTGTCACTTTATGTGGATGACTTACTAGTAACTGGAAGCAATAGAGAGCTGATTGATGAGTTCAAAATGCAAATGTAGAGTGTTTTTGAGATGACTGACTTGGGAGAAATGACATATTTTCTTAGCATGGAAGTAATTCAAACTGACCAAGCCATCTTTATAAGTCAGCAGGCTTTTGCACTAAAGATCTTAAACAAGTTTTGTATGTCAATTTGCAAAACTGTCAGCATACCAGTGGCTCAAGGTGAAAAATTAACAAGCAATAGCAGTCATGAAAGAGTTGATGAGAAGGAATATCAAAGCTTGGTAGGTTGTTTGCTTTACTTAATAGCTACTAGGCCTGATATTATGTATACTGTTAGCTTACTGTCTAGATTCATGCATTGTTGTGATATTGTTCATTTTAAAGCAGCAAAGAGAGTTCTCAGATATGTGAGGGGACTTTGAATTTTGGAGTGAAGTATGAGAAGGCAAAAGAGCTCAAATTGATTGGTTATTCTGACAGTGATTGGGCAGGATCCATTGATGACATGAAGAGCACTTCTGGCTATTTCTTTACTCTTGGCTCAGGGGTCTTTTGTTGGAGCTCAAAGAAGCAACAAACTGTTGCTCAATCGACAGCTGAAGCAGAGTACATTGCAGCTGCTGCAGCTGTTAATCAAGCCATTTGGCTTAGGAAATTGCTGTGTGATTTGAATGAATAACAAATTGAAGCTACTGAAATCAGAGTTGATAATCAGTCAGCAGTTGCCATAGCCAACAATCTTGTTTTTCATGGCAAAACTAAACATTTTAAGATTAAATTTCATTTTGTTCGAGAGGCTGAACAATCGAGGAAGTGAATCTGATTCATTGCAGCTCAGAAAATCAGTTTACTGATATTCTAACCAAGTCTCTCGGTGCTACAAGGTTTGATACTTTAAGAAGAAACATTGGTGTTTGTTGCATACAGTCCAAGGAAGAGTGTTAAACTTTGGCCTGCAATGCAACAATAGACCAACATCAAAGCTGAACCAGTGGAGCAACAACATTTTGTTTATTTTGTTCATTTGTGACTCCTTTAGTTACTTTGTAATTTGACCTTAAAGTTAGTAGAATTTGTTGATGATTTGAATTTGATGTAATGGCTGATATGTCAGCTTCTTTTGTGTGTAACTTAAGTTAAGTTTTAGTCTTGTATTAGTGGGAGTAGTTATACATTAGGTAACTGCCATATTTTCATTGTAACATATATGTTTTTCATCTTAATGAAAAAAACTGAGATCAATTTTTCAATCATCTTCTTGTTAAAGTTCATTTTTGCTTTGCTTTAACTCTCCTTTGTTTTCTGTAAAAAAAAAAAAATCCAACATATGGTATTTTTGCCGGATGAAATATGAGAGAAGAAGTCAAAACCCCCAACAAAGACTGACTAGCAATGATTCAAAGAAGGTTGGGTGATGGAAATACGTCACATATTTCGCGAGGGGAATCATTGTGTTGATCATTTGGCCAACCTAGCTCAAGATGTGCCATTGAGTGTATTACAACTGTTGAGCCCACCATCAAGCCTAATCCCTCTCCTATAGGCGGATGCTTGTGATTATGAGTCGTCGAGTTTGATTTTTGTTATATGTTCAATCACTTTGTACAAAAAAAAAGGAAAAAAAAACAAAAAAAGTCAACATATAGTAAATTAAGAGGTAGGCGAGGGCATGGGCTCTCCTTTTTTGAATTTATCTAAAAATTAATAATTCAATTTAAATTATTTCAACACAAAATTTTTAATTTTATTTAGACAATTCCTTTTTATTTTTTATTTTGGCTCAAAATAGAAAATTATACGACTTACTTCTGATCATGATCAATTAAATGTAAAAGTGTTAGGATATTATTATGAGATATTATGTTTTAGCAATTTGATTTCTAATGGGATGTTATAAGATATTATTATGGGATATTATCTCTTAGCAATTTGATTCCTATGTAACTTGAAATTGAATTGAATTGAATTTATATACACCGTATATATAAATTAAAAGACACTATATAAAACTTTCAAAATCAAATTCTTGCCTTTAAATTTTGTGAAAATGAAGTTTCTCTTCCAAAAGCAGCGGACAACTCCACCCATTTGATCATCGAAATTAAGAAGAAGAATAAGGCTTAAGGCATCTATGGTTATATAACCCATGGAAAAATATTGAATGAACTGGACAAATTAAAAATTTTATAAATTATTGTATTTTACATTTGGAGAAGCAGAAACAGAAAATGTCTGATGTGACCTTCACATAACAATACAGCATAGACCGTAAAAATATTATGCAAATAAACAACGATAAAGGAATTGATAGTAACAACAAACCATTAACATCCTTAAAATTAAAATTATGTAATGAGAGACATGATCTTGCAATGTGTCTATAATAACAGGTGGCATGAATTAGAAAGCATAATTATTTTTATATTTTAGAAAACAAATATTTTAAAGTTTTTTTTTAAAATATATTTATTGAAAATGTGAAAAGAATATTTATATTTTTAATGAGTAAGAGCTAATTTGATAAAAATTGAAAATGTTGATGGCTATAAAAGTTAATTTGCCTTTTTCAGCTTGATTGCCATGTTAACATCTAAGGACATAGTTGGATAGGAGAGTGAGGAAAAAAAATATATTTAGAGTTATCAAAAGGTTAAAATAAAAATAATAGATATTTTTAACCTTTTATTCAAAATTAAAAAAATTTTAAAAATAAACTTCGAGATTTTTAAATTTTATAAAATTTTATAAAATTTTATCCTGAACGATATAAAGAAATTTTAAATTTTATCCCGATAAAATTAAAATAATTAAAAAAAAAACCTTTGAAATCAATATATTTCACGCTTTCTTCAGTGAAATCTTTGGTGGAAGCGCTGCCTTCTCGTCTCTCTCAAATCCTTTCAAGAATCAGAACAAAGAACAGTGAAGATCAAAATTCAATCTCAAATTAGGTAAAGAAAAAGCATCTCAATTTATTCATTTTTTATTCCTTTCTTAAATTGCGTTTTTCTTTTAATGTGTTCTCTAGTTTCTTGAAACCCACGTAACCAATTCTCATTTCATTTCTACTATCGAGTTCAGACGAGGTTTTTAATATCGTCACCAAATCAGCGTTTGGCTTCATCTACGGAGAAGAGGCCGTCTGTCACTGGGCTTCAAAGCAAGAAGCTCGGTTCTGCTGCGAAGAATAGAGTCGCTCTTGGCGACATAACCAAGGATATGGTTGTGAAAGCAGGTCACGAGCCTTGGTAACTCAATCAAAACCCGTGGTTCGTTACTTTCTTGAATTTTAGGAATCTACCTTTGCAGTTGATATAACTCTGGTTCAATTTAATTTTTTTTCTCTGTTTAACCATTAAATTACATTCCAA
Source organism: Gossypium sturtianum (assembly GCA_025698515.1). NCBI lineage: Eukaryota > Viridiplantae > Streptophyta > Magnoliopsida > Malvales > Malvaceae > Gossypium > Gossypium sturtianum. The sequence goes on from CM046944.1 coordinate 84,556,117, forward strand.
TTACTTTCAAGGAGGGTGAAATTTGATGATGGCTGTAATTATCATTTTAACAACTCCATTTTAAAGGCATGTTGGAGCTTAAAGTGATTTTGTTTTTTAAGGTGCCTTTTACCTCCAAAGTTTCCAAGGATATGGAAAATCCTACTTCGCCTGCAACTCCAATGTCTACTTGCGACCCCTTGGAGTGCTTGGAAACAACAAATGAGGGATTGTCTTCCTTGGAGCGTAGAGAGAAGGTGGAATCATTTGATGAGCCAACATCTACTCGCGATCCCTTGGAAACAAGGGATGAGTTATTAGCTTACTTGGAGCGCAGTGAAACATCGGATGAAATGATGTCGTACGTGGAGAGCTCCATGAATGTGGAGACAATGTCCATTCGCGCTCCCTTGGAGTGCTTAGAATCATTTGATGAGATATTGCCTGCTTTTGGTTCCTTGGAGTCCCTAGAGTTGGAATATTTAGAGAGTGAGGATGCTTAAGTGAGTGAATCGATTGAGACCAAGGCTGTTGGAAATATGATGAGGGAAAGGTTGAAACAGAAGCAAAAATGATAAAAAAAGAAGAAGATAAGAATAAGTTTGAGATGAACTTGTTTCATTAAAAAATGATATAAAGTTTACATGATGTCAGGTTTGGATGCTGTCAAGTAAAACAGACATCCCACCAAGCTTCTATAGCTTGTTTCATCAACCTTTTCAACATCTTCATTGCTGGTGAGCTTCTCACCTTGAGCGATGGGAGTGCTCGCAGGTTTGCAATTCTCCATACTATATCTTCGCAGGATTTTTATTGGGAACCCCTTCTGGTTTATGAAGATTGCATTGTGAGATTGGTTCACCTCCAGATTGAAGAAGTATGTCATTTCACCTAAGTCTGACGTTTCAAACTTCTCTTGCATTTGGTCATTGAATACATTCTCCAGTTTGTTGTTGCTGCCAATCACAAGTAAATCATCAACATATAATGAAATAATGAGAAGTATTTCATTACTAGTTTCCTTTACATATAAGGTGGGTTTCCTGACACTTCTTTCAAAACCCATCTCTGTAAGGTGACTGTCAATTCTTTCATACCACGCTCTTGATGCTTTCTTCAAACCGTACAAGGCTCTATGCAATTTGTACACCTTGGCCTTGCAATCGGGTATTGTGAAACCTTGTGGTTGTTCGACATAAATATTTTCCTTCAAAAAACCATTTAGGAAGGCTGACTTCACATCCATCTGATGTATTCTCCAACCTTTTTTGTAATAGCCCGATTTTGGGTCTAGTCGGGACAGTGGTTTCGGGACCACAAATCCGATGCAGAAAAAATATTTTTATTATATTTTTATGGTCTACAGTTTTATGGAATGATTTCGTGAAAATTTCATTCAAAAATTTTGACGATTAGGCACTTAATTTAGTCAAAATGACTAAATTGTAATAAGTGCAAAATGTGAGTTCTATAGGTTAAAGGTGTCTAATTGTTATGAAATTTTAAATTGGAGGTCCTTAAATGGTAATTAGACCATTGGTTAAGTTGGTGGACAAAAATGGACATGGTTAGGTATGTTTCTAAAGTTTTTCATTACGGGCATTTTAGTATTTTTGTTATTAAATGAATTAAAAAGCCAAATTAAAAGCCAATTTTTACTCATCTTCTACCCCATGGCCAAATGTACCAAGAAGAAACCATGGCTAGGGTTTTTCAAGCTTCCAAGCTTGATTGTAAGTCCGTTCTAGCCCCGTTTTTAATGATTTTTATGTTTTTGAAATCCTTGTAATATAATCTATCTATTTCTACCACTAATTTAAGAAATAATCAAGGTCTAAAATTTTACCCATGATGGACATTTGTGTATTTTGATGTCTGATGGTAGAAAATGTATATTTGGTGTATGATAAACGACTTTTGCTAAGTGATTTTCGATGACAATGCCTAAAAGGACCTATTTGTAGAAGTTGTAAAATGAGTAGTAAAAGTGTGAATAAATGAAAAATGTGGGATGTTATGAGCATGATATAGGTCCGACTAGGCTTGGGTGTAATGAAATTGAATGAAAATCATTTTACGAGCATAGGGACTAAAATGTAAAAATGTTAAAGTTTAGGGGCAAAAATGTAATTTTGCCATAATGTGATGTTTGGACTGATTTGAGTAATGTGAATATTAAATAAGCTAAATTTTATAGATCAAGAAAAATGAAGTTCGGACCTTGATCAGGGAAAGAATAAGGTGTTTGACGATTAAATCCCATTTCTACTATTTTTTGTACCGATGTAAGTTCGTATGTAAATAATGCATCGTTTTATTAATGTTTTAAATGTTTTAATATTGTATGGATTATGATTGACTCCTTGGATGTAATTGATAAAGTTTGACAAGTGAGAAATCCCGGTTGAACCTTAGGAATAGGTAGGATACGAATGTCATGACATTAGGGTTATTTGAGAATATGTGTAAGACCATATCTGGGATATGGCATCGATATAAGACTTCGTGTAAGACCATAGCTGGGCTATTGGCATCTATAAGAGATCCCATATAAGACTATATCTGGGATATGACATTGGTATAGTATTGTGTGTGCGAGATTCCCGAGTATCCTTTAGTATTCCAAGTTGTTCAACGGGAAATTCAACGAGTATGTCAAAGTTGTGAAAGGTTATGATTATGTTGTGAGTTAGTACAGGTACGTACGTAAAACTCATTTACTAATGAGCTCGATATGTGATGAATCCCTCGGTAAGGTTATGAATGATTAAGTTATGATTAGAAGATCTTGATACTATTTATGCCAAGTTCATCATTTTTATTTGTATGATACATGTGTGATTATAATGCTTATTATTTGCATATGAACTTACTAAGCTATATAACTTACTCCCCTTTCTTTTCCCTTGTCTTATAGTGTCACCAAGCCAGCTCGGGGATCGAAAACTGTAACACCTCTTACCCATATTCGATGCTAGAATAGGGTACGAGGCATTACCGGAACACATACACTTAACCATTCACATGCAAGCATACACATCCTTGAAATGCATCATCATAGACTTTATAACATAACAAAAATTGGCCACATTAAATGGCCTTATACAACAATAACCATCAAATAGCATAGGCCAACATTCTAGGCCAACTCATAATAACATATACACATAATCAAGTCCCTATACATGCCATAGACTTAAAAAATACTTGAAGATCGTTGATACAATACCAATCAATAACTTGTTAGTGTGATAGAATCTCTGACGACCTCCAACTCGAGCTAGCATCTGTGACACTATAGGAAAAAGGAAAGGAAGGGGGGGTAAGAATTATAGCTTAGTAAGTAGGTATGTAAATAATAAACAATTTATTAACATGCCTTTAACAATCCTCATAATATGTTCTCAAGATAATGCAATCATAATTACACGGAGTTCCACCATTTACTCATGTTCATCTTAAGTTGTCTACTCGAGTCACAGTCACTAAATTATTTATATATCAAGCTACAGAACTCTAAATTAAGATCCGTTAATTTTCCCTGAAACTAGACTCACATATCTTATTAGTATAAAATTTTCATAATTTTTGGTTTAGCCAATAAGTATAGTTTATTCTTTAAAGTCTCCCTTGTTCTGCTGTCTAACAGTTTTGACCCTTCTTCACTAAAAATTAATTTTCTCTTCGTACGAGATTTGGATGATGTTTCCGTTTGTTTCTATTGAATTTAGACTCATTAATAAATTTAAACATATAAATTATAAACCATAATTATTTTTATAAAATTTTAGTGATTTTCCAAAGTCAGAACAGGGGATTCCGAAATCATTCTGACCCTGTCTCACAAAAATTCAAATATCTCAGAATATGAAATTATTTCGCTTACACCGTTTCTTTTATGAGAAAATAGACTCAATAAGATTTAATTTCATATCTTATTTAACTTCTAATAAAATTTCCACCATTTTTGATGATTTTTCAAAGACACATAACTGCTGCTGTCCAAAACTGTTTTATTTCTAAATTTCACTCTTTCATGTTTTCTTTATAGTAACTTTCATTGTAACACTTACTCCGTATCAATCTTACCAAAGTTCGATCACATATCGAGCACATTGCTCATAATTTTACACACACATACCTGCACTTATTGACCACATAGTCATATTCGTTTGCACTTAATCATTTCCCATTGAACGCATCGGAATAATAACGGATACAAGGAAATTTGCACATAAGTGCCACACTAGTAGCTAAAGATACTTCATATCACACTTTTCACATAGGCTCGCTCTCGAGCTATTCACATTCACGGGTCTACTCACACAAGCTGTCGGTCATATGTAACTACTCAATGCTGCTCACACAAGCTATCAGGTATCCGCAACACATGCCGGATTACCCAGCCACTGGTAGAACTTATAAGACCAGCACCCGTTTCACATAGTTACAATCTCGGGTCTGCTCACACAAGCTGTCGATCATGACGAAACTACACGGTGCTACTTACACAAGCTGTCGAGTATCTGTAACACATGTCGGATAACTTAGCCACCGGTAGAACGTACGGACCAGCACCCGGATCACTTATTTCACTTAGATTTCACATAGGTTTCTAATGAACATGTCACTCGTATCCATTTTTATTCCTAAGGTTCAACCGGAAAATTTCTCACTCGTCGATATTTTGTCAATTACATCAAATATTCAGCCACAATTCATACCATTTATCAAAATATGAAAACGTAAGTAAAAACGATGCATTATTTACATACAAACTTACCTCGGTAGCACAATCGGTGAAAAGGACTTATTCGCTATATTCTTTGTTTTTCCCCCGTTCTAAGTCCGAATCTCGTTTCCCTTGATCTATAACAACACATTTAACTCATTTATTCATCCTGCTACTCAAATTAGCATAAATTCACATTTTGGCAAAATTACATTTTTGCCCCTAAACTTCTTCATATTTACACTTTTGCCCCTAGGCTCGTAAAATGATTTTTATTCAATTTCTTTGTATTTTAAGCCTAGACAAACCATTTTAATAACTATAACAGCCCAAAATTTCCATTAAAACACACTTTTATGACACATTTTATAACTTTTACAAATTAGTCCTTTTAGGCATTTTCACCGAAAATCACTTAGTAAAAGTCATTTCTCTAACCATAAACATGCATTTTCTACCATTAAACACAAAAATACACACATATTCATCTTGTTTCAAAACCCAATACTTTAACCATATCTCAAATTCGTGGTAGAAATAGATAGATCTTGTTACGAGGATTTCAAAAACGTAAAAATCATTAAAAACGGGGCTAGAACGAACTTACAATCGAGCTTGGAAGATTGAAAAACCCTAGCCATGGTTTTCCATTGTGAAATTTGGCCATGGGGTTGAAGATGGACAAAAATTGGCTTTTAATTTTGTTTATTTAATCATTTAATCACTAAATGACCAAAATGCCCCTAACTTAAAAATATTCTATTTCACCTATTTCATTTCCATTTTTTTGTCCAAAAAATTAACCAATGGTCTAATTACCATTTAAGGACCTCCAATCTAAAATTTCATAACAATTGGACACTTCTAACATGTAGAACTCAACTTTTGCACTTTTTACAATTTAGTCCTTTTGACTAAATTGAGTGCCCAAAGGTCGAAATTTTTGAACGAATTTTTCACAAAATCATCCCGTGAAATTGTAGACCATAAAAATATAATAAAAATAAGATTTTCCTCTTCGTATTTGTGGCCCCGAAACCACTATTCTGACTAGGCCCAAAATCAGGCTGTTATAGAAACTGTCGGAGATCCATTCACACTATCAACTTAATATTTTGGGTACCATTGATTTTAATATTTTGAGTTATGGCATGTATAGGGACTTGGTCATTTTTGTTATGTGTCATAATTGATTTAGCCAAATGTGTTGGCTTATGTTGGCTGATAATTCATTTTGTAAATGGCCATTGAAATTGGCTAATATTGGTTTAAGTATATATATGCATATGGTGATGCTTTTCATGGATGTGGGAAATTGCATGATTTGAGTTGAGATATATATGATGTTTGTGTATGATAAATGATAGCATATGAATAGGGTGTTGATGCCTTAGTTGTGGCTGATTTGGTTGATGGTATATGCTTGGAATGGTTCTATGTTTGTTATGTAGGTTTGTGCATGGAAGGGTGACAAAATGGCTTGCTAAATAGCCTTATTTTTTTCCTCACGGGTAGACACAGGGGCGTGTGTCTAGGCCGTGTGAGACACACGGCTTGCCCCATGGGCGTGTGTTCCGGTCGTGTGTCCCCTGCACCTTAATTGTTGCAAAACAGAATGCTCAGTATCGAGCACACGGGCAGAGACACGGGTGTGTGTCTTAGCTGTGTGGACGGCACGGCCTTGAACACGGGCGTGTGCACTGTCCGTGTGAAGTTTGCACCTATTTTATGAAAAATTATGAAAAATTAAATCGACCACACAGTCTAGCACATGGGCGTGTGGCACGGCCGTGTGGCACAAGTCAGAGAGCACCCTAATTTGAACACGGCCTGAAGCACGGGTGTGTCCCAGGGTCACACGGGCGTGTCCCTTGGGCCACACGAGCGTGTGAGCCATGCTTCTAGTAAAAAAATTCTAAGTTTTGTAAAATTTTCTAAAGTTCTCGGTTTAGTCCCTAACCACTTCCAAAGCATGTATTAAGCCTCGTAGGCTCGTTTTAGGGACGTTATGAATGTGTATGAAAAGTTTTTAATTTGGATGGAAATGTATGACTCAAAAATGTATGTTTGCTTGTGTTTATGTCCGATAATGCCTTGTACCCTGTTCCGGCGTTGAATACGAGTAAGGGGTGTTACATTTTTTAGAAGTAAGAGTCAACAACAACCTTATGGTGTCTAACCTTGCAACAGGGGCAAATGTTTCAGTGAAGTCTACTCCATATTGCTGGCTAAATCCCTTCACAACCAACCTCGCTTTATATCTCTTGACTGATCCATCAAGATTCATCTTGGTTCTGAACTGTAACAGCCCGGTTTAGACCCTAGTCAGAATAGTGGTTTTGGGACCACAAATTCGAGGTCGGAAAAATATTTTAATATTATTTTTGGTGTTTAAAATATGTGATTGAGCATGTGTGAAAATTCTGTGTGGAAATTTTATCGTTTGTGTGTCGAATTGAGAAAAAAGACTTAATCGTATAAAATGTAAAAGCTGTGTGCTGATTGTTTAAGTGCTACATTGCTAATGTCTTTATAATGTGGAGTCCTTAAATTGAAATTTTACCCTTGGGAGAATGCATGGACGGTAATGGATATAAATTAGTGGAATTTTAATGTTAATATTAGGGATATAATGGTAAATAGTATATTAAAGTTAATATAATTAAAACAAAACATTTGATGGCCATTTTTTATCATCTTATTCCACCGAAATTAGAAAATAAAAGAGGGTTTATGAGCTTTGAAGGTTTCGACAAGCTCAAGCTTCAATTGGTATGTGTTTTTGACTCGGTTTTTGATGATTTCTACGTTTTTATGGTCGTTGCTTTGTGTTCTATCAAACCCATGCTTTAATTTTAGAATTCGATGAAGATTTTGAGATATGCCATTGATGAATATGTAAGCTTTGTGATGAGAGTTGGTGGAATATGAAAGTTTAATGTTGGGTTAACATACTTTGTAACACCCCATACCCGAGTCCGAGGCTCAGACCGGATACAAGACATTACTATGCTTGACTTACTTAATCATGACATTACGGGCTATAAAATTTCATTCCGAAATTAAAACTTCTCATTCTTAAACAATTCGTACGTTTCGTGGGCCTACGAGGCCTTAAACTCGTACTGGTAAACTTTCGGAACCTTATCGAAAAACTTTTCTTTGAAACAGGGGTTACACGCCCGTGTAATATAAGACACGCCCGTGCATAGGCATACACGCCCATGTCCTCAGACCGTGCCAAAAGAAACTCAGTATTCTGCCAATTTCCACACGGCCCTGGCACACCCGTGGACCTAGACCATGTACTACATCTTGATATACTGACTTATTCCACACGACTGGGGCACACGCCCATGTTCTAACCGTGTGTCATGCACGGCCTTAACACATGGCTGTGGGATTAATCCGTGGTCTATCCTTACTTATAAGACTAAGGTGCAGTTTACGCACGGCCTAGACACACGCCCGTGTGTCTAACCGTGTGGGTACTTAGAGGCTATTTACTAAGCCAATGGCCACCCTGAAATCAATGATCAAATCCAATATTCAATTCAACAACTCAATTACTACCTATATCATGAACTAGAATGCATACTTAATTGATAAATAAAAACATACATACTTAATCATTTAAGGCCAATCTCTCTAGCCATATAAAAAAGAATTCTAGGCTTGATAACCAACACTTTAACACAAAATGAAATGCTTCCTATACATGCCATACTTAAAAAACTACTTGGCTATACCAAAATAGCGATTGATAGTGTGCTCCGAGCTCCGATGACGGTGATCCTCGATATTAGCTTGGCGGGACTACATGGAAAGAAAGAATGAAAAACATAAGTGTTTAGCATAGTAAGTTTGCACATAATGCATATAACAACATACTTGCTTCATATAGACCATTTGATATAAACAATGGTATCATAAATTCAGCTATAAAGCTTACTTACTCATACTTGATTCTTACATATCTCATGAAACTTACTAATCTCATACTTGATAGGCAAACAAGGTACCTGTATCACTTGATCACATTGATCAGCATACTTGAACATAATACTCATAATTTCTAGTTCATCATTCATAACATGAATAATACTCATTTTCACTTGATAATAATTTTGCTTACTTACTTTTCTTGTTATCTCATTTGAGCTTAACTCGTTTGCCCGATGAATTTATATGAATAACCGAGGATACTAAGTCTCATCTTAATTTCGAGGCCATGTCTTGACATGGACTTATACGAAGTCTTTCTCGTTCTCACCAATGCCATGCCTTGGCTTGGACTTATATGGGATCTCTTTCTCTTGATAACTTTTCAATGCCAAGCTTGCCTTGGTCTTACATGATAACTTGTTGAATGCCAAGCTTGCCTTGGACTTACATGATAACTTATTCAATGCCAAGCTTGCCTTGGTCTTACATGATATCTTACTCAATGCCAAGCTTGCCTTGGACTTACATTATAACTTATTCAATGCCAAGCTTGCCTTGGACTTACATGATATCTTACTCAATGCCAAGCTTGCCTTAGGCTTACATGATAACTTATTCAATGCCAAGCTTGCCTTGGACTTACATGATATCTTACTCAATGCCAAGCTTGCCTTGGACTTACATGATAACTTATTCAATGCTAAGCTTGCCTTGGACTTACATGATAACTTATTCAATGCCAAGCTTGCCTTGGACTTACATGATATCTTGCTTGCTTTCCGATGCCATGCCTCGGCTTGGTCTTATACGAATTTTCTTGTTTCATGGGGTAGATCGAGTATCCTAAGTTATTCAACTTCAATCGGGGCTTTCTCATGCTTGATCTCATTAATTTCTTTGTTTAACATAACATTAAACATTTTTCATAATAACATTATACATTATACTAAGCAATTCAATGATATAAATCATAAAGCTTAGAAATCATACAAACTTACCTCAATATACAAAATGTAGCTAGGTATGAAATTTAGTCCTCGACCTTGTTCTTGCCTCGGTTTCGATCCGGGCTTCATTTTTCTTGATCTATAGTCATAAATAGATCATTTAAAATTCACATTGACTAAATTGACCCTTTACTCATACTTGGGAAAAATTACTATTTTGCCCCTATACTTTCTCATATTTGCACTTTTGCCCCAAGGCTCGTAAAATAATTTTCATTCAACTTTCTTAGACTACATGCTTAGCTGATTCATTTTCTCTACTATAGTTGTTGAAACCATTTTAAAAATCGTGTTTTGAAAACGGGGATCGACTTTAAAAACAAAATGGGAGTCGCCACCAATCCCTTTTTACTTAGGTGTGATTGGATCACCTTGTAAAACGTTTTATTTTAAAACATTTAATTTTGGTCTACGAAAAACAAGAAAATGGATTTGGGAGTCGGTTACGTACGAGGAAGGGTTAGCACCCTCGTAACGCCCAAAAATTGGTACCTAATCGATAAAATCATGTCCGAATGTTGAAAATAAAGAAAGTTACACAATATGATCCTTTTATTAGAAAGAAAACCAAGATTTACTTATCCCAAAGAAATAAAGTACTGTACCTAGTAAGTTAAGGTATAGCATCTCATAACTTTGAAACTAAGCTCGCCTTTATTTTAGAAAATTCCTGCCTCGGGACGCAAGACGTCGAACCCAGTAAGTTAGGGCACAATGTTTTGAATTCCCAAGAATAGGTTTTTTGATTTAAAACTTGAGATTTCTTTATTCCGAAGGAATATAAATATCACATCCAGTACGTTAGGACACGACATTTTTTAAACCCTCGTAATTAAAGTCCTCTCATGATTTACAAAACTTGTTAAAAAGGGTATTTAGTTATTTAGCCAAACGGAAAATCGCAACCCAGTACGTTAGGGCACTATTTTCCGAATTTCTAAATACAAAACATTGCCTTATTTTAAAATATAGTAAGCTTGTAAAAATGTATTTTTATTTTGAACAATAATCCATGTGACAATATCGCATTTATGAACTATTATACACAAATATTAGAAAACGATTATGATACAATAGCATACAACATAAAATACAACTAAAATAACTACACTATAATAATCATAAAATAATAAATAAATAAAAGGGTATTACAAAGATAAATATATAAAGCAATATATGTAAAACAATAAAAAATACTAAATAATAAATATATAACTTAATACATATAAAAGATAATACATAATAATATATATAATAATTTTGAATAAAGATATTTTAAAAAATATAAATAATATATGTAAAACATGTTATAAAATATAATAAACTTATTACAAAAATAATTTTTTTAGAAAATAATATATGATATGATATAATACTATATAATATACAAAATATAATATAATAAATAAAAATACTAATATATAAATTATTAAGTAAAATAATACATATAGTAATATATGATAAAATAATACATATAATATATATATGAATTTCACAACATTAATAAATATAGGAAAATAATATAAAATATATAATATAATAAAATAGTTTAATATACTGTATAATAATAAAAATAAAATAAAAGGATAAAAATAAAATAAAACAAAGAAAACAGTGGTCAAATTACAATTAAAACAGATTAAAAGGAATAAATTAAAACTCTTATTAAATTACAGGGGTTAAAATAGCAATTAAAACAGACTAAAAGGATTAAATTAAAAATACGCGTTAAACCACAGGGGTTAAAATGGCAATTAAGCCTCTTTTTCAAAACGGCGTCGCTCCAATTTTTACCTTTAGACTGCCTGAGGATTCAGTTGAAACAGAATATGAAATTTGGGGCCAAATTAAAAATAAAATAAAATTTAAATTAAACAGAATTAAAAATAATAAAAATGCGGGAGGACTGAAATGGCAACTAAGCCATTTAAAGAAAATACGCGGATCCTGAGGACCGGGTCGGGTCAACACGCGGATCCAATGGCCCAAAACGGTGTCGTTTTTAATCTTATTGGCAACCTTCAAAACGGTGCCGTTCCCAAACCCTTATAAAAGTTATTTTTTTAACCAAAAAAAATCATTTGAATCATCCGTTTTAAAAAAAAAACTTTCAAAGACAAAAAAAAACTCCCAGACTCCTCTCGTCTGGGTTTTGATCTCCGGAGCCTCGAGATACTTTCTGTGCGCGCTACACGCGCAACCACGGGTGGTGGCCAAAGACCGAGCCTCTTCTGTTCGAGCCCTCCAAAAGGTAAACCCCCCCTTTTTTATTACTATTTTGAAAATAAAAGATGCACAAAATATAAAAAATAAGAAAATAACAAGAGAATAAAATATTGATCACCTTAAAAAAAATTGTATTCTGTTCAATATTTTCTTTTTTTTTTGTATTTCTCTGTGTATTTTTTTGTATATTCTTCTCCCCCTTGTTACAGGTTTTCGAAGGCTTTTATAGCCTTAAAAATAAAAAGTAAAAAGGAAAATTAAAACTTGTTGCCATATTTGCTTCGTTTTGCTACTGTCTTTCCTTTTTGTGCAGGTGATCGACGAGGATGCGGCGACGATGCAGGGCTCGTGTGCGTTGATGGTGGCGCGACTGAGGGCTGACGGATGCGGCATTTGCGGCGTGACTATTGGTGGCCTAAGTGCAAGGATTCTGTTGCGGCGCCTAGGGTTTCCTCCGAAACCCTAGGCCACTGAAAATGTTTAAGCTCTTGGGCCTTTTGGGCCACGAGTGTAGGTCGGGTAATTAGAGTCTGGTTTGGTCAGGACTGGGGTGTAAGTGGGCCGATTTGGGTTTGTAGGCCACAGGTAATTGGGTTTGTAACAGGTTTTAGGCTGTAACCTCATAAAAATAGACTGTGCTGGACATTATTTATTTTTGATTTTGGTTTGCTTAAGCACGATCAAAATTGGGCTCTTACAGCTGCCCCTCTTTGCTTATTGTTGTGAAACAAGAATAGAGCAAAGACTATAAAAGGACCAATTTTGACCGATCTTGGCCAAGCCTTGACTTCTTGACCCTTGTCTTCTTCAAATGGTTTCCAACTCTACTGCAACTTCAATGGAACTTCATCTTGATTTCAGTAAGTCTGCTAGCTTTATTCTGCTTCTTGCAATTTTAAGAATGCCAAATTGATGTCTTTGATCTGCTTCCTACAACTTCAGGAAGATGAGATTTTCTGTCTTCAGTCTACTCCCTACAACTTCAGGGAGATAAGGCTGAAATTCTCTTCGATCTGCTTCCTACAACTTCAGGAAGATAAGATCTTCTGTCTTCAGTCTACTCCCTACAACTTCAGGGAGATAAGGCTGAAATTCTTTTCAATCTGCTTACTACAACTTCAAGAAGATAAGATCTTCTGTCTTCAGTCTACTCCCTACAACTTCAAGGAGATAAGGCTGAAATTCTTTTCGATCGCTTCCTACAACTTCGGGAAGATGAGATCTTCTGTCTTTGATCTACTCCCTACAACTTCAGGAGATAAGGCTGAAATTCTTTTCGATCCGCTTCCTACAACTTCGGGAAGATGAGATCTTCTGTCTTGATCTACTCCCTACAACTTCGTGGAGATAAGGGTGAAATTCTTTTCAATCTGCTTACTACAACTTCAGGAAGATAAGATCTTCTGTCTTCAGTCTACTCCCTTCAGGGAGATAAGGATGAAATTCTTTTCGATCTGCTTCCTACAACTTCAGGAAGATGAGATCTTCTGTCTTCAGTCTACTCCCTACAACTTCAGGGAGATAAGGCTGAAATTCTTTTCGATCTGCTTCCTACAACTTCAGGAAGATGAGATCTTCTGTCTTCAGTCTACTCCCTACAACTTTAGGGAGATAAGATTGAAATTCTTTTTGATCTGCTTCCTACAACTTTAGGAAGATGATATCTTCTGTCTTCAGTCTACTCCCTACAACTTCAGGGAGATAAGGCTGAAATTCTTTTCGATTTGCTTCCCACAACTTCAGGAAGATGAGATCTTCTGTCTTCAGTCTACTCCCTACAACTTCAAGGAGATAAGGCTGAAATTCTTTTCGATCTGTTCCTTACAACTTCAGGAAGATAAAATCTTCTGCTTTCGATTTGCTCCACTGCAACTTCAGGGAGATAAAATCTTCTGTTTGTAGTCTACTCCGCTGCAACCTCAGGGAGATAAGACTAAAACGTCTTCGATCTGCTTCCTACAACTTTAGGAAGATAAGATCTTCTGCTTTTGATTTGCTCCACTGCAACTTCAAGGAGATAAAATCTTCTGTTTGTAGTCTACTCCACTGCAACCTCAGGGAGATAGGACTAAAAGCGTCTTCGATCCGCTTCCTACAACTTTAGGAAGATAAGATCTTCGCTTTTGATTTGCTCCCCGCAACTTCAGGGAGATAAAATCTTACATTTTTAGTCTACTCATTTGCAACCTTAGAGAGATAAGACTAAAGCGGCTTGATGTCCTCGCTTCCTACAACTTTAGGAAGATAAGATCTTACGCTTTCGATTTGCTCCACTTTGCAACTTCAGGAGATAAAATCTTCTATTTTTAGTCTACTCATTTGCAACTTCAGGAGATAAGACTAAAACGACTTTGATCTGCTTCCTACAAGTTTAGGAAGATAAGATCTTCTGCTTTCTATTTGCTCCACTGCAACTTCAGGGAGATAAAATCTTCTGTTTTTAGTCTACTCTGCTGCAACCTAAGGGAGATAAGACTAAAACGACTTCGATCTACTTCCTACAACTTTAGGAAGATAAGATCTTCTGCTTTCGATTTGCTCCACTGCAACTTCAGGGAGATAAAATCTTCTATTTTTAGTCTACTCTGCTGCAACTTCAGGGAGATAAAATCTTCTATTTTTAGTCTACTCCGCTGCAACTTCAGGGAGATAAGACTAAAATGTCTTCGATCTGCTTCCTACAACTTCAGGAAGATAAGATCTTCTATCTCCCCGATATTGCTACACCATCCGTTGAGGGTCCTGTAGACTCGGTTTAGTGTGTTCATGCTGTATGACTAAGATGCTATGACCAAACAAATGAATCAAATGCTTCTATCTATATGTATATTATGAAGATGACTCTTTTTTAGGATGCAATGATTGGAATGAATCAAATGCTCCTAATGAGATTTTCTATGATGCAAAAATGTTATGAGTATGATTCCTATTCTAGGTGTTATCACTCATCAGTTCTTCATTTTTGTTCATCAACCATTTTCTACTCAACCAGCTTGCCCCTATGTAATTTCTGAGTCAGCCCCGCTTGGATCTTGAGAAATGAAGTTGGCATCTCCCACTGTAACTTCAGAGGAATGACATTTGGTTTCTTTCATATTTCTGTTACCACTCAAAGGTACAGAACTTGAATCACTTTCAATCTGTTACACCATTCCCTGGGTGTAATGACCAGATGTATGTGTCTGAATAGATGCAGGGTATCCTGATAATGATCCTCTTTTTACACATAGATTGGCCTTATTCGTCATTTGCCAATATAGTATCACCAACGAAATTGTCTTATCCCATAAGAATCCAAAGAGATAATCATTTTTCAGTGTTTCCAGCCCTTAGGCTTGGTGAGTTCTGAACAATAGTCATGTTTCAGATTCCTCATATTATTTAGAAGCTTATAGAGTAATATGCGAAACTCCTTTTATGAAAGTGTTATTAGTCCATTAATAGTTATTTCAATATAAAATGCTTGAAAAAGATTACAGCAATGGACAAGAAAGAAATTAGTGAGGAGCATAGCTCGAAACAAATAGGCTAATCAAAGATAACCAAGGCAATAAATGAAAATTGATTGGTATATCTTAAAAAGAATAAAGTAAATATAACAAAGGCCATAGAAGAAAATTAATTTGGGTGTTTCTTTGAAAAGAATAAAGTAATCAAAGATTTAAAATGGGTAAAATGGAAAACTAGGTGGCCTAGATATCGCAGCCTGAGCTTCTTTGTTCCAACTTCTTGAGGACCATTTTAAACTCAATATGTGTTTAGGGGATCCAGAGTACTTTGTCGATGCCCTAAGTTGCAGCATACTTCCTTATTGTTAATTCAGATATAGCAAGACTTCCACATGCCCTATCTTTGCTCAAAATTTGAGCCGCCCTTTTTGGGTTTTCAACTCAAATCCCCTTTGGTCTCAAAGCGCCCTTTGCGGGTTTTCACCTTGGCCTCTCATTCTTTTTCTTTTTCTCTCTTTTTTATTATTTTTTTTGAATTTGGATTTGGATTCAAGACGCCCTTTACGGGTTTTCACCTTTCCCCTCTCAAGTAAAATACTTTTTGATTGAACCTGAATTCACCAGATTGGGCAAGTCTTCGCCATCTATCTTGGTCAATATCAATGCTCCTTCAAAATAGGCCTTCATAAGGTCTTTCCCAATTTAGCATATGCTTTCCTCTGAAATTGTTTTGTAGAAGAAAGATCTGTTTCAACATCAGGTTCCCCTTGTGGAATTCTCTAGGATGAACCTTTTTGTCGTAAGCTCGCATCATCTGGCTGTGACGAATGGCTTTTAACCTTTCCTTCAATTAGGTTTAATTGGCAAAATTGTTTCTATTCCAATGTGTTGCCCCAACAAAGGTTTTAGCTGACGTTCGATAAGATAGAGAGTAAATGGTAGCTTCTTATGCCAATCTTTACAAGTCTTGGTCACCTTTCATCTTTTTTTTTTGGGGCAGCTTTTGCTGCACTATGATATTCTGCCTGATCTTTGAACAAACTATAAACTTTGACTTTGTACAGTTATGCATTATTAAAAATGATCATTTATGGCATCTGATCTTTTTTTTTTTTGCAAATTTGATGACTTTCGACTGTGTAACATTGACATATGAAGCTGCTTCCACCATCTTAGTGAAGTAAACGACGACTATGCCAATGAATCAATAAAATCTTTTGACGAGATTGGCCCCATCACACCCATGCCCCACATATGAAAAATTTGTGAAGAACTGGAGTGAGCCTATGAATTGTCTCCTTTAATACAGCATAACTGATAACATCCCTTTTTATGTAGATCAACAATGCTCGATCCTCATGTGTAGCCCGCATCTTAGTAGCCCAGGCATGTCCTGATATGATTGTGCAAAACATCATTGAACTCTTGAAAATAACTCAATGATGTCTCGCATTATTTCTATGGTGAGCTGGGCTTCGATCTTCATCATTTTTCTAAGCTCATAATATCCGCTGACCCTTTGTAAGGTGAGGTCTGTTTTTCATCTTGTTAAACCATTCTTAACAAGTCAGAATATATATCACAAACTCTGTCATCTTTAAAATCCTGAGATCCCCTAAACCCATCTCTTGTTCAAAAAGGGAGTCAGTAACAACGTCACTCATGATGTTGATATCTGGATACCTAGGTACGAAGGCGAACAAATCCAAAGAATAAATGATTCTAAGGATGATTATTGGTATGATCATGAATAAAGAATGAAAGAATATTCTAAAAAACAAAAGAATATACAAAGAATATGTGCTCAAACAGATGCATCTTATTGAAATAAAATTTGAACATAAGCCTATTTCACAAAAGATTTCTTGTTGCCTTTAGGCTCAAGACAACAAGCATGTTTCAAATATTACTCTAAATCCACTCTAAAAATACAATGATCCTTTCCACAGTTCCATTATTCAAAAACTTCTCAAATATTTAAGGACCTAGAAATTTTTATTCCCCGATTCCCTCTTCACTTTCAATTTCTTCAAGGGATCACAACTTTCTTGTCTCCATGATTGGGTAATGGATTCTCCACACTGGGTGTATCATTCAACTCGACAACTCCCAACTTAAGAAGCCTCTCAATTACCTTTTTAAAGGCAATACAGTTTTCTATCGAATGCCCCGTTATTCCCGCATGGTAATCACATTGAGCGTCTGAGTCATACCATTTGGGATACGGGGGTTGTAACGGCTGCAGATAATATGGGGACACCACACGTACTTCTAATAAAGTATGATATAACTCATTATATGTCATTGGAATTGGCGTAAATTGGAGCTTTTCAGAACTTTGTCTAGGGCCTGATTCTTGTCTTGTCGACCCTTGTTGCCCAGCAGTGATCACCTTTGGCTGACTAACAATAATTGCTTTTGAGTACCCTTTGTTGTATGTACTCGTATTATTCACCTCGTCATCCTTTTTCTTAGGAGTTGACCTTCTAGTGGTTTCCCCTGCCTCGATCATGCCACCCCTTATGGCATTTTCAATCATTTCTCCTGCCATAACTATATCCGCGAAGCTCTTAGTGGTGCTTCCTATCATATGAGTGATAAATGGCGGCTTTAGAGTGTTGATGAATAACATAGTGGTTTCCTTTTCCAGGAGAGGTGGTTGAACTTGCATGGCTATTTCCCTCCATCTCTGCGCGTATTGTCTAAAACTCTCGTTTGACTTCTTTTCCATGTTTTGCAACATGATTCGGTTAGGCGTCATATCTGTGACATGATTGTACTGCCTCATGAAGGCCTAGGCCAAGTCCCTCCAGGAGCTAATGTTAGCGCGGCTGAGTTGATTGTACCACCTAGACGCTACTCCTGTCAAACTATCTTGGAAACAATGAATCAGAAGTTGATCATTGTTCACATAGCCCGTCATACATCTACAGAACATCGTGATGTGGGCTTCAGGACAAGTAGTTCCATTGTACTTCTCAAATTCTGGCATCTTGAATTTGTGAGGAAGTACCAAATCTGGGACTAGACTCAAGTCTTTGGCGTCAATACCATGATGATTGTCACCATTCTCCAAAGCCTTAAATTTTTCCTTCAACCACTTACAGCGACCCTTCAACTTTTTTGCAGATTCAGCTCTGATCCCCTCTCCCTCTGCCGTGTCTAAGTCAGGGAAAACAGGATTAGTGGGGTTGTCCCCTGGGTTGGATCCCATACCAACTTGAAAATTCGTAAGCATTCCAGTGTCAGCTTGCCCTTGCTGAGGCCTAATTGTGACAGGTGGCCTCCTGGGATATTCCTCAGGTTGTGTTTGCACATGTGGTGGAGTGAATCCTCTAGGGAAATCCTCGTTGTCCTCAGCATTGACTATAGGGCCCTTTCCCTTATCCATTATTCCACTCATCATCTGGGCCATTTGGGCCATCATGTTTCTCTGGGCTTCCAACATCTGGTCCTTCATTTCTTGTTAGAGTTTGGCCATCTGCTCTTGCATTTGGTCTTGCATTTCTCTCTGGAATTGTTCCATCCTTTGGTCCATTTTCCTTGTATTGGCAAGTGTACCGTAGTGGTGTTCAGCTTCCAGATTTCCCTTCTCTTTCTCTCTATCTCTCTCTATTAATTTCAACTAATTAGACTCTTTCTATAAACTTGAATGCATATGATGTTATGTAATGCAAATGCATGAATGCAAAGAAAGAGAGGCGTTGACTCTGAATTCAATTACATTAGAAAAACTTTACTAGAAAATAAATTTCTTTACACAAAACGGATCGCATACACGGCCTTGTCCTCATAATCCAAGTGAAACATGAATCCCTTCTTCGTAAAAGTCAAGTCTTACAAACTTCTAATATATGCCTCCTCTAGCTCCTTTTACTCGATCTGGATCATGACTCCTGTTCACTTGTTAGCCTCTTCAAGAAAGCCGAGACGTGGTAATTCTCAAATAGTCTTCGTCAACTTGAATCCTTGGGTGATAAGGTTTTGTATTCCTTCACGGACTTCTCTCGTTGTATTCACTTAGACTATATTCGGACGACCGTATTATAATCCACTTTATCAAAAAATCCATTTTCTTATGACCAACTTTTCTATTTAGCAATCGAATTTGAAATCAGCACCTCTTTTATATGATGCAATGCAATCAAAACACAAGAAAATACGTTAGTACAGAAGAAATAAACAACCTAGAACAGCTATTTGGGTGACTACTAAGGTTTAGCATAGTTCTACCTAGGATAAAAACTTAGGTTTTCTATATGTGGTTTAGCTCTAAAGTTGAGGTACCCGAACCAGCAGATTCCTCGATCCTCACCCATTATAGGCTCATATGGACCGAGTTCGGTTCAGGGGAATATATTTCCCTATGGCTGCACGGAGGTGAAAACCTCACGAAGACATAAGTACGGATGTATCCCGAAAGCGATTCACTATCCTACACGGAGGTGAAAACCTCACGAAGGAGTAGCTTCTCACTCCCACTTAAGGGTGTGACCATAACGGTCATGCAATGCAATAGAACCATATGCAATAAAAAGAATCATAATAATTTATTTTTTAAAAAAACCAGATTTTTAAAATTTAGACAAAAGGACATGAAATTATCGATTTTACGGCTCGACTCTCTTATTTTCCCCAGTGGAGTCGCCAAGCTGTCGAAACCATTTTAAAAATCGTGTTTTGAAAACGGGGATCGACTTTAAAAACAAAATGGGAGTCGCCACCAATCCCTTTTTACTTAGGTGTGATTGGATCACCTTGTAAAACATTTTATTTTAAAACATTTAATTTTGGTCTACGAAAAACAAGAAAACGAATTCGGGAGTCGGTTACGTACGAGGAAGGGTTAGCACCCTCGTAACGCCCAAAAATTGGTACCTAATCGATAAAATCATGTCCGAATGTTGAAAATAAAGAAAGTTACACAATATGATCCTTTTATTAGAAAGAAAACCAAGATTTACTTATCCCAAAGAAATAAAGTACTGTACCTAGTAAGTTAAGGTATACCATATCATAACTTTGAAACTAAGCTCGCCTTTATTTTAGAAAATTCCTGCCTCGGGACGCAAGACGTCGAACCCAGTAAGTTAGGGTACAATGTTTTGAATTCCCAAGAATAGGTTTTTTGATTTAAAACTTGAGATTTCTTTATTCCGAAGGAATATAAATATCACATCCAGTACGTTAGGACACGGCATTTTTTAAACCCTCGTAATTAAAGTCCTCACATGATTTACAAAACTTGTTAAAAGGGTATTTAGTTATTTAGCCAAACGGAAAATCGCAACCCAGTACGTTAGGGCACTATTTTCCGAATTTCTAAATACAAAACATTGCCTTATTTTAAAATATAGTAAGCTTGTAAAAGTGTATTTTTATTTTGAACAATAATCCATGTGACAATATCGCATTTATGAACTATCATACACAAATATTAAAAAACGATTATGATACAATAGCATACAACATAAAATACAACTAAAATAACTACACTATAGTAATCATAAAATAATAAATAAATAAAAGGGTATTACATAGATAAATATATAAAGCTATATATGTAAAACAATAAAAAATACTAAATAATAAATATATAACTTAATACATATAAAAGATAATACATAATAATATATATAATAATTTTGAATAAAGATATTTTAAAAAAAAATATAAATAATATATGTAAAACATGTTATAAAATATAATAAACTTATTACAATTTTTTTTTTTAGAAAATAATATATGATATGATATACTACTACATAATATACAAAATATAATATAATAAATAAAAAATATATATAAATTATTAAGTAAAATAATACATATAGTAATATATGATAAAATAATACATATAATATATATATATATATATATGAATTTCACAACATTAATAAATATAGGAAAATAATATAAAATATATAATATAATAAAATAGTTTAATATACTGTATAATAATAAAAATAAAATAAAAGGATAAAAATAAAATAAAACAAAGAAAACAGGGGTCAAATTACAATTAAAACAGATTAAAAGGACTAAATTAAAACTCTTATTAAATTACAGGGTTAAAATAGCAATTAAAACAGACTAAAAGGATTAAATTAAAAATACGCGTTAAACCACAGAGGTTAAAATGGCAATTAAGCCTCTTTTTCAAAACGGCGTCGATCCAATTTTTACCTTTAGACTGCCTGAGGATTCAATTGAAATAGAATATGAAATTTTGGGCCAAACTAAAAATAAAATAAAATTTAAATTAAACAGAATTAAAAATAATAAAAATGTGGGAGGACTGAAATGGCAATTAAGCCATTTAAAGAAAACGTGCGGATCCTGAGGACCGGGTCGGGTCAACACGCGGATCCCATGGCCCAAAACAACGTCGTTTTCAATCTTATTGGCAACCTTCAAAACGGTGCCGTTCCCAAACCCTTATAAAAGTTATTTTTTTAACCAAAAAAAATCATTTGAATCATCCGTTTTTAAAAAAAAACTTTCAAAGACAAAAAAAAAAAAAAAACTCCCAGACTCCTCTCGTCTGGGTTTTGATCTCCGGAGCCTCGAGATACTTTCTGTGCCCGTTACATGCGCAACCACGGGTGGTGGCCAAAGACCGAGCCTCTTCTGTTCGAGCCCTCCGAAAGGTAAACCCCCCTTTTTTATTACTATTTTGTAAATAAAAGATGCACAAAATATAAAAAATAAGAAAATAACAAGAGAATAAAATATAGATCACCTTAAAAAAAATTGTATTCTGTTCAATATTTTCTTTTTTTGTATTTCTCTGTGTATTTTTCTGTATATTCTTCTCCCATTTGTTACAGGTTTTCGAAGGCTTTTATAGCCTTAAAAATAAAAAGTAAAAAGGAAAATTAAAACTTGTTACCATATTTGCTTCGTTTTGCTACTGTCTTTCCTTTTTGTGCAGGTGATCGACGAGGATGCAGCGACGATGCAGGGCTCGTGTGCGTTGATGGTGGCGCGACTGAGGGTTGACGGATGCGGCATTTGCGGCTTGACTGTTGGTGGCCTAAGTGCAAGGATTCTGTTGCGGCGCCTAGGGTTTCCTTCGAAACCCTAGGCCACTGAAAATGTTTAAGCTCTTGGGCCTTTTGGGCCACGAGTGTAGGTCGGGTAATTAGAGTCTGGTTTGGTCAGGACTGGGGTGTAAGTGGGCCGATTTGGGTTTGTAGGCCATGGGTAATTGGGTTTGTAACAGGTTTTGGGCTGTAACCTCATAAAAATAGACTGTGCTGGACATTATTTATTTTTGATTTTGGTTTGCTTAAGCCCGGTCAAAATTGGGCTCTTACAATAGCCATTATCAATTCTCATTATTTCTAATAGGTATGACTAATTTCAAAACTTTTACAAACTAGTCCCTATGCTCATTTTTCATGAAATTCTCTTAGAAAAAGATGTTTATCTAACATCAAACTCTCATAAACTTCCATAAAACATCCTTTAACAAGCATACCATTCATGGGTAGATTTTTGAACATGCACCTTAGCTCACTTTATAGCTAAAAATAGCTAATTCAATATACGAGAACTTAAAAAATACGAAGAATATTAAAAACGGGGCTAAGATGAACTTACTAGCAAGCTTGAAAAAAATGAAGAACCCTAGCTATGGAGTCTTCAAATTTTCGGCAAGGGAAGGAAGAAGATGAATGAAATTTTATCATCTTTTTCCTATTTTAAATCACTTATTAGACAAATGACCAAAATGCCCTTCTCTTTAAAAATTTCTATTTTACTAACTCATGTCCATTTTTGTCCAAAATTTATAATTTGGGCAAATTGCTATTTAAGGACTCATAATTAATATTCTAAAGCTATTTCATACAAAAAGCTTCTAGAAACTCATATTTTACAACTTTTGCAATTTGGTCCTTTTTGACCATTCAACTTCAATTTAGAAAAATTGCTTCATGAAACTTTCACACTAACATGCAAACATGGCATGAACCTTAAAAACTCATAAATTCACCTCGGATTCATGGTCTCGCACCACTATTCCGACTAGGCCCTAAATCGAGCTGTTACATACTTTGTCTTTGAAATTTTGATGAAATTGGCTATTTTGGACTAAATGGTGAAAATGAAAAATCGAAGGACTAAAATGTGAAATAAATGAAATATGTGGGCTTTTATGAATATAAGGAAAATTCGGCTAGGCATGTGTGAGATGAAATTATGTTAATTTGATAATTTTATGAAATAGGGACTAAAGTGTCGAAATGTGAAAATGTGAGGGCTATTTTGTAAAATGCCCTAAATATGTGTTTTGGACTAAATTGAATGAATTGGTGATTGAATGAACTAAATTTGAATATGTATAGATCAAGAAAAGAGGGATTTGGATCGAGATCGAGGCAAAGATAAAGTGCTCGATTAATCGACCCATTTTGTTACTTCGACGTCCGAGGTAAGTTCATGTATAATGCAAATCGTATAATTTATAATCATGTACTATGAAATGAATGAATATGTGATTGATGTATTATTAATGTTAATTGTGAATTTGAGAAATGTGGCACTAAGTGTGCGAAATAGAATTTATACAGTAATGAATGGCACTGTGTGTGCGAAATAGAGAAAGTATTGACTATACTGATTGGCACTGTGTGTGCGATACCGAATCAAGTTCGGTTTGATATAGAGGCACTAAGTGTGCGATGTTATTTAAGCTTCGGCTATGAATTGGGTACTAAGTGTGCGATTGAATCGAAGAGATAATGAAGATTGATTGAAATGTGGTATCGAGCATTGAGTAGCAAAATTGGTTGTAAACTAGGTGTTGGCAAAGGTATGTATGAAACCTAAGTGGTTGATAAATTTGAAAGTAGATGAATGGATGGTTATGTGAGTATTGGATATAATTGAGCATGTGTATCTTTGTTAAATTATCTTTGTGATGGTTTAATTTGTATATTGATTTGATTCAATGAGTTAATTGTATTATATTACGAACTTGCTAAGCTTTAGAGCTTACTGTGTGAAGTGTTTCTCTATTTTACAGTGTATTTAAAGTTAGCTCGGATCCGGGGATCGTCAGTGACTCAATCACACTATCGGTTATCTATTTGGTACTTTTGGGAGATGTATATATTTGAATATGGCATGTATAGGCTAGTAGATATGGTATATTTTGAGATGTTTGGATCTTGCCATGTGATATGGCTAGATAAGTTAATGAATTTGGTATATGCTTTGGGTTTGAATGAAGGATTATCAAGATGTGTATGTGTGTCCTAAGTGAATGATCTTATAACATGTTCTGGTAATATGGAGATGAAATGTTTATGCTATGATTTGGTTGAGATTAAATGGTGCATGAATTACATGTTTTGATATGTAGTTGATAATTTGGATTGGTATGTTAGATGGAATTGTAGAGGATGATGATTGATGCTATTAAGAGATTCAATTTAAGTATGTTTTGGTATGTTTGAATGCCAATTAGGATATGAAATGGTATTGATTATTGCATGTTGGTATGACCCAAGTGTGGGTGGCAAATTTGGCCTTGCAAATGGCCTATAATTGCCCACACGGTTGAGCACACGGGCGTGTGGCTCGACTATGTCATTCGAGTTTGCAAATTGAAACAAGTCAGGCTCGACCATGGGCTAAACACACGGGCGTGTGACTGGCCGTGTGGTGCAAGTCAGGCTCGACCACGGGTGAGCCACACGTGCGTGTCTCAGGTCGTGTGGACAAGTCAGTATGTATGCCCTGTTTTGCCACGGCTTGGACACATGGGCGTGTCTGAGGCCGTGTGAGGCACACAGCCTACCCACACGAGCGTGTGGCCTCTGTAGCTTTGAAAAATGTTTGATTTTTAAAAAATTTTGTATGTGTTCGGTTTAGTCCCGACCTATTTCTAACATGTGTTTAAGATCTCGTAGACCTCATTAAGGGACTATATGTGTATAATTTATTATGTTTGAATGATGATATACTTTGTGTTGTAAGATGTTAGTAAATGTTTCGGATTGATCGGTAATGCTTCCTAACCCTAGATCGGCGACGGTTTCGGGCTAGGGGTGTTACATGAACACCCACTTAACTCCAATCACTTTCTTGTGAACTGGTCTATCCATAGGCTTACATGTTTCATTTTTGTTGATCATGGTGATCTTATCTTTCGCAGCTGTTCGCCATTCAACTTCTTGAGCAGCTTTTTCAAAAGTGACTGGTTCTAGTTTTGCCAGATTTCACTGTTGATAGATTTTAGTGATGGACCTGGTTCCTTGTACTGGTTGTTTATCAACTTCATAATTTTCAGTTTGGTTCCCAGTGGTTCACAGATTAGGTCTTGGACTCCCTTATTCACACATCTCCTCCTTTGTTGCAGTCAAATTCCAGATTTTTGTTTCATCAAACTTCAGATCTTTACTTATGATCACTTTCTTGGTGAAAGGATTATAGATTTTGTATCCTTTCTTAATACTGGAATACCAACAAATATCCCTGGCTGCCATCTGCTGTCCAACTTACTTCTTTTCTCTTCTGGAACATGAACAAAACAGGTGCAACGAAATACTTTTAAATGTGAAACAGAAGGTTTAAAACCATACCAGGCTTCGAATGGTGTCTTCCCTTCAACCGCTTTAGTAGATAGTTTGTTTAGCAGATAAACTGTAGTTTTTACTGCCTCTGCCCAGAAATCATTTGGCAATTTACTTTCAAACAGCAAGCAGCGAGCCATGTTCACCACAATTCTATTTTTTCTTTCACTTACACCATTCTGTTGTGTAGTGAACACATTGCTTAGTTGATTATGGACACCAGCTTCTTCGCAGAATTTTTCAAACTTTTCTGAGGTGTGTTCTGCCCCATTGTCTGATCTTACCATTTTGAGCTTGCAGTCACTTTGGTTCTTAGCCATGGGTTTAAACTTGAAGAAGATTTCAACTACCTCAGACTTGTTCTTCATGAAGTACACCCAACAGAACTTTGTACTGTCATCTATAAATAACACAAAGTACCTACTTCCATTTAGCGAACTTGTTTTCATGGGTTCCACAAAATGTTAGTATGTACTAAGTGCAATTTTTCAATGGCTCGTTGTGCTGTGTTCACAGAAATTAGAGACCTCGTCTTTTTTCCAAGCTGGCATACCTCGCATACATCTTCATGTTCCACCATATTTGATAATTTTTCAACCAAGTTATTCTTGGACATTTGACTTAAGGATTTGTAGTCAACATGTCCCATTCTTTTGTGCCACAATTTTGTTTCATCCAGTGAGCTGGTATATGTTGCTGAAGTTGCTAAGTTCCAGTTGACAACAAAACTTCTGTCTACCATCTTTGTTGATATGAGCTCACATCCATTTGGATCAAGAATTAAACATTTGTTGTCCTTGAACACAAAAAAATAATTTTTCTCGAGAAGCTGTCTTACACTTAGCAGATTTTGGTCTATGCAGGAACTAAAAGAAAATTTGTGACAAGTTTAGTACCTGATGGAGTTTTGATCAAAACATCTCCCTTTCCAACTGCTTCAATATACTAGCCATTTTCAACTTTCACCTTGGAATGGAACCTTTTGTCAACATTCTTGAAGATGCTCGCATTTGCTGTCATCTAACTCGTATAACAACTATCTACGATCCAATTCTTTCTTACTCCGTTGGTGATTTCGCATGGTGTTGTGAGCTGGGCTTCGCAGGAAACTGTGAACATGAGTTCTTCTGCTTCTGTTGTCTAAGCTTCAGCATTTTTTTTGTTGAGTATGCCTTTTGTTTTTGCATACTTTCTCTACATGGCCAAAATGCTTACAATTTTTGCATTGAGCGTCAGGCCCGAACCAGCAAAACTTCTCAGGATGCCCTAACTTTTTATAGTGTGAGCATGGTGGATATTTTTTCTTTCCACCTTATTTCTTTTAACTTCTTCTTTTTATCTACCTAGCTCTTTTTTTCTTTCTGACTTGAGGAGCTTGCAGCATCTCTGTTTCTAGCTTGAAAAGCTCATTCAGCATGTCCTTCTCTGCTTGCCCTTCTTTGTTCTAGAGCATACAGAACATTGATTAGCTTTGAGAGTTAAATGGTTGATAAATCCCTCAAATCTTCCAGTGAGGATATCTTTGATTCGTATCTCTCAGGAAGTGTGGTAATCACCTTCTCAACTACTCGACTATCCGCAAACTAGTCACCTAACAGTCTTATCTGGTTCACCACTGCCATGATTCAATCTGAATATTGCTTCACAGTCTCAACTTCCTTCATATTAAGGTTTTCAAAATCTCGTCTAAGATTGATCATCTGTTCCTGCCTTGTTTTCTGTGATCTCTAGAACTCCTCCTTGAGCTTATCCCAAGCTTGTTTGGGAGTTTCACATGCCATGATTCTTGTAAAGATCACGTCTGAAGCACCGTTTTGTAGGCAGAACATCGCCTTGTGTTTTTTTACACATTTCTCATTGTGCTGTTTCATTTGAGCGAGTGTGGGATTTGACTTCAACACTGGTGGTTCTATTTCAACATTTACAACGTCCCAAGGATCAAAGGCTTGAAGATAAGTTTTCATTTTTACTACCCAGATGTGGTAGTTTTCTCCTGTAAAAACAGGGGGTGGTGGTGGTGTAAAGTTTGCTGAGGACATTTTTATGAAAATAGACCCTCAAAGATAAAATGACTCTTGATACCAATTGTTGAAAATTTGATGAGGGAAAGGTTGAAACAGAAGCAAAAATGATCAAAAAATGGAGAAGAATAAGTTTGAGATGAACTTGTTTTAGAAAAAGTGACATAAAGTTTACATGAAGGATTAAGCTCAAATAAGATGATAATAATAATAAAATATTACAACTTGGCTTAATTCAGTGACTAAATTCATATAACTTTCTTTTTCATTAGCTGGTTTCTGTCTTATCACTTGCCAAAATGTTTAATCAAAATTTATCACAGTTTCAGTGCAAGTTGGCAAGTTGGCAACTTGCAGAGTGAAGAACTCGCAGGTGAGCTCTCAAGTTTGGTGAGCTCGCAATGTTGGTGAGCTCACGGTCTCGGTGGGCTCGCACTTTTTTTTTGTGAGCTCACAGTTTTGTAGAGCTTGCATTTTTTGTGAGCTCGCAGTTCGCATGGATGGTCATTTCGCAACAAAAGCAAACAACAATCTGTAAATATTAGAGTACACATAGAAAGAAGGTCAATTTTCTTCTAGTTGAGTTGATTTTGCTTAATAGTGTGATTTTCGTATGAATGTCAGCTAATATTATTGGCTTGCCAATGCTGTTGTTTACACCAGCCTCAGGGAAGGATTCCATTGCTCATGTGATCTACCAGAACTCGCGTGATTCAGAGGTATACCATCTGTTATACTTTTGCTCTTTAAGACTTGTGCTTGATATGTTCCATCCTATTCCCGATGCTCTATAGGCAACAAAAAGGCCTCGTGCGGACTACATGGAGATGGTCCAGGAAGATATTACTGACTACATGCAAGCTACTGCCATTGATTGGCTGGTGAGGGTAAGTTATGCCAGGGCCGTTTCCACGGATTCTTCTTCTCATTATTATAACCTACCCCTTTTTCTTTCAACGTAAACACTGATCTGATTTCAACTGTAGGTAGCTGGAGAGTACAGGCTTCTACCCGAGACGGTATTTTTAACCGTTAATTAAATTGATCGTTATCTTTCTGGCAATTCAATTAACAGGGAACAGTTGCAGTTGGTTGTAGTTACCTGCATGATGATTGCTTGGTAAGATTTCATATTTCTTGTTGGTTTTTTTAAATTATATATCGTTCCATCTTGCTGCTTCTTTTTCTCCCATTGTCTTGCTTTCTTTTTCATTTTTTATTTTAAATCCTGTTTTATTTTACTTTTATTGTGGTTTGGATTTTTGAGTTTATGATTCTTGTCGCTCTTGTATGGTTAACTTTATAATTTTATATGGGTTTTGAAGATCATAATTTTTGTTTTGATTTAAAAAAAAATTAAATCTAATTTTAAAATTTTCAACTAATCTTGTGACTGCTTTCAACATATTGAAACACCAATAATTTGCATTGCTTGTACGTAACAATCTATTCTGAATAAACTATATATTATTTAGAAAAAAAATTGAAATTTTGTAATATTATAAATTATGAAATTCAACTATTTTTTTTAATTTTATGAAATCCAAGAAAAGAAAATGAAATATAAGCTAAAAGTATAGGAAAAGAAAAACATAGAAAATAAAGATCTTAACGGTATAATGGTACATTAATAAATAGCATATATTTTAATAACAAAAGAACAGTAACATAAATCATAATTTTCAAAAACTAAACATAGTATATTTATCTTTTATCTGTTAAAATTGCTCAAGACAGAACCAAAAACTTGTAGAGAAAAACAACTTCAAAAAAAAACTTTTGATTTTTAACTTCTAAACTTTCTTACTTTATTATATCTAAATGATTACAAACTATTTATAGGCTATAATTTGCCCTTAAAAAAAACTGAAAATATTAAAATCTAATAATAGCCATAAGCCAATGACTCTTGACCTTTCATTCCCCTAAAAAAATTTTAAATTAAACCCATTAAAACATAACTCTCGACCTTTAACATTTAACGTTTAATCAACAAAACTCCCCCGTAAACTTAAATGCTTCTGCCATCCTTCATGCCGATTAATTTCTTGCAGTTGTCGAGAAGTACCATCGGTAGCGGTTTCGTGAAGATATCCGCGACTTGGTCCCGGCTTGCCACTTGCACTAATTTCACACTTCCTTCCTTTACATGATCTCGAATGAAGTGAAAGCGAATGTCAATGTGTTTGCTTCTCTCATGATTCACTGGATTCTTTGCCAACTCAATTGTTGATTTATTGTCAACTCGTATCTCAGTCGCACCGAGTTGTTGTTGCTCCAACTCGCCCAACAAGTTTCTGAGCCATATAGCATGACATACACACCAAGACGCTGCCACATATTCAGCTTCACATGTCGAGAGCGTCACGATTGGTTGCTTCTTTGAAAGCCAAGTAAACGTCGTGTTACCCATAAATAACACATAACCCGATGTACTTTTCCGATCGTCTAAGTCTCCGCACCAATCACTGTCGGAGTACCCAATCAACTTGTAATCTTCCACATTTGAATAGAATAACCCGAGTGACACCGTTCCTTGGACGTACCGTAGGATTCGCTTCAACGCCTTCCAATGTGAATAAACAGGCTCCTCCATGAACCGACTTACAATGCCAACACTTAGCGAAAGGTCAGGCCTTGTGCAAGTGAGATAGCGAAGACTTCCCACCAAACTCCGGTATTTGCTCGCGTCGACTCGTTCTCCTCCATCGAATTTCGAGAGTTTTACACCTGGTTCCATTGGTGTTGATACTGGTTTGCAATATGCCATCTTGTACTTCTTCAAAATTTCCTTTGCATATGCCTCCTGTGACACAAAAATACCCGTCTCTTCTTGTCTTACCTCCAAACCAAGGAAAAACTTCATCAAACCTAAACCTGTCATCTCAAATTCCTGTGTCATTGTGCTCTTAAAATCTTGTATCATCTCACCATTGTTCCCCATAAAAATGAGGTCATCAACATAAAGAGCAACAAATAACATATTACCTCCATTCTTCTTCACGTAAAGGGCATGTTCATAGGGACATTGTTCAAACCCATTCTCCTTGAAGTATGTATCGATACGAGTATTCCATGCCCGAGGTGCTTGCTTCAACCTGTAAAGTGCCTTCTTCAATTTCAGCACCTTCTTCTCTTCTCCACTTTTCATGTACCCGGGTGGTTGATCGATGTAGACTTCTTCTTCGAGCACACCATTCAAGAATGCCGACTTGACATCCATTTGAAATATCGGCCATTTGAATTGAGCCGCTTGTGAAAAGAGCAATCGGATTGTCTATATTCTTGCAACGGGAGCAAACACCTCGTCATAATCGATTCCCTCATTTTTCTTGTATCCCTTTGCAACAAGTCGCGCCTTGTACCGTTCTATCTCGCCTTGAGCATTCATCTTTCTCTTAAACACCCACTTCACACCAATGGGCTGACTTCCTTTCGGCAACTCCGTTAACTCCCATGTGTTGTTGCGGTCAATTGCTTTAATCTCCTCATCCATGGCAGTTTGCCACTTCTTGTCTCGCACCGCCTCTTCAAAACTTATATTCTCGAAATCTGCCAAAAGACATACAATGTGTACCTCATTTGTTGAATCATACAAATCTTGCAAACTTCACATTTTGGGTTGTTGCAGTTCATCTTCGTCATTGGTAGTTTCAGGATTTATCGGTATGATTGTTGATGTAGCGGTTGATGATCCTCCATCTTCGATGATAACCTCCGTTGAGTTATTCCAATCCCACTTGCTTGTTTCATTAACTCGTACATCACGACTCACTACAACCTTCTTGCTTATCGGGTCGAGTAGCTTGTATCATTTTGTTTTCTCATCATACCCAATAAAAATAAACCTTTTGCTTTTGTCTTCGACCTTCATTCTTCGCTGATCTGGCACGTGTGCATAGGTCTCACTACCGAATACTTTGAGATGAGAAACTGTCGATTTTTGTCCGCTCCATGCCTCTTGTGGTGTTTGATCATTGAACATCGCATGTGGACACTGATTTTGCACATAGATGGCACATTGCACGGCTTCCGCCCAAAATTCCTTCAGTATCTTCTTGCTCTTGAGCATTGACCGAACCATGTCGAGAACAGTCCGGTTCTTCCTCTCGGCCACACCGTTTTGTTGGGGAGTGTACGGTGCGGTTAGGAATCATTTTATGCCTTGCTCCTCACAATACTCCATGAAAGCCGTCGAAGTATACTCCCCACCTCTATCGGATCGTACAGATTTGATGTGTCTATCGGTTGCCTTTTCCACCATCACTTTGAACTTTTTGAACACCTCGAACGCCTCGAATTTTTCTTTTAGAAAATAAACCCAATTTTTTCGTGAGAAATCATCGATAAAGGAAATGAAATACCTTTTACCGCTAAAAGATTCGGGGGTGATTGGTCCACATATGTTGGTATGAATCAATTCGAGAGGTTACTTAGCCCGATATTCTATGTAACACCCTTAACCCGTATCCGTCACCGGAATAAGGTTAAGAGGCGTTACCGGACGACAGAGACTTTTACAGACATTTCATTATACAAATCATCAAACACAATCAAGAAGTCCCTTATATAGGTCAACGAGACCTTGAACATGCTTTAGAATAGGGCCGGGACTAAACCGAACACATATGAAAGTTCTTGGAAATTTGAACGTTTTTCAAATCTGCAGAGGTCACACGCCTGTGCAGTTAGGCCATGTGTCTCACACGGCTACCAGACACACCTATGTGTCCAGGCCGTGTCAAAATAGGGCATACATACCGACTTGTCCACACGACCACCAGACACACCCGTGTGCCATGGCCGTGTGAAATTAAGCTAGCTATTGACTTGGTTACACGGCCACCAGGCACGCCCGTGTGCCACGGCCGTGTAACCTGACCAGGCACACTTCGTAGTGACCCTTGAGCCACACGGCAGAGACACACGCCCGTGTCCCTTGACCGTGTATGCAAAATAGGCCATTTGCAAGGCCAAAATGCCACCCACACTTGGGTTATTCCTACAATCTCAAACAAGCATTATTCCATACACAATTAGCAACTCAAAATCATGTCAAGTGAACAACATATCATCTCATTCAATATCATTTCTATTCATACTAACTTGTATACTAATTTGCACAACCAATTCACATATAACACTAATCATGTATCATCCTCAATTTGCCACATTCATAGAACCATCTCATTGCTCAAGCATATATACTCATATTGCATCCATATGCTTACCATAACCTTGACCATTTCAAAGGCATAAGATTATACCAAAACCAAACTCATATAGCATAGCATCACATACAAAACAAAATCACTTATCTAGCCACATCACATGGCTACATATATACATGTCTCAAACATACTCCAAAACAACTAGCCTATACATGCCATATTTAGCTATTTACACATTTAAAAGTACCAAAGTTGAGTTTGATAGTGTGGTGATGATCCTCGACGGTCCCCGAGCCTCTCATAGCTTTAACGATCTATAAAACAGAACAACACACACAAAGTAAGCTTTCAAAAGCTTAGTAAGCCATATACAAATAAACTTAGCATAAAATGCACATAACCATATTAATACATTGACATTAATGTTTCTCAATGCATATTCATCACATATTCTTTGGCTCATTTACTTAGCCATAGCTTGCCACATTCTTCAACTCAAATATCACATATACACATAGCTCATTCAAGCATAAATTCACATATCATCTCATTATTCCTATACACATATTCACTTTAGTAAGTTCATATAGACACTTACCTTTCATACACACATAGTGTACTTTTCAAACGCACCTGAAACAGATATACAGCTCACATAGTCGTTCATTTCTCGGACTTGCCCGTTGAACCGTTCAGAGATAAATAGGATACTCAGAGTGCTCGGAATAGTCGTACAATGCCAACGTCCCAGACGTGGTCTTACATGTAACCAAAGTATCGATGCCACTGTCCCAGACAGGGTCTTACACGAATCAATACGATGCCAATGTCCCAGACATGGTCTTACACGTAAATCTCATATCGATGCCAACATCCCAGATGTGGTCTTACACGAAATCTCGAATCAATGCCAACATCCCAGACGTGGTCTTACATGATATCACATAATAGACGCCTATGTCATGACATAGTTAATCCTATCTATTCCTAGGTTCGTTCGAGACTTCTCGAACACTTATAACTTGTTGATATATCCTCGGATTTCACATACATTCCAACTCGAACATTATTCATAGTAACTCAAATTTCATATATGCTTATAGAAGTTAATTCAAATACATTTATTTGTATATCGACTTACCTCGGATTCTGATATTCGATCGGATTCGATTATTCGACAACTTTCGCCTTTCCGCGATCTAAGTCCGTTTTCTTCGATTCTTGATCTATACATATTCAAATTTAACCCTTTTATTCGTCAAAACATTCAATTCAATCCAAAAACACATATTTAGGGCACTTTACAATTTAGCCCTCATATTTTCACATTTGGACAATTTAGTCTCTATTTCACAAAATCACAAAACACACCAAATTTGCTTATACCCATGCTTGCCGAATATACCCCTTGATCATATCAATCCATACATTTCATTTATTTCACAAATTAGTCCTTCAAAATTTCATTTTCTCAATTTCAACCAAATTACTCAAAATCAACAAAACTCCAAAGAAAAAATATGCTAATCAAACACATATATTCCATATTTCATCATCAAATATTTCAAAGCTCATATGTTCATCAAAGACACATTTCAACATCATCATCAATTCTCAAAACTAAAACATTGGTTTCACAGTTTACGAAGCAACGATTGCAAAAACGTAGAAATGATCAAAAACCAAAATCAAACATATCTTGAATTAAACCAAAAGAGTGCCGAAACCTAAATTTCCTTCTTTCTTTTCTTTTCTTATGAAATTCGGCCAAGATGATAAGAATATGGCCATTTTTCATGTTTCATTTTGTTATAAAATCATTAATTATCCTTTTACAAAAATAACCTTATGAAATAACATTTAAAACATATAAAATTCAAGGCTATTAATGTCCAATACCATCCACTCACTTTTAAAATGGTTTAATTGCCTCATAAGGCCTCCCCATTTAAAAGCCACAACAATTAGGCCATTAATCAAATACAATGCTACTTTTACAGTTTATGCGATTTAATCCTTTGCTCAAATTAAACACACAAATAGACGAATTAATTCACGGAACTTTAGCACATGCTTAATCATATACTGCAGACACAAAAAATAATATTAAAATATTTTACTGACTCAGATTTGTGGTCCCAAAATCACTGTTCCGACTAGGGTCTAAACTGGACTGTTACATTCTACCTTCTTTTGAAACGAAGTTCTCGCATGCTTGCCGAGTACACACTCTTCACAAAATTTTCCCTCGTAGTCCATGTCCGGTAGCCCGTGCACCATGTTCTTCTTCGCCAACTCATTTAGACCACCATAATGTAGGTGACCAAAACGAAGATGCCACAGTGACGCCTTGTCTTCTACGTCGACTCACAAACATTTTTCTCGAACGCTTCTCAAATTCAACTTGTACATGCGATTTCTCCCCATTTCAACTCGAGCGACCAAACGCCCTTGCTTATCTTTCAAGTGTAACACCCGGTCTTTCATAAGTACCGAATAACCTTTTTCCATGAGTTGCCCTATACTCAAAATGTTGCTCTTAAGGTCTGGTACGTAATACACATCTTGGATTGACCCAACTAACCCATCCTTTTGTAAATAACAAACGGTACCTTGGCCTTTTACCTCAACTTTTGACGCATCTCCAAATGACACATGTCTCGTTTCAACCTTTCGCATCTCTTTAAATAGGTGCTTGTGTCCGCACATATGGTTGCTTGCACCCGTGTCAAGGTACCACACCATGTTGTTGTTGGTGTTGACTTCGTTGTGTGCCATCAAGAGAAAACCTTCTTTCGCCTCCTCATCTTCTGTGGTTAGGTTGGTTGTCTCTTCCACCTTTTTCAAGACGCGACATTCTTTCACGAAATGCCCCGCCTTGCCACAATTGTAACACTTATCAGAGTTGAATTCCTTCGCATAGTGACCATATTTGCCACACTTATAGCACTCGATGTTGGAATAATTAGACCGACTGCCTCTTCCACGACCGCGTCCTCTTCCACGCCAATTTTGTTGGTTTGATTGCTCATTCTCCTTATAATGCCCTTCTTGATCGTGGCCTCTTCTACCTCGACCATTTCCTCGACCTCCACGGCTACGCCCTCTACCTCAAAAGTTTTGATAATAGAAAACCTTTTCATCTTTGATTGAAGCCTTGGTTTGAAGTGCTTGCTCGAGTGTCCCCTCTTTCTTCTTCTTCTTACATTGTTCATGTGCCTCGAGAGAACCGGCGAGTTCATCAACTGTGAGTGTTGCTAGATCCTTTGACTCTTCTATGGCACATACGACATTCTCGAAACTGTTAGTTAATGATCTTAAAATATTCTCCACAACTCGTGCATCGGTTAACGCTTCTCCATTTCGGTTGAGTTGGTTCACCACGGTTTGAACACGCGTGATGTAGTCGGAGACACCTTCCGATTCCTTCATCTTCATGCCTTCCAACTCACCACGAAGAGTTTCGAGGCGGACTTGTTTAACTCGGTCAGCTCATTTGTACACCTTCGCCAAAATGTCCCACGCTTCTTTTGAAGTTGTCGCACTCGCAATCTTCTCAAAGCTTGACTCGTCAATAGCTCGAAACAACATGTACAATGCCACCTTATCTTTCGATCGCATCTCTTTCAATGTCTTGTTTTGAGCCGCCGTATATCCCGCGGTAGTTGTCGGTTCTACGAAACCTTCTTGGACCACCTTCCAACCATCTTGAGACCCAAGAAGAGCTTTCATTTGGATACTCCAATTCTTGTAGTTCACCTTCGTTAGTCAAGGCAGCGGCACATTACTGGTCACACTCTCCATGGCTCTGATACCAATTTGTTAAAATTGCTCAAGACAGAACCAAAAACTTGTGGAGAAAAACAACTTCAAAAAAACTTTTGATTTTTAACTTCTAAACTTTCTTACTTTTTTATATCAAAATGCTTACAAACTATTTATAGGCTATAGTTTGCCATTAAAAAAATAAAAATATTAAAATCTAATAATAGCCATAAACCAATGACTCTTGACCTTTCATTCTTCTAAAAAACTTCTAAATTAAACCCATTAAAACATGACTCTTGACCTTTCATTCTCCTAAAAAAAATTCTAAATTAAACCCATTAAAACATAACTCTTGACCTTTAACATTTAACGTTTAATCAACATTATCCATTGTTTTGAAAATATAACACTTCTCTCTCACATCAAGAATATTGATGTTCTGTGCATGCATATGTGGTTTGTATCCTTAGTGTTTGCGTGCACAATATAGCTTTTGTAAGAATGGGGTATAACTAAAAAAGTGATTTCATGGCAGTAAATACGAGGAGATAACTAAACTAAGCGTGCAAGTGATCTGCCATATTGCTGATAACAAATACCGGAAAGAAGAGGTCAGGTTCCATTACGGATTCATTTCCAATCTTCTTTAGTCTCCACCACAACCTGCATAAACATATTTTCCCTGCAGATCTTGCAAATGGAATCCGCTGTGCTGAATTACTCGACGTTTGAAATGGCTGTCCCAACAGCTCATTTTTTTTTAAGGTAAATGTCTCACTCTTTAAGTCCATACAATGAGAAGTTTATGGAAGTTTCACCAGATTATTGACATGATTCATGCAAAATGCCAAGGCAATTTGTTTCTGCTGTAAAAATGGCCAATCAGGTATATTTTATTTGTTCCTTAGTTAAAATAGGAATCAATAGTGTTGAAACGTCAATGACCACTGACAGTAATATTTGCCTGCCATTTAAAGGATCATCCATTGCATTTCGAATGCATGGCCAACTACATTGCACAGTTATCACTTGTTGAGTACACAATGCTTCGTTATGGCCCATCGATAATAGCTTCTTCTACTGCTTTCTTGGCCAGATTTCAGCTCTCTCCCTTAGAACAACCTTGGGTACGTACGTTCCAGGCATAGTCTATTCGTGCTATACAAACTCTGAATTGTTCAGCTAATATTGAGGGGCTTGCATATTCTTTTTCATGGTATTGGATAGGATTCTAAATTGAGGAATTTCACACTGTACTCTGATTTGGGTGACTGTGTTAAGGCACTGCATCGTCTCTACCATGATGGTGGTATTGCTAATTTGGTTGCACTAAGTGAGAAGTATGGTAAGTTCAAGGAGAGTAGGTGCTCCATCTTTATGTGGTAAAGATGTTTACAACAATGTTACACAGTTGGTCTTAAGTTTTTGATAAATATGCACTTTGTGCATAAGCTGAAACACAAATTGTGTAATTTGTGGACACGTAGATTGATTAGTTTCATTGTTAATGTCAACCCGATATTCGTTATTCTAATGTTTTATATGGTCTACATCAGTACCTCTTTGTGGCAAAGAGGAACCGCCCAGCAATACCAAGGGAGTTTTTTAAAGATGTGTGAGAAGTTAATAGAAGGTTTTCAGTTTTGCTTTCGACACTTTGTTGGATTTATATTAGTTTTTAGATGTAAAAATGTTGATTTTTTTTAAAGAAAATGCCATTAACTGCAATCATTCATTTAACGTAAAATAGCAATATCATCAATAGCCAATGAATGTATCGAATGAGAATAGTCCAAGCCAAAAATGACCCCATTCTGTCTCTAAACCAAGCCTATTAAAACAATTAGCTACCTTATTGCCCAAATGGGCTACATAGCAAAAAAAAGAAAACAGTTGAGTTCCTAGCCTCATATAACAAATAGCTCAATAATTATAAATCTAATACTAAAGACCGAAGCTTAGTAATGATAATAGCACAAAAACATTCCAATAATACTTGTGAAAGCCCATAGAGTGCACATGATATAGCCCAACAATCACTGCATGAGCCTCCGCCCACGATGGCTCCCCATAGCTTGTCACCCTCGTCACAAGCCCGCCATGCACAAAACCATCAGAATTGAGGATCACAACACCAATTCCCACTCATTTTTCAGCACATTCAAGGGTAACATCGACATTTATCTTAAGAACGTGTCCGCGAAGAGGCAAACATTGAACCTTGCACGCACACATTGGAAGCACCGGCGGATGAATCAAATTATGAACTCGAAATTCATTATTGAGCCTTTTTTCCAAGTCTAATATCAGGTGAGGTGTCGTGGAATGACCTTTCATCACCCCATTTTTATGTTCATTCCAAAGGTTCCAAAGTAGAA
This sequence comes from Gossypium sturtianum, assembly GCA_025698515.1. NCBI lineage: Eukaryota > Viridiplantae > Streptophyta > Magnoliopsida > Malvales > Malvaceae > Gossypium > Gossypium sturtianum. Next base: position 84,595,376 of record CM046944.1, read on the forward strand.
CCAACAAAACGATAAAAGCAACTTTTTCAACGTCAACATGGCCATCTCTAACCAATCAATACAACTAACTGTATCAGCATGTAACAAACCATCTTTAATACTAGCAAGAGTAAAGGTATTATAAGATACCAAGCAATCACATAGATCATGCATAACGATCTCAGTTGGGCTACCACAACATGGGTAATGTGCATCACTAGAAAAAGGGGTTGAGGCAATCTCAGTAGCCATCGGTAACAAGTCATGATCAATTCTCCATGTGACACCCCTCATCTATCCTGATGCGGTACGAATGGGAGGTGCTACCGAAACACTTTCATGACAAAAGTTATTCTTTTAATTAAGAAATTAAACTATAAAACATTTTGAATAAAACCATAGAAAATAGATAAATTCAATTTTATTACCTTAAATCATGTTAAATCTATTTAGAATTTATTATAGGAGTTTGAAGGTGTCCAGGATCAATTACAAGCCTCGAAGCACTCAAAATAACTAAAATAGTGTAGTGGGCAAACTAAGGGAAAAGTACAAGTACAACTAGAGATGTACATGTACATATGAAGGGAGATGTACAAGTACATCTAGAGTTGTATAGATAGAAGTCAGATTTGTTGCTATACCACAGTATAGGGGAGCCCAAAACATGTAACACCCATACTCGACCCAATCATTAGGTCTGACCTTTAGGATGTCACATTCGTTGCCGGAGCAACTATGATTGGTTACCAGCAAATTTCATCATTAATCATTAATTTATAAGTACTACAAGTGTAAAACATAATATATAATCATTTTTGGGTCATATACGAGCTTACAAAAGCTCAATACCATCTCGAGGTCGAACTAGGACTAAACTGAAAGTTTTCAAAGTATGTTAGGTGGGTGTCGTGATTTCTAGGGTTATGTATAGTGACTTGTTGGGAAATGTGCCCATATTTTAGTAAACATGTAACTATTTTCTATTTATTTGAATGATGAATAAATAAATAAATTTAATTTCACAATTCACTATTATGTCTTTTGTATTTTCTATCTTTTATGTTTTGCATGCATAGCGAAATTGTGACACGAAAATATTAGCTCATTGATTGTCTAAAGTTCAAATTGAAGATAAGTGGCATTGTAAGAACATTTACATTGCATGAAAGACAACTTACTTCAGTAGATAATCTAAATGAGTCTATAATCTCATAAAAGAATCAAAATGAGCATTTGATTCAAATAATAAGAAGGATTATTATGTAGCCTACAATTCCAAATGGGGAGATGGCTAGTCTTGGCTATCGGAGTAGTTAACTCCACGAGTAGGGACATAGATGTATTCATTGGTAGAACAATACATTGGACTAGACCCAAGATAAATTAATTCTGAATCTATTTGTGAATTAATTCACTTGTGACGTTCATGGTGTGATTTACCTAAATCCTGAGTTAGCCACTATCGAAGCGTATGCAACTCATGTGCTTTGATATAAGTGGAGGATTATGCTCTAAAGATGATCGAGCCCATAGCCGGTATGTTGGGTACATGACTTTTGTATGGCATGACTTTACTAGCAACAGTGGAATTTATAGCTCAATTAAAGAGTTAATGATACCTTTTCATTGGCATTGTGTGGATTGATAAATATGGAAGGTGGCTAGGGTTGGTTGTTCTCGAATAAGCAATTTATCACAGTCATTTGTAGTGATCATATTAGTCATTAAGAAGACATAATGGTAGCAATTGTAACACCCCTTACCTGTGTTGACGCCGGAACAGGGTACGAGGCATTACCTAACTTAAACACATACTAACATACATTTTCGGGTCATAAAAGTTCGTTCAAATTTAAAACTTTTCAAACTTTGTCTTAAAATCTCTAATATGAGCCTACGAGGCCCAAAACAGACTTTAGAAAAGGTTCGGGACCAAACTGAGTTCTTTAGAAAACTTTGGAAAATGTCACTAAAAACAGGGGCACACGCCCGTGTGGAAGGGCGACACGCCCGTCTGATCTCATAACATGGCCATGTTGAAAAATAGTGTAACTCACACGGCTTAAGCATATAGGGACATGCCCGTGTCCCTTGCTCGTGTGGATTTATTTTTCAATTCGAACCTACAGGGGTTTTCACACGGCCTAGCACACGCTTGTGTCCATGGCCCGTGTCCTTCACACGGCCATGACACGCCCATGTCTTAGCCCGTGTGTTTAAATCTTGACATTCTATTTCTGACGTCAGCAACATTTTAGAGTCACACGGCCAAGGCACAGGCCCGTGTGCTAGGCCGTGTGGCGAATTTAATTTCGTATTTAAGGTGCAGACTTCACACGGCCTGGGCAAATGCCCATATATTATGGCCGTGTCATCCACACGGTTGAGACACACGGCCATGCCTCAGCCCGTGTGGTTACTACTGGGCATTCTATTTTAGCAAATTAAGGTGCAGGGGACACACGGCCAGACTACACGCCCACGGGGTAGACCGTATGTCACACACGACGTAGAAACACGTCCATGTGTTTACCCATGTGGAAAAAAAACAAGGCTATTTACCAAGCCCTTTTGCCACCCTTACTTGCACCAACATAAGCCACATCAAGTAACACCAATCCACACATAAACATCTGACCAAATCAGCCACTACCAAGACATACACACATATTTCACCATGTAAATTGCACATTCATGAAAAACATCATCATTTGCATATATCAATAACAAGTATTAGCCATCATCCATGGCCTTATAAAAAATGAATCAATCTTCAAGACAGGCCAACACATTTGGCCAAAATAATATGACACTTGACAAAAGACCAAGTCCCTATACATGCCATACTCAAAATGATAAATCTAACTATACCAAATGTTCAGATTGATAGTGTGATCGATGCCTCCGACGTCTGTTGATCCCCGAGCTAGCTTGGCGGCACTATAAGAAAAGGGAAAAGAGAGGAAGTAAGCACAAAGCTTAGTAAGTTGCATTTAAATAAGTAACAACATCAACCATGCCTCTTTAAACAAATAGCATATTATAAACCAGCACAACATTCTTGATTTAACAATGGTAGATTTACTACATATTTACACATCACAAATATAAGCCAAAGATTACAAAATCATCCCGAAATTATTCTCATAGATAGAACTTACTCAATTTCATCCTTACCATTAAGGCATCATAACTAAGCTCATATCTCATGAGTTTCGAGTAAGAACCTGTACCACTCACAACATGATCATATCCTTTCATATCTTTATCATAAGCTTTAAATAACCTGTGGAACCATTTGGAATACTAAAGGATATCTAATAAGCCTCACACAAGAGGGTAAAATTCTGATGCCATGTCCCAGACATAGTCTTACACTGGCTCACATGTCGAGGCCGATGCCATGTCCCAGACATGGTCTTACACTAGCTCTCGTATCAATGCCGATGCCATGTTCCAGACATGGTCTTACACTAGCACGCATATCAACACCAATGCCTTGTCCCAGACATGGTCTTACATTGGCTCTCATATCAATGCCGATGCCATGTCCCAGACATGGTCTTACACTGGCTCTCATATATCCTTAATGTCATGGCATGGATATCCGATCTATTCCTAAGGTTCAACAGGGAGTATACCACCTCAAATTTCATCATGCATATTCATAACAATAATCAAACATTTTATGCAATATCAATTGTTTAATGCATAATAACAATAGAGTTGTATTATTTACGTACAACTTACCTCGGTATACAAAATATGGGCGGCTAGTTCGATTTAGTCCAATAGTTTGGTTTTCCTCCGGTCTGGGTCCGGACTCCGTTTTTCTTGATCTATAATGACAAAATTTACTTATTTAATCACCACATTAATCAAGACATTCCAAAATTCCTACTTTGGCAAAATTACCGTTTTGCCCTTAGACTTTCACATAATTACGAGTTTGCCCCTAGGCTCGTAAAACGATTTTAATCAAATTTCCTCCTTTATCAAGCCTAGCTGAACCTTTATTACTCCTATAGCAACTCACAGTTTCCAATTATTTCACACATTTACAACCTATTTTATAAACTTCAGAAAATAGTCATTTTAGGTGTTTTCATGAAAACCCATTTCACAAAAGTTGTTTATTTAACAACCAAGATTCATTTTCTTCCATAAAATTTCAGCAAACAACATAAATTCTCTCATGGCAAGACCCTAGACTCTCAACCATTTTACAAAATAGTCCATTCATTAGCTAGATTAAGCTATAGGGGTTCCAAAAACACAAAAATTAACAAAAACAACCACTAAAATCACTTACTTGCAAGAGAAAAGCTTGGCTGAAATTTCAAGCTTCCAAAACCCTTATTTTTTTTGATATTTTCGGTGGTGAAGAGAGGATGATAGCCTCCTCTCTTTTTGTTTTATTTTTTTATTAGACAAGTCACCTAATGTCACCTAATTTTATGACTTTGTCTCCAATTAAAATTTCCATGTCCAGCCACCATAATTTTATTGGTCTACTTACTCAATAAGGACATCTACTTTAGTGTTCCATAGCTATTTAACACCTCTAGCTTGTAGAATAAAACTTTCGCACTTTATGCGATTTAGTTCTTTTTCGAAATTAAGCAAGAAATTACTAAAATTAATTCACCAAAATTTTCATGTACCCATATAATTATGCTATGACACATAAAATAATATTAAAAATAATTTCTCTGGCCTCGGATTAGTGGTTCCGAAACCACTATTTCAACTAGCCCCAAAATTAGGCTGCTACAATTCTCCCCTCTTAGGGATTGTCGTCCCTGTAAATCTTACCGTTAAAAAGGTTTGGGTATTGATCTCTTATAGTCTCCTCGGGCTCCCTTGTGGCCTCTTCAACCCCATGTCTATGCCATAGTACTTTCATGAGTGCTATACTTTTATTTCTCAATTGCTTGACCTCTCGATCTAAAATCTTAACCGGCTCTCCACCATAGGTCATATCCGATCGAATTTCAACCTCTGCTGGTGAAATAACGTGTGAAGGGTCAGAACGATAACGGCGTAACATATACACATGGAAAACATCATGGATCTTCTCTAACTCGGACGGTAAAGCTAATCGGTATGCTACCGGTCCAATTCTCTCAGTCACCTCATATGGTCCAAAAAAAATGTGGACTTGATTTGCCTTTCCTACTGAATCTGAGGACTTTCTTCCACGGGGATACCTTCAAAAACATCTTATCATCGACTTGAAACTCAATTCCTTTCCGTTTCAAATCCGCGTAGGATTTCTGTCTATCTGAAGCTGGCTTCAAACAATCACGAATCACCTTAAGTTATTCTTCAGTTTCTTTAACTAAGTCAACCTCGTGAATCTGATTTTCTTTAAGTTTGGTCCAATACAAGGGCGTTCGACACTTATGCCCATACAAAGCCTCATATGGCGCCATTTTCAAACTCGACTGATAGCTATTGTTGTAGGCAAACTCTACCAGCGGCAAATACTTTTCCCAACTGCCTTGGAATTCAAGGACACAACACCGCAACATGTCTTCAAGAATCTGAATTACTCTCTCTGACTGACTGTCGGTTTGCGGATGGAAAGCCGTGCTAAAATTCAACTTTGTCACCAAAGCTTCTTGTAACTTTTTCCAGAACTGCAAGGTGAACCTCGGATCTCTATCCGAAATAATCGAAAGGGGCACTCCGTGGAGTCTCACAATTTTGGAAACATACAAATCAGCCAATTTTTCAAGCGGATAATCCATACGCACCGGTATAAAATGAGCAGACTTTGTTAGCCTGTCAACCATAACCCATACAGCATCTTTCTTCCTTGGCGTCAATGGCAATCCAGACACAAAATCCATAGTAATACGGTCCCATTTCCATTCGGGAACCATCACAGGCTGAATTAAACCCGAAGGAACTTGGTGTTCGACTTTCACTTGCTGTCAAATTAGGCACTTAGAGACGAACTCTGAAACGTCTCTCTTCATTCCCGACCACCAATACATTTTCTTCAAGTCATTGTACATTTTCACACTACCCGGATGGATGGACATACAACTGCTATGTGCCTTATGCAAAATTTTTCGAATAAGCTCATCGTCTTTTGGTACACAAATTCTATCTCGAAACATTAAAAAGCCATCTGAACCAATCCGAAAGTCTGATTCTATACCCGTCTCGCATTGAGTTATCTTATCTTGCAATTCTTTATCACCTTTCTGAGCTTCGCAGATCTCTTGCAAAAACATTAGTTTTGCTCTCAACTCAGCTAAAATCGAACCATCGTCGGTTACTAATAACTGAGTGTTCATAGCTCTCAAGGCAAACAATGACTTCCTTCTCAAAGTATCGGTGACCACGTTCGCCTTCCCCGGGTGATAGTCGATCACCAGTTCGTAATCTTTTTTGAGCTCTAGCATCTCCGTTGGCGAAGGTTTAGTTCCTTTTGAGTTATCAAATACTTTAGACTTTTATGGTCGGTGAATACTCGGCATCTCTCGCCATACAAATGGTGTCTCCAAATCTTTAGTGCGAACACTATGGTGGCCAGCTCCAAATCGTGAGTCGGATAGTTTTTCTCATGCAGGTTTAGCTGTCTCGAGGCATAAGCTATTACCTTGCCTTCTTGCATGAGCATGCATCCCAATCCATTCAAGGATGTGTCACTATACACTATGTAACATCCCGATTTAGGACCTAGTCGGGACAGTGGTGCGAGACCACAAATCCGAAGTAGTAAAATGAGTTTTGAGGTTTAAGATATGTTTGCATGATAGTATGAAAGTTTCATGTAGAAATTTTTTGAAATTGTCATTGATTGGTCCATTAGGACTAAATTGCAAAAGTTGCAAAATTTGAGATTCTAGAAGCTTTTAGTATGAAATAGCTTTGGAATATTAATTAGAAGTCCTTAAGTAGCAATTTGCCAAAATTATAATTTTTGGACAAAAATGGACATGAGTTAGAAATTTTGAAAGTTTAGTGGGAAGGGCATTTTGGTCATTTATAACTTAAATGATTAAAAAGGGAAAAAGATGACAAAAATCTTATTCATCTTCTTCCCCTTGTGCCGAAAATTTGAGAGACTCCATAGCTAGGGTTCTTCAATTTTTGAAGCTTGCTAGTAAGTGCATCCTAGCCCCGTTTTTAATATTCTTCGTATTTTTGGAGTCCTCATATTATGAATTAGCTATTTATAACATAAGTTGAGCTAGAATTCATGTTCATAAATCTACCCATGTATGAAATGCTTGTAAAATGATGTTTTATGACAGATTATGAGAGTTTGATGTTAGATAAACATCTTTTCCTAAATGAATTTCATGAAAAATGCTAGTAAGGACTAGTTTGTAAAAGTTGTGAAATTTGTTATACATGATAGAAATAGTGAGAATTGATTGTTGCTATAGTTAAGAGAATGAATCAGCTAAGCATGAAGTTCACGAAAGTTGAATAAAAATCACTTTACGAGCCTTGGGGAAAAAGTGTAATTATGAGGAAGTTTAGGGGCAAAATGGTAATTTTGCCAAAGTATGAGTTAAGAGTCAATTTAGTCAATGTGTGTATTAAATAAGCTAAATTATTATTATAGATCAAGAAAAACAAAGGCCAGATCGAAACCGAGGCAAGAACAAAGTCGAGGACTAAATTGCATTTCTACATACATTTTGTACATTGAGGTAAGTTTGTATGATTTCTAAGCTTTATGATTAATATCATTGAATTGCTTAGTATGATGTAGAATATATCTTAATTCCATGAGACTTTTGATGCTATGCTAAACAAAGAAATCAATGAGATTAAGTATGAGAAAGTCCCGATTGAAGTTGAATTACTTAGGATACTCGATCTATCACATGAGACAAGGAAGCCCGTATAAGACCAAGCCAAGGCATGGCATCGACAATCAAGCAAGTTATCATGTAAGACAAAGACAAGTCTTGGCATTGAAGAGTTATTATGAGATGAAGACCCATATAAGCCCAAGCCAAGGCATGGCATTGGTGAGTCTCCATGTAAAGATGTCATGTAAGTCCAAGACAAGTCTTGGCATTGAAAAGCTATCATGAGATAGAGATCCCATGTAAGTCCAAGCCAAGGCATGGTATTGGTGAGTAACAAGGAATATTTCATGTAAGTCCAAGCCAAGGCTCGGCATTAACCCGTTCATGAGTAAAGATACCAAGTAAGACCATGTCAAGACATGGCAGTGGTAAGTTCCCAATGGAACACACAAGGAAGACTTCGTGTAAGTCCATGTCAAGACATGGCATCGATACCAAGTTGAGGGATCCCATGTAAAACCATATCTAGGGTACGGCTTTTTCATCGAGATATTTGTGAAATGAGATTCAGTACCCTCAGTTATTCATTGTAATTCATTGGGCAAAAGAGTGAAGAATAAATGAGAAAGAAAGAAAGTTAAGCAAGTAAAGCTATCATCAAAGTATGCTAGTCATAGTGAACTAAGAGTATTATTCATGTTATGAATGATGAAGTTAAGATTATGCTTACCTTAACAAAGTATGGTAATCTATATGATTAAGTGATACAGGTACCTTGTTTACCTTACAAGCACGAGACTAGTAAGTACCATGATAAGTGTAAGAATCATTAAGAGTAAGTAAGCTCAAGCATGTGAGCTTAGCAATGCCTTTGCTTATGATGAATGAGTATGTTAAGTATATATATATTTATATACGTTTTTATATGCATTACATGCAAACTTATTAAGCGAAATGCTTACGTCTTTAATTCTTTCTTTCCATGTAGTCCCGCCAAGCTAATCTCATAGATCATCGTCATCGAAGCTCGGAGCACACTATCAATCGCTATTTTGGTATAGCCAGGTTGTTTATATTAAGTATGGCATGTATATGAAGCATTTCATTTTGAGTTATGTTTTAGAATTAGCCAAAGTGTTGGCTATCAAGCTTAGTATTCTTTTTGTATATGGCCAAAGAGATGGGTCAAGAATGATTAAGTATGTATGTTTTTATCTATCAATGAAGTATGTATCCTTGTCATGTAATACTCGAGTTATTGAATTGAGTATTGGATTGATCTTGATATCAGGGTGGCAATTGGCTTGGAAGATAGCCTCTAGGTGCCCACACGAATAGACACATGGGCATGTGTCTAAGCCGTGTGTCCCCTGCACATTAGTGTTTTAAGTCAGAATAGACCACGGGCTAATCACACGGCTGTATGTTTAGGCCGTGTGTGACACATGGTTAGCACATGGGCGTGTGCCCTGGCCGTGTGAAGTCTGCACCTTGCACTTGTAAATTGAATTACCACACGGCTGAAGTACACGGGCGTGTGTATGGACCGTGTGGATAAGTCAGAATGCCAAAGTTTAGCACACGGGCCAAAGCCACGGGCATGTCAAGGCCGTGTGAAATTAGTCAGTGTCGACCACGGGTGGAAGACATGGGCATGTCTTAGGGGTACACGGGCGTGTCCCAAGTCACATGGGCGTGTGACCCCTGTTTCGAGGAAAAGTTCCCGATTGAGTTCCAAAAGTTTCAGATAGGTGTTTAAGGCCTCGTAGGCCCATGAAACGTATGTTTGATTAAGAAAGAGAAGTTTCTATTTCGAAACAAAATTTTACAGCCCGTAAGTACATGTTTCCTTAAGTTCAAGTATGGTTATGTCTCGTATCCAGTCTAAGTCTCGGACTTGGGTATGGGGTGCTACACACTACGAATTCTTTTCCTGGTTCCTGTTGCACTAAAAATGGAGCTTCAGTCAACAACGCCTTTAGTTTCTCGAAACTCTGTTGGCATTTTTCCGTCCATTCGAACTTGACATCTTTCTATAGCAACTTCGTCATCGGAGCAGCAATCATGGAAAATCCTTTAACGAATCGTCTGTAGTAACCCACTAAGCCTAGAAAACTTCTAATCTCTGACACATTCCTCGGCAATTTCCACGCAACAATTGTCGAGATCTTACTCGGGTCAACTCTAATTCCATCACCCGACATGATGTGTCCTAAGAATCCGACTTCTCGAAGCCAAAATTCACTTTTGCTAAACTTAGCATACAACTGCTTATCTCTTAAAGTCTGTAAGACAGTTCTCAAATGCTCTGCATGCTCACTTTCATCACGAGAATAAATTAATATGTCATCAATAAAAACAACTACAAACTTATCCAAGTACGGTCGGAAAATACGGTTCATTAAATCCATAAATACTGCAGGAGCATTCGTTAAGCCAAAGGGCATAACGAGGAACTCATAATGGCCATACCTCGTCCGAAATGCAGTTTTCGGTACATCTTGTTCCTTAACTCTCAGCTGATAATAACCGGACCTCAGGTCTATCTTAGAAAACATTGTGGCTCCCTTCAATTGGTCAAACAGATCATCGATCCTTAGAAAATGATACTTGTTCTTCACAATCACCTTGTTGAGCTGTCTGTAGTCTATACATAACCTCATCGACTTGTCTTTCTTTTTCACAAAAAGTACCGGAGCACCCTACGGAGAATAGCTCGGTCTCGCAAAAACCTTATTCGTTAAATCTTGTAGCTAAACCTTCAATTCTTTTAACTCCAACGGTGCCATCCTATACGGGGCAACCGGAATAGTTGCCGTACCAGGGACCAACTCAATACCAAACTCGACTTCCCTAGTTGGAGGCAATCCGGGCAACTCTTCCGGAAACACATCCAGGTACTCACATACCACAGGCACTGACTCCATCTTTACTTTCGACACTTGAGTATTCAACACAAACGTGAGATAAGACTCATACCCTTTTCTTATACATTTCTCAACCGCCAAAGAAGAAATCACTATAGGCAAGCTATTCGATTCACCTGATTCAACCCGAAGGATATCCCCATTTTCACATTTCAGTTCAATAAATTTTTTCCCACAATTTACTATCACATCATGAGCTTCTAACCAATCCATACCAAGAATCACGTCAAATTCATCAAACGGTAGCAGCATAAGATTAGCCAGAAAACAATGACCTCTAATTGTCAATGGACAATTTCTACACACTTGGTCAACTAGCACATGCTTGCCTAAAAGGTTTGACACTTTTACCACAAATTTGGTAGACTCAACATGCATATTCATACTAAGCACCAATTTCATACAACCATACGAATGGGTAGACCCCGGATCAATCAAAGCAACAACAAAGATATCATGAAGAGAAAAAGTACCCGTAATCACATCTGGGGATAAAGCCTCTTCACGAGCGCAAATGGCATAAGTCCTTGCAGAAGCTTTACCCTCTGATCTCATAGTGGAATCTCTAGGCGCACCTCTACTGCTAGCCCCACTTCCTGGTTCTTCTGTGGTCTACCTCTAGAAGGAGCATTACTCGCTCGCACATCTTGCTTTCTATCTTTCTCATCTATCTCAAGACAGTTTCGAATGAAGTGGTCTAGTGAATCGCACTTGAAACAGCCTCTATCATTTCCTCGACACTCACCGAAATGTCGTTTACCACACTGCGGACACTCCGATTTATTTGGTCGAGCACTACCAACACTCGTAATAGAAGTGGTTTGAGCTTTAGATGTCGTGTACTGCTTATTCTTATTTCTACTCAAGAATCCCACTGAAGCATTTGATCGAGTAGTGAACTCTTTCAATTTCTTAGAGGAGGACTGAAATGATTTCCCAAACTATCTTTTCTTTGAGGCACGAGACTCGATTTCATCTTTTCTTTTCTCTTTGGCCAATTCTTCGGCCTTGAACGCTCTCTCAACAAGCACCACAAACTCCTTTAATTCCAGGATGCCAACTAATAGTCGAATATCTTCATTTAATCTGTCCTCAAACCTCTTACACATGATGGCTTCGGTGGATACGCACTCTCGAGCGTATTTGCTGAGCCTCATGAACTCACGGTCATACTCTGTTACTGTCATTCGGCCTTGCTTCAGTTCAAGAAATTCCTTCCTTTTCTGGTCTATAAACCTCTGGCTAATATACTTTTTACGGAACTATTCCTGGAAGAATTCCCAAGTTATCCTCTCCGTCGGTACAAATGACACAAGGGTGTTCCACCATTGGTAAGCCGAGTCTCGTAGGAGTGACACTACACACTTCATACACTCCTCTGGTGTGCAAGACAATTCATTGAATACCCTAATGGTATTTTCTAGCATGAACTCTGCCCTCTCTGGGTCATCATCTATATTCGATCTAAATTCCTCAACCCCTTGCTTTTGAATTCTGTCTACCGGAGGTTTTTTCCTTCTAATCATTTCCACTACTTGGGGAGCTGCAGGGGCAGGCTGAGGGATTGGAGGGGGTGGAGGAGGTGGAGCGTTCGGGTTTGCACGAACAAACTCCAAATACCAAGCATTCATCATATGGAGGAAGGCTTCTCTAGCCCCTTCGCCCTGACTCAGTGTCAAGGGCCCACTTTCAACTAGCGCGGTCCCTTTCGCGGGAGCTGGTGCATTACTTTCGACATCATCCGCCATTGCTCCGTCGGGATCCATTTACTATATAAAAACACATTTTAAATTGTCAAGAGTCGTCACACTATTATAATTCATATATGGCATGTATAGCTAGACTCGTACACATGCTAGGTTAGTCCGAGAATCGACTAAACCATAGCTCTGATATCACTAAATGTAACACCTCTTACCCGTGTTGACACTGGAACAGGGTACGAGGCATTACCTAACTTAAACACATATTAACATACATTTCCGGGTCATAAAAGTTCGTTCAAATTTAAAACTTTTCAAACTTTGTCTCAAAATCTCCAATATAAGCCTACGAGGCCCAAATCACACTTTAGGAAAGGTTCGGGACCAAACTGAGTTCTTTAGAAAACTTTGGAAAATGTCACTAAAAATAGGGGTACACGCCCGTGTGATCTCATAACATGGCCATGTTGAAGGACAGTGTAACTCACACGGCTTAAGCATATAAGGACACGCCCATGTCCCTTGCTCGCGTAGATTTATTTTCAATTCGAACCTACAGGGGTTTTCACACGGCCTAGCACACGCCCGTGTCCATGGCCCGTGTCCTTCACACGGCCATGACACGCCCGTGTCTCAGCCCGTTTGTTAAAACCTTGACTTTCTGTTTCTAACGTCAGTAATATTTTAGGGTCACATGGCCAAGGCACACACCCGTGTGCTACGCCGTGTAGCTAATTTAATTTCGTATTTAAGGTGCAGACTTCACACAGCCTAGGCACATGCCCATGTATTATGGTCGTGTCATCCACATGATTGAGACACACGGCTGTGCCTCAGCCCGTGTGGTTACTACTGGGCATTCTGTTTTACCAAATTAAGGTGTAGGGGACACACGGCCAAACTACACGCCCACAGGGCAGACCGTGTGTCACACACGGCCTAGACACACGCCTATGTGTCTACCCGTGTGGACAAAAACAAGGCTATTTACCAAGCCCTTTTTCCACGCTTACTTGCACCAACATAAGCCACATCAAGTAACACCAATCCACACATAAACATCTGACCAAATCAGCCACTACCAAGACATACACACATATTTCACCATGCAAATTGCACATTCATGAAAAACATCATCATTTGCATATATCAATAACAAGTATTAGCCATCATCCATGGCCTTATACAAAATGAATCAATCTTCAAGACAAGCCAACACATTTGGCCAAAACAATATGACACTTGACAAAAGACCAAGTCCATATACATGCCATACTCAAAATTATAAATCTAACTGTAGAAGTCCCATTTCGCCCAGGCCCGTCAGAAATTTAATAAAAAATAGCAATAAACAACCAAAGTTAAAGTCCATGTCCATTACATTAACAGGCCCAAATAGGTAGCCCAATACATAACCCAAATTTAAACTAAACCCTAGACCCAAAAATTGGCAAGCCCGAATGACCCAAATTCCAGATTGTTCTGGTGCATTCTCAGCTTTCTCACGCACGTCTCTTGAGATACCCGGAGTACCCCACGCGTGCCCCTTTGGCTTTTCGTGTGCTCTACACGCGCGACTGCTCGTGTTCCCACGCGCGCGTCGCCATGACTGCGTACAGCCAGTACAAGCACTTCCGTACTGCCCCCAGCGCATCACCACACTCACGCTAAACGCCCAGTATATCCAACAGACCCTCGTACACCTCGTGCCGAAAACCACGTTACCCCCGTACCTGCAAAAGAGACCACGACAACAGCAAATACAAAATAGAAAGGGAATAAAATGACATTTTTTGTATTTTCGATTTCTTTTTCAGATCAGCTATAAAAAGGCCGAGCCACAAACCTTGTATTTTTTATGCATACATAACAAAAAAGAATACGAAAACCAAGAGCAGATTCAAGCAAAAAGGTTGCTTTTGACTCCATTTTCTTTCTGGATCATTTTTCTTTCCTGTATCTCTTTCTTTTTTCTTTGGTTTACAATAGATTAAAAGGGGGAACCGATCTTACCCTGGGCCGGATGCTCACCTTCGTTTTCTCCGTTGAAATCGGGGTTGGACGTTGGTAGGCGAGCGAGGCTTTAAGGTCGGTATCGGGGAACTTAGTCGAACCCCTCGGATACTGCCTTTCGTCGGACATAATGGCGATTTGGGTAGTAAGCCGAGGGGTTCTCCTTAAGTCTACCGCTGTTTGCTGGTTATGATGGTGGCCTAGTGGTGGACGGAAGGGGTCTTAGTTGCGGTTGAGGGAGATGAGGGTTAGGTCTCTCTGCGGCTGAGGAAGGAAAGCAAAAAGGGATTAGGGTTTTGTTAAAATAGGGTTAGCTGAGGGGTTAAAGTCGTTTATATAGGGGTTCGGTTATTAACCGAACGACGACGTTTTAGGTTAACACTGATAACCTTGAAACGACGCCGTATGAGCAGATCCGATGTGACCCGACCCATATTCACAAGATCCGCGCGTTTCTCCAATTAATGGAGGATTTGCGCGTTTAGTCCCTTCTATTCCCATATGATTTTTAATTAATCCCCTTTCGTGTTGATTTTATTGTTTAATTAGCCCCCAGAATTTACATATACTTTTGATTTAGTCCGGTTCGTTCACTGTATTCTGGTTGTTTAAGTATTTGCGGTTTTAATCCCTGATCGTTTAAATGTTTTTTATTTAGTCCCTGCTTTAATGGCTTGTTTATCATTAAGTCAAGGTTATTATTATTTTTGTTTTTATATTAGTATGAGTATTATTCCTAAGATTATTACTGTTATTTCTAGTCAATATCAATATTATTATCTTGTTTGATTTTATTATGTGCATCATTTTAATTATTATTAACATATTTTAAAATCGCTCTTGTTTATTTAGAATATGTTGTACATTTGTTATGCTTATATACATTAAAATTCTTTATCATTGATCTAACGCTTGATAATTCTTGCTCTATATTTAAGTCTTGCTCCATATTAATGCTTGATAATACTTGTATGTTTTAATTCTTGCTCTATATTTATTTACTGCTTGAGATTCAATAGCATTGTATTTCACTCGTGAATAATGGCTCCATATTGTATGTTACTACATCATAGCACTATATTTTTAAAAAAAAACATCATGTTTCCACACTATTCGATCTTTAAAATCATTCTTGCATAATATTTCCAAAAACAAGGTGATATTCGCGCGTTTGGGAATTCGAAGAAATGGTGCCCAATCGTGCTGGGTGTGATTTTTTTTGTTTAACCAAATAAATGAATACCCTTTCAAAATTTGTTCATTTTCTCAAAATAAGGTAATATTCGTACATTTGGAAATACGAAGAAATCGCGCTCAATCGTGCTGGGTGTGGTCTTTTTCGTTTAACTGAAAAAATGAATACCCTTTCAGAATTGGTTGATATTTTCAAAATAATTTGGAAATTCGATGAAATCGTGCCCAATCGTGCTGGGTGTGATCTTTTTTATTTGTCCAAATAATCAAATACCTTTTTAATTCCAATACATGTACTTGGAGAATTTTGGGGATAATCTTGGATTCGAGGACTCAGACTGTCGTGTCCAATCGTGCTGGATATGATATTCTATTCTTTCGGAGCAAGGAAATCTCGATATTCAGTCAAGTTATTTAAAATATAAAAAGAAAAAAAAAACATAATTTCAAAACCATTTCAAACTTTTCAATATTAGGACATTAATTAATCAATTTGGTACCAATTTTGGGCGTTGCGAGGGTGCTAATCCTTCCTCGCACGTAACCGACTCCCGAACCTGTTTTCTTCTTGAAATTCGTAGATCAAAATTTATTTTATAGGTGACCCAATCACACCTAAACAAAAAGGATCGGTGGCGATTCCATATTTTTCAAAGTCGATTCCCGTTTTTCTAAACCCGATAAAAAAATGGTTTCGACAGCTTGGCGACTCCACTGGGGACGCGGTTGAGAGTCGAGCCATAAATTGACTAATTTTGTCCTTTTGATTGAAAACTTGATAAAATGTTTCATCATGTTTCTCATTAAAACATCTGTTTGTGCTATAGCTGTTATAATGTCGAGTTCCATAATACTTTGGCATTGCATTGCATGACCGTTGTGGTCACGCCTTTAAGTGGGAGTGAAGCTATGCTTTTCGTGAGTTTTCACCTCCACATGGGCTAGTGGATTGCTTAGGGATACATCCCAGTACCTATGTCTTCGTGAGGTTTTCACTCTGCATGGGCATAGGGAAATGTATTCCCCTGAACCGAACTTGATCCGTATGAGCCTATAATGGGTGAGGATTGAGGAATCTGCAGGTTCGGGTACCCTTTTCTTAGAACTTTACCCCATGTAGTCGACCGTAGGAACCCTTCAAGTGTAGTAGTGTTGAATGTTAATGGTTACCCGTATAGGTGGTTGATTATTTTCTGTTTGCTTTCAATCGATTATTTGAGAGTGACCCGACCCACGTTTTTGTGATTGGCATGACATTGCATATTTAAAGAGGAGTCGATTCGTGTTCAGTGGCTAATTTAGAAGGTCTAACATGGAGAACGAATTCCTTGATAGAGTCGAAGACAATGCGGCCGTCTGCACATGGTCAGAGAGGCTACAACTAGAGAAAGGGGACAGTTCAGCTAAGGGATAGGTGTCAGAGCTGTAGGACTTTACTCGCGTCAGTGTGGTGCAAAATGAGTTACAGGAGTTGAAAGATATATGGGCCAGTTGAGATGAGGGAACTAAGCTGATGTTCTACCAAAATTACGGTGATATATCCTATTTGTTAGATGTTAAGGTAGACAAATATTTGTTTCGGGCTATGACCCAGTTTTGGAATCCTGCGTATAATTGTTTCACTTTTGGGAAAGTAGATTTGGTCCCCACTATAGAGGAGTATACAACCTTGCTCCATTGTCCAAAGATCTTAGTCAACAAAGCTTACATTAAAGCCGCTAACGCCCCAACCTTCGTGAAGAAATTAGTGAGTATTACTGGGATGAATGAGTGTTGGGTTCTGGCTCGAAAGTGAGAAGGTAGCGGTAAATGTATTCCTTGGGTGGTTATGAGAGACTTGATCTTAGCACACTCGGATCACGAAGAAGAGGGTGGATATCTTTGCCACTGAGCATTTACTGGTGCAGTGATTTTCCTAAAGCTCTAAGGAATATAGATGAAGCGATCATTGACCTATTCGATCGTCTCACGGGCAAAGGGATCACTGCCGGTACACTGCAATACTAAGCCAGAGACGTCTTGATCTTTGAGCTTATGTTGGAGGGAAGGTGAAGGTAGATTTATTGGATGTGCACAACTATTGTCGACCTGGTTTCATGGACACTTTTGGAAGATGGGCGGGGGTCTCTTCCGGGTCTTCTTCCAAAATTATTCCCGTTAAAGGAAGAGGTAGCTACTGTGAAGGAGAAATGACATCTCGGAAGAAAAGTGGATGATAATCCTTTAAAATCTCAAAGAGGAGGATGTGGAGTGGAGAGCCATTTGGATGGTCCCTAACGAGATCCTCTATCGTTGTGGGAGTTTTGATTATGTTCCATTGATTGGGATTTGGGGGCCACTTTGGATACACTCCGTTGCTTACACTAAGGCAATACCAGTCAAAGGCGCTTTATCTGCGCGACTTATGGGCTGGCTCAATCGAGTTCTCATATCAGCGAATAATTACAAGAAAAGGGTTCGGGAGATTCATGGCGGCAGAAGCGGTCGCGAATGAAGAGATTGTCCGTAGGTTCAATGACGACGCCGGAGTATAATAGTTGGTTCGGCCAGAGGATTAACGATAATATACTCGGACCAAGTTTGGAAGGTGCCCGATCTATAGAAGAATGCCTACGAGTTGTCCCGTCTGAATTGGAAATAATAAAGCAAGATTTTAAAAAGAGGAATCAAGAACTGGAAAAGAAAATAGAGCAATTAGAGGAAGAGAAGTTGCACTTAAGGTTAGATGCTAACGTTCAAAAAGTAGAGGCGGAAAGATTCAAAAAAGGAAAAGAACGGGTTGACGAGGATCTGAACAGCTTAAAAACTGACTATAAGAAGATGCGCCTGTCAATGAGGACCGCTGGTTTAGGGAAGACTTCAGAACAATGGCGTCAGGAGGTTCAAGACGAAAGTGCTAAAGCTAACCAATGGGAGGAGAAGTTTTGAGAGACACAAGCACAAATTGAACCTATGGAAAAGAGCCTCTCAGAAAGCCGAAGTGAACAAAACAAGTTGAAGGCTAGAGTCGCAGAGCTCGAGAGATCTCTTCATCGTCATCGAAGCCGTGACTCTATGAAAGAACTAAGAGCCGATTTAAGCCAAATTAAAGAAATGAAGGAAAAGATTGAAGAATTAGAAACGGCCTTGCAGAATTGCCAAAACATATCGAGTCTCTAGATGCGGATGAAGAGCAGAAGGAAACGTAAGAATTTACAAGTGTTGACTGTCTGCATTAAAGCGCTTTCTTACAGTAATCAAAATTAACTTAACATTATAATGGGTCTATCTTCCACGTTTCAATTCCTTATATGCGTTTAAATCGCTGGGAAGGGGTGCCAAGTACTCATCATTTGTTGGCGACCTTTTGGAATTCGAACTATGAGGTACTACAGCGTACGAATGCTTTGCATTTATGCAGATACTAGCGCAAAAGGCGATCAGTCGGGATAGGGAGATTTAACATCCCAGTGGAACGCTACTGAGTTCTAGTACGGCCGACAACGCAGCTGCGTCATGGAATTAGTGGACCATTAGTATTGCGTAAGCTACGCAGTATCATCCTAGTATAAATTAAGTGCATAGGCGACAAGGCCCTCTCTACAGGTGTCGATCATGAAGGAAGAGTGAAGCAGCAGCTAATTATGTCTTTGGTGCTAAGCTCTTCACGACGGTACTTTGACACCACAAAAGCATTCAACGACTCTGACAAGTTAGGTATTGGTGTTAAGGGCGACTCTTCTCGATGGATTAAGTTCCGCAACTAGCTGGATCGTAAGTATTTCTATTCTCAATCTGTATGATGATGGCGGCGGATGAAGAAAATGGCAAAATCGTAGAATTGCCAACAATAAAACTAGAAGAGCGTTGTAAGTGGTTAGAAGACAAATTTTGGGCTATGGAGGACGATAGGCATGCGCTGAGTCAATTCGCCACGCTAAAGATCTAAGCCACTTCACGAGTACCAAATCTAATACTCCCCACAAATTCAAGATGCAGGAGTTTGAAAAATACAAAGGAATCACTTGCCTGAGAAGCTCATATAACCATGTTTAGGAAAATATTCCGCCATGGAATATATAACAATGACCAACATTGGTTGTTGATACATTGCTTCTGGAGATATGCTGTGGTTGGAGCGAGTGGCAGCCGGATGGTATAACCAATCCCGCATGAGCCAAATCTTTGGAAATCGATTCGAGAAGTCTGATGTGATATAACTGTCAGGTTAAATACATTGTGCGAATTTAAAAACGCGAAAAAAAATCACCGACGTAAAGAGTTCGGCGACAGTCACATTTAGAGACGTGTTGGAGAGGAAGGTGGGTAAATGCAGTCCGCCGCCCGCCAGATAAGAAAGTAACTACAATAACGTAACAATAACACCGCTAGGAGAAGTACAGCTTCTCACATACTTACTTAAAGGGGCTTAGAAAGCAACTGGCCAGAGAAGTTTCTAAATGCGGGAGATGATAGTACGCTATAAAGTGGAAAGATCGGGCAACAAAACGACTACGAGAAGGAAAGAGCGAGGTGAATAATACGGGTATTCAAAGTTAGTCGCAACACAACGCGCACATTGCAGTGCCCAGCAAATGCGGCTTGACCCCATAGAGGAACGACATCGATCCAGATAACATACAAGGTAATGTATAAAAAGCTTATTTGTGGCGCCGCATCGTGTCTCCTAATACCTAACACCAATGCACGGCTGCTGTACGTATACCCAATGTGGCCTGCATGTACGACCCGAATTCTATCGGAATGGGAATATCATACGCGGAATCACAGGGGTATTCACGTAGAGAAATTGCTTAGCCTTCAAGGGAGAAATTGGTGGAAAAGCTTGTCAATATGGGGTTATAGAGTTGAGCAACTTTCCAAAAGCGAGGAAAATCCATTACCAGACTCATAATAGGGTCAATACGATTCGGCGAAAGTTTAGAAAAAAAGAAGGTGGGTCAAAACAAGCGTTGCGGAGGTTAAGACTCCGCATAAGATTGATGCTGGAAAGAAATGGTCAAAGCGAGCGTTGCAAAAAGTCCCGTGGGAAAGTTGATAAATTAATATCGTGAAATCAGTACCATCGTGAATCGGGGGAGTACGAGATTTAATCGTGGACGTGATCACGTAAGACCAGGGTGTTCAAGACTATGGTACAAAATTTGATGAACAATAAAGAAATGGAGTTTTGTGAAGGAGAGCGAAAAGAGAAAGCATATGTGCCTTTGTAGTCAATAACGAGAAACCTAAAAAGTTAAATTCCCTTTGATCGTTATTTCAAAACCTAAGAACAATGGAGTGGAATACGTTGCAAAGATGACTGTGCGAGTAATAATAGCGGTTGCTGCGAACTGCGAGGAACAGGGTATATAGCGAGCACAGTTGAACTGAACCAAAGTGATAATACAAAGACATGCTCTTTGCTTATGGTTGGATAGCGGTAGGGTTCCCCAATGGAACTATGAATGTAGTGTAGCATGATCGAGGAAAGGAGAAATTGGATAGGCGCTTCAAAGAAGAGGTTGGATGCGGAGTTTTTTATACTACCGCGGTATGGCATATGATTTGGTAAAGTGAAAAGCCACTGATGGAAGAGCGAAAGAGAAAATCCAAATGCATCGAAAAATCAGTAGAATTAAGTCACCTACCAAGGAACAGTGAGAGGGAAGAAGCCAAAGGAGTTCTTAAAGTTCCGAAACATTTTGTGAATATTGCATGGTATATGCTTAAGCATACCAGCGCGCAGCATGATAGATATCTATATTGAGAGAGAATCTGCGTTCGCCCGTCGAGTCAGTACACATGAGGCGCAGCATGAAATTCTTAAATGAGACCTATGTCACCAATGATATTTCCGGTTCATAAATTGGATCGGTTGGTGGGTAACATAAGTACAACTTCATCCATTTTAGTTATTTATGACGTGATGACGATCGACGGAATACCACTAGGTGGTAAGGATCCATAAGGCTTTGGGTGCATATCACCACTAGATGCAAAAGGGTATGGTACATCACCTACTGTGGGTCCTAATACAGACATAGGCAGAGTTGCATGACTGCGACTTATCTAATCTAACTGCAATTAATCGATAGATAGCTCGCACATGAAGGAGTGCTAGAGCATAGTAAAGGCATTCGATGATAACCTTGCATAGGCGCGTCGTTGTTATTTATGCAGCTCTGATAGTTAGCCAGCCCGGCAGGATTCCTGCTGTTGACATCACGCACCACATACTGGCACGTAATGGCGGTTGACCTACATGTGCAGCTGCATGGCAGATCTCAATCAATCAGTAGGGCGTGACATGGCGGCCTACACATTAATCGGCTGTATACATCCGTGAAAGAAAGGCGAAAGGAAGAGGACATAGTGATCAAGGAGTCAGATTGTTAAGCAGAAGTCGACTTAAGGAAATGCGTCGGACAGATGGATCAGGGTCACATGATGCACCCGGAAGGTTGCCGGTTGGAGATCACAATCCTCTACTAGAGGAAGGAGAATGGGATCATGTAAGTCAGCCTCAAAGCTAGTAGACTATAAGAGGCTTGAAAGATGGGGAGGACAAGAGAAATGCTGTCAGGGGAGTGGTGCGTTGGCGAGCGTAGTGGATGAAGAGAAAAACAGGTGTATTGAAGGTAAGTTAGACGGATCTAAAAACGATAGTTGAGACAAAGAGAGCAAACAGATAGTTGTGTGGTTGGGACATAAGAAACATAAGACGCTGCAAGTTGTTATGCCCAGGGCTTGTTATGATAGTGCCAATCCATTACCCAAAAAAGAAAAGATGTCGAAACAATGGATCACGGTTCAGATAAATCTAAGTCAGATCTAGTGACGCAGCAGTTGGGAGAAGGGGAGGACTGCATTTGAGACATCATGCAACCAACGAAGCACGTATTAATGGTAGCTATAGCTAGACTAATCAGGAGATTCCTGTAGTATTTAAAACTTATTGTAGTAATGCTTTCAGAGCACTTATTACTTTAAGCCTAGAAGTGATAAGATTTCTTTTTGTAAAATAGGCTCGTGTTTAAACATTATTATATTAATGAAGTACATCTTTGTTACGTTCAGTACATGTATCTTTTTTATGTCCCTTTTCCTGATGCGGCACGCCCAGTTGCGCGAATGCTGCATCTGAAATGTCGTATACAAAATCATTCCATTTCGTGCTCTATGATACAGACGCAAGGTTAACGTGCGAGAAATAAGCGAGCTGGAACTCGAATATCATGTGCGGTTAGCCTTATCTGTCAGGATCACAGTTGTAAGATTTGACAGAAAATGAGCACACTTGGTGTCGATATGGAAATAGGTGAACTGAGAAGCCGTTTCCATCACTTGGTGATGCTTGATGGACTCGTATTGACTGCTCGCAAGGAGTTGCAAGGGAAAGGTCTGTTTACCACATCACGAGCAGGACAAGACTCCAGACAAGGTGGCTTTAAGCACATTCAAATTAAGCAGATATGTAGTACCTCTGATGCAGGTTTGCCAGCCCCATGCATGACCACTGCATGCCTTATACTTTATAAAAAGGGTACTGTAAGCTTCCATTCAGGCAGGTCAAGAATGAGACCAGTATATTGTGTTAAAAATAAAGGAGGAAGTTAAGAACTTGAGATTTGATACGCTTCTTGCAAGAGACCAAATATTAGGAATGGGTAGCCAACATTGTGTACCTGTCCCCTAAAAAAGATGGGAAGTACGAATGTGTGTGATTATAGAGACCTAAATAAGGCTAGCCCAAGGATAATTTTCCTTTACCTCATATTGATACTACCGTGGATAACGGCTCTACTCAGCTATATGCCACTGTCTAGCTACGTGCTCATCACTCAGCAAGTGGGACGTCAATCAGAGCATACCACTGGAACTATGGGGAGACTATCTTTATAACGTTGATGCGTGATGCCATTTGGGTTGAAAAATGGGAGCTACATACCAAAGAGCTATGGTAACTTTATTCCACGATATGATGCATAAAGAAATTGAGGTTTATGTGGATGACATGATTGCCAAGTCTAGTGAAGAGAACATATCAAGTTTTAAGAAAATTGTTCTTAAGGAAATTCGATTAAGTCAAAAATGCACTTTTTAGCTATAGATAGGGGCTTCATAGTCGAAAATGAGATCCGGGGTCACTATATTTCCTGACTCGAAGTTTGAGGTTTCTTGGGAGGTTAAATTACATTACTCGGTTTATTTCTGATTAAAAATGTGACCCCATATTTCATCTTACCTCAATGTTATGTATAACGCAAAGTAAAAGGTGGGATGTTTATCTATACGTGGAAGCATAGATAGGAAACCCGAGAAATACCTAGAGATCTCACAGATATAAATATAATTCACTTTTACTGTATTCGGGCGGCATTATATCGACGGTTTGATCAGCACATTTGTATTGTGGAGTATATACAAGAAATGAAGAGTAGCAAGCAAAGTACATTATTATTGAGAGAAATAGATTGAAATAGGATGTTCACTGTGGACACATATGATTTTCACGAGGATATAGGACGCAAAGAGCACGCTTGCTATACGCAGCGCGCTCCCGCTTATTTCCGGACATCAAATCCCTCTTGCGTTGATGCAATTAGTGTCGCAGCTTTACAAGGAGGAAGTGCCGGAGTGCTGCAGAGATCACTGCTCCTGCCTACCGGAATTCAGCATTAGCATCAGTGTAGCAGTAGCAGAAGAAGATCTTGGCGATCGCGAAGCTTGACAGCGATAATAAGGCAGACAAGACAATGCGCCGACCGCCCCTTAGAATTGTTCGCAGGGGTCAGTATTCAGAGTATTAAGAGCGAACGCGAAGAGGCGAGATCATCTTATTAGTTAGGATTGGGCCATCAGAGCAGCAGCCTAATGATCGCTGCATTGGCGATGAGTACCTGAAATAATAATCAATGCTGCACATTCACACGCAAAGATTGGTTGGATGGTAAATGTTAAGTACATCAGAAAAACCTGTCGTAGGTAATGGCTACCAAACTAGCGCAAGAGTATAAGGTTGCTTTCCGAAACAATAGAGTGCTGCAGGTAGTATTTGTACTCGACTATCAAAGTGAGGAGGGAGAGAAGCGGGTCGCGGGATCCTAACGACTGGCCAGTGGCGTAGATTGCTCGGAGCCTGGGATCCACCATGATCGACATCATCGATTAACACTCTGCACACTCCCCTCTTTATGATAGACTACCCATCGAGGTTGAAATTCCTTCCCTCGAGTCTTGTCGCTAAAGTTAGATGAAGCCGAATGGATCCGGTCTCGATCGATCAACTAAACTTGATTGAGGAAAAAAAGGCTAAAGGCCATCCGTCATGGTCAGATATACCAAAAGAGGATGATGCGGGCTTATGACAAGAAGGTTCGCCCCAGAGAATTTTACGAGGGAGACTTGGTTTTGAAAAAGATCCTCCCCATGCAAAAAGATTTCAGAGGGAAATGGATGCCAAATTGGGAAGGACCTTATGTGGTGAAAAACGCTTTCTCCGGATGAGCGTTGATCCTAGCCGAGATGGATGGGAAAAACTTACCCAATCCTGTAAATTCGGATTCTGTTAAGAAATATTATACTTGAAAATGAAAAGAAGCCAAAGTGAAAACCCGCAAAGGGCGCTTTGAGATTTTTC
The DNA here is from genome assembly GCA_025698515.1 of Gossypium sturtianum. Lineage (NCBI taxonomy): Eukaryota > Viridiplantae > Streptophyta > Magnoliopsida > Malvales > Malvaceae > Gossypium > Gossypium sturtianum. Next base: position 84,620,598 of record CM046944.1, read on the forward strand.
AAAAAAAAAGGGGGGGGGAAGAGGCCAGGGTGAAAACCCGCAAAGGGCGCCTTGAGACCAAAGGGGTTTTGAGTCAAATTGTGATCAGATCATAATGGGGCATGCAGTGATCCTGTCAAACCAGGAAGAGGCATGTCGCGTCTTGGTGCTTCGACGAAATACTCAAGATCTTCTAAACACATGTCACACTCAAGATAGTCTTCCAGACACTGGGGCAGCGAAGCTCAGGCAGCGATATCTAGAGGTCGAATAGTAGTCATTTTTATTCGCACTAAATGTGCTATTTTTGAATATTTTGTTCTTTTCAAGATGTACCTTTTGATTAGCTTCTCTTATTAATCATAAGCTTGGCTTCACATCAATTTTTTTATTCTCAGCTATTTATATTACCCCCATGTAAGCGTATTGCATTGAAATAATGATGGATGAATTAATAATGCTGTTATAAAAGAAGTTCTGCGTATTACTCTAGAGGTTTCTAAATAAAACAAGAACCCAAAAATAGGACTGTTGTGTAAAACTCACTAGGATTAAGGAGTTAATGATATCGGGAAAGAGGGTATCTACATCAATGATGATTTCTCTTTTTTAAAGTACCACGGCAGAGGTGAGGCTTTAACGAACATTAAGAAAGAAAACTGTTCTCAAAGATGAAATGCTGTGAGAATCAGTAACCAATTATTGTGGATCCTATATGCTGAAGACATGGCATGGGACCATACAAAAAATATTAACCCCGCACCTTCGGGATATGAAGTAATAGACATTGAAGCTACAACATGGGCAAATCAGTGAAGCATAGTAGTGATTCCTTTGAGTTTCGGGATCGAATTACCAGCTGAACAAGGACAACAGGATGCGAGTAAGGATGCCCTTAAAACATCCTGAAAAGACCGTATTCATGACATTCTGCATACGTCGTCCATACTACATTTAGTTAGGAACATCAGATTCATTCTGATCATTGCACTCTAACCATTTTGCATAAGCATAAACACGAAACTGATTTTACAGCACAGGTCCGCTAGAGGATGTTGTCGCAGTATCAGTAAACTCAAAGATCCTGCCTTCTTGAGCGAAGCGGATTGAGGATAACAGATTTGGCAATCCTGAGGTTGCAGGAGCAGATCGAAGCCATACAAGTCTTATCACCTCGAAGTTCCAGTGGAGTATGTTGAAGCTACGAATCCCTCCTCCCTGAGTTTACAATGAGAATCAATCCGTATTTCTTTGAAGTTTCAGCAAAGAAGATTGAGGTTACGAATCTCTTCTCTTTGAATTTCTATCTCCTCGAAGTTCCAGTGGAGTAGGTTGAAGCTACAGATCCCTCCTCCCTGAGTTTACAATGAGGACCAATCCGTATTTCTCTGAAGTTTCAGCAGAGAAGATTGAGATTACGAATCTCTTCTCTCTGAATTTCTATCTCCTCGAAGTTCCAGTGGAGTAGGTTGAAGCTACAGATCCCTCCTCCCTGAGTTTACAATGAGGATCAATCCTTATCTCCTTGAAGTTTCAGCAGAGAAGATTGAGGTTACGAATCTCTTCTCTCTGAATTCTTATCACCATGAAGTTCCGACAGAGCAGATTGAAGCTACAAATCTCTTCTCCCAGAAATTACATCGAATTGGATCGAAGCGTTAGTTTTCATGCCCTTGAAGATGCAGTGGGATGGAATGAAGCTACTCGAAGGAAAAAAGCACTGAAAGAGGTCAAGATTTGGCAAGACCGGGCAAAATTGGCCCTTTTTGAAGTCTTTGCTCTATTCTCGTTACACGACAATGAGCAAAGAGGGGCAGCTGTAGAAGGCCCATTTCACCTAGGCCCGTCAGAAATTTAATAAAAAATAGCAATAAACAAAATAGAATAAACAACCAAAGTTAAAGTCCATGTCCATTACATTAACAGGCCCAAATAGGTAGCCCAATACATAACCCAAATTTAAACTAAACCCTAGACCCAAAAATTGGCAAGCCCGAATGACCCAAATTCCAGATTGTTCTGGTGCCTTCTCAGCTTCCTCACGCGCGTCTCTTGAGATACCCGGAGTACCCCACGCGCGCCCCTTTGGCTTCTCGCGTGCTCTACACGCCTGACTGCTCGTGTTCCCACGCGCGCGTCGTCATGACTGCGTACAGCCAGTACCAGCACTTCCGTACTGCCCCCAACGCATCACCACACTCACACCAAACGCCCAGTATGCGCAACAGACCCCTCGTACACCTCGCGCCGAAAACCACGTCGCCCCCGTACCTGCAAAAGAGACCACGACAGCAGCAAATATAAAATAGAAAGGGAATAAAATGACATTTTTTGTATTTTCGATTTCTTTTTCAGATCGGCTATAAAAAGGCCGAGCCATAAACCTTGTATTTTTTACGCATACATAAAAAGAGAATACGAAAACCAAGAGCAGATTCAAGCAAAAAGGTTGCTTTTGACTCCATTTTCTTTTTGGATCGTTTTTCTTTCCTGTATCTCTTTCTTTTTTCTTCGGTTTACAATAGATTAAAAGGGGGAAGCGATCTTACCCTGGGCCGGATGCTCACCTTCATTTTCTCCGTCAAAATCGGGGTTGGACGTTGGTAGGCGAGCGAGGCTTTAAGGTCGGTATCGGGGAACTTAGTCGGACCCCTAGGATATTGCCTTTCGTCAGACATAATGGCGATTTGGGTAGTAAGCTGAGGGGTTCTCCTTAAGTCTACCGCTGTTCGCTGGTTATGATGGCGGCCTAGTGGTGGACGGAAGGGGTCTTAGTTGCGGTTGAGGGAGATGTAGGGTTAGGTCTCTCTGCGGCTGAGGAAGGAAAGCAAAAAGGGATTAGGGTTTTGTTAAAAGAGGGTTAGCTGAGGGGTTAAAGTCGTTTATATAGGGGTTCGATTATTAACCGAACGACGACGTTTCAGGTTAACACTGATAACCTTGAAATGACGCCGTATGAGCAGATCCGATGTGACCCGACCCATATTCACAAGATCCGCGCGTTTCTCCAATTAATGGAGGATTTACGCGTTTAGTCCCTTCTATTCCCATATGATTTTTAATTAATCCCCTTTCGTGTTGATTTTATTGTTTAATTAGCCCTCGGAATTTACATATACTTTTGATTTAGTCCGGTTCGTTCACTGTATTCTGGTTGTTTAAGTATTTGCGGTTTTAATCCCTGATCGTTTAAATGTTTTTTATTTAGTCCCTGCTTTAATGGCTTGTTTATCATTAAGTCAAGGTTATTATTATTGTTGTTTTTATATTAGTATGAGTATTATTCCTAAGATTATTACTGTTATTTCTAGTCAATATCAATATTATTATCTTGTTTGATTTTATTATGTGCATCATTTTAATTATTATTAACATATTTTAAAATCGCTCTTGTTTATTTAGAATATGTTGTACATTTGTTATGCTTATATACATTAAAATTCTTTATCATTGATCTAACGCTTGATAATTCTTGCTCTATATTTAAGTCTTGCTCCATATTAATGCTCGATAATACTTGTATGTTTTAATTCTTGCTCTATATTTATTTACTGCTTGAGATTCAATAGCATTGTATTTCACTCGTGAATATTGGCTCCATATTGTATGTTACTACATCATAGCACTACATTTTTTTAAAAAAAACATCATGTTTCCACACTATTCGATCTTTAAAATTGTTCTTGCTTAATATTTCCAAAAACAAGGTGATATTCGCACGTTTGGGAATTCGAAGAAATCGCGCCCAATCGTGCTGGGTGTGATTTTTTTTTTGTTTAACCAAATAAATGAATACCCTTTCAAAATTTGTTCATTTTCTCAAAATAAGGTAATATTCGTACATTTGGAAATGCGAAGAAATCGCGCTCAATCGTGCTGGGTGTGGTCTTTTTCGTTTAACCGAAAAAATGAATACCCTTTCAAAATTGGTTCATATTTTCAAAATAATTTGGAAATTCAAAGAAATCGTGCCCAATCATGCTGGGTGTGATCTTTTTTGTTTGTCCAAATAATCAAATACCTTTTTAATTCCAATACATGTACTTGGAGAATTTTGGGGATAATCCTGGATTCGAGGACTCGATATCGTGCCCAATCGTCTTTGGATATGATATTCTATTCTTTCGGAGCAAGGGAATCTCGATATTCAGTCAAGTTATTTAAAATATAAAAAGAATAAAAACATAATTTCAAAACCATTTCAAACTTTTCAACATTAGGACATTAATTAATCAATTTGGTACCAATTTTGGGCGTTGCGAGGGTGCTAATCCTTCATCGCACGTAACCGACTCCCGAACCTGTTTTCTTCTGGAAATTTATAGACTAAAATTTATTTTATAGGTGACCCGATCACACCTAAACGAAAAGGATCGGTGGCGATTCCATATTTTTCAAAGTCGATTCCCGTTTTTTTAAACCCGATAAAAAAATGGTTTCGACACTAACTATACCAAATGCTCATATTGATAGTGTGATCGATGCCTCCGACGTCTGTTGATCCCCGAGCTAGCTTGGCGGCACTATAAGAAAAGGGAAAAGAGAGGGAGTAAGCACAAAGCTTACTAAGTTGCATGTAAATAAGTAACAACATCAACCATGCCTCTTTAAACAAATAGCATATTATAAACCAGCACAACGTTCTTGATTTAACAATGGTAGATTTACTACATATTTACACATCACAAATATAAGCCAAAGATTACAAAATCGTACCGAAATCATTCTCATAGATAGAACTTACTCAATTTCATCCTTACCATTAAGGCATCATAACTAAGCTCATATCTCATGAGTTTTGAGTAAGAACCTGTACCACTCACAACATGATCATATCCTTTCATATCTTTATCATAAGCTTTAAATAACCCGTGGAACCATTTGGAATACTAAAGGATATCCAATAAGCCTCACACAAGAGGGTAAAATGCCGATGCCATGTCCCAGACATGGGCTTACACTAGCTCTCGTCTCAATGCCGATGCTATGTCCCAGACATGGTCTTACACTGGCTCTCATAATATGGCCGATGCCATGTCCCAGACATGGTTTTACACTAGCACACATATCAACACCGATGCCATGTCCCATACATGGTCTTACACTGGCTCTCATATCAATGGCGATGTCATGTCCCAGATATGGTCTTACATTGGCTCTCATATATCCCTAATGTCATGGCATGGATATCCGATTTATTCCTAAGGTTCAACCGGGAGTATACCACCTCAAATTTCTTCATGCATATTCATAACAATAATCAAACATTTTATGCAATATCAGTTGTTTAATGCATAATAACAATAGAGTTGTATTATTTATGTACAACTTACCTCGGTATACAAAATATGGGCGACTAGTTCGATTTAGTCCAATAGTTTGGTTCTCCCTCGGTCTGGGTCCAGACTCCGTTTTTCTTGATCTATAATGAAAAAAATTACTTATTTAATCACCACATTAATCAAGACATTCCAAAATTCCTACTTTGGCAAAATTACCATTTTGCCCTTAAACTTTTACATAATTACAATTTTGCCCCTAGGCTCGTAAAACGATTTTAATCAAATTTCCTCCTTTATCAAGCCTAGCCGAACCTTTATTACTCTTATAGCAACTCACAATTTCCAATTATTTCACCCATTTACAACCTATTTTATAAACTTCACAAAATAGTCCTTTTAGGTGTTTTCATGAAAACCTCCTTTCACAAAAGTTGTTTATTTAACAACCAAGATTCACTTTCTTCAATAAAATTTCAGCAAACAACATAAATACTCTCATGGCAAGATCCTAGACTCTCAACCATTTTGCAAAATAGTCCCCTCATTAGCTAGATTAAGCTATAGTGGTTCCAAAAACACAAAAATTAACAAAAACAACCACCAAAATCACTTACTTGCAAGAGAAAAGCTTGGCTGAAATTTCAAGCTTCCAAAACCCTTATTTTTGCTGATATTTTCGGTGGTGAAGAGAAGATGATAGCCTCCTCACTTTATGTTTTATTTTTTTATTAGACAAGTCACCTAATGTCACCTAATTTTATGACTTTGTCTCCAATTAAAATTTCCATGTCTAGGAACCATAATTTTATCGGTCTATTTACTCAATTAGGACCTATACTTTAGTGTGCCATACCTATTTAACACTTCTAGCTTGTAGGACAAAACTTTCGCACTTTATACGATTTAGTCATTTTTTGAAATTAAGCAAAAAATCACTAAAATTAATTCACCAAAATTTTCATGTACTCATATAATTATGCTATGACACATAAAATAATATTAAAAATAATTTCTCCGGCCTCGGATTAGTGGTTTTGAAACCACTATTCTGACTAGCCCCAAAATCGGGCTGTTACAGCAATGAGATAAAATAGGATTGTATTGAGTGAACATGTAACACCCCTTACCCATATTCAATGCCGAAACAGGGTACGAGGCATTACCTGACATACAACACAACCATTCATACAAATCGAATCATAAAATTTGCGTCCAAATTAAAACCATTCATACTCAATCATAAAGTCCCTAATACGAGCCTAAGAGGCCCAAAACATGCATCGGAAATGGTTCGGGACTAAACCGAGCACTTAGGAAATTTTACAAAACTTAGAAACTTTTTTTGTTTGAAACAGGGGTCACACGCCCGTGTGGGCAGGCCGTATGGTCACACACGCCTGTGTCCCTAACCCGTGTAACTCTATTTTTGTAACTCGTGAACAAATTGAAGTCACACGGCCAAGTCACACGCCCGTGTGCTAGGCCGCGTGGTCGATTTAATTTTCATGATTTTTCATAAAATAGGTGCAAACTTCACACGCTCGGGACACACGCCTGTGCCTGAGGCCGTGTCCTTCACATGGTCGAGACACACGCCCGTGTCTCTGCCCGTGTGCTCAATTCTGAGCATTCTGTTTCTCAAAATTTAAGGTGCAAGGGACACACGGCCGAAACACATGCCCATATGATAGACCGTGTGTCACACACGGCCTAGACACACGCCCGTGTGGACAAAATAAAGGCTAATTATCAAGCCATTTGCCACCCTCATTTGTACACACTTGTACACAAATTCAAAGGCATAATTTATAGCACAAACAAACAACCAATACCATCATAACTAAGGCCTAAACATTTCATTTACAAACCAATATCTATCATGCTTGAAAGCATCATACTTTGCCAAACTCAAGCATACCACAAGCACATCCATAAACATTCAATATGATTACTTTCAATATGTATAGTCTAGCCCAATTTCACTAGCTTACCAACAAGCCAATTCTCCCCATTTAACACCTAAATTATCTAGCCACAATCATTCATCTACCAAGCAAATAAAAGGCACATCACAAATAACATTAGCCCATGCATAACTCACATCCAAATTAACCAAGATAGGCCATCTTTCAAGGCCTTATACAAAACATAACATTTATCAATTACAAGCCAATACTTTTGGCTAAATCATAATGACACATATACCCAAAATGACCAAGTCCCTATACATGCCATAACTCAAAATATTAACATTTCAATGGTACCCAAAATAATGGTTGATAGTGTGAATGGAACTCCGACGATCTCCAATCCCAAGCTAGCTAGGTGACTCTATAAGATAAGGGAAAGAAAGGGGTGTAAGCTATATAGCTTAGTCAGTTCATATGCAAATAATAAACAACATTAATGATACATTTATCATATGCATAACATAACATGAATCAACATAAATGTCATTAAAACTTCATGAAGATAACATACTCAATCATTCTTACCAGTAGTTCATCATATACCGAATTTATTTCCTTTGAGTTTTTCGTACATACCTGTACCAACTCGTAACATAATCACATACTTTCTCATCTTTGACATACCCGTTGAACCACTTGGAATACTATCGGATACATGGAAAAATTTGCACATAAGTGCCACATATGTTGCTAAATGCTACCACCAATCTCATAACACACATAGGCTCGCTCTCGAGCTATTCTCAGGCCTGCTCACACAAGCTGTCAGTCAAGACGTAGCTACGCGGTGCTGCTCACACAAGCTGTCAGGTATCCACAACATATGCCGGTATACCCAGCCATCGATAGGACGTACATGACGAGCACCTTGGTCACATAATCACATGGGTTCTTAGTGACATGTCACTTGTATCCTAATCTATTCCTAAGGTTCAACCGAGATTTCTCTCTTGCTGAAACTTCGTCGAATTTGCTCATAGAATCAAACATACAATCCATGCAATATGAAAACATTAAAATACAAATATAACATTGCATTATTAACATACGAACTTACCTCGGTACAAAAATAGTGAAAATGGACCTAATCGTCAAAAACTTTATTTTTCCCCCGATCTAGGTTCGAACTTCGTTTTTCTTGATCTATAATAGCAAATTTAACTCATTTAATACTCACATTATTCAATCCAGTCCAAAAATCACATTATGGAAAAATTACATTTTTGCCCTTAACTTCTCAACATTTTACACTTTAGTCCCTAGGCTCGTAAAATGAAATATAGTAAATTTATTCAAAACCCAAGCCTAGCCGAACTATTTTCATACTCATAATAGCCCACGTTTTTCATTAAAACACACTTCTACTACTCATTTTATAACTTTTACAAACAAGTCCTTTTTAGGCATTTTCATCAAAAATCACTTAGTAAAAGTTGTTTATCCAACATCAAACTTGCATAATCTACCATTAAACATCAAAATACACAAATATCTAACATGGGTAAAATTTTAGACTTTGACATCTCTTCAAATTAGTCCTAGAAATAGCTAAATCAAGTTACAACATTCACAAAAACGTAGAAATCTTTAAAAACGGGACAAAGACGGACTTACAATTGAGCTTGAAAGCTTGGCCAAAACCCTAGCTATGGCTTCTTTTCAATTTTCGGCACAATGGACTAAATTAAAGAAGATGGACACTTTTATTTGTTTTATTTTGTCTTTATTTACCAAATGCCCAAAATGCCCTTTCTTTAAAACATCAAAATTTCACCTAATTCATGTCCATTTTTGTCCACCAACTTAACCAATGGCCTAATTGCCATCTAAGGACCTCTAATTTGAAATTTCATAACAATTAGACACCTCTAGCTTCTAGAACACACATTTTGCACCTTTTGCAATTTAGTCCTTTTAACTAAATTGAGTGCCCAAACGTCAAAATTTTCGAACAAAATTTTCACGAAATTATTCCATATAACTGTAGACCATAAAAATATAATAAAAATAAATTTTACTATGTCAAATTTGTGGTCCCGAAACCACTATTCCGACTAGACCTAAAATCGGGCTGTTACAGAACAAATTTAACTCAAAGGAATCAAGGATATCATATTAGGGTAACACACAGATGAGGAGGTCATTGGATAAAGTAGTTGGATGAATTGCTTTCGTAAATAGTATGCAATAAGGAGTTTTCAATCATGGTACTTCTTGTAGACTGACTACATGATTAAGTTATTGCGAATTATTAGAACAATGCTTCTGGACATAATTGCAATCACTGGAGCCTAATTGTATATGTCAGATTGGTCCCTCCGCTAGATCAACAAAAGCTTTATCAGACTAAATTTGAATCAGATGAAAATTCTACGGCTTTGGAAATTATTTAATTGAGTTGATTTATTCGATGTGGAATTAAATTAGGTGGTCGTGAGAATTGTTCAACTAGAGAATTTGATTAAAGAATTTTCTTGACAAATTAAATTGGAAAATCTAAGTGATTTTTGGAAAAATTAATTTTGATCAAGTAAAATTAAATTAATCGAATTAATATGATATTTTTGGAAATTAATTTTCAGGTTAGACAATTGACCCAATAGGTAATCGAACTTAAAAATTGGACCTGATATCGTAAATTGGGTCTGAGAGCCCAAAACCGAGACCAATACCCAAAATCTGGTCAAACTGGGCCGATGGTTAGATTGGACCGATCGGGTCGTCACTAACCCAAATTGAACCGATAATAGCCGAACCGGCTTGGGGTGCCGCAAGGGTGTTGTACCTGCATCACCAGACACGGTGGTGTCGATAACTGCGACGGCGACGTCCTAATGGTCGACGGCGGTTGGTGTTCGATGGTGGACCAGTGGAAGAGTTACACTTATACTGGACTCTATCAAATAATTTGATTTCTGATTAACTATTTAAAAAATAATATTATTTTAATATTAAATTAAATTTAATACTTATCTTAATAGTATTTTATTAATTTAATTTTAAAGTGATTATCTTAATATTAAATTTAATTTAATGTTTATCTTATAGATAAATATTCTATTATTTTAATAAGGTTTAATATTAAATTTAATCTAATATTAAATATTAGATTAAATTTAATATTAAAGTGATTAAGTTTAATCATAGTTGAACTCTCTAAACCCTCACTATATAAAGATAGCCTTAGGTCATTATTTTTTACACACTTGAATTCAAGAGAAAGTTGTAGAGAGAAAATTCTCTAAAGAGATTATTTCAGAAAATTTCTAGAGATACATTTTTGATTTACAACTTGACCCAAAAGTTTAGAGAAATTGTGAAATTACCCCATTTGTAATTGTTGTAAAAAAAATTCTGATTCGAAGCAACCCCACACTCGGCAGACGTGAGCTTGAGGGTAGCAGAGAAGACTACCTAGTCGAAGTGCTCATCCTAGATGAATGTAAAATGTATAATTTTGAATTAGTATTTATTACTTTAGATATCCCAACCAAGATCTTGTTTTGGAAAAAAAAAATTAAAACTCTAGTGTTTCCCTAAATTTATTTTCCGCTGCGTTTTCCAAACACGTTTTTTCCAACACGACTTTGAAGACAGTAGCCAAAGTTCTCAACTTGAGGGCCAAATTGCAAAGTTTTCAAAAGAAAACAGGGCCGATATCACAACATTGAGGGTATGATATCGTGACACTAGAAACAGACCACTAAGTCCTTCTTTTCCAAAGCTTCCAACCTAGAATATTAACCAACATTTGGCCCTAAGACCCCAAATCAACCATTTCATGAATTCGAATATGCCAAAACATAATTACCAAAACATCCACCTCACTTATATGTATAACTATACCATTTCCATAGAATCGCAAAATATATACAAACCATTTTAAAGCATTTCTAGACATTAGAACAAGAATTCCCCAGGTACATGCCTTAAGACCAAAATGAAATACAATTTACAAATTTTGTTGAGTCGTAACGATTGTCTGGATGCTGGCTGCAAGTCCTGGGGATTCAAGAATCACCAAAACCAGGGCATAGAGAAAATAAACTGTACGCTGAGCAATAAGGCTTAGTGGTACATTTATAATTCAAGTATATAACATAAGCATTAACAAATCAATCCCAAATTAAAAATGTATATCTATATGCACATATCAATACAATTTGGAGTAACCAAGCTTTGTATTATCAATCTGAACATATTATGTATTTAAAACAAGCACCAAATTATCCTAATTCAATTCAACATATGTGGACATTTCATTTCACTTAAAATGGCACATCTCAAACCTACCAATGTTAGAACATTCAATTATAAGTCCTTCTTTTGATATGCCACTTATAATATTACATATTTCAATCATTTCTAGATTGTACTGAATCATTTGTATTCATTTCGTATAACACCTGGTTTTGGCAGGTTCTAAAATTGGCAGGTAAATCGAGTAGTACTCTAAGTGGTGTAGTGTTATCCGTCCAACTGATGCTCTTGGTGTGTAAAAGTGGGCGCATAGTAGGCATTGGATTATTATGAGGAATTGTCTTAGAAAGGATGAATTGTTAAGGAACGAAGCTTGGTAATGTATTATGGAATTTTAGGTAATGGAGTTATCACTAAAGAGTATGGTACTCCAAGTTTGGTTAGTCACGGTACTGGTTATGTTCTAATAGGGTGGTTAGAAAGGAATGATGAAATTACTATATATATGTTAGGATTTCATACACGTTTCTCTATATATGTAAACCACTTGTACGACAGATTGAACAAGATTATGACGCGTGTCAAGTTTCCATAAGGACAAAGGTTGTATATCTAGATAATCAAGATTGGAAAAGATGAGTTTTTCTTCATCATTCTTTAAGAAGTATTTTTGTCTAGCTCTAAATTAACCTAAAGTATTTCCTTCTTTCACTTAAGCTAAGTTGTAGATTTTGATCTTTACTTGTCAATGCTCTATGTTAAGGTAAGATTTTTGACCCTCCATATTATGCTGTGAAAGAGGAAATCTATTAACTTGGTAGATCCGTAAGATGGATTATATAAGGCTTTTTTTGGGGATTTTTGGTGTTAGAAATGATAGTAAAAGGGGAGTATTTGATTAGATCCTGATGAGTTTTCATGTTCTGTAGTAGTAGTTGCTGCTAATATTACAAAGGAAGTCTGGATCCAGAGTTTGGAACTGCTATAGGTGAGAACCAGGTGAGTCCCAAAGTTGACTCCTGTGTGTGTATACTAGTTTATTCTAGATACTCTTGTGAAGAATCATATGAACCATAAACCGAGTTTAGAAAAAAATGGTATGATGAGTATGCTGATATATGAATGTTGGATAAGATTTGCATGTATAGTTTGTAAGAATCTGACAAGTGTAGAGTATGTGATAAGAAATCTGGAGTTGAAAACATGATTATAAGAGCATTTCTGAGATGTGTAAGATGAGAGGTATGTTAAATTTGGTGCTAATACATGAAAGGTCTGTTAAGTGAGTCTGTGTCTGTTCACTGCGGTTGTAATAACTCGTTTTTAGTCAAATCAGAACAGTGGTTTCAGGACCACAAATCTGAGGTCAAAATATTTATTTTATTATTATTTTAATATTTACAGCATGATAATGTGATTGTGTGAAAATTTCATGAAGAAATTTTATCATTTAAATGGTTAGTTTGGTAAAAAGGACTAAATCGCATAAAGTGTAAAACTTGTGTTCTATTAGCTAAAAGTGTCTAATAGGTATAGAACCTTAAAGTTAAGGTCCTTAAATAGAAATTAGACCGTTATTATGATAGTGGATGATAATGGCATGGCATAAATGAAGTTTTGAATTAATTTAAAGGTTAATTTTGGTATTTGATTATTAAATATTATTTTAATGAAAAACAAAACACAAAATTGGTGGCATTAATTTTTGATAGCCGAATGTTAGGGTTAAGGAAGCCATTAAAAAATCTTGAAGCTTTCGGTCACTTTGGTACTCAATTGTAAGTCCATTTTTGTCCTGTTTTTAATGATTTCTATGTTTTTGAGATCGTTGCTTCGTATTCTAGCTAGCCTGTACCTTAGATTTTGAAACTGTTAAAGATTTATCTTGTTGCCATTGTTGAATGCTTGAGTAATTTGATGAATTATTATAGATTTGGAAGGTTTAATGTTAGATTAATAGCTTTTGTAAAGTGATTTTTGACAAAAATGTCAAAAAGGGGTTAAATTGAGAAAATGTGAAATGTGGTGGTTAAAAGTGTGAGTAAATTGAAAATATGGGCTTCTAGGGGTATAATGGTAATTCGGCTAGCATGGGTTAGTCTTGAATTTCATGAATTTGTGATTTTGTGTAATAAGGACTAAATTGTAAAAATGTGAAACTTTACGGGCTAATGTGTAAATTAGCTTAAATGCATATATTGGATTGAATTGAATAAATAGAAGAATAAATAAGTTGATTTTGATTACTTATAGATTAAGAAAAGAGGAATCCAGACTTAGATCGGGGAATAAGCAAAGTAATTAAATAGTCGGTCCGTTTCGTCATTTCCGTATACAAGGTAAGTTCGTATAATTGAACTTAATTGTGCATTTGTTTAATTGATGGATAGAATTGAGATTCTATGTATTCCATTAGTTAAATTTGGAGATATTGAATTTCAATGTACGGTTTAAGCATACGAGTTGCTGAATAAGACTATAGCTAGGCTATGGCAAATCAGATAATAAGACCATAACCGGGTTATGGCATGTGAATGTAAGACCACGGCAGGGCCTTGGCAATGTATATGTAATACCATAATTGGACTATGGCATCGAAAAATCGATGTATTTGTTTCGTAAGCATCTATAAGCCTGAATTAATTTGGTAAGAGAATTGGTGGTAAATAGATATGTATCGGTACAGGTATGTACTGTAAACTATTCTTGTATCGAGTTGGAAGAAGTTGAGGATTTATGAGTTACGATATGGTTAAACTTTATGTTAGCTCATTGATTGATGCTTTAAATGTTAATTATGTTATCCATTTTGAAGTTTTAATGATTATTGAGATTATTTCATTTTTACATACGAACTTACTAAGCTTTATAGCTTACTTTGTATATTTTCTTCTATGTTTTCACATTTATACAAATCACAGGATTTTAAAATATTTAATGACTCAGAAAGACTTGAATTTGCGACAACGAAGATGGCTTGAATTATTGAAAGACTATGAGCTAGTAATTAATTATCATCCCGGGAAAGTGAACGTAGTTGCTGATGCTTTGAGCAGAAAGTCATTATTTTCTTTACGTGTGATGAATACACAGTTAGCTTTGTCTGATGACGGTTCAATTGTATCTAAGTTGAAAGTAAGACCGTTATTTCTTCAGCAAATTTGCGAAGCTAAAAAATGTGATCGTGAATTTCAAACTAAAAAAGTGCAAAGTGAGTCGACTAGTGATTCAGAGTACCAAATCGGAGCCGATGATTGTTTAATGTTTCGAAACAGAATTTGTGTACTGAGAAATTCTGAGCTTATTCAGAAAATTCTGCACGAAGCATATAATGGTTGTTTATCTGTTCACCCGGGGAGTACTAAAATATACAACGATCTGAAACAACTGTATTGGTGGTCGGGTATGAAATGAGACATTTCTGAATTTGTAGCAAAATGTTTAGTGTGTCAGCAAGTTAAAGCTGAACACCAAGTGCCATCGAGTTTGCTTCAGCCTGTGATGATACCAGAATGGAAATGGGATATTGTGACTATGGATTTCGTATCGAGATTGCCCCTAACTCTGAAAAATAAAGATTCTATTTGGGTTGTCGTTGATCGACTAACGAAATTTGCTCATTTTATACCGGTACGTACAGATTATTCACTTGATAGACTAGCTGAATTGTACATTTCTGAGATTTTTTGATTGCACGGGGTGCCACTATCTATTATTTCAGATAGAGATACGAGGTTTACGTCGCGATTTTGGAAGAAATTGCAAGAAGCTTTGGGTACGAAGTTGAATTTTAGTACAGTTTTTCATCCGCAAACCGACAGACAATTTGAATGAGTAATTCAAATCCTTGAAGATATGCTCCGATGTTGTGTTTTAGAGTTCGAAGGCAACTGGGAAAAATATTTGCCGTTGGTTGAATTTGCGTATAACAACAGTTTTCAATTGAGTATAAAAATGGCACCGTACGAAGCTTTGTATGGTCGTAAATTTCAAACTCAATTGTACTGGACCGAGCTTAGCGAGAAACAGATTCACGGGGTTGATTTGATTAGAGAAACTGAAGAAAAAGTGAAAGTCATTCGCGACTATTTGAAAGCAGCTTTAGATCGTCAGAAATTGTACGCGGATTTGAAACGAAAAGGCATTGAATTTCAAATCGGTGACAAAGTGTTTTTGAAAGTATCCCCGTGGAAGAAAATTCTTCGTTTCAGTCGTAAAGGCAAATTGAGTCCGAGATTCATCGGGCCGTATGAGATCATTGGAATAATAGGTCCAGTGGCATATCGGCTAGCTTTACCGACTGAGTTAGAGAAAATCCACAATGTTTTTCATGTATCGATGTTGCGTCGATATCGGTCGGATCCCTCACATGTGATTTCTCTGTCAGAGATTGAGATTCAACCTGGTATGACGTACAACGAAGAACCAATCAGAATTCTAGCTCGAGAGATCAAAGAATTGAGGAATAAATGCATAGCCCTAGTGAAGGTTCTTTGGCATAAACACGGGATCGAGGAAGCTACGTGGGAACCCGAGGAAGCTATGAGAAAAAAATACCCTAACCTTTTCACTGGTAAGATTTTCAGGGACGAAAATCCCTAAGGGGGGAGAGTTGTAACAACCCATTTTTAGTCAAATCAAAATAGTTATTTCGGGACCACAAATTTGAGGTCAAAATATTTATTTTTTATTATTTTAATGTTTACAGCATGATAATGTGATTGTGTGAAAATTTCATGAATAAAATTTTATCGTTTAAATGGTCAATTTGGTAAAAAGGACTAAATCGCGTAAAGTGTAAAACTTGTGTTCTATTAGCTAAAAGTGTCTAATAGCTATAGAACCTTAAATTTAAGGTCCTTAAATAGAAATTAGACCATTATTATGATAGTGGATGATAATGGCATGGCATAAATGAAGTTTTGAATTAATTTAAAGGTTAATTTTGGTATTTGATTATTAAAGGTTATTTTAATTAATAACAAAACACAAAATTGGTGGCATTCATTTTTGATAGCCGAATGTTAGGGTGAAGGAAGCTATTAAAATAGCTTGAAGCTTTCGGTCACTTTGGTACTCAATTGTAAGTCCATTTTTGTCCCATTTTTAATGTTTTCTATGTTTTTGAGATTGTTGCTTCGTATTCTAGCTAGCCCGTACCTTAGATTTCGAAACTGTTAAAGATTTATCATGTTGGAATTATTGAATGCTTGAGTAATTTGATGAATTATGATAGATTTGGAAGGTTTAATGTTAGATTAATAGCTTTTGTAAAGTGATTTTTGACAAAAATGTCAAAAAGGGGTTAAATTGAGAAAATGTGAAATGTGGTGGTTAAAAGTGTGAATAAATTGAAAATATGGGCTGCTAAGGGTATAATGGTAATTCGGCTAGCATGGAATAGTCTTGAATTTCATGAATTTGTGATTTTGTGTAATAAGGACTAAATTGTAAAAATGTGAAAGTTTAGGGGCTAATGTGTAAATGAGCTTAAATGCATATTTTGGAATGAATTGAATAAATAGAAGAATAAATAAGTTGATTTTGATTACTCATAGATCAAGAAAAGAGGAATTCGAACTTAGATCGGGGAAAAAGCAAAGTAATTGAATAGTCGGTCCATTTCGTCATTTCCGTATACGAGGTAAGTTCGTATAATTGAACTTAATTGTGCATTTGTTTAATTGATGGATAGAATTAAGATTGTATGTATTCCATTAGTTAAATTTGGAGATATTGAATTTAAATGTACGGTTTAAGCATACAAGTTGCTGTATAAGACCATAGTTGGGGTATGGCAAATCGGATAATAAGACTATAACTGGGTTATGGCATGTGAATGTGAGACCACAGCAGGGCCTTGGCAATGTATGTGTAAGACCATAGTTGGACTATGGCATCGAAAAATCGATGTATTTGTTTCGTAAGCATCTATAAGCTCGAATTATTTGGTAAGAGAATTTGTGGTAAATAGATATGTATTGATACAGGTATGTACTGTAAACTATTCTTGTATCGAGTTGGAAGAAGTTGAGGATTTATGAGTTACGATATGGTTAAACTTTATGTTAGCTCATTGATTGATGCTTTAAATGTTAATTATGTTATCCATTTTGAAGTGTTAATGATTATTGAGATTATTTCATATTTATATACGAACTTACTAAGCTTTATAGCTTACTTTGTTTATTTTCTTCTATGTTTTATAGTATATTGAAGCTAGCTCAGAACCAGGGATCGTCAGAGACTTCATCGCACTATCGGACATCAATTTTGGTACTTTTGAAGTTGTGTATATATGGTATATGGCATGTATAGGCTTGAGTGACTTTGGTATGATTGTTGAATATGTATTTGGGGCCATTTAAGTTGGCTTGTGATGATAAATTTGTTAATGTTTAAAGATGTGTAAATGGATTTGCTTTAAGTTTAGTAATTGACCTATATTGAGTGAATGAGGTTGAATTGATAATACATGTTTGAAATGGTTTAATTAAAGGAGTTATATATGTGAATTATGTCTAGTAAAGCAAGATGAGTTGATAGGTACTTGAATTGATAAATGGTATTGAATTGAGTATTAGAATGGTTGAAATAGATATAGTATGATTGTGTATTGATTGATGACTTTTGGCTTCATATTTGTGTCTTAAAATGGTACCATTTGAGCTTGTGTAGGTATGTGCAAAATGGGTGGCAAAATGGAAGCAGTAAATAGCCTATTTTTGTCCACACAGGCAGAGTTTCTGGCGTGTGTCTCGGCTGTGTGTGACACACGGTCATGTTACACGACCGTGTGTCCCCTGGTGTTGAAATTGAAATGAAGTCAGTATGCTCCATACGGTCTCACACATGGGCGTGTGATTGGCCGTGTGGCAAAGTCAGTATACCCTCCAATTGGTACACGGCCTAACACATGGGCGTGTGACTTGGCCGTGTTACATAAGTAATTATACCCTACAGGTTTGACACGACCTAGCACACAGCCTGGCACATGGGTGAGTGCATCTACTTCGAAGGGCACACATGCTAGACATACGGGCGTGTGGTCGGCCGTGTGACCCAAGTCAGTAACCTCACTTGTTTGGACACGGGGTAGGGCACAGGCTGGGACACGACCATGTGCTGCTATTTTGAATGTCCAACAGCCTGTGACACGGGCGTGTCTGGTAGCCGTGTGAGACACACGGCCTAGCCATACGGGCGTGTGTCCCCTATTTTGAGAATTTTTTTAAAGTTTCGTGAAAGTTTCATAAGTTATCGGTTTAGTCCCGAACCCCTCTTAAAGCATGTTTAGGGCCTCGTAGGCTCGTATAAGTGATAAATTGATTGAATTTGAATGGTGATTGTATGATATGATTGAATGTATGTAAAAGTATGTTTATTTGTATTGTAAGTCCGGTAATGCTCCGTAACCCTATTTCGGTGTTGAATATGGGTTAGGGGCGTTACAGCGGTGAACACTAAAAAGGGTCCGTCTAGTCTTTAAATAGTTTTCTAATGGAAAAGCCCATTGTAAAACCTCTTACCCGAATTCGATGCCGGAACAGGGTACGAGGCATTACCAGACTTAAACACAAGCAAACATACATAACCGAAACGTAATTTCCATCCAAATATAAAAATTTTCACATACATTCATATCGTCCCTAAAACGAGCCTACGAAGCCCAAAACATGTATTGGAAGTGGTTCAGGACTTAACCGAGAACTTTAGAAAATCATACAACACTTAGAATTTTTTTTCACTAAAACAAGGGTCACACACCCGTGTGGTCCAAGGGACACGCCCGTGTGACCCTTAGACACGCCCGTGCTACAGGCCGTGTTCAAAATTGGGAGCTCTCTGACTTGTGCCACACGCCCGTGCCACACGCCCGTGTGCTAGGCCGTGTGGTCGATTTAATTTTCATGATTTTTCATAAAATAGGTGCAGACTTCACACGGCTAGGGCACACACTCATGTTTGAGGTCGTGCCGTCCACACGGCTGAGACACACGCCCGTGTCTCTGCCCGTGTGCTTAATACTGAGCATTCTGTTTTGCAACAGTTAAGGTTCAAGGGACACACGGACGAAACACACGCCCGTGTGTCACACACGGCCTAGACACACGCCCGTGTGTCTACCCGTGTGGAAAAAAATAAGGCTATTTACCAAGCTATTTTGTCACCCTTCCATGCACAAACCTACACAACAAACATAGAACCATACCAAGCATATACACAGAACCAAATCAGCCACAAACAAGATATCAATACATCATTCACATGCTATCATTTATCATATACAACCATCACATACTTATCAACTCAAACCATGCAAATTTCCCACATCCATGAAAAGCATCATCATATGCATATATATATACTTAAACCAATATTAGCCAATTTCAATGGCCATTTACAAAATGAATTATCAACCAACATAAGCCAACACATTTGGCTAAATCAATTATGACACATAACAAAATGACCAAGTCCTTATACATGCCATAACTCAAAATATGAAAATCAATGGTACCCAAAATATTAAGTTGATAGTGTGAATGGATCTCCGACAGTTTCTGATATCCGAGCTGGCTTGGTGACTCGCGAAGGTTGGTGAACGGTTGGAGTATCATCACACTATCCACAAGCTTATTTTGGTATAAATAGTAAACTTATTTTGGTATAATGGCATGTATAGGCTAACTTGACCATAGATGGCTTAAATATGTTATTTGTAATTTAGCCATTGGAATAGCTAGTAATGGTTTTGGTACTTATAAAGCACTATGTTATAATAAACACATATGTGTTAAGTATGGTTGATCAAATGATGTTTAATGTTTAGGTTAAATCAAGGTAAGATTATAAACATATATGTATGAAATGATATATCATATTAGATGTTAGAATTTGCTTGAAATTAATGCTTGAATTGGATGGTATTTGGATGTAAGTTTGGTGCAGGATATTGGTAAAATTTTTGGGTGAGAAATGAAGCTAGAAATGGCTTTATTTTTTCCACACGGGTAGACACACGGGCGTGTGTCTAGACCGTGTGTGACACACGGCGTGGTACATGGGCGTGTGGATAGGCTGTGTGTCCCCTGCATCTTAAATTCGAGAAATAGAATGCTTAGAATTGGGCACACGGGCGTGTGTCTCAGCCGTGTGTGCTACACAGCCCAGAACACGGGTGTGTGTCTTGGCCGTGTGAAACCTGCACTTAATTTTGAAAATTTTAATTAACCACACGGCCTGGCACACGGGTGTGTGGCTGGCTGTGTGGTGAAAGTCAGAGAGTTACACGGGGTTAGACACGGCCTATGACATGGCCGTGTAATATGATTACACGGGCGTGTGCCTTGACCACACGGGCGTGTGTGCCCTGCATCTTGGAATTTTTTTTGAAATTTCACGAAAAATTCTATGTGTTCTCGATTTAGTCCCGACTCAATTCTAATGCTCATATTGGGCCTCGAGGGTCCATTTAAGGGATGTTATGAACAATCTCGAAAAATGAACAGTAATTGCCACGAATTAACTGTAAAAGTTCTGTAAACTCTGATAATACTCCGTAACTCTGTTCCGGTGATGGATACGAGTTAGGGGTGTTACAAGTATGGTACGCCAAGTTTGGTTAGTCACAGTACTGGTTATGTTCAACCAGGGTGGTTACAAATGAACGATGAAATTACTATATATATGTTGGGTTTTCATACACGTTTCTTTACATCTGTAAATCACTTGTACAATAGATTGAATAGGATTATGACGCGTGTTAAGTTTCCATAGGGACAAATGTTGTATATCTCGATAATTAGGATTGGAAAAGGGGAGTGTTTCTTCTTCCTTCTTTAAGAAGTATTTTTGTCTAACTCTAAAGGAACTTAAGGTATTTCCTTCTTTTACTTAAGCTAAAGGTAAGATTTTTGACCCTCCATATTATGTTGTGAAATAATAAATATGTTAACTTGGTAGACCCGTAAGATGGATGATATAAGGCTCTTCTTGGGGATTTCTGGTGTTAGAAATGATGGTAAAAGGGGGGTATTTGATTATATCTTGATGAGTTTCTGTGTTCTGTAGAAATAGTTGCTATTGATATTACAAGGGTAGTCTAGATATGGAGTTTGAAACTGCTGTCGGTGAGAATCAAAAGAGTCCCAAAGTTGAATCCTGTGTGTGTATACACTTGTTTATTCTAGATACTCCTATAAAGAATCGTATGAACCATGAACTGAGTCTAGAAAAGAATGGTATGATGAGTATGTCGATATATGAATATTGGATAAGATTTGCATGTATAGTTTGTAAGAATCTAACAAGTGTAGAGTATGTGATAAGAAATCTGGAGTTGAAAATATGACTGTAATAGCATTTCTAATATGTACAAGATGAGAGGTATGTTAAATTTGGTCCTAATACATGAAAGGTCCGTTAAGTGAGTCTATGTCTGTTCACTACAGTGGAGTCTAAAACGGGTTTGCTAGGACTTTAATCATGTTCTTTGAAGGATATGCCCATGGCCATGGCACCATATCGTGTAAGACCATAGTTGGTGGGCTATGACATCATATGAAAAGAATTAACGGAAGATTATTACCTAATGGGGTTCTCTGCCTGACCCAGGATGATGAGGGGAAAACCTCATGAAATGTAAGTCTAGGCGAATCCTTTTTGTGGACACACCAAAAAATGGAACCCTTGTGGCAATCTATGAAATGTATGTCTTTGTGGCAATCTATGAAATGAAAGCCTTTGTGGCATATCTAAAATTGAAGCCTTTGTGGCGTATCTGAAATGAAAGCCTTCATGGCGTTCTCTGAAAGAATGGGCCTCATGGCAACCATCTAAAGGGAACTCCTTTGTGGCGGACCTCGAATGAAAGAAATGGAATGGACGATGAACTCTAAAAGAATGAATTCTTTTTGCGGACTCTGCAAAAAAGGTTTGAAAGGCAATATTTGAAATTAAAGTCCTAGTAGCAATGTAAGAAGGAATTGCCTTTGCGGCAAATTGTGAAGAAACAACCTCTATGGCAAATTCTACAAAGAAGGTTTTTATGGCGCACACAAGATGGGCTTCTCATGTGGCGTAATCTGGAAGGGCTTCCACTGATGAACAATGAAGGACGCTCTTGCAATAGACTCTGTCCTACATAATTGGTGTATCCTACATTGTCCTTAAATGGAAACAGTAAGCCCAATAAGTACGTGACGTATCCATGGGTATAACAGTAAGGTATTTAATATGATTAAGATTTGTATAGAGATAAGGAATTAAAAAGATATAGCAAAGTAATGAAAATGTATTCTAGAAATGAATGTAAAGATGATTTGCTCAAAATGAAATATCGATCATCTATGTATGGGTCTCTTTTTGAAACATTATGGAGTTGTGGCTTAGTGATTGAAGAATGTAGGTAAGGTCTCAAAGACACTGAAGAGATGGAAAGAGGGCCTTAGGGTAAGGTATGATAATGAATCTGAGTATAAGAATAATAATTAAAGAAGTAATCATTAAAGGTAAAATGAAGAATAAGGGCGACGAGACGATAATTGAAACATTGAATGTAATGCGCAAGTATGATTAAGGTAAATAAGTGTTTGGCTCACTAAGTTCTTTCGAACTTACCTTTGTATGTTATGTTTCAGGTGGGTTTTCTTAGGGTCTTAGCCTAGAGGGACGACGCCAGGATTGTGCCGAAGGAGTGGCATATTGGGCATTATGCATATTGAGCGAGCTTGATTGCATGATCAAGTCTGAGGTTATACATTTTTATAGAACCTTTTTCGTGGGATAGCTATATTAGGACAAGGCCTGAACTTGGTCGTAGTTGTAAGAAAATTCTCAATGTGTGTTAGTAAGGTTTCTTCACTATTTATACTTACATATTTTATTAAAGATATGTTAAAGTTGATAAGTTTTATTCAATTGAAATTTGTACAAGTAGAGCTAAGTTTTAATTATATAAGATCGATAATGCCCAAGATTCATATCCGATTTATCGGGTCGAGTTTGGGGCATTACATTTTGGCCCCTAAGGTTCAATTTCATTTGATTTGCATGTTCAACTATATGATTACAATATTTAATTTTCATTTAATCACAATTCATTCTAAATATACCCTTATTAAAGTAACTCAAACTCGGACAGATACTCAGATTGTCCAACGAACACACCAAACTGGCACCGAAGTGCAGCATCGAATAAACTGGAGTAAGGGAAACTGACACGTAAAGTGCATATTGACGTACGAAGTGCATTTCTGGCACACAAAGTGGATCCTGGCACATGAGGTTCATCCTGGTGCATAAGCACAAAGCCTGTACACAAATCAATCC
Organism: Gossypium sturtianum; assembly: GCA_025698515.1. Lineage (NCBI taxonomy): Eukaryota > Viridiplantae > Streptophyta > Magnoliopsida > Malvales > Malvaceae > Gossypium > Gossypium sturtianum. The sequence continues at coordinate 84,644,362 of CM046944.1, forward strand.
TACGGCATGCCAACTATATTCGACTTAGTCCAACTAGTTAATAGGGTATCAATATTCATTTCCTTTTTACAATTTAGTACATGTATCATATCTCAATCATTTTCACCATCACAATCCAATTCAATAGCATTTCACATATATTCATGACCGGTTGTACGCGTGTGCTTTAAGACAACAAATTTATTCAATAATTTTTAAAACCCAATTTTACTGCAAGTGTACAAGTTGTAATATTTATTGTGTTACAATGAAACATTAAAGTATTTCAAGGATAGAACCCAAATGAGTCGATGATTTAATGATTTCTATTAAAAAATACATGTAAGAAAGGAGTTTAGCTAGCTACTCACTAATTGCTATAGTATGGAAAATCATAAACAAAGATTTTTAACACTAATTTCTAAATTAACTATCCTAAGGACTAAATTGCAAGGTGTAACAACATGTTTCCAGTGGTGTTAGAAACTGTGGTTTTAGGACCACAATTTTGACGAGTGATTTATTATTTTAATATTTATTTAATGCATAGGGGATTGTATTAGGGTTGTATTAAAGTTTCATTGAGAAATTTTGATGTTTAAATAGTTAATTAAGTAAAAAAGACTAAATCATAAAAGGTGTAAAAGTTGAGATCTGTTAGTTAAAAAGGGTCAAATGGCTATGAAAGTTTAAATTTATGGACTAAGATAGTAATTATACAATCCTTAATGTTAGTGGACAAATATGGATAGGTTTTATTGAAATTTCTTATTATTATTAAGGGTAAAATAGTAAATTGGTAAATAAAGCTAAAATAAACTAAGAAAAAGATATCATCTTCCCTATTTCTTCTTTGCTTCGGCCGAATACACCATTGAAGGGGGGAGAGTTTTTGTAACACCCCATACCCGATTCCGAGGCTAAGACCGGATACGAGACATTACTATGCTTGAACTTTCTTAAACATGTACTTACGGGCTATAAAATTCCGTTCCAAATTAAAAACTTCTCTTTCTTAGTCAAGTCAGACATTTCATGGGCCTACGAGGCCTCAGACTTACGTCCCGAAACTTTCGGAACTCATCTGGAAACTTTATCTCGAAACAGGGGTCACACGTCCGTGTGACTTGGGACACGCCCGTGTACCCCTAAAACATGTCCGTGTCTTTCACCCGTGGAGGATACTGGCAAGTTAAACACGGCCTGGACATGCCCGCGGCCCTGGCCCATGTGCCAAACCTTGGCATTCTGACTTATTCACACGGTCTGTACACACGCCTGTGTGCATCAGCTATGTGACAATTGAATTTCTAAGTGTCAAGTGCAGACTTCACACAGCCTTGGCACACACCCATGTGCCAACCGTGTGTATCACACAGCCTGAACAAACGGCCGTGTGACCAGCCCGTGGTCTAATCTGACTTAAGATACTAAGGTGCAGGAGACACACGGCCTAGACACACGCCCGTGTGTCTATCCGTGTGGGCACTTAGAGGCTATCTTACCAAGCCTTTTACCACTCCCGTTTGCATACATTCATATACTACTTCAAAACATTCTCAAATCATCCATTAAAACACATGAATTAGCACATTTAATCATTAAAGAGATAAATTCTTTATCCCATACACTAGGGAGAACTACTCCCAATACAAATACAACCAACTTAAACCGTTACCTATGGTCATACACAACCAACTCTAGATTCCCTTAGGCCAATACAATTTGGCTACATTGGTTAGAACTTAATCAACTTTAAAAGAATCCCTATACATGCCATGACTCCTAAGGATTTAATACCTCATACCAAGGGTCTGCTCGATAGTGTGAAAACATCTCCGGCGGCCTCCAACCCGAGCTAGTTAAAATAACCTATAAGGGATGAGAAAAGTAAAGGAGTAAGCAATAATGCTTAGTAAGCTCATCTGCATAATATGTAAAATATTGATATTCATTGAATATACATAATTACAAAGTATCATGCCGAGTTTTCTCATCAACTCGCGGTTACTTGCTCAAATATTCTTGAAACTTACTCATTCAATCTCTTACCACAATCTTACCATGTCACAAGCCAATTGCTCGTTCAATTAAAAACATTCTCAGATCGATCACCACATGATCATATAAAACAACACATCAAGCATTTTCAATAAGCTGATCATGCTACTAATATCTCGGTGGTTTCGCACTTAGCCCACCATTGAATCTCTAATAGGGTGGTTCCGCACTTAGCCCACTTTTCATTTTACATTCATGGATAGTAATCCACATGTATATCTCTATTTCAAATGTTCATCCGAGAACATTCTCACACACTTCTATTCTTACTTAACTTTCTATGATACTCGTCTGCATTCACACAATACATTAATAAATCTATCTCATGCAACTAAAGTGTATTGGATACACATAACCCACTAAGGGTTCATCATACACTAAATCCATATCAATTCAATTCTAACACACACTTCTGCTTCTCGTGGTACAACCACATACATTCAACATATCCGTTGAATCACTCAAATTGTTAAATAACTCTCATGAGTCTCATACACATAATGTCACATAGAATTCATACCCCAATAGGGTCTTACTTGCATTAACATATCGATGCCATGTCCTTAACATGGTCTTATACGAATTCTTACATCGAGGCCATATTCCAATATGGTCTTACACGAGACTTTAACTATCATCATATCATTCTACATACATTTCCCATTACTCTTAGATTCAATTCTTTTGACCTCTCATCAAAGATATTTCATACATTCATAGAGTAAATATACATTCCATACAACATTGGAACATTAAATTAACTCATACGTAATTGCAACATTCGCACATGAACTTACCTCGATGTCGAAAGGGACCTTTTTGCCCACATTTCTCTTTTCACCCGTTCTAGGTCTGAAACTCATTTTCTTTGATCTAGAACAATGAAATTTACTGATTTAATCACTTATGAATCATAATGCACCATAATCTACACTTTAGGCAAAAATGACTATTTTGCCCGTACACTTTGACAAAATTACGATTTTGCCCCTAGGCTCGTAAATAAATTTTCATCTCAATTTCTTATTAAGCAAGCCTAGCTGAACATTTAATCCTCTTACAACTATCCACAATTCCATCTATTTCATGCCTTAATGAACAAATTACAACTTTTGCATTTTAGTCCCAATTAGGTGTTTTCATGGCAACACCTTTCACAAAAGTTGTTTCTCATCATCCTATCATTCATTTTCTTCCATAAAAACTCATCAAACAACACAAACGTTATCATGGAAAGTCCCTAGACTTTCATCCATATTGCAAACTAGTCCTCCCATTAGCTAGCTTAAGCTTTGGGGACTCCAAAAATGCAATTTTCATAAAAAAATAAGCATCAAAATCACTTACTTGAATGGAGTAAAGCTTGCTGAAATTTGAAGCTTTCAAACCCCTCCCACGGCTGATATTTTTGGTGGAGAAGAAGAGAGGAAAGATGATACCTTTTTCCTTTCTTTATTTTATTATAAAACATCAATTTAACCCACCAACTTTGACCATAATTAAAGGCTCTTGTCCCCCTTGTCTACATGGCCGGCCAACACACTTAAATAAGGCCAAATTACACAATTGGGACCTCCAATTAATAGTCCATAGCTATTTGGCACCTCTAGCAAATAAAACTAAACTTTCGCACTTTATGCGATTTAGTCCTTTTTCACAATTTAGCTAGAATTCGCTAAAATTAAGGCACCAAAATTTTCATGCATCCTTATAAACATGTTATAACACATAACATATCATGCAAATAATTTTCTCTAGCCTCGAATTAGTGATTCTGGGATCAGTGTTCCGACTAGCCCCTAAATCGGGCTGTTACAATTCTCCCCCATTAGGGATTTTCATCCCCGAAAATCTTATCAGGAGGATTTGCTACCAACATTCTTAAAATGTTTCCATCTACTCTTCAAAATCGCGAATCCACTTATCGTCAAGTTTCTCTTGCCAATAACTCTTAAGTTGCGATACATAAGGTCGAAACGTAACTTGAGACCTAGGTTATTCTTCCTTTGGGCATATACTCGGTAATTTACCAATTTGGAACTCTGCACATGTCCAAATGATCATTTGAATCTTTACTGGTTGATTTACTACAATTCGAATGACATTTTCCCTTTCTTGGAAATTTTGTCACATCAAATTTGAAATCTATAAGGTTTTACCTCACTCTCTCATTAAAGCATTTACCGACTGTAGTAGTCTTGTCGTGTGTGCTTTGGAAACTCAGCTTTTAGTGGTCAACTACTTTTGACCATAACTCGATCATATTGTAAAATGTACTCTATTGTCAAAACATTTATGCACATAACTGCATTCCCTTATTTTTGCATTAGTAGATATGCTACTACTAAATCTCATACCAAAACTCTTGTATAAGTTCTGGATTCAACATCATTCACTTTCTATCTCGAGGAAGCATCAACAATAGAAATCTTATACAACCTGTATTTGCCATCTCAAATAAACTCATTCGGAGCTTATTTAAAATACCATTTACTATATCTCTTCTGACCCCTTTTTGTTCTGAAAAGAAAACTCGCTCTAGTCATTAACCTTGCTGAAACTAAGATGTTACCAACTAGGGTCAACTGAGTAACTAACTCGCATTGCTTAACATGGATCTTTTCATAACATCTAACTCATTACACGCGGACACAAAGGTGATTGCCTCTGGATCACCAACGGTAACTCTTTTTCTTGATTCAGATGAACTCGAAGACTAGAACTTTCAAATAAACAGTTCTTTCTATAGCTTTCAACTCAACTATCACGATTTGAACATTTCGATGAGTATACCATTGTATTATGCTCCCTACTCACGTATACACAGAATTTGAATCATATCTCAATACAATAATCTACTCTTTTCTCCATACTGAGAACATATTTTAAGCACACTCTCATCTGAGTTTCTATTGTTATGCTAATCTAAAACCTTTACTATCGTCATATCTCACGATAGCAGGGACATCTCGATCGAATTCATTAACTCTATCCATCTTATTCGAAAACTCATCATACGACGTGAAACTTGTGATTTCATTTCTTATACTAGATTCATCACAAACTTCCTCCTCAAGGTATCCAATTAAGGTTACGAGGAGATAGAGGAATGTCAATTTCGATTAATTAAATCGACAACCGTTTAGTCTACTTTTTCTGTCAGTTAACTTTCTCACACAATCAAAATTTCATGAAAGAACGACCACATCATCCCTGAAGGGAAACATGTATTAGTACATAATACTAAAGGAGATCATTATAATCCCATCCATGGCATTAACTAACCATAGGCTTCTAGCCAACTTACTCATACTTGCCCTTATATAACATGTTCCGTGTCATATATCGTAATCGTCTCTTCGTGATTCATTCACGAGTACATGTTTTCACTCTTTCACATGACTTTAGTACCATTCTCATTTCTACCTCTAGACTCATCTATCTGTCCCATTGATCACTAGAGATAATTAAAGACGCATATTCATCGTCATTCATGTAGGTATGAAACCAATGCCACATTCCCGAGGTGGTCTTATATGAAGTCACCTCTAAATGCCAATGCCATATCCCGGATAAGGTCTTATATGGACTTGCACCTCAGGTATCGATGCCATATTCTATACATGGTCTTATACGATTCTCATATTCATTACCGACGCCATATCCCGGATATGGTCTTGTACGGAATGTTCTTTATTTCATATCTCAATGATGGCCTTTTCATTATAGTCCCCTAGGACTTCAACCTTATGTTCAACAACAATTACTCTACATAGTAGAGTATCATGTATCAATGTGATACAAAGCATTCTCAATTATGTTAACATAAATATTGCATTAATCACATGTAACCGTACTCATTTTGATTCTCATAAACATCTCATCATGATTCAACAGTGGTAAGGGGGTGAAGTCGTAGAACCCCTAACTTGATTCTCGGGACTACATACATATGATTTACTATTCATTATCAATGAAATATCATCATAGTCACATAACTCGTCTCAAGTGATTTTTCACGTTTATCACGTTACAATTATCTCTATCACTCATACTTTTGAGCTGTGACTTTAATAACTCAAGTTTCACATTAATATCTACTCGAGTACTTAACATTTAACTCTACTTTCTCTTACTATTACTTATTAATCTAGAGAATGTCTTACAGTTTAAGTACGTCGTTTACTTGATCGCCATAGCCCAACTATGGTCTTACTCGTATCACAACATCATAGTCCAACTATTGCTTTACATGTCGTCATGATGCCATAGCCTTGCTATGGTCTTACACGAATTCTCATATCAATACCAATGCCATATCCTAGATACGGTCTTACATGGAAACTCATGTCGATGCTGATGCCATATCCCAGATATGGTCTTATACGGGATCTTGTAACTCGATGTCGATGCCATATCCCAGATATGGTCTTACACGGAATTACTATTTGATGCCGATGCCATACCCCAGATATGGTCTTACATGAGATCATGTATCGATGCCAATTCCATGCCCCAGACATGGTCTTATATGGGATCACATATCATCACCAATGCCATGTACCAGACATGGTCTTATATGGAATCACATGTACCGCCATGGTCCTACCATGGTCTTATTCATCATTTTATCATTGTACGACCGTACTCATCTCCTGCATTCTACTTAGTCAAACTTTTCAGTTTTAACTCTCACACTATAATATGTGTGACTTTGTAACAGGGTCATAAGACGAAACATTATATATTTTCTACTTTAGCAGTCATACGTGAGATTTAACCATGTGGACATATTCATCATAAACAATGGCATCACAAATCTCAAATGCTTACTTACTCTTACTGCTTCTCACATACATCATGGTACTTACTACTCTCATGTTTGTAAGGTAAACAAGGTACCTGTAACACTTGATCACATAGATCAATATACTTCACTATAACAAGCATAATCTCAACATCTTCATTCATAACATGAATTATACTTGTTAGTCAGCCTTCACTAGCATGACATAATATCAACTTCACTACTAACTTCCTTGCTATCTCATTTAAGCTTTACTCTTTTGCCCGATGAATTACTATGAATGACTGAGGATATTGAATCTCATTTCACATGTATCTTGATGCCAATGCTATGACCTTGATATAGTCTTACATGGGATCTCTTACTTGGTATCGATGCCATGTCTTGACATGGTCTTATACGGACTTTCTTGTCTCATGTGGCAGATTAAGTATCCTAAGTAATTCATTTTCAATCGGGACTTTCATATACATGCTCTTAGTAACTTCTTTGTTTAATAAATCACTAAACATTTTCATGGAAATAATGTGCATATAACAACATCACAAGCAATTCAATGAAATATTCATGAAGCTTGAAAATCTTACAAACTTACTGAAATTAGCTCGGTTGGGACTTATCACTGTCTTAACAAAATAATTTCATTAGAGCCAGGAGACATCACACTATCACGGTCCACATATGGCATGCATAGCTAGACTCTTACTCATGCTAGGTTAGTCCGAGAATCGACTAAACCATGCTCTGATACCACTAAATGCAACACCCCATACCCGAGTCCGAGGCTCCGACCGGATACGAGACATTACTATGCTTGAACTTTCTTATACATGTACCTACGGGCTATAAAATTTCGTTCCAAATTAAAAACTTCTGTTTCTTAGTCAAGTTAGACATTTCATGGGCCTACGAGGCCTCAGACTTACATCCCGAAACTTTCGGAACTAATCTGGAAACTTTCTCTCGAAACAGGGGTCACACATCCGTGTGACTTGGGACACGCCCGTGTACCCCTAAAACATGCCCGTGTCTTTCACCCGTGGAGGATACTGGCAAGTTACACACGGCCTGGACACGCCCGTGGCCCTGGCCCGTGTGCCAAACCTTGGCATTCTGACTTATTCACACGGTCTGTAAACATGCCCCTGTGCGTCAACCGTGTGATAATTGAATTTTTAAGTGTCAAGTGCAGACTTCACACGGCCTTGGCACACGCCCATATGCCAACTGTGTGTATCACACAGCCTGAACAAACAGCCGTGTGACTAGCCCGTGGTCTAATCTGACTTAAGATACTAAGGTGCAGGAGACACACGACCTAGACACACGCCCGTGTGTCTATCCATGTGGGCACTTAGAGGCTATCTTACCAAGCCTTTTACCACTCCCGTTTGCATACATTCATATACTACTTCAAAACATTCTCAAATCATCCATTAAAACACATGAATTAGCACATTTAATCATTAAAGAGATAATGTCTTTATCCCATACACTAGGGAGAACTACTCCCAATACAAATACAACCAACTTAAACCATTATCTATGGTCATACACAACCAACTCTAGATTCCCTTAGGCCAATACAATTTGGCTACATTGGTTAGAACTTAATCAACTTTAAAAGAATCCCTATACATGCCATGACTCATAAGGATTTAATACCACATACCAAGGGTCTGCTCGATAGTGTGAAAACATCTCCGGCGGCCTCCAGCCCGAGCTAGTTAAAATAACCTATAAGGGATGAGAAAAGTAAAGGAGTAAGCAATAATGCTTAGTAAGCTCATCTGCATAATATGTCAAATATTGATATTCATTGAATATACATAATTACAAAGTATCATGCCGAGTTTTCTCATCAACTCACGGTTACTTGCTCAAATATTCTTGAAACTTACTCATTCAATCTCTTACCACATTCTTACCATGTCACAAGCCAATTGCTCGTTCAATTAACATACATTCCTGCACTGATTACCATATGATCATATAAAACAACACATCAAGCATTTTCAATAAGCTGATGTAACATCCCGAAATTGGGCCTAGTAGGATTGGGCCTTGAGCTTTAGGAAAAATTTGAGTATTATTTTTGTGTTGGCTCGGGTAGGAATTTTGTGTGTTAGCATAGTCTTGTGAAGGCTTGATTTTATTTAGGAAGTTAGATAATTTTTAGTATGGTTTATTTAATGAAGTGGATTAAGTGAGCTTAGCACTTAAGTTAATTTAAGTGTTAAATTCTAACACATGAGGAGTTAGTGGCATAGTGGATAAGGAGCTTGAAAGGTTACTTGAGGGAAGTGGTTCGAGTTGCTTGGAAAGCATTTTGAAGACTTTATTTTTGTATCCTAGCATTGATGGACGGTCGAACTCTAATTATGATAGGTTGGACCTTAAGTTTTTGGTAAGTTGAATATTGGTTTAAGGAAAGCTTGAAATAGGGGATAAGAATCTTAAAGTTAAGGAAGGTTTAGGGGACAAGAGGCTTGAAGAGTGGGTGTTGTTTTGGAAGCTTTTCCATGGTCATGTGACCATGAACCTAGACGGCATAAGGGGCTAAGGGAGTGGTTTAATTGTGTTGGAAATTATGGGGTTGATAGGGAAGAATTGAGGAGGAAAAAGGGGGATTGTGTTGGCTAATGTGTTGACCGAATATGGTATGGATTAGGGAGGTGTTAGTTGACCAAAAGTTGTCAATTTGTACATTTTTCCTTTGTCCAAAAATATTTCTCTTAACCGAATTTATCAATAGGCATTTGGTAAAAAGTTTGCTTTGTTTTGGCCTTTGCATTTTGACCAAATAGATACTTTTATTTCTTCTTTTCCTCTCAAGTTTACTTTCTTTTGGAACCAAAATATTGTCATCTTTGAAGACATTTACCATTCTTTTCTTCCTCTCTAGTGCCGAATCCATCTTACACCAAAAGCATTCTCTTTTATTTTCTTTTTCATTCTCTTCCTCTCTTCCCTTTTCCTATCATAACCGAAAATTATCCTATACCTTTTTCATCATTCTTTTCCTTCCTTTTCTTTCTTTTGTTAAAGCCGAAATTATCATTCTTTTCTTTTAAGTTGTTAAGGCCGAATTTCTTGATAGTTCTAGTAAGGGTTAATCGATCATCGTGTTGGGTAAGGCTTTTCTATCAATGGTTTTTCTTTATTTTCTTTGGATTAATCGATTTTAGGAATCTAATCCTCTTATTTCTCCGTGGCTAAACCTTTGAAGGAAGATTTTGGGGTTGTCTTGTAGTCAACGTTAGGAAGAGATCATTCAAATTTGAATAATCCAAGGTAAGGGATAATGATATTCGGCCAAAGGCCATATCTTTTAGTGATAACCGATTTCTCACATAGTGATATGTAGGTTCTGTCGACGTGTAGGCAAGAGTCGGAAATCCTAAAGTTTCTATCGCTCTTTGTGTTTGCAAGGTGTGTAACTTATACTAAACATCTAATTGATTAGTAGCTTTATTTATATAGATGTGTTTATAATGAAATATAAACGATTATAGCTTTGGGTACCACTCAATGGTACGATGAATTGAGGTACGTTTTTCCTTCGTACTATGTAAGTTTTTAATATGAAACATATTCGATAATTGATTATGATTTTGGGATTATGATTGAAAGGCATGATATTTATATCATAAATAATGCTATATGCATAATATGAAATGTTTTCGATTCCGATATGATTATGGGGTATATGGCATGATATTGAAATAATATGTTATTGCATGGGCATATGGGCAATATTGAAAGGGGAAGTGTTCCGGTGGTTTTACCACATAATCCGGTGACTTCGGTCACGATATTATGAATCCGATGACTTCGGTCATGATATTATGAATCCGGTGACTTCGGTCATATACTATAAATCCGGTGACTCTGTCACAATTATCTGGTGGCTATGCCATAATTTATAAGGGCGATGTGCTAGTTGACTGCAGCAACTGCCTTCGATGGTGTCTAGCGGATGGAGGGTCGATTTAGTAATCCCCACGGTGTGATTGGTAGGTACGGGTGGTGTGTAGCGGATGGATATCTAAGTTGGGTTTGGGATTGCATTTCATTTTATATGTACATGTGATTATCTGATTTGCTATATTATGGGCTTATGGCTAAATGTGATTTAAATGGGCTTTATTGCTATGATCGATTGGGTTTTTAGTGTCATTGTTACACATTGAGTCTGTTGACTCACCCTTGATGGGATATCTTTTCAGGTGATTCGTGAGATCGCGGATGTGGAGCGGATGAACTCGAGGAGGCCATGCAATAAAATTTGATTTTACAAGAACTTCCATTTGGGTACCTTATTATATTTTAATTTGGGTTTTCATATTTTATAGATTTGTAATAAGGCCTCTTTAATTATGGTTTTGGATTATTTATATGCTTTGGGATTTATTCTAAACATGTTTAAGTATATCACTTGATTAATTTAATAATTGAGCTAAAGTTTTCTAAACTATAAAAACGCTTATGGTATTTTATCTTACCATCAGGTAATCTAAATTGTTGATAATAAAATTATAAATTAAGTGTTTTCTACAACTTAAATGATTTCCAAAATTTTAAGTTTCTACATTCAAATGCAAACGGTTTCAAAGTATTAATTCGAGTTTTCTTAAAATGAAACAAATGTTTTCTAACCTATGATTTATCCACTTAGTTTAAAAGTTTTATTTATGGAATTTCAAAGTAAATTTCCAGTTTTTAACTTATTAAACATCTGATTTCTACAAATATAGAATTACAAAGAATTTTTCACTAAAATTTAATCGCTATCTCAATTTTCTTCGAAACGTTTTTCTTCGTAGCATACCAAATTCGGTCGTGGCGTATTGACCGGGTTTGGGGTGTTACAGCTGATCATGCTACTAATATCTTGGTGGTTCCGCACTTAGCCCACCATTGAATCTCTAATAGGGTGGTTCCGCACTTAGCCCACTTTTCATTTTACATTCATGGATAGTAATCCACAAGTATATCTCTATTTCAAATGTTCATCCGAGAACATTCTCACACACTATTCTTACTTAACTTTCTATGATACTCGTCTGCATTCACACAATACATTAATAAATCTATCTCATGCAACTAAAGTGTATTGGATACACATAACCTACTAAGCGTTCATCATACACTAAATCCATATCAATTCAATTCTAACACACACTTCTGCTTCTCGTGGTACAACCACATACATTCAACATATCCGTTGAATCACTCAAATTGTTAAATAACTCTCTTGAGTCTCATACACATAATGTCACATAGAATTCATACCCTAATAGGGTCTTACTTGCATTAACATATCGATGCCATGTCCCTGAGATGGTCTTATACGAATTCTTACATCGAGGCCATATTCCAATATGGTCTTACACGAGACTTTAACTATCCTCATATTATTCTTCATACATTTCCCATTACTCTTAGATTCAATTCTTTTGACCTCTCATCAAAGATATTTCATACATTCATAGAGTAAATATACATTCCATACAACATTGGAACATTAAATTAACTCATACGTAATTGCAACATTTGCACATGAACTTACCTCGATGTCGAAAGGGCCGAAAGGGACCTTTTTGCCCACATTTCTCTTTTCACCCGTTCTAGGTCTGAAACTCATTTTCTTTGATCTAGAACAATGAAATTTACTGATTTAATCACTTATGAATCATAATGCACCATAATCTACACTTTAGGCAAAAATAACTATTTTGCCCCTACACTTTGGCAAAATTATGATTTTGCCCCTAGGCTCGTAAATAAATTTTCATCTCAATTTCTTATTAAGCAAGCCTAGCTGAACATTTAATCCTCTTACAACTATCCACAATTCCATCTATTTCATGCCTTAATGAACAAATTACAACTTTTGCATTTTAGTCCCAATTAGGTGTTTTCATGGCAACACCTTTCACAAAAGTTCTTTCTCATCATCCTATCATTCATTTTATTCCATAAAAACTCATAAAACAACACAAACTCTATCGTGGAAAGTCCCTAAACTTTCATCCATATTGCAAACTAGTCCTCCCATTAGCTAGCTTAAGCTTTGGAGACTCAAAAAAATGCAATTTTCATAAAAAATAAGCATCAAAATCACATACTTGAATGGAGTAAAGTTTGCTGAAATTTGAAGCTTTCAAACCCCTCCCATGGCTGATATTTTCGATGGAGAAGAAGAGAGGAAAGATGATATCTTTTTCCTTTCTTTATTTTATTATAAAACATCAATTTAACCCACCAACTTTGACCAAAATTAAAGGCTCTTGTCCCCCTTATCTACATGGCCGGCCAACACACTTAAATAAGGCCAAATTGCACAATTGGGACCTCCAATTAATAATCCATAGCTATTTGGCACCTCTAGCAAATAAAATAGAACTTTCGTACTTTATGCGATTTAGTCCTTTTTCACAATTTAGCTAGAATTCGCTAAAATTAAGGCACCAAAATTTTCATGCATCCTTATAAACATGTTATAACACATAAAATATCATGCAAATAATTTTATCTAGCCTCGAATTAGTGATTCCGAGATCACTATTCTGACTAGCCCCTAAATCAGGCTGGTACAGTTTCGGTTTTGATTTCTTCATTGCATGGTATGATTTTGTGCCCCCTTTTTATTGATTTTTATATTTTTGAGTTCGTTTTAGCTTAATCTAGTTAGCCTGGGGGTTAATTTACAAAACTGTTAAAGGTTGAGGGACTTGCCATGGTTGTTTTTGAATAGGTTTGAAGTTATTTGATAGATTATTAATATTGGTTGTAAAATAAACATGTTCTATTAAGTGATTTTTGATGAAATTAAAAATAGAGATTAAATTTTTAAAAGTGTAAATATATGGATTTTGTTGTGAAATTTTGGTAATAATGAATTGTTTCAAGGTCCCTTGTAACATTGGTTAAGTTTGATTTAGGCTAAAATGAGTTATATTTAAGTTATGAGTTTAAGGACTAAATTGTGAAAAGTCAAATTATTAGGGGTAATTTTATAATTTTGCATAAATATGAATTATGGATTAAATTGAATACTAGAAGTACTTAATTGAGTGAAATTATTTATTTAGATCAAGATAAACTACAATCAGACTTAAATCGAGGAAAAGCTAAAGCTTCAATTTAGTTCGACTTTACTTCTACGACTTTAGTTATCGAGGTAAGTTCGTATGAACTATGATCATTTTAAGGTTACCTAAATTGACTATTTTCTATGATATTTTAATATAAATGAATCTACATATAAATGTATCCATGTTATGATGAATTGACGGATAACGGGTCCCGGTTGAACCTTAAGAATTCTTAGGATACAAATGACATGTCATTAGGGATTTCATGTTTCGGGTGCTGGTCTTGAATGTCCTACCGATGGTTGAGGTCTTGCATTTGTTGTTAATTCTCCACAGCTCATGTGAGCAACATCGTGTAGCTAACATTTTGACCCACAACTCATGTGAGCAGACCCATTGCACAGCTCGTATGAGCATTGATGTTAAGGAAAGGTTACGGTTATATGGAAAGACACACTATGTGTGTGAGTATTCCCGAGTATCCAATGCAATTTTAGATGGTTCAATGGGTAAGAAAAGGAAATGAAATGGTAAGTCGGCAAATGGCATGAATCATGATCTTATGATAACATTGATGAATTCAATGATGTGTTTATATATGGTAAACTACATATCTTATGGTTAAATTCATTTGTATCATGGACAAGTTACTAACTTGTGAGTTTGATGATGTTGTTTAGGCTTATACTAAGCTTATGGCATTGATAATGATTTATGCTTAATCTATGAATTGTATAAATGAAATGGTAAGTTATATCTAAGTTTATATGAGCTTACTAAGCACTCGTTGCTTATGTAGTTACTTTCCTTTGTTTTATAGAATATCAGAAGCTCAATCGGTTGAAAGCTCAATCAGTTGAAAGCTCATCAGAGACCTACCACACTATCCAGCAACCATTTCGGTATTTTTTGAGTATTTTGGCCAAGGTTAATAATAATGGCATGTATAGGATTTTGGTAATGTATGCTTTGGTATGTTTAAGCTTTTGAAGTTATGTTGGTTTAGTGCACTTTAATGTCTTACCAAGTTATGTCATATTGGTCACTTTTAAGTGCTTGTAAATAAGGTTCCTTTGGTATGTTTTGATGGCTTTAAAATGGTCATGTGTGGTAGTTAATTGAACTAGGTTATTATGCTTGGGAATATGCAATATTGACTTGTTTTGGTAAGTGATGTTTTGATATATTTGTGGTGCCTTTGAATAACATATTTGTTAGATGAATTAGGGTGTTTGAAATGGCATGTTTATGTGTGTTTGAATGATGTTTGAATCCCTTGAATGTGTGCCCAAATGGTATGAATGGTTAGGTATGAATTGAACTTGGAAATGGCTTGATTTTATGAAAATTTTGGTTTCACACGGCCTGGGACATGGGCTGTCACACGGCCGTGTGAAACACACAGCCTGACGACACGACCGTGTGAAACACATAGCCTGAGGACACGGCCGTGTGAAACACATAGCTTGATGACACGGCCATGTGTCATTTATAAAATTTCTTAGTGTTTCAAGTTAGTGAGTTACACGGCCTAGCAGACGGCCTGGCACACAGCCATGTGTGGCAACTCAGAGAGTTACACGGTCTGGCAAACGACCTGCGACACGACCGTGTGATCCTCCTCAGTGAGTTAAACTGGTGAGGACACGGATTGGAATATGGTCGTGTGTCCCTTTGGTCGAATGTTACACGGCCTGGCCACATAGCCATATGACCCTTGTTTTCCAATTTTTTCTTAAAACTTCTATTTTGTTTCAATTTAGTCCTGAATTGCTTCTAAGCTATTTTTAGGGCTCCGAAGGCTCGATTTAGGGAAAAATGCATATGATTGATATGATTTTGAATGAGATTAATATATTTAATGATATGATTTTGATTAATCTATAATTCTCCGTAACCCTAATCTGGCGACGGAGATGGGTTAAGGGTGTTACACAAGGAATGTAAAACTAAGGGACTATCCAACAAATGAATAACGATGGTTGGTTGATTTCAATGTAGTTCATCGATTCTCGAAAAAGGGACTTAAATCGCTTAAATTACTAAGTGGCTCCATTTTATCTTCCAATCTCAATCTTACTGACTTAGACAAATTAGGTTAAGTTTATCTTCCAATATTATTGATTAATCCGGGACTAACGAACGGGTGCACGACAAGATTACCCTCTGACCGCCTTCGGAAGTACTAACGTCCAAAGTGAGAATACTGCATAAAAGATATAAAATAAGCGATGTCCAAAAGTATACGGGTTAGGTTGTAATATAGTTACAATAAAGTAGGCAAGTATTTCGAGGATTGTACCCAAGGGAGGCGAGTGAGTGCTAAATTAATTCTAACCTAAACACAAATAGATCTAATTAGTACTTCAAATAAATCATATTAGATAAAATATAAATATAAGTTTTTGGGGTTTTATAAAAATAGGAACAAAATAACATAAATGAAAAGAACTTCAGAAAACTAATTTATAAACTCTATCAAATCTACCTATAAGTGATTAGCTCACTTTGGTGGTAATAACTAATTCCTATTTTGGGTTTCTATTCAATCAACTAGTCATTAAACTAGCAGGATCTTTCAATCTTCCATGAAACTAATGAGTCGATAAAAACTACTTATCTTTCGACCTCACAGTCCAGACCGGTTTGGGGCTAAGGTGTTCACAGATAGGCCATACCAATTTTGAGTTAAATACCACCTAAATGACTTCATAAGGTCGCCAAGCCTAGGTTTTAAGTTCTTTGTCTCCCAAAAAACTGATCCATTAAGAAAACCATATATAGTAATCAGTTAATCACATCTTCACTCGCTAATCCCTTATAAGAGGATTAATTCCTTATGGATCTCATGAAGACAATAATCTTGACAAATAATATATGCATAAAGAATAAATCAAGAGTAAGGTTTAGAGAATCCTGAATTGTATTGATTGATGTAAAAGTAGAATCCATAAGATTTGGTTTGAATCTACAAATCAGCTTCTCTGAATAACAAAAAATAGAAAAGAATTGAAATAAACCTAATGTGTAGAAGCCCGTTTTTTAGTGGTGTCAGACATAGTAGTTTCGGGGCCACCAAATTCGACGAATAAGTTTGTAAATATTATTATTTAATATTTACGAGTCAAATATTATTTTAAAAAGGTTATTGATTCGATAATTTATGCTATTCGAATGATTAGTTAAGTTCAAGTGGTTTTAGAAAATGAGGTATCGGGACCTCATTTCTATAAAACGAGTCAGAGTGGCATTAAGGTGGTATTTAAGTTACGTTGAAAAATTTTAACGTGTCGATAGTTAATTAATTAAAAAGGACTAAATCGTAAAAGATGTAAAATTTGATCACTATTTGATTTGAGTGATTAAATGGTTTATGAAATAAAGGAAAAGGGACTTAAATGGTAATTAAACCATTCAAGGAGTTAGTAGACAATTATGGGAATGAAATTGGTGTTTTATTTATTTATTAACCAAGGTAAAAATGGTAATTTGATAATTAATTAAATTAAATAAAACATAAGTAAAAGATATTTGTTGTCATCTTCCTTTCTCATTTTTGTTTCAACCAAAAGTCGTGGCTATGGAGAAGCTAGGTTCGGTCATGTTTCATTTCATGTATGGTAAGTCATTTTTCACCCTTTTTTAATAATTTTTATGTTTTTGATATCGTTGCAAATAGGTCCACCTAGCCCGTACCTTCAATTTTGAAACTGTTAAAGATTTTGAAGGTTTCCATTAATGAATCTATGTGATTTTAGTTATTAAATGATGAATTCGAAATGTTGGTTGATATTTAAAAGCATTTTGTTAAGTGATTTGGATGAATTTTCTAATTAGGGACTAAATTGTTGAAATAGTAAAAGTACAAGGATTTGATGTGAAATTATTGCAAATGTGGGCTGTTTTGTGTTCCATGAATATTCGACTGATGTGAATTTGCATAAAAAATGGTTAATTTACATGTTTTAGGCCCAAAGGCTGAATTGAATAAAAGTAAAATGTTAGGGGCAATTTTGTAAAAAAAGTAAAAAAATGACTAAATTGCATAGAAAACATTGTTTTACAGTCTAAATTAATAAATTGAATGAAATTGTTAATTTAAGTCAAGATCAAGTGGAAAATCGAGGAGAATGGAAAATTACCAAAAAGCTCCAGTACTTTATCTTTTCTACAATTTAGCCAGGTAAGTTCGTACGTTTAAATAGCTTTTTAAATTATGTTTTAAATGCTATCATGTTACATTATCATATTATGTCTTGGCAGAAAAACCCAACGACATATCGACGACCATCGAATATGAGAAGGGATAGTTTCAACTATCGACTATGAAAAGGGATGGTGACGACCATCAACTATGAAAACGGATGGTGATGACCATCAACTATGAAAAGGGATGGTGACGACCATCGATTAATGAAAAGGGATGGTTTTGACCATCGAATATGAGAAGGGATGGTGACGACAATCGAATATGAAAAGGGATGGTTTCGACCATCGAATATGAAAAGGGATGGTTTCGACCATCGTTTAGCACACTTTGTGTAAGCTTTGGTAAGGGTTCGATGAAATTCACTTTGATATTATGGAAAGGTATGAAGTATGTATATTCATAATTATGAAAAGTATGATTTAAGTGATGTTATGTTTATGTACCATACCTTACAATATAATGATATTGCTAAGTTATGTGTTTAATCACTAGCTTGTGGCTGTGGTTAATGTTATGTGTTATGCAAATGAAATGCTAAGTGTTTAATATGAACTAAGACATGTATGTATGAAAGACTTTGAAATGGTGAGCTACATGAAAAATATGTTATGTTGAGATGGATGATAAATCCAATTGAGCATGCTCAAGTATATTGGTTATCCATGTCAAATTTATATGAATCGTGTTTAAATGAACTAGCATGTGTTGTTGATGTGCTTAGGCTTATGCCAAGCTTGTGGATATGATTGATGTTTATGATTATGCTTGTACTATGCATATGAAACGGGTAAGAAAAACATAATGAAATGGTAAGTATGTAATTGGGATGTGTTATGATATTATAAAAGGTTTAATGTGCTAAATGAGGTAATTGTATGTGAGCAAATTGTTTATGCTATGGATGAATCTACCTATGTCATGGATAAATACACTGCTTATGACAAGCATTGGGAACAGAATGGAAAGTAAGTAAATAAAAAGATATATAGTCTTATAAAAAGGTTGATGATTTTATATTATGTCTCATGAAATCCTATCATGTTACGAATGGTCAATAAATATGCGACATTAATAAACTTATTCATTTGTGAGTTGATGATTATGGTTTGATAAGTCTTAAGACATTGGTATAGGTTTATATTTAACTTATAAATTTCATTATTGAAATGGAAAATTATGCTTAAAGTTTATACGAGCTTACTAAGCATTCATTGTTTACATAGTTATTTTCCTTTACTTTACAAATTATCGGAATCTCGATCGGGTTGGAAGCTAGTCGGAGATCCATCACACTATCCATCAATTTTATCGGTAGATTTTAATGCTTTGGTCGTGGTTATAATAGCATGTATATGTGGACTATGCCTAATGATTAGTTGATGATATTGGCATGTAATATTGCTATGACTTTGTGAAACTTATGTTATTTTGATGTGTTGATGGTTGGTGTACTTTTGGCACTTTGATACTTAATGGTTGGTGTTTATATGATCAAATTGATGCATGGTTTTTTATGACCAAAGAGGTAAGTATTGGCATGTTTGCAAAATGATCATTTAAGGCATGAATTGATATGGAATTTAGTTAAGCATAATTGGTTGAATATGAACCATTTGGTATGTTTGAATGTGAATTTGACTTGTGGTCAATTATGGTATAACTTGTTATGGAATTAAGCTATATATATATATGGATGGAATATGGTTTACTTTGGAAAGGTATTGAACTAGATGTGCATGATGTAAATATGGTATATAAATGTCAGTTGTTTGGTACCATTTGGAAATGGTTGGTTTGTGTCATTTAGGTGGATTGATGATGCATGTTAGGAATGGTCAAAAGGGTAAGGTTATTTTGATATGGCATGATTCTAATATGGCATGGTTGATATGTATCAATTGTGATATGTTTTGGCATGGAAGAAAATTAGTTGATAAATGGTAAATGTGCCCATGTTTAGGTGGACGTGATGATTTATGTTTGAGGTGCCTTTTGGAATGTTGGTTGTATGGATAAATGAGCTATTGAATTGGTCTTAAAATGCATGTTTTGGGTATGTTTTGAGGCTTGAAATAGGTGCAAATGGCTTGAATGTATGGGCATGAATTGGGTAAAAAAAATGGCTTGAAAATGGAATATTTCTTGTCAACACGGCCTAAGAAACGGGCGTGTGACTTAGCTGTGTGTGACACACGGCCATGCGACATGGTCGTGTGTCCCCTGTAGGTTTTTAAAAGTTGCATTTCGTGAGTTACACTGCCTAGCACATGCGCTTGTAGCTTGGCTGTGTGAACCAAGTCAGAGAGTTACAGGGGCACGGGCACGGGCTGGGACACGGCCATGTGTCCCTACTTCGAATGTCTAGACGGCCTGAGGCACGGGCATGTGTCTCAGCCATGTGAGTCACACAGCCGTGTGACCCATGCAGTGTGAATTTTTCCATCTTTTTCCATGAAGTTTTAAATGTTTCCGATTTAGTCTCAAATTGTTTCTAAAGTGTTTCTAAGGCCTTGAGGGCTCGAATTAGGGATGTTATGTATATGTTTGGTAGGATTTTGCAATGATTATGAAAAGTTGAGAATGAATGATTTGAGTTATGTTTTTACGGTAATACTTCATAACCCTATTCCGGCGACGGATACAGATTAAGGGTGTTACATATTGCCTAAAAGAAAGGAAAAAAAAAACTAAAGACTAGATTTACAAAGAAAAACTTAGAATATCAAAATTCTTCCTTAACAAGTGTTTAAGAGCCTATTTATAGAGTTAGGATTGTCGTCGTAATCAAGCCTAGGACAGCTGATGCTCTTGCTTTTAACTTTTGATTGTGTGGATAAAATGCCTCTGACTCGTAACTATTTCTCGTACAGGACCAATGTGCGACACCCAAGTGCCTGTGTCACGACATCGAAGGCAATATACTCAGGTTCAGAGTTGCTTCAGGGTTGTGTAGCAACTTCCCATGGCTGTGTTGCGACACCAAAGTCAGTATCGAGATTCTTGCATTTTGCTCCCTATGTTGCGAAATTGAACTTCCCGTATTGCAACATAGCGATCAGTATTGAGTTTATATGCCCTTTGATTGTCTCCTGGACACTCACTAAGTTCGTTAGCTCACCTTTAGGCCTCATTTGGCCCTAAGGTCAATAAAAGACTCAAAATACACTTTTTATTGAATTTAAACTAAATTATGAAAACTTAGCTAAAGCATAATGAAAAATTCTTGTATTCAAGCTCCTCAAGTGCGAAAACTAGTTTAATCCGCTACACCGTATTACGACAGATCAAACTCCCCCTCACTTAAGTCATTGCTTGTCCTCAACCAAAGCAAAAAAAATAAAAAAATAAAAGATGACCATTGAGCAAGTATAGTACAAATATTGGTTTCGGAGTACATAACTAGGCATTTCATATTTACAAATAATCTTGACTTGATATATAACTGGCTTACTACTTTTGATATCAAACACTTAAGTTTAATATATTACGATGTAGACAAATGTTAAGGTTTTCAAGCATATGAGTCCATCAACAAATCATACAAGTAACTGGATTATCCTAGCAGGATACAAATAGTTGCAAATGCAATTGTTTAATATGATGTCAATTCATAAATAGGTCTACCTAGATCACATAGGACTTTTCGACTTGTAACGTTCTGAGGCTTAGGACAGATATGAAATTCAAGAATAGTAAGCATCAAAATAGTTTCAAGCACAAAAATAGTTTGGCACATCGTATTGTTCCCTATTCTTCCCCTTACTGACCTTTACTCGCTCATCGCCTTATTTCTCCTTCTCTCACATTCCTTATTTCTCCACTTAGGAAGTTACAGCATAATATAAAAATTATAGCTAGCTCAATAGTTCTTGTGCACTAATGAATGAGTTTTTCTGTTTTTGTGACTTCGTAACCTTTTTTCCTTTTTCAATACATCTCACTTACAACTTTTCAAGTACTTTTTCTACTTGTTTTGATTTTCTTTTTGAATTATTTTCTTTTGTTTTGCACATATTAGCTTACTAATAATTACTAGATCACACTATTTCTTCCTATTTCACTATTTTTTACCAAAAATCTGCCTTGATTTATCTACTTAACCCTCAATACGTATGACCATACGTCTATATTCATGCAGTTCAAGACCAAAGAAAAAAGGTAAATACAAATTAACATTTTTTACTCGGGTCTTGTCTGAAGGTTCATCAAAAAGTGTTTTCAGGCTCAAATTTAGGTACTAAGTATGAATAAATCGAGTTCAGTTTTTGGCTCTGACTGTATACCAAACAATGCCTTAGGTCATCCCTAGGTATCTCAATATTCAAAAATTTAATCAATCAAGCAATCCCAAATTCAACCATCTATCATACCTACTAGCATACTCATTTCCCTATATTCTCTATATCATTTGGTACATTCAATTGTTTAATGCTTATTTACAGTGTAACATATAAGACTTAGTAGTCTAATAGTAAAAAATTTAAAATTATCTACTATCATGCTAAATTTATAGTAAATATAATCAACCAAGAAACATGCTCGTAACAAATCACTTGTATTTTTACAAGCTCAAGCACACAATTGACAATAAAAATTAAAGAAAAAGCATAAAAATTAAAATAAAAATCTCTATGTTACCCCCAAACTTTTGATAACACATTGTCCTTAATGTATAACCCTAAAAGGATAAGGAAAAAAGTTACCCGATTGATGGTGGTAGTTCTTTCATCTCTTGGTGGGTGCTCCCTTCCATTTGTTGTTGAAAGCTCTAAATTGTTGTGTTTCTTTCATGTGGGGTTCCTAAAAAAAACTTAAAACAGAAAGATGAAGCAAATAACAATTTACTGTTAACCCTACTCCAAAAAATAAGAAATAAAAATTATCCCAAAACTATTATAGTTTTAAATTAAAGAGTCAGTTTAATCTTTTTTCCCCTTCTCAGAGGCTATCTCCTCTTCTTCTACCTCTTCACTTTCCTACTCTTTTTCTTCTTGATGGGTTTGCTTTGGACCAAACATGTCTGGCAGATATTTTGGAATTCTCATGTTGTTTCACCATGCAAATTCTTGAAGAGCTAGGCCCATTTATTTCATACATTGTATCATCTCGTCTATTTTTGCTTCACTGCTCTCACCTATTTCTCTTCGAGATGTAGTTTTTACTTTTCTTTTGAGCGAGGCAAGGATGTCCATCTTCTCTTTTCTCCTTTGGTTCCAATCTATAATATGCTTTTAGTTGAGTTCTACATACTGAGTGTACATAGAATTGCCGATTAAGCTTTTCGTTGGGCGCATGAACTATTTTTTCTCCTATAGTGGAACCTTTGCGCTTTTGCAAAGTGTCATCACTAGGTGAGGAAAGAAAATCCCAACCTTTTGACTACTCATGCATCGCTTCAAATTTTGATGGATCCTTTCCCCTATGCATAATTGTTTCTTCTGTAAGATGTCATACAACAAGATAGCTCGAAAAGTATTTACGTTAGAGACATTTAGTGTAGGTGCTATCCTAGTACAGATAAATTGCATCCACATCTTAGCTACTAAAAACATGATTGCTTGATTGAAATTAGTCAGAAGTCCTATATTTGGTCAGAGTTTCCATTCACCTCGATTCTTAATTAAATATTTTATAATGCTTTTCGTATCTATGTCGTGAAGTTTGTCTAAATTAATATTTTCTAAAAAGTCAGTTTCATAATAAGGAGTATCATAAAATTCACAAATGGTTTTCGAGGTGAATGGTACATCCTTACCTCTTACCATTATCGTGTCTCTTCATCCTTAAGAGTAATATTGTAACAACCCATTTTCGGTGAGATCGGAATAGTGGTTTCGTGACCACAAATCCGAGCCCAAAAATAAAAAAAAAATTATTTTATTTTGTGGTTGGTATTATGATAGGAAGGTCACGTGAAAATTTTGATACGAAAATTTTATCGATTTTGTATGGTTAATTAGGTGAAGGACTAAATTGCATAAAATACAAAAGTTGAATTCTAGTAGCTATAAGGATTAAATAGCTATGGAATTCAAAATTAGAGGTCCTTATGTGGTAATTACACCATTAAGAAAAGTATGTAGATTTTTTTTGGTGACTCATCCATGGAAAAATTAGAAATGACTAGGGACTAAATTGGAAATCAACAAAATTAAAAGATGATAGAAAAATAAAAAGAAATTATCATCTTTTCTATTCATCTTCTTCCCCAATTTTTCTATGGAAACCCTAGGAGAGAGGAAGAGAACTTTTCAAGCTTAGAAAGGTATGAAATCAAGTCCTGTTTTTAATGATTTTTATATTTTAGAATCGGGATAGCCTAATCTTTCTATTTATGGGATTTATTTGAAAAGATAACAAAGTGTAGAAACTTTGCCATGGATGTAAATGCTAGAAATTTGAAATTTATAGTAGAAAATGAAAGATAGTTGATAGATAAACAACTTTTACAAACCAATTTTTCATGGAAACTTGATTTAGGGACTAAAATGAAAAAGTGGTAAAACCCATGGAAAATTCTGAAATTTGTGAAATGTGTGTGCTGTAAAAATTGTTATTAAATCTTGGTTAGGCTTGGAAATAGGACTAGATTGCATGAATTACATTTTCCGAGCCTAGGGACGAAATTAGAATTTTTGAAAAGAGTAGGGGCAAAATAGTAATTTTGCATAGGATGTAGTAGAATGCAAATGTATGTAAAATGTGATGAGTTAATAATTAAATTTGCTTATATAGACCCGAAAAGACAAACTACGGAATTAGATCGAGGGAAACAAAAAGTTTCGGTTTAGTTGGAATTCAAACCCGAACAACTGTCAAGGTAAGTTCGTGTAACTTAAATTTGGTACGGTAATATGTTTTGATTGAATTGTATGATTGTGATAATATGTATGTGATGATATACATAATGAATAATTACAAGTTGGAAACATTGATAAGATATCATGTCCCGGTTGAATATTGAAATTCGATGGATTATGGTGATTTCTTGAAACGAGTATAATAATGGCAAAGGTTACAAAAAGGATTTAGCCCGGACGAGAAATCCTAAATTTAAACCTCTCGAGCATATATTATAGATTGGGTTTAGCCCAGACGGGTAACCCTAATTAAGCACTTTAGAGTACAGGTCACTAATAGGATTTAGCCTGGACTGGCAATCCTAAATGACTCTTGTGAACGTTGGTTGAAAATCGGGGTTTAGCCTGGACTGGTAATCCTGTTGTAAAATATGTGGCTCGAGAGTGTGCTCTTTGGACTTATGTCCAATAGGTAATAATGGATACGAATTGACGGATAATTCATATGTATACCTTATGTACATCACCCGAATGTCCATCGAAATTTCATTAGTTCAACGGGAAAGACTCTTGAAATATGGAAAGGTGGAATTAATGGAAGTTTGTATATAATGAGATCATTTATGTTTATTTGATATTTATATGATGTTATGTGACTAACTTGTTTGATTAAGTGTATATGTTTTGGTGAACTACCTATAATGGATGAAATGTATGTTTATGTATGCTAGTTTGAATAGATATAACTGGTAAGTTTATTTTTCATTATACGAACTTACTAAGCATGAAAATGCTTACCCCGTTTAATTTTCCCTTGTTTTATAGTGCTCGTAAGCTCGCGAAGGTTGGAGGATCGGTCGGAGCATAATCACACTATCCACTATCTCCTTTTTGGTATACTTAGAAATCTCATTTTGGTATAATTGCATGTATAGACTTATTTGGCCAAATGATGTTTTGTAATCTAGCCATTGGAATGGCTAGTAATGATTTAATTTGGTATGTTATAAGTTATCTCATGTTCAATGCTTATGTGTTA
This sequence comes from Gossypium sturtianum, assembly GCA_025698515.1. Taxonomy (NCBI): domain Eukaryota; kingdom Viridiplantae; phylum Streptophyta; class Magnoliopsida; order Malvales; family Malvaceae; genus Gossypium; species Gossypium sturtianum. Next base: position 84,670,358 of record CM046944.1, read on the forward strand.
AATGTGGATGAATAGAGTATGCTTATCTTGAATGTGCACTAAAATTATGATTATAAACATGAATTGCATGTGATATTATGCCTTGATAGATTTTAGTTTAGGTTTGGTTTTAATGTTTGAATTGGCTGGTATATACATGCAAGTATTGGTGTAGGTTGTTGGCAAAATTGGGTGAGAAAATGAAGTTAAGAAATGGCTTCATTTTTTCCACACGGGTAGGCACACAGGCGTGTGTCTAGGCCGTGTGTGACACACGGCCGAGCATATGGGTGTGTAGCCAGGCCTTGTGTCCCTTGCACCTTAATTTTGAGAAAACAGAATGCTCAGAATTGAGCACACGGGTAGAGACATGGGCGTGTGTCTCAGCCGTGTGGGAGACACGGCCTAGAACACGGGCGTGTTTCTTGGCCGTGTGAAACCTGCACCTAATTTGAATTAAATTAATTATCCACACGGCCTAGCACATGGTCGTGTGGCGCAAGTCAGAGAGCACCCTAAATTGGACACGGCCTGTAGCACGGGCGTGTCCCAGGGTCACACGGGCATGTCCCTTGGACCACATGGGTGTGTGAGCCCTGCACCTTAGAAAAATTTTAAAATTTTGCAAAAAATTCTTAGAGGTTCCGATTAAGTCGCGATTCGATTCTAATACTTGTTTTGGGCCTCGAGGGCCCATTCAAGGGACAATAAGGAAAGATTTTAAGTATGAATGGTATTTTAATACAAATTGCATGCAAATGTTCTGTGAACCTCGGTAGTACTCCATGACCCTGTTTTGGCGACGGATACGGGTTAGGGGTGTTACAAATATAAAATTCTTGGACGAGTGAATAATAGCATTATTCGTTAGGGTTATGCAAAAATTATCCCATATATGGTATCAGATTAAAGACCAAATTTCATTGCACAGAACTCTCGACGGTTCGAATCCTTTTTCTTGAAAAAAGGTTTTTCCTTGTAGTTCAAGGAAATATTTTTTGGCATTATAACTTTGGAATTTTAAAGGATTCGACACTGTCGGTGATTCTTGGACATTAGCTTTCCTAACTTTCCTCGGAGGCATATTTAGTACTGATCTTATGCTAGAACCTAATAAAATATCAAACAATGTTTCCAATGGAATAGTGAAAAAGAAGTTTAAAACCCTTAACCTCGAGTGGAAATTCGTAGGATCCCTCGTGAAGACTTGTGCTCATTTCCTAGTTGATGTAATGGGCTTGCACTAATTGATATCACAACAAAATAAACAATAGTGTGGAAATAAAAATGAAAAGAAGAAGAAAGGGTTTTAGGTTTTAAGAAGAGTTTGAGGGATTTAAGAGAATTTAGAAGTTAAGAAGGTTTTAAGTAATAGTTACAAGGGTTTTAATGTTTTAAGAAAGATGATTTGGGGATAAAAACAGGTTAAAAATGAGTTTTAATTAGTCGGGTTGTGCAATCGGGTCAGGTCGACCCATAAAATATTTGCAGCAATGTTGCGACACAAGGGTTCCATGTTGCAACACCCCTGACAGGTTACCAATGTCATGACTTGCTCTAAAAATTTTGAAAACCTGGGTAAACTGACCTCTGTGTCACGGCATCGAGATGATTTTCTCAATTTTGGTTGAGGTGTCACAACACAGGTGTATCGTGTTGCGATACTGAATCTATTTTTGCCCAAACTTCCTATTTTCAAAGCGTCTCAATTTCTATTAAACATAAATTTAACAAAAATAAAAGTTTAAACTTCTAACACCTCTGACCTGAATCTGTCGCTAGAACAAGGTTACGGAGCATTACCGGAGTTTACAAATCAAACAGACAGAAAATGCAAACATTTCATATCATATAGCATTCATGTCAAAAACCAATCAAAATCATACATATTGTCCCTTATACGAGTCCTCGAGGCCCAAAATACGCATTAGAAACAAATCGGGACTAAATCGAAAACTCAGAAAATTTTTCAGAAACATTTAAAATTTTCAACACTTTAGGGGTCACACGGCCGTGTGACTCACACGGCCAAGAGACACGCCCGTGTCTTAGGTCGTGTGGGCATTTGAAATAGGGACACACGGTTGATTTCCAATTCGTGCCCGTGTGAGTATTGAAACACCCCAAACCCGGCCCACGAGCCTTGACCGGATCTGGTATGTTCCTCAAGTAAAACGGTTCAAAACTTTTTGAGCACTTTAGAAAAATTCGGTTGGTTTTGAAAGAAAATTTTTAATTTGTGTTAGGCTCGAGTTGAAATCAAGTTTACCTATTTGAAATCTAGGTTTTGTAAAACTATATTACTCCATTTTAAAATTTGTCCTAAATAAAAAAAAAATTCATTCACGTTTAGGCGTCAAAACATCTAACGTTTTTTTTTTTAGGAAAAATTCATTTGAGTTCAATTAAATAAAATCGTATCAAAATAAAATAACTTAAAGACATGCATCAACAGTTTAATATCAGTGGCCTTATTACAAACGAAAACAATACCCAAAATAACTCCAAAAATATAAAATATAAAAGTCCCAAAATTAAATAAAACTTCAAGTCGAGCATGGCCACCACTAAACTCCCACGACCGGTCCATCACCGATCGTCACTGAAGAAAATGTTCCCCAACGGGTGAGTCAAACAGACTCAATGTGTAACCAACACTAGACCTCAATAATTCAGGCATATCATATTAATTCATAAATATATATAACAGATAAAAGTAGTGATGCAAACCCAACCCAATCCTAGATACTATCCGCTACACATCACCCGTACTAACCGCGCACACCGTGGGGACTACTAAGTCAACCCTCCATCCGCTACACATCATCGGCGCGCCGCCGCAGACGACATGCTCATCATCGATAAATTCGTGGCATAGCCACCAGATAATTATTATGTGACCGAAGTCACCACATTCGAATAATGTGACCGAGGTCACCACATTCACTTCCCTTTCATAATCACCCATATGCCCATGTCATACATATCATGCAAAAATCATGCCTTATTTCACATTCTTATCATGTTCACATATGCCATATCAGTTCATTTCATACTTATAGTAGGAGTAGGAAAACGTACCTGGGTACTTTGTACCATTGCATGGTACTTTAGCCACATTCACATTATTATAAGCATACATATTAATTTAAGCCGTAATCTAATAGAGTTTAGTGTGGGGCACACACCTGATATACTTAACAAATTCGCTCAAAGCCCCGAAAAATCCCGATCTACTACTTTAGATCCTTGATTCCTATATTCGGCCAACACTTAGATCAATATCATAGGCCATTCGGCCAACAACAAACCTTAGTCTCAAAAGCCTTCAGCTTTTCAACCACTAAAAGAATAATGAACTAACATAGATCCTTACCACTTGATTTACCAAAATTGATTGTCAAAGAAAAGAGGCTTAGATTGACTGCTTCCAAAGTCTTGAAGAACCTAGGAGAAATTGATTCCTATGAATGGTTAGAATCTTGCTAACAATTGCCCAAAAATCGGCTTTTGCTCACATGAAAATCGACAGAGAGAAGAATAAAGGAACAAAGAAATTCGGCCAACACTACTTACCCTTCTCAAAACCGATTGAAGAAGAACCTAAAAGAGATTAACCCTTGTTGATATTCGGCCAAGACAAATCAAAAGGAAAATGGGAAATTTCGGCAAAGTGGTTGAGTGATGAAGGAGTTTCTGTCTATGGTTGATTAAAGATAACAAATAGAATTCGGCTAGAGTGAAAAAGAGAAAGAAAAAGAAAATAAAATGGAAGAGAGAGATGGGAGGTTTAAGGTGTTGCGGCAATGGTTGGATTGGGAGAGAAAAGTTTCTACCTTAGCAAGGTAAAAGAGAAGAAGATGCACAAATGGTTTTTGGCTTTAGGTCAAGAAAGAAAATAGTGCACAAGTGATCTCCTATTTCGGTTTCCAAAAGAAAAACACACAAGCTTTCTAGACAACTAAATTGCACAAAAAGAATGCCCAAACCTCACTATACATATTCGGCCAAGAGGAAAAGATGAGAGAAACACTATTGCTTTTGGGGAGCAAAAGGCCAAAATGAAATTTCTCCCAAGCTACCAACTTTTCCCAAAACTTACCACAAAAATCGGCTCCTCCCTTAGTCCACAAAACCATCCATGTTCATGGACAAAATGCCATTAAAAAGTTTCCAAACCTCATCCCTTAATCCATGCCTTATGTCCCCTTATCATTCCAAAAGCTTAGGATTTCATTCCTTAAGTTAATCACTTGCCTTTTTCCCTTAGTCTACTATCCATAAAAGAAAATAGTCCAACCTTACCTTAATTAGAGTTGACCGACACATGCCATACACATGCAAAAATAAAAAGTCACCTTATTACCATCCATGGGATTCGAACCTCTTCCCTCATGCAATTACTCATGCGCCAACACCACTTTACTACTAGCTCATTTATGCTAACATTAGACACTTAAATTTACTTAAGTGTCAAGATCACTTAATCCACTTCACTAAATTTTCAATACTAAAAAAAAAATTATTCTAGCTTCATTAATAATTCCAAGCCTTCACTAGACTATATTAAACACACAATAAAATCATACCCGGCTAACACAAGTAACAAGATGATACTCAAATTTTTAGGATATTACAATTCTACCCCCTTAAGAAAATTTTGTCCTCGAAATTACCTAATCAAAAGAGTTGAGAAGCTCATTGTCTCATCACATCCTCCGGTTCCCACGTAGCTTCTTACGCTCCATGGTTCCGCCATAATACCTTCACTAATGGAACCGACTTCTGCGCAACACTTTCACATCTCGGTCTAGAATCGCCTTTGGTTCCTCTTCCACCGCCGATCCGGGCTCACCTCTATTTCCTCTCTTTGCTCACGACATGCGATGGATCAGAACGAGAAGCGTCTAAGCATGGAGACATGGAACACATCATGCAACTGCTTCAACTCAAGGCGGCTCTAATCGATATGCCATCGGTCCAACCCGCTTCAAAACCCGATAAGGTCCTATAAACCTAGGACTTAACTTTTTCTTGCGACCAAATCTCATCACCTTCTTCCAAGGTGAAACCTTTAGGAACACTTGATCCCCACAGCAAATTTTATATCCTTCCGCTTAAAGTCTGCTGCACGACTTTTGCTCGCCGATGCCTCCTTTAAGCGAGCCCGAATTACCTTAACCTTTTCTTGATTCACCACCATCTCGGGACCCAAAACTTGACGTTCCCCCAATTCTGTCTAACACGTAGGAGTACGACACTTCCGTCCATATAGTGCTTCGTACAGTGCCATCCGAATACTCGCTTGGTAACTGTTGTTGTAAGCAAATTCCGCTAAAGGCAAAAATTCTTCCCAGCTTCCTCTGAAGTCTATCACACAGCCCCTCAACATATCCTCTAACACTTGGATTACTCGCTCAGACTGGCCGTCTCACTGTGGATGAAATGCCGTAGTGAAATCCAATTTAGTGCCTAATGCCTGATGTAGCGCTTTCCAAAACCGAGAAGTAAACCTTGGGTCCCTATCCGAAATGATGATACCGGTACTCTATGCAACCTTACAATTTCTGCCACATATAATTTTGCCAACTTCTGCAAGGAATAGTCGACTCTTACCGGAATAAAATGTGCGGACTTGGTCAAACGGTCCACTATTACCCATACCGAGTCCTTCTTGGTAGGCGTAGAGGAAGCCCACTAACGAAGTCCATGGTAATTCTCTCCCACTTCCATGTGGAATCTTGATTGGTGAAGTAACCCTCGACGGAACCGATGTTCAAAGCCTTAACTTGTCGACATGTCAAACACTTGCCAACAAATTCTGTAACTTCTCGCTTTAGACCAAAGCCACCAAAACTGTTCCCTTAGGTCTCTCAGACAACTTAGTCCCTCGGGATGCATAGCATAAGGGCTACTATGCGACTCCCGAAGAATCTTCCGCCTAAGCTCCTCACTCTTGAAGATACAAACCTTTCCTTGAAACACAATATTCCATCACCGGACATACTGTAATTCTCTAGACCACCATTCTCGCACTTGCCGCATCTTAGCACTTAAATCCTCATCCGCCAATCGACCTCTTTTACCTCATTTAACCATGTCGGCTTGACTTGCAACTCTGCTAGTAGACTTCCATCGTCATACAAACTCAGATGTGCAAACATCGCCCTTAGATCGGACACCACTTTTCGACTTAGGGCATCCGCCACTGTATTCGCCTTGCCCGGGTGATACTCTATGGAACAATCATAGTCCTTCAGTAACTCCACCCACCTTCGTCGTCTCAAGTTCAACTCCTTCTGAGTCAACAGGTACTTAAGGCTCTTATGGTCAGTGTAGATCACTGACTTTTCTCCATAGAGATAGTGCCTCCATACTTTAAGAGCAAAGACCACTGCCGCCAATTCCAAGTCATGTGTCGGATAGTTAACCTCATGAGGCCTCAATTGCCGAGATGCATTAGCAACTACCTTTCCATCTTGCATTAACACGCATCCCAATCTCGTATGAGAAGCGCCACAATACACCACAAAATCCTTCCCCGCCTCAGTGAATCAAAAGCGGAGCTTCACCAACACTTCCTTAAGCTTCTCAAAGCTCTTTTGTTGCTTATCCGTCCATACGAAAGGTACTTCCTTCCTTAGCAACTTTGTCAAAGGTGCGGCGATCGATGAGAACCCTTCTACAAACCTTCTCAGAGTAGCCTCGCCAATCCCAAGAAGCTACGAATCTCACCACTGCACTTAGGAGGTTTCCAATCTAGCACCGCTTCAATCTTCCTAGGATCCACCCTTATTCCTTCAAAGCAGACACCACATGTCCTAAGAATGCAACTTCCTTAAGCCAAAATTCACACTTCTTTGAATTTGGCATAGAGTCGTTTCTCCTCAACACTTGTAACACAACTCGGAGATGCTCATCATGTTCCTCCTTCATCTTGGAATACACTAGGATGTCGTCGATAAACACAACGACGCAACAGATCCAAGTAGGACTGAAAAACTCGGTTCATCATATCCATGAACGCGATGGGGCGTTTCGTCAACCCAAACGGCATTACTAAGAACTCGTGAGTGCCCATATCTTGTTCGGAAAGCCGCCTTATGAATATCCGCCTCCTTCACCTTAAGTCGATGATATCCCGACCGTAGATCTATCTTGAAAATACACGCCGCCTTTTCGGTGATCGAACAAGTCATCTATCCTTGGCAAAGGATACTTGTTCTTAATGGTCACTTATTCAATCGACGATAATCTATGCACATACGCATAGTTTCTCCCTCCTTCTTCTTCACAAACAGACCGGTGCTCCCACGGAGACACACTGGGTCGAATAAATCCACGATCAAGCAACTCCCGAACCGAGCCTTGAGCTCAACCAACTCCTTTGGTGCCATTCGATAAGGGGCAATTGACACAGGAGCTGTTTCTGGTAGCAAGTCAATTCCGAATTCCACTTCCCTATCCGGGGGTATTCCAGGTAATTCCTCCGGAAACACATCTTCAAAATCCCTTACAGTTCTAACTCCACTAACACTTTCTTCCTTTGCATCCAATGCACTAATGAAAGTCAAGAAAGCCTTGCACCCTTTCTGAGCCATCTTCACAGCCTTAAGTGCTGAAACTACGTTAGACAAGTAGTTTCTCCTTTCTCCTATCATGACTATCACTTCGTCCTCTGGGGTCCTTAACTCCATTCGCTTAGCTGCATAGTCCAACACAGCCCGATGTTCCACTAGCCAATCCATACCAAGTATAAGATCGAATTCTCAAAGGTAGTTCCATTAAGTCGGCAGGAAAGTTCACTCCCCGAATCTCGAGAGGTACACTCCGAAAGATTTTATTCACCACTACTGATTTGGCCTAGAGGGCTTACTACGATCATCTCCCTATCGAGTAAAGTTCAGAGGCTATGTCTAGAGTTTCAACTACTCTACATGCAACATAAGAATGGGTCGAGCCCACATCAATCGGAGCAACATAAGGTTTACCAAAAATAAAGAACGTATCGGTTATAACGTCCGGTGCGTTTCCATCCTCCCTTCGACGAACCGCGATACTAGACCCTATTGTCTTGCCTCAAGTATTACTCGCACCTCGGCCGGTGTTCCTCATCCTCCGCCAGACCGTTACCTCTACCATTTGGACCACGACCTGAGCCGAGGTCGCTGGCCCACCTCACGGCTACCGATTAATATTTTAGCCCGTTGTACGACTCCCGTCTATCTTAATGGGACAGTCCTTAATCATATGGTCCTTAGACCCGCACTTAAAGCATCCGCCCGTCTTCTTCCAACACTCTCCTAAATGCATCTTCCCACACTGATAACATGTACGAGCATCGCTCTCCTGTACTAACCTTACTAACCACGCGGGCCCTCAGCTCTAGGCCTCTTTTGAACATTTCCTGACGATGCTGATGATCCAAAACCTCTTTTCTGCTTATTTGGATCCGAGTTCGCGCTTATGTTGTTCTTGATTCCTTCGCCACCTTAGGCTTCTCTACCAACGCGGCAAAATCACGTTCTTGATGTGGGGCTATCAGTAACCTCAGATCATCCCTTAGTCCGTCTTCAAACCGGACACACCGTTCATGCTCTGTAGCCACCACTCCTCGAGCATACCGGCTCAACCTCAGGAATTCAACAGACTCGCCACGGACTTGTTCCCTTGAACCAGCCCTAGAAAAGCCTTTCTCTGTTCATCAGTATAACGTGTGCCGACATACTTTTTCTGATACGCCGCCTTCACGTACTCTCAGGTCAGATCCTCAGCTGTGGCGCCATCCCAAACTGTTAACCACCACTGATATGCCTCATCGCATAATAGTGCCACCATTCCTTTCAACTTCTCCTCAGTGGTCAAGTCGAGCTCATCCATAATTCGCTCTGTGGCCTCCAACCAATACTCTCACCATCTTGGGTGCCACACGAGACACGCCACGAATACCTCACTCCGTTGGCTCTCGAGTCGCTCGGTCTGACTTTTGAGTTCCCATATTTCCACCTGCTCCAGCCACCATTTCCAGAACTCGCAAAGCACGACCTGCGATATAAAGATCATCCCCGTCCCGATCTTGCATTCCGCACCAACAATAGGCGGTGGTGGTGGCGGTGGTACCTTATTTTCAGAACCTTGACCCGACCTAACAGGTTCCGACATGGTCATTCGGCCTCAACCGCGTCCTCGTACGTTACGACCACGTCCCCTAGAGCTTATTTCTACTATCGTGCTTTAATCTGATTAAGAAATTTTATGAATTAGTCCTTGTTTCACTGATTATTCGCGAAGAATTTTTTTTTTTGAATAGAAGTTCAATAGTGGTTCTTTCGATCAATCAAAGTTTCAAGTCTTCTATCCTTATTCAGAGGAACACATTCATTCAATATTCCTACCACACACATTCATTATTCAAACCTTTTCAGTCTATTCCTATCCCAGGGGTATTTTCGTCATTTGTCCTATAGGGTATTTTGGTAATAAACCGAGGTCAAATTGAAAATCTTAATAAATCAAGGGTATTTTCTAAAATTTGCAAAACTTGGAGTTCTTTTTGAGAATTTGTTTTCCAAATCAGTGTTTGTTGCAGGAATTTTGAAAATCGGGGGTCATTTTGGTAATTTTGTAAAACAAGGGTAATTTCATAAAATTTCCAAATTGAAGTATTTTAATATTTTGCAAAAATAGAGTTTTTGAACATTTTATAAAGTAAGGAAATTTTAATGAAACTGTGAGTAGTATGGACATTTTATAAACTAAGGGCATTTTTGTAATTTTATAGCCAAGGGTATTTTAGTAATTTGTAAATCGAAAATATTTTGGAAAAATTTTCAAGCTAAATTTTGTTACCATTTAAAAGGGTAATTTGGTGATTTAAAATCAAAGTTTTTATGAAAATACAGCTAATCCCTTTCGGGTTTTAGTTATTGAGTTTAGCCTATGACTGAGTCCTCTTGGTTAGGGTGAACCGAAGCTACGCACCAGGTAGGATTCCAGCGAAGAGGAGGTGAGTCACGAGGACTGCTTAAGTACCAAGCTCTTCCGTATCCAATCCTAGACATGCGCACAAAGGTTGCCACACCCTAACTCGGTGACTTAGTTCACAGGTTTGTTTAATTAGGCACTTAAGTCTTATGTGATTGTTGGGGTAAACTAGCCCTAGGGTTTAAGTACCTATCATGCTATTCTACGTTCCATTTCAACCCTTCTACAGTTCATGCTATAAATCACCCAAATGAAATAGAGGTACTTACCTGGTGGACTTCGGGTCGGAGACTTGGGTGCCATGCCTGAAAACCTGCTCTTTTCAAAAAAGTTTTTCTCAAGACTTGTTTGGGCCTTATTTTAAAAACATTGTGAGCTTTATACCCAAGGCCGAGAGTTTAAACCTTGCTCTGATACCAAACTGAAACACCCCAAACCCGGCCCACGAGCCTTGACCAGATCTGGTATGTTTCTCAAGTAAAACGGTTCAAAACTTTTTGAGCACTTTAGAAAAATTCGGTTGGTTTTGAAAGAAAATTTTTAATTTGTGTTAGGCTTGAGTTGAAATCAAGTTTACCTATTTGAAATCTAGGTTTTGTAAAACTATATTACTCCATTTCAAAATTTGTCCTAAATAAAAAAAAATTCATTCACGTTTAGGCGTCAAAACATCTAACGTTTTTTTTTTTTTTAGGAAAAATTCATTTGAGTTCAATTAAATAAAATCGTATCAAAATAAAATAACTTAAAGACATGCATCAACAGTTTAATATCAGTGGCCTTATTACAAACGAAAACAATACCCAAAATAACTCCAAAAATATAAAATATAAAAGTCCCAAAATTAAATAAAACTTCAAGTCTGAGCATGGCCACCACTAAACTCCGCCGACCAGGTCCATCACCGATCGTCACACTGAAAGAAAATGTTCCCAACGGGTGAGTCAAACAGACTCAATGTGTAACCAACACTAGACCTCAATAATTCAGGCATATCATATTAATTCATAAATATATATAACAGATAAAAGTAGTGATGCAAACCCGAACCCAATCCTAGATACCATCCACTACACATCACCCGTACCAACCTGCACACCTTGGGGACTACTAAGTCAACCCTCCATCCGCTACACATCATCGAAGGCAGTCGCTGCAGACGACATGCTCATCGCCCTTATAAATTCGTGGCATAGCCACCAGATAATTATTATGTGACCGAAGTCACCACATTCAGATAATGTGACCGAGGTCACCACATTCACTTCCCCTTTCATAATCACCCATATGCCCATGTCATACATTTCATGCAAAAATCATGCCTTATTTCACATTCTTATCATGTTCACATATGCCATATCAGTTCATTTCATACTCATAGTAGGAGTAGGAAAACGCACTGGTACTTTGTACCATTGCATGGTACTTTAGCCACATTCACATTATCATAAGCATACATATTAATTTAAGCCGTAATCTAATAGAGTTTAGTGTGGGGTACACACTGATATACTTAACAAATTACTGAAAGCCCGAAAAATCCGAAAAATCCCGATCTACTACTTTAGATCCTTGATTCCTATATTCGGCCAACACTTAGATCAATATCATAGGCCATTCGCCAACAACAAACCTTAGTCTCAAAGCCTTGGCTTTTCAACCACTAAAAGAATAATGAACTAATATAGATCCTTACCACTTGATTTACCAAAATTGATTGTCAAAGAAAAGAGGCTTAGATTGACTGCTTCCAAAGTCTTGAAGAACCTAGGAGAAATTGATTCCTATGAATGGTTAGAATCTTGCTAACAATTGCCCAAAAATCGGCTTTTGTTCACATGAAAATCGACAGAGAGAAGAATAAAGGAACAAAGAAATTCGGCCAACACTACTTACCCTTCTCAAAACCGTTTGAAGAAGAATCCAAAAGAGATTAACCCTTGTTGATATTCGGCCAAGACAAATCAAAAGGAAAATGGGAAATTTCGGCAAAGTGGTTGAGTGATGAAGGAGTTTAAATCTATGGTTGATTAAAGATAACAAATAGAATTCGGCTAGAGTGAAAAGAGAAAGAAAAAGAAAATAAAATGGAAGAGAGAGATGGGAGGTTTAAGGTGTTGCGGCAATGGTTGGATTGGGAGAGAAAAGTTCGGCCTTAGCAAGGTAAAAGAGAAGAAGATGCACAAATGGTTTTGGCTTTAGGTCAAGAAAGAAAATAGTGCACAAGTGATCTCCTATTTCGGTTTCCAAAAGAAAAACACACAAGCTTTCTAGACAACTAAATTGCACAAAAGAATGCCCAAACCTCACTATACATATTCGGCCAAGAGGAAAAGATGAGAGAAACACTATTGCTTTTGGGAGAGCAAAAGGCCAAAATGAAATTTCTCCCAAGCTACCAACTTTTCCCAAAACTTACCACAAAAATCGGCTCCTCCCTTAGTCCACAAAACCATCCATGTTCATGGACAAAATGCCATTAAAAAGTTTCCAAACCTCATCCCTTAATCCATGCCTTATGTCCCCTTATCATTCCAAAAGCTTAGGATTTCATTCCTTAAGTTAATCACTTGCCTTTTTCCCTTAGTCTACTATCCATAAAAGAAAATAGTCCAACCTTACCTTAATTAGAGTTGACCGACACATGCCATACACATGCAAAAATAAAAAGTCACCTTATTACCATCCATGGGATTCGAACCTCTTCCCTCATGCAATTACTCATGCGCCAACACCACTTTACTACTAGCTCATTTATGCTAACATTAGACACTTAAATTTACTTAAGTGTCAAGACCACTTAATCCACTTCACTAAATTTTCAATACTAAAAAAAAATTATTCTAGCTTCATTAATAATTCCAAGCCTTCACTAGACTATATTAAACACACAATAAAATCATACCCTGCTAACACAAGTAACAAGATGATACTCAAATTTTTAGGATATTACAAGTATACTGACTTGGGTCACACGGCCAAGCCACACGCCCGTGTGCTAGGCCGTGTGAACATACTGACTTGTAAACCTTTACAAGCTATAGAGGACACACGGCCGTGTCGTCTAGCCGTATGTCACACACGGTTGAGACACACGCCTGTGTCTCTGTCTGTGTGGACGAAAATAGGCTATTTTACAAGCCGTTTTTCTCACCCAACAAGGAATGTACCTACAATAAAAAATGTACATGTATACTAGCCATAGGAAGACATCAAAATCATGCATAATCTAGCTTTATACATATAGTATAACCACACTCAACCAATATGCACATAGGCATCTCAAATAAAAACTTATAAGCATGTTTAACCAAGTACACCATTTGGTCAAAATAAACAACTAACTTCCAATTTGATTTGCATCCATACATAACATAAATCTTACTTACCAAAACACAAACCATTTTGTACAAAAATGCCATTTTTTAACTAATATCAATTAACCAAAGTACGTATACATAACAAGGTACCAAATCACCACATATACCACATATCATAAAGCACATATACGATATGCGTATTCAACTATCATTTTATCTTTTATCATTCAAACAAACAAGCCAAACATTAACAATAATAAGGCTACTCACATAAATGCCAAACTTTGGCATTATACCATCAATATACCAAAACTCAACCTAGTCAAATGGCCATTTCAACATTCAAATACACAGGCCAACATTAATTAGAATACCTATTCATGCCATTATAACCAAAATCAAAACATTCGCAGGTACTGGTAGAACCGGTGGATAGTGTGGTATAACACAGACTAGCTTCCAACCCGATCGAGCATCCAAAATATGAAAAGTAAAGAAAACCAACTACGTAAGAAATGAATGCTTAGAAAGCTTGTATAAACTTTAATCGTATCAATCTATTTCCAATATGAATTTTATACATATCAAGAATAATCATATACCGATACCACACGATTCATGAAACCAAATTCAACAACTCACAAAATGAGTAAATCTATAGCATCACTTATACATATTATCCCTAGCATAGTAAGATTTTAAACAACTTTAAACTCTTCCAAATTTCTTTATTTTCATTTTCATTTCACTACTATCCACACCCATTCCATATGCATAACACACAAGTCATAAGCATATCATTCAACCATAGCCACAAGCTAGTGCATTTAAACATAGCCCTTTTCTAACTAATCACATGATAAGCCATTTCATAAGAAATTGCCTAATTTAAACCTTACCACTTTTTCATAAGTACAAGCATATTTTCATTTGAGCACTTACCATTTCAATGCAACTTATAAGTAAAAAGAATACCATTCAACCAACAGCTTGGCACTTGCCTAAGCATCACATAACAACACAAGTTAGCATACTTAAACATATTTCATATAAATTCAACATTGATAACCTTATTTTCTCAACATGTCACACTTGAGTTTATTACTCGACTCAACTTACATAATTTCCATGTATCAACATATCAAAGATATTCATTTATGTACATGTCATGATACATATCATTCTCTTACCGGTTCTTCATATACATATATCATTCATTTAAATATTTATAAAAATATTTACGACTCAGTTTATAAAAATGAGGTCCCGATACCTCATTTTCTAAAACAACTTGACCTTAGGGTCTTACCACTTGAACTTAATAAATCACTTATAAATCATAATTTATCAAATTAAAAACCTTTTGAAAAACCATATTTAACTCGTAAATATTAAATAATAATATTTACGAACTTTCTCGTCAGATTTGGTGTCCCTAAAATCACGATTTCTGACACCACTAAAAAATAGGCTGTTACAAAACTAATGGTTAATTAAAAATACAATAATATACCTAAAATTAAAACTTAATTAAAAATGTCAAGATTTGCTGCTGGATTCATCTGTCAACTCTGTTAGTGTATCCATGGACACTTTTCTAGTTTTGTTTCCATCAATATTAGTCCAACATTAATCATGCCACTCTACTTTTCTTTGATTATCCCACTTCTTGAAGATGCTCTTTCATCCTACATTTATCACTGAAAATAATTTCTGAAAATTAAATTAACTAGCCACATTTGTAAATATTCTATAGCCTAGTGGTTCTAAATACCTCTTGTAGTCCTGTTTCCGTGGAGTATTCTTGTGATATGTTTTGTTTGCAATTTTAATTTTAATTTTCTC
Organism: Gossypium sturtianum; assembly: GCA_025698515.1. Lineage (NCBI taxonomy): Eukaryota > Viridiplantae > Streptophyta > Magnoliopsida > Malvales > Malvaceae > Gossypium > Gossypium sturtianum. The sequence goes on from CM046944.1 coordinate 84,685,486, forward strand.
AAAGTTATTGATAATTTTTGCAGGACCTAAAAAATCTTCCAACACAAGGGATTTTTCAAAATTCACCTTGAAATCTAGAGTCATATATTCATCCCACATCTTATACCTACGTTGTTCGATTAAGCACTCTTTCGATAGCTTTATTAATTGAGTGCTGATTTTAGCACACGATTCTAATAAAAAGTGGGTTCTTTCTAATTCTATTAACTCTAGGGCCGTGTTTCTTTGTAGGGTCATTTGGTTCAGAGTAGCCTCTAAGTTACTCGAAATTCTGTCAATAGTTATGGTCCCTAACTTGATTAACTTTGTAAAACTCCCTGGATTTTTGAATTTTTGAGGTTCTTGATTAAGGATTATTATTTTACAAAGTTTATCCATGTTGAGTGAGTCTTCCTTTATGTAATTCTTTGTTTCTTTTATAGGATTTAAAAGATTTAGTGATCCCTCTATCGGTTCTGTAAAAGTTATCATCTCATAGAAAGTTTGGAATAAGGTCGAGAAACTTACCTTGTCATTTAAAGCTTATGTTGTCAAGAGCGCAATTTCAATGTTTGACTCAGTTTTCAATTTTACTGTTAGTTTTGTATCACTTTGGATACCCATTTATATCATTTTTTCTTATTTGAACTCATTGGGTTTCGTTTGATTACTTCCCCAACTTGGGGTTTCCTAGCTGCTCAAGTTTTCACCTTCGCGAAGTACTGTTACTATTTGGCTTTCCTCTTCATTTATGCTTTTAGGTTGAGTTTGTTCATCCTGATGACAGAGTATACTCACATTTGTGCCCCTGTCACGGTCCTGTATGTATGTTAAGACTTCACCTCTGAGCTAGCTCAATTCTAACATTAACAATCTTTGATTTCCCTAAATTTCCCATTCTTCATAAACCCCTTCTTCATAGATTTTAACGTCATAGTCTATTTCATCATCGGACCACATGTAATCGAATTCGCCCATGATTGATTTTGGTAGCTATTCTTGTGGGAATTTTTCCTCTTTTCAAGTGTACATACTTGGGAATTCCTTGAAGAAAAGAAAAATGTTAGTAAAATGAATAAATAAATAAAAGTTATTGAATATCGTATGTATAATTTATAATTTCCTAATTATTTTATTGGAATGTAAAATTAAAATCAATTTAGTAGCATTTCCTTCCCGACAACGGGGCTAATAATTTGAACGCCTCCAGATGTACTAACGTCCAAAGTGAGAATACTGCACAAAAGATATAAAATAAACAATGTCCGTAAGTATACGGGTCAGTTTGTAATATAATTACAACGAAGTATGTAACACCCCAAACCCAGCCTAAAAGTTAGGCCCGAATCTGGCGTGTCACATTGAAGTGTTTTTCGAAAACCATGTTTTCCTTGAAAAACCCTTCTTGTTTAAAAGCTTAAGTAAAATCCCAGTTAGTTTATTTTAAAACGTGGTACATTGAAAAATTATTAGTTTTATTCCCAAAATATCTTTTCAGTTGCGGAAGCTAATTTTGAAAGTAATCGATTTACGAAAAAAGAATAAGTCGCGAAACCATTTCGAAAATGTTGTGAAAATGTAGTGTTGTTTTAAAAACAGTTGACATTTTGGAAAGCCGTGATTTACTTCTAACAGATATAATTCAAAGTAAATAAAAACCCAAAGTTAAAATCCAGAAACTTAAAGAGGCCTTATTACAACCCAAATCAAAATACTTGAATGTAAGTAATCAAAACGGAAAACATAAGCAGTGTGTGGCCTTCTTCGAGTCCCTCGCAGCACCGATCCGTCTAAGGCTGGGGATTACCTGCACATTTAAAAATGGGGTGAGTTTATGAAAAATCGGTGTGTAATCCCCTTACTAGAGTAATATGATCAAGATATCTGAAAACAGCAAAGCGATGCGGGCCAAAGCCCTTTAACCGTAACGAAGACAGCCCGGATCAGCATACGTGGGCCAAAGCCCACTACAATACCATTTGGGTCATGACCCATAACAGAATCAATTGGGCCTAGCCCAAACCAATAACAGAACAAGTGGCCTAAGCCCAGTATAGTGACAGATCTCATAACATATATGCAATAGTATGAGAATGCATCCCACCCCGATCCAGCCAACACACCACCCGTACAAACCCTACACTTACGTGGGCATAAAATCGACCCACCCACCAAAGACACCAATGTTAGCGGGTTGCAAACTCTAAGAAATCGCAGCAAAGCGCTAGTATATATATCGCGCACTAAGCCTTCTTGAGAACGGTATTATAATTGGCACAAAGCCATCGAGAATCGTATTATGTTTGGCACATAGCCATCGGGACGGTAATATAACGGCACACACTTGGGTAAATATGATCGACACAAAGTCATCGATATATATGTTGGGCACATAGCCACGGGTAAATACGATTGGCACAAAGCCATAATCAAGATGGCACAGAGCCATATTTAGGTTGGCACAGAGCCATAATCAGATTACGCGACTTTAAGCCGTCTGTCGGTCCACAGTCGTCTCATGCGACCCGTGCAACCTTAACAGATCAATACTGGATCCACAGTCGTCATGCGACCCGTGTGACCCTATCAGAACTTCCTCCGTATCAATGTCCCAACCCCATGCAATATGTCGTGTATGTCATGCTCAATCATTACACGTGTATGCAAAATGGCCATGCTCAGTAACAGTCATTTGAACATATATTAAAAGCATACCAGTCACACGACCATAGCCATGTCAGTTAAAACACAGTCATGCGATCACATTCAAATCAGTCAAATTCATAGTCTAAGTCAGTCATTTACCCACAAGGGCAAAAGAGTCATTTTACCCTATAAGGGTATTTCGGTAATCTTACCCTTCAGGGGTATTTTAGTAATTTCACAAATTAGGGGTATTTTGGTAATTTTGCAAATCGAGGGTATTTCAGTAATTTCACAAATTAAGGGTATTTCGATAATTTTACAAATCGAGGGTATTTCAGTAATTTTACAAATCGAGGGTATTTCGATAATTTTGAAAATTAGGGGTATTTCGGTGATTTCACAAATCGGGGGTATTTCGGTAATTTCACAAATCAAGGGTATTTTGGTAAATTTTACAAATCGAGGGTATTTCAGTCATTTTGCAAATTGGGGGTATTTCGGTGATTTCACAAATTGGGGGTATTTCAGTAATTTTAAAAATCAAGGGTATTTCGATAATTTTACAAATCGAGAGTATTTCGGTAATTTTGCAAATCGGGGGTATTTCGATAATTTTGCGACCTTCCCGAAGGTCTACGGTCGCCTTAAGCGACACGGATAGCATATGTCATCAAAACGGTGTATTTGGGCCCAAAGCCCAATACTCGGCCCAGGTGGGCCCAAACTCTCGTGTGGCCCATTTGGCCCATTTCTAATCACGTCTATGTAAACGTTATAGCCCAGTTCAATTTCTGCCACTTTTCGCAAATTAGTCCGTGTAGGGCCCATGAGCCCATTGGGCCCACACGGCCCATATCGGCCCAACGAGGCCCATAACGACCTAAGCCCATGAGAACGCTCATGGTGGCCTCAACCGTCTTACGCCCATATTCGTGGGATCGGTCCACCACACACGCGATCGCACGCTCGTGTGGCATCATTCGCCGGTATTTCGGCTTTTCGGCATTTGCCGATCTACTTGGGGTGGTGTGCGTGTGAGTACACACCTTGTTGGAGAAAAGCAGTAGCCAACGAGCGTAGAACCTATATTCGATTAAGGTATTCAGTTAGCCACTCCAATAATAAGATTTAATAAGCCTTTCTAATACAGAAGCCGAACCCAAGATTAATACCTACCTTAATTTAATTGGCTTATACTTCCTAAGCCGTTTGATTATGAACCGATCTCACCTCCTTGTGGTTTATCTGTACCACAACCATTATTTAGCATCAACCTCCAATAAAACCTTACGTTATCATACTTATTAAAGAACTCTAAATCCTTACCTTGATCGATCGACAGAAGGCCACACCCCTACACCGCTGCCAAAGATTAACCACTAGGCCTATGGAATTCCCGAATCGCCAAGTTGCCTAAGAAGAAAGGAATAATCAGCTCAAGCAATAAGGTGAAGAGAAGGAGTTGCTATAATCGGCCAAGGTAAAAGTGCCAAGATCAAGATTGAATTTTAACAGTTGGGGAGAGAAAGATTGGTTCGGTCAATCTAAGAAAAGAAGGGGAAGGAGATGAATTCGGCTAGAGTTTGAGAATGGAAGCAAGAAAAGAAAAACAAGATCGAGAAGAGGAGAAGAAAGGAAAGAAGGTTTCAAGAGAGAATTTAGCACTTAGTTTCTGTGTTTCGGCAAAAGTGAATAAACAATTGAGAAATAAAGTTGGAAAGAAAAGGACCCGAAGGGTCAAAAACGCACCAAAAGAATGAGAAAACAATTGCTCAAGAGGAAAGCTTCCGAAACAAAATGAGAGAAAAAATAAACCCCTAATGCTCCTATACTAATTCGGCACGACCATAAGAGAATCCCCAAAGTGTCGAATGCACACCCCAAAGAACCCAATATTCGGCCAACATCTTCTCACCCAAAGTCCACGATTTTCTCCTTGAATTCAGCCACCAACCGAGTTTGAATTACAATCAAACTCCATCCAACCTTCACCCCTTGAAACACTCCCCTAAAACACTCACTTGACCAATTCAAACTCTCCAACACAGAGTTCAAATCCAACACAAACTCTTGCCCACACAAGAGTTAAATAAATAATCTCCTTTTGCATGCAGTGACACTTGAACCTCTGCCCTCCTTGCCATACTTGTGATGCCACAACCACTCTACCACAGGCTCTCTTGTGTCTCCTTTTAATCACAAATACTTATAAGGCTTAATACCAGGAGTCAGGGTCCCTTAATGCTAAAAATAAAAGTTTTCCAAATGACATGGCTTGAACCCAAGACTTCCTAGAAACCCCATAACCTTCCAAAATCACTCACCCAACAGATCCTTCATGCAAAAGTGCCATTTTCTTGTTCTCAAAAATTTTAGACACTCCCATGCCCAAGGCCCAATAGGCCCAATTCTACTAGGCCCAAAAATTCAGGGCGTTACAAAGTAGGTAAGTACTCCGAGGATCGTACCCAAGGGAGGCGAGTATGAAATTAGTTCTAACCTAAACACAAATAGATCTAATTAGTATTTAAATAAATCATATTACGATAAAATATAAATAAAGTTTTTTGGGTTTTATAAATAAAGGAACAAAATAACATAAATGAAAAGAACTTCAGAAAAGTAATTTATAAACTCTATCAATTCTAGCTATGAGTGATTAGCTTGCTTTTTTGGTCATAACTAATTCTTATTTTGGGTCTCTATTCAATCAACTAGTCATTAACTTACCAGGATCTCTCGATGTTCCACTAAACTAATGAGTCGGCAATAACTACTTATCTCTCAACGTTACAATCCAGACCGGTTTGGGGCTGAGGTGTTCACGGATAGGCCATAACAATTTTGGGTTAATTCCTACCTAAATGATTTCCTAGGGTCATCAAGCATAGGGCCTAAGTTCTTCCTCTCCCAAACAACTGATTCGCTAAGAAAACCCTACATAGTAATCAATTAATCACACCTTCACTCGCTAATCCCCCATAAGAGGATTAGTTCCTCATGGATCTCATGAAAACAATAATTTTGACAAATAATATATGCATAAAGAATAAATCAAGAGTAAGGTTTAGAGAATCCTGAATTATATTGATTGATGTAAGCACAGAATCCACAAGATTTGGTTCAAATCTACAAATTAGCTTCTCTGAATAACATAAAATAGAAAAGAACTGAAATAAACCTAATGCCTAAATGAAAGGAAAAAACTAAAAACTAAATTTACAAAGAAAAACTTAGAGTATCAAAACTTGTCCCTAACAAGTGTTTAAGAGCCTATTTATAGAGTTAGGATTGTCATCGTCCTTAACCCTAGGTTAGCTGATACTCTTTTTTTTAAGTTTTGATTGTACAGACAAAAATGCCCCTGGCTCGTAAGTATTTCTTGTACAGGACCGATGTTACAACACCCTAGTGCCTGTGTCGCGACATTGAAGGTTGTATGCTTAGGTTTAGGGTAGCTTCATGGATGTGTCACGACATCCTATGGCTGTTTCGTGATAGCGAAGGCAATTTCGAGATTATTGCATTCTGCTCCCTTTGTCGCGACATCGAACTTCCCGTGTTCCAACATAGCAATCAGTAATGAGTTTATACGCATAATTTTGACAATTAATATATGCATAAAGAATAAATCAAGAGTAAGGTTTAGAGAATCCTGAATTGTATTGATTGATGTAAGCGCAGAATCCACAAGATTTGGTTCAAATCTACAAATTAGCTTCTCTGAATAAAATAAAATAGAAAAGAACTGAAATAAACCTAATGCCTAAACGAAAGGAAAAAACTAAAAACTAAATTTACAAAGAAAAACTTAGAGTATCAAAAGTTGTCCCTAAAAAGTGTTTAAGAGCCTATTTATAGAGTTAGGATTGTCATCGTCCTTAACCTTAGGTTAGCTGATACTCTCTTTTTTAAGTTTTGATTGTACGAACAAAAATGCCCCTGGCTCGTAAGTATTTCTCGTACAGGACCGATGTTACGACACCCTAGTGCCTGTGTCGCGACATTGAAGGTTGTATGCTTAGGTTTAGGGTAGCTTCATGGATGTGTCATGACATCCTATGGCTGTTTCGTGACAGCGAAGGCAATTTCGAGATTATTGCATTCTGCTCCCTTTGTCGCGACATCAAACTTCCTGTGTTCCAACATAACAATCAGTAATGAGTTTATACGCATAATTTTGACAAATAATATATGCATAAAGAATAAATCAAGAGTAAGGTTTAGAGAATCCTGAATTGTATTGATTGATGTAAGCGCAGAATCCATAAGATTTGGTTCAAATCTACAAATTAGCTTCTCTGAATAACATAAAATAGAAAAGAACTGAAATAAACCTAATGCCTAAACGAAAGGAAAAAACTAAAAACTAAATTTACAAAGAAAAACTTAGAGTATCAAAAGTTGTCCCTAACAAGTGTTTAAGAGCCTATTTATAGAGTTAGGATTGCCATCGTCCTTAACCCTAGGTTAGCTGATACTCTCTTTTTTAAGTTTTGATTGTATGGACAAAAATGCCCCTGGCTCATAAGTAATTCTCGTACAGGACCGATGTTACGACACCCTAGTGCTTGTGTCGCGACATTGAAGGTTGTATGCTTAGGTTTAGGGTAGCTTCATGGATGTGTCACGTCATCCTATGGCTGTTTCGTGACAGCGAAGGCAATTTCGAGATTATTGCATTCTGCTCCCTTTGTCGCGACATCGAACTTCCTGTGTTCCAACATAGCAATCAGTAATGAGTTTATACGCCCTCCGATGGTCTCCTGTACACTCACTAAGTACGTTAGCTCACCTTTATGCCTCATTTGGCCCTAAGGTCAATAAAAGACTCAAAATACACTTTTTATTGAATTTAAACTAAATTACGAAAACTTAGCTAAAGCATAATGAAAAGTGTTTGTATTCAAGCTTCTTAAGTGTGAAAACTAGTTTAATATAATACACTATATTACAAAAGATCACCTTCCGGTCTCACTTTATCTTGATATTCCCATAGGGGTGTCACTACCTAAGTTCTTAGTTTTATTCAAATTAGTCCAATTTGTTACAACTTAGTCCTTTGTCCAAAAATTAGCTTACGCAAATCTCTATCAACCAACCCCTTTTAGAGTTTAAATATCCATGTTAAAAACTGAGGAAACAAACATAAAAATAAAAACTTTAATAACCATGAAAATAAACCCTAAGGAAAACATAAAAGTGTGGATTTTTAATGGAGAAAACTAAAAGTAAGGTAAAAATGAACAACTAGTAGCAATGTAAGAAGCAAGAAACATTAAAAATAAAACCTTTAACAACTTAAAATAAATAAAATAGAAATAAAATTAAGCAAAGATTAAAGAGTGATTACAAGCCTATAATAATTGACTAGTTTAGATTTTACCTCTTCAGAATTTTTAAACTCTGGAATCTATGGTGCAAGAATTTCAAATGTTGGTTGATCTTCCTTTCCCTTGGCAAGTTCTTCTTCAACCTTAACTTCCTTGGGTTCCGAAGCCCTTCCGCTTCTTAAACCAACTATTTTGTAGTGTTCCTTAACCGTATTCCTTGGATTTTTTGTGTTACTTGGCAAGGCTCATTGAGGTCTATTGGGAAGCTCCGTAGCTAACTGACCCATTTGGTTCTCCAAATTTTTCAGTGTTGCTGCTTGGCTTTGGATTAAGGTGTTATTCTTAGCCATGTACGCCTTCAACAAATTCTCCAAATTGTTGGACAATTTAGCTTGTGGTGGTATCTCAACTTGCTGATTGAAACCTAAAGTTTGATTTGATCTATGCTATATGTAGGTCTTGTTCAGTCCAATTCCTTAGTTACTCCGAGAGAAGTTTGGATGGTTTCGCCACGAAGGGTTATAGAAGTTAGACTCTGGTCCTTTTTCACTTTTATTTTGGTTTTGATTTCTAACATAATAAACATACTCGGGATTTGATGGACAATTCTCAAACGAATGTCCATCCCCACAGTATACAGAGGAAATAATGTCAAATTGTCTTGGTGGCTGAGCTGCATCATTGTTTAAATCATTAGTAGAAATATTTTTAAGCATTGAAGATATTGAAGATACCTAGGTTACAAGTGAAGTGAGAGAATCCACTTTATGCACTCCTGCTACTCGTCTTTCTGAAGTTACTCGATTGGTCGGCCACTGATAGTTGTTACTGGCTATTCTCTCGATAATTCCATAAGCCTCATTATAAGACTTAAAAAGCAGAGCACCATTCGTAGAAGAATCTATCACCATTCTAGTGTGTGCTTTGAGACCATTATAAAATGTCTCCAGCTGGATGCCATGCGGAATCCTGTGGTGAGGGAATTTGCATAGTAACTCTTTGAATATTTCCCATGCCTCGTATAGGGATTCATCATCCATCTGCTGAAAAGTGGTGATCTCATTCTGCAACTTAGCATTTTTGCTAGGTGGGAAATACTTAATCAAGAAGCGTTCTGCTAATGCTTTCCATGTCGATATTGAGCTTGGTGGCAATGAATTAAGCCATGCTTGTGCTCTACCTCGCAATGAGTATGGATGTAACAACCCGTTTTCAGTGAAATCAGAATAGTGGTTTTAGGACCACAAATCTGACATCTAAATATTTATTTTATTATTATTTTCATGTCTATGGCATGTTAGTAAGGTCGTATAAAAATTTCATTAAGAAATTTTAACGTTTGCATGGTTAATTAAGTGAAAAAGGACTGAATTGAAAAAGGTGTAAAAATGGAGTGCTAGTAGTTAAAGGTATCTATTAGCTATGAAATTAATTTTTTAAGGGATTTAAATGGTAATTAAACCATTACTCTTATGAGTGGACAAATATGTACACATTACGAAGTGATTTTAATGTTAAATAATAAGGTTATATATGTAATTTAATAAATATATGATAGTAAATTAAAGAAAACAAAAACACCATCTTGTTTTTTCATATTTTCCACTGAAATTAAGGGTGAAAAACTCCATTGAAGGAGCTTGAGTATTTGGCTAAGCATTCTCCTTGCATTTGAGTGATTTTTTATTTTGTTTTTAATGATTTCTCTATTTTTGAAGTCGTTGTAGCTTAATCTATCTAGCGTAGGGACTAACTTAAAAAATTGTTAAATGTTTAGGGTTTTTCAATGAACATATTTGTATGTTTTTTGAAATTTATTGAAAGATTATGAGTCCTTGTTGTTAGATAAATAAATTTTGTAAAGCGATTTTTGATGAAATTATCATTTAGGGACTTATTTGTAAAAGTAGTAAAATATCATGATAAAATTGTGAATTGATGATTTGTGTGGGTTGATATGAGTCCCTAGGTAAATTGGCAAGCATGATATGTAGATGAAATTTCATAAATTGTCATTTATGAGCTTAAGGATGAAATTGTTAATAAGTTAAAATGATAGGGGCAAAAGTGTAATTTTGCAAAAGTATAAATTTTAGACTGAATTGAATAGAATGATTAGTAAATGGATTGAATTTTCTTATTTAGATGAAGTTAAGCTTCGTATGAATCTAGATCGAGGGAAAGATAAAGCCTGGAATTTGTTGAACCTATTTCGATATCTTTAAAATCGAGGTAAGTTCGTATGTTTAAATAGTGGTTTGATGTTATTTGATTTAAATGCTATTATGTTATTTACCGTATCATGTAACGACAAAAATCCAATAACGTTACGACGCCTATCGAGCCCCGTTTGAACCTTAGGAATATATAGGATACAAATGACATGTCATTAGGGTTACCATGTTTCGGGTGCTGGTCCTGAATGTCCTACCAATGGCTGAGTTTTGTCATTTGTTGCGGATACTCGTCAGCTTGTGTGAGCGGCATCGTGTAGCTATATTCTGACCGTCAACTTGTGTGAGCAGACCCATTTATGGCTCGAGTGAGCATCGATGTAAAGGAAAAGGAAAAGGAATGGTTTCGACCATATGTTTAGCACACTTTGTGTGAGCTTCCCACATATTCGATATTATTCTAAGTGGTTCAACGGGCATGAAAAGGGAAGGAACGGTAAGTATTCCAATGGCTAAGTTATGAACCCATGGAAAGGTATGAATTGATGAGGATCAAAGTATGAATAACCATGTTTATGGAAAGTATGAATTGAAATATGCTGTGTTCATGAAATCTATCTTACCATGTGATGATTTTGTTAAGTTATGTGTTTAAACACTAACTTGTGTTGTTGATGATGCTTAGGCTTATGCAAAGCTTATGTTAGATTGGTTCATGTTTAATTTTAAAGTTATGCATTGAAATGGTAAGTAATGTTCATGTTATACGAACTTACTAAGCATTGTATGCTTACGTTATTTTCTTTCCTATATTTTATGGATTATCGAAAGATCAATCAGTTTGGAAGCTCGTCGGAGTCCTATCACACTATTCAACGATTATATCGGTATTTTTTGGTGTTTTGGCCAAGTTTATAATGGCATGTATAGGTGGACTTGTGTTTAATGATCTAGTTGTTATGTTTGGCATGTATATAAGGTATTATAGTTTATGTGCTTTTGGCATTTTGATATCTTGGTGGTTGGTGTTATTATGGCTAAGTTGATGCATGATGGAATGACCAATTTGGTAAGTGATAGTATGCTCATAATGTGGCTAATTTAGGTTATGCTTTGAGATGGTTATCAGTTATATATATTGGTATGAATATGGTCAATTATGCTTATGACTAGGTATATTTGAATATTTGTGTTTGAGGTGGCTATATGGAATATTGGTTGGATGGTTAAATGGCTTATTGAATTGGTCTTGTTATGCATGATTTGGGCATGTTTTAAGGTCTTGGTTATATGTACAAGTTGCTTTTAGGTTCATGCTTGAATGGGTGAAAGAAATGGCTTGATTTTGGCCATTTTCTTGTCCACGAGGCCTAAGACACGGGCGTGTGTCTCAGCCGTGTGTAACACACAGCCATGCGAAATGGTCGTGTGTCCCCTATAGGTTTGAAAGTTTCACTTTGAATGTTACACGGCCTAGCACACGGCCTGGCACACAGACATGTGAGGCCATTTCGAGTGTTACACGACCTTCCACACGGGCGGGTGCTTGGCCATGTGACCGAAGTGAGAGAGTTACACGGTCATGGACACGAGCTAGGACACAGTATGTGTGTCCCTATTTCAAAAGTCACATGGCCTGAGACACGGGCGTGTGTCTCAACCGTATGAGTCACACGGCCTGGCCACACGACTGTGTGACCCCTGCAATGTGAATTTTTCTAACTTTTCATCAATGTTTCAAATGTTCCCGATTTAGTCCCGAACCAATTTTAAAGTGTTTCTAAGGCCTCGAGGGGCCGAATAAGGGATGATTTGCACGTGTATGAATGGATTATTCTATGATTAATGAAATGTATGGAAATGAATTTTTTTAAGCTATGTTTTTACGGTAATGCTCCGTAACACTAATTCGGTGACAGATACGGGTTAGGGGTGTTATATTTAGTGGTATCAAAGCTGCGATTTAGTCGATTCTCGTACGAAATGTGACGTGTATGAGTCTAGAAATACATGCCAGTATATAACCTGTGATAGTGTTATAACTCCTGACTCGATTTGAACTGTGCTTTCAAAGAGATAATGTCATCCAACCGAGCTGATTCTAATGAGGTTGAAAGTAACATAGAAGCCTTCGTTCACGGAGCGGGGTCGAGTGGTAGTAGGCTCGTATCTGTGGGCCGAGGAGGAGAGACTGAGGAAGCCTTATTCCAAATAATGGTTTACCAAGTTTGTATGAATGAACCCAATGGCTCAACGACCTCCACCCCCACCTGTTCCCAAACCCGTCCCTATAGTTCCTTAGGGTTTGGAACCAGTACGAGTTAGCAAGCCTCTAGTTGATAAAATTCATAAATATGGGGCTGAAGAGTTTAGAGCTACGGTGAAGATGATCCAGAGATAGTCGAGTTCTGGTTAGAAAACACGATTAGGGTTTTCGACGAATTGTCTTGTACACCGGCTATATGCGTGAAATGTGTTGTTTCCTTATTAAAAGACTCAGCCTATCAGTGGTGGAATACCTTGGTTTTAGTGGTGTCGAGAGAGCGAGTAAACTGGAATTCTTTTAAACCGAGTTTAGAAAGAAATATATAAGTCAGAGGTTTATTGATAAGAAATGTAAAGAGTTTCTCGTGCTTAAACAGGGTCGGATGACCGTATCTGAGTATGAGAGGGAATTTGTTCGATTGAGCAAGTATGCCGAGAATGTATACTGTCCAAGATGTCTCTGTGTAAACTGTTTGAAGATGGGTTGAATGAAGATATAAAGCTGTTAGTCAGGATTTTAGAATTGAAAGAATTTGTGGTTTTAGTTGACTGAGCGTACAAAGCTAAAGAATTGAGTAAAGCTAAAAGAAAAGCTGATTATGAGGCTCGTGATTCGGGTAAGAGATCAGTAGGAAAATCATATCAATCGCTATCAAAGAAGTCAAAGGAATATCATAACCATTCGTCAGCTTCAGTGGGTTATTCTAGTAGAGATCGAAGTAAACAACATGCAAGTTCAAAACCTCAGGCTACATCCGTAGTAAGCGTAGGCAGTGTTAAGAGTAACAAGCTTAAATGTCAACAATATGGACGTTGACACTTCAGTGAGTGCAAGATGAAAGACGGAGCATGTTTTAAATGTGGTTCATATGAACATTTTATCCGAGATTGCCCAGAGAAGCCCGAAAAAGAGAAGGCTCAGACTATTCGACCGAGCAATACAGCTGCGAGGGGTAGACCACCTCGGAACACTGAAAATGCAGGAAATAGTCGCAATGGGACAAAGGGCTCTACTATGGGACCCGAGGCACAAGCACCGGCTAGAGCTTATACGGTCCGTGCTAGAGAGGAAGCTTCAGCGCTAGATGTTATCACTGGTACATTTTATATTTTTGATACTGATGTTACCACTTTGATTGATCCGGGGTAAACACATTCATATGTATGTACGACTTTAGTGTTAGATAAGAAATCGCCTGTTGAGTTCACTGAATTTGTGGTTAAAGTAATGAATCCCCTAGGTCAGTATGTGTTAGTTGATAAAGTCTGTAAAAACTGTCCTTTGATGATTCGAGGTTGAAACTTTTCGGGTGATTTGATGTTACTACCATTTAATGAATTTGATGTGATTTAGGGTATGGACTGGTTAACTCTACATGATGCTGTTGTGAACTATAGACGAAAGCTTATTGTGTTAAAGTGTTAGAATGGTGGAAAGCTTCAGATTGAATCAGATAGATTGGATAATATGTGTAGTGTTATATCGGCTCTGTCAACACAGAAGTATGTTAGAAAAGGTTGTGAAGCGTATCTTGCTTATATATTTGATTCTAAAATTTTTGAGTTGAAGCTAGAATCGATTCTAGTGGTATGTGAGTATCCAGATGTGTTTCCAGAGGAATTACCCTTGTTACCGCTGGTCAGAGAGGTTGAGTTTGCTATTGAGTTAGTGCCGGGAACATCTTCGATATTGATAGCTCCTTATAGAATGGCACCTACCGAGTTGAAAGAGTTGAAAGCATAGCTGCAAGAATTGACAGATAGGGGTTTTGCTCGACCCAGCTTTTCTCCTTGGGGTGTACCTGTTCTATTTGTTAAGAAAAATACGGCTCCATGTGATTATGTATTGACTATCAACAGCTTAACAAAGTCACGATTAAGATCAAGTATCCATTACCGCATATTGACGATCTGCTTGATCAGTTGAAAGGTGCGACAGTGTTTTCAAAGATTGATCTTTGTTCAGGTTATTATCAGTTTTGTGTTAAAGACTTAGATGTGCTAAAAATTACGTTTAGGGCCAGGTAAGGACATTATGAATTTCTTGTGATGTTGTCTGGTTTGACTAATGCACCTGCAGTATATCTGGATTTGATGAATAGAATTTTTAGACCGTATTTAGACAGATTTGTTATGGTATTCATTGGTGATATTTTGATTTATTCATGGGGTGAGACAGAGCATGCCGAGCATTTGAGAATTGTTTTGTAAACTTTGCATGAAGAGAAATTATTCGCTAAGTTTACCAAATGTGAATTTTGGCTTCGAGAAGTCATATTTCTGGGACATGTTGTATCGGCAGATGGCATTAGAGTTGATCCGAGCAAAAATTTAGCTTTTGTTGATTAGAAGCCTCCGAGAAATGTATATTAGGTTAGAAGTTTTCTTGGTTTAGCTGGATATTATAGAAGATTCATCAAGGGAATTTTAATGATTGCTACATCGATGACGAAATTGTTGCAAAAAGATGTTAAGTTTGAGTGGTCAGAAAAATGTCAGCAAAGCTTTAATCAGTTAAAAGCATTGTCAACTAAGGCACTGGTGTTAGTTCAGCCAGAGTCGGGTAAATAATTTGTGATTTATAGTGATGCATCGTTAAATGGATTGGGATGTGTTTTGATGCAGGAGGGCAAAGTAATAGCGTATGCTTCTAGACAGTTGAAACCATATGAAAAGAATTATCCGACGTATGATTTAGAGCTTGCAATGATTGTATTTGTAACGCCCTGAATTTGGGCCTAGAAGGATTGGGCCTTGTGCATGGGAGCCGCTAAGAGACTGCACATAAAAGTTTATGTGTGCAAGAAATATTACAAATTGGTGGTTGCTTTAATGGTTAAGTGATTAGGAGTGTTTGGGAGTGTTGGAGAAGTCTTGGGTTCAAACCTGGGCTTTAGGAAAAAAATATGTTTTTCTCTTAAAGGAGCCTTGATGTTAGTGGGTAGGTTTTAAGAATATTTTTTGGATAATTTGTAACACAAGAGGAGCTGGTGGCTTAGTGGTAAGTGGCGTAGGGAGTGAAGCTTGTGGTCTGAGGTTCAAGTCTCTTGAGGAGCAAGGGAGGTTTTATTTTGCAGCATGGATGGCAAGAGTTGTGGTGGATTCAAACTCTTTGGAGTGGTTGTGGACTTGGTAAAAGGGGGAGAGTATCATGGAATATGGATGATGGTTGTTGGGGATTTGGAGGAGGAAAATGTGGAGAGATTTTAGGTGAGAATTAAGGAGTTTGATTTGGAAGGGAGTTTGTGCCGAATTTGAAAAGGGAAAAGCATAGGAATTTCGGCTTATGGAAGATTGTGTTGGTCATTTCGGTTTCGGAGGAACATTGTGGTATATGCATTTTCTGAAATCCCCTTTTACTTTCTCTCTTTTTGTTTCAGTTAATAGTGGTTAGTCAGTTTGGTGAACAACTCTCCCATTTCTTCTTCTCTCTTTTTCTTCTTCAATTGTTTCTACTCTAGCCGAATGCACTATAGGCCCTCTCAAGTATTCTGCATCTTATCATCTCTTATTTGGTTGCTTTGTTAAGCCGAATACATCCCCTTCTCCTCCCTCATCATTTATTTTTCTTCTCCCTTCTCTTCTCCTAAGTTGAATGCTATTCTCCTTTCCCTTTCCCAAACTCTTTTACCTTATTTTGTAGTACTGAGTTACTTCCTTGGCCAAATAGGTGTTTATCTGTTGGTCTCATTTTGTTGCCAAGTTTTGCTTCTTTCTTCTTAAACCTTGTCGAATTGATCTTGTCTCTTTCCATACATCTTCTTTCGGTTTCTAAAACTTCTCAAGTTGTAGAAGAGTTTTCAAGTATCATTGGAGCGTTCGAATTTGCCTTTTTCTTTCGTTCAAATATCTAAGGCAATCAAGAGATTATCATGGAGGAATGTGATAGCCACCCGAGGGGATCAAGAAGGCGCCATCGGAAATGGACTCGTAGTCCCTGCTCCCAAGTTTAAGAGGCGTTCGGTGTCAGCTATTCGGGACTTTCCGCCAGGATGTAGAAGGGTGGCTGCACCAAACTCTGATTCGAGTAGGCTAATCACAGTCGACCGATCTAGTCAAGGCAAGTGGTAGTCGACCTCTCGGTTAAGTGGTTGTTCAGAGTCTTTCTAACACTATTTGATAAATGATTAACTGAATGTTATGTCTGAATACAGGTTCTGGTGATCGTGAATTCTTAGTACTCTACGTGATCAGGTGTGTAACTTTGTGCTCTGTTGATGATCGGCTAAAAAGCCGAAAGTGTGTATTCCACCCTGATTGGTCGGTAGATCAGCAAAAGCCGAAAAGCCGAAGGATTGGGCTTTTGGGCCATATGAGTGTGCGAACGCCCATGTGATCAACCGAGATCACAAAACGTGGGCGTACGACGAGGAAGGCTGCCATGAGCGATCTCATGGGCTTGGGCCCTATGGGCCCTATGGGCCCGTGGGCCTGCGTGGGTAAACTTCACTGTTAAGTGGGACGTAGATAGACTTGTCTTGTCGCGCACATGACTTAGGTAGTTCTAGGTCTCGTTGGGCCGAAGTGGGCTGTGTGGGCCTAGTAGGCTTGTGGGCCCACACGGATAAAATGTATGTGGTGATTTCTATTGGTTTGAACTGTGACGTTTGCATAGCTGCGGCTATTTCTGGGCTAAATGGGCCACACGAGTGTGTGTGCCCACTTGGGCCGAGTAATGGGCCTTAGGTCCATTTACACCGTTGTGACTGTTTAGGTTACTTAAGTCGCTCGAGGTGACGGTGGACCTTTTATTGGGTCACTGAGACCCCAATTTGCAAAATTATTGAAATACCCCCGATTTGCAAAATTACTGAAATACCCCCGGTTTGCAAAATTATTGAAATACCCTCGATTAGTAAAATTACTAAAATACCCCCGATTTGTAAAATTACTGAAATACCCCTGTAGGGTAGAATTATCGAAATACCTCTGTAGGGTAGAATTACCGAAATACCCCTGTAGGGTAGAATTATCGAAATACCCTTATAGGGTAAAAAGACTATTTTGCCCTTGTAGGTAAATGACTGACTTAGACTATGAATTTGACTGATTTGACTGCGATCGTAAGATTGACTATGAATTTGACTGATTTGACTGCGATCGTAAGATTGTGTTTTAACTGACTTGACTGTGGTCGTGTGATTGATATGCTTTTAATATGTGTTTAAATGACTTTACTGAGCATGGCCATTTTGCATACACGTGTAATGATTGAGCATGACATACACGACATATTGCATAGGGTTGGGATATTGGTACGGAGGAAGTTCTGATAGGGTCGCATGAGTCGCATGACGACTGTGGATCCATTATTGATCTGTTAAGGTCGCACGGGTCGCATGAGATGACTGTGGACCAACGGATGGCTTAAAGCCGCGTAATCTGATTATGGCTCTGTGCCAACCTAAATATGGCTCTGTTCCATCTTGATTATGGCTTTGTGCCAATTGTATTTACCCGTGGCTATGTGCCTAACATATATATCGATGACTCTGTGTCGATCATATTTACCCAAGGTTGTGTGCCGATTATATTACCGTCACTGATGGCTATGTGCCTAACATAATATAGTTACTGATGGCTTTGTGCCAATTATAATACCTCATGAAGGCTTAGAAGCGCATATATATACTAGCGACTTTCTTTGCGATTTCGATTAGGGCCGCAACCGGTGCTAACATTGGTGTGCTGGTTGGGTGGGTCGATTTTATCCCCACGTAAGTGTAGGGTTGGTACGGGTGGTGTGTTGTCTGGATCAGGGTGGGATGCATCCTCATACTATTCATATCTGTTATGAGATCTGTTACTGTACTGGGCTTAGGCCCACTTGTTCTGCTATTGGTTTGGACTAGGACCAATTGTTACTGTTAAAGGGCTTTGGCCCAGAGTTTTTTTCGGTTTTTGTTTTTGTATACTGACTGTTACTCTAGTAAGGGGATTACACACTTAGTTTTTGTAAACTCACCCCGTTTTTAACTGTACAGGTAATCCCCAGCCTTAGCAGATCGGTGCTGCGAGGGATTCGGAGAAGGGCACACACTGCTTTTGTTTTCCGTTTTGATTATTTACATTCAATTATTTTGATTTGGGTTGTAATAAGGCCTCTTTAGGTTTTTGGATTTTAACTTTGGGTCTTTCTTTACTTTGGTTTATATCGGTTAGAAGTAAGTCACGGTTTTCCAAAATGACAACTGTTTTCAACAACACTACGTTTTCGCAACATTTTCGAAATGGTTTCGAGACCTAATCTTTAAACATCACGTTTTCGTAAATCGGTTACCTATAAAATTAGCTTCCGCATCAGAAAAGGAACTTTGGGAATAAACTTAATAATTTTTCTATGTACCACGTGTTAAGAATAGACTAACGTAACTGGGATTTTTCTCAAGCTTTTTAATAAGAAGGGTTTTCAATGAAAACATGGTTTTCGAAAAACACTTCAATGTGGCATGCCAGATTCGGGCCTAACTTCTAGGCCGGGTTTGGGGTGTTACAGTATTTGCTTTGAAGATTTGGCGACATCATTTATACAGAGAAAAATGTCACATCTTCACGAATCACAAAAGTATGAAGTACTTGATGTCATAGAAATATTTGAATTTGAGACAACAGATGGCTCGAGTTTTTAAAAGACTATGACTTGATCATTGATTATCATTCGGGAAAGGAAAATGTAGTTGCTGATGCTTTGAGTAGAAAATCCTTGTTTTCTTTGCGAGCTTTGAACACGTGGTTGACGTTAATTGATGATGGTTCGATTTTAGCTGAGTTGAAAGCTAAACCAATGTTTTTGTAACAAATTTACGAAGCTCAAAAAAATGATGATGTGTTGATAGCTAAACGAAAGCAGTTGAGGCGGCTCTTGATTGAGACTTTCAGATTGGGTTCGATGATAGTTTGTATTTTAAAGCGAGAATTTGTGTTCGAGAAATTTAGATCTCGTTCAGAAGATTTTGTAGGAAGCTCATAGTAGTAGCTTATCTATTCGTCCTGGTAGCAATAAAATGTATGGTGATTTGAAACAAATGTACTGGTGGTCAGGGATGAAACGAGAGATTTATGAGTTTGTATCAAGATGATTAGTTTGTCAAAAAAATAAAGCTGAACATCAGGTACCATCTGGTTTGTTACAACTAGCGATGATTCCAGAGTGGAAATGGGAACGTGTTACTATGTATTTTGTATCGGGACTGCCTCTATCTCCGAGAAAGAAATATGTTATTTGGGTCATTGTCGATCTTTTGAGGAAATCTACGTATTTTATTCCTATGAGTATGGATTATTCACTCGAAAGATTAGCAAATTTGTATGTTGCAGAGATTGTCAGATTGCACGGGGTGCCAATTTCTATTATTTTTTATAGAGATCTGTGGTTTACGTCTTGATTCTGGAGCAAGTTACATGAGGCTTTAGGTACTCGTGTACATTTTAGCACCGTGTTTCATTCTCAGACTGATGGTCAGTCCGAGTGAGTGATTCAGATACTCGAGGATATGCTTCGAGGCTGTGTTTTAAATTTTGAAGGTAACTAGGAAAGATTTCTACCGTTAGTTCGAAGGTAACCGTAACCGTACGAAGCTTTGTATGGTTGAAAATGTCGAACTCCATTGTATTGGACTGAGCTCAGTGAGAAAAATCTTCATGGGGTTGATTTGGTACGAGAAATCAAAAAAAAAGCTTAAAGTGATTTGAGACAGTTTGAAAGAAGCTTCAAATCGACAGAAATCGTATGCGGATTTGAAAAGAAAAGACATGAATTTCAAGTCGGCAATAAAGTGTTTTTAAAAGTCTCGCCCTAGAAGAAAGTTCTTCGATTTGGTCGTAAAGGAAAGCTAAGTCTGAGGTTTATTGGGTCGTATGAGATTATTGAAAGAATTGGGCCAATAGCTTACAGATTAGCTTTTCAGACAGAATTAGAAAAGATTCACAGAGTATTTTATGTATCAATGTTACGACGATATTGATCAGATCCATCGCATGTGATTTCACCTGTTGACGTTGAGATTCAACCGGATATGACGTACAGGGAAGAACCATTCAGAATTCTAGCTTGAGCGGTTAAAGAGTTAAGAAATAAAAGCACATCTTTAGTGAAAGTTATTTGGCAACGGCACGGCGTAGAAGAAGCTACTTGGGAACTGGAAGAAGCTATGAAAGTACAATACCCAAACCTCTTTTCTGGTAAGATTTTCGGGGAAGAAAATTCCTTTAAGGGGGAGAGTTGTAACAACCTGTTTTCAGTGAAATCAGAACAGTGGTTTTGGGACCATAAATTCGATGTGTAAATATTTATTTTATTATTATTTTCATGTCTATGGTATGATAGTAATGTCGTGTAAAAATTTCATTAAGAAATTTTAACGTTTGCATGCTTAATTAAGTGAAAATTACTAAATTGAAAAAAGGTAAAAATGGAGTGCTAGTAGTTAAAGGTACCTATTAGCTAAGAAATTAATTTGTTAAGGGATTTAGATGGTAATTAAACCATTATTCTTATGAGTGGAGAAATATGGACACAATATTAAGTGATTTTAATGTTAAATAATAAGGTTATATATGTAATTTAAAAAGTATATGATAGTAAATTAAAGAAAACAAAAGCACCATCTAGTTTGTTCATCTTTTCCACCGAAATTAAGGGTGAAAAACTCCATTTAAGGAGCTTGAGTATTCAGATAAGCATTCTCCTTGCATGTGAGTTATTTTTTATTCTATTTTTAATGATTTCTATGTTTCTGAAGTCGATGTAGCTTAATTTATCTAGCCCAGGGACTAATTTGTAAAACTATTAAATGTTTAGGGTTTTTCCATGAATATGTTTGTATGGTTTTTGAAATTTATTAAAATATTTTATGAAATTATCATTTAGGGACTTATTTGTAAAAGTAGTAAAATATCATGATAAAATTGTGAATTGATGATTTGTGTGGGTTGATTAAGTCCCTAGGTAAATCGGGAAGCATGATATGTGGATGAAATTGCATAAATTGTCATTTATGAGCTTAAGGACGGAATTGTTAATAAGTAAAAATAATAAGGGAAAAAGTGTAATTTTGCAAAAGTATGAATTTTAGACTGAATTGAATAGAATGATTCTTAAATGGATTGAACTTGCTTATTTAGATCAAGTTAAGCCTTGTACAGATCTAGATCGAGGGAAAGATAAAGCCTCAGGTTAGTTGAACCTATTTCGACATCTTTAAAATCGAGGTAAGTTCGGATGTTTAAATAGCGTTTTAATGTTATTTGATTTAAATGCTATTATGTTATTTATCATATCATGTTATGATAGAAATCCAATGACGTTATGATGACCATCGAGCCCCGTTTGAACCTTAGGAGTATATAGGATACAAATGACATGTCATTAGGGTTACCATGTTTCGGGTGCTGGTCCTGAATGTCCTACCGATGGTTGAGTTCTGACATTTGTTGCGGATACTCTTCAGCTTATATGAGTGGCATCCTGTAGCTACATTCTGATCGTCAACTTGTGTGAGCAGACCCATTTATGGCTTGAGTGAGCATCGATGTAAAAGAAAAGGAAAAGGAATGGTTTCAACCATATGTTTAGCACACTTTGTGTGAGCTTCCCGCATATTTGATATTATTCTAAGTGGTTCAACGGGCATGAAAAGGGAAGGAACGGTAAGTGTTTCAATGGCTAAGTTATGAACTTATGGAAAGGTATGAATTGATGAGGATCAAAGTATGAATAACCATATTTATGGTAAGTATGAATGTAACAGCCCGATTTAGGGGCTAGTCGGAACAGTGGTTTCGAAATCACTAATCTGAGGTTGAAGAAAATTATTTTTATATTTTTATATGAGTTATAGTATGATTGTATAAGTGCATGAAAAATTTTGGTGCTTTAATTTTAGCGATTTCATGCTTAATCGCGAAAAATGACTAAATTGCATAAAGTACGAAAGTTCCATTTTATAATCTAAAGGTGCCTAATAGCCATAGAATATTAATTGGAGGCATTTAATGTGCAATTTGACCCTTAGTTAGAGGGTGGCCGGCCATAGGGGGACAAAGAAGTTAAAATTAATCAAAGTTGGTGTAGTAGGTGGATTAAATTGATGAAATAGAATAAAATAAATAGAAGAAAAATATCACCTTTTCTCTCCATCTTCTCCACCGAAAATTAGCAACAAAATAGAGTTTTGAGAACTCAAAATTTCAGCAAGCTTTCCTCCTTACAAGTAAGTGATTTCAATGGTCTTTCTTGATAAAATTTGTACTTTTGGAACCTCAAAAGCTTAAGCTAGCTAATGAGGGGGCTATTTTGCAAAATAGTTGAAAACCTAGGGTTTTGCCATGTGAGCATTTATGTTGTTTGCTGCATTTTTATGGAAGAATATGAGTCCTAGTTTTCTAATAAACAACTTTTATGAAAGGTGTTATCATGAAAACACCTAGAAGGACCTTTTTGTAAAGGTTGTAGAATAAGAAGTAAATGTGTGAAATATTGAGTTTTGATGGTTGTCATAAGAGAAATAAATGTTCATCTAGGCTTATAAGAGGAGGAAATTCGATTAGAATTGATTTACGAGCCTAGGGGTAAAATAGTTATTTTGTGAAAGTGTGAGGGCAAAATGGTAATTTTGCCAAAGTATGAATTTTGAGACGTGTTGATTAATGAGATCATTAAATGAGCTAAATTGTTATTATAGATCAAGAGGAAGGAAGAATTAACCTCGACCGAGGAAAGGGCAAAGTATCAGACTAGATCAGTAGTCTAGCTTATTTTGAAATCGAGGTAAGTTTGTGTGTATTAAATTCAACATCGTGTTATTAAGCCTTGAAATGTTTGATGTTAATAATGATGTATATTGTTTCTATGAATTTGAGTAATGATATTGAATGATGAAATAATGAAAATCTATGATGTTGAAGTCTCGGTTGGACTTAAATAAATGAGAGAATATTATCATCAAGACTTGAGATGGGTAAGGTCCCGTATAAGACCATGTCTGGGACATGGCCTCGGCACCGATTTGAAACACCGTGTAAGACCATATCTGGGATATGGCATCGGTATCGAATATGAAATTCGTATAAGACCATATCTTGGATATGGCATCGACACCGAAATGAGATCCCGTATAAGACCATATCCGGGATATGGCATCGGCATCGAAATGTGATCCCATGTAAGACCGCATCCGGGATGTGGCATTGGCATCGTAAGTATGTGAATGAGGATGATCATGTATCCTTGAATATCCCAAGTGATTTAATGGGGTATGTAACGCCCCGAATTTGGGCCTAGAAGAATGGGCCTTGAGTGTGGGATCAGCTAGGAGACTGCACATAAAAGTTTATGTGTGCAAGAAAATGACACAAATTGCTTGTTTGCTTTAATGGCTAAGTAATTTGGGTGTGTATGGGGGTGTGTGAGAAGCCTGGGTTCAAGTCTTGGCCCTTGTAAAATTTTTAGTTTTTCTCTTATATGCACCTGGACTCCAGCTTGTAGGCTTTAGAAATTATTATGGTTAAAACGTGACACAAATGAGCCTGATGGTCCAGTGGTAAGTGGCGTGTTACTGCTTCTAAGGGGCTTGAGTTCGAGTCACATTATGCACAAATGAGTATTTATTTTGCTTCTCTTGCCATGTGAGAAGCAGAAGTTGATTGAAATACTACTGAGTAGAAAAGAGTTTGAATTGGTCTTTGAGGAGATTTGTGGAGAGAATTTAGGAGAAAACAAGGGGATTTGGATAAGGGATCGGTTGGTTGTTGTTGTGGAGAGATTATAGGAGGAAATCAAGGAAATGTGAGAGGAAAGGGAGAGTTGTGCCGTATAGGGACTTTAGGCACTCTTGAATTCGATTTTTGGGGTGTTTTCTTTCGGAATTGTGTTGGTTTGTACCTTTGAACTCATTTTTGGTCACTTTTTGTTACTTTTTCTGCTTTTTGGTTTTGGGAGGCCGAATAGGCTATAGACCCTTTCGGGTATCATTTTTCCCTTTTGTTTATTTTCTGCTTGGCGAATATTTTTGTTTAATTCCCTTTTCCAATCGGTTTTTTCACCTTTTGGCCGATTATTGCATTTTCTCTCCCTCTCAACACTTTCAGGTTTTGGCTCTTGTTTTCTCAACTTCGGTTACCTTTTCTCTTCTTTTTCGAATTCTTGTTTTTCCCTTTTTCTCAACCGGTTCCCCCTTGGCCAATTGCTCCTGTTCTTTACCTCTCTCAATCGAATCTTAGTAGTTCATCTCCCTTTGTTCTGTTACTGATTACTTTCTCTTTTCCCTCTCCTGCTTTCGGTTGTTCTTTTTTTTTTTAAAAAAAAGGGAAAAGTTGACGTTGGTTGCTTCTGTTCATAAAAGACTACTCTCAATTGGTAGGTCCTTATTTTGACTTCTGCACTTTCGGCTTTTCTCCTCTTTTTCTCTTATTGATTCTCATCTTTTCTCCATCATATTTATGGTGTTTTCTCGGTATTAGAAATCCTCGAGAAGTGAAGGAGTTTACAAGTAAACGGTAAGCGTAGATTATATTTTACTCAAAATGGAGGTTTCTGATAATATGTTGCATAAAGAGATATCAATGGTTGCGAGTAGTAGCCATTACGAGGAGGATCGAGAATGGTGCCGGTGAGAATGGGCACGTAGCCCCTGCCCCCAAATTTAAGCAGCGTAAAGTGTCAGCTGTTCGGGATTTTCCGCCAGGGTGCGGCAGGGTGGCTGCACCAATCTCTGGATCAAGTGGGCAAACCACAACCGACTGATCTAGTCAAGGGAGATGTAATCTATTGGACAAGTATTTTCGGTAGAGGCTATTTTTGATAAGTTGATTGGGATTCGATTAACCCGATTGACAAGTGATTAATGGATTGCCTTGATTGAATGTAGGTTGGAGTTCTCGTGGGTCATTCACACATTTCGCAATCAAGTGTGTATCCACACTATCTTAACCGTAAATTGGCAAAAGCCGAAAAGCCAGAAAATGCGGCACTTGATGATGACGGGCGCGCGCGATCGCGCGTCTGCAGTAATCCGAGCCCACGAAACATGGGCGTTTGACTGTAGAGGCCACCATGAGCGATCTCATGGGCTTAGGCTGTTTTGGGCCTCGTTGGGCTGAAATAGGCCGTGTGGGCCCAATGGGCTCGTGGGCCCCACATGGATAAAATCCACGAAAAGTGGCAAATACTGGACTGGGCTATGTAGTTCGCATAGCCGTGACTGGATTTGGGCTAAATGGGCCACATTAGCGTGTGGGCCCACTTGGGCCGAATATTGGGCTTTGGGCCCATTTACACCGTTTTGACCACATATGTTATCTGTGTCGCTCGAGGCGATTGTAGACCTTCGAGGAGTAAAATGACCGTAATGCCCCTGTAGGGTAAAATGATCGTAATGCCATTGTAGGGTAAAATGACCGTAATGCCCCTATAGGGTAAAATGACCGTAATACCCCTGCAGGGTAAAATGACCGTAATGCCCCTGTATGGTAAAATGACCGTAATGACCCTATAGGGTAAATTGACCATAATGCCCCTATAGGGTAAAATGACCGTAATGCTCCTGTAAGGTAAACTGACTATTTTCCCCTCGAGGTTAAATGATTAATTTGTCTACGATGTAAATGATTGATTTGTCTGTGACGTAAGTGACTGATCTATCTGTGATTTAAATGACTTATTTGTCTGTGACTTGTATGACTGATTCTGAGCATGGCATTTTGCATACACGATATACTGCATGGGGTTGGGATACTGTTATGGAGGAAGTACTATACTAGTGGCTCTACCACAATCACTGTTACTTGTGGCTTTGTCACATATACTGTTACTGGTAGCTTTACTGCGATACCGTTACTGGTAGCTTTGCTGAGATGCTACTGATGGCTTTGTGTCGATCATATTATCGTTACTGATGGCTGTGTGCCGATCATATTACTACTACCGATGGCTTTGTGCCAATCATATACTGTACTCATGGCGTTATAGCTATCCTGTTTACGGATCTTAGCCATTCGATTGACATCGCGACTTTCTTTGCGATCATCGATTAGTGCCGAATCGGTGCTGATATTGGTGTGTTGGCTGGGTGGGTCGATTTTATCCCCACATGGTGTGTTGGTTGGTACGGGTGGTGTGTTGGCTGGATTGGGATGGGTTGTATGATTACATTGTTGCATTTCTGTTACTGATACTGTCACTGTATTGGGCTTAGGCCCACATGAATTCCGTTTTTGATTTTGATACTGTAATGGGCTAAGGCCCACACTACACTGTTACTATTTTGGGTTAAAGCCCACAGTGTTCTGTTAATGAAAAGGGCTCAGGCCCAGACTGTTACTGCTTATATTACTGACTAAATGATAGGGGATTACACACTGAGTTTTCATAAACTCACCCTTTCTTTTAACTGTACATGTAATCCCCAGCCTTAGACGATTTGGAGCCGCGAGGGACTCGGAGGTGGCCACACGTTCACTGATGGTTGTTTTCGACTTATATATTTCTTTTATATTGGGCTATAGATTTTTGTAATAAGGCCTTTGGTGGGTTTAATTTTCTTCTTGATTGGGTTTTTAATTTCTTATTTTGAACTGCCAACCTGATACAAACAAGTTTTAAAAAGAAAAACAAAATAATAACTATTTTGAAGACAAACACGTATTTTCAAACTGCAAGATGATTTTAATTAGAATAGCTTCCGCGAATTTTAATTAACTAAGAAACAAACGGTAACAAACACGGTAATCATTTTAATAAGCGAGTTTTCAAACTTAATAACTTAATTTGCCAAAACTTTTCTCAAGTAATAAAAACTAAATGGGTTTTTACTTAAAAACAGTTTTCTATCAACAAGCCTTGATTTGAAAGACACTTTGATGTGACACGTCAGATTCGGTCGAAACATCTAGGCCGGGTTTGGGGTGTTACAGGGTAAATAGTCAAGCTTATGATAGATATGAGATTAATGCTAATACTATGTGGTGAAGTGATACAGGTATATGTAAGTAATTCACGAGAATAGTTTAATTGGTAAGAGTAAGTATGAGTAAGTTATGGAAATGAGCTTAAGACTTGTGTTTTATTCAATGCAATGGGTGGATGAAGCTATGAGTTTATGTTGCTATTTATTTCATGCAAACTTACTAAGCTTTATGCTTACCCCTCTCATTTCCCTTTTCCTTGTAGCATTGCTAAGTTAGCTCGAAAGTTTGTGGAACGTTGGAGTTTAGAAATCACACTATCGACTACGTTTTGGTATAGCCAAGTTAGATTTATTTTGAGTATGGCATGTATAGGACTTGGTCTTTTTGTTATGTCATATTTGCTAGCCAAAGTGTTGGCTATTAATGTTGTTCAATTCATTTTGTAATTGGTCATGGGAAGTTGGCCTATACTTGACATGTTCATATATTCAATGATGATGAATTTCATGAAGTGTATGCTTGTGCGGATGTCTTGATTTTGATTCCTTAGAGGTGCCATATGGTCATAATATGTGTTGAGTTGATTTGGTATAAGTGTGGTTGCTTTGTAGGGTGGCAAATGGCTTGGTAGACACGCCTATGTGTCCGAGCTGTGGCAAAACAGGGCATACATACTGACTTGTACACACGGCCTGAGACACGCCCGTGTGCCTCACCCGTGGTCAACACTGACTTGCACCACACGGCCAGTCACACGCCCGTGTGTCCAGCCCGTGGTCGAGTCTGACTTGTTTTGAAATACAACCACGAAGGACACGGTCGAGCCACACGCCCGTGTGCTCAACCCTGTGGGCAAATATAGGCCATTTACAAGGCCAATTTGCCAACCACATTTTGGGTTATACCTACAAGTATTATACCAATTCAAATCATATCTCCAATGCAAACAAAGCTTACCAAAATGACCATCTTTTCTAGCCATTCAAGAACATATCAATCATACCAACTTATGTGCCATTTAGTTCAATCTAATCATAAGCATTTCTAAGTAGAATCCATCCTTCAACTTACCAATTCTTTATGACATCTTTTCATCTATAATATACCAACTTTGCATCACAAAACATAGATCAAATATTACCATATGCACATCCATTTACAAGCCATATCACATAGCTTATATATACAACTCAAAACATCAACTATTTCAACTAGACTATACATGCCATACTTAAATATTTACACTTTCAAAAGGTACCAAAATAGAGTTTGATAGTGTGGTGATGGTCCTCGACGATTCCTGAGCCTTCCGTAGCTTTAACAATCTATAAAACAATGCAAACACACACAAAGTAAGATTTCAAAAGCTTAGTAAGCCATATACAAATAAACTTATCATATAAACATTCATAATTCATACAAGATCATTAACATAACTCAATTGCAAATTCATAATTCTTCTTTGGCCCATTTGTTTAGTCATTGCTTACGAACAAATCATATCTCCAACTATCTCTTTTGTTCAAAACACATTCATACATATATCACATTTTGTCTCAACTAATCTATGTACATATCTCACTTTTGCACATTCACATATACTTACCTTTTATACTCAATCATAGCATACACTTCAAACGTACATGAAACGATCATACATTTCACATGGTCTTTCATATCTCGGAATTTGCCCGTTGAACCATTCGAAATCAAATGTAACATCTTAAAATAGGGCCTATGCATTTTCGGTTTAATTGTATCAAGTGACATGTTTTAAGTATTATGAATAAATTTTGAATATTTTTGAAAACCCGGAAATGAGTGAAAATAAGTTAGAAATGAACATTTTTGGAAACCTGAAAATGTATGGAAATGTTAAGTTTAAAAATGGAAGGTGAACATTTTTGGAAACTAGGAAATGTAAGGAAAATGGAAAGTGAACATTTTTGGAAACTTGGAAATGTAAGGAAATGTCAAGTTTCTGAAATGATCGAAAATTTTTGGAAACTTAGAAATGACCTAGAAATGACGAGTTTTAAGGTTTAAAAGGGGAAATTAAGGCAAGGTGGCCTTAAAAGAAAAAGTTTGTGAAATTTGACACACAAACAGGCTTGGAAAAGTGGTCTGAAGATGCCACTTAGGGCCTATGGAAATGGCGCCATATGCAAGAGGAATGGGCCTAAGTTCGAGTCACATGGGAAGCAAATAAAAGAAATTTTATTTTGCTACAAGGAGCAGAGAGGTGGACGGCACATGGCTATAAATTAGGAGCTTTTATTATTTTATAAATAGTTGATAAATAAGGGATTTATTTATCATTATTTTCAAGAGATAATTGTTGGATTAAATTCTTTTAATTTGAATAAAGAGATAAAGAGGAAAATAAGGGAGAAGTGATGGCCAAGTAAGGGACTTTGAGTTTAATAATTTCGGCTAAGTAAGGATAGTTCTTTGAATTATCTTTTATTTTAAGTGATAATTAAAGAGATAAAGCTATTAAAATAGAGGAGTGGTGGCCAAGTAAGGGACTCCTTAGATGATAATTTCGGCTATAAAAGGAAGGAAGGAGGGCTACTCATCAATTTGTGCTTCCTCCATTCTCTGCCGAATTCTTAGTGCTCTCTTCTCTTCTTTTCTTTCTTTTCTTTTGTCAAGCCGAAATTAAGTAATTGTTGGAACCTAGCCGAATATTTTCCTCTCCATTAGAAGCCATAGCAAGAATCCTCCATCTTTATTCTTCCTTCTCTTTTCTTTCTAATCTCTCCAAAAGCCGAAAGTTGTGAGATCATCATCTAGCCATAGCCGAATCTCTCGAAGGTTGAAGTGAAGGTGCAATCGATTTCTTCAAGTAAGGGTAAGATCTCATTCGGTTTCATCCTTTTTTCTTAAAATTTGCGAAATCTAGGACTAACCCCATTAATATCTTTTTTAGAAACTTTGAAGAGATCTTTGGGATTTACTAAGTGTCGACTACAAGGAAGGAGAAGTTCTTTTCAGAAGGTACACCATAGGCCACGTGTTCCCTAGTTATTCGGTGAGTTTGGGATTTAAAATCCATAAGGTAAGTTTAAGTATACTAATCCTACTAGGATTTGGATTTATGGCCGAATGGCTTTTTATTAAAGTAGTAGGTGATTAATCAAATGTAGGGATTAAGGATCTAAGCATTAGATCAAGCTTTTCGGGATTTCAAGACCCTTTAGGTAAGTATGATAAGTTGTGGATATTTGGTTAAGAATTCATATATTGATGATTAAATCGATTGTTACGATTAAGTGTGTTGATGGAGGCGAATACCATTCAAGAAGGAAAGGAAGGTCCCTATCCCGAAGTTTAAGAAGAGATCTGTCTCTCGGCGGTTAGGGATTGGCCACCGGGTGTGGACCAGTGGCGTCGGAACAAGAAAGTAGGCAAATAGCCGTAGTATCACCTAGTGATAGCATCGATCTAAAGCATAGTTCTCCAAGTGATCGGTGTGTGATTAACCCACCGTTTTCCGGTATATGATATGTATGTGAAATGTGTATGTATTATGAATGTGCTAACTAGTACAAGATGGACATTGTGATAAGGATACCCTTAAGGGGTATGTCGATAATCCGGTAAGTACCAAACGATGATATGTGATTATTAATATGAATATGTGATAATATGCTTGATGAACATGCTCATGCATCATTACATTGTATCATTATTTTATGTGGCATGTACATGGGTTGGGATATGAAAGAAGGTGCGGGTGTACTGCCGAGTACGTGGTTTGATGTTAGCCTTGAGCTACATCGTGGATTGACGTTGATCGAGGTCACGTTGTGGATTAATTGCGATTAAGTTCGCGTGGCTTGATGAGTGGCTATGTGCCTCATCGTGGTTGATATCGACTATGTGCCATATCGTGGTTGATGAGTGACTATGTGTCCCATCGTGGTTTTGGTGTTAGCTACGGCTACATCGTGGATTGACGCTGACTGAGGTCACGTTGTGGATTAATTGCGATTTAGTTCGCGTGGCTTGATAAGTGGCTATGTGCCTCATCGTGGTTGATATCGGCTATGTGCCATATCGTGGTTGATGAGTGACTATGTGTCCCATCGTGGTTTTGGTGTTAGCTACGGCTACATCGTGGATTGGCGCTGACTGAGGTCGCGTTGTGGACTATTGTGCTTAATTGCACGTGGACGGCAGTGATTGCCTTTGGAGTGAAAAGGAGAGGGTGATTTGATAATCCCTGGTGTGTGGTAGAAATTTGGATAAGGGGGTGTGTAGCGGATGGACCCTAGGTTTGGGTTGGGCTTCATAATTGCATGATTTCGTATGTGAACATATGTGGAAATGGGCCAAGCCCAATATGATATGTGGATTAATGTGGAAATGGGCAAAGCCCAGTATATGAATGTGGATCAGTGTGGAAATGGGCTAAGCCCAGTATGTGGAAATTATGTGGTTAACTACCCTATTAGATGAATGTGATATGAATATGGGCCAAGCCTGAATGTGATAACATGTGAATTTGATAATTGATATCGATATATGAGTTAATATGTGGTTAACATGTGGGTGGAATTCGGTGGACTAATTACACATCGAGTGCATGTATGACTCACCCAATTTTTATTAAACATCGCGGTGATCGTGATTTTTGGACCGGGTTGGAGTGGATACAAAGGTGGCCATGCGTAAGCGATTTCCATGCGAGAAAGATATTTTAATTAATTAAGTAGTTATATTTTTAGTATTTTGATTAAGTGTTTATTGTAATAAAGCCCATTAAAGTGATTGAACATTTTTATTATGTTTAAGCTAGACGACCATTAAATTATTATTGGGAAGTGCTTTTAATTTTGGCAACTTATATTTTAAAAGCTTATAATAAAGTTTTAATTTGGATATTTTTATCAAGCTTATATTATTTAGAATTTTTAATTGGACATGGTTTTCAAATGACAAAATTTTTAATGTTTTTCCCAAAAGTGAAATCAGTCTTCAAACGTTTTTCCGCAGTGGCATTTCAAATTCGGTCGTAACGAATGGGCCGGGTTTGGGGTGTTACAGTTTGGTATCAGAGCCCGGTTTAAAACTCGGCTTTGAGGGTTTTGGGTCCAAAAACATTTTTTTTAAATGGGCTTTTTCGAAAATATGGGTTTTATGAATTATTTTTTAGGTTATTCTGGCATGGCACCTGTATCTCCGACCATGATCCACGGTAAGTACCCTTGACTCATCAAGTGAAATGTGTATGTGAATGTTATAAGTATGAAGGGAATGTAGATTAGTGAACTAGGATCTGTTGAACCCTAGGACTGGGCTACTCAAACACAAGTGCATAAGACTTAAGGACCATTAAGCAAAACTGTGAACTAAGTCGCGAGTTAAGGTGTGGCAACCATAGTACGCATGTCTAGGATTGGTATTCGATGAAGAGCTTGGTACTTAGCGGCCCTAGCGACTCACCTCCTCTCTACTCGAATCCTACCAGTGCGTAGCTACGGTTCACCCTAACCAAGAGGACTTATTCACGGGCTAAACCCGATAATTAAAACCCGAAAGGGACTAGCCATGCGGTTTTATAAAAACCCTAGTTTTAAAATCCCTAAATTATCCTTTTAATTGTAGTAAAAGATTATTGTGAAATTTTTTTCCAAAATATCTCCGATTTACAAAATTACAAAAATGCCCCTGTATTGTAAATTACTAAAATACCCTTAGTTCTTAAGATTTTCAAAAATACCCTCGCCGTTTGCTACAATATTTCTACCTTACAAAGATATCAAAAACTTCTGTTTTACAAATAACAAGATACCCTGATTTGGAAAATTTACGGAACTGCCCCTGACTTCCAAAATTACCGAAATAACCTCAATTTCTGAAATTTTTGCAACACCTCTGATTTGGAAAACAAAATAACCCAGAGATTTTGTAAATTCTGAAATACCTCTAATTTGAAAAATATTTTCGAATTGACCCGATTTATTACCAAAAATACCCCTGAGAGGAAAATGACGAAATTACCCCTGGGTAGGGAAATGGATGGAATGGCCATAAAAGTGTAGTGAATGATGTTGTGAATGAATGTGACTTCATGGAGAAATGAATGTGTCTCTGCTTATG
This sequence comes from Gossypium sturtianum, assembly GCA_025698515.1. Classification (NCBI taxonomy): domain Eukaryota; kingdom Viridiplantae; phylum Streptophyta; class Magnoliopsida; order Malvales; family Malvaceae; genus Gossypium; species Gossypium sturtianum. The sequence continues at coordinate 84,718,895 of CM046944.1, forward strand.
AATGTGAATGTGACTCCCTGAGTTAGAGTAGTGAACTTGAACTGAACCTTTGTGTGATCGAAAGAACTACTTCTAAATATCTTTGTATCATAAAATTGTTCGCGGTTAATAAGTGGAACAAAATTCTGATGCATATAACTTTTTGACCAGATAAGTCGCGACGTTAGAAATGAGTTCTAGGGGACGTGAACTTAAAAAATTGTGCCTAGGAAGTATGATGATTCTATTAAGATCAGAGTGCGCAGCATAAGCGTAGTGCGGTGAGTTAAGAGGTACGATTATTCGTTAATAAGTAATTTCGAGGACGAAATTATTTTTAAGGAGGGTAGAACTGTAACATCCTAAAATAGGGCCTATGCATTTTCGGTTTAATTGTATGAAGTGACATGTTTTAAGTATTATGAATAAATTTTGAATATTTTTGAAAACCCGGAAATGAGTGAAAATAAGTTAGAAATGAACATTTTTGGAAACCTGAAAATGTATGGAAATGTTAAGTTTAAAAATGGAAGGTGAACATTTTTGGAAACTAGGAAATGTAAGGAAAATGGAAAGTGAACATTTTTGGAAACTTGGAAATGTAAGGAAATGTCAAGTTTACAGAGCCGATCGAAAATTTTTGGAAACTTAGAAATGACCTAGAAGTGACGAGTTTTAAGGTTTAAAGGGGAAATTAAGGCAATGTGGCCTTAAAAGAAAAAGTTTGTGAAATTTGACACACAAGCAGGCTTAGAAAAGTGGTCAGAAGATGCCACTTAGGGCCTATGGAAATGGCGCCATATGCAAGAGGAATGGGCCTAAGTTCGAGTCACATGGGAAGCAAATAAAAGAAATTTTATTTTGCTACAAGGAGCAGAGAGGTGGACGGCACATGGCTATAAATTAGGAGCTTTTATTATTTTATAAATAGTGGATAAATAAGGGATTTATTTATCATTATTTTCAAGAGATAATTGTTGGATTAAATTCTTTTAATTTGAATAAAGAGATAAAGAGGAAAATAAGGGAGAAGTGATGGCCAAGTAAGGGACTTTGAGTTTAATAATTTCTGGCTAAGTAAGGATAGTTGCTGAATTATCTTTTATTTTAAGTGATAATTAAAGAGATAAAGCTATTAAAATAGAGGAGTGGTGGCCAAGTAAGGACTCCTTAGATGATAATTTCGGCTATAAAAGGAAGGAAGGAGGGCTACTCATCAATTTGTGCTTCCTCCTTTCTCTGCCGAATTCTTAGTGCCCTCTTCTCTTCTTTTCTTTCTTTTCTTTTGTCAAGCCGAAATTAAGTAATTGTTGGAACCTAGACGAATATTTTCCTCTCCATTAGAAGCCATAGCCGAATCCTCCATCTTTATTCTTCCTTCTCTTTTCTTTCTAATCTCTCCAAAAGCCGAAAGTTGTGAGATCATCATCTAGCCATAGCCGAATCTCTGAAGGTTGAAGTGAAGGTGCAATCGATTTCTTCAAGTAAGGGTAAGATCTCATTCGGTTTCATCCTTTTTTCTTAAGATTTGCCGAAATCTAGGACTAACCCCATTAATATCTTGTTGCCGAAACTTTGAAGAGATCTTTGGGATTTACTAAGTGTCGACTACAAGGAAGGAGAAGTTCTTTTCCGAAGGTACACCATAGGCCACGTGTTCCCTAGTTATTCGGTGAGTTTCGGGATTTAAAATCCACAAGGTAAGTTTAAGTATACTAATCCTACTAGGATTTGGATTTATGGCCGAATGGCTTTTTATTAAAGTAGTAGGTGATTAATCAAATGTAGGGATTAAGGATCTAAGCATTAGATCAAGCTTTTCGGGATTTCAAGACCCTTTCGGTAAGTATGATAAGTTGTGGATATTTGGTTAAGAATTCATATATTGATGATTAAATCGATTGTTACGATTAAGTGTGTTGATGGAGGCGAATACCATTCAAGAAGGGAAAGGAAGGTCCCTATCCCGAAGTTTAAGAAGAGATCTGTCTCGCGAGTTAGGGATTGGCCACGGGGTGTGGACCAAATACGTCGAGAACAAGAAAGTAGGCAAATAGTCGTAGTATCGCGCCTAGTGATAGCATCATGTATCGAAAGCATAGTTCTCCAAGTGATCGGTGTGTGATTAACCCACCGTTTTAGGGTATATGATATGTATGTGAAATGTGTATGTATTATGAATGTGCTAACTAGTACAGTGGACATTGTGATAAGGATACCCTCAAGGGGTATGTCGATAATCCGGTAAGTACCAAACCTGATGATATGTGATTATTAATATGAATATGTGATAATATGCTTGATGAACATGCTCATGCATCATTACATTGTATCATTATTTTATGTGGCATGTGCATGGGCTGGGATATGAAAGAAGGTACGGGTGTACTTCGAGTACGTGGTTTGATGTTAGCCTTGAGCTACATCGTGGATTGACGTTGACTGAGGTCACGTTGTGGATTAATTGTGATTAAGTTCGCGTGGCTTGATGAGTGGCTATGTGCCTCATCGTGGTTGATATCGACTATGTGCCATATCGTGGTTGATGAGTGACTATGTGTCCCATCGTGGTTTTGGTGTTAGCTACGGCTACATCGTGGATTGACGCTGACTGAGGTCACGTTGTGGATTAATTGCGATTTAGTTCGCGTGGCTTGATGAGTGGCTATGTGTCTCATCGTGGTTGATATCGGCTATGTGCCATATCGTGGTTGATGAGTGACTATGTGTCCCATCGTGGTTTTGGTGTTAGCTACGGCTACATCGTGGATTGGCGCCGATCGAGGTCGCGTTGTGGACTATTGTGCTTAATTGCACGTGGGACGGCAGTGATTGCCTTTTGAGTGAAAAGGAGAGGGTGATTTGATAATCCCCTCGGTGTGTGGTAGGCTGGATAAGGGGGTGTGTAGCGGATGGACCCTAGGTTTGGGTTGGGCTTCATAATTGCATGATTTCGTATGTGAACATATGTGGAAATGGGCCAAGCCCAATATGATATGTGGATTAATGTGGAAATGGGCAAAGCCCAGTATATGAATGTGGATCAGTGTGGAAATGGGCTAAGCCAAGTATGTGGAAATTATGTGGTTAACTACCCTATTAGATGAATGTGATATGAATATGGGCCAAGCCCAGAATGTGATAACATGTGAATTTGATAATTGATATCTGATATATGAGTTAATATGTGGTTAACATGTGGGTGGAATTCAGTGGACTAATTACACTCTGAGTCTGTATGACTCACCCAATTTTTATTAAACATCGCAGTGATCGTGATTTTTGGACCGGGTTGGAGTGGATACAAAGGTGGCCATGCGAACGATTTCCATGCAGAAAGATATTTTAAATAATTAAGTAGTTATATTTTCAGTATTTTGATTAAGTGTTTATTGTAATAAGGCCCATTAAAGTGATTGAACATTTTTATTATGTTTAAGCTAGACGACCATTAAATTATTATTGGGAAGTGCTTTTAATTTTGGCAACTTATATTTTAAAAGCTTATAATAAAGTTTTAATTTGGATATTTTTATCAAGCTTATATTATTTAGAATTTTTAATTGGACATGGTTTTCAAATGACAAAATTTTTAATGTTTTTCCCAAAAGTGAAATCAGTCTTCAAACGTTTTTCCGCAATGGCATTTCAAATTCGGTCGTAACGAATGGGCCGGGTTTGGGGTGTTACATCAAATAGGATACTCGGAATACTCGTACAATGCCAACGTCCCAGACGTGGTCTTACATGTAATCAAATATTGATGTCACTGTCCCAGACAGGGTCTTACACGAACCAAATACGATGCCAATGTCCCAGACATGGTCTTACACGTAAATCTCAAATCGACGTGAATGTCCCAGACGTGGTCTTACACGATATAACATATCAGAAATCTAGGTCATGACATATGAATCCTATCTATTCCTAAGGTTCGTACGGGACTTTTCGGACTTTGACACCTTGTCGATACTTTCTCGGATCTCATGTGTATATCTTCCGTAATCATTCATCACAATTCAATTTCATACGAACATAAATAAATCAATTCAAATACATTTATTTGTATATAGACTTACCTCGTATTTGGGATAAACGAACGGATTCAACTACTCAATCACTTTCGACTTTCCTCGATCTAAATCCGTTTTCTTTGGTTCTTGATCTATACATATTCAAATTTAACTCATTTTTTCACCAAATCATTCAATTCAATCCAAAAACACACATTTAGGGCAATTTACAATTTAGCCCTCACATTTTCACACTTTGACATTTAAGTCCCTATTTCTCAAAATCACAAAATTTACAAAATTTCATATTACCCATGCTTGGCCGAATATTCATGTAATTCATATAAGCCCATTTAGTTCACATTTTACTCCCTCAAAATATTATTTTTCACAATTTAATCCAAATTACTCAAATTCACCAAAAATCCAAAGACAAAACATGTTAATCTAACACATATATTTCATATTTCATCAACTAACATCACAAAGCTCAAGCATTCATCAATGGCACTTTTCAAAATCATTATCAAATTCCAAAATTAAGGCATGGGTTTTGTAGTACTCGAAGCAACGATTACAAAAGCGTAGAAATTATCAAAAACCGTAGTAAAACATACCTTAATCTAGCCAAAATGTGTGCCGAATACCATGAGAGCTTAAACCCTTCTTCTTTTTCTTATTTTCGGTGGTGGATGGACACAAATGATGATAAAAATGTTTTATTTTATGTTTTAATTAACTTAATATCACATTTACTAATTTACCCTTAATGAACTTATTATAAAATCATATAACAATAGTCCTTAACCGTCCATCCCTAAATACAATGGCCTAATTCTATTTTAAGGCCTTCATATTAAAAGAACATAACATCAAAGCACTTTAACAATTATCAAGGCACTTTTGCATTTTCTGCGATTAAGCCCTTTTCTAAAATTAAGCACACAAACAATAAAATTAATTCATGAAACTTTCACACATATCAATTCACATATGATAAACACAAAAAATAATATTAAAATATTTTTTTGACTCGGATTTATGGTCCCAAAACCACTATTCCGACTAGGGTCTAAACTGGATTGTTACAATTCTCCCCCTTAGGGATTTTCGTCCCCAAAAATCTTACCGTTAAACAGGTTAGGATATTGTTGTCTCATAGAATCTTCGGGCTCCCACGTAGCCTCTTCCACTCCGTGTCGATGCCATAGTACCTTTACTAACGAGATTTTCTTATTTTGCAATTCTTTAACCTCATGAGCTAAGATATGAATCGGTTCTTCTTCATAAGTCATATCGAATCGGATCTTAATCTCAGACGAAGAAATCACATGCGAGGGATCAGACCTGTATCATCGAAGCATTGACACGTGAAACACATTATGAATCTTTTCTAGCTATGGTGGTAGCAATAATCTGTACACAAAAGGTCCGATGCGCTCAGTAATTTCATACGGCCCGATGAACCTCGGACTCAATTTGCCTTTTCTTCCAAAACGAAGTATTTTCTTCCACGGAGACACTTTCAAGAACACTTTATCACCGATCTCAAATTTGATATCTTTTCGTTTCAAGACTGCATAGGATTTACGATCGATCGATGCGGCTTTGGACTATCACGAATCACTTTCACCTTCTGTTCAGTTTATTTGATCAAATCAACCCCGTGTATCTTATTTTCACTGAGCTCGGTCCAATACAAAGGTGTTCGACATTTGCATCTGTACAAAGCCTCATAAGGTGCCATTTTGATGCTCAATTGAAAACTATTATTATACGCAAACTCAATCAATGGAAAATATTGTTCCCACGTACCATCAAACTCAAGAATACAACATCTCAACATATCCTCGAGAATCTAAATAATTCACTCGGATTGACCATCCATCTGTGGTTGAAAAGCAGTACTGAAGTGCAATTTCGTACTTAAAGCCTCTTACAGTTTCTTCCAAAATCGTGAAGTAAACTTCGGATCTCTGTCAGACACAATAGATAGTGGCACCCCGTGCAATCTCACAATATCATAAATGTATAACTCAGCTAACTTATCAAGCGAATAATCCATTCTCACCGGAATAAAATGAGCTGATTTCGTCAATCTGTCAACTACGAACCAAATTGCATCTTTCTTTCTCGGAGTCAATGGCAACCTTGAAATGAAATCCATCGTTACTCTATCCCATTTCCACTCAAGAATCATAATCGGTTGTAACAAACTAGATGGCACTTGATGTTCAGCTTTAACTTGCTGACAGACTAAACATTTCGAAACAAAGTCAGAGATGTCTCGTTTCATAACAGGCCACCAATAAAATGGCTTTAAATCATGGTACATCTTTGTACTTCCCGAATGAATAGATAGACGACTGCTATGAGCTTCTTTTAATATCGACTGAATCAACTCTGAATTCCATAGAACACAAAGTCGATTTCGAAATCTCAAACAATCATCAACATCAACTTAAAATTCCGAATCAGAGTTCAAATTACACTGAGCTCGCTCCGCTAGCATTTTATTATCAACTTTCTGAGCATCACATATTTGCTGTAAGAAAAATTTTTTTGCTTTCAACTCAGCCGAAACTGAACCATCATCAGACAAGTCTACATGAGTTGTAACACCCCTTACCCGTATCCAACACCGGGACAGGGTACGAGGCATTACCGAACTTATCTTACTTTAACATATATTCTCAGCTTTAAAATTTTGTTTCAACATTAAAACTTTTCATTCATATTCTTAACATCCTCATTATGGGCTTACGAGGCCCTAAACATACATTCGGGAGGTTTCGAAATTAAACCAGAAACTTCTGAGCACTTAGAAAATTTTTGCCTTAAATAGGGCCACACGCCCGTGTGGAATGTAAGACGCCCGTGTGGGCAGGCCGTGTGGTCACACACGACCATGTTTCTAGCCTGTGCAGAATTTATTTTTCATTTCAAACCTACAGGGGTTTTCACACGGCTGGACACACGCCTGTGTCTTTGGCCCGTGTCCCTCACACGGCCTAGACACGCCCGTGTCCTCACCCTTGTGTAAAAACCTGGGTATTCTGTTTATGACGTCAACAAACCCTTAATAGCACACGGCCTAGGCACACGCCCGTGTGCTGGTCCGTGTGGCGAATCAAATTCTCGCAAATTTGATGCAGGGGACAAACGACCTATCAACACACCCATGGGGTTGGCCGTGTGTCACACACGGCCTAGACACAGGCCCGTGTGTCTATCTGTGTGGAAAATTACAAGGCTATTTTCCAAGGCTATTGCCACCCTGAAACATAAACACATATATGCCAACACAAGCAACACATAATATGGCAATAATACACTATGAAGACTCACAAATCATCATTCATACTCTTCATACAACTCATCATCATTAAGATATAAAACTAGACCAATATTGACCAATTTCTAATGGCCATTTACAAAATGAGTGTATAACATTAATAGCCAACACTTTGGCTTTCAAATATGACATAACACAAAATGACCAAGTTCCTATGCATGCCATACTCAAAATGAATCAACTTTACTATACCAAAAGAATATTTGATAGTGTGATCCGAGCTCCGACGTCCTACGATCTTCGAGCTAGCTTGGCAAAACTACAAGGAAAAGGGAAAAGAAAAGGGGTAAGCATATAGCTTAGTAAGTTTGCATGAACTAAAATAGCAACATAAATACTCAAGGTAAAATCTATTCATCTCATAGAACAATAACAACACGAGTTCTCAAGTACTTTAACATACTTACTCATACTTACGCTTACCCATTACATACCACATTAGGGCCTCATAACTCGTATTTTACTTATGGTACCTGTATCACTTCATCACATAATTTAGCACTTATACTATCATGAACATAAACTTGTATCATTATCATCCTCAACATAAATGTAACTCTTTGTCATCTATGTATAGCTATGCTCTTACCATCTTTGCATACTTAACTCTTTTGCCTGTTGAATTTCTCGGAACACTGGAGGATACTCAATCTTATCATTCTTGTATCGCGATGCCAATGCCATATCCCAGATATGGTCTTACATGGGATCACCTCTTGATGACGATGCCATATCCCAGATATGGTCTTACACGGGATCTCTTAACTCGATGTCGATGCCATGTCCCAAACATGGTCTTATACGAGATCGTATATAGATGTCGATGCCATATCCCAGATATGGTCTTACACGAGATCTTCCTTTGGTGCTGAGGCCAAGTCCTAGACATGGTCTTATATAGGACCTTCCTTATTCGGTGCCGATGCCATATCCCATACATGGTCTTATACGAGACCTTCCTTATTCGATGCCGATGCCATGTCCCAGACATGGTCTTATATGGGATCTACATTCGGTGCCGATGCCATATCCCAGATATGGTCTTATACGGGACCTACATTCGGTGCCGATGCTATGTCCCAGACATGGTCTTATACGGGACCTTCCTTATCTCATGTCATGACATAGGTTTCCTCGTTATTCTGAATCTTCAACCGGGACTTAGACTTAAGACATCCTCATTTCAATCTCATCGAAGAATCATAAATTAACTTCATGGAATTTATATACATTTCTCATAAAATAAAATAATTACAAGTATAATAACATTGTATAGCTTTAATTTCATACAAACTTACCTCGGTACTCAAAATGTGTGTAGCTGTTCAATTTAGTCTAACACCTTATTCTTGCCTCGATTTTAGTCCGGGCTTCGTGTTTCTTGATCTATAATAACAATTTCACTGGTTTAATACTCACATTGACTAAATTGAATCATGAATCACACTTTGGAAAAATTACAAATTTGCCCCTAAACTTTCTCATATTTACACTTTTGCCTCTAGGCTCATAAAATGATTTTTATTCAACTTCCTTGTATTTCAAGCCTAGCCGAATCATTTTCTTAACTACAACAACCTTCAATTTTTCACTATTTCACTCATGTATGACCATTTTTATAACTTTTGCAATTTGGTCCTTTTATGTATTTTTCATGAAAATCACTTAGAAAAAGATGTTGATCATACATCAAACTTTCATATTCTTCCTTAGAACATCAAAATACATGCATGTCTTACATAACTAAAATTTTGAATATAAACCCTAGCTCAAAATATAGCTAGAAATAGCTAAATCGAGCTACGAGGATCTAAAAAATACGAAAAATGGGGCTAGGATGCACTTACTATCAAGCTTGGAAGTTGAAGAAACCCTAGCTATGGCTCCTTAGTGATTTTCGGCCATGTGAGAAGAAGATGGACACAATTTTGTCTTCTTTTTCCTTTTTTAATCTTTTATTTACCAAATGACAAAAATGCCCTTAATGGTCCTTTCTTGAGATTTTTCCTTCCCATGTCTATTTTTGTCCATCATAATCTATATTGGTCTAATTACTAATTAAGGACCTCTAATAATTTTTATAATTCTATTTCATACTTGATTCTTCTAGAATCTCATATTTTCTAACCTTTGCAATTTAGTCCTAATGGACAAATTGATAACTAATTAATAAAGTTTCATTATAAAATTTTCACACAATTATGCAACCACATCATAAGCCTCATAAAAATCACAAAACACATATTTCTACTTCGAATTTGTGGTCTCGCAACCACTATTCCGACTAGGCCCTAAATCGGGCTGTTACAATTCTCCCCCCTTTGGGATTTGCGTCCCCGAAAATCTTACCGGTAAAAAGGTTTGGGTACTGGTTTCTCATAGCCTCCTCGGGCTCCCATGTAGCCTCTTCTACGCCATGTCCTTGCCATAATACTTTCACGAGAGCTATATTTTTATTCCTTAGCTGTTTAACTTCCCGTGCTAGAATTTAAACCGATTCTTCGCCATATGTCATGTCGGGTTGAATTTCAACCTCTGTCGGTGTAACCACATGCGAAGGGTTTGATCGGTAACGTCACAGCACAGACACATGGAACACATCATGTATCTTTTCCAACTCGGATGGCAAAGCCAATCGATAAGGTATCGGGCGTATCCTCTCGATAATCTCATATGGTCCGATAAAATGCAGACTCAATTTGCCTTTCCGGCCAAACCTGAGAACTTTCTTCCATGGTGACACTTTCAGAAACACTTTATCACCAACTTGAAATTCGATCTCTTTCCGTTTCAAGTCCGAGTAGGATTTTTGTCTATCAGAAGCAACTTTTAAACAATCACGAATCACGTTAACCTTTTCTTCGCTTTCTCTAACCAGATCGACTCCGTGAATCTGGTTTTCCTTGAGTTCAGTCCAATACAAAGGGGTTCGAAACTTACGCCCATACAAAGCCTCATAAGGCGCCATTTTCAAGCTCGACTGAAAACTGTTATTGTATGCAAACTCTACCAACGGTAAATACTTTTCCCAGCTGCCCTGAAACTCAAGACCACAACACCGGAGCATATCCTTAAGTATCTGTATTAATCTCTCTGACTTTTCGTCAGTTTGTGGGTGAAAAGTCGTACTAAAACTCAGCTTTGTGCCCAAGGCTTCTTGCAACTTTTTCTAAAATCAGGATGTGAATCTCAGATCTCTGTCCGATATAATCGACAAAGGCACTCCATGAAGCCTTACAATCTCAAAAACATACAAGTCTGCAACCTTATCAAGTGAATAGTTAACGCATACAGGTATGAAGTGGGCCTACTTTGTAAGTCTATCTACCACCACCCATACGGCATCTTTCTTGCTCGGTGGCAACGGCAAACTCGTTACAAAGTCCATAGTGACACGGTCCCATTTCCACTCGGGAACCATAATAGGTTGAAGAAACCTGAAGGTACTTGGTGTTCAGCTTTCACTTGTTGACAAATCAAACAACTTGATACAAACTCAGAAATATCATTCTTCATACTCGGCCACCAATAACATTTCTTCAAATCGTTATACATTTTTGTACTGTCCGGATGTACAGATAGACATCTGCTATGTGCCTCGTGTAAAATCTTTCGAATAAGCTCTTCATTCCTCTGTACACAGACTCTATCTCTGAACATCAGACATCCATCAGAAATAATCTGAAAGTCAGACTCAACACCCGACTCGCACTGAACTCTTTTAGCTTGTAAGTCACTGTCATCTTTCTGAGCCTCATAAATCTCTTGAAAGAACATCTGTCTAGCCCTCAACTCAGCTAGAATGGAACCATCATCTGAAAAAGTCACCTGTGTATTCATAGCTCTCAATGCTAATAGAGATTTTCTACTCAAAGCATCGGCGACTACATTCGCCTTTCCCGGGTGGTAGTTAATGACCAGTTCATAGTCTTTTATCAGCTCTAACCATCTTCGCTGCCTTAAGTTCAATTCCTTCTGAGTCATCAAGTACTTTAGGCTCTTATGATTGGTGAATATCTGACATCTTTCACCATACAAATGGTGTCTCCATATCTTCAAAGCAAACACAATGGCAGCCAACTCTAAATCATGTGTCAGGTAATTCTTTTCATGCGGCTTTAACTGTCTAGAGGCATATGCTATCACCTTGCCTTCTTGCATAAGCACACAGCCCAATCCATTCAGGGATGCATCGCTGTAGATCACAAATTCTTTTCCCGGTTCAGGTTGTACTAGAACTGGGGCCTCAGTCAACAATGCCTTTAATTTCTCAAAACTCTGTTTGCATTTCTCTGTCCATTCAAACTTTACATCTTTCTGTAATAGCCTCGTCATCGGAGTGGCTATCATAGAAAATCCTTTGACAAAACGTCTGTAATAGCCAGCTAGGCCTAGAAAACTTCTAACCTCTGATACATTTCTTGGTGGTTTCCAATAACCAATAACTGAAATCTTACTTGGGTCTACTCGGATTCCATCTCCCGAGACAATGTGCCCCAAAAATCCAACCTCTTTGAGCCAAAACTCACTCTTGCTAAACTTGGCATACAACTGATTATCTCGTAAAATCTGTAAAACCATCCTCAAGTGCTCGGCATGCTCATTCTCATCACGAGAATATATCAGTATATCATCAATAAAAACCACAACAAATTTATCCAAATATGGCCGAAAGATGCGGTTCATTAAATCCATAAACACGGTAGGGGCATTTGTTAAACCGAAAGGCATGACTAAAAATTCATAGTGCCCGTACCTTGTCCGAAATGCAGTTTTTGGCACATCTGAGTCTTTGACCCTCAATTGGTTATAACCGGACCTCAAATCTTTCTTGGAAAACACTGTGGCTCCCTTCAATTGATCAAACAAATCGTCGGTCCTTCGCAATAGGTACTTATTCTTCACAGTAGCCTTATTAAGCTGCCGGTAATCTATACATAATCTCATGGAACCATCTTTCTTTTTCACAAATAGCACTGGAGCACCCCGCGGAGAATAGCTCGGTCGTACAAAGCCTTTGTCTGTCAACTCTTGCAACTGTGCCTTCAATTCTTTCAACTCAGTTGGAGACATTTGGTACAGAGCAATCGATATAGGTGCAGTACCAGGGGCTAACTCAATGCCAAATTCAATTTCTCTAATCGGAGGCAACCCTGGCAACTCTTCTGGGAATACATCTAGATACTCACCTACTATCGATACTGATTCAATTCTTAACTCAGTTTCTTTGGCATTCATCACAAAGGCAAGATATGCTTCGTATCCCTTTCTTACATATTTCTAGGCAGACATATGAGAGATCATTACAGGCAGTCTGTCTTGTTCATCTGATTCAACACGAAGGGTGTCCCCGTTTTCACATCTCAATTTAATGTATTTTTTTCCACAATTTACTGTCACATCATGAGCAGTTAACCAGTCCATACCAAGAATTATATCGAATTCATCAAATGGTAATAACATGAGATTGGCCTTAAAATAATTACCTCCAATCATCAATGGGCAATCTTTGTATACCTTATCAACTAATACACTTTTGCCTAAAGGATTGGAAACTTGTATCACAAACTCGGTAGGCTCTACAGACATGCTCATACTAGATACTAATTTCATGCAAATATATGAGTGGGTAGATTGTAACACCCCAAACCCGACCCAGAAGTTAGGCCCGAATATGGCGTGTCACATTGAAGTGTTTTTCGAAAACCATGTTTTCATTGAAAACCCTCATTAATATTTACAAACTGAAGTCTCAGTTTGTGTTCGTTCAATTTCAAAACGTGGTTCATTGAAAAGTTAATCACTTTTAAAACATTATTAACTTTGTTAAAAATCTCTTTTAGTTGCGGAAGCTAATTTAAGGTGAAGAAGTTCAAAACGTATGTTTTTTTTAAATAGTAATTGGGTTAAAAACTCATCTACGCCTAACAGATATAAAATGTATCAAAATTCCAAATTTAGAATTAAATCCAGAGAGGCCTTATTACAAAAATTAAAGCCCAAAATGGAATTTAAAACATGTATAAAGTCTAGCGCATAACATTCGCAGTCGTGTGGTCACCTCTCGAGTCCTCGCAAGACCGATTCTCTCGACGCTTAGGATTACCTCGCACGATTAAAAAGCAGGCGAGTTTATTTAAAACTTCGGTGTGTAATCCCCTTACTAGAGTAATGAGTTAGTATACGTAAAGCAGAACCGAAGCGATGCGGGCAAAAGCCCTTTAACGAAGATGATGCAGTCCGATTCAGAGCATACGTGGGCCAAAGCCCACTACAATATCATTTGGGTCATAGCCCAAAACAGAATCAATTGGGCCTAGCCCAAACCAATAACAGAACAAGTGGCCCTAAGCCCAGTACAATGACAAATCTCATAAATAGATATGCAACAGTATGAGGATGCATCCCACCCCAATCCAGCCAACACACCACCCGTACCAACCCTACACTCCTGTGGGGATAAAATCAACCCACCCAGCCAACACACCAAGTTTAGCACCGGTTGCGGCACTAAGTCAAAAGAACGACTCGGTGCCGTGGATAGAACGGCTAAAAGCCATAAACAGAATGGTTATAAACCATAATCAGGATGGCACAAAGCTGTCGATAACTGTAATAAATTTGGCACATAGCCATCAGCGAGGGTAATATATTTGGCACACAGCCACGGGTAATTATGATCGACACAGAGCCATCAATATATATGTTAGGCACATAGCCACGGGTAAATACAATTGGCACAAAGCCATAATCAAGATGGCACAGAGCCATATTTAGGTTGGCACAGAGCCATAATCGACACGCAGACTTTAAGTCGTCCGTCTGGTCCACGATCATCTCATGCGACCGTGCGAGCTTAACAGATCAATCTTTGGATCCTGATCGTCTCATGCGACCCGTGCAACCCTATCAGAAATTCCTCCGTATCAATGTCCCAACCCCATGCAATATGTCGTGTAAGTCATGCTCAATCATTACACGTGTATGCAAAATGGCCATGCTCAGTAAAGTCATTTAAACACATATTAAAAGCATATCAGTCACACGACCACAGTCAAGTCAGTTAAAACACAGCCATACGATCACAGTCAAATCAGTCAAATTCATAGTCTAAGTCAGTCATTTACCCACATGGGCAAAATAGTCATTTTACCCAATAAGGGTATTTCAGTCATTTCACAAATCGAGGGTGTTTCGGTAATTTCATAATCTGAGGGTGTTTCGGTAATTTTACAATCGGGGGGTATTTCAGTAATTTTACAATTTGAGGGTATTTTGATAATTTTACAAATCGGGGGTATTTCGGTAATTTTACAATCCAAAGGTATTTCGATAATTTTACAATTCGAGGGTATTTCGATAATTTTACAATTTGAGGGTATTTTGGTAATTTTACAATCGAGGGTATTTCGATAATTTTACAAATCAGGGGTATTTTAGTAATTTCACAAATCGGGGTATTTTGGTAATTTTACAAATCGAGGGTATTTCGGTAATTTCACAAATCGAGGGTATTTCGGTAATTTCACAAATTGAGGGTATTTTGGTAAATTCACAAATCGCTGGTATTTCGGTAATTTTGCAAATCGGGGTCTCAACGACCCAACAGAATGTCCACCGTCGCCTCGAGCGACTTAAATAACCTAAACAGTCATAACGGTGTAAATGGGCCTGAGGCCCATTACTCGGCCCAAGTGGGCCCACACGCTCGTGTGGCCCAATTACCCAGAAATAGCCTCGTCTATATGAACATCACAGTTCAAACCAATAGAAACCATATAACATGCATTTTATCCGTGTGGGGCCCACCAGCCCATTGGGCCCACACGGCCTATTTCGGCCCCAACGCGGCCCAAAGTGACCTAAGCCCATGAGAACGGTCATGGTAGCCTCAACCATCTTACGCCCATATTCGTGGGCTCGGTCCACCACACGTGCGATCACACGCTCGTGCGGCATCATTCACCGGTATTTTGGCTTTTCGGCATTTTGTCGATCTACGATCAGAAGGAGTGTGGCTACACACACTCTATCGGCTTCCTCGCTAACTAGTGAATACAGGGTACTGTTACACACCTGATCACGTAGAGTACTAAAAATTCCTGATCGCCAGAACCTATATTCAAACATAACATTCCGTTAATCACTTAACAAATAGTGTTAGAAAAACTCTTAACAACTACTTAACCAAGAGGTCGACTACCACTTGCCTTGACTAGATCGGTTGACTGTGATTAGCTGACTCGAACCAGAGTTTGGTGCAGCCACCCTTCTGCATCCGGGCGAAAAGTCCCGAATAGCCGACACTGCACGCCTCTTAAACTTGGGAGTAGAGGCTACGCGCTCAATCTCAGCCGGCACCTTTGCCATCACTTTATTATTAGCACCCTGCTCACCCATCGGAAGTTCTAAGACCCGAAAGAACATACACATAGAAGAAAGGAGAAGAATCGATAATAAGGGATCACACCATTTGCTTAAACAGTAAAAGAGAGAACTGAAAGGAATCGAGAGACTTACCGATTAATAGAGATTACTAGCCAAATCAGAAATAGGAATGGAGAGAGTACGGAATGTAGGAGCAGAGAATCCTTAAACCAAGACTAAACCGTCAGAGGTTAGAGAGGGGAACAAAAATAGATTTAGCCAGAAGTGAAGAGTATAATCACTTACCAAGCAACAAGGTATTCGGCTATTACTCAAGAAGAGAGGAAACAGAAGAAACCTTATTCAATTTAGCAAAAGAGAAGAAGAAGAATGCAAATTCGGCAGTGAGAAAATGTGAAGAAGAGAAGAGAAGTTTCAAGGGAGAATTCGGCACTTGGTATATGTGTTTCGGCAAAAGTGAACTGAAAAGGGAAAGACCCGAATGGTCAAAAATGCTGCACGAGATGCCACAAAGAGAGAAAACCTGAAACGAAAAAAAAAAAAGAATCCCAACACAGCAGAGAAGGAATTCGACTTCCGCACTCTCACCTTGGCGAAAAATGCTCCAAATGGTTCCCCTAGCCAAATTTACACATAGAAGTTGTACAATTCGGCTACAACACTCCTCTCCTCCAAATCCCTTGAAAATCTTCTCAAATCCCTCAACACCCCTAATTTGAAACACTTTCAAACTCCTCCAAATCTTTATCCCAAGAATCACTCCCCCAAGACCAATTCCATAACCACCTGAGCAGAATCCCACTACAACACAACCACTAGGCGTCACAACTACAAAATAAAACCTCCCTTGCTTATCCCAAGACTTGAACCTCAGATTTCTTGCCAACTGTAAGGCCACCTTGCCACTAGGCCACAAGCTCCTCTTGTGTCACCTTTTACCATATTTTATTCTTAAAGCCTACTTACTTACTCCTAGAGTTTTATTCACCTACAACCAAAATTTTTGCTAAAGCCCAGGTTTAAACCCAAGACTTCCCAGACATCCCAAAACACTCCAAACTCACTTAACCATCAAAGCAAACAATCAATTGTGTCATTTCCTAGTTCACATGAACTTTTATGCACAGTTTCCCAACTGTTCCCTTACTCAAGGCCCAATACTTCTAGGCCCAAATTCCGGGGCGTTACAATTCTGCCCCCTTAAAGAAATTTCATCCTCGAAGTTTCCAACTATCAGAATAGTCACTCATCCTAGCCTACCACACTACACTCTCGCTGCACACTCTGATCCTAATAATACAAGGACGCACCACACCATCTATCCATCGGAGCGGATGGATATCACACGCATATCACTTCCAGATTACACACAGAATAAATGCCAACTCTAACTTTAAGTGTAGCAATACAGTCTAATATCTATCTACTACTTTTCAATCGAAAATAAGCAACAGTTTCAGAAACTTACGGATTCGGCGCTGGAGACTCGGTGTACCACACTTTCAAAAAAATGGTCAATACAACATTTCAGAACTTCAAATCTTTTCAAGCCTTTTTGAAACAATACTTTTAGAAATTCAATTTTAAAGACCCAATCCACAACCGAGTTTTGCAATCTAGCTCTGATACCACTAAATGTAACACCTCAAACCCGGCCTAGAAGTTAGGCCCGAATCTGGCGTGTCACATTGAAGTGTTTTTCAAAAACCATGTTTTCATTGAAAACCCTCCTTAATATTTACAAACTAAAGTCTCAATTTGTGTTCGTTCAATTTCAAAACGTGGTTCATTGAAAAGTTAATCACTTTTAAAACGTTATTAACTTCGTTAAAAATCTCTTTTAGTTGCGGAAGCTAATTTAAGTTGAAGAAGTTTAAAACATAGGTTTTTTTAAAACAGTAATTGGGTTGAAAACTCATCTACGCCTAACAGATATAAAACGTATCAAAATTCCAAATTCAGAATTAAATCTAGAGAGGCCTTATTACAGAAATTAAAACCCAAAATAGAATTTAAAACATGTATAAAGTCCAGAGCATAACAGTCGCAGTCGTGTGGTCAACTCTCAGTCCCTCGCAGCACCGATCCTCCTGACACTAGGGATTACCTGCACAGTTAAAAATAGGGTGAGTTTACAAAAACTCAGTGTGTAATCCCCTTACTAGAGTAACAGTCAGTATATAGAAACACAACCCGAAACAGTCTTGGCCAAAGCCTTTTAGCAGTAACAGTATAGTCCAGTTCGGAGCATACGTGGGCCAAAGCCCACTACAATATCATTTGGGTCACACCCCATAACAGAATCAATTGGGCCTAGCCCAAACCAATAACAGAACAAGTGGCCCTCAGCCCAGTACAATGATAAATCTCATAAACAGATATGCAACAGTATGAGGATGCATCCCACCCCGATCCAGCCAACACACCACCCGTACCAATCCTACACTCTTGTAGGGATAAAATTGACCCACCCAGCCAACACACCAAGCTTAGCACCGGTTGCGGCACTAAGTCAACAGAATGGCTCGGCGTCGTGGACAGAATGACTAAAAGCCATAAATAGAATGGTTATAAACCATAATTAGGATGGCACAGAGCCATAATCAGGATGGCACAAAGCTATCGATAACTGTAATAAATTTGGCACATAGCCATCAGCGGCGGTAATATAATCGGCACACAGCCACGGGTAATTATGATTAACACAGAGTCATCAATATATATGTTAGGCACATAGCCACGGGTAAATACGACTGGCACAAAGCCATAATCAAGATGGCACAGGGCCATATTTAGGTTTGCACAGAGCCATAATGTAACGCCCCAAATTTTTGGGCCTAGTAAAATTGGGCATATTGGGCCTTGGGCATGAGAGCGTTTAAAATTTTTTTGAGAATAAGAGAACGGCACTAATGCGATTCAGACCTATTAGGTGAGTGATTTTGGAAGGCTAGGGGGCTTCCATGAAGTCCCGGGTTCAAACCTGGGCTTTAGGAAAAAAATTGGTTTTAGGTGAGTAAAACCCTGGGAGTAAGTAAGTAGGCTTTAAGAATAAATTGTGGGAAAAAAATGACACAAGGAAGTGAGTGGTCAAGTGGCAAGGCGTCATTAAGGTTGCAAGGGAGCATGGGTTCAAGTCTTGGCACTTGCAATTCATTTTGATTTCCTTTTAAATGAACTTAGACTTTGGCCCATAGACTTATATTTAGTTGTGCTTGTTTTGTTACACAAGGATTCTATTGGTAAAGGTGGCAAGTGGCGTGTGGAGTGTCCTAATGGTCTGAGGTTTGAAACCCCTTGCACGCGAAAGGTGACTATTTTGCTAATTTGGGACGATTTTGGAAGATTGATGGAGGGATCCCACATCGGGAAGCTAGCGTGAGAGTAGGCGAGAAGCTGGCTTTAAATAGAGCGATCTATGAGGAGAGTAAGGATACATTGGTTGGCATTTGGATACCCATTTATATCATTGTTTCTTATTTGAACTCATTGGGTTTCGTTTGATTACTTCCCCAACTTGGGGTTTCCTAGCTGTTCAAGTTTTCACCTTCGCGAAGTACTATTACTATTTGGCTTTCCTCTTCATTTATGATTTTAGCTTGAGTTTGTTCATCCTGATGACAGAGTATACTCACATTTGTGCCCCTGTCACGGTCTTGTATGTATGTTAAGACTTCACCTCTGAGCTAGCTCAATTCTAACATTAACAATCTTTAATTCCCCTGAATTTCCCATTCTTCATAAACCCCTTCTTCATAGATTTTAACGTCATAGTCTATTTCATCATCGGACCACATGTAATCGAATTCGTCCATGATTGATTTTGGTAGCTATTCTTGTGGGAATTTTTCCTCTTTTCAAGTGTACATACTTGGGAATTCCTTGAAGAAAAGAAAAATGTTAGTAAAATGAATAAATAAATAAAAGTTATTGAACATCGTATGTATAATTTATAATTTCCTAATTATTTTATTAGAATGTAAAATTAAAATCAATTTAGTAGCATTTCCTTCCCGACAACGGGGCTAATAATTTGAACGCCTCTAGATGTACTAACGTCCAAAGTGAGAATACTGCACAAAAGATATAAAATAAGCATTGTCCGTAAGTATACGGGTCAGTTTGTAATATAATTACAACGAAGTATGTAACACCCCAAACCCAGCCTAAAAGTTAGGCCCGAATCTAGCGTGTCACATTGGAGTGTTTTTCGAAAACCATGTTTTCCTTGAAAAACCCTTCTTGTTTAAAAGCTTAAGTAAAATCCCAGTTAGTTTATTTTAAAACATGGTACATTGAAAAATTATTAGTTTTATTCCCAAAATATCTTTTCAGTTGCGGAAGCTAATTTTGAAAGTAATCGATTTACGAAAAAAGATTAAGTCGCGAAACCATTTCGAAAATGTTGCGAAAACATAGTGTTGTTTTAAAAACAGTTGACATTTTGGAAAGCTGTGATTTACTTCTAACGGATATAATTCAAAGTAAATAAAAACCCAAAGTTAAAATCCAGAAACTTAAAGAGGCCTTATTACAACCCAAATCAAAATACTTGAATATAAGTAATCAAAACGGAAAACATAAGAAGCGTGTGGCCTTCTCCGAGTCCCTCGCAGCACCGATCCGTCTAAGGCTGGGGATTACCTGCATAGTTAAAAATGGGGTGAGTTTACGAAAAATCGGTGTGTAATCCCCTTACTAGAGTAACAGTCAGTATAAAGAAACAGAAATCGAAACAGTCTGGGCCAAAGCCCTTTAACCATAACAGTACAGTCCAGATCAAAGCATACGTGGTCCAAAGCCCACTACAATACCATTTGGGTCACAGCCCATAACAGAATCAATTGGGCCTAGCCCAAACCAATAACAGAACAAGTGGCCTAAGCCCAGATGACGGTGGGATGATCTCATAACAAATATGCAATAGTATGAGGATGCATCCCACCCCGATCCAGCCAACACACCACCCGTACCAACCCTACACTTACGTGGGGATAAAATCGACCCACCCATCCAGCACACCAATGTTAGCACCGGTTGCGGCCCTAACCGAAATCGCAGCAAAGCTGCTAGTATATATATGCGGCTCTAAGCCTTCAGTAGCGGTATTATAATTGGCACAAAGCCATCAGTAACTATATTATGTTTGGCACATAGCCATCAGCGACGGTAATATAATCGGCACACAGCCTTGGGTAAATATGATCGACACAAAGTCATCGATATATATGTTGGGCACATAGCCACGGGTAAATACGATTGGCACAAAGCCATAATCAAGATGGCACAGAGCCATATTTAGGTTGGCACAGAGCCATAATAGGATTACGCGACTTTAAGCCGTCTGTCGGTCAACAGTCGTCTCATGCGACCCGTGCAACCTTAACAGATCAATACTGGATCCACAGTCGTCATGCGACCCGTGCGACCCTATCAGAACTTCCTCCGTATCAATGTCCCAACCCCGTGCAATATGTCGTGTATGTGATGCTCAATCATTACACGTGTATGCAAAATGGCCATGCTCAGTAACAGTCATTTGAACATATATTAAAAGCATACCAGTCACACGACCATAGCCACGTCAGTTAAAACGCAGTCATGCAATCACAGTCAAATCAGTCAAATTCATAGTCTAAGTCAGTCATTTACCCACAAGGGCAAAAGAGTCATTTTACCCTATAAGGGTATTTCGGTAATCCTACCCTTCAGGGGTATTTTGGTAATTTCACAAATTAGGGGTATTTTGGTAATTTTGCAAATCGAGGGTATTTCGATAATTTCACAAATCAAGGGTATTTCGGTAATTTTACAAATCGAGGGTATTTTAGTGATTTTACAAATCGAGGGTATTTTAGTAATTTTGAAAATTAGGGGTATTTCGGTGATTTCACAAATCGGGGGTATTTTGGTAATTTCACAAATCAAGGGTATTTCGGTAATTTTACAAATCGAGGGTATTTCAGTAATTTTGCAAATTGGGGGTATTTCGGTGATTTCACAAATTGGGGGTTTTTTGGTAATTTCACAAATCAAGGGCATTTCGATAATTTTACAAATCGAGAGTATTTCGGTAATTTTGCAAATCGGGGGTATTTCGATAATTTTACCCACAAGGGTATTTCGATAATTTTACCCTTTGAGGGTATTTCGATAATTTTACCCTTCGAGGGTATTTCGATAATTTTGCGACCTTCCCGAAGGTCTACGGTCGCCTTAAGCGACACAGATAGCATATGTTATCAAAACGGTGTATTTGGGCCCAAAGCCCAATACTCGACCCAGGTGGGCCCACACTCTCGTGTGGCCCATTCGGCCCATTTCCAATCACGGCTATGTGAACGTTATAGCCCAGTTCAATTTCTGCCACTTTTCGCAAATTAGTCTGTGTGGGGCCCACGAGCCCATTGGGCCCACACAGCCCATATCGGCCCAACGAGGCCCATAACGACCTAAGCCCATGAGAACGCTCATGGTGGCCTCAACCGTCTTACGCCCATATTCGTGGGATCGGTCCACCACACGCGCGATCGCACGCTCGTGTGGCATCATTCGCCGGTATTTCGGCTTTTCGGCATTTGCCGATCTACTTGGGGTGGTGTGCGTGTGAGTACACACCTTGCTGGATAAAAGCAGTAGCCAATGAGCGTAGAACCTATATTCGATTAAGGTATTCAGTTAGCCACTCTAATAATAAGATTTAATAAGCCTTTCTAATACAGAAGCCGAACCCAAGATTTATACCTACCTTAACTGAATTGGCTTATACTTCCTAAGCCGTTTGATTATGAACCGACCTCACCTCCTTGTGGTTTATCTGTACCATAACCATTTTTCAGCATCAACCTCTAATAAAACCTTACGTTATCATACTTATTAAAGAACTCTAAATCCTTACCTTGATCGATCGACAGAAGGCCACACCCCTACACCGTTGCCAAAGATTAACCACTAGGCCTATGGAATTCCCGAATCGCCAAGTTGCCTCAGAAGAAAGGAACAATCGGCCCAAGCAATAAGGTGAAGAGAAGGAGTTGCTATAACCGGCCAAGGTAAAAGTGCCAAGATCAAGATTGAATTTTAACAGTTGGGGAGAGAAAGATTGGTTCGGTCAATCTAAGAAAAGAAGGGGAAGGAGATGAATTCGGCTAGAGTTTGAGAATGGAAGCAAGAAGAGAAAAACAAGATCGAGAAGAGGAGAAGAAAGGGAGGAAGGTTTCAAGAGAGAATTCAGCACTTGGTTTCTGTGTTTTGGCAAAAGTGAATAAACAATTGAGAAATAAAATTGGAAAGAAAAGGACCCGAAAGGTCAAAAATGCACCAAAAGAATGAGAAAATAATTGCTGGTCCTGAATGTCCTACCAATGGCTGAGTTTTGTCATTTGTCGCGGATACTCATCAGCTTGTGTGAGCGGCATCGTGTAGCTATATCCTGACCGTCAACTTGTGTGAGCAGACCCATTTATGGCTCGAGTGAGCATCAATGTAATGGAAAAGGAAAAGGAATGGTTTCGACCATATGTTTAGCACACTTTGTGTGAGCTTGCCACATATTCGATATTATTCTAAGTGGTTCAACGGGCATGAAAAGGGAAGGAACGGTAAGTATTCCAATGGTTAAGTTATGAACCTATGGAAAGGTATGAATTGATGAGGATCAAAGTATGAATAACCATGTTTATGGAAAGTATGAATTGAAATATGTTGTGTTCATGAAATCTATCTTACCATGTGATGATTTTGTTAAGTTATGTGTTTAAACACTAACTTGTGTTGTTGATGATGCTTAGGCTTATGCAAAGCTTATGTTGGATTGGTTCATGTTTAATTTTAAAGTTATGCATTGAAATGGTAAGTAATGTTCATGTTATACAAACTTACTAAGCATTGTATGCTTACGTTATTTTCTTTCCTATATTTTATAGATTATCGGAAGATTAATCGATTTGGAAGCTGGTCGGAGTCCTATCACACTATTCAACGATTATATCGGTAGTTTTTTGTGTTTTGGCCAAGTTTATAATGGCATGTATTGGTGGACTTGTGTTTAATGATCTAGTTGTTATGTTTGGCATGTATATATGGTATTATAGTTGATGTGCTTTTGGCATTTTGATATCTTGGTGGTTGGTGTTATTATGGCTAAGTTGATGCATGATGGAATGACCAATTTGGTAAGTGATAGTATGCTTATAATGTGGCTAATTTAGGTTATGCTTTGAGATGGTTATGAGTTATATATATTGGTATGAATATGGTCAATTATGCTTATGACTAGGTATATTTGAATATTTGTGTTTGAGGTGGCTATATGGAATATTTGTTGGATGGTTAAATGGCTTATTGAATTGGTCTTGTTATGCATGATTTGGGCATGTTTTAAGGTCTTGGTTATATGTGCAAGTTGCTTTTAGGTTCATGCTTGAATGGGTGAAAGAAATGGCTTGATTTTGGCCATTTTCTTGTCCACGAGGCCTAAGACACGGGCGTGTGTCTCAGCCGTGTGTAACACACAGCCATGCGAAATGGTCGTGTGTCCCCTATAGGTTTGAAAGTTTCACTTTGAATGTTACACGGCCTAGCACACGACCTGGCACATAGACATGTGAGGCCATTTCGAGTGTTACACGACCTTCCACATGGGTGTGTGCTTGGCCATGTGACCCAAGTGAGAGAGTTACACAGTCATGGACACGAGCTAGGACACAGTATGTGTGTCCCTATTTCAAAAGTCACATGGCCTGAGACATGGGCGTGTGTCTCAACCGTATGAGTCACACGGCCTGGCCACACGACTGTGTGACCCCTGCAATGTGAATTTTTCTAACTTTTCATCAATGTTTCAAATGTTCCCGATTTAGTCCCGAACCAATTTTAAAGTGTTTCTAAGGCCTCGAGGGGCCGAATAAGGGATGATTTGCATGTGTATGAATGGATTATTCTATGATTAATGAAATGTCTGGAAATGAATTTTTTTAAGGTATGTTTTTACGGTATTGCTCCGTAACACTAATTCGGCGACGGATACGGGTTAGGGGTGTTATATTTAGTGGTATCAAAGCTACGATTTAGTCGATTCTCGTATGAAATGTAACGTGTATGAGTCTAGAAGTACATGCCATTATATAACATGTGATAGTGTTATAACTCCTGACTCGATTTGAACTGTGCTTTCAAAGAGATAATGTCATCCAACCGAGCTGATTCTGATGAGGTTGAAAGTAACATAGAAGCCTTCGTTCACGGATTTCGGGGTTGA
Organism: Gossypium sturtianum; assembly: GCA_025698515.1. Lineage (NCBI taxonomy): Eukaryota > Viridiplantae > Streptophyta > Magnoliopsida > Malvales > Malvaceae > Gossypium > Gossypium sturtianum. Next base: position 84,743,889 of record CM046944.1, read on the forward strand.
GTGGTAGTAGGCTCGTATCTGTGGGCCGAGGAGGAAAAGCTGAGGAAGCCTTCTTCCAAATAATGGTTTACCAAGTTTGTATGAATGAACCCAATGGCTCAACGACCTCCACCCCCACCTGTTCCCAAACCCGTCCCTGTAGTTCCTTAGGGTTTGGAACCAGTATGAGTTAGCAAGCCTCTAGCTGATAAAATTTTTAAATATGGGGCTGAAGAGTTTAGAGCTACGGTGAAGATGATCCAGAGATAGTCGTGTTCTGGTTAGAAAACACGATTAGAGTTTTCGATGAATTGTCTTGTACACCGGCTATATGCGTGAAATGTGTTGTTTCTTTATTAAAAGACTCAGCCTATCAGTGGTGGAATACCTTGGTTTTAGTGGTGTCGAGAGAGCGAGTAAACTGGAATTCTTTCAAACCGAGTTTAGAAAGAAATATATAAGTCAGAGGTTTATTGACAAGAAATGTAAAGAGTTTCTCGTGCTTAAACAGGGTCGGATGACCGTATCTGAGTATGAGAGGGAATTTGTTCGATTGAGCAAGTATGCCGAGAATGTATACTGTCCAAGATGTCCCTGTGTAAAATTTGTTTGAAGATAAATTTGAATGAAGATATAAAGCTGTTAGTCGGGATTTTAGAATTGAAAGAATTTTTGGTTTTAGTTGACCGAGCGTACAAAGTTGAAGAATTGAGTAAAGCTAAAAGAAAAGCTGATTATGAGGCTCGTGATTCGGGTAAGAGATCAGTAGGCAAATCATATCAATCGCTATCAAAGAAGTCAAAGGAATATCATAACCGTTCGTCAGCTTCAGTGGGTTATTCTAGTAGAGACCGAAGTAAACAACATGCAAGTTCAAAACCTCAGGCTACATCCGTAGTGAGCGTAGGCAGTGTTAAGAGTAACAAGCTTGAATGTCAACAATTTGGACGTTGACACTTCAGTGAGTGCAAGATGAAAGATGGAGCATGTTTTAAATGTGGTTCATATGAACATTTTATCCGAGATTGCCCAGAGAAGCCCGAAAAAGAGAAGGCTCAGACTATTCGACCGAGCAATACAGCTGCGAGGGGTAGACCACCTCGGAACACTGAAAATGTAGGAAATAGCCGCAATGGGACAAAGGGCTCTACTATGGGACCCGAGGCACAAGCACCGGCTAGAGCTTATACGGTCCGTGCTAGAGAGGAAGCTTCAGCGCTAGATGTTATCACTGGTACATTTTATATTTTTGATACTGATGTTACCACTTTGATTGATCCAGGGTAAACACATTCATATGTATGTACGACTTTAGTGTTAGATAAGAAATCGCCTGTTGAGTTCACTGAATTTGTGGTTAAAGTAATGAATCCCCTAGGTCAGTATGTGTTAGTTGATAAAGTCTGTAAAAACTGTCCTTTGATGATTCGAGGTTGAAACTTTTCGACTGATTTGATGTTACTACCATTTAATGAATTTAATGTGATTTAGCGTATGGACTGGTTAACTCTACATGATGCTGTTGTGAACTGTAGACGAAAGCTTATTGTGTTAAAGTGTTAGAATGGTGGAAAGCTTCAGATTGAATCAGATAGATTGGATAATATGTGTAGTGTTATATCGGCTATGTCAGCACAGAAGTATGTTAGAAAAGGTTGTGAAGCGTATCTTGCTTATATATTTGATTCTAAAATTTTTGAGTTGAAGCTAGAATCGATTCTAGTGGTATCTGAGTATTCAGATGTGTTTCCAGAGGAATTACCCTTGTTACCGCTGGTCAGAGAGGTTGAGTTTGCTATTGAGTTAGTGCCGGGAACATCTCCGATATTGATAGCTCCTTATAGAATGGCACCTACCGAGTTGAAAGAGTTGAAAGCATAGCTGCAAGAATTGACAGATAGGGGTTTTGCTGGACCCAGCTTTTCTCCTTGGGGTGCACCTGCTCTATTTGTTAAGAAAAATACGGATCCATGCGATTATGTATTGACTATCAACAGCTTAACAAAGTCACGATTAAGATCAAGTATCCATTACCGTATATTGACGATCTGCTTGATCAGTTGAAAGGTGCGACAGTGTTTTCAAAGATTGATCTTCGTTCAGGTTATTATTAGTTTTGTGTTAAAGACTTATATGTGTCGAAAATTGCGTTTAGGACCAGGTACGGACATTATGAATTTCTTGTGATGTTGTCTGGTTTGACTAATGCACCTGCAGTATTTCTGGATTTGATGAATAGAATTTTTAGACCGTATTTAGACAGATTTGTTGTGGTATTCATTGGTGATATTTTAATTTATTCATGGGGTGAGACAGAGCATGCCGAGCATTTGAGAATTGTTTTGCAAACTTTGCATGAAGAGAAATTATTCGCTAAGTTTACCAAATGTGAATTTTGGCTTCGAGAAGTCATATTTCTGGGACATGTTGTATCGGCAGATGGCATTAGAGTTGATCCGAGCAAAAATGTAGCTTTTGTTGATTAGAAGCCTCCGAGAAATGTATATTAGGTTAGAAGTTTTCTTGGTTTAGCTGGATATTATAGAAGATTCATCAAGGGAATTTCAATGATTGCTACATCGATGACGAAATTGTTGCAAAAACATGTTATGTTTGAGTGGTCAGAAAAATGTCAGCAAAGCTTTAATCAATTAAAAGCATTGTCAACTAAGGCACTGATGTTAGTTCAGCCAGAGTCGGGTAAATAATTTGTGATTTATAGTGATGCATCGTTAAACGGATTGGGATGTGTTTTGATGCAGGAGGGTAAAGTAATAGCGTATGCTTCTAGACAGTTGAAACCATATGAAAAGAATTATCCGACGCATGATTTAGAGCTTGCAATGATTGTATTTGTAACGCCCTGAATTTGGGCCTAGAAGGATTGGGCCTTGTGCATGGGAGCCGCTAAGAGACTGCACATAAAAGTTTATGTGTGCAAGAAATATTACAAATTTGTGGTTGCTTTAATGGTTAAGTGATTAGGAGTGTTTGGGAGTGTTGGAGAAGTCTTGGGTTCAAACCTGGGCTTTAGGAAAAATTTATGTTTTTCTCTTAAAGGAGCATTGATGTTAGTGGGTAGGTTTTAAGAATATTTTTTGGATAATTTATAACACAAGAGGAGCTGGTGGCTTAATGGTAAGTGGCGTAGGGAGTGAAGCTTGTGGTCTGAGGTTCAAGTCTCTTGAGGAGCAAGGGAGGTTTTATTTTGCAGCATGGATGGCAAGAGTTGTGGTGGATTCAAACTCTTTGGAGTGGTTGTGGACTTGGTAAAAGGGGGAGAGTATCATGGGATATGGATGATGGTTGTTGGGGATTTGGAGGAGGAAAATGTGGAGAGATTTTAGGGGAGAATTAAGGAGTTTGATTTGGAAGGGAGTTTGTGCCGAATTTGAAAAGGGAAAAGCATAGGAATTTCGGCTTATGGAAGATTGTGTTGGTCATTTCGGTTTTAGAGAAGCATTGTGGTATATGCATTTTCCGAAATCCCCTTTTACTTTCTCTCTTTTTGTTTCAGTCAATAGTGGTTAGTCAGTTTGGTGAACAACTCTCCCATTTCTTTTCTCTCTTTTTCTTCTTCAATTGTTTCTACTCTAGCCGAATGCACTATAGGCCCTCTCAAGTATTCTGCATCTTATCATCTCTTATTTGGTTGCTTTGTTAAGCCGAATACATCCCCTTCTCCTCCCTCATCATTTATTTTGCTTATCCCTTCTCTTCTCCTAAGCTGAATGCTATTCTCCTTTCCCTTTCCCAAACTCTTTTACCTTATTTTGTAGTACTGAGTTACTTCCTTGGCCGAATAGGTGTTTATCTGTTTGTCTCATTTTGTTGCCAAGTTTTGCTTCTTTCTTCTTAAACCTTGCCGAATTCATCTTGTCTCTTTCCATACGTCTTCTTTCGGTTTCTAAAACTTCTCAAGTTGTAGAAGAGTTTTCAAGTATCATTGGAGCGTTCGAATTTGCCTTTTTCTTTCGTTCGAATATCTAAGGCAATCAAGAGATTATCATGGAGGCAAGTGATAGCCAGACTGAGGGGGGATCAGGAAGAGTGCCTACTAAAAATGGACTCGTAGTCCCTGCTCCCAAGTTTAAGAGGCGTTCGGTGTCGGCTATTCGGGATTTTCCGCCAGGATGTAGAAGGGTGGCTGCACCAAACTCTGGTTTGAGTAGGCTAATCACAGTCGACCGATCTAGTCAAGGCAAGTGGTAGTCGACCTCTCGGTTAAGTGGTTGTTCAGAGTCTTTCTAACATTATTTGATAAATGATTAACTGAATGTTATGTCTGAATATAGGTTCTGGCGATCGTGAATTCTTAGTACTCTACGTGATCAGGTGTGTAACTTTGTGCTCTGTTGATGATCGGCTAAAAAGCCGAAAGTGTGTATTCCACCCTGATTGGTTTGTAGATCAGCAAAAGCCGAAAAGCCGAAGGATTGGGCTTTTGGGCCACATGAGTGTGCGAACGCCCATGTGATCAACCGAGCTTACAAAACGTGGGCGTACGACGAGGAAGGCTGCCATGACCGATCTCATGGGCTTGGGCCGGTATGGACCCTATGGGCCTTATGGGCCTGTGGGCCCGCGGGGGTAAACTTCACTGTTAAGTGGGACGCAAATAGACTTGTCATGTCGCGCACATGACTTAGGTAGTTCTAGGTCTCGTTGGGCCGAAGTGGGCTGTGTGGGCCCAGTAGGCTTGTGGGTCCACACGGATAAAATGTATGTGGTGATTTCTATTGGTTTGAACTGTGACGTTTGCATAGCTGCGGCTGTTTCTGGGCTAAATGGGCCACACGAGTGTGTGGGTCCACTTGGGACGAGTAATGGGCCTTAGGCCCATTTACACCGTTGTGACTGTTTAGGTTACTTAAGTCCCTCAAGGTGACGGTGTACCTTCTGTTGGGTCACTGAGACCCCGATTTGAAAAATTACTGAAATACCCCCGATTTGCAAAATTACTAAAATACCCCCAATTTGCAAAATTATTGAAATACCCTCGATTTGTAAAATTACTTAAATACCCCTGATTTGTAAAATTACCGAAATACCCCTGTAGGGTAGAATTATTGAAATACCTCTGTAGGGTAGAATTACCGAAATACCCCTGTAGGGTAGAATTACTAAAATACCCTTATAGGGTAAAAAGACTATTTTGCCCTTGTGGGTAAATGACTGACTTAGACTATGAATTTGACTGATTTGACTACGATCGTAAGATTGTGTTTTAACTTACTTGACTGTGGTCGTGTGACTGATATGCTTTTAATATGTGTCTAAATGACTTTACTGAGCATGGCCATTTTGCATACACGTGTAATGATTGAGCATGACATACACGACATATTGCATGGGGTTGGGATATTGGTACGGAGGAAGTTCTGATAGGGTCGCACGAGTCGTATGACGACTGTGGATCCATTATTGATCTGTTAAGGTCGCACGGGTCGCATGAGACAACTGTGGACCGACGGATGGCTTAAAGCCGCGTAATCTGATTATGGCTCTGTGCCAACCTAAATATGGCTCTATGCCATCTTGATTATGGCTTTGTGCCAATCGTATTTACCCGTGGCTATGTGCCTAACATATATATCGATGACTCTGTGTCGATCATATTTACCCAAGGCTGTGTGCTGATTATATTACCGTCGCTGATGGCTATGTGCCAGACATGATACAGTTACTGATGGCTTTGTGCCAATTATAATACTGCTACTGAAGGCTTAGAACCGCATATATATACTAGCAGCTTTGCTGCGATTTCAGTTAGGGTCGCAACCGGTGCTAACATTGGTATGCTGGTTGGGTGGGTCGATTTTATCCCCACGTAAGTGTAGGGTTGGTACGGGTGGTGTGTTGGCTGGATCGAGGTGGGATGCATCCTCATACTATTCATATCCGTTATGAGATTTGTCACTGTACTGGGCTTAGGCCCACTTGTTCTACTATTGGTTTGGACTAGGCCCAATTGTTACTGTTAAAGGGCTTTGGCCCGGAGTTTTTTTCGGTTTTTATTTTTGTATACTTATTGTTACTCTAGTAAGGGGATTACACACTGAGTTTTTGTAAACTCACCCCGTTTTTAACTGTGCAGGTAATCCCCAGCCTTAGACAGATCGGTGCTGCGAGGGACTCGGAGAAGGGCACACACTACTTGTGTTTTCCGTTTTGATTATTTACATTCAATTATTTTGATTTGGGTTGTAATAAGGCCTCTTTAAGTTTCTGGATTTTAACTTTGGGTCTTTCTTTACTTTGGTTTATATCGGTTAGAAGTAAGTCACGGTTTTCCAAAATGACAACTATTTTCAACAACACTATGTTTCCGCAACATTTTCGAAATGGTTTCGAGACCTAATCTTTAAACATCACGTTTTTCGTAAATCGGTTACCTATAAACTTAGCTTCCGTGATCGTAAAAGGAACTTTGGGAATAAACTTAATAATTTTTCTATGTACCACGTGTTAAGAATAGACTAACGAATCGGATTTTTCTCAAGCTTTTTAATAAGAAGGGTTTTCAATGAAAACATGGTTTTCGAAAAACACTTCAATGTGGCACGCCAGATTCGGGCCTAACTTCTAGGCTGGGTTTGGGGTGTTACAGTATTTGCTTTGAAGATTTGGCGACATCATTTATACGGAGAAAAATGTCACATCTTCACGAATCACAAAAGTATGAAGTACTTGATGTCACAGAAATATTTGAATTTTAGACAACACAGATGGCTCGAGTTTTTAAAAGACTATGACTTGATCATTGATTATCATTCGGGAAAGGAAAATGTAGTTGTTGATGCTTGGAGTAGAAAATTCATGTTTTCTTTGCGAGCTTTGAACACGTGGTTGACGTTAATTGATGATGGTTCGATTTTAGCTGAGTTGAAAGCTAAACCAATGTTTTTGTAACAAATTTACGAAGCTCAAAAAAATGATGATGTGTTGATAGCTAAACGGAAACAGATTGAGACGGCTCTTGATTCAGACTTTTAGATTGGGTTCGATGATAGTTTGTATTTTAAAGGTAGAATTTGTGTTTCGAGAAATTTAGATCTCGTTCAGAAGATTTTGTAGGAAGCTCATAGTAGTAGCTTATCTATTCGTCCTGGTAGCAATAAAATGTACGGTGATTTGAAACAAATGTACTGGTGGTCAAGGATGAAACGAGAGATTTATAAGTTTGTATCGAGATGTTTAGTTTGTCAGCAAATTAAAGCTGAACATCAGGTACCATCTGGTTTGTTACAACTAGCGATGATTCCAGAGTGGAAGTGGGAACGTGTTACTATGGATTTTGTATCGGGATTGCCTCTATCTCCGAGAAATAAATATGTTATTTGGGTCATTGTCGATCTTTTGAGGAAATCTGCGTATTTTATTCCTATGAGTATGGATTATTCACTCGAAAGATTAGAAAATTTTTATGTTGCAGAGATTGTTAGATTGCACGGGGTGCCAAATTCTATTATTTCTGATAGAGATCTGTGGTTTACGTCTTGATTTTGGAGCAAGTTACATGAGGCTTTAGGTACTCGTGTACATTTTAGCACCGTGTTTCATCCTCAGACTGATGGTCAGTCTGAGTGAGTGATTCAGATACTCGAGGATATGCTTCGATGCTGTGTTTTAAATTTTTAAGGTAACTAGGAAAAATTTCTACCGTTAGTTCGAAGGTAACCGTACGAAGGTTTGTATGGTTGAAAATGTCGAACTCCATTGTATTGGACTGAGCTCAGTGAGAAAAAGCTTCATGGGGTTGATTTGGTACGAGAAATCAAAAAAAAAAGCTTAAAGTGATTCGAGACAGTTTGAAAGAAGCTTCAGATCGACAGAAATCGTATGCGGATTTGAAAAGAAAAGACATGAATTTCAAGTCGGCAATAAAGTGTTTTTAAAAGTCTCACCCTAGAAGAAAGTTCTTCGATTCGGTCGTAGAGGAACGCTAAGTCCGAGGTTTATTGGGTCGTATGAGATTATTGAAAGAATTGGGCCAATAGCTTACAGATTAGCTTTTCAGAAAGAATTAGAAAAGATTCACAGAGTATTTTATGTATCAATGTTACGACGGTATTGATCAGATCCATTGCATGTGATTTCACCTGTTGACGTTGAGATTCAACCGGATATGACGTACAGGGAAGAACCAATCAGAATTCTAGCTTGAGCCGTTAAAGAGTTAAGAAATAAAAGCACATCTTTAGTGAAAGTTATTTGGCAACGACATGGCGTAGAAGAAGCTACTTGGGAACTGGAAGAAGTTATGAAAGTGCAATACCCAAACCTCTTTTCTGGTAAGATTTTCGGGGAAGAAAATTCCTTTAGGGGAAGAGTTGTAACAACCTATTTTCAGTGAAATTAGAACAGTGGTTTTGGGACCATAAATTCGATCTGTAAATATTTATTTTATTATTATTTTCATGTCTATGGTATGTTAGTAATGTCGTGTAAAAATTTCATTAAGAAATTTTAACGTTTGCATGCTTAATTAAGTGAAAATGACTAAATTGAAAAAGGGTAAAAAGGGTAAAAATGGAGTGCAATGGGTGGATGAAGCTATGAGCTTTATGTTGCTATTTATTTCATGCAAACTTACTAAGCTTTATGCTTACCCCTCTCATTTCCCTTTTCCTTCTAGCATTGCTAAGTTAGCTCGAAAGTTTGTGGAATGTTGGAGTTCAGAAATCACACTATCGACTACGTTTTGGTATAGCCAAGTTAGATTTATTTTGAGTATGGCTTGTATAGTAATTGGTCTTTTTGTTATGTCATATTTGCTAGCCAAAGTGTTGGCTATTAATGTTGTTCAATTCATTTTGTAATTGGTCATGGGAAGTTGGCCTATACTTGACATGTTCATATATTCAATGATGATGAATTTCATGAAGTGTATGCTTGTGTGGATGTCTTGATTTTGAGTCCTTAGAGGTGCCATATGGTCATAATATGTGTTGAGTTGATTTGGTATAAGTGTGGTTGCTTTGTAGGGTGGCAAATGGCTTGGTAGATAGCCATATAATTGTTCACACGGGTAGACACACGGGCGTGTGTCTAGGCCGTGTGTGACACACGGTCAGCCCCATGGGCGTGTGGAGAGGCCGTGTGTCCCCTTGCATGCTAGGTTTACAAGTCAGTATGCTCAGTAGTAAACACACGGGCAGAGACACGGCCCTGTGTCTCAGCCGTGTGGGAGGCACGGCCATGGACATGGGCGTGTGCCCAGGCCGTGTGAAGTCTGCACCTAAAATTTGGAATTTAATTCGACACACGGTCTATAGACACTGCCGTGTGCCTTGGCCGTGTGACCTTAGTGAGGTGATGATGTCATAAACAGAATGCCATGGTTTTTGCACACGGGCTAAGACACGGGCGTGTCGAGGCCGTGTGAGGGACACGGGCATGTGTTTGGCCGTGTAAAAACCCCTGTAGGTTCGAATTAAGAAATAAATCCACACGGGTGTGGAACACGGGCATGTTATATGCCACACGGGCGTGTTCCATCCTTCACACGGGCCTGTGGCCCTATTTTAAGCCAAATTTGTCTTAGTGTTTCAAAGTTTTCGGTTTAGTCCCGAATTATTTCGGGTGTAAGTTTTGGGTCACGTAGGCTTATAATAGGGACATTATGAGTAGGAATGAAAAGCCTTAAGTTGAAACGAAATTTTATGGCCCGATGTGGTATGTTTAAGCAAGTTGAGTTAGGTAATGCCTTGTATCTGGTTTCGGCTTTGAACACGGGTAAGGGTTGTTACATTTAGTGGTATCAGAGCTACGGTTTAGTCGGTTCTCAGACTAACCTAGCGTAAGTATGAGTCTAGCTATACATGCCATGCGTAAGACTATTTGTGTAATGATAGTGTGATGACTCCTGACGGTTTGAATTGTATTTTTATATAGTGATGGATCCCGATCGGGCTACAGTTGATGATGCTGCAAGTAATGCACTGGCTCCCGCGCAGGGGACCGTGCCAGTAGAGAGTAGACCCGAGAGTTTGGGTCTGGGAGAAGAGGCTCGAGAAGCCTTTCTCCATATGATGAGCAATTGGTACACCGAGTATATTCGAGCAAATCCTAATGCTCAACCCCCTCCACCCCCACCTATTCCTCAGTCCGCTCTTGTAGCTCCTCAGGTGGTGGAGGTAGTAAGGAGAGAAAGGCCTCCGGTTGACAAGATCTGAAAACAAGGAGCCGAGGAATTTTGGGCTAGTAAGGATGATGATCCGGAGAGGGAAGAATTCTTGCTTGAGAATACCATCAAGGTATTCGATGAGTTGTCATGCACGCCTGAAGAGTGCATAAAGTGTGCGGTATCTCTCTTGAGAGATTCGGCCTATCAGTGGTGGAACACCCTTGTGTTGGTGGTACCAAGGAAGAGAGTTAATTGGGAATTCTTCCAAGAGGAATTCTGGAAGAAGTACATTAGTCAAAGGTTCATCAACCAGAAAAGAAAGGATTTCTTAGAGCTAAAGCAAGGTCGAATGACGGTGGCTGAATATGAGCGTGAGTTTGTAAGGCTCAGCAAATACGCTCGAGAGTGCGTATCGACAGAAGACATCATGTGCAAAAGATTCAAGGATGGGTTAAATGAGGATTTCCATTTGTTTGTTGGTGTCTTCGAATTAAAAGAGTTTGTGGTGCTAGTAGATCGGGCCTGGAAGGCAGAGGAACTAGTCAAAGAGAAAAAGAAAGCTAAAATTGAGTCTCACGACTCGAAGAAGAGACAGTTAGGCAAGTCATTCCAATCCTCGTCCAAGAAGTCAAGAGATTTCACTATTCGATCTGCCACTTCAGCTGGGTTTTCGAGTAGAAGTAAATGTAGACAGTACCCGGGGTCTAAAGCTCAGACTACTTCGGTCGCTAGTGTTGGCAACGCTCGACCGAATAGACCGGAATGCCCGTAGTGTGGCAGACGCCATCCCGGCGAGTGTCGAGCAAATGAAAGGGCTTGATTCAAGTGTGGATCTCTAGACCATTTTATCAGAGATTTCCCCGAGGCGGGTGAGAAAGAGAAGCCTCAGAATGTAAGACCGGGAAGTACTGCTAAGGGAAGACCACAGAGAAACCTGGGAAATGAGATGATTAGCAAGAATTCATCTAGAGAGCAAACTGCAAGAGTTGAGGGTAGAGCACCGACGAGAACATATGCCATTCGTGCTCGCGAAGAGGCGTCCTCCCCCGACGTAATTACGGGTACATTTTCTCTTTATGATACTCATGTTATAGCATTGATTGATCCGGGATCTACCCACTCGTATATTTGCATAAAATTAGTCTCTAGCATGAACATGCCTGTAGAGTCTACTGAATTTGTGATAAAAGTGTCAAACCCCCTAGGGAAATGTGTATTGGTCGATAGAGTATGCAAAGGTTGCCCTTTGATGATTATGGGTCATTGTTTTCCTGCTAATCTCATGCTATTTCCGTTTGATGAATTTGATGTCATCCTTGGGATGGATTGGTTAACTATTCATGATGTGATAGTGAACTGTGGAAGGAAGTTTATTGAGTTAAAGTGTGAAAGTGGAGATCTTATTCGTGTTGAATCAGATGAGCAAGACAAATTACCAGTAGTGATATCTTCCTTGTTGACTCAGAAATATCTAAGAAAGGGGTACGAAGCTTACCTTACCTTTGTGATGAATGCTAGGGAGACTGAGTTAAGAATTGAATCAGTGCCCATAGTATGTGAGTATTCAGATGTTTTTTCGGAGGAATTGCCAGGGCTATCTCCAGTTAGAGAGATTGAATTTGGGATTGAACTAGCTCCTGGTACGGCTCCCATTTCTATTGCTCCATACAGAATGGCTCCTACCGAGCTAAAATAACTGAAGGTACAGTTGCAAGAGTTAACGGAAAAAGGCTTCGCAAGACCAAGTTATTCTCTATGGGGTGCTCTCGTATTATTTGTGAAGAAGAAAGATGGTTCCATGAGGTTATGTATAGATTATTGGCAACTCAATAAAGTAACTGTGAAGATCAAGTACCCGTTGCCAAGAATTGATGATTTATTTGACCAATTGAAGGGAGCCACAGTATTTTCCAAGATAGGCTTGAGGTCTGGATATTATCAGTTGAGAGTCAAGGACTCGGATGTGCCGAAAATTGCATTTCAGACGAGGTATGGCCACTATGAATTTTTGGTCATGCCTTTTGGTTTAACAAATGCCCCTACAGTTTTCATGGATTTGATGAATCGTATCTTCTGGTCGTATTTGGATAAATTTGTAGTAGTTTTTATCGATGATATATTGATCTACTCTCGGGATGAGAATGAACACGCTAAGCATTTGAGAATAGTTTTGCAAATTTTAAGAGATAAACAATTGTATGCCAAGTTTAGTAAAAGTGAATTTTGGCTTAAGGAAGTTGGATTTTTGGAGCACATTGTCTCGGGAGATGGAATTAGAGTCGACCTGAGTAAGATCTCAGCTATTGTAGATTGGAAGCCACTAAGGAATGTAACTGAAGTTAGGAGTTTTCTAGGCCTAGCTGGCTACTATAGGCGTTTTGTCAATGGGTTTTCCATGATAGCTACTTTGATGACGAGGCTATTGCAAAAAGATGTGAAGTTTGATTGGACAGAAAAGTGTCAACAGAGTTTTAAAAGATTGAAGGCGTTGTTGACCGAGGCTCCTGTTTTAGTGCAACTGAAGTCGGGAAAATAATTCGTGGTTTACAGTGATGCATCCATGAATGGATTGGGTTGTGTACTTATGCAAGAGGGCAAGGTGATAGCATATGCCTCTAGACAATTAAAGCCGCACTAGAAGAACTACCCGACTCACGACTTGGAATTAGCTGCAATTGTATTTGCACTAAAGATATGGAGAAACCATTTGTATGGTGAGAAATGTCGGGTGTTCACTGATCATAAGAGCCTAAAGTACTTGATGACTCAAAAAGAGTTGAACCTTAGGCAACGGAGATGGTTAGAGTTGATAAAAGATTACGAGTTGGTAATTGACTACCATCCGGGAAAGGCGAACGTGGTCACCGATGCCTTGAGTAGGAAATCATTGTTTATGCTGAGAGCCATGAACACACGAATGGCTTTGTCAGATGATGGTTCTATTCTAGCCGAGTTGAGAGCTAGACCATTATTTCTCCAAGAGATTTGTGAAGCTCAGAAAGGTGACAGTGATTTACAAGCCAAAAGAGTTCAATGTGAGTCAAATGTTGAGTCAGACTTTCAGATAAGTCCTGATGGATGTCTGATGTTCCGATATAGGGTCTGTGTACCCAGAGATGATGAAATTATACGAAATATTCTGCATGAAGCACATAGTGGATATTTGTCTGCACATCCAGGCAGCACGAAGATGTTTAATGATTTGAGGAAATGGTATTGGTGGTCGTGTATGAAGAAAGACATTTTCGAGTTCATTTCCAGATGCTTAATTTGTCAACAAGTGAAGGCTGAACATCAAGTACCTTCGGGTCTACTTCAGCCTATTATGGTTCCCGAGTGGAAATGGGACCCTATTACTATGGACTTCGTGACGGGTTTACCGTTATCACCGAAGAAGAGAGATGTTGTATGGGTCGTGGTCGATAGACTTACGAAGTCAGCCCATTTCATACCAGTACGAGTCGATTTTTTGCTTGATAAGTTGGCTGATTTGTATGTGTCAGAGATAGTAATACTTCATGGAGTACCGTTATCGATTATTTCAGATAGAGATCCGAGATTTACGTCACGGTTTTGGAAAAAGTTGCAAGAGGCCTTAGGTACAAAATTGAGCTTCAGTACAGCTTTCCATCCACAAACTGACGGACAGTCAGAGAGAGTAATACAGATACTTGAGGATATGCTTCGATGTTGTGTTTTGGAATTCCAAAGTAATTGGGAAAAATACTTACCGTTGGTGGAATTCGCCTACAACAACAGTTTTCAGTCAAGTTTGAAAATGGTGCCTTATGAAGCATTGTATGGGCGTAAGTGTCGAACGCCCTTTTATTGGGCAGAACTCCGAGAGAATCAGATTCACGGGGTCGATTTGGTCAGGGAAACTAAAGAGAAAGTAAAGGTGATACGTGAATGTCTGAAAGCGACCTCAGATAGACAAAAATCCTATTCGGATTTAAAAAGGAAAGAGATTGAGTTCCAAGTAGGTTACAAAGTGTTTCTGAAAGTATCACCATGGAGAAAAGTCCTCAGATTTGGCCGGAAAGGCAAATTGACTCCGCGTTTTATCGGACCTTATGAAATTACCGAGAGGATAGGACCAGTAGCTTAACGTTTGGCCTTGCCACCTGAGTTGGAAAAGATTCACGATGTCTTCCACGTGTTTATGTTACGTCGCTACCGATCAGACCCTTCGCATGTGATTGTACCATCAGAGGTAGAGATTCAACCGGTCATGACTTATGGCGAAAAGTCGGTTAAAATTTTGGCACGAGAAGTCAAGCAGTTGAGAAACAAAAGTATAGCCTTTGCGAAAGAGCTATGGCAAAGACATGCAATAGAATAGGCTACATGGGAGCCCGAGGAGGCTATGAGAAATCAATATCCCAACCTTTTCACCGGTAAGATTTTTAAGGGGGGAGAATTGTAACAGCCTGATTTAGGGGCTAGTCGGAACAGCGGTTTCGAAATCACTAATCTGAGGTTAAAGAAAATTATTTTTATATGAGTTATAGTATGATTGTATAAGTGCATGATAATTTTGGTGCTTTAGTTTTAGCGATTTCATGCTTAATCGCGAAAAAGGACTAAATCGCATAAAGTGCGAAAGTTCCATTTTATAAGCTAAAGGTGCCTATTAGCCATAGAATATTAATTGGATGCCTTTAATGTGCAATTTGACCCTTAGTTAGAGGGTGGCCGGCCATAGGGGGACAAAGAAGTCAAAATTAGTCAAAGTTGGTGTAGTAGGTGGATTAAATTGATGAAATAAAATAAAATAAAGAGAAGAAAAATATCACCTTTTCTGTAACACCCCTAACCCGTAACCATCGCCGGTTTAGGGTTAAGAGGCATTACCGGACAATCAGAAACTTTTACGAACATTTCGCATCATAAAGTATATCAACGTCATATAATAGAAAAATACAAGCATATAGTCCCTTAAAGAGGTCTTCGAGACCTTAGACATGCATTAGAACAGGGTTGGGACTAAACCGAGATCATACAAAATTTTTCTGAAAATCAAACATTTTTCAAAGTTACAAAGGTCACACGCCCGTGTGGGCAGGCCGTGTGCCTCACACGGCCTCAGACACGCCCATGTGTCTAAGCCGTGGCAAAATAGGGCATACATACTGACTTGTACACACGGCCTGAGACACCCCCGTGTGCCTCACCCGTGGTCGACACTGACTTGCACCACACGGCCAGTCACACGCCCGTGTGTCTAGCCCGTGGTCGAGTCTGACTTGTTTTGAAATACAACCACGAAGGACACGGTCGAGCCACACCCCCGTGTGCTCAACCCTGTGGGCAAATATAGGCCATTTACAAGGCCAATTTGCCAACCACACTTTGGGTTATACCTACAAGTATTATACCAATTCAAATCATATCTCCAATGCAAACAAAACTTACCAAAATGACCATCTTTTCTAGCCATTCAAGAACATATCAATCATACCAACTTATGTGCCATTTAGTTCAATCTAATCATAAGCATTTCTAAGTAGAATCCATCCTTCAACTTACCAATTCTTTATGACATCTTTTCATCTATAATATACCAACTTTGCATCAAAAAACATAGATCAAATATTACCATATGCACATCCATTTACAAGCCATATCACATAGCTTATATATACAACTCAAAACATCAACTATTTCAACTAGACTATACATGCTATACTTAAATATTTACACTTTCAAAAGGTACCAAAATAGAGTTTGATAGTGTGGTGATGGTCCTTGATGATTCCCGAGCCTTCCGTAGCTTTAACAATCTATAAAACAATGCAAACACACACAAAGTAAGATTTCAAAAGCTTAGTAAGCCATATACAAATAAACTTATCATATAAACATTCATAATTCATACAAGATCATTAACATAACTCAATTGCAAATTAATAATTCTTCTTTGGCCCATTTGTTTAGTCATTGCTTACGAATAAATCATATCTCCAACTATCTCTTTTGTTCAAAACACATTCATACATATATCACATTTTGTCTCAACAAATCTATGTACATATCTCACTTATGCACATTCACATATACTTACCTTTTATACTCAATCATAGCATACACTTCAAACATACCTGAAACGACCATACATTTCACATGGTCTTTCATATCTCGGAATTTGCCCGTAGAACCATTCGGAATCAAATAGGATACTCGGAATACTCGTACAATGCCAACGTCCTAGACGTGGTCTTACATGTAATCAAATATTGATGCCACTGTCCCAGACAGGGTCTTACACGAATCAAATACGATGCCAATGTCCCAGACATTGTCTTACACGTAAATCTCAAAACGACACGAACGTCCCAGACGTGGTCTTACACAATATAACATATCAAAAATCTATGTCATGACATATGAATCCTATCTATTCCTAAGGTTCGTACGGGACTTTTCGGACTTTGACACCTTGTCGATACTTTCTCGGATCTCATGTGTATATCTTTCGTAATCATTCATCACAATTCAATTTCATACGAACATAAATAAATCAATTCAAATACATTTATTTGTATATAGACTTACCTCGTATTTGGGATAAACGAACGGATTCAACTACTCAATCACTTTCGACTTTCCTCGATCTAAATCCGTTTTCTTTGGTTCTTGATCTATACATATTCAAATTTAACTCATTTTTTCACCAAATCATTCAATTTAATCCAAAAACACACATTTAGGAAAATTTACAATTTAGCCCTCACATTTTCACACTTTGACATTTAAGTCCCTATTTCTCAAAATCACAAAAGTTACAAAATTTCATATTACCCATGCTTGGTCGAATATTCATGTAATTCATATAAGCCCATTTATTTCATTTATTTCACATTTTACTCCCTCAAAATATTATTTTTGACAATTTAATCCAAATTACTCAAATTCACCAAAAATCCAAAGACAAAACATGTTAATCTAACACATATATTTCATATTTCATCAACTAACATCACAAAGCTCAAGCATTCATCAATGGCACTTTTCAAAATCATCATCAAATTCCAAAATTAAGGCATGGGTTTTGTAGTACTCGAAGCAACGATTACAAAAACGTAGAAATTATCAAAAACCGTAGTAAAACATACCTTAATCTAGCCAAAATGTGTGCCGAATACCATGAGAGCTTAAACCCTTCTTCTTTTTCTTATTTTCGGTGGTGGATGGACACAAATGATGATAAAAATGTTTTATTTTATGTTTTAATTAACTTATTATCACATTTACTAATTTACCCATAATGAACTTATTATAAAATCATATAACAATAATCCTTAACCGTCCTTCCCTAAATAAAATGGCCTAGTTCTATTTTAAGGCCTTCATATTAAAAGAACATAACATCAAAGCACTTTAACAATTATCAAGGCACTTTTGCATTTTCTGCGATTAAGCCCTTTTCTAAAATTAAGCACACAAACAATAAAATTAATTCATGAAACTTTCACACATATCAATTCACATACGATAAACACAAAAAATAATATTAAAATATTTTTTTGACTCGGATTTGTGGTCCCAAAACCACTATTCTGACTAGGGTCTAAACTGGACTGTTACAATTCTCCCCCTTAGGGATTTTTGTCCCCAAAAATCTTACCGTTAAACAGGTTAGGATATTGTTGTCTCATAGAATTTTTGGGCTCCCACGTAGCCTCTTCCACTCCGTGTCGATGCCACAGTACCTTTACTAACGAGATTTTCTTATTTCGCATTTCTTTAACCTCGTGAGCTAAGATATGAATCGGTTCTTCTTCATAAGTCATATCGAATCGGATCTTAATCTCAGACGGAGAAATCAGATGCGAGGGATCGGATCTGTATCGTCGAAGCATTGACACGTGAAACACATTATGAATCTTTTCTAGCTATGGTGGTAGCAATAATCTGTACACAAAAGGTCTGATGCGCTCAGTAATTTCATACGGCCCAATGAACCTCGGACTCAATTTGCCTTTTCTGCCAAAACGAAGTATTTTCTTCCACAGAGACACTTTCAAGAACACTTTATCACCGATCTCAAATTCGATATCTTTTCGTTTCAAGACTGCATAGGATTTCTGTCGATCTGATGCGGCTTTCAAACTATCACGAATCACTTTCACCTTCTGTTCAGTTTATTTGATCAAATCAACCCCGTGTATCTTATTTTCACTGAGCTCGGTCCAATACAAAGGTGTTCGACATTTGCATCTGTACAAAGCCTCATAAGGTGCCATTTTGATGCTCGATTGAAAACTATTATTATACGCAAACTCAATCAATGGAATTCCCACGTACCATCAAACTCAAGAATACAACATCTCAACATATCCTCGAGAATCTAAATAATTCACTCGGATTGACCATCCGTCTGTGGTTGAAAAGCAGTACTGAAGTGGAATTTCGTACTTAAAGCCTCTTACAGTTTCTTCCAAAATCGCAAAGTAAACCTCGGATCTCTATCAAACACAATAGATAGTGGTACCCCATGCAACATCACAATATCAGAAATGTATAACTGAGCTAACTTATCAAGCGAATAATCCATTCTCACCGGAATAAAATGAGTTGATTTCATCAATCTGTCAACTACGAACAAAATTGCGTCTTTCTTTCTCGGAGTCAATGGCAACCCTGAAATGAAATCCATCGTTACTCTATCCCATTTCCACTCAAGAATCATAATCGGTTGTAACAAACTAGATGGCACTTGATGTTCAGCTTTAACTTGCTGACAGACTAAACATTTCGAAACAAAGTCAGAGATGTCTCGTTTTATACCAGGCCACCAATAAAATGGCTTTAAATCATGGTACATCTATGTACTTCCCGGATGAACAGATAGACGACTGCTATGAGCTTCTTTTAATATCGACTGAATCAACTCTGAATTCCTTGGAACACAAAGTCGATTTCGAAATCTCAAACAATCATCAACATCAACTCAAAATTCCGAATCAGAGTTCAAATCACACTGAGCTCGCTCCGCTAGCATTTTATTATCAACTTTTTGAGCATCACAGATTTGATGTAAGAAAAATGTTTTTGCTTTCAACTCAGCCGAAACTGAACCATCATCAGACAAGTCTACATGAGTTGTAACACCCCTTACCCGTATCAAACACCAGGACAGGGTACGAGGCATTACCGAACTTATCTAACTTTAACATATATTCTCAGTTATAAAATTTTGTTTCAACATTATCACTTTTCATTCATATTCTTAACATCCTCATTATGGGCTTACGAGGCCCTAAACATGCATTCGGGAGGTTTCGGGATTAAACTGGAAACTTTTGAGCACTTAGAAAATTTTTGCCTCAAATAGGGCCACACGCCTGTGTGGAATGGAACACGCCCGTGTAGGCAAGCCGTTTGGTCACACACGACCATGTTTCTAGCCCGTGCAGAATTTATTTTTCATTTCAAACCTACAGGGGTTTTCACACGGCCGGACACACGCCCGTGTCTGTGGCCCGTGTCCCTCACACGGCCTAGACACGCCCGTGTCCTCACCCGTGTGTAAAAACCTGGGTATTCTATTTATGACGTCAACAAACCCTTAATAGCACACGGCCTAGGCACACGCCCGTGTACTAGTCCGTGTGGTAAATCAAATTCTCGCAAATTTGATGCAGGGGACAAACGGCCTATTAGCACACCCGTGGGATTGGCCGTGTGTCACACACGGCCTAGACACAGGCCCGTGTGTTAACCCGTGTGGAAAATTAGAAGGCTATTTTCCTAGCCTATTGCCACCCTGAAACATAAACACATATATGCCAACAAAAGCAACACATAATATGGCAATAATACACTATGAAGACTCACAAATCATCATTCATACTCTTCATACAACTCAACATCATTAAGATATAAAACTTGACCAATATTGACCAATTTCTAATGGCCATTTACAAAATGAGTGTATAACATTAATAGCCAACACTTTGGCTTTCAAATATGACATAACACAAAATGACCAAGTTCCTATGCATGCCATACTCAAAATGAATCAACTTTACTATACCAAAAGAATAGTTGATAGTGTGATCCGAGCTCCGACGTCCTACGATCTCCGAGCTAGCTTGGCAAAACTACAAGGAAAGGGGAAAATAAAAGGGGTAAGCATATAGCTTAGTA
This sequence comes from Gossypium sturtianum, assembly GCA_025698515.1. Classification (NCBI taxonomy): domain Eukaryota; kingdom Viridiplantae; phylum Streptophyta; class Magnoliopsida; order Malvales; family Malvaceae; genus Gossypium; species Gossypium sturtianum. Next base: position 84,764,149 of record CM046944.1, read on the forward strand.
AGTTTGCATGAACTAAAATAGCAACATAAATACTCAAGGTAAAATCCATTCATCTCATAGAACAATAACAACACGAGTTCTCAAGTACTTTAACATACTTACTCATACTTACGCTTACCCATTAAATACCACATTAGGGTCTCATAACTCGTATTTTACTTATGGTACCTGTATCACTTCATCACATAATTTAGCACTTATACTATCATGAACACAAACTTGTATCATTATCATCCTCAACATAAATGTAACTCTTTGTCATCTATGTATAGCTATGCTCTTACCATCTTTGCATACTTAACTCTTTTGCCCGTTGAATTTCTCGGAATACCGGAGGATACTCAATCTCATCATTCTTGTATCATGATGCCAATGCCATATCCCAGATATGGTCTTACATGGGATCACCTCTTGATGCTGATGCCATATCCCAGATATGGTCTTACACGGGATCTCTTAACTCGATGTCGATGCCATGTCCCAGACATGGTCTTATACGAGATCGTACATAGATGTCGATGCCATATCCCAGATATGGTCTTACACGAGATCTTCCTTTGGTGCTGAGGCCAAGTCCTAGACATGGTCTTATATAAGACCTTCCTTATTCGGTGCCGATGCCATATCCCAGACATGGTCTTATACGGGACCTTCCTTATTTGATGCCGATGCCATGTCCCAGACATGGTCTTATACAGGATCTACATTCGGTGCCAATGCCATATCCCAGATATGGTCTTATACGGGACCTACATTCGGTGCCGATGCCATGTCCCAGACATGGTCTTATACGGGACCTTCCTTATCTCATGTCATGACATAGGTTTCCTCGTTATTCCGAATCTTCAATCGGGACTTAGACTTAATACATCCTCATTTCAATCTCATCGAAGCATCATAAATTAACTTCATGGAATTTATATACATTTCTCATAAAATAAAATAATTACAAGTATAATAACATTGTATAGCTTTAATTTCATACAAACTTACCTCGGTACTCAAAATGTGTGTAGCTGTTCAATTTAGTCTAACACCTTGTTCTTGCCTCGGTTTCAGTCCGGGCTTCGTATTTCTTGATCTATAATAACAACTTCACTGGTTTAATACTCACATTGACTAAATTGAATCATGAATCACACTTTGGAAAAATTACAAATTTGCCCATAAACTTTCTCATATTTACACTTTTGCCTCTAGGCTCATAAAATGATTTTTATTCAACTTCCTTGTATTTCAAGTCTAGTCAAATCATTTTCTTAACTACAAAAACCTTCAATTTTTCACTATTTCACTCATGTATGACCATTTTTATAACTTTTGCAATTTGGTCCTTTTATGTATTTTTCATGAAAATCACTTACAAAAAGATGTTTATCATACATCAAACTTTCATATTCTTCCTTAGAACATCAAAATACATGCATGTCTTACATGGGTAAAATTTTGAATATAAACCCTAGCTCAAAATATAGCTAGAAATAGCTAAATCGAGCTACGAGGATCTAAAAAATATGAAGAACATTAAAAACGGGGCTAGGATGCACTTACTATCAAGCTTGGAAGTTGAAGAAACCCTAGCTATGGCTCCTAAGTGATTTTCGGCCATGTGAGAAGAAGATGGACACAATTTTTACTTCTTTTTCCCTTTTTAATCTTTTATTTACCAAATGACAAAAATGCCCTTAATGGTCATTTCTTGAGATTTTTCCTTCCCATGTCTATTTTTGTCCATCATAATCTATATTGGTCTAATTGCTAATTAAGGACCTCTAATAATTTTTATAATTCTATTTCATACTTGATTCTTCTAGAATCTCATATTTTCTAATCTTTGCAATTTAGTCCTAATGGACAAATTGATAACTAATTAATAAAATTTCCTTATAAAATTTTCACACAATTATGCAACCACATCATAAGCCTCATAAAAATTACAAAACACATATTTCTACTTCGAATTTGTGGTCTCGCAACCACTATTCCGACTAGGCCCTAAATCGGGCTGTTATAATTCTCCCCCCTTAGGGATTTGCGTCCCCAAAAATCTTACCGGTAAAAAGGTTTGGGTACTGGTTTCTCATAGCCTCCTTAGGCTCCCATGTAGCCTCTTCTACGCCATGTCCTTGCCATAATACTTTCACGAGAGCTATACTTTTATTCCTTAGCTGTTTAACTTCCCGTGCTAGAATTTTAACCGGTTCTCCGCCATATGTCATGTCGGGTTGAATTTCAACCTCTGTCGGTGTAACCACATGCGAAGGGTTTGATCGGTAACGTCGCAGCATAGACACATGGAACACATCATGTATCTTTTCCAACTCAGATGGCAAAGCCAATCGATAAGGTACCGACCGTATCCTCTCGGTAATCTCATATGGTCCGATAAAATACGGACTCAATTTGCCTTTCCGGCCAAACCTGAGAACTTTCTTCCATGGTGACACTTTCAGAAACACTTTATCACCAACTTGAAATTCGATCTCTTTCCGTTTCAAGTCCGAGTAGGATTTTTGTCTATCAGAAGCAACTTTTAAACAATCACGGATTACCTTTACCTTTTCTTCGGTTTCTCTAACCAGATCGACTCCGTGAATCTAGTTTTCCTTGAGTTCAGTCCAATACAAAGGGGTTCGGAACTTACGCCCATACAAAGCCTTATAAGGCGCCATTTTCAAGCTCGACTGGAAACTGTTATTGTATGCAAACTCTACCAATGGTAAATACTTTTCCCAGCTGCCCTGAAACTCAAGAACACAACACCGGAGCATATCCTCAAGTATCTGTATTAATCTCTCTAACTGTTCGTCAGTTTGTGGGTGAAAAGCCGTACTAAAACTCAGATTTGTGCCCAAAGCTTCTTGCAAGTTTTTCCAAAATCAGGATGTGAATCTCAGATCTCTGTCCGATATAATCGACAAAGGCACTCCATGAAGCCTTACAATCTCATAAACATACAAGTCTGCCAACTTATCAAGTGAATAGTCAACGCATACAGGTATGAAGTGGGCCGACTTCGTAAGTCAATCTACCACCACCCATACGACATCTTTCTTACTCGGCGTCAACGGCAAACCCGTTACAAAGTCCATAGTGACACGGTCCTATTTCCACTTGGGAACCATAATAGGTTGAAGAAACCTGAAGGTACTTGGTGTTCAGCTTTCACTTGTTGACAAATCAAACAACTTGATACAAACTCAGAAATATCTTTCTTCATACTCAGCCACCAATACCATTTCTTCAAATCGTTATACATTTTTGTACTGGCCGGATGTACAGATAGACATCTGCTATGTGCCTCGTGTAAAATCTTTCGAATAAGCTCTTCATTCCTTGATACACAGACTCTATCTCTAAACATCAGACTTCCATCAGAAATAATCCAAAAGTCAGACTCAACACCCGACTCGCACTGAACCCTTTTAGCTTGTAAGTCACTGTCATCTTTCTGAGCCTCATAAATCTCTTGAAGGAACATCTGTCTAGCCCTCAACTCAGCTAGAATGGAACCATCATCTGACAAAATCACCCGTGTATTCATAGCTCTCAATGCAAATAGAGATTTTCTACTCAAAGCATCGGCGACTACATTCGCCTTTCCCGGGTGGTAGTCAATGACCAGTTCATAGTCTTTTATCAGCTCTAACCATCTTCGCTGCCTTAAGTTCAATTCCTTCTGAGTCATCAAGTACTTTAGGCTCTTATGATTGGTGAATATCCGACATCTTTCACCATACAAATGGTGTCTCCATATCTTCAAAGCAAACACAATGGCAGCCAACTCCAAATCATGTGTCGGGTAATTCTTTTCATGCGGCTTTAACTGTCTAGAGGCATATGCTATCACCTTGCCTTCTTGTATAAGCACACAGCCCAATCCATTCAGGGATGCATCGCTGTAGATCAAAAATTCTTTTCCCGATTCAGGTTGCACTAGAACTGGGGCCTCAGTCAATAATGCCTTTAATTTCTCGGAACTCTGTTTGCATTTCTCTGTCCATTCAAACTTTACATCTTTCTATAATAGCCTCGTCATCGGAGTGGCTATCATAGAAAATCCTTTGACAAAACGTCTGTAATAGCCAGCTAGGCCTAGAAAACTTCTAACCTCTGATACATTTCTTTGTGGTTTCCAATAACCAATAACTGAAATCTTACTTGGGTCTACTCGGATTCCATCTCCCGAGATAATGTGCCCCAAAAATCCAACCTCTTTGAGCCAAAACTCACTCTTGCTAAACTTGGTATACAACTGATTATCTAGTAAAATTTGTAAAACCGTCCTCAAGTGGTCGGCATGCTCATTCTCATCACGAGAATATATCAGTATATCATCAATAAAAACCACAACAAATTTATCCAAATATGGCCGAAAGATGCTATTCATTCAATCCATAAACACGGCATGGGAATTTGTTAAACCGAAAGGCATGACTAAGAATTCATAGTGCCCGTACATTGTCCGAAATGCGGTTTTTGGCACATCTGAGTCTTTGACCCTCAATTGGTAATAACCGGACCTCAAATCTATCTTGGAAAACACCGTGGCTCCTTTCAATTGATCAAAAAAATCGTCGATCCTTGGCAATGGGTACTTATTCTTCACAGTAGCCTTATTAAGCTGCCGGTAATCTATACATAATCTCATGAAACCATCTTTCTTTTTCACAAATAGCACTTGAGCACCCCACAGAGAATAGCTCAGTCGTGCAAAGCCTTTGTCTGTCAACTCTTGCAACTGTGCCTTCAATTCTTTCAACTCAGTTGGAGCCATTCGGTACAGAGCAATCGATATAGGTGCAGTACCAAGGGCTAACTCAAAGCCAAATTCAATTTCTCTAATCGGAGGCAACCCTGGCAGCTCTTCTGGGAATACATCTGGATACTCACCTACTATTGATATTGATTCAATTCTTAACTCAGTTTCTTTGGCATTCATCACAAAGGCAAGATATGCTTCGTATCCCTTTCTTACATATTTCTAGGCAGACATATGAGAGATCATTACAGGCAGTCTGTCTTGTTTATCTGATTCAACACGAAGGGTGTCCCCGTTTTCACATCTCAATTCAATGTATTTCTTTCCATAATTTACTGTCACATCATGAGCGGTTAACCAGTCCATACCAAGAATTATATCGAATTCATCAAATGGCAATAACATGAGATTGGCCTTAAAATAATGACCTCTAATCATCAATGGGCAATCTTTGCATACCTTATCAACTAATACACTTTTGCCAAAAGGATTGGACACTTGTATCACAAACTCGGTAGGCTCTACAGACATGCTCATACTAGTTACTAATTTCATGCAAATATATGAGTGGGTAGATTGTAACACCCTAAACCCAGCCCAAAAGTTAGGCCCGAATATGGCGTGTCACATTGAAGTGTTTTTCGAAAACCATGTTTTCATTGAAAACCGTCCTTAATATTTACAAACTAAAGTCTCAGTTTGTGTTCGTTCAATTTCAAAACGTGGTTCATTGAAAAGTTAATCACTTTTAAAACATCATTAACTTTGTTAAAAATCTCTTTTAGTTGCGGAAGCTAATTTAAGGTGAAGAATTTTAAAATGTATGTTTTTTTTTAAACAGTAATTGGGTTGAAAACTCATCTACGCCTAACAGATATAAAACGTATCAAAATCCCAAATTTAGAATTAAATCCAGAGAGGCCTTATTACAGAAATTAAAGCCCAAAATGGAATTTAAAACATGTATAAAGTCTAGCGCATAACAGTCGCAGTCGTGTGGTCACTTCTGAGTCCCTCGCAGCACCGATTCTCCTGACGCTAGGGATTACCTGCACAGTTAAAAATGGGGCGAGTTTACGAAAACTCATTGTGTAATCCCCTTACTAGAGTAACAGCCAAAGATATCTGTAAAAGAACTCGAAATACCTGGGCAAAAGCCCTTTAACAAAGAATAAAGATGCAGTCTAGTTCAGAGCATACGTGGGCCAAAGCCCATTATAATATCATTTGGGTCACAGCCCAAAATAGAATCAATTGGGCCTAGCCCAAACCAATAACAGAACAAGTGGCCCTAAGCCCAGTACAATGACAAATCTCATAAACAGATATGCAACAGTATGAGGATGCATCCCACCCCAATCCAGCCAACACACCACCCGTACCAACCCTACACTCCTGTGGGGATAAAATCAACCCACCCAGCCAACACACCAAGCTTAGCACCGGTTGCGGCACTAAGTCAACAGAACGGCTCGGTGCCATGGACAAAACGGCTAAAAGCCATAAACAGAATGGTAATAAACCATAATCAGGATGGCTCAAAGCTATCGATAACTGTAATAAATTTGGCACATAGCCATCAGCGACGGTAATATAATTGGTACATAGCCACAGGTAATTATGATCGACACAGAGCCATCAATATATATGTTAGGCACATAGCCACGGGTAAATACGATTGGCACAAAGCCATAATGAAGATGGCATAGAGCCATATTTAGGTTGGCACATAGCCATAATCAGATTACGCGGCTTTAAGCCGTCCGTCGGTCCACAGTCGTCTCATGCGACCCGTGCGACCTTAACAGATCAATACTAGATCCACAATCGTCTCATGCGACCCGTGCAACCCTATCAGAACTTCCTCCGTATCAATGTCCCCACCCCATGTAATATGTCGTGTATGTCATGCTCAATCATTACATGTGTATGCAAAATGGCCATGCTCAGTAAAGTCATTTAAATACATATTAAAAGCATATCAGTCACACGACCACAGTCAAGTCAGTTAAAACACAGCCATACGATCACAGTCAAATCAGTCAAATTCATAGTCTAAGTCAGTCATTTACCCACAAGGGCAAAATAGTCATTTTACCCTATAAGGGTATTTTAGTCATTTCACAAATCGAGGGTGTTTCAGTAATTTCACAATCTGAAGGTGTTTCGGTAATTTTACAATCAGGGGGTATTTCAGTAGTTTTACAATTCGAGGGTATTTCGGTAATTTTACAAATCGGGGGTATTTCGGTAATTTTACAATCTGAAGGTATTTCGGTAATTTTACAATTCGAGGGTATTTCGATAATTTTACAATCCGAGGGTATTTCGGTAATTTTACAATCGAGGGTATTTCGATAATTTTACAAATCGGGGTATTTCAGTAATTTCACAAATCGAGGTATTTCGGTAATTTCACAAATTGAGGGTATTTCGGTAATTTCATAAATTGAGGGTATTTCGGTAATTTCACAAATTGTGAGTATTTTGGTAATTTCACAAATCGCAGGTATTTCGGTAATTTTGCAAATCGGGGTCTCAACGACCCAACAGAATGTCCACCGTCGTCTCGAGCGACTTAAGTAACCTAAACAGTCACAACGGTGTAAATGGGCCTGAGGCCCATTACTCGGCCCAAGTGGACCCACACGCTCGTGTGGCCCAATTAGCCCAGAAATAGCCACGTCTATACGAACAGCACAGTTCAAACCAATGGAAACCATATAACATGCATTTTATTCGTGTGGGGCCCACTAGCCCATTGGGCCCACACGGCCCATTTCGGCCCCAACGCGGCCCAAAACAATCTAAGCCCATGAGAACGGTCATGGTGGCCTCAACCATCTTATGCCTATTTTCGTGGGCTCGGTCCACCACACGTGCGATCACACGCTCGTGCGGCATCATTCGCCGGTATTTTGCCTTTTCGGCATTTTTTTGATCTACGATCAGAAGGAGTGTGGCTACACACACTCTATCGGCTTCCTCGCCAACTAGCGAATACAGGGTACTGTTACACACCTGATCACGTAGAGTACTAAAAATTCCTGATCGCCAGAACCTATATTCAAACATAACATTCCGTTAATCACTTAACAAATAGTGTTAGAAAAACTCTTAACAACCACTTAACCGAGAGGTCAACTACCACTTGCCTTGACTAGATCGGTCGACTGTGATTAGCTTACTTGAACCAGAGTTTGGTGTAGCCACCCTTCTGCATCCGGGCGGAAAGTCCCGAATAGCCGACACCGCACGCCTCTTAAACTTGGGAGTAGAGGCTACGCGCTCAATCTCAGCCGGCACCTTTGCCATCACTTTATTATTAGCACCCTGCTCACCCATCGGAAGTTCTAAGACCCAAAAGAACATACACATAGGAGAAAGGAGAAGAATCGGTAATAAGGGATCGCACCATTTGGCTTAAACAGTAAAAGAGAGAACTGAAAGGAACCGAGAGACTTACCGATTAATAGAGATTACTAGCCAAATCAGAAATAGGAATGGAGAGAGTACGGAATGTAGGAGTAGAGAATCCTTAAACCAAGACTAAACCGTTAGAGGTTAGAGAGGGGAACAAAAATAGATTTAGCCAGAAGTGAAGAGTATAATCACTTACCAAGCAACAAGGTATTCGGCTATTACTCAAGAAGAGAGGAAACAGAAGAAACCTTATTCGATTTAGCAAAAGAGAAGAAGAAGAATGCCAATTCGGCAGTGAGAAAATGTGAAGAAGAAAAGAGAAATTTCAAGGGAGAATTCGGCACTTGGTATATGTGTTTCGACAAAAGTGAACTGAAAAGAGAAAGACCCGAATGGTCAAAAATGCTACACGAGATGCCACAAAGAGAGAAAACCCGAAACGAAAAAAAAAAGAGAATCCCAACACAGTAGAGAAGGAATTCGACTTCCGCACTCTCACCTTGGCGAAAAATGCTCCAAATGGTTCCCCTAGCCAAATTTGCACATAGAAGTTGTACAATTCGGCCTCTACACTCCTCTCCTCCAAATCCCTTGAAAATCTCCTCAAATCCCTCAACACCTCTAATTTGAAACACTTTCAAACTCCTCCAAATCTTTATCCCAAGAATCACTCCCCCAAGACCAATTCCACAACCACCTGAGCAGAATCCCACTACAACACAACCACTAGGCGTCACAACTACAAAATAAAACCTCCCTTGCTTATCCCAAGACTTGAACCTCAGATTTCTTGCCAGCTGTAAGGCCACCTTGCCACTAGGCCACAAGCTCCTCTTGTGTCACCTTTTACCATATTTTATTCTTAAAGCCTACTTACTTACTCCCAGAGTTTTATTCACCTACAACCAAAATTTTTGCTAAAGCCCAGGTTTAAACCCAGGACTTCCCAGACATCCCAAAACACTCCAAACTCACTTAACCATCAAAGCAAACAATCAATTGTGTCATTTCCTAGTTCACATGAACTTTTATGCACAGTTTCCCAAATGTTCCCTTGCTCAAGGCCCAATACTTCTAGGCCCAAATTCCGGGGCGTTACAATTCTGCCCCCTTAAAGAAATTTCATCCTTGAAGTTTCCAACTATCAGAATAGTCACTTATCCTAGCCTACCACACTACGCTCTCACTGCACACTCTGATCCTAATAATACAAGGACGCACCACACCATCTATCCATCGGAGCGGATGGATATCACACGCATATCACTTCCAGATTACACACGGAATAAATACCAAATCTAACTTTAAGTGTAGCAATACAGTCTAATATCTATCTACTACTTTTCAATCGAAAACAAACAACAGTTTTAGAAACTTACGGATTCAGCGCCGGAGACTCGGTGTACCACACTTTCAAAAAAATGGTCAATACAACATTTCAGAACTTCAAATCTTTTCAAGCCTTTTTGAAACAATACTTTTAGAAATTCAATTTTAAAGACCCAATCCACAGTCGAGTTTTGTAATCTAGCTCTGATACCACTAAATGTAACACCCCAAACCCAACCTAGAAGTTAGGCCCGAACCTGGCGTGTCACATTGAAGTGTGTTTCGAAAACCATGTTTTCATTGAAAACCCTCCTTAATATTTACAAACTAAAGTCTCAGTTTGTGTTCGTTCAATTTCAAAACGTGGTTCATTGAAAAGTTAATCACTTTTAAAATGTTATTAACTTCGCTAAAAATCTCTTTTAGTTGCGGAAGCTAATTTAAGGTGAAGAAGTTTAAAACGTATATTTTTTTTTTAAACAGTAATTGGGTTGAAAACTCGTCTACGCCTAACAGATATAAAACGTATCAAAATTCCAAATTCAGAATTAAATCCAGAGAGACCTTATTACAGAAATTAAAACCCAAAACATAATTTAAAACATGTATAAAGTCCAGAGCATAACAGTCGCAGTCGTGTGGTCAACTCTCAGTCCCTCGCAGCATCGATCCTCCTGACGCTAGGGATTACCTGCACAGTTAAAAATGGGGTGAGTTTACGAAAACTCAGTGTGTAATCCCCTTACTAGAGTAACAGTCAGTATATAGAAACACAACTCGAAACATTCTTGGCCAAAGCCCTTTAACAGTAACAGTATAGTCCAATTCAGAGCATACGTGGGCCAAAGCCCACTACAATATCATTTGGGTCACAGCCCATAACAGAATTAATTGGGCCTAGCCCAAACCAATAACAGAACAAGTGGCCCTCAGCCCAGAACAATGACAAATCTCATAAACAGATATACAATAGTATGAGGATGCATCCCACCCCGATCCAGCCAATACACCACCCGTACCAATCCTACACTCCTGTAGGGATAAAATCGACCCACCCAGCCAACACACCAAGCTTAGCACCGGTTGCGGCACTAAGTCAACAGAACGGCTCGGCGTCGTGGAAAGAACGACTAAAAGCCATAAATAGAATGGTTATAAACCATAATTAGGATGGCACAGAGCCATAATCAGGATGGCGCAAAGCTATCGATAACTGTAATAAATTTGGCACATAGCCATCAGCGGCGGTAATATAATCGGCACACAGCCACGGGTAATTATGATTAACACAGAGTCATCAATATATATGTTAGGCACATAGCCACGGGTAAACACGATTGGCACAAAGCCATAATCAAGATGGCACAGAGCCATATTTAGGTTTGCACAGAGCCATAATGTAACGCCCCAAATTTTGGGCCTAGTAGAATTGGGCCTATTGGGCCTTGGGCAAGGGAGCATTTAAAATTTTTTTGAGAATAAGAGAACGGCACTAATGCGAGTTGGACCTATTAGGTGAGTGATTTTGGAAGGCTAGGGGGCTTCCATGAAGTCCCGAGTTCAAACCTGGGCTTTAGGAAATATTTTGGTTTTAGGTGAGTAAAACCCTAGGAGTAAGTAAGTAGGCTTTAAGAATAAATTGTGGGAAAAAAATGACACAAGGAAGTGAGTGGTCAAGTGGCAAGGCGTCATTAAGGTTGCAAGGGAGCATGGGTTCAAGTCTTGGCACTTGCAATTCATTTTGATTTCCTTTTAAATGAACTTAGACTTTGGCCCATAGACTTATATTTAGTTGTGCTTGTTTTGTTACACAAGGATTCTACTGGTACAGGTGGCAAGTGGCGTGTGGAGTGTCCTAATGGTCTGAGGTTCGAAACCCCTTGCACGCGAAAGGTGACTATTTTGCTAATTTGGGACGGTTTTGGAAGATTGATGGAGGGATCCCATATCGGGAAGCTAGCGTGAGAGTAAGCGAGAAGCTGGCTTTAAATAGAGCGGTCTATGAGGAGAGTAAGGATACCTTGGTTGGCGTTTGGGCATAGGAGTGTTCGGAGCGCGGATTAACTCCAGATCCCTATCAGGTGTGTATTTCGCACTACTCTAGCTATAGAGCGGAAAATGCCGAAATGCCGGTCACACGGCGTTGGTAGCCACACAAGCATGCGAGCACACGTGTGGGAGCATCAACACGATAGTTGAGGCCATCATGAATGTTCTTGTGGGTTTAGGCTGTTTGGGCCATGATGGGTCGAAAGGGGCCATGTGGGGCCAATGGGCCCGTGGGCCTAATCGGATAAGTTGTATGATTGTATAGTAAATATTGGACTAGACTAGGTGAATATCATATATGTGGTTAGATTTGGGCTAAATGGGCCACACGAGCGCGTGGGCTCATTTGGGCCGAGAATGGGCTCTGGGCCCATTCGCATCGTTATCTCGTTTCTTCCTGTTAGGGTGATCGGTTACTTTGTGGTTGTGATTTAAGGATTCGTGATGACTCTGGTTCTGTAAGATCGTGTTCTTGATGAGCAAAGGGGATTCTAGCCATAGGGTGGCGGCAAAGGTGCCAGCCGAGACTGTGCACATAGCCTCCACTCCCAAGTTTAAGCGGCATAGGGTGTCAGCGGTTCGGGACTTTTCGCCTGGATATGGAAGGGTGACAGCATCAAACTTTGGTTTAACTAGGCAAATCGCAGTAGATCGTTCTAGTGAAGGTGAAGGCGCTTGAGATTATTTAGTACTCTATGTGATAAGGTGTGTATCCTTATACACTGTTCCGATTGTTAATCGGTTGAAAAGCTGAAGGTGCGTATATTGTTTTATCTTGATTGTTATTCGGCATTATGCCGAAAAGCTGAAATACCGACTAACGATGCCATACGAGCGTGTAATCACGCGTGTGGTGAACCGAGCTCACGGAGCATGAGCGTGTGATGAGGAAGGCTACCATGAACGAATTCATGGGCTTGGGCCATAGTGGGCCACTTGGAATGGAATGGTCCTCGATGGGCCCAATGGGCCGTAAGGCCTGCAAATGCAAGTTAGACTGTCGAATGGGAGATAGGGAGTGTAGCAGGCCCAATTTGCCCGGTCCGTTAACCAAACACAAAAACCAAAACCAAATAAAAAAAAACCTAATAATAACAGTCCAGTCCTTTTATACAAACCCAATAAATTAAACTAACCCAAATTGTTTACAAACCCCAGCCCAAACATGAAGCCCAATTTACACTACCAAAATTTCAGCCCAAAATTTATAACCCAAATACAAAATTAGCCTAAATACAAGAAAATGAATAAGGCCCAATCTGGTTCCTAGGGACCCGAATACAGAAATGATCCAGAAGCTTCTGAGGTTTTCTGGCGCTTCAGTTCGCGTCGCAGCTCCCCACGCGCGCCCCTTTGGCTTATCGTGTAACATCCCCAAACCCGGCCTATTCACTACGACCGAATCTGGTTATGTTAGTGAAAATATTTTAGACTTAGAATAAAATAGTAAAAATTTATTTGCTCTTGGAAACCATGTTCTTTTGAAATTATAGCCACATGTTTAATAATTCCATAATTGAATAAGTAAGTTATAAAAATATATCCATCGTCACATAGTGTTTCAATTTGAACAAACCATCATAGAGTTGATAATAAAATAATACCAAAAATAATAAAATAAATCCTTATTACAACCATTATTTAAAAGAAATACTTAATATTTAATAAAACTAAAAACAACGCCTTCGGCATGGGCCACCATGTGTCCTCTCCGATCCGGTCCATCTCATGAATCACCGAAATGTTTGGAAAATAATTGGGTGAGTCACGGACTCGATGCATAACCACAACACATATTTCCATCCGTATGGGCTTGGCCCATACCCACACACGACCATCAAAACAAATCATGCAAGAATGCATCTCGCCCAACCTACTATCCAACCGTGACACCAACCTTAGCGGACTCCCGCCTAAGGCCGTGGCTAATCCACCGATCACAACCGAGTGATCCCACATATGTTACCTCGCGGACCTGCTTTGCACAAGGCCGTGGGTGAGCCACCGATCACATCGTGATCCATAAATCTTACCTCGGCATTCTCGCCGCCGAGGCCGTGGTGAGCCACCGATCAACCAAAGTGATCCAAATATCGTAATCGTCTACGGTGATGCACATAGCAATCAACCGCCGAGATGGGCACCTAGCCAACACCTCCTTGAGGTAGCACAAAGCTAACCCTCAAGCGCTAATGTAGCCCGAGCTATCATTAGACCACGTACATCCTGTGTACACTTCTTCCTTCTTCAATCCAATCCCATGCCCATGTGTCAATAAATCATGCAAGAATATCATATAGAATGAGCATTTATCACTTATCACTACCACATTGTACATATATAAATGTATATCAAGATTAACTTACCATCACCGCTTATTCATCACTTATGCCATTATAAACGGCTATTACACATAATACACACATAAACATGTTAGCAAACCAAACCACGAGTAAATAGTGCGATGATTGCGCACCAAAATGATACCAAAACCCAAACGCTTACTTCGCGCTCGCACCTGGCAGACTAACGGACTTACAAAAGGTTCCCAAATGATGTGCTCTTCTTCCCTACAATCGGCCTTGGCATAAAAACAACGAACACTTAGGCCATTCGGCCAAAACTAAACAACATAATCATGCTAATCAACCTTTAAGGGTATAATCGTAATTTTACCTACTAAGGGCATTTTCGTAATTTACCCACCAAGGGTATATCGGTAATTTCGTACCTGGAATGGCCTTTCCAAAGGCCCATGTCGCCCGAGCGACCCAACTACCATTTCTCGTCGAATGGACTATTGGGCCTAAAGCCCAATTTCTCGCCCATTCCGGGCCCACACGCCGTGTGGCCCACCTAACACAAATCTAGCCACGTATATAAGTTCCACCTAGTCTAGTTCACTATATACTACACAATCGCACAATTTACTCATAAGGGCCCACGGCCCATTGGGCCCACTTCGCCCATCGAGGCCCAAGCACCCCAACCCACGAGAATACTATCGATGGCCTCAACTATCGCGCCGAAGCCCCACACGCGCGCCATGACGCTCGTGTGGCTACTATTGCCGTGGCCGGCACTTCCGGCATTTGCCGCTCTACAACTAGAGTAGAGAGAGTTACACACCGATAGGACTCTGGTGCTAATCCGCGCCCGATCACTCTTGTGCCCAAACGCCTCCAAGATGTGTTTACTCTCCTCCTAGGATGCTCCTTATATAGCTAGCACTTCACCTTCCTTCTTTGTGTCTTTCCGATGTGGGATCCTTCGTCGATGAGAGTTTAAATTCAATCTGAAACTCTTCCCGTCTGCACCGCAAAATAAATACTCCCTTGCTTCTCATGAGATTCGAACCTGTGCTCCCTTGCAACATAATCCACGCTGCTAGCCACTTGGCCACAAGCTCCTCTTGTGTCTTAAACCATGCGCAACTAAATATAAATCTATAGCCAAATTTCGAGGTCCAAGTAAAAGAAAACCAAAATGCAAAAGCCAAGACTTGAACCTTGGACCTCCTTCCTTCCCTTGTGGCGTCATTCCCTTGTCTCCTATGTGGCGTCACTTTGCCACTACACCACACACTCCACTTGTGTTATTTTTCCCCACATTTTATTCTTAAGGCCTACCTGCCAACTTCCAGGGTTTTTTCCACCTAAAATCAAAATTTCCCCAAAGCTAATATTTGATCCCGGGACTTCATAGAAGCCTTCTAACCTTCCAAAATCACTTATCCAATAGGTCTAACTAGCATTTAAGCCGGTCTCTTGTTCTCCAAAAATTTAAACGCTACTATGCCTAAGGCCCATTGGGCTCAATTCTCCTAGGCCCAATTCCTTTTTACCCTAAAAATCTAAATTTTCCAAAGCCTTCCCTTCTCATCCCAACATTCTTAGAGCCTCTAAAACTCAACCAAGCACTCCCAAAAACCTACTAACACTTGATTTATACCCCATATGCACAGCCCCTAAACCAGGGTGTTACAATTCTACCCTCCTTAAAATAATTTCGTCCTCGAAATTACTTGTCTAAACTAACAAATCCAATTCTCTCCACTACGCTATCGCGCACTCTCGATCTCCAAGAGCTAACATACTTTACGAGCAACAAAACAAGCGGTCACCAAAGCGCCTCTACCACGTCCACGAGAAATGCGACCACGCCCCTAGAACTCATATCTAGCGTCGCGATTTAATCGATTAAAAGTTTTATACATTAGAAATTTTGTTCCACCGTTTAATCCACGAGCAAATTTTATGAATGTAAGTTTCGGAAGTCGTTCTTTCGAGCAATCAAAGTTTCAGATTTCTAAAGTAATCCACTATTGCAATCATCCGATCACATCAATAACTCACAAGCAATAGTAAGGGGTACTTACCGTGGACTTCGGCCTGAGGTACAGTGCCATGCCACCTAACTGAAAAACTTGTTATAAAAGCCCACATCTCAAAACCCATTTTAAAAAGCTGTTTTTGCCCAAAACCCTCAAAGCCGAGTTTTGAACCAGGGCTCGATATTAAATCAGTAACATCCCCAAACCCGGCCTATTCACTACGACGAATCTGGTTATGTTAGTGAAAATATTTTAGACTTAGAATAAAATAGTAAAATTTATTTGCTCTTGGAAACCATGTTCTTTTGAAATTATAGCCACATGTTTAATAATTCCATAATTGAATAAGTAAGTTATAAAAATATATCCATCGTCACATAGTGTTTCAATTTGAACAAACCATCATAGAGTTGATAATAAAATAATACCAAAAATAATAAAATAAATCCTTATTACAACCATTATTTAAAAGAAATACTTAATATTTAATAAAACTAAAAACAACGCTTTCTGGCATGGGCCACCATGTGTCCTCTCCGATCCCGGTCCATCTCATGAATCACCTGAAATGTTTGGAAAATAATTGGGTGAGTCACAGACTCAGTGCATAACCACAACACATATTTCCATCCGTATGGGCTTGGCCCATACCCACACAGCCATCAAAACAAATCATGCAAGAATGCATCTCAGCCCAACCTACTATCCAACCGTGACACCAACCTTAGCAGACTCCCTGCCTAAGGCCGTGGCTAATCCACCGATCACAACCGAGTGATCCCACATATGTTACCTCGGCGGACTGCCAGACAAGGCCGTGGTTGAGCCACCGATCACATCGTGATCCATAAATCTTACCTCGGCATTCTCATTGCCGAGGCCGTGGTTGAGCCACCGATCAACCAAAGTGATCCAAATATCGTAATCGTCTACGGTGATGCACATAGCAATCAACCGCCGAGATGGGCACCTAGCCAACACCTCCTTGAGGTAGCACAAAGCTAACCCTCAAGCGCTAATGTAGCCTGAGCTATCATTAGACCACGTACATCCCGTGTACACTTCTTCCTTCTTCAATCCAATCCCATGCCCATGTGTCAATAAATCATGCAAGAATATCATATAGAATGAGCATTTATCACTTATCACTACCACATTGTACATATATAAATGTATATCAAGATTAACTTACCATCACCGATTATTCATCACTTATGCCATTATAAACGGCTATTACACATAATACACACATAAACATGTTAGCAAACCAAACCACGTAAATAGTGCGATGATTGCGCACCTAAATGATACCAAAACCCAAACGCTACTTCGCTTCGCACACCGCAGACTAACGGACTTACAAAAGGTTCCCAAACGATGTGCTCTTCTTCCCTACAATCGGCCTTGGCATAAAAACAACGAACACTTAGGCCATTCGGCCAAAACTAAACAACATAATCATGCTAATCAACCTTTAAGGGTATAATCGTAATTTTACCTACTAAGGGCATTTTCGTAATTTACCCACCAAGGGTATATCGGTAATTTCGTACCTGGAATGGCCTTTCCAAAGGCCCAGTGTCGCCCCGAGCGACCCAACTACCATTTCTGGTCGAAATGGACTATTGGGCCTAAAGCCCAATTTCGGCCCATTCGGGCCCACACGCTCGTGTGGCCCACCTAACACAAATCTAGCCACGTATATAAGTTCCACCTAGTCTAGTTCACTATATACTACACAATCGCACAATTTACTCATAAGGGCCCACGGGCCCATTGGGCCCACTTCGGCCCATCGAGGCCCAAGCAGCCCCAACCCACGAGAATACTACTGATGGCCTCAACTATCGCGTCGAAGCCCCACACGTGCGCTCGCACGCTCGTGTGGCTACTATTGCCGTGACCGGCACTTCGGCATTTGCCGCTCTACAACTAGAGTAGAGAGAGTTACACACCTGATAGGACTCTGGTGCTAATCCGCGCTCCGATCACTCTTGTGCCCAAACGCCCTCCAAGATGTGTTTACTCTCCTCCTAGGATGCTCCTTATATAGCTAGCACTTCACCTTCCTTCTTTGTGTCTTTCCGATGTGGGATCCCTTCGTCAGTAGAGTTTAAATTCAACTGAAACTCTTCCCGTCCTGCATCAGCAAAATAAATACTCCCTTGCTTCTCATGAGATTCGAACCTGTGCTCCCTTGCAACATAATCCACGCTGCTAGCCACTTGGCCACAAGCTCCTCTTGTGTCTTAAACCATGCGCAACTAAATATAAATCTATAGCCAAATTCTGAGGTCCAAGTAAAAAGAAAACCAAAATGCAAAAGCCAAGACTTGAACCTTGGACCTCCTTCCTTCCCTTGTGGCGTCATTCCCTTGTCTCCTATGTGGCGTCACTTTGCCACTACACCACACACTCCACTTGTGTTATTTTTCCCCACATTTTATTCTTAAGGCCTACCCGCCAACTTCAGGTTTTTTCCACCTAAAATCAAAATTTCCCCAAAGCTAATATTTGATCCCGGGACTTCATAGAAGCCTTCTAACCTTCCAAAATCACTTATCCAATAGGTCTAACTAGCATTTAAGCCGGTCTCTTGTTCTCCAAAAATTTAAACGCTACTATGCCTAAGGCCCATTGGGCTCAATTCTCCTAGGCCCAATTCCTTTTTACCCTAAAAATCTAAATTTTCCAAAGCCTTCCCTTCTCATCCCAACATTCTTAGAGCCTCTAAAACTCAACCAAGCACTCCCAAAAACCTACTAACACTTGATTTATACCCCATATGCACAGCCCCTAAACCAGGGTGTTACATATCGCATGCTCTACACGCGCGCCGTTTCAGATCCCTACGAGCAGATCCCACGCACGCCCCATAGCCCCAACCAGGCATTTGGACTGCCTCACACGCGTACCACGCGTGCGACCGCACATATTCCCGTATACCTCACGCGCCTCCGTACGCCACGTTCACCTTTCGTACCTGCAAACCAGTAGCAGAGAAACAACAGCAAGGAAAAGCAAAGAAAAAAAGGACAAACGGCTGTATTTTCTATTGGTTTTTCATTCTTTTGACATTTGA
Source organism: Gossypium sturtianum (assembly GCA_025698515.1). NCBI lineage: Eukaryota > Viridiplantae > Streptophyta > Magnoliopsida > Malvales > Malvaceae > Gossypium > Gossypium sturtianum. The sequence continues at coordinate 84,783,127 of CM046944.1, forward strand.
CTATAAAAAGTCGAAGAAATATTGTAAAGGGGACAGTTTTTATATACACACAAAAAGAAGGAGAGAAATACAGAAATTAAAAATAGAAATTCAAAGGTTTTTTCATTTCTAATCTATTTCAATTTCTCAAATCTGGTTCTGTTGGCTTTCGATTTTTCTTTTGTGTATGCGAATAAATAGATTAAAAGGAAAGGGACTTAGCTTTGTAAGATGAACCGACGGTCTGCTCCCTTCGTCGAAATCGAAGCAAAGGCGGTCGTCGAGGTTGGAGGTGATGAAACACTCGAGATTCATTTAAAATGGATCTTGCAAACGACCAGGATATGCTACTAATCGCCTTTTACCGTGGCACTTTAGTGGTCGGATGTTTATTCTGATGAGGCCGAGAGAGAGGGTTAGATTTCGGCTAAGAAAGAAATAATAAGGGGGGCTAGGTTTAGATTTTAGAAGAAGAAAAGAGGGGACTGAGTTTCTGATTAGTTTTAGGTTTTGTTACCCTTTTAAAGCCACGCGAAATGACATCGTTTAAAGCCTGATTAAGTGGCTTCAAAATGACGTCGTATTAGACAACCCGACTTGACCCGATCCAGCACCCATAAGATCCGCGCGTTTTTGCGGTGCTGGTATAATTGCGCGTACGGTCCCTCTGTGTTGCGTTCAAATTTAATTAAGCTTCCTTTGATTTCTTTTGTTCTTTTAATTTTGCCCAAAGATTTGCACGCCTTTCTAAAGTAGCCCAACTGTGTCTTTGCGTTTTAATTACTGAGAATATTTCTTTGGATTAATCCCTAAATATTTATGCGCATTTTAATTTAGTCCCTAAATCTGTTTAAAATTATTTTTATAATATAGCCTGTTAATTTTATTCTTATTTCAATTAAGTATTTTTAGTTTATAATCTTTGCTACCTTTATGATATTAAATTTATTATTTACTTTTTTGAATCTATTTTAATAAAATCATTTGTAAATTGATTTTACAATGTCTTAATTTGTTTTATTTTCATTTGTATATTTTATTTATTACATAAATATTTGATTTCAAAATTTTCTTTTATGTGTTGTTGTGTTTTAATAATTTGTACAATAGTTATACTCTTATATATTATTTTGTATAAATGTATATATATATAGGATTCATATTAAAATCATCTTATTTTATGTATTTATTATTAATTACATATTATTTTGGGTATATCTTTTTCTTAAAAACCTCGTTAAAGAACTTATATCTTTTTAAAATTTTAATCTTATTCATATTTGTGTTCACTTCAAAACTTTCATCATATATAAATTACTTATATTAAGTTTTATTGCATATATTACTTATTATTTCTATTTACTATTTTGTATATGGTTTATTTGGATTTTCTTTTTACATGCAATTTCCAAACTTATATATATATAACTTATAATTCGTATAATATTGGTTGCAAATGGCTTTTCCTTTATGTTATCCATTTTCTATATATTTGTCGCATTTGAATTATGTCAACTTATTTGGTATGCTCTTTTTTTTAAAAACAATTGTCTTTCAATTTATTGATTTTGAATGTTAATGTTAATGTTAATGTTTGTAAAGTATATGTTGTATTGCCATCGTATGTGTATTAATTTGGTTTCTTGGTATCTTCATATAATTTTTATGTCTTAGTATGTTATTGTTGTCACATATTATTATTCCATGCTCGATATTATATTTTTATTTTCCGTTATCGAATAGTGGTTCAATAAAAGCATGTTGAGTCAATTTTAAAATCGCTCATTTAAAAATTCCTCAAAATAAGGCAATGTTTCGTGTTTGGAAATCCGCGAGATCGTGCCCTAACGTGCTGGGTTTCGGTTTTTCGTTTGACCAAATAGCCGAATATCCTTTTAAGATTTCATTCATGTTTTCTCAACTTCAAAATAAGGCAATGTTTCGTGTTTGGAAATTCGTGAGATCGTGCCCTAACGTCTTTGGGTTTGGTTTTCGTTTGACCAAATAACCAAATATCCTTTTAAGATTTCATTCATGTTTTTCTCAACGTTAAAACGAGGCAATGTTTCGTGTTTGGAAATCTGCGAGATCATGCCCTAACGTGCTGGGTTTCGATTTTCTGTTTGATCCCAAATAATGAAATACCCTTTCAAATCTCAATGCATGAGTTTTGAGAATTTTGGGATGATCTGGAATTCAGAGACTTAAATTATTGCATCCTAACGTGCTGGATGTGATATTTTACTCCTTCGGAACCAGAGAATCTTAAGATTCAAACTCGAGTATCTTCAAATGGGTCAAAAAAGGTCGTAATTTTAAAATCTTTTAAATTCTCGACGTTAGGACATTAATTAATCAATTTGGTACCAATTTTGGGCGTTGCGAGGGTGCTAATCCTTCCTCGTACGTAACCGACTCCCGAACCTATCTTTTTTATTTTGTAGACCAAAATTATTGTTTTAATAAATCAAAACATTTTATTAAAATAATCCATCTCAAGGTGATCTGATCACACCTCGAATAAAGGATCGTTGGCGACTCCATTTCCATTTGTTATTTTAAAAGTCGATCCCCGTTTTTCAAACTCGATAAAAAAATTGGTTTCGACAGCTTGGCGACTCCACTGGGGACGGGTTGAGAGTCAGGCCATAAATTGATTAATTTCTGTCCTTTTGTCGAAAATTAAAAATTTGATTTGAAAAATTACGATCCTTTTATTGCATTCGCTTGCGTCATCTCATTACTGTGGTTCGAGTCTTGTAGAGTACTTTGCATCATATTGCATGACCACTGGGTCACACCTTTAAGTGGGAGTGAGAAGCTACTCCTTCGTGAGGTTTTCACCTCCGTGCAGGATAGTGAATCGCTTCCGGGATACATCCGTACCTATGTCTTCGTGAGATTTTTATCTCCGTGCAGCCATAGGGAAATATTTTCCCCTGAACCAAACTCGATCCATATGAGCCTATAATGGGTGAGGATTGAGGAATCTGCTGGTTCAGGTACCCTCAACTTTAGAACTCAAACTGCATGTAAAAGGCCCTAAGAGCCTACCCCAGATAGAGTTATGATAAACCCTAGTGGTCACCCAATAGGTGCTTGAATATTTTACATGTTTTGAATTTCGTTTCTATCGTACTGACTATTTGTTTTATTTTTGTTGCTTTGCATGCATTTTCATATTAGAGAGGGGTGTCGGTTCAAGTTCGGTTGCTAAATTAGGGAGCTCGACATGGAAAACGACTTTCTTGATAAAACGGAAGACAATACGGATGTCTGTATATTTGTAATCCGCTTTATGTAAAGAGCTTTGTTTTCAAATAAAGTTTCCTAAATGGAATTGAATCAGAATCGGTTCCTTTTGCGTTACATACAGCATTACATCACATGCATTAGATTTCATGAGAGGACCCTGATTAATTAAAAATTATTTCAGTTAACCTGGAAAACATGGAACGAAAGATGGAGAGATTAGAGCAAAGGCAAATACAAATGCAGGAGCAATTGACCGAAATCTAGCAGGATATGCGAGATCAAATGAATATGATGCGCCAGTTAACCTAGTTACTAGCTGGAAGGCTTAGAAAAGGGAGTGACCTAGTGGTCGATAGTGTGGATGATGATGAAGTGATCGTTTATTCTCCAATAAGTGTCTCGACCCAACCAGACGCGCATTCACAAGGGGCACCCATCATTATCAAGCCCCGATTTTAGGCTGATACCTCGGCATTGTTGAAGTTCCCAAAGGGTTTAGGTTTTAATACAGGGGAGGATCGTGTCAATACTGTGGCACATGGCTCAGCCGAAACAAAAGAAGAATGGACCTTAAAGGCCCTGAAGAAGAAAGAAAATGAGGCAAACAATGTGGGAGCATACAGTAAAGGTTATTCAAAGCAAGTTACCGTGGGATCACCAAGGATGAGAACCACAAACCTTCCGACTCCTTCTAAGAATGAATCTAGGCAAAGGACGAATACAGAGAAGCTTCAGTTCACTCCTATTCCAACGACATATAGGGAGTTATACCAGAGCTTATTTGATATGCATGTTGTAGCTCCTCATTACCTGAAACCAATGCAATCTCCATACCCCAAATGGTATGACCCAAATGCTCAATGTGAGTATCATGCCGGGATTACAAGACATTCAATAGAAGGTTTCCTTGCTTTCAAGAAGTTGGTTGAAAGATTCATCAAAATAGGAGTTATAAGATTCGATGATCTCTCTGGTGCAGAAAATCCGTTACTCATCCAAACTGTTAAAGGGATAACTATTGTGAGTACCATGATGAATGGGGGCATGAGATCAGGAGTACATCAAGTCCAGGGCTCTAATGCAAAACCTGATACTGGCGAATTTGAACATTAATGACGTATTTGGAGGGTGAACTAGGGAGCAGACTTCTCCAAGCTTCTGCCTTTACGTACTTAAGATGTTTTGAACAATGGAACTACGGAAGAGATCCTTGTATTTTTGGAGTTAATCTAGAGCAATATTCAAAACATGCTTGTTGCTTTAAGCCTAGAAGCAACAAGAATCTTTTTGTGAAATAGGCTTGTGTCCAGAATTTTTATTTCAATAAAATGCATCCTTTTAAGCAAATATTTTTCTCTACATTTTATTCTTTACATTTTAAAATATTCTTTCATTCTTTATTCATGACCATGCCATATAAATAATCATTCTTGAATTTACCGCATTACCCACAATGGGTCCCCCGGATATCAATGACATGGGCGACGTTGTTACAGACTCCCTTTTGAATGAGATATGAGTCTAGGGGATCTAAGGACTTTGAAGATGACAGAAATTGCAACATATCTTCTGATTTGTTAATACTGGGTGAAAAACAGATCCTACGTCGTGAGCCAAGGAAGGAGATAAAGATCAAAGCCCCGCTTAATGCATAAATAAGATTTCCTATATGTGGGATGTTACCAAGCCAGTCTCATCAAAAGCTTCTAGCCAACATCGATTCACTTTCGTAGATGTCGTTTACTTCATTAAGATGGTAAAAGTCGCTTCATATGCCAATATTACAAAGTCGATAGTCATCGGAACAAAAAAGAAAAAGAAGAAGAAGAAGAAGAAGAAGAAGAAGAAAATGTCGAAAAGATCATATTTAACCGCACAATGTCAAAAGTTTGCGGTCTATTCAAAGATCAGGTGCCACATATCAGTGCAGCAAAAGCAGCCAAAAAGAAAAACAAATGATCATAAAAAGACCGAGACTTGTAAGGATTGGCATACAGAAGTTACTATTTACCCTCTATGCTTATCAAACTTCGGCCAAGGCTGTCACGGGGGCAACACGTTTCCCATTAGTTTTGCCCATTGGAGGTGAAATTCTATCAGCGCTGAAATTGGATGAGGCTGAATAGATCCAATCTCAATATGATCAGTTGATGTTAAAAGATATCTGTCATGGTCAGGTGATGCGAGCTCACAACAAAAATGCTTCACCCTAGAAAATTTCAGGATAGGGCTTTAAAGAAGACTTTTCCCATGCAAAAGGGACTTCAGAAGAAAGCGGATGCCAAACTGGGAAGGACCTTATACGGCAAAGAAGGCCTGTTCTGGGGAAGCATGAATATTGACCGAGATAGATAGCTAGGACCTGCCTAATCCGGTGAATTCAGATTCAATAGAAAGATTTCCAAAGAGAAAAACAAACAAAAAAATAAGAAAAGAAAAAGAAAAAAAAAGGAGAGGCCAAGGTGAAAACCCGCAAAGGGCACTTTGAGACCAAAGGGGAGTTGAGTTGAAAACCTGAAAAAGGTGGCTCAAATTTTGATCAAAAGTGGGGCATACAGCAGTCTTGCTATGCCTAAATTAATAATGAAGAAGTATGCTATGTCTTGGGGCATCGACAAAGTACTCTGGATCCCCTAAACACATGTTCAGCTTAAAATGGTCCTCAAGAAGTTCTAACAAAGAAGTTCAGGCTGCGATATCTGGGGCACCTAGTTTCCCATCTTATCCATTTTAAATTTGCTATCTTTGATTACCTCATTCTTTTCAAGATACCCCTTTAATAAATTCCCTGCTTAATTGTATTTGCTAGCTTTGATTAACTTGCTTGTTTCGAGCTATGCTCCTAATCAATTTCATTCTTATCCATAGTTATGATCTTTTTCAAGCATTTTTGCATTGAAATAACGACTAGTGGACTAATAATACTTTCATAAAAGGAGTTTCACATATTACTCTGGAAGCTTCTAAATAATACAAGAACCCGAAACATGATTATTGTTTAAAACTCACCAAGTTTAAGGAAGAGTCTAAACTGATATTTTCTCTCTGAATTTTTGTCAAAGATGGTGGTTGAACAAACGACAAGATACTGCGTCAGTGATACAATCTTAACGAAAATTGGGCAATCATTCGCAAGAAAAATGATATTTTGCATCCATATAAATATCATGCATACACGTGTGGTTAAGTCACCGGGAAAGCGATCAGTTGACTAAACAAGTTACAGTCCTCTACCCCTGAGTTGTAGTGGCATGGATGGAAAATGATACAAGTCCTCTACCCTTGAATAGTAATGGATGGATGGAAGAAGAAACAAATCCTACATTTTGGAGATGCAGTGGATTCGATTCAGATCTTATACCCCTAAGTCACAATGAGATGAACCCTGGAGTTACAGCGGGGCAAATCTATTGAGCAAGATATAATCGTCTTCTCGAGTTTTCTGTCGAGAATGCCAGCCGAACAAGAGGGCAGCATATTACCCTGATGAACAATGAACGATGACACCTTAAAATTTTAAAAATGGATCATTCTCATGAAATTCTGCATTCATGCAAAACACATTCGGTTAGGAGCATTAGATTCATTCAGATCATTGCATCCTAATCCTTAAACATTTAAAAAGATCAGTCTCATGACATCCTACATTCAATTGTCATCCATAAGACACATTTATTTAGGGGCATTTGATTCATTCTGATCATTGCATCCTAATCATTGTAAGAAATTATTCTCATGACATTCTGCATTCATACAAATGTCGTCCATAATACATTTAGTTAAGAGCATTAGATTCATTCTGATCATTGCATCCTAACCATTTTGCATAAGCATAAACACAAAACTGATTTTACAAGACAGGTCCCTTAGGAGACGTTGTTGCAACATCGGTGAATTCGAATATCTTGCCTTCCTGAGTGAAGCAGATTGAAGATAGTAGATCTGGCAATCCCGAAGTTGCAGGAGCAGATCGAAGCCATACAAGTCTTATTTCCTCGAAGTTCCAGCGGAGTAGGTTGATGCTACAAATCCCTCCTCCCTGAGTTTACAATGAGGATCAGTCCGTATTTCTTTGAAATTTTAGTAGAGAAGATTGAAACTACGAATCTCTTCTCTCTAAATTTCTATCTCCACGAAGTTCCAGTGGAGTAGGTTGAAATTACAAATCCCTCCTCCCTGAGTTTACAATGAGGATCAGTCGGTATTTCTTTGAAGTTTCAGCAGAGAATATTGAGGTTACGAATCTCTTCTCCCTGAATTTCTATCTCCTCGAAGTTCCAGTGGAGTAGGTTGAGGCTACAAATCCCTCCTCCCTGAGTTTACAATGAGGATCAGTCTGTATTTCTTTGAAGTTTCAGCAGAGAAGATTGAAACTACGAATCTCTTCTCTCTGAATTTCTATCTCCTCGAAGTTCCAGTGGAGTAGGTTGAGGCTACAAATCCCTCCTCCCTGAGTTTACAATAAGGATCAGTCCGTATTTCTTTGAAGTTTTAGCAGAGAAGATTGAAACTACGAATCTCTTCTCTCTGAATTTCCATCTCCTCAAAGTTCCAATGGAGTAAGTTGAGGCTAGAAATCCCTCCTCCCTGAGTTTATAATGAGGATCAGTCCGTATTTCCTTGAAGTTTCAGCAGAGAAGATTGAGGTTACGAATCTCTTCTCCCTAAATTTCTATCTCCTCGAAGTTCCAGTAGAGTAGGTTGAGGCTACAAATCCCTCCTCTCTGAGTTTACAATGAGGATCAGTCCGTATTTCTTTGAGGTTTCAGCAGAGAAGATTGAAACTACGAATCTCTTCTCTCTGAATTTCTATCTCCTCAAAGTTCCAGTGGATTAAGTTGAGGCTACAAATCCCTCCTCCCTGAGTTTACAATGAGGATCATTCTGTATTTCCTTGAAGTTTCAGTAGAGAAGATTGAGGTTACGAATCTCTTCTCATTGAATTGCTATCTCCTCGAAGTTCCAGTGGAGTAGGTTGAGGCTACAAATCCCTCCTCCCTGAGTTTACAATAAGGATCAATCCGTATTTCTTCGAAGTTCTGGTGGAGCAGATTGAAACTACGAATCTCTGCTTCCTGAAATTACATTGGAGCGGATCGAAGCGCCAGTCCCTGGGCCCTTGAAGATACATTGGGATGGAACGAAGCTACTTGAAGAATAGAAGCACCAAAAGAAGTCAAGATTCAGCGAGACCGGGCAAAATTGACCCTTCTTATGAGTCTTTGCTCCATTTTCGTTACACGACAACGAGCAAAGAGGGGCAGCTGTAGCAGGCCCAATTTGCCCGGCCCGTTAACCAAACACAAAAACCAAAACCAAATAAAAAAAAAAACTAATAATAATAGTCCAGTCCTTTTATACAAACCCAATAAATTAAACTAACCCAAATTGTTTACAAACCCCAGCCCAAACATTAAGCCCAATTTACACTACCCAAATTTCAGCCCAAAATTTATAACCCAAATACAAAATTAGCCTAAATACAAGAAAATGAATAAAGCCTAATCTGGTTCCTAGGGACCAAAATACAGAAATGATCCAGAAGCTTCTGAGGTTTCCTGGCGCTTCAGTTCGCGTCGCAGCTCCCCATGCGAGCCCCTTTGGCTTCTCGCGTGCTCTACACGCGCGCCGTTTCAGATCCCTACGAGCAGATCCCACGCGCGCCCTATAGCCCCAACAAGGCGTTTGGACTGCCTCACACGCGAACCACGTGCGCGACCGCACGTATTCTCGCATACCTCACGCGCCTCCGTACGCCACGTTCACCTTTCGTACCTGCAAACCAATAGCAGAGAAACAACAGCAAGGAAAAGCAGAGAAAAAAAGGACAAACGGCTGTATTTTCTATTGTTTTTTCATTCTTTTGACATTCGACTATAAAAAGTCGGAGAAATATTGTAAAGGGGACAGTTTTTATATACACAAAAAGAAGGAGAGAAATACAGAAATTAAAAACAGAAATTCAAATGTTTTTTCATTTCCAATCTCTTTCAATTTCTCAGATCCAGTTCTGTTGGCTTTCGATTTTTCTTTTGTGCATGCGAATAAACAGATTAAAAGGAAAGGGACTTACCTTTGTAAGATGAACCGATGGTCTACTCCCTTCGTCGAAATTGAAGCAAAGGCGGCCGTCGAGGTTGGAGGTGATGAAACACTCGAGATTCAATTAAAATGGATCTTGCAAATCACCAGGATCTGCTACTAATCGCCTTTTACCGTGGCGCTTTAGTGGTCGAATGTTTATTCTGATGCGGCCGAGAGAGAGGGTTAGATTTCGGCTAAGAAAGAAATAATAAGGGGGGCTAGGGTTTAGATTTTAGAAGAAGAAAAGAGGGGACTGAGTTTCTGATTAGTTTTAGGTTTTGTTACCCTTTTAAAGCCGTGCAAAACGACATCGTCTAAAGCCTGATTAAGTGGCTTCAAAACGACGTCGTATTAAACGACCCGACTTGACCCGATCCAGCACCCATAAGATCCGCGCGTTTTTGCGGTGCTGGTATAATTGCGCGTACGGTCCCTCTGTGTTGCGTTCAAATTTAATTAAGCTTCCTTTTATTTCTTTTGTTCTTTTTAATTTTGCCCAAAGATTTGCGCGCTTTCTAAAGTAGCCCAATCAGGTGTCTTTGCATTTTAATTATGGAATATTTCTTTGGATTAATCCTAAATATTTATGCGCATTTTAATTTAGTCCCTAAATCTATTTAAAATTATTTTTATAATATAGCCTGTTAATTTTATTCTTATTTCAATTAAGTATTTTTAGTTTATAATCTTTGCTACCTTTATGATATTAAATTTATTATTTACTTTTTTGAAGCTATTTTAATAAAATCATTTGTAAATTGATTTTACAATGTCTTAATTTGTTTTATTTTCATTTGTATATTTTATTTATTACATAAATATTTGATTTCAAAATTTTCTTTTATGTGTTGTTGCGTTTTAATAATTTGTACAATAGTTACACTCTTACATATTATTTTGTATAAATGTATATATATATAGGATTCATATTAAAATCATCTTATTTTATGTATTTATTATTAATTACATATTATTTTGGGTATATCTTTTTCTTAAAAACCTAGTTAAAGAACTTATATCTTTTTAAAATTTTAATCTTATTCATATTTGTGTTCACTTCAAAACTTTCATCATATATAAATTACTTATATTAAGTTTTATTGCATATATTACTTATTACTTCTATTTACTATTTTGTATATGGTTTATTTGGATTTTCTTTTTACATGCAATTTCCAAACTTATATATATATATATATATAACTTATAATTCGTATAATATTAGTTGCAAATGGCTTTTCCTTTATGTTATCCATTTTTTATATATTTGTCGCATTTGAATTATGTCAACTTATTTGGTATGCTTTTTTTATAAAAAAAATTGTCTTTCAATTTATTGATTTTGAATGTTAATGTTAATGTTTGTAAAGTATATGTTGTATTGCCATCGTATGTGTATTAATTTGGTTTCTTGGTATCTTCATATAATTTTTATGTCTTAGTATGTTATTGTTGCCACATATTATTATTCCATGCTCAATATTATATTTTTATTTTCTGTTATCGAATAGTGGTTCAATAAAAGCATGTTGAGTCAATTTTAAAATCGCTTATTTAAAAATTCCTCAAAATAAGGCAATGTTTCGTGTTTGGAAATCCGCGAGATCATGCCCTAACGTGCTGGGTTTCGGTTATTCGTTTGACCAAATAGCCGAATATCCTTTTAAGATTTCATTCATGTTTTCTCAACTTCAAAATAAGGCAATGTTTCGTGTTTGGAAATCCGTGAGATCGTGCCCTAACGTGCTGGGTTTCAGTTTTTCGTTTGACCAAATAACCAAATATCCTTTTAAGATTTCATTCATGTTTTTCTCAACGTTAAAACGAGGCAATGTTTCGTGTTTGGAAATCTGCGAGATCGTTCCCTAACGTGCTGGGTTTAGATTTTCCGTTTGATCCCAAATAATGAAATACCCTTTCAAAATCTCAATGCATGAGTTTTGAGAATTTTGGGATGATCTGGAATTCGAAGACTTAAATTATTGCATCCTAACGTGCTGGATGTGATATTTTACTCCTTCGTAACTGCAGAATCTTAAGATTCAAACTCGAGTATCTTCAAATGGGTCAAAAAGGTCGTAATTTTAAAATCTTTCAAATTCTCGACGTTAGGACACTAATTAATCAATTTGGTACCAATTTTGGGCGTTGCGAGGATGCTAATCCTTCCTCGTACGTAACCGACTCCCGAACCTATCTTTTTGATTTCGTAGACCAAAATTATTGTTTTAATAAATCAAAACGTTTTATTAAAATAATCCATCTCAAGGTGATCTGATCACACCTCGAATAAAGGATCGGTGGCGACTCCATTTCCATTTGTTATTTTAAAAGTCAATCCCCGTTTTTCAAACTCGATAAAAAAATTGGTTTCGACAGGGAGGCTTGTCATGACACGCACATGGCATGGGCCGTCCTGGGCCTTGATGGGCCCGTGGGCCCATTGGGTTGAATCTCACTGTTTAATGTGAAATAGACAAGCTTACCAGGTCACGCACATGACTTAGGTGTTTGGGCCGCGTAAGGCCGAAAGGGGCCGTGTGGGCTCAATGGGCTTGTGGGCCCACACAGATGAAATGTCTGTGATGTGATAAGTTATTGATTTCTTTGTGCGTGTCGTCGATAGCCGTGGTTGTTTCTAGGCTAAATGGGCCACACGAGTGTGTGGCCCACTTGGGCAGGTAATGGGCCTCATGCCATTTTCACCGTTAAGTCAAATTAGGTTTCTTAAGCCGCCGAGGCGATCAGAGACCTTCTAGGAGGTCGAAATTATCGAAATACCCTTGGTTTGCAAAATTACCGAAATACCCTCGGTTTGTAAAGTTACTGAAATACCCCGATTTGCAAAATTACCGAAATACCCCTGAGGGGTAGGATTACCGACATACCCTTATAGGGTAAAATGACTGACTTGTGCTATTATTTTACCGATTTGACTTTGATCGTATGACTGTGTTTTAATTGACTTGACTGTGGGCGTGTGTCTGATATGCTGTTAATATATGTTGAAATGACTATTAATAAGCATGGCCATTTTGCATACACGTGTAATGATTGAGCATGACATACACGACATATTGCATGGGGTTGGGACTTGTGTTGGTGGAAGTACTGTACTAGTGGCTCTGCCACGTTTTACTGCTCTAGTGGCTTCACCATGTATACTGATTTTAGTGGCCTGGCCACGTTCACTGTTATTAGCAGCTCTGCTGGGTTATTTTTATGTACTAGTGGCTTTACCACGTTTTACTGTTATAGTGGCATCGCCACGTAATATGATTTTAGTGGCTCAGCCACGTATACTGTTATTAGCAGCTTTGCTGCATTATTATTAGCAGCTAGGCTGCCAACGTCCTAGACGTGGTCTTACACGATATAACATATCAAAATCTATGTCATGACATATGAATCATATCTATTCCTAAGGTTCGTACGGGACTTTTCGGACTTTGACACCTTTTCTATACTTTCTCGGATCTCATGTGTATATCTTCCGTAATCATTCATCACAATTCAATTTCATACGAACATAAATAAATCAATTCAAATACATTTATTTGTATATAGACTTACCTCGTATTCGGGATAAACGAACGTATTCAACTACTCGATCACTTTCGACTTTCCTCGATCTAAATCTGTTTTCTTTGGTTCTTGATCTATACATATTCAAATTTAACTCACTTATTCACCAAATCATTCAATTTAATCCAAAAACACACATTTAGGGCAATTTACAATTTAGCCTTCACATTTTCACACTTTGACATTTAAGTCCCTATTTCTCAAAATCACAAAATCACAGAATTTCACATTACCCATACTTGACCGAATATTCATGTAATTCATATAAGCCCATATATTTCATTTATTTCACATTTTAGTCCCTCAAAATATTATTTTCACAATTTAATCCAAATTACTCAAATTCACCAAAAATCCAAAGACAAAACATGTTAATCTAACACATATATTTCATATTTCATCAACTAACATCACAAAGCTCAAGCATTCATCAATGGCACTTTTCAAAATCATCATCAAATTCCAAAATTAAGGCATGGGTTTTGTAGTACTCGAAGCAACGATTACAAAAACGTAGAAATTATCAAAAACCGAAGTAAAACATACCTTAATCTAACCAAAATGTGTGCCGAATACCATGAGAGCTTAAACCTTTCTTATTTTTCTTATTTTCGGTGATGGACACAAATGATGATAAAAATATTTTATTTTATGTTTTAATTAACTTATTATCACATTTACTAATTTACCCTTAATGAAATTATTATAAAATCATATAACAGTAGTCCTTAACTGTCCATCCCTAAATACAATGGCCTAATTCTATTTTAAGGCCTTCATATTAAAAGAACATAACATCAAAGCACTTTAACAATTATAAAGGCACTTTCGCATTTTCTGCGATTAAGCCCTTTTTCTCGAATTAAGCACACAAACAATAAAATTAATTCATGAAACTTTCACACATATCAATTCACATACGATAAACATATAAAATAATATTAAAATATTTTTCTGACTTGAATTTGTGGTCTCGAAACCACTATTCCGACTAGGGTCTAAACTGGACTGTTACATTTTCTCTCCAGCTTCTCCACCAAAAATTAGCAGCAAAATAGAGTTTTGAGAGCTCAAAATTTTAGCAAGCTTTCCTCCTTAAAAGTAAGTGATTTCAATGGTCTTTCTTGATAAAATTTGTACTTTTTGAACCCATAAAGCTTAAGCTAGCTAATGAGGGGACTATTTTGCAAAATAGTTGAAAACCTAGGGTTTTGCCATGTGAGCATTTATGTTGTTTGCTGCATTTTTATGGAAGAATATGAGTCCTAGTTGTTTAATAAACAACTTTTATGAAAGGTGTTATCATGAAAACACCTTGAAGGACCTTTTTGTAAAGGTTGTAGAATAATAAGTAAATGTGTGAAATATTGAGTTTTGATGGTTGTCATAAGAGAAATAAATGTTCATCTAGGCTTATAAGAGGAGGAAATTCTATTAGAATTGATTTACAAGCCTAGGGGTAAAATAGTCATTTTGTGAAAGTGTGAGGGCAAAATGGAAATTTTGCCAAAGTATGAATTTTGAGACGTGTTGATTAATGAGATTATTAAATGAACTAAATTGTTATTATAGATCAACAGGAACGAAGAATTAACCTCGACCGAGGAAAGGGTAAAGTATCGGACTAGATTAGCAATCTAGCTTATTTTGAAATCGAGGTAAGTTTGTGTGTATTAAATTCAACATCGTGTTATTAAGCCTTGAAATGTTCGATGTTAATAATGATGTATATTGTTTCTATGAATTTGAGTAATGATGTTGAATGATGAAATAATGAAAATCTATGATGTTGAAGTGTAACACCCCTTACCCGTAATCCCCGCCGGAACCAGGTCCGAGGCGTTACCGGATTAAAACTACTTGGTCGCCACTTAGGCTCAACGTGACCACTCTCCTTAAGTCACCACGAAAACCTCATTTTCGAGTTACGAGGCCTTACTCAAACACATGAGGGCTCTCGAGACCATATCGGAAACTCTTACTATCTCAAAAATTTTCTCCATCTAGACAGGGACTACACGCCCGTGTTAAATGATACACGCCCGTGTGTAGTCACACGCCCGTGTCAACAACCCGTGCACAAAACTCAACCATTCTGCCAAAGTCTCACGGCTAGGTCACACGCCCGTGTTCACCACCCGTGGTGCACACTAACTACTTCACACGGCCTTAAAGTCTAGACATATGCCCGTGTGGCTAGTCCGTGGCCAACACTGAATAACTCACACGTCCTAGGCACACGCCCGTGTGACTAGTCCGTGGTCTAATCTGACTTAAAATACTAACATGCAGGGGGCACATGGCCAAGTCACACGCCTATGGGCTGACCATGTGTCACACATGGTCTAGACACACGCCCGTGTGTCTACCCACATGGACAAGAACAAAGCTATTTGTCATGCCCCTTCTCACCCCCTAGCATACACAACATGTACTCATTCAACACATTCATAATCAACTCAATTTGAAACACAATCTTATATGGATAACTACATCTTTTCATATAATAAAATAGCCAACAACTATGGCATTATACAAAATAGATTATCCATCTAAAGGCCAATATGACTTAGCCATTTACAACCGAAAATCACTAACTTGTCTAGCCCCTATACATGCCATATACAAAACATTTATTCCAATGTACTAGAGTGTGCTGATAGTGTGGGCAATCTTCCAATTGATCCACGTATCTCGATTCAACTCTATCACTCTATAAGACAAGGGAAAAGAAAGAGAGTAAGCTTTGAGCTTAGTGAGTTTACACATAAACAATTAAGCATCATAATATAAGCTAAACAACAATTAGCATTATACTAACATAAGTAATTCACAACTATGCTTACTCTTTCTATCCCTTACCACATTTCCAACACATTATGAGTCACATACTCATAACCATTGACATGCACCCCTACATTCAATATCACATTTACACAATATACAACACATCATTATTTCACAATAACACATCCACACAACTACTCTCTCGGTGGTTTCACACTTAGCCTACCAGAATCGATACAATAAGGTGGTATCGCACTTAGCCTACCAATAAGGTAATCATGGAGGTCTCGAACTTAGCCCACTAAACAATATACTTAGCGATAGCATCGCACATAGCCCAGCTCATCGTTCCTAAGTTTTGGGGTAGCATCGCAGTTAGCTTACCATCAAGCATTATCACTACACATTCACATATCTACTTTGTAGTTCATTCATTCATTCGTTCACTATAACTAACTCATTCATTCCACATGAACCATATAGGTTCTCAACCATGCTATACTCTAGCTAGAATTTACAAAGTATACGCATAATGCATCGTTTATACGTAAACTTACCTCGGTACTCAAAAAGTATGGAGATGTGCAATTTAGTCCACGACCTTGCCCTTGCCTCAGTTTCGATCCGGGCTTCGTCTTTCTTGATCTATAATGACAAATCAACACATTCAATACACACATTGACTAAATTGACCTTTATCTCATACTTTAGCAAAATCTCTATTTTGCCCCTAATCTTTCTCATATTTACACTTTTGCCCCAAGGCCCATAAAGTGATTTTTATTCAACTTTCTAGCCTTTCATGCTTAGCCAAATCACTTACTCAACTAAAGCTATCATCAATTCTCACTAATTCTCACATGTATGACCAAACTCAAGACTTTCACAAACTAGTCCCTACAAGCATTTTTCATGGAATTCACTTAGTAAAAGATGTTTCTACAACATCAAGCTTTCATATTCTTCCATAAAACATCAAAATACATGCATGTCATACATGGGTACATTTTTTAACATCCATTTTAGCTCATCATATAGCTAAAAATAGCTTACTCATGCTACTAGGACTTCAAAAATACGAAGAATATAAAAAACGGGCTAGAATACACTTACTAGCTAGCTTGAAAAGTTGAAGAGCCCTAACAATGGCTTCTCTCAAATTTTTGGCAGCCTTGGAGAATAAGATGAATGAATTTTGTCATATTTTCTCCTATTTTAATCATTTAATTATCAAATGACCAAAATACCCTTTTTGACAAACTTTTTAATTTAACTCATCCATGCCCAAATTTGTCCAAAAATTAGAAATTGTGAAAATTACTCAATAAGGACTTCTAATTGATATTCTAAAGCAATTTCACACAAATAGCTTCTAGAATCTCACATTTTGCAACTTTTGCAATTTAGTCCTTTTGGACAGTTCAACCGCAATTTAACAAAATTGCTTCATGAAACTTTCACACTAGTATGCAAACATGGCATAGACCTCAAAAACTCATACTATTACGCATACGACTTCTGTCAGTCCGAAGCAACTTTCAGACTATTACGGATTACTTTCACTTTCTCTTCGGTTTCTTTCACTAGATCGACCCCATGGATATGCTTTTCACTAAGCTCAGTCCAATACAATGGAGTCTGACACTTACGACCATACAAGGCCTCATACGGAGCCATCCGTATACTTGACTGATAACTGTTGTTGTAAGCAAATTCGACCAAAAGTAGATATCTTTCCCAACTACCTTCGAATACTAACACACAGCATCGAAGCATATCTTCAAGAACTTGAATCACTCTTTCAGACTGACCATCAGTTTGTGGATCGAACGCAGTACTAAAATTTAACCTCGTACCCATGGCCTCTTTCAAATTCTTCCAAAACCTCGAATTAAACCTCGGATCTCTATCCGATATTATAAACATATGCACACCATGTAACTTCACTATCTCTGCAACATACAATTCGGCTAACTTGTCCAGTGAATAATCAACACGTACTAGAATAAAATGAGCCGACTTTGTCAATCTATCCACAACAACCCACACATCATCTTTCTTTTTCGGAGTCATAGGCAACCCCGTCACAAAATCCATAGTAATCCGATCCCATTTCCACTTGGGAACCATCACTGGCTGAAGCAATCCTGAAGGCACTTGATGATCAGCTTTCACTTGTTGACAAATCAGACACTTTGTCACGAACTCAGAGATATCTCTTTTCATACCCGGCCACCAATAAAATTTCCTCAAGTCATTGTACATTTTTTAAATGCATCGCCCGTGTGTCTTGACAAATAACCACTATGTGCCTCATGCAAAACCTTCTGGATCAATTTTTCATTTCTAGGTACACAAATTCTGTCATGGTATAAAAAACAACCATCCAAACCCACTCGAAAATCAGAGTCACTTTCTGATCCACACTTAGCTCTCTTAGTTTGCATCTCACTATCATTTTCTTGAGCCTCACATATCTGTTGAACAAACAGTGGCTTAGCTCTCAACTCTGCCAATATAGCACTATCATCAGACAATGCTAAACTCGTGCTCATAACTCTTAGAGCATACAAGGATTTCCTAATCAGGGCATCTGCAACCATATTTACTTTTTCGGGATGGTAATCATTGACTAACTCATAGTCTTTCAATTACTCGAGCCACCGCCTCTGTCACAAATTTAAATCCTTTTGTTCCATCAAATACTTCAAACTCTTGTGATCCGTAAAGATTCGGCACTTCTCACCATATAAGTAATGTCGCCAAATCTTTAACGCGAAAACAATCGCAGCCAACTCCAAATCATGAGTCGAATAATTCTTCTCGTGCGATTTTAGTTGTCTCGAGGCGTAAGCGACTACCTTACCCTCTTGCATCAACACACAACCGAGACCATTAAACGACGCGTCACTGAAACCACAAACTCTTTCCCCGATTCTGGTTGAACCAAAACTGGCGCCTCAGTCAACAATGTTTTCAATCTCTCAAAACTCTGATGACATGCCTCCGTCCAATCATACTTGACATTCTTATGCAACAATTTCATCATCGGGGTAGCAATCACTGAGAACCCCTTTACGAAACGTCTGTAATATCCCGCTAGTCCCAAGAAGCTTCTAACTTCCGACACATTCCTCGACTGTTTCCAATCCACAATAGTCGAAATCTTACTCGGGTCGACTCGAATACCATCACCCGACACAACGTGTCCTAAAAATCCAACCTCTCGGAGCCAAAACTCACTCTTGCTAAACTTAGAATACAACTGCTCATCTCTTAAAGTTTGCAAGACAATTCTCAAATGTTCCTCATGATCGTTCTCATACCGAGAATAGATCAATATGTCGTCAATGAAGACAACCACAAACTTATCCACATACGGTCGAAAGACACGGTTCATCAAATCCATAAAAATCGCAGGTGCATTCGTTAAACCAAACGGCATGACCAAAAACTCATAATGGCCATACCTTGTTCGAAATGCAGTTTTCAACACATCTTGCTCTTTCACTCTCAGCTGGTAATAACTGGACCTCGGGTCGATCTTGGAGAACATCTGTAGCTCTTTCGGTTGATCAAAAGATCATCAATTCTTGGTAAAGGATACTTATTCTTCACCGTCACTTTGTTAAGTTGCCTATAGTCTATACACAACCTCATAGACCCATCTTTCTTTTTCACAAATAGTATCAGAGCACCCCACGGTGAGTAGCTCGGTCTTGCAAAACCCTTATCTGTCAACTCTTGCAACTGAACTTTCAGTTCTTTCAACTCTAAAGGTGTCATTCTATACGGAGCAATTGAAATAGGTGCTGTTCCCGGAACTAACTCAATCCCAAACTCGACCTCTCTCTTTGGAGGTAATCTGGGTAACTCTTCCGGAAATACATCTGGATACTCATATAACACCGGTACTGTATCAAATTTTACTCCAACCTCTTGAGTATTCAAAATAAAGGCGAGATAGGACTCACACCCTTTTCTTAAACATTTCTCAGCCACTAGGGAAGAAATCATCATTGATAGACTATCCGATCCACTTGATTCAACCCGAACAACATCTCCACTCTCACATTTCAATTCCATAAACTTACTACCACAGTTCACTAAGACACTATGGGTAGTCAACCAATCCATGCCAAGGATTAAGTCAAACTCATCAAACGAAAACAACATAAGGTTTGCCAGAAAGTAATGACTCTTAATCAACAAAGGACAATTCTTACACACTTTGTCCACTAACACGTATTTTCCTAACGGGTTTGACACCTTAACCACAATGTCCGTAGACTCAACGGTCATACTCAAACTAGATGCTAATCTCATGCAAATATAAGAGTGAGTAGACCCTGGATCAATTAAAGCAATAACAAAGGTGTCATAGAGAGAAAAAGTTCCCGTTATCACATCTGGGGATGATGCCTCTTCGCGGGCGCGAATGGCATAAGCCCTCGCAGGTGCCCAACCCTCCGGTCTCACAGTAGAGTCTCTGGACGCACCTCTACCACTATTCCCACCTCTCGGGTTCCTTGGTGGTCTAGCCCTTGCAGACACATCACTAGGTCTCATATCTTGTTTCTCTTCCTTATCATCCCTCTCAGGGCAATTTCGGATAAAGTGGTTCGGGGAACCACACTTATAACATTTTCGGCTGTTTCCCCAACACTCTCCGGTGTGATATCTACCACAATTTGGACACTCCGATTTGTTTTTCGTATTGCCCACGCTTTCCATCGAGGTAGCTTGGACTCTCGAACCCAGACGAGTGTGGTCCAAGTCTCGATGTGAATATCCCACTGATGCTGTTGTCTGAGGATTCACTTCCCTGGATCTTTTCGACTGGGCTTGGTACGACTTGCCCATTGGCCTCTTTCTCGTATCTCGGGCTTCACTCACAACCTTTCTCTTTTCTTTACCCAACTCTTCGGCCTTACTTGCCCTCTCGACCAACACAACAAACTCTTCAAACTCCAAGATACCAACTAGGAGTTTGATATCCTCATTCAGTCCATCTTCGAACCTCTTACACAGAATGGTCTCCGTATTTGCTGAGCCTAACAAACTCACGCTCATATTCTGCTACTGACATTCTTCCTTGCTTCAACTCAAGGAATTCCTTCCTTTTTCGATCATTAAATCGTTGGTTTTGTACTTCTTCTGAAACTCTTCTAGAAAGAAGTCCCACGTCACCCGCTCTCTCGGGACTACTGACGTCAACGTCTTCCACCAATGGTATGCCGAGTTCCTCATCAAAGACACATCACACTTCAAGCTCTCTTCAGGTGTACATGAGAGTTCATCAAACACTCTCATTAAGTTCTCCAGCCAGAACTCCGCCCTTTCAGGGTCATCATCTACCTTAGCTCTAAACTCCTCAGCCCCGTGTTTCCTAATCATATCCACCGGGGGTTTCGATATCCTCACTACACCATTACCTTGAGGAGCCACTAGATTTGGCTAAGGCATAGGAGGAGGTGGAGGAGGTTGAGCATTAGGGTTTGCTCGAACATAATCCGAGTACCAATTACTCATCATCTGGAAAAAGGCTTCCCGAGCCTCTTCCCCTTTACCCCTAACCTCGGGTCCACTCTCTACAGGCGCGGTTCCTTGCGCAGGAGCCAGCGCATTACTACCTGCTTCATCAACAGTCGATTGATCGGGATCCATATACTATATAAAACAAGGTTTAAAATTATCAAAAACCACCACACTATCATTGTACACTTATGGCACGTATAGCTAGACTCTTACACCCGCTATGGTAGTCCTAGAACCGACTAAACCATAGCTCTGATACCACTAAATGTAACACCCCTTACCTGTAATTCTCACCGGAACCGGGTTTGAGGCGTTACCAGATTAAAACTACTTGGTCGCCACTTAGGCTCAACGTGGCTACTCTCCTTAAGTCACCACGACAACCTCATTTTCGAGTTACGAGGCCTTACTTAAACACACGAGGGCTCTTGAGACCATATCGGAAACTCTTACTATCTCAAAAATTTTCTCCATCTAGACAGGGACTAAACGCCCGTGTTAAATGATACACGCCCGTGTGCAGTCACACATGCCCATGTCCACAACCCGTGCACAAAACTCAACCATTCTGCCAGAGTCCCATGGCTAGGTCACACGCCCGTGTTCACCACCCGTGGTGCACACTGACTACTTCACACGACCTTAAATTCTAGGCATACGCCCCTGTGGCTAGCCCGTGGCCAACACTGAATAACTCACACGTCCTAGGCACACGCCCGTGTGACTAGCCCGTGGTCTAATCTGACTTAAAATACTAACATACAGGGGACACACGGCCAAGTCACACGCCCATGGGCTGACCGTGTGTCACACATGGTCTAGACACTCGCCCGTTTGTCTACCCACATGGACAAGAAAAAAGCTATTTGTCATGCCCTTTCTCACCCCCTAGCATACACAACATGTACTCATTCAACACATCCATAATCAACTCAATTTGAAACACAATCATATATGGATAACTAAATCTTTTCATATAATAAAATAGCCAACAACTATGGCATTATACAAAATAGATCATCCATCAAAAGGCCAATATGACTTAGCCATTTACAACCAAAAATCACTAACTTGTCTAGGCCCTATACATGCCATGTACAAAACGTTTAATCCAATGTACTAGAGTGTGCTGATAGTGTGGGCAATCTTCCAATTGATCCACGTATCTCTATTCAACTCTATCACTCTATAAGACAAGGGAAGATAAAGGGAGTATGCTTTAAGCTTAGTGAGTTTACACATAAACAATTTAGCATCATAATATAAGCTAAACAACAATTAGCATTATACTAACATAAGTAATTCACAACTATGCTTACTCTTTCTATCCCTTACCACATTTCCAACACATCATGAGTCACATACTCATAACCATTGACATGTACCCCTGCATTCAATATCGCATTTAAACAATATACAACACATCATTATTTCACAATAACACATCCACACATCTACACTACTCACTAATACATCCACACAGCTACTCTCTCAGTGGTTTTGCACTTAGCCTACCAGAATCGATACAATAAGGTGGTATCGCACTTAGCCTACCAATAAGGTAATCATGGAGGTCTCGCACTTAGCCCTCTAAACAATATACTTAGCGATAGCATCGCACATAGCCTAGCTCATCGTTCCTAAGTATTGGGGTAGCATCGCAGTTAGCTTACCATCAAGCATTATCACTACACATTCACATATCTACTTTGTAGTTCATTCATTCATTCATTCGTTCACTATAACTAACTCATTCATTCCACATGAACCATATAGGTTCTCAACCATGCTATACTCTAGCTAGAATTTACATAGTATACGCATAATGCATCGTTTATACGTAAACTTACCTCGGTACTTAAAAAGTATGGAGATGTGCAATTTAGTCCACGACCTTGCCCTTGCCTCGGTTTCGATCTGGGCTTCGTCTTTCTTGGTCTATAATGAAAAATCAACACATTCAATACACACATTGACTAAATTGACCTTTATCTCATACTTTAGCAAAATCCCCATTTTGCCCCTAATCTTTCTGTAACATCCTGAAATTGGGGCTATTTGTGATTGAATTATTTTTCTTGTGTTTAAATCTCTGTGATATTATTTGTGGTGTTATAAGACTTAATTAGGGGTCTTGAGTAAGCTCGGTTTAGTAGGATAATTCTTAGTATGGTTTATTTAATGAAGTGGATTATGTGAGGTTAGCACTTAAGTTAATTTAAGTGTTAATTAAAGCACATAAGGAATTAATGGCAAAGTGGTTATGGTGTTTGAACTTATAGCTTGAGGTTAGAGGTTCGAGTAGTATGTTTAGCATTTTTAAAAGTTTATTTTGTATGTTAGCATTAATGGCGGTCAACCTATGATTATGATAGGTTGGACTTTCATTTTGGTAAGTTGAATTTATTTTAAAGGAAAGCATGGAATAAGGGATAAGATTCCTAAGGTTATGGAAGGATATCTTGAAGTTATGGTAAATTGAGGGGACAAAAGGCTTGGTTTGTGGAAAATGTTTTAGAAACTAACTCATGGCCAATTGACCATGAACTTGGACGGCAATGTGGCTAAGGGGAGGATTTGGCCGAATATGCTAGTAATTGGTAAGGTTTAGGAGTGTTTTGGTCATTCCTAGCATTTGGTGAAAAAGGTTACAATTCTCTCTCAATCTCTTTTCTTTTCTTTTGGCCGAATTTTACCTTTTGATAAGCCTAAACTCTTTTGACCATTTGGTCATTTCTTTTGCTCATCTTCTATTTTCTCCATTTCATTCTCTCAAAACCGAAACATTCATCAACATCTTGTTCTCCTATTTGTTTTGCTTAAACACCAAAAATCTTCTATACTCTCTTCTTTGCCGAAACTCTATTCCCTTTTCCTATTATTTTCTTTTTGTTCTTTAGCCGAATATACCTCTTTGTTGTGCCGAAAATTTTCTTCTCCGATCTTGAATCACTTTGGCCGAATATTAAAGGTAGCATAGTTTTCCTCGGGACTTTTCTATCAATTAATTTTGGTAAGGTGGTAAGGGTTTATTTCAAAGATTATTCTTTTAAGTTTTCGTTTAAGCCGAAGGCTAATAACCTTAATGATGATGGTTGGTTGTAGGGAAGTGAGACCGGTTCACATTTAGGAGTGTGTTGGCTAGTGTTCGAAGGCTTTTGGGTAAGGTTTCGGGTTCACAAGGAACCCTTCTCAATTATTTTGGTTTGGCCGAATAGGCCATGGCACTAATCTAGTTTTTGGCCGAATATAGGGGCAAGGAAAACTTGTGTGGCCAATTTGTCTATTCGGGATTTAGGACTCTCGTTAGTATCAGGTGTGTGTGCATACACATCTTATAATCTTTTAAATATGCTAAGTGTTATATTATGCCTAATCGGTTTGTGTAGACATGGATGTTATACCATCATGGTATTAACAAGGACACGGGTAAGTCTTTATTACTTTGAGATTATTATTTGATGCTTTTGGGAAGCATGTCACATTTGGTATGTGCAATATTTGGTTTATGGTAATGATAAATCTATGAACGTTGTTAAATAAACCTATTATCATGATTTTGAGAAAAGTATATAATTGTTGATATGGGTTGATGAGTGGAGGGGCAAGTGATATTTGTGTCGACGGACACCGGTGTTTTGGTAACACATTGTGACTACGGTCACCGAGGTTTGGTACCTCCGGAGGTTTGGCACCTCATAGCGACTTGTCCTCGTGGTTGATACCACCGTGGGTTGGCCCCACTTTGAGATATGGGATCGTCGCGGTGATTTGGTATCACACGATGGGTTAGCCCCATCATTCGATTTGTGTCTTCGGACACAGAGATTTGGTATCTCCGGTGATTTGGCATCACATCTCGTGACTATACGTCACCGGTGGTTTGGCACCACCGGTGGTTTGGTACCACGGGGTAGAGAAAGGCGCACGGATGGCTAGGTTGGGTGCATATTAAACTTGTGCATATTAAATTAATTATGATTTGTGTATGATGTTACATTAAACCGGGAAAAAGGGTTACACATTGGGTCTTGATGACTCACCTTTTTCCTTTAACTTTTCAGTGACTCGTAGTTGCGGATAAGGAGCCGGATGAACTCGAGGCGGCCATGCAATGAAAATATGGACTAGGTGGATTTGGAACTATTTTTATTTTAATATGGGTTTGATTTATTTTGTTTAAGATGTAATAAGGCCTCCTAAAATTTGCACTTGGATTATTTTATGTTTTGATAAATTGCTTAACTATTTTATGATATTAAAATGGGTACACATGTTTTTCTCAAATTAATTCGTAAAAAATGTTTTATTGTGCCATCGGGTACACTTAAAACTGTAACAACCTAACTTAGTATATTTTAAACGACATTAAGTAATGCTTTCTTCATAACACCTCAACTGTTTTAAATCAAAACAATATCTTTTATCAAAATTTAAAACGACTTAAAAGGGATTTTCAAAAGTTTTTCCTCCGTAGCATACCAAATTCGGTCGTAATATTTGGGCCGGGTTTGGGGTGTTACAAATTGGTATCGAGCCAAGTTCAAAGCTCATTTGCCAGGGGCCCAAGGCCCAAAAATGTTTTAGTAGGTCTATTTGAAATATTTTGGTTTTGAATAAGCATGGCACCGAGTCTCCCAGCATCGATCCGCCTGTAAGTACCTCTAACTTTTTGTATGGATTATTATTATAGAAGGGTAAGTAGGGAACGTAGTTAGTGTGATAGGTGTTGAACCTTAGGACTAGTCCACCCCAACAAAACTCATAAGACTTTAATGGCCTAATTAAAACCAACCCGTGACCAAGTCGCCGAGTTAGGGGTGTGGTAACCTTAGTGCGCATGTCTAGGATTGGATCCAGGAAGAGCTTGGTATTTAAGCGGTCCTCGTGAATCACCTCCTCTTCGCGGGATTCCTACCTGGTGCGTAGCTTCGGTTCACCCTAACCAAGAGGACTCGGTCATAGGCTAAACACGTTAAATAAAACCCAAAAGGGATTAACCCTGTTTTGTGAAAGCTCTAATTTTTAAAAATCGTTATGATACTCATTTCAATAGCAACAAAAATTTACTTTCGTAAAATTTTCAAAATATTCTTCAACTTACCAAAATTTCTGAAATTTCCCTAGTGGCAAAATTACGAAAAATACCCCTGGGATAGAAACGGACAGTAATGCCCGAAGAGTGCATAGGTATGAAAGGTATAGGGAATGGATGTACTTTTCTATGTAAATTAGGACAGAAGACTTAAAACTTTGATTGATCGAAAGAATCTCTATTAAATTCTTTTCATAAAATTTCTTCGCGGATAACCAAGTGAAACATGTACTAATTCATAAAAATTTCCTAATCAGATTAAAGCGCGATAGTTAGAAGAGCTTTAGAGGACGGGCCGCCGTGGACGCGAAGGGGTAGGATGACCGTGTCGTAACTCGCCGATCGGGTCGGGGATCTCGAGAATGAGGTACCACCGCCACCACCACCCCCAACCTTTGGAGCCGAGGAGCAGGATCGGGACGGGTGATGACGCAGATGTCACGCGCGGCGCCGCGGGTTCTAGAGAGAGTAGCTGGAATGGGTGGAGGTGGAGGAGCTCGGAAGTCGGTACCTGAGAGACTTCGAGATAACGGAGCTGAATTTTTCCGAGGTGTGTCCGGTGTAACGCCCAATACGGCTGAGTATTGGCTAGAATCGATCGAAAGAATCATGGATGAGATAGATCTGACGAATGAGGAGAAACTGAAAGGAGCGGTGTCGCTTCTCAAGGATGAGTCATATCGATGGTGGCTCACGGTTCAAGATGGTGCTACGGCAGATGATCTGACTTGGGAATACTTCAAAGCTGCTTATCAGAAGAAGTATGTGGGCACAAGCTACATTGATGCACAGAGGAAAGCTTTTATGGGGTTGGTACAAGGAAATAAGTCTGTGTCGGAGTATGAAGCAGAATTCTTGAGGTTGAGCCGCTATGCTCAGGGTATAGTGTCAACGGAGCATGATCGTTGTGTCCGCTTTGAAGACAGACTTAGGGATGAGTTAAGGTTGCTGATTGCTCTGTAGCAGGAGCGTGAGTTTGCTGTCTTGGTGGAAAAAGCTAAGGTAGCCGAAGGGGTCAAGGAGTCCGTGAGACAGAACTATGATAGGAACAAGTAGAAAAGAGGATTTGGGTCGTCTGGATCGGGTGGTAATGTTCAGAAAAGGGTGAGGCAGAGTGGGCCGAATCAGCAGAAGGCCCATGGTCGCTAACTGCAGACCGCTCATTATGAATCGCCGTGGCAAATCGCATTGGGGAGGTTGTTGGACCGGTGAGAAGGGTTGCTTTGAATGTGGGTCTTTGGACCACCGTAAGGGATTGTCCTTGGAAGTTAGCCAAGAATCGTCAGAGGGTCGAACCGTGCTCAAAGCTAGGAATCTAGGACCACCACGGAGGGTCGTGGTAATGGTAGAGGAGGAAATGGATCTAATCGAGGTCCCGCATTTGGGCAGAGGTACAGCAAAGACGAAGCAAGGCACTGGTCTAGTCTATGCGGCGAGGCGTCGAGAGGAAGGTGACGCACCGGACATTATAACCGTGACGTTCTTAATCTTTGGTGTTCCATATAACGCTTTGATTGATGTGGGTTCGACGCATTCATACGTTGCTAGTAGTGTGGTAGAGACTATGAACTTAGACTTCGAGATCGCTTCTAGGAGATGATCGTAATTAGTCCTTTAGGTCACTCAGTAGTTGTTCATAAGCTATATAGAGATGTACCTCTAGAACTCCAAGGGGTCGTGTTTGTGGTCGATCCGATGGAACCGCCGTTTGGGGAGTTCGATTTGATCCTTGGTATGGACCTGGTTGGTTAAGTATCGTGCAAGGTTGATCGCGCCGCTAAGCACATGGTTCTTAAGATGGCCGAGGTGATGAAGTGGTCATGATAGGTAATAGAAGAGATTACCTATCTAATGTAGTGTCTGCGTTGAAGGCTGAAAAGATGGTCAGGAAAGGTTGCGAGGCGTTTTTGGTTCGAATTTGTGCTTTGGAAGCTAAGGAGTCAGCGGTTGAGAAGGTCCGAATAGTAAGGGAATTCACTGATGTGTTCCCAGAAGAACTTCCGGGTCTGCCTCCAGATCGGGAAGTTGAATTTGGTATAGACTTGCTACCTGGAACGGCACCTGTGTCAATAGCACCTTACCGAATGGCACCAAAGGAATTGGTGGAGCTGAAGGCTCAAATTCAGGAGCTTTTGGACCGAGGATTTATCCGACCAAGTATATCTTCGTGGGGAGCACCTGTGTTGTTTGTTAGGAAGAAGGATGGTTCAATGCAGATGTGTATCGACTACCGCCAATTGAACAAGTTAACGATCAAGAACAGGTATCCGTTGCCTCAGATTGATGACTTGTTTGACCAAGCGAAGGGTGCATCGGTATTTTCGAAGATAGATCTTAGGTCGGGATGTCATCAACTCAAGGTGAAAGAGGTTGATGTGCACAAGACGGCATTCCGAACAAGGTATGGGCATTACGAGTTTTTGGTGATGCCTTTTAGGTTGACTAATGCACCAAAGAAAGATTCATGGACTTAATGAATAGAGTGTTTCAAAGAAGATTTGGATCAATTTGTCGTGGTGTTTATAGGCGACATATTGGTTTACTCAAAGACGGAGAAGGAGCATGACATGCATTTGCGTATAGTTCTACAAGTACTGAGAGAGAAGCAGTTATATGCCAAATTCAGTAAGTGTGAATTTTGGCTTAGAGAGGTGGCTTTCTTAGGTCATGTGGTGTCAGCAGAAGGGATTAGAGTAGATCCTCGCAAGGTGGAAGCGGTGTTGGATTGGAAACCCCCTAGGTTAGTGGCAGAAATTCGAAGCTTTTTGGGTCTGGCAGGGTATTATCGGAGGTTTGTGGAAGGATTCTCTTTAATCGCAGCACCGTTGACTAAGTTGTTAAGAAAGGGAGTTCCATTTGTATGGTCGGAGAAGCAACAAGAAAGTTTTGACAAGCTAAGGAAGATTTTGACGGAAGCTCTGGTTTTGGTACAGCCTGAGGCAGGAAAGTTGTTTACGGTTTCATCGTGGACGCGCCCCATACCTTGGTTTGGGATACGTATTGATGCAAGAAGGGAAGGTAGTGGCCTATGCGTCCCGTCAGCTAAGACCGCATGAGGTTAACTATCCAACGCACGACTTGGAGTTAGCGGCAGTAGTTTTCGCTTTGAAAATATGGCGGCATTACTTGTATGGGGAAAAGTCAATAGTCTACACGGATCATAAAAGTTTGAGGTATCTTTTGACTCGAAGGATTTGAATTTGAGACAAGCGTCGGTGGATTGAATCTGTTAAAAGACTACGATCGTTCGATTGAGTACCATCCGGTAAGGCTAACGTGGTGGTCGATGCCTTGAGCTGAAAAGTCGTGACAGACTTAAGAGCGATGTTTGCTCATCTCAGTCTATACGACGACGGAAGTCTTTTGGCAGAACTGTAAGTTAAACCGACTTGGATCGAGGAGATTAAGGAAAAGCAGTTGGTGGATGACAGTTTGAATGCAAGGAGGTTGCAAGTTCAAGACGGTGGTTTGGGAAGGGTACAGATTTGTCCGTGAGGAGTGTTATGTTTTCAAGGGCGAGCTTGTATGCCGAAAGATGTGGAGTTGAGGCAAAGAATTCTCCAAGATGCACATAGCAGCCCATACGCTATGCATCCGGGAGGTAGCAAGATGTATGGAGATTTGCGGGAACAGTTTTGGTGGCCTGGGTTGAAGCGTGAGGTAATTGAATTGTGGGTAAGTGTCTGACGTGTCGCCAAGTTAAAGCCGAACATCGGTTGCCATCGTGGTTACTCCAACCGTGAAGATTCCTCGATGGAAATGGGAGAGGATCACTATGGATTTTGTCGGTGGATTACCCTCACGCCTAGTAAGAAGAACTCGGTTTGGATAATTGTGGATCGACTAACTAAGTCGCGCGATTTCATACCAAGTAAGGGTAGATTATTCACTTGAAGCTAGCAAAGCTATATGTAGCCGAGATAGTAAGATTGCATGGTGTGCCAGTATCGATTATCTCGGATAGGGATCCGAGGTTTACATCAAGGTTTTGGAGAGTTTTGCATCAGGCCTTGGGAACGAGATTGGACTTCAAACGACTTTTCACCCGCAAACCGACGGACAATCGGAAAGAGTGATACTGATTTTAGAAGATATATGCCGAGAGGTTGCGTTTTGGATTTGGTGGTAGTTGGGAAGAGTATCTACCATTGGCGGAATTCGCTTATAACAACAGATTATCAAGCGAGCATTCAAATGGCACCATTCGAGGCAATCAGATAGACGGAAGTGCCGTACTCTCTACGTGTTGGACGGAATTAAAGGAGCAACATGTCTTGGGTCCAGATTTGGTAGCGGAAGCGAAGATAAAGTTAAGTTAATCCGGACTCGTCTCAAGGAGGCATCGAGATAGGCAAAAGTCTTATGCCGACCTCAAGCGCAAAGAAATGGAATACGAGGTAGGAGATAAAGTCTTTACCAAGGTGTCGCCTTGGAAGAAAGTGTTGCGATTTGGGAAAAAGGGAAACTAAGCCCTAGGTTCATTGGGCCTTATACAGTGTTGAAGCGAGTGGGACCGGTAGCTTACCTGCTCGAGTTGCCGGTAGAGTTAAGGCAAATTCACGACGTCTTCCATGTGTCAATGCTTAGGCGATATCGGTCCGATCCATCGCACGTTGTGCCTGTGGCAGAGATTGAGGTTAATTCAGACTTATCTTTCGAGGAGGAGCCAGTTTAGATCTTAGAACGTGATGTCAAGGTTTTGCGTAAGAAAGCAGTACCCTTAGTGAAAGTGCTATGGCGAAACCATGGTACGGAGGAAGCGACGTGGGAACCCGAGGATGTGATGAGGCAGCAATATCCCCATCTTTTCTGATCAGGTAATTTCGAGGACGAAATTATTTTAAGGGGGCTAGAACTGTAACATCCTGAAATTGGCGCTATTTGTGATTGAATTATTTTTCTTGTGTTTATGTAACACCCTGGTTTAGGGGTTATGCGTTTGGAGCATAACCCGATTGGTTGGCAGGCTTATGGTCTTGTTGGAAGAATTTTTAGGGGTTTGGAGAACCCTAGAAGGCAAGGGATGCCTTAGAAAATTTTTAGTTTTTAGGGGTTAAAAAGGGGAGCTTGGCTTTAGAGGACTTAAGAAATTTATTTGGAAAATTGTGGCATAAGAAAGACTTTGGTACAAGTGGCGTGGGGCGCCTAAGAGTTTGCTAGGGGCCTTGGGTTCGATTCGTGGAAGAAGCAAGGGGAAATGTTTTTCCTTTTGGGTTTTTGGCGGCCAGCCTAGGAAGGCCTTTTAATTAAATTAGGAGGGGTTATTGACATGAAAGTGGGTTGGCTAAGTGGCTAGCGTGTGCTACTTAGAGGCTTGGAGGTTGTTGGGCGCATGTTCGAGTCAAGCGGCGTTTGGCATTTTTTTTTTTTTTTTTTAATTTTTGGGTAAATGGCACTGGAGAGGTCTTATAATTAAATGGTGGGGTCAATTGGCAAGAAAGTTAATGGAAGAAGTGGCTAGGGGCGTAGAAGAAAGGGTGCAGCAGAGGAGGTCTTGGTTTGAACCCAAGGTGCTTTGCAATTGGGATTTTATTTTTTTCTTCATGCAAGTTGGCGAAATGGTCTGCACATGGGCTTCAATTTGGATGAAGGATAAATGCTTGTTTAATTCTTTTAGAATTAATTTGGATAAATGGGATTATTATTATCATTATTTTATCTGTTTTAAAGTGGTGATAGGAGGATAATTGCTATGTTATTTTATTGGTGCGAGATGGATAAAAGATAAGCTTAGCATTTTGAATTTTGATTTCGATGGAAGAATTTGTTAAGCACATGGCTTCTTCTATTTTATTATTATTTGAAGACGTAAGGATTAAAGTAGTTGTTAATTATTAAAGGATAATATTAATAATTTAATTGGTTTTTATTTGATAATTGCTAAGGAGAAAATTTAGGTGTTTAAATTATTCAAATTATTTTGAATAAATTTAAACTAATGGCTTAGAATATATTAAGGAAGTTGTTAAATTTTAAACACTTCAAAGAGAAGTGGACGGCAAGCTTCAAAGGGGGGGTGTCGATTGGCCTATAAAAACACCAATTGATCACTTGATTTTCTTTTTCCATCTTTGTTGAGCCGAAAATCCTAACCCTTCTCCTTCTTATTTTTTTTGTTTTATTTTCTCCACTCTCTCAAACCCCTTTTCAAACCGAAACTCTCACCACCCCTTTTCTTCCATTATTTTTCCTTCATGAAAGCCGAATATACCTCTCTAGAGTGCCGAAATTCCCTTCTCCCCTTTGGAAGCACCTTTGCCGAACACTAAGGACTCATCGGGACTCTCCTTTCAATCGGTTTCAGTGGGAATTTTGGGATCTTCCAAGCAGTAGATCTAACTCTCCAGTCTCTGTCAATCGGATTTGAGGTAAGTGGTGGTAAGTGCCTACTTGAAATAGATTGATCTCCTAATGATTAAGAAAAGCCGAAGGCTATTAATTTTGGATAAGTGCCGATTGTAGGGAAGCGAAAAGGATGTACATATCGTAAGGGGGTTAGGGTTCAAAGGACGTGAGAGGTCAAGATCTAGCGTTGTAGATCGGAGTTTCGAGATCTAGGAATTACGATAGTAGCAGGTGTGTAAGATCTCTATACACACTTTATTAATTTACATGCTATTATTATTTGCCTTAGATCTTTTGGTTGTGATTAGCTTGTGGCATAATCATGGATTTCGGGTAAGTCCCCTAACTTGTAATTTTTATATGGTTGCATGCCATCACATGATGTTTAATACTATGACATGATATATGAAATTTGATGTGTAAGCATGTGATGGTGGGATTGATGAGAGGAGGGGATGAACTATGGGTATGCCGTCGATGGTTTTGACCACAAGATGGGTTGGCCCCATCGATTATTGTGACCTATGGTCATCGGTGGTTTTGACCACAACGATTAATTATTTGCGACTAAGTCCCGGTGGTTTGGTACCAAAGTGGTTTTGACCACATTTGATATATTGTGACCTATGGTCATCGGTGGTTTTGACCACACGATGGGTTGGCCCCATCATCTGATTTGTGACTCTAAGTCATCAGTGGTTTTGACCACCAGTGGTTTTGACCACACGGGGTAGAAAAGGAGTATGGATGGTTAGGTTGGGTTGCATGTGCATGTTTATTAATGACTTGTGTATGGGTTATCTTACCGGGTGGGGATTACACACACCGAGTCTTGGTGACTCACCCCTTTCCCTTAACATTTTGCAGATGGGTAGATCGCGGAGATGGAGCTGGATGGACTCGAGGTGGCCATGCAGTGAACATTTTAATAGATGAACTTGGATTTTGTTTTATCTTATTTTTATGGTTGGTTTTGTTTCAATTGAGTTGTAATAAGGCCTCCTAGAATTATTTTATTATTGTTACATGCTTTGAATATTTGTTTAAACTATTTAATTATGTTAATAATGAGTTCACATGTTTTTCCAAATCAAACGAAAAATGTTTTAAAGTACCATCGGGTACATTTGAAAACTATAAACAACTCGACTTAATAAATATTTTTAAACAACACTAAGTGTGGTTTTTAACAAGAGACTTGAAGTTGAAAGATTTTCGACAAAACTTAAATCGGTTTTAAAATGGTTCTCAAATTGTTTTCTCTGTAGCAAACCAAATTCGGTCGTAATGTTTGGGCCGGGTTTGGGGTGTTACAGTTTAAATCTCTGTGATATTATTTGTGGTGTTATAAGACTTAATTAGGGGTTTTGAGTAAGCTCGGTTTAGTAGGATAATTCTTAGTATGGTTTATTTAATGAAGTGGATTATGTGAGGTTAGCACTCAAGTTAATTTAAGTGTTAATTAAAGCACATAAGGAATTAATGGCAAAGTGGTTATGGTGTTTGAACTTATAGCTTGAGGTTAGAGGTTCGAGTAGTATGTTTAGCATTTTTAAAAGTTTATTTTGTATGTTAGCATTAATGGCGGTCAACCTATGATTATGATAGGTTGGACTTTCATTTTGGTAAGTTGAATTTATTTTAAAGGAAAGCATGGAATAAGGGATAAGATTCCTAAGGTTATGGAAGGATATCTTGAAGTTATGGTAAATTGAGGGGACCAAAGGCTTGGTTTGTGGAAAATGTTTTGGAAACTAACTCATGGCCAATTGACCATGAACTTGGACGGCAATGTGGCTAAGGGGAGGATTTGGCCGAATATGCTAGTAATTGGTAAGGTTTAGGAGTGTTTTGGTCATTCCTAGCATTTGGTGAAAAAGGTTGCAATTCTCTCTCAATCTCTTTTCTTTTCTTTTGGCCGAATTTTACCTTGTGATAAGCCTAAACTCTTTTGACCATTTGGTCATTTCTTTTGCTCATCTTCTATTTTCTCCATTTCATTCTCTCAAAACCGAAACATTCATCAACATCTTGTTCTCCTATTTGTTTTGCTTAAACACCAAAAATCTTCTATACTCTCTTCTTTGCGAAACTCTATTCCCTTTTCCTATTATTTTCTTTTTGTTCTTTAGCCGAATATACCTCTTTGTTGTGCCAAAAATTTTCTTCTCCTATCTTGAATCACTTTGGCGAATATTAAAGGTAGCATAGTTTTCCTCGGGACTTTTCTATCAATTGATTTTGGTAAGGTGGTAAGGGTTTATTTCAAAGGATTATTCTTTTAAGTTTTCGTTTTTAAGCCAAGGCTAATAACCTTAATGATGATGGTTGGTTGTAGGGAAGTGAGACCGGTTCACATTTAGGAGTGTGTTGGCTAGTGTTCAAGGCTTTTGGGTAAGGTTTTGGGTTCACAAGGAACCCTTCTCAATTATTTTGGTTTGGCCGAATAGGCCATGGCACTAATCTAGTTTTTGGCCGAATATAGGGGCAAGGAAAACTTGTATGGCCGATTTGTCTATTCGGGATTTAGGACTCTCGTTAGTATCAGGTGTGTGTGCATACACATCTTATAATCTTTTAAATAATCTAAGTGTTATATTATGCCTAATCGGTTTGTGTAGACATGGATGTTATACCATCATGGTATTAACAAGGACACGGGTAAGTCTTTATTACTTTGAGATTATTATTTGATGCTTTTGGGAAGCATGTCACATTTGGTATGTGCAATATTTGGTTTATGGTAATGATAAATCTATGAACGTTGTTAAATAAACCTATTATCATGATTTCAGTAAAAGTATATAATTGTTGATATGGGTTGATGAGTGGAGGGGGCGGTGATATTTGTGTCGAGCGGACACCGTGTTTTGGTAACACATTGTGACTACGGTCACGAGGTTTGGTACCTCCGGAGGTTTGGCACCTCATAGCGACTTGTCCCCGTGGTTGATACCACCGTGGGTTGGCCCCACTTTGAGATATGGGATAAATGCGCCGGTGATTTGGTATCACACGATGGGTTGGCCCCATCATTCGATTTGTGTCTTGGACACAGAGATTTGGTATCTCCAAGTGATTTGGCATCACATACGTGACTATACGTCACGGTGGTTTGGCACCACCAGTGGTTTGGTACCACACGGTAGAGAGAAAGGCGCACGGATGGCTAGGTTGGGTGCATATTAAACTTGTGCATATTAAATTAATTATGATTTGTGTATGATGTTACACTAAACCGGGAAAAAGGGTTACACATTGGGTCTTGATGACTCACCTTTTTCCTTTAACTTTTTCAGGTGACTCGTAGTTGCGGATAAGGAGCCGGATGAACTCGAGGCGCCATGCAATGAAAATATGGACTAGGTGGATTTGGAACTATTTTTATTTTAATATGGGTTTGATTTATTTTGTTTAAGATGTAATAAGGCCTCCTAAAATTTGCACTTGGATTATTTTATGTTTTGATAAATTGCTTAACTATTTTATGATATTAAAATGGGTACACATGTTTTTCTCAAATTAATTCGTAAAAAATGTTTTATTGTGCCATCGGGTACACTTAAAAATCAGAACAACCTAACTTAGTATATTTTAAACGACATTAAGTAATGCTTTCTTCATAACACCTCAACTATTTTAAATCAAAACAATATCTTTTATCAAAATTTAAAACGACTTAAAAAGGGATTTTCAAAAGTTTTTCCTCCGTAGCATACCAAATTCGGTCGTAATGTTTGGGCCGGGTTTGGGGTGTTACACTTTCTTATATTTACACTTTTTCCCCAAGGCCCGTAAAGTGATTTTTATTCAACTTTCTAGCCTTTCATGCTTAGCCAAATCACTTACTCAACTAAAGCTATCATCAATTCTCACTAATTCTCACATGTATGACCAAACTCAAGACTTTCACAAACTAGTCCCTACATGCATTTTTCATGGAATTCACTTAGTAAAAGATGTTTCTACAACATCAAGCTTTCATATTCTTCCATAAAACATCAAAATACATGCATGTCATACATGGGTACATTTTTTAACATCCATTTTAGCTTATCATATAGCTAAAAATAGCTTACTCATGCTACTAGGACTTCAAAAATACGAAGAATATCAAAAACGAGCTAGCATACACTTACTAGCTAGCTAGAAAAGTTGAAGAGCCCTAACAATGGCTTCTCTCAAATTTTTGGCAGCCTTGGAGAAGAAGATGAATGAATTTTGTCATCTTTTCTCCTATTTTAAACATTTAATTGTCAAATGACCAAAATACCCTTTTTGACAAACTTCCTAATTTAACTCATCCATGCCCAAATTTGTCCAAAAATTAGAAATTGTGAAAATTACTCATTAAGGACTTCTAATTGATAATCTAAAGCAATTTCACACAAATAGCTTCTAGAATCTCACATTTTGTAACTTTTGCAATTTAGTCCTTTTAGATAGTTCAGCCGCAATTTAACAAAATTGCTTCATGAAACTTTCACACTAGCATGCAAACATGGCATAGACCTCAAAAACTCATACTTATGCCTCAGATTTATGGTCTCGCACCACTATTCTGACTAGGCCCTAAATCGGGATGTTACATAAAGTTCCGGTTGGACTTAAATAAATGAGAAAATATTATCATCAAGACTTGAGATGGGTAAGGTCCCGTATAAGACCATGTTTGGGACATGGCCTCGGCACCGAATTGAAACCCCGTGTAAGACCATATCTGGGATATGTCATCGACACCGAAATGAGATCCCGTATAAGACCATATCCGGGATATGGCATTGGCATCGAAATGTGATTCCATGTAAGACCGCATCTGGGATGTGGCATTGGCGTCGTAATTATGTGAATGAGGATGATCATGTATCCTTGAATATCCCAAATGATTTAATGGGGTAAATATTCAAGCTTATGATAGATATGAGATTAATGCTAAGACTATATGGTGAAGTGATACAGGTATATGTGAGTAATTCACGAGAATAGTTTACGAGATGTGGCATGATGTGTGATTGGTAAGAGTAAGTATGAGTAAGTTATGGAAATGAGCTTAAGACTTGTGTTTTATTCAATGCAATGGATGGATAAAGCTATGAGCTTTATGTTGCTATTTATTTCATGCAAACTTACTAAGCTTTATGCTTACCCCTCTCATTTCCCTTTTCCTTGTAGCATTGCCAAGTTAGCTCGAGAGTTCGTGGAACATCGGAGTTTGGAAATCACACTATCAACTACATTTTGGTATAGCCAAGTTAGATTCATTTTGAGTATGGCATGTATAGGACTTGGTCTTTTTATTATGTCATTTTGCTAGCCAAAGTGTTGGCTATTAATGTTGTTCAATTCATTTTGTAAATGGTCATGGGAAGTTGGCCTATACTTGACATGTTCATATATTTAATGATGATGAATTTCATGAAGTGTATGCTTGTGTGGATGTCTTGAGTCCTTAAAGGTTCCATATGGTCATAATATGTGTTGAGTTGATTTGGTATAAGTGTGGTTGCTTTGTAGGGTGGCAAATGGCTTGGTAGATAGCCATATAATTGTCCACACTGGTAGACACACGGACATGTGTCTAGGCCGTGTGTGACACACGGTCAGCCCCATGGGCGTGTTGAGAGGCCGTGTGTCCCCTTGCATGCTAGGTTTACAAGTAATTATGCTCAGTAGTAAACACACGGGCAGAGACACAGCCGTGTGTCTCAGCCGTTTGGGAGGCACGGCCATGGACATGGGCGTGTGCCCAGGCCGTGTGAAGTCTGCACCTAAAATTTGGAATTTAATTCGACACACGGTCTAAGGACACGGGCGTGTGCCTTGGCCATGTAACCTTAGTGAGGTGATGACGTCATAAACAGAATGCCATGGTTTTTGCACACGGGCTAAGACACGGGCGTGTCGAGGCCGTGTGAAGGACACGGGCGTGTGTCCGGCCATGTGAAACCCCTATAAGTTCAAATTGAGAAATAAATCCACACGAGTGTGGAACACGGGCATGTGATATGCCACACGGGTGTGTCCCATCCTTCACACGGGCGTGTGGCCCTGTTTTAAGCCAAATTTGTCTTAGTGTTTCAAAGTTTTCAGTTTAGTCCCGAATCATTTTGGGTGTAAGTTTTGGGTCATGTAGGACCATAATAGGGACATTATGAGTAGGAATGAAAAGCCTTAAGTTGAAACGAAATTTTATGGCCCGGTGTGGTATGTTTAAGCAAGTTGAGTTAGGTAATGCCTCGTATCCGGTTACGGCTTTAGACACGGGTAAGGGGTGTTACAATGAATTCAAATATGCTATGCTCATGAAATTTATCTTACCATATGATGATTTTTGATCGTTGTGAATCAGAGCTTTAAAATTTATAAAAACAATGATCGAACCTGAAAACTAACTCTGACAACGATTGAGGCAAGTGCACCTATCGAACAGTAGTATAGCTTAGGCAAGACCGGATTATCGAACCCAAAGGAACTAAAAGTACTAATACTAACTTTATTTTTATTATTTAGCCTAAAATAAGTGAAGTTGTTTATTAATCTAAATTAATTAACTACTAAACTAAAGACTCTAAGACAAAGAAGAATGAATTTGGAAAATAACTTGGGAAAAACTCAGTTGATTTAGACGATACCCTAGGAAGAATCCAAGTAGACTTCACTTGTTATCTAACACTGAACCATACGGTTTATTCATTTAGTTTGATCCGTAAGACTCCCCAACGTATATTAAACCCTCTCTCGAGGCGAATAACGTCTAACCCTAGGTTAATTAGTGGAACTCTCCTTCTATTATAATAACTCCCCTAGAATAGCAGTAAATCGATTTGTGGATACCCATATTAGGTTTCACCCTAATCCGGCAAAATCTCGTCACCCTATCTCTAGGCGTGCGATCAACTCTGCTTAATTATGTTGGATCTACTCTTAGGCAGGGTCTATTCCTCCTCCACCTAAGCACATTAAATTTGGATTAAGCTCACATAATTAAGAACAAACTAAGTATTTATCATATAATTCAAATAATCAAATAACAAGATTCATCATAGGTTTCATCCCCTTCGGGTATCCGAAGGGTTTAGTTCATAAAAATAAAGGAAAACATCTCAAGAGAAAAGATAAAACAAAACATAAGAAATCCCTAAAACCCCCTGAAGGAATTGAAGAGGAGATCCTCCGTCTTGAGTAGAATTCTGGCTTCGTGAGACGAATCAACTAGCTATCCCTGAGTGAATCCCTACAAATCTGCCTTCTCTGGCCTAGCACGACGCCCCTAGATGATGCCTTTGGGCTTCCCCTTTCAGGTCATACTTAGGGTGTATTTATAGGTTTTTGAAATACGTTTCTTTCTCCCTAAGTATCCTTTCCCGAATGAAATTGCTCTTCTCCACGGCAGAGGCACGACCATGGCGCACGCCCGTGTAAATCGTGGCTAGGCCGTGTTTAGATTTCTTTAATGAGACACGACCGTGTGAGTCGGGGTTAGACCGTGTTCTAGATGATTGACTTGGCACGGCCGTGTGGGTCCAAGTCCAGGCCGTGTCGATTTCATCATTGGTCCGTTTTGGTCCGTTTTGAGCCCGTTTCTCGTTCTTTTTATCCTTGGGTGCTTTCCTGAGTATAAGACATTAAAAGAAAGGATTAAGAGCACCTTTTTACATAAATCAAGGGATAATTCATCCAAAAGTATACTAAATGTGGGCCTAAAATATGTTACTATTTCGGTTTATCAAATACCCCTACACTTAAGCTTTTGCTTGTCCTCAAGCAAAATTCTCAACTTACAATTAAAACGAACTTCCTATAATTCATAATAGTCATTGATAGTGTCTCATCATAATTCAGAGATAATTTATACATGGATAATTCAACTCAAAGAGTCCTAAAAATTCAAACATTATAAGTCATAGATTTTGTAGCTCGAAAACATAGGCGTCTCCCCTTATCTAGATAATTACCTTTAATTTGAAATCGACAAGGATTGACATCCTCACAAAAGATTCACTCAAATCACTCAAAGTGTTTAAGGTTCAGAATTTAGGCACTCAAAAGTCAAACATGAAGAGTTAATCCCATAGGCTTGCATGAAAATCAAATCTCCACTACTGAAATATGAGATGAAACACAAATCAAAAGGTCTTTGTTAGGGTTGTAACGGGGCTAGGGTTAAGGTGTGGAATAAGGCTGAATTAGAGGGTTAGAATCGAGATTGAATTGAAAAATTACCTAACTAAGAACTAATGAACTAATAATTATTACATCAATTGAAAACTACTAAAATGCGAGCTTCTTTTTCGATATTTGGAATTTAAGCGTATAAGCTCATTTAATCACAACTAATAATGAATAATGAATATACTTTTGATGATATTTTTTTAAGAACAAACTAAATACATAATAAAGGATACACTACTAAAATTCATAATTAGGCAACTAATCAGATCAAATCTCGATATAAGGGTAGTCAAAAAGAATGGTGATAACAAAAACAAAGGGGTTCTGGGTTAATATTAGCAGTTATGTCAATAAAAGGGTTGTTAGGATTAAAATGGGTTCACTAGGGGTTAATTATGAAGGTAGGCTTTTTATGGAGTAAGTGGGTTAAATCCTAGGTGCCTTTATCATCTCTGTGTATCAAATCAAAAGATGTGGTCTCGACATGTATAATCGATGCAAGTTCTATAATAACAAATCAGTGTTGACATACTCATAATCAATAAAGTGAGCAAGAAAAAGAATGTATGCTCTATAAGGCTCAAAATCCCACAAAAATTATGGGTATTTTGATGTCAACCTCGTAAAATTCAAACTTCAAAGTAATATTTAAACTTATTTCGACAACCTAGAAAATTTTTAATTCAAAAAAATAGACTTATCATGCTTGATTCTCTAGTATTCTTCAAATTTAATTATCAATGCACAATTATCAATGACTTAATCTAAAACATATCAATAAAAATCATAAATCATCAGAAATTCCATCCTAATTAGTAATATGAGTAATTTACTTTCAAACAAGACTAAATTCAGGGATTTGA
The DNA here is from genome assembly GCA_025698515.1 of Gossypium sturtianum. NCBI lineage: Eukaryota > Viridiplantae > Streptophyta > Magnoliopsida > Malvales > Malvaceae > Gossypium > Gossypium sturtianum. The sequence continues at coordinate 84,824,830 of CM046944.1, forward strand.
GAATAATGCAAAAAGTTTGGAATATCTAAGATTCACCCCCCACACTTAAGATGTACATTGCCCTCAATGTACAAATATATATAACATAAATGTAATGTTCAGATCAGAAGATATGGGGATAAGTGAAACTCCCTGAATTATGGATGAGCTCCTTGAGTTGGCAGTGGTCGTGGTGAAAGAGAAGTTGGAGGGGCGGTCTGGATGTGGTGGTTGCCCACGAGTTCTGCGCTAGATGAAGAAATTGGGAGACTTGTGGGGGATTAGCCAGGATTTATTAAGACAAATAAACTAATTATATAATTAAAGACAAGAAAGGTAAAGAGAAGGAGACTAAGAAGGAAAATAAACTAAGTTTAAAAGATAAAGGGGCTTGAGAATCCTTATTGGTAGATGGTTCGAGAGGTAGGTGTGACTTTGAAGGTGACGGAGGTGTGGTGATGGTGGAAGTGGCGTGATTCCCAAGCAGCCTGAAGAACCTAAAAAAAAGAAACTAAAACAAAATAAACTAAATTAAGTAGAAAAGAAGTAAAGATAAGGAAAATAAAGGAGAAGATAAAAATAAAAGAACAGATAATTGGTCTCAAAGAACCTTGGCTTGTTGTTTGGATGAAGCTGCCGGCATGAACTCATGTGAATCGGTCTCCTTTGAGGAGACTATGATTTGCCTTTTATGCTTCTTTTCCATGGATATGATGTTGTTGTAGCTCAAGAGTCTAAGGATTTATTAGGAAAAGGAAAAAGAAAGTGGGAGAACAGAAGGAAAAAAAGAGAAGATGGAAGAAGGTGGGGTGAAGGGCTGTAGGTTTTAAATAAAGTTTGCATCTGAGGCTCTCCCACGCCCGTGGACGGAGGGCGTGTCGATTCACACGGCCTCATCGCACGGCTGTGTTCCTAGGCGTGTTGGTTCCCCATGCTCGTGTCTAGCCTGTGTTCGACAAGTCAGTATGTTGCCACAGTTTTAAGGCACGGGCGTGTTCTGCCCGTGCTTAGAAAGTCAGTAGCTTCACACTGTTATGAGGCACGACCGTGCGCCTTTGTCGGTGCCCGTGGTGTAGTGGTTGGATCCATGACGTCGAAAAGTGGTTAGAATTGATTCGTACGGCCTCTGCTATGTCGAAGCGAGGATTCTTATGGTCCCACACGACCACGTTTGCGGCGTGCAAGGCCGTGTGTCCTGGAATTCTGCACTTCTGGTTAGTTTATAACTAGGTGTAAAGAAAAGAAGAAAAAGAAAAATAAATTTAAAGCAAAATGTAAAAAAAAAAATTGTGTTAGTGCTTCGGTTGCCTCCCGAGAAGCGCTCGTTTATAGTCTTAAGCTAGACTCTCCTCTCTTTCGCTTTGTCGGGGTGGTTTGAGGAGTTGGAAGTCCTTCCTCATGCTATCATTTGCATCTTCGTGAAAAAATTTAAGTCGAGATGTGTTTATAGTAAAAGTACCAAAAATAGGATTACTTACCTCGACTGTTAGTGTGGGAAAACACTTTGGTTACCCTAAAAGATATTTCTTTGTTTGTGCTATAGAAGTAGGAGGAGATATTTGAGGATCTGCTGATCTAACAAAGCACTGGTCCCTATTTTGAAGTGGTTTGTTGTTCCTATTAGCTCTTTTGGGGGCTCCTTTGGTTTTATCTTGTGTGGTTCCGGTTCTTCGTCGTGTATCCCTAATTTCTCCATGAAGTGTGTCTTCCACTCGTCTAGATCATTGAACTGAATCCCTTGATCTTCATGAGTTATTTCTTTGTTGGCATGGGGTTTAGGATCGGGTTCAATTGTATTCTTTGGTGGTGCTTCCTGAAAATAAGGGTTAACCGAACGGCTTTCAGTAGAATTTATGTTCTCACCTTGATTACTCGATGTTCTAGCCGAATCGAGAACCTTGATGGTGACTGTCTCATTACCTACACAAAGTATGAGTTCTCCTGCATCAACATCAATTTTAGTCCTGGCAGTTGCTAAAAAGGGTCTTCCTAAAATTAGGGGGATCGAATTATCCTCATCCATGACTAAGACAACAAAATCTACTGGGAAAACGAATCTGTCAATTTTTACAAGAACATCTTTGATAATACCCCTAGGAATTCTAACAGTTTTATCAGCTAATTGAATGCTCATCCTAGTTTGTTTGGGTTTCCCTAGACCTAATTGTTTAAACAAATTATAAGGTATGACATTTATACTTGCCCCTAAATCAGCTAACGCATTATCAACAGTTAGTCTACCAATTAAACATGGAATTGTAAAACTCCCTGGATCTTTTAGCTTTTGTGGTAGTCTATTTTTGAAAATTGCTGAGCACTTTGCATTAAGTTCCACATGTGAAGACTCGTCTAACTTCCGTTTGTTTGTCAGAAGCTCTTTTAAAAATTTCCTAGAATCTGGCATCTGCGAAAGAGCTTCAAGTAATGGTAAGTTAATATGTAATTTCTTTAAAAGTTTAAGAAACCTACCGAACTGTTCTTCTGTGTCGTCTCTTCTTAATGCCTCAGGGTAAGGTACGCGAGGTTGGTTCTCCTTGATTACTGGTTTTGGCTTGTCTTGTGTTACCTCAACTTTACCTTTTCTACATCGTTTCCTTGTGTTGGACTGGGTTCGTCTACTTCTTCGCTTTCTTGAGCTGTTATGGCTTGGATTTGCTCCTTTGGATTAATTTCAGTATTACTCGGTAGACGCCCTTGCGGTCGTTCGGATAATGGCTTTGCAATTTCTCCGACTGACTGGGTAATTTCCCCGATTACCTTTGTAAGTCCCCCAACTTGGTTCTCGATCGTTTTGATCGATGTTTGTTGGGTGTCGAGTGTTACCTCAGTTTTTTGGAGACGGGCTTCTGTGGATGCTATGAATTTGTTCAACGTCTCTTTAAGATTCGGCTTCTTTTCCTGTGGATAGGGCTGATTTTGGAAATTTTGAGGAGGTTGTTGTCTTTGATTTCCTTGATTTCCTTGTCCTCCCCACGAAAAATTTGGGTGGTTCCTCCAACCTAGATTATAATTATTACTGTATGGGTTATTATTAGATCTGAAATTGTTACCTATATAGTTCATCTGTTCGCTCTCTGTGCCCGGTCGGTAGGGTGGGTACTTAGGATTCGCCACAGTTCCACTTGTGTCGCACTACATGACTGGTTGTACCTGCGAAGAACACAAACTATCAATCTTCTTATTCATCAACTCTACCTGATTTGATAGCATGGTTACTAGTCGAGGTTGTAAACTCCGGCTGTTTTTGTTGGCCTTGTTCTTGTAACTTGCCACTGATAGTTATTTAGCAACATCTCTTCTATAAATTCGTAGGCTACTTCAGGAGTTCTATTATTCAGGGTTCCACCGGCGGCCGAGTCGATTAGTTGCCTCGTTGAGGGGTTTACACCGTTATAGAAAGTCTGGACTTGAAGCCACAAGGGTAAACCATGGTGCGGACACCTTCTTAAGAGATCCTTATATCTCTCCCATGCATCGTATAATGTCTCTAAATCCATCTACACAAAGGAAGATATATCATTATGTAATTTCGCCGTTTTGGCCGATGGGAAATATTTTAATAAAAAATTTTTGGTAATTTGTTCCCATGTAGTGATTGACCCCCGTGGTAACGAGTTTAACCACTGTTTAGCTTTATTCTTTAATGAAAAGGGAAATAACCGAAGTCGTATGGCATCATCAGAAACGCCATTTATTTTGAAGGTATCACAGAATTCTAAAAAATTAGCTATATGAGAGTTTGGATCTTAGATCCGTAAACCATCAAATTGAACAAACTGTTGAATCATTTGTATAGTGTTAGGCTTTAATTCAAAATTATTAGCAGCTATAGCAGGCCTAACAATACTTGATTCTGCTTCTGTTAAATGAGGTTTAGCATAATCATACATAGTACGACGAGCATTATTTTTTGCCACATCTTGTGGTGGAAGATTATTTTCGTTCATCCCTTCAGTAGGATTGGATCTGTCTTCTCGCTCTCATTTTTGTTAATTTAGGGCTCGCCTAATTTCTCTGCGATTTCTTCGAGTGGTAGCTTCAATATCATTGTCGTATTCTAAAGGTCCTCTCGGGTTCCTTCTAGTCATAAACTAGAGGTACCTACGAGGAAAAGAAAGAAAGAAAGTTTAGCAAATTTAAAATTAAAACTAAAAATAAAAATAAATTGTGACAAATAAAAATAATGGCTAAAGTAATAAAAATAGAGTTTTCTTAATATTTTAGTTCCCCGGCAATGGCGCCAAAAACTTGATCGCTGTGAATCAGAGCTTTAAAATTTATAAAAAGAATGATCGAACCTAGGAACTAACTCTGACAATGATTGAGGCTAGTGCACCTATCGAACAGTAGTATAGCTTAGGCAAGACCGGATTATCGAACCCAAAGGAACTAAAAGTACTAATACTAACTTTCTTTTTATTATTTAGCCTAAAATAAGTGAAGTTGTTTATTAATCTAAATTAATTAAATACTAAACTAAAGACTCTAAGACAAAGAAGAATGAATTTGGAAAATAACTTGGGAAAAACTCAGTTGATTTAGACGATACCCTAGGAAGAATCCAAGTAGACTTCACTTGTTATCTAACACTGAACCATACGATTTATTCACTTAGTTTGATCCGTAAGACTCCCCAACATATATTAAACCCTCTCTCGAGGCGAATAACGTCTAACCCTATGTTAATTAGTGGAACTCTCGTTCTCTTATAATAACCCCTAGAATAGCGAAGAAATCGATCGTGGATTCCCATATTAGGTTTCACCCTAATCCAGGCAAAATATCGTCACCCTATCTCTAGGCGTGCGATCAACTCCACTTAATTATGTTGGATCTACTCTTAGGCGGGGTCTATTCCTCCTCCACCTAAGCACATTAAATTTGGATTAAGCTCACATAATTAAGAACAAACTAAGTATTTATCATATAATTCAAATAATCGAATAACAAGATTCATCATAGTTTCATCTTCTTGGGTATCAGAAGGGTTTAGTTCATAACAATAAAGGAAAACATCTCAAGAGAAAAGATAAAACAAAACATAAGAAATCCCTAAAACCCCCTGAAGGAATTGAAGAGGAGATCCTCCATCTTGAGTAGAATTCTGGCTTCTTGAGACAAATCAACTGGCTATCCCTGAGTGAATCCCCACAAATCGCTTTCTGCGGCCTAGCACGACGCCCCTAGACGATGGCTTTGGGCTCCCCCTTCGAGTCATACTTAGGGTGTATTTATAGGCTTTTGAAATACGTTTCTTTCTCCTAAGTATCCTTTCTCGAATGAAATTGCTCTTCTCCACGGCAGAGGCACGGCCATGGCGCACGCCTGTGTAAATCGTGGCCAGGCCGTGTTCAAATTTCTTTAATGAGACAAGACCGTGTGAGTCGGGGTTAGACCGTGTTCTAGACGATTGACTTGGCACGGCTGTGTGGGTCCAAGTCCAGGCCGTGTCGATTTCCTCATTGGTCCGTTTTGGTCCATTTTGAGCCTGTTTCTCGTTCTTTTTTTCCTTGGGTGCTTTCCTAAGTATAAGACTAGAAAAGAAAGGATTAAGAGCACCTTTTTACATAAATCAAGGGATAATTCATCCAAAAGCATACTAAATGTGGGCCTAAAATATGTTACTATTTCGGTTTATCAATTTTGTTAAGTTTTGTGTTTAAACACTAACTTGTGTTGTTGATGATGCTTAGGCTTGTGCAAAGCTAATGTTGGATTGTTTCATTTTTAATTTTAAAGTTATGCATTGAAATTGTAAGTTATGTTCATGTTTTACAAACTTTCTAAGCACTTTATTCTTTCATTATTTTCTTTCCTATGTTTTATAAATTATCGGAAGATCGATTGGTTTGGAAGCTCGTTAGAGACCAATCACACTATCCAATGATTATATCGGTGGTTTTTGGTGTTTTAGCTAAGTTTATAATTAAATGTATAGGTGAACTTGTGTTTAATGATCTAGTTGTTATGTTTGGCATGTATATGTGGTATTATGGTTTATGTGCTTTTGGCATTTTGATTGTAACAGCCCATTTTTAGTCAAACCAGAACAATGGTTTTGAGACCACAAATCTGAGGTCAAAATAATTATTTTATTATTATTTTAATATCTACAGCATGATAGTATAATTTTGTGAAAATTTCGTTAAAAATTTTATAGTTTGAGTGCTTAATTTAATAAAAAGGACAAAATCGCGTAAAGTGTAAAAGTAGAGTTCTATTAGTTAAAGGTGTCTAATAGCTATAGAAATTTAAAGGGGAGGTCCTTATGTTGTAAATATACCATTTTTATTATGAGTGGACAATCTTGGACATGATTTAAGTGATATTAATAGTTTATAATTAAGGTTAAATAGGCAATTTTGTTATTTAAACTAAAATAAATAAAACTAAAAAAACCAAATTTTTTTATGTTGTCATCTTCCTTAGCTGTTTTCACAAAAAAGAATAGCCATTCTTAGGGCTTGATATTCGGCCATGCCTCTCATGCTCATTTAGGTATGGTTTTTGTCTCGTTTTTAATGATTTCTATGTTTTTGAGATCGTTGTAGCTTAGTCTAACTAGCCCAGGGACTATTTTGCAAAACTGTTAAAGGTTTAGGGTTTTGCCATTGATGAATGTTGATGTATTTTGATGTTTGATGTAACAGTCCAATTTTACACCTTAGTCGGAACAGTGGTTTCGGGACCACAAATCCGAGTTTGAATATTATTTTAATACTATGATTTGTGTCTATGATATGTGATTAAGCATGTGATCAATTTTTGTGAGTTAATATGCTCGTATGTGTGGTTAATTGAGAAAAAAGACTTAATTGCATAAAAGGTAAAAGTACCCTTTTCAATGATTGAATGATCAAATTGATGTGACTTTATAAGGAAGAGGTCTTATGTTGCAAATTATCCTTTAGACAAGGTAGTGGACGGCAACATGCATGCATTATGCTTTTATATGTTTATTATATTAGTTAAGTAATAATAATAAAATATCATATTATAATGTTATAATAAAATAAAACATAAAAAAAAACATGCATTTTTGGGTGTTCATCTTTCATGACCAAAACAAAAAGAAAATAAAAAGAAATAGAGAGGCTTAGGGTTCAGCATTTTTAAAGCTTGATTCAAGGTGAGTTCTAGCTCGGTTTTTAATAATTTTTACGTTTTTGAGATCGTTGCTTTGAGTTTTAGCTAGCCCATGTTAAAATTTTTGAATTGGTTGTGTTTTTCCTGAGATGCCATTGAAGGAAGCTTGTTATTCTTGTTGTTTGATGATGAAATATTAATTATATGTGATAGATTAGCAAGTGTTGTTCTTGAATTTTTGAAGAAATTGAGTGATTTGGATTAAATTGCAAAAATAAATTTTTGAGGGACTAAAATGCAAAATAAATGGAATGTATGGACTTGTATGTGTATGAGCAACATTCGGCCTAAGCATGGTGTGTGCAAATTTTGCATATTTTGTGTTTTATGCTATAAGGACTAAATTGTAAAAAGTGTAAAATGTCAGGGGTAAAATCGTAAATTGCCCGATTATGTATTTTTGGATTAAATTGAATGAAAATATGTTGAATGAACTTAATTTGTAATTTATTTAGACCAAGAACAAAAAGGATCGGGAGTGGATCGGGGAAAGGCGAAGCTAAACGAATAGTCGGGAAACAAAGTCCGCCAAAATCCAAAGTTAGTTTTTAAGCAATTGGGTTGAATTGAATTTTTATCTATAATGAAGTACTTGAACTTATTAGTGATGAGTATGTACATTATGTTAATGCCGAATGAGATGTTAGTTGGAAGATGAATTTAGTTGAATGTGAAGTATAAGTATATGTTAATCCTATAGCTATGCGCAAAATTGATTTCAAGAGATGAATTTTGGCCGAATGTGAGGTATATTGTATATCATTAGTATAGTCGAATGTGAGGTTGTTATATAGATGTAATAAGCTAAATTATATATATATAAGTGTTTATTGAAGTGAGTAATGAGTTCAAGTAAAGCACTAAGTGTGCGAATCTAAATACCGAAACCTCGTGTGTGTGCGAAATCGGTCATTTGGCACTAAGTGTGCGGAATATTAATGTAATGGCACTAAGTGTGCGATACATTACAAGTATTTGGCACTATGTGTGCGATATGTTCAGGTGACGGCACTAAGTGTGCGATACGTTACATGGCTTGGCACTGAGAGTGCGGGTTTGCGGATCCTCCAAGAATATCGGTTAGTGAAATGAATTAAACTAATTAAATGATCAAGTAAATGATTTATGGTGGAGTAAATTAAGTATAAATTTGGTAGGTAATAGTTGTATATGATATCAAAGAAATGTGATGTATTTATTTGCTTATGAATTTGCTTTGAGTTGAGAAAATGGTTTATGGTTCAAAGTGAACCTAATATTGAATGTTTAAGTATTCGATCTTAAGGATATGAATTTTGATTGTTTATGAATGGTGCTATGATCTATACCCAGGGTAATAAGTATTAGTGATGATTGAAATAATACTGATCTAATTAGTATATGATAAATTGTATACTTTTATAATGTCTTATAACTTACTAAGCTGTTAAAGCTTACTTGGTTCTTGGTTGTTTTCGTGTTTTAGATTTCTTTTGAGTGATCGTCACGCTCGGGGATCATCGTTGAATCTCATCACACTATCGTCAATATTTTGGTACCCTTTTGAAAAAGAACTCTATGTCAATGGCATGTATAGGCTATGTCTCTTCTTTGAGTTTACTATGAGTATAAAGTGTATAATGCCATGCGAAAATGGCTAAATCTTGATATTATGGATACTTATGGAGTCGGTTATGGTATTTGTTAATATAAAAGTAAATTATATTGTCGAAACCATTTTTATTTTAGGGTTTTGAAAAAATGGGAATCGACTTTGAAAAATATAGAGTCGCCACCGATCCTTTTGTTTAGGTGTGATCGGGTCACCTATAAAATAAATTTTGGTCTGCGAATAAGAAGAAAACGGGTTCGGGAGTCGGTTACGTATGAGGAAGGATTAGCACCCTTGCGACGCCCAAAATTGGAACCAAATTGAGTAATTGATGTCCTAATGTTGAAAAGTTTGAAATGATTTTGAAATTCTGTTCCTTTTTTTTTTCTATAATTTTAAATAACTTGATTGAATATTGAGATTCCATTGTTCCGAAGGAATAGAGTATCACATCCAGCACGATTGGATACGACAATCTGAGTCCTCAAATTCGAGATTATCCCCAAAATTCTCCAAGCACATGTATTGAAATTCTGAAAGGGTATTTGGTTATTTGGACAAACAAAAAACCACACCCAGCACGATTGGGCACGATTTCTTCGAATTTCCAAACGCACAAATATTACCTTATTTTGAAAATATGGACAAAATTTGAAAGGATATTCGTTTATTTGGTCAAACAAAAAGACCACACCCAGCACGATTGGGCACGATTTCTTCGAATTTCCAAACATCGAATATTACCTTGTTTTAAAAAAAATTTTAAATAAATGACTTTAAAATCGATTTAAAATGTTTTTATTGAATTACTAGGTAATGAGAAACAAAAATATAATATCGACTATGGAATAACATGTGAATACAACCTTTGTACAAATGGATGTCAAGAATAATGATATGAACATACAATTCAACATATACAAAATCAATAATCTCACAACTCTTATTTTGGAAATACCAACATTATTAATTAAGAAATAACGAAAGTTAAAAATATAACTAACTGAAAACAAATTAAAATAATATACGTAAATAAATAAAAGAAACTTAATATAAAATAATGTACACATAAGAATAATAATAATATATAAACATATATAAAATAAGTAAATATAATTTAGAAGAAACAAATTATACACCTAATAGATATATATATATATATATATATATAAAATAATATAAAATCAATAATATATATACATAAAGGAAAATAATTTAAATAAAATTTTATGTAAAAACATTTGTTCATGTAATATAATGATAAGATATTTATAGTCTAAATCATATTAATTTTGAATCATATAAATATTTAAAAGAGGGATTTAGAAAATAAACATTTTTATATACAAGAAAATAAAACATATAATAAAAAATATATGAATAATTTAAAACATATTAAAAATTAATAAGTTAATTCAAAATAATTTACTAAAAACTAATAAATCAATTAATTTAATAATAATAAAAAAATACAACTTACTAAAACATAAACAAAATCAACAGGTCAATTTATAGCCAATAAAACTATTAAATATAATAAGTATTTAAGAGTAAAGCATACAAATGATCAGGGACTAATAGTACAAATAACCTCATAGCCAAAACGCAGTGTATTGATTGGATCAGATTAAAAAACAAGCAATTTACAGAGATCAATTGAAATGCCAAACAAATTGTATAATGAATCTAATCGAACGACAGTGTAACAAAGAAGGACCAATTGCATAAATATTCCATTATCTCAAGAATACGCGGGTCTGGTGGTTATTGAATCGGATCGGGTCGACGAATTAAGCACCAAACGGTGCCGTTTTGGCACTGGAACTCCAAAGGTTTAAACGACGCCATTTATTATGCGAATTGAAACCAGATAAGTACAAAGCAATCATCATTTGTGACTAAACCCTAGCCTCTTTCGTTTCTGCTCTCAGCCGTTGCTAGGGATCTCTCTGTTCAACCACTAAAAATGCCAGCATAATCGGCGCGTAGTGGTGCACGAAGATCTAATTTACTAACGTCTTCGTCTAAACCCCGATTGTGGCGGAGAAAACGAGGACACACAAAGGTAATCTTTCTTTCCTTTTTATTTCCGTATGAATATACACAGTAAAAAAACAGTGGAAAAGAAACTTGGTATCGCTTATTTCCGCTCGAAGTCCCCCTTCGAACTTCGATTACGATGAAGCAAGTAGGGATCCGAAGACGATATTAACAGATAAGTGCCCCCCTTTTTATTGCATGCGTTAGATTAGACGAGAAAGAAAAAAATGAATAGCCAGTAAAAGAATCGGAAATTTGACAGAAACTAAAGCCGGAAATCACCTTCGATTATTTTTTGTATTCTGTATTCGAAAAATCGTGTGCGTAATACAAAAGAGTCGGCCCCTCACACATGTTTCGGCATTTGTTTTTATAGCCGAATGAAAATCAAAAGAAAAAAAAGTTAAAAATACCATATTTTTCCTTGTTTTTCTTGTTTGTCTTTGTTGCTATTTTTTCCTTGTTTTCCAGTACAGTGGCAGTGTGGAGGTTTGTCTGAGCGGTGCGGATGCATGACGCGCGCAGGCAAGTCTGGAGTCTGTTGTGACGCTGGAGTATTCTCGGAAGCTCTAGAGGCGCGCGTGGGGAGTAGCTGAACGACGCGAGGTGCGTGTGAGGGCAAGTGGTGGCGCCAGAGAACCCGAAGCTTTTAGGGTTCTGAAATCCCATCCTGCTTGGGCCAATTTCGAGATTTGGGTTTTGGGCAAAGTGTTTGTTAGGTTATAAAATTGGGTTTTTGTATTTGGGTCGTGCTTTTTAATTCGGGTTTATATTTTGTTTGGGCCAATTGGTTTTTCTTTGGAAAAATTGTAAATGGACATTGGACACTTTAATTTTTTTTTTTTTGTGTTTTTGGTTTCTGTTTTGGTTAATGTTTTGTTTGGCTAATGGGCCTGGGCAAAAATGGGCTCCTACATACATGATGTATATATGTTTGTGGTTGGTGTTATGGCGTGATAATGGTGTTATATATGTGACGTTTAATTAGTCAAGTGTTTGATTCATATTAGAGATATGCCATATAGTACATTATGAATGTTGTGAGGAGTAAATAGGTTATTAATTTAAGTGTTCATGAGATTAGATTATTGGGAATGTATTATCTTATACATATTTGGCTTTGTTAGTTTCTTTAATAAAATGATTAAAATGTGCTCATGTACTCGGGTATGAGAGGTATACAAATGATTGGGTAAATATTTTAATTAGTTACTTACATGTTTTAGGTCATTCGTAAGATATAATTGACTATGTTAATTATTGGAGATGTGGTTAATGAAATGGATGAATGCTTTCGACAGTTGGTATTAAGTTTGATGTACCCTAGATTCAGTTAAGTAAGGTTTTTTCCATATGTGTATATTTGGCATTGGTATTTGGTAACTTGTTTCGGTAATGTGAATATAAGCATGTGCATGTGTGGTTATTATAACTTAATGACCAAATGAATAGTACTTTTGCTATTTGATTAAAATTTCTTTTATGTGAAGTTGGTAATATAGATTTGTGATATGTTCTTTAAGATTTAAACTTACTATGAAAGTATACCTTTATCTATGGTACATTCGAATATGATAGTTTAAATGATAGATTGTTATGTTAATATTGATAAATTAAATGATAGGTGTGTGTTTGATAATGAATTAGGCATTTGATGGTTATGCAAAGGTAGTACTAGTATTCAAATTGGTATTAAAGAATTACAAAGTGTTTGTATAAAACATTTACAGGTTATACTAATTATTTATTTAAGAATGCTTGTTTTGGGGTTATGTTTGATAGATAATGCCCCGTAACCCTAATTCGACGACGGATACGGGTCATGGGTGTTACATTTGATATTATAAAATGCATGCTTGTTGCTAGATAAACAACATTTATAAAGTGATTTTTAGTAAAATGTCCAATTAGGGATTTAATTGTGGAATGTGTAAATTTTGTGGTGTAAATGTGAAACAAATGAAAAATATGGACTGATAGGGACCTAATTGAAATTCGGCTAGCATGGGTTTTGGTTGAATTGCATGAATTTGTAATTTTATGAAATAAGGACTAAATTGTAAAAATGTTGAAATGTTAGGGGCAAAAATGTAAAATTACCTTAATGTGTGTTTTGGATTAAATAGAGATATTATTAAATAAGTTAATTTTGTTTACATTTAGATCAAGAAAAGTGAAATACGGATTTAGATCGGGGAAAGAACAAGGTTTTGGACTAATCGACTTATTACGTCGTTTTTGTATTCGAGGTAAGTTCGCACGTAATAAACATTATTATACTTTTGTTTTAAATGCTTTGATATTTCATAAATTGTGAATACGACACTACGAGCATATTCGACAACGATTCGGCAAGTGAGAAATCCCAGTTGAACCTTAGGAATAGATTAGGATACGAATGACATGTCATTAGGGTTATGTGATTTGGGTCTTTGGTCCGTGACGTCCCTACCGGTAATTTGAGTCATCCAAAGATGTGTTCTTGATGCTCGTCAGCTTGTATGAGCAGCACCATGTAGCTTCGTCTTGACCGTCAGCTTGTGTGAGTAGACCCGTTGATAGCTTGAGAGTGAGCATTATATGTGATACAAGATTGATATAGCTCTGGCTATATATGTGGCACTTAGGGTGCGAGATTCCTGAGTATCCGATAGTATTCTGAATGGTTCAACAAGTATATATGTAACACCCCAAACTCGGCCCATGCGGTATGACTGGATCTGACATGTCACATGAAGAAAACGTGATAAATCCTTATGATTCGTACTAAAATAGGTGTAATTTGATTATGGTTAAGAAAACAAGTTTGGATGTGAATATTTGATAAAATACCACTAATTTTTGAGAGGTTGATTGATGAGTCGAAAATCGAGGTAGTGAACTTTAAAACCATGACTTTTAAAAATATTGTTAATAGTTCGAGAAAAAACTTTTCGAGTTAAAATATTTGTAAAAGTTTGTTATGAAATCCATTTGTTAATCAAATTTGGAAAAACTGTTATTTATGATTTTAGAGAAATCATCATTTAAAACAATTCAAGCAAAATAAAAGTACGTCAAACTTAAAGCAAAAGTAAAATACTCCAGAGGCCTTATTACAACTTTAAAACCCGAAATAATAAAAACAACGAAATAATACGAAAAGAAGTTTACTAAAGTCTGAAAATAACAATCCAAAAGTATGGCCTCCACCGAGTCATCATGGCCTCAAGTCCTCATCACTTAGCATTACCTACAAGGGTTAAGAAAAAGGGGGAGTGAGTTACAAGAACTCAGTGTATAATCCCCTTACCGTTGTCTACTGGGCCTGAAACCCATTTAGCAATATTTTGGGCCTAAGCCCCTTTTTACATAATAATGTATCAAATATATCATATGAATGTAATGCAATCCCAAACCAACCTAATAATCCATCCGCTACACACCACCCGTACCATCCCATCACACCTGTGGGGATCAAGTCAACCCACCCCGCCAAACACACCAATCGCAGGCATTGAAACACCCCAAACCCGGCCCACGAGCTTTGACCAGATTCGGTATGTTCCTCAAGGAAACCGGTTCAAAATTCTTTTGTTCTTCGGAAAACTTGTGTGATTTTAAGAAAAATATTGTTTTGGGTTGGGCTTGTGTTGAAAACAGGTTCGTTTTATATTGAAATCCCTTTTATCTTAAATGACAAAATATTTAGGGTTTAGTTTAAAAGAAATTTTAAATTAAATTTTAATAGATAAAATTCATAATCATAATAAGTAAAAATAAGTGTAAAGTAATTCAACTATGGCCTTATGGCCTTATTACATCAAATAATTCCCAAAATAATTCAAAGTACTAAAATAAATTCAAGAGTCCTCAAAATATAAACTTCATGTTGAGCATGGCCACCACAAGTTCCGCCGTCCTCGGTCCATCATTGTTAATCACTTGAAAAATGTTCCCAACGGGTGAGTCAAACAGACTCAATGTGTACACGACACTAAATCATAATAGAATCAGGCATATCACATATTACACATTCAAAACATAGAATACAAAGTTATGATGCATTCCCAAACCCAAACCTAGTTGTCCATCCGCTACACACCCCGTGCACTGTCGGTACACCGCACAGTGGGACTACTAAGTCAACCCTCCATCCGCTACACACCATTGAAGGCAGTCGCTGCAGTCGACTTGCTCATCGCCCATATAAAATTTGTGGCATAGCCACCAGATAATTGTGTCATGAGACACCACATTCAGATAATGTAACCGAAGTTACCACATTCAGATAATGTGACCGAAGTCACCACATTCGAGATAGTGAGACCGTAGTCATCACATTCACTTCCCCTTTTCATATATCCCGAATGACCCATATTATTCATATCATGCATATCATACTTAAATTCACATTCTTATAAATTTTCACATGTTATAAATAACATATTTCATAATCCTAATAGGAGTAGGAAATGTACCTGAGTACTTTGTACCATATTATGGTACCTTAGCCACATTCTTATAAACATGCATATTTTACATATTACCATCAATCTTATTAAAAGTTAGTGTGGGGTACACACTGATTCGCTTAAAATTTCCTTGAGATCCCGAAAAGCTTGATCTAATGCTTGGATCCTTAATCCCTACATTTGATTAATCACCTACTACTTTAATAAAAAGCCATTCACCATAAATCCAAATCCTAGTAGGATTAGTATACTTAAACTTACCTTGTGGATTTTAAATCCGAAACTCACCGAATAACTAGGGAACACGTGGCCTATGGTGTACCTTCTGAAAAGAACTTCTCCTTCCTTGTAGTCGACACTTAGTAAATCCCGAAAGATCTCTTCAAAGTTTTGGCAAATAAGAATATTGATGGGATTAGTCCTAGATTTCGACAAATCTAAAAGAAAAGAATAGAAATCAAAACTTGTTCTTACCCTTTCTTGAAGAAATCGACAACACCTATGCTTGAAGCCCTCAAAGATTCGGCTTTTGATGGATTGGAAAGAAAAGAGAAGGAAGAATAAAGATGGAGGATTCGGCTATGGCTTCTAATGGAGAGGAAAATATTCGGCTAGGTCCCAACAATTACTTAATCTCGACTTGACAAAAGAAAAGAAAGAAAAGCAGAGAAGAGAGCACTAAGAATTCGGCAGAGAAAGGAGGAAGCACAAATTGATGAGTAGCCCTCCTTCCTTCCTTTTATAGCCGAAATTATCATCTAAGGAGTCCCTTACTTGGCCACCACTCCTCTATCTGATAACTTTATCCTTTAATTATCACTTAAAATAAAAGATAATTCAGCAACTATCCTTACTTAGCCGAAATTATTAATCTCAAAGTCTCTTTATTCAAATTAAAAGATTTTAATCCAACAATTATCTCTTGACAATAATGATAAATAAATCCCTTATTTATCCACTATTTATAAAATAATAAAAGCTCCTAATTTATAGCCATGTGCCGTCCACCTCAGTCTTCTGGAAGCAAAAATAAAACCTCATTTATTTGCTTCCCAAGTGACTCGAACTCAGGCCCAATACCCTTGTATGTGGCGCCATTTTTAGAGGCCCTAAGTGGCATCTTCAGGCCACTTTTCCAAGCCTGTTTGTGTGTCAAATTTCACAAACTTTTTCTTTGAAGGCCACCTTGCCTTAATTTCTCCTTTTAAACCTTAAAACTCGCCATTTCTAGGTCATTTCTAAGTTTCCAAAAATTTTCGATCGGCTCTGTAAACTTGACATTTCCTTACATTTCCATGACATTTCCTTGCAAGACATTTCCTTACATTTCCAAGACATTTCCTTACATTTCTATGACATTTCCTTACAAGACATTTCCTTACATTTCCAAGGTTCTAAAAATGTTCACTTTCCTCTTTTAAACTTAACATTTCCATACATTTCCAGGTTTCCAAAAGTGTTCAAAATATATTCATAACACATAAGATATGTCATTTCGTACAATTAAACCAAAAATGCATAGGCCCTTTTCAGAATGTTACAGGCATTATGCCATTTATAACAAATTTTGATTGTGGCTGAGCCACCAGAATCGTAGTATCATATTAACAAACATTTTTGTGGCAGTGCCACCGGAATCACTTCTCTTCAACATTTTCCCATCCCATGCAAAATCATGTAAATGCATCATACATAGCAAATCATGATATTTACAAATATAAACAACAATAATTAATTCAGAGATTCATTACAAAAATTTGGCCCATTGTAGCACTTGCAAATCAGCCCATTAAGACCATATATCAAATCGGCCCATTATAGCAATATATCAAATCGGCCTATTTAAGCAATATATCAAATCGGCCCGTTAAGACAATATAACAAATCCGCCCATTTAAGCAATATATCAAATCGACCCATTTAAGCAATATATCAAATCGGCCCGTTAAGGCAATATAACAAATCGGCCCATTCAGGCAATATAACAAATCGGCCCATTAAGGCAATATAACAAATCGGCCCATTAGGGGCAATTTCATAATTCGGCCTTTTAGGGCATTTTCGTAATTCTCAGTGTTAATACCGATTTTGTCATTTTTATCAAAAATAGTGTAATTTAGGCCAGTTTTCCCGGTTTACTCCATAAAACGATTTTAATCGTAGTGATATATTTCAAATATGATATCAATCTTAAAACCCACGGAAAACGGTGTGAGATTACACAGCTGATTACGATAAGTACTAGGCTTTCTTGATCTTCGACACCCTTGGAATCGTGAACGACCACGATTTTTCGATTCTCCCTGGATGATGGTCCACAACCCGGTCGAAAATCTCGAACCGCCGATACTGCCCTTCGTTTGAATTTAGGAGTAGGGATCGCTAATCCGCTCCTTTTGTGATCTCCAAACGCTTTCCCTTTCGATTCGATATCGCTTGTCTCCATTGAAAACAAATCTTAGTCAAAATATTACGTTGATACGAAATGATTGACTAAGGAAAAGGTCGGCATACCACTAGAATCGTATGATCACAAGTCGATAGATCGAGCGATTTAGTCCCTAAAACATATAGTCGATTATTTCAAATTATTACTCCGTTAGCAACCAATCGAATATTGAATAATATCAATAATCCATAAGAACTCCTTACCTTATCAATATTGGATCCGATTTTACCGTTCAACTTGAGGCTAGAATGATGTTCGGCCTCCCTCTAAAATACTACAAAAGGGAAATTGATCATGTTGTGAGAGAGTAGAAGAAAATGATGATTTCGATTAATAGAACCATCCCATGACAAGGGCATACATTCGGCATTAATAGAAGAATTTGAAAAGAAGATTATTACTCACCAATTTGACAAGAAGATAGTATCCAATCACGAAGGAAAAAGTGATAGTGAGGAGACAAGTTGTTATTAGATTCGGCTATGGAGAGAATGAATAAAATAAAATAATTTGATCAAAGTGAAATTTTATTTTAAGAAGTGGAAGAAGGATTGAAAAGATGATTAAAAGAAAAGAAAGGGAGAGAAGGGGTGCTAACTAGTTTCAGTTTTCAAGAGAAGATAAGTGAGAATGATTTGGTCTCAATGGTTTGGTACATTCGGCAAACAAGAAGGAAAAGAAGAAACAAAAATGCACACTAAAGGCTTGAAGATTCGGCCAAGAGAAGAAGAAATTTGGAGAGAAAGAAAAATGACACAAAATGATGCTCAAGGAATTTTGGCTAAAACAAGCACCAAAGTTTTTACCAAAAGACAAAGAAAATTCGGCTACCTTTCCCTATACCAAAACCGTCCATAATATGAAAATAAGGTTAAAAAAAATTTGGCCAACCAAAACTTTCAAAAACATCTCCCTTGAAAAAGGCCAACATGTTCCCTATACTTGCCTTTTCTTTTGATTTCTTTCCCTACCCTCATCCTTTCCTTATTTCTTTAGCCACCTTGCCAAAATTAAAAAGTCCACCTTGCCTTATATACCATCTTGGCCGACACATAGGGAAAGAATACAAAAAAAAATGTCAAAATTTTGCACTTGATGGGATTTGAACCCCCTCCCTCAAAGTCCTTCATGTGGCGCCATATCCCCTTTACCATAAGCTCCTTTGTGCTAGCAAATTACTCATTTATTTCCATAAGCAATGAGGCCACTTACTATATCTCCTTAAAGTGCTAAAATACCAAATTTTTACTAAGGCCCAATTAAACCCCGAGCCTTCTTAAGACCTTAAAACATACACGATTAGTAATTTAACTAGCTTAACGCAAGAAATAATGCAACACATAAAATTCCAAATTTTAGGATGTTACAATTCTACCCCCCTTAAAGAAAATTTCGTCCTCGAAATTTACCTGATTAAAAGAGGTGAGGATATTGCTGCCGAATTACGTCCTCAGGCTCCCATGTAGCTTCCTTCGACCCGTGATTACGCCATAATACTTTGACTAACGGCACTGAATTCCTTCTCAGCACCTTAACATCCCAATCTAAAATCTGTACTGGCTCCTCTTCAAAAGACAAGTCAGGTCTTATCTCAACTTCCTCTACCGGTACTATATGAGACGGATCCGATCGATAACGCCTTAACATTGAGACATGAAAAACACTATGTATCTGACTCAACTCCGGAGGTAACTCAAGCTGATAAGCCACTGGCCCAACACGCTTCAATACATGGTATGGCCCGATGAACCTAGGGCTAAACTTGCCCTTCCTTCCAAATCTAAAGATCTTCTTCCAAGGTGAGACCTTTAGAAAGACATAATCTCCCACCGTAAACTCAATATCCTTACGCTTCAGATTCGCATACGATTTTTGTCTATTCGAAGCTTCCTTTAATCGTGCCCGAATTACCTTTACTTTTTCCTCCGTCTCTGATATCAGCTGTAACATCCTGGAAAGGGCCTATGCATTTTCGGTTTAATTGTACGAAGTAACATGTTTCATGTACTAAGAATAAATTTTGAACAATTTTTGGAAACTTGGAAATGGATGGAAATGATTTGGAAATGATTCAAAATAGGAAAGTGCACATTTCTGGAAACTTGGAAATGTAAGAAAATGTCAAGTTTACAGAGCCGAACGAAATTTTTTGGAAACTTAGAAATGACTTAGAAATGACGAGTTTTAAGGTTTAAAAGGGGAAATTAAGGCAAGGTGGCCTTAAAAGAAAAAGTTTGTGAAATTTGACACACAAGCAGGCTTGGAAAAGTGGTCTCAAGATGCCACTTAGGGCCTATGGAAATGGCGCCATATGCAAGAGGAATGGGCACGAGTTCGAGTCACTTGGGAAGCAAATAAAAGAGGTTTTATTTTTGCTTCCAGAAGACCGAGGTGGACGACACATGGCTAAAAATTAGGAGCTTTTATTATTTTATAAATAGTGGATAAATAAGGGATTTATTTATCATTATTTTCAAGAGATAATTGTTGGATTAAATTCTTTTAATTTGAATAAAGAGATAAAGAGGAAAAAATAAGGGAGAAGTGATGGCCAAGTAAGGGACTTTGAGTTTAATAATTTCGGCTAAGTAAGGATAGTTCTTTGAATTATCTTTTATTTTAAGTGATAATTAAAGGATAAAGTTATCGATAGAGGAGTGGTGGCCAAGTAAGGGACTCCTTAGATGATAATTTCGGCTATAAAAGGAAGGAAGGAGGGCTACTCATCAATTTGTGCTTCCACCTTTCTCTGCCGAATTCTTAGTGCTCTCTTCTCTTCTCTCTTTCTTTTGTAAAGCCGAATCTTTGTGACTCCAAGCAAGGGTGCAATCGACTGAGATATTAAGGTAAGAACAATGGATTTTTGTGTTCTTCAAATTCTTTAAATCGAGATCTAGGAACTGACCCTTTTGTTGTCTCTTGACGGAATATACAAGGAGGATTTCCGGGATTTCAGATCTAAGGAATTTCGGCTAAGAGAGTTTCAGATTCAAGGATTTAAGGTAAGACACATGTATATTCGGCCAAAGGCCATATTTTATGTGTTAAGGTTAGATTAAATCTAACATGTGATTATAGGAATTTCGACATCCCTAGGAAAGCAAGGAATACTTTTCGGGATTTGAGATCACAAAGAAGGAATACAACAAAGTTTTGGGACTTGATTCTTAAGTCAATCGGCAACAAGGTAGGTTTTCAGTATACAAATCCTACTAGGATTTGGTTTTAAAGCCAAAAAGGTTTATTAATGTGTTTAAATGATTGGCCGAATATAGGAGTTAAGGATCTAAATCAGTAGATCGGTTCTTCGGGATTTCAAGGACTTCGTTAAACGAATCAGGTGTGTACCCCACACTAACTTTTAATAAGATTGATGGTAATATGTAAAATATGCATGTTTATAAGAATGTGGCTAAGGTACCATAATATGGTACAGAGTACTCAGGTACGTTTCCTACTCCTATTAGGATTACGAAATATGTTATATTTATAAAATGTGAAAATTTATAAGAATGTGAATTTAAGTAGGATATGCATGATATGAATAATATGGGTCATTCGGGATATATAAAAAGGGGAAGTGAATGTGATGACTACGGTCTCACTATCCGAATGTGGTGACTTTGGTCACATTATCGAATGTGGTAACCGGTTACATTATCTGAATGTGGTGTCTCATGACACAATTATCTGGTGGCTATGCCACAAATTTTATATGGGCGATGAGCACGTCGACTGCAGCGATTGCCTTCGATGGTGTGTAGCGGATGGAGGGTTAACTTAGTAGTCCCCACGGTGTGCAGGTGGTACGGGGATGTGTAGCGGATGGCACCTAGGTTTGGGTTTGGGTTGCATCATCATTTTTATCTGTTATATGAATAAGTATTGGATATGAAAAATGTATGCCTGATCTATTGAATTTTAGTGTTGTGTACACATTGAGTCTGTTGACTCACCCCGTTGTGGGACTATTTTTCAGGTGACGAGCAATAATGGACCGGGTTCGGCGGAAGCTTAGGGATGGCCATGCTCAGCTTGAAGTTTTATTCAATATGGATATTTAAATTTATTTATGTATTTTAGAATTTTATTTTGGGATTCTACTTGATGTAATAAGGCCATAAGTTACACTTCTTTACTTTTATTTTTTTATTACTATGTTACGAATTATTTTCAATTAAAGTTAAGTAAAATTTATTCCTTTAAAAATAAACCCTAATTGTTTTTTTCATCTTAATTAATTGGACTTTAAAATAAGATCAATGGGTTTTTAACTCAAGCCCAACCCAAAACAATAGTTTTTAAAAATCGCACAAGTTTTCCTCTGGTAATAAAAGAATTTTGTAACTAGTTTACTTAAGGAACATACCAGATCCGGTCCAGGCTCGTGGGCCGGGTGTGGGGTGTTTCAGTTTTGTATCAGAGCCCAGTTTTAAACTCTCGGCCTGTGGGCTAAGGCCCAAAACATTTTCAAATCGAGCCAAGTAAGCTTTTTGAAAGAATTTTATGAAATAAACAAGTTTTCTGGCATGGCTCCTAAGTCTCCGACCGCATGATCCACGGTGTAAGTACCCTAACTATTTGTGTGATTATGTGTTATGAAATATGGAAGGGTAGAAAAGGAATGGAACGTAGAATAGCATGATAGGAACTTGAACCCTAGGACTAGTCTACTCAAACACAAACACATAAGACTTAATGCACTAAACAAACCTATGGCTAAGTCACTAAGTTAGGGTGTGGTAACCCCACATGCGGATGTTCAGGATTGGATCCGGAAGAGCACGGTATTTAAGCGGTCCCTAGTGACTCACCTCCTCTTCGCAGAATCCTACAGTGCGTAGCTTCGGTTCACCCTAACCTAGAGGACTCAGTAGGTGTGGCAACCTCTGTGCGCATGTCTAGGAATGGTTTCGTGGGAGCTTGGTATTTAAGCGATCCGCGTGACTCACCTCCTCTCCATTCGAATCTCGCACTGGTGCGTAGCTTTGGTTCACCCACGACCAAGAGGGCTCGGTCATAGGCTAAACACAATAACTAAAACCCGAAAGGGAATTAGCCGTGTTTTTATAAAAACAACAAAACCCTAGTTTTAGAACTCTTAAAACTTTCTTCTAAATTCATGAAAACCATCTTTACAAAATTTTCCGAAAGATTTCCGATTTATACAAAAATGCCCCTAGTGGTAAAATTACCAAAAAACCCTTGGTTTATAAAACGACCAACTACCCAACAGTTTTGCCAAAATTTCATTATTTTATCAATGTTCAAAAACCCTAGTTTGCAAATTATCAAAAATACCTTGAATTTTGGAAATTTCAAAATTGCCCCTAACTTATAAAATTACCAAAATGACCTTGATTTCCAAAATTTTTGTAACATCACCATTTTGGAAAGTACAATTCTCAAAAAGAACCCTCAAAGTTTTGCAACTTTTGGAAATATGCCTGGTTTATTAAATTTTACAAATTTACCCCGGCTTGTGAAAAATTACCGAAATACCCCCGAGGTCAAAAATTTCCAAAATACCTCTGGATTTCAAAATTTTTCCAAAATACCCCGGGAATTTAAAAATACCAAAATACTTTATGACAAAATCACCAAGGAACTTTTTCCTTTCGAAAAATTACAAAAATACCCCTGTAGGACAAAATTACGAAAATACCCCTGGGTAGTGGAAAAGCAACCACAATGAAAACTACAACGTTTCTTTGAATGAACAAAAGTTCATACTTGTTTGAGGGATGAATGAATGAATGGAAAGACTGTGTGCATGTATGAATACGAAAGAACCACTCCTAAATTCTTTTTCATAAAACTTCTTCGCGGGTAAACAAGTGAAAGAAAGACTAATTCATAAAACTTCTTAATCAGATTACGACGTTAGAAATGAGCTCTAGAGGACGTGGTCATCGTGGATGAGGTAGAGGAAGGATGACGGTGTCAGAACCCGTTAGATCGGGTCAAGGGTCTGACAATGAGATACCACCGCCACCACCACCCCCAGCTGTGGGTGTTGAGCAACAAGCTCAGACGGGAGAAGATCGCTGTGTCGCAGGCGTGTGCGCGAGTTTTGGAGTTGGTGGCTGGTGTAGGAGGAAATTCGAGAACCCGTAAGTTCAGACTGAGCGCTCAGAGCTAATGGAGCCGAAATGTTTCGTGGAGTATATCGGTGTGGCACCCGATTCTGCCGAAGTAATGGTTGGAAGCAACTGAGCGCATCATGGATGAGCTTGATCTGACCCCTGAGGAAAAGTTGAAAGGGATGGTGGCACTATTATGCGATGAAGCGTATCAGTGGTGGTTAACTGTTCGGGATGGTGCCACGGTTGAGGATCTGACCTGGGAATATGTTAAGGAAGCATTTCAGAAGAAATATGTGGGAACCAGGTATACAGATGAGCAAAGGAAGGCTTTTCTGGGGCTGGTTCAAGGGAACAAGTCCATTACGGAATATGAAGCTGAATTCCTGAGGTTGAGTCACTATGCTCGAGGAGTAGTGGCAACTGAGCATGAGCGCTGTGTCTGTTTCGAGGACGGGCTAAGGGATGATCTGAGACTGTTGATAGCACCGCATCAGGAGCGGGAGTTTTCTGCTTTGGTAGAAAAGGCCAAGGTGGCTGAGGGAATCAAGGATTCTACAAAGCAGACAGTGGATCGAAATAGGCCCAAAAGAGGTTTTGGATCGTCTGGGAAGGCTCAAAAGAGGACTAGAGTTGATGGGCCGCAAAACCAGCAAGCTGGTGTAGGATGGCAGTATCGTCCTTGTGAACATTGTGGGAAGAAGCACTTAGGGAGTCTTTGGAAAAGACGGGAGGATGTTTTGGTGTGGGTCCAAGGACCATATGCTCAAGGATTGTCCTAAGAAACCAGATGAAAGTCGACCAGCCGCTCAGAATGTTAGTCAGGTTGGTAGAGGAGGATGGCAACCTCAACGAGGTCGTGGTTCGAGTAATCGAGGTAACGGTGTCGGTAGAGGACGTGGAGCACAGGGCAGAGGTGCTGCTAATGCTGAGGTAAGGCAACCGGGTTTGGTTTATGCGGTTCGCCGTAGGGAGGACGGAGACGCACCGGATGTTATAACCGGTACGTTCCTTATTTATGGCAAGCCTTATTATGCCTTAATTGATGTGGGCTCGACCCATTCATATGTTGCATGTAGTGTAGTGGAAACACTAGGCCTAGACTCAGAACTTTCTGATAGGGAGATAACTGTAGTAAGCCCATTAGGCCAAATCTGTAATTTGGATAAGATCTTTCGGAATGTACCCCTAGAGATTCGAGGAGTGAACTTTCGGGGTGACTTAATGGAACTACCTTTCGGGAGTTTGAACTTATACTTGGAATGGACTGGCTAGTAGAGCACCGAGCCGTGTTGGATTGTGCGGCTAAACGAATGGAACTAACTGTAACATCCCCAAACCCGGCCCATTCACTACGACCGAATCTGGTTATGTCACTGGGAAAAGACGGTTGAAAATCTTAAAATAAAACATCGTAGTTTGCTGAATTTTGGAAAACATATCTTTGGAATAAAACTTTGCTATTAAACTCATTCATTTTTAAAAACTTTAGTTTATAATATCCAATTTGAATAAATAGGTTGCAAAAACCATAAATCATTTTCACGTAGCAATTTAATTTAAATAAACCATAGTTAAAGTAATACCAAAAACATAAAATGGCCTTTATTACAACCCAACAATTCAAATAAAGTACTTATATCAAAATTAAGCATGGAATAATTGAACATCATCCTCGGCATGGGCCACCTTGTCCTCTCCGATCGCGGTCCAAACTTTATGCACTACGAAATGGTTAATGAAAAGAGTGAGTCCACCGACTCGGTGCATAACCACAACACATATTTCCATCCGTATGGGCTTGGCCCATACCCACACAGCCATCGAAACAAATCATGTAAGAATGCATCTCAGCCCAACCTACTATCCAACCGTGACACCAACCTTAGCAGACTCCCTGCCTAAGGCCGTGGCTAATCCATCGATCACAACCGAGTGATCCCACATATGTTACCTCGGCACTGTTGCTGACAAGGCCGTGGCTGAGCCACCGATCACATCGTGATCCAAAAATCGTAATCTGTCTACGGTGATGCACATAGCAATCAACCGCCGAGATGGGCACCTAGCCAACACCTCCCTTGAGGTAGCACAAAGCTAACCCTCAAGCGCTAATGTAGCCTGAGCTATCATTAGACCACGTACATCCTGTGTACACTTCTTCCTTCTTCAATCCAATCCCATGCCCATGTGTCAATAAATCATGCAAGAATATCATATAGAATGAGTATTTATCACTTATCACTACCACATTGTACATATATAAATGTATATCAAGATTAACTTACCATCACCAGTTACTCATCACTTATGCCATTATAAACGGCTATTACACATAATACACATATAAACATGTTAGCAAACCAAACCACAGAAATAGTGCGATGATTACGCACCTAAATGATACCAAAACCCGAAACGCTACTTCTGCTTCTGCACCCGCAGACTAACGGACTTACAAAAGGTTCCCAGCGACAGGCTCTTCTTCCCTACAATCGGCCTTGGCATAAAAACAATGAACACTTAGGCCATTCGGCCAAAACTAACCAACATAATCATGCTAATCAACCTTTAAGGGTATAATCGTAATTTTACCTACTAAGGGTATTTTCGTAATTTACCCACCAAGGGTATATCGGTAATTTCGTACCTGGAATGGCCTTTCCAAAGGCCCAGTGTCGCCCCGAGCGACCCAACTACCATTTCTGGTCGAAATGGACTATTGGGCCTAAAGCCCAATTTCGGCCCATTCGGCCCACGCTCGTGTGGCCCACCTAACACAAATCTAGCCACGTTTATGAGATTCACCTAGTCTAGTTCAACATATACTAACCAATCATGCAATTTACTCATATGGGCCCACTTCGCCCATCGAGGCCCAAAGCACCCCAACCCACAAGAATACTACCGATGGCCTCAACTATCGCGTCGAAGCCCACACGCGCGTGCGCTCGCGACGCTCGTGTGGCTACTATTGCCGTGACCGGCACTTCCGGCATTTGCCGCTCTACAACTAGAGTAGAGAGAGTTACACACCGATAGGACTCTAGTGTTAATCCGCTCCGACCACTCCCCGTGCCCAAACGCCTTCCAAGATGTGTTTACTCTCCTCCTAGGATGCTCCTTATATAGCTAGCACTTCACCTTCCTTCTTTGTATCTTTCCGATGTGGGATCCTTCGTCAAGAGAGTTTAAATTCAATGAAACTCTTCCCGCCAGACCACAAAATAAATACTCCCTTGCTTCTCATGAGATTGAACCTGTGCTCCCTTGCAACATAATCCACGTTTGCTAGCCACTTGGCCACAAGCTCCTCTTGTGTCTTAAACCATGCGCAACTAAATATAAACTATGGGCCAAATTCTAAGGTCCAAGCAAAAAGAAACCAAAATGCAAAAGCCAAGACTTGAACCTTGGACCTCCTTCCTTCCCTTGTGGCGTCACCCCCTTGTTCCTTATGTGGCGTCACTTTGCCACTACACCACACCTCCACTTGTGTTATTTTCCTCCATATTTTATTCTTAAGGCCTATCTGCCAACTTCCAGGGTTTTTTCCACCTAAAATCAAAATTTCCCCAAAGCCAATATTTGATCCCGGGACTTCATAGAAGCCCTCTAACCTTCCAAAATCACTTATCCAATGGGTCTAACTAGCATTTAAGCCGGTCTCTTGTTCTCCAAAAATTTAAACGCTACTACGCCTAAGGCCCATTGGGCTCAATTCTTCTAGGCCCAACTTTGGGATGTTACAAATCTACCCTCCTTAAAGAAATTTCGTCCTCGAAATTTCCATCTAACTAACAGTCAAACATCCTAACCTACCACACTACGCTCTTGCTGCGCACTCTGATCTTAATAAAGCTGTCATTCCACCTAGACCATGCCCGCGACAACACGTCCCCTAGAACTCATATCTAGCGTCGCGATTTAATCTGATTAAAAGTTTTATGCATTAGAAATTTTGTTCCACTGTTTAATCCACGAGCAAATTTTATGAACAGAAGTTTCTGGAAGTCGTTCTTTCGAGCAATCAAAGTTTCAGTTTCTAAAGTAATCCACTATTGCAATCATCCGATCACATCAATAACTCACAAGCAATAGTAAGGGTACTTTACCAGTGGACTTCGGGTCGGAGGTACAGGTGCCATGCCAGCCTAACCTGAAAACCTTTCATAAAAACCCATTTTGAAACATTTTTTTTTTTTTGGGCCCAAAACCTCAAAGCCGAAGTTTTGAACCGGCTCGATATTAAATCAGTAACATCCCCAAACCCAGGCCCATTCACTACGACCGAATCTGGTTATGTCACTGGGAAAAGACGGTTGAAAATCTTAAAATAAAACATCGTAGTTTGCTGAATTTTGGAAAACATATCTTTGGAATAAAACTTTGCTATTAAACTCATCCATTTTTAAAAACTTTAGTTTATAATATCCAATTTGAATAAATAGGTTGCAAAAACCATAAATCATTTTCACGTAGCAATTTAATTTAAATAAACCATAGTTAAAGTAATACCAAAAACATAAAATGGCCTTTATTACAACCCAACAATTCAAATAAAGTACTTATATCAAAATTAAGCATGGAATAATTGAACATCATCCTCGGCATGGGCCACCTTGTCCTCTCCGATCCCGGTCCAGCTTTATGCACTACCTGAAATGGTTAATGAAAAGAGTGAGTCCACTGACTCAGTGCATAACCACAACACATATTTCCATCCGTATGGGCTTGGCCCATACCCACACAGCCATCGAAACAAATCATGCAAGAATGCATCTCAGCCCAACCTACTATCCAACCGTGACACCAACCTTAGCAGACTCCCTGCCTAAGGCCGTGGCTAATCCACCGATCACAACCGAGTGATCCCACATATGTTACCTCGGCAGACCTGCTGCACAAGGCCGTGGCTGAGCCACCGATCACATCGTGATCCAAAATCGTAATCTGTCTACGGTGATGCACATAGCAATCAACCGCCGAGATGGGCACCTAGCCAACACCTCCCTTGAGGTAGCACAAAGCTAACCCTCAAGCGCTAATGTAGCCTGAGCTATCATTAGACCACGTACATCCTGTGTACACTTCTTCCTTCTTCAATCCAATCCCATGCCCATGTGTCAATAAATCATGCAAGAATATCATATAGAATGAGTATTTATCACTTATCACTACCACATTGTACATATATAAATGTATATCAAGATTAACTTACCATCACCAGTTACTCATCACTTATGCCATTATAAACGGCTATTACACATAATACACATATAAACATGTTAGCAAACCAAACCACAGAAATAGTGCGATGATTACGCACCTAAATGATACCAAAACCCGAAACGCTACTTCTGCTTCTGCACCCGCAGACTAACGGACTTACAAAAGGTTCCCAAATGATGTGCTCTTCTTCCTACAATCGGCCTTTGGCATAAAAACAATGAACACTTAGGCCATTCGCCAAAACTAACCAACATAATCATGCTAATCAACCTTTAAGGGTATAATCGTAATTTTACCTACTAAGGGTATTTTCGTAATTTACCCACCAAGGGTATATCGGTAATTTCGTACCTGGAATGGCCTTTCCAAAGGCCCAGTGTCGCCCCGAGCGACCCAACTACCATTTCTGGTCGAAATGGACTATTGGGCCTAGAGCCCAATTTCGGCCCATTCGGGCCCACACGCTCGTGTGGCCCACCTAACACAAATCTAGCCACGTTTAT
Organism: Gossypium sturtianum; assembly: GCA_025698515.1. NCBI lineage: Eukaryota > Viridiplantae > Streptophyta > Magnoliopsida > Malvales > Malvaceae > Gossypium > Gossypium sturtianum. Next base: position 84,854,307 of record CM046944.1, read on the forward strand.
GAGATTCACCTAGTCTAGTTCAACATATACTAACCAATCATGCAATTTACTCATATGGGCCCACTTCGGCCCATCGAGGCCCAAGCAGCCCCAACCCACAAGAATACTACTGATGGCCTCAACTATCGCGTCGAAGCCCCACACGTGCGCTCGCACGCTCGTGTGGCTACTATTGCCGTGGACGACGCACTTCGGCATTTGCCGCTCTACAACTAGAGTAGAGAGAGTTACACACCTGATAGGACTCTGGTGTTAATCCGCGCTCCGACCACTCCTGTGCCCAAACGCCTTCCAAGATGTGTTTACTCTCCTCCTAGGATGCTCCTTATATAGCTAGCACTTCACCTTCCTTCTTTGTATCTTTCCGATGTGGGATCCCTTCGTCAGTAGAGTTTAAATTCAACTGAAACTCTTCCCGTCCAGACCACAAAATAAATACTCCCTTGCTTCTCATGAGATTCGAACCCAGGCTCCCTTGCAACATAATCCACGCTGCTAGCCACTTGGCCACAAGCTCCTCTTGTGTCTTAAACCATGCGCAACTAAATATAAACTATGGGCCAAATTCTAAGGTCCAAGCAAAAAGAAACCAAAATGCAAAAGCCAAGACTTGAACCTTGGACCTCCTTCCTTCCCTTGTGGTGTCACCCCCTTGTTCCTTATGTGGCGTCACTTTGCCACTACACCACACCTCCACTTGTGTTATTTGCCTCCATATTTTATTCTTAAGGCCTATCTGCCAACTTCCAGGGTTTTTTCCACCTAAAATCAAAATTTCCCCAAAGCCAATATTTGATCCCGGGACTTCATAGAAGCCCTCTAACCTTCCAAAATCACTTATCCAATGGGTCTAACTAGCATTTAAGCCGGTCTCTTGTTCTCCAAAAATTTAAACGCTACTACGCCTAAGGCCCATTGGGCTCAATTCTTCTAGGCCCAATTTTGGGATGTTACACTAAGGACCCCGGAGGATGAAGTAGTAGTAATGATCGGAGAGAGAAGAAACTACCTGTCCAACGTAGTTTCGGCGTTGAAGGCTGAGAAAATTGTTAAGAAATGGTGCAAGGCGTTCTTAGCCTTCGTAACTGCGTTAGGTGGAAAGGAAGAAGGTGTCAGTGGAGTTAGAACGGTGAAAGACTTTGAAGATGTATTTCCAGAGGAATTACCAGGAATACCCTCAGATAGGGAGGTGGAGTTTGGAATAGACTTGCTGCCAGGAACAGCTCCTGTGTCAATCGCTCCATACCAAATGGCGCCAAAGGAGTTAGTTGAGCTCAAGGCTCAAATCCAAGAGTTGTTGGATCGTGGGTTCATACGACCCAGTGTGTCTCCATGGGGAGCACTAGTTCTATTTCTAAAGAAGAAAGACGGAACTATGCGTATGTGCATAGATTACCGTCAGTTGAAAAAGCTGACCATCAAGAACAAGTATCCTTTGCCAAGGATCGATGACTTGTTCGATCAGCTGAAGGGGGCCGCAGTATTCTCAAAGATAGACTTAAGGTCGAGATATCACCAGTTGAAGGTGAAGGAGGCAGATATCCATAAGAATGCTTTTAGGACAAGATACAGCCATTTTGAGTTTGTGGTGATGCCGTTTGGATTGACGAACGCTCCAGCCGCGTTCATGGATATGATGAACCGGGTTTTCCAACCATACTTAGATAGGTTCGTCGTTGTGTTCATCGACGATATTTTGGTATACTCCAAGTCTGAAGAAGAGCATGAGGAACACCTCCGAATTGTGCTGCAAGTATTAAGGGAGAAGAAGCTCTATGCCAAATTCAGCAAGTGTGAATTTTGGCTTAAGGAGGTGGCATTCCTAGGACATGTGGTATCCGCAGAAGGAATAAGAGTGGACCCTAGGAAGATCGAGGCAGTGTTGGATTGGAAACCACCTAGGTCCGTGGCTGAGATTCAAGTTTCTTAGGTTTGGCAAAGCTATTACGAAGGTTCGTGAGAAGGATTCTCGTCAATAGCCGCGCTTTGACAAAGTTACTAAGGAAGGAAGTACCTTTTGAATGGACGGATAGCAACAGTAAAAGCTTTGAAAAGCTTAAGAAAGTGTTGTGGAGGCTCCGGTGTTAATTCAGTAGGAGGTGGGAAGGATTTTGTGGTGTAATTGTGACGCTTCGCATACGGGATTAGGATGTGTGCTAATGCAAGAAGGAAAAGTAGTCGCTTATGCGTCTCGGCAACTAAGGCCTCATGAGGTTAACTACCCAACTCATGACTTGTAACTGGCAGCAGTGGTTTTCGCCCTTAAGGTTTGAAGGCACTACCTCTATGGAGAAAGGTCAGTGATCTACACAGACCATAAGAGCCTTAAGTACCTGTTGACTCAGAAGGAGTTGAACTTGAGGCAACGAAGGTGGGTGGAGTTGTTGAAGGATTACGACTGTTCGATAGAATATCATCCGGGCAAGGCGAATGTGGTAGCTGATACCCTAAGTCGGAAGGTTGTGTCGGATCTAAGGGCTATGTTCGCTCACTTGAGTTTATATGATGATGGAAGCCTGTTGGCAGAATTACAAATCAAGCCCACATGGCTGAATGAGGTGAAAAGGGGACAGTTGGCTGATAAGGACCTAAGTGCTAAGTTTCAGCAAGTACAGAATGGAGAATTAAAGGACTATGGCGTCAATGATGAAGGAGTATTGTGCTACAAGGGTAAAGTCTGTATGCCGAGAGACGAGGAGTTAAGACAAAGGATTCTTCGGGAGGCGCATAGTAGCCCTTATGCTATGCATTCCGGAGGCATTAAGCTGTACAGAGATCTAAGGGAACAATTTTGGTGGTCTGATCTTAAGCGGGAAGTTACTGAATTTGTGGGGAAATGTTTGACGTGTCAGCAAGTTAAGGCTGAACACCAAGTTCCATCGGGATTGCTTCAACATATCGAGATTCCCCAATGGAAGTGGGAGAGAATTACCATGGACTTCGTTAGTGGGCTTCCCCTTACGCCTACTAAGAAGGACTCGGTATGGGTAATAGTGGACCGTTTGACCAAGTCCGCGCATTTCATCCCAGTAAGAGTTTACTATTCTCTTCAAAAGTTGGCCAAGTTATATGTGGCGGAAATTGTGAGGTTACATAGAGTACCAGTATCGATCATCTCCGACAGAGACCCAAGGTTTACGTCTCGGTTCGGAGGGCACTTCATCAAGCTTTAGGCACTATGTTGGACTTCACTACTTTTCATCCACAATCAGATGTGCAAATCGAACGAGTTATACAAGTGTTGGAAGATATGTTGAGAGGGTGTGTGATAGATTTCGAGGAAGTTGGGAAGACTACTTGCCTTTAGCCTGAGTTCGCCTACAACAACAAACTATCAGGCTAGCATTCGGATGGCACCATATGAAGCATTGTATGGTCGGAAGTGTCGAACTCCTACTTGTTGGGTGAGTTAGGAGAACGCCGAGTTTTGGGTCCGAGTTAGTGGCGAAATCGAAGAGAAGGTTAAGACAATCCGAGAACGGTTAAAGGAAGCCTCCGATAGGCGTAAGTCGTGACGCAGACCTTAAGCGGAAGGAAATAGAGTTTGAAGTGGGAGACCAAGTGTTTCTGAAGGTCTCGCCTTGGAAGAAGGTGATGAGGTTTGGTCGCAAAGGGAAGCTAAGCCCAAGGTTTATAGGGCCCTATCGAGTACTGAAGCGAGTTGGAGCAGTGGCATACCAATTGGAGTTGCCACCAGAGTTGCGGCAGATGCACGACGTATTCCATGTGTCCATGCTACATCGTTACCGATCGGATCCGTCTCATGTGGTACCTGTCGAAGAAGTAGAGTTAAGGCCAGACTTATCGTATGAGGAAGAGCCAATTCAAATATTGGAATGATGTGAAAGTTTTACGTAGGAAGTCAGTTCCTCTAGTCAAAGTGTTATGGCGCAATCATGGATCGGAAGAAGCTTCGTGGGAACCAGAAGAGTCGATGCGACAGTAATACCCTCAATTATTCTAGTTAGGAAATTTCGAGGACGAAATTATTTTAAGGGGGGTAGAACTGTAACATCCTGGAAAGGGCCTATGCATTTTCGGTTTAATTGTACGAAGTAACATGTTTCATGTACTAAGAATAAATTTTGAACAATTTTTGGAAACTTGGAAATGGATGGAAATGATTTGGAAATGATTCAAAATAGGAAAGTGCACATTTCTGGAAACTTGGAAATGTAAGAAAAAGTCAAGTTTACAGAGCTGAACGAAAATTTTTGGAAACTTAGAAATGACTTAGAAATGACGAGTTTTAAGGTTTAAAAGGGGAAATTAAGGCAAGGTGGCCTTAAAAGAAAAAGTTTGTGAAATTTGACACACAAACAGGCTTGGAAAAGTGGTCTGAAGATGCCACTTAGGGCCTATGGAAATGGCGCCATATGCAAGAGGAATGGGCCTGAGTTCGAGTCACTTGGGAAGCAAATAAAGGAGGTTTTATTTTTGCTTCCAGAAGACTGAGGTGGACGGCACATGGCCATAAATTAGGAGCTTTTATTATTTTATAAATATTGGATAAATAAGGGATTTATTTATCATTATTTTCAAGAGATAATTGTTGGATTAAATTCTTTTAATTTGAATAAAGAGATAAAGAGGAAAATAAGGGAGAAGTGATGGCCAAGTAAGGGACTTTGAGTTTAATAATTTCGGCTAAGTAAGGATAGTTGCTGAATTATCTTTTATTTTAAGTGATAATTAAAGGATAAAGTTATCAGATAGAGGAGTGGTGGCCAAGTAAGGGACTCCTTAGATGATAATTTCGGCTATAAAAGGAAGGAAGGAGGGCTACTCATCAATTTGTGCTTCCTCCTTTCTCTGCCGAATTCTTGGTGCTCTCTTCTCTTCTCTCTTTCTTTTGTCAAGCCGAATCTTTGTGACTCCAAGCAAGGGTGCAATCGACTGAGATATTAAGGTAAGAACAATGGATTTTTGTGTTCTTCAAATTCTTTAAATCGAGATCTAGGAACTGACCCTTTTGTTGTCTCTTGACCGAATATACAAGGAGGAATTTCGAGATTCCAGATCTAAGGAATTTCGGCTAAGAGAGTTTCGGATTCAAGGATTTAAGGTAAGACACATGTATATTCGGCCAAAGGCCATATTTTATGTGTTAAGGTTAGATTAAATCTAACATGTGATTATAGGAATTTCGACATCCCTAGGAAAGCAAGGAATACTTTTGGGATTTGAGATCACAAAGAAGGAATACAACAAAGTTTTGGGACTTGATTCTTAAGTCAATCGGCAACAAGGTAGGTTTTCAAAGTATACAACTCCTACTAGGATTTGGTTTTAAAGCCAAAAAGGTTTATTAATGTGTTTAAATGATTGGCCGAATATAGGAGTTAAGGATCTAAATCGTAGATCGGTTCTTGGGATTTCAAGGACTTCGTTAAACGAATCGGTGTGTACCCTACACTAACTTTTAATAAGATTGATGGTAATATGTAAAATATGCAAGTTTATAAGAATGTGGCTAAGGTACCATAATATAGTGTAGTACTGTGCACGTTTCCTACTCCTATTAGGATTACGAAATATGTTATATTTATAACATGTGAAAATTTATAAGAATGTGAATTTAAGTAGGATATGCATGATATGAATAATATGGGTTATTCGGGATATATGAAAAAGGGGAAGTGAATGTGATGACTACGGTCTCACTATCCGAATGTGGTGACTTTGGTCACATTATCCGAATGTGGTAACTTCGGTTACATTATTCGAATGTGGTGTCTCATGACACAATTATCACAGTGGCTATGCCAAAAATTTTATATGGGCGATGAGCACGTCGATTGCAGTGATCGCCGCCGATGGTGTGTAGCGGATGGAGGGTTGACTTAGTAGTCCCCACGGTGTGCGAGGTTGAGTACGGGGATGTGTAGCGGATGGCACCTAGGTTTGGGTTTGGGTTGCATCATCATTTTTATCATTATATGAATAAGTATTGGATATGAAAAATGTATGCTCGATCTATTGAATTTTAGTGTTGTGTACACATTGAGTCTCATTGACTCACCCCGTTGTGGGACTATTTTTTGTGTGACGAGCAATAATAGACTGGGTTCGGCGGAAGCTTAGGGATGGCCATGCTCAGCTTGAAGTTTTATTCAATATGGATATTTAAATTTATTTAAGTATTTTAGAATTTTATTTTGGGATTCTACTTGATGTAATAAGGCCATAAGTTACACTTCTTTACTTTTATTTTTTTATTACTATGTTACGAATTATTTTCAATTAAAGTTAAGTAAAATTTATTTCTTTAAAAATAAACCCTAATTGTTTTTTTTCATCTTAATTAATTGGAATTTAAAATAAGATCAATGGGTTTTTAACTCAAGCCCAACCCAAAACAATAGTTTTTAAAAGTCGCACAAGTTTTCCTCTGGTAATAAAAGAATTTTGTAACTAGTTTACTTAAGGAACATACCAGATCCGGTCCAGGCTCGTGGGTCGGGTGTGGGGTGTTTCATCAGCTCAGGACCCAATAACTGTCGCTCCCCCAGCTCAGTCCAACAAGTAGGAGTACGACACCTACGACCATACAATGCCTCGTAGGGTGCCATCTGGATCCTGGATTGATAACTGTTGTTGTATGCAAACTCTGCCAACGGTAGGAAATCCTCCCAACTACCCCTGAAGTCGACCACACAGCCCCTTAGCATGTCTTGCCGAATTTGGATTACTCTCTCCGAATGACCATCTGTCTGAGGATGAAATGCCGTGCTGAAATTTAACCTTGTTCCTAAAGCTTCATGTAAAGCTTTCCAAAACCATGATGTAAACCTAGGATCCCTGTCCGAAATAATAGACACTGGTACCCTATGTAACCTCACGATCTCTGCTACATACAACTTGGCCAACTTCTGCAATGAGTAATCCGTACGAACAGGTAGGAAATGAGCAGTCTTCGTCAACCGATCCACTATTACCAAAACTGAATCCTTCTTAGTAGGCTTTAAGGGTAACCCACTAACAAAGTCCATCGTTATCCTTTCCCATTTCCATAATGGAATTTTCACCGGTTGTAGCAATCCAGATGGCAATTGATGTTCTGCCTTCACCTGCTGACATGTTAAGCACCTACTCACGAAATCAGTAACCTCCCATTTCAACCCTGGCCACCAATACTGCTCACGGAGGTCTCGATACATTTTATTTCCCCCGGGGTGCATAGCATATGGGCTACTATGTGCCTCACGCAGAATCATTTGTCTCAATTCCGAATCTTTGGGCATACAAATTCTTCTGCGGAAACACAATACTCCATCACTATTCAATCCAAAATCCCATATCACACCACCTTCAACTTGCTGAATTAAGGAACCCAACCATTCATCTAATAACTATTTTTCCTTAATCTGGCTTACCCACGCAGGCTTCACCTGAAGTTCGGCTAGTAGACTTTGTAACAGTCCGATTTAGGGGTAGTCGGAACAGTGATCTCAGAATCACTAATTCGAGGTTAGAGAAAATTATTTTCATGTTATGTTATGTGTTATAACATGTTTATAAGGGTGCATGAAAATTTTAGTGCTTTAATTTTAGCGATTTCATGCTTAATCGCTAAAAATGACTAAATCGCATAAAGTACGAAAGTTCCATTTTAATTTCTAGAAGTGCTAAATTGCTATAGAGTATTAATTGGAGGCCCCAAATGTGTTATTTGGCCTTGTTAAGTGGCTTGGCCGGTCAAAGGATGACAAAGGGGGACAAGAGCATTAAATGTTGTCATGTTAGGTATTAAAAAGAAATAAAATAAGATGAAATAAGAAAAGCTATCATCTTTTTTATTTCTTCTCCTCTTCCACCGAAAATGGGCAGCAAGAATGGGGTTTTGAAGCTCAAAAATTTCAGCAAACATTCCTCCTCATAAGTAAGTGATTTTGATGATCTTTCTTGATAATTTTTGCACTTTTGGAGTCCCCAAAGCTTAAGCTAGCTAATGAGGGGACTAATTTGTAATATGGTTGAGAGTCTAGGGACTTGCCATGAGAGAGTTTATGCTAGTTGCTGAATTTTTATGGAAGAAAATGAATGATAGGATGAGGATAAACAACTTTTGTGAAAGGTGTTGTCATGAAAACACCTAATTTGGGCTAAAATGCAAAAGTTGTAAGTTGTTCATTAAGGCATGAAATGTTTTGAATTGTGGATAGTTGTAAGAGGATTAAATGTTCATCTAGGCTGATTTATCAAGAAAATGTGATAAAAATTTATTTACGAGCCTAGGGGCAAAATCATAATTTTGCCAAAGTATAGGGGCAAAATGGTCATTTTTGCCCAAGTGGATATTATGTTGTAAAATGATCATTAAGTGATTAAATGAGTAAATTTTATTGTTCTAGATTGAAGAAAACGAGATTCGGACATAGAACGGGAGAAAAGAGAAATGTGGGCAAAAAGTCCTTTTTGGCCTTTTCGTCATCGAGGTAAGTTCGTATGCAAACCTTGAAAGTACGTACGGGTTATTTAATATTCCAATGTTGTACGGAATGTATAATTATGCAATGAATGTATTAAATAAGTGATTGATGAGTTGTTAAGAGAATTGGAATCTAAGAATAGTAAGAAATGCAAATATTATGAAATGATGATAGTTAAGGTTCCGTGTAAGACCATATTGAAATATGGCCTTGGTGAGAGAATTTGTATAGGACCATGTCGGGAACATGGAATCGATAGGTTATTTCGTGTATGATGTTAATGTGATATTATGAGTACGAGACTTAAGGGACTTACTTAACGATTTTAGTGACTCGATAAGTAGTTGAGAGTTGAGAATGAATGTGTTGTACATGAGAGGTACAAGGATATGTTAGAAGTGAATCGAGGTGGATTCGGTATTGGATGAACCCATAGTGGGTGATGTGTAAATGAGGCACTTTAGTTACTTAAGTTATAATTATTATTGCATTGTGTGAATGCGAACAATTATAGTAGAAAGCTAAGTAAGAATAGTAGTGTGTGAAGAAGTTTTTGGGTAAACATTTGAAATAGATAAATGCATGAGGATAACTATTCAAGAATGTATACTATCGGTGGGTAAATTTGTATGTTACACACGATATATTATTAATTGATGGGTGTGTGCGATACCATCAACTATATTGCTATCGGTGGGCTGTGTGCGATACCACCTGATATATTATTAATTGATGGGCTGTGTGCGATACCATCAATTATATTACTATCGGGGGGCTTTGTGCGTTACCACCTGATTAATTAGAAATCTATGGGCTGTGTGAGATACCATCGTTTATAAGTGATTGGTGAGCTAAGTGCGAAATCACCATAAGTATAATTGATTGGTGGGTTGTGTGCGATACCACCCTATAAGAGATTAAATGGTGGGCTAAGTATGTAACCATCGAGAGATTAGTAAAATGAGTGGCTTACTGAAAATACTTGATGTGTTGTTTTATATGATCTTGTGATGATCAGTGCAGGAATGTATGTATGCTAATTAAACGAGCATTTGACTTATGGCATGGTAAGAATATGGTAAGAGATAGAATGAGTAAGCTTTAGGGATGATTGAGTAAGTAACCATGAGTTCATGAGAGAAGCTCATCCTAATAACTTGCAATCATGTATAATCAATGAATATTAGTGTTTATCAGTTGTATGCAGACGAACTTACTAAGCATTTTTGCTTACTCCTTTTATTTTTCTCATCTCTTATAGGTAAATTTATCTAGCTCAGATTGGGGATCGTCAGAGATATTTTCACACTATCGAGTAGACACTCGGTATGAGGTATCAAGTCTCTATAAGTAATGGCATGTATAGGGCTAGTACTTAAGGTTGATTAAGTCATTGTTGATGTAGCCAAATTGTGTTGGCCTAAGAGAGCTTATGTTTGTTTGTGTATAGCCATAGATGATGTCTTAAGTTATTTGTAAATATATGGGAATTAGTTTTCCCTAATGTGTGGATAAAGACCTTATTTCTTTATTAATCAAACGTCTTTAATTCAAGAGTGATATTGATGCTATGTGTAGTTATGTGATGAGGTATGAAATGTATTGAATTGAGCATGAGTTTGATCTTGATTTCAGAGTGGCAATTGGCTTGGTAGATAGCCTTTAAGTGCCCACACGGCTAGACACACGGGCGTGTGTCTAGGCCGTGCGTGCCCTGCACCTTATTATTATTAGATAGAATAGACCACGGGTGAATCCCACGGCTGTGTGCATGAGCCGTGTAAGACACACGGATTGAGCATGGGCGTGTGCCCAGGCCGTGTGGATCAAGTCAGTAGCTCCCCACGGTTGAAAGACACAGGTGTGTCAAGGCCGTGTGGATCAAGTCAGTAGCTTCCCACGGTTGGAATATATGGGCGTGTTAAGGGGTAAACGGGCGTGTCCCAAACCACATGGGCGTGTGACCCCTGTTTCTAAGAAAGGTTTTCAATCAAGTTCCGAAAGTTTACGAACATGAGTTTAAGGCCTCGTAGGCCCATGAGATGTGCGAGTTGTATGTGGAAGTGAAGTTTTTAGTTCGGGATGAAATTTTATAGCCCAAAATTTCATGGTTAAGCAAATTTAATCGTAGTAATGTCTCGTATCCGGTCTAGGCCTCGGACTCCGGTATAGGGTGTTATAGACTACCATCTTCATACAGGCTGAGATGAGCGAACATCGCTCTCAAATTTGATATCACCTTTCGACTTAACGTATCAGCCACCACGTTAGCCTTTCCGGGATGATACTCGATTGAGAAGTCTTAATCTTTCAACAGTTCTATCCACCTCCGCTGTCTTAAGTTCAGGTCCTTCTGGGTAAGGAGGTACTTTAGACTCTTATGATCCGTGTAGATAATCGACTTCTCACCGTACAGATAGTGTCTCCAAATCTTCAGAGCAAACACCACTGCAACTAACTCCAAATCATGAGTGGGATAGTTCACCTCGTGCGGCCTTAATTGACGAGATGCATATGCCACCACTTTTCCTCCTTGCATCAACACACATCCCAAGCCTGTGTGTGACGCATCACAGTAAACAATAAACTCTTTTCCAGCCTCAGGTTGAATCAATACTGGCACTTCTATCAGAATCTTCTTCAATTTCTCAAAGCTCTCTTACTGCTGATCTGACCACACAAATGGTACTCCCTTGTGCAACAGCTTAGTTAGGGGTGAAGCAATCAACAAAAACCCCTCAATGAAACGCCTGTAATAACCAGCCAACCCTAGGAAACTCTGAATTTCGGCCACTAACTTCGGTGGTTTCCAATCCAACACAGCCTCAGCCTTCTGGGGATCAACTCTAATTCCTCCGGCAGACACAACTTGCCCCAAAAAGGTTACTTCCTTCAGCCAAAATTCACACTTACTGAATTTGGCATAAAGTTGCTTCTCCCTTAATATCTGCAATACTACCCACAGATGCGAATCATGCTCTTCTTCATTCTTCGAGTACACCAAGATGTCATCTATGAACACCACAACAAACTGATCTAAATAGGGTTGGAAGACCCGGTTCATCATGTCCATAAATGCAGCTGGTGCATTAGTCAACCCAAATGGTATTATCAAGAACTCATAATGCCTATAACGTGTTCGAAATGCAGTCTTATGAATATCCGCCTCCTTAACCTTAAGTTGGTGATAACCTGATCTCAAATCTATCTTCGAGAAAACTGAATCTCCTCGCAGTTGATCAAACAGATCGTCGATTCTCGGCAATGGATACCTGTTCTTGATCGTCAACTTATTCAACTGTCTATAATCGATGCACATACGCATCGACCCATCCTTCTTCTAAACGAACAAGACCAGCGCTCCCCACGGTGACACACTCGGTCGAATGAATCCCCGATCCAACAAATCCTGAATTTAAGCTTTAAGCTCCGCTAACTCCTTCGACGCCATTCTATAAGGAGCAATGGACACCGGAGCCGTTCCTGGCAATAACTCAATGCCAAACTCTACTTCACGATCCGGAGGCAATCCTGGAAGCTCCTCGGGAAAGATGTCTGAAAACTCTTTCACCATTCTAACACTTTCCACCGACAATTCCTTAGCATCCAAAGCACTAATGAAAGCTAGGAATGCTCCACACCCGTTTCTCACCAACTTTTCTTCCTTTAAAGCAGATACCACATTAGATAGATAGTTTCTACTTTCACCTATCACCATCACTTCCTTATCCTCCAAAGTTCTTAGTAACATCTGCTTTGCAGCACAATCCAAGTTTGCACGGTGTTTCACCAACCAGTCCATGCCCAAAATAAGGTCGAACTCGCCGAATGGCAGTTCCATCAAATCCGCCAAAAATATTTCCCCCTGAATTTCTAAGGGCACATCCCTAAATAGCTTATTTACTAACAATGACTGTCCTAGAGGACTAATTACAGTTGTTTCTCTAGCAGTAATCTCAGATCTAATGTTCAAATTTCCAGATACAGCACAAGCAACATACGAATGGGTGGATCCGATATCTATCAAAGCAGTAACAGGTACATCAGATATGAAGAATGTACCGATTATTACATCAGGTGCATCGCCATCCTCTCAACGTCTGACCGTATAAACCAACCCTGACTGTCTCGCCTCCGCGTTACCCCTATTACCAGTACCTCTACCCAGTGCACCCTGACCTCGTCCTACGCCATTACCACCTCGACCTGGCCCACGGCCTCTCGGTGTCTTTGAACGCCTCTAGTGGCAAAGTGCATCATAATTCTGAACATCCCGAGTCCGAGCGATGCTGTCGAGGGCAATATTTAAGCCGATGGTCCTTGGAACCACATTTAAAACAACCACCGGTTCTCTTCCAGCATTCACCCGGGTGTCGTTTTCCGCAATCTACACATGGCTGTAACTGATTGGTAGCAGCTGGTACTCTAGCTCGAGCTGGCTCCTCATTCCTGGGCCTCTTCTGAAACCCTCTAGCAGGACCTGAGTACCTAAAATCCCTCTTGCTCCTGCCCCTATCCTTGTCTCGGTTTTGCCGCTCCGAGTGCTTAGCCTCTTCAGCTATCTTGGCTTTCTCCACCAGTGTGGCAAAATTTCTCTCCTTTTGTGAGGCTATCAGTACCCGCAACTCATCACGCAACCCATCCTCAAAATGCACACAGCGTTTGTAGTCAGTCGACACTATTCCCCGGGCATACCGACTCAGACGCAGAAATTCTGCCTCGTAAGCTGCCACAGTCTTACCTCCTTGGACCAGATTTAGGAATTCCTTCCTTCGGGCATCCACATAGCTAGCTCCGACATACTTTCCCTGAAATGCCGTCTTAAAGAAATCCCAGGTAATACGATCGGCCTGAGTACCTTCCTGAACCGTGAGCCACCATTGATACGCCTCGTCTCTCAACAAGGACACAACTCCTTTCAGTTTCTGCTCGGTGGTGCAATCCAGATCGTCCATGATCCGCTCCGCAGCCTCAAGCCAGTACTCTGCTACATTTGGGGCCAAACCCGAGATACCCCTAAAAACCTCGGCACCATTCGATCTGAGTCGTTCCGAAATTGACCCACGAGCTGTTGACCCAGTTCTTGCCCTAGCAACCCTTTCCAAGACTCGCAACATTGCATGGGACAGAGCGTTGTCCTGCCTCATACGATCATGTGACCCAGCTTCGGTCACAGGTGACGCAGGTGCGTCCATTTCCGGCATATGTCCCGACACCTCAGACATAACTCTAGCGCCTCGGCCTCTACCACGGCCACGCCTACTACGTCCACGTCCTCTAGCGCTTATATTGGCTATTTCGATTTAATCTGATTACGAGTCTTATGAATCAGTATGCTATTTCAATATTTATTAAACAATATTTTATGAAGTATAAGAAGAAAAGTCGTTTTCGTAAACTCATCCTATAGTCTCAATCTCTATTGTTTCAATACTTAAAACTAAAAGTTCTAAAGTATTCCTACAGTTATATCAAAATAATCATAATCATACAATGATAACATATACTTACTTGACTTGGTGCCGGATACCCGTAGTGCCATACTTCTTTTAAAACATGCATTTATAATTTTAAAAAAATTCAAACAGCTTTGGAAAATGTTTTTGAACCCAAACCACAGTCGAGTTTTGTAACCGTGCTCTGATACCATAAAATGTAACACCCCAAACCCGGCCCATGCGGTATGACCGGATCTGACATGTCACATGAAGAAAACGTGATAAATCCTTATGATTCGTACTAAAATAGGTGTAATTTGATTATGGTTAAGAAAACAAGTTTGGATGTGAATATTTGATAAAATACCACTAATTTTTGAGAGGTTGATTGATGAGTCGAAAATCGAGGTAGTGAACTTTAAAACCATGACTTTTGAAAATATTGTTGATAGTTCGAGAAAAACTTTTCGAGTTAAAATATTTGTAAAAGTTTGTTATGAAATCCATTTGTTAATCAAATTTGGAAAAACCATTATTTATGATTTTAGAGAAATCATCATTTAAAACAATTCAAGCAAAATAAAAGTACGTCAAACTTAAAGCAAAAGTGAAATACTCCAGAGGCCTTATTACAACTTTAAAACCCGAAATAATAAAAACAACAAAATAATACGAAAAGAAGTTTACTAAAGTCCGAAAATAACAATCCAAAAGTATGGCCTCCACCGAGTCATCCATGCCCCCAAGTCCTCGTCACTGAGCATTACCTACAAGGGTTAAGAAAAAGGGGGAGTGAGTTACAAGAACTCAGTGTATAATCCCCTTACCGTTGTCCACTGGGCCTGAAACCCATTTAGCAATATTTTGGGCCTAAGCCCCTTTTTACATAATAATGTATCAAATATATCATATGAATGTAATGCAATCCCAAACCAACCTAATAATCCATTCGCTACACACCACCCGTACCATCCCATCACACCTGTGGGGATCAAGTCAACCCACCTCGCCAAACACACCAATCGCAGGCATTATGCAATTTATAACAAATTTTGATTGTGGCCGAGCCACCAGAATCATAGTATCATATTAACAAATATTTTTGTGCCAGTGCCACCGGAATCACTTCTCTTCAACATTTTCCCATCCCATGCAAAATCATATAAATGCATCATACATAGCAAATCATGATATTTACAATTATAAACAACAATAATTAATTCAGAGATTCATTACAAAAATTCGGCCCATTGTAGCACTTGCAAATCAGCCCATTAAGACCATATATCAAATCGGACCATTATAGCAATATATCAAATCGGCACATTTAAGCAATATATCAAATCGGCCCGTTAAGGCAATATAACAAATTGGCCCATTAGGGCAATATAACAAATCGGCCCATTTAAGCAATATATCAAATTGACCCATTTAAGCAATATATCAAATCGGCCCGTTAAGGCAATATAACAAATCGGCCCATTAAGGCAATATAACAAATCGGCCCATTAGGGGCAATTTCATAATTCGGCCCTTTAGGGCGTTTAATAATTCACACGCGTTGTTAATACCGATTTTGTCAATTTTATCAAAAATAGTGTAATTTATGCCAGTTTTCCCGGTTTACTCCATAAAACGATTTTAATCGTAGCGATATATTTCCAATATGATATCAATCTTAAAACCCACGGAAAATGGTGTGAGATTACACACCTGATTATGGTAAGTACTAGGCTTTCTTGATCTTCGACACCCTTGGAATCGTGAACGACCACGATTTGTCGATTCTCTCTGGATGATGGTCCACAACCCGGTGGAAAATCCCAAACCGCCGATACTGCCTTTCGTTTGAATTTAGGAGTAGGGATCGCTAATCCGCTCCTTTTGTGATCTCCAAACGCTTTCCCTTTCGATTCCATATCACTTGTCTCCATTGAAAACAAATCTTAGTCAAAATATTACGTTGATACGAAATGATTGACTAAGGAATAGGTCGGCTTACCACTAGAATCGTATTATCACAAGTCGATAGATCGAGCGATTTAGTCCCTAAAACATATAGTCGATTATTTCAAATTATTACTCTGTTAGCAACCAATCGAATATTGAATAAGATCAATAATCTATAACAACTCCTTACCTTATCAATATTGGATTCGATTTTACCGTTCAACTTGAGGCTAGAATGATGTTCGGCCTCCCTCTAGAATACTACAAAAGGGAAATTGATCACGTTGTGAGAGAGTAGAAGAAAATGATGATTTCAGTTAATAGAACCATCCCATGACAAGGGCATACATTCGGCATTAAGAGAAGAATTTGAAAAGAAGATTGTTACTCACCAATTCGACAAGAAGATAGTATCCAATCACGAAGGAAAAAGAGATAGTGAGCAGACAAGTTGTTATTAGATTCGACTATGGAGAGAATGAATAAAAGAAAAGAATTTGATCAAAGTGAAATTTGATTTTAAGAAGTGGAAGAAGGATTGAAAAGATGATTAAAAGAAAAGAAAGGGAGAGAAGGGGTGCTAACTACTTTCGGTTTTCAAGAGAAGATAAGTGAGAATGATTTGGTCTCAATGGTTTGGTACATTCGGCAAACACAAAGGAAAAGAAGAAACAAAAATGCACACTAAAGGCTTGAAGATTCGGCAAAGAGAAGAAGAAATTTGGAGAGAAAGAAAAATGACACAAAATGATGCTAAAGGAATTTTGGCCAAAACAAGCACCAAAGTTTTTACCAAAAGACAAAGAAAATTCGGCTACCTTTCCCTATACCAAAACCGTCCATAATATGAAAATAAGGTCAAAAAAAATTTGGCCAACCAAAACTTTCCAAAACATCTCCCTTGAAAAAGGCCAACATGTTCCCTATACTTGCCTTTTCTTTTGATTTCTTTCCCTACCCTCATAATTTCCTTATTTCTTTATCCACCTTGCCAAAATTAAAAAGTTCACCTTGCCTTATATACCATCTTGGCTGACACTTAGTGAAAGAATACAAAAAAAAGTCAAAATTTTGCACTTGATGGGATTTGAACCTCCTCCCTTAAAGTCCTTCATGTGGCGCCATATCCCCTTTACCATAAGCTCATTTGTGCTAGCAAATTACTCATTTATTTCCATAAGCAATGAGGCCACTTACTATATCTCCTTAAAGAGCTAAAATACCAAATTTTTACTAAGGCCCAATTAAACCCCAAGCCTTCTTAAGACCTTAAAACATACACGATTAGTAATTTAACTAGCTTAACGCAAGAAATAATGCAACACATAAAATTCCAAATTTTAGGATGTTACAATATATTTCAGAGATGTGGTTGAGTATAAGTTTGATACGAGATGGTACAGGTATGTACACGAACCGTATGAGCTTTGAATCGAAGAAAACTGTGAATTTTACATCAAATCTTATGATTGAATATGTGAAACGTTTGTTAGCTAATATGAGTTATATGTTGATATATTCAATTGGCTGAATTGTATATTTGTGGTTAATTTTATACGAACTTACTAATCTTTATAGCTTTCTTTGTTTAATTTTTCGTGTTTTATAATGAAATCAAAGCTAGCTCGGATTCGGGATTGTCGGAGACTTCATCACACTATCCAACTATCACTTTGGTACTTTTGAACTTAAGTATTATGAGTATATGGCATGCATAGAATTATGGTCATTTTTGTATATATGTTGCTAATGAATTTCTTCATTTGAAATGGCTTGTAAATATTAAGTGTTTGGTTTTGTATATAGCCATGAGAGTTGGCTTATTTTGGTTGGTTTGGTTGTGTATATATTTGTGCATATGGCTTGTGTTATGAGTTTGATGATGAACATGTGATGCTTGTTGATATTGGTATTATGGATAGCAAATGGTTGAGTTATGAATATCGGTATGCAAGTGGATCTAGGTAAATAATGCATATTTGAGATTGGTTATTTTGATGTATTGTGAAAGTGAGTTTTGGTATGAAATTGAATGGTGTATTGTGGTACATGTGTGCTTGTTGTGGTTGGTATTGAAATGGTATGATTCATGCTTGGTTGAGATTAAATGAATGCTTATATATGTCATGTTTTGGTACAAATTGGGTGGATGTAGGTGTATGCAAGTTTGGGTGGCAATATGGCTTGGTAAATAGCCTATTCTTGTCCACGCGGGCATGTGTCTCAACCGTGTTTGACACATGGTCAGGTTACACGGCCGTGTGTCCCCTGGTGTTGAATTAAAAATCAAGTCAGTATACTTCACACGGCCTAGCACATGGGCTTGTGACTGGGCCGTGTGGCATAAGTCAGTATACCCAATAGGTTTGGCACGGCCTACCACACGGCCTAGCACGCGGGCGTGTGAGGCCATTTCGAAATGGCACACGGGCTGGTCACACGAGCATGTGGTTGGCCGTGTGACCTAAGTCAGGGAGCTACACGGGGTAGGACACGGGGTCGGACACAGCCATGTGATCCCATTTTGAATGTCCACACGGCCTGTAACACAGGCGTGCCTTTGGCCGTGTGAGACACACTGTCGGGCCATACGGGCGTGTGCCCCCTGTAGTTTGATAAATTTTCTATGTTTCGTAAATATTGCCTGAGTTACCGGTTTAGTCCCGAACCACTTCTAAAGCTTGTTCTGAGCCTCGTAGGCTCGTAATAGGGACAACGTGAATAGTGTTGAATGTTGAGTATATGATATTGAAAATGTATGTGAAATGAATGTTTAATTATTTAATAAGTCCCGTAATGCTCCGTAACCCTATTTCGGCGTTGATTACGGGTAGGGGTGTTACATTTATTGGTATCATAGCTACGGTTTAGTCGATTCTCGGACTAACATAGTGTATGTGAGAGTCTAGCTATACATGGCATATATAGCTTGTGATAGTGTGATATCTCTTGACAGTTTAAATCGTGTTTTTGTATAATAAATGGATCCCAATCGAGCTGTAGCTGATGATGTTGAGAGTAATGCACTAGCCTCCGTTCACAGAGTAGCGCAATCTGAGTCGAGACCCGTAACAGGTAGCCAGGGAGGAGAGGCTAAAGAAGCCTTCTTCCAAATGATGAACGTGTGGTTCACAGAGTTTGTTTGAACAAATACGACTATTCAACAACCTCCAACCCCACCTAATCCACAACCAATTCCCGTAGCTCCTCAAGGTATGGAACTTTTAAGATTGAATAAGCAGCCAGTTGATAAGATTTGAAAATATGGGCCGAAGAGTTCAAAGCTACTGTTGACAACGATCCTGAGAGAGCCGATTTTTGGCTTGAAAATACGATTCGGGTATTTGATGAGCTTTCTTGCACACTGAATGAGTGTTTAAAATGTGCCGTATCACTTCTGAGGGACACAGCGTATCAGTGGTGGAATACTCTAGTATCAGTGGTGCCAAGAGAAAGGGTCACCTGGGAATTCTTTCAAGCTGAGCTCATAAAGAAATACATCAGCCAACAGTTTATCGGCCAAAAGCATAAAGAGTTTTTAGAGATGAAACAGGGTCGTATGTCTGTGACTGAGTACGAGCGAGAGTTTGTAAGAATTAGTAAATATGCTCGAGAATGTGTTTCCACCGAGGCAATTATGTGTAAAAGATTCGAAGACAGATTGATTGAAGATATTAGATTGTTAGTCAGGATTCTAGAGTTGAATTAATTTGTTGTGCTAGTTGACCGAGCTTGCAAAGCTGAGGAATTGGACAAAGAAAAGAGAAAAGCTGATTTCGAGGCTAGAGATTCGAGAAAGAGATTGATGACTAAACCATATCAGTCTTCGTCAAATAAACAAAGAGATTCATACACTCGTACAAATGCTTCAATATGTACTTGACATGTCTTTGAGTTTGCTCTTATTCTTAAACTAACCATAAAACATGTTCTTATGCTTGTCATATCTATATAGTTGGATAAACGGATCTCCTTATAACGCCTCACTTGTGAATCAAAGAGTCATTAATGTGTTCCATAAGTGTACCATAAAGATAAACACTCTCATGTACACAAACATGTCCCTTTGAATGGAGCATAGCTCGACATTCCCTTATCTCTCCATATGTCCAGGGCCTCAATGCCCAAATCATTGAACTTATAGGTGAATACTTACAATCCTGTGGCATGCTAATATATCCAACATAGGACTCACATAAGGAGCTTGCATAGAAAGCTCGCAAAAAAATAGTTTGTAAAACCAAGTTTTTAAAACATATATTTAAAATATTTAAAACATAAGCTCGCATAGAAGCAGGCATAAAACATATCTTTAAAAACATATTCACATATTTTAAAATAGAGTTTATTGAAAAGCTTACATTTGGAACTTAGGTTTAATAAAAACCCTCAGCTCCTGAAAACATAATGGTTTGTACACAAATGACAATCCCTGAACACTTATCGATTAGCTGAGAATTTAAAAACGTTTCGCTTTTCCTTTGTACTTGTTCACAGATAGTCCGGCTAGTTCGCAACATACATAAAAATACAAAAATTACGTAACAAAAAAAACATACTAAATTCAAACATACAAGCGAACCTAGTTACTTGAACAATTAACCCTAGCTGAATAGAAGCTTACCTTGGTTTCTAAGAACAATGGTTCAGAATAGAGACTTGACAAAAAGAATAACCGATGAGAGAACTCTCTATGAGAGAGACTTAATTTATAGGCACTAAAAGTTTTAGTACTCTTGGTATACCTTACTTGACATAGGGAAAGGTTACGTGCATGGATAATGCCTTAATTGGAAAACAAGTTAACTTCCTCCTTTAAGTGTAACTTGACTTATACTGGTGAACCCTAGTTCGCTAAGCCAACTAGCCAGCTCACCAAACCAACTATCGAACACACCTTAGCATGTCCTTAGGAGTACACTGCTCGCCAATCTAACTCTATTGAAAGCCTTTTGATGGACACCAATTTGTCGTACCAGTGGTGAACCCCTTTCTTACAAAGTCCAAACTTCCAGGCCCTATCTCAGGATGTTATAACTTGAGAAAAACTAACTTTGTTCTAGGCATTTAAATACTAAGTGATAGCACTATCTTAGGCTTTAAACATAGACAAAATATTAGAGTTTTATGTGATGATCAATTCAAAGTAGGGATATCAACCTTTTATTTTGGGATTTCATCTCTCTTTGAAGAATGGTCCTAAAATAGCGAATGAAAGAGAGAACATGAGAAAGGCTCCTTATCTCTCCATATGTCCAAAAGCCTTAATGCCCAAATCACAGAACTTATAGGTGAGTACTTACAATCCTGTGGCATGCCAATATATCCAACATAGGACTCACATAAGGAGCTCGCAAAAAACACAGTTTGTAAAACCAAACTTTTAAAACATATCTTTAAAATATTTAAAACATAAGTTCACGTATAAGCACACATAAAACATATATTTAAAAACATAGTCACATATTTTGAAAATAGAGTTTATAGAAAAGCTTACTCTTGGAACTTTGGTTTTTTTTTAAAAAAAAACCCTAAGCTCCTAAAAACACAATGGTTCATACACAAATTACGATCCTTGAACACTCACCGATTAGTTAAGAATTTAAAAAAGTTTTGCTTTTCCTTTTTCCTTGCAGAAAAATAGTTCGGCTGGTTCGTAACATACATAAACATACACAAATTACGTAAGAAACAAAACACACTAAATTGAAACATACAAGCGAAACTAGTTTCTTGGTCAATTAACCCTAGTAGAACAGAGGCTTACCTTGGTTTCTAAAAACAATGGTTCAGAACATATACTTGACAAAAAGAATAATCAGTGAGAGAACTCTCTATAAGAAGGGCCTAATTTATAGGTACTAAGTGTTTTAGTACTCTTGGTGTAACACCCCTTTACCCGGGTTCTACGCAGGGAACCAAACCTGAGGCGTTACCGAACTCAAACCACTTACTCGCCACTTAGGCTCTACATTGTTACTCTCTAAAACCTCCTTCTCGACTTACGAGGCCTAACACATGCACCTGAGGACCCTCAAGACTAATCTGGAACTTTTTCCATTCTTAAAATTTTTCTTTTCAAGACAGGTCTTACACGCCCGTGCAAGATGAGACACGCCCGTGCATAGGCACACACGCCCATGTCCCCAGACCGTGCCTAAAAACCCAGTATTCTACCAATTTGCCCACAGTTAAGGCACACGCCCATGCATTTTAGGAACACGCCCGTGTACCCTATCACACGTCCATGCCTTTCACCCGTGGTCGACACTGACTAATCACACACGGTTTTAACACGCTCGTGGGTCTAAACCGTGTGCCATACCTTAGTATTCTGACTTATTCAACACGGCCTCGACACGCCCGTGTGCTTTAACCGTGTGACCATTCCAATTCTAATTTCAAAGTGCATACTTCACACGGCCAGGGCACCCGCCCATGGCTTGATCGTGTGTCTCACACGGCCTAGACACATGCCCATGTGCCTACCCATGTGGACCAGAACAAGGTTGTTTGTCAAGCTCTTAGCACTCCTATATCTTACACTACAAGAATCCATTCAACATGCCAATAAACACTCATAACTTCAACATGGACTTCCATAGGTAACCTTATAATTTCATAAAAGGTAGAATGAGCCATCATGCATGGCAATTTACAAATTTCAATATCTTACAAGATGCCAATAAACCTTTGGACAAAATAACAAAATAACTTAACTAGCCTAGCACCTATACATGCCATTTACAAAATCATTAAGTTAGGTATACCGAGAGGAGCTGATAGTGTGGGCAGTCTTCCGGTTAGCTGCGTAATCCGGCTCAGCTCTTAAACTCTATAAAACAAGGGAAAAAGAGAAGGGGGAGTAAGCTTTAAGCTTAGTAAGTTTACATATAAACAACACAACATTATAACACGTATTGAACAAATACATAGCATTACGTAATAAGCAAGAAGCAATTTACATTCATGACATGCTTACTCTTTTTCTCCATTCCCACATTTCAACCATCTCACATCTTAATGCACACACTCATTAAGAGTTTCCCTGCACTTGGTATCCCAAGGTCACATAATACAACATTCACTATTTCTAATTCCATTTCACACAATCATGCCACTCGGTGGTTTCGCACTTAGGCCACCAAAAAGATTACTTATGGTGGTATCGCACATAGCCCACCAAAAGATGAATAGACGATGGAATCGCACATAGCCCATCGGAAATTAGCAACAAGGTGGTATCGCACTTAGCCCACCAAAGGATTTTAGACGATGGTTTCGTACATAGCCCATCGTAAATTAAGCAACAAGGTGGTGTCGCACTTAGCCCACCAAAAAGTGTTGACATTGCATTTTTATATGACTATTTCATCATTCATACAGTAATTATTCAACAATTTCCAAATTCAATCAAATTAAACCACACATGTTCTCGAGATTGCCTTACACTAGTTAACCACACAATATTTACATAATCATGCATTGTTTACACATAAACTTACCTCGGTGCAAAACGGTATAACCAACGATCTAATTCGTCACCTTGCCTTTTCCTCGGTCAAGGTTGATTCTGCGCTCTTCTTGATCTATAACAATGAAATTTATTCATTTAGATCATTCTATGATCATAATACTTCAGATTCTACACTTGGGTAAAAATGACCATTTTGCCCTTGTACATTGGCAAAATTACGATTTTGCCCCTAGGCTCGTAATTTATTTTTCAACACATTTTATCAATGAACAAGCATAGATGAACATTTATTTCTCTTACAACTATTCACCATTACAACTATTTCATGAATTTATGACACAATTTAAATCTTTGTATTTAAGTCCTTTTTAGGTGTTTTCATGCTAACACCTTTCACAAAAGTTGTTTCTCATCTCACTAACATTCATTTTCCTCCATTAAAACTCAAATAACAACATAAAATCTCTTATGGAAAGTCCCTAAACCTTCAGCCATTTGACAAATTAGTCCCCTCATTAGCTACCTTAAGCTTTGGGGACTCCAAAAATACAAAAATCATCAAGAAAGATATCTAAAATCACTTACTTGTGAAGAAGATGAGTTGCTGAAATTTTAAAGCATTCAAAACCCCTCTAAGCTTGAAATTTTAGGTGGAGAGGAAGAGTGAATAGTGAAAGATGATAGCTTTTCTCTTTACCATATTTTATTCATCTTTTCTCACCTAATTCACCCAAATTTGACGAAGCATTAAATGCCCTTGTCTCCCCTATGCACATGGCTGGCCATCACTAGATAAATGGCCTAATTGCACTTTAAAATCCTCCCAATTACATTCTTTGGCTATTAGACACCTCTACCATGAAAAATAGAACTTTTGCATTTTATGCGATTTAGTCCTTTTTGCAATTAAGCATGCTATCACTCAAATTAAAACACCAAAATTTTCATGCATCCATATAATCATGCTACAGCACATAATTTAACGTCAAAATAATTTTCCTCGACCTCGGATTAGTGGTCTCGAAACCACTGTTCCGACTAGCCCCAAAACCAGACTGTTACAACTCTCCCCCTCTTTAGGGATTTTTGCCCTCAAAAATCTTACCGATAAAGTGGTTTGGATATTGCTCTCTCATAGCTTCTTCCTGTTCCCAAGTAGCCTCTTCTACACCGTGTTTTTGCCATAACACTTTTACTAAGGCTATGTCCTTATTCCTCAACTGTTTCACCTCTCGAGCCAAAATTTTAATCGGCTCTTCCTCATATGTCATATCAGGTCGTATTTCGATTTCTGTTGGAGGAATCACATGCGAAGGATCGGAGCGATAACGCCTTAACATTGATACATGGAACACATTATGAAATTTCTCTAACTCTACCAGTAAAGCCAACCGATATGCCACTGGCCCAATCCTCTCGGTAATCTCATACGGCTCTATAAATCTCAGGTTCAATTTACCTTTTCGACCAAATCTCAATATTTTCTTCCACGGTGACACTTTCAGAAATACCTTGTCGCCCACTTGAAATTCAATTTCTTTTCTTTTCAAATCCGCATATGACTTTTGCTGGTCCGAAGCAGCCTTCAGACTATCCCGAATAACTTTCACTTTCTCCTCAGTCTCTTTAACCAAATCAACCCCATGAACTTGCTTCTCACTTAGCTCGGTCCAATACAAAGGGGTCCGACATTTAGGACCATACAACTCAGCTAATTTATCCAGTGAATAATCAACACGTACTGGAATAAAGTGAGCCGACTTTGTTAGTCTATCTACGACAACCCACACAGCATCTTTCTTTCTCGGGGTCATAGGCAAGCCCGTAACAAAATCCATGGTAATCCGATCCCATTTCCACCCGGGGACCATCACTTGGTTAAGTAATCCTGAAGGCACTTGGTGCTCCGCTTCCACCTGTTGACAAATCAAACATCTTGTTACATACTCCGAGATGTCTCTTTTCATTCTCGGCCACCAATAGAATTTCTTTAGATCATTATACATTTTCGTGCTGCCCGGGTGTACTGATAAATAACTACTATGTGCTTCTCGAAAAATTTCTCGGATCAACTCATCATCTTTAGGCACACAAATTCTATCATGGAACATTAAGCAACCATTCGAACTCACCCGGAATTCAGAATTGGTTCCTGATTCAAACTTAGCTCTTTTAGCTAGTATCTCACTATCATTCCTTTGAGCCTCACATATTCGTTGAACAAATAGTGGTCTAGCTCTCAGCTCGGCCAGTATAGCACCATCATCAGACAATGACAAATTCGTGCTCATAGTTCTCAAGGCATGGTAGGATTTTCTACTTAATGCATCTGCAACTACATTCGCTTTCCCCGGATGGTAATCGATCACTAGCTCGTAGTCCTTGAATAATTCAAGCCACCGTTGTTGCCGTAGATTTAATTCCTTTTGATCCATCAAGTACCTCAAACTCTTATGATCAGTAAAGATTCGGCAATTCTCACCAAATAGGTAATGGCGCCAAATCTTTAACGCGAAAACAATCGCGGCCAACTCCAGGTGATGAGTCGGATAATTCTACTCATGTGGTTTTAGTTGTCTCGAGGCGTAAGCGATCATCTTACCCTCTTGCATCAACACACAACCGAGACCATTTAATGACGCGTCACTGTAGACTACAAACTCCTTTCCCGACTCAGGTTGTACCAAAACCGGTGCCTCTGTCAACAACATTTTCAATCTCTCGAAACTCTGCTGGCATTCTTCAGTCCATTCAAATTTAACATCCTTGTGTAATAGTTTCGTCATTAGAATAGCAATCATAGAGAATCCCTTCACAAACAGCCTATAGTACCCTGCTAAACCCAAAAAGCTCCTAACTTCCGACACATTCCTCTACGGTTTCCACTCCACAATAGACGAGACCTTTCCCGAATATACTCTAATACCTTCACCCGATACAATAAGTCCTAGGAACCCTACTTCTCAAAGCCAAAACTCGCTCTTACTAAGTTTAGCATATAACTGCTTGTCTCTTAAGGTCTGTAAGACAATTCTCAAATGTTCCGCATGATCACTCTCATCTCGAGAATAAACCAATGTGTCGTCAATAAAGACAACCACAAACTTGTCCAAATACGGTCGGAAGACACGGTTCATTAAATCCATAAAAACTGCAGGAGCATTCGTTAAACCGAATGGCATGACCAGAAACTCATAATGACCATACCTCATCTGAAATGCCGTTTTCGATACATCTTGTTCCTTAACCCTCAACTGATAATAGCCGGACCTTAGGTCGATCTTGGAAAACACCGCAGCTCCCTTCAGTTGATCAAATAAATCATCTATCCTCGGCAAAGGATACTTGTTCTTCACAGTTACTTTATTGAGCTATCTGTAGTCTATGCACAATCTCATTGACCCATCTTTCTTCTTTACAAAGAGTACTGGGGCACCCCACGGTGAATAGCTCGGTCTTGCAAAACCTTTATCCGTCAATTCTTGCAACTGAACTTTCAGTTCTTTCAACTCTAGCGGGGCCATCCTATACGGAGCAATCGAAATGGGTGTTGTTCCCGAAATTAACTCAATTCCAAACTCAACCTCTCTAACTGGGGTAATCCGGGCAACTCTTAGGGAATACATCCAGGATACTCATATACAACCAGATCTTGTTCAAATCGACTTGATTCTTGAGTGTTTAATACAAAAGCGAGATAAGATTCGTACCCTTTTCTCAGATATTTCTCAACTATGATGGAAGAGATCATCACCGGTAAGCTATCTGACTCACCTGATTCAACCTGAATAACATCTCCATCTTCATAATTCAATTCAATAAATTTACTACCACAATTCACTAAAACACTATGGGCAGTCAACCAATCCATACCAAGAATCAAATCAAATTCATCAAACAGTAATTACATAAGGTTTGCAGGGAAACAATGACCCTTAGTCATCAGAGGACAGTTCCTACACACCTTGTCAACTAACACCTGTTTACCTAGTGGGTTTGACACTTTTACTACAAATTTAGTAGACTCAACAGTCATATTCATACTAGATGCCAGTCTCATACAAATATAAGAATGAGTTGATCCTGGGTCAATTAAAGCAATAACAGAGGTGTCATAGAGAGAAAATGTACTCGTTATTACATCCGGTGATGACGCCTCTTCTCGAGCGCGAATAGCATAAGTTCTTGCTGGCGCTCGACCCTCTGGCCTCACAGTGGTGTCTCGTGATACACTTCTACCATTAGTTATGCCTCTTGAGTTCTTTTGTGGCCTACCTCTAAAGGATGCACTGCTTGATCTTATCTCTTTCTTTCTCTCCTTGTCATCCCTTTTAGGACAATTTCGGATGAGATGGTCAGGGGATCCACACTTATAGCAATTTTGATTATTTCCCCAACACTCCCCAGTGTGATGTCTGCCACAACTTGGTCACTCTGGTTTGGGCCTTGGATTGCCCACACTTTCCGTTGAGGTAGCTTGAACTCTTGAACCCGAATACATGTTGCCTCGCTCTCTCTGCGAATACCCGGCTGATGTAGTTGTTCGTGGGTTCACTTCTCTGGACCTGTTCGATTGAGCTTGGTATGATTTGCTCATCGGCCTCTTCTTCGCATCTCGAGCCTCACTCAAGGCTTTCCTCTTTTCCTTACTCAATTCTTCGGCCTTACTAGCCCTATCCACTAATACCACAAATTCTTTTAACTCTAAAATTCCGACTAAGAGTCTGACATCTTCATTCAACCTATCTTCAAATCTCTTACATAAGGTAGCTTCCGTGGATACACATTCTTGAGCATACTTGCTGAGCCTAACAAATTCGCGCTCATATTCTGCCACAGTCATTTTTCCTTGCTTCAACTCAAGGAATTTTTTCGTTTCTGGTCTACAAACCGTTGACTTATATACTTCTTTCGAAACTCTTCCAAAAAGAAGTACCACGTTACTCTCTCTTTAGGAACCACTGATGTCAATGTTTTCCACCAATGGTATCTTTGAGTCCTCAAAGAAAGACCTAACACATTTCAAACTCTCCTCGTGTGTGCGGGAGAGTTCATCAAAACCCTTATTGAGTTCTCAAGCGAACTCGCCGCTCAGTCAGTCGTCATCTATATTAGCTCGAAAATCCTCATTGCCCCCTTGCTTCGAATTTTGTCTACCGAGGGCTTAGTTGTCCTCACCATTTCTATACCTTGGGAGCCACAAGAATTGGCTAGGGTATAGGTGGGGGTGGAGGGGGTTAAGCATTGGGGTTTGCTCGCACATACTCAGTGTACCAGTTATCCATCATTTGGAGAAAGGCTTCCCGAGCCTCTTCTCCCTGACCCCTAGTCTCGGGGTTACTCTGCACAGGCGCGTCCCTTGCGCAAGAGCCGGCGCATTACTAGCTGCATCATCTGTAGCCGATTGTTCGGGATCCATATGCTACAATAAACAAGTTTAAAATCATCAGAAGCCACCACACTATCATCATACACTTATGGCATGTATAGCTAGACTCCTACCCACGCTATCGTAGTCCTAAAACCGACTAAACTATAGCTCTGATACCACTAAATGTAACACCCCTTTACCCGGGTTCTACACAGGGAATCGAACCTGAGGCGTTACCGAACTCAAACCACTTAATCGCCACTTAGGCTCTACATCGTTACTCTCTAAAACCTCCTTCTCGACTTACGAGGCCTAACACATGCACCCGAGGACCCTCAAGACTAATCCGGAACTTTTTCCATTCTTAAAATTTTTCTTTTCAAGACAGGTCTTACATGCCCGTGCAAGATGAGACACGCCCGTGCATAGGTACACACGCCCATGTCCCCAGACCGTGCCTAAAAACCCAATTTTTTTGCCAATTTGCCCACGGTTAAGGCACACGCCCACGCATTTTAGGAACACGCTCGTGTACCCTATCACACGTCCGTGCCTTTCACCCGTGGTCGACACTGACTAATCACACGCCCGTGGGTCTAAACCGTGTGCCATACCTTAGTATTCTAACTTATTCAACACAGCCTCGACACGCCCGTGTGCTTTAACCGTGTGACCATTCCAATTCTAATTTCAAAGTGCAGACTTTACACGGCCAGGGTACCCGTCTATGGCTTGATCGTGTGTCTCACACGGCATAGACACACGCCCGTGTTCCTACCCATGTGGACCAGAACAAGGTTGTTTGTCAGGCTCTTAGCACTCCTATAGCTTACACTACAAGAATCCATTCAACATGCCAATAAACACTCATAACTTCAACATGGACTTCCATAGGTAACCTTATAATTTCATAAAAGGTAGAATGAGCCATCATGCATTGCAATTTACAAATTTTAATATCTTACAAGATCCCAATACACCTTTAGCCAAAATAACAAAATAACTTAACTAGCCTAGCACCTATACATGCCATTTACAAAATCATTAAGTTAGGTATACCGAGAGGAGCTAATAGTGTGGGCGGTCTTCCGGTTAGCTGCGTAATCCGGCTCGGCTCTTAAACTCTATAAAACAAGGGAAAAAGAGAAAGGGGAGTAAGCTTTAAGCTTAGTAAGTTGACATATAAACAACACAACATTATAACACGTATTGAACAAATACATAGCATTACGTAATAAGCAAGAAGCAATTTACATTCAAGACATGCTTACTCATTTTCTCCATTTCCACATTTCAACCATCTCACATCTTAATGCACACACTCATTAAGAGTTTCCCTTCATTTGGTATCCCAAGGTCACATAATACAACATTCACTATCTCTAATTCCATTTCACACAATCAAGCCACTCGGTGGTTTCGCACTTAGCCCACCAAAAAGATTACTTATGGTGGTATCGCATATAGCCCACCAAAAGATGAATAGACGATGGAATCGCACATAGCCCATCATAAATTAGCAACAAGGTGGTATCACACTTAGCCCACCAAAGGATTTTAGACAATGGTTTCATGCATAGCCCATCATAAATTAAGCAACAAGGTGGTATCGTACTTAGCCCACAAAAAAGTGTCGATATTGCATTTTTATATGACTATTTCATCATTCATATAGTAATTATTCAACAATTTCCACATTCAATCCATTTGAAAAACACATGTTCTCGATCTCGCCTTACACTAGTTAACCACACAATATTTACATAATCATGCATTGTTTACACATAAACTTACCTCGGTGCAAAACGGTATAACCAACGATCTAATCCGTCACCTTACCTTTTCCTCGGTCAAGGTTGATTCCGCGCTCTTCTTGATCTATAACAATGAAATTTATTTGTTTAGATCATTCTATGATCATAATACTTCAAATTCTACACTTGGGTAAAAATGACCATTTTGCCCTTATACATTGGCAAAATTACGATTTTGCCCCTAGGCTCGTAATTTATTTTTCAACACATTTTATCAATGAAAAAGCATAGATGAACATTTATTTCTCTTACAACTACTCACCATTACAACTATTTCATGCATTTATGACACAATTTAAATCTTTGCATTTAAGTCCTTTTTAGGTGTTTTCATGCTAACACAATTCACAAAAGTTGTTTCTCATCTCACTAACATTCATTTTCCTCCATAATAACTCAGTTAACAACATAAACTCTCTTATGGCAAGTCCCTAAACCTTCAGCCATTTGACAAATTAGTCCCCTCATTAGCTAGCTTAAGCTTTGGGGACTCCAAAAATACAAAAATCATCAAGAAAGATCTCTAAAATCACTTACTTGTGAAGAAGATGAGTTGCTGAAATTTTAAAGCATTCAAAACCCCTCTAAGCTTGAAATTTTCGGTGGAGAGGAAGAGTGAATAGTGAAAGATGATAGCTTTTCTCTTTACCATATTTTATTCATCTTTTCTCACCTAATTCACCCAAATTTTGACCAAGCATTAAATGCCCTTGTCTCCCCTATGCATATGGCCGGCCATCACTAGATAAATGGCCTAATTGCACTTTAAAATCCTCCCAATTACATTCTTTGGCTATTAGACACCTCTACCATGAAAAATAGAACTTTTGCATTTTATGAGATTTAGTCCTTTTTCGCAATTAAGCATGCTATCACTCAAATTAAAACACCAAAATTTTCATGCATCCATATAATCATGCTACAGCACATAATTTAACGTCAAAATAATTTTTCTCGACCTTTAATTAGTGGTCTCGAAACCACTGTTTCGACTAGCCCCAAAACCAGACTGTTACACTTGGTATACCCTACTTGACATAGGAAAAGGTAACGCTCATGGATAGTGTCCTAATTGGAAAACAAGTTAACTTCTTCATTTAAGTGTAACTCGACTTATACTGGTGAATCCTAGTTTGCTAAGCTAACTGGCGAGCCCTAGTGTCGCGTGTGAAATGATATGCGAATTTGCAAGTATACACTTTGAATCAAGTAATAAAGTGATAAGTGAGATCGTCTCCACAAGGACTGGTTAGGTATAAAGTGGTTAAGTTATTATAATGAAGTATGATTAATGTTATGACGAAAATAATAATAAAAATGTAAAAATAATTTGAAGGAATAATAATGTGTGTAATATGATGAACTAATAAATAGTGGAAAATTGCTATGACAAAACAAGAATAAGAATGTAATGGCAAATTCGAGAATAATCACGTGAATAATATGTAAGCGAACATGTAAACAACTAAAAATGTTATGGCGAAGATACTACGACAAAGGATAGAAGGTCTACTGTAATATCCCGGGTTAGGGGGCTATTTTGGTGTTGCATGATATTGCATGTTTGTAGTGTGCTATGTGGCTATTTATATGTTTTAGGGACTTAATTATAGCCTAGGTGTATGCCTGAGGTAATGGAAGAATTTTGGTTTTTGGGTATTAAGTGTAGGGGGTTGAGGAAGCTGGGGTTTTTAAGTTATTTTTGGTATTTCGTAGCACAAAAAGAAGGGTGGCAGAGTGGCAGAGCATGCGCCACATGGAGCTTGGTATGGCGTCAACACCAAGGGGTGGAGGTCCAGTGTTCGAGCAGCAGGATTCCCCATTTTGGGTTGTTTTTTGGGACGGCATGGTGGAGTGGTAGAAGCCAAATCAAACACTACCTTGGACCAAGTCTTACCTTTCAAATGAAAGGTAGGGAGTGAATTTAGGAGTGTGACTTGGTCCACTCAATTCAAAGGAGTGGATGGGAGTTGTTTGTGGGATTTGGCCGATTTTTGGAGAGGTTTGGGGAAGGTGGACGGCTAGGTAGTGTGTTGTGGAGTAGTGCCGAATGTACCTTGGCACTTTGGGTGATTTTCGGCAATGAAACAATTGGTAAGGCCACACACTTTTGTTTTCTTTCTTTTGTCAAAACAAACCGAAACTCTAAGCTTTTCTCTCATTTTTCTCTTTGACCGAAATTGTTTATTCCTCTCAACTTTCTTTTCTTGTGTTTGAAACCTTGGTAGCCGAAATCCATCCTCCAAAACTCTTTTCATTTTCTTCTCTCTTCTTGAAAAACACTAGTGCCGAAACTTACCATTCCTCTCCCAACCGATTTCTCCATTCTTCTTGTCCATCTTTTTTTGTGTGCCAGAACCCATATCAACTTGCCAAGCTTTCTTTTGTTCTCCTCAAAACCTGTTGCCGTAATCTCTAATTCTTCTCTTGTTTACACTCCTTTTCTCACCTTTGAAAGCCGTACATAGGTGGGTGTTAAACATCAATACCGAATCTCTTTTTTTCTCCCTTGTGGTTCAAGGTCTTTGCCGATTTCCCTCCCCTTGTTTTGTTGGCCGAACATTGGTGGTTGGTTGGGTGCTGGTTTCCAATCGCTTGGAA
This sequence comes from Gossypium sturtianum, assembly GCA_025698515.1. Lineage (NCBI taxonomy): Eukaryota > Viridiplantae > Streptophyta > Magnoliopsida > Malvales > Malvaceae > Gossypium > Gossypium sturtianum. Next base: position 84,887,390 of record CM046944.1, read on the forward strand.
TCAGGTAAGGGCTTGGCCGAATGGCCATTCGCCTTTTCTCGTCTTTTGTATGGTGGTGAGTAAGGACCGATTCCGTTATTGGTTGTTGAGTGCTAATCTTTTGTGTAAATCGTTTTCATTATAGGACATCGGGATTATTAGAGGAGACAAGTGAAGCCTTCCTTTCTTCGATTGACTGTTTGGTAAGTGATGGTAATGGCTACTATTAGTCCATTCTCTTTGGTCTTGTTAAGCCAAATTATTAAGGTGGGATTTTTATTATTTTAGGGGTGGCCGATTGTCACAAGAGGCAGGTGGGCTCGGATTTGGTAGGAAACCAAATCACCTTCAAGGTAAAGGATTGGAACTAACCCCTTGGGTTTAGATGCCTTTTGGCCGAATGGTCTTAGTGCCTAACCCTATGTTTGGCCGATTGTAGGAGTTAGCAATCGAGGGTCATAGATCGTTCGTTGGGATTTTAGACTCAGAGCTATCGTGTGTGTATACTAACACACTTATATTTAGTAATATCGTTAATAACCCGTGCAATGACTAATGAAACAGTGGTGACTATTATGATACCCTCATGGGGTACGAGTTTGGACTCGGGTAAGTCGAGTGCTATTATTATGAGTTATTGATGATCTGTATGATACCATGGTTATGGATATGTGACATGGGGTATGAGATTAGCCATATTGGCATGATATGCGTGATAGTATGATATGCATGATAGCATGATATTCATGATTACATGAGTTTGGCATGTTGATGGGTGATACGAGAGGAGGGAGCGGTGATGTATTGTCTCGACGAGCACCGGTGCTTTGGTAGCACACTTTGTGACTTTGGGTCACAGAGGTTTAGCACCTCCGGAGGTTTGGTACCTCAGCGTCGTCCCGGTGGCTCAGTACCACGATGGGTTGGCCCCACAGATGATTATCTGGGATTAGCGCCGGTGTTTTGGTAACACACGATGGGTTGGCCCCATCACCGATTGTGACTACGGTCACCGTTGCTTTGGTAGCACATTGTGTCTTTGGGACACCAGAGGTTTGGCACCTCATTGCGACTTGTCCCGTGGTTTAACCACCGTGGGTTGGCCCCACTTGAGTTATGGGATAAATCGCTAGTGTTTTGGTAACACACGATGGGTTGGCCCCATCATCATTGGATTTGTGACTTCGGTCACCAGTGCTTTGGTAGCACAACTGTGTCTTTGGGACACCAGTGCTTTGGTAGCACATTGACGGATATTGTGTCTTTGGGACACCAGTGCTTTGGTAGCACCTTGTGACTATATGTCACCAGTGGTTTGGCACCACCAGTGGTTTGGTACCACACGGGGTAGAAAAGGCGATATGGATGGTTAGGTTCGGGTTGCATTAATCATGTTGCTATGTATGATGTGTGTTAGCATGTTGATTCGTTGGGAGCGGGATTTACACACTGAGTCACTCGACTCACCCTCTCCTTTGACATTTCAGGTGACTCGTAGACGCGGACTTGGAGCCGGGATGGACTCGAGGTGCTTATGCCATGCTGAATAAAGTCTTTACTCAGACTCTATATTTTGGGTACTTTGGTTATTTACTTTTATTTGTGGTTTTTTTTTATTATTCGGTTTGTAAAAGGCCTTTAAAGTTATGTTTTATGTTGTTTATATTTTAAGCTGATTTTAATATGCCTTAACAAAATAAGCCGGAATAAATTTTACTAAAACCTGGAAAGATAATGTTTTCAAAATTATAACGCGACGTGTTTTTAAACTATACCATCGGGTATCACACTAAGTCTTTTTGACAAACAAATACAACTGGTTCCCAAACCAAACTTGTAGTTCATTTAAGTCTAGAAGCGTTTTATGTATCACTAAGAAACTAAGGAGGTTTTAAATGGTTTTAACTTGTTTTAACTACAAATTCTAGCTAAGTTTTCAAAATCTCCGGGTTTCAAATACATCAACTGTTTTCCAAACAAGACTACTCAAATTTGTTTCAAACACACTGTGTTTTCACTCCACTTTTAAACGAAAAATCTAGTTTTCCCAAAACGTTTTCCCCGTAGCATACCAGATTCGGACGTGGTGTCTTGTCCGGGTTTGGGGTGTTACATCTACGTTGTCGATTTTGAAGTCGAGATTACTAAGAATCTGCTCTTACTGACAGTAATGCCTCGACAAAATCATACTCAATCTACTACTCAAAAGAGTTATACGATGGTTTGCTTCTTTTGAGAACAAGACCTCAAGTTACCTTGCCTTAATCGATATATGTCTATAGGCCTTTAGCACAGAATCCTACACTATTTTGTTTTCTTTCCGTATGAACGATGTTCTATGTTTAGAGGCTGCTACAAGTATTCGGTCAAACACTTGCACATATCATTCAATTTCAATCTCATTAATCTAACCTTGTCAAGATTAGAATAATTTAATGAACATGATGTACATCCATCTATGTCTAGAGTTTGCAAACATGTAATTTTATAAAAAAGAAAACATTGAATGAAACAATGTATTAAAGCAGATCTACGCTTCAATCATTAAAGGAAATCAGAGTTTCATCAAGTAATCCCAACCCTATGATATTTAGCTCATGGGTTGGCAATTAAAATTCAAATCCAAAGTATCATTCAACATCGTTTTTATCAAATCAATTTACGATGAGTAATCAAGAAATAATGAAAGAACTTCAGGACGATAGCTTTCGCTTATCCAGCCCACACTCTAGTGATGCAGTGTCATCTGGTGGCTGAGTAGGATTGTCTTCGTCTTCCTCTACTCGTCTCTACTCAACCGCTACCCTCTATTTTTCTGCCTAAGGATCTTCCCTTTGGTTGTCCACCCTCTTTAGGTTTTCCTCCTTTGGCTTTTATAATCGTTTTCCCTAGGGTAAATCCAATAGTCTATGATTTTCCTCCCTCTTTTTCAGGTAGTTATATCTGGTACAAATTCAACTGGGCCTAAGACCGATTCACTTTGAGTGCTGACTGAGCATCTTCCCTGCATTGCCACGACATTCGTGTTGACAAACTATCCAACCCTTTGCCTTGGAAAACCTTCACTCCTTTACTTCTTGTTCCTCATCATGGACTTGCTAATCCACCACCACACACAACCCTTCCACAAGCAATTAAAAATAACTAACATTTAAGTATAGTCCAAGCTCCTAATGTAATGTTAAAACAAAAAATACTAATGAAATGTCCTAAAATGCAACTAAATGTACCTAAGTACAGGCAATTACCTAGATCTCAAAGCATAAAATATAACACTTTTCAAGAGTTATCACCCAACTCGCCAAACCAATTGGCAAACCCCAGCTCGAGAAACTAACCGACGAACCCCAACTCGCCAAACCAATTATCGAACACTCCTTTGCATGTCCTTAGGAGTACACTGCTTGTCGATCTTGTTGGCGAGCTCTACTGAAAGCTTTCTGATGGACACCAGTTCATTGTACCACTGGTGAACCCCCTACTTGCAAAGTCCAAACTTCCAAGCCCTATCTTAGGATGTTACATCTTGGAAAAAGCTAAATTTGTTCCAGGAATTTGAATCCTAAGTGATAGCACTATCTTAGGCTTCATACATAGACAAAATATTAGAGGGTTATGAAATGATCGATTCAAAGAAGGGAAATCAACCTTTTGTTATAGGATTTCATCTCTCTTTGGAGGACTGCCCAAAAATAGCGGAAGAAAGAGAGTGTAACAGCCCGTTTTCAGTGAAATCGGAACAGTAGTTTTGGGACCACAAATTTGAAGTCAAAAAATTTATTCTATTATTATTTTATTTCCTACAGCATGATAGTATTACAGTGTAAAAATTTCGATAAGAAATTTTACCGTTTACATGCTCAATTTGATAAAAACGACTAAATCGCGTAAAGTGTAAAAGTGGAGTTCTATAGGCTAAAGGTATTAAATAGCTATAGAACATTAAATTGTAAGTCCTTATATGGTAATTCGACCAATAATAGTGATAATGGATATACATGGCTTGGAAATTGTGAAATTTTTAATGTTTTTAAAGGTTAAATTAGTAAATAGGTAAATAATAATAAAATTAATCAAATTAAACAAAGGCATCACCTTTTGTTCATCTTTCTCAATCGAAATTAATAGGAAAGAATAGCCATGGGAGCTTGAAGTTTTGGAAACCCTATTTTCCTTTGCATTGGTATGTATTTTTGTCCCTTTTTTTTATTATTTTTAAGTTTTTGGGATCGTTGTAGCTTAATCTAGCTAGCCCAGAGACTAATTTGTGAAACTATTAAACTATTAGGGTTTTTCCATTGTTGAATATACATGATTTTTTATGATTGATGATAGGAAATGGATGGTTGTTGGTAGATAAACAACATTTGTAAAGAAATTTTTGATGAAACTATCAATTAGGGGTTAAATTGAAAAATGTGACAAATTCATGGTATAATTTGTGAATTTATAAAATATGTGGGCTGCTATAAGTTTTTTTAATAATCGGCTAGGCTTGGGTAGTGGTTAAATTGCATGAATTTCATTTTTCGAGCCTAGGGATTAAATTGCAAAAAATTAAAAGTATAGAGGCAAACTGGTTGTTTTGCAAAAAATATGTTTTGGATTAAACTGAATAAATTATATGTTGAATTGAGTTAAATTTATCCGTATAGATCTAGTTAGACCTCGTACGGAGTTAGATCGGGGCAAAGAGAAAGTCTCGGATTAATCACCTCCGTATTTACGTATACTCGTCGAGGTAAGTTCATGTATTTAAATTGTGTTTATATGTTTTTAATTGAAATATATAATGTTATGAATTGTCCTACATAATTACCGATTGCATAACCAATGACATTCGAGGATTACCAAGCCTTGTTTGAACCATAGGAATCCGTAGGATACAAATGACATGTCATTAGGGTTACATGATTTGGTTGAGGTCCTGCATGTGTTGCGGATACTCCACAGCTCGTGAGAGCATACTGATATACAACTTGAGTGAGCATACCGATTCACAGCGCATATGAGCATACATGTACATGAATTGACGGATTATAACTAATGAGCTAGCACACTATGTGTAAGCTATCTCGGGTATGCAACGATATTCTAAACGGTTCAACAGGTAATGTACTGATACGGAATGATAAGAGTTTGATACGAACTATTACAGGTATACACATGAAATACATAGAAATGATGTTACATTATATATAGATAAATGAAATGGATTATACATGTATATGCAAATTGATCAATGGTTATGTTCATCTATGGTTATTGGTTTATATATGTATTTACATGGCTAACATGGTTGGTGTATATGTGCTTAGGCATTTGGCCAAATTGTATTGGGATATGCTTGTTTACTTACCTATTATAAGACTAAATTGTAAGTTAAATTCTATGTTACATGAACTTTCTAAGCTTAAATGCTTACTCTGTGTTATTTTCTATGTTTTATAGTGAATCGGAAGCTCGTTCGGGTTGGAAACTTGTTAGAGCTATATCACACTATCCATTGGTTCTTTTGGTACATTTAGTTGTTTTAATTTTGGTTATAATGGCATATATAGGTATTTTGGCTAATGTTGGCCTATATGTTTAGTTGTTGAAATGGCCATTTGTTTGGCTTGTGTTTTGGTACTTTGATGATGGTATGAGTTTGGTTTTGGCATGTAAATATTAGCTTTAATATGGTTGATGGTTTGCTTAATGTGGTTGAATGATGGAAGATGGAATGATAGATGAATATGCAATATATATAGGGCTTGTGACTTGTTGAGAATTGGTACTTTGTTTGTATAACTTAAATGACTAATGATGCTAATTGTAGAATGGCCATTAGTTTGGCTTGTTGATAGTACTAGAAAGAACATATGTTTTCTCCCTACATATTGGTTAATTTGTCTCCATTTAGTTATCTTTAGCACATATTTTAGCATTTTCAGTTCAGTAATTTACATTTTATAACTCAATGGAGCTTAGCTTATTTATCCTTAATTTTTTTATGTTTTGGTACTGATGTCGCTGCATGAGTATTTCCAGATTGCGCCTAGAATTGTTGCCGCACCTGAAAGCTATCCAGATAAGAACAAAAATGCGTGAGTCATCCCGATCAGTTCAACAAAATTTATGCGTCTGAGGTGGCAAGATGATTGTAACGCCCCAAATTTTAGGCCTAGTAGAGTTGGGCCCATTGGGCTTTGGATTTCATAAAAATTTTAAGTGAGCAAGAAAATGACAAATGACATGATGGCTTTAAAGGTTTAATGAATTTGGAGTGTGTAGGTGTGTTGGAGAAGCTCTGGGTTCGAGTTTTGTTGTGGAGGATTCTTAATTTAATTAATTAAGGAATCAGGGTTGTGAGTAGTGGGCTTTTAATTAAAAATAAGTGAAAAATGGCACAAAGAAGCCTATGGTGATGTGGCTAAGTGACGCCACTAGGGTGTAGAGAGGTGGCGACATATGCATGCAGGGAGGTCTGAGGTTCGAGTGCTAGCTTAGTTTTATTTTGGAATTTAATTTTAGGCTTCTAGAATGCTGGAAGTGGCGTGTAAAGGGACTCTAAGGAGAAGTGATCAGTAGAGAGAATTTAGGAGAAGGATAAGAGAGATATCATGGAGAAAAATTAGGAGATGAGCAGTGGATGAAGTGGTGCCTAATTGGACTTTAGGGGTGGCTAAGTTTCAACTATAGGCTATATAAATGTGTGTGTGCCGGATCTGGGGTCCTAGGTAATGCCGGATTTTCCATTATTTTTCTTTCTTTTATTCCCCTCAATCTGTTCCTCCCATAGACAAACTCTCCCATTACCGAAATTTCCTAAAGCCGAATTCCTTTGTGTCGAATTCTCTCATAGCCAAACTCTTCTATAGCCGAATTACCACCATCTTTTCTCTTACTGAAATTCCTAATAGTGCCGAATCTTGGTGGTTGTTCCTCCATCACAAATCAATTGTTACCTACTCTCAGTCAAGTGTTGAAAGCCGAATCTAGTTAATAGCTATCTAGGCCGCAAGATCGAAAGGGGATTTGGATAAGGTTCAAAGATCGCAAGCGTGGTAGGATCGTTAGCAAGGGTCAGTTTACTCAACTCAATTGTGGTTTAAGTGAATGGCCGAATGTGAGTTTGATCTATAGGAGTGACTTGTGTGGATTATGAGTGACTCGAATCTTGATGGTGTGTGTGAGAGTGCAGATCTAGGGGATACTCTTGATTAGTAGCTAAGGAAGGGCTATTAGAACCCAGTGGCACACGGTTCAAGACCAAGGATAGTATAGCACGTCGCAGTAACCAGGTGTGTACAAACACTACACACACATGATATCAGCAATGCCGGAAAGCCGAAAAGCCGAAAGTGGCAAAATGGGCCCGGTGGGCCCTGAGGCTAAGTTGGATGAAATTGATTGATTTGATTATATGAATTGAGTTAGGCATGCATGTTACATGATCTGGAATTGTTTTGGGCCTAACGGGCCATATGAATGAGATTTGGGTCTAATGGGCCATAAGGATGTGAATTGGGCATAATGGGTTATATGAACGTGAAATGGGCTTGATGGGCTTTATGAAGACGTAGACAAGTATGCTAGGGTTTAATGGACTTTAGGCCTAGTTCTGAACAACTCTCAAACTGCATAAAACTTAATTCTAATAATTAAACATGTCCGTGGACAAGTCGCTGGGTTAGAGTGTGGCAACGAACATATGCATGTCTAGGAGTGGATCTAGGGAGAGCTTGGTACTTAAGCGGTCCTAGTGGCCCACCTCCTCTTCTTTGGAATCCTACCTGGTGCATAGTGTCTGTTCACTTTAGCCGCGAGGACTTGTTTATGGGCCAAAGTTCATAACTAAAACCTGAGAGGGACCAAATACCCCTGATTTTAATTTACCAAAATATCCTTAGATTTGAAAAAGTACTAAAATAACCCGATTGTAAAATTACCAGAATACCCTTGACTTGCGAAATCACCAAAATATCCCTGATTTACAAAATTAACTAAATACCTCTGTAGAGTAGATTTACGGAAATACCCTTGGTTAGTGAAATGACTAAAATACCCCTAAGTGCCGAATGTGTGAGAATGTGTATGCTGCATTCATGAAATATATGTTGCACTTGGGTGGGTTTTGATGATACGGAGGAAGATTTGAGGATCGCATAGTCGCTTAACGACCGTGGATCCACCGGTGGCTTTAAGCCCATTATAGCAGCTTTGCTGCAATGTTTGAGTAGTGCCGCTGCTAGTGCTACCTTTGGTGTGTAGGGATGGGTGGGTTGATATTTATATCCCCACAGGTGTGTAGGGTTGGAAGGTAAATGGTGTGCAGGGTTGGATTTGGGATGGGTGCATTGCATTCATGTGATACTGATGTGATATGAGGTCGTTATGGGCTAAGGCCCAAGACCACTTATTTTGATAGGGCTTAGGCCCAATGTGATAATTGTATGTTTATTGGATTACCAAGGGTCGTACACACTGAGTTTCGAAACTCACCCCTTTTTATTAAATGTTTCAGGCGATCCTCAGTAAACGGCTCGACGTGGGAGAGGACTCGGAGATGGCCACACTACAAGATACTTAGAAGTTTTATTTATTTGTCTCAAAAGACATGATTTTAATTACTTTATTTTCGTTGGATGTAATAAGGCCTTGTACTCGATTTGACTTTAGATTTTGGGTTTTGTTGTTTCAATCATTTACTTAATTATTAAAACTGAGTAAATTTCTTATGTTTAAACTTGGTTTCCTAAATACTTAAAATAATAGAATGGGCTTTTATCATTACTTAACAAGACTCAAGGATTTTGGGCTTTTGGGTCTTAAATTTTTACTTAGCAAAATCTTTTTGAGTTATGCCTTTGATGTGACATTCCCGCATTCGCCATAACGTGCAGGCGAGGTGGTGCAGGGTGTTACAATGATTCTGATGAAAGGACACTTGTGTAATTTGGAAAATATATATATATATTCACGTGAAAAGAAAAAAAAGGAGAGCTTTTGGATTACCATCTTCTTCAACCTATCTTTTGAAGCTTTCGGCTATGGCGGCTTAAGTCTCCTACAGGTGAACAGACATGAAAGGGATGCAGACCAGCTCTTGACGAGGAGCCCTGAGTGCGGCACAAGAGGGAATAGAGAGATTTACGTCGAGTTGTTTAGGAACAATATTCTCTACTTGTTTCTTTTATTTCTCTTTTCTAAACCCTGGTGATTACTTTCTATTTCATTTTAGTACAGAAGAACACATGATTTTTGGGTTAAATGTTATTTTATTCAATCTTGCTTCTACTGTTTAATCTTTGGGTTTGAATGTTTTTAGCATGGAAGTGTTATTGCAGTCACTGAGACTGAAAGGTGCAGTGACATTTCAAGCTAACAAGCATGACAATGGAAGTTGCTTCAGGATTAGAGGAATTTAATCCACTTGTTCTTAATAGTGTTTGTAACATCCTGGAAAGGGCCTATGCATTTTCGATTTAATTGTACGAAGTAACATGTTTTATGTACTAAGAATAAATTTTGAACAATTTTGGAAACCTGAAAATGTATGGAAATGTAAGTTAAAAAAAAATGGAAAGTGAACATTTTTTTGGAAACTTGGAAATGTATGGAAATGATTTGGAAATGATTCAAAATAGGAAAGTGCACATTTCTGGAAACTTGGAAATGTAAGAAAATGTCAAGTTTACAGAGCCGAACGAAAATTTTTGGAAACTTAGAAATGACTTAGAAATGTCGAGTTTTAAAGAGGAAATTAAGGCAAGGTGGCCTTAAAAGAAAAAGTTTGTGAAATTTGACACACAAACAGGCTTGGAAAAGTGGCTGAAGATGCCACTTAGGGCCTCTGGAAATGGTGCCACATGCAAGGTGTTGGGCACTGGTTCGAGTCACTTGGGAAGCAAATAAAAGAAGTTTTATTTTTGCTTCCAGAAGCTCTGAGGTGGACGGCACAAGACTTCTAGAAAGGAGGAGTTTTATTCTCTTTAATATTCGATTAATAAGGTGATAAATAAGGGATTTAATTTGGATTATTTTTGAAGAGATAATAAAGGATTATTCTCTAATTATTTTAAATTATGAGATAAAGCTATCAAATAAAGAAGAGTGGTGGCCAAGTAAGGGATTACGAGGAGTAGTTTCGGCTATAAAAGGAAGGAAATAGGGCTACTAATCAATTTTCTTCCTCCTCCTCTCTCTCTGCCGAATTTACGAGTGCTCTCCTCTCTTCTCTTCTCTTTTCTTTTGTCAAGCCGAATCTATAGTCCACCATTGCCAAAATTCTCAAGTTTCTTTTCCTTATTTTCGTGGAAACCAAATACCCCAAGAGAACCTCTAGTCGACTTCTCTATTAAATCCCAAAAGCCAGAAACTTTATCATCTAGTCATCAAGGCCGATTCTTTAAGGGGCTTTTAACAAGGGTGCTACCGATTTCTTAAAAGGGTAAGATCCAAAGTTTGGTTTCAATTCTTTTATATTTTAAACCTATCTAAAATTTAGGGACTAATCTCTATTATGGATTTTGGCCGAGTTATGGAAGGGTGTTTTCGGGACTTAAGAAATTGTCAACTACAAGAAGGTATCTTTCGGAACTTCTAAGATCTAAGGTAAGTTATGAATACCATTCGGCCATAAGCTATATTATTATGATTTAATGTTAGATTGGATCTAACATGGGTACATAGGGATTTCGGACAAAGACAATAAAGAAGCAAGGATCCAATTCGGGATTTAAGATTTGGAAGGTAAGAACAAAGGTAAATTCGGCCAAGGCCTATTTTAGTAGTAGATCTATTATTATGTGTTTTAATCTGAAAACTAACCAATTCAAGGGATTTAGTGACTAGCCGATTTCAAAGGGGAAAAATACGAGTTTCTAGGATTTCATTAAATCATCAATTCGACACCAAGGTAAGCTTTAAGAATACAAATCCTACTAGGATTTGGTTTTCTAGTCGAATAGGCTTTGTGCTAAATAGTAAGTGATTAATCAATTGTAGGAACTTGAGATCTAAGGCGATAGATCGATTTGGGATTTCAAGTGAAGTGGTTAAGCAAATCGGTGTGTAGCCCACACTACTTCTTAATATGTTTCATGGCTGTTTTATTAAAATATGTGATATTAAGAATATGAAAGTGGCTAGGGTACCATGTTATGGTACCGAGTACTCAGTGCACGTTTCCTACTTCTACAAAGAATATGAAAAGGTCATTAGTAACATGAGAATATGATAAGAATGTGAACTGGCATATTTATGCATATCATCATTATATGGGGCATATGGGTTTGTTTGAAAGGGGAAGTGAATGTGGTGACTTAAGACCACGAACACGGTGACCTAAGACCGTGATATCGAAAGTGGTGACCTAAGACCACGATGTCTGCAAGTGGTGACCTAAGACCACGATGAATCGAACGTGGTGACCTAAGACCACAAATGCGGTGACCTAAGACTGCGATATGGAGTGTAGCGGAAGGAGGGTCGACTTAGTAGTCCCCACGATTGTGCAGGTTGAGTACGGGAGTGTAGCGGATGGCTTATTAGGTTTGGGTTTGGGAATGCATCATAATTTGTATGCTATGATATGAATGCGTAACATTTGTATGCCTGATTCTATTTTGATTTAGTGTTTGTGTACACATTGAGTCATTTGACTCACCCGTTGGGGAATATTTTTCAGTGATGATCGGTGATGGACCGGGGAGCAGAACTTGTGGTGGCCATGCTCAACATGAAGTTTTTATTTTATGAACTACTATTTCTATTTAAGTACTTGAATTACTTGGAAATTATTTGATGTAATAAGGCCATAAGGCCATAGTTGAATTGTTTTCCATTTATTTCTATTTATTATGATTATGAGTTTTACCTATTAAAGTTTAAGTAAATTTTTTTTAATATAAAGAATTGAATTCATTTTCAACACAAGCCCAACCTAAAACAATTTTTTTCAAAATCGCACAAGTTTTCTCTAGGTAACGAAAGAATTTTGAAACCGGTTTACTTGAGGAACATACCAAATCTGGGCAAATCTCGTGGGCCGGGTTTGGGGTGTTTCGATTTGGTATCGAGCCAGTTTTAAAACTCTCGCTTTGTGGGCCAAGGCCCAAAGCGTTTTCAAAGCGAGCCCAAATGAGTTTTTTTGAAAATATTTTATGAAACAAGCGGGTTTTACGGCATGGCACCTAAAGTCTCCGACATTCATGATCCACCACGTGTAAGTACCCTAACTATTTGTGAGATTATGTGTAATTAATATTAGAAGGGTAGAAAAGGAATGGAGCGTTAGAATAGCATGATAGGAACTTGAACCCTAGGACTAGTCTACTCAAACACAAACACATAAGACTTAAGGAACGTTAAACAAACCCATGGCTAAGTCACTAAGTTAGGGTGTGGTAACCCCGTGCGCATGTCTAGGATTGGATCCAGGAAGAGCACGGTATTTAAGCGATCCTAGTGACTCACCTCCTCTTCGCAGAATCCTGCAGTGCGTAGCTTCGGTTCACCCTAACACGAGAGGGCTCGATGAGGTGTGGCAACCTGCATGCGCATGTCTAGGAATGGTTTGGTGGGAGCTTGGTATTTAAGCGATCCGCGTGACTCACCTCCTCTCCACTCGAATCACTGCACAGTGCGTAGCTTTAGTTCACTACGACCAAGAGGACTCGGTCATAGGCTAAACACAATAACTAAAACCCGAAAGGAATTAGCCGTGTTTTTATAATAACAACAAAACCCTAGTTTTAGAACTCTTAAAACTTTCTTCTAAATTCATGAAAACCATCTTTACAAAATTTTCCGAAAGATTTACGATTTATACAAAAATGCCCCTAGTGGTAAAATTACCAAAATACCCTTGGTTTATAAAATGACCAACTACCCAACATTTTGCCAAAATTTCATTATTTTATCAATGTTCAAAAACCCTAATTTGCAAATTATCAAAAATACCTTGAATTTTGGAAATTTCAAAATTGCCCCTAACTTATAAAATTACCAAAATGACCACGATTTCCAAAATTTTTGCAACATCACCGTTTTGAAAAGTACAATTCTCAAAAAGAACCCTCAAAGTTTTGCAACCTTTGAAATATCCCACGATTTATAAGATTTTACAAATTTACCGGCTTGGAAAAAAATCACCAAAATACCCCCGAGGTCCAAAATCACAGAAATACCCCTGGATTTCAATTTTTTTTCAAAATACCCCAAAATTTAAAAATACCAAAATACTTTGTGACAAAATCACCACGGAACTTTTTCCTTTTAAAAAATTACGAAAATACCCCTGTAGGACAGAATTACAAAAATACCCCTAGGTAGTGGAAGGAAAAAAAAACAATAACAATGAAAACTACAACCTTTCTCTGAATGAACGAGAGTTCATGATTGTTTGATGGATGTATGGATGAATGAATGGAAAGAGCTGTGTGCATCTGAAAGAACCACTCCTAAAACTCTTTTCATAAAATTTTTTTCGCGGGTAATCAAGTGAAACAAAGACTAATTCATAAAACTTCTTAATCGAGATCAGACGTTAGAAATGAGCTCTAGAGGACGTGGTCATCGTTGGACGAGGTAGAGGAAGGATGACGGTGTCGAACCCGTTAGATCAGGTCAAGGGTCTGACAATGAGATACCACCGCCACCACCACCCCCAGCTGTTGGTGTTGAGCAGCAAGCTTAGACGGGGGATGATGCTGTGTCGCAGGCTGTGCTGCGAGTTTTGGAGTTGGTGGCTGGTGTAGGAGGAAATTCGGGAACCCGTAAGTCTGTGCCTGAGCGGCTCCGAGCTAATGGAGCCGAAATGTTTCGTGGGGTATTGGGTGTGGCACCCGGTTCGGTGAAATCTTGGTTGGAAGCAACAGAGCGCATCATGGATGAGCTTGACTTGACCCCTGAGAGAAGTTAAAAGGAATGGTGGCACTGTTACGCGATGAAGCGTATCAATGGTGGTTGACTGTTCGGGATGTTGCCACGGCTAAGGATCTGACCTGGGAATATGTTAAGGAAGCATTTCAGAAGAAGTATGTGGGAACCAGGTATACTGATGAGCAAAGGAAGGCATTTCTGGGGCTGGTTCAAGGGAACAAGTCCATGGCAGAGTATGAGGCTGAATTCCTGAGGTTGAGCCGATATGCTTGAGGAGTAGTGGCAACTGAGTATGAGTGCTGTGTCCGTTTTGAGGACGGGCTAAGGGATGATCTGAGACTGTTGATAGCACCGCATCAGGAGCGGAAGTTTTCTGCTTTGGTAGAAAAGGCCAAGGTGGCTGAGGGAATCAATGATTCTACAAAGCAGGCTATGGATAGGAATAGGCCCAAAAGAGGTTTTGGAACGTCTGGAAAGGTTCATAAGAGGCCTAGAGTTGATGGGCCGCGAGGTCAACAAGTTGGTTCAGAAGGGCGGTATCGACCTTGTGATGTGTGTGGAAAGAAGCACTTAGAAGAGTGCTAGAAGAAAACAGAAGGATGTTTTAGATGTGCGTCCAAGGACCATGTGATCAAGGATTGTCCTAAGCAATCGGATGAAAGCCGACCAACGACTCGAGAATGTTAGTTAGGCGGTAGAGGAGGACCGCGACCTCAACGAGGTTCGAGTAATGCAGAGGTAATGGTCTGGCAGAGGCCGTGGAACACAAGGCGAGAGGTCTTTGCTAATCTTTGAGGCAAGGCAACCAGGTTTGGTTTATGCGGTTCACCGGAGGGAAGATGGAGACGCACGGACGTTATAACCGTGACGTTCTTTATTTTTGACAAGCCCTATTTTCTCTAATTGATGTGGGCTCGACCCATTCCTATGTTGCATGTAGTGTAGTGGAAACACTAGGCCTAGACTCGAACCTTCCGATAGGCGGATGAGTGTAGTAAGCCCATTAGGCCTAAGCGTAGTGGTGGATAAGATCTTTTGGAATGTACCCCTAGAGATTCGGGGAGTGAACTTTCGGGGTGACTTAATGGAACTACCTTTCGGGAGTTTGAACTTATACTTGGAATGGGTGGCTAGTAGAGCACCGAGCCGTGTTGGATTGTGCGGCTAAATGAATGGAACTAAGGACCCGGAGGATGAAGTAGTAGTAATGATCGGAGAGAGAAGAAACTACTGTCCAACGTAGTTTAGCGTTGAAGGCTGAGAAAATGGTTAAGAAAGGGTGCAAGGCGTTCCTAGCCTTCGTAAGTGCGTTAGGTGGAAAGGAAGAAGGTGTCGGTGGAGTTAGAACGGTGAAAGACTTTGAAGATGTATTTCGGAGGAATTACCAGGAATACCCGAGATAGGGAGGTGGAGTTTGGAATAGACTTACTACAGGGAAAAGCTCTCTGTGTCAATCGCTCCCACTTGAATGGCGCCAAAGGAGTTAGTTGAGCTCAAGGCTTAAATCCAAGAGTTGTTGGATCGTGGGTTCATACGACCCAGTGTGTCTCCATGGGGAGCACCGATTGCATTTGTAAAGAAGAAGGATGGAACTATGCGTATGTGCATAGATTACCATCGATTGAATAAAGTGACCATCAAGAACAAGTATCCTTTGCCAAGGATCGATGACTTGTTCGATCGGTGAAAGGGCCGCATGATATTCTCAAAGATAGACTTAAGGTCGGGATATCACCGATTGAAGGTAAAAGAGGCGGATATCCATAAGACCGCTTTTAGGACAAGATACTGACCATTTTGAGTTTGTGGTGATGCCGTTTGGATTGACAAACGCTCCATCGCGTTCATGGATATGATGAATTGAGTTTTCAACCCTACTTGGATAGGTTCGTCGTTGTGTTCATCGATGATATTTTGGTGTATTCTAAGTCCGAAGAGGAGCATGATGAACATCTCCGAGTGGTGCTACAAGTGTTAAGGGAGAAGAAGCTCTATGCCAAATTCAACAAGTGTGGATTTTGGCTTAAGGAGAGTGGCATTCTTAGGGCATGTGGTATCCGCAGAAGGAATAAGAGTGGATCCTAGGAAGATCGAAAGCAGTGTTGGATTGGAAACCACCTAGGTCCGTGGTGAGGTTGAAGTTTCTTAGGTTTGGCGAGCTATTACTGAAGGTTCGTAGAAGGATTCTCATCAATAGCCGCGCCTTTGACAAAGTTACTAAGGAAGGAAGTACCCTTTGAATGGTCTGATAAGCAACAGAAGAGCTTTGACAATCTTAAGAAGGTGTTGACGGAGGCTCTAGTGTTAATTCAGCCGGAGGCTGGGAAGGATTTTATGGTGTCTTGTGGACGCTCGCATACGGGATTAGGATGTGTGCTAATGCAAGAAGGAAAAGTAGTCGCTTATGCGTCTCGGCAACTAAGGCCTCATGAGGTTAACTACCCAACTCATGACTTGGAACTGGCAGCAGTGGTTTTCGCCCTTATGGTTTGGAGGCACTACCTCTATGGAGAAATGTCAGTGATCTACATAGACCACAAGAGCCTTAAGTATCTGTTGACTCAGAAGGAGTTGAACTTGAGGCAACGAAGGTGGGTGGAGTTGTTGAAGGACTATGACTGTTCGATAGAATATCATCCGGGCAAGGCGAATGTGGTAGCTGATGCCCTAAGTCGGAAGGTTGTGTCGGATCTAAGGGCTATGTTCGCTCATTTAAGTTTGTACGATGATGGAAGCCTGTTGGCAGAGTTGCAAGTCAAGCCCACATGGCTGAAGGAGGTGAAAGAGGGACAGTTGGTTGATAAGGATCTAAGTGTTAAGTTACAACAAGTACGGAACGAAGAGTTAGAGGATTATAGTGTTAATGATGAGGGAGTATTGTGCTTCAAGGGAAAGGCATGCATGCCTAAGGACAAGGAGTTAAGACAAAGGATTCTTCGGGAGGCGCATAGTAGCCCTTATGCTATGCATCCCGGAGGCATTAAGTTGTATAGAGATCTAAGGGAACAATTTTGGTGGTCCGATCTTAAGCAAGAAGTGGACCGAATTTGTGGGGAAATGTTTGGCGTGTCGACAAGTTAAAAGGTGAACACCAAGTTTCATCGGATTGCTTCAACCAATCGAGATTCGCAAGCGGAAGTGGGAGAGAATTACCATGGATTTCGTTAGTGGGCTTCCCTTACGCCTACTAAGAAGGACTTAGTATGGGTGATAGTGGACCGTTTGACTAAGTCCGCTCACTTCATCCGGTAAGAGTTGACTATTCTCTCTGAAAAAGTGGCTAAGTTATATGTGGCGAAAATTGTGAGGTTACATGGTGTACGATATCGATTATCTCGAAAGAGACCCAAGGTTTACGTCTCGGTTACGGAGGGCACTTCATCAAGCTTTAGGCACTAAGTTGGACTTCACTACGGCTTTTCATCCACAATCGGGACAGGCGATGCAGGCGAGTTATACAAGTGTTGGAGGATATGTTGAGAGGTTGTGTGATGGATTTTCGAGGAAGTTGGGAAGACTATTTGCCTTTAAGTGAGTTCACCTACAACAACGACTATCAGGATAGCATTCGGATGGCACCATATGAAGCATTGTATGGTCGGAAGTGTAGAACTCCTACTTGTTGGGTGAGTTAGGAGAACGTCGAGTTTTGGGTCGAGTTAGTGGCGAAATTGAAGAGAAGGTTGAGATGATTCGAGCACGGTTAAAGGAAGCCTCGATAGGCGAAGTCGTCGCACGCATGGACCTTAAGCGGAAGGAAATAGAGTTTGAAGTGGAAGACCAAGTGTTTCGAAAGTCTCGCCTTGGAAAAAGGTAATGAGGTTCGGTCATGGGAAGTTAAGCCCAAGGATTATAGGGCCCTATCGAGTCATCGAAAGCGAGTTGGAGCGATGGCATACCAATTGGAGTTGCCACCGAGTTGCGGCAGATGCACGCGTATTCCATGTATCCATGCTACGTCGTTACCGATCGGATCCGTCTCATGTGGTACTGTCGAAGAAGTAGAGCTAAGGCCGGACTTATCCTACGAGGAAGAGCCGGTCGGATATTGGAGCGTGATGTGAAAGTGCTACGGAGGAAGTCGGTTCCTCTAGTCAAGGTGTTATGCCACAATCATGGATCGGAAGAAGCTTCGTGGGAACGAGTAAGAGGCAATGCGACAACAATACCCTCAATTAATTTAGTTAGAAAATTTCGAGGACGAAATTATTTTAAGGGGGTAGAATTGTAACATCCACGAAAGGGCCTATGCATTTTCGGTTTAATTGTATGAAGTAACATGTTTTATGTACTAAGAATAAATTTTGAACAATTTTGGAAACACGAAAATGTATGGAAATGTAAGTTAAAAAAATGGAAAGTGAACATTTTTTGGAAACTTGAAATGGATGGAAATGATTTGGAAATGATTCAAAATAGGAAAGTGCACATTCTGGAAACTTGGAAATGTAAGAAAATGTCAAGTTTCTGATAGAACGAAAATTTTGGAAACTTAGAAATGACTTAGAAATGTCGAGTTTTAAAGTTTAAAAGAGGAAATTAAGGCAAGGTGGCCTTAAAAGAAAAAGTTTGTGAAATTTGACATACAAGCAGGCTTGGAAAAGTGGCTGAAGATGCCACTTAGGGCCTCTGGAAATGGCGCCACATGCAAGGTGTTGGGCACAGGTTCGAGTCACTTGGGAAGCAAATAAAAGAAGTTTTATTTTTGCTTCCGAGAAGCTCTGAGGTGGGCGGCACAAGCCTTCTAGAAAGGAGGAGTTTTATTCTCTTTAATATTCGATTAATAAGGTGATAAATAAGGGATTTAATTTGGATTATTTTTGAAGAGATAATAAAGGATTATTCTCTAATTATTTTAAATTATGAGATAAAGCTATCAAATAAAGAAGAGTGGTGGCCAAGTAAGGGATTACGAGGAGTAGTTTCGGCTATAAAAGGAAGGAAATAGGGCTACTCATCAATTTTTCTTCCTCCTCCTCTCTCTGCCGAATTTCGAGTGCTCTCCTCTCTTCTCTTCTCTTTTCTTTTGTCAAGCCGAATCTATAGTCCACCATTGCCAAAATTCTCAAGTTTCTTTTCCTTATTTTCGTGGAAACCAAATACCCCAAGAGAACCTCTAGTCGACTTCTCCATTAAATCCCAAAAGCCGAAACTTTATCATCTAGTCATCAAGGCCGATTCTTTAAGGGGCTTTTAACAAGGGTGCTACCGATTTCTTAAAAGGGTAAGATCCAAAGTTTGGTTTCAATTCTTTTATATTTTAAACCTATCTAAAATTTAGGGACTAATCTCTATTATGGATTTTGGTAGGAGTTATGGAAGGGTGTTTTGGATTTAAGAAATTGTCAACTACAAGAAGGTATCTTTCAGAACTTCTAAGATCTAAGGTAAGTTATGAATACCATTCGGCCATAAGCTATATTATTATGATTTAATGTTAGATTGGATCTAACATGGGTACATAGGGATTTCGATATGACAATAAAGAAGCAAGGATCCAATTCGGGATTTAAGATTTGGAAGGTAAGAACAAAGGTAAATTCGGCCAAGGCCTATTTTAGTAGTAGATCTATTATTAAGTGTTTTAAGCCAAAAACTAACCAATTCAAGGGATTTAGTGACTAGCCGATTTCAAAGGGGAAAAATACGAGTTTCTGGGATTTCATTAAATCATCAAATCGACATTAAGGTAAGCTTTAAGAATACAAATCCTACTAGGATTTGGTTTTCTAGCCGAATAGGCTTTGTGCTAAATAGTAAGTGATTAATCAATTGTAGGAACTTGAGATCTAAGGCAGTAGATCAGATTTCGGGATTTTAGTGAAGCGGTTGACAAATCAGTGTGTACCTACACTACTTCTTAATATGTTTCATGGCCTGTTTTATTAAAATATGTGATATTAAGAATATGAAAGTGGCTAGGGTACCATGTTATGGTACTAAGTACTGTGCACGCGTTTACTTCTACAAAGAATATGAAAAAGGTCATTAGTAACATGAGAATATGATAAGAATGTTAACTCGCATATTTATGCATATCATCATTATATGGGGCATATGGGTTTGTTTGAAAGGGAAGTGAATGTGGTGACTTAAGACCACGAACACGGTGACCTAAGACCGTGATATCGAAAGTGGTGACCTAAGACCACGATGTCTGAAAGTGGTGACCTAAGACCACGATGTCTGAACGTGGTGACCTAAGACCACAAATCACGGTGACCTAAGACCGCGATATGG
This sequence comes from Gossypium sturtianum, assembly GCA_025698515.1. Classification (NCBI taxonomy): domain Eukaryota; kingdom Viridiplantae; phylum Streptophyta; class Magnoliopsida; order Malvales; family Malvaceae; genus Gossypium; species Gossypium sturtianum. The sequence goes on from CM046944.1 coordinate 84,907,478, forward strand.
AGTGTAGTGGAAGGAGGGTCGACTTAGTAGTCCCCACGGTGTGCAAGGTTGGTGCGGGAGTGTAGCGGATGGCTTATTAGGTTTGGGTTTGGGAATGCATCATAATTTGTATGCTATGATATGAATGCGTAACATTTGTATGCCTGATTCTATTTTGATTTAGTGTTTGTGTACACATTGAGTCTGTTTGACTCACCCCGTTGGGGAATATTTTTCAGGTGATGATCAGTGATGGACCGGGACGGCAGAACTTGTGGTGGCCATGCTCAACATGAAGTTTTTATTTTATGAACTACTATTTCTAATTAAGTACTTGAATTACTTGGAAATTATTTGATGTAATAAGGCCATAAGGCCGTAGTTGAATTGTTTTCCATTTATTATGATTATGAGTTTTACCTATTAAAGTTTAAGTAAAATTTTTTTAATATAAAGAATTGAATTTGTTTTCAACACAAGCCCAACCCAAAACAATTTTTTTCAAAATCGCACAAGTTTTCTCTAGGTAACGAAAGAATTTTGAAACCGGTTTACTTGAGGAACATACCAAATCTGGGCAAATCTCGTGGGCCGGGTTTGGGGTGTTTCAGTGTTCCATTTCCATCATCGGAAGGTGTGGTTAATGTGCATGTTTATGACTTAGATTAAATATAGAAGTTAAGCTTGGTAAGATATTCATTGCAATTTAATGCATCGACAATCACCTATCCTTTTATACCTTGAGAGCACTTAGTATTTTGTTGAATATTCACGTTGGGGATCCCAGTTTATCATTATCATATTTTATCTTATTGTTTTCAAGTTATTGCTTTAACAACTACTCTCACAATTTATCTTGTTTCTATCTATTTATTGCACTGACATTGATAGAAAGAGACAACCATCCTCGTGGGATCGATATCCAACAGACTCATATATGTCTACTATACTTGCATTGACAGTGTACGCTTCCACATTATTGCTGTGACGTTAAATAGTCGATCACTTGTGTTTTGGTACTTTGATGATGGTATAAGTTTGGTTTTGGCATGTAAATATTAGCTTTAATATGGTTGATGGTTTGCTTAATGTGGTTGAATGATGGAAGATGAAATGATAGATGAATATGCAATATATATATGGCTTGTGACTTGTTGAGAATTGGTACTTTGTTTGTATAGCTTAAATGACTAATGATGCTAATTGTGGAATTGTATTTTGGTACCAAATGATTGTGTTTTGGTAAGTAAATTATATGGTATGTATTGATGCAAATATGCATGTAAGTTAGTTGATTATTTGGTCAAGTTGAATACATAGTTATACATGTTTGCATATTGTCATTTGAGGTGCCTAAGGGCATATTGGTTATATGAGGTTTTACCACATATATATGACTTGTTTATGCCTAATTTGGATGCCTTGATAAGGCTTGTTATTATGTGCAATGTTGAGTGTAGGTACATGCCAAATTGGGTGAGAAAAATGGCTTGTAACATGGCCTATTTTCATCCACACGGGCAGAGACACGAGCGTGTGTCTCAGCCGTGTGTGACACATGGTCAGGTGACATGGCTGTGTGTCCCCTATAGCTTTCAAAGGGTTGCAAGTCAGGTTGGTACTTGGCCTAGCACATGGCCTGGCACACGGGCGTGTGAGGTTATTTCGATGGGTACACGACCTAGCACACGGGCGTGTGGCTTGGCCGTGTGACCAAGTGAGAGAGTTAGATGGGCACGGGCACGGGCTGGGACACGACTGTGTCCCTATTTTTAATTCCCACATGGCCTGAGACATAGGTGTGTATCTTGACCGTGTGAGTCACACGGCCTGGCCACACAGCCATGCGACCCCTGTGGTGTTGAAAATTTTTAATGTTTTCTAAAAAAATTCCTGAGTTTTTTATTTAGTCCCTACTTATTTCTAATGCATATTTAGGGCCTCGAGGGCTAGTATAAGGGACAATATTTATGATTTTACTTTGTTTTAATATGCTTATTAATATGTTATGAATTGTTTGAAATTTTCTGGCCATTTGAATTGTAAACTCCGGTAATGCTCTGTAACCCTGTTTCGATGACATATACGGGTTAGGGGTGTTATAGAGAGAACATGAGAAAGGTTCCCTATGCTTCGGCAGTAGGAAGTCTCATGTATGCTATGTTATGCACACGCCCTGTTATCTATTTTGCAATGTGGTTGTTGAGTTGGCTGTCGCTAGAAGTGTGAATGTTTGGACTAGAAATGTTGCAGCAAAATAGATAAATAATTAAATAGCGGTGTTCGTGAGTATATGGGTCAAATTGTAGTATAGAGTTTACAACTAAACACTCTTGGAAGTATTTCAAGGATCGTTCCAAAGAGAGGTTAAATTAAACTTAAACTAATTTTCTACACTAATAAGGCTAAATAGTACTAATTTAAAATTATATTATGAAAAACCAAATTAGCATAAATTTTCTAACATAAAAATAACCAATTAACAATCAAAATTAATTCTGATAAACCAAGCGGAGGATTAACTCACTTCAGTGCTCCAAATTAACTTCAGAACTCAGGTTTTATCGAGTTAGCTATGAATTAACTAGTTATTACCTCTCGAGCTCTAACTAATTAACTAATTGACTAATACACGTTTACCTCTCGGCCTCACTTTCTTGACCGAGATAAATTATGATTTAGTCGTTAAACTTATCTCTCGATCTTGTTTATCCTAAATTACTTCCTAGGGTTATCAATTTTTAGGGTTTAATCGCACATAATTTAAACCAACTAACTCATTTAAACCCTAATTCATCCATTGAATAGTCACACATACATTCGTTAATCTCTCTAAGGAAATTAGCCACTCATGGATCTAGATGCAATAATCCCTAAACTCATATTTAACATACAAAACAATAAATTAAATAAAATAAGGGAATATGAAAATAAATCCGTTTCGATATCAATTTTTGCATGGAAGTGAGATTTCCTTTAACAGTTGCTAAGATAACTTTGATTGCAATTGTAATCCAAAAAGAAATAAAGAAAAACTTGTAATTACCCAAAAGTCAGTGGAGTTGGAATCGGTGGTTTTGGAAATTTTTTTTTCGATGATAGAGTCAGTGAATATTATTTATTAATATTTACGAGGATATTACATTATTATACTAAAGTTAGGTCTAATAATTTTGGTTGTTTGAAAAGTTAGACAAGGTATAAGTGTATCGGTTCTAAAGTCAATGGTTATTTGGTCTAATATTTTTATTAAATATTTATAGAGTTATATTACAATTGAATTGAATATCAGTCAAGTAATATTATTGAATTAGTGTTTAATTAAGGTATAGTTACTAAATTGTAAAAATGGAAAAAATTCAATGGTTAAAGATTCTTTAACTAGATCTAGGATATGAGACTTAGAAGGCAATTATTCCGCTACTACACTAATTGTGGATAGTGACTTAAATTTTAATTGAACAAAAGGTTACAAAATTATAATAATAAAAAGTTATGATTAAAATAACTTAAAATATAGATAATGGATTTTAATGAAGAAACGAACATCTTTTTTCTTTTTTAGAGCATGCGAACGGATAGAAGAAAGGGTGAAAGGAGATCGTTCAGGCCTTAGAAATTTTAATTCAATTCCAAAATCGATTAGTGTAATTTAGTCATTTTTTGTAATATTTTCTGAATCCCAGGAGCTTAAGCTCGCTAACCCATATAGTATTTTTTGGTACTGTTAAAGTTTGAGAATGTTACTATTGATGAATAGTTGAAGGTTTAGGGGTTAATTTGATAGATTTTAAGTTTAGAGTTGAAAAAAGATTAAATTGTAAAGTCAATTAATAGTTTTGTTAAATAGGGACTAAAATGCATTAATTTCAAATTTTGAGGTAGAAATAAAAAATAGGAAGTTAAATTGGTCCTAGAGTGAAATTGATATAAAAAATTGAAGCTTAATTTGAAAGTTATGTTAGTCTCAGTTTTAGGGACTAAATTGAATAAAATGTAAAAGTTACATAAATTAGCAATTGAATGTGAAAATGATTGTGCACTGATGATTTGGTGTAATTATGTTAATCTGTAGCAAACATCGACCCGAATTCCTCAAAACAGAAAGTAAAAGATAAAGTCATTAACAAATAGCTTGAAGTTTACGATTTGTATCTCTATAACCCGAACCTTTTCAATTGTTGAAATTTTGAACTGCATTGCATGGTAATAATATAAGGTAAGCTTGAAATGATTGAATGAAATAAATTGAATCGATTTGAATTAGTTGGTTGTGATAAAGACTAAATTGAATAGATTTGGAAATATGATATATCATCATAATTGTGAAATTTAATTCAGTTGGTGTTGAATTATGTTGTCACATATGTGATTTGATGATTGGTTGATAAAATTATGTTGTGGAATTGAGAAATCGAGTATAAATGAAATTGAAATAAGGGTGGATAGTGGATATCTGTGTTAATTGTGGTAGCATTCTGTAGCTCGGGTCCGGCGACCGGACCGGGTGAGGGGTGTTACACTTATCACCGTTAGAAACATCTTCTATTTTTTTATGGAGAATCAAAGCCCTAATGGCTATAAGCCCACTGATATTGCCGCTAAAGCTAATCCACAAGTAGCACATTTTGCTGAAAAGGCGTGGCGCTACAATGCCATTGACGACCTGGTTGCAGTGTTAGTAGGGAGGAAGGATGAGCCCCTACACTTAGTCTACACCGTATGCAAACTATGAAAGTGATGCTAGTCTACCTCGCCAGAATTTGTCATTGATGAGTACTTTGTAGAGGTTTGGTTCCTCATATGGCTGACCCTAATTTTACTGTTGCAAGTTCTGCTCAATCATCCACCCCATCACAAACCTCGAGCAGTATGGATGTGGATGCCTTAATGGAGAGTGCACAAGCAGCCATTGCAACAGCAGATGCAAGGGTGCAACTGGGTGGTAGCAACCAAAAAAGGTTAAGGGCTTAAGGAGGCTCTCAAAGCATTGAGGAGAGCAGTGGTAGCATACTGATCTGCCGTAGGCAAGGTAAGAAGCCAGACATCTACGAAAGGGAAGTTACACCACTAGCTCTCCCTTCTCATCCCAAGGCACAGCCAAAGTCCACCACTCTGGTGGACTTATCTCCCCTTGCCGAGTGTCCACCTGAAGAGCCTATTCCCAGTACTACCCACTCTACTCCGCTATACATTTCAATTGGCTCCAAGCCAATTCACTATTCTTCTGGCGGAGCATCAAAGTTCTTCCCGTGGAGAGACCTCTTGAACAAGGGTCAGTATCCCTTCTCTCCACTTGATATCAGTCAGAGTTGGAAAAAGGGTCGCCCCAAGAACTAAAAGATTGTGCCTTCCTTTCCTTTTCTGAAGCTCGCTAGGCATTGCTGTCAGAGTTGGTGGACTCTTTTTAGATAATGGTAGAGGAGTGTGCTTTGCTTGGTTGGGCCCTCTGCAAATTTTGTAGTGGAAGTGAATCTGAATGGGCTTAGCTAGAAACGGTCCTAGCTTTCTGAGTCCAATAACTGGCCCAGCTTTGTCAACTACATGAGGTCATAGCCCACCAGAACCAAGAGCTCATTGAGTTTGTCTCCAGTTGGGAGGCTAAGTACAATTCCTTAAAACTCAATTTTGAGTAGAGGATACACTAGTTGAAGGGCCAAATGGATTCTTTTGGAGGAGCAACGTCTAACAGACCCAAAGAGGGTGCAGAAGGAAAACAATAAAGCCTTAGAATGATATAAGGTAGAAACCATGATGAGAATTATAAATTATATTCCCAAGTTGAGATCCAACCATCTTCTACAAGCCCAATTCGCCATGGGCCTTTTGATGTGAGCCAAGTGAAATTCAGTTGCATGCGCCAGTTCACCAACGTTGATATGTGCTTCAATGAATGAATCCTTCTAGTACTGAATGGGAAGATTTCCAAAAGAAGTGGAGAGAATCTAACAAACTTTTCTTTTCGCCAAAACTTGAACCAACTACTCCAGCCCCTATAGATGAAGCCAGCAATGAAGGTGAGGAAGATGTAGAGGGGACTTTTGATCCGCAAACTGGGGACAATGTGTAATTATCTTTTTACTTGTACTTATCTTCTTTAAAAGAACTTTTTTGTCTCTATTCCCTTGTCTCTTATTTCCACCTCACTCCTCTTTCTTTCTTTTATTCCCTATTGCATTTGCCACCAACTTGAAATGATCCCCCAACCTGCACTTATTCTCATTCCATATATTAATCTTATAATAACTTAAAGAACTAAGCCAGGTCTGATATAAAATGCATATAGGGGTTATTTCAAAAATTTCCATGTTTAAAGGATCAGCTAAATAAAAGCTCTGATACTACTAAATTGTAACACCCTATGCCCGAACCAATCACCGAATCTGGCTATCAAGTGTCACTAATAACCTGGATAACTTAACGATCACTATCATGTTACTTACAGATTTAACCAATACTAAATTATACATGTACTAATACTAATTAACCCTTACTTGACTTCCATAAATAACAACAAATTCAAAATTTAAATTTCAAGTACATTTTATACCATACAAGTATTCAGTCCCTACAATTATTCTACCTTATTATGTACAATTAATTTATTATAACTTAACACGTAGTACTCTAATTGTAGTTACACTAAATCAATTTTTTCCCCTGAGGCGTAGCCTCTAAAGATGCCCCTCTATATACATGATATACTAATGGCGTCATTCGCGCAAGCCTGGCAGAGTCTGGCTTGGTCCCATCATACAACTTTTGAGTCACCCTTGTCCCTGCATACAAGGTAGTACACGTATAAGTTCAGAGGAACTTAGTGAGATTCTGTACAATGTTAGACATAATAGACTCTAAATTTTCTGTTAATAAAGATAAAATTACATAATCAAAACTCCCTAGTCTTTTTAGAAGATTTAGTGGTTTGGCTGACATGGCCGACACTATGTGTTCCTTAACTTGATCACTTTGGGCCTATAGTTGGCGAACATATCCGTTATTTTAGCCACAATTGTGCTCTTCCAATTAATAATTTCTTCCGGGACTTGACCCTATTCATCAACAACTCAAGGTTCCATCTCACCTTTCCTGGTTTGACTCATTAAATACAACAATATCTGGAACTATATATATAGATTGTGTCTACTATTAGTGATTTAGTAAGGATTACACCATAAATGCATATCCTTAACTTGAACTCTTTATTCCATACTAAACTTAGTATGGAGTGATTGGGTTCCCCCTAGCAATCCACTTCGTATAACATAACCTATAAAAGAAGACTCGTTTACTAGTGACCTCATTTGTGACCCCGACAATCCGCTTCTTTTGTAAATTCCTGATATACTCTCCTTCCTAAGATAAATCTTTAGCGGAATTCCTTCTTAAAGAGTCCGTAGTAGACTTCCCCTATTTTTCTAAAGACTTGTTTACCCAAGACACTTAGAATTTAAACCTAAAGAACTGTAACGCCACCCACCCAACCCAATTCACCTGATCTAGATCTCGGGTGCTACCACACAAAACTTTCCCATTTAACAAAAACAATTTACAACTTTTTACTTCTTTAAAACATGTTCCATGACATTTCAATTGAAAAACTTATTATATGAAAACAAGGGAAGTATCTTACAATAGTTTGTTACATAAATATTAATACAAATCCTTACACAATAGAAGTTTATCAAAAACAGACTCGAAAGGGTGTATTCCCAGAATACGCCACAATTCTACTGTATGCATAATAAGCCACTTCACCACCAACTTGGCACACTCCTGGCATTGTCCCTCAAGGCGAACACTCTTCTGAAATACCTAAAAAGAAATAACAAATCTTGTAACTACAAGAGGACTTAGTGAGCTCATTAACCATATCTTGATGGATGCTTTTCAATCTTGTACAAACTGCTATAAGTCAACTATTACTTTGCATCATTTACTTCAGCTAATACCATATAGTCTTATCACTCCCATATATGCTAGTTATCATTCCCTTATTATACTTGATTATTTATATCTAATTAACTAAGGAATCCTTCCACTCATTTCATAAATCTCTTGTCCCATACTACTTTTTTAACAGAATATACTCTCAGAAAACACTTCCCACAATCCATGCCTTAACCCATATTCTTATTTCAAGCAGTTGTTCACTAACATTTATCATGGGTGGATACTCATATATGTTTGGCGAATACTTACGCAGAATTTAATACCATCAATTCAAACTCAGACAACCCCTGATTAAGTACCATGTATTCATACTAATAAATCATTACGTAGACCATTCAATTGCACTCAACATCATGCTATATCAGGATCCCATAATTCAAGTTAGCATTAACTCATATTTAGAATAATATAAGAAGAAGATACAATAACACTTACTTTTCATACTTGGAGATCATAATGACGGATACCTTTCTAAACATACGAATACACATCTCTTTTCACTGAAACCCTTGAAACTTATTTTCTCTTAGTCCAGAACATATTGATACCATATCTTAGTCTTACTTAATACAGAACTAAAAGAATTTACTCATATATTACAATAGAGATAGACATTTAGATTCATATCTTACCACATATCCTTGACAATTTACGTCACATAGGCTTAACAGAACATCCCACACAGGCAATCATATAGAGTACGCCACCAATGCGTTCCATTCAGAATTTGCCACAAAGGCATTCCTTTTAGAATGCGTCACAAAGACATTCTTAGCTGTCGTGTTTACAATATGAATTTTTATAAACTCACATTACGTTAGGTTTGCCCATCATCATCTTGGAACACGCAGAAAACCCTATCGGGAAATCACCATTCATTCGTTCCTTTGCAGATGGTGCCACAGCCATGGACTTTTCCTTCTGATTTCATATCAGAGTTCATATTTTTTGTCCCAGCGAACTCCATCAAACACTATCGTGATGAACAGACATAGACTCCCTTGACAGACTCTTCAAGCACTAACACAATTTAAGTTGAAAATTTAATTAACTAACATACACCCAACAGAACACACATCTCATAGCATACATTCCATACATATAGAACCATACTTCAATAGCACAATACTCAAACACCACTCATCACATACTTGAACTTATTAGACTCCTTATCAAATGCACATAACAACCTCAGCAACCATTCATATATTCATAGATTTTCTTTAGTAATCATTCATATAGTCGCGTACATATCATATTCATGCTATACATTCCATGGTTTCGGATTCACAGTTTGATCAATTTCCTATAAACATACTTCGGTATGAACAGTATACATGCAAGAGTCAGTGTATAAACTCACATGATTCTCACCTACTGCAGTTCAAAGCTCCAAATCCAAACATCCATCACGAACCAACAACAACCATTGCTTAGAAACATAATTTCATTATTACTACTCTTATTCATGCAAATTTCTTATCATATCAATTGCTTACAATCTCATGCAGAAACTTTATTCTTACAGCTTACTGTTCAATTACCACATACAGATTCACTCACTCAGAATTTAACATGCAAAATTGAAATACTTACCTGATGTGAAATAACCACTGATCATAAAAGGACCATAACTTCTAGATCATCAATGTAAGGCACATTCAGACTTAAGGAGAGTTTCAGTAAATACCTTTTAAGGAAGAGGAAGAAGAAAGAAGAACCCCTTTTGTCAGAACTCATTTCTCACATATAAATATAACTTAACTTACTTAGTGGAATTTAACAAGTGTCATATGTTTCAGTACTTGCCTTCTTACTGGCCTACAGTTTCCAAGATAAATATTAATAAATACCTTGAAATCACAATTATTGAACTTGGAAATCTCGTTGATTTCTAACCAAGTTACTTAAAGCATAACTAGCACAGTATTCTATAAAAATCAAGCGTACCGTACCTTTAGCGAATACTCATTCCATATTTCTCTTTTATCTCTTAACATAAACGTCTTCTTAATATAGCAGAATATAATGAAATAAAATTCTTACTAACTTATGTAACGGTTATTATACGCCTACACGTATACACCAAAATGATCAGTTGGGCGGATAACACCATGCTAGACAAACTGTTTACTGCTATACATACAAAACTTTACATTCGCCAGAACTAGGGTGTTGCAAGAACCATTTAGCTACCTTATTGAAATTGATGGTTTACATGCCAACTCTAGCCGACCCTTAATGTCGGATACTTATTTGTAACTTCTCTGAAGGAAATGCCCCTTTATTTCACATATGCTCACGTTCTAAGTTGCACCATGTTCATCTTGTCAACCTACTCGCCATGCGAGTCATATTGTAACCTCCCTAATTATGTATTGATAAAATTCCTGCTCGTCGTCTTGGTGGACTCCATTCAACCATAGGATGTAACTGTTCACAATTGGTTCATGTTATGTCTACCTATGGACTTTTAATTTTGCAGAATCAATAAACCTCTCCCGAGGTGTCACCATGAAGGACCTATATACCGTTTACATAGTGATCTCAAAGGATCTATCAATAATCATCGTCACGATGTCACTCGATAAAGTCAATAGACCATCGTCACAATGTCATTCTATAGAACCAGTAGATAACCATTCCACAATGTCACCAAACTCCCTTAAATCCCTGTTTTAGTTTGTTCATTCCTCCATTACGCCAATTTTCCCTATCTCTATCTACCACATCAAATTGATTTCCTCCATACACCACATATAATAACCATGCATTTCACACAAGTCATTGCATATTACTAACATACAATACGCTATTGTCTAGAATACTAATTCACAATCATTTGACAACCAATGATCCTACTAACAACTTACACGTAATCTCATAGTATTATGAATACATAGTTTATCCAAACACATTTTTCATACATAACATTGAGTTCAGACATATTCATAGCAGACACAGACACAAATCATTCAAGCATCTCAACATTATTAGCCACCTAAAGGTAGAGCATAAAATCTCACATTGAACTTTCGTTCCCGCTAGCTTAGCTTGTCCCAACCCTAGAGCCTCTACCATCCTAGAAGCAAGCACGACAACCCTATGTCAATTAAACCGAAAATATTCAAACCTTAGAACCCATAATTTAGCATCATTCAAAGGCTTCCCAAAATTTTTAGAAATCCTTACTCCCCTTTCATCAATCCACGAATACAAAAAGATAGAAAGGCTTACCAATTCTTAGGATTTTCTACTTCCAAACTTCAAATCTCACGATCATTGCCACAAAAGAATTGTAAACAAAATTGATAAAAATTGTTTTCTCACACACACATATTTATATACCCCATTTGCACGGTCTCCATAGTCTAAAACAACCATACATTACTAATCATTCTGTCTCCTAATAAGGAATAAGTCGGTTCCAACTTAACTGAACCAAAATTAGAACTTATCTAGTTGCCAAACAACCACCAATATTTCCAAGTTTTCCAATAGGACCCGCCAACTTACCATATTAGTCAATTAAGTCCCAACTCTACTTTATATTTAGGATTCTATTAAAAATTGGGTGTGACAGAACCTCTGAGGCGGTTTGGTCCCTTGTCTCTCCCTGTCGTGAGCTAGCAAATAATTTCGTAGTTGATATGTAGGAGATGCCAGTGAATCAAATAGAGTCTCTAACTGATCTGAAGTGACTTTAGTAACCTCCTGCTGTTCTGAAGAAACTTTAGCCTTACATAAGTGAGAATTTCATCACGACATCTCGTGTTTCCTCATTGTGACATTTCCATTATTTTGTCTCTCGCTCATAAAGAAATCGTCACGTCATTTCAACGTCATGGGCCTCCTTGTCATGACAATCATGCTCCACCTTGCTTGAAACACTCTGCTTTGTTGTGTCGAAAAGAATAAGTACCTCTTTTCTCGAGTGAAGCATTGTGGTTTCATCAAAGGTAACATCTCTACTAACCATGGTTTTCTTAGTTTCAAGGCACCATAATTTAAAACCCTTTACACCTGTAGTGAAACCAAGAAATATACATTTCACAGCCCTAGGTTCAAGTTTCCTTCACTAACAGGTGCATAACTAGGGCAACTGAATACTCTGAGATTAGAGTAATTTGGAGGGTTACCTAACTATAGCTCTTTAGAAATCTTTTCATCCAATGCTCAATATGGTGAGCGATTCACCAAATAACATGCCAAGTTGACGACTTCTACCCAAAAATGAATTCCTAAGCCTATGTTGAGAAGTATGCACCGAACTCTCTCAAGTAAAGTTTTGTTCATCCTTTTTGTGATGTCATTCCACTGCAGGGTACCGACAACAATGCAATGTCGATCAATTCCTTCCTATTTGCAATAGTTAATAAACTCAATTGCACAAAAATCGAGTCCATTATCGATCCTCAATCACTTTACCTGCTTCCCAGTTTGCTTCTTTAGTAAAGTCTTCCATTGTTTTAATATCCCAAAGACTTCATTCTTGTGCTTTAGGAAATAAACCCCAACCTTTCAAAAGTGGTCATTAATAAAAGTCAGGAGATATTTGCTACCTTCTTTGGAGGTGACTTGAGTTTGACCCCATAAATCTGAATGAATTTAGTCAAGGGTGTCTTCCATCCTATGTACTACAGAATCGAAGATGACTCGTGTCTATTTCCTGTAAATGCAGTGTTAAAAGAAATCTAATTTTCCAAATCCGGCACCATGGGGAAGTCCTCTCTTACTCAAGACAATCATACCTTTCTCGCTCATATAAACGAGTTGTATATGCCACAATCGAGTCGAGTCCAACTCTAAAATAGATGTAGCACCCCTAACCCGTATCTGTCACCGGATTAGGGCTAAAGGAGTTACCGAACCGATCAAAAACTTTTACAGACAATTCATAATATAAATCATCAATCACAATCAACCTGTCCCTTTTATAGGTCAATGAGACCTTAATCATGCTTTAGAATAGGGTCGGGACCAAACCGAACACTTAATAAAATTCTCAAAAATGTTAAACTTTTCAAAGTTACAGAGGTTACATGACCGTGCGGGCAGGCCGTGTGCCTCCCACGGCTACTAGACACACCCATGTGTCCTAGATGTGCTAAAATAGAGCATGTATACTGACTTATCCACACGGTCACTAGACACGCCCGTGTGCCATGGCTGTGTACTCTTAGACTAGATACTGACTTATTCACACGGCTACCAGGCACGTCCGTGTACCATGGCCGTGCACACTTGGGCTAGCTACTGACTAAATCCCATGGCCACTAGGCACGCCCGTGTGCCACGACCGTGTAGGCAAAACAGGCCATTTGCAAGGCCGAAATGCCACCTTTACTTGGGTCAAACCTTCAAGCAATGTACCAATCCATTTTATGTACAATTAACAACCAAAGACATGTCAAATGATCAACAATTCTCCACATCTGATCTCATTTCTAATCATACCAATTTGCACAACTAAATCATATACATACACAAGCTTGGTTTAACCACATTTACCCTTCATAGAAACATTCTTTTGATCAAACATGCATACTCATAATGCATTCATATGCCTACCATAACTTTGACTAATTCATTGGCTACCAACCACACCAAACTATGCATTATATAACACATTCTTACTCAAACATATTACCAATATTAAACTAGCCACATCTCATGGCTACTTATACACATTTCAAACATAATCCGAAATGACTAGCCTATACATGCCATATTTAACTATATACACATTTCCAAAGTACCAAAATGAGCTTAGGTAGTGTGATGACGATCCTCGACGGTCTCGAGCCTTCAGTAGCTTTGATGATCTATAAAACAGAGCAAACACACACAGAGTAAGCTTTCAAAAGTTTAGTAAGCCATATACAAATAAACTTAGCATAAAATGCATATAACCATATTAAATCAATGCTATTATTGATTCACGTAGCAATCTCATCACATACATTCTTTGGCTCATTTGCTTAGCCATGTTTTACCACATTCTGTAATTCAAATATCACATATACACAAAGCTCATTCAAGCATATCTTTATATATTTTCTCATCATTTCTTTACACATATTCATCATAGTAAGTTCATATAGATACTTACCTTTCATACACACATAGTGTACTTTTCAAACGTACCTGAAACAGATGCACAAATCATAGAGTTGTTCATTTCTCAGACTTGCCCGTTGAACCGTTCGGAACTAAATAGGATATTCAAAAAGCTCAAAATAGTCGTACAATGCCAACGTCCCATACGAGGTCTTACATGTACTCAGATATCGATGCCACTATCCCAGACAGAGTCTTACACGAATCAATACGATGCCAATGTCCCGTACATGGTCTGACACGTAAGTCTCATATTGATGCCATCGTCCCAGACGTGGTCTTACACAAAATCTCAAATCAACGCCAACGTCCTTAACGTGGTCTTACATGATATCACACAACAAATGCCTATGTCATGACATAGTTAATCCTATCTATTCCTAGATTTAAACGGGACTTCTCGGACATTGACACTATGTTGATTCTATCTCGAAATTCATGTGTACATCATCTCATGTGCATTTATCATTATCAATAGTCATATGAACATACATAATTCAATTCAAACACGTTTATTTGTATATTGACTTACCTCGGATTTGGATATTCGTTCGTACTCGGCTATTCGACACTTTCGCTTTCCCGCGATCTAAGTCCGTTTTCTTCGGTTCTTGATCTTAATCAAAGCTTGCAACTGCCGAATGTGTGAAAGCTTTTAAACTCTTATTTTCCTTTGATTTTTGGCAAAAAGATGGATGATAATGGCTTATTATTTAGCCTTTTGTTTTATTATTACCATATTATTAATCTAGTTACTAAAATATCCCTTCCATTAATAATTAAGACAAACATACATTAAGGACATATTTGTCCTTTGTTCATCCACTAACTTATAAAGTGGTTTAATTGCTTCTTAAAGCCTTCTCATTTAAAAGCCATTCTCAAATTGCTATCTTTTCATAAAGCATGCAAGTTTTGCATTCAATGCAATTTAATCCTTTCCTCAATTTAAGCATTCAAACGGACGAATTAACTCACAGAAATTTCACACATGCTAATTCACATATCATAAGCACAAAAAATAATATTAAAATATTTACTGACTCAGATTTGTGGTCCCGAAACCACTGTTCTGACTAGGGTCTAAACCGGACTGTTACAATTCTCCCCCCTTAGGGATTTTCGTCCCCAAAAATCTTACCGTTAAACAGATTCAGATATTGCCGTTTCATTGAATCCTCATGCTCCCACGTAGCCTCTTCTATTTAGTGTCGATGCCATAACACTTTAACTATCGTAATTCTTTTGTTTCTCAATTCTTTCATTTCGCGAGCTATGATACAGATCAGCTCTTCTTCATAAGACATTGCAGATCGAATTTCAATTTTAGACGGAGTAATCACATGTAACAGATCGGATCGATATCTACGGAGCATCGAAACATGGAATACATTGTGTATCTTTTCTAATTTCGGTGGCAATAACAATCGATATGCAATCGGTCCAACACGCTCAATGATCTCAAATGGCCCGATGAACCTCGGACTCAACTTGCCTTTACATCTGAATCGAAGTACTTTCTTCCACGGAGACACTTTCAAGAACACTTTGTCACTGATCTCAAATTCAATATCTTTTCATTTTAAGTCTGCATAAGACTTCTGACGATCAGATGCTGCTTTCAAACTGTCACGGATTACTTTCACTTTCTGTTCAATGTCTTTTATCAAATCAACCCCGTGTAGCTTATTTTCAATGAGCTCGGTCCAATACAGAGGTGTACGACATTTACGTCTGTACAAAGCTTCATATGGTGCCATTTTGATGCTCGACTGAAAACTATTATTATACGCAAATTCAATCAATGGCAAATATTGTTCCCACGAACCATTAAATTCAAGGATGCAACATCTCAACATGTCCTCGAGAATCTGAATTATCCGCTCGGATTGACCATCCGTCTGCGGGTGAAAAGCGGTACTGAAATGCAATTTCGTGCCTAAAGCAATCTTTTCCAGAACTTTAATGTCAACCTCGAATCTCTATCAGACACAATAGACAATGGTACCTCGTGCAATCTCACAATCTCATAAATATAAAGCTCAGCTAATCTATCGAGTGAGTAATCAAATCGTACCGAAATGAAATGGGCAGATTTCGTCAATCGATCAACTACGACCCAAATCGCATCTTTCTTTCTCGGAGTCAGAGGCAATCCTGAAACAAAATCCATTGTCACTCTGTCCCATTTCCATTCAGGAATCTGAATCGGTTGTAACAAACCGGACGGAACCTGATGTTCAGCTTTAACTTGCTGACAAACAAAACATTTCGAAACAAAGTCAGAAATGTCTCATTTCATACCAGACCACCAATAGTGTTGGTTTAGATCACGGTACATCTTTGTACTTCCCGGATGAACAGATAAACGACTTTTATGTGCTTCATTCAAAATAAACTGAATCAACTCTGGGTTTCTCGAAGCACATATTCAATTTCAAAATCTCAAGCAACCACCATTATCCACTTGGAATTCAGGATCGGAATTCGAATCACACTGAGCTCGTTTCATTAACAATTCATTATCAACTTTCTGAGCATCATATATCTGCTGTAAAAACAACGATTTTGCTTTCAATTCAGCTATCACTGAACTATCATCAGACAGATCTAACTGAGCATTCAAAGTACGTAGTGCAAACAATGATTTCCTACTCAGTGCATCAGCAACGACATTTACTTTACCCGGGTGATAATATATCACAAGCTCATAATCTTTCAACAACTCTAACCATATTCTCTGACGCAGATTCAAATCTTTCTGAGTCATCAAGTATTTCAGACTTTTATGATCCGAAAATACGTGACATTTTTTACCGAACAGATAATGTCGCCAAATCTTTAATGCGAACACAATCGCAGCCAGCTCAAGGTCATGAGTCGGATAGTTCTTTTCATGCGGCTTCAATTGTCTCGAGGCATAAGCTACAACTTTGCCTTCCTGCATCATAACGCATCCCAAACCATTTAACGAAGCATCACTGTAAATCATGATTTTTTACCTGATTCTGGCTGTATTAACACTGGAGCTTCAGTTAATAGAGTTTTCAACTGATCAAAGCTTTTCTGACATTTATCAGACCATTCAAATCTCACATCTTTCTAAAGCAATCTAGTAAACGGAGTAGCTATAATCAAAAATCCTTTTACAAATCTTCGATAATAGCCAGCAAGTCCTAGAAAACTACAGACTTCAGACACATTCTTCGGAGGTTTCCAATCTAGAATAGTAGAAATCTTGCTCGGATAAACTCGTATTCCAGAAGCCGATACAATGTCCCAGAAAACTAACTTCACGCAACCAGAATTAACATTTGCTGAATTTCGCATACAATTTCTTTTCTCGCAGAGTTTGCAACACAATCATTAGATGTTCAGCATGTTCAGTTTCATCCCGTGAATAAATCAAAATGTCATCAATGAAAACAACAACAAATCGATCTAGGTACAGTCTGAAAATTCTGTTCATCAGATTCATAAAAATAACAGGAGCATTCGTTAGTCCGAAAGGCATAACTAAAAACTCATAATGCCCGTACCTCGTTCTGAAAGCAGTTTTCGAAATGTCTGAATCTTTTACTCTCAACTGGTAGTATCCCAATCTCAGATCTATCTTTGAAAACACAGTGGCTCCTTTTAACTGATCAAATAAATCATCAATTCTGGGCAAAGGATATTTGTTCTTTATGGTCACTTTATTCAACTGACGATAGTCAATGCACATTCTCATCGTGCCGTCTTTCTTTTTCACAAACATAATAGGAGCACCCCACGGTGAGAAACTCGGTCTAGCAAACCATCTGTCAGTCAATTCTTGCAACTAAGACTTTAACTCTTTTAACTCTGTTGGTGCCATTCTATACGGAGCTATCGAAATTGGGGTCATACCAGGTAATAAATCTATTCCAAATTCAATTTCACGTAATGGAGGCAAACCCGGCAATTCTTCAGGGAATACATCAGAAAACTCACAAACAACTGGCACTGATTCAACTTTCTTTTTAGACACTTTCGAATCAATCACATAAGCAAAATATGACTCATATCCCTTTTTAATATATCTTTGAGCTTCTAATACATATACAATAGCAGGCAATCCATCCAAATTATTAGACTCAACTCTGACTATTTCATCATTCGGACATCTCAAATCAATAGTCTTTCTCTTACAATTTACAATAGCATCATGCAATGTCAACCAGTCCATACCCAGAATGATATTAAACTCATCAAATGGTAATAGCATCAGATCAGTAGGGAAACAGATATCTCGAAACATTAATGGATAGTTCTTGCATACTTTGTCAACTAAGACACTTTTACCTAAGGGGTTCGATACTTTTATAACAAACTCAGTAGACTCTACAGGCAAAGTCTTACTGGATACTAAGTTCATACATATATACGAATGAGTAGAACCAGGGTCTATCAATGCAATCACAGAAGTATCATAAAGTGTAAAAGTACCGGTTATAACGTCTGAAGATGAAGCTTCCTCTCGAGCTCGGATGGCATACGCTCAGGAAGGTGCTCTAGCTTCGGATCTCACAACAGTATCTCTTATAGTTCTCTGACTACCACTGGTATTCTTTACATTTTGGGAAGGTCTACCTCTCACTGGAGCATTATCGAATCTCGGATTTTGAGTAGTCTCTTGTTCAACAGACTCTGGGCAATCACGGATGAAATGATCCAATGATCCACATCTGAAACAAGCTCGGTCATTTAATCTACAACTTTTCGGATGCCTTTTTCCACAATACTTACATTCAAGTTTCTCGAATCGAACATTTCCAACACTTGCTATTGAAGTTGCTGGAGTTTTGGAGCTCATCTGTGATCTAGCTCGATTTCTATTCAAATGTCCCATATTATCTCTTGAACAGCTTTGATCATCTCTGAATTTCTTTGAAGCAGACTGAAATGATTTGCCCGGGAATCACTTTCTCACATCTCTAGCTTCAGGCTCAGCTTTTCTTTTATCTTTCCCGAGTGCTTCAGCTTTGCACGCTCGGTTGACTAGCACAACAAACTCTTTTATCTCCAGAATACCAACTAGCAATCGAATATCTTCATTAAGGCCATCTTCAAATCTTTTATACATTATTGCTTCGATTGATGCACATTCCCGAGCAAACTGGCTTAATCTCACGAACTCTCGTTCGTATTCAGTGACAGACATACGGACTTGTTTCAATTCTAGAAATTCCTTTCATTTCTGATCAATGAATCTCTCACTGATGTATTTCTTTCGAAACCTAATCTGAAAGAAATCCCATGTCACCCGTTCTTTTGGAACAATAGGAATCAGATTTTTCCACCACTGAGAGGTCGCGTCTTGTAACAAAGAACTACACACTTTATACATTCCTCGGGACTCAGTGACATTTCATCAAATACTCGGATTGTGTTTTCTAACCAAAACTCAGCTCTCGCAGCATCATCATCACTGGTAGCCCTGAACTCTTCAGCCTCATACTTGCGGATTTTGTCTACCGGAGGCTTATTCAACAGATTCAGATTCGTAATTGGAGGCATAACAGATGTCTGAGAGGATTAACCGGGGGCGAAGGTTGTGAAACAGTCGGATTAATTCTCACAAATTTAGTGAACCACTCACTCATCATTTGGAAGAAAGCTTATTTAGCTTCTCCCTCAGGACCGCTCATAGCCGGTCTCAAATCAGAGGGCGCTGTCCCTTGCACGGAAGCAGGCGTATTACTTTCTACATCGTCAGCTACGGCTCTTTCAGGATCCATTTCTATACAAAAATCACATTTTACACGTTAAGATTCATCACACTATCACAATTCAGATATATGGCATGTATAACTAGACTCTTACATGCTACGTTAGTCTGAGAATCGGCTAAACCGTAGCTCTGATACCAACCAAATGTAACACTCTTAACCCGTATCCGTCGCTGGATTAGGGCTAAAGGCGTTACCGGACCGATCGGAAACTTTTACAAACAATTCATAATATAAATGGAAACACGAAAATTTATACACTTTTTCATGCCCTTTTTAACTCAAATTTATGCAGTTTCGATTAAATTCTTGTCAGAAAATAATTAAATACTATAAAATAATTAAATTGTGTTAAAAATATGAACATGATGAATTTTAATTAATTTTATAGTTAATTTTTGATTAATTTTGACTATTTTCGACAGTTGCGCACAAAGGGCAAAAATTGACTCGGCAGACACTGCTCGAAGAATAAACCCGAGAAGCAATTTGAAGTATCAAGGCGAATTTATATCCAGCCCAAGACAGTCCATTTATGAATATTTAATCATAAATTATTTAATTTTAATTTATTCCCAATTTATTTTGGGCTAAATAAATTAATCTTAATTAATTATGAAAAAAGGGCCCAGTTGAACCGCACCAGTTAAACCAAACCGATTGAACCGAACCGAGCAAAGAATTGGGCAGCCCAAACCGTCCATATGCTGACCCAAATCAGCTTATTAGCTGATTAATTAAGCTTCCAAAGAATCCTTTGAAGACTTTTCAAAGTTGCATTCAACCCCCTCCACAATTAGTGGCTTTGTAGATTTGCCCCATGTCATATTTAGCAAAGTTGAAGCAATCAACTTTGCCACATAGATGGTCGGCCAAGGGGGGTCTCTTTGGCTGATGGGATTTGATATTTTTAGTAGCCACAATCAGCTATAAAAGCCACCCCTTGCTGATCATTCAAAGTATCCCTCAATTCACATCTCTTCTCTCAAAACTCTCTTCTCCTCTCTCACTTTCTCTCAACTTTTCATTTTCCATTTTCCCTTTGTTCAAGTGCCGATTTATCCTCTTGGGAAAGAGATCTTCTTCAGCCATCATTGAGCAGCAATTAGAGTGTTCATAAGCCACCTTGATAGCCGAGGACAACGGAAAACGAAGAACGGAGCAATTAGTCAAGCCACGAAGAAACACCGGATTTGCTTCTTGTTCCCTATCTCTTTAAATTTGTTGTTGTTTTGAAAAACATGTTTATGAATATTTATGCTATTTGAATGGTTAATTTAATCAGCTTAGCTTGAATTAAATTCGTGTTGGGTTGATTGCATTTCGTCCTTTTAAATTATTAAAATTATGTTTATGCTGTTATAGGTCTTGGTAAATTGCTTGATTAAGTAAAATTATGCTTAAGTTATTCTGGCATTTTAATTGTTTATATAACTAAAGAATTAATTATTTAAACGCATTGAAATTATAATTAATGGACACAATACTTAATCAGTGTATGTTTAATTATTCTAAGGTAGCTAAAGATTAAATTAGCACTGTATTTGGCAATACATATGCCTTGCATAACTTGCAAGATTGTTGTGATTAAATTGTTTCAAGGTAATGACACTTTGTTACCTCACAAAGTCTTTTATATGCTTATTAGGTTGAATTAATCGTTTGAATCGACATAGGAATATGTGAAAGATTGTTTAATTTAATAAGTATGTATGTGCAATAACATGTTTACATTTAGAAATCTGTTTAATCGGTCGAATGAACATAGAAATATGTACGAGAGATGAATGAATTTTTTATTTGTAAATATTTTCATAAGTTAGCAAATTACCGAGTTGTCGTGAATTTATTCGTAACCAGTATAAGCATAGGTTTAATTATTCTAAGGTAAGAAATGTAATTAATCTAACACAATTATATCATCTTGATTAAAATCAGCTTTGAAATCGTGCATTAGAACTCTATTTTGTTTTATTTTATTTTACTTTGTTTTCTAGTTTTTAATCATTTTTCTAAACCAAATATTTTTCCTTCACCAAAGTGTTCAAAATCATTTTCATAAATAATTCTTTTACAGTTCCTGTAGGTACGATACTCGACATTTACTTGTCACTTTATTACTTGTTGCGATTGTGTACACTTGCACATTTCCACCGTTCCAAGTTTTTGGCGCCGTTGCCGGGGACTATTTTTCAAAGCCATTATTTGTGAATCTGTTTTACATTTTGGTTTATTTATTTTCCTATTGAAATTTTTACTTACTCAATTTTTCTGTGATTATTTCAGGTGTTTATGAGAATTGACCAGATTATTGACTTACTCCTTGTAGACCCTGAAATAGAATGATCCTTTCGACAGCGAAGAAGACAAGCGAACAAGAGAAGGACCGAAGAAATGAACTTCGAGAATATGAACCAAGGAAATGGAGCAAACCTTGCTCAGAATCCTATCCTTGTTGCTGATGATAGGGATGGAGCCTTAAGATAGTATGCCGTGCCAGTGTTTAATGATCTTAATCCGGGTATTAGAAGACCCGAGATCGAGGCACAACAATTCGAGCTGAATCCAATCATGTTCTAGATGCTTCAGACTGTAGGCCAATTCAATGGAATGCCTACTGAAGATCCTCATCTTCACTTAAGACTATTTATGGAAGTGAGCGATTCTTTCAAGTTAACCGGAGTTTCCAAAGATGCCTTACGATTGAAGTTGTTCCCATATTCGCTAAAGGACAGAGCTCGAGCCTGGTTGAACTCATTGCCACCGAACTCCATTTCTACATGGCAAGAATTAGCCGAGAGATTCCTCATGAAGTATTTCTCGCCAAGCAAGAATGCTAAGCTGAGGAACGAGATCACTGCCTTTCACCAAATGGATGAAGAGTCCTTGTATGAGGCATGGGAAATATTTAAAGAGTTATTACGAAAGTGACCTTATCATGGAATCCCACATTGCATTCAACTTGAGACATTCTATAATGGTCTCAACGCTCACACAAGGATGGTAGTGGATGCCTCTGCTAATCGTGCTCTCCTTTCTAAGTCTTATAACGAGGCTTATAAAATTATTGAGAGGATTGCCAGCAATAATTATCAATGGCCAACGATCGTCGTGCGCAAAGATCGTAAAGACAGTCATTTGGAATACATGAAGTAGACGCTCTTACTTCACTCGCATCTCAGGTATCATCAATATCCTCAATGCTTAAAAATCTTACTACTAATGGGTCTAATAGTTTTGCAGCACAGTCGCCTAATCAATTTGAGAATACAGCCTGTGTCTATTGTGGGGAAGGGCATTTGTTCGAAGAATGTCCTTCGAACCCAGAATCTGTATACTACATGGGTAATCAGAACCAAAACTGAGGAAAGCAAGGGCTGCAATCAAATTTTTATAACCCATCGTGGAGAAACCACCCGAATTTCTCCTGGAGTAACCAAGGGGCTGGAACCAGTACCACTTACACCCAATCTAGACCAACCCAGTCGCCTAATTTTCCATAGCAAGTTAAAAAACCAATTCTAGCAGAACCATCTAATAGCTTAGAGAATCTATTGAAGGCATACATGGCGAAAAACGACGCCACTCTAAGAAATTTGGAGAATCAAGTGGGCCAGCTTGCTACTGAACTCAGGAATCGACCACAAGGTGCTCTACCTAGTGACACAGAGAATCCAAGAATTCTGGGGAAGGAGCATTGTAAAGCATTGCAATTGAGGAGCGGAAAGACAGTAGAGCCCAACACTGTCGAAGTAAAAAAAGAGACAGCTGACACTCAAGATTCAGAAGAAGTTCAACCAAGTGTTGAAATCCCAGTTTCACCAGAACCAGAATCTGCAAAACCCGACAAAGTAACCGTAGGACCAGCTAATTCTGATCAACTAACCACTTCGTTAGGTGCAGAATTGCCGCCAAAGACGAATCAACCAAAATCAATTCCAGAAATGAAACCACCACCACCCTACCCTCAAAGACTTCAGAAACAGAAGCAGGAGATTCAATTCAAGAAATTCTTTGACGTACTCAAGCAACTTCATATCAACATCCCGTTGGTTGAAGCACTTGAGCAAATACCGAACTACGTCAAGTTCATGAAAGATATCTTGTCCAAGAAATGAAGACTTGGAGAATTTGAGACGGTAGCTCTAACGAAGGAATACAGTGCATATCTTCAAGACAAACTACCCCCAAAATTGAAGGATCCTGGATGTTTTACTATACCGTGCAATATTGGAGCAACCTATTGTGGTAAGGCATTATGTGACTTAGGTGCAAGTATCAACTTGATGCCTATGTCAATATTTAGAAAGTTGGGGATAGGAGAAGTTAGACCAACAACAGTTACACTTCAACTAGCAGATCGATCTTTAGCACATCTAGAAGGAAAAATCGAGGACATATTGGTACGTGTAGATAAGTTTATCTTTCCCACGACTTTGTAATTCTAGATTTTGAAGCGCATAAAGAAGTACCAATCATCCTAGGAAGGCCGTTTCTAGCAACCGAAAGACCCTTATTGATGTGCGTAGAAGGCGAGTGACTATGCGTGTTCGGGATGATCGTGTAACATTTAATGTTTTTAAGTCAATGCGATTTCCTGACACAATTGATGATTGTTCATGAGATCCAATTTAGAGGATTTAATAGTGGAGAGGGAACTCAACTGTGTTGAGGACCCACTGGAAAGAATTTTGACATCTGATCCTCCAAATGATGAAGAGGTGGATGAATACTTAGCTCTTCTAGAAGCTAATCAAAAGGGATTTAATCCGTAATCCCGTTTTGAATCTTTGAAATTAGAGAAAAGGGATTACACCCAACCAAAAGCATCAATCGGGGAGCCACCTAAGTTAGAACTCAAGGTATTACCTTCACACTTAAAATATGTTTATTTAGGTGACACCTCTACTCTGCCTGTGATTGTTTCAGCAGAATTAACTATTGAACAAGAAGAGAAACTTATCATAGTTTTGAAACAATTCAAGAAGGCTATCAGATGGACCATAGCCAATATTCGCGGTATTAGTCTGTCTGTATGCATGCACAAGATTATCCTGGAAGATGGCGAAAAAGGGACGATCGATGGACAACGGAGACTGAACCCCATTATGAAAGACATAGTAAAAAAAGAGATCATCAAGTGGTTAGATACGGGTATTATCTATCCCATCTCAGACAGTTCATGGGTAAGTCTGGTCCAGTACGTGCCGAAGAAAGGAGGTATCACGATCGTAGAGAATGAGAATAACGAGTTGATACTAACTAGAACGGTTACGGGATGGAGAATCTATATCGATTATCGGAAGCTGAACAAGGCGACTAGGAAAGATCACTTTCCTTTGCCGTTCTTGGACCAGATGCTGGATAGACTTGCAGGACGAGATTACTACTGTTTTCTCGATGGATACTCAGGGTATAATCAGATTATAGTAGCACCGAAAGATCAACACAAAACGACATTCACCTGCCCGTACAGTACGTTTGCATTTAGACGCATGCCATTTGGTTTATGTAATGCACATGCTACATTTCAAAGATGTATGGTGTCTATTTTTACTGACACGGTTGAAAAGTATTTGGAAGTGTTTATGGATGATTTTTCAGTATTTGGAGATACTTACAATGATTGCTTAGCCAATCTAGCTAAGGTACTAAGGCGATGCGAAGAAATGAATCTCGTACTCAACTGGGAGAAGTGCCATTTTATGGTACGAGAAGGAATTGTTCTAGGCCATCGGATAACGAGGCATGGGATCGAGGTAGACAAAGAAAAGGTAGATGTTATTGAGAAACTCCCACCTCCAACATCTGTAAAAGGTGTTAGAAGCTTTTTGAGCCACGCCGGTTTTTATCGAAGATTTATCAAGGACTTCTCCAAAGTTGCTAAACCCTTATGCAAACTATTGGAGAAGGACTCGATATTCAAGTTCGATGAGAATTACTTAAAAGTCTTCAACGACTTGAAGAGTCAATTAGTCATGGCACCCATAATCGTCACACCAGACTGGGATTTGCCATTCGTATTGATGTGTGACGCAAGTGACTTCGCAATTGGAGCTGTCTTGGGCCAGCGAAGGAACAAAGTTTTTCATCCCATCTACTATGCAAGTCAATCTCTAACTGGAGCTCAACTGAATTATACGATAACAGAAAAAGAGTTACTTGCTATTGTGTTTGCTTTCGACAAGTTTCGATCTTATCTTGTAGGTACCAAAGTGATCGTCTATACGGACCACTTGGCAATTAAATATTTTCTGGCCAAGAAAGACGCTAAGCCAAGATTGATCCGGTGGGTACTACTACTTCAAGAGTTTGATCTAGAAATTCAAGATCGAAAGGGAGTACAGAACCAAGTAGCAGATCACTTGTCTAGGTTGGAGCCGCAAGAGGGAAATTCTAAACTTGTACCGATCCAGGAAATATTTCCAGATGAACACATACTGAAGGTAAATCATGTCCATAATATTCCTTGGTTTGCTGATATTGCTAACTATTTAGCTTGTAGTTTGATGCCGACTAACAAAACGTATCAGCAAAGGAAAAAGTTTCTTCACGATGCGAAGTACTATTTCAGGGAAGAGCCATACTTGTTTAAAAAATGTGCAGATCAGATGATCAAGAGATGTGTGGCAGAAGATGAAATACCAAAGATTTTATACCACTGTCACTCAGCTCCGAGTGGGGGACACTTCGGAGGTGTACAGCGGCCAAAGTATTGCAAGCCGAATTCTTTGGGCCATAACTATTCTAGGATGCATACGCTTACGTAAAGAGTTGTGATCAATGTCAGAGAGTTGGAAATGTCACCAACAGAAATGAGATGCCTCGAACAAATATCATTGAGGTAGAATTGTTCGATGTTTGGGGTATTAACTTTCTTGGTCCTTTCCCTCCGTCTTTTGGTCACAAGTACATATTGGTAGCAGTAGATTATGTGTCCAAGTGGGTCAAGGCTGAAGCTTATCCGACGAACGATGCTAAAGTTATGACGAAGTTCTTGCAGAAACACGTGTTCACAAGGTTTGGAACCCCAAGAGCTATTATCTGCGATGAAGGAACTCATTTTGTGAACATGTGGTTAAAATGGTTGTTAGATAAACATGGAGTGAAACACAAGGTTGCTACAGCTTACCATCCGCAAACGAATGGGCAAGCCGAAAAATTTGGCGAATAAGGAGATCAAAGGCATACTTGAGAAGGTAGTTTGCCGAACCGAGCGAGATTGGTCCAAGAGACTAGATGATGCTTTATGGGCTTCTGAACAAAGATATGAGAACACCTTTAGGAATGTCACCCTACAGGTTGGTCTTTGGAAAAGCCTGTCATCTACCTCTGGAGTTAGAGTACAAAGCTTATTGGGCTCTTCGACAAGTCAACCTGGATCTTAAACTTGCTAAAGAGAAACGGATGCTCCAACTCAACGAGCTAGAGGAATTCCGAATGTTCTCATACGAAAATACCAAATTACTCAAAGAAAGACTCAAAAAATGGCATGACAAGCACATTAGAGTTAGAGAATTTGAAGCAGGGCAGCAAGTCTTGTTATTTAATTCCAGATTGAAGTTCTTCCCAGGTAAGTTAAAATCACGTTGGTCCAGTCCATTCACGATTCATCACGTCTATCCATATGAAGTTTTTGAACAACAAGGTAAGGGAGGTAATTTTTAAGTCAATGCTCAGCGTTTGAAACATTACTAGGGAGAAAAACCGGAACGGGATCAAATCTTGTTCAGTTTATCTGATATTTAGATTTTCTTGTTTTTAATAAATTATTTAGGGTATATTTTCGAGTTTAGTATGTTTAAATAAATTCTGTCTAGGAGATTGGAACTTAAGCGGGACCGCTTGTGACCCCTCCAATCTTTCTTGCGAATTGATTTTTACATAATTTTCCGAGAAATTATTCCCTAAATGAAAAAAATAAATTTTTGGTTTTTCAAATAAAATGTTCAATTTTGACCCAAGGCTTAAATTGCAACTCAATTTCAAATTTTCATGAAGTCTAAAGACTTAATTGAATTATTTTTAAAATTTGGTTGCTATTTTCGTAAATAATAAAAACTAGGTGCCTCTTTTTGTAAATATTTCCAAAAGGCATCTAAAATAATTATTTTTACTTAATATATATATTTTAAGAATAATATGATAAACTTTAATATATAATTATATCTCTTATAATTTATATATTAATTTTTATCAACTTAGCTTAGAATTAAGATTAATTTATTTAATTATATTTCATGTTTATCTTAATAATTAATAGCAATTGATAATTGCATATGCATATTATTAATCGTTGTTAACATTGAGTAGAATTAGAATTAGAATATTTTAATTATTAAATTACTCTAAGAGTTCTACTATAATTCCTACTTCTCCTACTATAAATTC
Source organism: Gossypium sturtianum (assembly GCA_025698515.1). Taxonomy (NCBI): domain Eukaryota; kingdom Viridiplantae; phylum Streptophyta; class Magnoliopsida; order Malvales; family Malvaceae; genus Gossypium; species Gossypium sturtianum. The sequence continues at coordinate 84,935,671 of CM046944.1, forward strand.
CACCCTTACTTCTCCCCATTCATTCATCACTTAAAACCCCAAATCACCAACTCATCAAAGTGCCGCAAGTCCCTAGCCACAACAGCCATTCGGCCAGCAGCCATCTTCAGCACACGCCGCACGCCCACATCGCACACAGCCTTGTGCGTTTGCCGCTTCAACCCCAGCTGCCCAGGCCTTATCGCACATCGGCAAAGACTTGCGCTCAAAGACCGAGCGCACACGGGCATGGTCAACAAAAGACTGCGCGCGCACCTTCTGACTCCCTCGCATATTACTCTCGACCCGACTCCATCGGCGCGCCTTGCCGCCTTGTGTGCTTATGCGGCACTCCTCCTTCACCCAACCTAAGCCAAAACCCTCCTTCCATTTTGCTATCTTTTTCTACATTATTTTTTTAGAGTTCCTTTATTTTTACAAAAAAAAGGTGGTAAGACTTAATTTCCTTTCAATTTATTTAATTATTATTTTTTTAATTCATTGAATTATTAATAATATTTATTAATTAAATTTTTGAGAAAATAATTTTTCCATCTTATGTTCAGGTTAAGCATGCCTCGTAAGAGAACTCGTGCCTCCGCCCAAATTGACAAAGCACAAAACAAATTTCACTGTGAAGAAGCCAAAGTAAGATACGAAAGTATCTTCAAAAATCAACAGATGCATCCAGAGAAAGGCTTCACATTGAAGGAAAGCAACTACAGAGACTTTATGGCACGTATTCGTCAAGTTGCTGAAGCCCTCAATTGGGAATTGTTTTGTGAAAAGAGATCAAGTGTGGATGAGGAACTAGTTCGTGAATTTGATGCGAACTTAACCTCAAGTGAATTGATCGAAGTTCCAGTTCGCGGAATCAAGGTACCAATAAATTCAAATGCTATTAATAAGTTTTTTAAATTACCTGATTTCGAAAATGATGAATATTCTTCTCTGTTGAGCAACATTAAGCCTGAAAATCTGCAAGAAATTCTCGAGGAACTTACAGTTCCAAGTTCTAAGTGGACTGTGTCAAAGCAAGGAATCCACACGTGTCGAAGAGAGTATTTGACACCACTTGCGAAGGTATGGTTCTATTTCATCCGTTTTAGCCTTATGCCTAGTTCGCATGGGACTACAATCTCATTAGAGCGAATGGTCCTATTATACTCAATTTTAACTGGAAAGACCATTGATGTGGGCAAAATCATCCTAAGAGAAATGCGAAATTGTGCCGTTAGACGTTCTGGCCCAGCCTATTTCCCCTTTACGATAACAATTCTGTGCTTAAAAGCAAAACTCCTTGCGAACTTGAAGAAGACAGGGTATAGTCAAGGCACAATCACCGATTAGGACCTCTATCGAATAGCTGGAGATTCTGTTCTTGTAACATCCTGGAATTAGGGGCTATGCATTATTTTGTGTTGCTGTGTGTTTGGCATGTCTTGTTGTTATTTTGGTGTGTTTGGGGGTCCCGGGAAGGCTCGGAGTAAAGCTTGAGCCTTGGTGAAAATTCTGTTTTTAGGCACTTTAGGGGGGAGCTAGCAGAGGCAGGTCTTAAGAATAAATACTTGTGTTTGATGACACAAGAAAAGAGGTGGTAAGGTGGCAAGGAGACGCCACTTAGAGTGCATGGAAGTGGCGTCACAAAGGAGCAGTAGGGGGAAGGAGTTCAAGTCGCACTAACAGCATTCAGAAGCTTTACTTTTTTGCGCCTAGGGAGCTAGAGTGGTGGATTCGGCAAGGGCACTTCAAGGATGAGTGTTGAAGGAGTCAAAGTGTTTGAATGGGTGGCCATGAGATGGTGGTGGAGTTTGAATTGGTCAAACCGATTCAAATTGTTGGAGGGGAGTGAAGGTAGGAGAAAATTATGGGATTTGGTGTTGGTGGAGTGGTGGCCGAATGTGGGAAGCTTGAAGTGGGGGGAGAGGATTCAGTTTAGTGCTAGCTTAAGGTGTGCCGAATGTGAGGAAAGAGTCTTTGGTTTTTATTTTTTTTCGGGTTGCCTGGTTCCAGTGTGTGCCGATTTTCTCTAGTGCATCTAAGAGTTCTCCTCATTTTATTTTGGTTACCAAACACCCTTGGCCGAATCTTCCATTACCATCCCCCCTTTCACATTTTACTTCATTTTCTTTTGCTACCTTCTTCACAAGCCGAAACCCTCTGAAGTCACCTCTCTTGCCAAAACTTTGTCACCTTCTTTGCTCTTCTCTTAAACACCATAGCCGAAACATCTTGTGTGTTAATCGGTATCTCGGCTTTAAGCCGAACATCACATAGCAAGGTGCTAGGAATCGTTGGTCAGGGGGGATCTTTGCAATCGGTTCTATTATTAGGTCAAGCGATCTGTAGTCAAGATCCAAGGGGGTTGCTGTTTGCTGAATTAAATCACTCTATTCGGATTCTTAAGGAACGATCAAGCCAGGGAGGGGAGGGTATTCGTAACCCCTATTCCTAAGTTTAAGAAGCGTGCTGTATCGGCGGTTCAAGATTTTCTGCCGGGCTGTGGTATAGAGCCAACGTCTGCCTGGGATAGACAGATAGCCGTCGTCCTTGGTAACGAAAGTGTCGACGTAGAGAGCTTAGTGTTACATGTTATCAAGTGTGTATTACTCACACGTATCTTGTGGTTGTATTATTAACTGTATTGGCTGAAAACTGAAATAGCTAATCTGATAGTCGAGATACCCTTATGGGTAAGGTTGGAGACACCGGGTAAGTTCTTGGATGATGATATTTTTTATTGTATGCATGTATGTTGTTATTAACTGTATCCCATTAAGAGTATGTTGCATTCATATTTGGCATGATGAAGAGAGCATGGGCTTGGGAATTGAATAGAGGAAGAGGTGATAATCAAGTGACTATTGTCACGAGTGGTCTAAGTACCACGGTGGTTGAAACCACGTATGCTTATATTACTGACTTGTCTCGATGGTCTAAGACCACGCGATGGGTTGGCCCCACGTAATCATAAACATATCAGAGATCGTCACGGTGGTCTAAGACCACAGTGTGTTGGCCCCACGATTATATGTATTAGTGACTTTGTCGCGAGTGACTGCTGTCACGAGTGGTCTGGGACCACGGTGGTCATGAACCACAGTGGCATAATGCCACGGGTGTTTTGATGGAGAGCTAGACTGGGTTGGGCTACATTGCATACATGAGACATATGTCGTACTGAGCGAGCTAAGGCCCAGTTTGTGTTTCACGGGGATTTACACACTGAGTCTCGATGACTCACCCCTTTGTTAATTTTGCAGGTAATCGGTAGGTGGCGGGTTTTAGAGCCGGGACAGACTCGATGTGGCCATGCATTGCGAGTTCTCTAGTAAACTCAAACTTTATTTTAAACTTATTTCTATTTTGGGATTTTAATTTGTAATAAGGCCGCTTTAACTTTATTTTTGGGGTTTTGTTTACATGCTGGTTTTATATATGTTATGGATTATCGAAAAGTGGGGTTTTCTTAAAAACATAAATAGAGGTTTTCCAAAAGTTCAACGATTGGATAACAAGCCATAAATAATTTAAAATTGGAATTTTTCTTACCATTACAAATATTATTTCCAAAGATCACGCACCTGAACATTCATTTCGATTATCACCTTTCGAAATTTTCTAAGTTCGGTTTTGGTAAAATAAACCCGTTTTCAGCTCCTAATTAACTTAATGAGAAAATGGTAGAGTATGTGTAGTCAAACAGATTCCTTTGAAAATGGCCTTAACATGGATTCTCCAAACAAAAATAATTTCTCAAATCACGATGTTTTGTCAAAATTTTTAAATCTATTATTCTTGTGAAAACCCAAATTTGGTCGTCACATTTTGACCGGGTTTGGGGTGTTACAATTTTGGTATCAGAGCCTGGTTTTAAAAACTCAGCTGTGGGTATGAGGTTCAAACACGTTTCAAAAGATGGTTTAGAAAATAGTTTAGAAATATACATGTTTTCTGGAAGCATGGGACCTGAGTCTCCGGCACCAAATCCGCACGGTAAGTCTCCTGACTATTAATTGTTAATATGAAGTAAGTGTAATATGCTATGATTACTTATACTGAGAAATGCAACTCTAGAGACTGAAACCTTAGGTATGTATGAATTGGCGAGAATTACTCATAATGCTATTCTCATAAGACTGCTCTGTAATAAAACGGTGGAAGAAAACACTAACTCATAAAACTTTTAATCATATTAAATCGCATTAGTAGTAATGAGTACTAGAGGACGTGGACGCGGTATTCGAGGCCGTGGAACAGGCCGAGATGTTGGGGCTGAGCCTTCATAATCTGGGCATGGGCCGGAAGATGAGATGCCAGCATCACCAGTGGCGGAAGCAGAATTTCAGGACCAAACTGGTGGAGGCGATGCGGTGTCTCAGGCTATGTTGCGCGTCTTGGAAAGAGTTGCTGGAGCGAGCACAGGATCAGTGGCTCAAAAATCTATGTCGGAGCGACTTCGAGCCAATAAGGCTGAGGTGTTTAGGGGTATTTTTGGTGTGGCTCCTAATGTAGCCGAGTACTGGTTAGAAGCGGTGGAACAGATTATGGATGATCTTGACTGCACCGCTGAAGAGAAACTGAAAGGAGTTTTGTCTCTTCTCCGAGATGAGGCTTACCAATGGTGGCTCACGGTTAGAGATGGTACAAACAAATGCATCGCATTAATCGGGATTTCTTTAAGTCTGCGTTCCAGGGGAAATACATTGGGTCGAGCTATGTGGACGCTCAGCGGAAGGCATTCCTTAATTTGGTTCAGGGGAGTAAGACAGTAGCCGAGTATGAGGCGAAATTCCTACGTCTTAGCCGCTATGCCCGGGGAATTTTGTCCATAGATCATGAGCATTGTGTTCGTTTTGAAGATGGTTTGAGGGATGAGTTGCGAGTACTGATAGCTCCGCAACGGGAAAGGGAATTCGTCATTTTGGTTGAGAAGGTTAAGATAGCCGAAGAGGCAAAGTGATCTGAAAGGCATAATCAGGATAGGGACAAGGGTAGGAATAAGAGAAGCTTTGGACCGTCAAGATCTACTGGAAATTTTCAAAAGAGGCCTAGGTTGGATGGGCCGGGTCAAGTTGCGAGGCCCGTTGTTGCCGGTCGGCCACAGTAATGTGCTACATGTGGGAAGTTTCATTTAGGAGAGTGCTGGGTAAGAAATAATGGATGCTACAGATGTGGATCAGTAGATCATCGGGTAAGGGATTATCCATAAGAGCCAAACAGAACGCGGCCAGTGGGCCAGAATTATGTTCAGCCTGGTAGAGGTGGTCAGCAGCCACAGAGAGGTCGTGGTCCGGCCAGAGGTGGAAATGGTTTTGGTCATGGACGTGGAGCACCGGGCAGAGGTGCTGGGAACACGGATGCAAGACAGCCTGGGTTGGTCTATGCACTAGACGCGAGAGGAGGACGATGCACGCACGTCATAACCGGTATGTTCCTTATTTACGGATTACCTTTTCAGATCGATTGATGTTGGGTCAACACATTCCTATGTTGCTAGTACTGTGTCTGGAACTCTGAACATAGACTCTGAGATTGCTTCTAGGGAGATGACTATACTTATCCCTTTAGGACAATCTGTAGTGGTGAACAAACTCTTTAGAAGTGTGCCTCTAGAAGTACAATGGATGGTTTTCCATTGTTTGATGGAAGCTGCCGTTCGGCGAAGTTCGATTTGATTTTAGGTATGGGTGGTTAGTGAGATATCGAGCAAACTTGGATTGTCTTTGCTAAACGCATGGTGTTAAGGACTCCTGAGGATAACGAAGTCTTAGTGATAGGCGAAAGGAGGAACTACTTGTCCAATGTAGTGTCTATTTTAAAGGCTAAAAGAATAGTGAGAAAAGGATGCGAGGCGTTCATAACTTTTGTCAGTACTTTGGAGGCAAAGGAGTTGACTGTAAAGGATGTTAGGACAGTGGGGGAATTCTCTGATGTTTTTCCAGAAGAACTTCCAGGGTTACCTCTGGATCGTGAGGTGGAATTCGGTATTGATCTTCTTCTGGGACAGTGCCAGTGTCTATTGCCCCATATTGAATGGCGCTGAAGGAGTTGGTGGAACTGAAAGCCCAAATTCAGGAGCTGTTGGACCGGGGTTTTATCCGACCCAGTGTGTCACCTTGGGGAGCGCTGGTGCTATTTGTTAAGAAGAAGGACGGGTCGATGCGGATGTGCATTGATTATAGGCAACTAAATAAGCTAACGATTAAGAACAAGTACCCGTTGCCTAGGATAGACGATCTGTTCGATCAGTTGCGAGGCACTTCGGTCTTTTCAAAGATAGATTTGAGGTCAGGTTATCACCAGCTTAAGGTCAATGAGGCAGATATTCATAAGACAGCTTTCCGAACTCGTTATGGTCACTACGAGTTCTTGGTGATACTGTTTGGGTTGACGAATGCACCAGCTGCGTTCATGGACATGATGAACTGAGTATTCCAACCCCATCTGGACTGGTTTTTCGTGGTGTTCATAGACGATATTTTGGTCTATTCAAGTTCAGAAGAGGAACATGATTCACATCTTCGGGAGGTTCTGCAGATTCTATGAGAAAAATAGTTGTACGCCAAATTCAGTAAGTGTGAATTCGGCCGAGGAAGTTACCTTTCGGGACATGTTGTGTCCACGAGCGAATTAGGGTTGATCCCGTAAAATTGAGGCCGTGTTGGACTCGAAACCGCCTAAGTCTGTGGCAGAAATTTAAAGTTTTCTTGGGTTAGCTGGGTACTACAGAAGGTTTGTTGAGGGGTTCTCACTAATAGCTGCATCGTTAACCAAGTTGTTACGGAAAGGGGTACCGTTTGTCTGGTCAGATAAGCAGTAGGAAAGTTTTGAGAAGTTTAAGAGGATCTTGACTGAGGCTCCAGTGTTGATTCAGCCTGAGGCTGGGAAGGAGTTTATTGTTTACTGCAATGCGTCACACACGGGGTTAGGATGTGTGTTGATGCAAGAGGGGAAGGTGGTAGCATATGCGTCTCGGCAGTTGAGACCGCATGAAGTGAATTATCCCAAGCATGATCTGGAGTTAGCCGCGGTGGTGTTTGCTCTGAAGATTTGGAGACATTACCTGTACGGAGAGAAGTCCATTATCTACACCGACCATAAGAGCCTAAAATATCTCCTTACCCAGAAGGAGTTGAATTTAAGGCAGCGAAGGTGGGTTGAATTGCTAAAGGACTATGATTGTTCAATTGAGTACCACCCAGGTAAAGCTAACGTTGTGGCAGACGCGTTGAGTCGTAAAGTGATATCAGACTTGAGGGTAATGTTCGCCTATCTCAGCTTGTATGATGATGGAAGTGTGCTAGCTGAACTGCAGGTGAAGCCTTCTTGGGTCAGTCGGATAAAGGAGAAACAGTTATTAGATGAATCGCTAAGCCCTAAATTTTAGCTAGTGGCAGGTGGTGAGACAGAAGATTTCAGTGTAAACAGTGATGGGGTATTATGCTTTCGAGGAAAGGCTTGTATGCCGAGGGATTCCGAATTGAGGCAGAAGATTCTTTAGGAAGCTCATAGTAGCCCATATGCTATGCATCCTGGCGGGAGTAAGATGTATCGGGATTTGCGTGAACAGTTTTGGTGGCCGAGTCTGAAGTAAGAGGTTACCGAGTTTGTGGGTAGGTGCCTGACGTGTCAGCAGGTAAAGGCAGAACATCAGTTACCTTCAGGGTTGCTACAGCCAGTAAAGATTCCACTTTGGAAGTGGGAAAGGATAACGATGGACTTTGTGAGTGGGCTACCCCTTACGCCTACGAAGAAAGATTCAGTGTGGGTAATTGTGGATCGGTTGACGAAGTCCGCTCACTTCATACCAGTTCGGGTTGATTATTCACTACAGAAGTTAGCCAAGCTTTATGTAGCAGAAATTGTGAGGTTGCATGGGGTACCGTGTTCGTCATCATATCGCATGCAGACCCCGTGTTTACGTCTAGGTTCGGAAGGCGTTGCATCAAGCGTTGGGTAGAAGACTGGATTTCAGCACAGCGTTTCATCCACAGACTGATGGTCAGTCTGAGAGGGTAATTCAGATCTTAGAAGACATGTTGAGAGGTTGTGTTATTGACTTCAGGGGTAGTTGGGAGGAGTTTACTACATTTGGCGAGAATTCGCGTACAATAACAGCTATCAATCCAGTATTCAGATGGCACCCTATGAAGCGTTATATGGTCGGAAGTGTCGCACTCCTACTTGCTGGACAGAGTTGGGTGAGCGACAGTTGTTGGGTCAAGAATTGGTTGCGGAAATAGAGGAAAAGGTTAAGTTGATTCGGACTCGGTTAAAGGAAGTTTCTGATAGGCAGAAGTCTTATGCGGATCTGAAGCGTAAGGATATAGAATTTTCAGTGGGTGATCGGGTTTTCCTAAAAGTTTCACCGTGGAAAAAAGTCCTAAGGTTTGGACGGAAGGGCAAGTTGAACCCTAGGTTCATCGGGCCTTATCGTGTGTTGAAGCGTGTGGGACCAGAAGCTTATCAGCTCCAGTTACCTGCAGAATTGGGGCAGATTCATGATGTATTCCATGTCTCAATGTTAAGGCGCTACCGTTCGGATCCATCTCATATACTGCCACTGGAGGAAATCGAAGTAAGACCTGATTTATCCTTTGAGGAGGAACCAGTTCAAATCCTAGACCGAGATGTTAAGGTGTTGCGGAGAAAGACGGTTCCGTTGGTTAAAGTGTTGTGGCAGAATCACGGTTCAGAGGAAGCCACGTGGGAGCCAGAGGATGTGATGCGACAGCAATACCCTCATCTCTTTTGACCAGGTAAATTTTGAGGCCGAAATTTCTTTAAGGGGGTAGAATTGTAACATCCTGGAATTAGGGGCTCTGCATTATTTTGTGTTGTTGTGTGTTTGGCATGTCTTGTTGTTATTTTGGTGTGTTTGGGGGTCCCGGCAAGGCTCGGGGTAAAGCTTGAGCCTTGGTGAAAATTCTGTTTTTAGGCACTTTAGGGGGGAGCTAACAGAGGCAGGTCTTAAGAATAAATACTTGTGTTTGATGACACAAGAAAAGAGGTGGTAAGATGGCAAGGAGACGCCACTTAGAGTGCATGGAAGTGGCGTCACAAAGGAGCAGCAGGGGGAAGGAGTTCAAGTCGCACTAACAGCATTCAGAAGCTTTATTTTTTTGCGCCTAGGGAGCTAGAGTGGTGGATTCGACAAGGGCTCTTCAAGGATGAGTGTTGAAGGAGTCAAAGTGTTTTAATGGGTGGCCATGATATGGTGGTGGAGTTTGAATTGGTCAAACCGATTCAAATTGTTGGAGGGGAGTGAAGGTAGGAGAAAATTATGGGATTTGGTGTTGCTGGAGTGGTGGCCGAATGTGGGAAGCTTGAAGTGGGGGGAGAGGATTCGGTTTAGTGCTAGCTTGAGGTGTGCCGAATGTGAGGAGAGAGTCTTTGGTTTTTATTTTTTTCGGGTGTCCTGGTTCTAGTGTGTGCCGATTTTCTCTAGTGCATCTAAGAGTTCTCCTCATTTCATTTTGCTTACCAAACACCCTTGGCCGAATCTTCCATTACCATCCCCCCTTTCACATTTTGGTTTCATTTTCTTTTGCTACCTTCTTCACAAGCCGAAACCCTTGAAGTCACCTCTCTTGCTAAAACTTTGTCACCTTCTTTACTCTTCTCTTAAACACCATAGCCGAAACATCTTGTGTGTTAATCGGTATCTCGGTTTTAAGCCGAGCATCACATAGGAAGGTGCTAGCAATCGTTGGTCAGGGGGGATCTTTGCAATCGGTTCTATTGTTAAGTCAAGCGATTTGTAATCAAGATCCAAGGGGGTTGCTGTTTGCTGAATTAAATCACTCTATTCGGATTCTTAAGGAACGATCAAGCCAGGGAGGGGAGCGTATTCGTAACCCCTATTCCTAAGTTTAAGAAGCGTGCTGTATCGGCGGTTCAAGATTTTTCGCCGGGCTGTGGTAGAGAGCCGACGTCTGCCTGGGATAGACAGATAGCCGTCGTCCTTGGTAACGAAAGTGTCGACGTAGAGAGCTTAGTGTTACACGTTATCAAGTGTGTATTACTCACACGTATCTTGTGGTTGTATTATTAACTGTATTGGCTGAAAACTGAAATAGCTAATCTGATAGTCGAGATACCCTTATGGGTAAGGTTGGAGACACCGGGTAAGTTCTTCGATGATGATATTTTTTATTGTATGCATGTATGTTGTTATTAACTGTATCCCATTAAGAGTATGTTGCATTCATATTTGGCATGATGAAGAGAGCATGGGCTTGGGAATTGAATAGAGGAAGAGGTGATAATCAAGTGACTATTGTCACGAGTGGTCTAAGTACCACGGTGGTTGAAACCACGTATGCTTATATTACTGACTTGTCTCGATGGTCTAAGACCACAGTGGGTTGGCCCCACGTAATCATAAACATATCAGAGATCGTCACGGTGGTCTAAGACCACAGTGTGTTGGCCCCATGATTATATGTATTAGTGACTTTGTCGCGAGTGACTGCTGTCACGAGTGGTCTGGGACCACGATGGTCATGAACCACAGTGGCATAATGCCACGGGTGTTTTGATGGAGAGCTAGACTGGGTTGGGCTACATTGCATACATGAGACATATGTCGTACTGAGCGAGCTAAGGCCCAGTTTGTGTTTCACGGGATTTACACACCGAGTCTCGATGACTCACCCTTTGTTAATTTGCAGTGTAATCGGTAGGTGGCGGGTTTTAGAGCGGGATGACTCGATGTGGCCATGCATTGCGAGTTCTCTAGTAAACTCAAACTTTATTTTAAACTTATTTCTATTTTGGGATTTTAATTTGTAATAAGGCCGCTTTAACTTTATTTTTGGGGTTTTGTTTACATCTTTGGTTTTATATATGTTATGGATTATCGAAAAGTGGGGTTTTCTTAAAAACATAAATAGAGGTTTTCCAAAAGTTCAACGATTGGATAACAAGCCATAAATAATTTAAAATTGGAATTTTTCTTACCATTACAAATATTATTTCCAAAGATCACGCACCTGAACATTCATTTCGATTATCACCTTTCGAAATTTTCTAAGTTCGGTTTTGGTAAAATAAACCCGTTTTCAGCTCCTAATTAACTTAATGAGAAATTTGTAGAGTATGTGTAGTCAAACAGATTCCTTTGAAAATGGCCTTAACATGGATTCTCCAAACAAAAATAATTTCTCAAATCACGATGTTTTGTCAAAATTTTTAAATCTATTATTCTTGTGACAACCCAGATTTGGTCGTAACGTTTTGACCGGGTTTGGGGTGTTACAATTCTACAGCAACGAGTTGAAGAGAGTGAGGATCCCGAAGAAGCAGAAGATGATCCCACAGAGATCCCGCCAGAGCAATCAACTGAAGTCCCCAGTGAGGCAGAACCAATGGAACCAGAAGCTGAACTTGATATTGAGACCTCAATGTTTGGAGCTCCACCGCCTAGCCCAGATCTTCGTGATGAGCTGTTAAAGCTGATGGAATTAATGCAACATATGGAATGGCAGCAACAAGCCTACTGGAGATACTCAAAAAATAAGGGATGACTCGATGAGGAGTGCCCTCAAGAAAATTTATAATGACCAATTTATTTTTGTGCCTGAGTTTCCAGATTTCATATTTGAACCATGGATTTCATCATCGAAGAGGGAGCAAGGCGATTCATGCAAAGGCAATACTGATGGAGCAAAAGATGAGTCGAACTCGGAAGGATCGGCAAACAAATAAACAAAGGGAGGACTTCAACTTTAGTTTATTTTTATTCTTAAGTTATTTTAGGATTAGGTTAATTAGGAATTTTTATTTTTTCACAATAAAAAAAAAGATAGGAATCATGAATAAAATCTGAACAAATCCAAAAGTGTAACACCCCAAACCCGGTCCATAAGTTTCCACCAGATCTAGTATGCTATGGGTTGTACGTTGAAAACTTTTGCTAAGTTGGTTTTAGTAAATCATAAGTTATTAGGCAAAATTCGAATAAACAAGTGACTTTTAAAAAGAAAACCTTGTATTATTATTATTTTGAATAATAAAAACTTTGACAAAGTTCTATAAGTTGCAAATATTAAAAACTAAGTAGTGAGTATAAACTATGGGGCCTTATTACATAAATGTTCTCAAAATTAAAAACTTAAGGAAAAACTGAAATAATCTATAGGAATAAAAACTTGATGGCCCCTCGAGTCCGCCTTTACTCCCATGTCCACGATCTACTGCTCATCTGCAAAGTTGGGGAAAAATAATAGGGTGAGTCACCAAGACTCAGTGTGTAAATCCCGAAAACACATCAAAGGCTTGGCCCACAAACACATTATGGCCTTGGCCCGTATACAAGGGTAACTATATATGCATCATGGCCCATCCCAGCCTAGAAATCCATCCTCTACACACCAACCCGTACCAACCATCACACCTTGGGGATTTCTACAATCAACCCTCCAACCGCTACATACCATATCGACAGCTGTGCTGCCTGTCTTAAAGACCGATCATTGTGTGACCTATGTGGCAAAGCCACCGATCGCCATGCGACCTTAATAATACATCTTAGCATTTCGACAGCTGAGCTGCCTGTCATAAAGACCGATCACTATGTGACCTATGTGGCAAAGCCACCGATCGCTATGCGACCTTCTTCCCCTTCATCATATCAATCCCATCCCATGCATACATACATGCAGAATCAAAACAATATACTACCTAAAAGTTCATAGTCTATCACATACATCGATACACATAGAGAAGTTTCTATGCTTACGTACCTTGCATCCCTTGCCTACCCTTTTTGGGTAATCCGACTGTCTATACTGACCTTTTTTCCGGCTTTTAGCCCATAACATATATTTAGTACTGATTACTATCTGACCTTTTTCGGCTTTTAGCCCATAACATATATTTAGTACAGATTAATTAGTGTGTTAGAGATCTACACACACGACATGATTAGAACGACACTCTCTATGTCGACACTATCGTAAGTCGATTCAGCTGCTACTTGCCTAAGGTGTTGTTCAGAAGCCGGTCCACAACCTGGTGGCCAATCCCGTACTGCTGACACAACTCGTTTCTTAAACTTAGGGATTCTCTCCTTTGCCTGATCCATATTTAATTCCATCACAAGTCCTTGTCAGAACTACTATCACAACATATGATCGTTAATCCACATCATAAAGTTAAGATCTCGCATGCGATGAACGAATCTAGTGAAAATCTAGGGAAAATCACCTTACCTTAAAATCACGAAATTGGAGACTAGCGATTTTCGGGTTTTAAATCTAGATGATTAGGTTTCCTTCAAATCCCGGAATGCCGCCCAAACGCAAAAGAGAGGAAATATTAGCTTTATTCGGCAGCCTTAACAACCAAGTGGCCATTCGGCCTTGTCTCTTAAAAACCGAAAGAGAGATTGAAGAGATAGGAAAATCGGCACTCACCTTAACGCAGAGAATTCGACTACCCCTTAGAGATTTCGGCTTTTTGAAAAGATCAGAAGAGAAGATGATTCGAAGAAATCTATAGAGATTCGACTTTTAGAAGAAAGAAGAGAAAAGAATAATGGAGTTTTCAGCTTTCGGCTTTTTAGAAGAAAGAAAAGAAGAGAATAATGGAGTTTTCGGCTTTTAGAAGAAAGAAGAGAATAATGGAGTTTTCGGCTTTTAGGAGAAAGAAGAGAAAAGAATAATGGGGTTTTCGACTTTTAGAAGAAAGAAGAGAAAGAAAAGGTGGAAACCCTAAATGCCGAAAAATAAAAAAGAGAACCCTCCCTATTTATAGAAATTTCGGCACTCACCTATGAAAAATCGAAAGTGCCTTTCCTGATAACTAAAAATTAAAAAAATAAAAAGGGAAAATTTTGCACCCCTTTTTCCATAAAGAAACCGATTTCTTCACTTCTCTAGGTGATGGAATTTCGGCCAACTCCTAGCCTTGTACATAGCTCCTATCTTTTCTCTTTTTTTTTCCTTCCATATTATCAACTATATTATCTACATTATCCCATTCACATAAATCCTCCTATTTTTGAGCCCTGTTGCCATCCACTCTACCTAACCCTAATGCCGAAATTTAGCTAGCTTAAATTAAAAGAGTTGGGCTCCATGTAACTTAAATTTGGGCCCCTTACTCCCTTGTGTGGCGTCACCTCCTTGCTCCCTAAGTGGCGCCACTGACCACTAGGCCACAAGCTGATTTTGATATTTTAAACTCAGATACCACCTTTTAAACCCTATAGTGCCCAAACAAAAATTTAACTAAGGCATCAGCCCAATCCTGAGCCCAATTTGGACCCCTAATGCTCAAATTAACTCATTACACATATTCACCCATTAAATGCATAGGCCCAAAAATTCAGGATGTTACAGTTCTACCCCCCTTAAAGAAATTTCGTCCTCGAAATTTCCAACTAACTACTAATCGTACTACCCAAGTCTCACCACTATGCTTCCGCTGCGCACTCTAATTTAATAATATATAACCGTTGCACGCATACAGTTTCTATACCCAAAAATATAGCATCCACACAAAACATACCCGACTTAATGGTGATTAAACAATCCCGAGCCTTATGCATCTTAAACACATTCCTGACTTCCTCCAACATTCACCCGGATGATGCCTTCCGCAATATTCGTAAACCCGAAAGTTTGGACGTACCTTAACATGCTTCATAGAACGAGACTACAACCCTAGAAAACTACGATCCCTTTTTTTTCCTACAGTCCACGCACCCAACCTGAAATGTTTCACCGATTTCTTTAACCTCCTTCAGTACCTCCCTAACTAGTCGAGTCAAGACATCACCCTAATACTTCCACGGCCTCTGGCCGCACCTCTTCTTCCTCTCCTAGCACTCATCGTCGATTCTCGTAGTATCTGAATTAGAAATTTTATGAACTATTAATTTATTTCACTGGTTAACCACGAACAATCTTATGGAAAGTAGTTTTAAGAGTGGTTCGTTCGAATTCGAACCTATCTACAGTTTCAGTCTCAAGTTTATCTCCTAATTCTAGAAACCACATACATCAACCCGCATACAGCAACCACACAAGTAGCATCCATGCACACACATTCATCGCATAAGGTTTTTTTTCCGTCATTCCTCTACCCAGGGGTATTTCCGTAGTTTTGCCCTACAGGGTATTTTCCAAAATAAAGTGTCTTGGTGATTTTCTCAAAATAGGGTATCTTGGTGTTGTTGTTGTTTTCATTTTTTTAGCAAGGGTATTTTGGAAAATTTAATTTTTCAAACCGGGTCACATTTGTAAATCTAGGGGTTTTCGGGTAAATTTACAAATCATGGGTATTTTATAAAATCACGGTTGTTTGGAAATTTTTACAAATCAAGTGTATTTTGGAAATTTTACAAAACTTGGGGGTATTTTGGTTGCAAAATATGGTGGCTGGTCCCTTTCGGGTTTTAATTATAGATTTTGGCCCGACAACAAATCCTCGTGGCTAAGGTGAACAGTCATCGCGCACTGTGGGATTCCAAAGAATAGGAGGTGAGTCACTAGGATCGCTTAAATACCAAGCTCTTCCTGAATCCAATCCTAGACAAGCGTATGCCTGTTGCCACACCCTAATCTCGCGACTTGTTCACAGGTTTGTTTGGTTGGATTAAATCTTATGAATTTAGAGAGTTGTTTAAACAAAGCCTAAATTCCATCAATGTCTAATATACTACCCTACGTCCATCAAGCCCAACATACATATCACATCCAAAAGTTTAGAATACTTACCTGCGTGGATCGGGTGCCGGTAGACTCGAAGGCCATTTCTCACCCCAAACTTTTCCAAATTCTTATCAACTTTAAAATAGTACTAGACCCATTTCACAGCCCGAGTTTTGAACTAGGCTCTGATACCAAAATGTAACACCCCAAACCCGGCCCATAAGTTTCGACCAGATCTGGTATGCTACGGGTTGTACATTGAAAACTTTTGCTAAGTTGGTTTTAGTAAATCATAAGTTATTAGGCAAAATTCGAATAAACAAGTGACTTTTAAAAAGAAAACCTTGTATTATTATTATTTTGAATAATAAAACCTTTGACAAAGTTCCATAAGTTGCAAATATTAAAAACTAAGTAGTGAGTATAAACTATGGGGCCTTATTACATAAATGTTTCCAAAATAAAAAACTTAAGGAAAAATCGAAATAATCTATTGGAATAAAAACTTGATGGCCCCTCGAGTCCGCCTTTGCTCCCATGTCCACGATCTACTGCTCATCTGCAAAGTTCGGGAAAAATAATAGGGTGAGTCACCAAGACTCAGTGTGTAAATCCCGAAAACACATCAAAGGCTTGGCCCACAAACACATTATGGCCTTGGCCCGTATACAAGGGTAACTATATATGCATCATGGCCCATCCCAAACCTAGAAATCCATCCTCTACACACCAACCCGCACCAACCATCACACCTTGGGGATTTCTACAATCAACCCTCCAATCGATACACACCATATCGACAACTGTGTTGCCTGTCTTAAAGACCGATCACTGTGTGACCTATGTGGCAAAGCCACCGATCGCCATGCGACCTTAATAATACATCGTAGCATTTTGACAATTTGAGCTTACTGTCATAAAGACTCCGATCACTATGTGTCCTATGTGGCAAAGCCACCGATCGCTATGCGACCTTCTTCCCCTTCATCATATTAATCCCATCCCATACATACATACATGCAGAATCAAAATAATATACTACCTAAAAGTTCATAGTCTATCACATACATCGATACACATAGAGAAGTTTCTATGATTACGTACCTTGCATCCCTTGCCTACCCTTATTGGGTAATTCGATTGTCTATACTGACCTTTTTCCTAGCTTTTAGCCCATAACATATATTTAGTACTGATTACTATACTGACTTTTTTTTGGCTTTTAGCCCATAACATATATTTAGTACAGATTAATTAGTGTGTTAGAGATCTACACACTGATTACCGTTAGAACGACACTCTCTATGTCGACACTATCGAAGTTGATACAACCGCTACTTGCCTAAGGTGTTGTTCGTAAGCCGGTCCACAACACGGTGGCCAATCCCGCATCGGGCCGACATACACTCGTTTCTTAAACTTAGGATTCTCTCCTTTGCCCGATCCATATTTAATTCCATCACAAGTCCTTGTCGAACTACTATCACAACATATGATCGTTAATCCACATCATAAAGTTAAGATCTCGCATGCGATGAACGAATCTAGTGAAAATCTAGGGAAAATCACCTTACCTTAAAATCCCGAAATTGGAGACTAACAATTTCCGGCTTTTAAATCTAGATGATCAGGTTTCTTTCAAATCCCAGAATGCCGTCCAAACGCAAAAGAGAGGAAATATTAGCTTCATTCGACAGCCTTAACAACCAAGTGGCCATTCGGCCTTGTCTCTTAAAAACCGAAAGAGAGATTAAAGAGATAGGAAAACCGGCACTCACCTTAACGCAGAGAATTTGACTACCCCTTAGAGATTTCGGCTTTTTGAGAAGATCAGAAGGGAAGATGATTCGAAGAAATCTATAGAGATTCGGCTTTTAAAAGAAAGAAAAGAAAAGAATAATGGAGTTTTCAGCTTTCGGCTTTTTAGAAGAAAGAAGAGAAGAGAATAATGGAGTTTTCGGCTTTTAGAAGAAAGAAGAGAATAATGGAGTTTTCGGCTTTTAAGAGAAAGAAGAGAAAAGAATAATGGGGTTTTCGGCTTTTAGAAGAAATAAGAGAAAGAAAAGGTGGAAACCCTATATGCCGAAAAATGAAGAAGAGAACCCTCCCTATTTATAGAAATTTCGGCACTCACCTATGAAAAACCGAAAGTGCCCTTCCCGATAACTAAAAATTAATCAAATAAAAGGGAAAATTCGCACCCCTTTTCCATAAAGAAACCGATTTCTTCACTTCTCTAGGTGATGGAATTTCGGCCAACTCCTAGCCTTGTAGATAGCTCCTATCTTTTCTCTTTTTTTTCCTTCCATATTATCAACTATATTATCTACATTATCCCATTCAAATAAATCCTCCTATTTTTGAGCCTTGTTGCCGTCCACTCTACCTAACCCTAATGCCGAAATTTAGCTAACTTAAATTAAAAGAGTTGGGCTCCTTGTAACTTAAATTTGGGCCCCTTACTCCCTTGTGTGGCGTCACCTCCTTGCTCCCTAAGTGGCGCCACTGACCATTGGGCCACAAGCCCATTTTGATATTTTAAACTCAGGTACCACCTTTTAAACCCTATAGTGCCCAAACAAAAATTTAACTAAGGCTTCAGCCCAATCTTGAGCCCAATTTGGGCCCCTAATGCTCAAATTAACTCATTACACATATTCACCCATTAAATGCATAGGCCCAAAAATTCAGGATGTTACAGTTCTACCCCCCTTAAAGAAATTTCGTCCTCGAAATTTCCAACTAACTACTAATCGTACTACCCAAGTCTCACCACTATGCTTCCGCTACGCACTCTAATTTAATAATATATAACCATTGCACGCATATAGTTTCTATACCAAAAAATATAGCATCCACACAAAACATACCTGACTTAATGGTGATTGAGCAATCCCGAGCCTTATGCTCCTCAGACCCGCATCTTAAACACGTTCATGACTTCCTCCAACATTCACCCGGATGACGCCTTCCGCAATATTCGTAAACCCGAAAGTTTGGACATACCTTAACATGCTTCACAGAACGAGACTGCAACCCTAGAAAACTACAATCCCTTTTTTTCTTACAGTCCACGCACCCAACCTGAAATGTTTAACCGATTTCTTTAACCTCCTTCGCACCTCCCTAACTACCCGAGTCAAGACATCGGGCCCCTAATACTTCCACGGCCTCGGCCGTGGGCCTCTTCTTCCTCTCCTAGCGCATCATCATCGATTCTCGTAGTATCCGAATTAGAAATTTTATGAACTATTAATTTCTTTCACTGATTAACCACGAACAATCTTATGGAAAGTAGTTTTAAGAGTGGTTCTTTCGAATTCGAACCTATCTACAGTTTCACTCTCAAGTTTATCTCCTAATTCTAGAAACCACATACATCAACCCGCATACATCAATCACACAAGTAGCATCCATGCACACACATTCATCGCATAAGGTTTTTTTTTTTCCGTCATTCCTCTACCCAGGGGTATTTCCGTAGTTTTGCCCTACAGGGTATTTTCCAAAATAAAGTGTCTTGGTGATTTTCTCAAAATAGGGTATCTTGGTGTTGTTGTTGTTTTTGTTTTTTTTAGCAGGGGTATTTTGGAAAATTTAATTTTTTAAAACCGGGTCACATTTGTAAATCTAGGGGTTTTCGGGTAAATTTGCAAAACATGGGTATTTTATAAAATCACGGTTGTTTGGAAATTTTCACAAATCAAGTGTATTTTGGAAATTTTACAAAACTTGAGGGTATTTTGGTTTCGAAATAGGGTGGCTGGTCCCTTTCGGGTTTTAATTATAGATTTTGGCCCGTCAACAAATCCTCGTGGCTAAGGTGAAACATCACTGCGCACTGCAGTAGGATTCCAAATGAATAGGAGGTGAGTCACTAGGACTGCTTAAATACCAAGCTCTTCCTGAATCCAATCCTAGACATGCGTATGCCTGTTGCCACACCCTAATCTCGCGACTTGTTCACAGGTTTGTTTGGTTGGATTAAATCTTATGAATTTAGGGAGTTGTTTAAACTAAGCCTAAAGTCCATCAATGTCTAATATACTAGCCTACGTCTATCACGCCCATCAAGCCCAACATACATATCACATCCAAAAGTTTAGAATACTTACATGCGTGGATCGGGTGTCGGTAGACTCGAAGGCCATTTCTCAACCCAAACTTTTCCAAATTCTTATCAACTTTAAAACAAGATTAGACTCATTTCACGGCCTCGAGTTTTGAACTGGGCTCGATATAAAAATGTAACACCCCAAACCCGGCCCATAAGTTTCGACCAGATCTGGTATGCTACGGGTTGTATGTCGAAAACTTTTGCTAAGTTGGTTTTAGTAAATCATAAGTTATTAGGCAAAATTCGAATAAACAAGTGACTTTTAAAAAGAAAACCTTGTATTATTATTATTTTGAATAATAAAACCTTTGACAAAGTTCCATAAGTTGCAAATATTAAAAACTAAGTAGTGAGTATAAACTATGGGGCCTTATTACATAAATGTTTCCAAAATTAAAAACTTAAGGAAAAACTGAAATAATCTATAAGAATAAAAACTTGATGGCCCCTCGAGTCCGCCTTTGCTCCCATGTCCACGATCTACTGCTCATCTGCAAAGTTAGGGAAAAATAATAGGGTGAGTCACCAAGATTCAGTGTGTAAATCCCGAAAACACATCAAAGGCTTGGCCCACAAACACATTATGGCCTTGGCCCGTATACAAGGGTAACTATATATGCATCATGGCCCATCCCAGCCTAGAAATCCATCCTCTACACACCAACCCGTACCAACTATCACACCTTGGGGATTTCTACAATCAACCCTCCAACCGCTACACACCATATCGACAGCTGTGCTGCCTGTCTTAAAGACCGATCACTGTGTGACCGATGTGGGAAAGCCACCGATCGCCATGCGACCTTAATAATACATCGTAGCATTTTGACAGTTGAGCTGCCTGTCATAAAGACCGATCACTATGTGACCTATGTGGCAAAGATACCGATCGCTATTCGACCTTCTTCCCCTTCATCATATCAATCCCATCCCATGCATACATACATGCAGAATCAAAACAATATACTACCTAAAAGTTCACAGTCTATCACATACATCAATACATATAGAGAAGTTTCTATGATTACGTACCTGGCATCCCTTGCCTACCCTTATTGGGTAATCCGACTGTCTATACAGCCTTTTTCTGGCTTTTAGCCCATAACATATATTAAGTACAGATTACTATACAGCCTTTTTCTGGCTTTTAGCCCATAACATATATTTAGTACAATTAATTAGTGTGTTAGAGATCTACACACCTGATCACTGTTAGAACGACACTCTCTATGTCGACACTATCAGAAGTCGATACAACTGCTACTTGCCTAAGGTGTTGTTCAGAAGCCGGTCCACAACCTGGTGGCCAATCCCGCATCACGACACAACTCGTTTCTTAAACTTTAGGATTCTCTCCTTTGCTCGATCCATATTTAATTCCATCACAAGTCCTTGCCGTAACTACTATCACAACATATGATCGTTAATCCACATCATAAAGTTAAGATCTCGCCATGCGATGAACGAATCTAGTGAAAATCTAGGAAAATCACCTTACCTTAAAATCCCGAAATTGGAGACTAGCGATTTACGGGTTTTAAATCTAGATGATCAAAGTTTCCTTCAAATCCCGGAATGCCACCAAATGTAAAAGAGAGGAAATATTAGCTTCATTCGGCAATTTTTAACAACCAAGTGGCCATTCGGCCTCGTCTCTTAAAAATCGAAAGAGAGATTGAAGAGATAGGAAAATTGGCACTCACCTTAACGCAGAGAATTCGACTACCCCTTAGAGATTCCGGCTTTTTAAGAAGATCAGAAGAGAAGATGATTCGAAGAAATCTATAGAGATTCAGCTTTTAGAAAAAAAAAAAGAGAAAAGAATAATGGAGTTTTCGGCTTTCGGCTTTTTAGAAGAAAGAAGAGAAGAGAATAATAGAGTTTTCGGCTTTTAGAAGAAAGAAGAGAATAATGGAGTTTTCAGCTTTTAGGAGAAAGAAGAGAAAAGAATAATGGGGTTTTCGGCTTTTAGAAGAAAGAAGAGAAAGAAAAGGTAGAAACCCTAAATGCCAAAAAATAAAGAAGAGAACCCTCCCTATTTATAGAAATTTCGGCACTCACCTATGAAAAATCGAAAGTGCCCTTCCTGATAACTAAAAATTAATCAAATAAAAAGGGAAAATTCGGCACCCCCTTTTCCATAAAGAAACCGATTTCTTCACTTCTCTAGGTGATGGAATTTCGGCCAACTCCTAGCCTTGTACATAGCTCCTATCTTTTCTCTTTTTTTTTTCCTTCCATATTATCAACTATATTATCTACATTATCCCATTCACATAAATCCTCCTATTTTTGAGCCTTGTTGCCGTCCACTCTACCTAACCCTAATGCCAAAATTTAGCTAACTTAAATTAAAAGAGTTGGGCTCCATGTAACTTAAATTTGGGCCCCTTACTCCCTTGTGTGGCGTCACCTCCTTGCTCCCTAAGTGGCGCCACTGACCATTGGGCCACAAGCCCATTTTGATATTTTAAACTCAGATACCACCTTTTAAACCCTATAGTGCCCAAACAAAAATTTAACTAAGGCTTCAGCCCAATCCTGAGCCCAATTTGGACCCCTAATGCTCAAATTAACTCATTACACATATTCACCCATTAAATGCATAGGCCCAAAAATTCAGGATGTTACACAAAGGCTAAAGTGTGGCAATAGATACATACATGTCTAGGATTGAATTTTAGAGAGAGCTTGGTACTTAAGCAGTCAATTTGACTCACCTCCTCTTTTCTAAAATCCTACCTGGTGTATAGTATCTATTGACTTTAAACAATGAGGACATTGTTCACTTTAAGTAAGGGGGACTGAAAATTTGAATTAGTTCCACTCAGAATAAAATCTTCTTTTAATTATGATTAGGATATATTTTGTTCAATAATTTGAAATTTTGTTAAGTATGCTAAACTTCAGTATTAATAAAGTTGTATTATTTGAATAAGTTATTATGTTAGCTTAATAATGATATGAATGTATTTTTAATAAAGCATGCAAATTCGTACCATAAAATTTTTAGTTCCCCGAAAAAAAATTAGGCATGCATGAAAGTTTAAGTCTTTAGAATTGACTTAGTAGTTTCTTGGGGCGAAATCCTAGGAAGCATGGAATGTTGAAAATGATTTAGGCAACTATTGTTTGGACCGTTTGAGCCTTTCAAGCCAACCATGATGAAATTTTTATCCTCTGAAACCCAATTTTGAGACATTATGGCCTAATTTTATTTGAACCCTTACAAAGTTAGCCATCAACTCTTTTAATTATCTTAAAAATGTCCCAAAAACTAGACTCAGTACTATTCAGAGAATCGTTTGAAAATAAATTTGGGGGAGTTAAAAAGAAGTATCAATTGCTCGAAAATTGTAGTACATGAAGCAAGTGCTTGAATAAAAAAAAACATGTACTCGAAAGAAAATATATGTACAAAAGAGCATGTGTCACTAAAATAAGTTGGTGTATCGAAGGTAAAAATTCCGAAGGTTCGATTTACGCTTAGTCTAGGGTTTTTTTAAGGCAAAATTTATCTATCTTTTACCTACCCCTAAGCCCAGCCACATTACAACCTTATTAAATACCTATTGATTCAAAGTTCCAATGTTACCTACATTAGTGGAGAGAAATTGCTCGGTTCAACATATGAGGACATCAGTTAAGCTTAATGATTGCAGTTTAATTTTTGAATAAGGAATTAAAATCAAAATGGTAGGGATTAACATGTCTTTATTAAGAAACATTTAGTCTAATTTTGCTATTATAATAGTTGTTGGATGTAATTCGAACGATATATACTTGAGTAGCATAATTATCGAATTTCTTGTTTTTGAGCATAAGTATATTAATTTCATGATTTTGGGAAGAATGTTGTTCTGAAAGAGTTTTTCAAAAGTGTTTCCTAGAAAATTCTTTTCAATTTTGTGCATTACTCGGGACGAGCAATGAATTAAGTTTGGGGGTGTGGAAACACGAAAATTTAAACACTTTTTCATGCCCTTTTTAACTTAAATTTATGCAGTTTCGATTAAATTCTTGTCGAAAAATAATTAAATAATATAAAATAATTAAATTGTGTTAAAAATATGAACATGATGAATTTTAATTAATTTTATAGTTAATTTTAATTAATTTTGACTATTTTCGACAGATGCGCACAAAGGGCGAAAATTGACTCGGCAGACACTGCTCGAAGAATAAACCCGAGAAGCAACTTGAAGTATCAAGGCGAATTTATCTCCATCCCAAGACGGTACAATTATGAATATTTAATCATAAATTAATTAATTTTAATTTATTCCCAATTTAATTTGGGCTAAATAAATTAATCTTAATTAATTATGAAAAAAAGGCCTAGTTGAACCGCACTAGTTGAACCAAACCGATTGAACCGAACCGAGCAAAGAATTGGGCAGCCAAAACCGTCCATATGCTGAACCAAATCAGCTTATTAGCTGATTAATTAAGCTTGCAAAGAAGACCTTGAAGACTTTTCAAAGTTGCATTCAACCCCCTCCACAATTAGTGGCTTTGTAGATTTGCCCCATGCCATATTTAGCAAAGTTGAAGCCATCAACTTTGCCACATAGATGGCCGGACAAGGGGGGTCTCTTTGGCTGATGGGATTTGCTATTTTTATCAGCCAAAATCAGCTATAAAAGCCACCCCTTGCTGATCATTCAAAGCATCCCTCAATTCACATCTCTTTTCTCACAACTCTCTTCTCCTCTCTCACTTTATCTCAACTTTTCATTTTCCATTTTCCCTTTGTTCAAGTGCCAATTTCTCCTCTTAGGAAATAGGTATTCTTAAGCTATAATTAAGCAGCAATTAGAGTGTTCATAAGCCACCTTGATAGCCGAGGACAACGGAGAACAAAGAACGGAGCAATCAGTCAAGCCACGGAGAAACACCGGATTTGCTTCTTGTTCCCTATCTCTTTAAATTTCGATGTTGTTTTGACAAACATGTTTATGAATATTTATGCTATTGGAATGGTTAATTTAATAAAATTAGCTTGAATTAAATTTGTGTTGGGTTGACTGCATTTTGTCCTTTTAAATTATTAAATTTATGTTTATGCTGTTATAGGTCTCGGTAAATTGCTTGATTAAGTAAAATTATGCTTAAGTTATTCTGGCATTTTAATTGTTTAGATAACTAAAGAATTAATTATTTAAATGCATTGAAATTATAATTAATGGACACAGTACTTAATCAGTGCATGTTTAATTCTTCTAAGGTAGCTGAAGATTAAATTAGCATTGTATTTGGCAATACATATGCCTTGCATAACTTGCAAGATTGTTGTGATTAAATTGTTTCAAGGTAATGACACTTTGTTACCTCACAAAGTCTTTTATATGCTTATTAGGTTGAATTAATTGTTTGAATCGACATAAGAATATGCGAAAGATTGTTTAATTTAATAAGTATGTATGTGCAATAACATGTTTACCTTTATAAATCTGTTTAATCGGTCGAATGAACATAGAAATATGTACGAGAGATGAATGGATTTTTGATTTGTAAATATGTTCATAAGTTAGCAAATTACCGAGTTTCCGTGAATTTATTCGTAGCAAGTATAAGCATAGGTTTAATAATTCTAAGGTAAGAAATGTAATTAATCCAACACAATTATATCATCTTGATTAAAATCAGCTTTGAAATCGTGCATTAGAACTCTATTTTATTTTATTTTATTTTACTTTGTTTTCTAGTTTTTAATCATTTTTCTAAACCAAATATTTTTCCTTCACCAAAGTGTTCAAAATGATTTTCATAAATAATTCTTTTACAGTCCCAGTGGGTACGATACTCAACATATACTTGTCACTTTATTACTTGTTGCGATTGTGTACACTTGCACATTTCCACCGTTCCAATAAATCATCAATCACAATCAACGTGTCCCTTTTATAAGTCAATGAGACCTTAATCATGCTTTAGAATAGGGTCGGGACCAAACCAAACACTTAATAAAATTCTCGAAAATTTAAAACTTTTCAAAGTTACAGAGGTCACACGCCCGTGTGGGCAGGCCGTGTGCCTCCAACGGCTACTAGACACACCCATGTGTCCTGGCCGTGCCAAAACAGAGCATGTATACTGACTTATCCACACGGTCACTAGACACGCCCGTGTGCCATGGCCGTGTACTCTTAGACTAGATACTGACTTATTCACACGGCTACCAGGCACGTCCGTGTACCATGGCCGTGCACACTTGGGCTAGCTACTGACTAAATCCCACGGCCACTAGGCACGCCCGTGTGCCACGACCGTGTAGGCAAAACAGGCCATTTGCAAGGCCGAAATGCCACCCTTACTTGGTTCAAACCTTCAAGCAATGTACCAATCCATTTTATGTACAATTAACAACCAAAGACATGTCAAATGATCAACAATTCTCCATATCCGATCTCATTTCTAATCATGCCAATTTGCACAACTAAATCATATACATACACAAGCTTGGTTTAACCACATTTACCCTTCATAGAAACATTCTTTTGATCAAACATGCATACTCATAATGCATTCATATGCCTACCATAACTTTGACTAATTCATTGGCTACCAACCACACCAAACTATGCATTATATAACACATTCTTACTCAAACATATTACCAACATTAAACTAGCCACATCTCATGGCTACTTATACACATTTCAAACATAATCCAAAATGACTAGCCTATACATGCCATATTTAACTATATACACATTTCCAAAGTACCAAAATGAGTTTAGGTAGTGTGATGACAATCCTCAACGGTCCCGAGCCTTCAGTAGCTTTGATGATCTATAAAATAGAGCAAACACACATAGAGTAAGCTTTCAAAAGTTTTGTAAGCCATATACAAATAAACTTAGCATAAAATGCATATAACCATATTAAATCAATGCTATTATTGATTCACGTAGCAATCTCATCACATACATTCTTTGGCTCATTTGCTTAGCCATGTTTTACCACATTCTTCAATTCAAATATCACATATACACAAAGCTCATTCAAACGTATAGATACTTACCTTTCATACACACATAGTGTACTTTTCATACGTACCTAAAACAGATGCACAAATCACAGAGTTGTTCATTTCTCATAATTGCCCATTGAACCGTTCGGAACTAAATAGGATATTCAGAAAGCTCGGAATAGTCGTACAATGCCAATGTCCTAGACGAGGTCTTACATGTACTCAGATATCGGTGCCACTGTCCCAGACAGGGTCTTACACGAATCAATACGATGCCAATGTCCCGGACATGGTCTTACACGTAAGTCTCATATCGATGCCATCGTCCCAGACATGGTCTTACACGAAATCTCAAATCAACGCCAACGTCCCTGACGTGGTCTTACATGATATCAGACAACAAACACCTATGTCGTGACATAGTTAATCCTATCTATTCCTAGATTCAAACGGGACTTCTCGGACATTGACACTATGTCGATTCTATCTCGAAATTCATGTGTACATCATCTCATGTGCATTTATCATTATCAATAGTCATATGAACATACATAATTCAATTCAAACACGTTTATTTGTATATTGACTTACCTAGGATTCGGATATTCGTTCGTACTCGGCTATTCGACTACTTTTGCTTTCCCGCGATCTAAGTCTGTTTTCTTCGGTTCTTGATCTTAATCAAAGCTTGCAAGTGTTGAATGTGTAAAAGCTTTTAAACTCTTATTTTCCCTTGATTTTCGGCAAGAAGATGGATGAGAATGGCTTATTATTTAGCCTTTTGTTTTATTATTACCATATTATTAATCTAGTTACTAAAATATCCCTTTCATTAATAATTAAGACAAACATACATTAAGGACATATTTGTCCTTTGTTCATCCACTAACTTATAAAGTGGTTTAATTGCTTCTTAAAGCCTTCTCATTTAAAAGCCATTCTGAAATTGGTATCTTTTCATAAAGCATGCAAGTTTTGCATTCAATGCAATTTAATCCTTTTCAATGCAATTTAATCCTTTCCTAAAATTAAGCATTCAAACGGACAAATTAACTCACAGAAATTTCACACATGCTAATTCACATATCATAAGCACAGAAAATAATATAAAAATATTTACCGACTCGAATTTGTGGTCCCAAAAACACTGTTCCAACTAGGGTCTAAACCAGACTGTTACAATAGACGAAGTAATTGTTGTTGCACTAGTCACTATTGAACCCTATAGAATATATAGACTGTCGGTGTTCTGACTGTCGAAACCTTTTTTGAAATCATCTCTTTATATTTTTTAAAAAACGAAGATGAGAGTCGCCACCAATCTTTTTTATTAGGCGTGATCAGATCACCTCGTAATTTGATCATTTTAATAAAAGTTCAGATTTACTAAAATGATAATTTCTGGTCTACAAAATCTAAGAGATGGGCTCGGGAGTCGATTACGCACGAGGAAGGATTAGCACCCTCGTTACTGTAACACCCCAAACCCGGCCCACGTGTTATGAGCGGATTTGGTATGTCACACGAGCAAAACATGTTAAACCCTTTTTGTTCGTACTAAAATATTGCATTGTTAAAATCAAGAAAACAAGTTTGATTCGAAATATTTGATAAAATACTACTAACCTCGAAGATTATTTGATAAATCGATAACTTTGAACTAATGATCTTACAAAACCGTGACTTTTGAAAACGACGTTGAAAATTCGAAAGAGAATACAAGTCTTTTGAAAGTATCGTTAATAGTTCGAGAGAAAATATCCGTGTTAAAAATATTTGTAAAATTTTATTTTGAAATCCATTTGTTAATCGATTTTGGAAACCATTGTTTAAGTTTTTAGAAAATTCCCCTTTTTAAACAATTTAAGAAAAATAATAAAAACATCCCAACCAAAGAGCAAAAATAAAAATAGTCCAGAGACCTTATTACAACATTTAACCCAAAATAGTAAAGTAATAAAATAAACGAGAAAGAAGTCTAAAGTCCAAATAAACCATTTTCGAAGTATGGCCTTCCTCGAGTCATCCATAGCCCAAGTCCATATCATCAATCATTACCTACAAGGGTTAAAAGAAAGGGAGTGAGTTACAAGAACTCAGTGTGAAATTCCCTTACCGTTATTCATTGGGCCGGAACCCAATTAGCAATATTTTGGGCCTAAGCCCATTTACAACAACAATAATGTATCAAATATAATATGCATATGATATGCAATTCCCAAACCAAACCTAGTTTTCCATCCGCTACACACCACCCGTACCAACCAACACACCTGTGGGGAGCTTTAGTCACCCACCCCGCCAACACACCAAACATAGGCATTAAGCCGATTATATCAAATTTGTGGACAAGCCACAAGATTAACAGAATTTACATGGCATCGCCATTTTTCATATTTGTGGCAGAGCCACCAGAATTATGTAGCAGAGCTACCAGAACTTCTCTTCATCATTATCCCATCCCATTCAAATCATTTATATAATGCATAGCCATTCACAACAATTTATTCAGATATTTATTACAAAATTATGGCCCATTACAGCAATTAATCAAAAGGCCCATTAAGCAAAATATCAGATTTGGCCCATTTAGCAAAATATCAGATTGGCCTATATAGCAAAATATCAGGTCGGCCCATTTATCAAAATATCAGATTGGCCCATTTATCAAAATATCAGATTGGCCCATTTATCAAAATATCAGATCGGCCCATTTATCAAAATATCAGATTGGCCCATTTATCAAAATATTAGATTGGCCCATTTATCAAAATATTAGATCGTCCCATTTATCAAAATATCAGATTGGCCCATTTATCAAAATATCAGATTGGCCCATATAGCAAAATACCAGATCGGCCCATCTAGCAAAATATCAGATCGGCCCATTTAACAAAATATCAGATTGGCCCATTTAACAATTTCGTAATTCGGCCCTTTAGAGGCATTTTCGTAATTTCGACCCATAGGGGCATTTTCGTAATTTTGACCTATAGGGGCATTTTTGTAATTTCGATAATTTACCCACTAAGGGTAATTCAGTAATTTCGCAACCTAGACTTAACTACTAATGTGGAGCATAAAAATCGAAACTGTCCATCTGCGTCATACTGACTAAATTGACTATAACTCAAGTTAGGAATCTCAAAATCTAAATCTGTAAATTTTCCTTGAAACTAGACTCATATATCTTCTTACTACATTTTTTCCAGAATTTTTGGCTTAACCTTTTAGTACAGTTTATTCCTTAAATTTTTCCTTGTTTCACTGTCCAATGATTCTGGCCTCTCTTACCTTAATTTCAAATATCTCACTGTACGGTTTTCATATACTATTCCCACTTGTTTCTATTGAAAATAGGTTCTCTAAGGAATCCATACATATAACTTAAAACTCATAATTCACTTTGTACAATTTTATAAGATTTTTCCAAGATAGATCAGGGAACCACGAAGTCATTCAGAACCAGTCTCACTAAAATTAAGATATCTCAAAATATAAAATTTCTTTTCCTTCTCTGTTTCTTCCATATCAAAATAGACACAGTAATATTTAATCTGATATCTTACTCACTTTGTAATTCCTTTTCTCCTATTTTTCTAGATTTTTCAAATACACGTCACTGTTTCTGACCGAAACTGTTTTATTACAACATACAATTACCACTACTATCATGCGCACGCCCGAGTGATCACGGATGTCAGTTTTCGATTTTCTTCGGTATTCCAACTGATTCACAGAATATTTCATACAAACTTTTAGAGAAGTGTGAGATTACACACCAGTTCAGATATGTATACGGAAGATACGGGATTACACACCTGATTTTGATTTCCTAAAGAACCACTCGTCGATGACCTAGAACAATACCAACCAAAAGTTAGCCTCGGATTTCCAAAATATTTCGTATCACTTACACTTGAATCACTTACCACTATGTCTGAAGGTAGAATATATCGAGTGATTTCATCCCTAAAACATAATCGATTAGTCACAACCACTATTATCCTTTAAACGAATAAAGAACGATTTCAAATAATCCATGAAGAACTCCTTATCTTATCGATATTGGATCCAATTTCCACCGTTTGACTTAGGGCTAGAATGACACACGGCCACCCACTTAGAACACTATGAAAAGGAGGGTGATTACAATATGAAGGAATGGAAGATAACACCATTTCGGTTAAGATCAAGATTTACAACCAAATAATGAGGGACTCTCATTCGGCTAAAGAGAAAAAGAATGAAAAGATTTGAATAAAAACACTTACCCGGTTTAATCAAGAAAGAAAACCCCACCTTGGAAGATGGAGAAGATGATCAATTAGGCTAGGTGGTTTCAGCAAAACAAAGAAAGAAAAGTACTCACTAATGGCTTTAGAGTTTCGGCAATCAAGAAGAAAGAAGAAGAATTTGTTTAATATCAACTTGAAGTTTCGGCTATCAAGGAAGATGGACAAAATATGAATATGTGACCAATCCAAAGAGAATAAAAAATGCACTATTGTGCTAGAAGATTTCGGAAAAGAGAGTAGCAATTTGGGAGAAAATGACACAAAGTTGCAAATGGGATTTTTGGCCAAAACAATACCAAAACCTTACCAAAAGCCAAAGTAAAATTTCAGCTACCTATCTACCCCCAAAATCGTCCACATGCATAGCCATAAGGGTCAAAATTTTGCCAACTATACTTTCCATAACATTCTCCATGAAATAAGCCACTTGTTCCCCTTACTTACCTATTTCTCTTGATTCCTTTCCCCAACTTCAACCTTGCCTTTTTCTTTTAGCCACCTTACCAAAATAATGAAGTCAACCTTGCCATGAATGCCTCTTGGCCGACACTTAAGGAAAGGGTGCAAAAATATAAGTCAAAATTAGCACACAAAGTGATTCGAACCTCTTCCCTCAAGGTACTACATGTGGCGCCATAACCCTTTTACCAATTGCTCATTTATGCTA
This sequence comes from Gossypium sturtianum, assembly GCA_025698515.1. NCBI lineage: Eukaryota > Viridiplantae > Streptophyta > Magnoliopsida > Malvales > Malvaceae > Gossypium > Gossypium sturtianum. Next base: position 84,967,370 of record CM046944.1, read on the forward strand.
GCAATTTACTCTTTTATTTCTACAAGTCTTGATGCCACTTACTATCTCTCCTTAATAGGCTTAAACACAAAATTTTACTAAGGCCCAACTTGAACCCGGAACTTCATAGAAACCTCGTAACTTTCCAAAATTACCTTCTTAATAAGTCCAACTTGAAATAATGCCGTTCTCTTGTTCTCAAAATTTTAAAACGCTTCTACACTCAAGGCCCATTGGGCCCAATCCTACTAGGCCCAATTTCGGGATGTTACAATTCTACCCTCCTTAAAGAAATTTCGTCCTCGAAATTCCAACCAACTACTAAACGCATCGCTCAAATCACACCACTAAGCTTTTGTTGCGCACTCTGATCTTAATAACACTAATGTACCTTTAACATAATCTTGAATCCTCTTTCACACAACAAAACATCTAGTCACAAAAGCAAGCAGTTATCTACCACTTATACCAAAAATTTTCTACATTCAATCATCACGTCCAACCAAAACATACCTGACTTGATGGTGATGAAACAATCCCGAGCCTTATGATCCTTAGACCCGCATCTCAAGCATGCTCCTGACCTCCTCCAGCATTCTCCCGGATGACGCCTTCTGTAATAATCGCAAGCCGGAAAGTTTGGTCGTGCCTTAACACGCTTCACAGAACGAGACTGCGGTCCTAGAGAATCGCGATCTAATTTCTTCTTACAGTCCACGCGCCCAACTTGAAGTGCTTCACTGATTCCTTTAACCTCCTCCAATACTTCCTTAACTATCTGAGTCAGCTCGATGACCCCAGCTCGGTCATGAGACCCCGTCTCAGCCACTGGCGATGCTAACGCCTCCCTTTCAAAAACATGCCTCGGTGCCGAAGATCTAGCCCTAGCACCTCGGCCTCTACCACGTCCACGTCTGCCGCGTCCACGTCTTCTAGCATTCATGTTCACTAATGTCGATTTAATCTTATTAAAAGTCTTATGAACCAGTCTATAGTTCCAATGTTTATTAAACAATGTCTTATGAAAAACGGGTATAAGAGTTGTTTTCGCAGGTCAAATTTCATAATGTCTCAGTCTCTACAGTCTTAGCTCCTAGAGCTAATAGTTCTAAAGTATTTCTATAGTCATACCATACTAATCATAAAATAAAAACATAAACTTACTTGACTTGGTGCCGGATACTCGTGGTGCCATACTTCCTTTAGAACATATATTTATAAATCAAAATTCTAAACCGCTTTGGAAAACGCTTTTGAACCCAAACCACGGCCGAGTTTTGCAACTGGGCTCTGATACCATAAAATGTAACACCCCAAACCCGACCCATGCGTTATGAGCGGATTTGGTATGTCACACGAGCAAAACATGTTAAACCCTTTTTGTTCGTACTAAAATATTGCTTTGTTAAAATCAAGAAAACAAGTTTGATTCGAAATATTTGATAAAATACTACTAACCTCAAAGATTATTTGATAAATTTATAACTTTGAACTAATGATCTTACAAAATCGTGACTTTTGAAAACGACGTTGAAAATTCGAAAGAGAATCCAAGTCTTTTGAAAGTATCATTAATAGTTCGAGAGAAAATATCTGTGTTAAAAATATTTGTAAAAGTTTATTTTGAAATCCATTTGTTAATCGATTTTGGAAACCATTGTTTAAGTTTTTAGAAAATTCTCCTTTTTAAACAATTTAAGAAAAATAATAAAAACATCCCAACCAAAAAGCAAAAATAAAAATAGTCTAAAGGCCTTATTACAACATTTAACCCAAAATAGTAAAGTAATAAAATAAACGAGAAAGAAGTCTAAAGTCCAAATAAACCATTTTCGAAGTATGGCCTCCCTCGAGTCATCCATAGCCCAAGTCCATATCATCAAGCATTACCTACAAGGGTTAAGAGAAATGGGGTGAGTTACAAGAACTCAGTGTGAAATCCCCTTATCAATTATTCATTGGGCCGGAACCCAATTAGCAATATTTTGGGCCTAAGCCCATTTACAACAACAATAATGTATCAAATATAATATGCATATGACATGCAATTCCCAAACCAAACCTAGTTTTCCATCCGCTACACACCACCCGTACTAACCAAAGACACCCGTGGGGAGCTTTAGTCACCCACCCCGCCAACACACCAAACATAGGCATTAAGCCGATTATATCAAATTTGTGGACAAGCCACCAGATTAACAGAATTTACATGGCATCGCCATTTTTCATATTTGTGGCAGAGCCACTGTAATTATGTAGCAGAGCTACGTAACTTCTCTTCATCATTATCCCATCCCATGCAAATCATGTATATAATGCATAGCCATTCACAACAATTTATTCAGATATTTATTACAAAATTATGGCCCATTACTGAAGCAATTAATCAAAAGGCCCATTAAGCAAAATATCGATTTGGCCCATTTAGCAAAATATCGATTGGCCCATATAGCAAAATATCAGATCGACCCATTTATCAAAATATCAGATTGGCCCATTTATCAAAATATCAGATTGGCTCATTTATCAAAATATCAGATCGGCCCATTCATCAAAATATCAGATTGGCCAATTTATCAAAATATCAGATTGGCCCATTTATCAAAATATCAGATTGGCCCATATAGCAAAATGCCAGATCGACCCATCTAGCAAAATATCAGATCAGCCCATTTAACAAAATATCAGATTGGCCCATTTAACAATTTCGTAATTCGGCCCTTTAGAGGCATTTTCGTAATTTCGACCCATAGGGGCATTTTCGTAATTTCGACCCATAGGGGCATTTTTGTAATTTCGATAATTTACCCACTAAGGGTAATTCAGTAATTTCGTAACCTAGACTTAACTACTAATGTGGAGCATAAAAATCGAAACTGTCCATCTGCGTCATACTGACTAAATTGACTATAACTCGAGTTAGGAATCTCAAAATCTAAATACGTAAATTTTCCTTGAAACTAGACTCATATATCTTCTTACTACATTTTTTCCAGAATTTTTGGCTTAACCATTTAGTACAGTTTATTTCTTAAATTTTCCCTTGTTTCACTGTCCAACGAATCTGACCTCTCTTAACTTAATTTCAAATATCTCACTGTACGGTTTTCATATACTATTCCCACTTGTTTCTATTGAAAATAGGTTCTCTAAGGAATCCATACATATAACTTAAAACTCATAAGTCACTTTGTACAATTTTATAAGATTTTTCCAAGATAGATCAGGGAACCACGAAGTCATTCAGAACCAGTATCACTAAAATTAAGATATCTCAAAATATAAAATTCTTTTTCCTTCTCCGTTTCTTCCATATCAAAATAGACACAGTAATATTTAATCTGAAGTCTTATTCACTTAGTAATTCTTTTTATCCTATTTTTCGTGATTTTTCAAATACATGTCACTATTTCTGATCGAAACTGTTTTATTACAACATACGATTACCACTACGATCATGCGCACGCCCGAGTGATCACGGATGCCAGTTTTCGGTTTTCTTCGGTATTCTAACTGATTCACAGAATATTTCATACAAACTTTCAGAGAAGTGTGAGATTACACACCAGTTCAGATATGTAGACGGAAGATACGGGATTACACACCAGATTTTGATTTCCTAAAGAACCACTCGTCGATGACCTAGAACAATACCACCCAAAAGTTAGCCTCGGATTTCCAAAATATTTACTATCACTTACACTTGAATCACTTACCACTATGTCCGAAGGTAGAATATATCGAGTGATTTCATCCCTAAAACATAATCAATTAGTCATAACCACTATTATCCTTTAAACGAATAAAGAACAATTTCAAATAATCCATGAAGAACTCCTTATCTTATCGATATTGGATCCAATTTCCACCGTTTGACTTAGGGCTAGAATGATACATGGCCACCCACTTAGAACACTACGAAAAAGAGGTTGATTACAATATGAAGGAATCGAAGATAACACCATTTCGGTTACGATCAAGATTTACAACCAAATAATGAGGGACTCTCATTCGGCTAAAGAGAAAAAGAATGAAAAGATTTGAATAAAAACACTTACCCGGTTTAATTAAGAAAGAAAAACCCAACTTGGAAGACGGAGAAGATGATCAATTAGGCTAGGTGGTTTCGGCAAAACAAAGAAAGAAAAGTACTCACTAATGGCTTTAGAGTTTCGGCAATCAAGAAGAAAGAAGAAGAATTTGTTTAATATCAACTTGAAGTTTCGGATATCAAGGAAGATGGACAAAATATGAATATGTGACCAATCCAAAGAGAAGAAAAAATGCACTATTGTGCTAGAAGATTTCGGCAAAGAGAGTAGCAATTTGGGAGAAAATGACACAAAGTTGCAAATGGGATTTTTGGCCAAAACAATACCAAAACCTTACCAAAAGCCAAAGTAAAATTTCAGCTACCTTGCCATGAATGCCTCTTGGCCGACACTTAAGGAAAGGGTGCAAAAATATAAGTCAAAATTTGCACACAAAGTGATTCGAACCTCTTCCCTCAAGGTACTACATGTGGCGCCATAACCCTTTTACCAATTGCTCATTTATGCTAGCAATTTACTCTTTTATTTCTATAAGTCTTGATGCCACTTACTATCTCTCCTTAATAGGCTTAAACACAAAATTTTACTAAGGCCCAACTTGAACCCGGAACTTCATAGAAACCTCGTAACTTTCCAAAATTACCTTCTTAATAAGTCCAACTTGAAATAATGCCATTCTCTTGTTCTCAAAATTTTAAAACGCTTCTACACTCAAGGCCCATTGGGCCCAATCCTACTAGGCCCAATTTTGGTATGTTACAGTTACGCCCAAAATAGATACCTAATTGATTACTTGATGTCTTAATGTCGAAAATTGAAATTTTGAAGAGAATTTAAAATGAAATCCCTTTGTATTGAGATATTTTAATAGAAAAGTCTTTATTCTGAATTAATCGAGAAGAAGATTCATGCCTCGTGAGTTAGGATATGAAGCTTTTAGTTTTCGAAAACCAGAATAATCACCATTTAAATCGTTATTTAAACCTCACTTTTATATTTTTGAAATGGATATTCGACTATTTTGGTTTTAGAAAGAAGCCATATTCCGTAAGTTAAGAACACGACTCTTCTAATTCCAAAAATAATGAACATTGCCAGGGTTTAAAAATTTTACCTTTTTTATGCATCGTGCGAAAAACGAACGTAACACTTAAAATAATATGCATTTTACTTATTTGGGCATAATATACACATGGATAAATGCTTAAACTTAATGTATGATATAGTGATAGCGAAATAATATAAGATGGCCATGTGGGTGGAATATTTATATTAGAATGATAAACAACAAATAAATGGACAAATACTATAGTAATAATAATGTAAATATGGAAATAATAAGAATATTAATTCATGGCATTAATATCAAAATAAATAAAGTAACTTAGAAATAAAAAAATAAAAAATAAAAAATAAAATGAAAGGTAAGTATAAGTAATATCAAATTTTAAATATTTTAAAAAATAAAATAATAATAAATAAATAGGCAAAAAAATAATAGTAAATTTAAGTATTTAAAAAGTAAAAGAATAAATAAATAAATAAAATAAGTAATATTAAATTTAAGAATATGAGAAATATACTTAAAAAATAAAAATAATGATGGCAATATACACAAATAAAAGGAATATAAACAATAATTTTTTAAATATATGAGAAAGAATAAATAAATAAATAAATATAAAAGAAAATAGTTTAATAAAGATTAAAAATAAAGGACTACATCGAAATTTAAATGAAATTAAGGGCATAAATTAAAAAAGAAAAAAATAAATAAATAGACTAATAAGGACTAAAATGTAACACGCTAAAAGAGACAAGGATCGAGCTGGAAAATATCCCAAACTTCCCTATGCGCATCGTTTAAAAGTACCAAAATAAAAAAAAAATTAAAATTAAACGGGATAATTTTAGAAAGAAAAAAAAACAAAAATAGGACAATATTGAAAAATGCTTAAAAAGCGGAAGGACCAAAGGTGCAAATATCCCTCTTTAAAAAAACACGCTGATCCTAAGGTGGGTCGGGTCGGTCAGAAACGACGTCGTTTTGGGCGTCTGAGGTCACTCCCAAAACAACGTCGTTTTGGAGGCCTATAAAAACCAAAAATTTTGGAAAAAAAAATCATTTCCTCTCTGCCTTAAAAAAAACACCTCTCTTCTTTCCCTTTTCTCTAAAATAGCCCCCAAGTCCGGCCACGGCTACATCGCGACGACCACCAGTCGCTGGCCACGGCTCCGTCGTCCACGGTGGCCAAAAAATGGAAAAAGCTTCCTTTTTTTGGCCTTTTGACTTCCAAAGCCCGAATCTGAGGGCTAAAAGCCTAAGAAGGTAAAAAACAAAAAAAAAACAAAAAGCTTCGAATTTTTCAATTCGCCCCTTTTTTTATATGTATATATGTTTTTTTTTTTTGCTTTTGGAAAAAAATAAATAAACAAGAAATAAAATCACCTTCTTGGTTGTATTTGATTTTTCTTTTTCTTTTTATCTCTTTTTTATTTCAGCAAAAAACCTCCACAATTTATTTTTTTCAGGCTTTTTTATAGCTGAAAGTTACACTGTTTCTTTACTGTTCTTATTACAGTTCTTTGTGTGTTGCTTCTTTTTTGCTGGTGGTGGTTGAGTCAACGGTGGCAGAGGCATTGACGGTGGCAGACCTCGGGGCGCGAGCGTGCTGACGTGGCACGAGGAGCAGTGCAAGGGGCACTAGGGTTTCTGTTTTATTTCTGAAAACAGTTTAGGTTGTGGGCCACTGGGCCATTAGGGTTTTTATTTTTGGGCCATTTGGGTTTGTAAGTTTGGGCCTAATTTGATTTTTTTGTAAATGGATTTGGAATCTTATTATTATTTTTTTATTTTTATATTTGGTTTGGTTTTTTGGTTGGGCCCAGGCAAAATTGGGCTTCTACAGTTGCTCCTCTTTGCTCGTTGTCGTGTAACGAGAATGGTGTAAAGACTTTAAGAAGGAAAAATTTTGTCTGGTCTTGACGAATCTCGACTTCTTTGGTACTTCTCTTTTTCAAGTGGTCACATCCTATCCCACCGCAACTTCAGGGGTATAGGAATTGTAGTTTAAATCTACTCCGCTACAACTTCGTGGAGATAAGATTTGTAGCTTGTAGCTTTAGTCTATTCCACAACAACTTCAGGGAGATAAGACTTGCTATGGTAGATTTAATCCGACCCACTGCAACTTCAGAGGTATAGGACTTGTCACTTCAATCTGCTCCACTGCAACTTCAGTGAGATAAGATTTGTAACTTGTAGCTTTAATCTGTTCCACTGCAACTTCAGGGCGATGAGACTCGTATCTTCAATCTACTCCACTACAACTTTAGGGAGATGAGATTTGTAATTTCAATCTACTCCACTGCAACTTCAGATAGATAAGATTTGCTATCTTCAATCTGCTCCATTGCAACTTCAGGGAGATACGATTTGTAGCTTGTAGCTTTCGTCTATTCCACTGCAACTTCAGAGAGATAAGACTTGCTATGGTAGATTTAATCCGACCAACTGCAACTTCAGAGGTATATGACTTATCGTTTCAAACTGCTCCACTGCAACTTCAGGGAGATAAGATTTGTAACTTGTAGATTTAATCTACTCCACTACAACTTCAGGGAGATAAGATTTGCCACGGTAGATTTAATCCGACCTACTGCAACTTCAGAGGTATAGGATTTAGTTTCAATCTACTCTGCTGCAACTTCAGGGAGATAAGATTTGTAACTTGTAGCTTTAATCTGTTCCACTGCAACTTCAGGGAAATAAGATTTGCCATCTTTAATCTGCTCCACTGCAACTTTAGGGAGATAAGGTTTGTAACTTGTAGCTTTAATTTGTTCCACTACAACTTCAGGGAAATAAGATTCGCTATCTTCAATCTGCTCCACTGTAACTTCAGGGAGATAAGATTTGCTATCTTCAATCTGCTCCACTGAAACTTTAAGGAGATAAGATTTGTGGCTTTAATCTGTTCCACTACAACTTTAGGGAGATAAGATTCACCACAATGACTTCAATTCGTCCCACTGCAACTTCAGGGAGATAAGATTCAAAACAATGACTTCAATTCGTCCCACTACAACTTCAGGGGGATAAGGTTTGTGACTTTAATATGCTCCACTGCAACTTCAGGGAGATAAAATTTTCAACGATAACTTCAATCCATCCCACTGCAACTTCAGGGCTATAGGGTTTGTGGTTTCACTGGTCTGTTACACCATTCTCTAGGGAACATGACCTGTAGAATTCGTTTCATAGGCCTATATTTATGCCAAGCGCTTAGGATGTTATGATCATAATAGATCAAATGCTACTAGCTAGATGTATATGGATGATATTTGTATGAATGTAAAATGTCATTTTTAAGAATGATCCCCTCTTATGGTTAACATTGCTCATTGTTCATCAAGATTCTCTCACTGACGTATTACCCTGCCTTCTTGTTCAGCTGGTATCATTGACAGAAAACTCGACGAAATAATCACAATTTAAGCTATTCATTCCAAATATTTCCAACTCTTAAATTTGGTTAGTTCTGACTAGTGGTCCTGTTTCAAATCCTTGTACTATTTAGAAAACCTTTCAGAGCAATATGCAGAACTCCTTTTACTTGAATATTATTAGTCCATTAATCATTATTTGAATGTAAAAATGCTTGAAAAAGATTGTAACAATGGACAAGATTGAAATTTATTCGGAGTAAGGCTCGAAATGAATGGATTAATCAAAATAGCAAACATTTCTAAAATACAAAATGAATAAGATGAAAATAGGTGCCCCAAATATCACAGCATGAGCTTTTCTACACAAACTTCTTGAGGACCATTTTGAGCCTGATATGTGTTTAGGAGATCTAGAGTAATTTTTTGATGCCCCAAGATGTAACGTTCTTCCTTCTGAGAAGACTCGACCATCACATGTTCAATCTATAATCCAATTTTGAGCTGCCCTTTCTTGGGTTTTCAACTCAAAACCCCTTTGGACTCAAGGCGCCTTTTGCAAGTTTTCGCCTTGGCCTCTTCTTTTTTTTAGGTGAAGTATTTCTTGACTGAATCCGAATTCACAGGATTAGGCAGGTTCTTGCCATCCATCTCGGTCAAAATCAGCGCTCCCCTAGAAAAGGTTTTCTTTACCACATAAGTTCCTTTCCAGTTTAGCATCCACATTCCTCTGAAGTCCTTTTGTATGGGAAGGATCTTTTTTAATACCAGGTCCCCCTCATGGAATTCTCTGGGGTGAACCTTTTTGTCATAAGCTCACATTATTCATTTTTGGTACATCTGACCATGACAGATAGCTTTCAGCCTCTTCTCTTCAATCAAGCTCAGCTGATCATATCGGGATTGGATCCATTCTGCTACATCTAATTTTAACCCTGATTAAACTTGGAGAGAAGGAATCTCAACTTCAATGGGCAAAATCGCCTCTATTCCATAAACCAATGAGAAAGGCGTTGCCCCGTTGGAGGTCCTGACAGACATTAGATAAGCATAGAGGGAAAATGGTAACTTCTCATGCCAATCTTTAAAAGTCTCAGTCATTTTCCCCACAATCTTCTTAATGTTCTTATTGGTCGTCTCTACTGCACCATTCATTTTTGGGCGATATGGTGACGAGTTGTGGTGTTTGATCTTGAATTGACTACAGGCCTCCACTATCATGCTGTTGTTCAAGTTCAATGCATTTCAGATATAATCCTTTCTGGCATCCCATACCGACATATGATCTCTTTCTTCAAGAATTTGCTGACTGCCGACTTCGTGACTTTGGCGTAAGAAGTAGCCTCTACCCACTTGGTGAAGTAATCAATGACCAAGAAGATGAAATGATGCCCATTAGAAGCTTTTGGTGAGATCGGCCCAATGACATCCATGCCCCACATAAAGAAAGGCCATGGAGAAGTTATAGCATGAAGACCTGAAGGAGGCACATGAATTTTGTCCCCATAAATTTTGCACTTCTGACATCTCTTGGCATAACTGATACAATCTCCTTCCATAGTGGACCAATAATATCCAAATCTCATGATTTTTCTGGCCATTGTAAAACCATTAGCATATGTTCCGCAAACACCCTCATAGACTTCTTCTAAGATTTTCTTAGCCTCAACAACGTCCACACATCTTAGTAGCACCTGATTCTTTCTTCTTTTATATAGGATCTCCCCGTCTAAGACATAGTCATTGGCCAGTCTTCTTAGCGTCCTTTTATCATTCTCGGTTGCTTGCTTCGGGTATTCACGGTTCTTTACATATTGCAGTATATTGTGGTACCAAGGGTGGTTATCGTTTTCTTGTTCCTCGATGTTGTAACAATGGGCCAGAGCCTCATAAATACTGATCTGGATAGGTTCTACATCCTTTTGTTTGTTCACTTTGATCATGGAAGCTAAAGTAGCCAAGGCATCAGCCATCTGGTTTTCATCTCGCGGGAGGTAGCAGAAGGTGATGTCATCAAACTCCTTGATTAACTTAAGAACCAGCCTTCGATAATTGATTAATTTGGGGTCTCTCGTCTCCCATTCACCTTTGAGTTGATAGATCACTAGTTCAGAATCCCCATATACCTCCAGTACTTTAATCTTACATTCTATGGCTGCACGGATACCCATGATGCATGCTTCGTATTCCGTCATATTATTCATACAATCAAAATCCAATTTACTAGTAAAGGGATAATGATCTCCGTTTGGGGATACCAGGACTGCCCCGATTCCATTACCCATAACGTTTGATGCTCTGCAAAATTTAGTTTCCAAGGATGTCCTTACTGAGCATCTTTTTCAGTGGTTGCAACATACATCAGATCTTAATTCGGGAAATCAAATTTCAAAAGCTCGTAATCTTCTACAGCTCTACTGGCTATAAAATCTGCTATTACACTCCCTTTTACTGCCTTCTGGTTCACATAAACTATATCAAATTCGGAAAGCAGAACTTACCATCAGGCCAGTCTTCCATTCAGACCAGTCGACTCCATCAGGTACTTTAGAGGGTCCATTTTTGAGATTAGCCAAGCTGTATGGTACAGCATGTACTATCTCAGTCTCCGGGTTGTCCAAATCAAGGCACAACACAACTTCTCAATTGGTGAATATCTTGTCTCACATTCAGTGAAGTTCTTACGGAGGTAGTATATCACTATCACTTTCCTTCCTAACTAATCATGTTGGCCCAGCACGCATCCCATAGAATTCCCGAATATTGCCAAGTACAGTATCAGTGGCTTATCTGGAGTAGGTGGCATCAGTACTGGAGCAACAGGTAATTTTGACCTTCTTGAAAATCTTCTGACATTCTTCATCCCATACGCTTGGATTATGTTTCTTAAGGAGACGAAATATGGGGTCGCATTTCTCAGTTAGTTGTGAAATGAACCGGGCGATGTAATTTAGTCTTCCTAGGAAACCTCGAATGTAACACCCCTCACCCGTAATCAACGTTGGAATAGGGTTACAGAGTATTACCAGACTTACAACACATTTATACATACTTTTCACATACATTTAATCATTTCATACAATCATCATTCAGTCTCCATTAATTTGTCCCTAATACGAGCCTACGAGGCCCTAAACATACATTGGAAGTGGTCCGGGACTAAACCGATAACTTTGGAAACATTTGGAACACTTATGAAATTTTTCTCAAAACAGGGGACCCACGCCCGTGTGGCCAGGCTGTGTGTCTCACACGGCCACCAAACACGCCCGTGTCACAGGCCATGTGTACATTCAAAATGGAAGCACATGGTCGTTTCCTAGCCCGTGTCCTACCCCGTGTCCAAACAAGTGAGCTTACTGACTTGGGTCACACGGCCAACCACACGACCATGTGTCTAGACCGTGTGCCCTTCGAAGTGGCCACACACACCCTTGTGCCAGGCCGTGTGCTAGGCCGTGCCAAACCTGTAGGGTATACTGACTTATGCCACACGACCAAGTCACACCCCCGTGTGTAAGGCCGGGAGGAGCATACTGACTTCATTTCAATTTCAACACCAGGGGACACACGGTCGTATAATAAAACCATGTGTCATACACAGCTGAGACACACGCCCGTGTCTCTGCCCGTGTGGACAAAAATAGGCTATTTACTAAGCCAATTTGCCACCCAAACTTGCATGTATCTACACCACATCAATTAGCAACAACACATAGCATATCTAATCATCTAAACCAGCCAATTCAAACATAAATTATGCACATTCCATACTTCCATTTTACATATACACAAATCACCAAAACATACCATACCAATTGTACCAAACTTTACTTCTTTAACATCAAAATGGCTAAACTCAAGTATACATTGTTTAGCCTAATTTCACAAGCATGCCATTATCCACAACTAAACTATTTGACATTCATAATACCTATAGCTACCAAGCATCACACAACCAACCTCAATTTACATAACAAAGACTATAAGCACATACACATATACATAAGCAAATTAACTCAAATTAAGGCAACTCTCATGGCTATTATATACAAACCAAGACATATACATTTAAAAGCCAAATTGAATGGCCAAAATCATTACCAAAACATAACCAACATGAAAAAAGTCCCTATACATGACATATACTCATAATTCCAAAGTTCATAGATACCAAGATATAGGTGGATAGTGTGAAGTAATCTCCGAGAATCCCCGAATCCGAGCTAGCTTGATAACACTATAAAACACAGGAAAAATAAACCAAGTAAGCTCGTATGAAAAAAACTTGATAAAATCATAACACATAATTCAACAATTGATTAAAGGTACATGAATTCACATCAACTAACAAACCCTTCCATACTCATTCACAAAGTTATATACTTTCTTTATCATTTATTTGATTCAAAACTAATATATTTTATGCACATACCTGTACCAACTGATAACAATCTCATACACATTCTCGTCTTTCATTTACTAGTTGAACCATTTGGAATAGAAGTTGGATACTCAAAGGTCTCACACGATAAGTACCTATACCATGGCCTGAAGCCAAATCAAGGTAACTTTTTCGAAGTACTAATATCATGGCCCGAAGTCAAACCGGTATATCTCGCACCCGAAGTGCTAATATCATGGCCCGGAGCCAACTCACTGTGTCCCCTAATGACATGTCACTAGTATCCTAAACTATTCCTAAGGTTCAACCGGGATTCCAACTGTCGAATTATTGTTGAATCATAACCAAACTTGTCCGTAGTCACATAATCGCAATTTATGCTATATCAAAGCATATAGAATACATTTGAAATGAAATTATAACATACGAACTTACCTCAGATGTGAAAACGACGAAATAGGTCGATTAGTCAATAACTTAAGTTTTCCCCCCATCTAGATCTGAATTTCACTTTTCTTAATCTAAATATATTCAAAATTAACTTATTTCATAATCTCTCTATTCAATTTTGTCCAAATACACTTTAAAGCACTTTTACACATTTGCCCCTAATGTTTCACATTTTTACAATTTAGTCCTTTGCTCGTAAAAATGAAAATTCATGTAATTTTAATCATGCCCAAGCTAGCTGAATTTTCACTATATCCATATCAGCCCATAATTTTCATTATTTCACAATTCTACCACACAATTTACACATTTCACAATTTAGCCCCTAATTTGTGTTTTTCTCAAAAAATCACTTAACAAAACTTGTATATCTATCAACAAGCATTCATAATCTATCAAGAAACTTCAAAACTCATGCTTATTCAATAATGGCAACTTTCAAAATCTTTAATAGTTTTGCAAATTAGTCCCTGGGCTAGCTAGACCTAGTTGCAACGATCTCAAAAACATAGAAAATTATTAAAACCCAAATCAAATATACATACCATGCACCAAAGAACCATGGATGAACCTTGGAGAGTCTTTAATGGTGTTTACTAGGTCTACTTTCAGTGGAAGATGAAAATAACCAAGATGATATCTTTGTTTCCAATATTTTATTTTATTTAATTAATGAATTACATATTTATCCATTAATAATAACATCAAATTCACTTGATAAAGTTCCCATAATTGTCCACTATCTTTATAAATGGAAAAATTACCACTTAAGGCCAACATATTTAAAAACCATCGCAATTAGACACCTTTTTCTTGTAGAACTCAAATTTTACAGTTTACACGATTTAGTCCTTTTTCTCAAATTAACTAATCAAACAATAAAATTTCTCAACGAAATTTTCACAGAATTATTCTATCATACTGTAGACATTAAAATAATAATAAAATAAATATTTTGACTTCAAATTAGTGGTCCTGAAACCACTATTCTGATTTGACTAAAAACGGGCCATTACAACTCTCCCCCCTTAGGGATTTTCGTCCCCAAAAATCTTACCAGTAAATAGGTTTGGGTACTGTTTTCTCATAGTTTTCTCGGTTTTCCCATGTAGCTTCTTCACCACCGTGTCGTTGCCACAAACCTTCAGAAAAGCTATTCGTTTATTTCTCAACTCTTTAATCTCTCGAGCTAGAATTCTGATTGGTTCTTCGTTGTTTCAATCTCTGCCGGAGAAATTATATACGAATGATCTATTCACAACATAAATAACTGAAACACATTATAAATCTGCTCTAACTTTGATGGTAATTCAAGTCGATATGTCACTAGCGCTACTCCTCGATAAACTAATACGGCCAGTAAATTGTAGAGTCAACTTCCCTTTACGAGCACATCAAAGAATCCTCTTCGAGGGTGATTGTAACACCCCAAACCCGGCCTAAACGTTATGGTCAGATCTAGCATGTCACATCAACAGGTAGTTGAGAATACTTAGCGATCGAAAAAAATGTTGCATCTCTTTTTGAAACTCCAAGTTTCGTTGTTTATTTGTAAAAACGCGATTTGCTTAATGTCTATTTTTATAAAGTTGTTATTATTTCGAAAAACTATTTTAGTTGTGAAAATTGAACTTAAATAGTTGCAGAAACGTGCTTTTTTTGAAAAGCGATTATTAATGTTTTAAGAAACCCCGTTTTTAAAAAGTTAAGTGAATGCCGAAAAAAAGGTTAAAAAGTAAAATAAATCCAATAGCCTTATTACAAAACAATAACCCAAATTAAATAACATAAAATAAAATAAAAACTGAAATTACTAAATTACCTGTGGTATAACCCCGATGTATGGCCACCATCGAGTCCACCGCAGCTCCAAATCCTCTAACATTGGGGATTACCTGAAAGGTTAAGGGAAAGGGAGTGAGTTAAGAGAACTCATTGTGTAATCCCATTTTCAATCTCAATCATAGTCTCATTCTGGGCCTAAGCCCCATACAGTATCAGTTTGGGCCTTCAGCCCAAAAATCATGGTAATGCAAATGGAGAATGCAGCCCACCCCAATCCAGCCCTACACTCCACCCGTACCAGCCCTACACTCCATGTGGGGACCAAGTCAACCTACCCCATTTACACTCTAAGATTGCAAATGAGTTGCCGTTGTAAAAAGCAACAAAGTCGCCATTATCGTGATATGTGGCTGAGCCACTAAAATTAGTATAACGTGGCATAGCCACCAGTACAGTACTTCCTCCATAAATATAACCCAACCTAATGCAACATGTCATGGCATAATAATTCAGTGTATGCAATAATGTATCATCATGGCAAATATATCGATCCCACACAAACCTGTTAAATTTCCTGCTAAGGGTATAACAGTAATTTTGCCTAACGAGGGCGTTTCAGTAATTTTACCCATCGAGGGTATTTCAGTAATTTACCCATTAAGGGTATTTCAGTAATTTACCCACCAAGGGTATTTCAGTAATTTACCCACCAAGGGTATTTCATTAATTTACCCATTAAGGGTATTTCAGTAATTTACCCACCAAGGGTATTTCAGTAATTTCGTCGTCTAACTGCCTTTCTGGAGGCCTATTGTCGCCTCGAACGACATGGGACCCCTTTTTGGGTCTCTACAATACATTTGGGCCTAAAATCCATTTCAGGCCCAAACGGGCCCACACGCTCGTGTGGCCCATTACGCATGGTTTCGGTCACAGTTTGCAGTTTTCACAACCACATCTATTATTCGGTCATTTCCTATCGATTTTGCCCATGTGGGCTTGTTAACCCATTGGGCCCGGTTAGCCCGTTTTGGCTCGATCAGGTCCGTTACAGCCTGAATTTTACGAGAGTGCTCGTGACACTCACAAGGATCTATTGCCATCATTCATGGCTCGATTTACCCCCACGAGCGTTCGCATGCTCGAGTGGTCGCAGTTGCTGACTTTTCAGCTTTTCTGCTTTTGGCCGTTTCACAGAACATCACATGCATTCATCGATGTGGGTGTGAGATTACACACCTGATCACATAGAGTACTATGCACTCACGATCGTTGTCACCTATACCAAACATAACACACAATTAACTCTATAACAAAAGAATTGGAAGATCCTAAATCCGAATACCCAACTATGCGATTTACTCACACTTGCCTTCACTAGAGCGATCAACTGCGATTTGCCTATCTAAACCAGATGCCGACGCCCTTCCACAACCCGGCGGAAAGTCCCGAACCGCTGACACCCTACGCCGCTTAAACTTGGGAGAAGGGGCTACGAGTCCACTTCCATTAAGCATACTTCTTGATCCCCCCTCAGACTGGCTATTACTTAGCTCCATGAAGAATTCTCGATTAGCAAAGTACCACCAAAAATGGCAGTTGCTCAAGGTTTTGGCTTTCACACAAAAGAAGGAACAAACGAGACTCAAGATGGAGAAGGGTAATCAGATTCGGCCTTAGACCAGGGATGAGCCGAATGGGAAGAAGAGATTCGGCACTAGCAGCAAAACAAAAGAACTCAAAATTCGGCTATGGAGGCTAAACTAAAATGAAGATCAAATAAAGAACACAAGCCGAAATGGTAGGTGTAGGAAGGATTCAGCTATAGGAAGAAAGAGGTTAGAGGAAGAATTCGGCCAACACTGTTTAGGCAACAACAAGTAAAGAAAGTGTTTGAAGAGAACAAGAAAAGAAAAGAATAAGAGGAGTGTTGTGTTTTCGGTAAGGAAAATTTGAAGCAAACTGACCTGAAATGCTTAATGGAAGATAATACCCGAAATGCAAAAATGCAAAGAAATCACTAGAGAGTTTCAGCACACACCCCCTTACCAAACCGCATGTGCACCTAAACTGACAAGTCTTTTTGACCGAAACTCCCCCATCTACTTCCCCATATTCGGCCACTACCACCTCTCACCCCAATCCCTTGATTCTCTCCTCTTTTTGCTCCACCATTCACTCTCCACCTCCCATTCAAAGTTGCCTGACCAAGTCTCCCTCCACCTTGTAGAGTTGTAATCCAACTCCACCTCTTCTGATCCCAAAGCATAAAATAAAAACTCCTATATGATGCTTGTAGGATTCGAACCCTATCCCACCTTGCTTCCATGTTGACGCCACCACCACTCCACCATGTGCTCACTTGTGTTAGCAAAATACATAAAAATTCCTTAAGCCTTGCTTCCAACAACCCTCTCCACTTTAAGGTCAAAAACCAAAATTTTCCCTATGGCCTAACTTGAACCCGGGACTTAATAGAAACCCCGTAGCCTTCCAAAATCACTTACCTAATAAGTCCCACTTGCATAATGCCATTCTCATATTCTCAAAAATTTTAAACGCTCATACGCCCAAGGCCCAATGGGCCCAGTTCTACTTGGCCCAATTTCGGGCGTTACAAATCCACCCCCTTAAAGAAATTTTGTCCTCGAAATTTCCAACTAACAGGGTAGGCGGGTAACAACTACTACCGCTGCGCACTCTCATTCCAACAACACTAATACATTTTTTACTTAATCTTGAAACCTCTTTCTCACAACCAGATGTCTATCACAGAAGCACATTGCACACAATTTCTATATTCAAACATTACATCCAAACAAAACACACAGAGAATAAATCCCAGAAATATAGTCATTTCAACATTTAATAGTGTAAAGGGAACTTACAGATTTGGTGCCGGAGACTCAGTGTGCCATACTTCCAGTAACACTATTTCTAACCACATTTTGAACTATTTTGGAAAAATATTTCCAACCCCTTCCACAGTCGAGTTTTGCAACCTGACTCTGATACCATTAAATATAACACCCAAAACCTGGCCTAAACATTATGGCCGGATCTAGCATGTCACATCAACAGGTAGTTGAGAATACTTAGCGATCGAAAAAAATGTTGCATATCTTTTTGAAACTCCGATTTTCGTTGTTTGTTTGTAAAAACGTGATTTGCTTAATGTCTATTTTTATAAATTTGTTATTATTTCGAAAAACTGTTTTAGTTGTTAAAATTGAACTTAAATAGTTGCAGAAACGTGCTTATTTTGAAAAGCAATTATTAAAGTTTTAAGAAACCCCGTTTTTAAAAAGTTAAGTAAATGTCAAAAAGAAGGTTAAAAAGTAAAATAAATCCAATGGCCTTATTACAAAACAATAACCCAAATTAAATAACATAAAATAAAATAAAAACTGAAATTACTATAATTACGTGTGGAATAACCCCGATGTATGGCCACCACCGAGTCCACCACAGCTCCAAATCCTCTAACACTGGGGGTTACCTGCAAGGTTAAGGAAAAAGGGAGTGAGTTACGAGAACTCAGTGTGTAATCCTATTTTCAATATCAGTCATAGTCTCAGTCTGGGCCTAAGCCCCATACAGTATCAGTTTGGGCCTTCAGCCCCAAAATCATGGTAATGCAAATGGAGAATGCAGCCTACCCCAATCCAGCCCTACACTCCACCCGTACTAGCCCTACACTCCATGTGGGGACCAAGTCAACCCACTGAGCTCTACACTCCAAGATTGCAGCCGAGCTGCCAATATAAACGCAGCAAAGCTGCCAGTATCAGTATATGTGGCTGAGCCACTATAATCAGTATAACGTGGCATAGCCACCAGTACAGTACTTCCTCCATAAATATAACCCAACCCAATGCAACATGTCATGGCATAATAATTCAGTGAATGCAATAATGTATCATCATGGCAAATAATTCGATCCCACACAAACCTGCTAAATTTCCCCCTAAGGGTATAACAGTAATTTTGCCCAACGAGGGCGTTTCAGTAATTTTACCCACCGAGGGTATTTCAATAATTTACCCACCAAGGGTATTTCAGCAATTTACCCACCAAGGGTATTTCAGTAATTTACCCATTAAGGGTATTTCAGTAAT
This sequence comes from Gossypium sturtianum, assembly GCA_025698515.1. Classification (NCBI taxonomy): domain Eukaryota; kingdom Viridiplantae; phylum Streptophyta; class Magnoliopsida; order Malvales; family Malvaceae; genus Gossypium; species Gossypium sturtianum. The sequence continues at coordinate 84,986,605 of CM046944.1, forward strand.
TTACCCACCAAGGGTATTTCAGTAATTTACCCACCAAGGGTATTTCAGTAATTTCGTCGTCTAACTACCTTTCTAGAGGCCTATTGTTGCATCGAGCGACATGGGACCCTTTTTTGGGTCTCTACAATACATTTGGGCCTAAAATCCATTTCAGGCCCAAACGGACCCACACGCTCGTGTGGCCCATTACACATGGTTTCGATCTCAGTTTGTAGTTTTTGCAACCACATCTATTATTCGGTCATTTCCTATCGATTTTGCCCATGTGGGCTTGTTAGCCCATTGGGCCCGGTTAGCCCGTTTTGGCTCGATCAGGCCCGTTACAGCCTCAATTTCGCGAGAGTGCTCGTGACACTCACGAGGATCTATTGCCATCATTCGTGGCTCGATTTACCCCCACGAGTGGTCGCATGCTCGAGTGGTCGCAGTTGCCGACTTTTCGGCTTTTGGCCGTTTCACAGAACATCACATGCATTCATCGATGTGGGTGTGAGATTACACACCTGATCACGTAGAGTACTATACACTCACGATCGTCGTCACCTATACCTAACATAACACACAATTAACTCTATAACAAAAGAATTGGAAGATCCTAAATACGAATACCCATCTATGCAATTTACTAACACTTGCCTTCACTAGAGCGATCAATCGCGATTTGCCTATCTAAACCAGATGCCGACGCCCTTCCACAACCCGACAGAAAGTCCCGAACCGCTGACACCCTACGCCGCTTAAACTTGGGAGCAGGGGCTACGAGTCCACTTCCATTAAGCACACTTCTTGATCCCCCTCAGACTGGCTATTACTTGCCTCCATGAAGAATTCTCGATTAGCAAAGTACCACCAAAAATGGCAGTTGCTCAAGGTTTCAACTTTCACACAAAAGAAGGATCAAATGAGACTCAAGATGGAGAAGGGTACTCAGATTCGGCCTTAGACCAGGGATGAGCCGAATGGGAAGAAGAGATTCGGCACTAGCAGCAAAACAAAAGAACTAAAAATTCAGCTATGGAGGCTAGACCGAAATGAAGATCAAATAAAGAACACAAGCCGAAATGGTAGGTGTAGGAAGGATTTGGCTATAGGAAGAAAGAGGTTAGAGGAAGAATTCGGCCAACACTGTTTAGGCAACAACAAGTAAAGAAAGTGTTTGAAGAGAACAAGAGAAGAAAAGAATAAGAGGAGTGTTGTGTTTTCGGTAAGGAAAATTTGAAGCAAACTGACCCGAAATGCTTAATGGAAGATAATACCCGAAATGCAAAAATGCAAAGAAATCACTAGAGAGTTTCGGCACACCCCCTTACCAAAATGCATGTGCACCCAAAATGACAAGTCTTTTTGACCGAAACTCCCCCATATTCGGCCACTACCACCTCTCACCCCAATCCCTTGATTCTCTCCTCTTTTTGCTCCACCATTCACTCTCCACCTCCCATTCAAAGTTCCCTGACCAAGTCTCCTTCCACCTTGTAGAGTTCTAATCCAACTCCACCTCTTCTCCTCCCAAAGCATAAAATAAAAACTCCTATATGCTGCTTGTGGGATTCAAACCCCATCCCACCTTGCTTCCATATTGACGCCACCACCACTCCACCATGTGTTCACTTGTGTTAGCAAAATACATACAAATTCCTTAAGCCTTGCTTCCAACAGCCCTCTCCACTTTAAGGTCCAAAACCAAAATTTTCCCTATGGCCTAACTTGAACCCGGGACTTCATAGAAGCCCCGTAACCTTCCAAAATCACTTACCTAATAAGTCCCACTTGCATAATGCTGTTCTCATATTCTCAAAAATTTTAAACGCTCATACGCCCAAGGCCAAATAGGCCCAGTTCTACTAGGCCCAATTTTGGGGCATTACAGCGATACTTTTAGAAACACTCTGTCACTGATCTGAAATCCAATATCTTTACGTTTCAAATTTGTATACCATTTATGCCAATCTGAAGCTGCTTTCAACTTTAATGAATCACTTTCACTTTTTCCCCTGAATCACGAATCAATTCAACCTCGTATATCTTTTCTCACTGAGCTCCATTCAATATAACAGAGTTCGTCATTTACAACCACATAAAATTTCATACGGCGCCATCTTATACTCAACTGAAAATTATTATAAGTGAATTAGAACAACAATGAACATTTTTCCCAATCACCTTTGAATTCTAAAACATAGTAACGAAGCATATTGTCAAGAGTCTGAATCACTCCCTCAGACTTACCATCGATCTGAAGATGAATTTCAGTGTTAAAATACAACTACGTATTCAAGGTTTCCTGTAGCTTTCTCCATAATCGCAATATAAACCTCGGATCTCTATCCAAAATAATGAAGATTGGCACTCTGTGTATCTTGACATTCTCACAAACATATAACCTAGCAAATCTGCTACGTGAGAAATCTATACGTACTGGAGTAAATATGTAGATTTCGTCAACCGATTAATAACAACCCAGATAGCATCTTTCTTTTCAGAAATTAGGGTAACCCCTATACGAAGTCTATCATAACTCTATTTCATTTTCCACTCCAGTATCATCATTGGCTATAATAGTCCTGAATGCACTCGATATTCGGCTTTAACTTGTTGACAAATCAAACATCTGAACACAAAATTAGAAATATCGCTTTTCATACCCGACCATCAGTGCTTCTACCTCAAACCATTGTACATCTTATTACTCCCCTGATGAATAGACAAGCTACCACTGTGAGCCTCGTGCAAATTTTTCTGTATAAGCTCTGGATTCTTCAGTACACAAATTCTATCTCAGAATAATAATAATAGTTATTAGGTCCGACCTGAAATTTAGAATCAGAAACCTATTCATACTGTATTCGTTTCGCTTGCAATTCACTATCACATTTCTGAGCTTCTCAGATTCGCAATGAACATCGGTTTAGCTTTTAACTCAGCTAATATTGTACCATCATTTCAAGGTCAATCGTGTAACCATCGTTCACAAAGTAACCAAAAATTTTCCACACAAGCATCAGCAACTATATTTTATTTTCCCCAAAGGTTAATCAATGACTAACTTACAATCTTTCAATAGTTTGAGCCATCAACGCTGTCTCAGATTCAAATCTTTTTGTGACATCAGCTACTTTAAACTCTCGTGATCAGTAAGAATGTGACATTTTTCGTCGAACAAATGATGTCATCAAATTTTCAACGCAAACACAATAGCAGCCAACTCTAAGTCGCGTGTCGGATAATTCTATTAATATGGCTTTAACCATCTGGAAGCATAAACTACCACTTAACATTCATGTACTAAAACACATCCCAATCCGTTTAATGAAGCATCACAGAAAATCACGAATTCTTTACCCGATTCAGGCTGAACCAGAACTAGTGTTCCGGTTAACAATGCTTTCAACTGTTTAAAACTTTGTTAACAAATATCAGACCATTCAAACTTCACAAGCGCGATAACTTTATCAATCAGAACAACTTTAACTCATAATAACGTCTTTCAATTAAAAAAATCTAATAGATATATTTATGTATCATGTTTTCTAGAACATGAATTCTTCATTCAAACTGTCAGTCTCTTTACCCGTGAATGCACAAAATTATTTCCATACCTGAGGATAAACCTAAATGCATATAACTCAAATTATTCTTCAACTAATTAACCCGCCCAAATTTAAAGCAACTCAATCGATCTTATCTATCAGATAATAACATTTCACAGTAATCTCCTCTTCATGTTGTTAGAACAACTCAAGCATACAATCTTTCATAATTCCCCCAACATACTAGTCAAAGATCTTTTCAAACTGCATCAGCTCAACGAATCATAATATCCCGATTTAACTAATTGACCTTTATCAAGATTACTTGAGAAAAGAAAACCATTATACAAATTTGAGCTTGAGCTTCCACTGTCTATACTTTTGCCGATGTCAACCCCTTTCACGAAAACTAGAAAAACCTGAGATCAGCATCACCATGCTCCCATGATCAGACTAGAAATTATAACCATAATAAATATACTTATTTTCGATCACTGAATATCCTTTACAGATGAGCCATATTTGATACATTAAACAGTGAGAATGATAAGAAAATCGAGATAATGAAATCCAAGATGTGAAGCTATACTGAACTTTCGAGAATACAACCCATATTGGATGATAAAGATCTCGATGATATCCCAGATAAAATCCAGAAGAAAAACACCACTCATACTAACTAAAATCAATTGTGACAGAAGCAATATAATTTCCATATATATAAAGCAGAGCAACAACCAGTAGAAACAGAATACTAGTATCATATGGATTTTACCATCAAATTTTCTACCAAATGTAATGGAATAGAATACCAAAGAAAGATAAAGAAATGGCGATCATAAACCAACTAAACCCACAATGCTTTCATCTAACAACATGGTTAGTTAGCATTCTCATAAGACAAGAATCTCATCCGAAAATGAACAGCTACATATATCTCTAAGAATGAATGAACACATAGAATATCCAGAAGAGTTTGTCATAATCTACTCAACTATAATCACTGCACTCGAATATATTTAGAATTCAAACATGATTCCACTGACTATTATAGTAATCACTGATCCCACATTATTCAATTCAATAACGAAAATCAATTTAGAAGAATTTCCAGTTAATACATTCTTTAGACATTATACCTGAATGAGTCGATTAGTCGAGATTAACTTCTTCTCTAACAGCATCATCGCGTAATCCAAATAATCTTCACAACAAGCTGATATCTCTTTTGGAACTGTCCTTACTTGCTAACCCTTTCTCATCTCTAACCGCATTAATAATTATTCTACCACTGAACTCTTTAGTTTCACACTTGTGAGCTTATCCAATCTAAATCTTGTGAGCTTCATTGTATAACACTATATTGGTGAGGGGGTGAAGATTGTAAAGCCTCAAAATTTGACTCGCATATATACACACATATAATACAACATTTATCATCAACATATTATTAGGAACTTTTATTCATAACTTTATGAGTTTCAACTCATCATAGACACATTTTTTTACGTAGATGCTTGAGTATCAATTTCAGTATCATCGAAACTAGCTCGATTGGAAAACATCTCTGTCTAAGTAAGATAAATCTCATCAAAGTCAGGAGAGATCACACTATCACAGGTTATATATATATATGGCATGTATAGCTAGACTCACATAAGCTATGTTAGTCTGAGAATCGATAAAACCGTAGCTCTCATACCAATAAATGTAACACCCTTCACCCGTATTCAATGCCGGAATAAGGTTACGGAGTATTACTGGACTTACAACACAATTATACATACTTTTCACATACATTAAATCCTTTCATACAATCATCATTCAATCTCCATCAATTTTTCCCTAATACGAGCCTACGAGGCCCTAAACATACATGGGAAGTCGTTCGAGACTAAACTGATAACTTTGGAAACATTTGGAACACTTATAATTTTTTTCTCAAAACAGGGGACACACGCCCGTGTGGTCAGGTCGTGTGTCTCACACAGCCACCAGACACGCCCGTGTCACAGGCCACGTGTACATTCGAAATTGAAGCACATGGGTGTGTCCCAGCCCGTGTCCTACCCCATGTCTAAACAAGTGAGATTATTGACTTGGGTCATACGGCCAACCACACGCCCGTGTGTCTAGCCCGTGTGCCCTTTGAAGTGGCCACACACGCCCATGTGTCAGGCCGTGTGCTAGGCCGTGTCAAACCTGTAGGGTATACTGACTTATGCCATACGGCCAAGTCACACCCTCGTGTGTGAGGCTGTGTGGAGCATACTGACCTGATTTCAATTTCAACATCAGGGGACACACGACCGTATAATATAATCATGTGTCATACACGGCTAAGACACACGCCTGTGTCTCTGCCCGTGTGGACAAAAATAGGCTATTTACCAAGCCAATTTGCCACCCAAACTTGCATGTATCTACACCACATCAATTAGCACCAACACATAGCATATCTAATCATCTAAACCATCCAATTCAAACATAAATTATGCATATTCCATACTTCCATTTTACATATACACAAATTATCAAAACATACCATACCAATTGTACCAAACTTTACTTCTTTAACATCAAAATGGCTAAACTCAAGTATACATTGTTTAGCCTAATTTCACAAGCATACCATTATCCACAACTAAAATATTTGACATTCATAATACCTATAGCTATCAAGCATCACACGACCAACCTTAATTTACATAACAAAGACTATAAGCACATACACATATACATAAGCAAATTAACTCAAATTAAGCCAACTCTCATGGCTATTATATACAAACCGAGACATATACATTTACAAGCCAAATCAAATGGCCAAAATCATTACCAAAACATAACCAACATGAACAAAGTCCCTATACATGCCATATAATCAAAATACAAAAGTTCATAGATACCAAGATATAGGTGGATAGTGTGAAGTGATCTCCGACGATCCCCGAATCTGAGCTAGATTGATATCACTATAAAACATAGGAAAAATAAACAATTATAGCTTGATAAGCTCGTATGAAATAAACATGATAAAATCATAACACATAATTCAACAATTTATTAAACGTACATGAATTCACATCAACTACCAAACCTTTTCATACTCATTCACATAGTTATATACTTTCTTTATCATTTCTTCGATTCAAAACTAATATAGTTTATGCACATACCTGTACCAACTGATAACAATCTCATACACATTCTCGTCTTTCACTTACCCGTTGAACCATTCGAAATAGAAGTCAGATACTCAAAGGTCTCACACGATAAGTACGTATACCATGGCCTAAAGCCAAATCAAGGTAACTTATTCGAAGTACTAATATCATGGCCCGAAACCAAATCAGCCGATATGCATAGCCCGAAGCTAAATCGGTATATCTCGCACCTGAAGTGCTAATATCATGGCCCGAAGCCAACTCACTGTGTCCCCTAATGACATGTCACTAGTATCCTAAACTATTCCTAAGGTTCAACCGGGATTCCAACTGTTGAATTATCGCCGAATCATTTCAAAACTTGTCCATAGTCACATAATTGCAATTTGTGCTATATCAAAGCATATAGAATACATTTAAAATGAAATTATAACATACGAACTTACCTCGGATGTGAAAACGACGAAATAGGTCGATTAATCAATAACTTTAGTTTTCCTCCATCTAAATCTGAATTTCACTTTTCTTGATCTAAATATATTCAAAATTAACTTATTTAATAATCTCTCTACTCAATTTTGTCCTAATACACTTTAAAACACTTTTACACATTTGCCCCTAATGTTTCACATTTTTACAATTTAGTCCTTAGCTCGTAAAAATGCAAATTCATGTAATTTTATTCATGCCCAAGGTAGTCGAATTATCACTATATCCATATCAGCCCATAATTTTCATTATTTCACAATTCTACCACACAATTTATACATTTCACAATTTAGCCCCTAATTTGCATTTTTCTCAAAAAATCACTTAACAAAACTTGTATATCTATCAACAAGCATTCATAATCTATCAAGAAACTTCAAAAATCATGCTTATTCAACAATGGAAACTTTCAAAATCTTTAATAGTTTTGCAAATTAGTCCTTGGGCTAGCTAGACCTAGTTGCAACGATCTAAAAAACATAGAAATTATTAAAAACCAAATCAAATATACATACCATGCACCAAAAAACCATGGCCGAACCTTGGAGAGTCTTTAATGGTGTTTCCTAGTTCTAGTTTCGGTGGAAGATGAAAATAACCAAGATGATATCTTTGTTTCCATTATTTTATTTTACTTAATTAATGAATTACATATTTATCCATTAATAATAACATCAAATTCAATTGATAAAGTGCCCATAATTGTCCACTATATTTATAAATGGAAAAATTACCACTTAAGGCCAACATATTTAAAAACCATAGCAATTAGACACCTTTTTCTTATAGAACTCAAATTTTATACTTTACACGATTTTGTCCTTTTTCTCAAATTAACTAATCAAACAATAAAATTTCTCAATGAACTTTTCACACAATTATTCTATCATACTGTAGACATTAAAATAATAATAAAATAAATATTTTGACTTCGAATTTGTTGTTCTGAAACCACTATTCTAATTTGACTAAAAATGGGCCGTTACATCGAACCTCTTTTTGAGTGCACGGCGGAGGCAACTCCTATATAGCCCTGGCTTTATCTGGGTTGATCTCTATCCCATTTTTGCTGACTACGAAACCTAACAATTTTCTCGACCTAGCCCCGAAGGTACATTTTGCCGGATTGAGCTTTAGCTAGAATTTTCTCAACCTAAAAAATAATTTCCTCAGGATTTGTATATGCTCTTATTCTGTTCGGGACTTTGCGATCATATCATCGACATAAGCTTCGATTTCCTTATGCATCATATCATGAAACAGGGTTACCATGGCTCTTTGATACGTCGTTCCCGCATTTTTCATTCCGAATGGCATCACTTTATAGAAAAATGTTCCCCACATGGTTATGAATGTCGTATTTTCCATGTCTTCAGGATGCATCTTTATCTGGTTGTATCCAGAGAAGCCATCCATGAAGGAGAACAGCGAATAACTTGCGATGTTGTCCACTAAGGTGTCGATGTGAGGCAACGAGAAATTTTCCTTCGGGTTGGCTTTATTTAAATCCTTGTAGTCTACACACATTCGTACTTTCCCATCTTTCTTAGGGACATGGACTATATTGGCTACCCACTCCGAGTATTTAACCACTTGTAGGAAACCAGCGTCAATTTGCTTATTGACCTCTTCTTTTATTTTCAGCAAGACATCGAGCCTCATCCTTCATAGTTTCTGTTGAACTGGCTTGCATTCTTCCTTTACGGGGAGCCGGTGTACCACGATATCAGTACTTAGACCAGACATGTCTTGATACAACCATGCAAAGACATCTTTGAATTCTTGGAGTAACTCAATGAGGTCTAACTTTGTCTCTGCAGTGATGCAAGCTCTGATCTTCACCTCTTTCTTTTCTTGTTTGTCTCCTAAGCTCACAATTTCTATTGACTCTTTGTGAGGTATGATTTGTTTCTCATCTTGTTCCACCATTCTTAACAAATCAGGAGATAGGTTACAATCTCGGTCATCTTCAAAGTCCTGAGGTTCCTTTAGACACATATCTTGCTCAAACGGAGATTATGAGTCAGTAGCAGCATCGCTCATATCATTGATATCTAGAGACCTGTTATAGGAACGAAGGAAAACCTAAAGAACAAATGAATCTAAGAATAACTATCTGTGTGGTATGAGTATGAATGACATGGAAAAAATAAAAGAATATTTTCCAAAATGAGACACAAAGATGCATTTCATTGAAATAAAAATCATGGACATATGCCTTTTTCATAAAAAGATTCTTATTGCTCCCAGGCTTAGAGTAATAAGTGTGTTTTGAACATTACTCCGAAATGGTTCTAAAAACTACAAGGATCTCCTCTATAGTCTAGTTGTTCATAACACTCCTAGGGGTGTAGGGACAAATTCTTGATAGGTTTTTTAGTTCCCTTTCTAAACCCTCGATATTTTCAAAGAATTCCAACTCTTTGTTATCCATTAGGCTCTGTACTAGAGTTTTGAACTCGACACACTTTTGGATTTCATGAAACTTATTGCATGCAATGAAATGTAATGTTAATGAATGGAAAAGATGCATGCAAAAAGGCGTTGATTCTAGTTCAATTCCAGTAGAACAACTTTACTAGAAAACAAGTTTCTTTACATAAAGAGGATGCATATACGTCCTCGCCTTCACACTCAAAACCTTAACTTTCCCAAGAAACAAAGCTAATTCTCGGCCCTGATCTGACTCTGATTCATATTTTAGGCTTTGAACGACTGGGGTCTATAAGTGGTTAGCCACTTCTTGTACTCGAACCAAAGCTTCGCTCAAAACATGGTCCATATCTCTAACCTGCCCCTCTCACAGGCTATCACCTTTCTCTTGTTGCCTTTTCTCGAACCATATTTGCGCGAACGTGTTGTCTTCCACTTTATCAAGAAACCCCTTTTTTATGACAAGCTCTCTATTTAGCAACTGAACATGAATCAACACCCTTTTTCTATGATGAAAATGTAATGCAATCACAGTCAAAACAAAACGAAACCAGTCAGTACATTTCATACAAAGCTAGAACTTAAAGCAAGTAAGAAATAATAATAGAGAACCTATTCATGTGACCATTAGGGGTTTGGATGTGGTTTTACCTGGGGTGAGTTCTTAGAGCTCATTATATGCGGTTTGGTTTTAAAGTAAGGGTACCTGAACTAACAGATTCCTCGATCCTCACCCATTATAGGCTCATACGGACCAAGTTCAGTTCAGGGGAATACATTTCCCTATGGCTATACAGAGATGAAGATCTCACGAAGACATAGGTACGGATGTATCCTGAAAGCGATCCACAATCCTATACGGAGGTGAAGACCTCACGAAGGAATAGTTTCTCACTCACACTTGAGAAGGGCAAAATCGAACAGTTATGCAATGCAATATACGGAAAACACACAAAAATAAACTTTCGAACCAATAAAATAGATATACTAGATCTCTATATAATCTGAGATATTAAAACATGAAGGATGAAATGCAATGAAGGGATCGTAAATTTAAACCAAATTATCAATTTTCGACAAAAAGACCAAAAGTAATCAACTCGCCACTTGACTCTCTTATTTTTTCCCTAGCGGAGTCGCCAAGCTGTCGCAACTTTTTTTGAAATCGTCTCTTTATATTTTTTTAAAAAACAAAGATTAGAGTCGCCACCAATCATTTTTATTAGGTGTGATCGGATCACCTCATAATTTGATCATTTTAATAAAAGTTTAGATTTACTAAAATGATAATTTCTGGTCTACAAAATCCAGGAGATGGGCTCGGGAGTCGGTTATGTACGAGAAAGGATTAACACCCTCGTTACGCCCAAAATTGGTACCTAATTGATTACTTGATGTCTTAATGTCGAAAATTGAAAATTTAAAGAGAATTTAAAATGTAATCCATTTGTATTGAGATATTTTAAAAGAAAATGCTTTATTTTGAATTAATAGAGAAGAAGAATCATGCCTCGTGAGTTAGGACATGAAGCTTTTAGTTTTCGAAAACCAGAATAATTGCCATTTAAATCGTTATTTAAACCTCGTTTTATATTTTTGAAATGGATATTCGACTATTTTGGTTTTAGAAAGAAATCATATTCTGTAAGTTAGGAACACGACTCTTCTAATTCCAAAAATAATGAACGTTGCCACGGTTTAAAAATTTTTCCTTTTTTATGCATCGTGCGAAAAACGAACGTAACACTTAAAACGATATGCATTTTACTTATTTGGGCATAATATACACATGGATAAATGCTTAAACTTAATGTATGATATGGTGATAGCTAAATAATATAAGATGGCCATGTGGGTGGAATATTTATATTATAATGATAAATAACAAATAAATGGATAAATACTATAGTAATAATAATGTAAATATGATAATAATAAGAATATTAATTCATGGCATTAATAACAAAATAAATAAAGTATTTTTGAAATAATAAAAAATAAAAAATAAAATGAAAGCGAAGTATAAGTAATATCAAATTTAAATATTTAAAAAATAAAAGAATAATAATAAATAAATAGGCAAAAAAATAATATTAAATTTAAGTATATGAGAAATATACTTAAAAAATAAAAATAATGATGGCAATATACACAAATAAAAGGAATATAAACAATAATTTTTTAAATATATGAGAAAGAATAAAGAAAGAAAGACTAAATTAATTAATATAAAAGAAAATAGTTTAATAAAGATTAAAAATAAAGAACTAAATCGAAATTTAAATGAAATTAGGGCATAAATTAAAAAAGAAAAACAAATAAATAAATAGACTAATAAGGACTAAAATGTAACCCGCTAAAAGAGACAGGGACCGAGCGGGAAAATATCCTAAACTTCCCTATGCGCATCCTTTAAAAGGACCAAAATAAAAAAATTTAAAATTAAACGGGATAAATTTAAAAAGAAAAAAACAGAAATAGGACTATATTGAAAAATGCTTAAAAAGCGGAAGGACCAAAGGCGCAAATCTCCCCCTTTAAAAAACTCGCAGATCCTGAGGCGGGTCGGTTCGGTAATCGGGTCGGCCTGAAATGTAACATCCCTAAAGTTAGGGGTTAGTAGTTTTGTGTAAATCCATGTTAGGGGAAAAAACAAGAGGGAGTCTGAGCATTCTGATTCTGATCAGAGATTTAAGAGAAGGGCTAGAGTAGACGGGTCAGTCAGAGCTGGGCCCCCTGTTGCTGCTACTGGGTTATTACCTTGTACTACTTGTGGGAAAAGTCATGTGGGCAAGTGCTGGAAAAGGACAGGGGCTTGTCAGAGTTGTGGTTCCATGGATCATCGTCTCATAGGGTGTCCCAGAAGACCGGATCAGAGAGGGCTTTTGGTAGGGGTAACGTATAGCCATTGAGGGGTAGACAGCAACCGCCTAGGGACCATGGGCATGCAAGGGATGGAAATGGTTTGGGCCGTGGAGCTCCGGGTGGAGGTGCCGGTCATGCGGAGGCGAGATAACCAGTATTGGTTTATGCAGCACGTCGCCGAGAGGACAGAGGTGCACCGATGCGAATACTGGTACGTACTTTACTCGTAATGTGCTATTCTGCAATGTGCTATTTATCTAGGTTACAATTAGGACTAGAGTGCGCAGCAGAAGCGTAGTGGTATAACCGGTATTGTGTGGCTATTAGATAGTTGGAAATTTTGAGGACGAAATTTCTTAAAGGGGGGTAGAATTGTAACATCCCTAAAGTTAGGGGTTAGTATTTTTGTGTAAATCCATGTTGTGCTTAATTGGTTTGCTATTTGAGTGTGTTTGGGGGTCCTATAGAGGCTTGGGTTCGAGTTTGAGCCTTGGAAAAATTTTGGATTTTTGGTCTTTAGTAGAGAGGGCTATCGAAAGTGGGACTTAAGTTTAATTTTGTGTGTTTAAGTGACACAAGGAGCAAGGTGGCCTAGTGGGTGGCGTCACAAGGGAGCATGGAAGGGGGAGAGTGTTCGAATCCCACCTGCTGCAAAGATGAGCATTATTTTTGTGCTCAGGCAAGGGAGGTGGCTAAATGGAGATCAAACTCTGTAGGAGAGAGGGAAGACTTGGTCAAATAGTTTGAATGGATGATGGAGAGCTTGTTGGGGAGTAAAAAAGGGAGAGAATCAGGGGATGGTGGAGTGTAGTAGTGGTTGGTCGAATTTGGGAAGTGTTGGGGGGAAGAAAATACGGCTAAAGGTTGGTGTTTTGGCATTTTCGGCTAGTATGGAGTAGGTGCTGAATTTTTTTAGTGTCCCTAGGCATTTTTACATTTTTGGCTTTTGATATTCAAGCATTTTCGGGTTCTTTCCTTTGGCATATTGCTTTTCTTCTCTCGGTTTATTTTCTCTCTTCTTGATTATCTTTCTTTGGGGACTTGGCCGAAACTAACTTTACCATCTCCTTCACACGTTTCCTCTCATCTCTTTCTCCAATTCTTCAAAAGTCGAACCTCCCTTCTTCTACTTCTCCTTCTCTTCGTTGCTTCTCTACTTTTTCTCCACTAACTGAACCTCAGTTTTTCCCCATTTCGAATCACTGCTTCTTGAGTAGCCTGAAGCGTGAGGAACTATTTTCTGCCGAATCTACCTTGCCTTTTCGGCACCGTTGTGAGCACAAGGTAATGTTGTATTCCATCTCTTTCTTCTCTTAGCTTTTCTTTAATGCCGAATCTCTTACCTTATTGCTTTTGTGATTAAGGCTGAATCTGAAACCTTCTCCATCTTAAGTACTCGTTCACTCTTCTTTTGTGTAGAAGCCGAGATCCGGGTTGTGCAACTATCGATTCTGTGACACTTTGGTAAGTGTATCCGTGACTAATTAGAGATGGAAGTTCCCTTTTTTTGCTGAGTTCTTAAGGCCGAATAACCTTGCCTTTATGAACTTGGAACAGCGGTATTGACTTACGTTCTTTGGTTAGGAACCCAACTTCGTAATCAAAGGGAGTAGTCAAGCGTGCTAGCATACCAAGGAGTTGCCGACATTCTTGGTGCGTCATCTCGAGGATTCAATCTACGCTTGTATCACGTGTGTAATCACACCATTCTGATTATAGATCGACAAATGCCAAAAAGTTGGCAACCGTGCCCACTCGAGCGTTCGAGCGCTCATAGTGGCAAATCGAGATACGAATCGTGACATTAAGTCGTTGAGAGTTTCACGAACACTCTCACAATACCGAGGCCGTAATGGGCCTAATCGGGCCGAATCGGGCTTAGCGGGCCCAATGGGCTATTCGGCCCACATGGGCAAAATTGATGGAAAATTGATAAGCAATAAATCTGAATGCGAAATTCGCAAACCTGTAACTGAAATCATGCATTTTGGGCCACACGAGCGTGTGGGCCTCTTTGGGCATAACACGAATTTTAGGCCCAATAGTTCCGTAGAGACCTAAAAAGGGTCCCGGGTCGCTCAAGATGACAATAGGCCTCCAGAAAGGCCGATATATGTGAAATTACGGAATTACCCTCGAAAGGTAAAGTGACCGATATGCCTACGAAGGGTAAAGTGACGAAAACGCCCCTACATGTTACATGGTGATTACTGTATGCGATTTATGATTATATGGTATGTTTATTATTGTATGATGCATTCATGTGTTACTATGCTGCATGGGGATGGAATTATTAATACGGAGGAAGGGCTAATAGGACCGCATGGTCGCGTGACGACTGTGGATCCACCGAAGGCTTTTTAGCCACCGAGCAGCCATGCTGCACCGATAAGTTAGTGCCGCAACCGGTGCTACATAAGGAGTGTACGGATGGGTGGGTCGATTAAATCCCCACAGGAGTGCACGGTTGGACAGGAGACGGAGTGCAGGGCTGGTATGGGCATTAATACATTGGATATACAGATTATATTATTGTGATGGGCTTAGGCCCAGATATTTATGATATGTGACATATGATATGGGTTAAGGCCCAACTGAGGCTATTTTGGGTTAAAGCCCAATTTCCACCGTTACTGTAATGGGCTTCGGCCCAGATTATTGTGATTCATGTTCTTACTGATGAGGGTTGTACACACTAAATTTTCGTAAACTCACCCCCCTCTTTTAATTTTTCTCAAGTAATCCTCAGTAGGCGGTTCGACGTACTGGAGGACTCGGGGGTGGCCACACTACGAGCAGCTTTGAATTTTTAGTATTCTATTCTACTTTATTTTAATCATTTTCTTATTGGGATGTAATAAGGCCTCTCTTAAACTCCGGTTTTTAGTTTTGGATTTTTAGTTTATTTGGTTTTAAATCTGCTCAACATTGAATCACGGTTTTCCCAAAACAATATCTATTTTCAAAACACTACGCTTTCGCAACTAAGTTGTAAATATCACGTTTTCATAAGTTACTTGTTTTAAACTAAGCTTCCGCAATGAACAAGGTTTTGAAGGTAATGACTTCTTATTAAATGTCGACTATTAACAACAAACGCAAACTGGGACTTAAGATTTTCTAAATATCAAGAAGGGTTTTCAATGAAAATGCGGTTTTCGAAAAACACCTCAATGTGACACGCCAGATTCGGGCCTAACTTCTAGGCTGGGTTTGACCGAGCGGATGGGGATGACGCGCTATCTCAGGCAATGCTTCGTATTTTGGAGAGAGTTGCTAGGTCTGTTGAGCCTAATACCGTTGTTAGGGGCCGTGGGTCGGTTACGGAACAACTTCGGTCCAGTGGAGCAGAGATCTTCAAGGGAGTTTCTGGGGTGGCCCCAAGTGTGGTAGAGTACTGGTTAGAGGCCACTGCAAGAATAATGGATGACCTCGACTGCACGCCGGAACAAAATTTGAAGGGTGCCATGTCTTTGCTGAGGGATGAAGCCTACCAGTGGTGGCTTACGGTAAAAGAGGGTACCTCGTCTGATCGATTGACCTGGGAATTCTTCAAGACTACATTCTAGGGAAAGTATGTGGGCGCTAGCTATGTCGACGCTCGTACGAAAGACTTTTTGAATCTGGTTCAAGGTGACAAGTCTGTGTCTGAGTACGAGGCAGATTTTTTGCAACTTAGTCGGTATGCTCAAGGAATTGTGGCAACAGAGTATGAACGTTGTGTTAGGTTCGAAGATGGCCTTAGGGACAGTCTCCGAGTGTTGATAGCTCCACAGAGGGAGCGGGACTTTGCTGCATTAGTAGAAAAAGCTAAGATCGCCGAGGATGTAAAGCGCTCTGAGCGTTTAAATAGGGAAAGAGAAATGGGCAAAAACAAGAGGGAGTCTGAGCATTCTGATTCTGATCAGAGATTTAAGAGAAGGGCTAGAGTAGACGGGTCAGTCAGAGCTGGCCCCCTGTTGCTGCTACTGGGTTATTACCTTGTACTACTTGTGGGAAAAGTCATGTGGGCGAGTGCTGGAAAAGGACAGGGGCTTGTCTGAGTTGTGGTTCCATGGATCATCGTCTCATAGGGTGTCCCAAAAGACCGGATCTGAGGCAGGCTTTTGGTAGGGGTAACGTACAGCCACTGAGGGGTTGACAGCAACCGCCTAGAGACCGTGGGCATACAAGGGATGGAAACGGCTTGGGCCGTGGAGCTCCGGATGGAGGTACTGGTCATGCGGAGGCGAGACAGCCAGCATTGGTTTATGCAGCACGTCGCCGAGAGGACAGAGGCACTCCAGATGCGAATACTGGTATGTACTTTACTCGTAATGTGCTATTCCGCAATGTGATATTTATCTAGGTTGCAATTAGGACTAGAGTGTGCAGCAGAAGCGTAGTGGTATAACCGGTATTGTGTGGCTATTAGATAGTTGGAAATTTTGAGGACGAAATTTCTTAAAGGGGGGTAGAATTGTAACATTCCTAAAGTTAGGGGTTAGTAGTTTTGTGTAAATCCATGTTGTGCTTAGTTGGTTTTATATTTGAGTGTGTTTGGAGGTCCTATAGAGGCTTGGGTTCGAGTTTGAGCCTTGGAAAAATTTTGGATTTTTGGTCTTTAGTGGAGAGGGCTATGGAAAGTAGGACTTAAGTTTAATTTTGTGTGTTTAAGTGACACAAGGAGCAAGGTGGCCTAGTGGGTGGTGTCACAAGGGAGCATGGAAGGGGGAGAGTGTTCGAATCCCACCTGCTGCAAAGAAGAGCTTTATTTTTGTGCTCAGGCAAGGGAGGTGGCTGAATGGAGATCAAACTCTGTAGGAGAGAGGGAAGACTTGGTCAAATAGTTTGAATGGGTGATGGAGAGCTTGTTAAGGAGTAAAAAGGGGAGAGAATCAGGGGATGGTGGAGTGTAGTAGTGGTTGGCCGAATATGGGAAGTGTTGGGGGGAAGAAAATACGGCTAAGGGTTGGTGTTTTGGCATTTTCGGCTAGTATGGAGTAGGTGCTGAATTTCTTTAGTCTCCCTAGGCATTTTTGCATATTTGGCTTTTGATATTCAAGCATTTTCGGGTTCTTTTCTTTTGGCATATTACTTTTCTTCTCTCGGTTTATTTTCTCCCTTCTTGATTATCTTTCTTTGGGGACTTGGCCGAAACTAACTTTACCATCTCCTTCACACGTTTCCTTTCATCTCTTTCTCCAATTCTTCAAAAGTCGAACCTCTCTTCTTCTACTTCTCCTTCTCTTCTTCGTTGCTTCTCTACTTTTTCTCCACTAACCGAACCTCTATTTTTCCCCATTTCGTATCGGTGCTTCTTGAGTAGCCTGAAGCGTGAGGAACTATTTTATGCCGAATCTACCTCGGCTTTTCGGCACCGTTGTGAGCAGAAGGTAATGTTGTATTCCATCTCTTTCTTCTCTTAGATTTTCCTTAAAGCCGAATCTCTTACCTTATTGCTTTTGTGATTAAGGCCGAATCTGAAACCTTCTCCATCTTGAGTACTCGCTCACTCTTCTTTTGTGTAGAAGCCGAGATCCGGGTTGTGCAACTATCTATTCTATGATACATTGGTAAGTCTATCCTTGACCGATTAGAGATGGAAGTTCCCTTTTTTTTGCTGAGTTCTTAAGGCCGAATAACCTTGTCTTTGTGAACTTGGAACAGCAGTATTGACTTATGTTCTTTGGTTAGGAACCGAACTTCGTAATCAAAGGGAGTAGTCAAGCGTGCTAGCATACCAAGGAGTTGCCGACATTCTTAGTGCGTAATCTCGAGGATTCAATCTATGCTCGTATCAGGTGTGTACTCACACCATTCTGATTATAGATCGACAAATGCCGAAAAGCTGGAAACTGTGCCCACTCAAGCGTTCGAGCGCTCGTAGTGGAAAATAGAGATACAAATCATGACGCTAAGTCGTTGAGAGTGTCACGAACACTCTCGCGATACCGAGGCCGTAATGGGCCTAACCGGGCCGAATTGGGCTTAGTGTGCCTATTGGGCTATTCGGCCCACATGGGCGAAATTGATGGAAAATTGTTAAGCAATAAATCCGAATACGAAATCTGCAAACATGTAATCGAAATCATGCGTTTTGGGCCACATGAGCGTGTGGGCCCGTTTGGGCATAAAACGAATTTTAGGCCCAATAGTTCCGTAGAGACCTAAAAAGGGTCCCGGGTTGCTCGAGATGAAAAAAGGCCTCAAGAAAGGTCGATATATGTGAAATTACGGAATTACCCTCGATGGGTAAAGTGACCGATATGCCCTCAAAGGGCAAAGTGACGAAAATGCCCCTACATGTTACATGGTGATTATTGTATGCGATTTATGATTATATGGTATGTTTATTATTGTATGATGCATTCATGTGTTACTATGCTGAATGGGGATGGGATTATTAATACGGAGGAAGTGCTAATAGGACCGCATGGTCGCTTGATGACTGTGGATTCACCGAAGGCTTTTTAGCCACCGAGCAGCCATGCTGCACTGATAAGTTAGTGTCGCAATCGGTGCTACATAAGGAGTGTACGGATGGGTGGGTCGATTAAATCCCCACAGGAGTGAACGGTTGGACAGGAGACGGAGTGCAGGGCTGGTATGGGCATTAATGCATTGCATATACAAATTATATTATTGTGATGGGCTTAGGCCCAAATATTTATGATATATGACATATGATATGGGCTAAGGCCCAACCGAGGCTATTTTGGGTTAAAGCCCAATTGCCACCTTTACTGTAATGGGCTTCAGCCCGGATTGTTGTGATTCATGTTCTTACTGATGAGGGCTGTACACACTGAGTTTTCGTAAAATCACCCCCCTCTTTTAATTTTTCTCAGGTAATCCTCAGTAGGAGGTTCGACGTACTGGAGGACTCGGGGGTGGCCACACTACGAGCAGCTTTGAATTTTTAGTATTCTATTCTACTTTATTTTAATAATTTTCTTATTGGGTTGTAATACGGCCTCTCTTAAACTCCGGTTTTTAGTTTTGGATTTTTAGTTTATTTGGTTTTAAATCTGCTCAACATTGAATCGAGGTTTTCCCAAAACAATATCTGTTTTTAAAATACTATGCTTTCGCAACTAAGTTGTAAATATCACATTTTCATAAGTTACTTGTTTTAAACTAAGCTTCCGCAATGAACAAGGTTTTGAAGGTAATGACTTCTTATTAAATGTCGACTTTTAACAACAAACGCAAACTGAGACTTTAGATTTTCTAAATATCAAGAAGGGTTTTCAATGAAAATGCGATTTTTGAAAAACACCTCAATGTGACACGCCAGATTCGGTCCTAACTTCTAGGCCGGGTTTGACCAAGCGGCTGAGAATGATGCGCTATCTCAGGCAATGTTAGTATTTTGGAGAGACTTGCTAGGTCTGTTGAGCCTAATACTGTTGTTAGGGGCCGTGGGTCGGTTACGGAATGACTTCGGTCCAATGGAGCAGATATCTTCAAGGGAGTTTCTGGGGTGGCCCCAAGTGTGGCAGAGTACTAGTTAGAGGCCACTGAAAGAATAATGGATGACCTCGACTGCACGCCGGAACAAAAGTTGAAGGTTGTCGTGTCTTTGCTGAGGGATGAAGCCTACCAGTGGTGGCTTACGGTAAAAGAGGGTACCTCGTCTTATCGATTGACCTGGGAATTCTTCAAGACTATATTCCAGGGAAAGTATGTGGGCGCTAGCTATGTCGACGCTCGTAGGAAAGAATTTTTGAATCTGGTTCAAGGTGACAAGTCTGTGGCTAAGTACGACGCAGAATTTTTACGACTTAGCCGGTATGCTCAAGGAATTGTGGCAACGGAGTATGAACGTTGTGTTAGGTTCGAAGATGGCCTTATGGACAGTCTCCGAGTGTTGATAGCTCCACAGAGGGAGCGGGACTTCGCTGCATTAGTAGAAAAAGCTAAGATCGCCGAGGATGTAAAGTGCTCTGAGCATTTAAATAGGGAAAGAGAAAGGGGCAGAAAGAAGAGGGAGTCTGAGCATTCTGATTCTGATCAGAGATTTAAGAGAAGGGCTAGAGTAGACGGGTCAGTCAGAGCTGGGCCCCCTGTTGCTGCTACTGGGTTATTACCTTGCACCACTTGTGGGAAAAGTCATGTGGGCGAGTGCTAGAAAAGGACAGGGGCTTGTCTGAGTTGTGGTTCCATTGATCATCGTATCATAGGGTGTCCCAAAAGACCGGATCTGAGGCAGGCTTTTGGTAGGGGTAACGTCCAGCCATTGAGGGGTTGACAGCAACCGCCTAGAGACCGTGGGCATGTAAGGGATGGAAACGGTTTGGGCCGTGGAGCTCCAAGTGGAGGTGCTGGTCATGCGAAGGCGAGACAGCCAGCATTGGTTTATGCAGCACGTCGCCGAGAGGACAGAGGCCCTCCAGATGTGAATAGTGGTACGTACTTTACTCGTAATGTGCTATTCTGCAATGTGCTATTTATCTAGGTTGCAATTAGGACTAGAGTGCGCAGCAGAAGCGTAGTGGTATAACCGGTATTGTGTGGCTATTAGATAGTTAGAAATTTCGAGTACGAAATTTCTTAAAGGGGGGTAGAATTGTAACATCCCTAAAGTTAGGGGTTAGTAGTTTTGTTTAAATCCATGTTGTGCTTAATTGGTTTTCTATTTGAGTGTGTTTGGGGGTCCTATAGAGGCTTGGGTTCGACTTTGAGCCTTGGAAAAATTTTGGATTTTTGGTCTTTAGTGGAGAGGGCTATGGAAAGTAGGACTTAAGTTTAATTTTGTGTGTTTAAGTGACACAAGAAGCAAGATGGCCTAGTGGGTGGCGTCACAAGGGAGCATGGAAGGGGGAGAGTGTTCGAATCCCACCTGCTGCAAGGCGGAGCTTTATTTTTGTGCTCAGGCAAGGGAGGTGGCTGAATGGAGATTAAACTCTGTAGGAGAGAGGGAAGACTTGGTCAAATAGTTTGAATGGGTGATGGAGAGCTTGTTGGGGAGTAAAAAGGGGAGAGAATCAGGGGATGGTGGAGTGTAGTAGTGGTTGGCTGAATATGGGAAGTATTGGGGGGAAGAAAATACGGCTAAGGGTTGGTGTTTTGGCATTTTCGGCTAGTATGGAGTAGGTGCTGAACTTCTTTAGTCTCCCTAGGCATTTTTGCATATTTGACTTTTGATATTCAAGCATTTTCGGGTTCTTTCCTTTGGCATATTGCTTTTCTTCTCTCGGTTTATTTTCTCCCTTCTTGATTATCTTTCTTTGGGGACTTGGCCGGAACTAACTTTACCATCTCCTTCACACATTTCCTCTCATCTCTTTCTCCAATTCTTCAAAAGTCGAACCTCTCTTCTTCTACTTGTCCTTCTCTTCTTCGTTGCTTCTCTACTTTTTCTCCACTAACCGAACCTCTATTTTTCCCCATTTAGTATCGCTGCTTCTTGAGTAGCCTGAAGCGTGAGGAACTATTTTCTGCCGAATCTACCTTGGCTTTTCGGCACCGTTGTGAGCACAAGGTAATGTTGTATTTCATCTGTAACACCCCAAACCCGGCCCATACGCCACGGCCGAATTTAGAATGCCACTGCGGAAAACGTTTGAAAAATATTTTGACTTAGAGTGAAAACATAAAAAAAAAATTATTGTCTTTAATAAAACATTGTATATTTATAAATCCAAATAAAATCAAGTTGTTACAATGTTCTTCGATTTGTAATTTTAACATATATCTTTAAGATATGAGTTGCTAAAAATATAACATATCCGAATAATAAAAATTGTCAATCCACTTTAAAACATAATAATAAACTTCAAAACCTTTTAAGTGGCCCTTATTACAATAACCAAATATTCGCAAATTCTGAAAATATGTATAATATATATATATAAAATAAGGAAAATAACTTCTGCATGGGCCACCTCGTATCCACTCCAACTCGGTCCAAGCTTTATGCATCACTGTAAGGTTTGAGAAAAATTGGGTGAGTCACATGCACTCAAAGTGCATAGTTATTACACATGTCCCCACATATGGGCTTGGCCCATATATCCACACATCCACATGCAAAATTATGCAAAATGAAGCCCAACCCAACCTAGTTCCATCAATTACACCAACCTCTAAGCACACCGCCGCCCAAGGCCGTGGCTAATCCACCGATCACCTAAGTGATCCCACATAACTTACCTCTGCGCAGACTTTGTCGCTTAAGGCCGTGGCTAAGCCACCGATCACATAATGATCCACATATCTCAGTATCCACAAGGTGACTCGAGGTCATCCTCAATCTACTGGTGATGCACACGGCTATCATCCGCCGAGATGGGCACCTAGCCAACACCTCCCTTGATGAAGCACATAACCACCATCAAGCGCCAATGTAGCACAAGGCTAACATCGGACTACGTACATAATGTACACCCTTTCCTTCGATAGTCACATCCCAAGTCCCATGTATCATGCCACAATATCATTAAAATAAGCATATATCACATGCCATCACATTTTCATACATAGATCATATGTAAATTAAAATCATAAAATATCGACCTTGTCAATTGATTACCCAACATAGGCATCCACCCTTTTTAGCCATTAATTCGGCTACCATGCACATCATATACATATTTATATATTAAAACACATACACACAACAAAAGAAACAGTCACGATAACTACGCACCTTTTTGGCATGATCGGCTAAAACCCGAGATCACACGCTTGCACCTAAAAGTGCGAAATACCTAAATGGAACCATATTAGTTTGGCCTCTACACCAAAAAGCATTAGAAAGTGGCCTTTGCCTCAAGAAAACGACATAGAAAAGAGAAAGGAAATACGGCCATGTACACTTACCTATCTTCCAAAACCGATTGAAGAAAACCAAAAGAATGCCTTCCCTTGATGATATTCGGCTAAGACAATACAAAAAGAGTATGGGAAGTTTCGGCAATATGGTTAAAAGGTGAAGGGAATTTCGGCTATGGTTGATTTGTAATAACAAAAGGATTTGACTAGAGTGGAGAAAGAGAAAAAGAAAGAAATTGCAATAGGAGAGGAATGTTTTCGGTTTTGAGCAAAAGTGGAAGAAAGAAAAAGAGAAATGGAGGGAAGGAAGGTTCGGCTAACCACTAAAGATGAAAAAGAGATGAAGAGAAAATAGTTGGTTTTAGGCTACAAAGAAAATAAAATATGAGAGAGACTCAAATGAATATTCGGCCAAATGCCTAAAAGAAAATTCGGTAAACCACAATGGTTCTTTCGGCTTTGACACTAAACAAGAAAGCAATGCCAAAACTAAAACAAAAATTGTACCAAAAGCCCAAGACACAATCGGCTAAGGAGGAAGATTTTGGAGAGGAAAAGAAAATGCAAAAGATGTACAAAGTGCTACCCAAATTCCTATCAACATTCGGCCAACACCCCTAGACACCCATACCAGTCCACATTCATGTCAAACTTTCTACACAAAACTTTCCATAGCATAACACCTTACAACATGCCTTATGTTCTCACATCAACCTTTAATCAAATGATTTCTTTCCCAAACATCAAGCTTACCTAAACTATCATTCAACTTACCATAAAAATATAAAGTCAAACCTACCAAAGCCTCCAACAAAAAAACGGCCAACCCTCCCCTAGACCAAAATGCCGTCCACATACATGAACTAAAGGCCATAATAGAGTTTCCAAAACACTCTCCAACATTCAAGCCTTTTGTCCCCCCATCCTTCCTTAATTCTTAAGATTCTTATCCCTAATTTCATGCTTTCCTTAAACCAATATTCAACTTTCCAAAAGATGAAAGTCCAACCTATCATAAACATAGGTTGACCGTCCATCAATGCTAGAACACAAAATAAAGTCTTCAAAAATGCTTTCCATGATACTCGAACCTCTAACCTCAAGCCACCTTTCAAGCTCCTTAACCATCTTGCCACTTACTCCTCTTGTGCTTTAATTTAACACTTAAATTAACATAAGTGCTAAGCTCACTTAATCCAGTTCATTAAATAAACCATACTAAAAATTATTCTATCTTCCTAAATAGAATCAAGCCTTCACAAGACTATGCTAACACACAAAAATTCATACCTGAATTAACACAAGCAACAAGATGATACTCAAATTTTTCCTAAAGCCCAAGCCCCAATCGGCCCAATCCTATTAAGCCCAATTTCAGGATGTTACAATTCTACCCTCCTAAAAAAATAATTTCGTCCTCGAAATTACTTACTAACGAACAATCGTGACATCCTATCTCACCACACTATGCTCTTGCTCGCAAGACTCTGATCTTAATAAAACCAATATACTTTCTAAGTAAATGATCTCCAAGTTCACACTCAAGGTTCTAGATACTTCACTAGCGATGGTTCCGACACAGCCATTTTGCTTCTACCGCGTCCACTACAACCACGTCCCCTAGAACTCATATCTAACATCGCGATTTAATCTGATTAAGAAGTTTTATGCATTAATACTTTTGTTCCACTTGTTTATGCACGAACTATTTTATGAAACAAAATTTTCAGAAGTTGTTCTTTCGATCAATCAAAATTTCTAGTTCAAGTTCACTATCCTAATTCAGAGAATCACACTCACATTCATCCACAACATTCAACACATCATTATAGGTATTTCTGACCATTCCCGACCCAAGGGTAATTTCGTCATTTTTCCTACAAGGGTATTTTCGTAATAAATTGAGGTCAACTCGAAAATAATCTTTACAAAACAAAGGCATTCCAAAATATACAAATCTCGAAGTTATTTTGAAAATTCTTCCAAATCAATGGTATTGCAAAAATTTCAGAAATCGGGGTTATTTTGTAAATTTTGTAAGTCAAGGGTAATTTGGTAAATTTCCCAAATCAGGGTATCTGAATATTTCGCAAATAGGGTTTCTGGATACTTTTGCAAAGTAAGAAAATTTCATTAAAATCAAGGGTAGTATGGTAATTTTGAAATCCAAGGGCATTTTAGTAATTTTACCACCAGGGGTATTTTGGTAATTTTGTCAACCGGGAATAATTCGAAAAATATTTTTCCCAAAATCTAATTTAGTGTTTTCAAATCAAGAAGAGCAATTTGGAGATTTAAAAACTAAGGTTTTTATAAAACATTAAGGCTAGTCCCTTTCGGGTTTTAATTATCGGTTTAGCCCGTGAATAAGTCTTCTTAGTTAGGGTGAACCGTAGCTACGCACCAGGTAGGATTCGAGTAAAGAGGAGGTGAGTAACTCGGACTGCTTAAATACCAAGCTCTTACTGAATCCACTCCTAGACATGCGCACAATGGTTGCCACACCCTAGCTCGGCGACTTAATCACAAGTTTGTTTAGTGGTTCTTAAGTCTTATGAATCTTGTGTTGGAGTAGACTAGTCCTAGGGTCCATTAGCCCTAATATTCTAATCTACGAGCCCAAATAAGCCCATAACATTCACATATATAAATCACTTCAATAGTCAGAGGTACTTACCTGGTGGACTTTGGGTTGGAGATATAGGTGCCATGCCAGAATAAACCTGAAAAATTTATGAAAGCCCAAATCTTTGAAAAGCCCATCTAAAAAAATATTTTTTTTGGGCCCAAAACCCTCAAAGCCGAGTTTTGAACCGGGCTCTGATACCAAACTGTAACACCCCAAACCCGGGCCATACGCCACGGCCGAATTTAGAATGCCACTGCGGAAAATGTTTGAAAAATATTTTGACTTAGAGTGAAAACATAAAAAAAAATTTATTGTCTTTAATAAAACATTGTATATTTATAAATCCAAATAAAATCAAGTTGTTACAATGTTCTTCGATTTGTAATTTTAACATATATCTTTAAGATATGAGTTGCTAAAAATATAACATATCCGAATAATAAAAATTGTCAATCCACTTTAAAACATAATAATAAACTTCAAAACCTTTTAAGTGGCCCTTATTACAATAACCAAATATTCGCAAATTCTGAAAATATGTATAATATATATATAAAATAAGGAAAATAACTTCTGCATGGGCCACCTCGTATCCACTCCTACTCGGTCCAAGCTTTATGCATCACTGTAAGGTTTGAGAAAATTGGGTGAGTCACACTGGACTCGGTGCATAGTTATTACACATGTCCCCACATATGGGCTTGGCCCATATCCTGATCCACCTGCAAAATTATGCAAAATGAAGCCCAACCCAACCTAGTTCCATCCATTACACCAACCTCGGCACACACCGCGCCCAAGGCCGTGGCTAATCCACCGATCACCTAAGTGATCCCACATAACTTACCTCGGCAGACTTGCTGCTCAAGGCCGTGGCTAAGCCACCGATCACATAATGATCCACATATCTGTATCCACAAGGTTCCTCGAGGTCATCCTCAATCTACGGTGATGCACACAGCTATCATCCGCCGAGATGGGCACCTAGACAACACCTCCCTTGATGAAGCACATAGCCACCATCAAGCGCCAATGTAGCACAAGGCTAACATCAGACCACGTACATAATGTACACCCTTTTCCTTCGATAGTCACATCCCAAGTCCCATGTATCATGCCACAATATCATTAAAATAAGCATATATCACATGCCATCACATACATAGATCATATGTAAATTAAAATCATAATATATTGACCTTGTCAATTGATTACCCAACATAGGCATCCACCCTTTTTAGCCATTAATTCGGCTACCATGCACATCATATACATATTTATATATTAAAACACATACACACAACAAAAGAACAGTGCGATAACTACGCACCTTTTTGGCACAGTCGGCTAAAACCCGAGATCACACGTTTGCACCTAAAAGTCTGCCGAAATCCCTAAATGGAACAATATTAGTTTCGGCCTCTACACCAAAAAGCATTAGAAAGTGGCCTTTGCCCTCAAGAAAACGACATAGAAAAGAGAAAGGAAATACGGCCATGTACACTTACCTATCTTCCAAAACCGATTGAAGAAAACCAAATGAATGCCTTCCCTTGATGATATTCGGCTAAGACAATACAAAAAGAGTATGGGAAGTTTCGGCAATATGGTTAAAAGGTGAAGGGAATTTCGGCTATGGTTGATTTGTAATAACAAAAGGATTTGACTAGAGTGGAGAAAGAGAAAAAGAAAGAAATTGCAATAGGAGAGGAATGTTTTTTTGGTTTTGAGCAAAAGTGGAAGAAAGAAAAAGAGAAATGGAGGGAAGGAAGGTTCGGCTAACCACTAAAGATGAAAAAGAGATGAAGAGAAAAGAGTTGGTTTTAGGCTACAAAGAAAATAAAATATGAGATAGACTCAAATGAATATTCGGCCAAATGCCTAAAAGAAAATTTGGTAAACCACAATGGTTCTTTCTGGCTTTGACACACTAAACAAGAAAGCAATGCCAAAACTAAAACAAAAATTGTACCAAAAGCCCAAGACACAATCGGCTAAGGAGGAAGATTTTGGAGAGGAAAAGAAAATGCAAAAGATGTACAAAGTGCTACCCAAATTCCTATCAACATTCGGCCAACACCCCTAGACACCCATACCGCCCACATTCATGTCAAACTTTCTACACAAAACTTTCCATAGCATAACACCTTACAACATGCCTTATGTTCTCACATCAACCTTTAATCAAATGATTTCTTTCCCAAACATCAAGCTTACCTAAACTATCATTCAACTTACCATAAAAATATAAAGTCAAACCTACCAAAGCCTCCAACAAAAATGGTCAACCCTCCCCCTAGACCAAAATGCCGTCCACATACATGAACTAAAGGCCATAATAGAGTTTCCAAAACACTCTCCAACATTCAAGCCTTTTGTCCCCCCATCCTTCCTTAATTCTTAAGATTCTTATCCCCAATTTCATGCTTTCCTTAAACCAATATTCAACTTTCCAAAAGATGAAAGTCCAACCTATCATAAACATAGGTTGACCGTCCATCAATGCTAGAACACAAAATAAAGTCTTCAAAAATGCTTTCCATGATACTCGAACCTCTAACCTCAAGCCACCTTTCAAGCTCCTTAACCATCTTGCCACTTACTCCTCTTGTGCTTTAATTTAACACTTAAATTAACTTAAGTGCTAAGCTCACTTAATCCACTTCATTAAATAAACCATACTAAAAATTATTCTATCTTCCTAAATAGAATCAAGCCTTCACAAGACTATGCTAACACACAAAAATTCATACCTGAATTAACACAAGCAACAAGATGATACTCAAATTTTTCCTAAAGCCCAAGGCCCAATCGGCCCAATCCTATTAAGCCCAATTTCAGGATGTTACACCATCTCTTTCTTCTCTTAGCTTTTCCTTAAAGCCGAATCTCTTACCTTATTGCTTTTGTGATTAAGGTCGAATCTGAAAACTTCTCCATCTTGAGTACTCGCTCACTCTTCTTTTGTGTAGAAGCAGAGATCCGGGTTGTGCAACTATCGATTCTGTGATACTTTGGTAAGTGTATCCTTGATCGATTAGAGATGGAAGTTCCCTTATTTTGCTGAGTTATTAAGGCCGAATAACCTTGCCTTTGTGAACTTGGAACAGCGGTATTGACTTATGTTCTTTGGTTAG
The DNA here is from genome assembly GCA_025698515.1 of Gossypium sturtianum. Taxonomy (NCBI): domain Eukaryota; kingdom Viridiplantae; phylum Streptophyta; class Magnoliopsida; order Malvales; family Malvaceae; genus Gossypium; species Gossypium sturtianum. The sequence continues at coordinate 85,015,613 of CM046944.1, forward strand.
GAACCCAACTTCGTAATCAAAGGGAGTAGTCAAGCATGCTAGCATACCAAGGAGTTGCCAACATTCTTGGTGCGTAATCTCGAGGATTCAATCTATGCTCGTATCAGGTGTGTACTCACACCATTCTGATTATAGATCGACAAATACCGAAAAGCCAGCAATCATGCCCACTCAAGTGTTCGAGCGCTCGTAGTGGCAAATCGAGATACGAATCGTGACGTTAAGTTGTTGAGAGTGTCACGAACACTCTCGCGATACCGAGGCTGTAACGGGCCTAACCGGGCCGAATCGGGCTTAGCAGGCCCAATGGGCTATTCGGCCCACATGGGCAAAATTGATGGAAAATTGTTAAGCAATAAATCCGAATGTGAAATCTGCAAACCTGTAATCGAAATCATGCGTTTTGGGCCACACGAGATTGTGGGCCCATTTGGGCATAAAACGAATTTTAGGCCCAATAGTTCCGCAGAGACCTAAAAAGGGTCTCGGGTCGCTCAAGACGACAAAAGGCCTCTAGAAAGGCCGATATATGTGAAATTACGGAATTACCCTCGAAGGGTAAAGTGACCGATATGCCCTCGAAGGGCAAAGTGACGAAAACCCCCTACATGTTACATGGTGATTATTGTATGCGATTTATGATTATATGGTTTGTTTATTATTGTATGATGCATTCATGTGTTACTATGCTACATGGGGATGGGATTATTAATACGGAGGAAGTGCTAATAGGACCGCATGGTCGCTTGACGACTATGGATCCACTGAAGGCTTTTTAGCCACCGAGCAGCCATGCTACACTGATAAGTTAGTGCCGTAATCGGTGCTACATAAGGAGTGTACAGATGGGTGGGTCGATTAAATCCCCACAGGAGTGCACGGTTGGACAGGAGACAGAGTGTAGGGCTGGTATGAGCATTAATGCATTGCATATACAGATTATATTATTGTGATGGGCTTAGGCCCAGATATTTATGATATGTGACATATGATATGGGTTAAGGCCCAACCGAGGCGACTTTGGGTTAAAGCCCAATTACCATCACATCGTAATGGGCTTCGGCCCGGATTGTTGTGATTCATGTTCTTACCGATGAGAGTTGTACACACCGAGTTTTAAATGCACTGATCACCCCCTCTTTTATTTTTCTCGGGTAATCCTCGGTGAGGCGGTTCGACGTCTTTGGAGGACTCGGGGTGGCCACACTACGAGCGACTTTGAATTTTTAGTATTCTATTCTACTTTATTTTAATAATTTTCTTATTGGGTTGTAATAAGGCCTCTCTTAAACTCCGGTTTTTAGTTTTGGATTTTTAGTTTATTTGGTTTTAAATCTGCTCAACATTGAATCGCGGTTTTCCCAAAACAATATCTGTTTTCAAAACACTACGCTTTCGCAACTAAGTTTTAAATATCACGTTTTCATAAGTTACTTGTTTTAAACTAAGCTTCCGCAATGAACAAGGTTTTGAAGGTAATGACTTCTTATTAAATGTTGACTATTAACAACAAACACAAACTGGGACTTTAGATTTTCTAAATATCAAGAAGGGTTTTCAATGGAAACGCGGTTTTCGAAAAACACCTCATTGTGACACGCTAGATTCGGGCCTAACTTCTAGCCCGGGTTTGGGGTGTTACATGAAACGACGTCATTTTGGGCGTCTAAGGTCACTCCCCAAACGGCGTCGTTTTGGAGGCCTATAAAAACCAAAAATTTTGGAAAAAAATTTATTTCCTCTATACCTTAAAAAAAAATTTCCTCTCTTCTTTCCCTTTTCTCTAAAATAGCCCCCCAAGCCCGGCCAAGGGAGCCACCGTGCTCCGCCGTCCACGATGGCCAAAAAATGGAAAAAGATTCCTTTTTTTGGCCTTTTGACTTCCAAAGCCCGGATCTGAGGGCTAAAAGCGTAAAAAGATATATAAAAAAAAGCTTTGATTTTTTCGATTCGCCCTTTTTTTATATGTATATATGTTTTTTCTTTTTCTTTTTTGCTTTCGAAAAAAATGTATAAGCAAGAAATAAAATCACCTTCTTGATTGTATTTTCTTTTTCTTTTTTTTATCTCTTTTTTATTTTGGAAAAAACCTCCACAATTTATTTTTGTCAGGCTTTTTTATAGCCGAAAGTTACACTGTTTCTTTACTGTTCTTATTACAGTTCTTTGCGTGTTGCTTCTTCTTTGCAGGTGGTGGTTGAGTCTACGGTGGCAGAGGCATTGACGGTGGCAGACCTCGGGACACGATCGTGCTGACGTGGCACGAGGAGCGGTGCAAGGGGCACTAAGGTTTCTTTTTTTTTAAACAGTGTAGGTTTTAGACCACTAGGTCATTAGGGTTTTTTATATTTTAGGCCATTTGGGTTTGTATGTTTGGGCCTGGTTTGATTTTTTTTTTGTAAATGGATTTGGACTCTTATTATTTATTTTTTTTTATTTTTATATTTGGTTTGGTTTTTTGGTTGGGCCCGGGCAAATTGGGCTTCTACACTGACCTTTCATCAAAATGAGAGCTCCACAAGATACCTTCATGTTGTTTGCCTCGATGATGATTCTATAACCATTCGAGTCTTAAATTCCCAAGGAGATGAGATTCTTTTTCAAATCAGGAACATGTCTGATAGCTAACAATGTCTTAATAATCTCTTCGTGCATCCTGATCTAAACAGTGCCAATAACGGTTATTTTACAAGGTCAATTATTCCTCAAAAGCACAACTTCACCTTCAACTGGACTATATGTGGAGAACCAGTCCTTGTTGGGACACATAGTAAGAATACCCCAAATCCAGGATCCACTCGAATGTAAGCTTAGACCTTTCAGTTGTAAACACCATTAACAGATCATTACCCTTATCCTCGGCCATATTAACATCAACTACCTCAACCTTCTGCTTCCCTTTCTCGTCATTTTCGGCAGCCCTCCTATTTTTATTTTGCAGCTTACAACATTCTACTTTAATGCGGCCTAACTTCTTACAGTAGTCACATGTCTTGTCTTGATTCCTTGACTTCGATTTTAACCTAGACCTGCCAGACCTGAATCCTTAGACTGTTTCCTGCCTCTAGCAACCAAAATCGAGGCTTGCCCATTGGACTTGCTACTTGAACCCAACTCATTATTGGGATTTTTCTTGCTCAACAAGTTACCCTTATAGCCTCAACCAATAGCTTGTCTCTATTGTTAATTAGGGTCTCCCTAAAAGTCTTATATGAAGGAGGCAGAGAGCGTAATAATAGCATAACATGATCTTCATCATTTATATTAACCTCGAAATTTTTTAGGTGATTCAAGAGAGTAATAAATTCACTAATGTGAGCCCTAATGGACGTACCTTCGGCCATATGAAATGTGTACAAGCGTTGTTTCAACACCAATCAATTAGCTAGAGACTTTGTCATATAAAGAGATTCTAACTTCCTCCATAAGGCAGATGTCATTTTCTCCATAAGCACCTCTTACAACACATTATTTGTGAGGCACAACTGAATTGTAGACAGAGCCTTCTTATCAAGCTCATCCCATTCCGACTGACCTAAATTTTTAGGCTTTTGACCAGTAACGACCTTCTCCAAGCCGTTCTGAACTAGGTTGCAATCACCCAAACCTGCCACAGACTAAAATTTGCGATCCCATCGAACTTTTCGATATCAAATTTCATCGTCTCCATCCCTAAACGAGTCAATTGTGGAACCCTAAATAAGCTCTGATAGTAGTTTGTTGGGAATCAACCCGAATAAACAACAAATAGAAAGAGTAGTGAAGATCAAACACACAAATTTACGTGGAAAAACTCCTCTGATCTATATGACCAAGAGGATAAAAACCATTGGCAAAGAAGGCTACAACTTTTCACTAATGAGCAAAACAAATGAAAGTACAAGATGGAGAAGAAATTGATCTTGACGTGCAAATCCTAATCCCAAAAACAAAACCATCTCTCGAATACAAAGTTCTGTTATTCTTTTTTCCCTCTCTTCTATTCGGGTTATAATGGCTCATTAAATAAACTAAGATTAAAGGTCTAATATGACTAGAATATCTCTGGAGTAAACAGATTTCGACTGGGAGAAAGAGTCTTGTTTGATTGTCAAAACGCGGCTGCGTTACTTAAGGAGTACGTCACGTCATTATGGCGTCACATGCTTCATTGTCGGGACATCTCTGTCATGCTGTCATGACTTCACAAGCTTCCTCTTCGAGACGTCGTCGTCACATCGTTGTGACATCCCATGCTTTCTTATCGGGACGTGACCTCTATTTTGCAAGAGTTTGTGTTTGTCTTCAGTGTCACGATATTGACTGCGATGAATACCTGCAAAGTGTCTAAAAATGCGAGACACACTCTACAAGTACAAGCTGGTATTAACAAAAAAAAGGGCTGAAGCACACTGAAATGGTCAAAGCGCACCGAAATTTTGATTGAAACGGAACATAGACTATTTTTACCAATTTAGGACCAGAACGATATGTACTAGGCGATACGACTGGTACTATAACAACCCATTTTTTAGTGGTGCAAGAAATAGTGGTTTTGGGGCCACCAAATTCGACGAGTAAGTTTGTAAATATTATTATTTAATATTTACGAGTCAAATATGTTTTTTAAAAGATTTTTTATTGATATTTTATGTTTTATAAACGCTTTATTTAGTTTAAGTGGTAAGATCCTCAGGTCAAGTGGTTTTAGAAAATGAGGTATCGGGAGCTCGTTTCTATAAATCAAGAATATTTACGGTGAGTCATCAAGGTGGTATTAAAGTTTCATTGAAAAATTTTAACATTTCAATAGTTAATTAATTAAAAAAGGACTAAATCGTAAAAGAAGTAAAATTTGATCACTATTTGATTTGAGTGATTAAATGGTAAATTGAATAAAGGAAAAGAGACTTCAATGGTAATTAAACCATGGTCAAAGTTTCCAAGCGGTGGTGTTATGATTGAATCCACTATCTTGTGGATTAATTATTCTTTTAGTCCTAATTAGTTTAGGATTAAATTGTAAATAAGTTTATTTAGTTAGAATTTAATTTAATTGAAGGACCAATTGTGAAATTAAACCTTCCTTTGATGGTAATTATGCCATATATTTATGTGATGGACAATTATGGACATGACTTAGGTGTTTTATTTAATTATTAAACAAGGTTAAAATGGTAATTTGACAAATTAATTAAATTAAACAAAACATAAGTAAAATAATGGTTTTCGTCTTCCTTTTTCTTTTATTTTTCAACAAAATGAAGCCATGGATATACCTTGAAGCTTCGGCCAAGCTTCCATGTATGCATGTGAGCCCGTTTTAGCCCCGTTTCTAATATTTTTTATGTTTTTGAGATCGTTGCAACTAGGTCTAGCTATCCCGTACCTTCGATTTTGAAATTGTTAAAGATTTTGAATGTTTCCATTGCTGAACCTTGTGATTCTAGATGTTAAATGATGAATTTAGAATGTTGATTGATATTAAAAAGTATTTTATTAAGTGATTTTTGATGAATTTACCGATTAGGGGCTAAATTGTTAAATTAATAAAAGTACAAGGATTTAATGTGAAATTGTTGCACAAATGGGCTGTTTTGGATACCATGAACATTCGACTAAGTTCAATTTTTGGAAAAAAATGGTTAACTTCCAAGTTTTGGGCTCAAGGACTAAATCGAATAAAAGTAAAACCGTAGGGGCAATTTTGTAAAAAGTCAAAAATGACCAAATTGCATGAAATACATTGTTTTACTGCCTAAATTGATAAATTGAATGAAATTATTAATTTAGATCAAGACCAGGTGGAAAATTGAGGAAATGGAAAATTACCAAAATTACCGCCTGTTAGAGAAGTGGAATTTTCTATAGATCTTATTCCAGGAACAACTCCTATATCTATTGCACCTTATCTAATGGCCCCAACAGAGTTAAAAGATTTGAAAGCAAAGTTGCAAGAATTGACAGATAGAGGTTTTTCCCAACCTAGTCATTCACATTGGGGTGCACCGGTTCTATTTGTAAAGAAGAAAGATGGATCGTTGAACTTGTGTATTGATTACAGACAACTCAACAAGGTTAGAATTAAGAACAGGTATCCATTGCCTCGAATTGGTGACCTGTTTGATCAGTTGAAAGGTGCCACTGTATTTTCTAAAATAGATCTTCGTTCTGGATACTATCAGCTACGGGTAAAAGATTCTGATGTGCCAAAGACAGCTTTCAGAACCAGGTATGGACACTATGAATTCCTTGTGATGCCATTCGGGTTAACAAATGCACCTGCAGTATTTATGGATTTGATGAACATAATTTTTAGACCGTATCTAGACAGGTTTGTGGTAGTATTTATTGATGATATCCTGACATACTTTCAAGATGAAAATGAACATGCTGATCATCTGAGAATTGTGTTGCAAACTCTGCGTGAAAAACAATTATATGCCAAATTTAGTAAATGTGAATTCTGGCTAAGGGAAGTTGGTTTCCTTGGACATATAGTATCTGCAGAATGTATTCGGGTGGATCCGAATAAAATTTTAGCTATTGTTAACTGGAAACCACCGAAAAATGTGTCTGAAGTTAGAATTTTTCTGGGACTAGCTGGATATTATCGAAGGTTTGTTAAAAGGTTCTCAATGATAGCTTCTCCGATGACTCGATTGTTGCAGAAAGATGTGAAATTCGAGTGGTTTGATAAATGCCAATAGAGTTTTGACAGATTGAAAGCCTTGTTAACTAAAGCACCTATGTTAGTTCAACCTGAATTAGGTAAAGAATTTGTAATTTATATTGATGCATCGTTGTAACACCCCAAACCCGGCCTAGACGCTATGTCCGAATCTGGCATGTCACATTGAAGTGTCTTTCGAAAGTTTGTCTTGTTGGTTAAAATTCGCTTCAAAGTTTAAAAAACCTCTTTATTATTGTTTAACAAATTATTTAGTCAAACGTGTGCCTTATTAGCTGCTCTGGTTATAGTAAGTTGATTTAAATTTGCGGAAGCTTTTGAAAAATTAATATCCAAATTTTGTGTCTTTGAAAATGGTAATTATTTTGAAAACTCGTCTTCTCTAAACTAGCAGTTTAAAAATATGTAACCAAAGCTCAATTAAAAACTTAAGCAAATACCAATGGCCTTATTAGATAAACAAAACCCAGCATAATTTCTAGATTTAAGTAAAAGCAAGTATAAAACAGCTGCAGTTGTGTGGCCACCTCCGAGTCCCTCGCAGCACTGAATCACCTATGGGTGAGGATTACCTGCACAGTAAAAGGGAATGGTGAGTTTACGAAAACTCAGTGTGTAATCCCTTATCAGTCAGTCAGTATATAATAATATTTGCAGTAACAGTCTGGGCTTGAGCCCTATTCAGTAATAGTGCAGTGTGGGCCTTAGCCCATTACAGTAATAGCATGGGCCTAAGCCCAATACAGTATCAGTACGGTGCAAGTATGCAACCCACTCCACTCTAGCCAATACACCACCCGTACCAACCAACACACCATGTGGGGATAAAATTGACCCACCCACCAAAGACACCAATATCGCAAAGATAGCCGCGCGAGACAATAACGCTTGCAGAGCCGGTAATAGTATATGTGGCAATGCCACCAGTAACAGTGAATGTGACATAGCCACCAGTACAGTACTTCCTCCATATCAGAATCCCAACCCCATGCAATATGTCATGTTATAAATAGTTCATGTATGCAAAGTTTCCTACTCAGTACAGTCTTACAAATAACATACAATCATCAGTCAACCTACCTCTAGGGGTAAAATGGTCATTTCCATCTATTAGGGGTATAATAGTAATTTTACCCTTTAGGGGTATTTTGGTCACTTTATTTATTTTGGGGTCTCGGTGCAGATAACGACCTCTCCGAAGGTCTAAAGTCACCTCGAGCGAAACAAATAACTTAAATGGTCATAACGGTGTAAATGGGCCCAAGGCCCACTATTCGGCCCAAGTGCCACACGCTCGTGTGGCCCATTTAGCCCAAATTTAGTCACGGCTATTCAAACTACATAGCCCAGTCTAGTATTTTCCACTTATCGTGGATTTTATCCGTGTGGGGCCCACGAGCCCATCGGGCCCACACGGCCCATTTCAGCCAAGCAAGGCCCATATCAGCCCAAGAGCACGAGAACGCTCGTGGTGGCCTCTACAGTCTATCGCCCACGATTTGTGGGCTCCATTTACCACATGAGCGATCGCATGCTCGTGAGGCCTTAAATGCCGAAGTTTCGGCTTTTCGGCTTTTCCCGATTCACAGAAGAAAGGGGTGTGACTACACACCTGTTTGCACAACGAACATATTACCCCACGCGCGGTTAACCTACAATCAACCCAACACAATCAATCTCTCATCCTTTAGATCATTAATACTAAAGCCCCACACCGATATCACCACTTACCTTGTCCAAAAGTTATGCGATTATTACTCTTAGATCGCTGGTTGAAATGATCACACCCTTCTTCTCGATTTACTGCGTATAAGACGGATTTCATTAGCAATCATCGTTTAATACATGGCTTGAATTGATGCCCATAGACCAAAGCATTAGAGTTAGAGCAGATTTGGTTTTTGGCCAATACTACAAAACAAACCTACTTACCCCACAGTATTCGGCCAAAGAGGTATTCGAAGAAGAAAGCAGAGATGTGCAGAGAAGTAAGGTAGTCGACGCTCCACCAATTGTCAGAGACTATCATCCACAGGGTTTCAAAATAACAAGACAAGATTTATGACATTCAGTCTATATTGGAAAAGCAGAGAAACAAAAGAGAGGGGAAAATAGGAGATGTAGGATTTGACTTACCACAATGTTATGAATAGAAGAAGAGGTCGCCGCCCACTACCAAACCGACTGGCACAGCAGAGAAAGAAAAAGAGAGTCGGCCATTCAGTCAAAGAGGAAAGGAGAAAATTTGAGAAAAGGGGAAGGAGAAATAAGGGACAAGAATGAATTCGGCCGAAAGGAAAAATAGCATAGAAAAAGGAAAAAAAAAGAACCCAATTGGTACCGATAGGCACTTGACTTACCAGGAATTGACCAAAATGACTTACGATTCCAAGAAACAAAAGGACAATTCGGCCAGGGAGAAACAAAAAGGAAAAATGCCAAAAGAAAGAAAAATCGAACAAAGACTATTCCAAAAGAAGTCTCTGTCGAATTTCTGAGTAGCTAGACACCAAATTCGGCACAACTCTCCCCACAAGCAAACTCCTTGATTTCCTCCTAAAATCTCTCCCCAATCCTCTTCACGATTTGCGCCACAATCCATTCCTCAAATCTCTCCAACCTCTCATCTATCAAAATTTCACTGCAACTCAACTTCTAGCCGAACCATCAGCAAAATAAATGCTCCCCCTCATGTAATGCCAACACTCGAACCTCAGACCCCTTGCAACACTTGTAACGCCACAACCACTGCACCAATAGGCTTTTTGTGACATCAAACAATCACAATAATTAATAAGACCTATGTGCCAGTGTCCAGATTCATTTAAGAACAAATTTTAAAAATTTTGCAAAAGCCAAGACTTGAACCCAGGCTTCTCAAACGCTCCCATACACACCTGAATCACTTAGCCATTTAAGCAAACAAGCAATTTGTGTCAGATCATGCAAAATTAAAGACCCTATATTTTTGGGGTGTTACAACTCTACCCCCCTAAAAGAAATTTCAGCCTCGAAATTTACCTGGTCAGAATAGGTGAGGGTATTACTGACGCATCGCCTCCTCAGGTTCCCATGTGGCTTCTTCTAAACTGTGATTACGCCAAAGCACTTTGACTAGTGGAATTGATTTCTTCCTCAGTACTTTAACCTCACGGTCCAATATCTGCACTGGCTTTTCCTCGAAGGTCAGATCTGGCCTAACCTCGATCTCTTCGACTGGTACTATATGTGTGGGATCAGAGCGGTAATGCCTCAGCATGGAGACATGGAACACATCGTGAATTCGGTCTAATTCTGGAGGCAACTCAAGTTGATAGGCGACCGGTTCCACACGCTTCAGTACACGGTAAGGCCCAATGAACCTAGGGCTAAGCTTACCCTTCTGCCCAAACCTCAGTATCTTTTTCCATGGAAAGACCTTAAGAAATACGAAGTCCCCCACAGAATACTCAATCTCTCGGCGTTTAAGATACGCGTAAGACTTCTGTCTATCAGAAGCTTCTTTCAACCGGTCTCAAATCAGTTTTACCTTTTCTTCGGTATCAGAAACTAACTCTAGCCCCAAAACTCGTCGCTCACCCAGTTCAGTCCAATAGGTAGGAGTACGACACCTATGACCATATAACGCCTCGTACGGTGCCATTTGAATACTGGACTGGTAGCTGTTATTATACGCAAACTCTGCTAGCGGCAAATAGTCTTCCTAGCTGCCTCCAAGGTCAATTACACATCCTCTTAACATGTCCTCCAGTATCTGAATCACCCTCTCTGGCTGACCATCTGTCTGAGGATGGAATGCAATACTGAAGTCTAACCTAGTACCCAAGGCCTCGTGTAATTTCTTCTAGAATCGAGATGTGAATCGTGGGTCTCTGTCGGATATGATGGAAACCGGTACCCCATGCAGTCTCACAATCTCAGCCACATACAACTTTGCCAGCTTCTGCAATGAGTAATCAGTGCGGACTAGTATAAAATGGGCAGATTTAGTCAACCGGTCTACAATAACCCATACCTAATCCTTCTTAGTAGGCGTTAAGGGCAGCCCACTCACAAAATCCATAGTTACCCTCTCCCACTTCCAAAGTGGAATCTTAACTGGGTTCAGTAACCCTGAAGGTAGCTGATGCTCAGTCTTAACCTGCTGGCACGTCAAGCACTTACTCACAAAATCAGTAACTTCGCGTTTCAGTCGGAACAGTGGTGCGAGACCACAAATCCAAAGTAGTAAAATAAGTTTTGAGGTTTAAGATATGTTTGCATGATAATATGAAAGTTTCATGTAGAAATTTTATGATTGTCATTGAATGGTCCATTAGGACTAAATTGCAAAAGTTGCAAAATAAGATATTCTAGAAGCTTTTAGTATGAAATAGCTTTGGAATATTAATTAGAAGTCCTTAAATAGCAATTTACCCAAATTATAATTTTTGGACAAAAATGGACATGAGTTAGAAATTTTGAAAGTTTAGTGAGAAGGGCATTTTGGTCATTTATCAATTAAATGATTAAAAAGGGAAAAAGATGACAAAAATCTTATTCATATTCTTCCCCTTGTGCCAAAAATTAGAGAGACTCCATAGCTAGGGTTCTTTAATTTCTGAAGCTTGCTAGTAAGTGCATCCTAGCCCCGTTTTTAATATTCTTCGTATTTTTGGAGTCCTCGTAGCATGAATTAGCTATTTTTAACAATAAGTTGAGCTAGAATTCATGTCCATAAATATATCCATGTATGACATGCATGTAAAATGATGTTTTATGGAAGATTATGAGATTTTGATGTTAGATAAACATATTTTCCTAATTGAATTTCATGAAAAATGTTAGTATGAACTAATTTGTAATAGTTATGAAATTGGTCATACATAATAGAAATAGTGGGAATTGATTGTTGCTATAGTTGAGAGAATGAATCAGCTAAGCTTGAAGTTCATGAAAGTTGAATAAAAATCACTTTACGAGCCTAGGGGAAAAAGTGTAATTATGAGAAAATTTAGAGGCAAAATGGTAATTTTTCCAAAGTATGAGTTATGAGTCAATTTAGTCAATATGAGTATTAAATGAGCTAAATTATTATTATAGATCAAGAAAAATGAAGCCTGAATCGAAACCGAGGCAAGAACAAAGTCGAGGACTAAATTGCATATCTACATATATTTTGTATATTGAGGTAAGTTTGTATGATTTCTAAGCTTTATGATTAATATCATTGAATTGCTTAGTATGATGTTGAATATATTTTAATTCCATGAGATTGTTTAATGATATGTTAAACAAAGAAATCAATAAGATTAAGCATGAGAAAGTCCTGATTGAAGTTGAATTACTTAGGATACTCGATCTATCACATGAGACAAGAAAGCCCGTATAAGACCAAGCCAAGGCAAGGCATCGGTAATCAAGCAAGTTATCATGTAAGACCAAGACAAGTATTGGCATTGAAGAGTTATTATGAGATGAAGACCCATATAAGCCCAAGCCAAGGCATGGCATTGGTGAGTCTCCAAGCAAAGATGTCATGTAAGTCCAAGACAAGTCTTGGCATTGAGAAGCTATCATGAGATAGAGATCCCATGTAAGTCCAAGCAAAGGCATGGAATTGGTGGGTAATAAGGAAGATTTCATGTAAGTTCAAGCAAATGCTCGGCATTGACCAGTTCATGAGTAAAGATACCAAGTAAGACCATGTCAAGACATGGCAATGGTAAGTTCCCAAGGGAACACACAAGGAAGACTTCGTGTAAGTCCATGTCAAGACATGGCATCGATACCAAGTTGAGAGATCCCATGTAAGACAATATCTAGGATATGGCTTTGGCATCGAGATATATGTGAGAAGAAATTCAGTATCCTCGGTTATTCATAGTAATTCATCGGGCAAAAGAGTAAAGAATAAATGAGAAAGCAAGAAAGATAAGCAAGTAAAGCTATCATCAAAATATGCTAGTTAAAGTTAACTAAAAGTATTATTCATGTTATGAATGCTAAAGTTAAGATTATGCTTATTATAGCAAAGTATGCTAATCTATGTGATTAAGTGATACAGGTACCTTGTTTACCTTACAAGCATGAGACTAGTAAGTACCATGAGATATGTAAGAATTATTAAGAGTAAGTGAGCTCAAGCATATGAGTTTGGAAATGCCTTTATTTATGATGAATGAGTTATATTAAGAAAATATGTTGCTATATACACTACCTGCAAACTTACTAAGCTAAATGCTTACGTCTTTAATTTTATCTTTCCATGTAGTACCGCCAAGCTAACTCGTGGATCATTGACGTCGGAGCTCGGAACACACTATCAATCGCTATTTTGGTATAGCCAAGTTGTTTATATTAAGTATGGCATGTATAGGAAGCATTTCATTTTGAGTTATGTTTTAAGAAGAGCTAAAGTGTTGACTATCAAGTTTAGCATTCTTTTGTATATGGCTAAAGAGATTGGCAAATATTTGCCAAGTTTATTTATACCAATGTTGATGATTATGCATCATTGTTCATCTTTTCATGTAGTACTTGAGTTGTTGAATAGGGTATTAAATTGATCTTGATTTCAGAGTGGAATAAGGCTTGGTAGATAGCCTTCTAATGTCCCATAGGAGTAGAGACACGGGCGTGTGTCTAGACCGTGTGGGAGGCACGGTTAGAACATGGGCGTGTGCCTAGGCCGTGTGAAGTCTGCACCTTGCACTTGGAATTTGAATCACCGCACGGCTGAAGCACACGGGCGTGTTTATGGATCGTGTGGATAAGTCAGAATGCCAAGGTTTAGCACACGGGCCAGGGCCACAGGCATGTCAAGGCCGTGTGAAATTTGTCAGTGTCGACCACGGGTGGAAGACACGGGCATGTCTTAGGGGTACACGTTCGTGCCCCAAGTCACACAGGCGTGTGACCCCGGTTTTGAGGAAAAGTTTAGAAAGTGGGTAAAAGTTTCCAGTTGAACTCCGAAAGTTTTCGGACGTGAGTTTAAGGCTGTAACATCCTGAAAAGGGCCTATGCATTTTTGGTTAAATTGTACGAAATGACATATCTTATGTGTTATGAATATATTTTGAACACTTTTGGAAACCTGGAAATGTATGGAAATATTAAGTTTAAAAGAGGAAAGTGAACATTTTTAGAACCTTGGAAATGTAAGGAAATGTCTTGTAAGGAAATGTCATGGAAATGTAAGGAAATGTCTTGGAAATGTAAGGAAATATCTTGTAAGGAAATGTCATGGAAATGTAAGGAAATGTCAAGTTTACAGAGCCGATCGAAAATTTTTGGAAACTTAGAAATGACCTAGAAATGACGAGTTTTAAGGTTTAAAGGGGGAAATTAAGGCAAGGTGGCCTTAAAAGAAAAAAGTTTGTGAAATTTGACCCACAAACAGGCTTGGAAAAGTGGTCTGAAGATGCCACTTAAGGCCTATGGAAATGGCGCCATATGCAAGAGGAATGGGCCTAAGTTCGAGTCACATGGGAAGCAAATAAAAGAAATTTTATTTTGCTACAAGGAGCAGAGAGGTGGACGGCACATGGCTATAAATTAGGAGCTTTTATTATTTTATAAATAGTGGATAAATAAGGGATTTATTTATCATTATTTTCAAGAGATAATTGTTGGATTAAATTCTTTTAATTTGAATAAAGAGATAAAGAGGAAAATAAGGGAGAAGTGATGGCCAAGTAAGGGACTTTGAGTTTAATAATTTCGGCTAAGTAAGGATAGTTGCTGAATTATCTTTTATTTTAAGTGATAATTAAAGAGATAAAGCTATTAAAATAGAAGAGTGATGGCCAAGTAAGGATTCTAAGTTAGTAATTTCGGCTATAAAAGGAAAAGAGAGGCCATTCTGCATTATTTTACATTCTTTGAAAGCCTCTGCCGAATTTTCTTCACCAAATCTTCTTCTTCTTTTATTTTTGCCAAGCCGAAATACCTTGTGATCTAGCCGAATCCTCCATCTTTATTCTTCCTTCTCTTTTCTTTCTAATCCCTCCAAAAGCCGAAAGTTGTGAGATCATCATCTAGCCATAGCCGAATCTACGAAGGTTGAAGTGAAGGTGCAATCGATTTCTTCAAGTAAGGGTAAGATCTCATTCGGTTCCATCCTTTTTTCTTAAGATTTGTCGAAATCTAGGACTAACCCCATTAATATCTTGTTGCCGAAACTTTGAAGAGATCTTTCGGGATTTACTAAGTGTCGACTACAAGGAAGGAGAAGTTCTTTTCCGAAGGTACACCATAGGCCACGTGTTCCCTAGTTATTCGGTGAGTTTCGGGATTTAAAATCCACAAGGTAAGTGTCTATAGCATTCGGCCAAGGCCATGTTTGGTAAATATATGTTTTCATTAATTATTCAAAAGCCAAAAACTAACCAAGTTAATTGATTCAATGCTTGGCGAATGCAAGAAGAGTATAGCGAGAGATTTCAAGACTTGATTCTTAAGTCAAACGGCAACAAGGTAAGTTTAAGTATACTAATCCTACTAGGATTTGGATTTATGGTCGAATGGCTTTTTATTAAAGTAGTAGGTGATTAATCAAATGTAGGGATTAAGGATCTAAGCATTAGATCAAGCTTTCGGGATTTCAAGACCCTTAGGTAAGTATGATAAGTTGTGGATATTTGGTTAAGAATTCGTATATTGATGATTAAATCGATTGTTCGATTAAGTGTGTTGATGGAGGCGAATACCATTCAAGAAGGGAAAGGGAAGGTCCCTATCCCGAAGTTTAAGAAGAGATCTGTCTCGGCAGTTAGGGATTGGCCACCGGGGTGTGGACCACCGGCAGTTAGTGATAGCATCAGTATCGAAAGCATAGTTCTCCAAGTGATCAGGTGTGTGATTAACCCACTGTTTTCCGGGTATATGATATGTATGTGAAATGTGTATGTGTTATGAATGTGCTAACTAGTGCAGTGGAAATTGTGATAAGGATACCCTCAAGGGGTATGTCGATAATCCGGTAAGTACCAAACCTGATGATATGTGATTATTAATATGAATATGTGATAATATGCTTGATGAACATTCTCATGCATCATTACATTGTATCATTATTTTATGTGGCATGTGCATAGGTTGGGATATGAAAGAAGGTACGGGTGTACTTCGAGTACGTGGTTTGATGTTAGCCTTGAGCTACATCGTGGATTGACGTTGGATCGAGGTCACGTTGTGGATTAATTGCGATTTAGTTCGCGTGGCTTGATGAGTGGCTATGTGTCGCATCGTGGTTGATATCGGCTATGTGCCATATCGTGGTTGATGAGTGACTATGTGTCCCATCGTGGTTTTTGATGTTAGCCTTGAGCTACATCGTGGATTGACGTTGACTGAGGTCACGTTGTGGATTAATTGCGATTTAGTTCGCGTGGCTTGATGAGTGGCTATGTGCCTCATCGTGGTTGATATCGACTATGTGCCATATCGTGGTTGATGAGTGACTATGTGTCCCATCGTGGTTTTGGTGTTAGCTACGGCTACATCGTTGATTGGCGCTGACTGAGGTCGCGTTGTGGACTATTGTGCTTAATTGCACGTGGACGGCAGTGATTGCCTTTGGAGTGAAAAGGAGAGGGTGATTTGATAATCCCCTAGTGTGTAGTAGGCTGGATAAGGGGGTGTGTAGCGGATGGACCCTAGGTTTGGGTTGGGCTTCATAATTGCATGATTTCGTATGTGAACATATGTGGAAATGGGCCAAGCCCAATATGATATGTGGATTAATGTAAAAATTGGCAAAGCCCAGTATATGAATGTGGATCAGTGTGGAAATGGGCTAAGCCCGGTATGTGGAAATTATGCGGTTAACTACCCTATTAGATGAATGTGATATGAATATGGGCCAAGCCCATAATGTGTTAACATGTGAATATGATATTTGTTATCCGATATATGGGTTAATATGTGGTTAACATGTGGGTGGAATTCGGTGGATTAATTACACTTTGAGTGCAGTATGACTCACCCAATTTTTATTAAACATCGCAGATGATTCGTGAGTGATTGGACCGGGTTGGAGTGGATACGAGGTGGCCCATGCTGTAAGACATCTTCTTTATTTTATTCATTTATTACTAAGAACTTTTGTTTAATTATTTATTGTAATAAGGCCCAGTTAAAGTATTTAAGTATTTCTATTTGAGCATTTTTATTATGTTTAAGCTAGACGACCATTAAATTATTATTTGGAAGTGCTTTTAATTTGGATATTTTTGTCAAGCTTATATTATTTAGAATTTTTAATTGGACATGGTTTTCAAATGACAAAATTTTTAATGTTTTTCCCAAAAGTGAAATCAGTCTTCAAACGTTTTTTCGCAGTGGCATCTCAAATTCGGTCGTAACGAATGGGCCGGGTTTGGGGTGTTACAAATTGGTATCGAGTCTTGGTTCAAAACTCAGATTTGAGGGTTTTGGGTCCAAAATAATTTTTTCAAAGATGGGCTTTTCAAAAGTATGGGCTTTCATAAACTTTTCAGGTTATTCTGGCATGGCACCTGTATCTCCGACCCGCAGTCCACCAGGTAAGTACCCTTGACTACTGAAGTGAAATGTGTATGTGAATGTTATAAGTATGAAGGGAACGTAGATTAGTGAACTAGGATCTGTTGAACCCTAGGGCTAGTGCACTCAAACACATGCATAAGACTTAAGGACTATTAAACAAACCTGTGAAGTAAGTCGCCGAGCTAGGGTGTGGCAAATCATTTGTGCGCATGTCTAGGAGTGGATTCGATGAAGAGCTTGGTATTTAAGCAGTCCTAGTGACTCACCTCCTCTTTACTCGAATCCTACCTGGTGCGTAGTAACCGTTCACCCTAACCAAGAGGACTTATTCACGGGCTAAACCAATCATTAAAACCCGAAAGGGACTAGCCATGCAGTTTTATAAAATTCCTAGTTTTAAAATCCCTAAATTACCCTTTTAATTGTAGTAAAAGATTATTGTAAAATTTTTTCCAAAATATCTCCGATTTACAAAATTACAAAAATGCCCCTGTATTGTAAATTACTAAAATACCCTTAGTTTTTAAGATTTTCAAAAATACCCTCGACTTTTGTTAAAATATTTCTACTTTACAAAGATATCAAAAACTTCTGTTTTACAAATAACAAGATACCCTGATTTGGAAAATTTACTAATCGCTTCGACTTCCAAAATTACAGAAATAACCTCGATTTACAAATTTTTGCAACACCTCCGATTTGGAAAACAAAATAACCCAGAGATTTTGTAAATTCTGAAATACCTTTAATTTGAAAAATATTTTTGAATTGACCTCGATTTATTACCAAAATACCCCTGTAGGGGAAAAGATGAAATTACCCCTGGGTAAGGAAATGGATGGAATGGCCATAAAAGTGTAGTGAATGATGTTGTGAATGAATGTGACTTCGTGGAAAAATGAATGTGTCTCTGGCTTATGAATGTGAATGTGACTCCCTGAGTTAGAGTAGTGAACTTGAACTAGAAACTTTGGTTGATCGAAAGAACTACTTCGAGCATCTCTTTTCATAAAGCTGTTCGCGAATAATCGGTGGAACAAAATTTCGATGCATAAAACTTTTTAATCAGATTAAATCGCGACGTTAGAAATGAGTTCTAGGGACGTGAACTTAGAGATCGTGTGCCTAGAAAGTATGATGGTTCTATTAAGATCGAATGCGCGACATAAGCGTAGTCTGCGGTGAGTTAAGATGTACGATTATTCGTTAATAAGTAATTTCGAGGACGAAATTATTTTTAAGGAGGGTAGAACTGTAACATCTCGAAAAGGGCCTATGCATTTTTGGTTTAATTGTACGAAATGACATATCTTATGTGTTATGAATATATTTTGAACACTTTTGGAAACCTGGAAATGTATGGAAATATTAAGTTTAAAAGAGAAAAGTGAACATTTTTAGAATCGTGGAAATGTAAGGAAATGTCTTGTAAGGAAATGTCATGGAAATGTAAGGAAATGTCTTGGAAATGTAAGGAAATGTCTTGTAAGGAAATGTCATGGAAATGTAAGGAAATGTCAAGTTTACAGAGCCGATCGAAAATTTTTGGAAACTTAGAAATGACCTAGAAATGACGAGTTTTAAGGTTTAAAAGGGGAAATTAAGGCAAGGTGGCCTTAAAAGAAAAAGTTTGTGAAATTTGACACACAAACAGGCTTGGAAAAGTGGTTTGAAGATGCCACTTAGGGCCTATGGAAATGGCGCCATATGCAAGAGGAATGGGCCTAAGTTCGAGTCACATGGGAAGCAAATAAAAGAAATTTTATTTTGCTACAAGGAGCAGAGAGGTGGACGGCACATGGCTATAAATTAGGAGCTTTTATTATTTTATAAATAGTGGATAAATAAGGGATTTATTTATCATTATTTTCAAGAGATAATTGTTGGATTAAATTCTTTTAATTTGAATAAAGAGATAAAGAGGAAAATAAGGGAGAAGTGATGGCCAAGGAAGGGACTTTGAGTTTAATAATTTCGGCTAAGTAAGGATAGTTGCTGAATTATCTTTTATTTTAAGTAATAATTAAAGAGATAAAGCTATTAAAATAGAAGAGTGATGGCCAAGTAAGGGATTCTAAGTTAGTAATTTCGGCTATAAAAGGAAAAGAGAGGCCATTCTGCATTATTTTCTGTTCTTTGAAAGCCTCACTTTGAATTCTCTTCACCAAATCTTCTTCTTCTTTTATTTTTGCCAAGCCGAAATACCTTGTGATCTAGCCGAATCCTCCATCTTTATTCTTCCTTCTCTTTTCTTTCTAATCCCTCCAAAAGCCGAAAGTTGTGAGATCATCATCTAGCCATAGCCGAATCTCTCGAAGGTTGAAGTGAAGGTGCAATCGATTTCTTCAAGTAAGGGTAAGATCTCATTCGGTTCCATCCTTTTTCTTAAGATTTGCCGAAATCTAGGACTAACCCCATTAATATGTTGTTGCCGAAACTTTGAAGAGATCTTTCGGGATTTACTAAGTGTCGACTACAATGAAGGAGAAGTTCTTTTCCGAAGGTACACCATAGGCCACGTGTTCCCTAGTTATTCTCGTGAGTTTGGGATTTAAAATCCACAAGGTAAGTGTCTATAGCATTCGGCCAAGGCCATGTTTGGTAAATATATGTGTTCATTAATTATTCAAAAGCGAAAACTAACCAAGTTAATTGATTCAATGCTTGGCCGAATGCAAGAATAGTATAGCAGAGATTTCAAGACTTGATTCTTAAGTCAAACGGCAACAAGGTAAGTTTAAGTATACTAATCCTACTAGGATTTGGATTTATGGCGAATGGCTTTTTATTAAAGTAGTAGGTGATTAATCAAATGTAGGGATTAAGGATCTAAGCATTAGATCAAGCTTTTGGGATTTTAAGACCCTTAGGTAAGTATGATAAGTTGTGGATATTTGGTTAAGAATTCGTATATTGATGATTAAATCGATTGTTACGATTAAGTGTGTTGATGGAGGCGAATACCATTCAAGAAGGAAAGGGAAGGTCCCTATCCCGAAGTTTAAGAAGAGATCTATCTCGACAGATTAGGGATTGGCCACCGGGTGTGGACCAAATGTCGAACAAGAAAGTAGGCAAACAGCCGTAGTATCGCCTAGTGATAGCATCGATGATCGAAAGCATAGTTCTCCAAGTGATCGTGTGTGTGATTAACCCACCGCTTTTTCGGGTATATGATATGTATGTGAAATGTGTATGTGTTATGAATGTGCTAACTAGTGCAAAGTGGAAATTGTGATAAGGATACCTCAAGGGGTATGTCGATAATCCGGTAAGTACCAAACCCGATGATATGTGATTATTAATATGAATATGTGATAATATGCTTGATGAACATGCTCATGCATCATTACATTGTATCATTATTTTATGTGGCATGTGCATGGGTTGGGATATGAAAGAAGGTACGGGTGTACTTCGAGTACGTGGTTTGATGTTAGCCTTGAGCTACATCGTGGATTGACGTTGGATCGAGGTCACGTTGTGGATTAATTGCGATTTAGTTCGCGTGGCTTGATGAGTTGCTATGTGCCTCATCGTGGTTGATATCACTATGTGCCATATCGTGGTTGATGAGTGACTATGTGTCCCATCGTGGTTTTTGATGTTAGCCTTGAGCTACATCGTGGATTGACGTTGGTCGAGGTCACGTTGTGGATTAATTGCGATTTAGTTCGGCGTGGCTTGATGAGTGGCTATGTGCCTCATCGTGGTTGATATCGGCTATGTGCCATATCGTGGTTGATGAGTGACTATGTGTCCCATCGTGGTTTTGGTGTTAGCTACGGCTACATCGTGGATTGGCGCCGACCGAGGTCGCGTTGTGGACTATTGTGCTTAATTGCACGTGGACGGCAAAGTGATTGCCTTTGGAGTGAAAAGGAGAGGTGATTTGATAATCCCCGGTGTGTGGTAGGGTGGATAATGGGGTGTGTAGCGGATGGACCCTAGGTTTGGGTTGGGCTTCATAATTGCATGATTTCGTATGTGAACATATGTGGAAATGGGCCAAGCCCAATATGATATGTGGATTAATGTAAAAATGGGCAAAGCCCAAGATATGAATGTGGATCGAGTGTGGAAATGGGATAAGCCCGGTATGTGGAAATTATGTGGTTAACTACCCTATTAGATGAATGTGATATGAATATGGGCCAAGCCCGAATGTGTTAACATGTGAATATGATATTTGTTATCCGATATATGGGTTAATATGTGGTTAACATGTGGGTGGAATTCAAAGTGGATTAATTACACACCGAGTCCGTATGACTCACCCAATTTTTATTAAACATCGCAGATGATTCGTGGTGATTGGACCGGGTTGGAGTGGATACGAGGTGGCCCATCTGAAGACATCTTCTTTATTTTATTAAGTTTATTACTAAGAACTTTTGTTTAATTATTTATTGTAATAAGGCCCGATTAAAGTATTTAAGTATTTCTATTTGAGCATTTTTTTATTATGTTTAAGCTAGACGACCATTAAATTATTATTTGGAAGTGCTTTTAATTTGGATATTTTTGTCAAGCTTATATTATTTATAATTTTTAATTGGACATGGTTTTCAAATGACAAAATTTTTAATGTTTTTCCCAAAAGTGAAATCAGTCTTCAAACGTTTTTTCATAGCGTGGCATCTCAAATTCGAATTCAGTAACGAATGGGCCGGGTTTGGGGTGTTACAAAGGCCTCGTAGGCCCATGAAATGTATGATTTGAGTGAGAGAGAATTTCTAATTTGAAACGAAATTTTACAGCCCGAAAGTACATGTTTTAGTATGTTCAAGTATAGTAATGTCTCGTATCCAGTCTTAATTTCAGACTCGGGTATCGGGTCATTACATTTAGTTGTATCAGAGCTACAGTTTAGTCGGTTCTAGGACTAACGTAGCATGAGCACGAGTCTAGCTATACATGCCATACGTAAGAATGTTTTTATAATGATAGTGTGACGACTCCTGACAACTTAAATTATGTTTATACATATAGTAAATGGATCCCGAAAGAGCTGTTGCGGATGACATAGAAAGTAACGCGCCGGCTCCCGCTGAAGGGACGGTGCCGAACGAGAATGAGAATAGACCCACTACGGTGAGTCAAGGAGGAGGAGAAGAGGCTAGAGAAGCCTTCCTCCACATTATGAACACATGCTATACGGAGTTCGTTCGTACGAACCCGAATACACAACCCCCTCCACCCCCGCCTATTCCTCAACCTATCCCAGTAGCCCCTCAAGTAGTAGAGGTGGTAAGAGCAGACAAACCTCCGGTTGATAGGATCAGGAAACATGGGGCAGAAGAATTCCGGGCTAGAAAGGCACTTTTGAGGCCGAGTTCTGGTTAGAAAATACCATCAGGGTATTTAATGAGTTGTCATGCACTTCTGAGGAATGCATAAAGTGTGTAGTTTCTCTTTTAAGAGATTCTGCCTATCAATGGTGGAACACCTTGGTGTCAGTTGTACCAAGAGAAAAGATTACATGGGAATTCTTTCAAGAAGAGTTCAGAAAGAAGTACATCAGTCAAAGATTTACCGATCAGAAAAGAAAGGAATTCCTAGAACTGAAGCAAGGCAAGATGTCTGTGACTGATTATGAGGGCGAGTTTGTACGACTCAGTAAATATGCTCGAGAGTGTGTATCCACCAAGGCCATCATGAGAAAGAGATTCAAAGATGGACTAAATGAGGAAATTAAGTTGTTTGTTGCTGTCCTAGAATTAAAAGAATTTGTTGTGTTAGTGGAGCAGGCTTGTAAAGCCGAAGAGCTAGTAAAAGAGAAGAAAAAAATTTGAAATGGAGTCTCGTGACTCGAGAAAGAGATAGTGGAATAAGTCATCCCAACCCTCTTCTAAGAAGTCAAGAGATTTCTCCACCCGATCGGCTTCATCCACTGGGTTTTCAAGTAGAAACAAGGGTAAATAGTATTCGAGACATAAGGCACAGACTACTTCAGTTGCTAGTGTGGGGAACATTCGATCTGATAGACCGGAATGCCCACAGTGCGGTAGACGTCATCTTGGTGAGTGCCGAGTGCATGAAAATGCTTGTTTCAGATGTGGTTCTTAGGATCACTTTATAAAAGATTATCCTGAGATGATGAAAGAAGAGAGAACTCAGAACCCGAGATCCGGGAGTATGGTCAGAGGAAGACCGCAGAAGAACCCGGGTAGTGGAGCAAGTGGTAGAGGTAACCCTAGAGAGCAGGTTGCGAGACCCGAGGGTAGGGCACCTACAAGGACGTATGCCATTCGCGCTCGCGAAGAGGCATCTTCTCCGGATGTTATTACGGGTACCTTTTCTCTTCATGATATTAAAGTTATTGCTTTAATAGATACAGGATCCACACACTCTTACATTTGCATGAAACTATTATCCAGTATGAGTATGCCTATAGAGTTTACAGAATTTGTGATTAAAGTGTCTAATCCATTAGGCCAAAGTGTGCTGGTCGATAAAGTATGTAATGATTTCCCATTTATTATTAGAGGTCAATATTTTAAAGTAAACCTTATGTTGTTACCATTTGATGAGTTTGACATCATTCTTGGTATGGACTGGTTGACCACTCATGATGTAATAGTAAATTGTGGGAAGAAATATATCGAGATGAGATGTGAGAATGGGGACACTCTTCATGTAGAATCAGATGAACAAGATAAATCGCCGGTAATAATTTCTCGTATGATGGCACAGAGATATATAAGAAAAGGGTATGAGGCGTATCTTGCCTTTGTGATGAATGCTAGAGGAACAGAGCTAAATATTGAGTAAGTGCCGATAGTATGTGAGTACTTGGACGTTTTTCCTGAGGAATTACCAGGACTGCCTCCGGTAAGAGAGGTTGAGTTCAACATTGAGCTAGCTCCCGGTACTGTACCAATATCCATTACACCTTATAGAATGGCTCCAACAGAGTTGAGAGAGCTGAAGTCACACTTGCAAGAGTTGACAGATAAAGGCTTTGCAAGATCAAGTTGTTCTCCATGGGTGCTCCAGTTTTATTTGTGAAAAAGAAAGATGGCACCATGAGATTGTGCATAGATTACCAAATCGACTTAATAAAGTGTGATGAAGAACAAGTATCCATTGCCAAGTATCGATGATTTGTTAGATCAATTGAAGGGAGCCCCCGTGTTCTCCAAAATAAGCTTGAATCAGTATACTACCAGTTGAGAGTAAGGGACTCAGATGTGTCGAAGATCGCTTTTCAAATGAGGTATGGGCATTATGAATTTTTAGTCATGCCCTTTGGTTTGACCAATGCTCCTGCGGTATTCATGGATCTAATGAACCGCATTTTTAGGCCATACCTCGATAAGTTTGTAGTCTTTTTTATTGACGACATATTGATCTATTCCGTGATGAGCCCTGAGCATCTTTGAGCACCTACAGACGATTTCTGATTCTACGAGAAAATCATTTGTCCGCCAAGTTCAAGAAAAGTGAATTTTGGCTTAAAGAAGTAGGATTTCTAGGACATATTGTCTCGGGAGATGGAGTACGAGTGGACCCAAGTAAAATTTATGCTATTGTTGACTGGAAACCACCGAGGAATATCTCTGAGATTATAAGTTTTCTAGGCCTAGCTGGCTATTATAGACGATTCATCAAGGGGTTTTCCATGATTGCAACTCCGATGACGAAATTATTCTGAGAAAAATGTGAAGTTTGAGTGGACAAAAGATGCCAACAAAGTTTGGCGAAGGCATTGTTGATGAAGCTCGATTTTAGTACAACCTGAGTCGAGGAAAGAGTTCGTGATATACAGCGATGCATCCTTAAACGGATTAGGCTGTGTACTTATGTAATACGGCAAAGTTATTGCTTATGCCTCAAGACGGCTAAAGCCCCATGAGAAGAATTATCCGACTTACGATTTAGAGTTGGCCATAGTCTTCGTGATTGAAGATTTGGAGACACCATTTATATGGTGAAAGATGTTGGATTTTCACCGATCACAAAAGTTTGAAGTACTTGATGATGCAGAAATAGTTGAACTTAGGGCAACGGAGATGGTTAGAGTTGATAAAAGACTATGAGTTGGTCATTGACTACCATCCCGGAAAGGAGAATGTGGTCGCTGATGCTTTGACTAGAAAGTCCCTATTTGCATTAAGGGCAATGAATTCGTGGATGACCTTATCCGACAATGGTTCTATTCTAGCTGAGTTGAGAGCTAGACCAATGTTCCTCCAAGAGATCTTTGAGGCTCAGAAAGAGGATAGTGAATTGTAAGCAAAGAGAGCTCAGTGCGAGTCAAATGTTGATCGGATTAGTTCCAATGGAAGTCTGATGTTCAAAGATAGAGTTTGTGTACCGAGAAAAGAAGAGCTTATTCAGAAAATGTTACATGAGGCACATAATGGATGTCTATCTGTACATCCGGGTAGTAAAAAGATGTATAATGATTTGAAGCTACGGTATTGGTGGCTGAGAATGAAGAAAGATATTTCAGAGTTCGTTTCAAGATGCTTGATTTGTCAGCAAGTAAAGGCTGAACACCAAGTACCTTCGGGTTTGCTTCAACCAATTATGGTTACCGAGTGGAAATGGGACCGTATCACTATGGACTTTGTAACGGGTTTACCATTGTCACTGAGCAAGAAATATGCTTTATGGGTGGTAGTCGATAGACTTACGAAGTCGGCCCATTTCATACCTGTACGAGTGGATTACTCACTCAACAAGTTGGCAAACTTGTATGTTTCAGAAATAGTAAGGCTTCATGGAGTTCCTTTGTCAATCATATCGGATAGAGATCCGAGATTCACCTTCAGATTTTGGAAGAAACTGCAAGAGGCCTTGGGTACAAAATTGAGTTTTATTACAGCTTTTCATCCTTAAACTGACGGTCAGTCAGAGAGGTTAATTCAAGTACTCGAGGGTATGCTTCAGTGTTGTATTCTTGAATTCCAAGGTAGTTGGGAAAAGTTCCTCCCATTAGTAGAATTTGCCTATAATAATAGTTTTCAGTCGAGCTTGAAGATGGCGCCTTATGAGGCTTTATATGGGCGTAAGTGTCAAACGCCTTTATATTGGACTGAACTCAAGGAAAACCAGATTCACGGGGTTGATTTTGTTAGAGAAACCGAATGAAGGTGAAAGTAATTCCGAGAAAGTTTAAAGGTCGCTTCGACGGAAAAATCCTACTCGGATTTAAAAGAAAAGAGATAGTGTATCAAGTCGGGATAAAGTTTTCTTGAAAGTGTCACCATGGAGAAAGGTTCTTAGATTTGCCGAGTAAAGCCAAGTTGAGTCCACGTTTTATTACACCATATGAAATTATCGAGAGAGTTAGTAGGTAGCCTATCGATTGGCTTTCTTAAATGCAGGTTAGAAAATATACATGATGTGTTTCACGTGTATATGTTGCGACGCTACCTGTCAGACCCTTCGCATGTAATTACTCCACGAGGTAGAGATTCAACCCGACATGACTTATGGTGAAGAACCAGTTAAGATTTTAGCTCGAGAAGTCAAACAGCTGAGGAATAAGAATATCTCCCTTGTTAAAGTTTTATGGCAAAGACATGGGATAGAGGATGCTACATGGGAACCAGAAGAAACCATGAGAAACCAGTACCCAAACCTATTTGTGGGTAAGATTTTCGAGGACGAAAATCCCTAAGGGGGGAGAATTGTAACATCCCGATTTAGGGCCTAGTCAGAACAGTGGTGCGAGACAACAAATCCGAAGTAGTAAAATGAGTTTTGAGGTTTAAAATATGTTTGCATGATAGTATGAAAGTTTCATGTAGAAATTTTATGATTGTCATTTAATGGTCCATTAGGACTAAATTGAAAAAGTTGCAAAATATGAGATTCTAGAAGCTTTTAGTATGAAATAGCTTTGGAATATTAATTAGAAGTCCTTAAATAGCAATTTTCCCAAATTATAATTTTTGGACAAAAATGGACATGAGTTAGAAATTTTGAAAGTTTAGTGAGAAGGGCATTTTGGTCATTTATCAATTAAATGATTAAAAAGGGAAAAAGATGACAAAAATCTTATTCACCTTCTTCCCCTTGTGCCGAAAATTAGAGAGACTCCATAGCTAGGGTTCTTCAATTTTTGAAGCTTGCTAGTAAGTGCATCCTAGCCCCGTTTTTAATATTCTTCGTATTTTTGGAGTCCTCGTAGCATGAATTAGCTTTTTTTAACAATAAGTTGAGCTAGAATTCATGTCCATAAATATATCCATGTATGACATGCATGCAAAATGATGTTTTATGGAAGATTATGAGAGTTTGATGTTAGATAAACATCTTTTCCTAAGTGAATTTCATGAAAAAATGTTAGTATGGACTAATTTGTAATAGTTATGAAATTGGTCATACATAATAGAAATAGTGGGAATTGATTGTTGCTATAGTTGAGAGAATGAATCATCTAAGCATGAAGTTCATGAAAGTTGAATAAAAATCACTTTACGAGCCTAGGGGCAAAACTGTAATTATGAGAAAGTTTAGAGGGAAAATGGTAATTTCGCCAAAGTATGAGTTATGAGTCAATTTAGTCAATATGAGTATTAAATGAGATAAATTATTATTATAGATCAAGAAAAACGAATCCCAGATCGAATCCGAGGCAAGAACAAAGTCGAGGACTAAATTGCATATCTACATATATTTTGTATATTGAGGTAAGTTTGTATGATTTCTAAGCTTTATGATTAATATCATTGAATTGCTTAGTATGATGTTGAATATATTTTAATTCCATGAGATTGTTTAATGCTATGTTAAACAAATAAATCAATGAGATTAAGCATGAGAAAGTCCTGATTGAAGTTGAATTACTTAGGATACTCGATCTATCACATGAGACAAGAAAGCCCGTATAAGACCAAGCCAAGCCAAGGCATCGACAATCAAGCAAGTTATCATGTAAGACCAAGACAAGTATTGGCATTGAAGAGTTATTATGAGATGAAGACCCATATAAGCCCAAGCCAAGGCATGGCATTGGTGAGTCTCCAAGCAAAGATGTCATGTAAGTCCAAGACAAGTCTTGGCATTGAAAAGCTATCATGAGATAGAGATCCCATGTAAGTCCAAGCCAAGGCATGGAATTGGTGGGTAATAAGGAAGATTTCATGTAAGTCCAAGCCAAGGCTCGGTATTGACCAGTTCATCAGTAAAGATACCAAGTAAGACCATGTCAAGACATGGCAATGGTAAGTTCCCAAGGGAACACACAAGGAAGACTTCGTGTAAGTCCATGTCAAGACATGGCATCGATACCAAGTTGAGAGATCCCATGTAAGACCATATCTAGGATATGGCTTTGGCATCGAGATATATGTGAGATGAGATTCAGTATCCTCAGTTATTCATAGTATTTCATCGGGCAAAAGAGTAAAGAATAAATGAGAAAGCAAGAAAGATAAGCAAGTAAAGCTATTATCAACATATGCTAGTTAAAGTTAACTAAAAGTATTATTCATGTTATGAATGATGAAGTTAAGATTATGCTTACTATAGCAAAGTATGCTAATCTATGTGATTAAGTGATACAGGTACCTTGTTTACCTTACAAGCATGAGACTAGTAAGTACCATGAGATATGTAAGAATTATTAAGAGTAAGTGAGCTCAAGCATATGAGTTCGGCAATGCCTTTATTTATGATGAATGAGTTATATTAAGCAAACATGTTGCTATATGCACTACCTGCAAACTTACTAAGCTAAATGCTTACGTCTTTAATTCTTTCTTTCCATGTAGTCCCGCCAAGCTAACTCGTGGATCATTGACGTCGGAGCTCGGAACACACTATCAATCGCTATTTTGGTATAGCCAAGTTGTTTATATTAAGTATGGCATGTATAGGAAGCATTTCATTTTGAGTTATGTTTTAAGAAGAGCCAAAGTGTTGACTATCAAGTTTAGCATTCTTTTGTATATGGCTAAAGAGATTGGCCAATATTTGCCAAGTTTATTTATACCAATATTGATGATTATGCATCATTGTTCATGTTTTCATGTAGTACTTGAGTTGTTGAATAGGGTATTAAATTGATTTTGATTTCAGAGTGGAATAAGGCTTGGTAGTTAGCCTTCTAATCTCCCACAGGAGTAGAGACACGGGTGTGTGTCTATACCGTGTGGGAGGCACGGTTAGAACATAGGCGTGTGCCCAGGCCGTGTGAAGTCTGCACCTTGCACTTGGAATTTAAATCGCCACACGGCTGAAGCACACGGGCGTGTGTATGGACCATGTGGATAAGTCAGAATGCCAAGGTTTAGCACACGGTCCAAGGCCACGGGCGTGCCAAGGCCGTGTGAAATTAGTCAGTGTCGACCACAGGTGGAAGACACGGGCATGTCTTAGGGGTACACGGTCGTGCCCCAAGTCACACGGGTGTGTGACCCCTGTTTTGAGGAAAAGTTTACAAAGTGGGTAAAAGTTTCCGGTTGAACTCCGAAAGTTTCCGGACGTGAGTTTAAGGCCTCGTAGGCCTATGAAATGTATGATTTGACTAAGAGAGAGAAGTTCTAATTCAAAACGAAATTTTACAGCCCGAAAGTACATGTTTTAGTAAGTTCAAGTATAGTAATGTCTCGTATCCAGTATTAGTTTCAAACTCGGGTATCGGGTCGTTACAAGTCCTGGCCACCAGTATAGCTCACGAAGTTCTCGGTATAACTTGTTTCCGCCAGGATGCATAGCATATGGACTACTATGCACATCCTGCAGTATAGACTGCCTCAGATCAGAATCCCTTGGTACACAGACTCTCCCATGGAAACACAGTACTCCGTTACTATTCAACCCAAAATCCGAAGTTTCCCCATTCTCAACCTGTTGGAAATGAGGAACCAGTGACTCATCCAACAACTGTTTCCCCTTAATTTGCTCAGTCCACGTCGGTCTCACTTGAAGCTCAGCCAAGAAGCTACCATCACCAAACAAGCGGAGACGAGCAAACATTGCTCTCAAATCAGATACAACCCTACGACTCAGTGCATCAGCTACCATGTTAGCCTTACCAGGGTGATACTCAATCGAGCAGTCATAATCCTTAAGCAGCTCTATCCATCTTCGCTGCCTGAGATTCAGCTCCTTCTGAGTGAGGAGGTACTTGATGCTCTTGTGATCTGTGTAGATAATACACTTCTCTCTGTATAAATAATGCCTCCAAATTTTTAGTGCGAATACCACCGCGGCTTACTCCAAGTCATGAGTAGGGTAATTCACCTCGTGAGGCTTAAGTTGATGAGACGCATAAGCAACCACCTTACCCTCCTGCATCAACACACAACCCAAACCAACGTGTGGTGCATCACTATAGATAGTGTATTCCATCCCAGACTCTGGCTGTATTAGGACATGGGCCTCAGTCAGAGCTTTCTTCAGTTTCTCAAAACTTTCTTGCCGCTTATCTGTCCAGTTAAACGGTTCCCCTTTACGCAACAACTTAATCATATGTACAGCAATCAAGGAAAACCCCTCAACAAAACGTCTGTAATACCCTGCCAGACCCAAAAAGCTTCTTATCTCAAATACGATCTTAGGTGGTTTCTAATCCAGTACAACTTCAATTTTTTGCGGGTCAACCCTAATCCCCTCGGCAGATACCACGTGACCTAGAAATGTCACTTCTTGCAGCCAGAACTCATACTTCCTGAACTTAGCATACAGTTGTTTCTCCCTTAAAATCTGCAGAACAATTCGTAGATGTGCATCATGTTCATCCTCAGTTCTCGAATACACCAGGATATCATCTATAAATACCACCATGAACCGATCTAGGTAGGGATGGAATACTCGATTCATCAGGTCCATGAAGGCAGTCGGTGCATTCGTTAGCCCAAACGGCATCACTAGGAACTCGTAGTGACCATAACGCGTCCTAAACACAGTCTTATACGCATCAGCCTCCTTAACTCTCAGCTGATGGTACCCAGAACGAAGATATATTTTGGAGAAAACTGAAGCTCCTTGCAGATGATCAAATAGATCATCTATCCTTGGCAAGGGATACTTATTCTTGATAGTCACTTATTCAATTTCCGATAGTCGATGCACATGCGCATGGACCCATCCTTCTTCTTTACGAACAACACTGGTGCTCCCCATGGAGACATACTAGGTCGAATGAATCCTCGATCCAGCAGTTTTTGGATTTGAGCTTTTAACTCCACCAGCTCTTTCGGTGCCATCCTATAAGGAGCGATGGACACTGGAGCTGTTCCAAGCAGGAGCTCAATACCAAATTCAACTTCGCGGTTCGGAGGCAACCCAGGGAGCTCATCAGGAAATACATCGAAAAAATCCTTAATTGTTCTGATATCTCCAACAGAAGGACCCTCATAATCAGATACACCAATATAGGCTAGAAACGCCTCACAACCCTTGCGAACCAGTTTTTTGACCCTTAATGCAGAGATCACATTAGACAGAAAGTCCCTTCTCTCCCCAATCACGACCACCTCCTTATTCTCAATAGTCCTCAATACCATAAGCTTAGCAATACAATCCAAACTTGTACGGTGTTTTACCATCCAAACCATCCCCAAGATTAGGTCGAATTCACCAAAAGGTAGCTCCCTCAAATCCGCTGGAAATATAACTCCTTGAACCTCTAAGGGCACATCTCTAAACAACTTGTCTACTCTTACTGACTGTCGCAGTGGACTTAACACAATCATCTCATTAACAGTACTCTCACACATGATACCCAAGGTGCCAGACATAGTGCATGCAATATATGAATGCGTAGACCCTATATCAATCAGAGCAGTGTAAGGTACATTATGAATTAGGAACGTACTGGTTATAGCATCTGGAACGTCACCATCCTCTCGGTGGCGAACAGCATAGACCAGTGCTGGCTGCCTCGCCTCAATGTTACCAGCACCTCTGCTTGGCGCTCCACGACCTCGTCCCATACCGTTTCCACCCCTGGCTTGGCCACAGCCTCTCGGTGGCTGCTGACCACCTCTCACCGGCTGAACATGATCCTGCCCTGTAGCTTGCATCTGAACAAGCCTTTGAGGAAAATTCTTAACATGATGATCCATGGACCCGCATCTGAAGCACGCCTCAATCCTCTTCCAGCACTCACCGCGGTGAGATCTCCCATAATCAGTGCAAGACTGTGGTCTAGCAACAGCAGCAGGAACTTCGCCCGAACTGGCCCATCAAACCTGGCCTTCTTTATAGGCCTTCCAGAAGAACCCGAGGGCCCAAAATCCCTCTTATTTCTGCCCCTATCTTTCTCGCAGTTTTGGCGCTCAAAGTACTTCACATCCTCAGTATTTTTTTCCTTTTCTACAAGGGCAGCAAAGCCTCACTCCCTCTGTGGAGCTATCAATACTCGTAACTCATCTCGAAGGCCGTCCGCAAAATGCACACAATGTTCATACTCAGGTGCTACTATCCCACGAGCATATCGACTCAACCGCAAGAACTCTGCCTCATATTCTGCCACTGTCTTATTCCCTTGGGTCAGACTCAGAAATGCCCTTCTTCGGGCGTCCACATAACTTGCACCTACATACTTCCCTTGAAAGGCCGCCTTAAAGAAATTTCATGTCAACCGGTCAGCCTGCGTACCCTCTCTCATGGTGAGCCACCACTGGTAGGCCTCGTCTCGCAGTAAGGACACTGCTCCTTTTAACTTTTGTTCCGCAGTACAGTCGAGGTCGTCCATTATTCTTTCAGTGGCCTCCAGCCAGTATTCTGCCACATTTGGGGCTACTCCAGAAATGCCCCTGAAAATTCTGCTCCATTAGACTGGAGTCGCTCAGAAATTGACCCTCGACCCACTTCACCAGTACTAGATCCAGAAACCCTCTCTAAAATGTGGAGCATAGCTTGGGACAGGGCATCATCCCCACCGCTCGACCGTAAGACCCCGTCTCAGTCCCCGGTGAAGTTGGTGCTTCCCCAGCAGGCATGTGACCCGATCCCGAAGACCCAGCCCGAGCACTTCCTCGGCCTCTACCGTGGCCCCGTGTACCCCTTCCGCGAGTACCTCTTGTGCTCATTTCGATATAGGCTTTATCTGTTTTAAAAATCTTATGCATCATATTATAATTTCAGTAATTATTAACAAATGAGTTATGAAAGACAGTCATCGAGGGTTTGTTTTTGCAGATCGAGATCTCCCTACAATTTTTAGTCTTCTACGGTCTCAGTTTCTTCTATCTAGAGTTTCACAGTATAGTCCTACTATCCATAGTAGTTTCTTAGTATAACGTCTCAGTCTGTAACAGTAAACAGTATTAGAGAACTTACAGATTTGGCGCCGGAGACTCGGTGTGCCACACTTGTGAGTCTTCCAAAACGTTTCAAGTCTTTAAAATCCATTTTCAGAAAAAAACTTTTCAAAAACTGATTCCACAGCCGAGTTTTGCAACTAGGCTCTGAGACCACTAAATTTAACACCCCAAACCCGACCTAGACGTTATGGCCGAATCTGGCGTGTTACATTGAAGTGTCTTTCGAAAGTTTGTCTTGTTGGTAAAAATTCACTTCAAAGTTTAAAAAACCTCTTTATTATTGTTTAACAAATTATTTAGTCAAACGTGTGCCTTATTAGCTGCTCTGGTTATAGTAAGTTGATTTAAATTCGCGGAAGCTTTTGACAAATTAATATCCAAATTTCGTGTCTTTGAAAATGCTAATTATTTTGAAAACTCGTCTTCTCTAAACTAGCAGTTTAAAAATAAGTAACCAAAAACAAATTAAAAACTTAAGCAAATACCAATGGCCTTATTACATAAACAACACCCAACACAAATTCTAGATTTAAGTAAAAGCAAGTAGAAAACAGCTGCAGTTGTGTGGCCACCTCTGAGTCCCTCACAGTACCAAATCGCATATGGTTGAGGATTACCTGCACAGTAAAAGGGAACGGTGAGTTTACGAAAACTCACTGTGTAATCCATTATCGATCGATCAAGATATAACAATATTTGCGAGAATGATGCTGGGCTCGAGCCCTATTCAAGAATATGAGGCGGTGTGGGCCTTAGCCCATTACAGTAATAGTGTGGGCCTAAGCCCAATACAGTATCAGTACGGTGCAAGTATGCAACCCACTCCAATCCAGCCAACACACCACCCGTACCAACCAACACACCATGTAAGGATAAAATCGACCCACCCAGCCAAAGACACCAATATCGCAAAGATAGCTTCCAAAGAATAATAACGCGATGAGAGCCGCCAAGAATGATATATACGGCAACGCCACGATGAATGATGAATGCGCAAAGCCACCAAGACAAGACTTCCTCCATATCAGAATCCCAACCCCATGCAGTATGTAATGTAATAAATAGTTCATGTATGCAAAGTGTCCTACTCAGTACAGTCTTACAAATAACATACAATCATCAATCAACCTACCTCCAGGGGTAAAATGGTCATTTCCATTTATTAGGGGTATAATAGTAATTTTACCCTTTAGGGGTATTTTGGTCACTTTACTTATTTTGGGGTCTCGGTACAGATAACAACCTCTCCCAAGGTCTACAGTTGCCTCGAGCGACACAAATAACCTAAATGGTCATAACAGTGTAAATGGGCCCAAGGCCCACTATTCGGCCCAAGTGGGCCCACACGCTCTTGTGGCCCATTTAGCCCAAATTCAGTCACGGCTATTCGAACTACATATCCCAGTCCAGTATCTTCCACTTATCGTGGATTTTATCCGTGTGGGGCCCACGAGCCCATCGGGTCCACACGGTCCATTTCAGCCAAACGAGGCCCATATCGGCCCAAGAGCATGAGAACGCTCGTGGTGGCCTCTACAGTCTATCGCCCAAGATTTTTGGGCTCCGTTTACCACATGAGCGATCGTACGCTCGTGAGGCCTCAAATGCCGAAGTTTCAGTTTTTCGGCTTTTCCCGATTCACAGAAGAGAGGGGTGTGACTACACACCTGTTTGCGCAACGAACAGATTAGCCCACGCACGGTCAACCTAAAATTAACCCAACACAACCAATCTCTCATCCTTTAGATCATTAACACTAAAGCCCCACACCAATATCACCACTTACCTTTGCCGAAAGTTATGCGATTATTACTCTTAGATCGCTGGTTGAAAACGATCACACCCTTCTTCTCGATTTACTGCGCATAAGACAGATTTCATTAGCAATAATCGTTTAATACAAGGCTTGAATTGATGCCCATAGACCAAAGCATTAGAGTTAGAGCAGATTGGGTATTTGGCCAATACTACAAAACAAACCTACTTACCCCACAGTATTCGGCCAAAGAGGTATTCGAAGAAGAAAGCAGAGATGTGCAGATAAGTAAGGCAGTCGACGCTCCACCAATTGTCAGAGACTATCATCCACAGGGTTTCAAAATAACAAGATAAGATTTATGACATTCAGTCTATATTGGAAAAGCAAAGAAGCAAAAGAGAGGGGAAAAGAGGAGATGTAGGATTCGGCTTAACATAGTGTTATGAACATAAGAAGAGGTCGCCGCCCAGTACCAAACCGACTGGCACAACAGAGAAAGAAAAAAAGAGTCGGCCACTCAGTCAAAGAGGAAACAAGAAAAGTTGAGAAAGGGTGAAGGAGAAATAAGGGAGAAGAATGAATTCAACTGAAAGGAAAAATAACAGAGAAAAGAGAAAAAAAGGAAAAAAAGAACCCAATTGGTACCGAGAGGCACTTGACTTACCAGGAATCGACCAAAATGACTTACGATGCCAAGACACAAAAGGACAATTCGGCCAGTGAGAAATAAAAAGGAAAAATGCCAAAAGAAAGAAAAATCGAACAAAGACTATACCAAAAGAAGTCTCTGTCGAATTTCTGAGTAGCTAGACACCAAATTCAGCACAACTCTCCCCACAAGCAAACTCCTTGATTTCCTCCTAAAATCTCTTCCCAATCCTCTCCACGATTTGCGCCAAAATCCACTCCTCAAATCTCTCAAACCTCTCATCTATCAGAATTTCACAACAACTCAACTACTAGCCAAACCATCAGCAAAATAAATGCTCCCCCTCATGTAATGCCAACACTCGAACCTCAGACTCCTTGCAACACTTGTAACGCCACAACCACTGCACCAATAGGCTTTTTGTGACTTCAAACAAGCACAATAATTAATAAGACCTATGTGCCAGTGTCCAGATTCATTTAAGAGCAAATTTTAAAAATTCTGCAAAAGCCAAGACTTGAACCCAGGCTTCTCAAACGCTCCCATACACATCCAAATCACTTAGCCATTAAAGCAAACAAGCAATTTGAGTTAGATCATGCAAAATTAAAGACCCCATATTTTTTGGGCGTTACAATCGTTGAATGGTTTAGGTTGTGTTTTGATGCAAGAAGGAAAAGTAATTGCCTATGCCTCTAGACAGTTAAAGTAGCATGAAAAGAACTATCCGATGCATGATCTTGAATTGGTAGCCATTGTGTTTGTATTGAAAATTTGGCGA
The DNA here is from genome assembly GCA_025698515.1 of Gossypium sturtianum. Classification (NCBI taxonomy): domain Eukaryota; kingdom Viridiplantae; phylum Streptophyta; class Magnoliopsida; order Malvales; family Malvaceae; genus Gossypium; species Gossypium sturtianum. The sequence goes on from CM046944.1 coordinate 85,052,213, forward strand.
CACTATCTATTTGGTGAAAAATGTCACATCTTTACTAATCACAAGAGCTTGAAGCATCTGATGACACGAAAAGATTTGAAATTGAGGCACCGCAGGTGGCTTGAACTGTTAAAAGATTATGATTTGGTTACTGACTATCATCCGGGAAAAGCCAATGTAGTTGCTGATGCTTTATCTACTTTATCTACTTTGCAAGCAATGAATACCCTGCTGTCATTATCAGTTGATGGTTCAATTATAGCTAAATTAAAAGCTAAACTGACATTTTTGCAACAGATCTATGAAGCTCAGAAAGATGATAGTGAACTACAAGCGAAACGGGTACAGTGCGAGTTGAATTCTGATTCAAAATTTTAGATTGGGTCTGATGGTTGTCTGTTATTCAAAGGCAGAATATGTGTACTAAAGAACTCAGAACTTGTACAGAATATTTTGAATGAAGCTCATAATGGTACTATGTCTGTTCATCCGGGAAGTAATAAAATGTACAATGATTTGAAAAAGATGTACTGGTGGCCAGGAATGAAATGGGATATTTCTGAATATGTAGATAAATGTTTGATATGTCAGCAAGTAAAAGCTGAACACCAGTTGCCTTCGGGATTATTACAGCCAGTTACGATACCGGAATGGAAATGGGAAAGAATTACCATTGACTTTGTATCAGGGTTACCCCTGTCTCTGAAAAAGAAAGATGCCATTTGGGTAATCGTCGACCGGTTTACAAAATCTACACACTTTATTCCAGTATGTATGGATTTCTCTTTAGATAGATTGGCTGAATTATATGTTTCAAAGATTGTTAGACTGCATAGAGTGCTTGTCTCCATTATTTCAGACAGAGATCCTCGATTTAAATCTCGATTCTGGAGCAAATTGCAAGAAGCTCTGGGTCCACAGTTACATTTTAGTACCGCATTCCATCCTCAAACTGATGGACAATCCGAACGTGTTATACAGATTTTGGAAGATATGATTCGGTGTTGTATTTAGGAATTTGAAGGTAATTGGGAAAAGTATTTGCCTTTGGCTGAATTTACATATAAAAATAGTTATCAGTCCAGTATAAAATGGCACCGTATGAGGCTCTATATGGTCGTAAATGTTGAACTCTGCTATACTAGACAGAACTCAGTGAGAGAAAGATACACGGAGTTGACTTGATTTGTGAAACGGAAGAAAAGGTAAAGGTGATTCGAGATAGTTTGAAATTAGCTTCTGATCGTCAAAAGTCTTATGCCGATCTTAAACGAAAAGAAATAGAATTTCAGGTTGGCAGTAAGGTATTTTTTAAAAGTATCACCTTGAAAGAAAGTTCTCCGGTTTGGTCGTAAAGGAAAACTGAGTCCACGGTTCCTTGGACTATATGAGATTATTGAAAGAATTGGACTTGTTGCTTATCGGTTGGCATTACCACCGGAACTTGACAGAATTCATAATGTTTTTCATGTGTCTATGTTACGACAGTATCGATCAGATCCTTCACATGTTATTTCTCCGACAGAAATTGAGATTCAGCCTGATATGACTTACAATGAGGAATCGATCAAAATCCTGGCACGTGAGACAAAAGAGTTAAAAATTAAAAGGTAGCTTTGGTAAAGGTTCTTTGGCAACAACATGGAATAGAAGAAGCTAACTGGAAATCAGAGGATACTATGAGAAAGCAATACCCAAACATCTTTCCTGGTAAGATTTTCGAGGACGAAAATTTTAAAGGGGGGATAGTTGTAACAGCCCATTTTCAGTGAAATCAGAACAGTGGTTTCGGGACCACAAATCTGAGCCAGAAAAAAATTTATTTTAATATTATTGCATGGTTTGCATTATGATAGGAAAGGTGTATGAAAATTCTGATGAGAAAATTTTACCGATTATGTGTTTAATTAGAGAAAGGACCAAATTGCATGAAATGCAAAAGTTGAGTTCTAGTAGCTATAAGCACCAAATAGCTATGGAATTCAAAACTTGAGGTCCTTATATGGTGATTATACCATTAAAGAAAAGTTAGTAGATATTTTTGGTGAATCATCCATGGAAAATTAGAAAAAGAAAATGACTAAATTGGAAAGTGGAAAAATTAATGGATGATAAATAATTAAATAGAAATATTATCATTTTATATCATCTTCATCCCCAATTTTTCTATGGAAACCCTAGGAAAGAGAAAGCAAACTTTCTTGGCTTAATTGGGTAAGTATTCTTGTCCTGTTTTTAGAAATTTTTATATTTTTGAGATCGGAATAGCTTAATCTTTCTATTTTGGGGATTAATTTGAAAAGTTATCAAAGTATAAAAGTTTTTCCATGGATGAATATGTTGAAAATTTGAAATTTATGGTAGAAAATGAAAGGTTGTTGATAGATAAACAACTATTGTAAAGTGAATTTTCATGAAATTTTGATTTAGGGACTAAATTGTAAAAATGTAAAATTCATGGAAAATTTCTAATTTTTATGAAATATATGTGCTGTAAATGTTATATGAAAATTTTGGTTAGGTTTGGAATAAGGATTAAATTGCATGAATTTCATTTTCCGAGCCTAGGGACGAAATCGTCATTTATGAAAAGTATAAGGGCAAAATAGTAATTTGGCCTAGGATGTGAATTGAATTAAGTTTAGTATGAAATGGATTAAATTGATGTTAAATTCATTTATATTGATCCGGAAAGACGTAATACTGATTTGGATCGAGGAAAACAAAAAGTTTCGGATTAGTAGATTTCGTATACGAATAAGTATCGAGGTAAGTTCGTGTAAATAAATTGTGTATATTTTCATGTTTGGAATTGAATGTGTTTATGTGAATTGTATAAGTGTTATAAATATATGAAATGATTAAATATCCGATAATGCCCGATAAATGTTAAATCCAGTTTGAATAATGAAATTCGATGGATATAGGATTTCCCGTATTGGTTGTAGTCTTGTATATGTTGCAGGCACACCATAGCTCAAAAGAGCATCCTGTTATAAGCTCTCTCGAGCTTCCGGTATAAGGTTCTTACGAGCTTCCCGTTATAGCTCTTCGGAGCGTCCCGATATGTTGTGATCCTACATTTGTTGTGGACACACCTTAGCTCTTATGAGCATCCCGATTAAAGGTTCTTTGTGAACTTCCCGTTAAATTGGCTCTTTGTGAGCTTCCCGATAGTGCTCGCTTGAACTTCTCGATATTGGCTATCCAGAGTTTTCCGATATTGTAACACCCCTAACCCAGATCTCTGCTGTCGAAAGCAGGTTACGGAGCATTACCGGAACATTCAGAAACATTTACAGATAATTCATGCAAGTTACTATTCAAATTCCGAAATCATTGTAACGTCCCTTAAATGGACCCTCGAGGCCCAATACGAGCATTAGAATCGAGTCGGGACTTAATCAGAACCTCTAAGAATTTTTCACAAAATTTTAAAAATTTTCCAAGGTGCAGGGCTTAGACGCCCGTGTGGTCCAGGGGACACGCCCGTGCTACAGGCCATGTTCGACCCCGTGTAACTCTCTAACTTGTGCACATGGCCATGCCACACGCCCGTGTGCTAGGGCGTGTGGTTAATTAATTCATTTCGAAATTAGGTGTAGGTTTCACACGGCCAAGATACACGCTCGTGTTCTAGGCCGTGTAGCACACACGGCTGAGACACACGCCCGTGTCTCTGCCCGTGTGCTCAATTCTGAGCATTCTGTTTCTCAAAATTAAGGTGCAGGGGACACACGGCCTAACTACGTGCCCATGTACCCGGCCGTGTGTCACACACGGTCTAGACATGTAACAGCTCGATTTAGGGGGCTAGTTGGAACAGTGATCTCGGGATCACTAATCCGAGGTCGGAGAAAAGTATTTTTATATTATTATATGAGTTATAGTATGATTATATAGGTGCATGAAAATTTAGGTACTTTAATTTTAGCGATTTCATGCTTAATCGCGAAAAGGGACTAAATCGCATAAAGTGCAAAAGTTCCATTTTATAAGCTAAAGGTGCCTAATAGCCATAAAATATTATTTGGAGGTATTTAAAGGGAAATTAGCCCCTTAAATAATTGTTGGCCGTCCATAGGGGACAATAGAGGTCAAAATTTGGTCTAGTAGGTGGATTAGGTGGACTAAATTGGGATTTTATATTAAAATAAAGAAAGAAAAGATATCATCTTCTCTTATCCTTCCTTCCACCAAAAATTAGTAGCAATAATTGGGGTTGAGAGCTCAAAAATTTCAGCAAGCTTCTCTCTTTACAAGTAAGTGACTTGATAATCATTTCTTGATAAAAAATATACTTTTGAAACCCCTAAAGCTTAAGCTAACTATAGAGGGGACTATTTTGCAAAATGGTGGAAAGTTTAGAGTTTTACCATGAGAGCGTGTATGTTGTTTACTGCATTTTTATGGAAGAAAATGAGTCATAGATGTTTAATAAATAACTTTTATGAAATGTGTTACCATGAAAACACCTAGAAGGACCTTTTTGTAAAGGTTGTAAAATAAGAGGTAAATGGGTTAAATATTGAGTTTTGATGGTTTCCATAAGAGAAATAAATGTTCACCAAGGCTTGTAAGAGGAGGAAGTTCGATTAGAATTAATTTACGAGCCTAGGGGTAAAATAGTCATTTTGTGAAAGTGTGAGGGCAAAATGGTAATTTTGCCAAAGTATAAATTTTGAGACGTGTTGATTAATGAGATTATTAAATGAGCTAATTTGATATTATATAGATCAAGAAGAACGAGGAATTAACCTTGACCGAGGAAAAGGCAAGGTATCGGATTAAATTGGCAAGTGACCTATTTTGAATCCGAGGTAAGTTTGTATGTGATAAATTCAACATCATGCTATTATATTTGAGAATGTTTGATATTATAATCATGCATATATTGCTATGAAATTGAATGATGGTGTTGAATGAGAAAAATGATGAGAGTTGTGATTTTGAAGTCCCAGTTGGACTATAATAAGTGTGAGAATACTATTGTCGAGTGATCGTGTCCAAACTAACTATGACAACGAATAAGGCAAGCGCACCTATCGTTTGGTAGTATAGCTATGGCAAGACCGGAAATATTATATCCTCAAGGACCAAGAGTACTAGTAGTTACTATCTTTTTTATTATCTAGCCTAAGTATTAAGGGAATCGATGTTTAATTAACTAATTACTAAACTAAGGATGCTAAGACACAGAGAGTGAATTGGGAAAATACTTGTGGGAAAACCAGTTGACTAAGACAATACCCGAGGAAGAATCCACCTAGGCTTCACTTGGTATTTAACTCTGAACCAGATGATTTATTCACTTGACTTGATCCGTAGGATTCCCTAATTTATATTAATACCTCTTTCGAGGCTACTAACGTCTAACCCTAGGTTGATTAATTGAAATCTCTTTCTAATTAAAACCCCTAGTGTTGCATTAACTCGATCTATGGACTCCCATATTAGGTTTGACCCTAATCGATAGATTTTCGTCATCTTATCTCTAGGGTTGTGATCAACTCCGCTTAACTATGTTAGATCTACTCTTAAACAGCGACTTTTGCTCCACTGCCTAAGCACATCATTAAGGCAAGAATTAAGAACACATAATTAAGAACAAATCAGATATTTATCATACAGTTCAGAAAACAATAACAAGATCCATCTTAGGTTTCATCCCCCTCATGTATTTGAGGGGTTTAGTTCATGTTTAATAAAGAATACATCTCAGAAGAAAGTAAATAACAAAACATAAGAAAAACCCTAAAACCCCCTGAAGGAAATTGAAGGGAAGATCTTCCGTCTTGAGTGTGATTAGAAAGCTTCTGAGATGGATCAACCGGCTTTCTTGGAGTAATTCCTGTGTTCGCCTTTCTCTCAAGCCGCCCCTCGTCAAAAGCCCTGACAGAAGGCTTCTGTCGACTCCCCCTTTAGGTTGCCCTCTAGGGTGTTTATATAGGCTTTCGAGATGCCTTTCTTGGCCCGAAAGTATCCTAATCCGATTGAAACTCATCTTGGCAACGGCAGGGACACGCCCGTGTGAATCGAGCCCAAGGCCGTGTTTGAGTCTGCTAAAATGGCACGGCCGTGTGGTGAATTCCAGGCCGTGTTGATTTCCTACTTTGGCCCATTTTCTCTGTTTTTGGCCCGTTTCTCGTTCTCTTCATCCTTCGATACTCTCTTAAGTATAAAACATGAAATTAAAGGATTAGGAGTATCAAATTCCACAATTCAAGGGATAAATCATCCAAAAGTACGCTAAATGTGGGATTAAAATATGTTACTTTTATGGTTTATCAAATACCCCCACACTTAAGCGTTTCCTTGTCCTCAAGAAAAATCCTCAACTCACGATTCGAATTAACTTCCTTCCATTCATAATTCTCATCAAAAAATGTTTTATCATAATTCATAGATAATTCATACATTGATAATTTAACTTAAAGAGTCCTAAAGATTCAAACAATCTAAGTCATAATTTTTTTGTAGCACAAAAACATAGGTATTTCCCCTTATGTAAATAGCTACCTTTGATTCAAAACCTGACAAGGATTGACATCCTCACTAACGATTCACTCAAATCACTCAAAGTGTTTAAGGTTCAAATTAAGCACTCAAAAAGTCAAACATGAAAAGTTAATCCCATAGGCTTGCCTGAAAATCAAATCTCCACCACTGTAAAATGAGATGACACACAAATCAAAAGGTCTTTAACATGGTTGTAATGGGGCTTGGGTTAAAGGTGTGGATAAAGGCTGAATTAGAGGGTTAGTATCGAGATTGAATTGATACATTACCTAACTAGAAAATTGAACTAATACTGAATAATTACATCAATTGAAAACTTAATACTAATAACATGAGCTTCTTCTAAAGATAATGAAATTAACAGTTTAAGCTCAAATAACATAGAACTAATAATGAATATACTTCGTTTATTTTAAGAACAAATCACAAACAATAATAATAAGATAGAATTTAACAACTGAAATAAAGAAAAATAGTTAAGCAACCGATCAAATCAAATCTCGATATAAGGGTAGTCAAGAGAAATGGTGATAACAAATACAAAGTGTGTTTTTTTTGGTTAATATTAATGGGTGAGTCAAGAAATGGTTGATTAGGTTTCAAAGGGGTCACTAGGGGTTAATTAAACGGGTAGGCTTTTTAGTAGAATAAGTGGGTTAAAACCTAGGTGCCTTTATCATCTCAGTATATCAAATCAAAGGTGTGGTCTCAACATGTATAATCGAAGCAAGTTCTAGAATAACAAATCAATGTTGACACACTCATAATCAATAAAGTGAGCACGAAAAATGTATGCTCTAAAGGCTCCAAATATCACAAAAATTATGGTTTTTTATGTCAACCTTGCAAGTTTCAAACTTCAAAGTAATATTTAAATGTAGGAAAACAACCTAAAAATTTTAATTACGGAAAATAGACTTATCATACTTGATTCTCTAATATCTTAAAGTTTAAATCATCAATGCACAATTAACTATGACTTAATCCGAAACATATCAATGAAAATCATAAATCAAAAGAAATTTAATTCTAACAGTAATATGAGAAAATTACTTAAGAACAAGGCATAATTCAGGGATTTTCAAATAATATTAATAGTTCCCCCCCCCCCACACTTAAGATGTACATTGTCCTCAATGTACAAAAATATATAGTGACAATATAGTAAGAAAATCATAAGATAGGGAGAGGATTAAAACTTCCTGAATTTTGGATGGAGTCGATGAAAAGAAACGATAAAGTTGGAGAGAGGTGAAGGTGGGGAGGATACTCCGGTGGTGGTGTGGTCGTTCGTTAACAGCCCCTTGAACCTAAATTAAGAAAATCAAAATATAATAATATAAACTAAAGACGAGAAAGATAAAAGAAAAGAAATTTAAAGTGAAAATAAGAGAAAAAAAAAGTAAATGGACTCAAAGGTCCCACGGGCGTGTCGCACGCCCGTGTAGATTTCTCAGTTTCGACCACGGCCAAATCGCACGGTCGTGGTGTTTTATCGCAGCCCGTGTTTTTGGGAAAAGTTTTGCCCTGTTTCCACACGGCCATGGCCACGCTCGTGTGCAAGGCCGTGTGGGTAGGGAAACCTACGCTTAAAAATTTGGTTAGTTTTTAGTTAGGTGCTAAAAATCGAAAATATGAAAATTAATGGGGTTAGTGCTCGGGTTGCCTCCCGAGAAGCGCTCGTTTAAAGTCTTGAGCTAGACTTACCTGTTATTTGCATAATGGTTGTTCGAGGAGCATATTATAGGGCATGACATTAATACTTGCCCCTAAATCAGCCAAAGCATGGTTAACATTTAAATTACCAATTAAACAAGGAATAGTAAAACTCCCTGGATCTTTCAATTTTGTTGGTAGCTTATTTTGGAGAATAGCTGAGCATTCCTCGTTAAGTTCCACTATTGATAGCTCTTCAAACTTCCTTTTATTTGTTAAAAACTCTTTTAAGAATTTTGTGTACGTAGACATCTGCGAAATAGCTTCAACAAAAGGTACGTTAATATGTAATTATTTAAAGAGTTCGAGAAACTTACCGAATTGTGCGTCCATGCAGTCTTTCTTCAACTTTGTTGGATATGGGATCGGTGGGTTATACTCTTTAGGTTCCGGTATTACATTCTCATTTACTTCCTCACCTTTTTCCTTATTAATTTCTCGTGGCATCTTCTTTTCAGCTTCAACCAACCCCTTTCCACTCCTTAGTGTGCTCGCCTTTACATGTTCTTTTGGGTTGGTGTTACTATGTAAGTTACAGTTGCCTTCGGAAACTATCTTGACTAATTGTCCAATTTGATTCTCAATCCTTTGAATCGATTCTTGTTGAGTTTTCAATGCCGTTTCGGTATTTTGGGAATGAGTCTCTGGCACCGAGATAAATTTTTCCAATATCTCCTCAAGGTTGGTTTCTTTTCTTGTCGGTAAGGTGGTTGCTGAAATCCCGGAGGGGGTGGTGGTATTTGATTTCCTGGATTTCCTTGACCTCCCCATGAGAAATTGGGATGATTCCTCCAACCTGCATTGTAAGTGTTATTATAAGGATTATTTTGAGGTCGAGGATTATTACCCATATAGTGAACTTGTTCGTTTTCAGCGCTCGGGTTGTAAAGTGGATATTCTGTATTGCTCATCCCTCCTAGATTTGAGTCACATTGCATTATTGAGTGTACCTGTGTAGAACCATACAAATCATCAATTTTTTTTATTTAAAAGCTCTACCTGGTTAGATAACATGGTGACCGCGTCTAGGTTGAAAACATCGGCTGCTTTATTAGGCTTTGTCCTCATGACTTGCCACTGATAATTATTCAGTGACATCTCTTCGGTTTGAGCGGTATGTTCTATTTCACTGTCAAAAATCAAGGGCTTTGACGGGTTTCTTCTAGTAATAAACTAAAGATACCTATCAGAAACAAATAAAAGAAAAATTAGCAAAGTTAAAAATAAAAATATAAAAATGGCTAAAGTAATAAAAATTTAACGTTCCTAATATCTTAGTCCCCGGCAACGGCGCCAAAAACTTGATCGTGTCCAAACTAACTATGACAACGAATAAGGCAAGCGCACCTATTGTTTGGTAGTATAGCTATGGCAAGACCAAAAAAATCGTATCCTCAAGGACCAAGAGTACTAATAGTTACTATCTTTTTATTATCTAGCCTAAGTATTAAGGGAATCGATGTTTAATTAACTAATTACTAAACTAAGGATGCTAAGACACAGAGAGTGAATTGGGAAAATACTTGTGGGAAAACCAGTTGATTAAGACAATACTCGAGGAAGAATCCACCTAGACTTCATTTGTTATTTAACTCTGAACCAGACGATTTATTCACTTGACTTGATCCGTAGGATTTCCTAATTTATATTAATACCTCTTTCGAGGCTACTAACGTCTAACCCTAGGTTGATTAATTGAAATCTCTTTCTAATTAAAACCCCTAGTGTTGCATTAACTCGATCTATGGACTCCCATATTAGGTTTGACCCTAATCCGGCAGATTTTTGTTATCCTATCTCTAGGGTTGCGATCAACTCCGCTTAACTATGCTAGATCCACTCTTAAACATGGACTTTTGCTCAACTGCCTAAGCACATCAATACTTGACTCAATATCCTGAAATATTAAAGCAAGAATTAAGAACACATAATTAAGAACAAATTAAGTATTTATCATACAATTCAGAAAATAATAACAAGATCCATCTTAGGTTTCATCCCCCTCAGGTATTTGAGGGGTTTAGTTCATGTTTAATAAAGAATACATCTCAGAAGAAAGTAAATAACAAAACATAAGAAAAACCCTAAAACCCCTGAAGGAAATTGAAGGGAAGATCTTCCGTCTTGAGTGTGATTCCGGCTTCTGAGATGGATCAACTGGCTTTCTTGGAGTAATTCCCTGTGTTCAGCCCTTTCTGGCTTCGCCCCTCGTCAAAAGCCCTGACAGAAGGCTTCGGTCGACTCCCCCTTTAGGTTGCCCTCTAGGGTGTTTATATAGGCTTTCGAGATGCCTTACTTGGCCCACAAGTATCCTATTCTGAATGAAACTCATCTTGGCCACGGCAAGGACACACCCGTGTGAATTGAGCCCAAGGCCGTGTTCGAGTCTACTAAAGTGGCACGGCCGTGTGGTGAACTCCAGGCCATGTTGATTTCCTACTTTGGCCCATTTTCTCATTTTTGGCCCGTTTCTCGTTCTTTTCATCCTCCCATACTCTCCTAAGTATAAAACATGAAATTAAAGGATTAGGAGCATCAAATTCCACAATTCAGGGGATAAATCATCCAAAAGTACATAAATGTGGGATTAAAATTTGTTACTTTTATGGTTTATCATTGAGACATGAGATGAATAAGGTCCCGTGTAAGACCATGTCGGGGACATGGCCTCGGCACCGAATTGAGATCCCGTATAAGACCATATCTGGGATATGGCATCGGTATTGAATATGAAAATTGTATAAGACCATATCCGAGATATGGGATCGATAATTGCTGTGAGATCCTGTATAAGACCATATCTGGGATATGGCATCGGCACTCAGAGGTGACCCTATGTAAGACCACATCTGGGATGTGGCATTTGCTTCGTATTTATGTGGATGACGATGAATATGTATTTTTGAATATCCCAAGCGATTTAGTGGGATAAGTAGTTAAGTTTGAAATAGAAATGAGTTTGGTGCTAAAGCTATGTGATTGAGTGAATACAGGTGCCCGTGAGTAATTCACGAGAAAAGTTTACGTTATGTGTTATTGCATGTATTCGATAAGAGCAAATACGAGTAAGTTATGGCGAGTGCTTGAGACTTTTCAGTTTTATTCAATGCCATGGATGGATGGTATTATGAGCTTTATGTTGCTATTTTTTTCATGCAAACTTACTAAGCTTTATGCTTACCCCTTCTTATTTCCCTTTTCCTTGTAGCATTTCCAAGTTAGCTCGAGAGTTCGTGGAATATCGGAGTTCGGAAATCACACTATCGACTACTTTTTGGTATAGCCAAGTTAGATTCATTTTGAGTATGGCATGTATAGGACTTGGTCATTTTGTTATGTCATATTTGCTAGCCAAAGTGCTGGCTATTAAAGTTATTCAATTTATTTTTTAAATGGTCATGGGAAGTTGGCCTATACTTGACATGTTCATATATTCAATGATGATGAATTTCATGAAGTGTATGCTTGTGTGGATGTCTTGATTTTGAGTTCTTAGAGGTGCCGTATGGTCATAATATGTGTTGAATTCATTTGGTAAAAGTGTGGTTGCTTGGTAGGGTGGCAAATGGCTTGGTACATATCCATATAATTGTCCACACGGGTAGACACACGGGTGTGTGTCTAGGCCGTGTATGACACACGATCACCTCCATAGGTGTGTGGAGAGGCCGTGTGTTCCCTTGCATGCTAGGTTTACAAGTCAGTATGCCCAGTAGTAAACACATGGGCAGAGACACAGCCGTGTGTCTCAGCCGTGTGGGAGGCACGGCCATGGACATGGGCGTGTGCCCAGGCCGTGTGAAGTCTGCACCTGAAATTTGGAATTTAATTCAACACACGGTCTAAGGACACAGGCGTGTTCCTTGGCCGTGTGACCTTAGTGAGGTGATGATGTCAGAAACAGAATGCCATGGTTTTGGCACAAGGGCTAAGACTCGAGTGTGTCGAGGCCGTGTGCAGGACACAAGTGTGGAACACGGACATGTGATATGGAACATGGGCGTGTTCCATTTCCTACGGGTGTGTGGCTCCTATTTAGGCAAAAATTTTCTAAGTGTGTAGAAGTTTCTGGTTTAATTCTGAAACCTTCCGTAAGTATGTTTAAGGCCTTGTAGGCCCATGATAAGGATGTTATGAGTATGAATGAAAAGTCTTAATTTGAAACAAAATTTTATGACCCGATGTTGTATGTTTAAGTAAGTTGAGTTGAGTAATGCCTCGTATCCAGTTCCGATTCTTAACACGGGTAAGGGGTGTTACATTTAGTGGTATCAGAGCTACGATTTAGTTTATTCTTGGACTAACGTAGCATAAGCATGAGTCTAGCTATACATGCCATACATATGAGTATTTACCTAATGATAGTGTGACGACTCCTGACGTTTTAAATTGTATTTTTATATAGTAATGGATCTCGATCGAACTGTAGCCGATGACGCTGCGAGTAATGCACTGGCTCCCGCGCAAGGGACCGCGCCGGTAGAGAGTAGACCCGAGACTTTGGGTCAGAGAGAAGAGGCTCAAGAAGCCTTTCTCCATATGATGAGCAATTGGTACACCGAGTATATTTGAGCAAATCCTAATACTCAACCCCCTCCACCCCCACCTACTCCTCAGCCCTCTCCTGTAGCTCCTCAGGTGGTAGAGGTAGTAAGAAGAGAAAGACCTCCGGTCGATAAGATCCGGAAACAAAGAGCCGAGGAATTTCGGGCTAGTAAGGATGATGATCCAGAGAGGGCGGAATTCTGGCTTGAGAATACCATCAGGGTATTCAATGAGTTGTCATGTAACAGTTTGGTTTATACCCTAGTCGAAACAGTGGTTTCGGGACCACAAATCCGAGTCCGTATAATATTTTAATAATATTTTCTGTGCCGTTGATATGCGACTAAGCATGTGGTAAATTTCTGTAAGTTAATTTATCTGTCCGTGTGTTTAATTTGATAAAAGGATTGAATTGCATTGAAATGCAAATTTGCATGTTTTATGAAAGGATGCTTATTTGTTATGTCTTTTTAAGAGTAAGGACTCATGTGGCAATTAAGCCACTACCATAGTTAGTGGACGGCTAAGGTCATAAATGACCTTGAACTATATGTTTTAATATATTTGATTAAAGGTTAAAATGTCTTTTATGTATTAAATGGTTATTTGATTCAATAAAGCATGAAAATGGACATTAGTTCATCCATTTTTCCACCGAAAACACAAAGAAAAAGAAAGAACAAAAGCTTAAAAGGTTCGACTATGGTTTTGGTTTAATTCAAGGTTAGTTTGTGATCCGTTTTTGATAATTTATACGTTTTTGCAATCGCTGCTTTGTAAGCTTTGTAACCCATGCTTCAATTTTGAGAATTGATGATGTTTTTGAGATGAGACTTAGATGAACTCATATGTTTTATGATAATTTATGGTGTTAAATGAAAGATAGGTGTTAGATGAACATGCTTTGTTCTTGAAGTTTTGATGTATTTTGATAATTAGGGCTAAATTGAGAAAATAGCAACTTGAAGGACTAAATTACAAATTTGATGGAAAATATGGGCTTGTATGAGATGTATGAACATTCGGCTAAGCATGAGTATGTGATGATTTTGTGAATTTGATGTTTTGAGAAAAATGGACTAAATTGATAAATTGTGCAAATGTGAGGGTTAAATTGCAAATAGCCCAAAATGTGTGTCCTTGGATTGAATTGAATGAGTTAGCGAATAAAAGAGTTAATTCTGGATTTGTATAGATCAAGAACCGAGGAAAATAGATTTAGATCACGGAAAAGCGAAAGTAATCGAGTAGCCATTTCCATTTCCGTTAAATCAAATTTGAGGTAAGTCATATTGCAAATAAATGTAATTGTATTGAATTGAGTTTATTTACATGACTATCAATGATAATGACTGCTTATGAGATGCTATGTATATGAATTTCGGGATAAGGTCGATATAGTGATAAGTCTAAGAAGTCCCGTATGAACTTAGGAATACAAAGGTATCTGAAATGTTTTATCATGTAAGACCACGTCCGGGACGTTGTCATTGATTTGATATTTGAGTAAGACCACGTCTGGGACATTGGCGTCGATATGAGCTTTATGTGTAAGACCACATCTGGGACGTTGGCGTCGATATGAGCTTTATGTGTAGGACCACGTCTGGGACGTTGGCGTCGATATGAGCTTTACGTGTAAGACCTTGTCTGGGACATCGGCATCGTATTGATTCATGTAAGACCCAGTCTGGAACAGTGGCATCGATATCCGATTACATGTAAGACCTCGTCTGGGACGTTGGCATTGTACGATTATTCTGAGTTTTCGAGTATCCTATTAGATTCCGAACGGTTCAATAGGCAAATCCGAGCTATAACTTACGTGAATGTATATTCGTTTCAGGTACGTTTGGTATGTACACTAAGTGTGTATAAAAGGTAAGTACCTATATGACTTTGATTTGAAGAAAAGTATGTTTGAATATGAGAATGTGAATAAGATGCAAGAATGGTTATGAATGAGCGATGTATAATTTTTATATGATTCTTGAATTGATGAATGTGGCAAATATGGAAAAGAATATGGACCAAAGCATATATGTGAGAAATTTGCTATGAATATGAATTGTACCAATGTTTCTACATGCTTATATGCTCTACATGTTGAGTTTATTTGTATTATGACTTACTAAGCTTTTGGAAAGCTTACTCTGTGTGTGTATTTTTCTCTGTTTTATAGGTCGTCAAAGCTACTGAAGGCTCGGGACCGTCGAGGATTGTCATCACACTACTCAACTTATTTTGGTGCATTTTGGAAATGTATATAGCTAGATATGGCATGTATAAGCTAGTTATTTGTATAAGTATGAGATGTGAGCTTAGCCATGTGATTTGGCTAGTTATATGTTAGTTATATGCTTTTGAGATTATGATATATGTGGTGTATGTTTTGGTTTGGTTAAATGACTTGGAAATGGTCAAGTTTTTGGGTTAGTATATAGATCAATTATGCTTGAATATGTGTAAGTCCTAGTCTTGAAAATTTGACATGATTGAAATTGGTAGTGAATGTATAGATTGAATGGTTATTTTAGTAGGTTCTTAGATACCAAATATGTATGAAATGTATTGGTATTGGCTTGTAGGTTTGACCCTTAATGGGTGGCATTTTGGCCTTACAAATGGCCTATAATGTCACACGGTTATGGCACACGGGCGTGCCTAGTGACCGTGGGGCTAGGTCAGTAGCTAACTTAGGAGCACACGGCCTAGGTACACGGGCGTGCCTAGTAGCCGTGTGAATAAGTCAGTATATGGCCTAAGAGTACACGGCCTTGGCACACGGACGTGCCTGGTAGTCGGGTTGTTACGATAGGATCGACCACGGCTTTAGCACACGGGGGTGCTTGGTGGCCGTGGAGCCAAGTCAGGATCAACCATGGCCAGAGAACATGGGCGTGCTTGGTGACCGTGGAGTTAAGTCAGGTTCAACCACGGGGAGGACACAGGGGTGTGTGTAGTAGCCGTGGGAGGCATACGGCCTGTCCACAAGGGCGTGTAACCCCTGAAACTTAGAAAAGTTTTAATTTTCTGAAAATTTCTTTATATGTTCCGGTTTAGTCCCGACTCTGTTTCTATGCATGTTTTAGGTCTCGATGATCTACAAAAGGGGACACTATGATTGTAATTGATGAGTTACTTGATGAATTGTCTGTTAAAGTTTCTGATCTATCAGGTAACGCTCTTAATCGTAATCCAGCGACGGATACAGGATAGGGGTGTTACATTTGGTTGGTATTAGAGCTACGGTTTAGTCGATTCTCGGACTAACGTAGCGTGTCATAGTCTAACTATACATGCCATATTTCTGAATTGTGATAGTGTGATGAATCCTGACGTATAAAATGTGATTTCTATATAGTAATGGATCCCGAAAGAGCCGTAGGCGACGACGAGAAAGTAATGCGCCTACTCCCGCCAAGAAGGAACAGTGCCCTCTCCGATCCGAGACCGGCACGAGCGATCATGAGGAGAAGCTAAACAAGCTTACTTCCGGATGATGAGTGAATGGTTCACTCAATTCGTAAAGAATAACCTGACTGTTTCACAACCCCTGCCCCCTGTTAATCACCCTCAGACATCTGCTATGCCTCCGACTATGAATCTGAACTTGTTAAACAAACCTCCGGTTGACAAAATCCATAAGTATGGGGCTGAAGAGTTCTAGGCTACTAATGATGATGATGCCGAGAAGGTAGAGTTTTGGTTAGAAAACACGATCCGGGTATTCGATGAGATGTCTTTGACTCCGTAAGAATGCATAAAGTGTGTTGTATCTTTGCTCCGTGATGCGGCTTATCAATGGTGGAAAACTTTGATCTCTGTTGTTCCAAAGGAACGGGTGACATGGGATTTCTTCCATATAGAGTTTTGGAAGAAATATATTAGTGAGAGGTTCATTGATCAGAAACGGAAGGAATTTTTGGACTTAAAATAGGGCCGTATGTCTGTTAGAAAATATGAACGAGAGTTTGTCAGATTGAGTCAGTATGCTCGTGAATGTGTATCATCTGAAGCAATAATGTGCAAAAGGTTCGAAGATGGGCTTATTGAAGACATCCATTTACTAGACGGGATCTTAGAAATAAAAGAGTTTGTTGTACTTGTTGATCAAGCGTGCAAAGCTGAGGCACTTGGGAAAGATAAAAAGAAAGCTGAGTCAGAAGCCCGAGAAGTGAGAAAAAGATTTCAGAGTAGATCATTTCAGTTTGCTTCAAAGAAATTTAGAGATGATCAAAGCCGTTCGAGAGTTAATATGGGATATTCAAATAGAAACCGAGATAGATCACAAATAAGCTCCAAAGCTCCAGCAACTTTAGTGGCAAGTGTTGGAAATGTACGATCCGAGAAACCAGAATGTAAGCATTGTGGGAAATGACATCCGGGAAGCTGTAGAATGAATGACAGAGCCTGTTTCAGATGTGGATCACTTGATCATTTTATCCGTGATTGCCCTGAGTCTGTCGAGCTAGAGACTGTTTAGAATCTGAGATCTGATAATGCACCTGTGAGAGGTAGACCTTCGAAGAATGTAAGAAATGTCAGTGGTAGTCAGAGAACTACGAGAGAGACTATTACGAGATCCGAAGCTAGAGCGCCTGCCAGAGCATATGCTATTTGAGTTCGTGAGGAAGCTTCATCACCAGATGTTATAACGGGTACTTTTACACTTTATGATACTTCTGTGATTGCATTGATAGACCCTGGTTCTACGCATTTGTATATATGCATGAATTTAGCATTCAGTAAAACTTTGCCTGTAGAGTCTACTGAGTTTGTTATAAAAGTATCGAACCCCTTAGGTAAAAATGTCCTGGTTGAAAAAGTATGCAAGAATTCTCTGTTAATGTTTCGAGATATCTGTTTCCCTGCTGATCTGATGCTTTTGCCATTTGATGAGTTCGATATCATTCTGGGTATGGACTAGTTGTCTTTGCATGATGCTATTATGAATTGTAAAAGAAAGACTGTTGATTTGAGATGTCCGAATAATGAAATTGTACGGGTTGAGTCTAATGATTTAGATGGATTGCCTACTGTGATATCTGTATTGAAAGCTCAAAGATATGTGAAAAAGGGATATGAGATATATTTTGCTTATGTGATTGACTCGAAAGTGTCTGAAAAGAAAGTTGAGTCAGTGCCTGTTGTCTGTGAGTTTTTTGATGTGTTCCCTGAAGAATTGTCGGGTTTGCCTCCGATACGTGAAGTTGAATTTGGTATTGAGTTGTTACCTGGTACTACACCTATTTTGATAGCTCCGTATAGAATGGCACCAACAGAGTTGAAAGAGTTAAAGTCACAGTTGCAAGAATTGACCGATAGAGGGTTTGCTTGACCGAGTTTTTTGCCTTGGGGTGCTCCTGTTCTATTTGTGAAAAAGAAAGATGGCACGAAGAGAATGTGCATCGATTATCGTCAGTTGAATAAGGTGACCATAAAGAACAAATATCCGTTGCCTTGGATTGATGATTTATTCGATCAATTAAAAGAGGCTATTGTATTTTCAAAGATTTATTTGAGATCGGGATATTACCAGTTGAGAGTAAAAGATTCAGATATACCGAAAATTACTTTCAGAACGAGGTACGGGCATTACGAGTTTTTAGTTATGCCATTTGGACTAACTAATGCTCCTGCTATTTTTATGGATTTGATGAACATAATTTTTAGACCATATCTAGATCGATTTGTTGTTGTATTCATTGATGACATTTTGATTTATTCACGTGATGAGACTGAACATGCTGAGCATCTGAGAATTGTATTGCAAACTCTGCGAGAAAAGAAATTGTATGCGAAATTCAGCAAATGTGAATTCTGGTTACATGAGGTTAGTTTTCTGGGGCATATTGTGTCAGCTTCTAGGATTCGAGTTGATCCGAGCAAGATTTCTGCTATTCTGAATTTGGAAACCTCCGAGAAATGTATCTGAAGTCCGTAGCTTTTTGGGGCTAGCTGGTTATTATCGTCGATTTGTGAAAGGATTTTCAGTGATAGCTACTCCGTTGACTAGATTGCTTCAGAAAGATGTTAGATTTGAATGGTCGGACAAATGAGAGAAAAGTTTTGATCAGTTGAAAACTCTGTTAACAGAAGCTCCAGTATTAGTACAACCAGAATAAGGTAAAGAATTTGTTATATACAGTGATGCTTCGTTAAACGGTCTGGGATGTGTTTTGATGCAGGAAGGCAAAGTTGTAGCTTATGCCTCGAGACAATTGAAGCCTCATGAAAAGAACTATCCGACTCATGATCTTGAGCTAGTTGCGATTGTGTTCGCACTAAAGATTTGGCGCCATTATCTTTTTGGTGAGAAATGTCATGTGTTTTCAGATCATAAAAGTCTGAAATATCTGATGACTCAGAAAGATTTGAATCTGCGACAGAGAAGATGGCTTGAATTGTTGAAAGACTATGAGCTTGTGATAGATAATCATCCGGGTAAAGCAAACGTTGTTGCTGATGCATTGAGTAGAAAATCATTGTTTGCACTACGTGCTTTGAATGCTCAGCTAAATCTGTCTGAAGATAGCTCTGTGATAGCTGAATTAAAAGCGAAACCATTGTTTATACAACAAATATTTGATGCTCAGAAATCTGATAATGAGTTATTAGTGAAATGAGCTTAGTGTGGTTCGAATTCTAAATCTAAATTTCGAGTTGTTGATGATTGTTTGAAATTTCGAGGTCATATCTGTGTTTCAAGAAATCTAGAGTTGATTCAGTTGATTTTGAGTGAAGCACATAATAGTCATCTATCTGTTCATCCCGGGAGTACTAAAATGTACCATGATTTGAAGCGACACTATCGGTGATCTGGTATGAAGCGTGATATTTCTGACTTTGTTTCAAAATGTTTAATCTGTCAGCAAGTCAAAGCTGAACATCAAGTTCCGTCTGGGTTGCTACAACCGATTCTGATTCCTGAGTGGAAATGGGATAGAGTGACAATAGATTTTGTTTCTGGTTTGCCTCAGACTCCGAGAAAGAAAGATGCGATATGGGTCGTAGTTGATCGATTGACGAAATCTGTCCATTTTATTCCGGTAAGATTTGACTACTCACTTGATAGATTAGCCGAGCTTTATATTTCTGAGATTGTTGGATTGCACGGGGTGCCACTATCTATTGTATCAGATAGGGACCCGAGGTTTACATCGAGGTTCTGGAAGAAATTACAAGAAGCTTTAGGCAAGAAACTGCATTTCAGTACAGCTTTTCATCCGCAAACAGATGGTCAATCTGAGCGGATTATTCAGATTCTTGAAGATATGTTAAGATGCTGCATTCTTGAGTTTAACAGTACGTGGGGACAGTATTTGCCACTGATTGAATTTGCTTATAATAACAGTTTTCAGTCGAGCATCAAAATGGTACCATATAAAGCTCTGTACAGACATAAATGTCGTACACCTCTGTATTGGACTAAGCTCAGTGAAAGTAAGCTACATGGAATTGATTTAATAAAAGACTCAGAACAGAAAGTGAAATTGATCCGAGATTGTTTGAAAGCAGCATTTGATCGTTAGAAGTCTTATGCGGACTTAAAATGAAAAGATATAGAATTTAAGATCGGCGATAAAGTATTTCTAAAAGTGTCACCATGGAAGAAAGTACTTCGTTTCGGACGTAAAGGTAAGTTGAGTTCGAGATTCATCGGGCCGTATGAAATCATTGAGCGAGTTGGACCTATTGCATATCGATTGTTGTTGCCTTCCGAGCTAGAAAATAAACATAATGTATTCCATGTCTCGATGCTCCGTAGATATCGATCCGATCCGTCACATGTGATTGCCACATCTGAAATTGAAATCTGATCTGATATGACATATGAAGAACTGTAACATCCCAGTTTAGGGCCTAGTCGAAATAGTGGTGCGAGATCACAAATCCGAGGGTTATGAATAAGTTTTTGAGGTTTATATTATGTATGCATGCTAGTGTGAAAGTTTCATGAAGCAATTTTGTGAAATTGCGATTGAATTGTCCAAAAGGACTAAATTGCAAAAGTTGCAAAATGTGTGTTTCTAGAAGCTATATGTGTGAAATAGCTTTAGATTATTAATTAGAGGTCCTTAAATAGTAATTTATCCAAATTCTAATTTTTGGACAAAAATGGGTATGGATGAGTTAAAATTTGAAGTTTATAAAAAAGGGCATTTTGGTCATTTAGTTATTAAGTGATTTAATAGGTGAAAAGATGACAAAGATTCACTCATATTCTCCCCTAAGCTGCCGAAAATTTCAATAGCCATTGTTAGGGCTCTTTCAATTTTTCAAGCTTGCTAGTAAGTACTCTTAAGCCCAGTTTTTGATATTCTTCGTATTTTTGAAGTCCTAATAGCATGAGTAAGCTATTTTTAGCTTTTTGGTGAGCTGTTATGGATGTTCAAAAATGTACATATGTATGACATGCGTGTATTTTGTTGTTTTATGGAAGATTATGAAAGCTTGATGTAGTAGAAACATCTTTTGTCAAGTGATTTTCCATGAAAATGCATGTAGGGACTTAATTGTGAAAATCTTAAGTTTGGTCATACATGTGTGTTTTAGTGAGAATTGATGATAGCTTTGGTTGAATATTCGGCTAAGAATGAAAGACTAGAAAGTTGAATAAAAATCACTTTACGAGCCTTGGGGCTAAAGTGAAAATATGAGAAAGTTTAGGGGCAAAATAGTAATTTTGCTAAAGTATGAGATGTGGGTCAATTTAGTCAATGTATGTATTGAATAAGTTGATTTATTCATTATAGATTAAGAAAGATGAAGCCCGGATCAAAACTGAGGCAAAAGTAAGGTGGTGGACTAAATTGCATATTTCTATACTTTTGAGTATCGAGGTAAGTCTACGCATAAACAATGCATTCATACTTATAATTTGTTGATGATAGCTAGTGTGTAGCTTGTTCGAGATTGATTGAGAACCTATGTGGTCCAAGTAGAATGAATGTAGTAGAATTGTGAATGGATGTTTAATTGAGTAAGTAGACATGTGAATGTGTAGTGATAATGCTAGATGGTAGGCTAAGTGCGATACCATCCTAATGCATATTGACGATGAGCTGGCTATGTGTGATGCTATCATGAGGTATATCGTTTAGTGGGCTAAGTGAGAAACCCCTATGATTACCTTTGTGGTAGGCTAAGTGCGATACCACCTTATAATCGATTGTGGTGTGCTAAGTGCGAAACCACCGAGACATTTCCTGTGTGGGTTAACTGTGTGGATTAGCCATGTAATTGCATCATTGAGTAAAATAGTTGTGTGGATGTATAATTAAGTTAATTAGCTGTGTGGATGAATTATTGAGAAATAATGATGTGTTGTACATTGTGTAAATGTGACATTGAATGCAGGGGTGCATTTCGATGGTTATGAGTATGTGACTCCTGATGTGTTGGAAATGTGGTAAGGGATAGAAGAGTAAGCATAGTTGTGAATTACTTGTTGGTATAATGCTAATTGTTGCTTAGCTTATACTATGTTGCTTAATTATTTATGTGTAAACTTACTAAGCTCAAAGCTTACTCTCTTTCTTTTCCCTTGTCTTATAGAGTAAAAGCGTTGAATCGAGATACGAGGATCATCGTAAGATGTACCACATATCAAAGACACACTTTGGTACATGAAACTTAATGTTTTGTATATGGCATGTATAGGGGCTAGACAAGTTAGTGGATTTTGTTGTAAATGGCTAAGATGTGTTGGCCTTTAGATGGATAGCTTATTTTGTATAATGCCATGGTTGTTGGCTATTACATTATATGAAAGAAAGATGTAGTTTTCTATGTGAGATTGCACTTCAATTTGAGTTGATTATGATGGTGTTAGATGAGTATATGTTGTGTATGCTAGAGGGGTGTAAAGAGCTTGACACATAGCTTTGTTCTTGTCCATGTGGATAGACACACGGGCGTGTGTCTAGGCCATGTGTGACACACGGCCAGCCCACGGGCGTGTGACTCAGCCGTGTGTCCCCTGCATGTTAGTATTTGAAATTAGAATAGGCCACGGACTAGCCACACGGGCGTGTGTCTAGGGCGTGTGGGATTAATCAGTGTTGGCCTCGGGCTAGCCACACGGGCATGTGTCTAGACTCTAGGCCGTGTTAAAGTAGTCAGTGTGCACCACGGGGGGTAAGCACGGGCGTGTGCCTTGGCCGTGGGACATTGGCAGAATGCTGGGTTTTTAGGCACGGTCTGGGGACATGGGCGTGTATGTCTATGCACGGGCGTGTCTAATCTTGCACGGGCGCCTGGGACCTGTATAAAAGAGAAAAATTTTAAGATTAGAAAAAGTCCCGAATTAGTCTCGAGAGCCCTCATGTGTATGAGTGAGGCCTCGTAAGTTGAGAATGAGGTTATAGAGAGTAATTACGTTGAGCCTAAGTGGCGATCAAGTGGTTTGAGTTCGGTAACGCCTCGGGCCCAGTTCCCAGTGTAGAAACCGGGTAAGGGGTGTTACATTTAGTGGTATCAAAGCTATGGTTTAGCCGTTTCTAGGACTACCGTAGCGGGTGTAAGAGTCTAGCTATACATGCCATAAGTGTACAATGATAGTGTGGTGGTTTCTGATGATTTAAATCTTGTTTTATATAGTATATGGATTCCGATCCATTGACTGCTGATGAAGCAGCTAGTAATGCGCCAGCTCCTACGCAAGGAACCGCACCTGTTGAGAGTGGACCCGAGGCTAGGGGTTAAGGGGAAGAGGCACGGGAAGCCTTTCTCCAAATGATGAGTAATTGGTACTCGGACTATGTTCGAGCGAACCCTAATGCTCAACCTCCTCCACCTCCTCCTATACCTCAGCCAAATCCAGTGGCTCCTCAAGGTATGGATGTAGTGAGGATATCGAAGCCCCCGGTGGATAAGATTAGGTAGCACGGGGCTGAGGAGTTTAGAGCTAAGGTAGATGATGACTCAGAGAGGGCGGAGTTCTGGTTGGAGAACTCGATGAGGGTGTTCGATGAACTCTCATGTACGCCTGAAGAGAGTTTGAAGTGTACCGTATCCTTGCTGAGAGATTCGGCATACCATTGGTGGAAGACGTTGACGCTAGTGGTCCCAGAGAGAGCGGGTGACGGGACTTCTTTACGGAAGAGTTCCGGAAGAAGTATATAAGCCAGATGT
Source organism: Gossypium sturtianum (assembly GCA_025698515.1). Lineage (NCBI taxonomy): Eukaryota > Viridiplantae > Streptophyta > Magnoliopsida > Malvales > Malvaceae > Gossypium > Gossypium sturtianum. The sequence goes on from CM046944.1 coordinate 85,076,111, forward strand.
TTACTGATCGAAAAAGTAAGGAATTCCTTGAGTTGAAACAAGGAAGAATGACAGTGGCGGAATATGAGCGTGAGTTTGTTAGGCTTAGCAAATACGCTCAAGAATGTGTATCGACTGAGACCATCTTGTGTAAGAGGTTCGAAGATGGGCTGAATGAGGACATGAAACTCCTAGTGGGCATTTTGGAGTTGAAAGAATTTGTGGTATTAGTTGAGAGGGCAAGTAAGGCCGAGGAATTGAGTTCAGAAAAGATAAGGGCTGTGAGTGAAGCCCGAGATGGGAGAAAGAGGCCGATGGGCAAGTCGTACCAAGCCCAGTCGAAAAGATCCAAGGAAGTGAATCCTCGGACGACAGCACCAGTGGGTTATTCACACCGAGACTTGGGCAATACTCGTTCGGGTTCGAGAGTCCAAGCCCCCTCGATGGAAAGTATGGGCAATACGAAGAGTAAATCGGAGTGTCCAAGTTGTGGTAGGTATCACACTGGAGAGTGTTGGGGAAATATTAGAAAATGTTATAAGTGTGGTTCTCCTGACCACTTTATCCGTAACTGTCCCGAGAGAGATGAAAAGGAAGAGAGGCAAGAGCTGAGACCTAGTGATGTGTCTACGAGGGGTAGACCACTAAGGAACCCGAGAGGTGGCAATAGTGGTAGAGGTGCGCCCAGAGATTCTGCTGTGAGACCAGAGGGTCGGGCACCTGCGAGGACGTATGGTATTCGCGCTCGCGAAGAGGCATCCTCCCCTGATGTGATAACGGGTACTTTTTCTCTCTATGACACCTTTGTTATTGCTTTAATAGATCCAGGGTCTACTCACTCTTATATTGGCATGAGATTAGCATCTAGTTTGAGTATGACAGTTGAGTCTACGGACATTGTAATTATGGTGTCAAACCCGTTAGGAAAGCATGTGTTAGTGGACAAAGTGTGTAAGAATTGTCCTTTGTTGATTGAGAATCATTGTTTTCCGGCAAACCTTATGTTGTTGCCGTTTGATGAGTTTGACTTAATCCTAGGCATGGATTGGTTGACTACCCATAGTGTCTAAGTGAACTGTGGTAGTAAGTTTGTTGAACTGAAATGTGAGAGTGGAGATGTGGTTCGGGTTGAATCAGGTGGATCAGATAGTCTACCCGTGATGATTTCTTCCCTTGTGGCTGAGAAATGCTTGAGAGAAGGGTGTGAATCCTATCTTGTGTTTGTGTTGAATACTCAAGAGGTTGGAGTAGAGTTTGAAACAGTACCAGTGGTATGTGAGTACCCAGATGTATTTCCGGAAGAGTTACCCAGATTACCTCCAGTGAGAGAGGTTGAGTTTGGAATTGAGTTGGTTCCGGGAACGGCACCTATTTCAATTGCTCCATATAGAATGGCACCTGTAGAGTTGAAAGAAATCAAGGTTCATTGCAAGAGTTGACAGATAAAGGTTTTGCAAGACCGAGCTACTCACCGTGGGGTGCCCCGGTATTATTCGTGAAGAAGAAAGATGGGTCTATGAGGCTGTGTATAGACTATAGACAACTGAACAAGGTGACGGTGAAGAATAAGTATCCTTTACCAAGGATTGATGATCTTTTTGATCAACTAAAGGGAGCTACAGTGTTCTCCAAGATAGACTTGAGGTCTGGTTATTATCAGCTCAGAGTGAAAGAGCAAGATGTGTTGAAAACAGCATTTCGGACAAGGTATGGCCATTATGAGTTTTTGGTTATGCCATTTGGTTTGACGAATGCACCTACGATTTTTATGGATATGATGAACCGTGTTTTTAGACCGTATGTGGACAAGTTTGTAGTTGTCTTCATTGATGACATATTGATCTATTCTCGGGATAAGAACGATCAAGAAGAGCATTTGAGAATTGTCTTGCAAACTTTGAGAGATAAGCAGTTGTCTGCTAAGTTTAGCAAGAGTGAGTTTTGGCTCCGAGAGGTCGGATTCCTAGGACAAATGGTGTTAGGTGATGGTATCAGAGTTGACCCAAGTAAGATATTGGCTGTTATGGATTTCAAACCGCAGAGGAACGTGTCAGAAATCAGAAGTTTCTTGGGATTAGCGGGATTCTACAGACATTTCGTAAAGGGGTTCTCTGTGATTGCTACCCCGATGACGAAACTATTGCATAAAGATGTCAAGTTTGAATGGACTGAGACATGTCAACAGAGCTTCGAGAGACTGAAAACAATGTTGACTGAGGCACCAGTTTTGGTTCAACCAGAATCGGGGAAAGAGTTCGTGGTTTATAGTGATGCGTCATTTAATGGTCTCGGTTGCGTGTTGATACAAGAGGGTAAGGTAGTCGCTTACGCCTCGAGCCAGCTAAAGCTGCACGAGAAGAATTATCCGACTCATGATTTAGAGTTGGCTGCGATTGTTTTTGCGTTAAAGATTTGGCGACATTACTTGTATGGTGAGAAGTGTCGAATCTTTACGGATCACAAGAGTTTAAAGTATTTGATGGATCAGAAGGATTTAAATCTGAGACAGAGACGGTGGCTTGAGTTGTTGAAAGACTATGAGTTAGTCATTGACTACCATCTGGGAAAAGCGAATGTGGTTGCGGATGCCTTGAGTAGGAAATCCTTGTATGCTCTAAGAGCTATGAGAGTGAGCTTAGCATTGTCTGATGATGGTGCTATTTTGGCAGAGTTGAGAGCTAAGCCACTATTTGTTCAACAAATATGTGAGGCTTAGAGAAATGACAGCGAGATGCAAGCTAAGATAGCTAAGTGCGGGTCAGAATGTGATTCTGATTTTCGAATGGGCTCGAATGGTTGTTTGCTTTATCGCGACAGAATTTGTGTTCCTAAAAATGAGGAGTTGATTCGAAAGGTTTTGTATGAGGCCCACAGTGGATGTTTGTCAGTACATCCAGGCAGTATGAAAATGTACAACGATTTGTGGAAGTTTTATTGGTGGCCAGGAATGAAAAGAGATATTTCAGAGTTTGTGGAAAAGTGTCTAATTTGTCAACAAGTGAAAGCTGAGCATCAAGTGCCTTCGGGATTGTTTTAGCCAGTGATGGTTCCCGAATGGAAATGGGATCGGGTTACCATGGATTTTGTGACGGGGTTGCCGATGACTCCGAGAAAGAGAGATGTTGTGTGGGTTGTTGTGGATAGATTGACAAAGTCAGCTCACTTTATTCCGAAGACGTGTTGATTATTCCTTTGGATAAGTTAATTTGAGTTGTATGTGGCGAGAGATAGTGAGATTGCATGGTGTACTGTGTTCATTATATCGGATAGAGATCCGAGGTTTACTTCGAGATTTCGGAAGAAGTTGCAAGAGGCCATGGGTACGAGATTGAATTTCAGCACTGCATTCCATCCGCAAACCGATGGTCAGTCTGAAAGAGTGATTCAAGTTTTGGAAGATATGCTTCGATGTTGTGTGTTAGAATTCGAAGGTAGTTGGAAGAGATATCTACCTTTGGTCGAATTCGCCTATAACAACAGTTATCAGTCGAGTATACAGATGGCACCGTATGAGGCTTTGTATGGTCGTAAGTGTCGGACTCCTTTGTATTGGACCGAGCTTAGTGAGAAGCGGATCCATGGGGTCGATCTAGTAAAAGAGACCGAAGAGAAAGTGAAAGTAATTCGTCATAGTCTGAAAGCTGCTTCGGATCGACAGAAGTCATACGCAGATTTGAAAAGAAAAGAAATTGAGTTTAAAGAGGGTGACAAAGTGTTTTTGAAAGTGTCCCCGTGGAAGAAGATTATGAGATTTGGACGAAAAGGGAAATTGAGTCTAAGGTTCATAGGGCCGTATGAGATTACAGATAGAGTTGGGCTTGTAGCATACCGGTTGGCTTTACCGGTAGAGTTGGAAAAGATTCATAACGTGTTCCATGTGTCGATGTTGCGATGGTATCGCTCCGATCCTTCACATGTGATTCCTTCAACAGAAATTGAGATAAGACCGGATATGTCTTATGAAGAGGAGCTGATTAAGATCTTGGCTCGAGAAGTGAAACAGTTGAGAAATAAGAGCGTAGCACTAGTGAAAGTGTTATGGCAGAAAAATGGTGTGGAAGAGGCTACGTGGGAAACGGAAGAAGCTATGAGAGAGCAACATCCAAACCTCTTTACTGGTAAGATTTTCGGGGACAAAAATCTCTAAAGGGGGGAGAGTTGTAACATCCCGGTTTAGGGCCTAGTCGGAATAGTGGTGCGAGATCACAAATCCGAGGGTTATGAATGAGTTTTTGAGGTTTATATTATGTATGCAAGCTAGTGTGAAAGTTTCATGAAGCAATTTTGTGAAATTGCGATTGAATTGTCCAAAAGGACTAAATTGCAAAAGTTGCAAAATGTGTGTTTCTAGAAGCTATATGTGTGAAATAGCTTTAGATTATTAATTAGAGGTCCTTAAATAGTAATTTATCAAAATTCTAATTTTTGGACAAAAATGGGCATGGATGAGTTAAAATTTGAAGTTTATCAAAAAGGGCATTTTGGTCATTTAGTTATTAAGTGATTAAATAGGTGAAAAGATGATAAAGATTCACTCATCTTCTCCCCCAAGCTGTAAAAAATTTCAATAGCCATTGTTAGGGCTCTTTCAATTTTTCAAGCTTGCTAGTAAGTACTCCTAAGCCCGATTTTTGATATTCTTCGTATTTTTGAAGTCCTAGTAGCATGAGTAAGCTATTTTTAGCTTTTTGGTGAGCTATTATGGATGTTCAAAAATGTACATATGTGTGACATGCATGTATTTTGTTGTTTTATGGAAGATTATGAAAGCTTGATGTAGTAGAAACATCTTTTGTTAAGTGATTTTCCATGAAAATGCATGTAGGGACTTGATTGTGGAAATCTTAAGTTTTTTCATACATGTGTGTTTTAGTGAGAATTGATGATAGCTTTGGTTGAATAAGTGGTTCGGCTAGCTTGAAAGACTTGAATGTTGAATAAAAATCACTTTACGAGCCTTGAGGCTAAAGTGAAAATATGAGAAAGTTTAGGGGCAAAATAGTAATTTTGCTAAAGTATGCGATGTGGGTCAATTTAGTCAATGTATGTATTGAATAAGCTGATTTATTCATTATAGATCAAGAAAGATAAAGCCCGGATCAAAACCGAGGCAAAAGCAAGGTGGTGGACTAAATTGCATATTTCTATACTTTTGAGTATCGAGGTAAGTCTATGCATAAACAATGCATTCATACTTATAATTTGTTGATGATAGCTAGTGTGTAGCTTTTTCGAGATTGATTGAGAACCTATGTGGTCCAAGTAGAATGAATGTAGTAGAATTGTGAATCGATGTTTAATTGAGTAAGTAGACATGTGAATGTGTAGTGATAATGCTAGATGGTAGGCTAAGTGCGATACCATCCTAATGCATATTGACGATGAGTTGGCTATGTGCAATGCTATCGTGAGGTATATCGTTTAGTGGGCAAAGTGAGAAACCCCTATGATTACCTTTGTGGTAGGCTAAGTGCAATACCACCTTATTAATCGATTGTGGTGTGCTAAGTGCGAAACCACTGAGACATTTCTTTGTGTGGGTTAAGCGTGTGGATTAGCCATGTAATTGCATCATTGAGTAAAATAATTTGTGTGGATGTATAATTAAGTTAATTAGCTGTGTGGATGAATTATTGAGAAATAATGATGTGTTGTACATTGTGTAAATGTGACATTGAATGTAGGGGTGCATTTCGATGGTTATGAGTATGTGACTCATAATGTGTTGGAAATGTGGTAAGGGATAGAAGAGTAAGCATAGTTGTGAATTACTTGTTGGTATAATGCTAATTGTTGCTTAGCTTATACTATGTTGCTTAATTGTTTATGTGTAAACTTACTAAGCTCAAAGCTTACTCTCTTTCTTTTCCCTTGTCTTATAGAGTAAAAGCGTTGAATCGAGATACGAAGATCATCAGAAGACAGCTCACATATCAGCACACTTTGGTACATGAAACTTAATGTTTTGTATATGGCATGTATAGGGGCTAGACAAGTTAGTGGATTTTGTTGTAAATGGCTAAGATGTGTTGGCCTTTAGATGGATAGCTTATTTTGTATAATGCCATTGTTGTTGGTTATTACATTATATGAAAGAAAGATGTAGTTTTCTATGTGAGATTGCACTTCGATTTGAGTTGATTATGATGGTGTTAGATGAGTATATGTTCTGTATGCTAGAGGGGTGAAAAGAGATTGGCACATAGCTTTGTTCTTTTCCATGTGGATAGACACACGGGCGTGTGTCTAGGCCATGTGTGACACACGGCCAGCCCACGGGCGTGTGACTCAGCCGTGTGTCCCCTGCATGTTAGTATTTGAAATCAGAATAGACCACGGACTAGCCACACGGGCGTGTGTCTAGGGCGTGTGGGATTAATCAGTGTTGGCCACGGGCTAGCCACACGGGCGTGTGTCTAGACTCTAGGCCGTGTTAAAGTAGTCAGTGTGCACCACGGGTGGTAAGCACGGGCGTGTGCCTTGGCCGTGGGACATTGGCAAAATGCTGGGTTTTTAGGCACGGTCTGGGGACATGGGCGTGTCTGTCTATGCACGGACGTGTCTAACCTGTATAAAAGAGAAAAATTTTAAGATTGGAAAAAGTCTCGAATTAGTCTCGAGAGCCCTCATGTGTATGAGTGAGGCCTCATAAGTCGAGAATAAGGTTATAGAGAGTAATTCCGTTGAGCCTAAGTGGCAATCAAGTGGTTTTAGTTTGGTAACACCTCGGGCCCAGTTCCCGGTGTAGAAATCGGGTAAGGGGTGTTACAAGAACCGACTCATATCTTAGCTCGTGAAGTGAAAGAGTTAAGAAACAAGAAAATTTCGTTAGTGAAAGTATTGTGGAATCGACAAGGAATAGAAGAGGCTACGTGGGAGCCGGAAGATTCAATGAAACAACAATATCCAACTCTATTTAACGGTAAGATTTTCGGGGACGAAAATCCCTAAGGGGGGAGAATTGTAACAGTCAGGTTTATACCCTAGTCAGAATAGTGGTTTCAGGACGACAAATTTGAGTCAGTATAATATTTTAATGTTATTTTCTATGCCGTTGATATGTGACTAAGCATGTGGTAAATTTCTATAAGTTAATTTATCTGTCCGTGTGTTTAATTTGATAAAATGATTGAATTGCATTGAAATGGAAATTTGCATGTTTTATGAAAGGATGCTTATTTGTTATGTCTTTTTAAGAGTAAGGACTCATGTGGCAATTAAGCCACTACCATAGTTAGTGGACGGCTAAGGTCATAAATGACCTTGAACTATATGTTTTAATATATTTGATTAAAGGTTAAAAATGTCTTTTATGTATTAAATGATTATTTGATAAAATAAAGCATGAAAATGGACATTAGTTCATCCATTTTTCCACCGAAAACACAAAGAAAAAAAAAGAACAAAAGCTTAAAAGGTTCGGCTATGGTTTTGGTTTAATTCAAGGTTAGTTTGTGATCCATTTTTGATAATTTATACGTTTTTGCAATCGTTGCTTTGTAAGCTTTGTAACCCATGCTTCAATTTTGAGAATTGATGATGTTTGTGAGATGAGACTTAGATGAACTCATATGTTTTATGATGATTTATGGTGTTAAATGAAAGATAGGTGTTAGATGAACATGCTTTGTTCTTGAAGTTTTGATGTATTTTGATAATTAGGGCTAATTGAGAAAATAGTAACTTGAAGGACTAAATTGCAAATTTGATGGAAAATATGGGCTTGTATGAGATGTATGAACATTCGGCTAAGCATGAGTATGTGATGCTTTTGTGAATTTGATGTTTTGAGAAAAATGGACTAAATTGATAAATTATGCAAATGTGAGGGTTAAATTGCAAATAGCCCTAAATGTGTGTCCTTGGATTGAATTGAATGAGTTAGCGAATAAAAGAGTTAATTTTGGATTTGTATAGATCAGGAACAGAGGAAAACGGATTTAGATCGCGGAAAAGCGAAAGTAACTGAGTAGCCGTTTCCATTTCCATTAAATCGAATTCGAGGTAAGTCATATTGCAAATAAATGTAGTTGTATTGAATTGAGTTTATTTACATGACTATCAATGATAATGACTGCTTATGAGATGCTATGTATATGAATTCCGGGATAAGGTCGATATAGTGATAAGTCTGAGAAGTCCCGTATGAACTTAGGAATACAAAGGTATCTGCTCTGTTTTATCATGTAAGACCACGTTCGGGATGTTGGCATTGATTTGATATTTGAGTAAGACTATGTCTGGGACGTTGGCGTCGATATGAGCTTTATGTGTAAGACCACGTCTGGGACGTTGGCGTCGATATGAGCTTTACGTGTAAGACCATGTCTGGGACATCGGCATCGTATTGATTCGTGTAAGACCCTGTCTGGAACAGTGGCATCGATATCCTATTACATGTAAGACCTCGTCTGGGACGTTGGCATTGTACGATTATTCTGAGTTTTTGAGTATCCTATTAGATTCTGAACGGTTCAACGGGCAAATTCGAGCTATAAACAATTACGTGAATGTATATTCGTTTCAGGTACGTTTGGTATGTACACTAAGTGTGTATAAAAGGTAAGTACCTATATGACTTTGATTTGAAGAAAAGTATGTTTGAATATGAGAATGTGAATGAGATGCAAGAATGGTTATGAAAGAGCTATGTATAATTTTTATATGATTCTTGAATTGATGAATGTGGCAAATATGGCCAAGAATATGGACCAAAGCATATATGTGAGAAATTTGCTATGAATATGAATTGTACCAATGTTTCTACATGCTTATATGCTCTACATGTTGAGTTTATTTGTATTATGACTTACTAATCTTTTGGAAAGTTTACTCTGTGTGTGTGTTTTCTCTGTTTTATAGGTCGTCAAAGCTACTGAAGGCTCGGGACCGTCGAGGATCGTCATCACACTACTCAACTTATTTTGGTACATTTTGGAAACGTATATAGCTAGATATGGCATGTATAAGCTAGTTATTTGTTAAGTATGAGATGTGAACTTAGCCATGTGATTTGGCTAGTTATATGTTAGTTATATGCTTTTGAGATTATGATATATGTGGTGTATGTTTTGGTTTTGTTAAATGACTTGGAAATGGTCAAGTTTTTGGGTTAGTATATGGATGAATTATGCTTGAATATGTGTAAGTCCTAGTCTTGAAAATTTGACATGATTGAAATTGGTAGTGAATGTATAGATTGAATGGTTATTTTAGTAGGTTCTTAGATACCAAATATGTATGAAATGTATTGGTATTGGCTTGTAGGTTTGACCCTTGATGGGTGGCATTTTGGCCTTACAAATGGCCTATAATGTCACATGGTTATGGCACACGGGCGTGCCTAGTGACCGTGGGGCTAGGTCAGTAGCTAACTTAGGAGCACACGGCCAAGGCACACGGGCGTGCCTAGTAGCCGTGTGAATAAGTCAGTATATGGCCTAAGAGTACACGGCCTTGGCACAAAGACGTGCCTGGTAGCCGGGTTGTTACGACAGGATCGACCACGGCTTTAGCACACGGGGGGTGCTTGGTGGCCGTGGAGCCAAGTTAGGATCAACCACGGTAATAGAACATGGGCGTGCTTGGTGACCGTGGAGTTAAGTCAGGTTCGACCACGGGGAGGACACACGGGTGTGTCTAGTAGCCGTGGGAGGCACACGGCCTGTCCACACGGGCGTGTAACCCCTGAAACTTAGAAAAGTTTTAATTTTCCAAAAAATTATGTATATTTTCCGGTTTAGTCCCGACTCTGTTTCTATGCATGTTTTAGGTCTCGATGATCTACAAAAGGGGACACTATGATTGTAATTAATGAGTTACTTGATGAATTGTCTGTTAAAGTTTTCGATCTATCAGGTAACGCTCTTAACCCTAATCCAGCGACGGATACGGGACATGGGTGTTACATGTCATGCACGCCTGAAGAGTGCATAAAGTGTGCGGTATCTCTCTTGAGAGATTTGACTATCAGTGGTGGAACACCCTTGTGTCAATGGTAACAAGGGAGAGAGTTAATTGGGAATTCTTCCAAGAAGAATTTCGGAAGAAGTACATTAGTCAAATGTTCATCGACCAGAAAAGAAAGGAGTTCTTGGAGCTAATGCAAGGTCGAATGACGGTGGCTGAATATGAGAGTGAGTTCGTAAGGCTCAGCAAATACGCTTGAGATTGCGTACCGACATAAGCTATTATGTGCAAAAGATTCGAGGATGGGTTAAATGAGGATGTCTGTTTGTTTGTTGGTGTCCTTGAGCTAAAAGAGTTTGTGGTGCTGGTAGATCGAGCCTGTAAGGCTGAGGAACTAGTTAAAGAGAAAAAGAAAGCTGAAATTGAGTCTCGCGACTCCAAGAAGAGACAGTTAGGCAAGTCATTCCAATCCTCGTCCAAGAAGTCAAGAGATTTCACTAATCGATCGGTCACCTCAACTGGGTTTTCAAGCAGAAGTAAGGGTAGACAATACTCGGGGTCGAAAGCTCAGACCACTTCGGTTGCCAGTGTTGGCAACGCTCGACCGAGTAGACCGGAATGCCCACAGTGTTACAGACGTCACTCCGGGGAGTGTCGAGTGAATGAGAAAGCTTGTTTCAAGTGTCGATCTCTAGACCATTTTATCAGAGATTACCCTGAGGCGGGCGGAAAGAGAAGCCTCAGAATGCAAGACTGGGAAGTATTACTAGAGGAAGACCACAGAGAAACCCGTGAAACAAAATGAGTAGCAAAAATTCATCTAGAAAGCAGACTGCAAGAGTTAAGGGTAGAGCACCGGCGAGAACATATGCCATTCGTGCTCGCGAAGAGGCGTCCTCCCCCGACGTAATTACGGGTACATTTTCTCTTTGCGATACTCATGTTATAGCATTGATTGATCCGGGGTCTACCCACTCGTATATTTGCATGAAATTAGTCTCTAAAATGAGTATGCCTGTAGAGTCTATTGTTTTCCTGCTAACCTCATGCTATTGCCGTTTGATGAATTTGATGTCATCCTTGGGATGGATTGGTTAACTATTCATGATGTGATAGTGAATTGTGGAAGGAAGTTTATTGAGCTAAAATATGAAAGTGGGGATCTTATTCGTGTTGAATCAGATGAGCAAGACAGATTGCCAGTATTGATATCTTACTTGTCGACTCAGAAGTATTTAAGAAAAGGGTACGAAGCTTACATTTCCTTTGTGATGAATGCTAGGGAGACTGAGTTAAGAATTGAATCAGTGCCCATAGTATGTGAGTATCCAGATGTTTTTCAGGAAGAATTGCCAGGGTTACCTCCAGTTAGAGAAGTCAAATTTGGGATTGAGTTAGCTCCTGGTACTGCCCCCATTTCTATCTCTCCATACAGAATGACTCCAACCGAGCTAAAAGAACTAAAAGCATAGTTGCAAGAGTTAACAGATAAAGGCTTCGCAAGGCCGAGTTATTCTCCGTGGGGTGCTCCCGTATTATTTGTGAAGAAGAAAGATGGTTCCATGAGGTTATGTATAGATTATCGGCAACTCAATAGGGTAACTGTAAAGAACAAGTACCCGTTGCCAAGAATCGATGATTTATTTGACAAATTGAAGGGCGCCACGGTGTTTTCCAAGATAGACTTGAGGTCTGTATATTATCAGTTGAGAGTCAAAGATTCGGATGTGCCGAAAACTGCATTTCGGACAAGGTATGGCCACTATGAATTTTTGTTCATGCCTTTTAGTTTAACAAATGCCCCTGCAGTTTTCATGGATTTGATGAATCGCATTTTTTTGCCATATTTGGATAAATTTGTGGTAGTCTTTATCGATGATATATTGATCTAATCTCGGGACGAAAACGAGCATGCTAAGCATTTGAGGAAGGTTCTACAAATTTTGAGAGATAAACAATTGTATGCCAAGGTTAGTAAAAGTGAATTTTTGCTTAAGGAAGTTAGATTTTTGGGGAACATTGTCTTGGGAAATGGAAATAGAGTCGACCCGAGTAAGATCTCAGCAATTGTAGATTGGAAGCCACCAAGGAACGTAACTGAGGTTAGGAGTTTTCTGGGCCTAGTCGGTTACTATAGACGTTTTGTCAAGGGATTTTCCATGATAGCTACTCCGATGACGAGGTTGCTACAAAAAGATGTGAAGTTTGATTGGACAGAAAAGTGCCAACAGAGTTTTGAGAGATTGAAGACGTTGTTGACTGAGGCTCCTGTTTTAGTGTAACCTGGGTCGGGAAAAGAATTTATGGTTTACAGCGATGCATCCTTGAATGGATTAGGTTGTGTACTCATGGAAGAGGGCAAGGTGATTGCTTATGCCTCTAGGCAATTAAAGCAGCATGAGAAGAATTACCCGACCCATGACTTAGAGTTGGATGCAATTGTATTTGCACTAAAGATATGGAGACACCATTTGTATGGTGAGAAATGTCAGGTTTTCACTGGTCATAAAAGCCTAAAGTACTTGATGACTCAAAAAGAGTTGAACCTTAGGCAACGAAGATGGTTAGAGTTGATAAAAGATTACGAGTTAGTGATTGACTACCATCCAGGAAAGGCGAACGTGGTCGCCGATGCCTTGAGCAGGAAATCCCTGTTTGCGCTAAGAGCCATGATTACACGGATAGCTTTGTCAGATGATGGTTCTATTCTAGCTGAGTTGAGAGCTAGACCAATGTTTCTTCAAGAGATTTGTGAAGCTCAGAAAGGCAACAATAATTTACAAGCTAAAAGAGTTCTATGTGAATCAAGTGTTGAGTTGGACTTTCGGATAAGTCCTAATGGATGTCTGATGTTTCGAGATAGGGTCTGTGTACCCAGAAATGATGAACTTATACGTAAGATTCTTCATGAAGCACATAGTGGATGTTTGTCTGTACATCCAGGCAGCACGAAGATGTATAACGACTTGAGGAAATGGTATTGGTGGCTAGGTATGAAGAAAGACATTTCGGAGTTTGTATCGAGATGCCTAATTTGTCAACAAGTGAAGGCTAAACATCAAGTACCTTTGGGTCTAGTTTAGCCTATTATGGTTCCCGAGTGGAAGTGGGACCGTATTACTATGGACTTCGTGACGGGTTTGCCGTTGTCACCGAAAAGAAGGATGCCGTATGGGTCGTGGTTGATAGACTTACGAAGTCAGCTCATTTCATACCAGTACGGGTTGACTACTCGCTTGATAAGTTGGCGGATTTATTTGTGTCAGAAATAGTAAGACTTCACGGTATACCGTTGTCGATTATTTTGGATAGAGATCCGAGATTTACCTCACGGTTTTGGAAAAAGTTGCAAGAGGCCTTAGGCACAAAATTGAGCTTTAGCACAGCTTTCCATCCGCAAACCGACGGGCAGTCGGAAAGAGTAATACAAATACTTGAAGACATGCATCGATGTTGTGTTTTGGAATTCCAAGGTAATTGGGAGAAATACTTACCGTTGGTGGAATTCGCCTACAATAACAGCTTTCAGTCGAGTTTGAAGATGGCGCCTTATGAGGCATTAAATGGACGTAAGTGCCAAATGCCCTTGTATTGGACTGAACTCAGAGAGACTCAGATTCACGGGGTCGATTTAGTTAGAGAAACTGAAGAGAAAGTAAAGGTGATACGTGAATGTCTGAAAGCGGCCTCAGATAGACAAAAGTCCTATTCGGATTTAAAAAACAAATATATTGAGTTCCAAGTAGGTGATAAAGTGTTTCTGAAAGTATCACCATGGAGAAAAGTCCTCAGATTTGGCCGGAAAGGAAAATTGGGTCCGCGTTTTATCGTACCTTATGAAATTACCAAGAGGATAGGACCGGTAGCTTATCGTTTGGCTTTTCCATCGGAGTTGGAAAAGATTCACAATGTCTTCCACGTGTCTATGTTACGTCACTACCGATCAGACTCTTCACATGTGATTGTACCCTCAGAGGTAGAGATTCGACCAGACATGACTTTTGGCGAAGAGCCGGTTAAGATTTTGGCATGAGAGGTCAAATAGTTGAGAAACAAAAGTATAGCCCTTGTGAAAGTGCTATGGCAAAGACATGGAGTAGAAGAGGCAACTTGGGAGCCCGAGGAGGCTATGAGAAACCAATATCCCAACCTTTTCATCGGTAAGATTTTCGGGGACGAAAATCCTTAAGGGGGGAGAATTGTAACAGCCCGATTTAGGGGCTAGTCGAAACAGTGATCTTGGGATCACTAATCCGAGGTCGGAGAAAATTATTTTTATATTATTATATGAGTTATAGTATGATTATATAGGTGCATGAAAATTTTGGTACTTTAATTTTAGCGATTTCATGCTTAATCGCGAAAAAGGACTAAATCGTATAAAGTGCAAAAGTTCCATTTTATAAGCTAAAGGTGCCTAATAGCCATAGAATATTATTTGGATGTCTTTAAAGGGCAATTAGCCCCTTAAATAATGGTTGGCCGGCCATAGGGGACAATAGAGGTCAAAATTTGGTCAAGTAGGTGGATTAGGTGGACTAAATTGGGATTTTATATTAAAGGAAAGAAAGAAATGATATCATCTTTTCTTGTCCTTCCTTCCACCAAAAATTAGCAGCAAAAATTGTGGTTGAGAGCTCAAAAATTTCAGCAAGCTTCTCTCTTTACAAGTAAGTGACTTGATGATCATTTCTTGATAAAAATTGTACTTTTGGAACTCCTAAAGCTTAAGCTAACTATAGAGGGGACTATTTTGCAAAATGGTGGAAAGTTTAGAGTTTTACCATGAGAGCATGTATGTTGTTTGCTGCATTTTTATGGAAGAAAATGAGTCATAGATGTTTAATAAACAACTTTTATGAAAGGTGTTACCATGAAAACACCTAGAAGGACCTTTTTGTAAAGGTTGTAAAATAAGAGGTAAATGGGTGAAATATTGAGTTTCGATGGTTGCCATAAGAGAAATAAATGTTCACCTAGGCTTGCAAGAGGAGGAAATTCGATTAGAATTGATTTATGAGCCTAGGGGTAAAATAGTCATTTTGTGAAAGTGTGAGGGCAAAATGGTAATTTTGCCAAAGTATGAATTTTGAGACGTGTTGATTAATGAGATTATTAAATGAGCTAATTTGCTATTATATAGATCAAGAAGAACGAGGAATTATTCTTGACCGAGGAAAAGGCAAGGTATCATATTAAATTGGCAAGTGACCTATTTTGAAACTGAGGTAAGTTTGTATGTGATAAATTCAACATCATGCTATTATATTTGAGAATGTTTGATATTATAGTGATGCATATATTGCTATGAAATTGAATGAGGTGTTGAATGAGAAAAATGATAAGAGTTGTGATTTTGAAGTCCCGGTTGGACTATAATAAGTGTGAGAATACTATTGTCGAGACATGAGATGAATAAGGTCCCGTGTAAGACCATTTCGGGGACATGGCCTCGGCACTAAATTGAGATCCCGTATAAGGCCATTTCTGGGATATGGCATCGGCATTGAATATGAAAATTGTATAAGACCATATCCGGGATATGGCATCGATAATTGCTATGAGATCTTGTATAAGACCATATTTGGGATATGGCATCGGCACTCAGAGGTGACCCTATATAAGACCACATCTGGGATGTGGCATTGGCTTCGTATTTATGTGGATGATGATGAAAATGTATCTTTGAATATCCCAAGTGATTTAGTGGGATAAATAGTTAAGCTTGACATAGAAATGAGTTTTGTGCTAAAGCTATGTGATTGAGTGAATACAGGTGCCCGTGAGTAATTCACGAGAAAAGTTTATGTTATGTGTTGTTGCATGTATTCAATAAGAGCAAATACGAGTAAGTTATGGCAAGTGCTTGAGACTTTGCAGTTTTATTCAATGCCATAGATGGATGGTATTATGAGCTTTATGTTGCTATTTATTTTAATGCAAACTTACTAAGCTTTATGCTTACCCCTTCTTATTTCCCTTTTCCTTGTAGCATTGCCAAGTTAGCTCGAGAATTCGTGGAACGTCGGAGTTCGGAAATCACACTATCGACTACTTTTTGGTATAGCCAAGTTAGATTCATTTTGAGTATGGCATGTATAGGACTTGGTCATTTTGTTATGTCATATTTGCTAGCCAAAGTGTTGGCTATTAAAGTTGTTCAATTTATTTTGTAAATGGTCATGGGAAGTTGGCCTATACTTGACATGTTCATATATCCAATGATGATGAATTTCATGAAGTGTATGCTTGTGTGGATGTCTTGATTTTGAGTTCTTAGAGATGCCATATGGTCATAATATGTGTTGAATTGATTTGGTATAAGTGTGGTTGCTTGGTAGGGTGGCAAATGGCTTGGTAGATAGCCATATAATTGTCCACACGGGTAGACACACGGGAGTGTGTCTAGGCCATGTATGACACACGGTCAGCCCCATGGGCGTGTGGAGAGGCCGTGTGTCCCCTTGCATGCTAGGTTTACAAGTCAGTATGCCCAGTAGTAAACACACGGGAAGAGACACGGCCGTGTGTCTCAGCCTTGTGGGAGGCACAGCCATGGACATGGGCGTGTGCCCAGGCCGTGTGAAGTCTGCACATGAAATTTTGAATTTAATTCGACACACGGTCTAAGGACACGGGCGTGTTCCTTGGCCGTGTGACCTTAGTGAGGTGATGATGTCATAAACAAAATGCCATGGTTTTGGTACAGGGGCTAAGACACGGGCGTGTCGAGGCCATGTGAGGGACACGGGTGTGGAACACGGGCATGTGATATGCCACACGGGCGTGTTCCATTTCCCACGGGCGTGTGGCCCCTGTTTAGGCAAAAATGTTCTAAGTGTGTAGAAGTTTCCGGTTTAATTCTGAAACCTTCCGTAAGTATGTTTAAGGCCACGTAGGCCCATGATAAGGATGTTATGAGTATGAATGAAAAGTCTTAATTTGAAACGAAATTTTTATGACCCGATGTTGTATGTTTAAGTAAGTTGAGTTGAGTAATGCCTCGTATCCGATTCCGGTTCTGAACACGGGTAAGGGGTGTTAAAAGACACACGCCAGTGTGGACAAAATAAAGCCATTTCCTAGCCTCATTTGTCACCCAAATTTACCATTTCCTGCACTAAATCATACCAAACACATTCCAACCATTTCAAGCATTCAAATTAAGCAATTTCTACCATTCAATATGGCATATCATTGCTTGCATACATGTTTACTATCTTACCTTGGCTCAATCCATGTGTTAAACATGATTTGATCCACTACTTAACATATATATATAATTACCATAGCATGACATTACAAGTATACCAAAACAACCATTACTAGCCATTCCAATGGCTAGATTACAAACAACATTATCAAGCCACTAAAGGCCAAGTTGTCCTATACATGCCATTATACCAAAATGATTTTACTACATATACCAAAATAAGCTAGTTGATAGCGTGACGATGCTCCAATGATCTCCAACCTTCGCGAGCTTCCGAGCACTATAAAATAGGGGAAATAAGACGGAGTAAGCATTACATGCTTAGTATGTTCGTAAAACTGAAACTAAACTTACCAATCCCGTTTATTAAATCTAAGCATACAACATCATGTTTTCCATCCATTTGACAAAATTGCCTAAATAAATGCATCCAATCAAACATGTTAGTCACAAACTTTAGATATACGTCAAGTAAGGATAGATGAGCCCATCATGCAATATTCTTTCAAGACATTATCATTTCATCTCATAATTCTCATACCATGTCAAGAGTTTTATGTCCGTTGAATCATTGAAATTCCAATGAATACTCAAGTGGTACACTCGAGGTGTACGATTTAATAACCCGTCAATTCTTTTTCAAGAGTACCCATTAAGGCACTTAATCAAGGAAAATAGTCTCGAGCCACATATCATATAACAGGATTACCAGTCCAGGCTAAATCCTTTATATAACGTATGCTCAGAAGAGCTCAATTAGGATTACCAGTCCCGGCTAAACCCTAATCGTAACATATACTCGAGAGGTATTATATCAGAATTACCCGTCCGGGCTAAATCCTTTCTATAATGAGGTCAATAGGATTACTCGTCCGAGCTTAATCTGTCAGCAACAAATGCATGACCTCATCCATTTCAGGAAAGCACATATATTCATCGGAATTTAATATTCAATCGGGACTTAACCCCTTTTTTACCATTTCAAACAGGTATTAAGTTTTTAATTATAGAATTCAATAATGTACATCAATATAAGTTACATTCCATACAAACACAACATTCAATTAAAAATATTTGCATGCTCGATTAAGTTACACGAACTTACCTCGACACTTGTCCACGTAAGTAATCTACTAATTCGAAACATTTTCTTTTTCTCAGTCTAACCTCAAATTTGTGTTGTCTGGATCTATATAAATAGCTTTAATTATCAATTTATCATATTTCATACTTATTTGGACTCAATTTACGTCCTAGGCAAAATTACCATTTTGCCCCTAACTTTTCCATAAATTCCAATTTCGTCCCTAGGCTTGGAAAATGAAATTTGTGTAATTTACTCCCTATTCCAAGCCTAACCAAAACCCATTACAAAATTTATAGTACATGTATTCATAAAAATTTAGCATTTTTCTTCAATTTCACAATTTTACATTTTAGTCCCTAAATCATGTTTTCATCAAAAATCACTTTGTAAAAGTTGTTTATCTATCAACAACCTTTCATTTTCTACCATAAATTTCCAATTTTTAGCATATTCATCCATGACCCAAATTTCATACCTTGAAAACTTTGCAAATTAATCCCCCAAATAGATAGATTAAGCTATCCTGATTTCCAAAATATCAAAATTACTAAAAACGAGACAAGGAAACTTACCTAATTAAGCCATGAAAGTTTCTTCTCTCTCTCCTAGGCTTTCCATGTATTTTAGGTTGAAGAAGATTAGAAAATAAGATGATATTTTCTTTTGATCTCTTAATTAATTAAATGTTTTTTAAATTCCAATTTAGTCCTTGCCCTTTTTTAAATTTCTATCAATGAGTCACCGAAAAATCTACATACTTTTCTTTAATGGTCTAATTACCATATAAGGGCCTCTAGTTTTGAATTCCATAGTTATTTAATCCCCATAGCTACTAGAATTCAACTTTTGCATTTTATGCGATTCAGTCCTCGTAATTAAACACTTAATCAATAAAATTTTCGTATCAAAATTTTCGCGTGACATTTCTAACATAACACGGACCATATAATAAAATAAAAATAAGTTTTACTTTTGACTCAGATTTGTGGTCCCGAAACCACTGTTTCGATTTCACTAAAATATGGGTTGTTACAACTCTCCCCCATTAAGGATTTTCGTCCTCGAAAATCATACCAGTAAAGAGATTTGGATATTGCTTCCTCATAGTATCCTCCAGTTCCCAGGTAGCCTCTTCTATACCGTGTCGTTGCTAAAGAACTTTTACTAATGCTACCTTTTTATTTATTAACTCCTTTGTTTCACGTGCCAGAATTTGGATTGGTTCTTCACTGTAAGTCATATCAGGCTGTATCTCAACTTCTGTCGGAGAAATAACATGTGAAGGATCGGATCGGTACCATCGTAATATAGACACATGAAAAACATTATGAATCTGATCAAGTTCTGGTGGTAAAGCTAACCGATATGCAACCGGTCCAATTCTTTCTGTAATCTCATATGGTCCAATGAACCGTGGACTCAGTTTTCCTTTGCAACCAAACCGGAGAACTTTCTTCCAAGGCGATACTTTCAAGAATACCTTGTCACCGACTTGAAATTATATCTCTTTTCTTTTCAGATCAGCATAAGACTTTTGACAATCAGAGGCTGCTTTCAGACTGTCCCAAATACTGTTCTAAGCTTGTCTACGTTATGTATATCTTCTATTCGTTTATATAAGCATGTTAAGCATGTTTTATTTGTTAACTCTGTATGGATGATCTGTGTTTGTGTTAGAGTTGGATTGGTATATGAGGAAGAAGTATTCTGATCGGCGTTAAACGCCTATATTCTGGTAGCTTGACTACATATTATATCTGATATGTGTCTTAATGACACGACATGGTGTGTAGGGATGGGTGGGTGTTTTTAACCCCACATGGTGTGATAGGATGGACGGAGATGGTGTGTAGAGGATGGGGTAGGATTATGCGATCGGACTCGCATCAGATATGAAAAGGATATGATGTCGTATCAGATACAGCTGCATTTACAGTATATGTTGATTGTATGCTTGCATGCTTAATTCTGTTGGGTTACACACTAAGTTTTCGTAAACTCACATCTGGCTATTTTTCTGTCAGGTAATCCTCAGACTTAGGCAGATCGGTGCAGCAGGGACTCAAGGGTGACCACTCTTCAGTGAAACGATTTAGACTTGTTAAACTGAGTTTTATTTATTATTTTGGGATTATATTCTAAGAATTTTTAATAGTTTGGACTCTCTGGACGTTATGGTTTTTAATTGTGGTTTTTGGGTTGTTATTAGCTTCTGGCATGCCATGATAAATTATTTTACGAAATTGATGGTTTCTACGCAAACTATGGTTTCCCTAAAAACACGAAGGTATTTTCAAATTATAACGATTTTCAAACTTTCGCTATAAATAAGAGTTTGACAAACGGACCAATTAATTAACATTTTCTTAAATGGGGATGAAGCATTCGAGTTAGTCAACTGAAACTATTCTACGAGATAATCTTCGTTCTCAAAACCCATTCCATGTGACCTCACCAGATTCGGCCATAGCGTCTAGGCCGAGTTTGGGGTGTTACATTTAGTGGAATCAGAGCCAGGTTGCAAAACTCAGCTTGAATTTTGGGTTCCAAAATTATGTTTTAAAAGTATTGGTTTTTAAATGATTTGGATAATTGAGTAAGTATGTGGTTCCCTGAGGCTCCGGCGCCGATCCTGTAAGTATTTCTGAAACTTAGATAGTTTATTTTGAAAACACTATAGATGGTATCTTCTGAGACTTTACTGAGATAGTTAGAAAACTGAAAAATTCTTAAAACACTTTGAAACTACTGATAAATTGTGCATAAAATGTCTGCTAATGAATACTGAAACTGATGCATAAATTTTTAATGTAGATAAAACTTGAACTAGACAATGAGTGCCTGTGGAATTCATGGACGTGGTACTCGTGGTCGTGGAAGGGGCCGTAGGGGGCTCGAGCTGAGTCTTCCTCTCTGGGCAGTATGCCTAATTTGGATATGAGTGAGACACCAATTTCGCCTGCTACCGAGACTGGGTCTCAGAGTCACTTGGCTGGGGACGATGCACTGTCCCAGGCCATCCTGAGGATATTAGAGAGGGTCGCTGGACCCCATTCTAGATCTGATGGACGAGGGTCTTTAACTGAACGACTCCGGTCTAATGGAGCTAAGCTGTTTAGGGGTGTCACTAGAGTCGTCCCTAGTGTGGCTAAGTATTGGTTGGAGGCCACAGAGAGGATTATAAATGATTTAGACTACACCCCTGAGCAGAAACTGAAGGGTGCAGTCTTTTTACTTCGCGATGAGGCTTATCAGTGGTGGCTGACGGTTGAGGAGGGTACTCAACCTAATTGAATGAGTTGGAATTTCTTTAAGACCACCTTCCAGAGCAAGTATGTGGGTGCTAGTTACGTGGATTCTCGTAGACGTGAGTTCATGAATCTCACGCAGGGCGATAGATCTATGGTTGAGTATAAGGTCGAGTTTCTGAGATTGAGCCACTATGCTCGAGGCATGGTAGCGTCTGAGTACGAGAAGTGTGTTCGATTTGAGGATGGGTTAAGAGACAGTCTGAGGGTACTGATTGCTCCACAGAGGGAGCGAGAGTTTGTTGTTCTTGTGGAGCAGGCAAAGATTGCTGAGGATGTTAAGTACATGGAGCTCCAGAATAGGGACCGAGAGAGGGGTAAGAATAAGAGGGATTTGGAGCCCTCTAGTTCTGTTCTGAGGCCTAAGAAAAAGGCCAGGTCAGATGGGCCAGTTAGAGTGGGGGCTCCTACTGTTTCAGATTGGTTACGGTCGTGTGGTGATTGTGGTAGGCGCCATCCGGGCGAGTGTTAGAGGATTGGAGCCTATCTGAGATGTGGATCCTTATAGCACCATATTAGAGACTGTTCGTAGCGGGCAAATCAGACGCAAGCTCCGGGTTATATGCAGCCGTAGAAGGTAGTTTAGTAGCGATCAAGGGGCCGTGGACAGGCCAGAGGTGGTAATGGTTTGGGTCGCGGGCAGAGAGCACCGAGCAGAGGTGTTGGTTAGACAGAGGCGATGCAGCCTGCACTTGTTTATGTTTCTTGACGCCGAGAGGACAGAGATGCTCCAGACGTCATCACCGGTACGTTCTTTATATTTGATGTATCTTACTTGGGTTTGATAGACATAAGGTCTACTCACTCGTACGTAGCTAGTACTATATCCAAAACTTTTGAGATTTCTGTGGAGAGCACTTTTAGTGCGGTTACGATACTGAGTCCATTGGGGCATTTTGTTCGGGTTAGTAAACTCTATAGGGATGTTCCGTTAGAGGTGCAAGGGACGATTTTTCTGGCTAATCTGATAGAGCTTCCGTTTGGGGAGTTTGACTTAATTCTTGGTATGGACTGGTTAGTGGAGCACCGAGTTAGTTTGGACTGTGCATCTAAGAGGGTCATTATGAGGACCAAGGATGATGTGGATGTGGTTATGATTGGTGAGCGTATAGACTATCTGTCACATGCGATCTCTTCACTAGTAGATGAGAAACTGGTCCGAAAAGGGTGTGAGGCGTACTTGGCTTACGTAAGTATTTCTAATTATGGGGACTCTTCTGTTGGGAATATCAGAACAGTGAAGGATTTTCTGGACGTCTTTCTTGAGGAGTTACCAGGATTACCTCCTAATCGGGAAGTGGAGTTTGGGATTGAGCTTCTTTCGGGTACGGTTCCGGTGTCCATCGCTCCCTACCGTATGGCACCAAAAGAACTTACTGAGCTTAAGGCTTAACTACAAGAGCTTTTGGGCCGTGGTTTCATCCGTCATAGTGTGTCTCCATGGGAAGCACTAGTTCTGTTTGTTAAGAAGAAGGATGGGACCATAAGGATGTGTATCGATTATCGGTAGTTGAACAAGTTGACTGTAAAGAATAAGTATCCGTTTTTGAGGATTGATAATTTTTTTGATCAGTTCAGAGGGGCTTCTGTGTTCTCCAAGATTGACCTTCGATCTGGGTATCATCAGTTGAGGTTTAAAGATGTGGATATTCATAAGACCGCATTTAGGACTAGTTATGGACACTACGAGTTCCTAGTTATACCTTTTGGTCTGACGAATGCTCCGGTCGCATTCATGGATTTGATGAACCGAGAGTTCCAGCCGTATCTGGATCAGTTCATCGTGGTGTTCATCGACGATATTCTGGTTTACTCTAAGATTGAGGATGAGCATGATGAGCATTATAGAGTAGTGCTTCAGATTTTGCGCGAAAAACGGCTCTACGCCTAGTTGAGTATGTAACAGCCCAATTTAGGGGCTAGTCAGAACAGAGATCTCGGAATCACTAATTCAAGGTTAGAGAAAATTATTTTCATGTTATGTTATGTGTTATAACATATTTATAAGGATGCATGAAAATTTTGGTGCCTTAATTTTAGCGATTTCTAGCTTAATTGCGAAAAAAGACTAAATCGTATAAAGTGCGAAAGTTCCATTTTATTTGCTAAACGTGCCAAGTAGCTATGGATTATAAATTGGAGCTCCCAAATGTGCAATTTGGCCTTGTTAAGTGAGTTGGCCGGTCAAGGATAGCTAAGGGGACAAGAGCATTAAATGTGGTCATGTTAGGTGACTAAAAAGAAATAAAATAAGATGAAATAAGCCAAGCTATCATCTTTTTTTATTTCTTCTCTTCCTCCACCGAAAATAGCAGCCATGAGAGGGGTTTTTTAAGCTTAAAATTTCAGCAAGCAATTCTCCACTCAAGTAAGTGATTTTGATGGTATTTCTTGAAGAAAATTGTACTTTTGGAGTCCCTAAAGCTTAAGCTTTCTAAAGAGGGGACTAGTTTGCAATATGGTTGAAAGTCTAGGGACTTGCCATGATAGAGTTCTTATTGTCTGATGAGCTTTTATGGAAGAAAATGAATGATAGGATGATGAGAAACAACTTTTGTGAAAGGTGTTGTCATGAAAACACCTAATTGGGACTAAAATGCAAAAGTTGTAATTTGTTCCTTTAAGCATGAAATTGATGGAAATGAAAATAGTTGTAAGAGTATTAAATGTTCAGCTAGGCTTGTTTAACAAGAAAATGTGATGAAAATTTATTTACGAGCCTAGGGGCAAAATAGTAATTTTGCCAAAGTGTAGGGCAAAACAGTCATTTTTGCCTAAAGTTTAGATTATGGTATATAATGATTTATAAGTGATTAAATCAGAAAATTTCATTATTCTAGATCAAAGAAAATGAGTTTCGGACCTAGAACGGATGAAAAGAGAAATATGGGCAAAAGTCCTTTTCGGCTCTTTCGACATCTAGGTAAGTTCATGTGAAAATGTTGCAATTATGTATGAGTTAATTTAATGTTCCAATGTTGTATGGAATGTATATTTACTCTATGAATGTATGAAATATCTTTGATGAGAGGTCAAAAGAATTGAATTTAAGAGTAATGGGAAATGTATGTAGAATGATATGATGATAGTTAAAGTCTCGTGTAAGACCATATTAGAATATGGCCTCGATGTAAGAATTTGTATAAGACCATGTCAGGGACATGGCATCGATATGTTAATGCAAGTAAGACTCTATTGGGGTATAAATTCTATGTGACATTATGAGTATGAGACTCAAGAGAGTTATTTAATAACTTGAGTGATTCAACGTATATGTTGAAAGAAAGAAAGTATGTGGTTGTACCACGAAAAGCACAAATGTGTGTTAGAATTGAATTGATGTGGTTTTAGTATATGATGAACCCTTAGTGGGTTATGTGTATTCAATACGCCTTAGTTGTATGAGATAGATTCATTTATGCATTGTGTGAATGTGAACGAGTATCGTAGAAAGTTAAGTAAGAATAGAAGTATGTGAGGATGATCTCGGATGAACATTTGAAATAGAGATATACATGTAGATTATTACCCATGAATGTAAAATAACGGTGAGCTATGTGCGACATCACCTTATTGATGGTAATGATGGGCTGTGTGCGATACCACCCTATTAGAGATTCAATGGCGGGCTAAGTGCGAAACCACCGAGAGATTAATAGTATGAGTATCTTTTTGAAAATGCTTGATGAGCTGTTTTATATGATCATGTGGTGATCAGTGCAGGAATATGTACTAATTAAATGAGCAATTGGCTTGTGGCAAGGTAAGAATGTGCTAAGAGATTGAATGAGTAAGTCTCAAGAATAGTTGAGTAAGTAACCATGAATTTATGATAGACACTCTTCATGATACATTGTAATTATGTATATTCAATGAATATCAATATTTGACACATTATGTAGATGAGCTTACTAAGCATTATTGCTTACTCCTTTACTTTTCTCATCTCTTATAGGTTATATTAACTAGCTCGGGTTGGAGGTCGCCGGAGATGTTTTCACACTATCGAGCAGACCCTTGGTATGAGGTATCAAGTCCTTAGAAGTCATGGAATGTATGGGGCTAGTACTTGAGGTTGATTAAGTCATTGATAATGTACCAAATTGTATTGGCTTAAAAGAATCTAAGTTGGTTGTATTTGTATTGGGAGTAGTTCTCCCTAGTGTATGGGATAAAGACTTTATCTCTTTAATGATTAAATGTGTTAATTCACGTGTTTTAATTGATGATTTGAGAATGTTTTGAAGTAGTATATGAATGTTTGCAAACGGGAGTGGTAAAAGGCTTGGTAAGATAGCCACTAAGTGCCCACACGGATAGACACACGGGCGTGTGTCTAGGCCGTGTCTCTCCTGCACCTTAGTATCTTAAGTCAGATTAGACCACGGGCTGGTCACACGGCCGTTTTTCCAGGCCGTGTGATACACATGGTTGGCACATGGGCGTGTTCCAAGGCCGTGTAAAGTCTGCACTCGACACTTAGAAATTCAATTGTCACACGGCTGACGCACACGAGTGTGTGTACAGACCGTGTGGATAAGTCAGAATGTCAAGGTTTGGCACACGGGCCAGGGCCACGGGCGTGTCCAGGCCGTGTGGATTTATTCAGTGTCGATCACGGGTGGAAGGCACGGGCATGTCTTAAGGACACACGGGCGTGTCCCTATACCAACACGGGCGTGTGGCCCCTATTTTAAAGAAAAGTTTCTCTTGGCTTGTAAAAGTTTCCGGACCCAAGTTTACGGCCTTGTAGGCCCACGATATGAATGATTTGACTAAGATAGAGAAGTTTTTAATTTCGGAACAAAATTTTGTAGCCCGTAAGTACATGTTTAAGGAAGTTCAAGCATAGTAATGTCTCGTATCAGATTTTAGCCTCGGAATCGGGTATGGGGTGTTACATTTAGTGGTATCAAAGCTATGGTTTAGTTGGTTCAAGGACTAACCTAGCTTGAGTAAGAGTCTAGCTATACATGCCGTGCGTGGACCGTGATAGTGTGATGTCTCCCGGCTCTAACGAAATTGTTTTGTTAAGACAGTGATCATTTCAAACCAAGCTAATTTCAGTAAGTTTGTAAGATTTTCAAGCTTCATGAATATTTCATTGAATTGCTTGCTATGTTGTTAAATGCACATTATTTCCACAAAAATGTTTAATGATTTATTAAAAAAAGAAGTTACTAAGAGCATGTATTTGAAAGTCCTGATGGAAAATGAATTACTTAGGATACTCAATCTGCCACATGAGACAAGAAAGTCCGTATAAGACCATGTCAAGACATGGCATCGGCAATCAAGCAAGTTATCATGTAAGACCAAGACAAGTCTTGGCATTGAAGAGTTACTATGAGATGAAGACCCATATAAACCCAAGCCGAGGCATGGCATTGGTGAGTGTAACAACCCAAACCCGGCCCAAACACTACGACCGAATTTGATTTGTTACGGAGTAAAACCTTGTGAACACCATTTCAAAAAAACATTTAAGTTCCATTGAAAACTCCCCGTTTTCGGTTGTCTTGTCAAAGCTACCCTTAGATTTAATTTGGAATTTTAATTAAGTCCGTTTGTTATACCAGTTTCATGTGTGCCCGATGGCACGATTAAACTTCTTCGTGTTACTTAAGAAAACATGTGATTTTAGTTCAATTTAATAGTATAGTTTAAGCAAATATCCAACATAAAAGAAAATAACACAAACAAAGTTTATGGAGGCCTTATTACAACCAAAGTAAAAATAAGCAAATATAAAGTTCTATAAATTTAAATCCACTGCATGGCCACCTCGAGTCCAACCGGCTCCTCCACCGCCATCTACGAGCCACCTGAAAAATGTTAAAGGAGAAGGTGAGTCACCAAGACTCGATATGTAACCCTTTCCCGGTTAATACAACATTTCATACACAACATATAACAGATTAATTAAGCAGAGTATCGTGTACCCAACCTAGCCAACCAAACACCTTTGTCTACCCCATGTGGTACCAAACCTTTGGTGACCGTAGTCACGATGTGTTACCAAAACACTGGTGGTGCCAAACCACCGGTGACATATAGTCACAATGTGCTACCAAAGCACGGTGTCCGTAGACACAAATCGGGTGATGGGGCCAACCCATCGTGTGATACCAAATCAGCGGCGCACGATCCCATATCTCAAGTGGGGCCAACCCACGGTGGTGTTAACCACGGGGACAAGTCGCTATGAGGTACCAAACCTCTGGAGGTACCAAACCTCCGGTGACATATAGTCACAGTGTGTTACCAAAACACCGGTGCTCGTCAAGACGATATCACCGCCCCTCCTCTCATCAACCCATGTCAAGCGATTAATAACAGAACATACATATATCACATGTATCAAATAATCCATGCTTCCCAAAAGCATTATTATCAATCTCATACAAATAGAGACTTACCGGGATTCTTGCTTGTACCATTAAGGTACTAATGCCATATCTACATAGAAGCGATTTACACATAACATACACTTAATACACTTTATTAACTATTATAAGTGTGTATGTACACACTGTCACCACGAATAATCTAAATCCCAAATGAAGAAGTTTACGCCTAGATCCACTAGCCCCTATATTCGGCCAAACATGGGAGTTAGTACTATGGCCTATTCGGCCAAACCAAACAATCCTGTGGGTTTATCTTTTGATCCCAAAACCTTACCTTTAACTCTTTGCTACTATCCACAGCACTCGATTCACAGATCTGCTTTACCAAACAATCGATTAATGAACATTACTCATAACCAAAGCTTTTCGGCTTTTGAAAACCAACATAGACCTTACCCAAACTTACCAAAATCGAATGTTAGAGATTAGGGCTTGGGTCGCTTGCTTCACGATCTTGGGGTACCTAGAAGAGATCGATTACTAAAACATTTAGAAGTCTTGCTAGCCACTCGCGAAATCGGCACTTACCCCTAAATAAGAGTCGACAAAGAATAGTGAAGGGAACCCATGAAGTTTCAGCACAACTTACCTTCACCAAAGCGATTGACCACGAAAATCCAAAGAGATCTATATCGCTTCTACTATTCGGCCAAGATGCTACCAAAAGAAAAAGAGAATTAGGCACTTCAATATGGGTGTATCGGTTTTATGAAGGAAATTAATGGCAAGAGAGGGTGATAAGAGTGTTGGCTAAAGGAGTGGATGTTCGGACAGCAAAGAAAATAAAAGAAAGGAGGGATGGAAGATGGGAATTCGGCAAAGAGAAGTAGAGAGTGTTTTGGCCAAGGGTTTGAGAGAATGGAGAAAATATCAGAAAACAAAGAAAGAAAGGTTGAGGGTTTGGCTCAAATGAAAGAAAAGAACAACAAGGTGGTAGGTTGGGGCTTTTATAGGCATTTGGCACCCCTAGTGACCTTGCCGTCCACTTCTCCATGAAGTGTTTAGATTTCGGCAAACACTTACAACCTCTCTCGCCACTCATTTAAATTAATTCAAACTTAATTGAATTAATCCCTCTTAATCCAAAAATAATCCAACTAATATCTTCTTTTTTTTTATCCTCTTATCATCACCAATTTTAAGCAATTTAAAACCAATTTAAAGTGCTTAAATTATCCCTTATTAATAATAATATTAACCCCTTTTATTATCCAAAATAAAAAGAATCCAAAGGGAGAAAAACTCTCCACATGTGCCGTCCATCCATAATGCAAAAAGAGGGATCCTTGTGACTCGAACCAAGGCTCTCCCTTCCTCTTGATGTGGCGTCACATGCTAGCTCCTAAGTGGGCTTCTTTTTGCCACTTTACCAAGGCCTAATTAGTGTTAAATTACCCACATTTATTCTTATAACACCCACTTACTAAGGCTCCCTTCTTTTAAAAGTTAAAAACTAAAATTTCCTACCAAATCGAGCTAACACAAAGCCTTAAATTGATCATTATTATTCCATAAATAATGACACAGCAGTTCATACATAAGAAAAATAATTTATTTCCAAATAGCCCCGTTTTTGGGATGTTACGATTCTACCCCCTTAAAATAAATTTCGTCCTCGAAATTCCTTGATCAAAAGAGATGGGGGTATTGCCGCCGCATCACCTCCTCGGGCTCCCACGTAGCTTCTTCCACTCGTGGTTCCGCCATAACACTTTCACTAAAGGCACCGCCTTCCTACGTAGAACTTTCACATCTCGGTCTACAATCTGAACCTGGTTCTTCCTCAAAAGATAAATCCGAGTTCACCTCAATCTCTCGCGCATCGGCACAACGTGCGAAGGATCTCGACCGACACCGCCTCAAAGATTGACACATGAAATACGTCATGAATCGACTCGATTCTGCCGGCACTCTAGCCGATAAGCCACGGTCCTACTCGCTTCACAACGAAGATACGGCCCGATGAACCTTGGGCTTAACTTCCCTTTCCGTCCAAATCTCAACACCTTTTTCCAAGGCGACACTTTCGGAAAGACTTTGTCTCCCACAAAGATACTCCACTTCCTTGCGTTTGAGATCGGCATAAGACTTACGCCTATCCGATGCTTCCTTGAGACGAGACCGAATCACCTTGACTTTCTTCTTAGTCTCTGTTACGATTCTGGACCCGTAACTTGTCTTTCTCCCAACTCCGTCCAACATGTAGGAGTACGACACTTTTCGTCCATATAGGGCCTCGTATGGAGCCATTTGAATACTCGCTTGATAACTATTGTTATAAGCGAATTCCGCTAATGGTAGGTACTCCTCCCAACTACCACTAAAATCCAAGACACGACCTCTTAACATGTCTTCTAAAATCAGATCACCCTTTCCGATCGTCCGTCCGATTGTGGATGGAAAGCCGCATCTTGAAATCTAACCGTGTACCCAAAGCTTGATGCAACGCTTTCCAAAACCTTGACGTGAATCTGGGATCCCTATCCGAGATAATCGACATCGCACGCCATGCAACCTCACTATTTCACCCACATATAGCTTCGCTAGCTTCTCGGAGTGAGTAATCCACTCTTACGGCATGAAGTGAGCGATTTAGTCAAAGCGATCCACAATTACCCAAATCGCATCCTTCTTGGTGGGCGTAAGGGTAGCCCACTAACAAAATCCATGGTGATCCTCTCCCATTTCCATTGAGGATCTTTATCGGTTGAAGTAGTCCCGATGGTGACCGATGTTCAGCCTAAACTGCGACATGTCGACACTTCCCTACGAACTCCGTTATCTCACGCTTCAACCCCGGCCGCGTAATCAAGCTTTCGCAAATCTCCATACATCTTGCTTCCTCCGGGATGCATAGCGTATGGGCTGCTATGTGCATCTTGGAGAATTTTTCTGTCTTAATTCTCGTATCTTTTGGCATACATACTCGTCCTTGAAAACAAAGCACTCCATCACTAGACGACTGTACCCCTCCAAACCACCGTCTTGAACTTGTACCCTCTTAGAGCTCAAGCCCTCATCCACTAACCGCTTTTCCTTAACCTCCTCAACCCAAGTCGGCTTTACTTGGAGTTCCGCCAAAAGACTCCCATCATCATACGAGACTTAACCGAGCGAACATTGCTCTTAAGTCCGTCACCACCTTCCGCTCAATGCGTCGCCTACTACATTAGCCTTACTCCGGATGGTACTCGATTGAACAATCATAGTCCTTTAATAGTTCAATCCATCGACGCCTGTCTCTCGATTCGAGATCCTTCGAGTCGGAAGATACCTCAAGCTTTTGTGATCCGTGTAGACCATCGACTTCTCTCCATACAGTAATGTCTCCATATCTTCAGAGCTTAAGACGACCGCCGCTAACTCTAAGTCGTGAGTTGGGTAGTTAACCTCATGCGGTCTTAA
The DNA here is from genome assembly GCA_025698515.1 of Gossypium sturtianum. NCBI lineage: Eukaryota > Viridiplantae > Streptophyta > Magnoliopsida > Malvales > Malvaceae > Gossypium > Gossypium sturtianum. The sequence goes on from CM046944.1 coordinate 85,107,422, forward strand.
TTGACGGGATGCATAGGCTACTACCTTCCCATCCTCCATCAACACACATCCCAAACCGGTGTGAGATGCATCACAATAAACCGTGAATAACTTTCCGCTTCAGTGTACCAAAACCGAGCTTAGTCAAAATCTTCCTTAACTTATCAAAGCTTTCTTCTTCGCTTTTCCGTCCATACAAATGGGACACCTTTCCTTAGCAACTTAGTCAACGGCGCTGCTATTAGAGAGAATCCTTCCACGAATCTCCGATAGTACCCTGCTAAACCCAGAAAACTCCGTATTTCAGCCACCGTCCTAGGTGGTTTCCACTCCAATACTGCTTCAATCTTGCGAGGGTCTACCCTAATTCCTTCAGCTGATACTACATGACCTAAGAAAGCCACTTCCCTAAGCCAAAATTCACATTTGCTGAATTTGGCATACAACTGCTTCCCCCTCAATACTTGCAGAACTATCCGTAGATGCTTGTCATGCTCCTCTTCTGTCTTTGAATAAACCAATATGTCGTCTATGAACACCACGATGAACTGGTCCAAGTACTGCTGGAATACTCTATTCATCAAGTCCATAAATGCCGCCGGCGCGTTAGTCAACCCGAATGGCATCACCAAGAACTCGAAATGCCCATACCGAGTTCGGAATGCCGTTTTGTGAACATCATCCTCCTTCACCCTTAATTGGTGATAACCTGACCTAAGGTCTATCTTCGAAAACACCGAGGCACCCTTCAGTTGATCAAACAAGTCGTCAATCCAAGGCAACGGGTACTTGTTCTTGATCGTTAACTTGTTCAACTGACGGTAGTCGATGCACATCCGCATAGAACCGTCCTTCTTCTTGACAAACAACACAGGCGCTCCCCACGGAGATATACTTGGTCGTATAAACCCTCTATCCAAGAGCTCCTGAATTTGAGCCTTTAGCTCCACCAATTCCTTTGGTGCCATTCGGTATGGTGCTATGGACACAGGTGCCGTTCGGTAGCAAGTCTATACCGACTCGACTTCTCGATCCGGAGGCAAACCCGGAAGTTCTTCTGGGAACACATCAGCAAATTCCCCAACCGTTCGGACCTTTTCAATTACTAACCCCTTGGCTTCCAAAGCACAGATTTGAACCAAAAACGCCTCACAACCCTTCTTGACCATCTTTTCAGCCTTCAAGGCGGTCACTACGTTGGATAGGTAAGTCCTCCTATCTCCTATCATAACCACTTCATCACCTTCCGCCGTCTTAAGAACCATGCGCTTGGTCGCAAGAGTTCAACCTTTGCTTGGTACTTAACCAACCAATCCATGCGAGGATCAAATCGAACTCCCCAAACGGTAGTTCCATTAGATCACTACAAATACTACCCCTTGAAGTTCTAGGGTACGCCTCTATAAAGTCTATCTACGACTCACGGAGTGACCTAAGGGGCTAACTACAGTCATCTCCCTAGAAGCAGTTTTAGAGTTTAGGTCCATAGTTCCTACCACACTACAAGCAATGTACGAGTGCGTCGAGCCCACATCAATCAATGCAACATAAGGAAAACCGAAAATTAGGAACGTACCGGTTATGACATCCGGTGCGTCACCTTCTTCGCGACACCTCGCTGCGTAAACTAAGCCAGCTGCCTAGCCTCGTGTTGCCCGAACCCTCGCCTTGCGTTCCACGGCCTCGGTTAGGACCGTTGTTTCTCTACCATTACCACGACCCTCCGTGGTCCTACATTTCTATCCTCGAGCACGGTTCGCTCTTCCGTCGCTTCTTAGCTAGTTTCTGGGGACAATCTCTGACGCGATGCTCCAAAGACCCACACTCAAAACATCCTTTATCACCGGTCCAACAACCTCCCCAATGGGTCTTTCCACAGCGATTGCACTGAGTCGGCCTTTGATTAGCGATCGTGGGCCTTGTTGCTCGATTGGGCCCACTTGGCCTAGCTTTTTCTCGAGCACTCCCGCTTGATCCGGTGACCCAAAACTCTCTTCCGATTGTTCTTACTATAGTTCGCCTCACGCCCTCCTTGATTCCCTCGGCTACCTTAGCCTTCTCCACTAGAGATGAGAACTCACGAACTGTTGTGGGGCAATCAAGAACCTTAAATCATCTCGAGTCCGTCCTCAAAGCGGACACGGCGCTCATGTTCGAGAGCCACGATGCCTCTCGCATATCTACTCAGCCTTAGAAATTCCGCCTCATATTCCGACACGGACTTAGTTCCTTGCACTAATCCCGGAAAAGCCTTTTCTCTGCAGGCGTCGGTGTAGTGATGCCCACATACTTTTTCTCGATAGGTGGTTCAAATACTCCCAAGTCAAATCATCGGCCGTAGCCCCATCTCGAACCAGTAAGCCACCACCGACACGCTTCATCCTTTAGAAGCGACACGCCTCTTTCAGCCTTCTCTTCCTCGGTCGGTCAAGGTCATCCATGATTCTTTGGGCTGACTCCACCAATATTCCACAGACTGGGTGCCACTCCCGACACACTCGGAATACCTCCGCTCCGTTAGATCGGAGTCGCCGGGGACAGATTTCCGGCTCCAACATTTCCACCAGCCCCACCCACCATCTCCAAGACTCGCAACACGACTATGCGATACCGACTCGCCACCGGGTCGCTCCCGGCCTCGCCTCTAAAAGTAGGAGGTGGTGGTGGCGATGGTACCTCATTTTCTCGAACCTTGTCCCGACTGACGGGTTCGGTTAACACCGTCATCCTACCCCTACCACGCCCACGGCGTCCACGTCCTCTAGAACTCATTCTATCTACCGCGCTTTTAATCTGATTAAGAAAATTTTATGCGTTAGCATTGTTTCACTTTATTATTCGCGAAGAAGTTTTATGGATGAGGTTTAATCAGAGATTCTTTCGAGCAAACAATGTTTCAGTTTCCTATCCTAGTTCACACAAAGAAGTCCATGCATCCATTCCTTAATACTTTCCATACCTATTCACTCATCGGACATTTCTGCCCATTTCTAACCCAGGGGTATTTTCGTCTTTTATCCTACAGGGGTATTTTGGTAATTTTCCAGAACCAAAATATTTTGCTGATGATTTCCAAAGCTAAGTTATTGAATATTTGTAAAATAGTTGAATTTTTTGGGCAAAACCGTCAAATTAATATTTTATGGGTCAGGGGCATTTTGGTAATTTTACTCCTAAGGGTATTTCGGTAATTTTCCACAAGTCAAGTTTTCTGAGAAAAACATTGTATACGTAGTGTTCTAGGGTTCAAAAGGGTTATTGGACAAGTTTTGAAAACATTAGGGCTTGTTTCATTCTATTTCGAAAAAACAAGGCTAATTCCCTTCTCGGGTTTTAATCATTGTGTTTAGCCCATGACCGCGCTCTCCCGGGTCGGGGTGAACCAAAGCTACGCACCAGCGCAGAGTCGAGTAAAGAGGAGGTGGGTCACGCGGACCGCTTAAATACCAAGCTCTCACCGAATCTTTCTAGACATGCGCACGTGAGGTTACCACACCACCGAGCCCTCCGAGTTAGGGTGAACCGAAGCTACGCACGGGTGCAGGATACTGCGAAGAGGAGGTGAGTCACGAGGATCGCTTAAATACTGTGCTCTTCCGCATCCAATCCTAGACATGCGCATGTGGGGTTACCACACCCTAGCTCATTGACTAAGTCATAGGTTGGTTTAGTTCTTTAAGTCTTATGTCTTGTTTGTGTGTTTGAGTAGTCTAAACCTAGGGTCCAAGTCCTATAAGTCTATCTAACGTTCCATGCTTCCTACCCTTCTACTGAATATAATTCACAAAAAGGTTTAGATATACTTACCCGGGCGGATCGGTGCGGGAGACTCGGGCCATGCCGCTAAAACCCAAAAACAATTCGAAAGGCCTATTAAAACATTTTTGGGCCTTGGGCCCCACAAATGAGCTTTGAACCTGGCTCGATACCAATTCTGTAACAACCCAAACCCGGCCCAAACACTACGACCGAATTTGATTTGTTACGGAGTAAAACCTTGTGAACACCATTTCAAAAAAACATTTAAGTTCCATTGAAAACTCCCCGTTTTCGGTTGTCTTGTCAAAGCTACCCTTAGATTTAATTTGGAATTTTAATTAAGTCCGTTTGTTATACCAGTTTCATGTGTGCCCGATGGCACGATTAAACTTCTTCGTGTTACTTAAGAAAACATGTGATTTTAGTTCAATTTAATAGTATAGTTTAAGCAAATATCCAACATAAAAGAAAATAACACAAACAAAGTTTATGGAGGCCTTATTACAACCAAAGTAAAAATAAGCAAATATAAAGTTCTATAAATTTAAATCCACCGCATGGCCACCTCGAGTCCAATGGCTCCTCCACCGCCATCTACGAGCCACCTGAAAAATGTTAAAGGAGAAGGTGAGTCACCAAGACTCGTGATGTAACCCTTCCCAAGTTAATACAACATTTCATACACAACATATAACAGCTTAATTAAGCAGAGTATCGTGTACCCAACCTAGCCAACCAAACACCTTTGTCTACCCCATGTGGTACCAAACCATGGTGACCGTAGTCACGATGTGTTACCAAAACACCTGGTGGTGCCAAAACCACTGGTGACATATAGTCACAATGTGCTACCAAAGCACCGGTGTCCGTAGACACAAATCGGGTGATGGGGCCAACCCATCGTGGTGATACCAAATCACCGCGCGACGATCCCATATCTCAAGTGGGGCCAACCCACGGTGGTGTTAACCACGGGGACAAGTCGCTATGAGGTACCAAACCTCCGGAGGTACCAAACCTCTGGTGACATATAGTCACAAAGCAGTGTTACCAAAACACCGGTGCTCGCCAAGACGATATCACCGGCCCTCCTCTCATCAACCCATGTCAAGCGCTTAATAACAGAACATACATATATCACATGTATCAAATAATCCATGCTTCCCAAAAGCATTATTATCAATCTCATACAAATAGAGACTTACCGGATCCTTGCTTGTACCATTAAGGTACTAATGCCATATCTACATAGAGCAGATTTACACATAACATACACTTAATACACTTTATTAACTATTATAAGTGTGTATGTACACACTGTCACCACGAATAATCTAAATCCCAAATGAAGAAGTCACGCGCTAGATCCACTAGCCCCTATATTCGGCCAAACATGGGAGTTAGTACTATGGCCTATTCGGCCAAACCAAACAATCCTGTGGGTTTATCTTTTGATCCCAAAACCTTACCTTTAACTCTTTGCTACTATCCACAAAGACTCGATTCACAGATCTGCTTTACCAAACAATCGATTAATGAACATTACTCATAACCAAAGCTTTTCGGCTTTTGAAAACCAACATAGACCTTACCCAAACTTACCAAAATCGAATGTTAGAGATTAGGGCTTGGGTCGCTTGTTTCACGATCTTGGGGTACCTAGAAGAGATCGACACTAAAACATTTAGAAGTCTTGCTAGCCATCACGAAATCGGCACTTACCCCTAAATAAGAGTCGACAAAGAATAGTGAAGGGAACCCATGAAGTTTTCGGCACAACTTACCTTCACCAAAGCGATTGACCACGAAAATCCAAAGAGATCTATATCGCTTTCTACTATTCGGCCAAGATGCTACCAAAAGAAAAAGAGAATTCCGGCACTTCAATATGGGTGTATCGGTTTTATGAAGGAAATTAATGGCAAGAGAGGGTGATAAGAGTGTTGGCTAAAGGAGTGGATGTTCGGCCAGCAAAGAAAATAAAAGAAAGGAGGGATGGAAGATGGGAATTCGGCAAAGAGAAGTAGAGAGTGTTTCGCCAAGGGTTTGAGAGAATGGAGAAAATATCAGAAAACAAAGAAAGAAAGGTTGAGGTTTTGGCTCAAATGAAAGAAAAGAACAACAAGGTGGTAGGTTGGGGCTTTTATAGGCATTCGGCACCCCCCCTAGTGACCTTGCTGTCCACTTCTCCATGAAGTGTTTAGATTTCGGCAAACACTTACAACCTCTCCTGGCCACTCATTTAAATTAATTCAAACTTAATTGAATTAATCCCCTCTTAATCCAAAAATAATCCAACTAATATCTTCTTTTTTTTTATCCTCTTATCATCACCAATTTTAAGCAATTTAAAACCAATTTAAAGTGCTTAAATTATCCCTTATTAATAATAATATTAACCCCTTTTATTATCCAAAATAAAAAGAATCCAAAGGGAGAAAAACTCTCCACATGTGCCGTCCATCCATAATGCAAAAAGAGGGATCCTTGTGACTCGAACCAAGGCTCTCCCTTCCTCTTGATGTGGCGTCACATGCTAGCTCCTAAGTGGGCTTCTTTTTGCCACTTTACCAAGGCCTAATTAGTGTTAAATTACCCACATTTATTCTTATAACACCCACTTACTAAGGCTCCCTTCTTTTAAAAGTTAAAAACTAAAATTTCCTACCAAATCGAGCTAACACAAAGCCTTAAATTGATCATTATTATTCCATAAATAATGACACAGCAGTTCATACATAAGAAAAATAATTTATTTCCAAATAGCCCCGTTTTTGGGATGTTACAGTGAGTCTCCAAGCAAAGATGTCATGTAAGTCCAAGGCAAGCTTGGCATTGAGCAGAGTTATCATGTAAGTCCAAGGCAAACTTGGCATTGAGCAGAGTTATCATGTAAGTCCAAGGCAAGCTTGGCATTGAGCAGAGTTATCGTGTAATTCCAAGGCAAGCTTGGCATTGAACGGAGCTATCATGTAAGTCCAAGGAAAGCTTGGCATTGAACAGAGTTATCATGTAAGTCCAAGGCAAGCTTGGCTTTGAACAGTTGTCATGTAAGTCCAAGACAAGTCTTGGCATTGAAAAGTTATCAAGAGAAAGAAATTTCATGTAAGTCCCAAAACCAAGGCTCCGGCATTGACCAGTTCACGAGTAAAGATTTCAGATAAGTCCATGTCAAGACATGGCCTCGAAAACCGAGATGATAAATTCCATGTAAGACCGTATCTAGGATATGGCTTTGGCATCGAGCGTGTGAGATGAGATTCAGTATCCTCGGTTATTCATTGAAATTCATCGAGCAAACAAGTAAAGTTTAAATGAGATAACAAGAAAGTAAGTAAGCAGAGTTACCATCAAGTTGAGAATGAGTATTATTCATGTTATGAATGATAAGTTAGAGATTATGATTATTATGCTTGTTATAGTAAAGTATACTGATCTATGTGATCAAGTGTTACAGGTACCTTGTTCACCTTACAAACATGAGACTAGTAAGTACCATGATGTATGTGAGAAGCAGTAAGAGTAAGTAAGCATTTGAGATTTGTGATGCCATTTTTTATGATAAATATGTCCACATGGTTAAAAATCACGTGTGACTGTTAAAGTAGAGAAGATATAAGGTTTCGTCTTATGACCCTGTTCTAAAGTCACACAGATTATAGTGTGAGAGTTAAAACTGAAAAGTTTGACTAAGTAGAATGCAGGAAATGAGTACGGTCGTTCAATGATAAAATGATGAATAAGACCGTGTTTGGACCATGGCGGTATATGTGGTCCCGTATAAGACTATATCTGGGATATGGCATCGGCATCAAATAGTAATCCCGTGTGATACCACGTCTGAGACTGGCTTCGGTATGAGATCGTGTAAGACCATATCTGGGATATGGCATTGAAATCGATACAAGATTTCGTGTAAGACCATATCTGGGATATGGCATCGGCATCGATATGAGTTTCCATGTAAGACTGTATCTGGGATATGGCATTGGTGTTTATATTAGATTTCGTGTAAGACCATAGCGAGGCTATGGCATCGTGATGACATGTAAAGCAATAGCTGGGCTATGATGTTGTGATACGAGTAAGACCATAGTTGGACTATGGCAATCAAGTAAACGACGTACTCAAAACCCGTAAGACATTCTCTAGATTAATAAGAAATAGTAAGAGGAATTAGAGTTAAATGTTCAGTACTCAAGTAGACCTTAATGTGAAACTTGAGTAAGTGAAGTCACAGTTCGAAAGTATAAGTGATAGAAACAATTGTAGCGTGATAAATGTGAAAACTCACTTAAGGCGAGTTGTGTGACTATGATGATATTTCATTGACAATGAGTAGTAAATCATATGTATGTAGTCACGAGAGTTAGGCTAAGGGACTTTGCAACCTCACTCCCTTGCCACTGTTGAATTATGATGAGATGTTATGAGAGTTAAGTTGAGTAAGTTTACATCGGATTAATGCAATAATTATGCTAGCATGATGAAGAATGCCTTGTATCACATCGATGCATAATACTCTACTAAGTAGAGTAACTGTTGTTGAACATGAGGTTGAAGTCCTAGAGGACTAAAATGATAGGGCTATCATCGAGATATGAGATAGATAAGGTCCCGTATAAGACCATGACCGGGACATGGTCTCGGCACCAAGTTGAGATTCCGTATAAGACCATATCAAGAATATGGCATCGATACCTGACGAGGAAGTCCATATAAGACCTTATCCGAGATACGGCATTGGCATTTAGAGGTGACTCCATATAAGGCCCTCTCGGGAATGTGGCATTGGTCTTGTACCTACATGAATGACGATGAATATGCGTCTTTGATTATCCCTAGTGATCAATGGGACAGGTAGATGAGTTAGAAGTAGAAATGAGATTAGTACTAAATTCATATGAAGGAGTGAATGCCGATACTCGTGATTGAATCACGAAGAAACGAGTACGACGTGTGGCACGGTATGTGCTAAGTAAATGGCAAGTTTGAGTAAGTTGCCTCAAAGCCTGTAGTTGTGCATGGTTAGTTGATGCCATGGATGGAATATAATAATCTCCTTGAGTGTTATGTATAAGTATCTATTGCCTTTCAGGGCTGATGTAGTTGTTCTTTTCATAAACCGTGATTGTATGAGAATGATAGCTGATGGTAAGAATAAGAAAAACGGTTGTCGATTTAGTTATTTGAAATCGACATTCCTTTATCTCCTGGTAATCCCATTTGGATACTTTGAGGAGGAAGTTAGTGATGATTCTAGTATAAGAAGTGAAATCACAAGTTTCACGTTGTATGATGAGTTTTCGAGTAAGCTGAATAGAGTTAATGAATTCGGTCGAGATGTCCCTGCTATCATGAGATATGATGATAGTGAAGGTTCTAGATTAGCATAGCAAGAGAAACTTAGATGAGAGTGTGCTAGAAATATGTTCTCAGTGTGGAGAAAAGAGTAGATTAATGTATTGAGATATGATTCAAGTTCTGTGTATATTCACGCATGAATCAGTAAAGAGAATAAAATTCTGTGTGTACGTGAGTAGGGAGCATGATACAAAGATATGCTCATCGAAATGTTCAAACCGTGATGGTTGAGTTGAAAGCTATAGAAGGAACTGTTAATTGAAAGTTTTAGTACTGAGTTCAGCACGAATCGAGAAAAAGAGCTGACAGGTTGGTAATCCAGAGACGATCACTTTTGTGCCTTTGTTGTAAGTTAGATGTTATGAAATGATCCATGGGATAATCGATGTGTATGGTCTGAATTTTAATGAGTAGGAGTATCATATGCTACAGAAGATTTTGAAAATGAAATAGTGGAAATGGCTAGAACTATTACAATGGTGGGTATAGTTATTGTGATACTACTCAGATAGTAGACATAGTACAGATGTCTGAATGAAAGATCCATGTTTAGTAATGTGAGTTAGTTACTCGGTTGACTCTAGTTGGTAATATCCTAGTTTTAGCGAGGTTAATGACTATAGTAAGTCTTCCTTTCAGAACAGAAGAGTTCAGAAGTGTTATAATAAATGGTATATTAAATAAGTTATCCATGTTGGATAAGATTTCTGTTGTTGATGCTTCCTCAAGATTGAAAGTGAATGATGTTGAATCCAGAACTTATATAAGAGTTTTGGTATGAGATTTAGCAGTAGCATATCTACTAATGGAAAAGTAAGGAAATGCAGTTATGTGCATAAACGTTTTGACATAGAGTACATTTCACAATATGATCGAGTTATGATCAGAAGTAGTTGACCACTAAAAGTTGAGTTTCCAAAGCACACAAGACAAGACTAGTACAGTCGGTAATTGCTTGAATGAGAGAGTAAGGTAAAACCTTATAGATTTCAAATTTGATGTGACAAAAATTTCCAAGAAAGGGAAATGTCATTCGAATTGTAGTAAATCAACCAGTAAAGATCCGAACGATCATTTAGACATGTACAGAGTTCCAAATTAGTGGATTTCTGGATATAGTATATGCCCTAGAGGAAGAATAACCTAGGTCTCAAGTTACGATTCTACCTTATGTATCACAGCTTAAGAGTTATTGGCAAGAGAAACTTGAGGATAAGAGGATTTGTGATTTTGAAAGGTAGATGGAAACGTTTTAAGAATGTTGATAGCAACTCCACCTGATAAGATTTTCGGGCACGAAAATCCCTAAGGGCGGAGAATTGTAACAGCTCGATTTAGGGGCTAGTCGAAACAGTGATCTCGGAATCACTAATCGAGGTTAGAGAAAATTATTTTCATGTTATGTTATGTGTTATAACATGTTTATAAGGATGCATGAAAATTTTGGTGCCTTAATTTTAGTGATTTCTAGCTTAATTAAGAAAAAGGACTAAATCGTATAAAGCGCGAAAGTTCCATTTTATTTGCTAAAGGTGCCAAGTAGCTATGGATTATAAATTGGAGGTCCCAAATGTGCAATTTGGCTTTGTTAAGTGAGTTGGTCGGTCAAGGATAGCTAAGGGGACAAGAGCATTAAATGTGGTCATGTTTGGTGACTAAAAAGAAATAAAATAAGATGAAATAAGCCAAGCTATCATCTTTTTTTATTTCTTCTCTTCCTCCACCGAAAATAGTAGCCATGGGAGGGGTTTTTGAAGCTTAAAATTTCAGCAAGCAATTCTCCACTCAAGTAAGTGCTTTTGATGGTATTTCTTAAAGAAAATTGTACTTTTGGAGTCCCCAAAGCTTAAGCTTTCTAAAGAAGGGACTAGTTTGCAATATGGTTGAAAGTCTAGGGACTTCCCATGATAGAGTTCTTGTTGTTTGATGAGATTTTATGGAAGAAAATGAATGATAGGATGATGAGAAACAACTTTTGTGAAAGGTGTTGTCATGAAAACACCTAATTGGGACTAAAATGCAAAAGTTGTAATTTGTTCATTTAAGCATGAAATTGATGGAATTGAAAATAGTTGTAAGAGGATTAAATTTTCAGCTAAGCTTGTTTAACAAGAAAATGTGATGAAAATTTATTTACGAGCCTAGGGGCAAAATAGTAATTTTGCCAAAGTGTAGGGGCAAAATAGTAATTTTTGCCTAAAGTTTAGATTATGGTATATCATGATTTATAAGTGATTAAATTAGTAAATTTCATTGCTATAGATCAAAGAAAATGAGTTTCGGACCTAGAACGGATGAAAAGAGAAATGTGGGCAAAAGTCCTTTTCGGCTCTTTTAACATCGAGGTAAGTTCATGTGAAAATGTTGCAATTATGTATGAGTTAATTTAATGTTCCAATGTTGTATGGAATGTATATTTACTCTATGAATGTATGAAATATCTTTGATGAGAGGTCAAAAGAATTGAATTTAAGAGTAATGGGAAATGTATGTAAAATGATATGATGATAGTTAAAGTCTCGTGTAAGACCATATTAGAATATGGCCTCGATGTAAGAATTCGTATAAGACCATGTCAGGGACATGGCATCGATATGTTAATGCAAGTAAGACTCTATTGGGGTATAAATTCTATGTGACATTATGAGTATGAGACTCAAGAGAGTTATTTAATATCTTGAGTGATTCAACGTATATGTTGAAAGAAAGAAAGTATGTGGTTGTACCACGAAAAGCACTAGTGTGTGTTAGAATTAAATTGATATGGATTCAGTATATGATGAACCCTTAGTGGGTTATATGTATTCAATACGCCTTAGTTGTATGAGATAGATTCATTTATGCATTGTGTGAATGTGAACGAGTATCGTAGAAAGTTAAGTAAGAATAGATGTATGTGAGGATGTTCTCGGATGAACATTTGAAATAGAGATATACATGTGGATTATTACCCATGAATGTAAAATAACGGTGAGCTATGTGCGACATCACCTTATTGATGGTAATGATGGGCTGTGTGCGATACCACCCTATTAGAGATTCAATGGTGGGCTAAGTGCGAAACCACCGAGAGATTAATAGTATGAGTATCTTTTTGAAAATGCTTGATGAGCTATTTTATATGATCATGTGGTGATCAGTGCAGGAATATGTACTAATTAAATGAGCAATTGGCTTGTGGCAATGTAAGAATGTGCTAAGAGATTGAATGAGTAAGTCTCAAGAATAGTTGAGTAAGTAACCATGAATTTATGAGAGACACTCTTCATGATACTTTGTAATTATGTATATTCAATGAATATCAATAATTGACACATTATGCAGATGAGCTTACTAAGCATTATTGCTTACTCCTTTACTTTTCTCATCTCTTATAGGTTATATTAACTAGCTCAGGTTGGAGGCCGCCGGAGATGTTTTCACACTATCGAGCAGACCCTTGGTATGAGGTATCAAGTCCTTAGAAGTCATGGCATGTATAGGGCTAGTACTTGAGGTTGATTAAGTCATTGATAATGTGCCAAATTGTATTGGCCTAGGAGAATCTAAGTTGGTTGTATTTGTATTGGGAGTAGTTCTCCCTAGTGTATGGGATAAAGACTTTATCACTTTAATGATTAAATGTGTTAATTCATGTGTTTTAATTTATGATTTGAGAATGTTTTGAAGTAGTATATGAATGTTTGCAAACGGGAGTGGTAAAAGGCTTTGTAAGATAGCCTAAAAGTGCCCACACGGATAGACACACGGGCGTGTGTCTAGGCCGTGTGTCTCCTGCACCTTAGTATCTTAAGTCAGATTAGACCACGGGCTGGTCACACGACCGTTTGTCCAGGCCATGTGATACACACGGTTGGCACATGGGCGTGTTCCAAGGCCTTGTGAAGTCTGCACTCGACACTTAGAAATTCAATTGTCACACGGCTGACGCACACGGTCGTGTGTACAGACCGTGTGGATAAGTCAGAATGCCAAGGTTTGGCACACGGGCCAGGGCCACGGTCGTGTCCAGGCCGTGTGGATTTAGTCAGTGTCGATCACGGGTGGAAGGCACGGGCATGTCTTAAGGACACACGGGCGTGTCCCTATACCAACACGGGCGTGTGACCCCTGTTTTAAAGAAAAGTTTCTCTTGGCTTGTAAAAGTTTCCGGACGCAAGTTTAAGGCCTCGTAGGCCCACGATGTGAATGATTTGACTAAGAAAGAGAATTTTTTAATTCGGAACAAAATTTTGTAGCCCGTAAGTACATGTTTAAGGAAGTTTAAGCATAGTAATGTCTCGTATTCGGTTTTAGCCTCGGAATCGGGTATGGGGTGTTATAGAGTAAGTGTGAGTTCTAGTTACATGAGGTAACTTTCATGGTCCATGTGCTATCTGCTGAAGGGATTCGTGTTGATCCTAGAACGATCGAGACTGTACTTGATTGGAAAGAGCCCAAGAACGTATCTAAAATATGCAGTTTTCTGGGTTTGGCGGGTTTTTATCAGCGTTTTGTAGAAGGATTTTCTCTGATTATAGCTCCCCCTTACTAAGCTTCTACAGAAAGGTGTCCCTTTTGTCTGGACTGATGCACAGCAAGTGAGCTTTGAGAAGCACAAGTCTGTTCTGACTCAGGCTCCTGTTATGATATAGCTTGAACCTAGTAAGGAGTTTGTGGTGTACAGTGATGCGTCGCACGTCGGTTTGGGATGTCTTCTGATGCAGGATGGTAAGGTTCTGGCTTATGCGTCCCATCAGCTTAAGACACATGAAGGAAATTATCCGACGCATGATGTAACACCCCAAACCCGGTCAATACGCCACGACCGAATCTGGTATGTCACTAAGGAAAATATTTTTGAAAGAATCGAATTAACAATTAAATTTTGTGAAAAACTCTTTGAAATTCTTTATTTGTCGAAAATAAGTTAAAACTGAGATTTACTTTGAATTACATAAAACTTTAAAAACTTAGTTGATGAATCATAGGATAGAAAACATTTATACCTTGTTAAGATAATTTGAAATATCACTTTGAAAATCCGCTTGCAATTGAGTATAGAAACTTGAATTTTGGAAATCACTTAATTTGTTGAAAACACTTAACTTGTAATGTTTTCTATCGAACTATTCATATTACCCGATGGTAAGATTTTTAAAACCATTGCGAGTTTTTAATTTAGAAAACTTTGAGCTCAATTTTTAGATTAACCAAGTAATTTATAAGCCATATTTTAAATATATTCAAAACATAAAAATAATCCAAAACATAATTAAACAGGCCTTATTACAAATCCATAAAATATGAAAACCAAATTTAAAATAAAGTACCCAAATGGAAGTTCATGTAAAACCAAATTTTATTGCATGGCCTCCTCGAGTTCATCCGGCTCCACATCTGCGATCTCACGAATCACCTGAAAATATAAGGGAGAAGGTGAGTCACCAAGACTCAGTGCATATTCCCTCTCCCGGGTAAATACCACATACTTACACAAATTATAACAAGGCAACATATATGTATAATGCACCCAACCTAGCCATCCATAACTCCTTTTCTACCCCGTGTGGTACCAAACCACTGGTGTCCAAAGACACAAATGTGATACCAAATCACTGGTGACCGTAGTCACGAATAATCCATCTGTGGGGCCAACCCACGTGTGATACCAAATCACTGGCGTCGATCCCATATCTCAAAAGTGGGGCCAACCCACGGTGGTGTTAACCACAGGGACGAGACGCTATGAGGTGCCAAACCTCTGGTGTCCGAAGACACGAATGTGATACCAAATCACGGTGGTGCCAAACCACCGTGTCCGAAGACACGAATCATCAAGTTGTGGGGCCAACCCACGTGTGATACCAAATCACTGGCAGACGATCCCATATCTCAAAAGTGGGGCCAACCCACGGTGGAATTAACCACAGGGACAAGTCGCTATGAGGTGCCAAACCACTGGTGTCCGAAGACACAATATCAATCTTCCCCCTCCTCTCATATTGCCCATACCAATGCAATAGATAAACAAATCATGTCAATAAACTTTGATGTGTATCTCATAACGAATATATCATAAATCGTAGATCATGATTTCAATCCACATGTATTAACAACATATTGAAACGGACTAACCCGAATCCTCATTCATACCATCATGGTATCATATCCAGATCTCATCGATTTACCCACTTTCATAATATGATTAGTTATATAACACACAAATATACATATATAAACCAAGTTATAAAGTGTGTAAGATACACACCTTTCACCAAAGCAATACTAAAATCCGATGATCCGATCTACCGCACTAGATCACTTTGTCCTACAATCGGCCATATCACAATATTATGAACAAAGGCCATTCGGCCAACATCAAAATCACAAAGAGTTATCCTTCGAAATACCAATCTTACCTAAAGGCTTACCCAAAACGATCGATAAAGATACGAGGCTTAGATTGATTGCTTCCAACGTCCCAAGGAGCCTAAAAGAAATCGATTCCTAAAATGGTTAAAACCTTGCAACAAATGCCCATAGGTTCGGCCCTTGTCCACAAGAAAATAACATAGAGAGGAGAAAAGAAATAATAGGAAAATCGGCCAAGAATACTTACTTATTAACCAAAATCGATTGAAGAAACCAAAGAGAGTCTACCCTTGAATATTCGGCCAAACTAAAACTAAAAGGAAGTAGAAGATTCGGCTATTTGCTTATGAGAGAAGAAAACAATTGATTTGAGTCTAAAAGGATATGAAATACGAAAGTAGAAGAGAAGAAAAAGAGAGAGAGAATTTGATTTTTAGCAACAATGGAAGAAAGAAAAATGAGTTTGGAGAAGAGAGAGAGATTCGGCCAAAAGGAAGAAAAAGAATAAGAGAGAAAATGGGGTTGAGAGATTCGGCCAACTCCTTATTTGCCAAAAAGAAAAGTGCACAAATTGACAAAATGTAGTTTTGGTTCAAAAAAAAGACAAATAAAAGAAAGAAAGTGGTATTTGTTTCAAACAAAATGATGCTAAAACCAAAAGCAATTTTGCACCAAAAGTACCATAGACATTCGGCCAAAGGTGGGAGTTTTTGGAGAGGAAAAACAAAATGCAAAAAGATGCACAAAAAGAAAAGTTGGCCAACTATTCCCCCCAAGCTACCTATCAAAATTCGGCCACCCCCCTAGCCTTACATGCCGTCTACATTCATGCTCTAAAGGCCTAGGAATACTTTCCAAACATTCTCCATATTCCATGCCTTTTGTCCCCTTATCATACCATAACCTTAAGATTCTTATCCCCAATTTCATGCTTTCCTTAAACCAATATTCAACTTACCAAAATTTGAGAGTCCAACCTATCATAAATAAGGTTGACCGTCCATCAATGCTAGAACACAAAATAAAGTCTTCAAAAATGCTTTCCATGATACTCGAACCTCTAACCTCAAGCCACCTTTCAAGCTCCTTAACCATCTTGCCACTTACTCCTCTTATGCTTTAATTTAACACTTAAATTAACTTAAGTGTCAAACTCACTTAATCCACTTCATTAAATAACCCATACTAAAAATTATTCTAGCTTCCTAAATAAAATCAAGCCTTCACAAGACTATGCTAACACACAAAATTCATACCCGAACCAACACAAATAATACTCAAATTTTAGGATATTACACATGATTTCGAGTTGGCTGCAGTAGTCTTTGCATTGAAAATTTGGAGGCACTATCTGTATGGTGAGAGGTGTATCATCTACACCGATCACAAGAGTCTCAAATATCTCCTTACTTAGAAAGAGTTGAACCTTAGGTAGCGGCGATGGATTGAACTGCTTAAAGATTATGATTGCACTATTGGATATCATCCCGGTAAGGCCAATGTGGTAGTCGATGCTCTCAGTCGAGGAGCGATGTCTGAATTGAGGGTGATGTTTGCTCGCCTTAGTCTGTTTGATGATGGGAACCTGTTAGCCGAGTTACAAGTTAAGCCGACTTGGATTGATCAGATTCGGGATAAGCAATTAGGGGATGAGTCTCTGAGCTTGCGGTTTCGACAGATTGAGAGCGGTACTACTGCTGATTTTTGGATAAACAGTGATGGTGTGTTATGTTTTCGAGGATGAATTTTTGTACCGAACGATTCTGATCTGAGGCATTCAATTCTGAGGGAGGCGCATAGTAGCCCTTATGCTATGCATCCCAGTGGTAATAAGATGTATTAGGATCTTCGTGAATTATACTGGTAGCCGGGTTTAAAGCAAGAGGTTACAGTTTCGTAGCTCGTTGTCTGACGTGCCAGCAAGTTAAGGCTGAGCACCAGTTGCCTTTGAGTTTGTTGCAGCCAGTTAAGATTCCCTTGTGGAAATGGGAACGAGTGACGATGGACTTCGTTAGTGGGTTGCCCTTGACACCCACTACGAATGATTCTGTTTGGGTCATCGTGGATCGATTGACAAAGTCTGCTCACTTCATTCCAGTTTGGACAGACTATTCTTTGTAGAAGTTAGCGAAGCTCTAAATTTTTGAAATTGTGAGACTGTATGGGGTGCCTGTTTCGATCATTTCTGATAGGGATCCTCGCTTTACGTCTCGATTTTGGAAAAAGCTGCACGAGGCTCATGGTTCGAGATTGGACTTCAGTACTGTGTTCCATCCTTAGATCGACGGTCAATCTGAGAGGGTTATTCAGATACTAGAGGATATTCTTCGGAGTTGTGTGATTGATTTCCGTGGTAGTTGGGAGGATTATTTGCCACTGGCTGAGTTTGCCTATAATAACAGCTTCCAGGCTAGCATTTAGATGGCACCTTATGAGGCTTTGTATGGTCGTAAGTGTTGCACTCCGTTATGTTGGACTGAGTTGGGTGAGTGTTGGGTTTTGGGTCCCGAACTAGTTTTCGAGACTGAAGGTAAGGTTAGACTTATCTGGGATCGTCTGAAAGTGACTTCTGACAGACAAAATCTTATGCCGATCTGAAGATGCGAGATATTGAGTACTCTGTGGGGGAATTCATTTTTTCTAAGGGTTTCTCTGTGGAAGAAAGTTCTGAGGTTCGGTCGTAAAGGCAAGCTGAGCCCTAGGTTTATTGGACCATACCGAATTCTGAAGCGTGTGGGACCGGTCGCTTATCAGTTGGAGTTTGAAATAGTTGGGACTCTTTGGACGTTATGGTTTTTAACTGTGGTTTTTGGGTTGTTATTAGCTTCTGGCATGCCATGATAAATTATTTTACGAAATTGACGGTTTCTACGCGAACTATGGTTTCCCTAAAAACACGAAGGTATTTTCAAATTATAACGATTTTCAAACTTCCGCTGTAAATAAGAGTTTGACAAACGGACCAATTAATTAACGTTTTCTTAAATGGGGATGAAGCATTCGAGTTAGTCAATTGAAACTATTCTGCGAGATAATCTTTGCTCTCAAAACCCATTATATGTGACCTCACCAGATTCAGCCATAATGTCTAGGTCGGGTTTGGGGTGTTATAATCATTCACCAATTGGCAGCCAAAATAATTAATTTCCAAAAGCATTTTCCACACCAAAAATCAATTATTCATGGCTTTCAATTATCAATTAACATAGAAACAATTACACATAAATATATATTGGCATACACTTCTCATGGCTTAGTCGGGTGATCATACATTTGATAAACGGATCTCTGAAGTCCCATAAATATCAAATACAGTCCATCGAGTTGAGCAGGCCAAAACATAACCTATTGTGTAACAGCCCGAATTAGGGGCTAGTCGGAACAGTGATCTCGGGATCACTAATCCGAGGTTAGAGAAAATTATTTTCATGTTATTTTATGTGTTATAACATGTTTATAAGGATGCATGGGAATTTTGGTGCCTTAATTTTATCGATTTCATGTCTAATCGCGAAAAAGGACTAAATCGCATTAAGTGCGGAAGTTCTATTTTATTTGCTAGAGGTACCAAATAGCTATAGAATATTAATTGGAGGTCCCAAATATGCAATTTGGCCTTGTTTTAAGTGAGTTGGCCGGCCATAGTATGCATAGTGGACAAGAGCATTTATTTTGGTCAAAAGTTGGTAATATTAGTTGACAAAATGAATAAAATAAAGAAAGGAAAAAGATGACATCTTTCCTCTCTTCTTCTCCACCGAAATTTTCAGCAGACAAGGGGTGTTTGAAAGCTCAAAATTTTAGCAAGCTTTTCTGCATTCAAGTAAGTCAATTTGATGGTTATTTTTGATGATTTTTGTATTTTTGGAGTCCTCAAAGCTTAAGCTAGCTAATGAGAGGACTAATTTGCAATATGGTTGAAAGTCAAGGGACTTACCATGATAGATTTTATGTTGTTTTATGAGTTTTTATGGAAGAAAATAAATGATAGGAAGAAGAGAAACAACTTTTGTGAAAGGTGTTGTCATGAAAACACCTAATTGGGACTAAAATGTAAAAGTTGTAGTTTGTTCATTAAGGCATGAAATAATTGGATTTGTGAGTAGTTGTAAGAGAATTAAATTTTCATCTAGGCTTGTTTAACAAGAAAATTTGATGAAAAATGATTTACGGGACTAGGGGCAAAATCGTAATTTTGCAAAAGTGTAAGGGCAAAATAGTCATTTTTGCCTAAGTGTAGATTATGAAGTATTATGATTAGTGTGGTGATTAAATGAGTAAATTTTATTGTTCTAGATAAAAGAAAACGAGATTCTGACCTAGAACGGGAGAAAAGAGAAATCTGGGCAAAAATGTCTCTTTCTACCCTTTTCGATATCGGGGTAAGTTCACGTGCTATATTATACAGCTTTAAGTGAAATATCTAATATTTCAATGTTGTATGAATTGTATATTGAATCTATGATTGTATTAAATACGTTTTTGACGAGAGGTTAAGAGAATTGAATCTAAGAATAGAGGGAATGCAAATGTCATGATACTATGATAATTAAGGTCCCGTGTAAGACCATATTGGAATATGGCCTCGGTGTATAAATTCGTATAAGATCATGTCAGGGACATGGCATTGATATGTTAATTCATGTAAAACCCTATCGGGGGTATGATGTCAATGTGACATCATGTGTATGAGACTCAAGAGTGTTCTTTAACAATTTGAGTGTTTCAACAGGTATGTTGGTAATGTGAAAGTATGTGGTTGTACCACGAGGGGTACAGGTATGTGTTAGAACTGAATTGAGATGAATTCGGTATATGATGAACCCATAGTGGGTTATGTGTAAACGATGCACCTTGGTTACATAAGTTATATATATTAATGCATTGCGTGTATGCGAATGATTATTTGTAGAAATCTAATTTGAGAATGATAGTGAGTGAGGATGTTCTCGAATGAACATTTGAAATAGGAAAATGTATGTGGATAAATATCCTTGAATGTGTAATAATGGTGGACTGTGTACGTTACCACCTTATTATTTGTTACCGATGGGCTGTGTGCGATACCATCGTGCTTAGTATGAAATGGTGGGCTATGTGCGTTACCACCTTATAAATGACTGGTGGGCTATGTGCGAAACCACCGAGCGATTGATATTATTATGACTGGCTTATTGATAAGTTGTGATGTCTTGTTTCAAGTGATTATGCAGCGATGAATGCAGGGACGTATGTTAATGAATGAGAGCATTAAGCTCGTTATATGGTTAGAATGTGGTAAGAAACGGAAGGAATGAGCATTGTGAATGATTTATTGTGAAATCATGAGTTTTAGAGTAAACCTCTTTATAACACGTGTGAGGTTAAGGATGGTTAATGAATGTCAACAATTGATTAATATATGCATATGAACTTACTAAGCATTATTGCTTACTCCTTTTCCTTTCTTATCTCTTATAGGTTAACTTTACTAGCTCAGGTTGGAAATCACCGGAGATGCTTTCACACTATCGAGCTGACATTTGGGTATGAGGTTTCAAGTCCTTTTGAGTTATGGCATGTATAGGGATCTTATTTTAAGTTGATTAAGTCATTGTTAATGTGCCAAATGTGTTGGCCTAAGAGAGTTATGGTTCGGTTGTGTATAGCCATAGATGAAAGCTCAAGTCGATTGTAATTGTGCTAGAAATAGTTCACCCTCGTGTATGGGATGAAGACTTCATGTTTATAATTCAAGTGTTTTAATTGATGATTTGAGAAGTTTATGTTATGGTGTGTGGATGTGTACAAGTGATGCTGGCTAAATGGCTAGGAAAATAGCCTTGAATTGGTCCACGCGGGTAGGCACACGGGCATGTGTCTAGGCCGTGTGTGACACACGGTCAGCCCATGGGTGTGTGACTTGGTCGTGTGTCCCCTGTATGTTAAGGTAGTAAGTCAGTGTCCACCACAGGCTAGCCACACGGGCGTGTGCCTAGGCCGTGTAACACAAATAGAATGCCCATGTTTTTATAGACGGGGTAGGGACATGGACGTGTGTGACCACATGGCCTGCCCCCACGGGCGTGTCCCATTTCATACGTGTGTGTGGCCTTTGTTTAGGTGAAAAATTTTAAGATCGCAAAGGTTTCCGGTAGGGTCTCGAAACCCCTCGTATGTATGTTTAAGGCCTCGTGAGTCCTTAATGAGGTAGTTGTGGTGACTATCGAGAGTTTTCAAGTTGGGACTAAAGTGGTGTGATCAAATGAATTAAGTCCGGTAATGCCTCAGGCCCGGTTCTAGGATAGAATACGGGTAAGGGGTGTTACATTTAGTAGTATCAGAGCCATGGTTTAGTCGGGTCTAGGACTAACCTAGCGTGAGTAAGAGTTTAGCTATACATGCCATATGTGGACCTTGATAGTGTGATATCTTCCGGCTCTAACGAAATTGTTTTGTTAAGACAGAGATGATTCCCAACCGACCTAATTTCAATAATGTTGTAAGTGATAATGAGGTATTGAAGTGTGCTTATGCATTGATGAAATTCAGAGAGGTATGAATAGAAGATTATGACATGTGTGTGATAAGGTATGAAATGAGATAATTCTAAGTTGAGGAATGAAATGAGAGTCATAAATTGATAAGCTTATTTATATGGTTAGATATGCATACGGTGTTATATACTCAATCTATTGGGTTGAGTGCATACGGTGAGTAAATTTACCCAGAGAACGGGATATGTGTGTATCTCGTGTACGACTGTTGAATCTCACATGTCCACATATGATAATTAAGAATAGAGGGAACGAGAGGTCAAGAGAATTGAATCTAAGAATAGAGGGAATACAAATGTCATGATACTATGATAATTAAGGTCCCGTGTAAGACCATATTAAAATTTGGCCTTGGTATATAAATTCGTATAAGATCATGTCAGGGACATGGCATTGATATGTTAATTCATGCAAAACCCTATCGGGGGTATGATGTCAATGTGACATCATGTGTATGAGACTCAAGAGTGTTATTTAACAATTTGAGTGGTTCAACAGGTATGTTGATAATGTGAAAGTATGTGGTTGTACCACGAGGGGTACAAGTATGTGTTAGAACTGAATTGAGATGAATTCGATATATGATGAACCCATAGTGGGTTATGTGTAAACGATGCACCTTGGTTGCATAAGTTATATTTATTAATGCATTGCGTGTATGTGAATGATTATTTGTAGAAATCTAATTTGAGAATGATAGTGAGTGAGGATGTTCCCGAATGAACATTTGAAATAGGAAAATGTATATGGATAAATATCTCTGAATGTGTAATAATGGTGGACTATGTGCGATACAACCTTATAAATGACTAGTGGGCTATATGCGATACCACCCTATTAGAGTTAAATGGTGGGCTAAGTGCGAAACCACCGAGCGATTGATATTATTATGACTTATTGATAAGTTGTGATGTGTTGTTTCAAGTGATTATGCAGTGATGAGTGCAGGGACATATGTTAATGAATGAGAGCATTAAGCTCGTGATATGGTTAGAATGTGGTAAGAAATGGAAGGAATGAGCATTGTGAATGATTGATTGTGAAATCATGAGTTTTAGAGTAAACCTCTTTATAACACTTGTGAGGTTAAGGATGGTTAATGAATGTCAACAATTGATTAATATATGCATATGAACTTACTAAGCATTATTGCTTACTCCTTTTCCTTTCTTATCTCTTATAGGTTAACTTTACTAGCTCGGGTTGGAAACCGCCAGAGATGCTTTCACACTATCGAGCAGACATTTGGGTATGATGTTTCAAGTCCTTTTGAGTTATGGCATGTGTAACACCCCAAACCCGGCCCAAACATTACGACCGAATTTGGTTTGCTACAGAGAAAAGTTTTTGAAAAATCATTTTAAAACTTAGTTGAATTGTCTTTCAATTTAAATTTTCTTTGTTAAAAACCAAACTTAAAATATTTGCTGAGTCGAGTTGTTTACAAATTTCGAATGTACCCGATGGTACTTTAAAACATTTTGCGTTTAATTTGAGAAAAACATGTGCAACCGTTTTAACATCATCAAGTAATTTAAACCAAACATTCAAACATGCAGCAATAATAAAATAATCCTAGGAGGCCTTATTACAATTAAACAACTTAAATCCAAAAGAAAGATAGATAAAATCTAAGATTCATTTATTAAAAACTCCTTTGCATGGCCACCTCGAGTCCATCCGGCTCCTCACCCGCTGGTCTACGAATCACCTGAAAAATTAAAGGAGAAGGTGAGTCACCAAGACTCAATGTGTAACCCTTCCCCAATTTAATGTAATAACATACACAAATTATAACCAATTAACATGCATAAGTTTAAATGCACCCAACCTAACCATCCATACGCCTTTTCTACCCCTTGTGGTACCAAACCACTTTGGTGGTGCCAAACCACCGGTGACGTATAGTCACAAATGTGATACCAAATCACTTTGGAGATACCAAATCTCGGTGTCAGAAGACACAATTGTGTTACTAAAACACTGTGACCGAAGTCACAAATAGATGATGGGGCCAACCCATCGTGTGATACCAAATCACCGCGGACAATCCCATATCTCAAAGTGGGGCCAACCCACGGTGGTATTAACCACGGGGACAAGTCGCTATGAGGTGCCAAACCTCTGGAGGTACCAAACCTCTCGGTGACCGTAGTCACGATGTGTTACCAAAACATTGGTGTCCGTCGACGACACGAATATCAACGCCTCCTCTCATCAACCCATAACAATCATTTATATGCATGTACCACAAATCATGTTGATAGATTTATTTAACAACATCCAATCGATTTATCATAAGCCATATATCAAATAATACACATACCAAATGTGTCATGCTTCCCAAAAGCATCAAATAATAATCACATAGTAATAAGAACTTACCCAAATCCTTGTTAATACCATGAAGGTATTTCATCCATGTCTACACAAAATGTTAGGCATAAAATAACACTTAGCATATTAAAAAGTTATAAGATGTGTATGTATACACACCTGGCACCAAAAAGAGTTCTAAAACCGAAATAGACAAATCGGCCACACAAGTATTCTTGCCCCTATATTCGGCCAAAAATGAATATTAGAACCATGGCCTATTCGGCCAAACCAAAATAATTGAGAAAGGTTCCTTGTGAACCTAAAATCTTACCCAAAGCCTTGAACACTTATCCAACACACTCCTAAAAGAATCGGCCTCACTTCCCTACAATCAACCATCATCAATAAGGTTTATTAGCCTTGGCTTAAACGAAACTTAAAATTAATAATCCTTGAAATAAACCTTACCACCTTACCAAACCAATTTCTAGAGAAGTCCCGATGATAACTATCTTACCTTCAATATTCGGCCAAAATTGATCAAGATGGGAGAAGAATATTTTGGTATACCCAAGAGAGTGGATTCGGCTATGATTTGTTCAACACAATCAACCAAGGTTCAACTTGTATGGAAGAAGATGAAGTAAGAAAGTGAACTAGTAGTTTCATGGCTAAGTGCTTTTGAGAAGAGAAAAGAAAGAATATTATGGTATAGGAGATTCGGCTAAGAAAGAAAGAAGAAAATGGACAAAAGAGATAAGTGTTTTGGCAATGGTTGAAGAAAATACTCAAGTTTCGGTTTTGAGAGATTGAGATGAAGAAAATAGAAATTGAGCATAAAATGACCAAATGGTCAAAAAGTATTAGGCTTAGCAATAGGTGAAATTCGGCTAACAAGAAAAGAGTTTGAGAGAAAAATTTGTTTTGCACTTTTGCACCAAATGAAAGAATGACCAAAAATTCTTCCCAAGCCTTACCAACACTAGCATATTCGGCCAAACCCCCTCTTAGCCACAATGCCGCCCAAGTTCATGGCATAAAGGCCATTATTTTGTTTCCAAAACATAATCCTTGATACTAGCCTCATGTCTCCATATTTTCCTTAATTACTTGATTCCCTTCCATATGTTAACACTTGCCTTAAACCTATAGTCTACTAACCAAAAACAACATGGTCAACCCTTATCTTAATCATCCTTGGCCGACACTTACCATACCAAAGCAAAAATAAAAGTTGTCCCAATGCTATTTAAGGGATTGAACCTCTCCCCTCAAGCTAAACTCCATGCGCCATTGCCAACTTGCCATGCACTCATCTTGTGTCACTTATTGCTACTTAAATTAACTTAAGTGCTAAGCTCATTTAATCCTCTTCTTTAAATAAGCCATACTAAGAATTATTCTACTAAACCGAGCTTATTCAAGACCCCTAATTAAGCCTTATATCATCACGAATAATATCACGTAAATTCAAATACAAGAAAAATAATTCAATCACAAATAACCCCTATTTTGGGATGTTACGATTCTACCTTCTTAAAATAATTTCGACCTCTAAATTACCGATCGAAAAGGTGAGGGTATTCTTTGCCAGTATTACATCCTCGGGTTCCCACGTCGCTTCCTCCGTACTCATGGTTTCGCCATAGCACTTTCACCAAGGGTACCGACTTTCACGCAACACCTTGACATCTCGATCTAAAATCGAATCGGTTCCTCCTCGAATGATAAGTCGGAGTTAACCTCAATCTCGCGCATCGCACGATGTGCGATGGATCTCGACCTATACCGTCTAAGCATCGACACATGGAAGACATTGTGAATCGACTTAACTCTGCTGGCGATTCGAGTGATAAGCTACCGGTCCTACTCGCTTCAACACAAGATACGGGCCGATGAACCTTGGACTTAATTTCCTTTTTGCCCAAAACGCAACACCTTTTTCCAAGGCGACACCTTCGTAAAGACTTTATCTCCTACCTCATATTCCATCTCCTTGCGCTTGAGATCGGCGTAAGACTTTTGCCTATCCGATGCTTCCTTGAGACGAGCCCGAATTACCTTAACTTTGTCCTCGGTTTCAGTCACCACCTCGGACCCAAAACATGTCGTTCACCTAGTTCCGCCCAACACGTAGGAGTACGGCATTTTCGTCCATACAGTGCTTCATATGGAGCCATTTGGATACTCGCTTGATAACTATTGTTATAAGCGAATTCCGCCAATGGTAGATACTCCTCCCAACTGCCACTGAAATCCAGAACGCAACCTCTGAGCATATCTTCTAAGATCTGAATCACTCTCTCCGATTGTCCATCGGATTGCGGATGAAAAGTCTGTCTTTGAAGTCCAATCTCGCACCCAAAGCTTGATGCAACGCTCTCAAAACCTCGATGTAAACCTCGGATCCCTATCCGAGATAATCGATCATTGGCACACCATGCAATCTCACTATCTCGGCTACATATAACTTAGCTAACCTCTCAAGGCGAATAATCTACCCTTACAGTATGAAATGCGCTGATTTAGTCGACGATCCACAATCACCCAAACCGAATTCTTCTTGCTAGGCGTTAGAGGTAATCCACCGACAAAGTCCATGGTGATCCTCTCCCACTTCCACTGTGGAATCTTCATTGGTGAAGTAAACCAGATGGCAATCGATGTTCAGCCTTGACTTGTTGACACGTCGACACTTACCCACGAACTCGATTATTTCCCGTTTGCACTGGCCACCAAAATTGCTCTCTCAAATCCCGATACATCTTGCTACCTCCGGGATGCATAGCATATGGGCTGCTATGTGCCCGAAGAATCCTTTGTCTCAACTCCACATCCTTCGGCATACAAGCTCTTCCTTTAAAGCACAAAACTCCATCATCACTTTGGACGGACTAAAATCCTCTAATCCACCATTCGGACTTGCAACCTCCGATCATTCAAACCATCATCCTCTAACCGCTTCTCCTTAACTGATTTAACCAAGTCGGCTTGACTTGCAATTCCGCCAAAAGACTCCCATCATCGAACGTACTAAGTCGAGCAAACATCGATCTTAAATCCGATACAACCTTACGGCTCAACGCGCGTCGCCACCACGTTAGCCTTACCGGGATGATACTCGATCGAGCAGTCGTAGTCCTTCAACAGCTCAATCCATCTACGCCTCAAATTCAAATCCTTCCGAGTCAAAAGATACTTAAGACTCTTGTGATCCGTATAAACTATCGACTTCTCTCCGTACAAATAGTGTCTCCATATCTTCAAAGCGAAGACTACACCGCTAACTCCAAGTCATGAGTCGGATAATTAGCCTCATGTGGTCTCAATCTGCCGAGATGCATAAGCCACTACCTTCCCTTCTTGCATCAAAGACGCATCCCAAACCAATATGTGATGCATCGCAATAAACCGTGAATTCCTTGCTCGCCTCAAAGTTGAATCAAAACCGAGCTTGATCGAGAATCTTCTTCAATTTGTCGAAACTTTCTTGCTGCTCCTCGGTCCACACAAATGGAACTCCTTTCTCAACAACTTGGTCATCGGTGCGGCAATCAAAGAAAATCCTTCCACAAATCTTGGTAATACCCCGCTGGACCTAGAAAACTTGAATTTCACCCACAGATTTAGGGCTTCCAATCCAACACGCCTCAATCTTTCGAGGATCCACTCTAATCCCTTCGGGTGAAACAACGTGACCCAAGAAAGTCACCTCCTTAAGCCGTAATTCGTGACTTACTAAATTTCGCATACTGTTGCTTTTCCTCAGAATCGCAACACTACTCGCAAATGCGCATCATGCTCTTTTTCCGACTTCGAATACACCAAAATATCATCTATAAAGACCACAACAAACTGATCCAAAACTCGTTGAAATACCCTATTCATCATGTCCATGAAAGTCTGCTGGTGCATTAGTCAAACCAAACGGCATCACCGGGAACTCGTAGTGTCCATACCGAGTACGAAATGCCGTCTTATGGATATCACCTCTTTCACCTTGAGTTGATGATATCCGGACCTTAAATCAATCTTAGAGAAAACCGCAATTTCTTTGGTGATCAAACAAGTCATCTATCCTCGGCAAAGGATACTTGTTTTTAATCGTCACTTATTCAATCTGGCGGTAGTCTATACACATCCGCATCGTACCATCCTTCTTCTTGACAAAAAGTACCGGCGCTCCCAAGGTGAAACACTTGGTCGAATGAAACCTCGATCCAACAACTCTTGTATCCGAGCCTTCAATTCCAACAATTCCTTCGGTGCCATCCTATACGGAGCTATAGACACGGCGCTGCCTGTAACAGATCTATACCAAATTCGACTTCACGATCCGAGGCAATCCGGAAGTTCTTCAGAAATACGTCAAAGCAAATTCCTTTACGTTTGAACATTTCCCACGAAGACTCCTTAGCTTCCAAAGCACACACATGAACTACGAACGCCTCACACCCTTCCCGACCATCTTTATCGCTTTCAACGCAGATACCACGTTGGATAGATAATCTCTCCTATTACCTATCATGACCACTTCTTCACCTTCAACCGTCTTCAAAACCATGCGCTTTAGCGGCACAATCCAAACTTGCTTGGTACTTGACCAACCAATCCATCCCAAGAATCGATCGAACTCCTCAAACGGCGGTTCCATCAGATCGGCTACAAACACTACCCCTTGGAGTTCTAGGGGTATATCTCTATACTGACTTATCTACTTCTACAGAGTGACCTAAAGGACTAAGTACGGTCATCCTCTTAGAAGCGGTCTCCTGAACTAAACTCATGGTCTCAACTATACTACTAGCAACGTAAGAGTGCGTCGAACCCACATCTATCAAGGCAGATATGGAACACCAAAAATTAAAAACGCATTCGGTTATGACATCCGGTGCGTCTCCCTCCTCACGACACCTCGCAAAGATACACCAAACCAGTCGCCTAGCCTCCGTGTTGCCAATACCTCTGCCAGTGCTCGCGACCTCCACTAGAGCCATAACCACCTCTACCATTACCACGACCTCTCTGCGGTGCTGGTCCTCCTTTACGAATCGGGCACGACCTTGACCTTCGATCGATTCCTAAGCTTGCTTACGCGACGGTCCCTCACACGATGTTCTAGCGAACCACACCGAAACATCCTTTCCTCTGGTCCAACATTCACCCCAATGAAACTTTCCACAACGGTTACACCGAGCCGATCTTTGATTAGCAGTTGTGGACCTCCTCGCTCGATTTGACCCACTCTGCCTAAATCTTTTACGAACATTACCACACGACCTGCACGATCCAAAGCCTCTCTTCACTTGCTCCTATCATAACTTTGCCTCGCGGACTCCTTGATTCCTTCGGCTACCTTGGCCTTCTCCACCAAGACGGCAAACTCACGTTCTTCTTTGTGGAGCAATCAATGACCTTAACTCGTCTCTAAGTCCGTCTTCAAAACGAACACAACGATCATGTTCCGATGCCACTATTCCTCGAGCATAACGACTCATATGCCTTAGGAATTCCGCTTCATACTCCGAGAGAGACTTATTCCCTTGCACTAACCCCGTAAAAGCTTTCCTTTGAGCGTCAATGCAGCTTGAGCCAACATACTTCTTCTCGGTATGCGGCTTTGAAGTACTCCCAAGTGAGATCATCCGCCGTAGCACCATCTCGGACCGTGAGCCACCATCGATATGACTCATCCTTGAGAAGCGACACCGCTCCTTTCGGTTTCTCCTCATTTGTCAAATCTATCTCATCCATGATTCTTTCGGTCGATTCCACCAATACTCACCGTGATTGGGCGCTACACCGCACACACCTCGTAAAAATTCAGCTCCGTTAGCTCAAGTCTCTCAGAACCGACTCCGAGCTCCTCCACTTCCACCAATTCCAGCTACCCTTTCCGTAACCCGTAGCATCGCTTGTGACACTGGCGTCGTCACCCGTCCGATCTCGCTCTTCACTCCAAAGGTTGGGGGTGGTGGTGGCGGTATCTCGATCCTCGATCCTTGACCCGACCCGACTGTGTTTCGACACGGCCATCCTACCCCTTCCGCGCCCACGACGGCCACGTCCTCTAAAGCTCATTCTAACTATCGCGCTTTAACTGATTAGAAATTTTTATGAATTAGTACATGTTTCACTTGATTATCCGCGAAGAAATTTTATGAAAAGAGTTTAGTAGAGATTCTTTCGATCAAACAAGGTTTTAAGTCTTCTATCATGGTTTACAAAGAATAATACATCCATTCCCTATACCTTTCATACCTATGCACTCTTGTGCATTATTTGTCCGTTTCTAACCTGTGTGGGTATTTTCGTCATTTTTCCTAAAGGGTATTTTTGTAATTTTGTCAATCAAGAATATTTTGAAAATTTTCGAAGATAAATTTGTCCTACCATCTAAAAATAATTTAATGATTTTAAAACCGAAGTTTTCCTTAAAACATGGCTAATCCCTTTCGGGTTTTATTTAGGATTTTACCTATGATCGAGTCCTCTTGGTTAGAGTGAACCGAAGCTACGCACCAGGTAGGAATCACGCGAAGAGGAGGTGAGTCATGAGGACTGCTTAAGTACCAAGCTCTTCCGGATCCAATACTAGACATGCGCACCAAGGTTACCACACCCTAACTCGGCGACTTGGTCGTAGGTTGGTTTAATTAGGCTCTTAAAGTCTTATGTCTTTGTTTGGAGTAAACTAGTCCTAAAGTTTAAAATACTATCACTATCTACGTCCCATGCTTCCTACCATTCTACAGTAAATAATTCATACAAAAAGTTAGTGGTACTTACCTGGGCGGATCGGTGCCGGAGACTCAGTGCCATGCTTATTCAAAACCATAATATTTCAAATAGACCTACCAAAACATCCTTGGGCCTTGGGCCCCCACAGCCGAGCGTTGAACTGGGCTCTGATACCAATTTTGTAACACCCCAAACCCGGCCCAAACATTACGACCGAATTTGGTTTGCTACAGAGAAAAGTTTTTGAAAAATCATTTTAAAACTTAGTTGAATTGTCTTTCAATTTAAATTTTCTTTGTTAAAAACCAAACTTAAAATATTTCTTTGAGTCGAGTTGTTTACAAATTTCGAATGTACCCGATGGTACTTTAAAACATTTTATGCTTAATTTGAGAAAAACATGTGCAACCGCTTTAACATCATCAAGTAATTTAAACCAAACATTCAAACATGCAGCAATAATAAAATAATCCTAGGAGGCCTTATTACAATTAAACAACTTAAATCCAAAAGAAAGATAGATAAAATCTAAGATTCATTTATTAAAAACTCCTTCGCATGGCCACCTCGAGTCCATCCGGCTCCTCACCCGCTGGTCTACGAATCACCTGAAAAATTAAAGGAGAAGGTGAGTCACCAAGACTCAATGTGTAACCCTTCCCCAATTTAATGTAATAACATACACAAATTATAACCAATTAACATGCATAAGTTTAAATGCACCCAACCTAACCATCCATACGCCTTTTTCTACCCCTTGTGGTACCAAACCACTTTGGTGGTGCTAAACCACCTGGTGACGTATAGTCACAAATGTGATACCAAATCACTGGAGATACTAAATCTCACGGTGTCCAAGACACAATTGTGTTACCAAAACACTTTGGTGACCGAAGTCACAAATAGATGATGGGGCCAACCCATCGTGTGATACCAAATCACCGCGCAGACAATCCCATATCTCAAAGTGGGGCCAACCCACGGTGGTATTAACCACGAGGACAAGTCGCTATGAGGTGCCAAACCTCTGGAGGTACCAAACCTCTCGTGACCGTAGTCACGATGTGTTACCAAAACACTGGTGTCCGTCGACACGAATATCACCGCCCCTCCTCTCATCAACCCATAACAATCATTTATATGCATGTACCACAAATCATGTTGATAGATTTATTTAACAACATCCAATCGATCTATCATAAGCCATATATCAAATAATACACATACTAAATGTGTCATGCTTCCCAAAAGCATCAAATAATAATCACATAGTAATAAGAACTTACCCAAATCCTTGTTAATACCATGAAGGTATTTCATCCATGTCTACACAAAATGTTAGGCATAAAATAACACTTAGCATATTAAAAGTTATAAGATGTGTATGTATACACACTGCACCAAAAAGAGTTCTAAAACCCAAATAGACAAATCGGCCACACAAGTATTCTTGCCCCTATATTCGGCCAAAAATGAATATTAGAACCATGGCCTATTCGGCCAAACCAAAATAATTGAGAAAGGTTCCTTGTGAACCTAAAATCTTACCCAAAGCCTTGAACACTTATCCAACACACTCCTAAAAGAATCGGCCTCACTTCCCTACAATCAACCATCATCAATAAGGTTTATTAGCCTTTGGCTTAAAACGAAACTTAAAAATTAATAATCCTTGAAATAAACCTTACCACCTTACCAAACCAATTTCTAGAGAAGTCCCGATGATAACTATCTTACCTTCAATATTCGCCAAAATTGATCAAGATGGGAGAAGAATATTTTCTGGTATACCCAAGAGAGTGGATTCGGCTATGATTTGTTCAACACAATCAACCAAGGTTCAACTTGTATGGAAGAAGATGAAGTAAGAAAGTGAACTAGTAGTTTTTGCTAAGTGCTTTTGAGAAGAGAAAAGAAAGAATATTATGGTATAGGAGATTCGGCTAAGAAAGAAAGAAGAAAATGGACAAAAGAGATAAGTGTTTTCGGCAATGGTTGAAGAAAATACTCAAGTTTCGGTTTTGAGAGATTGAGATGAAGAAAATAGAAATTGAGCATAAAATGACCAAATGGTCAAAAAGTATTAGGCTTAGCAATAGGTGAAATTCGGCTAACAAGAAAAGAGTTTGAGAGAAAAATTTGTTTTGCACTTTTGCACCAAATGAAAGAATGACCAAAAATTCTTCCCAAGCCTTACCAACACTAGCATATTCGGCCAAACCCCCCTCTTAGCCACAATGCCGTCCAAGTTCATGGCATAAAGGCCATTATTTTGTTTCCAAAACATAATCCTTGATACTAGCCTCATGTCTCCATATTTTCCTTAATTACTTGATTCCCTTCCATATGTTAACACTTGCCTTAAACCTATAGTCTACTAACCAAAAACAACATGGTCAACCCTTATCTTAATCATCCTTGGCCGACACTTACCATACCAAAGCAAAAATAAAAGTTGTCCCAATGCTATTTAAGGGATTCGAACCTCTCCCCTCAAGCTAAACTCCATGCGCCATTGCCAACTTGCCATGCACTCATCTTGTGTCACTTATTGCTACTTAAATTAACTTAAGTGCTAAGCTCATTTAATCCTCTTCTTTAAATAAGCCATACTAAGAATTATTCTACTAAACCGAGCTTATTCAAGACCCCTAATTAAGCCTTATATCATCACGAATAATATCACAGAAATTCAAATACAAGAAAAATAATTCAATCACAAATAACCCCTATTTTGGGATGTTACAGCATGTATAGGGATCTTATTTTAAGTTGATTAAGTCATTGTTAATGTGCCAAATGTGTTTGCCCAAGAGATTTATGGTTCGGTTGTGTATCGCTATAGATGAAGGCTCAAGTCGATTGTAATTGTGCTAGAAATAGTTCTCCCTCGTGTATGGGATGAAGACTTCATGTTTATAATTCAAGTGTTTTAATTGATGATTTAAGAAGTTTATGTTATGGTGTGTGGATGTGTGCAAGTGAGGGTGGCTAAATGGCTAGGAAAATAGCCTTGAATTGGTCCACGCGGGTAGGCACACGGGCGAGTGTCTAGGCCGTGTGTGACACACGGTCAACCCATTGGTGTCTGACTTGGCCGTGTGTCCCCTGTATGTTAAGGTAGTAAGCCTGTGTCGACCACGGGCTAGACACACAGGCGTGTGCCTAGGCCGTGTAACACAAATAGAATGCCCAAGTTTTTATACACGGGGTAGGGACATGGGCGTGTGTGACCACACGGCCTGCCCCCACGGGCGTGTCCCATTTCATACGGGCGTGTGGCCCTTATTTAGGTGAAAAATTTTAAGATCGCAAAGGTTTCCGGTAGGGTCTCGAAACCCCTCATATGTATGTTTAAGGCCTCGTGAGTCCTTAATGAGGTAGTTGTGGTGACTATCGAGAGTTGTCAAGTTGGGACTAAAGTGGTGTGATCAAATGGATTAAGTCCGATAATGCATCGGGCCCGGTTCCAGCATAGAATACGGGTAAGGGGTGTTACATATTGATTGGAGACTCATACTCAACACTCCTTTATCTACTCCAAATTAGTCCACCTAGAGCCTTATTGCTCACAAATAACATATCAATATGGTGGGTACTCACAAATTCTATGGCATGCCAACTATATCCAATGGATCCACCATGCATGTTTCCAATATATTTAGTTAAACATAGCATATAAATCAGCCATTATGGTGCTCAATTTAATGTGACAAGATGCTATGTACAGCATGTAACATAGGCATTTAGCATCCAATGAAATCAAACAATTCATTTTCCAATTTCCCATATTCAATTACCAATTGTAATACCAACATATCATGATAAAGAATTTCAGTACACATGCTTTAAAGTCATCATTAAAATTATTCTAATTAATTAGTACAATACCACCCAAAAACTCACTTACCATTTTTCTTTCCAATACAAATTCAATTTTGCACATTTAATACCAATCTTGCAAAATCAGCCAAATAACTGTAATTAATTAATTGAAATCATTAATTAAGCT
This sequence comes from Gossypium sturtianum, assembly GCA_025698515.1. Lineage (NCBI taxonomy): Eukaryota > Viridiplantae > Streptophyta > Magnoliopsida > Malvales > Malvaceae > Gossypium > Gossypium sturtianum. The sequence continues at coordinate 85,142,486 of CM046944.1, forward strand.
TCTAATTAAACATAATTGAGGGTCAATTTACCAAATTACCTTTAGAAACACTCACCACACGAATTTTATTCTATTACAACAAGTGATCAACTAAGCGATTCCAAGCTTAAATTCCGGTTATCTTGGTCCTTTTCAAGATTCGGAGCTTCAATAGAGACAAAGTAGGCATTACCAGCTTTCCAATACGATATTAAACATAAATTTTAATTAACTATATTAATCGAATTTCTCTCCCAAAGATACCTTACCGGATTTGTAACATCAAGTCGAAAACTCGATTCCTCACAAAATCGATCACTCCAGCCCTCCTAATCACTTCCAAACATCAATACTAAAATTAATACACATATATTAAGCATCAATTTCACATTTAAATTAATTTCACAAAAAATGGAAAATCGGTTCATGAAGATGATAAAATTCAGATTTCTTCAAATTACCTCACAAATCATGTTTAATCTTGATAAATAAGATAAAAAAACCTTTTAATATATCCATTTTGAGTTGGAAAATCTATTGATTTATGGATTTCCTCTCAAAATTCAAGATTCACCATTAATGAACCTTAAGCTTTTGAAGAAGATGACATGGATGAAAAATCATATAATTATCATCCAAATCATGTAAAAATGTTCCTAATCATCATAAAAACAAGTATAGAAATAATAATTACCTTTGATTCACTCTAAATCCTTTGAGTGAAAATCTTGATTCAAGAATGTTGAGAAATTTCAAAATATTTTTGGCTACTTTTGAGAATAATTTTCGGTGAAAATAGAGTATTTTGAGAAGAAAATTGTTTGAATCTATTCTATTATGATAGATCTTTAAAACCATGCAAAGAAAGCAGATTTTATAGCTCTCTAATCTGATGTAAATAGTATGAAAAGTAGGGTAGATGCATTGTGTTTAAAACTTAAACAACCCACCAGAAGTTTAAAAATTGGGAAATTTGCCAAATGGTCACTCTCATATTTCCCTTACTTTACTATTTAACTCTTTCCGTCAAAAATTATGAATTTTAAGGTTTATTTTCCATCTAAAATTTCCCTTATTCTACAATTAAATCCTATTTAAGTAATATTTAAATTTAACTCAAATTAAACCCCAATAAAAATTAATGTAAAATTATTTTTCGACACAAATTGATTATTTTCGCTAATAATTATTTAAATACTTTAAAATTAATTTTTCAAAATTTTTTTTATGTTTTCAAATTATTGTTTAATCAATTTTAGATGAAATTAATCTTCTAAATTAAATTAAAAATTACTAGAAACCCTTTAAATTTCTAGTTTCTCACTCGGAACCTGGAAAAAATATACTCGAAACTACTAGACCCCGTTTAGAGATATTACAGTGGTCTCTTGCATGCTAAAGCCTCTGTAGGACTGATTGGGACACTTTTACTAATTTTTTACTGACTGTGAATGGTGTATTACTATCTGGATGTATGTGTATGTATACATATGTTTTAATTTTGTTATTCATGTAGGTCGCTAATATGTCTTTGTTATACTAAAATTTGGTATATGAGAATGTTTGGATGTGTTAATCAGAATTTATGCATGTTGTTGGTTACGAGTATGTTTGTGGGTCATTGAAAAGTGAATATGAGCATGTTTGATTCAATTATTCGTAAGTATTAAATTAATTGTATCTGCATTGTGGTTAGGACATGGTTATAAAGAGAATGAGGTTTGATTTAGCAGTTAAACTACATTGACTTAATTTGGCGGTAAAACCGCAACAATGTTGCCAGATTGAGTGCGCAACATTCGAGTAGCAGACCACTTTAAGGTGTGAATCAGTTGGATGGGTCCACCATAACCCAAATCGGTGTGTAGTGGATGGAAGGGTCTAGTGTACCCTAATTGGTGTGTGTTGGATGGATAGAGATGGTGTGTAGCAGTTGGATATGTGAGATTTTGTGCCATTTCATTTGAATATGATTTGCATACCTATTTAGTGATAAATTATTGCGATGCTCTAATTTGATGTGATTTCTGGTTATGATTAGAATATGGTTATTGTATGTTTGATCGACTGCTTGTTACTGCAGTGTTTACTTTTGTTACTGAATCACACCGAGCTTTGTAGCTCACACCCTTAGTTTAACATTTCTAGGTAATCTGCAAGTTAAGTCTTGGGCTTAGCAAATTCGGAGGTCTCAGAGTTTTTCGTCTAGGTTTGGTTTTAATAAAGTTTTCTTAAGATATAATAGTTTATTTTCAATCACATTTGCAAATAGTTTTAGGTGATCCTGTGGTATGATTTTTTTTATTATGGGTTAGAGTTTTTTGGTTTCATGCATGGATGTTGGAAAATGAAATAATTTTTCTTTTTAAAATTGTTTGGATCAAGTATTTGTTTTAAATTCATGAATTTTCAATCAAAAGTAAAACAACATATTTTCTACTGCTATACTAGTTTTGAAACTTCAGTTAACAAATTGCTAAATCTAAAATGTTTGCAAAGGTAACAAGGATATTATTAACTTGGCCTTAATTAAACCTTAGCAACAACAAACTAATGTTTACAAAACTTATGTAAAACCTACTACTGTTTCTAGTAAAACACGAGTAAAAGTGGTTTTCAAAAAGAAAATAAGAAGTTTAAACAGTGTTTTGTTTTGGGCCATTTCGATAACCAATGTGACCTTCAGAATCCGATTAAAACCTCTAAGCCAGATTTTGGGGTGTTACAACCAATTTAAGGCATTATAGGGGTCCAACTATTATCCTCGTGTGTAATCGACACTTGGGTCCATATTTTTCTCTTGCTTTTTGACACACTCCAAATCTTGTCTTTAAAAAAAATTATTATAGACAGTCCAAAAAAAGGTCGAAAGTGTAACACCCCAAACCCGACCCATGCGTTATGACCAGATCTGACATGTCACATGGGAAAAACATGTTAAATCCTTTTTATTCGTACTAAGATAAGTATTATTTTGTTATAATCGAGAAAGCAAGTTCGATTTGAAATATTTGATAAAATACTACTAACCTTGATGGTTGATTGATAAATCGATAATTTGAACTAGATATCTTATAAAACCGTGACTTTTGAAAATATCGTTGATAATTTGAGAGAAAATTTCCAAGTTAAAATATTTGTAAAAGTTTGTTATGAAATCCATTTGTAAATCAGAAAAGAGAGAAAAAAAAAACGTTGGTTATGCTTTTAGAAAATCCCCATTTAAAATAATTCAATCAACATAATAAATACGTCAAACATAATGCAAAATAAAATAATCTAGAGGCCTTATTACATCATAAAAACCAAAAAATAATAAAAGTAATAAGGTGAACGGAAATAGAAATCTAAAGTTCAATAAAAACCATTTCTGAAGTATGGCCTCCACCGAGTCATCCATGGCCCAAGTCCACATCACTGAGCATTACCTGTAAGGGTTAAGGAAACGGGGTGAGTTACTAGAACTCAGTGTATAATCCCCTTACCATTATCCACTGGGCCTGAACCCGTATAGCAACATCTTGGGCCTAGGCCCATTACAAAGTAATAAATAAATGACATGAATGCAACCCATCCCATCCAACCAATCTCTCCCCCGACCAGCCAATCTCTCCTGTGGGAATCAAGTCAACCCACCCCGCCATTCTCTCCAATTTGCAGTCAAACTGCCATTTCTAATATTTTTATGGTTGAACCACCAGACTCATAATCAAGCACATTAATAAACAAATTGTGGTAATGCCACCAGGCTACACTTCTCTTCATTCAATTTTCCCATCCCATGCAATATGTAGAGATGCAACATACATAACAACAATCATTAATCTATTATATACTTTTACTTAATCGCCCCTTTAAAGCAATATAATAATTCGGCCCACTAAGGCATTTTAACAAATCGGCTCATAAGGGCATTTCGGTAATTCAACCCATAGGGGCATTTCGGTAATTCGGCCCATAGGGGCATTTCGGTAATTTATACAAATTAACACCGATTTTGATAAATCTTTAGAAATAATGAAATTTAAGCAATTTCTCGATTTATGCCATATTACGATTTTTAGCCTTATAATAATAACAATCAACTATCAAACTTGTTACCGAATCATGATCTACGGAATTGCGGTGTGAGATTACACACCTGATTACGGTAAGTATTAAACTCTCTTGATCGTCGGCGCTTATGACATCATAACACTCGATTAATCTAATGAACAAAATTTTTATTAATCTAAATCTAAACCAAGCGATCTATTGAAACGCTTACCCTCGATATCGTGAACGACCACGATTTGTCTATTCTCACCGGATGATGGTCCACAACCCGATGGGAAATCTCGAATCGCCGAAACCGCTCTATGCTTGAACTTAGGAGTAGGAATCGTAAATCCACTCCTTTTGTGTTCTCCAATAGCTTTTCCTTTCAACTCGGTTCCACTTTCCTCCATTGAAAAAGTCTTAATCAAAACGATATTACAGTATATATTGATTGTCTAAGGAAAAAGGGTTCGGCTTACCACTATTTCCGTAGAATCCACAAGTAGAGAATATCGAGTGATTTCATCCCTAACAACATAATCGATTAGCCAAACTTTCAATCCGATTAACACAATAACCGAGTAGCGATATCGAATGGATTATGAAGGGACTCCTTACCTTAATCGATGATGATCCTGATTCCCACCGATTGGTTTATGACTAGGGATGAATAGGCAATGATGTGGTATTCAGCCAAACCACTAGAATACTACAAATAGAAGATTATCAAAATATGAGAGAGTATGGAAGAACACCATTTGGGTTTTAGAAACAAGATGAGATAACCAAATGATGAGGAATACTCATTCGGCTAAAGAGAGAAGAAAATGAAAAGACTTGAATGAAGCACTTACCCGGTTTAATCAAGAAAGAAAAGTCCAACTTGTAAGATGGAGAAGATGATCAATTTTCGGCTTTTGAATAGAAAAAGGGTTGATGAAATGATCAAAAGAAAAGAAAAGATGAAGGAGGAGTGCTTTGTTAGTTTCGACTAACAAAAGAAAAATGAACAATAGTGGGTTGAGTGTTGCGGCAAAACAAAGAAGTAAGATGAACAATTAGGCTAGGTGTTTCGGCTATCAAAGAAAGAATGACCAAAATGCATTGAGGTTTTGGTCAAAACAAAGAAAAGAAAATGCTCACTTTTGGCTTTGGGGTTTTCGGCAAAGAGGGAAGAAATTGGAAAAAGGAAAAGGTCACCAAAATGCTAAGGAGAAAAATAACCTCTCATGCACCAAAATTTTGTCAAAATGACCAAAGAGAAAAGAGAAATTCGGCTCTCACTATTCCCTAACCAAAATCGTGCATCACTTTGCCTAAAGTAAGAATGTTGACCATAATTCTTTCCAAAACATCTTCCACACTTTAAGCCAACATGTTCCCTATTCTTTCCTTTTCTTTTTTCTTCTTTCCTTCCACTCATCCTTTCCTTATTTCCTTAGCCATCTTTCCTAAAAGAAAAAGTCTTCCTTTCCATAATTGAAGCCTTGGCCGACACTATGGATGAAAAGCACAAAAAAATAATCAAAATTTTCACCAAGTGGGATTCGAACCTCTTCCCCTAAAGCCCTTCATGTGACGCCACATCCTCTTTACCATATGCTCATTTTATGCTAGCAATTTACTCACTTATTTCCATAAGCATTGATGCCACCTACCTTCTCCCCCCTTAAGGGCTTAAACACAAAAATTTTACTAAGGCCGAACTCAACCCCGAGCCTTCTTAGAACCTTAAAAACCTACACAATTAATATTTTAACTAATCTATCACCAGATATAATACACAAACATAAATTCTGAATTTCAGGATGTTACAATACTACTTCCCTTAAAGAAAACTTCAGCCTCGAAATTTTACCTGATTAAAAGAGATGAGGATATTGATGCCGAATCGTGTCCTCAGGCTCCCATGTAGCTTCCTCGGTTCCGTGATTACGCCATAATACTTCGACTAACGGTACCGACTTCCTTCTCAGCACCTTAACGTCCCGCTCTAAAATCTGTACTGGCTCCTCTTCAAAAGACAAGTCAGGTCTTAATTCAACTTCCTCCACCGGTACAACATGAGATGGATCCGAACGATAACGCCTTAACATAGAGACATGGAATACACCATGAATCTACCTTAACTCCGGAGGTAACTCAAGATGATAAGCTACTGGCCCAACATGCTTCAGTACACGGTATGGTCCGATGAACCTAGGGCTCAACTTGCCTTTCCGCCCAAATCTAAAAATCTTCTTCCAAGGTGAGACCTTCAAAAAAACCTGATCACCCACCGCAAATTCTATATCCTTACGCTTCAGATCTGCATACGATTTTTGTCTGTCTGAAGCTTCTTTTAACCGAGCCCGAATTACCTTAACTTTCTCCTCCCTCTCCGAAATCAACTCAGGACCCAATAGCTGACGCTCACCCAACTCACTCCAGCAAGTAGGAGTGCGACACCTACGACCATACAACGCCTCGTAGGGTGCCATCTGGATACTGGATTGATAGCTGTTGTTGTATGCAAACTCCTCCAAAGGTAGAAAATCTTCCCAACTACCCCTGAAGTCGATTACACAGCACCTTAACATGTCTTCTAGAATCTGGATTACTCTCTCCGACTGACCATCTGTCTGCGGATGAAATGCCGTGCTGAAATTTAATCTTTTACCCAAAGCTTCATGTAAAGCCTTCCAAAACCGTGATGTAAACCTAGGGTCCCTGTCCGATATAATAGACACTGGTACCCTATGTAACCTCACGATCTCTGCTACATACAACTTGGCCAACTTCTGCAATGAATAATCTGTACGAATAGGTAGGAAATGAGCAGTCTTCGTTAACTGATCCACTATCACCCATACTGAATCTTTCTTAGTAGGCGTTAAAGGTAACCCACTAACAAAGTCCAACGTTATCCTTTCCCATTTCCATAATGGAATTTTCACCGGTTGAAGCAACCCTGACGACAATTGATGTTTCGCCTTCACCTGCTAACATGTCAAGCACTTACTCACAAAATCAGTAACCTCCCGTTTTAACCCTGGCCACCAATATTGTTCACGGAGATCTCAGTACATCTTATTTCCCCCGGGGTGCATAGCATATGGACTACTATGCGCCTCACGCAGAATCATTTGTCTCAATTCTGAATCTTTGGGCATACAAATTCTTCAGCGGAAACACAATACTCCGTCATTATTCAATCCAAAATCCCCTAGCTCACCACTTTTCACTTGCTGAAGTAAAGAACCCAACCTTTCATCTAATAACCGCTTTTCCTTAACTCGACTTACCCATGCAAAGCTTCACCAAGTTCGCCTAGCAAGCTACCATCTTCATAAAAGGTGAGATGAGCGAACATTGCTCTCAAGTCCGATATCACCTTACGACTCTAACGCATCCGCCACTACGTTAGCCTTTCGGGATGATATTCGATTGAGAAGTCATAATCCTTCAATAGTTGTATCCACCTCCGCTGTCTTAAGTTCAACTCCTTCTGGGTAAGGAGGTACTTCAGACTCTTATGATCCGTATAGATGATCGACTTCTCACAGTAAAGATAGTGTCTCCAAATCTTCAGAGCAAACACCACTGCAGCTAACTCCAAATCATGAGTGGGATAGTTCACCTCATGCGGCCTTAATTGACGAGATGCATAAGCCACCACTTTTCCCCCTTGTATCAACACACATCCCAAGCCCGTGTGTGACGCATCACAATAAACAATAAACTCCTTACCAGCCTCAGGTTGAATCAATAACGGTGCTTCCGTTAAAATCTTCTTCAATTTCTCAAAGCTCTCTTGCTGCTTATCAGACCACACAAACGGTACTCCTTTTTGCAACAACTTAGTTAGGGGTGCAGCAATCAACGAAAACCCCTCAACGAAATGCCTGTAATACCCTGCCAAACCTAGAAAACTCTGAATTTCAGCCACTGGCTTCGGTGGCTTCCAGTCCAACACAGCCTCGACCTTTCGGGGATCAACTCTAATTCCTTCGGCAGACACAACATGCCCTAAAAAGGTCACTTCCTTCAGCCAAAATTCACACTTTTTGAATTTGGCATACAGTTGCTTTTCTCTTAATATCTGTAATACATCTCGTAGATGCGAATCATGTTCTTCTTCATTCTTCGAGTACACCAAGATATCATCTATGAACACCACCAAAATCCGGTCAAAATAGGGTTGGAAAACCCGGTTCATCATGTCCATAAATGCAGCTGGTGCATTAGTCAACCCAAATGGCATCACCAAGAACTCCTAATGCCCATAACGAGTTTGAAACGCAGTCTTATGAATATCTGCCTCCTTGACCTTAAGCCGGTGATAACCCGATCTCAAGTCTATCTTCGAGAAAATCGAAGCTCCTCGCAACTGATCGAACAGATCATCGATCCTCGGTAACGTATACTTGTTCTTGATCGTCAACTTATTTAGCTGTCTGTAATCGACGGACATACACATTGCTCCGTCCTTTTTCTTAACGAACAAGACTGGCGCTCCCCACGGTGACACACTCGGTCGAATAAATCTGCGATCCAATAACTCCTGAATTTGAGCTTTAAGCTCCGCTAGCTCCTTCGGTGCCATTCTATAAGGAGCAATGGACACTGAAGTCGTTCCTGGCAACAGCTCAATGCCAAAATCTACCTCCTGATCCGGAGGCAATCTCAGAAGTTCCTCGAGAAAGACGTCCGAAAACTCTTTCACCGTTCTAACTCTTTCAACCGACAACTCTTTGGCATCCAAGGCACTGATAAAGGCTAAAAACGCTCCACACCCTTTTTGCACCCACTTTTCTGCTTTTAAAATAGACACCACATTAGACAAATAGTTCCTCCTTTCACCTATCATCATCACTTCCTTATCCTTCGAGGTTTTTAGTACCATCTGTTTTGCAGCACAATCCAAGTTCACACGGTGTTTCACCAACAAATCCATGCCCAAAATAAGGTCGAACTCGCCGAATGGCAGTTCCATCAAGTCTGCCAGAAAAACTTATCCTTGAATTTCTAAGGGTACATCCCTAAATAATTTATTTACTACCACCAACTGTCCTAAAGGGCTAATCACAGTTGTTTCTCTAGCAGAAATTTCAGATCTAATATTCAGAGTTCCAGACACAGAACATGCAACATACGAATGGGTGGATCCAATATCTATTAAAGTAGTAATAGGTACATTAGCTATGAAAAACGTACCGATTATGACGTTAGGTGCATCGCCATCCTCTCGACGTTTGACCACGTAGATCAGACCTGGCTATCTCGCCTCCACGTTACCCCTATTACCGGTACCTCTCCCCGGTGCACCCTAACCTCGTCCTACACCATTACCACATCGACCTAACCCACGGCATCTCAGCGGCTGCTGAGCGCCTCCAGCTGGCGGTGCAAATCTGTTACGAACTCCCTGAGTTTGACCAGGCTCTCGAGGGCAATCCCTAAACCGATGGTCCGAGATCCGCATCTAAAATAAACCCACAGTTCTCTTCCAAAGCATTCACCCGAGTGAAGTCTCCCACAATCCGCACAAGGTCAGAATCGATTAGTAGCGGTGGAGCACCCGCTCATACTTGGTCCTCATTCCCGGGCCTTTTTCGAAAACCTCTAGCAGGACTCGAGTGCCTGAGTCTCTCTTGTTTTCGCCCCTATCCTTATCTCGGTTTTGCCGTTCCGAGTGCTTAACCTCCTCAGCTATCTTAGCTTTTTCCACAAGTGTGGCAAAAATTCTCTCTTCTCGTGGGGCTATCGGTGCACTGCAACTCATCACGCAACCCGTCCTTAAAATGCACACAGCGTTCATAATCGATCGGCACTATTCCTGGCGAGGCATCGACTAAGACGCAGAAATTCTGCCTCGTATGCTGCCACAGATTTACCTCCTTGGACCAGATTCACGAATTCCTTCCTTCGGGAATCCACATAGCTAGCCCCGACATATTTTCCTTGAAACGCAGTCTTAAAGAATTCCCAGGTAATGCGATCGGCCTGAGTGCCTTCCCAAACAGTAAGCCACCACTGGTACGCCTCGTCTCTCAGCAAAGACACTACTCCTTTCAGTTTCTGCTCAGCGGTGCAATCCAGATCGTCCATGATCCGCTCCACAACCTCAAGCCAGTACTCCGCTACATTAGGGGCTACACCTAAAATACCTCTAAAAACTTCATCCCCATTCGATCTGAGTCGCTTCGATATTAACCCACGAGCTGCTTATCCAGTTCTTGCCCCAGTAACCCTTTCTAGAACTCGCAACATCGCTTGGGACAGAGCATCGTCCTCTCTCATTCGATCATGTGACCCAGCTTCAGTCACTGGTGACGCAGGGGCGTCCATTTTCGGTATATGTCCCGATGCCTCGGATACAACTCTAGCACCTCGGCCTCTACCACGGTCGCGTCTACCGCATCCACGTCCTCTAGCGCTCATATTTGCTAGTTCGATTTAATCTAATTACAAGTCTTATGAATTGGTATACTATTCCATTTTTATTAAGCAATGCTTTATGGAGTATAAGAGTAGAAGTTGTTTTTGCAAACGTATCCTAAAGTCTCAATCTCTATAGTTTCAGCTCCTAAAGCTAAAAGTTCTAGAGTATTTCTATTTTGTGGAGTTTTCTTACCACAGTCATAACACAAGAATCATAATAATAAATGATAATATATACTTACTTGACTTGGTGCCGGATACTCGGGGTGCCATACTACCTTTTAAAATAACATTTCTAATTTAAAATTCAAACAGCTTTGGAAAATACTTTTGAACCCAAACCACAACCGAGTTTTACAATCGGGCTCTGATACCATAAAATGTAAAACCCCAAACCCGACCCATGCATTATGACCGAATCTGACATGTCACATGGGAAAAACATGTTAAATCCTTTTTATTCGTACTAAGATAAGTATTATTTTGTTATAATCGAGAAAGCAAGTTCGATTTGAAATATTTGATAAAATAATACTAACCTCGATGGTTGATTGATGAATCGATAATTTGAACTAGATATCTTATAAAACCGTGACTTTTGAAAATATCGTTGATAATTTGAGAGAAAATTTCCAAGTTAAAATATTTGTAAAAATTTGTTATGAAATCCATTTGTAAATCAGAAAAGAGAGAAAAAAAACGTTGGTTATGCTTTTAGAAAATTCCCATTTAAAATAATTCAAGCAACATAATAAATACGTCAAACATAATGCAAAATGAAATAATCTAGAGGCCTTATTACATCATAAAAACCCAAAAATAGTAAAAGTAATAAGGTGAACGGAAATAGAAATCTAAAGTTCAATAAAAACCATTTTTGAAGTATGGCCTCCACCGAGTCATCCATGGCCCAAGTCCACATCACTGAGCATTACCTGCAAGGGTTAAGGAAACGGGGTGAGTTACTAGAACTCAATGTATAATCCCCTTACCGTTATCCACTGGGCCTGAACCCGTATAGCAACATCTTGGGCCTAAGCCAATTACAAAGTAATAAATAAATGACATAAATGCAACCCATCCCATCCAGCCAATCTCTCCCCCGACCAGCCAATCTCTCTTATGGGGATCAAGTCAACCCACCCCGCCATTCTCTCCAATTTGCAGTCAAACTGCCATTTATAATATTTTTGTGGTTGAACCACCAGAGTCATAATCAAGCACATTAATAAAGAAATTGTGGCAATGCCACCAGGCTACACTTCTCTTCATTCAATTTTCCCATCCCATGCAATATGTAGAAATGCAACATACATAATAACAATCATTAATATATTGTATACTTTTAATGAATCGCCCCTTTAAAGCAATATAATAATTCAGCCCAATAAGGCATTTTAACAAATCGGGCCATAAGGGCATTTCGGTAATTCGGCCCATAGGGGCATTTCGGTAATTCGGCCCATAGGGGCATTTCGGTAATTTATAAAAATTAACACCAATTTTGATAAATCTTTAGAAATAATGAAATTTAAGCAATTTCTCGATTTATGCCATATTACGATTTTTAGCCTTATAATAATGACAATCAACTATCAAACTTGTTACCGAATCATAATCTACGGAATTGCGGTGTGAGATTACACACCTGATTACGGTAAGTATTAAACTCTCTTGATCGTCGGCACCTATGACATCATAACACTTGATTAATCTAATGAACGAAATTTTTATTAATCTAAATCTAAACCAACCAATCTATTGAAACGCTTACCCTCGATATCGTGAACGACCACGATTTGTCTATTCTCACCGGATGATGGTCCACAACCCGGTGGGAAATCTCGAATCGCCGAAATCGCTCTACGCTTGAACTTAGGAGTAGGAATCGTAAATCCACTCCTTTTGTGTTCTCCAATAGCCTTTCCTTTCAACTCGATTCCACTTGCCTCCATTGAAAAAAGTCTTAATCAAAACGATATTACAGTATATATTGATTGTCTAAGGAAAAGGGGTTCGACTTACCACTATTTTCGTAGAATCCACAAGTAGAGAATATCGAGTGATTTCGTCCCTAACAACATAATCGATTAGCCAAACTTTCAATCCAATTAACACAATAACCGAGTAGCGATATCGAATGGATTATGAATGAAACACCCCAAACCCGGCCCACAAGCCCCGACCGGATCTGGTATGCTTCTTGAGAAAAACTTGTTTTGTCGGTTTGTAAATCATGTGATTTCGTGGTAGGAAAAATGGATTTGAAGTACGATTTTATTGAAAAAAAAAACCGTTTTTGTGATTTAAATTGTATCTTATTAAATCATTAAACTTTATGATTTTGTAAATCAAAAGAAGAACCGAATTTAGAATTTATGATTAAGTTGAAAACCATAGTAATTAGGTGTCATAAAAATTTTAGGGCGTTCGTCAAAAATATTTAATTATTTTGTTTAAATTAAGTTGCGAAGAAATAAAATTTAGAACGTATAAATAAATCAGTTTATGGCGGCCTTATTACAAAACATAATCCAAAATAAATAAAGATAATGTAATAAGTTTAATTATAAAGAAAACCGAATCATCGAGTTGAGTAATGGCCACCACGTAGTCCTCGCCGATCCGGTCCAAATCAATGTGTATCACTGAAAAAGTTATCCCACGAAGGGTGAGTCAATGAGACTCAATGTGTAACAATACACTAAAGGCCCAAACGATCGTGACAAATAAAGCCCGTTACATAACAAATCATATTATCACATGTACATATAAAATGAAAATGTAATCCCGATGCCACCTAGATATCCATCCGCTACACACCACCCGCACACGCCAATCACACCGTGGGATTACTAAATCGACCCTCCATTCGCTACACACCATCGAAGGCAGTTGGTGCAGTCAACATGCACATCGCCCTTATAAATTGTGGCATAACCACCAAATAAGTGTGACAGAGTCACCGTATTCAGAATATGTGACCGAAGTCACCGGATTCATAATATTGTGACCGAAGTCACGGATATTGTGGTAAAAACCACCGAACACTTCCTTTATCAATATCACCCATATGTCCATGCAATAAACATATTATTTCGATATCATGCCATATACCCCAAAATCGTAACGGAATCATACTTATTTCATATCCATGCTTATAGCATTATTAACTTAAGTATTAGGGTTTAACATACTGAAAATCATGTACCATTGAATGGTACCGAAGCCATAATCATTCATATTACTTATTAACACATGCTAACATTAATATTATTAATGCATCGGAAATTTAGTGTAGGGTTACACACCTTGTAAACACAAAGAACGATAGAATACTTAAGATTTCCGACTTTGGCCTACAACGTCGACAGTACCTACATAACACTATATGAGAAATCGATTATCACTAAAAAGATATGGCCTTTGGCCGATTATCAAGCTTGCTTACCTTGGATCATTCAAATCCCGAATAATCTCCCCCTAAATGTCGACTACAGAGAAACCCCGTAACTTTCCTTCAAGATTCGGCCAAAGAAAATAGGGAATTAGAGTTTCGCTTTTCAACCGTCAGAAAAAGAAAGAGATAAAGAAATCAGTCTAAAAGAGATTCTTGCTGAAAAGTAATGACCAAAATGCAAATGGTCACTCAACTCCAAGGAATTGACAAGAAGAACTTGAAGTGGAGAAATCAATTTAGATGAGAAAGATGATAGGTTTTTGGTGCTTAGGAGCAATCCGTTTCAATGGTGTTAATGGAGTGAAACTTTCGGCTTAAGGAAAAGAATAGCAAGGGTTATAGTTTCGGCTTTAACAAAATAGAAAGAAAGGAAGAGAAAGAAAAAGAAGAAGAGAAATGATCAAAAGGCTATATGGTTTCGGTTATGGTAGAAATTGAACAAAGAAAAAGTTTTTAATATTGATGCACATACGGTCAAATAAGAAAAAGAATGAAAGAAAAATGCCTTCAAAAGTAATAATATTTCGGTACCAAAAGAAAGAAAAACTTGAAAGGAAAAGAAGAAGAAGGGATACCAATATGGTCAAAGATGGTAGCCAAAACAAAACAAAATTTTCACCTAATGCCCATGACAAATTCGGCTAAGGAGAAAGATTTTGGAGAAAAGGGAAAAAGATGCACAAAATGCCAAGAATTTTGCCTACTATCTTCCCCCTAATCCCATACAATATTCGGCCAACCCCCTAGCCCCCTAAGCCGTCCACATTCATGGTCAAAATGACCAAAAAAATTTCCAAAACATCACCCATACATCAAGCCTTATGTCCCTTATCCTTCCATAACACCTTGATTCCATTCCTTAACTAATAACTTGCCTTTTTGCAATAGTCTACTATCCAAAAAATGAAAGAAAATCCATCCATACCAAAAATAGAGTTTGACCGACACAATAGGAAAGAGAACAAGAAAAATATAAATCCTTCCAATTGCTAACCAAGGGATTCGAACCTCTCCCTTCATGCATCCACCCAAGCACCAACACCACTTTGCCAATAACTCTTCATGTGCTAATTTCAAACACTTAAATTAACTTAAGCATCATAATCACTTGATCCACTTCACTAAATTCTTCATACTAACAATTATTCTAGCTTCAAATAATTCTAAGCCTTCACAAGATTATATTAGGCACACAATAAAATCATATCCAAGCTATCACAAGCAACAAGATGATACTCAAATTTTAGGATGTTACAATGAAGGGACTCCTTACCTTAATCGATGATGATCCCGATTCCCACCGATTGGTTTATGACTAGGGATGAATAGGCAATGATGTGGTATTCGGCCAAACCACTAGAATACTACAAATAGAAGATTATCAAAATATGAGGGAGTATGGAAGAACACCATTTGGGTTTTAGAAACAAGATGAGAAAACCAAATGATGAGGAATACTTATTCGGCTAAAGAGAGAAGAAACTGAAAAGATTTGAATGAAACACTTACCCGGTTTAATCAAGAAAGAAAAGTCCAACTTGTAAGATGGAGAAGATGATCAATGTTCGGCTTTTGAATAGAAAAAGGGTTGATGAAATGATCAAAAGAAAATAAAAGATGAAGGAGGAGTGCTTTGTTAGTTTCGACTAACAAAAGAAAAATGAACAATAGTGGGTTGAGTGTTGCGGCAAAACAAAGAAGTAAGATGAACAATTAGGCTAGGTGTTTCGGCTATCAAAGAAAGAATGACCAAAATGCATTGAGGTTTCGGTCAAAACAAAGAAAAGAAAATGCTCACTTTTGGCTTTGGAGTTTTCGGCAAAGAGGGAAGAAATTGGAAAAAGGAAAAGGTCACCAAAATGCTAAGGAGAAAAATAACCTCTCATGCACCAAAATTTTGTCAAAATGACCAAAGAGAAAAGAGAAATTTGGCTCTCACTATTCCCTAACCAAAACCGTGCATCACTTTGCCCAAAGGAAGAATATTGACCATAATTCTTTCCATAACATCTTCCACACTTTAAGCCAACATGTTCCCTATTCTTTCCTTTTCTTTTTTCTTCTTTCCTTCCACTCATCCTTTCCTTATTTCCTTAGCCATCTTTCCTAAAAGAAAAAGTCTTCCTTTCTATAATTGAAGCCTTGGCCGACACTATGGATGAATAGCACAAAAAAATAATCAAAATTTTCACCAAGTGGGATTCGAACCTCTTCCCCTAAAGCCCTTCATGTGACGCCACATCCTCTTTACCATATGCTCAATTTATGCTAGAAATTTACTCACTTATTTCCATAAGCATTGATGCCACCTACCTTCTCCCCCCTTAAGGGCTTAAACACAAAAATTTTACTAAGGTATAACTCAACCTCGAGCCTTCTTAGAACCTTAAAAACCTACACAATTAATATTTTAACTAATCTATCACAAGATATAATACACAAAAATAAATTCTGAATTTCAGGATGTTACAGAAAGTGATTCCGTCTTTTATATTTTGTAAAGAATTCGTCTAATGATAATAAAAAAATCATTACAACACAAAAAAGCAACAAATAAAAATAAAAAACTTTATTCAAAATATATTTAAAAATTTATGGGTCACAAGAATAAAGAATAAATCAACATACAAAATCATTAATTCATCCTTTTATATGATTTTTGGTATAATGCTAATTCAAATCCAGGTTAATTCTGGTGTAGATGAAACACCCAATCAATAGGTTACAACTTGGGTTTATTATTTTTTCTCATAAATTATTTATAGTACATATAAATGCACGAGTTTAGAGAAACTATTGAACATATTAATTTTGCATTTGTTATTCATTATATTATTGAATTCACCATTATAAATATTTTTTTATAATTTATAATTTTTTTTATAATTTATAAGATTTATCATATTTATGAATAGGAATTCTAATTCTATTAAAAGACTTTATTAAATGAAATTATATAATAAATAAAAAAGACCAATTTTATATTTAAATTATTATGTTTCGTTAATAATAAAAAGTAAAAAGAAAAGAAAATATATTACATATTTTAAAATAGTAAATTCTAATTATTTAAATTAGAAATTATATCACACGTGATTGCCTGCGAAAATCATGTAATTAGAATATAAAGATGTATTTGTAAATAACTTATGGTTTGAAACTAATTAATAACAACACATGAAATATATATGATATTAAAATGGATTAGATTAAATTGTGAGTAAAATGAAATTTAATACATCATATTAAGAATACTAAATGAGTACAAACTGTTTATCATGATGTTGTCATCAATATTGAGTTAGCGTCGAGTTAACTTGTAACACCAACTCAATCAACAATATTATTATTATATAAAACTAATGAAATTAATAAATTGTGCATATTAAAATAAAAATGTATAAAAAAATATCAAAATGATGCTTTGGTTGAGTGGTAAATTTAAGATTTTAGTAATCTAATTGGTGTGGGTTTAAATCTCACAATATGCATTTTTTATCGGTTTTTGTTAAAATAAAAAGACTAAACCCTAAAATAATATAACTTATACCCTAAAATAATATAACTTATTTTAATTACGGGAGAATATGTCTGTAATTTTCTTAACTGAGTTGATGCTCGGTTGACTCATGACACAAACTCAATTAAGGACGTAAATACATTTAAAAATTAATAATTTATATATAATATAATAGTATAGTATAGATAACAAATAACATTATATTTCATATATGAAAATTTATAAAACTAATTTTTTATAGTCTAATATATCTACAAATTACTATAATCAATTTGAATAGTGAAATGTTTAATTTACAACATATCAATTTTTATATTTTTAAAAAAGATGCTTCAATAACGATTAATTTTTTTTATTAGTACTACATTTAAATTATCAAAATAATTAATATATTTTAATTGTGTTAATTACTTACTATTTTAAATAATATTATCTTACATTATTTACATAAAATAAAATTACATTGAATACGTTGATTTCAATCTTATTATAATATCTAAATTCTATTCGAACACAAATAATATTATTTTAATTTTGTTAAAAATGGTTTCCATGGTGATAAATGAAGGATAATGAATTAGCGACCATTTCGACATTTTTCTAAGCGTGAGCATCCTCTATCATACTTGTTGGCAGGTTTTGGTACACAATTAAGCGTCCCTGGTCTGCATGGCTTTTGCATATCTCCTCTTTCAACTGCTCCATAGTTAAGGTTTTCAGCATTTGCACCATTTTCCATCAACATTGAGCTCACCACCATTGCACAAATCCACACCACCATCATCTTCCTCTCCACACCCATTTTGTTTCAACAAACTTATTCAAATCTTTATTTATTTAAAACTCTGCACTATCTTTCAATCATAAGAGGTGGGAACTATATAGTTCACAATAGTTGTAGACTTAGTAAAATGTTTAACCAAAACTACAAGATTGGAGCATTTTCCATAGCATTTTTAGTAAATTAAGCTAGGAATAGCAAAAAAGGCCAAGTGCCTTTGAACCATATATATTCATCATTTCTAAAGATAGACATGCAATATTTGATAAAAAGAAAGAAATGTTAAAATCCCACCCTTTTCTTTTACTAACCCTTGCAACTTTAATCGGTAGTCACAATTATAGATATGACTTTGTCAATAAATGGAGAACTTACCAAAGTACTATATAAAATTAATGGAGAATTTACAACCATTTCCAGGAAGGAGTCACCACATAACAACTCTTGTTTGGAACAACCTCTATATTTAGAACAACTCATATTTGGAACAAGTCAAAATAATCATTATTCAAGAAAAACTCTCATCCAGGAACAACCATCGTCTTGCACTTCAAGATATGTTCCACAGAAGATGTATCACATGATATTATTTCATCGAAGTATAAGAAAGGGAAATAACCCAAAATATGGTAGGGTTTTAGGGTTGTCTTCCCTCTTGGGATGTTCTGGAGAGTTTGGCTTGATGGATCAAATATAGAGATAGTGAAGAGGTTTCCTCTTAACCTTTCTTGTAACACTGACTGCTTCTCCTTTCTTTCTAAAACATAATTAGTTCTTATACACTATTCACTAACACCTACAAAATCTTTTCGTAATAAAAAATCATTAATCTTTTTATAATTGAAGAATATCTATCATTACTCTCATAATTACTAGCTTTGTAACTCTTATTCTTGGAACACTATCATAGGAGCCTTCACAATTGGTGAAGTGACTTTTTGGCACTTTGGCATTCTAACTCTAAAAAGTCTCTTTAAATTTCTCTCAACTTGTTTTCTTTGTTTAGCCCTATCATCAATCGCATTTCCCTTTCTTTACCTTACTAACTACCACATGTTGTTGCGCTTAGTGTTACCGGATATGCTCTAATCTTCCTCTTCCTCTTCCTTTTTGCTTTCTTTCAATACATCTCATTCACTTGTTTACATCACTTCCTCTCTCTATCAAAGAGCCCTCTATATGTTGGTGACTCCACTAGGGTAGAGAGATTGCATTAGGTGAAACTTTCTCAATACATTTTTTACTTGAAAATATGGACCCCTTATTCTAGAAACAAAGGCACAATTGTTCCTGCCTACTTCCAAGAACTGGTGAACATGGTTCAAGCCTTTCATAAGAGTATGCAAACTTTGGGGGAGAACAACAGGCAATTGATGGAAACCATTTCCAAGCTTGCATATTCTTCTTCAGCTCCACAAGTGCAATATGTAAGTGGAAGTGAAATACTTATGATGGAACAACTCTTTTAGACATGTGCACCAAAAATGGAGAGAACACACCCATTAATCCTTTGTCATCTGGAAACACCAAACCCATATTGCTAAATCTTCTGTCATTATTACTAGAACTATTCCTACTATTCCCATTGCTTCTACTGGTGTCGTTGGTGCCTCTACTTTGTTTACTTATTAGGCTACTTCTCAAGGTTATGTCACTAAGAAGAAGATTCAGAGGTTATGTAACACCCTGGTTTTAGGGGTTAGGCATTTGGTGCTTAGCTCGGGTGTTTGCACACTCTAGTGTGTGGTTGGGTAAGTTTTAGGAGTCCTGAGAACCCTAGGTGGTGGTAGGTTGCCTTAGAAAATTTTTAGTTTTAGGATTAAAAGGGGAGCTTGGCGAGGGGTGTCTTAAGAGAATTATTTGGGAGATTATGTCACAAGAAAGGAGCTGGTGGAGTGGCAGGATAGGCGCCACTAAGGCCTTGTGTGTGTGACGCCATTTTGTGGGGGAAGAGGCTCGAGTTCGATTCGCAAGAGCAGCAGATGGGCATTGTTTTTGCGTCATCTTGGTGGGGTGGATGGACGGTTTGAAAGGCTTAAAAGGTGGAGAAGACTTGGTCAATTTTTTTTGAATTTGGCTAGGTAAAAGTTTGACTCATTCAAACTTTTTGAATGGGTGGAAGGGAGGTATTTTAGGAGAATTTTGAGGATTATTTTTGGGGGGTTGGAGCTTGGCCTTTTAGTATAAATAGGGGGGAAGCGCTCATTATTCATTCACCATCTGCCTTCTCTCCCTTGCCGAATTTTGCTTCCCAAAATTCCTTTGGTTGCCGAAACTTCCTTCTCCAAATTCTTTTGCTCTCACATTTTCCAAATGGCCGAAACTTCAAGGTCATATAGCTATCTTCTTCTCCTCATTTCTTTTGAGCCAAAACCACTCCATTTTATCCCTCAAACCTTTATCCTCTTTTCTATTGCCGTAACCCCTATCCCTTTTCATCCATTTTCCTTCAAGCCGAACCCTTACTTCCTTGGTGGTGGCCGATTCTTGTTAGAGGAAGGGTAGTGGTTAGCAAGGTAAGGGTGTGTTAGTTTTGATATGGTTTCTTGTCTTGGCCGAATGGCCTTAAGTGTTACTTGTTTTGTGCAAGGTCGGTTATAGGGGAGGAGAGCCTAGCGCAGGAGACCTTTCGGGATTTGTTTAGTCAGCAGTGCAGTGGTATAAGGTTGCGTTTCAAGGGTAGATCGGGTGTGCTATCTAGGTGCGTAATCATCGCACTATTTCTCGGTTTGATTGCTAACGTTTAAAACTCGTGTGTTAGGTGTGGTAGCCATTTATAATGGCTTAAGTGATGAGTACTGGTGATGGTAAGATTATTTGTGATGTATAATTGTATATGTGTATATTTATATACCTATGTGATACAATGACTTAACATGTAGCATCTATACATTTACATGAGGTGGGGCTTGATTCGATGAAGGAGGAAGTGTACACGAGGTGTACGTGGTCTAATGATAGCTCCGGCTACATTAGCGCTTGATGGTTAGCTTTGTGCTACCTCAAGGGAGATGTTGGCTTGGTGCCCATCTCGGCGGTTGATTGCTATGTGCATCGCCGTAGACAGATTACGATATTTGGATCACTTTGGTTGATCGGTGGCTCACCCACGCCCTTAGCAGCAAGTCTGCCAAGGTAAGATATGTGGTTCACTATGTGAACGGTGGATTAGCCACGGCCTTAGGCAGGGAGTCTGCTAAGGTTGGTGTTCGGTTGGACAATGGGTTGGGCTGAGATACATATGTGCATGACTTGCTATGTGAATTGTTTGGTATGGGGCCAAGCCCATACGCGGGAAACATGTGTTGTGATTATGCACTGAGTCAGTGGACTCACTCTTTTCATTAACCATTTCAGGTGATGCGTAGATTGGACCGGGATTGGAGAGGACACGAGGTGGCCCATGCAGAAAGAAGAGTTTAAATTTATTTATATTAAGTACTAGATCTTTTGAACATTGATGTTATAAGGCCCTTTGATTTTTATTTACTTTGGGAGTTATTTAATTATTATTTTAAATTATGTTTGGGTTATATTAAATTACTAAGTGGAAACGAATTTATTTTGACAGCTTATTTATTCAAAATTAGTCATATATATATTCATTAAAGTTCACTTTTGGGCATTTTATAATATTTATGTGATATCAAGTTTTTCTCATACAATATTAAATAAACATGGATTTTTCAAAACGTAGCAAGTTTTACTAAATTTTTCTAAGTAAAGAAACATATTTTCACTAACATAACCAGATTCGGTCGTAGTGAATAGGCCGGGTTTGGGGATGTTACAGGTTACTTGTGGAGAAGAACAAGAGCTTGAGGTTTTCCGATTTGGATCTCTAGTTACCATACCTATTTAGGGTAGCTACAAAGCCCTATCCTAAGGACTACACTTGTTCAAAGTTCATGAAATTCAACGATAGGAGAAGTGATGCTTGTGAACATGTGGAGAAGTTTGTGGAAACACTTCGAGTAGCTGAGTTGGATGATAACTTGATGTTGAAATAATTTTCCAAGTCTTTAAGAGATAAGGCATACACTTGGAATGTTAACCTTACTCCTGGTTGTATTGAGTTATGGAGTTGAATGTGTATGTTGTTTGGTAAGAAGATATTTTCCACTTAGGAGAATGCTACTTTGATTGATCTGCGAAGAGAACGCCAAAAACAAAGATAAGTTCTTATAGATTACATTTGGCACTTTACGAAAAGCATGCTGGACATCGAAGACTCTCATTATGAGGAGCTGATGAAGGTATGCATTCAAGGAATGTTTGATGAAAATAGGGTACATTTTGAGAACTTACCTCTTCCAACTTTTGCTACACTGGTTGAAGCATCTAGAAGAACAAATAACACGCTTCAAAGGTAAAGAGGTGTTAATCAATTTACTAAGAGAATTACTCTTATAATAAAAGTAATTCAGGAAGGAAGAAGAGAAAGAAAAGGCCCACCACGACCTAATTTGTTTCCCAAAAGAGATAATGTGAGAGGAATGTAGAATAGTGATATTGATTCTCCACCATTTCCTATTCCATTAGACAGAGTTAAAGCACTTCTCAAAGAATGAATTAGATATTGAAATATTAATCTACCTTATGTTTCATTACTGCCAACTGTTGAAGAGAAACCCAACCCACAATACTGTGATTATCATTGAACGATTTCTCATCCACTTTTTGAATACAGAAATCTTCGTAAGATATCCCATCAAAGAGTGCAAGAAAGAGAAGTGTTTATAATGAATAATGGGGTACAGAACAATCCTCTTCCAATTTATAATAATCCTCGAGGACATGTGAATGTAATTAGTCATGCTCACCAAGATGATTTTCCTTCTACCACTCAATCTAAAGATCCTCAGAACCACCCTCTAAGACGCACAATCCAAACTAACTTTAATCGGTAGTCACAATTATAGATATGACTTTCTCAATTAATGGAGAATTTACACAAGTACTATAATAAAATTAATGGAGAATTTACAACCTTTTCCAAGAAGGCATCACCACATAACAACTCTTGTTCGGAACAATCTCTATATTTAGAACAACTCACATTTGGAACAAGTCAAAATAATCATTATTCAAGAACAACTCTCATCCCAGAACAACCATCATTTTGCACTTCCCATTGAAGATGTATCACATGATATTATTTCATCGAAGTATAAGAAGGGGAAATAACCCATAATATGGTAGGAGCCTGATTCAGGTTGGACTAGAACAGGAGCTTGCGCCAGGACAGACTTCAGCTTTTCAAAACTAGACTGCTATTCTTCAAACTACACAAACGAAACATTCTTATGCAGTAGCTTCATCAGAGGTGACGCAATCAAAGAGAATCCCTCGACAAACCTTCGGTAGTAACCCGCTAAATCCAGGAAACTTCGAAGTTCAGGCACATTTGAGAAGTCACCACATGCCCTAGAAAAAAAACCTCTTGCAACCAAAACTCGTACTTGCTAGACTTAGCATACAACTGTTTTTCTCAGAGTGTCTAGAGGACAATATGAAGGTGGTCATCACGCTTAGACTCAATCTTGGAATAAATCAGTATGTCATCGATAAAATGCACCACAAACTGATCCAAATACGGTTGGAACACCCAATTCATTAACTCCATGAATGCTGCAAGGGCATCTGTCAAACCAAAAGGCATCATAAGAAACTCTTAGTGTCCATAATGAGTTCTGAAGGCTGTCTTGTACACATCAGTCTCTTTAACCTTGAGCTGATGGTAACCAGAATGAAGATTGATCTTAGACAAAATAGAAGCCCCACGAAACTGGTTAAATAAGTCGTCAATCCTCGGTAGCGGAAACTTATTCTTTACCGTTAACTTGTTCAACTGTCGATAATCTATACACATTCTCATCGATCCATCCTTCTTCTGAACCCCCAATCAAGAAGTTCCTAGAGCTGAGCTTTTAACTTTGCAAGTTCCTTCGGTGCCATGCGGTAGGATGCAACGGACATAGGGGCAGTACCTAGTGACGAATCGATGCCGAATTCAACCTCTTTATCCAGAGATATTCCGGGCAGTTCTTCGAGAAAAAAATTAGAAAATCCCTCATAGTATGAATTTCTCGTACAGAAAGCTTTGTAGGAACAAAGTTGGATATGCAGGCAAAGTATGCCTCACACCCTTTTCGAACTAACTTTTCAACTACCAGGGTGAAGATCACATTGGAAAAGTTAATCTCGATGCTCACCAACCATAACAACCTCGTTATTCTGACGTGATCCGGCTTGGTAGGTTGAGTCAAGTCGACGTAATTGCTCGATCATCGTCGAGAAAGTATCGTTCGATTGAACAAATGGTGTATTTTGGCTAAGTAAAAGCGGAAGTTGACATAGAATTAAAAGGTAAGTTAGATATGAATAAGATAGGTTCGGTTTAACAAGAAGGAGGGATAGATAATTTGATTGACGGTGGAATGAAAAATAGAACTCAAGCTTCAAGAACAATTCGATAGTATAACGAGTATCGCCCCGGGACTTATATCGCTTAAGGTGGTTGGTGATGAAGAAAAGGTGGACCTTGACCTGTTACCTAAAAGGGTAGGAACCAAAGGTATAATTTGATGGATGAACGCCACACCAAAGATGGTGATAAGTTCGGGAAAGAGTTCGGGTTGATGCCACTAGCACGCTAGATAAGTCACTCGAGACTCGTACGAAAATAGAGAGGAAGAAACCTCACAAGAATAATAGTTCATTCAATAAAATGGAAAAAAAGTCCCTAACACATGAAATGAGCAAACTATTTATAGCTTACAAGAGATAGTCGATAGGAAAAAAATGAACAAGCTTAAAAGCTAAGTAATTCGACTATGAATGTGCTGGAATAATCTAAAAAATATTCATTAATAAGCTAAGTCTATATTCAACTAAATGGAGCACCAAAAGACAGCTTCTTGATGAAGGAAAGTGACTTGGGTGAAGATGAATGCATAGGATACCATTAGCCATGTCTAGGTTCAGCTAGGGGCTTTAATGAGGCATTCATGTTGTGGTGTTTGGCCGAAAAGGTGTGTGCCTTAATGAGGGTCTTCAACAGCCATTTGATGTGTGAACAAGGAGCTTGAGAAGTCTCTTGTGTGTGAACATGACCAGCCGATTGGTCACTAGGTGTGAACACCAAATGTGAACGGCTTGAAGGTGCTTTGGGGAGGTGGTCGGCCAAACTTGGAAAATTAAGGTTGCTAGTGTCTCTTGGCTGAATGGACACCTTGGGGAAGCCAATGAATCAGCCACCACTCTTGAGTTCGGCCTTACATACATCCTTGCATACTTTGACCCAAGCCGTGCATGAATATCATTTAATGCTCCTCTCACATTCGGCTGAACCTACATAACATATGAACACATTAAACAAATTATAGATTTGGCTGAACATAATCAAAACATCATCTAGACTAATTAAATAACATACTAGGATAAATTAAAACACTTAATTATGGACTAGCTAGTATATTAAATTCGGCTAGCTCAAAAACAAGTGAAAATACATAATGAGCTGAATTGAGCTAGGAAATTTTGTCTTGAGTTGTATCAATTTAATTAAAATGAAACTAATACTTAATTTATTGAAATGATGAAAGGAATGGGCTGGAAAGAAACTAAATCTATCTCAAACGAGCTGATTTGAGCTAGATGGAGCTCGGGGAGCTAGTGATGAGCTGAGATCAGCTTGCACTAAGATGCAAGGAGCCTTTAATGAGCTGGCCCAAACTTCTCCTTTAACATGGAGCTCGTTTTCATTCCAAAGTTGAGCAAATAAAGATGAAATAGCTTCTTGAAGGCGCTTAGCTTGAGCTCGAGTCATGGGTCCTTTAGGAAGCTCGATGGGATCGGGATTAGAGCTTGTTTAGCTTCGCGGTGTGGTCATGTCATTCCCCCTTCTTCGAAGCGACTTGTCCTCAAGTCAAAATTTGCATCAAAGGGAAACAGATTAGACACGTTAAAACTGGCACTTATGTTGTAATCACCCAGCAAATCAAGTCGATATGAATTTTCATTTATGCGTTCTATGACTTGGAGAGGTCCATCTCCTCGAGGTAACAACTTGGACCTTCGTTGGGCTGGAAAGCGCTCCTTATGTATATGAACCCAAACCCAATCTCCGGGTTCGAAAACCATTCTTTTGCACCCCTTATTAGCTTGTTGTGCATATGAATCGGCCTTTGCCTTTATATTGGCTCGTACCTTTTGATGTAGGCTTTTCACAAAATCATCCTTCTTCCTAGCATCAAAATGAATTAGTTGATCGTTAGGTAAAGGAATTAAATCTAGGGGCGTTAATGGATTAAAGTCGTAAACTACTTCAAAAGGTGTATGTTTGGTCGTCGTATGAACAGATCGATTGTAGGCGAATTCGACATGAGGCAGACAGTCCTCCCATGATATTAAATTCTTTCGAATGACAGCTCATAGTAAGATGGATAGGACTCGATTGACTGCCTTCGTTTGTCCATCCGTTTGAGGATGGCAGGTAGTTAAGAATTGTAGTTTAGTTCCGAGTTTACTCCACAAAGATCTCCAAAAGTGACTAAGAAATTTTGCGTCACGATCGGACACGATGGTTCGCGAAATTCCATGCAAGTGAACAATGTCCCTAAAGAAAAGATTAGAAATATGAATGGCATCATCAGCCTTTGTACAAGCAATAAAATGGGACATTTTAGAAAAAAGGATCAACTACAACAAAAATAGAATCCTTCCCCGTTTTCGTCTTAGGTAATCCAAGGACGAAATCCATGGATATATCCGTCCAAGGTGCTTCGGGTACGGGCAGGGGAGTATACAAACCATGCGGCTGAACCTTTGATTTGGCCTTTTTACACGTCAAACACCTCTCACATACTCGTTCCACGTCTCACTTCATCCTAGGCCAATAGAAGTGTTCGTTAAGGGTTGCTAAGGTTTTGCGAACACCAAAGTGTCCCATGAGGCCTCCACTATGTGCTTCATGGACAAGTAAATCCCAGACAGAGCTTTGTGGAACATATAGCTTTCCTTCTTTGAATAAGAACCCGTCATACCTATAGAAATTCTCAAAGGCAGTTTTCTCACAAGCAGAGTAAATCTCACCAAAATCAGCATCATTGGCATACAAATCCTTTAAGGAAGAAAACCCAAGAAATTTCGATTCAAGTGAAGACAATAATGTAAACCTCCTCGATAGGGCATCGGCTACAACATTATCTTTACCTTTTTTGTACTTAATTACATAGGGAAATGACTCGAGATACTCGACCCATTAAGCATGCTGCTTGTTCAACTTGTGCTGGCCTTTGTTATGTTTCAGTGCTTCGTGATCGGTGTAACATCCTAAATTAGGGGTTATGTGTTTGGAGCATAACTCAAGTGTTAGTATGCTTTAAGTGTGGTTGGTGATGTTTTAAGGGTTTTTAAAACTCTAGGATCAAAAGGGAGTGCATTGGAAATTTTTGAAATTTTTAGGTTAAAAGGGGAAATTGGGCTAAGGAGGCCTTAAAGAAAATTTCAGGAATTTATAGACATGAACTTGGGCTGAGTAAAGTGGCTTGGGAGGCTACTTTAGGGGCCTTGGAGGCTTGCGCATGAGGGAAGAGGTTCGAGTAACGTGGGGCGCATCAGAGGCTTTTATTTTTTCTTTTTGCGTCAACTAGAGAAACTGGGCTAGGTATGCCTTAAAAAAATAAATGGCAAGGTTAATGGACATGAAAGTCCAGGTGGTAAAGTGGCTCCCATGCGCCACTTAAGGGCCTGGAAGTAACGCTAGTAAGGACTTGGGTTCGAATCAAGGTGGCAGCAAGGTGTTTTATTTTTTAGGCTTTGGCGTTAAAAGGAGAAGGGCCGAGGTATGAAGGCTTTATAATTAAAAGATGAGGGCTCATGACATGAAAGTCCAATGGGGAGAAATGGCCTAGGGCGTTAGAAGAGAGGGCTGCAGTGGGGTCGCGGGTTCGATCCAAAGAAACTGCAATTTGGTTTTTATTTTTTTCAAGGCTGGCATGAAAAGGGGAATTAGCCTGCACATGGTTTCCTTGTTCTTTTTAACATTCGGCTTGAAGGAAATTGATAAGCATTAGTTTATTTTATTTTTTTATTTTGAAGAGGTGATAAGGGATAAGGATTTGTTTATTTTTAAAGGGATAAAAGATAAAGCTTTGTTTATTTCTCTTATAATCTGAGTCTGGAAAGTGGGATAATGCTTGGTTTTATTTTTTTATTATTATTGGGTAAGAATAGAAGATAAGGGTGTTTTTTTATTCGAATGAAGCTGTATAATGGAAGATAATTGTTTATTTGAATAGGACTTTTATTTGGGAGTGATTAAAAGATAAGGTTGGCCGAATGGGGACTCTCCAGCTTGGGGAAATTTTCGGCTTTGGAGTTATAAGGGTGGGTGTGCCGAATTGGATAGTTTAAACAGGGTGGATCAGCCTTGGCAATTCCTTTTCTTCAATTTATTTCCACTTGTGCCGAATTCTTCCCAACCACAATTGCTAAAGTTCTTCAAAAACAAAAAAAAAAACTCCCTTCCTCTTTTCCTTTACTTAGCCGAACCTACCCCCTCTCTTTTATAAAAATGCACCTTCCATTTGTGTTACTAGCCGAACATCTCTTCCATAAAGGGCTTTAGCCGAATCTTCTTAGTAAAGTGCTGTTCTTTTCTCTTCATTGAAGGTAGCCGAACCCCCTCACAACACTAAGAGGTACTGACTTGTGGTATTAAGGGCAGATATAATTATCAAGGGAAGCCATAGTCGATTGAAGGAAGATTTCGGGATTCGTTTTCCTAAGAAAGGGTGGTATGTAATATTCGGCCATAGGCCTTGATTATGTGGGATTGTGCAAACCGATTTTAACATGTGTTTTGGTAGGGATCTCGAAGACTCAAGTGATAAATTCGAGATTTCGGTAGGTGGGGGACTATTCGGCCAAGGTTAATAAAGGCTTCGGGATCTAGGAATTTGGTAGAAAGCAGTGTGTACATACACACTTTATAGCTAATTAATGTGCTAAGTATTTTGTGTATGCTAAATCTGATTTGTGTAGATATGGGATTTAATACCATAAAAGGGTATAAGCAAGGATCCAGGTAAGATCTTGTTGTTATGATGCTTTTGGAAAGCATGGCATATTTGGCATATGTGGCTATAAATGGTAATTGATAAATCCAATGTATGTTGCTAAATAAGCATGTGGGCATAATTCTTGTTAAATGCATATCTTGACTTATGTGGGTTAAACGAGTGGAGGGGGAAGTGATATTCGTGTCGCGGACACGGTGGTTTGGTACCACATTGTGACTACTGGTCACGGAGGTTTGGCACCTCAGAGGTTTGGCACCTCATAGCGTCTTGTCCCAGTGGCTTAGCACCACAGTGGGTTGGCCCCACAGTTTACATTATGGGATTGGCGCCAGGGATTTGGTATCACACGATGGGTTGGCCCCATCATTTGATATGTGATTACGGTCTGAGTGGTTTGGCACCACCAGTGGTTTGGCACCACAATATGACGGATTTCGTGACTATAAGTCACCAGTGGTTTGGCACCACCAGTGGCTTGGTACCACACGGGGTAGAGAAAGGTGTTTGGATGGCTAGGTTGGGTGCATGATTTAGTGCATGTTAATTTGTTATAAATTGTGTATGATGTTGCACTAAATTGGGGAAGGGTTACACATTGAGTCTTGGTGACTCACCTTCTCCTTTAACATTTTTCAGGTGACTCGTAGATGGCGGTTGAGAGCCAGGTTGGACTCGAGGTGGCCATGCGGTGGGATTTGAATTTAATGAACTTGGATTTTAGTTATTTTATTTTTATTGTTGGTTTTGTTTTAATCAAGTTGTAATAAGGCCTCCTAGAATTATTTTTATTATCTTTACATGTTTTGAATATTTTGTTTAAACTATTTAATAATATTAAAATGGGTGCACATGTTTTCTCAAATCAAACGCAAAATGTTTTGGAAGTGCCATCGGGTACATTTGAAACCTGTAACAACTTGACCTAATAAATATTTTTAGAACAAACCAAGTATGGTTTTAGCATGATAATTGAAAATGAAGATGTGTTCATCAAAACTCAAATCGGCTAAAGGGGTTTTCAAAATGGTTTTCTCTGTGACATACCGAATTCGGTCGTAATGTTTGGGCTGGGTTTGGGGTGTTACAAAATTGGTATCAGAGCCAGGTTCAAAGCTCGGCTGTGGGGGCCCAAGGCCCAAAATGTTTTGGTAGGCCTTTTTGAAATATTTTTGGTTTTGAACAGCATGGCACCGAGTCTCCGGCACCAATCCGCCCAAGTAAGTACTTCTGAATTTTGTATGAATTATTACTGGTAGAAGGGTAGGTATGGGACGTAGATAGCATGATAAACTTTAGGACTAGTTTACCCCAACAGAATACATAAAACTTTAAAAGCCTAAATAAACAAACCTACGACCAAGTCGCCGAGTTAGGGTGTGGTAACCTTGGTGCGCATTTCTAGGATTGGATCCGGAAGAGCTTGGTACTTAAGCGGTCCTCGTGACTCACCTCCTCTTCGCGGGATTCCCTGCAGTGCGTAGCTTCGGTTCACCCTAACCAAGAGGACTCGGTCATAGGCTAAAAACGCTAAATAAAACCCGAAAGGGATTAGCCATGTTTTAAGGAAAACTTTAGTTTAAAAATCACTAAAATATCTCTTTTAAATAGTAGAAAAAAATTTTATGTTGGAAAATTTTCAAAATATTCTTGACTTACAAAAATTACCAAAATGCCCCTAGTGGCAAATTTACGAAAATAACCTTGGTTCCAAAAAAAATTACCAGATTACCCCGATTTCAATAAAATTCTTTTACTTTGCAAAAGTATCCAAAATTTTGTAATTCAAAACAATACCACGACTTTTGGAAATTTTCAAAATTACCCGATTGACAAATTACTAAAATACCCCTGGTTTCCAAAATTTCATTGTACTTCCAATTTGTCAAATTTTCAGAAATACCCTCCGCTTTTGAAATTTCAAAGTGTCCTGATTTATTAAAGTTTTAAAATTTCTACGATTTATTACAAAAATACCCCTATAGGAAAATGACGAAAATACCCACAGGATAGAAACGGATGAGAAATGCTAGAAGAGTGAATAAGTATGAAAGGGAATGGATGTTCTTCTCTGTGTGAACTAGGATAGAGAACTTAAAACTTTGAATGATCGAAAGAGTCCTATTAAACTTTTCATAAAATTTCTTCATGAATAACCAAGTGGAACAAATCCCGATGCATAAAACTTTTAATCGGACTAAATCGCGGTGTAGAAATGAGTTTGAGGGGACGTGGTTGTCATGAGGACGTGGTCAAGGTGGAATGAATGGCTTTAATAAAATCAGAGAGTTGCAGTGATGAGGTAAGTGTGGTAAGTTAGGATGTACGGATGTTCGTTAGTAAGTAATTTCGAGGACCTAAATTATTTTTAAGGAGGGTAGAATTGTAACATCCTAAATTAGGGGTTATGTGTTTGGAGCATAACTCAAGTGTTAGTAGGCTTTAAGTGTGGTTGGTGATGTTTTAAGGGTTTTTAAAACTCTAGGATCAAAAGGGAGTGCATTGGAAATTTTTGAAATTTTTAGGTTAAAAGGGGAAATTGGGCTAAGGAGGCCTTAAAGAAAATTTCAGGAATTTATAGACATGAACTTGGGCTGAGTAAAGTGGCTTGGGAGGCTACTTTAGGGGCCTTGGAGGCTTGCGCAGGAGGGAAGAGGTTCGAGTAATGTGGGGCGCATCAGAGGCTTTTATTTTTTCTTTTTGCGTCAACTAGAGAAACTGGGCTAGGTATGCCTTAAAAAAATAAATGGCAAGGTTAATGGACATGAAAGTCCAGGTGGTAAAGTGGCTCCCATGCGCCACTTAAGGGCCTGGAAGTAACGCTAGTAAGGACTTGGGTTCGAATCAAGGTGGCAAGCAAGGTGTTTTATTTTTAGGCTTTGGCGTTAAAAGGAGAAGGGCCTAGCTATGAAGGCTTTATAATTAAAAGATGAGGGCTCATGACATGAAAGTCCAATGGGGAGAAATGGCCTGGGGCGTTAGAAGAGAGGGTCGCAGATGGGGTCATGGGTTCGATCCAAAGAAACTGCAATTTGGTTTTTATTTTTTTCAAGGTTGGCATGAAAAGGGAATTGGCCGCACATGGTTTCCTTGTTCTTTTTAACATTAATTTGGAAGGAAATTGATAAGCATTAGTTTATTTTATTTTTTTATTTTGAAGAGGTGATAAGGGATAAGGATTTGTTTATTTTTAAAGGGATAAAAGATAAAGCTTTGTTTATTTCTCTTATAATCAATTTGGAAAGTGGGATAATGCTTGGTTTTATTTTTTTATTATTATTGGGTAAGAATAGAAGATAAGGGTTTTTTTATTCGAATGAAGTGTATAATGGAAGATAATTGTTTATTTGAATAGGACTTTTATTTGGGAGTGATTAAAAGATAAGGTTGGCCGAATGGGGACTCTCCAGCTTGGGGAAATTTTCGGCTTTGGAGTTATAAGGGTGGGTGTGTCGAATTGGATAGTTTAAATAGGGGTGATCAGCCTTGGCAATTCCTTTTCTTCAATTTATTTCCACTTGTGCCGAATTCTTCCCAACCACAATTGCTAAAGTTCTAAAAAAAAAAAAAAAAACTCCCTTCCTCTTTTCCTTTACTTAGCCGAACCTACCCCCTCTCTTTTACAAAAATTGCACCTTCCATTTGTGTTACTAGCCGAACATCTCTTCCATAAAGGGCTTTAGCCGAATCTTCTTAGTAGTAAAGTCTTTGTTTTTTCTCTTCATTGAAGGTAGCCGAACCCCTCACAACACTAAGAGGTACCGACTTGTGGTATTAAGGGCCGATATAATTATCAAGGGATGCCATAGTCGATTGAAGGAAGCTTTGGATTCGTTTTCCTAAGAAAGGGTGGTAAGTAATATTCGGCCATAGGCCTTGATTATGTGGGATTGTGCAAACCGATTTTAACATGTGTTTTGGTAGGGATCTCGAAGACTCAAGTGATAAATTCGAGATTTCGGTAGGTGGGGGACTATTCGGCCAAGGTTAATAAAGGCTTCGGGATCTAGGAATTTCGATAGAAACAGGTGTGTACATACACACTTTATAGCTAATTAATGTGCTAAGTATTTTGTGTATGCTAAATCTGATTTGTGTAGATATGGGATTTAATACCATAAAAGGGTATAAGCAAGGATCCAGGTAAGATCTTGTTGTTATGATGCTTTTGGAAAGCATGGCATATTTGGCATATGTGCCTATAAATGGTAATTGATAAATCCAATGTATGTTGCTAAATAAGCATGTGGGCATAATTCTTGTTAAATGCATATCTTGACTTATGTGGGTTAAACGAGTGGAGGGGGAAGTGATATTCGTGTCGACGGACACCAGTGGTTTGGTACCACATTGTGACTACGGTCACCAGAGGTTTGGCACCTCTAGAGGTTTGGCACCTCATAGCGTCTTGTCCCAGTGGCTTAGCACCACAGTGGGTTGGCCCCACAGTTTACATTATGGGATTGACGCCAGTGATTTGGTATCACACGATGGGTTGGCCCCATCATTTGATTTGTGACTACGGTCACCAGTGGTTTGGCACCACCAGTGGTTTGGCACCACAATATGACGGATTTCGTGACTATAAGTCACCAGTGGTTTGGCACCACCAGTGGTTTGGTACCACACGGGTAGAGAAAGGTGTTTGGATGGCTAGGTTGGGTGCATGATTTAGTGCATGTTAATTTGTTATAAATTGTGTATGTTGTTGCACTAAATTGGGGAAGGGTTACACATTGAGTCTTGGTGACTCACCTTCTCCTTTAACATTTTTCAGGTGACTCGTAGATGGCGGTTGAGGAGCCGGTTGGACTCGAGGTGGCCATGCAGTGGGATTTGAATTTAATGAACTTGGATTTTAGTTATTTTATTTTTATTGTTGGTTTTGTTTTAATCAAGTTGTAATAAGGCCTCCTAGAATTATTTTTATTATCTTTACATGTTTTGAATATTTTGTTTAAACTATTTAATAATATTAAAATGGGTGCACATGTTTTCTCAAATCAAACGCAAAATGTTTTGGAAGTTCCATCGGGTACATTTGAAACCTGTAACAACTTGACCTAATAAATATTTTTAGAACAAACCAAGTATGGTTTTAGCATGATAATTGAAAATGAAGATGTGTTCATCAAAACTCAAATCGGCTAAAGGGGTTTTCAAAATGGTTTTCTCTGTGACATACCAAATTCGGTCGTAATGTTTGGGCTGGGTTTGGGGTGTTACAATCGGAATGGATCACAAACTCTTTTGGCCACAAATAGTGTTGCCACGTCTCGAGAGCCCGAACTAGTGTGTACATCTCCTTATCATAAACCGGATAATTAAGTGGGACTCCGTTAAGCTTTTCGCTAAAGTAGGCAATGGGTCGACTGTCTTGAGTTAGAACGACACCTATTCCAACACCTGATGCATCACACTCAAGTTCAAATGTCTTAGTAAAATCAGGCAAAGCAAGTAAAGGTGCGTTGTTAAAGAAGTTTTTAATATCAACATTAGATTTCTCTTGCTCAACGTTCCAATGGAATGCAGAGTTCTTTTTTCTCACACTTGTCAATGGGGCTGCTATGGTGCTGAAATTGGGAACAAATCATCGATAAAAACTGGCTAAGCCATGGAAACTCCAGACTTCGCTGATGGTTGTGGGTTTCGGCCATTCTTGTATGGCTTTTATTTTCTCTTGGTCCACTTTCAAGCCTTGCGAACTAACTTCAAAACAAAGGAAAATAACTTTATCATAACAGAAAGTACATTTCTTAAGTTTAGCATATAGAGTTTCTTTACGTAAAGTTTTCAAAACAAACTTGAGATGGAGCACATGCTCTTCCAACGTTTTGCTATGGATGAGAATATCATCGAAATAAACAACATAAAACTTACCAATGAAGGGTCTCAAAACATAGTTCATCAATCTCATAAATGTGCTAGGAGCGTTGGTTAAGCCAAACGGCATGACCAACCACTCATACAAACTGTGTTTCATTTTGAAGGCAGTTTTCCACTCATCGCCTTCTCGCCTACGGATCTGGTGGTAGCCACTTTTCGAATCAATTTTTGAGAACTGTTTGGCTCTATTTAGTTCATCTAACATATCGTCTAGTCGAGGGATTAGATGCCGGTATTTGATAGTGATTTTATTCACGGCACGACAATCTACACACATTCGCCATGTACCATGTTTCTTGGGCACCAATAGAACTGGAACGGCACAAGGGCTAAGGCTTTCCCGAATATAGCCCTTTTCAATCAATTTGTTAACTTGCCTTTGTAATTCTTTGGTCTCTTCGGGATTTGTTCTATAGGCGGGACGATTTAAAATAATGGCTCCGGGCATGAAATCGATTTGGTGTTCGATTCCACGAAGGGGTGGTAGTCCACTCGGAGTTTATTCCGGGAATACGTCGTGGAAATCCTGCAAGAGAGCCAAAACAGAGGAAGGCAAATCCTTGGGTAATTTATTAGTGTTAAAAAGATTTTCCTTGTACATGAGTACAAGAATGGTTTGTATTGACAAAAACGCTTCCCTGACTTCTCTTTCTTTTGCAATCAAACTTTTCTGTTCATTTTCATTTGCTATTTTTGCTTTATTTTTCTCATTTTTCTTTTCTTTTTAATTTTCTTTCGATTGATTTACAGAAGATTTCATTCTCATTTGATCCTCAAGGACTTATTTTGGTGTCAACGAGGCTAAAGTAAAATTCTTTCCCCAATACTTGAACGTATACCGATTGGTATACCTGTCATGGGTGACTCTTCGATCATATTGCCACGGTCTTCCAAGTAACAAGTGTCCCGTGTGCACGGGAACTACGTCACAAAGCGCTTCGTCCTCGTACTTGCCAATTAAAAAAGTAGCGAGCACTTGTTTGTTTACCTTGATTTCACCACCGTCGTTGAGCCATTGGAGTTTGTAAGGGCTCGGATGTTTGGTGGTTGTTAGGCCTAGTCTCTCCACTATAAGGGTACTTGCCACGTTGGTACAACTTCCACCATCGATAATCAAGCTACAAACCTGTAACAATTCGGTTTAGACCCTAGTCAGAACAGTGGTTTCGGGACCACAAATCCGAGTCAATAAAATATTTTAATATTATTTTCCATGCCTATGGTATGTGATTTAGTATGCGTGAAATTTCTGTGAATTAATTTGATCATTTGTGTGTTTAATTTGAGAAAAGGATTAAATTTGATAAAATGTAATATTAGTATGTTTTATGTAAGGAAATCTATTTGCTAATGTCTTTATTATATGAGGTCCTTAAAAGGTTATTATGCCATTATGGGTAAGTGGACATTTATATCCATGCATTATAAGATGATAAAATTGTTTCATTAATGTTATATTGGTAATTTGTTAATTACATGATATTTAATAAAACAAAAGGCTTAAAAATAAGCCATTATCATCCATATTGCCGAAACATCAAAGAAAAGAAAAAGAAAAATTGAGCTAGGGCATTCGGCTAGCTTTTGATTCAATTCAAGGTATGTTTTGCTTCGATTTTTGATGATTTCTATGTTTTTGCAATCGTTGCTTCGTAAACTATAAAACCCATGTCTTAATTTTGAGAATTTATGATGTTTTTGTAATGTTCCATTGATGAACATATTAGTTTTTGAATGTTTGATGGTGAATTATGAAAGATATGTGTTTGATTAACATAGTTTGTCTTTGATTTTTTAGTGAATTTGAGTATTTTGGGCTTAATTGAGAAAATAATATTTTGAGGGACTAAATTGTGAAATAAATGAAATGTATGGACTCATATGAGTATGAGTGAAATTCGGCTAGGCATGGGTAACATGAATTTTGGTATATTTTGTTATTTTGTGAAATAGGGACTAAAATGTTAAAATGTGAGGGCTAATTTGTAAATTGCCCTAAATATATGTTTTTGGATTGAATTGAATGTTTTGGTGAATAAATGGGTTAAATTTGAATATGTATAAATCAAGAACCGAAGAAAACAGATTTAGATCGCGGGAAAGCGAAAGTAGTCGAATAATCGAATCCGATCGAATATCCGAATCCGAGTTAAGTTGATATACAAATAAATGTATTTGAATTGACTTATTTGTGAATAAATGGAATTTTAATTGTTATGAATAATACTTGAAATGATGAATATATGAATTCTGAGAAAGTATCGAGAGATGATTAATGTCCGAGAAGTCCCGTTTGAACGTATGAATAGATAGGATAGTATATGTCATGACATAGGTGTCTGTTATGTGATATCATGTAAGACCACGTCTTGGACGTTGGCATCGATATGAGATTTACGTGTAAGACCATGTCTGGGACATTGGCATCGTATTGATTCGTGTAAGACCCAGTCTGGGATAGTGGCATCGATATTAGGATACATGTAAGACCACGTCTGGGACGTTGGCATTGTACGATTATTCTGAGCACTCTGAGTATCCTATTTAGTTCCGAATGGTTCAACGGGCAAGTTCGAGAAAAGAACGACTATGTGAGTTGTACATCTGTTTCAGGTACGTTGATACGTATGATTTGTATAAGCATGAAAGGTGAGTAAATATGTGCATTGATGCAAAGAAGCATTTGAGATATATGTGTGTTTGAGATATGAGCAAATGAGATATTTGTGATATGGTGAATTGGTAAGCAATGGCAAATCAAGTGAGCCAAAGCGATTATTTATTTGCTTGTAAAGATTATATGTTAATGAATTCAAATGGCTATGCTTAGGAATGATTTATGCTAAGTTTATTTGTATACGGCTTACTAAGCTTCTGGAAAGCTTACTCTGTGTGTCTGTTTACTCTTTTTTATAGGTCGTCAAAGCTACAAAAAGGCTCGGGAATCGTCAAGGATCATCACCACACTATTAAACTCAACTTTGGTACTTTTGAATGTGTATATAACTAAATATGGCATGTATAGGCTAGTCTTTTGGTATATGTTTGAGATGTAAAACAATGTGATGTGGCTAAGTAAATGTTGATAATAAGCATGAGTGAATATGGTATATGATGCATGTTTTAGCATGGCTTGTTGACAAATGATATGGTCAAGATTATGGTAAGCCTATAGATGCAATATGAGTGCATATATTTAGTCAATAAAATGGTTATATCAAAGGTAAGATGTGGATGTAACATGCTTGATTATATATGTGTTTTAGTTGTGCAAATTGGTATGTAGGTTGGCATGACTTGAAATGAAATTGGATAGGATGATATGTTGATCATCTGACATGAAATGGGTTGTCAATTATGTGTGAAAACATGCTTGTTTGCTTTATTGGGATTGACCCAAGTATGGGTGGCATTTTGGCCTTGCAAATGGCCTATTTTGCATACATGGCCAAGAGACACGGGCGTGTGTCTCATCCGTGTGGCTCAAGGGCCACTTCGAAGTGTGCCTGAGTAGGTTACACGGTCGTGACACACGGGCGTGCTTGGTGGCCGTGGGAACAAGTCAGTAGCTAGCCTAATTTTACACGGCCATGGCACACGGGCGTGTCTGGTGGTCGTGTGGATAAGTCAGTATACATGCTCTGTTTTGGCACGGCCAGGACACATGGGTGTGTCTAGTAGCCGTGGGAGGCACACGGCCTGACTGCATGGGCGTGTGACTTCTGCAGTGCTAAAAAAGTTTTAAATTTCTGAGAAAGTCCATATGTGTTCGGTTTAGTCCCGAACCTATTCAAAATCATGATTATGGTCTCGTTGACCTATAAAAGGGACATTTTGATTGTGATTGATAATTTGTAATATGAAATGTCTGTAAAGGTTTTCGTTCTGTCTGGTCACGCCTTTAACCCTAATCTGGCGACGGATGCATGTTATGGGTGTTACATTTGGTTGGTATCAGAGCTACGATTTAGCCAATTCTCGGACTAACGTAGCGTATGAGAGTCTAGCTATACATGCCATATTTCTGAACTGTGATAGTGTAATGAATCCTGACGTGTAAAATGTGTTTAACGTATAGTAATGGATCCCGAAAGAGCCGTAGCTGACGATGTAGAAAGCAATGCGCCTGCTCCCGCTCAAGGGACAGCGCCATCTGATTCGAGATCGGCTACGAGCGGTCAAGAGGGAGAAGCTAAACAAGCTTTCTTCCAAATAATGAGTGAGTGGTTCACTCAATTTGTGAGAAATAATCCAACTATTTCACAATCTCTGCCCCCGCTTAATCCCCCTCAGACTTCAGTTGTGCCTCCGACTACGAATCTAAATCTGTTGAATAAGCCTCCGGTCGACAAAATCCGTAAGTATGGGGCTGAAGAGTTCAGGGCTACCAATGATGATGATGCCGAGAAAGCTGAATTTTGGCTAGAGAACACTATTATAGTATTTGATGAGATGTCACTGACTCTGGAAGAATGCATAAAATGTGTTGTATCTTTGTTATGAGACGCGGCCTATCAGTGGTGGAAAACTTTGATTTCTGTTGTTCCAAAAGAGCGGGTCACATGGGATTTCTTTCAATCTGAATTCTGGAAGAAA
Source organism: Gossypium sturtianum (assembly GCA_025698515.1). Classification (NCBI taxonomy): domain Eukaryota; kingdom Viridiplantae; phylum Streptophyta; class Magnoliopsida; order Malvales; family Malvaceae; genus Gossypium; species Gossypium sturtianum. The sequence goes on from CM046944.1 coordinate 85,182,253, forward strand.
TATATCAGTCAGAGATTCATCGATCAGAAACGAAAAGAATTTCTTGAATTGAAACAGGGCCACATGTCTGTTACGGAATATGAACGAGAGTTCGTGAGACTGAGTCAGTAGGCCCGAGAATGTGTATCGTCAGAAGCAATAATGTGTAAAAGATTTGAAGATGGCCTTAACGAAGATATTTGTTTGCTAGTCGGGATTTTAGAGATAAAAGAGTTTGTTGTACTTGTTGATCGGGCATGCAAAGCCGAGGCACTCGGGAAAGACAAAAGAAAAGCTGAGTCTGAAGCCAGAGATGTGAGAAAAAGATTTCCAAGCAAATCATTTCAGTCTACTTCGAAGAAATTCAGAGATGAACATAGTTGTTCGAGAGTTAATGTGGGACAATCGAATAGAGATCGAGCTAGATCACAATTGAGCTCCAAAGCTCCAGCAACATCGATAGCGAGTGTTGGAAATGTTCGATCTGAGAGACTTGAATGTAAGTATTATGGAAAAAGGCATCCGGGAAGTTGTAGATTAAATGATCGAGCTTGTTTTAGATATGGGTCGTTAGACCATTTCATCCGTGGTTGCCCAGAGTCTGTTGGGCAAGAGATTGTTCAGAATCCGAGATCCGATAACGTCCCAGCAAGAGGTAGACCTTCTAGAAATTCAAGAAATGTCAGTGGTAATCAGAGAACTACGAGAGACACTATAGCAAGATCTAAAGCTAGAGTGCCTGCTAGAGCGTATGCTATCCGAGTTCGTGAGGAAGCTTCATCTCCTGATGTTATAACTGGTACATTTACACTTTATGATACTTCTATGATTGCATTGATAGACCCTGGTTCTACACATTCGTATAAATGCATGAACTTAGTATCCAGTAAGACTTTGCCTGTACAGTCTACTGAATTTGTTATAAAAGTATCGAACCCCTTAGGTAAAAGTGTCATTTTTGAAAAAGTATGCAAGAACTGTCCGTTAATGTTTTGGGATATCTGTTTTCCTGCTGATCTGATGCTATTACCATTTGATGAGTTTGATATCATTCTGGGTATGGATTGGTTGACATTGCATGATGCTGTTTTGAACTGTAAAAGAAAGACTATTTATTTGACATGTTCGAATGATGAAATAGTTCAGATTGAGTCTAGTGAATTGAACGGATTGCCTGCTGTGATATTTGTGTTGAAAGCTCAGAGCTATGTGAAAAAGGGTTATGAAGGTTATTTTGCTTATGTAATTGATTCGAAAGTGTCTGAAATGAAAGTTGAATCGGTTCCTGTTGTTTATGAATTCCCTGATGTGTTCCCTGAAGAACTACTGGGATTACCTCCGATACGTGAAGTCGAATTTGGTATTGATCTGTTGCCTGGTACGACACCAATTTCGATAGCCCCGTATAGAATGGCACCAAATGAATTAAAAGAGTTAAAGTCACATTTGCAAGAGTCGACTAATAGAGTGTTCGCAAGACCGAGTTTCTCACCTTGGGGTGCTCCTGTTCTGTTCGTGAAAAAGAAAGATGGCACGATGAGAATGTGCATTGACTATCGTTAGTTGAACAAAGTGACTATAAAGAACAAATATCCATTGCCCAGAATAGATGATTTTTTTGATCAGTTAAAAGGAGCCACTTTGTTTTCTAAGATTGATCTGAGATCGGGTTACTACAAGTTGAGAGTAAAAGATTCAGACATTCCGAAAACTGCTTTCAGAATGAGGTACGGGCATTACAAGTTTTTAGTTATGCCTTTCGGACTAACGAATGCTCCTGCTGTTTTTATGGATTTGATGAACATAATTTTTAGACCGTACCTAGATCGATTTGTTGTTGTATTTGAAACACCCCAAACCCGGCCCACAAGCCCTGACCGGATCTGGCATGCTCCTGGTGTAAAACTCGTTTTGTTATCTTGAAAAAAAATAGGTTGATTTCGAAGAAAAATAGATTTGAAGTGTGTTCATGTTGAAAACCATGTGGTGATTTAAGTTCGTGTCTCATTAAAACGTTATTTTTATGAGTTTAGAAAATTTTATAAGTCAAAAGGAAAAAAAAACAAAAAACCCCAATTTGGAACTTATTATTAAGTTGGAAACCTTAGGTGTTTAGGTGTTAAAACAGTTTAAGTTGTTTATCGAAATAATTTGAAACATTTAGTTGAAGTCTTTTGTAGCAGAAATAAAAATTGAAAACGTATAAAAACATAGCCAATGGTGGCCTTATTACAAAAACCTCACCCAAAAATAAATCCCGAATAATAAAAGAAAATGTTGTAAATTCTATTAAAAGGAAAACCGAAATACTGAGTTGAGCATGGCCACCACCTAGTCCTCGCTGACCCGGTCCATCACTAAGTATCACCTGCAACAGATATCCCACAAAGGGTGAGTCAACAGACTCAATGTGTAACAGTACACTAAAACCCAATCGATCATAGTCTTAACGATAACATTTTTGGCAAAGCCCATTTGGATCACATTTAGCCATCAGCCCATAACATAGCAAATCAAATAACGGCAGATTAAATCACATGTACATATAAAATGAAATGCAATCCCGAGCCCACCTAGATATCCATCCGCTACACACCACCCGCACGCCCGCCAACCACACCGTGGGGATTACTAAATCGACCCTCCATCCGCTACACACCATCGAAGGCGATCGCTGCGATCAACCGCACATCGCCCTTATAATCATGGCATAGCCACGGATAATGTGATGTGAGTCACCGGATTCATAATATGTGACAAAATTCACCGGATATATAATATTGTGACATAAGTCACGGATAATGTGGTAAAACCACGGAACACTTCCCTTTATCAAAATCACCCATATGCCCATGCAATAAACATATTATTCGGATATCATGCCATATACCCCAAAGTCATAACAGTAATCATACTTATCTCATATCCATACTTATAACATCATTAATCGAGTATATTAAGGGGTTTACGTGCACGAACGCATCGTACCACAAGATGGTACCCATAGCCACATTCACACGCATTTCTTATTAACACATGCTATCAATAATACTATCAATCTATCGAATTTTAGTGTAGGCTACACACACGATAACCATAAGTACGATACTATCGATACCGACACTCTCGCTTAGCGAGGATAACGATGAATTGCTTATCCCTTTCCGATGTCGCCCACACCCCGGTGGCCAATCACGAACAGCAGTAAACCGAACGTTTCTTGAACTTAGGGGTAGGCACTACCCCTTTCTCCCCCTAACTTGGTACCGCATCCATTGAATCAACACTTAATCGAAAACCCGGTTAACTAACATATGAGATCTTAATTGATTAACTACAACTTAAACACCCTTACGAGAATGGATCGAATCCCGAGACTTCTCCTAATCCCTGTCGATCTACCCCTAAAAGATCATAGTCAGAATCGGCCAACCTTAATAAACAATATGGCCTTTGGCCGAATATCAAGACCCCCTTACCTTGATTATCTCGATCCTGAATATGTCACTTGTCCTTGGAGATGTCGAAATCCCTACATGGTCTATGTTAGATTCGATTCTAACATTTAATGAACCAAAGTAAATGGCCTTCGGCCTAATACCACACTTCACTTACCTTGAATATTCAAATCCCGAACTCACCTTCAAGGTTTCGGCCAAAGAGAGTAAAAGGGATTAGATTCCAAACTTTTGGCTAATCTAAAAGAAAAGAAAGAACAACGAATGGCAGTTAACCCTTACCCCTATCGTTGAGATCGATTGCACCCCTTGCTTGAACCCACAGAGATTCGGCAATGGTGGTATTTTGGTTGAAGCGGTTGCGGCAATAGTGAACTTTGGGAGAGAGAGATTCGGCCTAAGCAAAATAAAAAGAAAAGAAGAGAAGAGAAGATGGTAGATTCGCCACCCTTAAACAAGTAAGAAGAGAAAGAAAAGGCAAATGACCCTAATGGTCTATGGATAGTTCGGCCAAAGTCTAACAAGAGAGGAAAAAGAGTGAATTTTAGTGCGGTTTGCTTATGAAAGAAAAATGGTTGAAAGCTCAGAGAGAATGAAGTTGAATTTCGGCAGAAGAAGATGGCAAAATGGCACTTTGATGGCCTTAAACTTTCGGCACACTAGCCTATCCCCAACCGATTGCACTTCACCTCACTCCCTCTCCTAAATTCGGGGTGACACTCAAACACTAGCTTCCTTGCTTTTCTCCTATTTTTCCTCTTCTTTACTCATTCAAAATAATTTGAATGAGTCAACACATATCTCCTCCCTTTAGCAGAATTTTTAAAAGAATATGACCAAGTCTCATCCTCATCCACTTAAAGTCCTTGTGCCGTCCATCACTACTCCTCTTTGCCGCAAAATGCAAGCCCAAAATCTTTCGCTTGTCTTTGCTCGAACCTAAACCCCCTTCCTCCGCTTGTGGCGTCACTCTCCTGACACCTTAGTGGCGCCTCTTTTGCCACTTTACCAAGGTAATTCTTGTGTCTAAATCCTCCTACAAATTTTCTTAAGGCCTATCTTGCTTAGCTCCATTTTAAAACTCAAAATGTAATATTTTTTTCTAAGGCATTCTCCTACATTCTAAAGTTCCTGGAACCCCTGGAACATATTCAAACCACACCTAGGCATGCTACCACATACATTTGAGTTAAAAAGCATAACCCCTAAATCCCGGATATTACAGTTCTACCCCCCTTAAAAATAATTTCGCCCTCGAAATTACCTGGCTAGAATAAGTGAGGGTATTGCTGTCGCATTGCTTCCTCTGGCTCCCATGAAGCTTCTTCCGATCCATGATTACGCCATAATACTTTGACTAGAGGAACTGATTTCCTCCGTAACACCTTCACATCCCATTCCAAAATCTGAATCGACTCTTCCTCGTAGGACAAATCTGGTCTTAGCTCCACCTCCTAAACTGGCACTACATGAGATGGATCCGATCAGTAACGACGTAACATTGAAACATGGAACATATCGTGCATCTGCTTCAATTCCGAAGGCAACTCTAACTGATATGCCACTGGTCCAACCCTCTTCAAAACCCGATAAGGTCCTATAAACCTGGGACTTAACTTCCCTTTGCGACCAAATCTCATCACCTTCTTCCACGGTGAAACTTTTAGAAACACCTGATCTCCCACAGCAAACTCTATTTTCTTCCGCTTAAGATCTGCGTACGACTTTTGCCTGTCAGAAGCCTCCTTCAACCGTGCCCGAATTACCTTAACCTTTTCTTCGGATTCCGCCACAATCTCTGGACCCAAAACCTGACGTTCCCCCAATTCTGTCCAACACGTGGGAGTGCAACACTTCCGTCCATACAGCGCTTCGTACGGTGCCATCCGAATACTTGCTTGATAGCTATTATTATACGAAAATTCCGCTAAAGGCAAAAATTCTTCCCATCTTCCTCTGAAGTCTATCACACAGCCTCTCAACATATCCTCTAACACTTAGATTACCCGCTCCGACTGGCCGTCCGATTGCGGATGAAATGCCGTACTGAAGTCTAATCTAGTGCCCAAAGCTTGATGCAATGCTTTCCAAAATCGAGACGTAAACCTCGGATCCCTATCTGAGATAATCGACACTGGCACTCCATGCAACCTCACAATCTCTGCCACATACAACTTCGCCAACTTCTGCAATGAGTAACCAACCCGTACTGGTATGAAATGTGCAGACTTCGTCAATCGATCCACTATCACCCATACCGAGTCTTTCTTAGTAGGCGTAAGGGGAAGCCCACTAACAAAGTCCATGGTGATTCTTTCCCACTTCCATTGCGGGATTTTTATCGACTGAAGCAATCCTGACGGAACTTGGTGTTCAGCCTTAACTTGCTGACACGTTAAGCACTTCCCTACAAATTCTGTCACTTCCCGTTTAAGACCAGGCCACCAAAACTGATCATGTAGATCTCTATATAACTTACTTCCTCCAGGATGCATAGCATAAGGGCTACTATGCGATTCCTGAAGAATTCTCTGCCTTAATTCCTTATCCTTCAAGCATACGAGACCTTGCCCCGAAAACACAACACTCTCCATCGCTTACACCATAGTTTTCCAATTCCCCATTACGCACTGTCGTATCTTAGCACTTAGATAATCATCGCGGTGTCTTTCTTTCACCTCATTCAACCATGTCGGCTTGACTGCGCAACTCCGCTAGCAAACTTCCATCGTCATACAAGCTAAGATGTGCAAACATCGCCTCGAGATCCGACACTACTTTTTCGACTTAGGGCATCCGCCACTACATTTGCCTTGCTCGGGTGATACTCTATAGAACAATCGTAGTCTTTCGGTAATTCCACCCACCTTCGTTGCCTCAGGTTCAACTCCTTCTGAGTCAGCAGATACTTAAGACTCTTGTGGTCCGTGTAAATCACTGACTTTTCTCCATATAAATAATGCCTCCATACCTTAAGAGCAAAGACCACCGCTACCAACTCCAAGTCATGCGTCGGATAGTTAACCTCATGTGGCCTCAATTGTCGCGATGCATAAGCGACCACCTTCCCATCTTGCATCAGAACACATCCTAATCCTGTGTGAGAAGCATCACAATACACCATAAAATCCTTCCCTGCCTCAGGCTGAATCAAGACCGGAGCTTCGGTCAAAACCCTCTTAAGCTTCTCAAATCTTTCTTGTTGCGTATCTGTCCATACGAAAGGTACCTCCTTTCTCAACAACTTCGTCAGAGGTGCCGCTATTGATGAGAACCATTCTATGAACCTTCTGTAGTAGCCTGCTAACCCCAAAAAACTGCGAATCTCAGCCACAGACTTAGGTGGTTTCCAATTTAGCACTGCCTCAATCTTCCGAGGATCCACCCTTATCCCTTCTGCAGACACCACATGCCCTAAGAACGCACCTCTTTCAGCCAAAATTCACACTTGCTGAATTTGGCATACAGCTTCTTTTTCCTCAACACTTGCAACACTATCCGGAGATGCTCATCATGCTCTACCTCAGACTTGGAATACACTAGGATGTCGTCTATGAACACAACGACGAACTGATCCAAGTAGGGTTGGAAAACCCGATTCATCATATCCATGAATGCAGCTGGGGCGTTCGTCAACCCGAACGGCATTACTAAGAACTCATAATACCCGTATCTTGTCCGGAAAGCTGTCTTATGGATATCTGCTTCCTTCACCTTAAGCTGATGATATCCCGACCTTAAATCTATCTTTGAGAATACCGCGATTTCTTTAAGCTGATCGAACAAGTCGTCTATCCTTGGCAAAGGATACTTGTTCTTGATGGTCAGCTTATTCAACTGCCGATAATCAATGCACATACGCATAGTTCCATCCTTTTTCTTCACAAATAAGACCGGTGCTCCCCATGGAGACACACTGGGTCGAATAAACCCACGATCAAGCCGTTCCTGGATCTGAGCCTTGAGCTCAACCAACTCCTTTGGTGCCATCCTATACGGAGCGATAGATAATGGCGCTGTACCCGACAACAAGTCAATCCCAAATTCCACCTCACGATCCGGCGGTAACCTTGGAAGTTCTTCCGGAAAGACATCCACAAATTCCCTTACAGTCCTGACCCCTTCAACAGTTGCTTCCTTAGCCTCCAAGGCACTAACCAACATCAGAAAAGCCAGACATCCCTTCCTTACCATCTTCTCCGCCTTAAGGGCAGATACTACATTCGACAAATAATTCCGTCTCTCGCCCACGACCACAACTTCATTGTCGTCGGAAGTTCTCAATGACATGCGCTTAGCAGCACAATCAACATCCGCACGATACTTCACTAACCAGTCCATGCCTAAGATTAAATCAAATTCCCCGAATGGCAACTCCATTAAGTCAGCCGGAAATTGAGTCCACTGAACTTCTAAAGGCACTTCCTTAAAGAGCTTATCTACTACTACAGTCTGCCCTAAAGGACTAAGTACAGTCATCTTCCTAGGTACAGTCTCAGAGTTCACATGCAGAGTTCCAGATACTTCACTAGCGATGTATGAATGAGTTGACCCTATATCTATCAAAGTAATAAAGGGTAATCCAGAAATAAGGAACGTACCCGTTATGACATCAGGTGCCTCGCTATCCTCCCTCCGACGAACTGCATATACCAGACCTGGTTGTCTAGCCTCGGTGTTTCCACTACCTGCATCGATGCTCCACGACCTCTACCGAGCCATTACCTCCGCTGTTCGGACCACGACCCTCGATGGGCTTTGTCCCACCCGCCCACCTGACCATAACCACGACACTGTTGGGCGGTTCCTATCTGTATCCATCGGACAATCCTTAATCATATGATAATTGGACCCGCACTTAAAACATCCCCCTGTCTTTTTCCAACATTCTCCTGGATGCATTTTTCCACACTGAACACAAGCACGGTATTGTCCTCCCACAACAGCCTGCTGACCTCGCGGCCCATCAACTCTAGGTCTCTTCTGAAAGTTCCCGAATGACCCTGAAGACCCATAATTCCTCTTATTCTTATTCTAACCTCGGTCCCGATTCTGTCTCTCAGTCTGCTTAACTTTTTCAGCTATCCGTGCCTTATCCACTAAGATCGCAAAGTCTCTCTCGATGTGAGCAATCAAAGACTCGCAGACTCATCCTCAAACCATCCTCAAATCGACACACCGCTCATAATCGTGTAGCTACTATCCCTCCGCATACCGCTTAACCGCAAAAAACTCGCTTCATACTCATTTACCGACTTATTTCCTTGCACTAAATTCGAAACGCCTTCTCTGCGAGTCTATGTAACTAGCTCGACGTATTTTCCTCAAACTTAACCTTAAAATACCCCCAATCCACTCGATCTGCAGGGGTACCCTCTTTGATAGTGAGCCACCACTGGTAAGCCTCATCACGAAGCAGCGAAACAGCAAAGACTTCTTTCAGCTTTTCCTCAGCAGTGCAGTCCAAATCATCCATGATCCTTTCGACTGCCTCTAACCAATACTCCGCTACATTCGGAGCTACGCCCGATACTCCCCTAAAAACCTCAGCTCCATTTGACCTAAGTCTCTCAGCTATTGACTTTCGAGCCCCATTAACCATACTAGCTCCCGCTACTTGCTCTAAAACTCACAAAGATAGCTCTGCGAGCATCGCATCATCTCCTCCCTGTTTGCTCCTCGAAATTTCGCCCCTCGGTGGTGGCGGTGCCTCATTTTCGGAACCCCGACTGCATCCAATCTGGTTCGACGCGAGTCATCCTGCCTCTACTGTGCCCACGGCGACCACGTCCCCTAGAACTCATGTCTACTTCGCGTCTCATCTGATTTTACGAAAATTTTATGCATTAGAGTCTTTTCACTTCTTGTTTAAATAAAATTTTATGCAACAGAGTTTTAATCAGTGGTTTTTCCGTAAGAGTACACATATACCTAGGGTCCGTGTCTCTAAAGTATAGTTTCCTTAGGCCTATCAACTAAATTTTCATACATTAACATACTCATATCAATTTATCAACAAAAGAACTTACCTGGCGGACCTAGGCCGAGAACTCGGGTGCCATGCTTCCATAAAACCATTCTAACCAAAATCTTTTCAAAAACTCATTTTGGGCTCAATTTTGAAAACGTTGTGGGCTTCAAAACCCAAGGTCGAGTGTTTAAAACTGGGCTCTGATACCAAGTTGAAACACCCCAAACCCGGCCCACAAGCCCTGACCGGATCTGGCATGCTCCTGGTGTAAAACTCATTTTGTTATCTTGAAAAAAATAGGTTGATTTCGAAGAAAAATAGATTTGAAGTGTGTTCATGTTGAAAATCGTGTGGTGATTTAAGTTCGTGTCTCATTAAAACGTTATTTTTATGAGTTTAGAAAATTTTATAAGTCAAAAGGAAAAAAGAAAATCCAATTTGGAACTTATTATTAAGTTGGAAACCTAAGGTGTTTAGGTGTTAAAACAGTTTAAGTTGTTTATCGAAATAATTTGAAACATTTAGTTGAAGTATTTCGTAGCAGAAATAAAAATTTAAAACGTATAAAAACATAGCCAATGGTGGCCTTATTACAAAAACATCACCCAAAAATAAATCCTGAATAATAAAAGAAAATGTTGTAAATTCTATTAAAAGGAAAACCGAAATACTAAGTTGAGCATGGCCACCACCTAGTCCTCGCTGACCCGGTCCATCACTAAGTATCACCTGCAACAGATATCCCACGAAGGGTGAGTCAACAGACTCAATGTGTAATAGTACACTAAAACCCAATCGATCATAGTCTTAACGATAACATTTTTGGCAAAGCCCATTTGGATCACATTTAGCCATCAACCCATAACATAGCAAATCAAATAACGGCAGATTAAATCACATGTACATATAAAATGAAATGCAATCCCGAGCCCACCTAGATATCTATCCGCTACACACCACTGTGCATTCGCCAATCACACCGTGGGGATTACTAAATCGACCCTCCATCCGCTACACACCATCGAAGGCGATCATTGCGATCAACCGCACATCGCCCTTATAATCGTGGCATAGCCACTCGAGATAATGTGACAGAGTCACCGGATTCATAATATGTGACAAAAGTCACCGGATATATAATATTGTGACATAAGTCACCGGATAATGTGGTAAAACCACCGGAACACTTCCTCTTTATCAAAATCACCCATATGCCCATGCAATAAACATATTATTCGGATATCATGCCATATACCCCAAAGTCATAATGAGAATCATACTTATCTCATATCCATACTTATAACATCATTAATCGAGTATATTAAGGGGTTTACGTACACGAACGCATCGTACCACAAAGATGGTACCCATAGCCACATTCACACGCATTTCTTATTAACACATGCTATCACTAATACTATCAATCTATCGGGAATTTTAGTGTAGGCTACACACCTGATAATCGTAAGTACGATACTATCGATACCGACACTCTCGCTAGCAGGGATAACAGTGAATTACTTATCCCTTTCCGACGCTGGCCCACACCCCAGTGGCCAATCACGAACAGCAGAAATCGAACGTTTCTTGAACTTAGGGGCAGTCACTACCCCTTTCTCCCCTTTACTGGTACTCACATCCATTGAATCAAAACTTAATCAGAAAACCCAGTTAACTAACATATGAGATCTTAATTGATTAACTAAAACTTAAACACCCTTACCAGAATGGATCAGAATCCCAAACTTCTCCTAATCCCTGTCGATCTACCCTTAAAAGATCATAGTCAGAATCGGCCAACCTTAATAAACAATATGGCCTTTGGCCGAATATCAAGACCCCCTTACCTTGATTGTCTCGATCCCGAAAATGTCACTTGTCCTTGGAGATGTCGAAATCCCTACATGGTCTATGTTAGATTCGATTCTAACATTTAATGAACCAAAGTAAATGGCTTTCAGCCTAATACCACACTTCACTTACCTTGAATATTCAAATCCCGAACTCACCTTCAAGGTTTCGGCCAAAGAGAGTAAAAGGGATTAGATTCCAAACTTTTGGCTAATCCAAAAGAAAAGAAAGAACAACGAATGGCAGTTAACCCTTACCCCTATCGTTGAGATCGATTGCACCCCTTGCTTGAGCCCACAGAGATTCGGCAATGGTGGTATTTTGGTTGAAGAGGTTGCGGCAATGGTGAACTTTGGGGGAGAGAGATTCGGCCTAAGCAAAATAAAAAGAAAAGAAGAGAAGAGAAGATGGTAGATTCGGCTTACCCTTAAACAAGTAAGAAGAGAAAGAAAAGGCAAATGACCCTAATGGTCTATGGATAGTTCGGCCAAAGTCTAACAAGAGAGGAAAAAGAGTGAATTTTGGTGCGGTTTGCTTATGAAAGAAAAATGGTTGAAAGCTCAGGAGAGAATGAAGTTGAATTTCGGCAGAAGAAGATGGCAAAAAATGGCACTTTGATGGCCTTAAACTTTCGGCACACTAGCCTATCCCCCAACCGATTTCACTTCACCTCACTCCCCTCTCCTGAATTCGGCTGACACTCAAACACTCACTTCCCTTGCTTTTCTCCTATTTTTCCTCTTCTTTACTCATTCAAAATAATTTGAATGAGTCAACACATATCTCCTCCCTTTAGCCAAATTTTTAAAAGAATATGACCAAGTCTCATCCTCATCCACTTAAAGTCCTTGTGCCGTCCATCACTACTCCTCTTTGCCACAAAATGCAAGCCCAAAATGCTGCTTGTGCTGCTCGAACCTAAGCCCCCTTCCTCTGTTTGTGGCGTCACTCTCCTGACACCTTAGTAGCGCCTCTTTTGCCACTTTACCAAGGTAATTCTTGTGTCTAAATCCTCATACAAATTTTCTTAAGGCCTATCTTGCTTTGCTCCATTTTAAAACTCAAAATGTAATATTTTTTTTCTAAGGCATTCTCCTACATTCTAAAGTTCCCGGAACCCCTAGAACATATTCAAACCACACCTAGGCATGCTACCACATACATTTGAGTTAAAAAGCATAACCCCTAAATCCTGAATATTACAGTATTCATTGACGACATTTTGATTTATTCACAGGATGAAACTGAACATGTTGAACATCTGAGAATTGTGTTGCAAACTCTGAGAGAAAAGCAACTGTATGCGAAAGTCAGCAAATGTGAATTCTGGTTACGTGAATTCAGCTTTCTGGAACATATTGTATCGGCCTCTGGAATACGAGTTGATCTGAGCAAGATTTCTGCTATTCTGGAATGGAAACCTCCGGAAAATGTATCTGAAGTTCGTAGCTTTTTGGGACTTTCTGGTTATTATCGTCGGTTTGTAAAAGGCTTCTCGATGATAGCTACTCCATTGACTAGATTGCTTTAGAAAGATATGAGATATGAATGGTCCGATAAATTTCAGAAAAATTTTGATCGATTGAAAACTCTGTTAACTGAAGCTCCAGTTTTGACACAGCCAGAATCGGGCAAAGAGTTCGTGATTTATAGTGATGCTTTGTTGAGTGGTCTGGGATGTGTTCTGATGCAGGAAGGCAAAGTAATATCTTATGCCTCGAGACAACTTAAGCCTTATGTAAAGAACTATCCGACGCATGACCTTGAGCTAGCTGCGACTGTGTTCGCATTAAAGATTTGGCGTCATTATCTTTTCGGTGAGAAATGCCATGTGTTTTTAGATCATAAAAGTCTGAAATATCTGATGACTCAGAAAGATTTGAATCTGCGACAGAGAAGATGCTTAGAGCTGTTGAAAGACTATGAACTTGTAATAGATTATCACCCGGGCAAAGTAAATGTTGTAGCCGATGCACTGAGTTAGAAATCGCTGTTTGCATTACGTGCAATGAGTGCTCATTTAGATTTGTCTGATAATGGTTCAGTTTTGGCTGAATTGAAAGTGAAACTGTTGTTTGTACAACAAATTTATGATGCTTAGAAAATTGATAACGAAATGCTAGTAAAACGATCTCAGTGTGATTCGAATTCTGATTCTGAATTTTGAGTTGATGTTGATGATTGATTGAGATTCCGAAATGGAATTTGTGTTTCGAGAAACTCAGAGTTGATTCAGTTGATCTTGAATGAGGCACATAATAGTCACTTATCTGTTCATTTGGGAAGTACAAAGATGTACCGTGACCTGAAGCAACACTATTGGTGGTCTGGTATGAAACGAGACATTTCTTACTTTGTTTCGAAATGTTTAATCTGTCAGCAAGTTAAAGCTGAACATCAGGTTCCATCTGGGTTGCTACAACCAATTCTGATTCCTGGATGGAAATGGGATAGAGTGACGATGGATTTTGTTTCTGGGTTACCTTTTACTTCGAGAAAGAAAGATGCAATTTGGGTCGTAGTTGATCATTTGACAAAATCTGCCCATTTTATTCCGGTACGATCTGATTTCTCACATGAAAAGTTAGCCAAGCTTTACATTTTAGATATTGTGAGATTACATGGGGTACCATTGTCCATTGTGTCAGACAGAGATCTGAGGTTTACATCACGGTTCTGGAAGAAACTACAAGAAGCTTTAGGCATAAAATTGCATTTCAGTACAGCTTTTCACCCACAGACGGATGGTAAATCTGAGCAGATTATTCAAATTCTAGAGGACATGTTGAGATGTTGCATTCTTGAGTTTAATGGTACGTGGGAACAATACCTGCCATTGATTGAATTTGCGTATAACAATAGTTTTCAGTCGAGCATCAGAATGCCACCATATGAAGCTTTGTATGGATGTAAATGTCACACACCTCTGTATCGGACTGAGCTTAGTGAAAGTAAGCTACACGGGGTTGATTTAATAAAAGGCACTGAACAGAAAGTGAAAGTGATCCGTGACAGTTTGAAAGCAGTGTCTGATCGTCAGAAGTTCTATGCGGACTTAAAATGAAAAGATATTGAATTTGAGATCGGTCACAAAGTGTTCTTGAAAGTGTCTCCATGGAAGAAAGTACTCCGATTCAGACGTAAAGGCAAGTTAAGTCCGAGGTTCATTGGACCGTATGAAATTATTGAACGAGTCAGGCCTGTTGTGTAAAGATTGTTGTTACCCTCCGAGCTAGAAAAGATACATAATGTATTTCATGTTTCAATGCTCCGTAGATATCGATCTGATCCCTGAGATTAAAATCCGATCTGATATGACCTACGAAGAAGAACCAATCCGTATCTTAGCTCGTGAAGTGAAAGAATTGAGAAATAAGGAAATTTCGTTAGTGAAAGTGTTATGGCATCGACACGGAGTGGAAGAGGCTACTGGGAGCCTAAAGATTCAATGAAACAGAAATATCTGAATCTACTTAACGGTAAGATTTTTGGGGTTGTCAATTATGTGTGAAAACATGCTTGTATGCGTTTGTAGGACTGACCCAAGTGTGGGTGGCATTTTGGCCTTGCAAATGGCCTATTTTGCATACGTGGCCAAGAGACACGGGCGTGTGTCTCATCCGTGTGGCTCAAGGGCCACTTCGAAGTGTGCCTGAGTAGGTTACACGACCGTGACACACGGGCGTGCTTGGTGGCCGTGGGAACAAGTCAGTAGCTAGCCTAATTTTACACGGCCATGGCACATGGGCGTGTCTTGTGGCCGTGTGGATAAGTCAGTATACATGCTTTGTTTTGGCATGGCCAGGATACATGGGTGTGTCTAGTAGCCGTGGGAGGCACACGGCCTGACTGCACGGGCGTGTGACTTCTGCAGTGTTGAATAAGTTTTAAATTTCTGAGAAAGTCCATATGTGTTCGGTTTAGTCCAGACCCTATTCGAAAGCATGATTATAGTCTCATT
The DNA here is from genome assembly GCA_025698515.1 of Gossypium sturtianum. Lineage (NCBI taxonomy): Eukaryota > Viridiplantae > Streptophyta > Magnoliopsida > Malvales > Malvaceae > Gossypium > Gossypium sturtianum. The sequence goes on from CM046944.1 coordinate 85,197,473, forward strand.
GACCTAGAAAAGGGACATTTTGATTGTGATTGATAATTTGTAATATGAAATGTCTGTAAAAGTTTTCATTTTGTCTGGTGACGCCTTTAACCCTAATCCGACGACGGATGCGGGTTAGGGGTGTTACAAAACCTTTCCATGAACTTGACACCGGGAATGGAAGATGTTTTCCCGTTGCTGCTCATTTTCGAGACTTTGAATACTTAGACTTCTTTTGACAACAAGGAGCTTTCTTACATGCACGGGCATTGATTCCTCCTCTTCGTGGTATGTTGTTTCGGCCTCATTCCCACTCATGCTTCGTTCCATGCCTTTTGTCAAAGAAAATTATAATCCTTACCAAAAACCTTACTTACAAAAACTCACAATTCCACTCGGAAAGAAAAATAAATGTTTTCACTCACACTCGTGTTTGCACTCTTTTTAGGATTTTTCGACTCTCTATTGCACTCACACGCTTATTACCTTTTACCACTCGATCTTTCACTCGTAATTTCGTATTTTGTCTCGTTTAGACTTATTTGCTGCTTTGGGGTCGGTTTAAAAGTGGTTACAAGGGATATATTGTAGTAGGTGTAAGGTAGGCTAAAATAAAAGAAATTTCAGTTTAAGTGTGACGTTGGGGAGGGTAATTGATAGCAAATGATAGAAAATTCAAACTTACTGGATCGGAAATACAAAGATGAATGAATAACTTTCAACACATTGTTTTTAAATCTCGAATTTTTTTTTAATTTCGTATATATATATATTTTTCACTAGTAACTTGTTGAATACAATATGAACACTTGAATAAAAAATACAATTTTTTTTGTTTGAAACTCTTTTTTTACGAACCTATTTCGGGATTTCTACGAAAGTCGGTACTTCTCAATTTAGCAACTCTGATGCCAAATGACGTGATCCGGCTCGGTAGGTTGAGTCGAGTCGACGTAATTGCCTGATCGTCGTTGAAGAAGTATCGTTCGGTTGAACAAATGGTGTATTTTGGCTAAATAAAAGTGGAAGTTGACAAAGAATTAAAAGATAAGTTAGATATGAATGAGGTAGGTTCGGTTTAACAAGAATGAGGCATAGATAATTTGATAGACGGTGGAATGGAAAATAGAACTCAAGCTTCAAGAACGATTCGATACTATAACGAGTATCGGCCTAGGACTTATATCGCTTAAGGTGGTTGGTGATGAAGAAAAGGTGGACCTTGACCCGTTACCTAAAAAGGTGGGAACCAAAGGTATAATTTGATAGATGAACGCCACACCAAAGATGGTGATAAGTTCAGGAAAGAGTTTGAGTTGACGCCACTAGCACGCTAGATAAGTCACTCGAGACTCGTACGAAAATAGAGAGGAAGAAACCTCACAAGAACAATAGTTCATTCAATAAAATGGCAAAAAAGTCCCTAATACATGAAATGAGCAAACAATTTATAGCTTACAAGAGATAGCCGAATGGACAAAATGAACAAGCTTTAAAGCTAAGTAATTCGGCTATGAATGTGCTGGAATAATCTAGAAAATATTCATTAATAAGCTAAGTCTATATTCGACTGAATGGAGCACCAAAAGACAGCTTCTTGATGAAGGAAAGTGACTTGGGTGAAGATGAATGCATAGGAGACCATTAGCCATGTCTAGGTTCGGCTAGGGGCTTTAATGAGGTATTCATGTTGTGGTGTTTGGCCGAAAAGGTGTGTGCGTTAATGAGGGTCTTCAATAGCCATTTGTTGTGTGAACAAGGAGCTTGAGAAGTCTCTTGTGTGTGAACATGACCAGCCAATTGGTCACTAGGTGTGAACACCAAAAGTGAACGGCTTGAAGGTGCTTTAGGGAGGTGGTCGGCCAAACTTGGAAAATTAATGTTGCTAGTGTCTCTTGGCCGAATGGATACCTTGGGAAAGCCAATGAATCAGCCACCACTATTGAATTCGACCTTACATGCATCCTTGCATACTTTGAACACAGCCGTGCATGAACATCATTTAATGCTCCTCTCACATTTGGCTGAACCTACATAGTATATGAACACATTAAACCAATTATAGATTCGGCTGAACATAATCAAAACATCATCTAGACAAATTAAATAACATACTAGGATAAATTAAAACACTTAATTATGGACTAGCTAGTATATTAAATTCGGCTAGCTCAAAAACAAGTGAAAATACTTAATGAGCTGAATTGAGCTAGGGAATTCGGTCTTGAGCTATATCAATTTAATTAAAATGAAAATAATACTTAATTTATTGAAATGATGAAAGGAATGATCTGGAAAGAAACTAAATCAAGCTCAAACGAGCTGAATTAAGCTCAAGTGAGCTGATTTGAGCTAGATGGAGCTCAGGGAGCTAGTGATGAGCTAAGATCAGCTTGCACTAAGATGCAAGAAGCCTTTAATGAGCTGGCCCGAACTTGTCCTTTAACATGGAGCTCGTTTTCATTCAAAAGTTGAGCAAATAAAGTTGAAACAGCTTCTTGAAGGCGCTTAGCTTGAGATCGAGTCATGGGTCCTTTAGGGAGCTCGATGGGATCGGGATTAGAGCTTGTTGAGCTTCGGGGTGTGGTCATGTCATATTCTCATCTGTCCTTAGAGTAACACCCCTAACTTGTCTCTATCGTCAGATTAAGGTTATGGGATGCTACGATGATTAACAAGTCTAATAATAAATCAAACTAGTTCATAGTTCAATTTCATCATCATAAATCAATAGTATGATAGTAAATAAGCTCGATAATATCTTAAAATAGTTCAACAATCAAAATTAAATACCATAAATCATTATCCAATTATTAAACACAACATATATGTGAAAAAAGCATAAATCGAGCCTACGGGACCTTAAGATCAATTTTGAAACTAACAGGGACTAATCTGAAACAAAATAGAAAAATAGGGGAAAAAAACTAAAAACAAGGGTCACACGGCCATGTGACAAAACCTAGGTTATGTGGCTAAAAAATATGGCCGTGTGGCCAAACCGTGTACAGTTCGAAATTAAGGGCACATGGCCATGTCGCGAGGTCATGTACAACTCGACATAGGATCACACGGTTGTGTAACAAACTGATGTTGTGTGTAAAAACCTACACCTAAAAATTAATAAGACACATCCATGTGGGAGGCTGTGTGTGGCACCTGACTGTGTGATAGACCGTGTCCTAGGTCGTGTGTACCTAAAATGACTTCAAAACCAAGCTATTTCAACATCCATATCTTACGATCCAAAACCCATACTATTTCCATCAAATTATACCTATTCAAAACACATCAAAACATGCCAAAATTATGCCAATTCACATTCAACCTAAGTGCCTAACAAATGTGCCATCATTGGTACCGCAATTCAAACATTTAAAATCCAATTCACATACATCATTTCCCAAACCACAAAACATGTATCTATCAAGCATTTCATAACCTTAGACCACAATCAAAATGCGATACCCCAAACCCGACCGGAACGAACCGACTCGAATCCAAAGCGACACATTAGTCACGGAAGTGACTCTCCAACACAAAATCACCCAAAGCACACCCCAACCTTATAACACCTCAATTCTAACTAATAACTATCTAATCTTTTTTTTATTTGTAATTTTTCCTTAATCCATTTATTAATTAAGACAATATTAGCTAAGTTTTATTACCTTAATTCATACATACAACTCTAATTAATCTAATTACAACTAATAAACAACACGTGAATAATAATTTAAACATTCAAAATCATGCTGAATATACAATGGACTTACCTTAGTCACAAAGCTATCCACTCCTGAACAAACTACAATTAAAATGTATTAGTGAAAATATCATTCTTCAATCACCATGTTATCACTTAGCAACAAACAATAATACACTAAAAATTTAACCATAAAATCAAACATTAAAACAAATATAACATCTCAAAATTAATATCCAAATGTAAGTCTCAAACATCCATTACGAGTGTATCAAATTAACCTAATTGAGTGCCACAATGCCCTCTAATGCATCTATAGAAAACTCCTTAATCTATACAATCAAGTAGCCTTAAACGTGGACCAGCTTCTCCCTTGCTCCTCGACTCCCCAAAGCTGGAAAAACTCTACACAAAGCTGTGAGCGTATAAGCTAAAAAAGCTCAATGAATGACCATAAATTCAATAAGTAAATCACACCAAAGAAATACTTAAACCAGGACAAATCATGTATCAAATTTCAAGTATAAGATTCATAATTTCAATTATATTTTTACGCTCAATTATGGCATTCAATTGACTGAAATTTCTAGTAGCAATGCAACATCATAACATCATAATTCGACATGTTATTCCATGAGTAAAAATCAAATTTATTATGGCATATGAAAACATAATATATACAATTATATTGGCAAATGACATCCATGGAAAAATATAAACATGTGATCATGCATTGGATAAACGGATCTCCAATCTCCCAAATATCGAATACAATACTCTGGTTGAGTGGGGCATAGCCACACACTCCCTTATGTCGCCTTGAAATTGCCAATGATTGAGTGGAAAAAAAGGCTCAACACTCCCTTATTCACTCCAACAAAATCAATACTCCTCGAGCCATATGCTCACATATAACACATGTAGTGGTGAGTACTCACAAATCCTATGGCATGCCATCTATATCCAATGGATCCACCATGCAATGTTGCCAATATAACCAAACACACAGGGCATAAACATTCATATTTAAATACTTAATTCAGGATATAAAATTTAATTTAAAGCATGTCACTTAGCAATTTTAACATCCACGTAGCTAAGCTCAATAAGTGTCTTTGTCCATGGATCTAAAACCAACTATAAAATCATCATCAAGTGCTCTAATATACAGTAATCCATGCTCTAATTATTAATCAATACAGTTAAAATCAACCATATCAAACACTCTATTAACAGTTTCCGTAAATCATTTACAAATATGTTTTCATACAATTAAAATCAATTTTAAAATCTAAACCATTTGAAATAAAATTGAATCTCTAGAAACACAATTCAAAACCTCAATTTAGAATTTAAATAGGCATGTTTATCAATTGCCTTTAAAAACCACTCACATTCACACTTTGCTTTTCAAGCCAAAGTGTATCAAGTAGCTGTGGTTGGACATCAATTTTGATTAGCAGTGGCCCCTCCTTGATGTGGATCTTAAATAGAGGTAAAATACATGTTACAAGCTATCATTAACAACAAGAAAATTGAAAAATCATGAACTAGACATATCTGAAATGCCTCTCCAATCTACCGTACTAAAAACTCACGATCTAGCCAAACCACAAATTTTAGCCCCTAAATGACATTCTCTGCACCAAAAATCATTTCTAAACATCATTCCTAATCTATAAACAAAAACCTAAGCATCAATTTCATCAAACAAACCATTTCATAATTTTTCGAAAAATCAACTCATGTTCTTAGTTAAAAAATGGATTTGTCAAAATTTTTCAACCTGTAACAACCTGGTTTAGACCTTAGTCAGAACAGTGGTTTCGAGACCACAAATCCAAGATCGAAATAATATTTTAATATTATTTTCTATGTGTACAGTATGTTAATTAGCCTGTGTGAAATTTCTGTGTGAAAATTTTGTGATCCGTGTGTTTAATTTGCAAAAAGGACTCAATCGCGTAAAATGTAAAATGATGTGTGCTGATTGTTAAGTGTTCAATTTTTGATGTCTTTATAAAGTGAAGCCCTTAAAAGGCAATTAATCCATTATTTGGTAGTGGGGTGGTTGATGGACAAATATGTCCAAAGTTTAATGATTTCATAAGCATTTTATTAAGGGCAAATATGGTATTTGATAATTAAGTTATTTTATAACAAAACAAAACATTGAAATGGCCATTTTCTATCCATCTTTCCATTGAAAAATAGAAAAGAGAATAGCCATTGAAGCTTTTAAAATTTCAGCACTTGTTAAGCTCAATTGAGGTATGATTTTGACTCGGTTTTTGATAAATTCTATGTTTTCGTAATCGTTGCATCGTGCTTTAGCTAACCCATGTCTTAATTTTGTGAGATGATGATGTTTTTGAAATATGCCATTGATGAACTTGTGAGTTGTTGAATGTTTGATGGAAGAAAATGAAAGATATGTGTTTGATTAAGATAGTTTGTCTTTGGAGTTTTGATGAATTTGTGTGTGTTGGGCTAAATTGAGAAAAGTGTAAATTGAGGGACTTAAATGTGAAATAAATGCTATGTGTGGGCTTGTATGAACACAAGGGAAATTTGGCTAAGCTTATGTGAAAGGAAATTATGTGAATATGATGATTTTGTGAATTAGGGACTAAAGTGTCGAAATGTGAAAATGTGAGGGCTATTTTTTAAAATGCCCTAAATATGTGTATTTGGATTAAATTGAATAAATTGGTGATTGAATGGATTGAATTTGAATGTGTATAGACTAAGAAAGGAGAGATTCGGATCCAGATCGCGGCAGAGACAAAGTGCTCGATTAATCGATCGTTTCGATATTTTGACGTCCGAGGTAAGTTCGGACATAATACGTGCATTTAGTTATATTTAATGTTATGAAACGAATGGTATGAAATTATTGAAATGTGAATGCTATGTGAGGGCTCGAGTTATGTGGCACTAAGTGTGCGTATTCAGAAATGTAATCGAGATGATTGGCACTGTGTGTGTGAATTGATATAAGCTTCGACTTTGTAGTTGCCACTGTGTGTACGATACCGATTTAAGATTGGTTTGATATAGATGCACTATGTGTGAGATGCTATTTAAGCTTCGGCTAACTATTTGGGCACTAAGTGTGCGATTGAATCGAAGAAGAGACAAAAGTTGATCGAAATGAAATAGTGAGTATTGAGTAGCAAAAGTAATTGACAACTAAGTGTTGGCTAAGGTACGTTCAGAACCTATGTGGTGGATGAAACAATGAATGAGTCATGGAAGGTTGAATGAACATATTAGTTTTAGATGGTTTGATATATATGATTGTGAAATAATCTATGTGATGGTTGGTTTTTGTATAAAGTATTATGTTATGAACTTACTAAGCTTTTGAAAGCTTACTGTGTGGTTGTTTCTCTGTTTTACAGTGTCAGTAAAGCTAGCTCGGATCTGGGAATCGTCAGCATCTCTATCACACTATCGGCAATCTATTTTGGTATTTTTGGAAAGATGTATATAGTTGAAATATGGCATGTATAAGCTAGAAGTTATGATATGTCTTGAAATGTTTGATCCTTGCCATGTGATTTGGCTTGGAAGTTGAATGATGTTGAACTTATGAATGAGCTATGAATATGGTATATTTCATGATTATGTGGTTGATGAAAGATGTGGTTGAAGATGAATTATGATATGGATTACATTATGTTTGATATATATAAATATTTTGGGATGTATAATTTTTTACTTTGAATGGACTCATTTGTGATGATAATAGGTATGGAAGTAGATGGCTTTGTTGATGATTAATTGATAAATGAAATGGCATGTTTGAATGCATTTAGAAGCATGAATTGATATTGTATTGAAGCTTGTTCGTTGACCCTTGTGTGGGTAGCAAATTGGCCTTGCAAATGGCCTATTTTGCATACATGACCAAGAGACACGGGCGTGTGTCTCTGCCGTGTGGTTTAAGGATCACTTCTAGGTGTGTCTGGACAGGTCACACGGTCGAGGCCCACGGGCGTGCCTGGTGGCTGTGTGAATAAGTCAATAGCTAGCCTAATTGCACACGGCCATGGTACACGGGCGTGTCTAGTGACCGTGGGGATAAGTCAGTATGTATGCTCTGTTGTGACACGGCCTGGACACATGGGTGTGTCTGGAAGCCGTGTGAGGCACACAGCTTGATTGCACGGGTGTGTGACGTCAACAGTATTGAAGAATGTTTGAAATTTTGAAAATTTTCATAAGTGTTCGGTTTAGTCCCGACCTCTTTCTAACACAAGTATAAGGTCTCGTAGACCTAGATAAGGGACTATATGATCGTATTTGAGTATGTTTAATTGATGATTGACTTTGTGTCGTGAAATTGATATGAAAGGTTTCGATTGTCTAGTAATGCCTCTTAACCCTATTCTGACGATGGTTTCGAGTTAGGGGTGTTACAATTTTATTGGTATCAGAGGTACAGTTTAGTCGATTCTCGGACTAACGTAGCGCGTGTGAGTCTAGCTATACATGCCATATATGAAATTGCGATAGTGTGATGAATCCTGACAATTATAAATGTGTTTTCGTATAGCAAATGGATCTCGATCGAGCAGTTGCTGACGATGTAGAGAGTAATGCGCTTGCTCCCACTCAAGGGACAGCGCCGGCCACATCTAGGCCGAATGATAGTAGTGAGGGAGGAGAGGCTAAGAAAGCCTTCTTTCGAATGATGTGTGAGTGGTTTTCAGAGTTCGTTAAAACGAATCCGGCTGCTCCACAACCTCCACCCCCACAAGTACCTGTTGTGCCACAAGTTATAGATCCGATCAGATTAAACAAACCTTATATGGATAAGATCCGGAAGTATGGGTTCGAAGAGTTTAGGGCCACAGCTGATGATGATGCTAAGCGAGCCGAGTTTTGGCTCGAGAATACAATTCGGGTATTCGATGAGATGTCGTTGACTCCTGATGAGTGTATCAAGTGTGCAGTTTCTTTATTGAGGGATACAGCTTATAACTGGTGGAAGACGTTGACATCCGTGGTTCCGAGAGAGAGAATCACCTAGGATTTCTTTCAAGTTGAGTTAAGAAAGAAGTATATCAGTCAACGATTCATTGATCAGAAACGTAAAGAGTTTCTAGAGCTGAAATAGGGCCGTTTGTCAGTTACTGAGTATGAACGAGAATTTCTGAGGTTGAGCCAGTATGCACGGGAATGTGTTTCGATCGAAGCTACTATGTGTAAATGCTTAATAGAAGGGCTGAATGAGGTTATTAAGTTGTTGGTTGGGATACTTGACATAAATGAATTTGTTGTGTTAGTCGAAAGAGCATGCAAAGCCGGGGAGCTCAGTAAAGAAAAAAAGAAAGCTAATGCTGAAGCTCGTGATGAAAGAAAAAGATTGATGAATAAGTCGTCTCAACCTTCAACAAAGAGATTCAGAGATGCAAGCAACCGATTAAATGCTTCATTTGGACATACGAGTAGAGATCGTGTGAGACTAAGTGTTGGTCCGAGAACTCAAGCTCCAATGGAATCAAATGTTGATAGTGTCAAAAGTAACAAACCTGAGTGTAGACAGTGTGGAAGACGACATGTAGGAGAATGCTGGGGCAAGTACAACAATAGAGTTTGCTATAAATGTGGATCACGAGACCTTAGCTGAAGAAGAAAATGTTCAGAATGTGAGATCAAGTAACACGATGGCTAGGGGTAGACCACCCAGAAACACCAGAAATGTGAGTGGAGGCCAGAAAGGGACTACCGATACAGCTGTGAGATCGGAGGCGAGAGCACCTGCCAGAGCCTATGCTATACGAGCACGAGAATAAGCGTCATCTCCAGACGTCATCACTGGTACTTTCACTCTATTTGATACTGATGTGATTGCATTGACAGATCCAGGATCTACTCATTCATATGTGTGTGTGAATCTAGTATCAAGTAAGACTCTACTTGTTGAGTCTACTGAATTTGTGATTAGAGTATCGAACCCCTTAGGTAAGTGTGTTTGGGTGGATAAGGTGTGCAAGAACTGTCCGTTGATGTTTCTGAATGTTTTTTTTTCCAGCTAATTTGATGTTGCTACCATTTGATGATTTCGATATAATTCTGGGTATGGATTGGCTCACTTTGCATAATGCTATTGTGAACTGTAAAAGAAAGAGTATTGATTTGAGAAGTCAGAATGGTGAGATGGTTCGAATTGAATCCAGTGATATGAAAGTGTTACCAGCTGTTGTATCTGCGATGAAAGCTTTGAACTATATGAGAAAGGGTTGTGAAGCCTATCTAGCATATGTGATTGATACAAAAGTGTCAGAAAATAAAGTTGAATCTGTGCCTTTGGTTAGTGAGTTCCCTGATGTGTTTCCTGAAGAATTGCCGGGATTGCCTTCGATACGTGAAGTTGAATCTATTGCCTGGTACGACACCTATTTCAATAGATCCGTATAGAATGGCACCAACAGAGTTGAAAAAGTTTGTAACACCCCGAACCCGGCCTAGACGTTACGACCAGATCTGGTATGTTCCAGGGAAAAAGTTATTCAAAAAGGGTTTCGAAACTTTGAAGAGATACTGTAAGTTTAAAAACTTTTCATTTGGTTGATGTTTTGGAAACAGTTGTTTGAGGTTTAAGGAAAAGGGAAAACAAAATGTTGAATTAAGTTAATCATGTACTGGTTGTCATTATTGGCATTTGAGAGAAAACGAATGCTTTATGTTGCTTAAGTTTTGAAAACTCCATCTTAATTATCAGGTTTTTAAACATACAATGATGTCATATCGTAATTAGATAATAAATAAGGAAAACCAATTATTAAACTAAGAAGGCCTTATTACATAATAAAATCCCCAATAAAAAAAATAATTTGTAAAAGAAAACGAGTTTACGAAAGAAATGTTTTATGGTCTCCACGAGTCTGCCTCGGCTCCCAGATCCACAATCTACTGATTACCTGCAACATAAGAAAAAGGGGTGAGTCACCAAGACTCAGTGTCTAAATCCCCTATATCACATAAACGGCCCATGGCCCACAACTGTATATTGGGCCTTAGCCCACTCAAGATGGCATACGAAAGAATTGAATGCAATATGTTCCAGCCCAACCTAATTTTTCCATCCTCTACATGCCACCCGTACCAGCCCATCACACCGTGGGGATTTCTACAATCAACCCTCCATCCGCTACACGCCTTATATGTGGCAACAGGCCACTCGTGGTACCGCACCAGCGTGATACGGCATCACCGTGTAGCGAGTCACTATTAACATACGTGGGGCCAACCCACCGTGGTATCAAACCACCGTGACAATCCCTGATGTATATATATGTGGGGCCAACCCACTATGGTACCAAACCACTGGGACGAGTCACTAAATCGTATATACGTGGTGTTAAACCACCGTGGCACCAAGCCACCGAGACATGGTCACTGAATCAGTTATACGTGGGGCCAACCCACTCGTGGTACCAAACCACCGTGACAATCTCTAATTCTTCCCCTTTCACATCATAATCCAAGCCCATGCATAACATACATATCAAAATGAATGCAACATGTTATCAAGCAAAGTAATAGATTACCACATACATCCATACTTCTAAAGAGAACGTTAAAGTCACGTACCTAGCATCCCTAGCCTTGCCCACAAGGGTATTACGACTGTCTACATAGTCTTTCTAGCTTTTCAGCCCAAACAATTAGTAGTACAAATAAATAATAGAGTGTGAAGTTTTACACACCTGATAACACGCAATACTATGCTTTCTATGTCGACAATATTGTTAGCAGGAATGACTGCTATTTGCCTACTATTCTGTTCTGAAGCCGGTCCACAACCCGGTGGCCAATCTCTAACAGCAGACACCGCGCGTTTTTTGAACTTAGGGGCTGGGACTACGGGTCCAACCCCTTCCTTCGTTTGGCTGGCATTTGAATCCATGAAACGATCTTGGTCAGAAGATACTATAATGAAACAACAGTTGTTTAACAAAACAATGGGTTAAGGTCAATGAATAACGAAAGGAGAACCCGATCGAATAACTAGAGAGAAAACCCTTACCTTGAGATCCCGAATAGAGAGACTGGTTCTCAGGCTTGGAATTCAAATGATTCGGCTAGCAAAGTTTCCCAGAATAGGCGGCCCCAAAGAGGAAAGAAGATAAAAGAGTATGAGTCAAAACAATAGCATCACCAAGCCAATTAGCCATTCGGCTTTGGCTACTAAAAATCGAAAGAAGAACAGGAAAAAATGACAGCGTCCCTCTTACCTTAACAACTCAAATCGATGAGAGATCCGAAGCAGATTCCTATCACCTTGTTCCACAGTACTCGGCTAACAGGCAGAGAGGGAAAAACCGGGTTTGGTCATCAACAAGGCAGATTCGGCCGTACCAAGAAAAGAGAGAATAGCGGGATTATACATGGGAAAAACGAAAGAGGAAACTTACCTTAACACAAAGGCGAATACCACACAAGAAGATTCAGCTCAAAGATGGTATCTCTCCAAGAGAAGAAGAACAATTAAGAGAAATATGGAATATGAAAAAGAGAAAAGAGAGACTAATGGATGTTTCGGCTTTTAGTGGAAATAAGAATGGATGAGAGAATGAATGATTGCCGAAAAGGTGAGAGTCCCAAAGTGATTTCGGTCAAGAGAAAAGAAGTGGAAGAAACCTCGAATGGTAGAAAAGAGAGACGATATGGGGAAGAAGGTTTAGCCAGGTGATTCAGCAATGACCCAAAGAAAATGGAAAAGCAATCTAAAACAAACCTAAAAGAAGAAAACTCAAGCACCTATTTGGAAACAAAAATTCGGCATCTACAATCCCCAAAACCGAAATGCACTTACAAGAGAACCGAAATGCCTTATGACCCTAATAGATTTTCGGCACACCCACTACAAACCAAAACTGATTCCTTCCTCCTCCCTCAAGCATCCAAAATTCGGCAACTACCTTCACCAATCCTGAATCCCATACTTTCCTCCTAAAATCACTCTTGTTCACTCATTCAAAGTAGTTTGAATAATTCAAACTCCCTCTTCCTCTCCTGGCCACATATTCAAAATGTTTGACCCAATCAACACTCCCCCCCTTGAAGTGTCCTAGCCGAACTCAACCTCCTCCCTTCCAAACGCCAAAAGAATTCCAAAAAGAAAATTGTGCGACTCGAACCTGCTCCTACACTGCTTCCCTGTGGCGTCACCTACCAACACTTTAAGTAGCATCTCCTTGCCACTTTGCCACTTCAATTCTTGTGTCAACAAACACTAGCAATAACCCTTAAGTCCTGCCTCAGTCAGCTCTCCCCTAAAAGTGCCCAAAAAGAAAATTTTGGCCAAGGCTTCAGTTTAACCCCGAGCCTTCCCTGGACCCCCAAACACACCAAATTAACACACAGAGCATAGCATACACACACAACACACATTAAATGCAAAAACCCCAAAATTCAGGATGTTACAGAGTTAAAGTCACAGTTGCAAGAGTTGACTGACAGAGGGTTCGCAAGACCGAGTTTTTCACCGTGGGGTGCTCCCGTTCCGTTTGTGAAAAGGAATGACGGCACTATGAGGATGTGTATTAATTACAAGCAGTTGAATAAAGTGATGATCAAGAAAAAATATCCGTTGCCTCGTATCGATGATTTGTTTGATCAGTTGAGAGGAGCTACAGTGTTTTCTAAGATAGATTTGAGATCGGGCTACTATCAGTTGAGAGTTAAAGAATCCGATGTGTCAAAAACTGCTTTTAGAACGAGGTACGAACATTATGAATTCTTAGTGATGCCTTTTGGACTAACAAATGCTCCTCCAGTGTTTATGGATCTGATGATTTAGATATTCAGATCGTATTTGGATTGTTTTGTTTTGGGGTTCATTGATGATATTTTGATCTACTCATTTGATGAGACCTAACATACCGAGCATTTGAGAATTGTACTACAAACTCTGCATGAGAAACAATTGTATGCTAAGTTTAGCAAATGTGAATTTTGGTTGCGTGAGGTTGGTTTTCTGGGGCATATTGTGTCAGCTGCAGAAATACGGGTTGATCTGAGTAAAATCTCTGCTATATTAGAATGGAAGCCTCCAAGAAATATGTCTGAAGTCCGTTGTTTTCTGGGACTAGCGGGATATTATAGACAGTTTGTGAAAGACTTCTCGATGATTTCGACTCCGTTGACGAAGTTGCTACAGAAAGATGTTAAATTCGTGTGAACAGAAAAATGCCAACAGAGTTTTGAGCAGTTGAAAGCATTGTTGACGAAAGCGCCAGTGTTAGTTCAACCTGAATGGAGTAAAAAAATCATAGTTTATAGTGATGCATCGTTTAATGTTTTGGGCTGTGTGCTGATGCCAGAGGGTAAAGTCATTGCTTACGCTTCGAGGCAGTTAAAGCCACATGAAAAGAATTATCCAACGCATGATCTTGAATTTGCCGCAATTGTGTTTGCGTTAAAGATTTGGCGTCACTACCTATTTTGTGAGAAATGTAACATTTATATCGATCACAAGAGTTTGAAATACTTGATGACTCAGAAAGAATTGAATTTGCAACAGAGAAGATGGTTAGATTGTTGAAAGATTATGAACATGTGATTATTATCATCCGGGCAAAGTTAATGTTGTTGCTGATGCCTTGAGTCGAAAGTCTTTATGTGCTTTACGAGCTATGAATTCTCAGATAGATCTGTGTGATTATGGTTTATTTTTGGCTGAGTTGAAAGTGAGACTGATGTTTGTACATCAGATTCGTGATGCCTAGAAAAGTGATGATGAGATAATAGCAAAACGAGCTCAATGTGATTTGTATTCGGATTTAGAATTTCGAGTGGATAGTAATGATTGTTTGAGATTTAGAGATCGGATTTGTGTTTCAAAGAATTTAGAGTTGATTCAGTTAATTTTGAATGAAGCTCATAATAGTCATTTGACTGTTCACTCGGGGAGTACAAAAATGTATAATGATTTGAAACAGTTTTATTGGTGGCATGGTATGAAACGGGACATCTCTGACTTTGTGTCGAAATGTTTAGTTTGTCAGCAAGTTAAAGCTGAACATCAAGTCCCGTCCGGTTTGTTATAGCCGATCATGATTCCTGAGTGGAAATGGGAGAGAATTATGATGGACTTTGTGTCGGGATTGCCTTTATCTCCGGGAAAGAAAGATATAATCTGGGTGATAGTTGATAGATTGACGAAATCAGCTCATTTCGTTCCGGTGAGAACAGATTATTCACTCGATAGATTGGCTGAATTGTACATTGCTGAGATTGTGAGATTGCACGGAGTGCCACTATCTATAGTGTCTGATAGAGATCCAAGATTTACCTCGCGATTTTGGAAGAAATTGCAAGAGGCTTTAGGCACAAAATTGCATTTCAGTACTGCATTTCATCCGCAAACGGATGGTCAGTCTGAGGGAATCATTCAGATTCTCGAAGATATGTTGAGATGCTGTATACTTGAATTTGAGAGTTCGTGGGAAAAGCAATTGCCATTGATTGAGTTTGCTTACAACAACAATTTTAAATCTAGCATTAAAATGGCACCGTATGAGGCTCTTTACGGTTGAAAATGCCGAAATCCATTGTATTGGACTGAGGTGAGTGAGAACAAGATTCACGGGGTTGATATAATAAAAGAGACTGAGCAGAAAGTGAAAGTGATTTGAGATAGTTTGAAAGTGGCCTCAGATCGTCAGAATTCTTATGCAAACTTGAAACGGAAGGATATCAAATTTGAAGTTGGTAATAAAGTGTTTTTAAAAGTGTCTCCATGGAAAAAGATACTTCGATTTGGCCAGAAAGGCAAGTTGAGTCCGAGGCTCATTGGGCCATATGAGATCATTGAACGAGTTGGGCCGGTTGCTTATAGATTGATGCTGCCACATGAGTTAGAAAAGATTCATAATGTGTTTCATGTGTCGATGCTTCGATGGTACAGATCTGATCTGTCTCATGTAATTGCTCCTACTGAGGTTGAAATTCAGTCAGATTTGTCATATAGTGAAGAACCGATTTGAATCTTGGCACGAGAAATCAAAGAGTTGAGAAATAAGAAAATCTCTTTAGTGAAAGTGTTTTGGAACAAACATGGAGTAGAAGAGGCTACGTGGGAGCCTAAGAATGTTATGAGAGAGCAATATCCACATCTATTCACCGGTAAGATTTTCGGGGACGAAAATCCCTAAGGGGGAGAGCTGTAACAGCCTGGCTTAGACCTTAGTCGGAACAGTGGTTTCGATACCACAAATCCAAGATCAAAATAATATTTTAATCTTATTTTCTGTGTGTACAGTATGTGAATTATTCTGTGTGAAAATTTTGTGATCTGTGTGTTTAATTTGCAAAAAGGACTCAATCACGTAAAATGTAAAATGCTGTGTACTGATTGTTAAGTGTTCAATTATTGATGTCTTTATAAAGTGAAGCCCTTAAAAGGAAATTAATCCGTTATTTGGTAGTGGGGTGGTTGATGGACAAATATGTCCATAGTTTAATGATTTCATAAGCATTTTATTAAGGGCAAATATGGTATTTGATAATTAAGTTATTTTATAACAAAACAAAACATTGAAATGGCCATTTTCTATCCATCTTTCCACCGAAAAATAGAAAAGAGAATAGCCATTGAAGCTTTTGAAATTTTGGCACTTGTTAAGCTCAGTTGAGGTGTGATTTTGACTCGATTTTTGATAAATTCTACATTTTCGTAATCGTTGCTTTGTGCTTTAGCTAACCCATGTCTTAATTTTGTGAGATTATGATGTTTTTGAAGTATGCCATTGATGAACTTGTGAGTTCTTGAATGTTTGGTGGAAGAAAATGAAAGATATGTGTTTGATTAAGATAGTTTGTCTTTGGAGTTTTGATGAATTTGTGTGTGTTGGGCTAAATTGAGAAAGTGTAAATTGAGGGACTAAAATGTGAAATAAATGCTATGTGTGGGCTTGTATGAACACAAGGGAAATTCGGCTAAGCTTATGTGAAAGGAAATTATGTGAATTTGATGATTTTATGAATTAGGGACTAAAGTGTCGAAATGTAAAAATGTGAGGGCTATTTTGTAAAATGCCCTAAATATGTGTGTTTGGATTAAATTGAATAAATTGGTGATTGAATGGATTGAATTTGAATGTGTATAGACTAAGAAAGGAGAGGTTCGGATCGAGATCGAGGCAAAGACAAAGTGCTCGATTAATCGACAGTTTCAATATTTTGACGTCCGAGGTAAGTTCGAACATAATACGTGCATTTAGTTATGTTTAATGTTATGAAACAAATGGTATGAAATTATTGAAATGTGAATGCTCTATGAGGGCTCTAGTTATGTGGCAGTAAGTCTGCGTATTTGGAAATGTGATCGAGATGATTGGCACTGTGTGTGCGAATTGATATAAGCTTTGACTTTGTGGTTGGCTCTGTGTGTGCGATACCGATTTAAGATGGGTTTGATATAGATGCACTATGTATGCAATGCTATTTAAGCTTCGGCTAACTATTTGGGCACTAAGTGTGCGATTGAATCGAAGAAGAGACAAAAGTTGATCGAAATGAAATAGTGAGTACTGAGTCGCAAAAGTAATTGACAACTAAGTGTTGGCTAAGGTACGTTCGAAACCTATGTGGTGGATGAAACTATGAATGAGTCATGGAAGGTTGAATGAACATATTAGTTTTAGATGGTTTGATATATATGATTGTGAAATAATCTATGTGATGGTTGGTTTTTGTATAAAGTATTATGTTACGAACTTACTAAGCTTTTGAAAGCTTACTGTGTAATTGTTTCTCTATTTTACAGTGTCAGTAAAGCTAACTCGGATCTGGGAATTGTCAGCATCTCTATCACACTATCGGCAAGCTATTTTGGTATTTTTGGAAAGATGTATATAGTTGAAATATGGGATGTATAGGCTAGAAGTTATGATATGTCTTGAAATGTTTGATCCTTGCCATGTGATTTGGCTTGGAAGTTGAATGATGTTGAACTTATGAATGAGCTATGAATATGGTATATTTCATGATTATGTGGTTGATGAAAGATGTGGTTGAAGATGAATTATGATATGGATTACATTATGTTTGATATATATAAATATTTTGGGATGTATAATTGTTACTTTGAATGGACTCATTTGTGATGATAATAGGTATGGAAGTAGATGGCTTTGTTGATGATTAATTGATGAATGAAATGGCATGTTTGAATGCATTTAGAAGCATGAATTGATATTGTATTGAAGCTTGTTGGTTGACCCTTGTGTGGGTAGCAAATTGGCCTTGCAAATGGCCTATTTTGCATACATGGCCTAGGGACACGGGCGTGTGTCTCTGCCGTGTGGTTTAAGGATCACTTCTAGGTGTGTCTGGACAGGTCACACGGTCGAGGCCCACGGGCGTGCCTGGTGGCCGTGTGAATAAGTCAGTAGCTAGCCTAATTGCACACGGCCATGGTACACGGGCGTGTCTAGTGACCGTGGGGATAAGTCAGTATGTATGCTCTGTTGTGACACGACCTGGACACATGGATGTGTCTGGTAGCCGTGTGAGGCACACGGCCTGATTACATGGGCGTGTCAGTATTGAAGAATGTTTAGTCCCGACCTCTTTCTAACACGAGTATAAGGTCTCGTAGACCTAGATAAGGGACTATATGATCGTATTTGAGTAAGTTTAGTTGATGATTGACTTTGTGTCGTGAAATGGATGTGAAAGGTTCCGATTGTCTGGTAATGCCTCTTAACCCTATTCTGGCGACGGTTTCGGGTTAGGGGTGTTACACAACCAAACGAGTTTGCTCTTTTGTTTTCTGATAAAAAGACCTCTTAATAAACATTATTTGAGCTTAAATATTTATTTAAACTTGGATTCCAACTCAAAACCATGAATTCACCATTGATGAATCTCATGTTCAGGAGTTAAGAGGTCAAGATTTGAAAAACCATTTTATTCAATTTAGATTGAAAATAATGATTAAAAACAACCTTAAAATGAATTTAAAGTTGATAAAATACCTTCAATCGATTTGGAATCACCAATAT
Source organism: Gossypium sturtianum (assembly GCA_025698515.1). Taxonomy (NCBI): domain Eukaryota; kingdom Viridiplantae; phylum Streptophyta; class Magnoliopsida; order Malvales; family Malvaceae; genus Gossypium; species Gossypium sturtianum. Next base: position 85,216,184 of record CM046944.1, read on the forward strand.
TGAAGATTGGATCAAGATCTTTGAAGAACTCGGATGAGTTTTTTCTCAACTTTGGAAATCTTTTCTAGAGAATTTTGAGAGAATAAAAGATGAGATCTAATATTTTATATGTGGACTTTAAAAATGAAAAAGAAAAATGAGAGAAAATGCTTAGAAATCGGGTGAGAATTGTGTGTGAAGTGAGGAGGCTATAGCGTTTTTGAACTAAAGAACCCCTACCTGATTTCCAAAAATTAGGGAAATTGCCGTCAGGGCACTCCCACAATTCCCTTGTTTTACTAAGTAATCTTTTCTCTCCAAAATTCTAAAAATATGGGTAATTTACCATAGAACCACTCAAATATTTCCCTTGTTTTGCAAAATAGTCCTATGTAATTAATATTTTAAATTCTCTCAATTAAACCCCCATTTTAATTTATTTTTCAATTCTAATTTGACTCAAACCATTTATTTTATCAAAAAATTATTTAAAACTATAAAATTAATTTTTCTAAAAATATTTTTATTTTTTGGAATATTATTTTTCTATTTTTAAATGAAATTAAGCTAACTAAAAATTTACTAATAAACCCTACTAACTCCTAATTTTCACTCAGAACCCGGTAAACATACCCGAAACTACTAGACCTATTTTTAGGGCCTTACATAAAACCGAACTTGTAAATGCATGAATCATACCACTTATATACATATGGTAAAAAAATACCAAAAGAGCCAAATAAACACAACCACAACATCACATAACAAAGCATGAACCAACATGTCTAATAACAAGTGAATTTAAACTCCTAGTACATGCCACTTATAACCTAAATCAAAATAATCACAATTTATACCAAGCCATTGAACGTATAGTGTGAACTAGGACTTGAACTTCCAACCAACATAAACTTTTGATGATCTACAAGAAATCAAACACAAGGCATGTAAGCAAATCTTTTCTTAGTAAGTTCATATTAAACTTAAACTTTAACTTATCATAAAGGTTGCAACTTAAACAATTTGCATTTAAATTCATAAGCAAGGTCATGAGTTCATTATTAACCTTTACATATCACAAGTCTCACAAGGTTAGTAAGTTCACATATCCGAAACTTATAACCTTATCATGTTATAAAACATATACAAGTAAAAACATTACATATAACATTCATTCAGCATTTATTCAATTAACATTTCACATTTCCATTTCAAGTGTTCATTTTAAATGTCCCTTTTTACATATCTATCTATATAATTCATATAATCATTCAGTATATCTATTCTCATATAACTAATTCATACAATCACTTCATATATTCATTTTAGATAACCATTTCGAATAACCATCTCATATAACCATTTATATTGCACATTTACAATCCAATACTTATTACTTGATAAACAATTATTCAGGGATGCCATAGCATCTTTCAGCCACAATCTTATTTATCTCCGACATAATTCCATTGTGTATTTCAACTATGGTCTTATTCGTTTCCAGTGTAGTGCCATAGTGTCTTTCAACTATGGTCTTATTCATTTTCGGTATAGTGCCATAATGTCTTTCAACTATGGTCTTATTCATTTCTAGTATAGTGCCATAGTGCCTTTCACTTATGGTCTTATTCGTTTTTCAATCCAATAAATTCGATCACCACATACATAATTAGATATTAAATTACCAAAACAACAACTAATTAATTTAACCAATTTATGAGCTTACCTAATATCAATATCTACAAACACTTCAACGACGATTACTCCACGACTTTTCCTTTCCCGCGATTATTAACCAAATGATCCATTTCTTGATCTAAATATAATAATTTTATTCAATTAACCAATTTAAATATCATAAAATATTGGATTTCATATATTTGACCCTTAATCATCATTTTACACTTTTACCCTAAACTTTTACTTTTTATTCAATTTAATCCCTAAACCTGAAACTTTCAATTCAATCATAAATTAGTCCAAAAAAAGGCCAGCCAAATTTTCTATAATTCCCATACAGCCCATATTCATCATACTTTTACAAGAATTTCATATATTTTTACTATTTTAATAATTTAGTCCTTAAATTATAAAATTAACCAAAACCACTTTATAGAATAGTTGTAACACCCTAAACCCGGCCTAGACATCCAGTCCAAGTCCAGAGAGTTACATCATTGGTACTGAAAAACCACATATATATATCACAATAAAACTAAACCACATGTTGCATAATATTCAACACAAAGAGCAGTTAAATATATAATCTTCCAAAAGTCATATTATCATAGTTTACCAAAATTCCTAAAGTAGTATTTAAACGAAAGATAAAAGCTTGACCGAGCTCCCGTAGCGCTGACCCTTTCAAGATTGTGAACCACCTAAAATCCAATCAGTAAATAAATGATTCGTGAACTCAGTTATTAAAAGGTGTTCATTCAAGTGAAATACAATTGAAAAACTATTCTCAAATCCAAAAATTCGATTAAGCAACAAAAGTCATTCCAGTCTAGGTACAGTATAGTTCAGTTACAGAAGCAGAAGCAATTTCAGTTTCAGTTACATAACATATCAGTTTCGTATGCAAGTTTCCTTACCCCAACCGCTACACACCATCTTCGACCACCCCAACATACCATTAAGGGCGTTCAATGGCCGTCCAACCCTACACACCATAAAGTGTTTATCTGACACGTTTACAGATATGCTACTTAGCTCCTAAATCAAAATGCGACAAAGTGCTAGATTCAGAGTTATCAGTATTGTGGCTTAGCCACTAGTTCAGAGCAGAATACTTCCTTCTTCATGATATCCCAACCCATGCATATGTAGTGTACAAATATCCACAATAACAGAGTAGAGTTCAATATCAGAAATAGCTATCATAGTACACATACAGATATGTTATACATATGTCAATTATAGAGCATCAGAGACCCTCATACAATTGAATTCAGTTCATAAATACATGGAGGAGGACGAGATTAGTGTCAGCCACACACATGGCTTATGAAAAACAAGATTTAGACCCGATTTATATCCCACACGGCCTGGACACACACCCGTGTCCTTGCCCGTGTGGTTCACACGGCCAGGACACATGCCTGTGTCCTTTGCCCGTGTGGTTCCACAACATAGACAGTGAGTTACACGACCTGGGCACACGCCAGTGTCCCTATCCATGTGGTCCTAAGTCACAAATTGTGAGTTACACGGCCTAGACACACACTCGTGTGTACTGCCCGTGTGAACCCTGCACTAACATGGCCACATACGACTGGACACACATCAGTGTGCCTTGCCCGTGTGGCCCCAAATTGATGAACAGTGAGTTACACGGCCACCCACACAGCTTGTCACACAGTAGTGCAGCTCACACAGACTGGGCAAACACTCATGTCCCTGGCCGTGTGGCATCGATAGACATGTTTTATGGCAACCGAAATTCGTGAAAAATGAAGTTTTTGGCATGCACCTGAAATAGTTTTGATCCGAAAACAGCATAGGAAGACTACAAAACCTAACACGACCATCCAATAATTAATTACACCATCGATTTCAATGTTTTACTAAAATCAACTTGCCGTCAAGATTATAACACCCCAAACTCATCCTAGAAGTTAGGCCCGAATCTGGCGTGTCACATTGAAGTGTTTTTGCGAAAACCTTGTTTTCATTGAAAACCCTTCTAGAGAAAAGTTAAGTAAAATCCAGTTTGCTTTCAAAACGAGGTGTAGCCAAAAACCATTTCCTTGTTACTAAGTAAAAATTTCCCTTGACAGCGGAAGCTCGTTCTTAAAACACAATTATTTTCAAAAACCTTGAAATACGTTTAAAAGAAATAAATCCAGGTTCCGTTTCAAAATTTTAGTGCATAGTGAAAGTAATGGAGTAATAACTAGAGGGAAAGCCTTATACAATCCGAAAAAAATTAACTTAAAATAAATAACTTAAAATCCAGAATTTAGATATTAAGAAAGCAAGTCTAATCATCTTGCAAGTTGGCCACCCTCGAGTCCTCCATCCGTCGAACCGCCACCGAGGATCACTGAGAAATATAAAGAGGAGTGAGTTTTGAAAACTCGGTGTGTACGAACCTCGTCAAACAAATAGCATACATATCATATTATTAACATCATAATATCATACATGGAATGCTGTGCAAACCCTCCCTAAATAATCCATCCGGTACACTTCGTCTCCGTCCAACCGAAACACATCTGTGGGGGTTTCTAAATCAACCCACCCATCGGATACACTTCAAGGGTAGCCCAATTGCGGTACTACCTAACGTTACAGCAAAGCTGCCAATCAAATATTGGGCTTAAAAAGCCATCGGTGGAACCACGATCGTCAAGCAACCATGCGATCCTCATATACTTCCTCCGTTCCATAATTCCCAACCCATATGCAACCTAAACAACATATCATATGAATGCAACAAATGTACATGTAACATCCATAAATCTTACATTCAACACATAAGGCATTTTAGTCATTTTCGCCCTTAGGGGCATTTCGGTCATTTCTCATTGTTATGGGTCTATTACTTACCTTAGCCCGTTATCAAGTCCTCGTTGGCTAAAGTGAACAGATACTATGCACCAGGTAGGATTCCAGAGAAGAGGAGGTGAGTCATTAAGACCGCTTAAGTACCAAGCTCTCTCTAGATCCAATCCTAGACATGCATATACCCATTGCCACACCTTAACCTTATGACTTGTCCATGGTCACAATTAGTTAATAGTTTTAGCTTTATGTAAGGCTAAGAAATTTACCAAATATTAAGCCCAAGACCCCTTAAAAAGCCAAACAAATTCACATACGTTTATATGGCCCACCAGGCCCAATCTCATTCGTATGGCCCAATAGGCCCAATTCTTCTAGGCCCAAAAATTCAGGGCGTTACAACTCTACCCCCTAAAAAAATTTTGTCCTCAAAATTTCCAACTAACTATTAATCGCACCGCTCAAGTCACACCACTATGCTTTCGCTGCGTACACTGATTTTAATAACACTAACACACTTTAACTCTAATTGAACCCTCTTACACTTACCCGAAAAAATACCCTACCCACTGGAGCAGATAAACATTACACGCATACAGTTTCTATACCCAAAATATCGTATCCACACAAAACATACCCGTCATCACATTTGGGCATCCCTGTCTTCCCGGCAAACTAGGAATTTTATGAAATTTTAGTTAGTTTTAGTAATTAAGCCGATGTTTTATGATATTATTAAGTAAAGAGGTTGTTTTCGCAAATCCTCTACAGTTTCAAGTTCCTACGGGCTTTAGTTTCACTCTAACTAAAAAGCTTTAGCATAATCATCTAAAGTATCCCACTAACTATCTAGAGTATATCAAGTTAAACAAGCTTAATAATAAGAGAACTTACTTGGTTCGACGTCAGAGACTCGATGTGCCACATCACAAGAATTTCCAAAACATTTCGATCCAATACGAAAATAGTTTTTTTTCTTTTTTTTGTTTTAAAACCCAAGTAATAAGGCCCATTTCACAGCTCGAGCTTTGCAACTAGGCTCTGATACCACTAAATGTAACACTCCAAACCCGGCCTAGAAGTTAGGCCCAAATCTATCGTGTCACATTCAAGTGTTTTTGCGAAAACCTTGTTTTTATTGAAAACCCTTCTAAAGAAAAGTTAAGTAAAATCCGGTTTGCTTTCAAAACGAGGTGTAGCCAAAAAACATTTCCTTGTTACTAAGTAAAAATTTCCTTTGACAGCGAAAGCTCGTTCTTAAAACACAATTATTTTCAAAAACCTTGAAAAACGTTTAAAAGAAATAAATCCAGGTTCCGTTTCAAAAATTTAGTGCATAGTGAAAGTAATGGAATAATAACTAGAGGGAAAGCCTTATACAATCTGAAATAAATTAACTTAAAATAAATAACTTAAAATCAAGAATTTAGATATTAAGAAAACAAGTCTAATTGTCTTGCTAGTTGGCCAACTCTGAGTCCCTCTATCCGTTGAACCGCCTACTGAGGATCACCTGAGAAAAATAAAAGAGGGAGTGAGTTTTTGAAAACTCAGTGTGTACGACCCTCGTCAAACAAATAGCATACATATCATATTATTAACATCATAATATCATACATGCAATGCTGTGCAAACCCTCCCTAAATAATCCATCCGGTACACTTCGTCTCCGTCCAACCGAAGCACATCTGTGGGGATTTCTAAATCGACCCACCCATCTGATACACTTCAAGGGTAGCCCGGTTGCGGTACTACCTAACGTTGCAGCAAAGCTGCCAATAAAATATTGGGCTTAAAAAGCCATCGGTGGAACCACGGTCGTCAAGCAACCATGCGATCCTCATATACTTCCTCCGTTCCATAATTCCCAACCCATATGCAACCTAAACAGCATATCATACGAATGCAGCAAATGTACATGTAACATCCATAAATCTTACATTCAACACATAGGGCATTTTAGTCATTTTCGCCCTTAGGGGCATTTTGGTCATTTCTCATTGTTATGGGTCTATTACTTACCTTGGCCCGTTATCAAGTCCTCGTTGGCTAAAGTGAACAGATACTATGCACTAGGTAGGATTCCAGAGAAGAGGAGGTGAGTCATTAAGACCGCTTAAGTACCAAGCTCTCCCTAGATCCAATCCTAGACATGCATATACCCATTGCCACACCTTAACCTTATGACTTGTCCACGGTCGCAATTAGTTAATAGTTTAAGCTTTATGTAAGGCTAAGCAATTTACCAAATATTAAGCCCAAGACCCCTTAAAAAGCCTAACAAATTCACATATGTTTATATGGCCCACCAGGCCCAATCTCATTCGTATGGCCTATCTGGCCCAATCACATTCATATGGCCCATCTGGCAAAATCAATTCCAAGCCATGTAACCAGCATGACTAGCTCATCACTTATTACCAACTCATCAAGTTCGCCCATTTTGAGCCTACGGCCCATCGAGCCCATTTTCCCATCCTGGCCCGATTGGCCAAAACACGACCCAAGTCCATGAGATCGCTCATGGGGTCTCTGTTGTCGATTGCATTTCCCTCATACGAGTGTTCACACACTCACAAGACTACCGAAGCCAAACTTTCGGGATTTCAGGATTTCCCAATCCATTGTGTCTGTATAGTGTATGTACACACCTGATAACCAAACGCGCTGCGATCTCCTTAGCCACGATCCTACAAACGATGTCACTAAATGATTAATCACATATACTTATCGAATACTTTACCAAAAGCCGAAGTCTCACCTTAACCTTACCTGAAACACCAAGCCTTAATAGCTTTTCCTCGATCACTAATCACGAGTACTTCCTAAATCTGCATCAATCTTAATTATTAAAAACTGAACCATAAGTGACTTATATCCATCTTAAGTCACCATTACATTACTTACGACCATTCGGCCACCCTTCAAAACTAAAAGTGAAGAATACTTACCCAGATCCGAAATGCGTAAAGAGTAATTCGGTAGAGATCTGAAGAACAGAGATTCAATATCAATCCCCTACCAAAATCGATTTAGAAAGAGTAAGGAAGAGAAGAAGTTGGTTCTAGCAAGAATAATTGAAAGAGTAAAGTACTTACACAAGCATCGGCTAGGTTGAAGAAATAGTGATGGCACAAAAAGAATTTCGGCAAAGGGAGGGTGGAATTATTCAGCTTTAGAGGGTTTGGAAAAGGTAACAAGAAGAAAAGAAAAAGATCAAATGTGCTTGTGTGTGGGTAACTACAGGATATTCGGTAAAGAAAAGAAAGAATGACTTATTTGCAAAACTCTCCAAATGCCGAAAGCCACAAAGAAAATTCATAATACCCCCTAAAAGACCCAAAAACATCACTCATTCACCCTCCTAAGCCAAATTTATACACTTTCCACTTCCCAAAATGGCACCAACTCTTCACACTTCTCAACTCCTAAATTTTCTCCAAGATAAGCTCCTACAATCTATCCATGACCATTTTAAACCTCTCATCCATCACACTTTCACTGCAACACAAACTCTAGCCGTCCTGACAGCAAAATAAATACCCCAATAAAATACCATGCCACTACTCGAACCTTAGACTCCCTTGCCTACCAATGACGCCACCTTCCTGCTCTCTAAGTGGTGCCACTTTGCCACTACACCACAAGCTCTTTTTGTGTCATTTTTCTTCTTCATTTTTTTCAAAGGCCTACTAACTGAAGTCACAGTTCCCTTAGGGCTAAAACAAAAATTTTTCCTATACCCTTACTTGATCCCAAGACATCTCCAACACCCCTAGACACTCCAAATTCACTAACCCTCAAAGCCCACATGTCAATTGTCATTTTCTCGTTCACTTAAAAATTTTCTAAGACCCAAAGCCCAAAGCCCAATAGGCCCAAATCTTCTAGGCCCAAAAATTTGGGGCGTTACAAAGATCATGTCGAAAGTTTCAACGTAATCCCAACCTAATTTACACACTTACCTCGCACAAAAGAGAGGAAACCGGGCTAACACGACGAAGGAACATCTCTCGTAATATCCTCGTCTAAAAAGTAACCAATCGAGTGTTTAAATAGAGCGTTCAAGTAATGAGCAAAATCCTATTTTGATAGAATAGTGTTAACAGGACGGAACTCGCAAAAATGAAAGGAGATAAGGACAGAATGTAACACCCCTAACCTGAGACCGTCGCCGAATTGGGGTTACGAGGCATTACCGGTCATCTCACAATTCATACAGATATACATTACATATCACAACTCAGATTTCAATCACATCGAAACTCAAAAGTTAATCAAATATCCATTTTAAAATAAAAAAAATAATAAATAAAATAAAATAAAACTTTTGCACATATGCAAATATAAACTTCAAACAACCCAAACTTTACTATTAAAATCTTCATTTAGTTGTTTATACGGCATTGGTAACATAAAACATAACCAAACATATTATAATTACTATAATATCATGTACATGTTTTCTAATGTCTAAACTATATATGTATGCATAATTTCCAAATCAATATTAACTTATTCCATTAAGTGAATACTCGGCATACTAGTCATACATACACATATACTCACTTTGACAAGTAACATTTCAATGACCACATATAATTCTTTTCCTGACACAAGTTCATGCGCAAATACCATATTGATTTGGACCATATGAGTACAAATTACACTAAAGAACATCCAATTCGCATTCTTTAAATTCACATGCATAATCAATTACTAACTATATATTCGACCATATAAGATGGCTTTAATACAAATCATAAACCATATCACATACCCATTTGTAAAATTCTAATACTTTAGCCGAATATTAACATACTCGTATTCCACTTTTCTAACCATTTCACCAATGCAAACATACCATTTCATATTAACTCCAAGTAACTATATCAAATTATCAAATTCCCATAGTATAGCTTAGTTCACACATAACGAATACCACCAATTCCAAATTTACCAACAATACCTAATTAGCCAAACATTCAAGCATAATATATGTGAATATATTACCAATACAAGCCTAATCAAAATAACCTATACACATTCGGACATATACATAGATTCTATCCTTCAAAAACATAGCTCATTTTATAAGACTGAACCAAACTCGCTTAAAAACAAAATCCATACATACCACACATTTTATATATATATATCATGAACGAACTTGCACAACCATTAGAAATTAGATCCAACACATCACACCTAATTGCCAAAATCTAATTTTCATAATTTAGACATTAATTTAGCCATTTTCGCATGGCATAATATATACATATCCCCAAAACAATCATTTCAAAATATGACCCAGCCTATACATGCCATAGTTACAAAAATTCAGCTTATAAAATACCAAGGTTAGTCGATAGTGTGATGGACTTTGACGATGATCCCCGAGCTCGTAATCTGTCTCCAAAATCTATAAAACAATGCAAATAAACACATACAGTAAGCGATCATAGCTTAGTAAGTTATAAGCAATATCACAACAACAATACATTATATCATTATATTAGTAATACCGATTTTAGGTAATCCCAAATAAGGTTTACAACCATAGCTATAATTTATATCACCTTTCATAAACTCTCACATTTCATAGCTCCAAAGGCCTAACACCCACACATTTAATCATAGGTTTCATATCGATCTATAAATCACTTTCTCACATCAATACAAATACATTTACATTTAAACAAGTGTAAATATATATATATCAGATTATCATAATTTCATATGCAAGTACCACTTACCAAACTTATACTTACATTTCAAATAATAACATCTCATAGTGTCAAAACTTACCGAATTCAATCTTTGAATTGAAAATTTACTCGTACGCTTAATGCTTATTAACCGATTTCGCACACTTAGTGCTCGGTAATTAAATTCGCACACTTAGTGCTTGCTAACCGATTTCGCACACATAGTGCTTTAATGATTGATTTCGCACACCTAGTGCTCGGTATTTGAATTTGCACACTTAGTGCCCTTCTCAAACTTGTTAATCCTTTATATATACATCTGATACTTAAACTTCAACCACATATATACAAGTTAACTTATTTCATCTCCATAATCAATCATATTCGGGTGTACCAATGGCATATAACATACCTCACATTCGGCTATGTCAATAATAAATATACATACTTCCGTTAAATTTAAGTACACCTATATAATTAAATCAAATTCAACTTAATTGCTTAAAAACTTACCTCGAGTATCGACGGACTTTGTTTCCTGACTATTCGATTAACTTCGCCTTTCCCCGATCCAATCCCGACCCTTTTTGTTCTTGATCTAATAAGTTTCAAATTTAGCTAAAATCAAATATAATTCCATTGAATTTATTCCGAAAACTCATAAATGGGAAAATTACCATTTTGCCCTTGATATTTTTCACTTTTTTCAATTTAGCCTTTTTTGCACAAAGCACAAATTACACAAAATTTGCCTAAACTTCTTAAGGGCCGAATATGCATAACCTTACTACATGCCCATACCTTTCATTTATTTCACATTTTTACCCCTTAATATATAAATTTCACAATTTAATCTTATTTAAGCATTTCACAAAATAGTCCACAATGAATAGAACATAAAATTCACTCTATTTCCTTTCACTAAACAAGAGCCGGATATTTATTGGACTTATACAAGTCCCTACACTATATTTATTTTAGAAAATCGAGTCCCTCCATTTATCAATTTCCTCAATTAAGCCCTAATAACTAATTTCTTGAAGATTGGTAATACAAAACTTAAAAATCTATTACATATTTTCTATTTCCTAACATCAACACAGAATTTTCACAACTTCTTCAATAGTCGAACATAAATTATTTATAGATTTCAAAAATTAATACATGGGCAAGATAAACAACTCAACAACCATCTCAAAAATGTCAAATTTATTCAAAAGTAAGCTCAAACATAGCTTTAATTGAAGAAAGAAATGGTCGAATGGTGTTTTCTTCTTCCTTAGCCAATTTCGGCTTGAGAAGATGAACATGTGATCGTTGTTTTCTCGATGTCAAAGTTTTAAATTTATAAAAAGAATGATCGAATCTGGAAACTAACTATGACAACGATTTGAGGCAAGCGCACCTATCGAACAGTAGTATAGCTTAGGCAAGATCAGATTGTCGAACCCAAAGGAACCAAAAGTACTAATACTAACTTTCTTTTTATTATCTAGCCTAAAATAAGTGAAGTTGTTATTTAATCTAAATTTAACTAACTACTAAGCTAAAGACGCAAAGACAAAAAGAATGAATTGGGGAAATACTGTTGGAAAAACTCAGTTGATTAAGATGATACCCTTAGGAAGAATCCACCTAGACTTCACTTGTTAACTAGCTCTGAACCAGATGATTTTTTCACTTGACATGATCCGTAAGACTCCCTAATGTATATTAAACCCTCTCTCGAAGCGAATAACATCTAACCCTAGGTTGATTAATTGAAATCTCTTTCTAACTAAAACCCCTAGAATTGCATTAACTCGATCTGTGGACTCCCATATTAGGTTTAACCCTAATCCGGCAAAATCTCGTCACCCTATCTCTAGGCGCGCGATCAACTCCGCTTAATTATGCTAGATCTACTCTTAAGCAGGGACTTTTGCTCCTCCACCTAAGCACATCAAACTTGAATCAATATCCCGGAAATATCAACACAAGAATTAAGAACACATAATTAAGAACAAGTCAAATATTTATCATATAGTTCAACAAGCGATAACAAGATTCATCTAAGTTTCATCCCCCTCAGGTATCTGAGGGTTTAGTTCATAACAATAAAAGAAAACATCTCAGAAGAAAAGATAAAACAAAACATCTCAGGATCAACTGGCTATCTTCGAGTGTTTCCCACAAATCTGACATTTTCGGCTCGGCTCCTTGGCTTAGCTCACCGCCCCCTTCTAGGTTATTCTTAGGGTGTTTATATAGGCTTTTGAAATAGGTTTCTTTACCCCTAAGTATCCTTTTCCGAGTGAAATTGCTCTTCTCTGCGGTAGGGACACGGCCATGGCACACGCCCGTGTGAATCATCTTTAGGCCGTGTTCGGACTTTTAATGAGGGGACACGCCTGTGTAAATCGTGATCAGGCCATGTTCTAGTCTATCAGGGAGACACGACCGTGTTGGCTCAAGTTGAGGCCGTGTTGATTTTCATTTTGGCCCAATTTGGTCCGTTTTAAGCCCGTTTCTCGTTCTTTTCATCCTCCGGTGCTTTCCTGAGTATAAAACATGAAAAGAAAAGATTAAGAGCACCTTTTTACATAAATTAAGGGATAAATCATCCAAAAGTATGCTAAATGTGGGATTAAAATATGTTACTTTTACGGTTTATCACATACCCCCACACTTAAGCTTTTGCTTGTCCTCAAGCAAAATTCTCAACTTACAATTAAAATGAACTTTCCATGATTTAATATTTCTATCAACAATGTCTCATCATAATTCATAGATAATTTATACATGGATAATTTAACTCAAAGAGTCCTAAAGATTCAAACAATATAAGTCATACATTTGTAGCACAAAACATAGGTGTTTCCCTCATCTAAATAATTACCTCGATCCAAAACCTACAAGGATTGACATCCTCACAAAAGATTCACTCAAATCACTCGAAGTGTTTAAGGTTAAGAATTAAGCACTCAAATGTCAAACCTGAAAAGCTAATCCCATAGGCTTGCATGAAAATCAAATCTCCACCACTGTAATATGAGATGATGCACAAATCAAGAGGTCTTTGAAAGGGTTGTAACGGGGCTTGGGTTAAGGTGTGGATAAAGGCTGAATTAGAGGGTTAGAATCGAGATCGACCTGAAAAATTACCTAACTAGAAACAACGAACTGAAAAATAAATAATTACATGAATTGAAACTTTGAAACTAATAATACGAGCTTCTTCTTCAATAAATAGACGTTAACTGTACAAGCTAAGCTTTTCATCATACTAATATGAATATACTTGATTTTTTTAAGAACAAATAATCAAATATTTACAATAATAAGAAAGTACTTTAACAACTAAAATATATAACATAGTTAGGCAACTGCTCAAAATCAAATCTCGACAAAAAAGGGTAGTCAAAAAGGATGGTGATAACAAATACAAAGGGTTTTGGGTTAATATTAGTGGGTGAGTCAATAAAAAGGGTTGTTAGGATCAAAGGGGTTCACTAGGGGTTAATTATGAAGGTAGGCTTTTTATGGAGTAAGTGGGTTAAATCCTAGGTGCCTTTATCATTTCTGTATATCAAATCAAAGATGTGGTCTCAACATGTATAATCGATGCAAGTTCTAGAATAACAAATCAATGTTGACACACTCATAATCAAAAAGTGAACATGAAAAAGGATATATGCTCTTATAAGGCTCAAAATCTCACAAAAAATTATGGGTATTTTGATATCAACCTCGTAAATTTCAAATTTCAAAGTAATATTCAAATTCAGGTTAACAACCTAGAAAAAAAATTTAATACCGAAAAATAGACTTATCATGCTTGATTCTCTAGTATCTTAGAATTTAATTATCAATGCACAATTATCAATGACTTAATCTAAAACATATCAATAAAAAATCATCAATCATGGAAATTTAATTCTAATGATAATATGAGAAATTTACTTTAAGACAAGGCATAATTCAGGGATTTGAGAATAATGCAAAAAGTTTGGCACCTAATTTCAGGAATTTGAGAATAATGAAAAAAGTTAGGCACCTTTTAGGTTGTTCACCCCCCACACTTAAGATGTACATTGCCCTCAATGTACAAAGATATATATATAGACAATTAAGTATAAATTCAAAAGATATGGAGAGAAGTGAAACTCCCTGAATTATGGATGACATCCTTGGATTGGAGGTGAAAGCTACGTTGGAGGTGTCGTCTATTTGTTGTGGCGGTTACTAACGAGCTCTGTGCTAGATGAAGAAATTGGGTAGCTCATGGAGGATTAGCCAGGAATTATGAAGACACATTTAAAATAAACTAAATATATAATTAAAGATAAGGAAGATAAAGAGAAAGAAAACAGAAAGTAAAATAAAATTAAAAGAAAAGATGGATGGACTGAGGGGTCATTATTGTTGGATGGTTCGCGAGGTGGCTGTGACCTCTAAGGTCATGGAGGAGTCTTTGGCGGTGGCGGAAGTGGCGTGATTCCCAAGCAGCCTGAAGAACCTGACACTAAGACACTGAATTAAAATAAACTAAATTAAGCATAAGATAGTCAAAGAGAAGGAAAATAAAGGAGAAGATAAAAGTAAAAGAAAAGATAAATGGTCTCAAAGACCCTTGGCTTGGCGAGTGATTGAAGCGGCCGGCATGAACTTATATAGATCGGTCTCCCTGAGGAGACTGTGCTTGGCTTCTTCCGCTTCTTTGACATGGTTTTGGTGTAGCTCAAGAGTATAGAGAAGGGAATGTATTGGAGAAGAAAAGTAGGGAGAGGGTTGAGAAAGAAAAGAAAAACTAAATGGGCTGAATGGGTGAGAAGAGGGAGGGGTGGGTGGTTTAAATAGAATTCTCAAGTTAGGCAAATTCCCATGCCCGTGTTCTGGTTACCACGCCCATGTGTAACTACCAGTGTCGACCACGGCCGCATCGCACGGCCGTGTTGAGCGTTGTTCATGTCTCCCACACCCATTTTACAGATTGCCACGCCCGTTGGTGAGAAGTCAGTGTCATCCACGGCCGCGTCGCACGGCCGTGGCATTTTGTCGGTGCCCGTGGGGTGGTGGTTGGAGTCCGTGACTTGAAGATTTGATTCTTTCTAACTTGTACCTCTTCTGCCATTGTCAGTACGGAGATTCTGTACCTCCACACGGCCACGGCCACGCCCGTGTGCAAGGCCGTGTGGGCTAGAAATATGCACTTTTGGTTAGTTTAAAACTATATGTTTAAGACTAAGAGAAGAGAAGAAAATAAAATGAAAACAAATACGAAAGTAATTAGGGTTAGTGCTCGGGTTGCCTCCCGAGAAGCGCTCGTTTAAAGTCTTAAGCTAGAATTTCCTCGTACTCGCAAAAATCAGGGTGGTTTAAAAACTTGAATATCTTCCCTCATGCTATCAGTTCTATTTCCTTGATAAAGTTTAAGTCGAGAAGCGTTTATATTAAAAGTACCAAAAATACGATTACTTACCTCGACTGTTCCGTATGAGAAAATATTGTGTACCTCAAGAGGAATTTCTTCGTTTGTGTTCAGGTCTGATGTAATGAGGCAAGGATCTGCTTTATCTAACAGTACCTGGTCTCCTATTTTGAAGTGGTTTGTTGTTCCTATGAGCTCTTCTGGGGGCTCCATCGGTTTTACTTCATGTGGTTCCGGTTCTTCTTTAAATTGTGTTTTCCACTCTTCTAATTTGTCGACCCTAAGGCTTCGTTCCTTATGTAATTCTTCTTTGTTGTCATGGGGTCCATGATTCGGCTCAGGTTTGTAACCTTGTGGTGTTTCTTGTGGTGAAAGTTGAACAACTTGGTTATCAACTGAATTTACTTTCTCACCTTCATCAATTGTTGTCCTGGCCGAGTCAAGAGCTTGTAAACTGATCGATTCGTCACTTACACGAAGTATGAGTTCTCCTGTACCAACACCAATTTTTGTTCTAGCAGTTGCTAAAAAAGGTCTTCCTAAAATTAAGGGAATCGAATTATCCTCATCCATGTCTATGACAACAAAATCTACTGGGAAAACGAATTTATCAATTTTTACAAGAACATCTTCGATAATACCCTAGGAATTCTAACAGTTTTATCAGCTAGTTGGATGCTCATCCTAGTTTGTTTGGGTTTCCCTAGACCTAGTTGTTTAAACAATTTATAAGGCATGACATTTATGCTTGCCCCTAAATCAGCTAACGCATTATCAATAGGTAAACTACCAATTAAACATGGAATTGTAAAACTCCCTGGATCTTTTAATTTCCATGGTAGTTTATTTTGCAAGATTACCGAGCACATTGCATTTAGTTCCACGTGTAATGCCTCGTCTATCCTTCGTTTGTTCGTCAAAAGCTCTTTTAGGAATTTTCTAGAGTCTGGAATCACCGTAAGAGCTTCAAGTAACGGTAAGTTAATATGCAATTTCTTTAAAAGTTTAAGAAACTTACCGAACTGTTCCTCTGTATCATCTCTCTTCATCGCTTCGGGATAAGGAACGCGAGGTTGGTACTTTTTGATTACCGATTTTGGCTTTTTATTACTTACCTCAACCTTACCTTCTTTGACCACATTCTCTTGCCTTGAATTGGGCTCGTCTAACCCCTCACTTTCTTGAGCTGTTATGGCTTGGATTTGGTCCTTTGGGTTAATCTCAGTGTTGCTTGGTAGACGCCCTTGCAGTCGTTCGGAAATTAACTTTGTAAGTTGTCCGACTATCTTAGTAAGTTCCCTGACTTGATTCTCGATCCCTTTTATCGATGCTTGTTGATTCTTAAGGGTGGTTTCAATGTCTTAGAGATGGTTATCTGTGGCTGCCATGAATTTTGTCAGCATCTCTTCAAGGTTCGGCCTCTTTTCCTGTGGATAGGGCTGATTTTGGAAATTTTGAGGAGGTTTTTGTCTTTGAATTCCTTGATTTCCTTGACCTCCCCATGAAAAATTTGGGTGGTTCCTCCAACCTGGATTATAATTATTACAATAAGAGTTATTATTAGATGCGAAATTATTACCTATATAGTTCATCTATTCGCTACGTGCTGGTTGGCGGGGGTAGGTACTCGATGATTCGCCACAGTTCCACTTGCGTCGCACTGCATTACTGGATGTACCTGCAAAGAACACAAACTATCAAGCTTTTTATTCATCATCTCTACCTGCGTTGATGGCATGGTTACTGCGTCGAGGTTGAAAAATCCGGCTGATTTTGTTGGTTTTGTCCTTGTAACATGCCACTGATAGTTATTCAGTGACATCTCTTCAATAAACTTGTAGGTCGCTTGGGAGTTACGTTGTTCGAGGTTCCACCGGTCATTGAATCAATTAGTTGCCTCGTTGAGGGGTTTACACCGTTATAAAAAGTTTGGACTTGGAGCCACAAGGGTAAACCATGGTACAGACACCTTCTTATGAGATCCTTGTACCTCTCCCATGCGTCGTATAATGTCTCTAAATCCATCTGCACAAAAGAAGAGATATCATTCCGTAATTTGGCCGTTTTGGCAGGTGGGAAATATTTTAATAAAAAATTTTCGGTTATTTGATCCCATGTAGTGATTGACCCTCGTGGTAATGAGTTTAACCACTGTTTAGCTTTATTCCTTAATGAAAATGGAAATAACCGAAGACAGATGGCATCATCAGAAACACCATTTATTTTGAAGGTATCACAGAACTCTAGAAAATTAGCTATATGAGTATTTGGGTCTTCGTCCTGTAAACCATCAAATTGAACAAATTGTTGAATCATTTGTATAGTGTTAGGTTTTAATTCAAAATTATTAGCAGCTATAGCAGGCCTAACAATACTTGATTCTGCTCCTGTTAAATAAGGTTTAGCATAATCATACATAGTACGTGGAGAATTATTTTCTGCCACATCTTGGGGTGGTGGATTATTCTCGTCCATCCCTTCAGTAGGATTGGATCTACCTTCTCGTTATTTTTCTGTGTAATTTAGGGCTCGCCTAATTTCTCTGCGATTCCTGCGAGCGGTAGCTTCAATATCACTGTCGTATACTACTGGTCCTCTCGGGTTCCTTCTAGTCATATACTAGAGGTACCTGCTAGGAAAAGAAAGAAAGAAAATTCAGCAAAGTAAAAAAAACAAAATAAAAACAAAAATAAAATTGCGGAAAATAATGGCTAAAGTAATAAAAATAGAGCTTTCTTAATATTTTAGTTCCCCGGCAATGATGCCAAAAACTTGATCGTTGTTTTCGCGATGTCAAAGTTTTAAACTTATAAAAATAATGATCGAACCTGGAAACTAAATATGACAACGATTTGAGGCAAGCGCACCTATCGAACAGTAGTATAGCTTAGGCAAGACCGGATTGTCGAACCCAAAGGAACCAAAAGTACTAATACTAACTTTCTTTTTATTATCTAGCCTAAAAGAAGTGAAGTTGTTATTTAATCTAAATTTAACTAACTACTAAGCTAAAGATGCAAAGACAAAAAGAATGAATTGGGGAAATACTGTTGGAAAAACTCAGTTGATTAAGACGATACCCTTAGGAAGAATCCACCTAGACTTTACTTGTTAACTAACTCTGAACCAGACGATTTATTCACTTGACTTGATCCGTAAGACTCCCTAATGTATATTAAACTCTCTCTCGAAGAGAATAACGTCTAACCCTAGGTTGATTAATTGAAATCTCTTTCTAATTAAAACCCCTAGAATTGCATTAACTCGATCTATGGACTCCCATATTAGGTTTCACCCTAATCCGGCAAAATCTCGTCACCCTATCTCTAGGCGCGCAATCAACTCCGCTTAATTATGCTAGATCTACTCTTAAGCAGGGACTTTTGCTCCTCCACCTAAGCACATCAAACTTGAATCAATATCCCGGAAATATCAACACAAGAATTAAGAACACATAATTAAGAACAAGTCAAATATTTATCATATAGTTCAGCAAATGATAACAAGATTCATCTAAGTTTCATCCCCCTCAGGTATCTGAGTATTTAGTTCATAAAAATAAAATAAAACATCTCAGAAGAAAAGATAAAACAAAACATAAGAAATCCCTAAAACCCCCTGAAGGAATTGAAGGAGAGATCCGCCGTCTTGAGTAGAATTCCGGCTTCTTGAGATGGATCAACTAGCTATCTTCGAGTGTT
The DNA here is from genome assembly GCA_025698515.1 of Gossypium sturtianum. Classification (NCBI taxonomy): domain Eukaryota; kingdom Viridiplantae; phylum Streptophyta; class Magnoliopsida; order Malvales; family Malvaceae; genus Gossypium; species Gossypium sturtianum. The sequence goes on from CM046944.1 coordinate 85,235,491, forward strand.
TCCCACAAATCTGACCTTTTCGGCTCGGCTCCTTGGCCTAGCTCACCGCCCCCTTCTAGGTTATACTTAGGGTGTTTATATAGGCTTTTGAAATAGGTTTCTTTGCCCCTAAGTATCCTTTTCCGAGTGAAATTGCTCTTCTCTGCGGCAGGGACATGGCCATGGCACACGCCCGTATGAATCGTCTTTAGGTCGTGTTCAGACTTTTAATGAGGGGACACGCCCGTGTAAATCGTGATCAGGCCGTGTTCTAGTCTATCAGAGAGACACGGCCGTGTTGGCTCAAGTCGAGGCCGTGTTGATTTTCACTTTGGCCCAATTTGGTCCGTTTTAAGCCTGTTTCACGTTCTTTCCATCCTCCGGTGCTTTCCTGAGTATAAAACATGAAAAGAAAGGATTAAGAGCACCTTTTTACATAAATCAAGGGATAAATCATCCAAAAGTATGCTAAATGTGGGATTAAAATATGTTACTTTTACGGTTTATCAACATGCAACCAATATAAACTTAATTTCTTATTTGTTTTATTTACTCACACATATTAATGATATTTTACTATTAACTTATAATAAAATATACCATTTTCACATAAAGAAATAATAAACAAACAAGACACTATTTCATGCATACCAACCGGCCACTAACTCTCTATTATGGCCAAATTGCTACTTTAAGCCTCCAATTTATAAAGACATCAACAATTCGGCACTATCTCATATAACCCTCAAATTTTCATTTTACGCGATTAAGCCCTTTTTAACAATTAAGCATCAAAACGATCAAATTTTAATGCGAAAATTTCACAAATACCAATTCACACATAATAAACATAGAAAATAATATTAATATATTTTTTGAGTCAGATTCGTGGGCCCGAAACCACTGTTCCAATTAGGGTAAAAATCGGGCTGTTACACGGAACATACATAATAATCGTACAATCTGCTTCACAGGCAACAAAGAATTCCCAATTAACGTAGAATCAAATGCAGTAATAAGCAAAAATAAAGGAAAAGAAGAAAAGGAAAAGAAAACTAAGAACTATGGGAAATGAAAAGAAAAACGATAGAATTTCTTCAGAATGTTTTAAGCGAACCACCATCCCACCTTCCGGCATTTGGAAAAAAAAATATTTCCTAACGCATACGACGGGATTTGAACTCGGAACCAAATAGAATACAGACAGATGTTTAACCAGTGAACTAGCAGGCTCATTCTTGACACTGATTTACCCAGAATTGCACTTAACTACATAACAAATGGATGAGGGTTGTTTTAAAAATAACAAAACTTTTAACGATGTAACTCGAACTCCAGACCTCAAACACAATAACAGAACACAAAACCACAGATACAAGAATTTAATTACAACAGATTCTCACAATTAAATTCTAAAATTTTGGGGCGCTACAACTCTCTCCCCCTAAAAGAAATTTCAACCTCAAAATTTACCTGACTCAAATATATGTGGATACTGTCGTCGGATCGATTCTTCAGGTTCTCACGTGGCCTCTTCAATACCATGATTTCGCCAGAGAACTTTTACTAGAGGAACGGTTTTCTTCCTCAATACCTTAACAGCATGTTCCAAAATCTAGACAGGTTCCTCCTCGAATGTTAAATCTGGTTGCAACTCGATCTTGTCAACAGGAACAATGTGCGACGGATCAGATCGATACCGTCTCAACATCGAGACATGAAACACATTGTGAATTCATTTCAACTCTGATTGTAATTCTAACTGATTTGCGATAGGTCCAACACGCTTCAAGATACGGTAACATCCAATAAACCTCGGGCTCAACTTGCCCTTGCGCCCAAATTAGAGAACCTTTTTCCAAGGTGATACCTTCAAAAACACCTGACCACCTATAGAAAACTCAATATCTTTTCTTTTTAAATCATTATAAGGCTTTTGTCGATCAGAGGCTGCTTTCAAATGATCACGAACCACTTTCACAGTGCTCTGAGTTTCGAAAACTAGATTGGAACCCAATATTTGAGATTCACTTAATTTGGTCCAACATAGAGGTGTACGACACCTACGACCATATAAGGCCTCATAGGGTGCCATTTGTATACTGGGCTGGAAGCTGTTATTGTATGCAAACTCAACCAACGATAGATAATCTTTCTAACTATCCCGGAAGTCAATTACACAACCCCAGAGCATATCCTCTAAGATCTGGATAAATCGCTTAGACTATCCGTCCATTTGAGGGTGGTATGCAGTGCTGAAACTAAGTCGAGTGCCTAAGGCCTCATGAAGTTTCTACTAGAACCAAGATGTGAATCGTGAATCTCTATCAGAGGTAATTGAGACTGGAATTCCGTGTAGTCTCTCAATTTTTGCAATATATAATTTAACTAGCTTCTGTAGGGAGTAACCCATTCGGATAGGTATGAAGTGAGTGGATTTGGTCAACTGGTTAACGAAGACCCAAACTAAATCTTTCCTAGTTGGAGTTAAAGGCAATCCACTAACAAAATCCATCGTTACTCGCTCCCACTTCCACTGTGGAATCTTGACTGCCTGAAGCAGACTGGAAGGCAACTGATGTTTAGCCTTAACCTTTTGACATGTCAAGAAGTGGACACAAAAGCCACTACCTCCCGCTACAATCTGGGCTACTAGTAGAGCTCTTGGAGATCCCGATACATTTTGTTCCCACCAGGATGTATAGCATAAAGACTACTATGCGCCTTCTGTAGGATCGACTGCCTCAACTCTTTATCATTAGTTACACTAATCTGACCTTTGAAACACAACACATTATCGTTGTTCAAGTTGAAATCAGAAGTCTCGTTCGAACAAACAAGTTACAATCACTGAGCTAAGGACTCATCGCTCAACTGTTTAGCTCGAATCTACTCAACACAAATTGGTTTCACCTTAATTCTGCTAATAGCCCACATCCTCAACCTGTAACATCCCGAAATTGGGCCTAGTAGAATTGGGCCAATTGAGCCTTGAGCGTAGAAGCGTTTTAAAATTTTGAGAACAAGAGAACAGCATTATTTCAAGTGGGACTTATTAGTTAAGTGAATTTGGAAGGTTACGAGGTTTCTAGGAAGTTCTGGGTTCAAGGTGGGCTATAGGAAAAATTTTGTGTTTAAGCATTTAAGGAGAGTAGGCAAGTAGCATCGAGACTTAAGGAAATAAGTGTGCATTTTACTACCACAAGGAGTCAATTGGTAAAGTGGCAAGTGGCGTGTGGAGTGTACTAATGGTCTAAGGTTCAAATCCCACCAAGTGCAAATATTTTGGATTAAATTCTTGTGTTATATGGTAAGTGTCGGCCAAGGCTATAATATGGTATGGAAGACTTTTTAATTTTGGAAGGGAGGCTAAGGAATATGGTAAGGAGGAAGATAAGGGGAAAAGAGGGGAAAGAAATGAAAGAAAAAGGCAAGTATAGGGAACATGTTGGCACAAAAAGAGGAGAGTGTTATGGAAAGTTTGGATGGCCAAATTTTGACCATTATGGCCATGTATGTGGACGGTTTTATGTGTAAGGGGGGTAGCCGAATTTTTGTTGGTGTTTTGGTAAAGCTTTAGTGCTTGTTTTGGTCAAATTCCTTTAGCATCAAGTGTGCCATTTTCTCCAAATTACTACTCTCTTAGCCGAATTCCTCCTTTGCATTTTGATAGAATTTTGGTGTTTGTTAGGCCAAAATCTACTCTTGCACAATTTTGTGTTTTCTCCAAATCTCTTCTTTTGCCTTGTGCCGAAATTACAAGCCATTAGTGAACATATTCTTTTCTTTTCTTTCTTCTTGTTGCCGAATGTACCCAAACCATTGAGACCAAAATTTGTTCATTCATCTCTTCTTTATCATTTTCTCAAGTGGGTTGACACTCTTTTCTTTGATTGAATCAGTAAGTGGATTCTTTTCTATGTTCATATTCTTTTCTTTCTAGCCGAATAGGTATTTATCACTATTCGGTTGTAAATCTTGATCTTAACTGAAATGGTGTTATCTTCCATTCCTTCATATTGTAATCTCCCTCTTTTTCGTAGTGTTCTAAGTGGGTGGCCGTGTACCATTCTAGCCCTAAGTCAAACGGTGGAAATTGGATCCAATATCGATAAGGTAAGGAGTTCTTCATGGATTATTTGAAATCGTTCTTTATTCGTTTAAAGGATAATAGTGGTTGTGACTAATCGATTATGTTTTAGGGACGAAATCACTCGATATATTCTACCTTCGGACATAGTGGTAATTGATTCAAGTGTAAGTGATACGAAATCTTTTGGAAATCCGAGGCTAACTTTTGGTTGGTATTGTTCTAGGTCATCGACGAGTGGTTCGTTAGGAAATCAAAATCAGGTGTGTAATCCCGTACCTTCCGAATACATGTTTGATATGGTGTGTAATCTCACATCTCTCTGAAAGTTTGTATGATATGTTCTGTGATTTGGTCAAAATACCGAATAAAATCGAAAACCGGCATCCGTGATCACTCGGGCGTGCGTATGATCGTAGTGGTAATCGTATTTTGTAATAAAACAGTTTCAGTTAGAAGCAGTGATGCATTTTTGAAAAATCACAAAAAATAGGATAAAAGGAATTACAAAGTGAATAAGATATCAGATTAAATCTTACCGTGTCTATTTTCATATGGAAGAAACGAAGAAGGAAAAAGAATTCTATATTTTGAGATATCTTAATTTTAGTGAGACTGGTTCTGAATGACTTCGGGGTTCCCTGATCTATCTTGGAAAAATCATATAAAATTGTAAAAAAGTGACTTATGAGTTATAGTTTATATTTACAGATTCCTTACTCAGTCTATTTTCAATAGAAACAAGTGGGAGAAACATATAAAAACTGTACAGTGAGATATTCAAATTTTGGGTAAGAGAGGCCTGAATCATTGGTCAGTGAAACAAGGAAATTTTAAGGAATAAACTGTACTAAATAGCTAAGTCAAAAATTTTGGAAAATTTATAGTAAGAAGATATATGAGTCTAGTCTCAAGGAAAATTTACGGAGTTAGATTTCGAGATTCCTAACTCAAGTTATAGCCAATTTAGTTAGTACGACGCAGATGGACAGTTTCGATTTTTATGCTCCACATTAGTAGTTAAGTCTAGGTTGCGAAATTTCCAAAATACCCTTAGGTTGCGAAATTACCGAATTACACTTAGTGGCTAAATTATCGAAATTACGAAAATGCCCTTATGGGTTGAAATTATGAAAATGCCCCTAAAGGGCTGAATTACGAAATTGTTATATGGGCCAATCTGATATTTTGATAAATGGGCCAATTTGATATTTTGATAAGTGGGCCAATTTGATATTTTGATAAAAAGGCCAATCTGATATTTTGATAAATGGGTCGATCTGATAAATTGCTATATGGGCCATTTGAAACTCGCTATATAGGCCAGATTGAGATATTTGCTATATGGGCCAAATTGAAATAATTGTTATATGGGCCATTTGATATTTGCTATATGGGCCGATATGTTATAAATTGCTAAATGGGCCAAGATGATAATTTGCTTAATTGGCCAACTTGATAAATTGTTATAATGGGCCATAATGTTTGTAAAAAAAATATCTGAATAAATTGTTGTGAATGACTATGCATTATATACATGATTTGCATGGGATGGGATAATGATGAGGAGAAGTTCTGGTAGCTCTGCTACATAATTCTAGTGGCTCTGCCACAAATCTGAAAAATGGCAATGCCATGTAAATTCTATTAATCTGGTGGCTTGTCCACAAATCTGATATAAATGGCTTAATGCCTACGTTTGGTGTGTTGGCGGGGTGGGTGACTAAAGCTCCCCACAGGTGTGTTGGTTGGTACGGGTGGTGTGTAGCGGATGGAAAACTAGGTTTGGTTTGGGAATTGCATATCATATGCATATTATATTTGATACATTATTGTTGTTGTAAATGGGCTTAGGCCCAAAATATTGCTAATTGGGTTCCACCAATGAATAACAGTAAGGGATTTCACACTGAGTTCTTGTAACTCACCCCCCTTTCTCTTAACCCTTGTAGGTAATGCTTGATGATATGGACTTGGGTTATGGATGACTCGAGGGAGGCCATACTTCGGAAATGGTTTATTTGGAATTTAGATTTCTTTCTCGTTTATTTTATTACTTTACTATTTTGGGTTAAATGTTGTAATAAGGCCTCTGGACTATTTTTTTTTTTTTTTTGCTTTTGGTTAGGATGTTTTTATTATTTTTCTTAAATTGTTTAAAAAGGGGAATTTTCTAAAAACTTAAACAATGGTTTCCAAAATCGATTAACAAATGGATTTCAAAATAAATTTTTACAAATATTTTTGACAGGGATATTTTCTCTCGAACTATTAACGATATTTTCAAAAGACTTGGATTCTCTTTCGAATTTTCAACGTCATTTTCAAAAGTCACGGTTTTATAAGATCATTAGTTCAAATTTACCGATTTATCAATCAAATCTTTGAGGTTAGTAGTATTTTATCAAATCAAACTTGTTTTCTTGATTTTTAACAAAGCAATATTTTAGTACGAACAAAAAGGGTTTAACATGTTTTGCTCGTGTGACATACCAAATCCGCTCATAACGCATGGGCCGAGTTTGGGGTGTTACATTTTATGGTATCAGAGCCAGGTTACAAAACTCGGCCGTGGTTTGGGTTCAAAAGCGTTTTCCAAAGCTATTTAGAATTTTGATTTATAAATATATGTTCTAAAGGAAGTATGGCACCACGAGTATCCGGCACCAAGTCAACTAAGTATTTGTTTTCATTTTATGATTGTTGTGTTATTACTGTGGTACGAAAATTCTACGAAATAGAATACTCTAGAACTGTTAGCTTTAGGAGTTGAAACTATAGAGATTGAGACTCTAGGATGCGGATTTGACACTCGAAAATAACTTTTCTACTCATACTCCATAAAACATCGTTTAATAAACATCGAATAGTATACTGATTCATAAAACTCGTAATCAAGATTAAATAGACTTAGTGAACATGAACGCTAAAAGATGTGGACGCGGTAGACGTGGACGTGCTAGAGGCCGAGGTACTAGGACTAGATCTTCAGCATCGGGGCGTGTGCCCGAAAGGGAGGAGTTGGCATCGCCAATGGCTGAGACTGGATCTCATGGTCGAGCTGGGGTTAATGAGCTGACTCAGATAGTTAAGAAGGTATTGAAGGAGGTTAAGGAGATCAGCGAAGCACTTCGAGTTAGGTCTGTGGACTGTAAGAAGAAAAGAGATTGCGGTTCTTTTGGGTCGCAGTCTCGTTCCGTGAAGCATGTCAAGGCACGACCAAATTTTTCGGCTTGTGATTATTGCGGAAGGCGTCATCCGGGAGAATGCCGGAGGAGGTTAGGAGCATACTTGAGATGCGGGTCTAAGGAGCATAAGGCTCGGGATTGTTTCATCACCATCAAGTTAGGTGTTTGGTTGTGTGAAAGAGGATTCAAGATTATGTTAAAGATACATTGTGGTTATTAAGATCAGAGTGCGCAGCGAAAGCATAGTGGTGTGATTTGAGCGGTGCGTTTAGTAGTTGGATGGAAATTTCGAGGACGAAATTTTTTTAAGGAGGGTAGAATTGTAACATCCCGAAATTGGGCCTAGTAGAATTGGACCCATTGGGCCTTGAGCGTAGAAGTGTTTTAAAATTTTGAGAACAAGGGAACGGCATTATTTCAAGTGGGACTTATTAGTTAAGTGAATTTGGAAGGTTACGAGGTTTCTAGGAAGTTCCGGGTTCAAGATGGGCTATAGGAAAAATTTTGTGTTTAAGCATTTAAGGAGAGTAGGCAAGTAGCATCGAGACTTAAGGAAATAAGTGTGCATTTTACTAGCACAAGGAGTCAATTTGTAAAGTGGCAAGTGGCGTGTGGAGTGTACTAATGGTCTAAGGTTCAAATCCCACCAAGTGCAAATATTTTGGATTAAATTTTTGTGCTATATGGTAAGTGTCGGCCAAGGCTTTAATATGGTATGGAAGACTTTTTAATTTTGGAAGGGAGACTAAGGAATATGGTAAGGAGGAAGATAAGGGGAAAAGAGGGGAAAGAAATGAAAGAAAAAAGCAAGTATAGGGAACATGTTGGCACAAAAAGAGGAGAGTGTTATGGAAAGTTTTGATGGCCAAATTTTGACCATTATGGCCATGTATGTGGACGGTTTTATGTGTAAGGGGGGTAGCCGAATTTTTGTTGGTGTTTTGGTAAAGCTTTAGTGCTTGTTTTGGTCCAATTCCTTTAGCATCAAGTGTGCCATTTTCTCCAAATTATTATTCTCTTAGCCGAATTTCTCCTTTGCATTTTGATAGAATTTTGGTGTTTGTTAGGCCAAAATCTACTCTTGCACAATTTTGTGTTTTCTCCAAATTTCTTTTGCCTTGTGCCGAAATTACAAGCCATTAGTGAACATATTCTTTTCTTTTCTTTCTTCTTGTTGCCGAATGTACCCAAACCATTGAGACCAAAATTTGTTCATTCATCTCTTCTTTATCATTTTCTCAAGTGGGTTGACACTCTTTTCTTCGATTGAATCAGTAAGTGAATTCTTTTCTATGTTCATATTCTTTTCTTTCTAGCCGAATAGGTATTTATCACTATTCGATTGTAAATCTTGATCTTAACCGAAATGGTGTTATCTTCCATTCCTTCATATTGTAATCACCCTCTTTTTCACAGTGCTCTAAGTGGGTGGCCGTGTATCATTCTAGCCCTAAGTCAAACGGTGGAAATTGGACCCAATATCGATAAGGTAAGGAGTTCTTCATGGATTATTTGAAATCGCTCTTTATTCGTTTAAAGGATAATAGTGGTTGTGACTAATCGATTATGTTTTAGGGACGAAATCACTCGATATATTCTACCTTCGGACATAGTGGTAAGTGATTCAAGTGTAAGTGATACGAAATCTTTTTGAAATCCGAGGCTAACTTTTGGTTGGTATTGTTCTAGGTCATCGACGAGTGGTTCGTTAGGAAATCAAAATCAGGTGTGTAATCCCGTACCTTCCGAATACATATTTGATATGGTGTGTAATCTCACATCTCTCTGAAAGTTTGTATGATATGTTCTGTGATTTGGTCAAAATACCGAAGAAAACCGAAAACCGGCATCCGTGATCACTCGGGCGTGCGTATGATCGTAGTGGCAATCGTATTTTGTAATAAAACAGTTTTAGTTAGAAGAAGTGATGCATTTTTGAAAAATAACGAAAAATAGGAGAAAAGGAATTAAAAAGTGAATAAGATATCAGATTAAAGCTTATTGTGTCTATTTTGATATGGAAGAAACAGAGAAGGAAAAGGAATTCTATATTCTGAGATATCTTAATTTTAGTGAGACTAGTTCTGAATGACTTCGTGGTTCCCTGATCTGTCTTGGAAAAATCGTATAAAATTTTACAAAGTTAATTATGAGTTATAGTTTATATGTACAGATTCCTTTGTGAGTCTATTTTCAATAGAAACAAGTGGGAGCAACATATGAAAACTGTACAGTGAGATATTTGAGTTTTGGGTAAGAGAGGTCAGAATCATTGGTCAGTGAATCAAGGGAATCTTTATGGAATAAACTGTACTAAATGGATAAGTCAAAAATTCTGGAAAATTTATAGTAAGAATATATATGAGTCTAGTCTCAAGGAAAATTTATGGAGTTAGATTTCGAGATTCCTAACTCAAGTTATAGTCAATTTAGTTAGTACGACGCAGATGGACAGTTTCGATTTTTATGCTCTACATTAGTAGTTAAGTCTAGGTTGCGAAATTTCCAAAATACCCTTAGGTTGCGAAATTACCGAATTACCCTTAGTGGGTAAATTATCAAAATTACGAAAATGCCCCTATGGGTTGAAATTACGAAAATGCCCCTAAAGGGTCAAATTACGAAATTGTTATATGGGCCAATCTGATATTTTGATAAATGGGCCAATTTGATATTTTGATAAATAGGCCAATTTAATATTTTGATAAATGGGCCAATTTGATATTTTGATAAATGGGCCGATCTGATAAATTGCTATATGGGCCATTTGAAACTCGCTATATGGGCCAGATTGAGATATTTGCTATATGGGCCAAATTGAAATAATTGTTATATGGGCCATTTGATATATGCTATATGGGCCGATATGTTATAAATTGCTAAATGGGCCAAGATGATAATTTGCTTAATTGGCCAACTTGATAAATTGTTATAATGGGCCATAATGTTTGTAAAAAAAATATCTGAATAAATTGTTGTGAATAGCTATGCATTATATACATGATTTGCATGGGATGGGATAATGATGAAGAGAAGTTCGTAGCTCTGTTTGCATAATTCGTGGCTCGCCACAAATCGAAAAATGGCAATGCCATGTAAATTCTGTTAATCGGTGGCTTGTCCACAAATCGATATAAATGGCTTAATGCCTACATTTGGTGTGTTGGCGGGGTGGGTGACTAAAGCTCCCCACAGGTGTGCTGGTTGGTACGGGTGGTGTGTAACGGATGGAAAACTAGGTTTGGTTTGGGAATTGCATATCATATGCATATTATATTTGATACATTATTGTTGTTGTAAATGGGCTTAGGCCCAAAATATTGCTAATTGGGTTCGGCCCAATGAATAACGATAAGGGGATTTCACTGCTGAGTTCTTGTAACTCACCCCCATTTCTCTTAAACCTTGTAGGTAATGCTTGATGATATGGACTTGGGCTATGGATGACTCGAGGGAGGCCATACTTCGGAAATGGTTTATTTGGACTTTAGACTTCTTTCTCGTTTATTTTATTACTTTACTATTTTGGGTTAAATGTTGTAATAAGGCCTCTGGACTATTTTTATTTTTTTTTTGCTTTTGGTTGGGATGTTTTTATTATTTTTCTTAAATTGTATAAAAAGGGGAATTTTCTAAAAACTTAAAAAATGGTTTCCAAAATCGATTAACAAATGGATTTCAAAATAAACTTTTATAAATATTTTTGACACGGATATTTTCTCTCGAACTATTAACGATATTTTCAAAAAACTTAGATTCTCTTTCAAATTTTCAACGTCGTTTTCAAAAGTCACGGTTTTGTAAGATCATTAGTTCAAATTTATCGATTTATCAATCAAATCTTTGAGGTTAGTAGTATTTTTTCAAATCAAACTTGTTTTCTTGATTTTTAACAAAGCAATATTTTAGTAAGAACAAAAAGGGTTTAACATGTTTTGCTCGTGTGACATACCAAATCCAATCATAACGCATGGGCCGGGTTTGGGGTGTTACACAACCAAACTCAGACGAGCTAACATTGCTCTCAGATCAGTCATCGCTCTACGGCTAATGGCATCTAACCTTACCTGGGTGGTATTCTATCGTGCAGTCATAATCTTTAAGTAACTCAACCCACCTGCTATGCCGAAGATTTAACTCTTTTTGAGTTAACAAATTTTTGAGACTCTTATGATTGGTATAAATGATACACCTTTCACCATATAGATAGTGTCTCCAGATCTTTAGAGCAAACACGACCGCAACCAGCTCAAGATCATGGGTAGGGTAGTTACCTTCGTGTGTCTTAAGCTGTCGCCATGCGTAAGCAACTACTTTACCATCTTGCATCTATAACAGTCTAGTTTAGACCCTAGTCAGAATAGTGGTTTGGGGACCACAAATTCGAGTCTGAAAAATATTTTAATATTATTTTTCGTGTATACAGTATGTGAATTGACCTATGTGAAATTTTTGTGATTTAATTTGTACGATTGTGTGTTTAATTTGAGAAAAGGACTTAATCGCAAGAAGTGTAAAAGTAGCCTTCTAATTGAATAAGTGCCGAATTGTTATTGTCTTTAAAGTGAGAAGTCCTTAAGAGGTTATTATGCCATTAATATGTTGATGGACATTAATGACCATCCATTATGTATTATTATTTGTTTATATTAAAGGTTTAATAAGTAAATTAGTTAATAATATACATAATAAAACAAACATTAAAATGATGAGATAATGCTCATCTTTGTGCCGAAAACAAGAAAAGAAAAGAAGGTTTTAAGCTTTGTGATATTCAGCCCTTGTTCTTCCTAATTAAGGTATGTTTTGGTTTCGATTTTTGATAATTTCTACGTTTTTGTGATCGTTGCTTCGTGTTCTCTCAAACCCATGCCTCAATTTTGTGAATTGATGATAATTTTGAAATGTGCCATTCATGGATTCATGAGTTTTGTGATGTTTAAGGATGAAATATGAAATATATGTGTTTGATTAATATGTTTTGTCTTTGGATTCTTGATGAATTTGAGTAATTTGGACTAAATTGAGGAAATAATATTTTGAGGGACTGAAATGTGAAATAAATGAAAAATATGGGCTGCTAGGGGCCTATACAGAATTCGGCTAAGCATGGGTTATATTGAATTATGTGTATTTTGTGATTTTGTGAAATAAGGACTAAAATGTCAAAATGTGAAAATATGAGGGCTAATTTGTAAATTGCCCTAAATGTGTGTTTTTGGATTGAATTGAATTATTTGGTGAATAAATGGATTAAATTTGAATATGTATAGATCAAGAACCAAAGAAAACGGATTTAGATCGAGGGAAGTCGAAGGTGATTGAGTAGCTGAATTCATCTGTTTATTCCGAATACGAGGTAAGTCTATATATAAATAAATGTATTTGAATTGGTTTAATTAAGTACCTATGAAATTTAATTGTGATGAATGTGTACAAGATGATATATACATGAAATCTGAGAAAGTATCGACAAGGCATCAATATCCGAAAAGTCCCATACGAAATTTAGGAATAGATAGGATTAATATGTCATGACTTAGGTTTTTGATATGTGATATCGTGTAAGACCACGTCTGGGACATTGGCGTCGATTTGAGATTTACGTGTAAGACCATGTCTGGGACATTGGCATCGTAGTCGATTCGTGTAAGACCCTGTCTGGGACAGTGGCATCGATATTCGGTTACTTGTAAGACCACGTTTGGGACGTTGGCATTGTACGAGTATTCTGAGTTATCCTAGTATCCTATTTGATTCCAAATGGTTCAACGGGCAATTCCGAGAAATGAAATACTATGTGAATTGTGTAATCATTTTAGGTACGTTTGTGATGTACTCTATGATTGAATATGAAAGGTAAGTATTTGTGAACTTGCAAGAGATATATGAGCATAGATTCAATGAGACAAAATGTGATACAGGTATGAATGTGTTATGTACAAAAGAAATACTTGGAGACATGACTAGTTGCTACACAATGGCTGAACTAATGAGCCAAAGGAGAATTATGAATTTACATATGTGATATACTAATTACTATGTTTTTAATATGTTAAATTTTTTTTATGATAAGTGTTTATGATAAGTTTATTTGTATATGGTTTACTAAGCTTTTGGAAAGCTTGCTCTGTGTGTGTTTGTTTTGTCTTATAGATCGTTAAAGCTACGGAAGGCTCGGGGATCGTCGAGGATCATCACCACACTATCAAACTCTATTTTGGTACCTTTTGAAAGTGTATATACTAAAGTATGGCATGTATAGTCTAGAGAGTTTTAAAATATGTTTGAGATGTATAAATAGCCATGTGATATGGCTGGGTAATGAATATGATATGAATGAGTATTTCATGCCTAATGATGCATAGTTTGGTATGGTTTGTTGGCCAATTGTTTGAGCTAATGAGATAGTCCAACTTATGGTAAGATTTATGATGCAAAACTAGTATTATATTGATGAAATACTATTATGATGAATTGGTAATTTGTGAATAAGTTGTACTTGAAAAATGTTTATGACAAGATTGAGCTAAATGGTTTATAAGTTGGTGTGTTGAATATTTTCTTGAATGGCTAGAAAAGATGACCATTATGGTATGTTTTGTTGCATTGGTGATATGATTTGAATTGGTATAGTGCTTGTAGGTATAGCCTAATGTGTGGGTGGCAATTTGGCCTTGTAAAAGGCCTATAATTGCCCACACGGTTGAGCACACAGGCGTGTGGCTCGACCGTGTCCTTCGTGATTGTATTTCAAAACAAGTCAGGCTCGACTACGGGCTGGACACACGGGCGTATGACTGGCCGTGTGGTACAAGTCAGTGTCGACCACGGGTGAGGCACATGGGTGTGTCTCAGGCCATGTGGACAAGTTAGTATGTATACCCTGTTTTGACACGGCTCGGGCACATGGGCGTGTCTGCCTCACACGGCCTACCTACGCGGGCGTGTGACCTCTGTCACTTTGAAAAATGTTTGATTTTCAAAAAAAATTTGTATGATCCCGGTTTAGTCCCGACCCATTTCTAATGCATGTTTAACGCCTTGAAGGCCTCATTAAGGGACTATATTCTTGTATTCTATTATGATTTGATGACGTTATACTTTCTGATGTGAAATGTTTGTAAAAGTCTCTGATTGTCTGGTAATGCCTCTTAACCCTAGACCGGCGATGGTTACGGGTTAGGGGTGTTATATTTGATTGGCATCAGAGCTACGGTTTAGTCGATTCTAGGTCTAACATAGCGTGTGAAAGTCTAGCTATACATGCCATATATACGAACTGTGATAGTGTGATGAATCCTGACGTATAAAATGTGTTTTCTTATAGTAATGGATCCCGAAAGAGCTGTAGCTGACGATGTTGAAAGTAATGCGCCTGCTCCCGCTCAAGGGACAACGCCATCTGATTTGAGACCGGCTACTAGCGGTCAGGAAGGTGAGGCTAAACAAGCCTTCTTCCAAATGATGAATGAGTGGTTCACTCAATACGTTAGAACAAATCCGGCTGTTTCACAACCTCTGCCCCCGTCTAATCCTCCTCAGACTTCTGTTATACCTCAGGCTGTGAATCAATCTGTTGAATAAGCCTCGATTCGACAAAACCGTAAGTATGGAAATTTGAAGAGTTCGGGGCTACTAGTGATGATGATGCTGAGAGAGCTGAGCTTTGGCTCGAGAACATAATCCGAGTGTTTGATGAAATGTCATTTGCCCCTGATGAATATATAAAGTGTGTTGTTTCTTTGTTACGAGATATAGCTTATCAGTGGTGGAAGACTCTGATTTCCATTGTTCCTAAAGAACGGGTTACATGGGATTTCTTTCAGTCTGAATTTTGAAAGCAATAATCAGCCAGTGATTTATTGATCAGAAACGAAAAGAATTTCTAGAATTGAAACAGGGTCGCATTTCTGTCACTGAATATGAACGAGAGTTCGTGAGACTAAGTCAATATGCTCGGAAATGTGTCTCAACTGAAGCGATAATGTGCAAAAGGTTTGAAGATGGTCTGAATGTAGATATTCGTTTGCCTGTTGGGATTCTGGAAATAAAATAGTTTGTTGTGCTTGTTGATCGAGCATGTAAATCTGAAGCACTTGGGAAAGATAAAAGAAAAGCTGAGTCTGAAGCTAGAGATGCGAGAAAGAGATTTTTGAATAAATCATTTCAGTCTGCTTCAAAGAAATTCAGAGATGAACATTGCCGTTCAAAGGTTAGTGTGGTACATTCAAACAGAGATCGTGCTAGATCGCAGTCGAACTTCAAAGCTCTAGCAACTTCAGTAGCTAGTGTGGGAAATGTCTGATCCGAACGGCCTGAATGTAAACATTGTGCTAAAAGACATCCGGGTAGTTGTAGATTAAATGATCGAGCCTGTTTTAGGTGTGGATCATTAGATCATTTCATCCGGGACTACCCTGAATCTGTTGAACAAGAGATTGTACAGAATCCGAAGTCAGATAATGTTTCAGCTAGGGGTAGACCTTCAAGAAACACAAGAAATGTCAGTGGTAGTTAGAGAAATACGAGAGATACAGTTGCGAGATCTGAAGCTAGAGCACCTGGCAGAGCATACGCCATCCGAGCCAGCGAGGAAGCTTCATCTCCAGATGTTATTACGGGTACATTTACTCTTTATGATACTTTTGTGATTGCATTGATAGACCCAGGATCTACTCATTCGTATCTATGCATGAACTTGGTATCCAGTAAGACTTTGCCTGTAGAGTCTACTGAATTTGTTATTAGAGTATCGAACCCCTTACGTAAAAGTGTCTTGGTTGACAAAGTATGCAAGAACTGTCCGTTAATGTTTCAAGATGTTTGTTTTCCGGCTGATCTGATGCTATTACCTTTTGATGAGTTTGATATAATTTTGGGTACGGATTGGCTAACATTGCATGATGCTATTGTGAATTGCAAACGAAAGACTATTGATTTGAGATGTCAGAATAATGAAATAGTACGGATTGAGTCTAATGAATTGAATGGGTTACCGACTGTGATATCAGTGTTGAAAGCTCAGAGTTATGTGAAAAAGGGTTGCAAAGCCTATTTTGCCTATGTGGTTGATTTGAGAACGACTGAAAAGAAAGTTCAATCTATGCCATTTGTTTGCGAATTCTCTGACGTATTCCCTAAAAAATTACCGGGGTTACCTCCGATACGAGAAGTTGATTTCAGTATTGATTTAATGCCGGGAACAACTCCTATCTCGATAGCTCCGTATAGAATGGCACCAATAGAATTGAAAGAATTAAAGTCACAGTTGCAAGAGTTGATTGATAGAGGATTCACACTACCGAGTTTCTCACCTTGGGGTGCTCCCATTCTGTTTGTGAAAAAGAAAGATGGCACGATGAGAATGTGTATTGATTATCGTCAGTTGAACAAAGTGACTATCAAGAAAAAATATCATCTACCCAAAATTGATGATTTGTTTGATCAGCTGAAAGGAGCCACCGTATTTTTAAAAATAGATCTGAGATCGGGGTATTATCAGTTAAGAGTAAAAGATTCAGACATTCCAAAAACTGCTTTTAGAATGAGGTACTGGCATTATGAATTTTTAGTTATGCCTTTCAGACTAACGAATTCTCCTACTGTCTTTATGGATTTGATGAACAGAATTTTCAGACCATATTTAGATCAATTTGTTGTGGTATTCATTGATGACATTTTGATTTATTCGCGTGATGAAATTGAACATGCTGAACATCTGAGAATTGCGCTGCAAACTCTGCTAGATAAGCAATTGTATGCGAAGTTCAGTAAATGTGAGTTCTGGTTACGAGAAGTTAGTTTTCTGGGACATACTGTGTCAGCATCTGGTATACGAGTTGATCTGAGCAAGATTTTAGCTATTTTAGAGTGGAAACCTCTGAAAAATGTGTCTGAAGTTTGCAGTTTTCTGGGACTTGCTGGTTATTATCGACGGTTTTTAAAAGGCTTTTCAATGATTGCAACTCCTATGACGAGATTGCTTCAGAAAGATGTGAAGTTTGAATGGTCTGATAAATGTATGAAAACTTTCAATCAGTTGAAAGCCCATTTGACTGAAGCTCCAATTTTGGTACAGCCAGAATTGGGTAAAGAGTTTGTGATTTATACTGATGCTTCGTTGAACGGACTGGGATGTGTTTTAATCCAGGAAGGAAAAGTTATAGCTTATGCCTCGAGACAATTGAAACTGCATGAAAAGAATTATTTGACACATGATCTCGAGTTAGCTGCAATAGTGTTTGCCCTAAAGATTTGGCGTCACTATCTCTTCGGAGAAAAATTTCATGTATTTTTGGATCGTAAAAGTCTGAAATATTTGATGACTCAGAGAGATTTGAATCTACGACAGAGAAGATGGTTAGAACTGTTGAAAGATTATGAACTTGTGATAGATTATCATCCGTGTAAAGCAAATGTTGTTGTTGATGCATTAAGTTGAAAGTCACTGTTTGCATTACGTGAGATGAATGCTCATTTAGATTTATCTGATGATAGTTCAGTTTTGGCTGAATTGAAAGTTAAACCATTGTTCTTACAGTAGATATGTGATGCTCAGAAAGTTGATAATGAAATATTAGCAAAACGAGCTCAGTGTGATTCGCACTCTGATTCTGAATTTTTAGTTGATGTTGATGATTGTTTGAGATTTCGAGATCAAGTTTGTGTTCTGAGTAATCTAGAGTTGATTCATTCGATATTGAAAGAAGCACATAATAGTCGCCTATCAATTCATCTGGGAAGTACAAAGATGTACCATGATTTGAAGCAACATTATTGGTGGTCTGGTATGAAACGGGATATCTCAGAGTTTGTCTCGAAATGTTTAGTCTGTCAGCAAGTTAAAGCTGAACATCAGGTTCCATCTGGTTTGTTACAACCGATAATGATTCCCAAGTGGAAATGGGATAGAGTGACAATGGATTTTGTTTCTGGGTTACCTTTGACTCTGAGAAAGAAAGATGCAATATGGGTCGTAGTTGACAGATTGACGAAATCAGCTCATTTTATTCCGATGAGAATGAATTATTCGCTTGATAAGTTAGCTGAGTTATACATTTCCGATATTGTAGGATTACATGGGGTGCCACTATCCATTGTGTCTGACAGAGATCCAAGATTTACTTCACGATTCTGGAAGAAACTGCAAGAGGCCTTAGCTACTAAATTACATTTTAGTACAGCTTTTCACTCACAGACAGATGGTCAATCTGAGCGGATTATTCAGATTCTTGAGGATATATTGAGATGTTGCATTCTTGAGTTTGATGGTACGTGGGAACAATATTTACCATTGATTGATTTCGCGTACAATAATAGTTTTCAGTCGAGCATCAAAATGGCACCTTATGAGGCTTTATACGGACACAAATGTCGAACACCTCTATATTGGACTGAGCTAAGCGACAATAAGATACACGGAGTTGATTTGATAAAAGAAGCTGAGCAAAAAGTGAAAGTGTTTCGTGATAGTCTTAAAGCTGCCTCTAATCACTAGAAATCTTATGCAGACTTGAAACGAAAAGATATTGAGTTTGAGATCGGTGATAAAGTATTCTTGAAAGTGTCTCCGTGGAAGAAAATACTTCGATTTGGACGTAAAGGCATATTGAGTCAGAGGTTCATCGGACCGTATGAGATCATCGAATGAATTGGGCCTATTGCATACAGATTGTTGCTACCACCTGAGCTAAAAAAGATTCATAATGTATTTCACGTATCAATGCTTTGTCGATACAGATCTGACCCGTCACTTGTGATCTCTTCATCTGAAATTAAAATCCGATCCAATATGACTTATAAGGAAGAACCAATCTGTATCTTGGCCCGCAAGGTTAAAGAATTACGAAATCAGAAAATTCCATTAGTAAAAGTGTTGTGGCATCAACACGGGGTTGAAGAGGCTACATGGGAGCCTAAAGATACAATAAAACAACAATATCTGAATCTATTCAACGGTAAGATTTTCGGGGACAAAAATCCCTAAGGGGGGAGAATTGTAAAAGTCCGGTTTAGACCCTAGTCAGAATAGTGGTTTCAGGACCACAAATCTGAGTCTGAAAAATATTTTAATATTATTTTTCGTGTCTACAGTATGTGAATTGACCTGTGTGAAATTTCTGTGATTTAATTTGTACGATTGTGTGTTTAATTTGAGAAAAGGACTTAATCGCAGGAAGTGTAAAAGTAGCCTTCTAATTGAATAAGTGCTGAATTGTTATTGTCTTTAAAGTGAGAAGCCCTTAAGATGTTATTATGCCATTAATATGTTGATGGACATTAATGACCATCCATTATGTATTATTATTTGTTTATATTAAAGGTTTAATAACTAAATTAGTTAATAATATACATTATAATAAAACAAACATTAAAATGATGAGATAATTCTCATCTTTGTGCCGAAAACAAGAAAAGAAAAGAAGGTTTTAAGCTTTGTGATATTCGGCCCTTGTTCATCCTAATTAAGGTATGTTTTGGTTTCGGTTTTTGATAATTTCTACGTTTTTGTGATCGTTACTTCGTGTTCTCTTAAACCCATGCCTCAATTTTGTGAATTGATGATGATTTTGAAATGTGCCATTGATGGATTCATGAGTTCTGTGATGTTTGAGGATGAAATATGAAATATATGTGTTTGATTAATATGTTTTGTCTTTGGATTTTTGATAAATCTGAGTAATTTGGACTAAATTCAGAAAATAATATTTTGAGGGATTGAAATGTGAAATAAATGAAAAATATGGGCTGCTAGGGGCCTATGGAGAATTCGGCTAAGCATGGGTTATATTGAATTATGTGTATTTTGTGATTTTTTGAAATAAGGACTAAAATGTAAACGTGAAAATATGAGGGCTAATTTTTAAATTACCCTAAATGCGTGTTTTTGGATTGAATTGAATGATTTGGTGAATAAATGGATTAAATTTGAATATGTATAGATCAAGAACCAAAGAAAACGGGTTTAGACCGAGGGAAGTCGAAGGTGATTGAGTAGCCGAATTCGTCTGTTTATTCTGAATCCGAGGTAAGTCTATATACAAATAAATGTATTTGAATTGGTTTAATTATGTACCTATGAAATTTAATTGTGATGAATGTGTACAAGATGATATATACATGAAATCCGAGAAAGTATCGACAAGGCATCAATATCCGAAAAGTCCCGTACGAACTTTAGGAATAGATAGGATTAATATGTCATGACATAGGTTTCTGATATGTGATATCGTGTAAGACCACGTCTGGGACGTTGGCATCTGTAACACCCCCAGACCCGGCCCAGAAGTTATGGCCGAGTCCGGGAATGTCACATCAAAGGCGTAACTCAAAACGATTTTGCTAAGTAAAAATTTAAGACCCAAAAGCCCAAAATCCTTGAGTCTTGTTAAGTAATGATAAAAGCCCATTTTATTATTTTAAGTATTTCGAAAACCAAGTTTAAACATAAGAAATTTACTCAAGTTTAATAATTAAGTAAACAGTTGAAACAGCAAAACCCAAAATCTAAAGTCAAATCGGAGTACAAGGCCTTATTACATCCAACGAAAATAAAGTAATGAAAATCATGTCTTTTAAGACAAATAAATAAAACTTCTAAGTATCTTGTAGTGTGGCCGTCTCCGAGTCCTCTCCCACGTCGAGCCGTTTACTGAGGATCGCCTGAAACATTAAATAAAAAGGGGTGAGTTTGAAACTCGGTGTGTCGACCCTTGGTAATCCAATCAACATACAATTATCACATTGGGCCTAAGCCCTATAAAAAGCAGTGGTCTTGGGCCTTAGCCCATAACGACCTCATATCACATCGAGATATCACATGAATGCAATGCACCCATCCCAAATCCAACCTCGCACAACATTTTCCTTCCAACCCTACACACCGTGGGGATATAAATATCAACCCACCCATCCCTACACACCAAAGGTAGCACCAACAGCGGCACTACTCAAACGTTCCAGCAAAGCTGCTATAATGGGCTTAAAGCCACCGGTGGATCCATGGTTGTCAAGTGACTATGCGATCCTCAAATCTTCCTCCGTATCATCAAAACCCACCCAAGTGCAACATATATTTCATGAATGCAACATACACATTCTCACACATTCGGCACTTAGGGGTATTTTAGTCATTTCACTACCCAGGGGTATTTCCGTAAATCTACTCTACAGGGGTATTTAGGTGATTTTGCAAAACAGAGGTAATTTGGAAATTTTGTAAACTGAGGGTATTTTGGTAATTTTCAAACAAAGGGTATTTTAGTAATTTTTCAAATCAAAGGATATTTTTTTAAATTTCAAATCAGGGGTATTTGGTCCCTCTCGAGTTTTAGTTATGAACTTTGGCCCATAAACAAGTCCTCGCGGCTAAAGTGTACAGACACTATACACCAGGTAGGATTCCAGAGAAGAGGAGGTGGGCCACTAGGACCGCTTAAGTACCAAGCTCTCCCTAGATCCACTCCTAGACATGCATATCTCCGTTGCCACACTCTAACCTAGGGACTTGTCCACGGACATGTTTAATTATTAGAATTAAGTTTTATGTAGTTTGAGAGTTGTTCAGAACTAGGCCTAAACTCCATTAAACCCTAGCATACTTGTCTATGTCTTCATAAAGCCCATCAAGCCCATTTCACATTCATATAACCCATTATGCCCAATTCACATCCTTATGGCCCATTAGACCCAAATCTCATTCATATGGCTCGTTAGGCCCAAGACAATTCCAGATCATGTAACATGCATGCCTAACTCAATTCATATAATCAAATCAATCAATTTCATCCAACTTAGCCTCAGGGCCCACCGGGCCAATTTAGCCACTTTTGGCTTTTCGACTTTCCGGCATTGCCGATATCATGTGTGTGTAGTGTTTGTACACACCTGGTTACTGTGACGTGCTATACTATCCTTGGTCTTGAACCTACAACCAACCAACCTTCAATCAATCACCCATACTTAAACAAAATATCTACCAAAAGCTGAAACCTTACCGTAACCTTACCGTGTGCCACCGGGTTCTAATAGCCCTTCCTTAGCTACTAATTAGGAGTATCCCCTAGATCCTTGCTAACGATCCTACCACGCTTGCGATCCTTGAACCTTATCCAAATCCCCATTCGATCCTGTGGCCTAGATAGTTATTAACTAGATTCGGCTTTCAACACTTGACTGAGAGTAGGTAACAATCGATTTGTGATGGAGGAACAACCACCAAGATTCGGCACTATTAGGAATTTCAGCAAGAGAAAAGATGGTGGTAATTCGGCTATAGATGAGTTTGGCTATGAGAGAATTCGTCACAAAGGAATTCGGCTTTAGGAGATTTCGGCAATGGGAGAGTTTGGCTATGAGAGGAACCGATTGAGGGGAAGAAAAGAAAGAAAAAGAATGGAAAATTCGGCATTACCTAGGACCCCAGATTCATCACACACACATTTATATAGCCTATAGCTGAAACTTAGCCACCCCTAAATTCCAATTTGGCACCACTTCATCCACTGCTCATCTCCTAATTTTTCTCCATGATATCTCCCTTATCCTTATCCTAAATTCTCTTTACTGATCACTTCTCCTTAGAGTCCCTCTACACGCCACTTCCAGCCTTCTAGAAGCCTAAAATCAAATTCCAAAATAAAAACAAGCTAGCACTCGAACCTCAGACCTCCCTGCATGCATATGTCGCCACCTCTCTACACCCTAGTGGCGTCACTTAGCCACTTCACCACTGGCTTCTTTGTGCCATTTTTCACTTATTTATATATAAAAGCCCACTACTCACAACCCTGATTCCTTAATTAAATAAATTAAGAATCCTCCACCACAAAACTCGAACCCAGAGCTTCTCCAACACACCTACACACTCCAAATTCATTAAACCTTTAAAGCTGTCATGTCATTTGTCATTTTCTTGCTCACTTAAAAATTTTATGAGACCCAAATCCCCATAGGCCCAATTCTTCTAGGCCCAAATTCGGGGCGTTACAGTGCCGATTTGAGATTTACGTGTAAGACCATGTCTGGGACATTGGCATCGTGTTTGATTCGTGTAAGACCCTGTCTGGGACAGTGGCATCAATATTCGGTTACATGTAAGAGCACGTCTGGGACATTGGAATTGTACGAGTATTCTGAGTTATCCTAGTATCCTATTTGATTCCAAATGGTTCAATAGGCAATTCTGAGAAATGAAATACTATGTGAATTGTGTAATCGTTTCAGGTACGTTTGTGATGTACTCTATGATTGAGTATGAAAGGTAAGTATTTGTGAACTTGCAAGAGATATATGATCATAGATTCAATTAGACAAATTGTGATATAGGTATGAATGTGTTATGTACAAAAGAAATACTTGGAGACATGACTAGTTGGTACGCAATGGCTAAACTAATGAGCCAAAGGAGAATTATTAATTTACATATGTTATATACTAATGACTATGTATTTGATATGTTAAATTTTTATTATGATAAGTTTATTTGTATATGGCTTACTAAGCTTTTGGAAAGCTTACTCTCAGTGTGTGTTTGTTTTGTCTTATAGATCGTTAAAGATACGGAAGGCTCGAGGATCGTCGAGGATCATCACCACACTATCAAACTCTATTTTGGTACCTTTTGAAAGTGTATATACTAAAGTATGGCATGTATAATCTAGAGAGTTTTAAAATATTTTTGAGATGTATAAATAGCCATGTGATATGGGTAGGAAATGAATATGATATGATTGAGTATATCATGCCTAATGATGCATAGTTTAGTATGGTTTGTTGGCCAATTGTTTGAGCTAATGAGATACTCCAACTTATGGTAAGATTTATGATGCAAAACTAGTATTTTATTGATGAAAGAGAATTATGATGAATTGGTAATTTGTGAATAAGTTGTACTTGAAAAATGTTTAAGATAAGATTGAGCTAAATTGTTTATAAGTTGGTGTGTTTAATATGTTCTTGAATGGCTAGAAAAGATGACCATTATGGTATGTTTTGTTGCATTGGTGATATGATTTGAATTGGTATAGTGCTTGTAGGTATAGCCTAATGTGTGGGTGGCAATTTGGCCTTGTAAATGGCCTATAATTGCCCACACGGTTGAGCACACGGGCGTGTGGCTTGACCGTGTCCTTCGTGGTTGTATTTCAAAACAAGTCAGGCTCGACCACGGGCTGGACACACGGGCGTGTGACTGGCCGTGTGGTGCAAGTCAGTGTCGACCACGGGAGAGGCACACGGGCGTGTCTCAGGCCGTGTGGACAAGTTAGTATGTATGCCCTGTTTTGACATGGCTCGACACGGCCTACCCACACGGGCGTGTGACCTCTGTAACTTTGAAAAATGTTTGATTTTCAGAAAAATTTCGTATGATCCCGGTTTAGTCCCGACCCATTTCTAGTGCATGTTTATGGTCTCGTAGGCCTCATTAAGGGACTATATGCTTGTATTCTGTTATGATTTGATGATGTTATACTTTCTGATGTGAAATGTTTGTAAAACTCTCTGATTGTCTGGTAATGCCTCTTAACCCTAGACTGGCGATGGTTACGGGTTAGGGGTGTTACAGCATCAGAACACAACCTAACCCAACATGTGACGCATCACTGTATACCATAACTCCCGACTTGGTTCCGATTGAACTAAAATAGAAGCTTGTGTTAGAACGAACTTGAGCTTATCAAAGCTAGACTGCTGTGCTTCAGACCATACAAACGGAGCATCCTTACACAGCAACTTCGTCAGATGTGATGGAATTAGAGAAAATCCCTCGACGAACCTTCGGAAGTAACCGACTAAACCCAGGAAGCTACGAAGCTCAGATACATTTTTCAGTTGTTTCCACTCAATTATAGCTTCTATTTTCTTGGGATCGACTTGGATCCCTTCCACTGTTACCACTTGACCTAGAAAAGAAACTTCCTGTAATCAAAACTTGCACTTGCTGAACTTAGCAATGACTGTTTTTATCTGAGTATCTGAAGTACAATACGAAGGTGGTTATCATGCTCGGCTTCAGTTTTAGAGTAAATCAAGATGTCATCGATAAAAACCACTACAAACTGATCTAAATACGGTTGGAACACTAGATTCATTAAGTCTATAAATGCCGCCGGGGCATTTGTCAAGCCGAAAGGCATCATCAGAAACTCGTAGTGTCCGTAACGAGTCCGAAAGGCAGTTTTGTAGGCATCAGTCTCTTTGACCTTGAGCTGATGGTATCCAGAGTTTAGATCAATTTTGGAGAAAATAGATGTTCCTCTAAACTGGTTGAACAAGCCGTCAATCCTTGGTAGCACATACTTATTCTTTACCGTTAACTTGTTCAACTGTCGATAATCTATACACATCCTCATAGACCTGTCTTTCTTATTAACAAATAACATCGGTGCCCCCCAGGGAGACACATTCGATCGAGTGAATCCCCTATCAAGAAGTTTCTGAAGCTATGCTTTTAGCTTGGTCAGCTCTTTCGGTGCCATGCAGTAGGGCACAATGGACATCGAAGCAGTACCTAGTAACGATCAATTCCAAATTCCACATCTCTATCCGGAGGTACTCTGGGTAATTTCTTTGGAAAAATGTCCAGGAATTCTCTCACGGTGCAAATATCTTGCACAAAAATTTTTGCGGGAATAGAATCAGATACGTAGGCAAGGTATGCCTTCCACCTCTTTCAGACTAACTTATCTACTACAAGAGCGAAGATTACATTAGAGAGGTAATCTCGACGCTTACCAACTATGACCACCTCGTCATTCTCCTCCATTCTAAGAGTAACTTTCTTAGTTGCAGAATCTAGACTGACCCAATATTCTACGAGCCAGTCCGTTCCCAGAATCAAACCAAATTCATTAAAGGGTAATTACATCCGATCAACTGGAAATACCATATCCTAGAGTTCTAGGGGTTCCCGCTTGTAAACTCTATCAACTCGAACTGACTGACCCAATGGACTAATCACAGAAAACTCTCTAGCAGTATTTTCAGCAGTTAAACCCAGATTTGTAGAAACAACACTAGCTATGTATGACTGAGTAGAGCCAATATAAATGACAGCATATACAGAACAGAATGAATAAAGAAGGTACTTGAAATGACATCAGCATTATCTCTCTCCTCGCGACGTCTTGCCGTATAAACTAGAGCCAACTGATGAGCCTCAGCCTGACTTGCATCCTACCTGGTGCTCTCTGTCCTCTCCTAGATCCATTACCACCTCTACCAATACCACGACCTCTAATCGGTTGCTGAACCACTCTCGGAGGCTTGACAGGACTCAGATCCAGAGTCCGTGCCGCAACTGGCACCTGATCTGGTCGACAGGGGCAATTCCTAACTTGATACTCCATTGACCCGTAATAGAGGCACGCTCCTAACTTCCTCCAGCACTCGCCCGGGCGATGTTTACCGTAATTAGTTCATAGCTGAATCTCAATCACTACAGCTGGTGCCTCAGCCCTCAGGGGCCTGTCAAATCTCACCCATTTCTTAGGGCGCTGACAAGAACCAGAGGGACCCGAATCCCTCTTAATTTTACTCTAATCACTTTCATGGTCACGCCGCTCGCTCTCAGTGCTCTTTACTACTTCCACTATCTTTGCTTTGTCAACCAGAACCGCAAAAACCCACACCCTCTGAGGAGCTATCAGAACCTGCGGATCATATCTCAATCCTTCCTCAAACCTCACACACTTGTCGTAGTTAGGCACTACCAAAGTTCATGCATACCTACTCAGTCGTAGAAACTCAACGTCATATTCTACCACCAATCGGTCACCCTGAACTAGGCTTATAAACTCGCATTGATGAGCCTTAATTTAACTTGCCCCACATACTTATCCTGGAAGGTGCTCTTGAAATAATCCCAGTTAACCTGTTTGGGTTTAACACCTTGCTTAACTGTCAGCCACTACTGATAGGCTTTGTCCCAGAGTAGAGACACAACACCTCTCAATTTCTAAGTGGAAGTACTGTCGAGATCAGTCATAATTCGCTCGGTAGCCTCGAGCCAATATTCAGCAACAGTAGGAGCGACTCCTATGACGCCATTGAACAATTCAACCCCATTCGACCGGAGTATTTCAATAACTGACCCTCGGCATCTTGATCCCGAATGGGTCCCTGTAAACCTCTCTAGTGCTCGAATCAAGGCCTGAGACAATGCGTCGTCCACAACTGTTGGAGTATGGGACTCCGTCTCAGTAGTGTGAGTACCAACGGTCTCACTGGTCTCCAAGTTGGGCATACTACCTATAAAGGATGACTCCGCTTGAGCTCCTCCTCGACACCCTTGAATACCACGTGCACGACTATCGCACGAACTCATTACGACAATCTAACTATAATGTCAGAGTGCATAGATCAGTTCAGACATCCAACAGTATGATTTCACTAACTTACATCAAATCATTTAACTAGAAAATAGTTTAGATAATACAATCATTATAACAGAACGAAAAACTTACAGGGTCAGCATCGAAGGCTCAGTCATTCACTAAAGCTTTAGTTCCCTGATTAAATAAGTTATCACTTAACTATTTTTATCACACAATATGAGCCCAAACATAGTCCGAGTGTTGACAAACCTGGCTCTGATACCACTAAATGTATCACCTTAAACCCGGCCTAGACGTTCAGTCCAAGTCCAGAGAGTTACATCCTCGATACTAAAATACCACATATATGTATCACAATAAAACTAAACCACAAGTCGTGTAACAGACCAAATTTGACCCAAATCGGAACGGTGGTTTCGGGACCACGAATCCGAGCCCGAGAAATGTTCTAATAATTTATTTCATGTCTATTATATGTGAATGAAAATGTGTGAAAGTTTCGTAGAAAAATTTTATCGTTTAAGTACATAATTTGATAAAAAGGATTTAATCGAGAAAAGTGTAAAAGTTGCGTGCTAAAGTGAAAGGTACTAATTTGATTGTGGCTTTTTAAGTGGGTGTACTAAAAGGGCAATTAGCCCATGTGCTATAAAGAGGGACGGCAATGGGCCTTTTTAATCACAAAATTTGATGTTATTTTAGTATGATTATATGTTATATTAGTGTGTTAATAAAATGTTAAAATATATGCTTGTTTTAGCATAAAATAATAAAAACAAGTGGGAAGAAAGAGAAACTTATCTTGCTCATCTTCTTGGCCTAAAGTTTGAAGAAGAAACTCCATTGTTGGAGCTTGAAATTTCGGCACTTTGGGGCTTAATTAGGGGTATGTATTTTGCTTAGTTCTTGATAATTTTTGCATTTTTGGAATGGTTGCTTTGAATCCTATACAACCCATGTAGAAATTTTTGAGATTTTGGCACATTAAATTCGGCTATGGTTGTATATGCATGACTTGAAATGTTTGATAGTAGATTTCAATTAGTATATGTTAAATCATCCTTTTGAATTTGAAATTGTGATGAAATTGGATGCTAGGGATTTATTTGAAAAAAATAAAAAGTTTGAAGGACTAAAACATAAAATAAATGGCATGCATGGACACATATGGCTATGGGGGATATTCGGCCAAGCTATAGTGTTGGAAAATTTGGCATATTTTGTGTTTTGTGTAAATTGGACCAAATTGTAAAATGGAAAACATTAGGGGCAAAATGGTAAATTACCCAATTGTGTGTTTTGGGACTAAATTGAGAGGAAATGCAATTAAATGAGCTAAATTTTAATGTGTTTTAGATCAAGAGCAAAGAAAAACGGAATTAGACCGGGGAAAGACGAAGGTTCTCGAATAGCCGATTCGCACGGACTATCGACAACCGAGGTAAGTCCTTTAGTTAAATCATGTCAAAGAATTAATTATGGTTATCTTGAATATTAAAAATTGAGGAATTTTAGTATTCTTTTTCACCATGGCGAATGTATATTGGTATGTTAGGTTGGTGATTTTGTTGAGTATGTGATGGGGAATTGTTAGATCGTATAGTGATAAAATGGTTTTGATGGTTCAATGTAAGTATACCCGATTGAATTAGACGAATATATAATAGTTATGAAGTGTGTTGGGAATGTTTAAGCTGTATTGACATGACTCGGGCTTTCATGCCTAGCGTGCCTTGTGCCGGTGATTCTATTCGGGCTTTCATGCTCAGCGTGCTTTGTGCCGGTGATTCTATTCGGGCTTTCATGCTCAGCGAGCTTTGTGCGGTGATTCTATTCGGGCTTTCATGCCTAGCGTGCTTTGTGCCGGTGATTCTATTCGGGCTTTTATGCCTAGCGTGCCTTGTGCGGTGATTCTTATCGGGCTTTTATGCCTAGCGTGCTTAATGCCGGTGATGTATTTTATGAAATAGAAATTGAAATTTGTGTTCAAGGCGAATTAAAGCAAACTTATCAAGTTAATCGCTTTCGGTGAGTATGTAAAGTAGGAATGAACTTCTTACTTATATAAGACAAGGTAAATCGGTGATTTATTACAACTGGCATGCGTTATGAGTGTGGAATATATATATATATATATATATATATATGGTTCTAATATATGTGTTCTCGGCTTTACTAATGAATTACATGATGTTGTATCTTGGTCTTTTAGTATGTGGATACATGGTAGGTATTCGGCCACATGAGTGGTAGTGTAATTGATGCCATGGTATAGTAATTGACATTTAAGTGTATAAATGTTGTACCTATGATTACATGATGATATTTTGGGTTTCGAAAGATTTGAATATAAATAAGTAATTCGATTATGAACATGTGGGTAAGAGATATTTTTCTTACGAATTCATACTTGCTTATATGGGTATGAAATTAAAGTTTGAAAATAAATACGAGTATAAGCCTACAAGTTGAATTGTAGTAATTAAATCGTTGATTTTTAAACGTTATATTTTTTTTTATGAAATTAGGACTTACTAAGCTAGTAAGCTTATCGTGTGAAGTGTTTCTCTGTTTTTTTTTAGATTAGGTGCAAGCTACAAGCTCGTCGGGATCGTTCGGAAAGTCGCTCACACTATCAATCTACATTTTGGGTACTCTTTTATTTTGGTTTTAAATGAAGGCATGTATAGGAAGGACTTGGTCTTTGTCTTGATGAAATTTTAAGGTTCTTGTATATAATAGCCATGCGAATATGGCTAAATTTTTTTAGTTAAATATGCTGTTGTGTTTTTGATATGTACGTTGGTTTATATTGGCAATGTTTATGCATTCTTAGTTGAAGTTTAATCGTTTTTGATAAGAAATTGTATGTATACGAAATGTATCCTTGAATTAGGTATATGGACATGTTCGGTTAGAAGTTAGTTTTTTCATGAATTGTAACGAAACTGCTTGTAGTAACAGAAATGGTGTGACTTTGAAAAATCACAAAAAATAGGATACCTTGAATTAGAAGGTGAATGAAATATGAAATTAAACCTTCTTGTGTCTAGTTTTACATAAAAGAAAAAGAGTAGGAAAAAGATTTATATATTATGAGATAATTAAGTTTTAGTGAGACCTGCGCTGAATGAATTCGTGAGTCACTATTCTGTTTTGGAAAAATTGTCAAAAATTTTAAAAAATAATTAAGAAGCATGGTTTATATGCGTAGAACCCTTAATGAGTCTATTTTTCATTGGTATAAACAAGAACATTATAGGAAATTTTACAACGAGATAATTGTATTTTTGTAGAGACAGGTCAGAATTGTCAAGCAGTGTATTAAGGCTAACTTTAATGAATAAACTGTACTAATTTGCCACAAGAAAAATTCTGGAAAAATTATGGTGAAAAGTTATATGAGTCTAGTTTCAAGGAAAATTTACGGATCTAAATTTCGAGTTTTGTAACTCGAGTTATGATCGATTTTGTCAGCGTGACGCAGTTAGACAGCTTTAAAATTTTACACCCGAGTTAATAGTCAAGTCTAGTAATGCCACGTACTCGATTCCGGCAAAGGGTTTCGGGTAAGGGGTGTTACATTTGATTGGTATCAGAGCTTACGGTTTAGTCGATTCTAGGACTACCGTAGCGCGTGTGAGTCTAGCTATACATGCCTTTATCATATATTGATAGTGGGGTGACTTTCGACAAACTGAACTTTGTTTTATATAGTAAATGGATACCGATCCCGAAAGAGCCGTGGCGATGATGTAGAGAGTGTAGCGCTGGCCGTGCACACGGATCAGCGCCGATGAGACTCTCGACCTGTTTGGGTAGCCACGAAGGAGAGACTAAGCGAGCCTTTTATCGGATGATGAATGAGTGGTTTGCCCAATTTATTCAAAATAACCCGGCTGTACACCAACCTCCACCCCCGAATAATCCAACTCCAATTCCTTCAGCACCCCCGATGATAGATCCGATGAGATCTAGTAGGCCCCCAGTTGATAAAATTTGAAAATTTGGGGCCGAAGAATTTAAAGCCAATGATGATGATGACGCAGAGAGAGCCGAAATGTGGCTGGATAACACTATTCGGGTACTTGATGAGCTATCTTGTACTCCGGATGAATGCGAAGTGTGCTATATCCTCTATCGCGGACACGGCATATCACCGTGGAATACACTAGTATCAGTGGTCCCGAAAGAAAAAGTGACTGGGATTTCTTCCGAATGAATTCGCAAGAAATATATCACCAAAGATTCATTGATCAAAAGCGAAAAGAATTCCTTGAGCTCAAACAAGGACGAATGACCGTGTGACGGAATATGAACGAAAATTTGTCGGAGCTCGGCGCAGATATGCTAGAGAGTGTGTTTCTCACTGAAGCTATTATGTGTAAAAGATTTGAAGATGGCTTTGAATGAGGATATAAAGATGTTTGTTGGCATTCTTGAAATTCAAGAGTTTGTGACTTTAGTTGAGAGAGCTTGCAAAGCTGAAGAGCTCGGAAAAGAGAAAAGAAAGGCTGAGACTGAAGCTAGAGACATTCGTAAAAGATCTTCGGGTAAGGTCTTTCATTCCACCACCAAGAAGTCCAGAGATGACTACAGCCGACATAAAGCTACTACAGATCCACCTAGACGGGATCGACCTCCTATGAGCTCTCGAGCTACCTCGATAGCCAGTGTTGGTAACGTTCTTCAGAATAGAGTTGAATGCGAGCACTGTGGGAAATGGCACTCAGGGAGATGTAGATTTCATGATCGGTCTTGCTATAAATGTGGATCGTCAGATCATTTTATTAGAGAGTGTCCGAGGTTAGCTGAGCAGAATACAGTTCAGAATACTAAGCCGAGCAACACGTCAATGCGAGGTAGACCACCCAGACATTCAGGCAATGTAGGTGGTAGTCAGAAAGGAACGAAGAACACTCTGATTCGATCGAGGCTAGAGCTCCGGCTAGAGCTTATCTTTGCATTTGAGCCGAGAGGATGCTTCCTCCCGATGTCATTACCAGGTACTTTCACCCTTTATGACACTACTGTAATTGCATTAATTGATCCCTGGTTCGACTCACTCATATGTGTGTGAAACTTTAGAATTCGGAAAGACTCGCTAGTTGAGTCTACCGAGTTTGTGATTCGTGTGTCCAACCCTTTGGGTAGGTGTGTGCTTGTTAATAAAGTGTGTAGAGATTGCCCGTTGATGATTCGAGATTATTGCTTTGGTGATTTAATGTTGTTGCCCTTTGACGAATTTGATATAATCTTGGGTATGGGTGGTTAACTTCACATGAGGCAAAGTAGTAGATTGTAAAAGAAAGCTTATTGATTTGAAGTGTCGAAATGGTGAGACCATCGAGAATTAAATCTTGTGATGTAAATGGGTTGCCTACTGATAATATCTTCAATGTTAGCCCTAAGTATGTGAGAAAAGGGTGTGAAGCTTATTTGGCTTATGTATTGAATAATAAAATGTCAGAGAAACAAATTGAATCAGTATCGATTGTATGTGAATACCCGATGTGTTTCTGAAGAACTACTAGGGTTTACCCTCAAAGTGAGAGGTTGAGTTCGGCATTGAATTAGTACTGCAGGGGCGACTCCGATTTCGATAGCTCCGTATCGGATGGCACCTCTTGAGTTAAAAGAATTGAAAGTGCGATTTGCAAGAGTCGACAGATAAGGGCTTCGCGCGACCGAGTTTTCTCTCCGTGGGTGCACCGGTTTTATTTGTGAAAAGAAAGATGGAACTATGCGAATGTGTATCGACTACCGACAACTAAATAAGGTAACCATAAAGAATAAGTACCCGTTACCTCGAATTGATGATTTATTTGATCAATTAAAAGGGGCTTCAAGTGTTTTGAAAATAGATTTGAGATCGGGCTATTATCGATTCATGCAGTCGAGAGATTCGGATGTGCCAAAAGCGCATTCGAACGAGGTACGGACACTATGAGTTTTTGGTTATGCCTTTTGGACTCACTAATGCACTGCTTTGTTTTTATGGATCTAATGAACCGGGTCTTGGACGCTTTTTGGATCGGTTTGTAGTAGTGTTTATTGATGATATCTTGATCTACTCCAAAAATGAAACGGAACATCGAGCATTTGAGATTAGTACTACAAACTTTGAGGATCAACGATTGTATGCAAAGTTTAGTAAGTGCGAGTTCGGATGAATGAAGTTAATTTCTTGGGTCATGTTGTTTGGTGTCGGTATTCGGGTGGATCCAAACAAAATAGCAGCCATACTCGATTGGAAACCACCAAAGAATGTTTAGAGATCCGAAGTTTCCTAGGCTTTGGCGGGTATTACAGACGATTTGTGAAAGGTTTTTCTGTTATAGCTACACCGTTACTTGAGACTACCGCAGAAAGATGTCAAATTTGAGTGGTCGGAAAGGTGTCGAAAAGTTTCGAGCAGTTGAAAGCCTTTTTGACCGAAGCCCAGTGTTAACTCGGCTGAATCGGGTAGAGAATTTACTATTTTTAGTGATGCTTCCTTGAATGGGTTGGGTTGTGTTTTAATGCAAGAAGGCAAGGTGATAGCCTACGCTTAGAGACAATTGAAGCCGCATGAGAAAAATTATCCAACTCACGATCCTGGAGTTAGCGACCATTGTGTTCGCATTAAAAATTTGGCGTCACTATTTATTTGGCGAAAAATGTCATATTTATTCAGATCACAAAAGTTTGAAGTATTTGATGACTCGGAAAGACTTAAACTTGAGACAACGCAGATGGTTAGAATTCTTTGAAAGACTATGAATTAGTGATTGACTACCATCCAGGAAAACTAATGTTGTTTGCGGATGCGTTAAGTCGAAAATCATTATTTACTCTTCGTGCATTGAGCATACGGGTGACTATGTCGATGATGGTTCGATCTTAGGCGAGTTACAAGCAAGACCGATGTTTATTCAAAGCAGATTTGTGATGTACGAAAGTTGACAAAAAGTTGATTGCTATTCGGAATCGGTGTGGAAGTGGTACAGAATCGATTTTCAGATAGATGCAAATGATTGCTTGAATTATAAAGGCCGATTGTGTGTTCCAAAGAACTTAGATTTGATCTGAGATGATCCTGTGTAGAGGCCCATAGTGGTCGACTATCAATACACCGGGTAGCACTAAAATGTATAACGATTTGAAGCAATTCTATTGGTGGCTGGCATGAAAGCGGGATATATCCGAGTTTGTTTCTAAGTGCTTAATCATCAACAAGTAAAAGTGAGCATCAGTACCGTCCGGATTACTTCAACCAATCATGATACGAATGGAAATGGGATAGAATTACAATGGATTTTGTATCCGGTCTTCCTATGACACCGAGCAAGAAAGATGCCATATGGGTTATCGTTGATAGATCGACTAAATCAGCTCATTTTGTGCAGTGCGCACCGACTATTCACTTGATAAGCTTGCCGAACTGTATGTGTCGCAGATTGTAAGGTTGCACGGTGTACCGAGTTCCATTATTTCAGATATAGGGACCCAAGATTTACATCGCGGTTCGGAAGAAATTGCAAGATGCTTTAGGTACTAAACTTCATTTTAGTGACCTTCCATCCCATAAGCAGACGGTCGGTTTGAGTGAACTATTTTGATACTTGAGGACATGTTGAGGTGTTGCGTTCTCGAGTTTGAAGGTGCGTGGGAACGATACCTACCTTTGGTTGAATTTGCTTACAATATGATTTCCAATCTAGCATAAAAATGGCACCTTACGAAGCTTTATACGCGAAAATGTCGCACACCGTTGTAATCGGGTGAGCTCGGTGAAAATAAGATACACGGGGTTGATTGGATTAAAGAAACAGAACAGAAGATGGTTCTTATTAGGAATAATTTGAAAGCTGCTTCGGATCGACAAAAGTCTTACGCCGATTTGAAACGTAAAGACATCGAATTTCAGGTTGGAGATCGGGTGTTCTTAAAAGTTTCACCTTGGAAGAAAATACTTGATTTGGTAGGAAAGGCAAGTTGAGTCAGAGATTTATTGGACCGTATGAAATCATCGAGCGTATAGGGCCTGTTGCTTATAGATTGAAATTGCCCCTTGATTTAGAAAAGATACACAATGTATTTCACGTTTGATGCTTCGCAAATATAGATCGGATCCGTCCCATGTGATTACACCGTCGAGATTGAAATTCGATCCGATTTGACATATGATGAAGAACCGATTTGTATCTTGGCTCGAGAAGTGAAGGAGTTGAGAAATAAGAAGGTTCCATTAGTGAAAGTATTATGGAATAAACACGGAGTTGAAGAGGCTACGTGGGAGCCTGAGGAGTCAATGAGGCAACAATATCCGACCTTGTTTAACGGTAAAATTTTCGAGGACGAAAATTCTTAAGGGGGGGAGAGTTGTAACAGACCAAATTTGACCCAAATC
Organism: Gossypium sturtianum; assembly: GCA_025698515.1. Lineage (NCBI taxonomy): Eukaryota > Viridiplantae > Streptophyta > Magnoliopsida > Malvales > Malvaceae > Gossypium > Gossypium sturtianum. The sequence goes on from CM046944.1 coordinate 85,271,479, forward strand.
GGAACGGTGGTTTCGGGACCACGAATCCGAGCCCGAGAAATGTTCTAATAATTTATTTCATGTCTATTATATGTGAATGAAAATGTGTGAAAGTTTCGTAGAAAAATTTTATCGTTTAAGTACATAATTTGATAAAAAGGATTTAATCGAGAAAAGTGTAAAAGTTGCGTGCTAAAGTGAAAGGTACTAATTTGATTGTGGCTTTTTAAGTGGGTGTACTAAAAGGGCAATTAGCCCATGTGCTATAAAGAGGGACGGCAATGGGCCTTTTTAATCACAAAATTTGATGTTATTTTAGTATGATTATATGTTATATTAGTGTGTTAATAAAATGTTAAAATATATGCTTGTTTTAGCATAAAATAATAAAAACAAGTGGGAAGAAAGAGAAACTTATCTTGCTCATCTTCTTGGCCGAAAGTTTGAAGAAGAAACTCCATTGTTGGAGCTTGAAATTTCGGCACTTTGGGGCTTAATTAGGGGTATGTATTTTGCTTAGTTCTTGATAATTTTTGCATTTTTGGAATGGTTGCTTTGAATCCTATACAACCCATGTAGAAATTTTTGAGATTTTGGCACATTAAATTCGGCTATGGTTGTATATGCATGACTTGAAATGTTTGATAGTAGATTTCAATTAGTATATGTTAAATCATCCTTTTGAATTTGAAATTGTGATGAAATTGGATGCTAGGGATTTATTTGAAAAAAATAAAAGTTTGAAGGACTAAAACATAAAATAAATGGCATGCATGGACACATATGGCTATGGGGATATTCGGCCAAGCTATAGTGTTGGAAAATTTGGCATATTTTGTGTTTTGTGTAAATTGGACCAAATTGTAAAATGGAAAACATTAGGGGCAAAATGGTAAATTACCCAATTGTGTGTTTTGGGACTAAATTGAGAGGAAATGCAATTAAATGAGCTAAATTTTAATGTGTTTTAGATCAAGAGCAAAGAAAAAGCGGAATTAGACCAGGGAAAGACGAAGGTTCTCGAATAGCCGATTCGCACGGACTATCGACAACCGAGGTAAGTCCTTTAGTTAAATCATGTCAAAGAATTAATTATGGTTATCTTGAATATTAAAAATTGAGGAATTTTAGTATTCTTTTTCACCATGGCCGAATGTATATTGGTATGTTAGGTTGGTGATTTTGTTGAGTATGTGATGGGGAATTGTTAGATCGTATAGTGATAAAATGGTTTTGATGGTTCAATGTAAGTATACCCGATTGAATTAGACGAATATATAATAGTTATGAAGTGTGTTGGGAATGTTTAACTGTATTGACATGACTCGGGCTTTCATGCCTAGCAGGCTTTGTGCCGGTGATTCTATTCGGGCTTTCATGCCTAGCAGGCTTTGTGCCGGTGATTCTATTCGGGCTTTCATGCCTAGCAGGCTTTGTGCCAGTGATTCTATTCGGGCTTTCATGCCTAGCAGGCTTTGTGCCGGTGATTCTATTCGGGCTTTTATGCCTAGCAGGCCTTGTGCCGGTGATTCTTATCGGGCTTTTATGCCTAGCAGGCTTAATGCCGGTGATGTATTTTATGAAATAGAAATTGAAATTTGTGTTCAAGGCGAATTAAAGCAAACTTATCAAGTTAAAGCGCTTTCGGTGAGTATGTAAAGTAGGAATGAACTTCTTACTTATATAAGACAAGGTAAATCAGTGATTTATTACAAGCGGCATGCGTTATGAGTGTGGAATATATATATATATATATATATATGGTTCTAATATATGTGTTCTCGGCTTTACTAATGAATTACATGATGTTGTATCTTGGTCTTTTAGTATGTGGATACATGGTGGGTATTCGGCCACATGAGTGGTAGTGTAATTGATGCCATGGTATAGTAATTGACATTTAAGTGTATAAATGTTGTACCTATGATTACATGATGATATTTTGGGTTTGAAAGATTTGAATATAAATAAGTAATTCGATTATGAACATGTGGGTAAGAGATATTTTTCTTACAATTCATACTTGCTTATATGGGTATGAAATTAAAGTTTGAAAATAAATACAGTATAAGCCTACAAGTTGAATTGTAGTAATTAAATCGTTGATTTTTAAACGTTATATTTTTTTATGAAATTAGGACTTACTAAGCTAGTAAAGCTTATCGTGTGAAGTGTTTCTCTGTTTTTTTAGATTAGGTGCAAGCTACAAGCTAAATCGGGATCGTTCGGAAAGTCGCTCACACTATCAATCTACATTTTGGGTACTCTTTTATTTTGGTTTTAAATGAAGGCATGTATAGGAAGGACTTGGTCTTTGTCTTGATGAAATTTTAAGGTTCTTGTATATAATAGCCATGCGAATATGGCTAAATTTTTTTAGTTAAATATGCTGTTGTGTTTTTGATATATACGTTGGTTTATATTGGCAATGTTTATGCATTCTTAGTTGAAGTTTAATCGTTTTTGATAAGAAATTGTATGTATCTGAAATGTATCCTTGAATTAGGTATATGGACATGTTCGGTTAGAAGTTAGTTTTTTCATGAATTGTAACGAAACTGCTTGTAGTAACAGAAATGGTGTGACTTTGAAAAATCACCAAAAATAGGATACCTTGAATTAGAAGGTGAATGAAATATGAAATTAAACCTTCTTGTGTCTAGTTTTACATAAAAGAAAAAGAGTAGGAAAAAGATTTATATATTATGAGATAATTAAGTTTTAGTGAGACCTGCGCTGAATGAATTCGTGAGTCACTATTCTGTTTTGGAAAAATTGTCAAAAATTTTAAAAAAATAATTAAGAAGCATGGTTTATATGCGTAGAACCCTTAATGAGTCTATTTTTCATTGGTATAAACAAGAACATTATAGGAAATTTTTACAACGAGATAATTGTATTTTTGTAGAGACAGGTCAGAATTGTCAAGCAGTGTATTAAGGCTAACTTTAATGAATAAACTGTACTAATTTGCCACAAGAAAAATTCTGGAAAAATTATGGTGAAAAGTTATATGAGTCTAGTTTCAAGGAAAATTTACGGATCTAAATTTCGAGTTTTGTAACTCGAGTTATGATCGATTTTGTCAGCGTGACGCAGTTAGACAGCTTTAAAATTTTACACCCGAGTTAATAGTCAAGTCTAGTAATGCCACGTACTCGATTCCGGCAAAGGGTTTGGGTAAGGGTGTTACATTTGATTGGTATCAGAGCTTACGGTTTAGTCGATTCTAGGACTACCGTAGCGGCGTGTGAGTCTAGCTATACATGCCTTTATCATATATTGATAGTGTGGTGACTTCGACGACACTGAACTTTGTTTTATATAGTAAATGGATACCGATCCGAAAGAGCGTAGCTGATGATGTAGAGAGTGTAGCGCTGACCGTGCACACGGATCAGCGCCGTGAGACTCTCGACCTGTTTCGAGTAGCCACGAAGGAGAGACTAAGCGAGCCTTTTATCGGATGATGAATGAGTGGTTTGCCCAATTTATTCAAAATAACCCGTTTGCAGACACCAACCTCCACCCCGAATAATCCAACTCCAATTCCTTCAAGACTTCGATGATAGATCCGATGAGATCTAGTAGGCCCCGATTGATAAAATTTGAAAATTTGGGGCGAAGAATTTAAAGCCAATGATGATGATGACGCAGAGAGAGCCGAAAAATGTGGTGGATAACACTATTCGGTACTTGATGAGCTATCTTGTACTCGGATGAATGCACGAAGTGTGCTATATCCTTCTATGCGGGACACGGCATATCACCGTGGAATACACTAGTATCGGTGGTCCCGAAAGAAAAAGTGACACAGGATTTCTTCCGAATGAATTCCGCAAGAAATATATCACCAAAGATTCATTGATCAAAAGCGAAAAGAATTCCTTGAGCTCAAACAAGGGACGAATGACCGTGACGGAATATGAGCGAAAATTTGTCGAGCTCGTGCAGATATGCTAGAGAGTGTGTTTCTCATGAAGCTATTATGTGTAAAAGATTTGAAGATGGCCTGAATGAGGATATAAAGATGTTTGTTGGCATTCTTGAAATTCAAGAGTTTGTGACTTTAGTTGAGAGAGCTTGCAAAGTGAAGAGCTCGGAAAAGAGAAAAGAAAGGGTGAGGCTGAAGCTAGAGACATTCGTAAAAGATCTTGGGTAAGGTCTTTCATTCCACCACCAAGAAGTCCAGAGATGACTACGGTAGACATAAAGCTACTACAGATCCACCTAGACGGGATCGACCTCCTATGAGCTCTCGAGCTACCTCGATAGCTTGATGTTGGTAACGTTCTTGAGAATAGAGTTGAATGCGAGCACCGTGGGAAATGGCACTCGTGGAGATGTAGATTTCATGATCGGTCTTGCTATAAATGTGGATCGCCGATCATTTTATTAGAGAGTGTCCAGGTTAGGGTGGAGCGAATACTGATTCGAGAATACTAAGCCGAGCAACACGTCAATGCGAGGTAGACCACCCAGACATTCAGGCAATGTAGGTGGTAGTCAGAAAGGAACGAAGAACACTACAGTTCGATCTGAGGCTAGAGCTCCAGCTAGAGCTTATCTTTTGCACGAGCCGAGAGGATGCTTCCTCCCCGATGTCATTACTGTACTTTCACCCTTTATGACACTCACTGTAATTGCATTAATTGATCCTGGTTCGACTCACTCATATGTGTGTGAAACTTTAGAATTCGGAAAGACTGCGCTAGTTGAGTCTACCGAGTTTGTGATTCGATGTGTCCAACCCTTTGGGTAGGTGTGTGCTTGTTAATAAAGTGTGTAGAGATTGCCCGTTGATGATTCAGATTATTGCTTCCCGGTGATTTAATGTTGTTGCCCTTTGACGAATTTGATATAATCTTGGGTATGGGGTAGTTAACTTCACATGAGGCGAGTAGTAGATTGTAAAGAAAGCTTATTGATTTGAAGTGTCGAAATGGTGAGACCATCGAATTAAATCTTGTGATGTAAATGGGTTGCCTCTGATAATATCTTCAATGTTAGCTTGGAAGTATGTGAGAAAAGGGTGTGAAGCTTATTTGGCTTATGTATTGAATAATAAAATGTCGAGAGAAACAAATTGAATCAGATCGGTTGTATGTGAATACCCGATGTGTTTCTGAAGAACTACCGGGTTTACCCCAAAGACGAGAGGTTGAGTTCGGCATTGAATTAGTGCAAGGGACGACTCCGATTTCGATAGCTCCGCATCGGATGGCACCTCTTGAGTTAAAAGAATTGAAAGTGCGATTGCAAGAGCGACAGATAAGGGCTTGCGGCGACCGAGTTTCTCTCCGTGGGGTGCCCGGTTTTATTTGTGAAAAGAAAGATGGAACTATGCGAATGTGTATCGACTCACGACAACTAAATAAGGTAACCATAAAGAATAAGTACCCGTTACCTCGAATTGATGATTTATTTGATCAATTAAAAGGGGCTTGATGTTTTGAAAATAGATTTGAGATCGGGCTATTATCGCCATGAGTCGAGATTCGGATGTGCCAAAGAGCGCATTTCGAACGCAGGTACGGACACTATGAGTTTTTGGTTATGCCTTTTGGACTCACTAATGCACTGCTGTTTTTATGGATCTAATGAACAAGGTCTTGGACGAGCTTTTGGATCGGTTTGTAGTAGTGTTTATTGATGATATAACGATCTACTCCAAAAATGAAACGGAACATCTTGAGCATTTGAGATTAGTACTACAAACTTTGAGGATCAACGATTGTATGCAAAGTTTAGTAAGTGCGAGTTCGGATGAATGAAGTTAATTTCTTGGGTCATGTTGTTTGGTGTCGAGTATTCGGGTGGATCCAAACAAAATAGCGACCATACTCGATTGGAAACCACCAAAGAATGTTTAGAGATCCGAAGTTTCCTAGGCTTTGGCGGGTATTACGCATAGTTTGTGAAAGGTTTTTTCTGTTATAGCTACACCGTTAATGAGACTCTGCAGAAAGATGTCAAATTTGAGTGGTCGGAAGGTGTCGAGAAAAGTTTCGAGCGATTGAAAGCCTTTTTGACCGAAGCCCGATGTTAACTCGGCTGAATCGGGTAGAGAATTTACTATTTTTAGTGATGCTTCCTTGAATGGGTTGGGTTGTGTTTTAATGCAAGAAGGCAAGGTGATAGCCTACGCTTAGAGACAATTGAAGCCGCATGAGAAAAATTATCCAACTCACGATCTGGAGTTAGCAGCCATTGTGTTCGCATTAAAAATTTGGCGTCACTATTTATTTGGCGAAAAATGTCATATTTATTCAGATCACAAAAGTTTGAAGTATTTGATGACTCGGAAAGACTTAAACTTGAGACAACGCAGATGGTTAGAATTCTTTGAAAGACTATGAATTAGTGATTGACTACCATCAGGGGAAAACTAATGTTATTTGCGGATGCGTTAAGTCGAAAATCATTATTTACTCTTCGTGCATTGAGCATACGGGTGACTATGTCGATGATGGTTCGATCTTAGCCGAGTTACAAGCAAGACCGATGTTTATTCAAAGCAGATTTGTGATGTACTGTAAAGTTGACAAAAAGTTGATTGCTATTCGGAATCGGTGTGGAAGTGGTACGAATCGATTTTGAGATAGATGCAAATGATTGCTTGAATTATAAAGGCCGATTGTGTGTTCCAAAGAACTTAGATTTGATCTGAGATGATCTGTGTGAGGCCCATAGTGGTCGCACTATCAATACACCCGGGTAGCACTAAAATGTATAACGATTTGAAGCAATTCTATTGGTGGCACGGCATGAAACGGGATATATCCGAAGTTTGTTTCTAAGTGCTTAATCATCAACAAGTAAAAGCCGTGAGCATCAGTACCGTCCGGATTACTTCAACCAATCATGATACCTGAATGGAAATGGGATAGAATTACAATGGATTTTGTATCCGGTCTTCCTATGACACCGAGCAAGAAAGATGCCATATGGGTTATCGTTGATAGACTGACTAAATCAGCTCATTTTGTGCCGGTACGTACCGACTATTCACTTGATAAGCTTGCCGAACTGTATGTGTCGCAGATTGTAAGGTTGCACGGTGTACCGAGTTCCATTATTTCAGATAGGGACCCAAGATTTACATCGCGGTTCTGGAAGAAATTGCAAGATGCTTTAGGTACTAAACTTCATTTTAGTACAGCCTTCCATCCGCAAACAGACGGTCAGTTTGAGTGAACTATTTTGATACTTGAGGACATGTTGAGGTGTTGCGTTCTCGAGTTTGAAGGTACGTGGGAACGATACCTACCTTTGGTTGAATTTGCTTACAATAACGAGCTTCCAATCTAGCATAAAAATGGCACCTTACGAAGCTTTATACTGGCGAAAATGTCGCACACCGTTGTCTTGGGTGAGCTCGGTGAAAATAAGATACACAGGGTTGATTGGATTAAAGCGAAACGAAGATGGTTCTTATTAGGAATAATTTGAAAGTCGCCGGATCGACAAAAGTCTTACGCCGATTTGAAACGTAAAGACATCGAATTTCAGAGTTGGAGATCGGGTGTTCTTAAAAGTTTCACCTTGGAAGAAAATACTTGATTTGGTAGGAAAGGCAAGTTGAGTCCGAGATTTATTGGACCGTATGAAATCATCGAGCGTATAGGGCACGTTGCTTATAGATTGAAATTGCCCCTTGATTTAGAAAAGATACACAATGTATTTCACGTTTCGATGCTTCGCAAATATAGATCGGATCCGTCCCATGTGATTACACCGTCGCCGAGATTGAAATTCGATCCGATTTGACATATGATGAAGAACCGATTTGTATCTTGGCTCGAGAAGTGAAGGAGTTGAGAAATAAGAAGGTTCCATTAGTGAAAGTATTATGGAATAAACACGGAGTTGAAGAGGCTACGTGGGAGCACTGAGGAGTCAATGAGGCAACAATATCCGACCTTGTTTAACGGTAAAATTTTCGAGGACGAAAATTCTTAAGGAGGAGAGTTGTAATGAGACCAAATTTGACCCAAATCGGAACGGTGGTTTGGGACCACGAATCCGAGCCCGAGAAATGTTCTAATAATTTATTTCATGTCTATTATATGTGAATGAAAATGTGTGAAAGTTTCAGTAGAGAAAAATTTTATCGTTTAAGTACATAATTTGATAAAAAGGATTTAATCGAGAAAAGTGTAAAAGTTGCGTGCTAAAGTGAAAGGTACTAATTTGATTGTGGCTTTTAAGTGGGTGTACTAAAAGGGCAATTAGCCCATGTGCTATAAAGAGGACGGCAATGGGCCTTTTTAATCACAAAATTTGATGTTATTTTAGTATGATTATATGTTATATTAGTGTGTTAATAAAATGTTAAAATATATGCTTGTTTTAGCATAAAATAATAAAAACAAGTGGGAAGAAAGAGAAACTTATCTTGCTCATCTTCTTGGCCGAAAGTTTGAAGAAGAAACTCCATTGTTGGAGCTTGAAATTTCGGCACTTTGGGGCTTAATTAGGGGTATGTATTTTGCTTAGTTCTTGATAATTTTTGCATTTTTGGAATGGTTGCTTTGAATCCTATACAACCCATGTAGAAATTTTTGAGATTTTGGCACATTAAATTCGGCTATGGTTGTATATGCATGACTTGAAATGTTTGATAGTAGATTTCAATTAGTATATGTTAAATCATCCTTTTTGAATTTGAAATTGTGATGAAATTGGATGCTAGGGATTTATTTGAAAAAAAATAAAAAGTTTGAAGGACTAAAACATAAAATAAATGGCATGCATGGACACATATGGCTATGGGGGATATTCGGCCAAGCTATAGTGTTGGAAAATTTGGCATATTTTGTGTTTTGTGTAAATTGGACCAAATTGTAAAAATGGAAAACATTAGGGGCAAAATGGTAAATTACCCAATTGTGTGTTTTGGGACTAAATTGAGAGGAAATGCAATTAAATGAGCTAAATTTTAATGTGTTTTAGATCAAGAGCAAAGAAAAACGGAATTAGACCGGGGAAAGACGAAGGTTCTCGAATAGCCGATTCGCACGGACTATCGACAACCGAGGTAAGTCCTTTAGTTAAATCATGTCAAAGAATTAATTATGGTTATCTTGAATATTAAAAATTGAGGAATTTTAGTATTCTTTTTCACCATGGCCGAATGTATATTGGTATGTTAGGTTGGTGATTTTGTTGAGTATGTGATGGGGAATTGTTAGATCGTATAGTGATAAAATGGTTTTGATGGTTCAATGTAAGTATACCCGATTGAATTAGACGAATATATAATAGTTATGAAGTGTGTTGGGAATGTTTAAGCTGTATTGACATGACTCGGGCTTTCATGCCCAGCGGGCCTTGTGCCGAGTGATTCTATTCGGGCTTTCATGCCTAGCGTGCTTTGTGCCTGTGATTCTATTCGGGCTTTCATGCCCAGCGTGCTTTGTGCTGTAGTGATTCTATTCGGGCTTTCATGCCTAGCGTGCTTTGTGCAGTGATTCTATTCGGGCTTTTATGCCTAGCGTGCCTTGTGCCGGTGATTCTTATCGGGCTTTTATGCCTAGCGAGCTTAATCTTAGGTGATGTATTTTATGAAATAGAAATTGAAATTTGTGTTCAAGGTAATTAAAGCAAACTTATCAAGTTAATCTGCTCGGTGAGTATGTAAAGTAGGAATGAACTTCTTACTTATATAAGACAAGGTAAATCAGTGATTTATTACAACTGGCATGCGTTATGAGTGTGGAATATATATATATATATATATGGTTCTAATATATGTGTTCTCGGCTTTACTAATGAATTACATGATGTTGTATCTTGGTCTTTTAGTATGTGGATACATGGTGGGTATTCGGCCACATGAGTGGTAGTGTAATTGATGCCATGGTATAGTAATTGACATTTAAGTGTATAAATGTTGTACCTATGATTACATGATGATATTTTGGGTTTCGAAAGATTTGAATATAAATAAGTAATTCGATTATGAACATGTGGGTAAGAGATATTTTTCTTACGAATTCATACTTGCTTATATGGGTATGAAATTAAAGTTTGAAAATAAATACAGTATAAGCCTACAAGTTGAATTGTAGTAATTAAATCGTTGATTTTTAAACGTTATATTTTTTTTATGAAATTAGGACTTACTAAGCTAGTAAGCTTATCGTGTGAAGTGTTTCTCTGTTTTTTTTTAGATTAGGTGCAAGCTACAAGCTCGTCGGGATCGTTCGGAAAGTCGCTCACACTATCAATCTACATTTTGGGTACTCTTTTATTTTGGTTTTAAATGAAGGCATGTATAGGAAGGACTTGGTCTTTGTCTTGATGAAATTTTAAGGTTCTTGTATATAATAGCCATGCGAATATGGCTAAATTTTTTTGGTTAAATATGCTGTTGTGTTTTTGATATGTACGTTGGTTTATATTGGCAATGTTTATGCATTCTTAGTTGAAGTTTAATCGTTTTTGATAAGAAATTGTATGTATACTGAAATGTATCCTTGAATTAGGTATATGGACATGTTCGGTTAGAAGTTAGTTTTTTCATGAATTGTAACGAAACTGCTTGTAGTAACAGAAATGGTGTGACTTTGAAAAATCACCAAAAATAGGATACCTTGAATTAGAAGGTGAATGAAATATGAAATTAAACCTTCTTGTGTCTAGTTTTACATAAAAGAAAAAGAGTAGGAAAAAGATTTATATATTATGAGATAATTAAGTTTTAGTGAGACCTGCGCTGAATGAATTCGTGAGTCACTATTCTGTTTTGGAAAAATTGTCAAAAATTTTAAAAAAATAATTAAGAAGCATGGTTTATATGCGTAGAACCCTTAATGAGTCTATTTTTCATTGGTATAAACAAGAACATTATAGGAAATTTTTACAACGAGATAATTGTATTTTTGTAGAGACAGGTCAGAATTGTCAAGCAGTGTATTAAGGCTAACTTTAATGAATAAACTGTACTAATTTGCCACAAGAAAAATTCTGGAAAAATTATGGTGAAAAGTTATATGAGTCTAGTTTCAAGGAAAATTTACGGATCTAAATTTCGAGTTTTGTAACTCGAGTTATGATCGATTTTGTCAGCGTGACGCAGTTAGACAGCTTTAAAATTTTACACCCCGAGTTAATAGTCAAGTCTAGTAATGCCACGTACTCGATTCCGGCAAAGGGTTTCGGGTAAGGGGTGTTACAAGTCGCATAATATTCATCATAAAGATCAATTAAGTCTATAATATTTCAAAAGTAATATTATCATAGTTTATAAAAATTCCTAAAGTAGTATTTAAACGAACGGTAAAACCTTGATCGAGCTCCCATAGCGCCGACCCGTTCAAAATTGCAAACCACCTAAAATCCAATCAGTAAATAAATGATTTGTGAACTCGGTGCTTAATAGGAGTTCATTCAAGTGAAATACAATTGAAAAACTATTCTAAAATCCCAAAATTAGATTAAGCAACAAGTCGCTCGTTCGGCCAGTGCTGATCTGATTCGATTCATTTAAAGTAGAAGCGATTTGATTTAGTTACATAACAAATCAGTTTCGTATGCAAGTTTTGATAAACCGAAATAGTAACAAATTCTAGGCCCACATTAAGTATGCTTTTGGATGAATTATCCCTTGATTTATGTAAAAAGGTGCTCTTAATCCTTTCTTTTCATGTTATATACTCAGGAAAGCACCAGGGGATGAAAAGAATGCCAAACGGGCTTAAAATAGGACAAATGGGCCAAAGCATGAAATCGACACGGCCTGGACCAAAGATCACACGGCCGTGCCTCCTTAAAGATCTCGAACATGGCCTGGACCACGACTTACATGGCCGTGCCTCATCAACGAAGTCCACACGGCCTGACCACGATTCACACCGGCGTGTTCCATGGCCGTGTCCCTGCCGCGGCCAAGAGGAGTTTTACTCGGATTTGGATACTTGGAGGCAAAGAAACATATTCCAAAGCCTATTCAAACACCCTAGTAGGAACTCTACTTGAATTAGGATACTTTGGGGCCAAGTAAGGCATCTCGAAGTCTATATAAACACCCAAGGGGGCAACTTGTCAAGGGAGTTCGACAGAAACCCTCTGTCGAGGGGAGCCCAAAGCCATCGTCTAGGGGCGTCGTGCTAGGCCAGAGAAGGCAGATTTGTGGGGATTCACTCAGGGATAGCCAGTTGATCCATCTCAAGAAGCCAGAGTTATACTCAAGATGGAGGATCTCCTCTTCAATTCCTTCAGGGGGTTTTAGGGATTTCTTATGTTTTGTTTTATCTTTTCTCTTGAGATGTTTTCCTTTATTGTTATGAACTAAACCTTCAGATACCCGAAGGGGATGAAACCTATGATGAATCTTGTTATTTGATTATTTGAATTATATGATAATGACTTAGTTTGTTCTTAATTGTGTGAACTTAATCCAAATCTAATGTGCTTAGGTGGAGGAGGAATGGACCCTGCCTAAGAGTAGATCCAACATAATTAAGCGGAGTTGATCGCACGCCTAGAGATAGGGTGACGAGATTTTGCCGGATTAGGGTGAAACCTAATATGGGAATCCATAGATCGATTTCATTGCTATTCTAGGGGTTATTATAAAGAGAACGAGAGTTCCACTAATTAACCTAGGGTTAGACGTTATTCACCTCGAGAGAGGGTTTAACATATGTTAGGGAGTCTTACGGATCAAACTAAGTGAATAAATCGTATGGTTCAGTGTTAGATAACAAGTGAAGTCTAGGTGGATTCTTCCTAGCGTATCGTCTAAATCAACTGAGTTTTTCCCAAGTTATTTTCCAAAATTCATTCTTCTTTGTCTTAGAGTCTTTAGTTTAGTAGTTAATTAATTTAGATTAATAAACAACTTCACTTATTTTAGGCTAAATAATAAAAAGAAAGTTAGTATTAGTACTTTTAGTTCCTTTGGGTTCGATAATCCGGTCTTGCCTAAGCTATACTCTTTGTTCGATAGGTGCACTTGCCTTTAATCGTTGTCGAGTTAGTTTCGAGTTCGATCATTCTTTTATAAATTTTAAAATTTCGATTCACAATGATCAAGTTTTGGCGCGATGCTTCTGGGAACTAAAATATTAAGAAAGCTCTATTTTTATTACTTTAGCCATTTTTATTGCAATTTATTTTCATTATTATTATTTTTTATTTTTATTTTTACTTTCCTAATTTTTCCTCCATTTTCTTTTGGCAGATAATTTTAGTTTTTAGAGAAGATGTCATTGAATAGCTATTAGTGGCAAGTTACAAGGACAAGGCCAGCCAAAGCAGCCAGTGTCTTCAACCTCGACGTACACCCAATAATGCAATATGACTCGAATCTAAGAGGCGTGGCGAATCCTGAGTACCCACTCTACGGATATGGAATGGGAAACGAGCAAGCTCACTATGCGGGTAACTATTCTAGACCACAAAATAATTTTTATGATAACACTTATAATGTAGGTTGGACGTACCATCCCAATTTCTCGTGGGATGATCAAAGTAGCCAAAGGCCGGAACTTCCTCCAAACTTTCAACAACCACCTCACCAACAAGAAGAGGACTCGAACCATGAAGAGATGCTGACAAAATTCATGGCGACTACAGAGATAACCGTCTCAAAAAAATGAGACAACACTTAATGACCAACAAGCATCGATCAAAGGGATCGAGCCAAGTTGGGGAACTTTCTTGAGTCGGTTGGGGAACTTACTAAGTCGGTTATACAACTTGCTAAGTCGATCTCGAGAACTACCACAAGGAAGCTTGCCAAGCAATCGAAACTAACCGAGTGAGCAAAATCAAGCCATTTACGATAGTGAAGGGTTAGACGAACCAAACTCAAGGGAAGAACTTGTGGTAAGCGAAGGTAAGGTTGAAGTGTGCCATGATATACCAAACCGCAAGCAACAGACAAGTACCAACCTCGTGTGCCATATCCCAATGCAATAAAGAAAGACCACACAGAGGAAGAAGTCGGTGAACTCACACTTCGTGTAAATGATGAAACAATCACTCTTCAAGCTCTTGACTCAGCTAGGACATCGAGTAATAAAGGTACGAACGTTAATTCTATTGATAACCATTTGGTTCAACCTTCTTTACAGGAAGCATCACGAAATCACCTAGTTGAGCTAGATCTTAGACCTCGTACCCATAAAGAAATAATTCATGAATAACTAAGGCTTCAGGTCGATGAATTAGACAAGTGGAAAACACACTTTAAAGAGAAACTAAGAATACACGAAGTGAAACCAAAGAAAACCCCAAACGAGCTGATAGGAACAACAAATCACTTCAAAATAGGGGATCAGGTATTGTTGAATAAAAAAGACCCTCGAATCACCAATTCAGACCTCAAGACAAACGAAGAAATCACTTTTGAGGTACTTAATGTCTTCCTATATGGGCCAGTCGAGGTAAGCAATCCTAAATTCGGTACTTTTGAGGTAAACACTACTCGACTCAAATTTTATATCAAAAATCGAGTTGATCGCATGAGGAAAGATTTTCACCTCCTCAAACCACCTTGACCATACGAATGAGAGGTAAAGTCTAGCTTAAGACTATAAACGAGCGCTTCTCGGGAGGCAACCCGAGCACTAACCCTATTAATTTTTACATTTTTTATTTTTCATTTTAGCGCCTAACCATAAACTAACCAAAGTCAGATTCCATGCTCACGGCCTTGCACACGGCCGTGGGCCGTACGTGTGGAAGCGAAGGATAAACCACGGACGTGCTAGTAACCGTGCATGACAAAGAATGATTTCTTTTCCCAACATGGGCTGCGATAAAAGCCACGCCCGCGTCGACTTCCCGTGTGAGGTTACCGACTTATTGAGCACGGGCTGAGGTGCGGTGTGCCTACAACCGTCTTGAAATTACCGACTTGACGAGCACGGGTTAAATACGCGCCGATCTAAAGGACCGTGTGAAGAATAATACGGGCGTGCTCACGAGACCCACGGCCGTGGTAAAACACCTAAACGTGCCCAAAATTCAAAATCACGAAAAACACGGGTGATTAAACTCGAACAAGGGCGTGGACCATATCACTATTTAAATATTTACTTTTATTTCTATTTTTAATTTTAATTTTATTTTCATTTTCATTTTCATTTTTATTTTTATTTTTATTTTTATTTCCTTTCTTTTATTTTCTTTATTATTTTCTTCTTGTTATTCATTCCATTTAGATTTAGCTTTAGATACAAAAGAAATTAGGATGGTCGTCGAGGGTGAACCAGTTCGAGGCGCTTCCCACGCTCACCTCCAATCCTATCCAGGTTTCTTTTCATTGGCTTCATCCAAAATTCAGGAAGTTTCCCTTCTCTCCCCATCATACGATTTTATGATTATTTTGATATTATCTACCTTTGTACATTGAAGACAACGTACATCTTAAGTGTGGGGGGTTAACTATAGTATTATTTGAAAATCCTTGAATTATGCCTTGTTTGAAAGTAAATTACTCATATTACTAATTAGGATGAAATTTCTGATGATTTATGATTTTTATTGATATGTTTTAGATTAAGTCATTGATAATTGTGCATTGATAATTAAATTCTAAGAATACAAGAGAATCAAGCATGATAAGTCTATTTTTTAGAAATTAAAAATTTTCTTGGTTGTCGAACTGAGTTTAAATATTACCTTGAAGTTTGAAATTTACGAGGTTGACATCAAAATACCCATAATTTTTGTGAGCTTTTGAGCCTTATAGAGCATATATTCTTTTTCTTGCTCACTTTATTGATTATGAGTATGTCAACACTGATTTGTTATTCTAGAACTTGCATCAATTATACATGTCGAGACCACATTTTTTGGATTTGATACACAGAGATGATAAAGGCACCTAGGTTTTAACCCACTTACTCCGCTAAAAGCCTACCTCCCCGTTGATTCCTAACAACATTTTTATTGACATAACCACTAATATTACCCCAAAACCCCTTTGTTTTTGTTATCACCATTCCTTTTGACTACCCTTATATCGAGATTTGATCTGATTAGTTGCCTAATTATGAATTTTAGTAGTTTATCCTTTATTATGTATTTAGTTTATTCTTAAAAAAAAACGAAGTATATTCATTATTAGTTATGTGATTAAACGAGCTTATACATTTAAAATCCAAATATCGAAAAAAGAAGCTCGTATTATTAGTATTATTAGTTTTCACTTGATGTAATTATTATTATTAGTTCAGTAGTTCTTAGTTAGGTAATTTGTCAATTCAATCTCGATTCTAACCCTCTAATTTAGCCTTATTCCACACCTTAACCCTAGCCCCGTTACAACCCTGTTAAAGACCTTTTGATTTGTGCTTCATCTCATATTTCAGTGGTGGATATTTTGATTTTCATGCAAGCCTATGGGATTAACTCTTCATGTTTGACTTTTGAGTGCCTAAATTCTGAACCTTAAACACTTTGAGTGATTTGAGTGAATATTTTGTGAGGATGTCAATCCTTGTCGATTTCAAATTAAAGGTAATTATCTATATAAGGGGAGACGCCTATGTTTTCGAGCTACAAAATCTATGACTTATAATGTTTGAATTTTTAGGACTCTTTGAGTTGAATTATCCATGTATAAATTATCTCTGAATTATGATGAGACACTATTAATGACTATTATGAATTGAGGGAAGTTCGTTTTAATTGTAAGTTGAGAATTTTGCTTGAGGACAAGCAAAAGCTTAAGTGTGGGGGTATTTGATAAACCGAAATAGTAACATATTCTAGGCCCACATTTAGTATGCTTTTGGATGAATTATCCCTTGATTTATGTAAAAAGGTGCTCTTAATCCTTTCTTTTCATGTTATATACTTAGGAAAGAACCAGGGGATGAAAAGAACGCAAAACGGGCTTAAAACGGGACAAATGAGCCAAAGCATGAAATTGACACGGCCTGGACCACGATTTACACGGTTGTGCCTCATCAACGAAGTCCACACGGCCTGACCACGATTCACACGGGCGTGTGCCATGGCCGTGTCCCTGCCGCGGCTAAGAGGAGTTTTACTCGGATTTGGATACTTGGAGGTAAAGAAACTTATTCCAAAGCCTATTCAAACACCCTAGTAGGAACTCTACTTGAATTAGGATACTTTGGGGCCAAGTAAGGCATCTCGAAGTCTATATAAACACCCAATGGGGCAACTTGTCAAGGGAGTTCAACAGAAACCCTCTATCGAGGGGAGCCCAAAGCCATCGTCTAGGGGCGTCGTGCTGGGACAGAGAAGGTAGATTTGTAGGGATTCACTCAGGGATAGCCAGTTGATCCATCTCAAGAAGCCAGAGTTATACTCAAGACGGACGATCTCTTCTTCAATTCCTTCAGGGGGTTTTAGGGATTTCTTATGTTTTGTTTTATCTTTTCTTTTGAGATGTTTTCCTTTATTGTTATGAACTAAACCTTCGGATACCCGAAGGGGATGAAACCTATGATGAATCTTGTTATTTGATTATTTGAATTATATGATAATGACTTAGTTTGTTCTTAATTGTGTGAACTTAATCCAAATCTAATTTGCTTAGGTGGAGGAGGAATAGACCCTACCTAAGAGTAGATCCAACATAATTAAGCGGAGTTGATCGCACGCCTAGAGATAGGGTGACGAGATTTTGCCGGATTAGGGTGAAACCTAATATGGGAATCCATAGATTGATTTACTGCTATTCTAGGGGGTTATTATAAGAGAACGAGAGTTCCACTAATTAACCTAGGGTTAGACGTTATTCGCCTCGAGAGAGGGTTTAACATACGTTAGGGAGTCTTATGGATCAAACTAAGTGAATAAATCGTATGGTTCAGTGTTAGATAACAAGTGAAGTCTAGGTGGATTCTTCCTAGGGTATCGTCTAAATCAACTGAGTTTTTCCCAAGTTATTTTCCAGAACTCATTCTTCTTTGTCTTAGAGTCTTTAGTTTAGTAGTTAATTAATTTAGATTAATAAACAACTTCACTTATATTAGGCTAAATAATAAAAAGAAAGTTAGTATTAGTACTTTTAGTTCCTTTGGGTTCGATAATCCGGTCTTGCCTAAGCTATACTACTGTTCGATAGGTGCACTTGCCTTTAATCGTTGTCAGAGTTAGTTTCCAGGTTCGATCATTCTTTTATAAATTTTAAAACTCTGATTCACAGCAATCAAGTTTCCCTACCCCAACTGCTACACACCATCTTTGACCACCCAAGCACACCATTAACTGCGTTCAATGCCCCTCCAAGCCTACACACCACAAAGTATCTGTCTGACACATTTACAGATACGTAGCTTAGCTGTTAAATTAAAATGTGACAAAGCACCAGATTCAGAGTTATCAGTATTGTGGCCTAACCACTTGTTCAGAGCAGAGTACATCCTTCTGCACAATATCCTAACCTATGCATATGTAGGGTACAAATATCCACAATTACAGAGTATAGTTCAATATCAGAAATAGCTATCACAGTACACAAACATACATGCTATACATATATCAATCATAGAGCATCAAAGAGCCTCATGATATCAAATTCAGTTCATACATACATTGAGAAGGTCGAGATCTGTAACACCCCTTCCCTGTATTCAAGCCGGAACAGGGTTTGAGGCATTACCTAACTAGTCTTGCTTAAACATCTCGAATAGGGTTATAAAATATTGTTTAAACCCATCACTTGCACATACTCGGCCTAGGAGGCCCTAACATACTTCCGAGAGGTATAGGAACTATTTCGGGAACTTTTACGAGTTTGAGAAACTTTTTAATGAAACAAGGGCCACACACCCGTGTGCCCCTAAGACATGCCCGTGTCTTTCACCCGTGGTCGACACTGACTAATTTCACACGGCCTTGACACGCCCGTGGTCTTGGCCCGTGTGCCAAACCTTGGCTTTCTGACTTATCCACACGAGCTATACACATGCCCGTGTGCTTCAGCCGTGTGGCTATTCAAATTCCAAGTGCAAGGTGCAGACTTCACACGACCTGGGCACACGTCCATGTTCTAGCCGTGCCTCCCACACAGTCTAGACACACGCCTATGTGTCTACCCATGTGGACAATTAGCAGGCTATCTACTAAGCCCTTTGCCACCTTACATTGCATACAATCATACACCATCACACAACACTCTCAAATAATTGATTATAACACATTTGATTTATGAAAATGAAGTCTTCATCCCCTACACGAGGGAGAACTATTTCTAGTATAATTACAATCGACTTAAGCCATCATCTATGGCTATGCACAACCTAACCGTAAACACTATATCAACTATAACTTAATCAACTTTAAAAGAGATCCCTATACATGCCATAACTCATAAGGACTTGAAACCTCATACCAAGTGTCTGCTCGATAGTGTGCAACATCTCCGGTGATCTCCGACCTGAGTTAACTAAATTAACCTATAAGAGGTGAGAAAAAAAGAGAAGTAAGCAATAATGCTTAGTAAGTTCATATGCATATAATAACCAACTACTGATAATCATTGATTATAATCAATCGCAAGGTATTATAAGGAGTTTTACATCTTAAACTCATGGTTACCTACATAATCATCCTTGAAGCTTACTCATTCTGTCTCTTACCACATTCTAACCATGCCACAAGCCAAATGCTAATGTTAATTAGTATACATTCCTGCACTTGTCACCACATAATCACATAAAACAACATATCAAATATTTTCAATAAGCCATTCATACTATCAATTACTCGGTGGTTTCGCACTCAGCCCACCAATCATTTATAATTGCGGTGGTATCGCACTCAGCCTACCAATAAGAATAATATAAGCGATGGTATCGCACACAACCCATCATTTAATAATTAATAAAGTGGTAACGCACACAACCCACCGTTATTATACATTCATGGATAGTTATCCACATGCATTTCTCTATTTCAAATGTTCCTCCCGGGAACATCCTCAGACCCACTACCAACCTTACTTAGCTTTCTACGATAATCGTTCGCATCCATACAATGCATTAATAATTATAACTTATGCAACAAAGGTGCATCATTTACACATAACCCACTATGGGTTTATCATATACCGAATCCATCTCAATTCAGTTCTAACACATACCTGTACCTCTCGTGGTACAACCACATTCATTCTCATTTTCATCATACTTATTGAATCACTCAAATTGTTAAATAACACCTTTGAGTCTCATACACATAAAGTCACACTGACATCATACCCCCGATAGGGTCTTACATGAATTGACATATCGATGCCATGTCCCCAACATGGTCTTATATGAAATCCCATATCGAGGCCATATTCCAAATATGGTCTTACACGGAACCTTAATTACCATCGTATCATGCTATTTGTATTTCCACTATTCATGGTTTAATTCAAGACTTTCATTTCTTGACATTACATCAAAACATATTTAACGTATACATGGAGGCAATAAAAAATCTATACAACATTGAAATATTAAAAATACTTCACTTAGAGTTGTACAATTTGACACATGAACTTACCTCGATACCGAAAAGGGTAGAAAGGGACCCTTTTGCCCACATTTCTCTCTTCTCCCGTTCTAGGTCCAAATCTCGTTTTCTTTGATCTAGAACAATAGAATTTACTAATTTAATCACTTATAATTTATAATACAACAAAATCTATTCTTAGGCAAAAATGACTATTTTGCCCTTATACATTGGCAAAATTACGATTTTGCCTCTAGGCTCGTAAATCACTTTTCATCACATTTTCCTATTAAACAAGCCTAGCTGAACATTTAATCCTCTTACAACTTTCCACAATTTCAACTATTTCATGCATTAATGAACAAATTACACCATTTGTATCTTAGTCCTATTTAGGTGTTTTCATGACAACACCTTTCACAAAAGTTGTTTCTCATCTTCCAAACACTCATTTTCTTCCACAAAAACTCAGCAACCAACATAAACTCTCTCATGGAAAGTCCCTATACTTTCAACCATATTGCAAATTAGTCCCCTCATTAGCTAGCTTAAGCTTTGGGGACTCCAAAAGTATAATTTTTATCAAGAAAGATCACCAAAATCACTTACTTGTGAGGAGAAATGTTTGCTGAAATTTTTGAGCTCTCGAAACCTTGTTTGCTGCTAATTTTTGGTGGTGATGAAGAAAAGAAAAGATGATACCTTTCTTTTTTTTATTTATCTCTTATTTTATTCATTTAGTCAACAAAAGCCACCAACTCTTGTCAACTTTTTAATTCCCTGTCCCCTTGACCGTCCATCACTGTTAGGAAGGTATAATTGCACTTTAAAGACCTCCAATTTACACTCTATAGCTATTTTCCACCTCTAGCAAATAAAAATGGACTTTTGCACTTAATGCAATTTAGTCATTTTTCGCGATTAAGCAAGAAATCGCTAAAATTAAAGCACCAAAATTTTCATGCACCCTTATAAACATGTTATAACACATAAAATAACATGAAAATATTTTTCTCTAACCTCGAATTAGTGATCCCGAGATCACTGTTCCAACTAGCCCCTAAATCAGGCTGCAACAAGATCAGAGCCGACCAAACACACGGCCTTAGAAAAATAAGATTCAGCCCGATTTATATACCACACGGACTGGACACATGCCCGTGTCGTTGCTTGTGTGGTTCATACGGTATGGACACATGCCCGTGTGGTGCCACAACATAAACAGTGTGTTACACGGCCTGGACACATGTCTGTGTCCTTGCCCATGTGCCTCAATCGGCCTGGGCACACGCCCGTGTCCCTGTCCTTGTGGTCCTAATTCACAAATAGTGAGTTACACGGCCTAGACACACGCTCGTGTCTACTGCCTGTGTGAACCCTATACTAACATGGCCACACACGACCTGTACACACGTTCGTGTGCCTTGCCCTTGTCACACGGCCGTGTGGCATCGATAGCCATATTTTTTGGTGATCAAAATTCACAGAAAATAAAATTTTCAGCACGCACCTAAAATAGTTTTGATGCATAAATGAAGTAGGAAAACTCAAAAACCTAACACAACCATGTAATAATCAATTACACCATCGTTTTCAATGTTTTACTAAAATCAACCTATCGTCAAGATCATGTCAAAAGTTTCGACGTAACCCGAACCCAATTCGCACACTTACCTCGCACAAAATAGAGGAAACTGGGCTAAAGCGACGGAGGAACGTCTCTCGTAATATCCTCGCCTAAAAAGTAACCAATCGAGTGTTTAAACAGAGTGTTCAAGTAACGAGCAAAATCATGTTTCAAAAGGATAATTCAAACAAGACAGAACTCGTAGAAACGAATGGGGATAACGACAGAACTTACACAATAACCGCACAATCGGCCTTACATGCAACGAAGAATTCCCAAATAACACAGAATCAAATACAACAATAAGCAAAAATAAAAGAAAAGAAGAAAAGGAAAAGGGAACTAAGAACTATGGGAAATGGAAAGAAAAAGGATAGAATTTCTTCAGAATGTTTTAAGTTAACCACCACCCCACCTTCCGGCATTCGTAAAAAAAATAATCCGAACGTATACAATGGGATTCGAACTCGAAAGCAGACAGAATAGATACTGATGTTTAACTAGTGAACCAGTAGACTCATTCTTGACACTGATTTACCCAAAATTGCACTTACCTACATAACACATGAAAGAGGGTTGTTTTAAAAATAACAAAGCTTATAACAATGTAACTCAAACTCTAAACCTCAAACACAATAGCAAAACATAGAACCACAGATACATGAATTTAATTACTGCAGATTCTCACAATTAAATTCTAAAATTTTGGGGCGTTACAATAGTCCTATCTAAAATCTAAGTTTCAAATACAACCATTTAACACCAAAACTTCAAGCATTCATCAATGAAAAGTTTTAAAATCTTTAACAATTTTGAATTCAGTGATACATGTTAGTTGGATTTAGTTGCAACGATATTAAAAACATAAAAATCATGAAAAGCGGGCGAAAAACATGCACCATGCACTTCGAAATAGCTTGGTCGAACCTCTAAGCTATCAAAAATGGCGGTTTCCTTTGGTTTCCGGTTGAGTATCCAAAATAAAGATGATGCCATTGTTTTTATTATTTTAACTTATGATTATCTACAAAACCATATTATAAAACTAAATATATTATTATTTTACTTAATTAATCACTAACCATGTAACACCCCAAAATTGGGCTAGCAGTTTTAAGGGTAAAATGAGAATTTTAGCCCTTATGTGCACATAATTTCGCAAGCATGGTAACTGAAAATATTTTTGTCTATGGCTTTTAGAAAATTAAATCAATTTTTGAAAATGAGTTTTAAATACCTTGAATTTTGAAAATGGGACTGATTTGTATAAGAGTCAAACCTTAGAGTTTTTAAGAGGCAATTAGACCAGATTTTAAAATTCAACCTAAAACCCCATTTATAGTTTTATTTCCATGTTAGTTACTCTCCATAACTTGTTCTTGTCATCCCTTTGTTCTCCCAACTCTTTCATTGAATTTTCTTTGTCAAACCTAAATTTCTTTGATTACTACCACTTTCCAAATCAATAAACCTCCATAAAATCCAAGAAAATCATCCAAAAACACTATAGATTCCTCCATTGTCATCCTTGTGAGTTTTTCAAATTTTCAATCAAATGTTCAGTTTTACTTCAACTAAGGTAACGATTCAATTCCTAATTATTTTTAAATGATATCTGGTCTTTTAAGTAGAATTTTTAGCCATTAAATCACATGATTTAAATAAAAGCCAAAAATTGGGTCATTAAAGGTGGATTTCAGGATTTTGGGTAAAAACATGGTTTCAAAGTGTTTTTCAACTAGTTTTAACATGATTAGAAGGTTTCTAAATTTACTTGAAAGTTTCTTTAAGTATTTCTAAGGTTTTAATGAGTTTTCATGAAAAATGCCTATTGTACGTCAAAAAAAATTGATACCTTGAAATGAGTAGTTTTGCGAAGTTTAAAAGTTGAGAATCAGTTGTAGGAAAATAGTTAGATAAATGTAATTTGTTTTAGGAGAAAAGATTAAGTATAGACCAATATATTCAAATTTTAAGTTTTCTATGTTAAAGGTTTCAGTCAAAAGAGAACCTAGCTTAGGCTTGTGTTTTTGGATTGTTTGATGTGAGTCTTTGGCTAAATGTTGATTGTGTTGTGTGATTTACTTTTTTGAAGCATTGAAATCGATAGGTCCTTCTACGAGTAGAGATAAAAGCATGGAAAAGCTAGTTTGAGCTTTCAGCGAAAGCGTAATTGGTGAGTGTTTGGAATAATTACTTGTGGACACGATTCAATGCGTTAATTGGGAATTTAATAGTAGCCTAAACCCTGACTCTAAATTCTGAGTGTAAGCTTCTTTGTGCTCATGTTTATCTTGTGAAATATGTGCTTGTGTTATTATAAAAATGTGAACTGAAATGAGATGTTATATATGTGTTATATGTTCATGATCATTGTTGTGAAAGAGTATATGTAAGCGTGTCATACACGCTAAATGACAGTGTAACACACGTAACCCGTATCTGTTACCGAAATAGGGTTATGAGGTATTACCAATCAATACACAACATATAGCATTCATTCTTATACATCATTCAATACTATCATATTGTCCCTTATAAGGGCCTACGAGGCCTTAAACATGCTTTAGAAATGGTTCGGGACTAAACTGATAACATAGAAAAATTTTAGAAAACTTAGAAATTTTTCAATCATATAAGGGTCACACGCCCGTATGAATAGGCCATGTGCCTCACACGGCTAGTAGACATGCCCGTTGTAACAGCCCGACTTAGACCCTAGTCGGAATAGTGGTTTCGAGACCACAAATCTGAGTCAAAAAATATTTTAATATTCTTTTTTGGGTTTATAATATGTGAATTGATATGTGTGAAAATTTCATATGAAAATTTTATCGTTTGTGTGCCGATTTGAAAAAAGGATTTAATCGCAGAAAATGTAAAAGTTGTGTTCTACTTGATGAAGGGCCGAATTGACATGGCTTCTTAAATGAGTGGTCCTTAATATGTGATTAGACCATAGTTAGTGGATTTTGACTTAAATGGTCATCCATTATAGGAAATTTTAATGTTTTATTAATGGACATTTTGGTAATTAAATAAAAAATGGTTAATTAAATAAACCAAAAACAAGATTTTAGTTCACCTTTTTGGTGAATGCCGAATTTCTAAAGAAAGAAAACACCATTTTTGAGCTCTCATGCATTCGGCACTTGTATCTTTGATAAAGGTAAGTTCTTTGCTCGATTTTTGATGATTTTTATGTTTTTGAAATCGTTGCTTCGTATTCTAGCTAGCCCATGCCCCAATTTTTGAATTGGTTGATGATTTTGAGTTATGCCATTTTTGATTTTATGAGCTATGTGATGTTAGTTGATGAAAAATGAAAGATATGTGTCAGGTTAACATGTTTTGTATTTGGATTTCTTATGAATTTGAGTATTATGGGCTAAATTGTGAAAATGGGAAATTGAAGGACTAAAATGTGAAATAAATGAAATATATGGGCTTAAATGAACTCCATGAAAATTTGACTAAGCATGAAAAAATGTGAAATTATGTGTATTTTATGACTTTATAAAATAGGAACTAAAATGTCAAAATGTAAAACTGTCCTAAATATGTGTATACAGATTGAATTGAATGATTTGGTGAATAAAAGAGTTAAATTTCAATGTGTATAGATCAAGAACCAAAGAAAATAGAATTAGATCGGGGGAAATCGAAAGTAATTGAATAGCTTTTTGTTTCCGTTCATTTTCGTACGAGGTAAGTCTATATACAAATAAATGTGTTTGAATTGAATTATTATTGCTTATATGTTAATGAAATGTGATGAATATTGGAGCTGAATATGTGAAATCCGAGAAAATTTTGATAATTTGATGACGTCCGAAAAGCCCCGTACGAACCATAGGAGTAATAAGGAAACATATGTCATGACATAGGATTTTGATATGAGTTATCGAGTAAGACCACGTCTGGGATATTGGCATCGATTTGAGATTTACGTGTAATACCATGTACGGGACATCGGCATCTTATATGATTTCGTGTAAGACCCTGTCTGGGACAGAGGCATCAATATTTAACTACATGTAAGACCACGTCTGGGACGTTGGCATTGTACGAGCTATCCGAGTATCCTTATTGATTCCAAACAATTCAACGGGCATTCCAAGAAATGAATAAGTATACGAATTTGCATCAGAATTACGGTACGTATGCATGTATATGAAATTTGGCAATGAAAGGTATGTATGAATATGATCATTTGAAATGTGAGCTATATTACATTATATGTGATTATGAGCAAATGAACATGATCAATTGAGATATAAGAGAAATATGACTTGTGATTGTGTTATGCCAAGAACCATATGTATGAAATGGTTTATAATTGTTCTATGTGATAAGTTTATTTGTATATGGCTTACTAAGCTTTTGAAAGCTTACTTTGTGTGCGTTTGCATTGTTTTATAGATTATCGAACTATTGGAAGCTCGGGGATCGTCGAAGATCATCACCACACTATCGAACTATATTTTGGTACCTTTTGAAAATGTGCATATTGAAGTATGGCATGTATAGGCTAGAGAATTTTGATTATGTTTTGAAATGTGTAAATATAGCCATGTGATATGGCTTGATAATAGATGAGACTTGGATTGATTTTGGTATATGTTTTGCTATGTGGAAATGGTGTATGTGATGGGCTATAATGGTCTTGTGTGAATGGCCATTATGGTATGCTCTAGTGAAACATAAATAGTATGTTTCATACTTAATTTGGTAGTTGAGATGGTGAATATATTACATGTTTGAAATGGTATGAAATGAGATGTGAATCATATGCTTTAGTATGGAATTGTATATGGAAATGAATGAGGAGATTGTAACATGAATTGTGCATGTTTAGGTAAGATTTTGACCATTAATTGGGTATGAATTGAGTATAGAGTGATGTTTATAGAAATGACCCAAAATGGGTGGCAAATTGGTCTTGCAAATGGCCTATAATTGCCCACGCAGTTGAGCACACGGGCATGTGTCTCGACAGTGTCTTTCAATGCTCCAATTCGTAGCAAGTTAGTCTTGCACACGGGCCAGACACACGGGCGTGTGGCAGGCCGTGTGGTTCAAGTGAGTTTGCCACACGGGCCAGACACACGGGCGTATGCCAGACCGTGTGACCCAAGTCAGTGTTGCACACGGGCTGAGACATGGTCCAAGGCACGGTCGTGTGAGGCACACGGCCTAGCCACACGGGTGTGTGCCCTGTTTTGAAAGAAAAATTTTCTAAGTTCTGTAAAGTTTCCGCATGAGATTGGTTTAGTCTTGAACCTTCTCTAAAGCATGTTTAAGGTCTCGTAGACCTTTTAAAGGGACTCTATGTGTATATTTTCACTGTGTAATAATTGTGAATGTTTGGTATTAGTGAAATGTTTATGATATGTTAAGATATGTCCGATAATGCCTCTTAACCCTCGTCCGGCGATGGATACGGGTTAGGGGTGTTACAATTTATTGGTATTAGAGCTACAGTTTTGTCGATTCTAGGACTAACGTAGCGTATGTGAGTCTAGCTATACATGCCATATATTTGAACTGGGATAGTGTGATGAATCCTGACAAATAAAATGTGTTTTCCTTATAGTAAATGGATCCCGAATGAGCTGTAGCTGATGATGTTGAAAGTAATGTGCCTGCTCTCGCTCAAGGGACAGCGCCGTCTTATTCTAGACCGGTTACTAGCGGTCAGGAAGGAGAGGCTAAACAAGCCTTCTTCTAAATGATGAATGAGTGGTTCACTCAGTTTGTTAGAGCAAATCTGGCTATTCCTCAACCTCCGCCCCCGCAAGTTCCCGTAGCTTCCCAAGTTATAGGTCTGATTCGTCTGAATAAACCTCCAGTTGATAAAATTAGAAAATATGGGGCTTAAAAATTTTGTGCTACTACTGATGATGATGCTGATAGAGCCGAGTTGTAGCTTGAGAATACGATTTGGGTATTTGATGAGTTGTCATGTACCCCTTATGAATGTGTTAAATGTACCGTTTTTTTGTTGAAAGATACAGCTTACCACTGGTGGAAAACTCTAACTTCTATTGTTTCAAGAGAACATATTACCTGGGATTTCTTCCAGACCGAATTTCGAAAGAAATACATCAGTGAGAGATTTATAGATCAGAAACGCAAAGAGTTTCTTGAATTGAAACAGGGCGGTATGTCTATTACAGAATACGAGAGAGAATTTGTGAGGCTGAGCTAGTATGCACGAGAATGTGTCTCGACTGAGGCAATAATGTGTAAAAGGTTTGAAGATGGCTTGAATGAAGATATTCATTTGTTAGTTGGAATTCTGAAAATAAAAGAATTCATTGTGCTTGTTGATCGAGCGTGTAAAGCTGAAGAACTCGGGAAAGAGAAAAGAAAAGCTGATTCGAAAGCTAGAGAGGTGCGAAAACGAACAAAGAGTAAGTCATATGAGTCAGTATCAAATAAATTTCGAGATGATTATAGTCGTTCAAAGGCTAACGTGGGACATTCGAGTAGAGATCGTGCGAGATCACATTCGAGCTTCTGAGCTCCAGCTACTTCGATTGCAAGTGTTGGAAATGTCAGATCTGAGTGACCCGAGTGTAGACATTATGGTAAAAGACATCCGGGCAATTATCGATTAAATGATCGAGCTTGTTTTAAATGTGGATCTTTAGATCACTTTATCCGAGATTGTCCCGAGTCTGTTGAGTAGGAGATTGTAAAGAATCCGAAGTTGAATAATGCTTCAGCTAGGGGTAGACCTCCCAGAAACACTGGAAATGTGAGTGGTAGTCAGAGAGCTACGAAAGATAATGCTGCGAGATCTGAGGCGAGAGCACCTGCCAGAGCTTATGCTATTCGCGCTCGCGAATAAACTTTGTCTACAGACGTCATTACCGGTACTTTTACTCTTTATGATACTTCTATGATTGCATTGATAGATCCAGGGTCTACTCATTCATATATATGCATGAACTTAGTATCCAGTAAGACTTTGTCTATAGAGTCTACTGAATTTGTAATTAGAGTATCGAACCCCTTAGGTAAGTGTGTTTTGGTTGATAAAGTGTGCAAGAATTGTCCGTTGATGTTTCGAGATATCTGTTTCCCGGCTAATCTGATGTTATTATCCTTTGATGAGTTTGATATAATTTTAGGGATGGATTGGCTAACATTGCATGATGATGTTGTGAATTGAAAACGAAAAACTATTGATTTGAGATGTAAGAATGATGAAATAATACAGATTGAGTCCAGTGATTTGAATGGGCTACCGCCAGTGATATCTTCGATGAAAGCTCTGAATTATGTGAAAAAGGGTTGTGAAGCTTATCTTGCGTATATGATTCATACGAAAGTGACAGAAAAGAAAGTTGAATATGTGCCTGTGGTTTGTGAGTTCCCTGATTTGTTTCCTGAAGAATTACTGGGATTACCTCCGATACGAGAAGTTGCGTTTGGCATTGAGTTAGTGCCGGGGACGACCTCTATCTCAATAACTCTGTATAGAATGGCTCCGATAGAATTAAAAGAATTGAAGTATCAGTTGCAAGAATTGACAGACAGAGGTTTCGTACGACCGAGCTTTTCTCCTTGGGGCGCTCCCGTTCTGCTTGTGAAAAAGAAACATGTCACGATGAGAATGTGCATTGATTACCGTCAGTTAAACAAAGTGACTATTAAGAATAAATATCCTCTGTCTAGAATCGATGATTTGTTCGATCAGCTGAAAGGAGCTACTGTGTTTTCAAAAATATATCTGAGATCGGGATACTATCAGTTGCGAGTAAAAGATTCAGACATTCTAAAAACTACTTTCAAAACGAGGTACGGACACTATGAATTTTTAGTTATTCCTTTTGGACTAACAAATGCTCCAACTATCTTTATGGTCTTGATGAACATAATTTTTAGACCGTATTTAGATCGATTTGTTGTTGTATTTATTGAAGACATTTTGATTTATTCGCGTGATGAAATTGAGCATGACGAACATTTGATAACTGTGCTACAAACTCTGTGTGATAAGTAATTGTATACAAATTTTAGTAAATGTTAGTTCTGGTTGCGCGAAGTTGGTTTTTTGGGGCATATTGTGTCAGCATCCGATATACGAGTTGATCCGAGCAAGGTTTCAGCTATTTTAAAGTGGAAGCCTTCGAAAAATGTGTTTAAAGTCAGCAGTTTTCTTGGACTTGTTGGTTACTACCGACAGTTCGTAAAAGGCTTTTCGATGATTGCAACTCCATTGACGAGATTGCTTCTGAAAGATGTGAAATTCAAATGGTCTAAAAAGTGTCAGAGAAGCTTTGATCAGTTGAAAGCCCTATTGACTGAAGCTCCAGTGCTAGTACAGCCAGAATCGGGTAAAGAGTTCGTGATTTTTAGTGATGCTTCGTTAAACGGTCTGGGTTGTGTCTTGATGCAGGAAGGCAAAGTTATAGCTTATGCCTCAAGACAATTGAAACTGCATGAAAAGAATTATCCGACGCACGACCTTGAGTTAGCTGCAATTGTGTTTGCTCTAAAAATTTGGCACCACTATCTTTTCGGTGAGAAATGTCATGTGTTTTCAGATCATAAAAGTCTGAAATATTTGATGACTCAAAAAGATTTGAATCTGCGACAGAGAAGATGGTTAGAACTATTAAAAGACTACGAGCTTGTGATTGATTATCATCCGGGAAAAGCAAATGTTGTTGCCGATGCTTTGAGTCAGAAATCGTTGTTTGCCTTACTTGCAATGAATGCTCATTTAGTTCTGTCTGATGATGGTTCAGTTTTAGCCGAATTGAAAGCAAGACCGTTGTTCTTACAGCAGATTTGTGATGCTCAAAAAGTTGACAATGAAATGCTAGCTCACTATGATTTGAACTCTGGTTCAGAATTTCAAGTTGATGATGATGATTATCTGAGATTCCGAGATCGAATTTATGTTCCAAGAAATTCAGAGTTGATTCAATTGATTTTGAAAGAAGCTCATAGAAGTCGCTTATCGATTCATCCGGGAAGTACAAAGATGTATAATGATTTGAAACAACATTACTGGTGGCCTGGAATAAAAAGAGATATCTCTAACTTTGTTTCGAAATGTTTGATCTGTCAACAAGTTAAAGATGAACATCAGGTGCCATCTGGTTTGTTACAACCGATTGTGATTCCCGAGTGGAAATGGGATAGAGTGACGATGGATTTTGTTTCCGGTTTTCCTTTAACTCTGAAGAAGAAAGATGCAATCTGGGTTATAGTTGATAGATTGACAAAATCATCTCATTTTATTCTGGTGAGAATGGATTATTCGCTTGATAAGTTAGCTGAGTTATACATTTATGATATTGTGAGATTGCACGGAGTGCCACTATCTATTGTGTCTGACAGAGATCCGAGGTTTACTTCACGGTTTTGGAAGAAACTACAAGAGGCTTTAGGTACGAAATTGCACTTCAGTACTGCTTTTCACCAGCAGACGGATGGTCAATCCGAGCGGATTATTCAGATACTCAAGGATATGTTGAGATGTTATATTCTTGAGTTTGAAGGTACGTGGGAACAGTATTTGTCATTGATTGAGTTCGCTTTTAATAATAGTTTTCAATCGAGCATTAAAATGGCACCGTACAAAGCCTTCTATGGTAGGAAATGCTTAACACCTCTGTACTGGTCTGAACTTAGTGAAAATAAAATTCACGGGGTTGATTTGATTAAAGAGACTGAACAGAAAGTAAAAATGATACGAAATAGTCTGAAAGCAACGTCTGATCAACATAAATCATACGCAGATTTGAAATGAAAAGATATTGAATTTGAGATCGATGATAAAGTATTTTTGAAAGTGTCTCCGTGGAAGAAAATACTCTGATTCGACAGAAAAGGCAAATTGAGTCCGAGATTCATTGGGCCGTATGAGATTATCGAGCGTTTTGTTCCGGTTGCTTATAGACTGTGGCTACCATCTGAGTTAGAAAAGATCCATAGTATTTTTCATGTATCAATGCTTCTATGATACAGATCCGAGCCCTCGCATGTGATTTCTCCGTCTGAGATAGAGATTCAGTCTGATATGACTTATGAAGAAGAATCGATCCGTATCTTAGCTCACGAGGTTAAAGAATAGAGAAATAAGAAAATTTCATAGTAAAAGTATTACGGCATCGACACGGGGTCGAAGAAGCTACGTGGGAACCCGAAGATGCTATGAGAGAGCAATATCTGAATTTGTTCAACGGTAAGATTTTCAGAAACGAAAATCCCTAAGGGGGAGAGTTGTAATAGCTCGGCTTAGACCCTAGTCGGAATACTGGTTACGAAACCACAAATCTGAGTCAAAAAAATATTTTAATATTATTTCTGTGTTTATAATATGTGAATTACTATGTGTGAAAATTTCGTATGGAAATTTTATCGTTTGTGTGCTGATTTGATAAAAGGATTTAATCGTAGAAAATGTAAAAGTTGTGTTCTACTTGATGAAGTGCCGAACTGACATGGCTTCTTAATTAGACCATAGTTAGTGGATTTTGACTTAAATGATCATCCATTATATGAAATTTTAATGTTTTATTAATGGACATTTTGGTAATTAAATAAATAATGGTTAATTAAATAAACCAAAAACATGAATTTTGTTCATCTTTTTGGTGAATGCCGAATTTCTAAAGAAAGAAAACACCATTTTTCAGCTCTCATGCATTCGACACTTGTATCTTTGATAAAGGTAAGTTCTTTGCTCAGTTTTTGATGATTTTTATGTTTTTGAAATTGTTGCTTCGTATTATAGCTAGCCCATGCCCTAATTTTTGAATTGATTGATGATTTTGAGTTATTCCATTTTTGATTTTGTGAGCTATGTGATGTTAGTTGATGAAAAATGAAAGATATGTGTTGGGTTAACATGTTTTGTATTTGGATTTTTGATGAATTTGAGTATTATGGGCTAAATTGTGAAAATGAGAAATTGAAGGACTAAAATGTGAAATAAATGAAATATATGGGCTTAAATGAACTCCGTGAAAATTTGGCTAAGCATGAAAAAATGTGAAATTATGTGTATTTTGGGATTTTATGAAATAGGGACTAAAATGTCAAAATGTGAAAATGTAAGGGCTAATTTGTAAAATGCCCTAAATATGTGTATATGGATTAAATTGAATGATTTGGTGAATAAAAGAGTTAAATTTGAATGTGTATAGATCAAGAACCAAAGAAAACAGAATTAGATCAGGTGAAATCGAAAGTAATTGAATAGTTGTTCGTTTCCGTTCATTTCCGTACGAAGTAAGTCTATATACAAATAAATAATGTGTTTGAATTGAATTATTATTGCTTATATGTTAATGAAATGTGATGAATGGCTATTGGAGCTGAATATGTGAAATCCGAGAAAATTTCGATAATGTGATGATGTCCGAAAAGTCCCGTGCGAACCATAGGAGTAGTTATGATACATATGTCATGACATAGGATTCCAACATGAGTTATCGAGTAAGACCACGTCTGGGACGTTGGCATCGATTTGAGATTTAGTGTAAGACCATGTCTTGGACATCGACATCGTATATGATTTCATGTAAGACCCTGTCTGGGACAGAGGCATCGATATTTAATTACATGTAAGACCACGTTTGGGACATTGGCATTGTACGAGCTTTACGAGCTATCCAAGTATCCTTATTGATTCCGAATGGTTCAACGGGCATTTCGAGAAATGAATGAGTATACGAATATGCATCCGAATTACGGTACGTATGTATGTATATGAAATTTGGCAATGAAAGGTATGTATGAATATGATCATTTGATATGTGAGCTATATTACATGATATGTGATTATGAGCAAATGAACATGATCAATTGAGATATAAGAGAAATATGACTTGTGATTGTGTTATGCCAAGAACTATATGTATGAAATGGTTTATAATTGTTCTATGTGATAAGTTTATTTGTATATGGCTTACTAAGCTTTTGAAAGCATACTTTGTATGTGTTTGCATTATTTTATAGATTATCGAAGCTACTGGAAGCTCAGGGATCGTCGAGGATCATCACCACACTATCGAACTATATTTTGGTACCTTTTGAAAATGTACATAGTGAAGTATGGCATGTATAGGCTAGAGAATTTTGATTATGTTTTGAAATGTGTAAATATAGCCATGTGATATGGCTTGATAATAGATGAGACTTGGATTGATTTTGGTATATGTTTTGCTATGGGAAAATGGTGTATGTGATGGGATATAATGGTCTTGTGTGAATGGCCATTATGGTATGCTCTAGTGAAATAGAAATAGTATGTTTCATACTTGATTTGGTAGTTGAGATGGTGAATATATTTCATGTTTGAAATGGTATGAAATGAGATGTGAATCATATACTTTTAGTATGGAATTGTATATGGAAATGAATGAGGATATTGTAACATGAATTGTGCATGTTTAGGTAAGATTTTGACCATTAATTGGGTATGAATTGAGTATAGAGTGATGTTTATAGAAATGACCCAAAATGGGTGGCAATTTGGCCTTGCAATTGGCCTATAATTGCCAACACAATTGAGCACATAGGCGTGTGTCTCGACAGTGTCTTTCAATGCTCCAATTTGAAGCAAGTTAGTCTTGCACACGTGCCAGACACACGGGCGTGTGCCAGACCGTGTGACCCAAGTCAGTGTTGCACACGAGATGAGACATGGTCCAAGGCATGGTCGTGTGAGGCACACGGCATGGCCACATGAGTGTGTGCCCTATTTTGAAAGAAAAAATTTCTAAGTTCTGTAAAGTTTCTGCATGGGATCGGTTTAGTCCCGAACCTTCTCTAAAGCATGTTTAAGGTCTCGTAGACCTTTTAAAGGGACTCTATGTGTATATTTTCTCTATGGAATGATTGTGAATGTTTGATATTAGTGAAATGTTTGTGATATGTTCCGATACGTCCGGTAATGCCTTTTAACCCTCGTTCGGTGACGGATATGGGTTAGGGGTGTTACACCGTGTCTTAGGCCATGTGGAAACAAGGCATACATACTGACTTGCATCACAGGGCCGAGGACACGCCCGTGTGCCAGGCCGTGTGAAAACTGGAGAGTATACTGACTTGGGTCACACGGCCAACCACACGCCCGTGTGTCTAGCTCGTGTGCCCTTCAAAATGGCCACACACGCCCGTGTGCTAGACCATGCTCAAGACAATCCCGAATGAAATGTTCATGTGAGCCACATCTAAAACAGGCTTTATCATTCAAACTACATTCTCCAAAATTTTGTTTTCCACATCGTCCACATTCAGGTTTATTTGGTCTAACATTACCCACACTTGCCACTGACACAGCTGGAGTTTTTGAACTCGTAATTTGCTTCCCACGATATATATTAGAGTATTCCACTGGTGTATTTGATCAATTAAACAAATCTCGAGATTTCTTTGATGAATAGTGATACGGCTTACTCATTGATCTTTTTCTCGAGTCTCTAGCTTCTGATTATGCTTTTCTCTTTTCTTTGCTAAGATCCTTAGCTTTACAAGCCCTTTCAACTAGAACGACAAATTCTTTCAAC
This sequence comes from Gossypium sturtianum, assembly GCA_025698515.1. Classification (NCBI taxonomy): domain Eukaryota; kingdom Viridiplantae; phylum Streptophyta; class Magnoliopsida; order Malvales; family Malvaceae; genus Gossypium; species Gossypium sturtianum. The sequence continues at coordinate 85,307,059 of CM046944.1, forward strand.
TCTAGGATTCCAACAAGTAGTTTTATATCTTCATTCAACCCGTCCACGAACCGCTTGCACATTATTTATTCAGTAAACACATACTCTCGAGCATATTTGCTTAACCATACGAATTCTCTTTCATACTCAGTGACAGTCATGCGGCCTTGTTTTAACTCTAAGAACTCTTTATTCTTTTGATCAAGGAATCGGTGACTTATGAATTTCTTTCGGAACTCCGTCTGAAAGAACTCCCAGGTCACTCGTTCTCTCTGTACTACAGACACCAAGGTATTCCACCATTGATATGCAGTGTCTCTCTGCAAAGATACAACACATTTAATACATTCCTCAGGAGTACAAGACAATTTCTCAAATACTCGAATCATATTTCGAGCCAGAACTCAACTTTCTTAGCATCTTCATCAACAGTAGCCCGAAACTCTTCAGCTCTAGTGTAATAGACCGAATTTGACCTTAATCGGAACGGTGGTTTCGGGACCACGAATCCGAGTCTGAGAAATATTTTAATATTATATTTTGAGTCTTTTATATGTGAATTAATGTGTGTGAAAGTTTCAGAGAAAATTTTATCGCTTGAGTGCTTAATTTGTTAAAAAGGACCTAATCGCGTAAAGTGAAAAAGTGGTAGACTAAAGTGAAATGTGCTTAATTGATCATGGCTTTATAATATGAAGTATATAATGGGTAAATAACCCATTTTAGATGTTAGTGGCCGGCCATGGACAAGTTTGTCCTTAAGTTAAAATGTTTAGTTATTTTTAATTATAAGGTTAGTTTAGTAAATTGGTATTTATTTATTATATGTTAAAATAACCAAGAAAAGAAAGCCATCATCTTTTCACTCATCCATGGCCGAATGTGGAGGAAGAAATAAGCTTTTGGTTCTTTGAAATTTCGGCACTTTGAAGCTAAAATTCAAGGTGAGTTTTTAGTTAGTTTTCGATAAATTTTACGTTTTTGAGATCGTTGTTTTGAATCAGTAGTTGACCCATCTTAGAATTTTTGAAAATGAGCATGTATGAGATTCGGCCATTGCTAGGTTCTTGTGATTTTTGGTGATTTATGATTTGAGATAAATGATATGTTAAAGATTTACAAATTTTGTATTAGGAATTTTGGTGAAAATTTTGTATTTAAGGCTAATTTGTAAAAATGAAATTTTAGAGGGACTTAATTGAAAAATAAATGAAATGTGAGGGCTTGTAAAGTCCCTAGGAACTGTAACACCCTAAAATTTGAGTATCGATTATTGCATGTTTTGGTGTTTAGGTTATGTAGGAAAAAATTTTCTTATTTCTTTTGTTGTGCCTACTATAGTTCGGAAGAAGAGTATAGAATTATTCGGGTATGAAATATTTTTGATCGAGAATTTATTAAAGTGGAACAAGTGGCGTTGACACTTAAGTTGAATTAAGTGTTAAATAGTAGCATAAGATGAGTATATGGCAAAGTGGTGTTGGCGCATGAGTTAGTGCTTGAGGGAGAAGGTTCGAATCCCTTGTTTAGCATCTAGATGAATTTTATTTTTAATTTTTCTGCACATGTATAGCAAGTGTCGGCCAAGTACATATATGGTAAGTGTTGACCTTGTTATTTTTGGTTAGTATATCAAAGGATTAAGGAAGGTGTTAATTTATGGAATAGAATCAAGAAAGTTTGGAAAGATATAGGGACATAAGGCATATATCAAGGAAAAGTTTTGGAAACAAATTCATGGTCATTTGACCAATGAATAAGGACGGCAATGAGGCTAGGGGGGAGGTTGGCCGAATATGCTTGTAGCTTGGTAGGGTTTAGGAGTTGTTTTTAGCTATTCTTAGTTTTTGTGCAAGTTTTGCAACCTTTTCTCAACCCTTTTTCCTTTAGCCGAATTTGAGCATTGGTAAGCCTTAAATTTTTACCATTTGGTCACTTTTGTCTATCACTTTGGTATTCTTTGTATGCCTTTTCTTTTAGTGCCGAAATCACCTATATCAAAAGCCATTCTTTTTCTTTTCTTTTTACCATTGCCGAATGTACCTAGCTCCTAAACACATCTTTTTCTTCTCTTCTCTTTGAAAACCGAAACAACATCATCACCATCTTTTCTCTTATTTTTATTTCATTTCACTCAAATTTTCTCCATTAAACTCTCTCATGGCCGAATGCTAGTGTGCCCATAGCCGAAACATTATCTCTTTTTCTTTGGTTATACATAGCCGAATCCTTCATCAAACATCATTCTCAATCCTTTCTTTTCGATCGTGGTCAATAGGTAAGACTTCTTTTTAGTTACGATTAGTTAATAGTTCATACTATTAACGTTTCCATTCGTTATATTTTAGTGCGATAACGGAAGATAGGAGATCAAGTGTTCGTGAGTAACATAGAAGGTTGGAATCGATTTAAGTGTCAAGGAAAGCGTTTGGGCGACTCTCGTATTATGGGACAAGGATTATTGTGGTAAGGAAATTTCTTAAAAACTTTTGGTCATATTGTTTTGGTATAATATTAGAATGGTTAATGATCTTTTATCTTCTAAGACATTCAAGATAGGGAAGAAACGGGCCGTGCATAGTGTTCGGAAGAAGGGTGGTACCATTAATCCCCCTAAGTATAAACAAAGGATTGTGACGGCAATCCGAGATTTCCCACCGGGTTGTGGACGCGTTCATCCGAGGAGAATCAATTGTTTGAAGTAGTTCGTACTCGAACCATTATTTGTTCGTGGATTCGATTCGGTTAACGAACCATCAATCGGGAGAAACCGCAAGTGGAAGTAGTTCAAAAATCCGAGGGTAAATTTTAGATCGTTATGTTTAAATCGGTTTTATTATTAGATTATAATGATCATAAGTTATCGTGATATGTATAGGTGTTGACGAAGCGGAAAGTTTAGTCCTCACCATAGCAAGGTGTGTAACTTCACACTTATCTTTCGGGTTAGATACTAAACCGTAAGAAATTTGATAAATCGTAAAAATGGCCAAATAGGAAATGTTGTAGTAATTAGTACTTTTGTGTAAATGCATGAAAACGGCTAAACCGAGAAATCTACGAGAAAAATTGCTAGATCGATAAATTGGGCTGAAAAATTGCTAGATTGATAAATTGGGCTGAAAAATTGCTAGATTGATAAATTGGGCCGAAAAATTGCTAGATCGATAAATTGGGCCGAAAAATTGCTAGATCGATAAATTGGGCCGAAAAATTGCTAGATTGATAAATTGGGCCGAAAAATTGCTAGATCGATAAATTGGGCCGAAAAATTGCTAGATTGATAAATTGGGCCGAAAAACTGCTAGATCGATAAATTGGGTCAAAAGACTGCTAGATCGCTAAATGGGCCAAAAACCTTCTAGTTTGACATTTGGGCCTAAGTTCGCTAGATTGCTAAATGGGCTAAATACTATTTTGTTTAATAGACCCAAATGAAAAGTTTAATTAAAAACTCATTTGTACTATGGATTACTTGATAAATTATTTATGATTAAAGTTTGTTATTCATACATAATTGCATGGGATGGGATACATGATGAAGAGAAGTAAGGCCTGTGGCCATGAATCTAGTTCGGTGGCTCTGCCACAAATGTTGGCTTAATGCCTCTAGTTCGGTGACTATGTCACAATCTAGTTCGGTAGTGCACTACAATATTATTTAAAAAGGCTAAATGCCTACGATTGGTGTGTTTGGCGGGGTGGGTTGACTTGATCCCCACAGGTGTGCTGGTTGGTACGGGGGTGTGTAGCGGATGGAAATTAGGTTTGGTTGGGAAATTCATTCTACATGCATTTTATATATGTTATTTCTTTTTATATTGTTAAAATTTGTAATTGGGCTCAAGCCCAAGTTAATGCCTTGATGGTCTGGCCCAACGATGATGGTAAGTGAGTTACACACTGAGTTCTTTGTAACTCACCCCGTTTTATTATCCATCTCAGGTAATGGAAATTGACGTGGACTTGGGCCGGGAATGACATGGTGGAGGCCATACTACGAGCTTGGGTTTTATAAACTATGAACTCTATTTAAATTACTTATTTTATTTTGGGTATGTTGTAATAAGGCCTCTAATTATATTTTTATGGATTTTTATGTGTGGATGGATTTAATTTATTTTAAGACTCTTAATATGGGCGTATGTTAAAATCTATAAAGTTTTCTTAAAAATATTGTGTTTTATAACAAGTTTGGACACCTAAAATATTTTCTTTAATTGGTTTAAATTTTCTTTTAAAACTACGTTAAAGTTTAGCATTACTGATTACTTAAAACGTTAGAGAAATTTTGGATGTTCGTTCGGAGTGACAAACCAAATCTTGTCTTAACGCATAGACCTGGTTTGAGGTGTTACATTTAATGGTATCAGAGCCAAGTTTCAAAACTCGGCTGTGGTTTGGGTTCAATAAAAATATTTGTTTGAGAAACAACTCAAAATTCTAGATTTTTTTTTGATTTAAAGGTAGTATGGCACCATGAGCATCCCGCGCCAAGTCAAGTAAGTATCTGTATATTGATTGTTTATTATCATTATGATATGATCATTAGAAACACTCTAGAACTTCTAGTTTTAGGTGTTGAAAACCGTAGAGATTGAGACAATAGGATATGGTTGCGAAAACAACTCTATCTCTTTCATATCATAAAACATTGTTAATAAACATTTGAAATAGTATTTTGATTCATAAAACTCTTAATCAGATTAAATCAGTCATTATGAGCTCTAGAGGACGTGGTCGTGGACGCGGTAGACGTGGCCGTGGTAGAGGACGAGGTGTTAGAGGCGCAACCGAAGCACCGGATCATATGCCGGAAATGGATGCACCTGCATCACTCGAAAGTGAGACGGGATCACATAATAATATGGAAGAAGATAATGCGGTGACACGAGCAATGCCGTGAGTCCTTGAAAAGGTATTTGGAGCTAGAACCGGGCCAACGGCTCGTGGGTCAATATCGAACGATTGAAATCAAGTGGTGCTTGAGGTTTCAGAGGTGTCTCGGTGTAGCTCCAAATGTCGCTGAATATTGGCTTGAGGCGATGGAGCGAATTATGGACGATCTTGAGTGCAATCGTGGAACAAAAATTAAGGGAGCGGTGTCTTTGTTAAGGGACGAAGCATACCAATGGTGGCTTATCATGCGAGAAGGCATTGAAGTCGCATTAGTCAATTGGGAATTCTTTAAAGTTTCCTTCCAAGGGAAATATGTAGGAACGAGTTATGTTGATGCCAGAAGGAAGGAATTTCTGAGTCTGGTCCAGGGGAATAAGACAGTGGCAGCATATGAAGCTGAGTTTTTGCGCTTGAGTCGCTATGCTCGAACAATAGTGGCAACAGATCATGAGCGTTGTGTACGCTTTGAGGATGGCTTGAACGATGAATTGCGGGTTTTGATAGCCCCACAACAAGTTAGAACTTTTGCCACGCTTGTGGAAAAGGCCAAGATAGCCGAAGAGGCTAAGAACTCGGAACGTCAGAATCGGGAACGAGCTAGAGGCAAGAGAGAGATGAAGTATTCAGGTTCTTCAAAAAGGTTTGCGAAGAGGACTCGGAACGAGGAACCAGCTCAAGGAAGAACACCTGTAGCTGTGAATCAGAGTCGAGATTGTGCTGATTGTGGGAAAAGGCATTCTGGAGAGCGCTGGAAGAAAACGGGTGCTTGCTATAAATGCGGGTCGATGGATCATCAATATAGGAATTGCCCTCGTCAAATGGATACAACTCAGGAAGCTCGTAATACTGATGCACCACCGGCAAGAGGAATTTAGCAACCACCGAGAGGTCGTGGACCAGGTCGTGGTGGTAATGGGGCTGGACGTGGTCAAGGTGCAGCGGGTCGAGGAAATGGTCCTAGAGGCAACGCAGATGCAAGACAGCCATGATTGGTATATGCAGTTAGACGCCGTGAGGATGGTAATGCACCTGACGTGATAACTGGTACGTTCTTCATTTTTGATGTACCTGTTATTGCTTTGATAGATATTGGTTCTACCCATTCGTATGTTGCTAGCACCATATCAGGAAACTTGAAATTAGACTCTGAAATTTCTGATAATGAGATGAAGGTAATTAGTCCTTTAGGACAATCGGTATTGGTAAATAAATTATTTAGAGATGTGCCCTTAAAAATTCAAGGAGAAATATTTGTGGCAAATTTGATGGAATTGCCTTTTGGCGAGTTCGATATCATTTTGGGCATGGATTGGTTGGTTAAGCAGGCGAAATTGGATTGTCTTTGAAAAGCGGATGTCAATAAGGACGGTGGAGGATAAAGAAATAATTATGATAGGCGAGCGAAGGAATTACTTGGCAAATGTGGTATCTGCACTTAAGGCAGAAAAGTTGGTGCAAAAAGGGTATGGAGCATTTTTAGCATTTATTAGTGCTTTAGATGCCAAAAAGTTGTCAGTGGAAGATGTGAGGACAGTGAAGGAATTTCCGGATGTATTTCGGAAGAACTTCCGGTGTACCTCAGATCGGAAGTGGATTTTGGTATTGAGCTTTTGCGGAGCGGCTCCGGTGTCCATTGCTCCTTATAGAATGGCACCGAAGGAGTTGGCGGAGCTTAAAGCTCAAATTCAAGAATTGCTAGATCGAGGCTTTATTCGACCGAGTGTGTCTCCGGGAGCACAGGTTTTGTTTGTTAAGAAGAAAGACGGTCGATGCGTATGTGTATTGACTACGAGCAATTAAATAAATTGACGATCAAGAATAGGTACCCTCTGCCAAGAATTGACGACTGTTTGATCAATTGAAGGAGCTTCATTTTCTCCAAAATTGATTTCAGATCGGGTTATCACCAAACTTTAAGGTGAAAGAAGCGGATATTCACAAGACGGCTTTCCGAACTCATTATGGACATTATGAGTTTTTGGTGATGCCGTTTGGGTTGACTCAATGCACCATTTGCATTTATGGATACGATGAACCGGGTCTTTCAACCATACTTAGACCGGTTTGTGGTGGTATTCATAGATGACATTCTCGTATATTCGGGGAATGAAGAAGAGCATGATTCGCATTTGCGAATTGTATTGCGATTACGGGATAACCATCTGTATGCCAAATTCAAGTAAATGTGAATTTCGTTAAGGGAAGTGACTTTCTTGGGTCATGTGGTGTCACCAAGGAATAAGGGTGGATCCTCGGAAGATTGAGGTCAGATTGGATTGGAAACCACCAAAGTCGATGGTGAGATTCGGAGTTTCTTGGGTTTGGTTGGTTACTATAGACGCTTTGTTGAGGGGTTTTCGTTGATTTCGCACCCCTAACTAAGCCTTTGCGAAAGGGAGTACCGTTTATATGGACCTGAAAAACAGCAAGAAAGTTTTGATGAATTGAAGAAGATTTTTGTGAAAGCGCGGTATTGATTCAACCGAGGTGGAAAGGAGTTCTGATTTATTGTGATGCGTCACATACGGGATTAGGTTGCGTATTGATGCAAAATGGGAAAGTGGTAGCTTATGCTTCCCGTCAGTTGAGACCACACGAAGTAAATTACCCTACTCATGACTTGGAGTTAGCTGCAGTGGTGTTTGCTCTAAAGATCTTGAGGCATTACCTCTACGGTGAAAAGTCTATCATCTATACGGATCACAAGAGTCTTAAGTATCTTCTTACTCAGAAGGAGTTAAACTTGAGACAACGAAGATGGGTGGAGCTGTTAAAGGACTATGATTTCTCAATCGAATATCATCCCCGAAAAGCTAATGTGGTAGCGAGCACGCGTTAAGTCGTAAGGTGGTATCTCGATTTGAGAGCAATGTTTGCCCATTTAAGTTTGTACGAGGATGGTAGTCTGATAGCTGAACTTCAGGTGAAGCCTCTGTGGTTGGAGTAAATTAAGAAAAAGCAAATATTAGATGAAAAGTTGGGACCTTTACTTCAACAAGTTGAAAATGGAGGAATAGAGGATTTTGGTATAAACACGGAAGGTGCGTTGTGCTTTCGTGGAAAAGTCTGTATGCCTAAGGACTCAGATCTGAGACAAATGATTCTTCGAGAGGCGCATAAGTAGCCCTTACGCTATGCACCCGGAGGAAATAAGATGTATCGGGATCTTCGTGAACAATATTGGTGGCGTGGTTGAAGCGTGAGATTTCGAATTTGTGGGAAAATGTTTAACTTGTCGACAAGTGAAGGCGAACATCAATTGCCGTCGGGATTATTACAAGCCCGTAAAGATTCCTCTTTGGAAATGGGAGCGGATAACAATGGATTTTGTTAGTGGGTTACCTTTAACACCTACTAAGAAAAACTACTGTTTGGGTAATTGTTGATCGTTTGACGAAGATCGCTCATTTTCTACCGCTTCGCATGCGGATTACTCGTTACGAGAAGTTGGCTAAGTCATGCACGTATCCGAAATCGTGAGGTTGCATGGGGTACTGGGTCTATTATATCGAGATAGGGATCCTAGGTTTACGTCACGGTTTTGGAAAGCATTGCATGAAGCTTTGTGAACAAAGCTAAATTTCGATCTGACTTTTCATCCTCGATCGGATGGTCAATCGAAAGAGTAATTCGATTCGGAAGACATGTTAAGGGGTTGTGTAATCGACTTGAGAGGTAGTTGGGAGGATTTTCTACCATTGGCGAATTTGCTTACAACAATAGCTATCGATCTAGCATTCGGATGGCACCCTACGAGGCATTATATGGTCGTGAGGTGTCGTTCTCCTAGTTGTTGGGGTGAATTGGGCGAACGACAGATGTTAGCCCCAGAGTCGATCTCTCAAAGCGGAAGAAAAAGTAAAAGCTATTCGAGCACGGTTAAAGGAGGCTTCAGATAGACAAAAGTCGTATGCAGATCCAAGCGTAGAAGTATCGAGTATCTTTGTGGGGATCGAGTTTTCTTGAAGGTCTCACCTTGGAAGAAGATTTTCGAGTTTGGGAAGAAGGGCAAATTGAGTCCTAGATTCATTGGACCATATCGTGTGGTGAAGCGTGTTGGTCCAAAGTGGCCTATCGGATCGAATTACCTCCGGAGTTGAGCCAAATTCATAATGTTTTTCATGTTTCCATCGAGGCGCTATAGATCGGATCCTTCGCACATAGTACCGGTAGAAGAAGTGGAGTTGAAGTCGGACTTGTCTTTTGAGGAGGAACCGGTGGAAATCTTAGACCGAGATGTTAAGGTGCTAAGAAAAGAAAAAACCGTGCCGTTGGTCAAGATTTTATGGCGTAACCACGGAGTGGAGGAAGCTACGTGGGAGCCTGAGGATGCAATTCGACAACAATACCCTCACCTTTTTCAACCAGGGTAAATTTTGAGGACGAAATTTTTTTAGGAGGGTAGAGTTGTAACACCCTAAAATTTGAGTATCGATTATTGCATGTTTTGGTGTTTAGGTTATGTAGGAAAAAATTTTCTTATTTCTTTTGTTGTGCCTACTATAGTTCGGAAGAAGAGTATAGAATTATTCGGGTATGAAATATTTTTGATCGAGAATTTATTAAAGTGGAACAGTGGCGTTGACACTTAAGTTGAATTAAGTGTTAAATAGTAGCATAAGATGAGTATATGGCAAAGTGGTGTTGGCGCATGAGTTAGTGCTTGAGGAGAAGGTTCGAATCCCTTGTTTAGCATCTAGATGAATTTTATTTTTAATTTTCTCGCACATGTATAGCAAGTGTCGGCCAAGTACATATATGGTAAGTGTTGACCTTGTTATTTTTGGTTAGTATATCAAAGGATTAAGGAAGGTGTTAATTTATGGAATAGAATCAAGAAAGTTTGGAAAGATATGGGGACATAAGGCATATATCAAGGAAAAGTTTTGGAAACAAATTCATGGTCATTTGACCAATGAATAAGGACGACAATGAGGCTAGGGGGGAGGTTGGCCGATATGCTTGTAGCTTGGTAGGGTTTAGGAGTTGTTTTTGGTCATTCTTAGTTTTTGTGCAAGTTTTGCAACTTTTTCTCAACCCTTTTTCCTTTAGCCGAATTTGAGCATTGGTAAGCCTTAAATTTTTACCATTTGGTCACTTTTGTCTATCACTTTGGTATTCTTTGTATGCCTTTTCTTTTAGTGCCGAAATCACCTATATCAAAAGCCATTCTTTTTCTTTTCTTTTTACCATTGCCGAATGTACCTAGCTCCTAAACACATCTTTTTCTTCTCTTCTCTTTGAAAACCGAAACAACATCATCACCATCTTTTCTCTTATTTTTATTTCATTTCACTCAAATTTTCTCCATTAAACTCTCTCATGGCCGAATGCTAGTGTGCCCATAGCCGAAACATTATCTCTTTTTCTTTGGTTATACATAGCCGAATCCTTCATCAAACATCATTCTCAATCCTTTCTTTTCAATCGTGGTCAATAGGTAAGAATTCTTTTTAGTTACGATTAGTTAATAGTTCATACTATTAACGTTTCCATTCGTTATATTTTAGTGCGATAACGGAAGATAGGAGATCAAGTGTTCGTGAGTAACATAGAAGGTTGGAATCGATTTAAGTGTCAAGGAAACGTTTGGACGACTCTCGTATTGTGGGACAAGGATTATTGTGGTAAGGAAATTTCTTAAAAACTTTTGGTCATATTGTTTTGGTTAATATTAGAATGGTTAATGATCTTTTGTCTTCTAAGACATTCAAGATAGGGAAGAAACGGGCCGTGCATAGTGTTCGGAAGAAGGGTGGTACCATTAATCCCCCTAAGTATAAACAAAGGACTGTATCAGCAATCCGGGATTTCCCACCGGGTTGTGGACGTTCATCCGAGGAGAATCAATTGTTTGAAGTAGTTCGTACTCCCGAACCATTATTTGTTCGTGGATTCGATTCGGTTAACGAACAATCAATCGGGGAGAAACCGCAAGTGGAAGTAGTTCAAAAATCCGAGGGTAAATTTTAGATCGTTATGTTTAAATCAGTTTTATTATTAGATTATAATGATCATAAGTTATCGTGATATGTATAGGTGTTGACGAGCGGGAAAGTTTAGTCCTCACCATAGCAAGGTGTGTAACTTCACACTTATCTTTCGGGTTAGATACTAAACCGTATGAAATTTGATAAATCGTAAAAATGGCCAAATCAGAAATGTTGTAGTAATTAGTACTTTTGTGTAAATGCATGAAAACGGCTAAACCGAGAAATCTACGAGAAAAATTGCTAGATCGATAAATTGGGTGAAAAATTGCTAGATTGATAACTTCAATGAAAAATTGCTAGATTGATAAATTGGGCGAAAAAATTGCTAGATCGATAAATTTGGGCGAAAAATTGCTAGATTGATAAACTGGGCCGAAAAATTGCTAGATTGATAAATTGGGCCGAAAAATTGCTAGATCGATAAATTGGGCGAAAAATTGCTAGATTGATAAATTGGGCGAAAAAGCGCTAGATCGATAAATTGGGTCAAAAGGCGCTAGATCGCTAAATGGGCCAAAACCTTCTAGTTTGACATTTGGGCCTAAGTTCGCTAGATTGCTAAATGGGCTAAATACTATTTTGTTTAATAGACCCAAATGAAAAGTTTAATTAAAAACTCATTTGTACTATGGATTACTTGATAAATTATTTATGATTAAAGTTTGTTATTCATACATAATTGCATGGGATGGGATACATGATGAAGAGAAGTAAGGCCCTGTGGCCATGATCCAAGTTCGTTGCCTCGCCACAAATGTTGGCTTAATGCCTCTAGTTCGGTGACTATGTCACAATCTAGTTCGGTAGTGCACTACAATATTATTTAAAAAGGCTAAATGCCTACGATTGGTGTGTTTGGCGGGGTGGGTTGACTTGATCCCCACAGGTGTGCTGGTTGGTACGGGGGTGTGTAGCGGATGGAAATTAGGTTTGGTTGGGAAATTCATTCTACATGCATTTTATATATGTTATTTCTTTTATATTGTTAAAATTTGTAATTGGGCTCAAGCCCAAGTTAATGCCTTGATGGTCCGCCCAACGATGATGGTAAGTGAGTTACACACCGAGTTCTTTGTAACTCACCCCGCTTTATTATCCATCTCGGGTAATGGAAATTGACGTGGACTTGGGCCAGAATGACATGGTGGAGGCCATACTACGAGCTTGGGTTTTATAAACTATGAACTCTATTTAAATTACTTATTTTATTTTGGGTATGTTGTAATAAGGCCTCTAATTATATTTTTATGGATTTTTATGTGTGGATGGATTTAATTTATTTTAAGACTCTTAATATGGGCGTATGTTAAAATCTATAAAGTTTTCTTAAAAATATTGTGTTTTATAACAAGTTTGGACACCTAAAATATTTTCTTTAATTGGTTTAAATTTTCTTTTAAAACTACGTTAAAGTTTAGCATTACTGATTACTTAAAACGTTAGAGAAATTTTGGATGTTCGTTCGGTGTGACAAACCAAATCTTGTCTTAACGCATAGACCTGGTTTGGGGTGTTACAGGAACATTCGGCCCTTGTATAGTATTAGCTAATTTGATGTATTTTGTGTGTTATGCAAAATAGGACTAAATTGCAATGTAGTGAAATATTAAGGGTAATATGGTAATTTATCTAATTATGTGATTTGGGACAAAATTGAATTGAAATGTACTTGAATGAGCTGAATTTAATGTGTTTTAGATCAAGAGAAAAGAAAAGCGGAATTGGATCGGGAAAGACGAAGGTTCTCGAATAGCCGATTTACGGTCTATCGACAACCGAGGGGTAAGTCCTTAAGCAAAATAACGTTAAAGATTTATTTACGACTATGATGAATAATGAAACTTGAATATTTAAAGTATAATTATAGATAATAGCCGAATGTATAAGTATGGTATTGAATTGAATTTACTTTGTAAAACGAAAAGTGTATAAATATGTTTTGGTTGGTATGTGAAGGTAATATGATCTATATGAGTTGTTTGCATTGTTGATGTTATGAAATGAGTGTTGAATTAATGATCATATCTATATCGGGCTTTAAGCCTCAGCAGAAGCTTCGTGTCGGTGTTATTTACAGGGCTAAATGCCCAGCGTGCCTTGTTGTGATGTAATTCGGCTATGAGCCTAGCGTGCCTTGTGCGGTGATGTATATTAGGCTTATTGCCTAGCGTGCTTAATGCCGGTGATGTGTTATAAATCCTTTACAAGGTGGGATGTAAATACTTAAATAAACAAAATGCTCTGGTAAATATAAAGGTTTATGGATGCAAGGAACAAGGTATGTGATTATCTTTCCTTTCAAATTACATAAGTGGTAGAATGGTTAAAGTTTTTGATAATGAGTCTTTATGATATGTGTATTTGAATTATTCATTAATAAGTGTGATATGTATATTGAATATAAGCTTGGTGATTTCTTTGAGATTCGGTCAAAGGTAAAAATGTCAAAAGTGAAAGTTATTGAAAATGCATATCTGTATATATATATATGATTAATCATATATACTTGTGATATATGTTATACTTGTTAATAAGGTAATATGCGAATACTTAAGGCTTAAAATCTTTGGAAGGGTTGTATACCTTCAATGAGGAATAATAGATGATAAGTTACATAGACTACTGTTCAACCATATTGAAATTATTATTTGTTAAATTACTTGAATTTACATGTATATTTATATATGTATGTGTGCTAAATGTTGGAATATTTGATTGTTGTTTCAGTAAATGCTTAAGACTTACTAAGCTAGTGAGCTTATTTTCGTGTGTGCTCTTGTGTTGCATTTTATAGATTTTTCCATCAAGCTACGGGCATCCGAGGATCGTCGGAAAAGTCAACCACACTATCTCCCCTTGTGGTATTTAATCTTAGTTTTGAACCGAAGGCATGTATAGGTTAGACTAAGGTTTAGATTAATGACTTTCGGCCTTGTATATATATGAATAGCCTTGCGAAAATGGCTATTTCTTTTGATTAAGTTTAATTCCTATGTTCTTGATATAATAGATTGATTATGATATTAAGGGATGTGAAATTTGGCCATGGTTTAATCATGTATGGAATATGGTCAAATAATATGCCTATTATATCTAGATGTGATGCATTTGGGATAAGTATGATATATTGAGATGTTTTGCATTCATTTTGATTTGGTTCGAATGAGGTGGATATAGTTGAGATGATATTCTTTGGGTTGTAAATTAATTTGGTCTATTTGGATTATTAAAGATGCCATGTTAATGTTGATGAGTAGTAAGTTATTTTAGCCTATATTCGGCCATGCTACATATATATTTGATAAGTATGGTTTGATTTTGTGGTTTAAGGCATTTTGGGTGAAGATAATGAATTGATAAGGTATATTGGTTTAATAGACGTTCATGTATGTTTAATATTTCACAGTCTATATGTGCAACCGTTTGATGCGTAAATATATGTTTATAATAATAAAGTGTACATGAAAACATTTGTACATGGATTGATTTCAAAAATGGTATGTGCTAATTTGGTATTTATAAATATTACGTATATATATATATATTCATTTGTGATAGCATGAAATGATATGAATTTATCAAGTGTTAGTTGGATGGAGTGTATGGACTTGGTAATTTTTATGGTAAGACCTCGTAACCCTAATCCGGCGACGGATACGGGTTAGGGGTGTTACATCTAGGTTTATGAATTTTATCCACTGGCTGCTTGTTCAACTGTATCGAATCTACAACTTGAGGAACAACAGGGATTTGTCTTGATATTATAATAATTTCAATGGCTATTTAACATACTATAAAAGAATTTTCCTGTGCATGTATAGCCAGCTTTCATTCAGTTCATTATATGGCATCTCACTCAAGCATACAATTCAAGCATCCAATTATGATTCCATAAAATAACATGCTATATGTAAAACTATAAACATTTAATATCAAAATCAACCATTTTATATCATTTCAATATCAAACATGCAATTAATCAGCCAACGATACTAGTTTTGCATTCATGCTATTTAGTTAGGGCTCAAAACATACCTGATTCGACCACCTGCAAATCACTTATTTAGAAATTTTAAAAATCCCAATAAGCAAGATTAATTATTAATCTAAACACTAAAAATATCATTTTAGCACTTAATTTTACATGTTTGAACCCACACCTTGAAATCGCAAATTCACAGCACTATTTTGTGAAGTCCGCGATTCCTCCTTTCGACTTGAATGGTACCTAAATTAAAATATAGAAGTAATTGAGTTAGAATGCTGATAAACCAGCCTTAAGACACCCTTTAAGGGTTTGACCAAATCAGTGCTACCATATCTTAATTACGAAACCCAAATCGGTTAGTTCACTTCACAAATTTGGTACGATTAGAGGGTGAGGAATGTGAATGTCTTTACTGCTGGTCTGGGGCGTTTAGATCAAAACCTAACATGACATAATAATAAAAAATTAGTAGCTTATCATCAATTAAGACCCCAAATTTATCCATCCAATACATCCCCCAATTAATGCAATCAAAACTACACATTAACCTGAAAATATTCACACTTACGCTTTCCGATTTGACAGATTTGAGTTACCGAACAATGGGGATCGAGTATTCCTAAATAACAAAAGATTAAAGGCTGATTATAGAGTTTTATTATAGATTTAAACCCTTATAGAAAAAGGGTGGAAAAAATAAGAAAAATCCGCACCCCTAATGGTGGTTCAAGGGACGACACACCACTCTTATCGGACACAAAGGGGGTTGTTTTGAAAAACACCAAAAAGAATTATTCAAGGGCTTATAAGGGACCATTTTAGGATTCAAAAAAAAAGGGAGATCAAGGATGGAATCAGTAGTACAAATTAGCATTAAGTCTCAAATTGGCAGCTAATAAAAAAGGGGAGCTTTATGGGCGACAACCACCACCAACGTCGGTGGTTTTAAGGACTATTTTGGATGGCTAAAAGTGTGAGTTTTAAAGGCTGAAAAATGACAATTAAAATCAGAAACCAACTCAAAAATTCCATATCTAGAACGGTGGATTTTCTACAGAAAAATTTAGAAGGAAAAACTGAAGAAGAAGTCACTTACTTGAGAGATATGAAAGGGCGACAATGGTGCTCTTGAGGCAGCAATGGAGGCTTAATTTCGAGTGGTAAAAGTGTAAAATTTGAGGCTAGGAAATTAATGAAAAACGAAACTAATAGAGAGGAGAAAAACATTAAAATATCCACCATTAATGAAGAAGGGAAGGGCAACAAGAGAAGAGGGTTTCATAAGTGGCATAGTGAATGAAAAGAGAAGAAAACTGAGAGAGGGAGAAGAGAAAAGAGGAGGGGATGACTAGGGAAATAAAATGTAACACCCCTAACCCGAAATCGTCGCCGGAATAGGGTTAAGAGGCATTACAGAACAATCGGAACATTTCACATCCATTTCACGACACAAAGTCAAATATCAATCAAACATATTCAAACACGAGTATAAAGTCCCTTATCAAGGTCTTCGAGACCTTAAACACGTGTTAGAAAGAGGTCGGGACTAAACCGAACACTTACGAAAGTTTCCAGAAACACAAAGATTTTTCCAAACTGCAGAGGTCACACGCCCGTGCAGTCAGGCCGTGTGCCTCACACGGCTACCAGACACACCCATGTGTCCAAGCCGTGCCAAAACAGAGCTTACATACTGACTTATCCCCACGGCCACTAGACACGCCCGTGTGTCGTGGTCGTGTGAAATTAGGCTAGCTACTGACTTGGTCACACGGCTACCAGGCACGCCCGTGTAACCTGCCCAGACACACTTCGAAGTGGTCCTTGAGCCACACGGTAGAGACACACGCCCGTGTCCCTTGACTATGTATGCAAAATAGGCCATTTACAAGGCCAATTTGCCACCTACACTTAGGTCATACCTACAAACTTCAAAGCAATACCAATTCTTACTTCTAAATGCTTTCAAAACATACCATTTCTTGCACCAATTAATCATCAAAAATACCATCTACTTCCATTCTTAATATCATCACAAATGAGTCCATTCAAAGTAACAATTGTACATCCCAAAACATATACGTATCTAGCATTATATAATCTAGGCCATAATTCATCTTCAGACCACATCTTTCATCAACTACCTAACCATGAAATATATCAAATTTATAGCTCATTCACAAGTTTAACATCATTCAACTTCCAAGCCAAATCACATGGCAAGGATTAAGCATTTCAAACATACCATAACTTCTAGCCTATACATGCCATATTTCAACTATATACATCTTTCCAAAAGTACCACAATAGATTGCCGATAGTGTGATAAAGATGCTGACGATCCCCGGATCCGAGCTAGCTTTACTGATACTATAAAACAGAGAAACAATCACACAGTAAGCTTTCAAAAGCTTAGTAAGTTCGTAACATAATACATTATACCAAAACAAACCATCACATAGATTATTTCACAACCACATATATCATACCGTCGAAAGCTAATATGTTCAAATAACCTTTCATAAACTCGTTCATAGTTTCATCAACCACATAGGTTCCCCACGTACCTTAGCCAACACTTAGTTGTCGATTACATATGCTACTCAACACTCACTATTTCATTTCGATCAACTTTCGTCTCTTCTTCAGTTCAATCGCACACTTAGTGCCCAAATAGTTAGCCGAAGCTTAATTAACGTCGCACACTTAGTGCATCCATAAAAAATCAATCTTAAATCGGTACCGCACACATAGTGCTGACCATAGAGCTGAAGCTTATATCATTTCGCACACACAGTGCTAATCATCTCAATTACCTTTCCGAGTACGCACACTTAGTGCCACATAACTCGAGCCCTCACATAGCATTCACAAATCAATAATATCATACCAATCATTTCATAACATTAAACACAATTAAACACACGTATTATGTTCGAACTTACCTCAGACGTCGAAATGCCGAAACGGTCGATTAATCGAGCACTTTGTCTTTGCCTCGATCTCGATCTGAACCTCTCATTTCTTGGTCTATACACATTCAAATTCAATCCATTCAATCACCAATTCATTCAATTTAGTCCACACACACTTATTTAGGGCATTTTACAAAATAGCCCTCACATTTTCACATTTTGACACTTTAGTCCCTAATTCACCAAATTACAAAATACATATAATTTCATTTCACCCATGCCTAGCCGAATTCTCACTATACTCATACAAGCCCAAATATTTCATTTATTTCACATTTTAGTTCTTCAAAATATATTTATTACAATTTAGCCCTAATTAGCTAAATTCATCAAAGATTCAAGAACAAAACATGTTCATTAAACACATATCTTTCATTTAACACCAATACTCATCACAAAGCTCACCATTTCATCAATGGCACATCTCATAAACATCATTAATTCACAAAATTTAAGCATGGGTTAGCTAGAGCACGAAGCAACGATTACAAAAACGTAGAAATTATCAAAAACTGAACAAAAATCACATACCAATTTAAGCTTGAAGTGGCCGAATATCACAAAGCTCCCAAACCCTTTCTATTTTTCCTATTTTCGGTTGAAAAGAAGCAAAGATGGACATGTTTCATCTTTTTGTTTTGTTTAATATTAATAAAATTATCATTTTACCAATTTGTCCTTTTATTAATCATATGAGACAAATATACCTTAAGGTTAATATGTCATTTAACCATCCACTAACTTTAATAATGGGCTAATTGCCTCATAAGATCTCCACATTATAAAAACAACAACAATTAAGCATTCAACAATTACCACACAACATTTTACACTTTATGGATTAAGTCCTTTCTCACAATTCGACACACAGTCGATCAAATTTTCACACCAAATTTTCACACAGGCTATATCACATATAATAAACACCAAAAATAATATTAAAATATTATTCTGACCTCGAATTTGTGGTCTTAAAACCACTATTCTGACTAGGGTCTAAACCGCGCTGTTACAACTCTCCTCCTTAGGGATTTTCGTCCCCGAAAATCTTACCAGTGAATAAGAGTGGATATTATTCTCTCATAACATTTTCAGGCTCCCACGTTGCCTCCTCCGTTCCATGTTTGTGCCACAACACTTTCACTAAGGAAATTCTTTTGTTTCTGAACTCTTTAATCTCTCGTGCCAAAATTCGAATCGGTTCTTCACTATAAGATAAATCTGTCTTAATTTCAACCTCAAAAAGAGCAATCACGTGAGACGGATCAGATCTGTACTGACGGAGCATCGACACATGAAACACATTATGAATCTTTTCTAACTCAAGTGGCAACATCAATCTATAAGCAACCGGCCCAACTCTTTCAATGATCTCATACGGTCCTATAAATCTCGAACTCAGCTTGCCTTTTCGGCCAAATCAAAGTATTTTCTTCCACGGAGACACTTTCAGAAACACTTTGTCACCAACCTCAAATTCAATATCCTTCCGTTTCAAGTCTGCATAAGACTTCTGACGATCTGAGGCCGCTTTCAAACTGTCACGAATCACTTTCACTTTCTGTTCAGTCTCTTTTATCAAATCAACCCCGTGAATCTTATTATCACTCATCTCAGTCCAATACAATGGAGTTTGACATTTTCGACCATAGAGAGCCTCATATGGTGCCATTTTAATTCTAGATTTAAAACTATTATTGTATGCAAATTCAATCAACGGAAATTGCTTTTCCCACGTATTTTTGAAATCCAGAATACAACATCTCAACATAACTTCGAGAACCTGAATAATCTGCTCAGATTGTCCATCTATTTGCGGATGAAATGCAGTACTGAAATGCTATTTTGTGCCTAAAGCCTCTTGCAATCCCTTCCAAAATCGCGAGGTAAATCTCGGATCTCTGTTAGATACAATAGATAATGGCACCCCGTGCAATCTCACAATCTCTGCAATATGTAATTCAGCCAATCTATCGAGTGAATAATATGTTCTCACCAAAATGAAATCAGCTGATTTTGTCAATCTGTCAACTATCACCCAGATTGCATCTTTCTTTCCCGAAGATAAAGGTAGTCCTGACACAAAGTCCATCGTGATTCTTTCCCATTTCCACTCAAGAATCATAATCAGTTGTAACAAATCGGATGGAACCTGATGTTCAGCTTTAACTTACTGACAAACTAAACATTTCGACAGAAAGTCAAAAATATCTCTTTTCATACCATGCCACCAATAAAACTACTTCAGATTATTATACATTTTCGTACTCCCCGGATGAACAGTTAAGCGACTATTGTGAGCTTCGTTCAAAATCAACTGAATCAACAATGAATTCTTCGAAACACAAATTCGATCTCTGAATCTCAGACAATCATCACTATCGATTCGAAATTCTGAATCGGAATTCAAATCACATTAAGCTCGTTTTGTCATCATCTCAACATCACTCTTCTGGGCATCACAAATCTGACGTACGAACATCGGCCTTACTCTCAACTCAGCCGAAACTGAATAATCATCACACAGATCTATCTGAGTATTCATAGCTTGCAAGGCACATAGAGACTTTCGACTTAAGGCATCCGCAACAACATTAGCTTTGCCCGGATGATAATCAATCACAAGTTCGTAATCTTTCAACAATTCTAACCATCTTCTCTGTCGCAAATTCAATTATTTCTGAGTCATCAAGTACTTCAAACTCTTTTGATCAGTATAAATATGACATTTCTCACCAAATAGGTAGTGATGCCAAATCTTTAACGCAAACACAATCGTGGCTAATTCAAGATCATGCGTCGAATAGTTTTTTTCATGCGGCTTTAACTACCTCGAAGCATAAGCAATGACTTTGCCTTCTTGCATCAGCACACAGCCCAAACCATTCAACGATGCATCACTGTAAACTATGAATTCTTTACCCGATTCAAAGTTGAACAAACACTCGTGGTGCTTAGTTAACAACGCTTTCAAGCGCTCAAAACTCGATGGCACTTTTTCCGACCACTCGAATTTAACATCTTTCTCAGAGCGGGTTTGTCAACGGAGTCGCAATCATCGAGAAGCCTTTCACAAACCGTCTATAATATCCCGCTAGTCCAAGAAAACTACTGTAACACCCCAAACCCGGCCCATTTGTTACGACCGAATTTGAGATGCCACTGCGGAAAAACGTTTGAAGACTGATTTCACTTTTGGGAAAAACATTAAAAATTTTGTCATTTGAAAACCATGTCCAATTAAAAATTCTAAATAATATAAGCTTGACAAAAATATCCAAATTAAAAGCACTTCCAAATAATAATTTAATGGTCGTCTAGCTTAAACATAATAAAAATGCTCAAATAGAAATACTTAAATACTTTAAGCTGGGCCTTATTACAACAAATAATTAAACAAAAGTTCTTAGTAATAAAATGAATAAAATAAAGAAGATGTTTTTCGCATGGGCCACCTCGTATCCACTCCAACCCGGTCCAATCACCACGAATCATCTGCGATGTTTAATAAAAATTGGGTGAGTCATCTGGACTCGAAAGTGTGTAATTAATCCACCGAATTCCACCCACATGTTAACCACATATTAACCCATATATCGGATAACAAATATCATATTCATATGTTAACACATTCAGGCTTGGCCCATATTCATATCACATTCATCTAATAGGGTAGTTAACCACATAATTTCCACATACCGGGCTTAGCCCATTTCCACATCGATCCACATTCATATCTTTGGGCTTTGCCCATTTTTACATTAATCCACATATCATATTGGGCTTGGCCCATTTCCACATATGATCACATACGAAATCATGCAATTATGAAGCCCAACCCAAACCTAGGGTCCATCCGCTACACACCCCTTATCCGACCTACACACACTGGGGATTATCAAATCACCCTCTCCTTTTCACTCCAAAGGCAATCACTCGCCGTCCACGTGCAATTAAGCACAATAGTCCACAACGCGACCTCGATCGGTGCCAATCCACGATGTAGCCGTAGCTAACACCAAAACCACGATGGGACATCAGTAACACCCCAAACCCGGCCCAAACATTACGACCGAATTTGGTATGCTACGGAGGGAAAAACTTTTGAAAATCCCTTTTTAAGTCGTTTTAAATTTTGATAAAAGATATTGTTTTGATTTAAAGCAGAGTTGAGGTGTTATGAAGAAAGCATTACTTAATGTCGTTTAAAATATACTAAGTTAGGTTGTTTTAGCTTTCAAGTGTACCCGATGGCACAATAAAACATTTTTACGAATTAATTTGAGAAAAACATGTGTACCCATTTTAATATCATAAAATAGTTAAGCAATTTATCAAAACATAAAATAATCCAAGTGCAAATTTTAGGAGGCCTATTACATCTTAAACAAAATAAATCAAACCCATATTAAAATAAAAATAGTTCCAAATCCACCTAGTCCATATTTTCATTGCATGGCCGCCTCGAGTTCATCCGGCTCCTTATCCGCAACTACGAGTCACCTGAAAATGTTAAAGGAAAAAGGTGAGTCATCAAGACCCAATGTGTAACCCTTTTTCCCGGTTTAATGTAACATCATACACAAATCATAATTAATTTAATATGCACAAGTTTAATATGCACCCAACCTAGCCATCCGTACGCCTTTCTCTACCCCGTGTGGTACCAAACCACTGGTGGTGCCAAACCACTGGTGACGTATAGTCACAGATGTGATGCCAAATCACTGGAGATACCAAATCTCTGGTGTCCGAAGACACAAATCGAATGACGGGGCCAACCCATCGTGTGATACCAAATCACTGGCAGACTATCCCATATCTCAAAGTGGGACCAACCCACGGTGGTATCAACCACAGGGACAAGTCGCTATGAGGTGCCAAACCTCCGAAGGTACCAAACCTCTGGTGACCGTAGTCACAATGTGTTACCAAAACACTGGTGTCCGTCGACACAAATATCACTGCCCCCTCCACTCATCAACCCATATCAACAATTATATACTTCTACTGAAATCATGATAATAAGTTTATTTAACAATGTTCATAGATTTATCATTACCATAAACCAAATATTGCACATACCAAATGTGACATGCTTCCCAAAAGCATCAAATAATAATCTCAAAGTAATAAAGACTTACCCGTGTCCTTGTTAATACCATGATGGTATAACATCCATGTCTACACAAACCGATTAGGCATAATATAACACTTAGCATATTTAAAAGATTATAAGATGTGTATGCACACACACCTGATACTAACGAGAGTCCTAAATCGAATAGACAAATCGCCACACAAGTTTTCCTTGCCCCTATATTCGGCCAAAAACTAGATTAGTGCCATGGCCTATTCGGCCAAACCAAAATAATTGAGAAGGGTTCTTGTGAACCCGAAACCTTACCCAAAAGCCTTGAACACTAGCCAACACACTCCTAAATGTGAACTGGTCTCACTTCCTACAACCAACCATCATCATTAGGTTATTAGCCTTCGGCTTAAACGAAAACTTAAAAGAATAATCCTTTGAAATAAACCCTTACCACCTTACCAAAATCAATTGATAGAAAAGTCCCGAGGAAAACTATGCTACCTTTAATATTCGGCCAAAGTGATTCAAGATAGGAGAAGAAAATTTTCGACACAACAAAGAGGTATATTCGGCTAAAGAACAAAAGAAAATAATAGGAAAAAGGAAATAGAGTTTCTGCAAAGAAGAGAGTATAGAAGATTTTTGGTGTTTAAGCAAAACAAATAGGAGAACAAGATGTTGATGAATGTTTTGGTTTTGAGAGAATGAAATGGAGAAAATAGAAGATGAGCAAAAGAAATGACCAAATGGTCAAAAGAGTTTAGGCTTATCACAAGGTAAAATTCGCCAAAAGAAAAGAAAAGAGATTGAGAGAGAATTGCAACCTTTTTCACCAAATGCTAGGAATGACCAAAACACTCCTAAACCTTACCAATTACTAGCATATTCGGCCAAATCCTCCCCTTAGTCACATTGCCGCCCAAGTTCATGGTCAATTGGCCATGAGTTAGTTTCCAAAACATTTTCCACAAACCAAGCCTTTTGTCCCTCAATTTACCATAACTTCAAGATATCCTTCCATAACCTTAGGAATCTTATCCCTTATTCCATGCTTTCCTTTAAAATAAATTCAACTTACCAAAATGAAAGTCCAACCTACATAATCATAGGTTGACCGGCCATTAATGCTAACATACAAAATAAACTTTAAAAATGCTAAACATACTACTCGAACCTCTAACCTCAAGCTATAAGTTCAAACACCATAACCACTTTGCCATTAATTTCTTATGTGCTTTAATTAACACTTAAATTAACTTAAGTGCTAACCTCACATAATCCACTTCATTAAATAAACCATACTAAGAATTATCCTACTAAACCGAGCTTACTCAAGACCCCTAATTAAGTCTTATAACACCACAAATAATATCACGAGATTTAAACACAAGAAAAATAATTCAATCACAAATAGCCCCAATTTCGGGATGTTACGAGTTCTACCCCCTTAAAATAATTTTGTCCTCGAAATTACCCGATCGTAAAAGATGGGGATATTGCTGCCTCATCACATCCTCGGGTTCCCACGTCGCTTCCTCCGTACCATGGTTTCGCCATAGCACTTTCACTAAGGGTACTGCTTTCTTACGCAAAACCTTGACATCACGTTCTAAGATCCGAGCGGCTCCTCCTCGAAAGATAAGTCGAATTAACCTCAATCTTCCGCCACAGGCTGGCGTGCGATGGATCGGACCGATATCGCCTAAGCATTGACACATGGAAGACGTCGTGAATTTGCCTTAACTCTACCGGCAACTCGAGCTGGTAAGCTACCGGTCCCACTCGCTTCAACACTGTATAAGGCCCAATGAACCTAGGGCTTAGCTTCCCTTTTTTCCCAAATCGCAACACTTTCTTCCAAGGCGACACCTTCAGAAAGACTTTATCTCCTACCTCGTATTCCATTTCTTTGCGCTTGAGGTCGGCATAAGACTTTTGCCTATCTGATGCCTCCTTGAGACGAGCCCGAATTACCTTAACTTTATCTTCAGTTTCCGCTACCAAATCTGGACCCAAGACATGTCGCTCCTTTAATTCCGTCCAACACGTAGGAGTACGGCACTTCCGTCCATCTGATTGCCTCGAATGGTGCCATTTGAATGCTCGCTGATAATCTGTTGTTATAAGCGAATTCCGCCAATGGTAGATACTCTTCCCAACTACCACCGATATCCAAAACGGAACCTCTCAAAGATATCTTCTAAAATCTGTATCACTCTTTCCGATTGTCCGTCAGTTTGCGGGTGAAAAGCTGTGATGAAGTCCAATCTCGTTCCCAAGGCCTGATGCAAAACTCTCCAAAACCTTGATGTAAACCTCGGATCCCTATCCGAGATAATCGAGCATTGGCACACCATGCAATCTTACTATCTCGGCTACATATAGCTTTGCTAGCTTCGGCTTAATAATCTACCTCATCGGTATGAAATGCGGCGGACTTAGTTAGTCGATCCACAATTACCCAAACCGAGTTCTTCTTACTAGGCGTGAGGGTAATCCACCGACAAAATCCATAGTGATCCTCTCCCATTTCCACCGAGGAATCTTCACGGTTGGAGTAACCACGATGGCAACCGATGTTCGGCTTTAACTTGGCGACACGCGGACACTTACCCACGAATTCGATTACCTCACGCTTCAACCTGTGCCACCAAAGCTGTTTTCGCAAATCTCCATACATCTTGCTACCTCCGGATGCATAGCGTATAATGCTATGTGCATCTTGGAGAATTCTTTGCCTCAACTCCACATCTTTCGGCATACAAGCTCGCCCTTGAAAACATAACACTCCTCGCCAGCAAACTGTACCCTTCCAAACCACCGTATTGAACTTGTAACCTCCTTGCATTCAAACTGTCATCCATCAATCGCTTTTCCTTAATCTCCTCGATCCAAGTCGGTTTAACTTGCGCTCGCCAAAAGACTTCCGTCGTCGTATAGATCGAGATGAGCAAACATCGCTCTTAAGTCATCGCACGACTTTTCGGCTCAAGGCATCGCCACCATGTTCGCCTTACCGGATGGTACTCAATCGAACGATCGTAGTCTTTTATGATTCAATCCACCGACGCTACCTCAAATTCAAATCCTTACGAGTCAAAAGATACCTCAAACTTTTATGATCCGTAGACTATTGACTTTTCCCCATACAAGTAATGCCGCCATATTTTCAAAGCGAAAAACTATCGCCGCTAACTCCAAGTCATGCGTTGGATAGTTAACCTCATGCGGTCTTAGCCGACGGGACACATAGGCCACTACCTTCCCTTCTTGCATCAATACGCATCCCAAACCAAGTATGGGGACGCGCCACGAAGAAACCGTAAACAACTTTCCGCTCAGGTGTACCAAACCTGAGCTTAGTCAAAATCTTCCTTAGCTTGTCAAAACTTTCTTATTGCTTCTCCAGACCATACAAATGGAACTCCCTTTCTTAACAACTTAGTCAACGGCGCTGCGATTAAAGAGAATCCTTCCACAAACCTCCGATAATACCCTGCGGACCAAAAGCTTCAATTTCTCGCCACCGACCTAGGGGTTTCCAATCCAACACCGCTTCCACCTTGCGAGGATCTACTCTAATCCCTTCCGTGACACCACATGACCTAAGAAAGCCACCTCTCTAAGCCAAAATTCACACTTACCGAATTTGGCATATAATCGCTTCTCTCTCAAGACTTGTAGAACTATACGCAAATGCATGTCATGCTCCTTCTCCGTCTTTGAGTAAACCAATATGTCGCCTATAAACACCACGACAAATTGATCCAAGCATTCTTTGAAACACTCTATTCATTAAGTCCATGAATCTTTGCTTGGTGCATTAGTCAACCCAAAAGGCATCACCAAAAACTCGTAATGCCCATACCTTGTTGAATGCCGTCTTGTGCACATCAACCTCTTTCACCTTGAGTTGTTGATATCCCGACCTAAGATCTATCTTGAAAATACCGATGCACCCTTCGGTTGGTCAAACAAGTCATCAATCCGAGGCAACGGATACTGTTCTTGATCGTTAACTTGTTCAATTGGCGGTGAGTCGATACACATCCGCATTGAACCATCCTTCTTCCTAACAAACAACACAGGTGCTCCCACGGAGATATACTTGGTCGGATAAATCCTCGGTCCAAAAGCTCCACGAATTTGAGCCTTCACTCCACCAATTCCTTTGGTGCCATTCGATGAGGTGCTATTGACACAGTGCCGTTCGGTAGCAAGTCTATACCAAATTCAACTTCCCGATCCGGAGGCGGACTGAAAGTTCTTCTAGGAACACATCAGCGAATTCCCTTCTCGTTCGGACCTTCTCAACCCGACTCCTTAGCTTCCAAAGCACAAATTCGAACCAAAAACGCCTCGCAACCTTTCCTGACCATCTTTTCAGCCTTCAACGCAGACACTACATTAGATAGGTAATCTCTTCTATTACCTATCATGACCACTTCATCACCCTCAGCCATCTTAAGAACCATGCGCTTAGCGCACAAATCCAACCTTGCTCGATACTTAACCAACGGTCCATACCAAGGATCAAATCGAACTCCCCAAACTAGTTCCATCAGATCGCCCACAAACACGACCCTTGGAGTTCTAGAGGTACATCTCTATATAGCTTATTAACAACTACAGAGTGACCTAAAGGACTAATTACAGTCATCTCCCTAGAAGCAGTCTCGAAGTCTAAGTTCATAGTCTCTACCACACTACTAGCAACGTATGAATGCGTCAAACCCACATCAATCAAAGCAGTATATGGAACACCAAAGATTAAGAACCCCAATTTCAGGATGTTACAGACACATAGTCACTCATCAACCACGATATGGCACATAGCCGATATCAACCACGATGAGGCACATAGCCACTCATCAAGCCACGCGAACTAAATCGCAATTAATCCACAACGTGATCTCAGTCAACGTCAATCCACGATGTAGCTCAAGGCTAACATCAAAAACCACGATGGGACACATAGTCACTCATCAACCACGATATGGCACATAGCCGATATCAACCACGATGAGGCACATAGCCACTCATCAAGCCACGCGAACTAAATCACAATTAATCCACAACGTGACCTCAGTCAACGTCAATCCACGATGTAGCTCAAGGCTAACATCAAAAACCACGATGGGACACATAGTCACTCATCAACCACGATATGGCACATAGCGATATCAACCACGATGAGGCACATAGGCACTCATCAAGCCACGCGAACTAAATCACAATTAATCCACAACGTGACCTCGGTCCAACGTCAATCCACGATGTAGCTCAAGGCTAACATCAAACCACGCACTCGAAGTACACCCGCATCTTCTTTCATATCATATCCCACCCATGCACATGCCACATAAAATAATGATACAATGTAATGATGCATGAGCATGTTCATCAAGCATATTATCACATATTCATATTAATAATCACATATCATCAGGTTTGGTACTTACCGGATTATCGACATACCCTTGAGGGTATCCTTATCACAATTTCCACTTTGCACTAGTTAGCACATTCATAACACATACACATTTCACATACATATCATATACCGGAAAATGGTGGGTTAATCACACACCGATCACTTGGAGAACTATGCTTTCGACATCGATGCTATCACTAGGCGATACTACGGCTATTTGCCTACTTCCTTGTTTCGTATTTGGTCCACACCCGGTGGCCAATCCCTAAGCGCCGAGACAGATCTCTTCTTAAACTTCGGGATAGGGACCTTCCCTTTCCCTTCTTGAATGGTATTCGCCTCCATGAACACACTTAATCGTAACAATCGATTTAATCATCAATATATGAATTCTTAACCAAATATCCACAACTTATCATGCTTACACAAAGGGTCTTGAAATCCCGAAAAGCTTGATCTAATGCTTAGATCCTTAATCCCTACATTTGATTAATCACCTACTACTTTAATAAAAAGCCATTCGCCATAAATCCAAATCCTAGTAGGATTAGTATACTTAAACTTACCTTGTTGCCGTTTGAATTAAGAATCAAGTCTTGAAATCTACGCTATACTCTTCTTGCATTCGCCAAGCATTGAATCAATTAACTTGGTTAGTTTTCGCTTTTGAATAATTAATGAACACATATATTTACCAAACATGGCCTTGGCCGAATGCTATAGACACTTACCTTGTGGATTTTAAATCCCGAAACTCACCGAATAACTAGGGAACACGTGGCCTATGGTGTACCTTCGGGAAAAGAACTTCTCCTTCCTTGTAGTCGACACTTAGTAAATCCCGAAAGATCTCTTCAAAGTTTCGGCAACAAGATATTAATGGGGTTAGTCCTAGATTTCGGCAAATCTTAAGAAAAAAGGATGAAACCGAATGAGATCTTACCCTTACTTGAAGAAATCGATTGCACCTTCACTTCAACCTTTGAGATTGGCTATGGCTAGATGATGATCTCACAACTTTCGACTTTTTGGAGGGATTAGAAAGAAAAGAGAAGGAAGAATAAAGATGGAGGATTCGGCTATGGCTTCTAATGGAGAGGAAAATATTCGGCTAGGTTCCAACAATTACTTAATTTTGGCTTGACAAAAGAAAAGAAAGAAAAGAAGAGAAGAGAGCACTAAGAATTCGGCAGAGAAAGGAGGAAGCACAAATTGATGAGTAGCCCTCCTTCCTTCCTTTTATAGCCGAAATTATCATCTAAGGAGTCCCTTACAGCCACCACTCCTCTATCGATAACTTTATCCTTTAATTATCAATTAAAATAAAAGATAATTCAAACAACTATCCTTACTTAGCCGAAATTATTAAACTCAAAGTCCCTTACTTGGCCATCACTTCTCCCTTATTTTCCTCTTTATCTCTTTATTCAAATTAAAAGAATTTAATCCAACAATTATCTCTTGAAAATAATGATAAATAAATCCCTTATTTATCCACTATTTATAAAATAATAAAAGCTCCTAATTTATAGCCATGTGCCGTCCACCTCTCTGCTCCTTGTAGCAAAATAAAATTTCTTTTATTTGCTTCCCATTTGACTCGAACTTAGGCCCATTCCTCTTGCATATGGCGCCATTTCCATAGGCCCTAAGTGGCATCTTGGACCACTTTTCCAAGCCTGTTTGTGTGTCAAATTTCACAAACTTTTTCTTTTAAGGCCACCTTGCCTTAATTTCCCCTTTTAAACCTTAAAACTCGTTATTTCTAGGTCATTTGTAAGTTTCCAAAAATTTTCGATCGGCTCAGTAAACTTGACATTTCCTTACATTTCCATGACATTTCCTTACAAGACATTTCCTTACATTTCCAAGACATTTCCTTACATTTCCATGACATTTCCTTACAAGACATTTCCTTACATTTCCAAGGTTCTAAAAATGTTCACTTTCCTCTTTTAAACTTAACATTTCCATACATTTCTGTGTTTCCAAAAGTGTTCAAAATATATTCATAACACATAAGATATTTCATTTCGTACAATTAAACCAAAAATGCATAGGCCCTTTTCAGGATGTTACAGTTCTACCCTCCTTAAAAATAATTTTGTCCTCGAAATTACTTATTAACGAATAATCGTCCATCTTAACTCACCGCACTACGCTTATGTCTGCGCACTCGATCTTAATAGAACCATCATACTTTCTAGGCACAGTCTCTAAGTTCACGCCCCTAGAACTCATTTCTAACGTCGCGATTTAAACTGATTAAAAAGTTTTATGCATCGAAATTTTGTTCCAGCGATTATTCGCGAACAGTTTTATGAAAAGAGATGTTCGTAAGTAGTTCTTTCGATCAACCAAAGTTTCTAGTTCAAGTTCAATACTCTAACTCGTGGAGTCACATTCACATTCATAAGCAGACGCATTCATTTTTCCATGAAGTCACATTCATTCACAACATCATTCACTACACTTTTATGGCCATTCCATCCATTTCCCTACCAGTGGGTAATTTCGTCTTTTCCCCTACGGGGTATTTTAGTAATAAATCGAGGTCAATTCGAAAATATTTTTCAAATTAAAGGTATTTCAGAATTTACAAAATCTCTGGGTTATTTTGTTTTCCAAATCGGAGGTGTTGCAAAAATTTTAAATCGAGGTTATTTTGATAATTTTGGAAGTCGAAGCGATTCAGTAAATTTTCCAAATCGGGGTATCTTGTTATTTGTAAAATGTAAGTTTTTGATATCTTTGTAAAGTAGAAATATTTTAACAAAAGTCGAGGTATTTTTGAAAATCTTAAAAACTAAGGGTATTTTAGTAATTTACAATACATGGGCATTTTTGTAATTTTGTAAATCGGAGATATTTTGGAAAAAAATTTCACAATAATCTTTTACTACAATTAAAAGGGTAATTTAGGGATTTTAAAACTAGGTTTTTATCATGGCTAGTCCCTTTCGGGTTTTAATTATCGGGTTTAGCCCGTGAATAAGTCCTCTTGGTTAGGGTGAACCGTAGCTACGCACTGGTAGGATTCGAGTAAAGAGGAGGTGAGTCGCTAGGATCGCTTAAATACCAAGCTCTTCATCTGAATCCACTCCTAGACATGCGCTGCATGAGTTGCCACACCCTAGCTCGGTGACTTACTTCACTGAGTTTGTTTAATAGTCCTTAAGTCTTATGCATGTGTTTGAGTGCACTAGCCCTAGGGTTCAATAGCCCTAATATTCTAATCTACGAGCCCAAATAAGCTCATAACAGTTCACATAAACAAGTCACTTCAATAATTAGAAGTACTTACTGGTGGACTTCGGTAGGAGATACGGGTGCCATGCGAATAACTGAAAAGTTTATGAAAGCCCATACTTTTGAAAAGCCCATCTTTGAAAAAATTATTTTTGGACCCAAAACCTCAAATCCGAGTTTTGAACCGGGCTCGATACCAAATCAACACCCCAAACCCGGCCCATTCGTTCTGACCGAATTTGAGATGCCACTGCATGAAAAACGTTTGAAAGACTGATTTCACTTTTGGGAAAAACATTAAAAATTTTTTCATTTGAAAACCATGTCCAATTAAAAATTCTAAATAATATAAGCTTGACAAAAATATCCAAATTAAAAGCACTTCCAAATAATAATTTAATGGTCGTCTAGCTTAAACATAATAAAAATGCTCAAATAGAAATACTTAAAT
Source organism: Gossypium sturtianum (assembly GCA_025698515.1). Classification (NCBI taxonomy): domain Eukaryota; kingdom Viridiplantae; phylum Streptophyta; class Magnoliopsida; order Malvales; family Malvaceae; genus Gossypium; species Gossypium sturtianum. Next base: position 85,339,122 of record CM046944.1, read on the forward strand.
ACTTTAAACTGGGCCTTATTACAACAAATAATTAAACAAAAGTTCTTAGTAATAAATGAATAAAATAAAGAAGATGTCTTTCTCGCATGGACCACCTCGTATCCACTCCAACCCGGTCCAATCACCACGAATCATCTGCGATGTTTAATAAAAATTGGGTGAGTCATACAGACTCAGTGTGTATTTAATCCACTGAATTCCACCCACATGTTAACCACATATTAACCCATATATCAGATAACAAATATCATATTCACATGTTAACACATTCTGGGCTTGGCACATATTCATATCACATTCATCTAATAGGGTAGTTAACCACATAATTTCCACATACTGGGCTTAGCCCATTTCCACACTAATCCACATTCATATACTGGGCTTTGCCCATTTTTACATTAATCCACATATCATATTGGGCTTGGCCCATTTCCACATATGATCACATACGAAATCATGCAATTATGAAGCCCAACCCAAACCTAGGTTCCATCCGCTACACACCCCCTTATCCAGCCTACCACACACCAGGGGATTATCAAATCACCCTCTCCTTTTCACTCCAAAGGCAATCATTGCCGTCCACGTGCAATTAAGCACAATAGTCCACAACGCGACCTCAGTCAGTGCCAATCCACGATGTAGCCGTAGCTAACACCAAAACCACAATGGGACACATAGTCACTCATCAACCACGATATGGCTCATAGCCGATATCAACCAAGATGAGGCACATAGCCACTCATCAAGCCACGCGAACTAAATCGCAATTAATCCACAACGTGACCTAAGTCAACGTCAATCCACGATGTAGCTCAAGGCTAACATCAAAAACCACGATGGGACACATAGTCACTCATCAACCACGATATGGCACATAGCCGATATCAACCACGATGAGGCACATAGCCACTCATCAAGCCACGCGAACTAAATAGCAATTAATCCACAACGTGACCTCAGTCAACGTCAATCCACGATGTAGCTCAAGGCTAACATCAAAAACCCCGATGGGACACATAGTCACTCATCAACCACGATATGGCACATAGCCGATATCAACCACGATGAGGCACATAGCCACTCATCAAGCCACGCGAACTAAATCGCAATTAATCCACAATGTGACCTCGGTCCAACGTCAATCCACGATGTAGCTCAAGGCTAACATCAAACCACGCACTCGAAGTACACCCGCTTCTTCTTTCATATCATATCCCACCCATGCACATGCCACATAAAATAATGATACAATGTAATGATGCATGAGCATGTTCATCAAGCATATTATCACATATTCATATTAATAATCACATATCATCGGGTTTGGTACTTTAGGATTATCGACATACCCTTGAGGGTATCCTTATCACAATTTCCTTTGCACTAGTTAGCACACTCATAACACATACACATTTCATATACATATCATATACCCGGAAAATGGTGGGTTAATCACACACGATCACTTGGAGAACTATGCTTTCGATCATCGATGCTATCACTAGGCGATACTACGGCTATTTGCCTACTTCCTTGTTTCGTATTTGGTCCACACCCGGTGGCCAATCCCTAACCGCGAGACAGATCTCTTCTTAAACTTGGGATAGGGACCTTCCCTTTCCCTTCATGAATGGTATTCGCCTCCATCAACACACTTAATCGAACAATCGATTTAATCATCAATATACGAATTCTTAACCAAATATCCACAACTTATCATACTTACCGAAAGGGTCTTGAAATCCCGAAAAGCTTGATCTAATGCTTAGATCCGTAATCCCTACATTTGATTAATCACCTACTACTTTAATAAAAAGCCATTCGGCCATAAATCCAAATCCTAGTAGGATTTGTATACTTAAACTTACCTTGTTGCCGTTTGACTTAAGAATCAAGTCTTGAAATCTCTGCTATACTCTTCTTGCATTCGGCCAAGCATTGAATCAATTAACTTGGTTAGTTTTCGGCTTTTGAATAATTAATGAACACATATATTTACCAAACATGGCCTTGGCCGAATGCTATAGACACTTACCTTGTGGATTTTAAATCCCGAAACTCACCGAATAACTAGGGAACACGTGGCCTATGGTGTACCTTCGGGAAAAGAACTTCTCCTTCCTTGTAGTCGACACTTAGTAAATCCCGAAAGATCTCTTCAAAGTTTCGGCAACAAGATATTAATGGGGTTAGTCCTAGATTTGGCAAATCTTAAGAAAAAGGATGAAACCGAATGAGATCTTACCCTTACTTGAAGAAATCGATTGCACCTTCACTTCAACCTTCAGAGAGATTCGGCTATGGCTAGATGATGATCTCACAACTTTCGACTTTTGGAGGATTAGAAAGAAAATAGAAGGAAGAATAAAGATGGAGGATTAGGCTATGGCTTCTAATGGAGAGGAAAATATTCGGCTAGGTTCCAACAATTACTTAATTTCGGCTTGACAAAAGAAAAGAAAGAAAAGAAGAGAAGAGAGCACTAAGAATTCTACAGAGAAAGGAGGAAGCACAAATTGATGAGTAGCCCTCCTTCCTTCCTTTTATAGCCGAAATTATCATCTAAGGAGTCCCTTACTTGGCCACCACTCCTCTATCGATAACTTTATCCTTTAATTATCACTTAAAATAAAAGATAATTCAAAGCAACTATCCTTACTTAGCGAAATTATTAAACTCAAAGTCCCTTACTTGGCCATCACTTCTCCCTTATTTTCCTCTTTATCTCTTTATTCAAATTAAAAGAATTTAATCCAACAATTATCTCTTGAAAATAATGATAAATAAATCCCTTATTTATCCACTATTTATAAAATAATAAAAGCTCCTAATTTATAGCCATGGGCCGTCCACCTCTTTACTCCTTGTAGCAAAATAAAATTTCTTTTATTTGCTTCTCATGTGACTCGAACTTAGGCCCATTCCTCTTGCATATGGCGCCATTTCCATAGGCCCTAAGTGGCATCTTCAGACCACTTTTCCAAGCCTGTTTGTGTGTCAAATTTCACAAACTTTTTCTTTTAAGGCCACCTTGCCTTAATTTCCCCTTTTAAACCTTAAAACTCGTCATTTCTAGGTCATTTGTAAGTTTCCAAAAATTTTCGATCGGCTCTGTAAACTTGACATTTCCTTACATTTCCATGACATTTCCTTACAAGACATTTCCTTACATTTCCAAGACATTTCCTTACATTTCCATGACATTTCCTTACAAGACATTTCCTTACATTTCCAAGGTTATAAAAATGTTCACTTTCCTCTTTTAAACTTAACATTTCCATACATTTCCAGGTTTCCAAAAGTGTTCAAAATATATTCATAACACATAAGATATGTCATTTCGTACAATTAAACCAAAAATGCATAGGCCCTTTTCAGGATGTTATAACTACGAATTTCTAACACATTTCTCGGAGGCTTCCACTCTAAAATAGCTGAAATTTTATTCGGATCAACTCGTATTCCAGCAGATGATACAATATGACTCAGAAATCCAACCTCACAAAACCAAAACTCACATGTACTGAACTTTGCATACAATTGCTTCTCACGTAGAGTCTGTAACACAATTCTTAAGTGCTCGGCATGTTGCGTCTCATCACATGAATAAATCAGAATGTCATCAATAAACACTACAACAAAGTGATCCAAATACGGCCTGAATATCCGATTCATCAGATCCATAAACACTGCAGGAGCATTCGTTAGTCTGAAAGGCGTCACTAAGAATTCATAATGTCCGTACCTCATTCTGAAAGCAGTTTTTGGCACATCGGATTCTTTAACTCTCAACTGATAGTAGCCCGATCTCAAATCTATATTAGAAAACACTGTAGCTCCTTTCAACTGATAAAAAAATCATCAATACGAGGCAACGAATATTTATTACGAGGCAACGAATATTTATTCTTTATCGTTACTTTGTTCAATTGTCGGTAATCAATACACATTCTCATGGTACCGTCTTTCTTTTTCACGAACAACACAGGAGCACCCCAGGCGAGAAACTCGGTCATGCAAATCCTCTATCGGTTAACTCTTACAACTGAGATTTCAACTCTTTCAATTCCGTTGGTGCCATTCTATACGGAGCTATTGAGATAGGAGTTGTTCCCGGCACCGATTCAATGCCAAATTCAACTTCCCGTATCGGAGGTAGTCCCGGTAATTCTTCAGGAAATACATCTAGAAACTCACTAACCACAGGCACAGCTTCAACTTTCTTTTCTGTCACTTTTGTATCAATCATATATGCCAAATAAGCTTCACAACCCTTTCTCACATAGTTCAAAGCTTTCATCGCAGATACAACAGCTGGTAACCCTTTCATATCATTGGATTCAATTCGAACAATCTCACCATTCTGACTTCTCAATTCAATACTATTTCTTTTACAATTCATAATGGCATTATGTAAAGTGAGCCAATCCATACCCAGAATAATATCAAATTCATCGAATGGTAGCAACATCAAATTAGCCGGAAAGCATATATCCCGAAACATCAATGGACAATTCTTGCACACTTTATCCACCAAGACACACTTGCCTAAGGGGTTCGATACTCTAATTACAAATTCAATAGACTCAACAGGTAGAGTCTTACTTGGTACTAGATTCACACACACATAAGAATGAGTAGATCCTGGATCTATCAATGCAGTCACATCAGTATCAAATAGAGTAAAAGTACCAGTGATGACGTCTGGAGATGATGCTTCCTCTCGTGCACGTATAGTATAAGCTCAGGCCGGTGCTCTCGCCTCTGATCTCATAGCTGTATCAGTAGTCCCTTTTTGACTTCCACTCACATTCTTGGTATTTCTAGTTGGTCTACCCCTGGTCGTCACATTACTTGATCTCACATTCTGAACATTTTCTTCCTCAGCCATCTTTGGGCAATCTCAAATGAAGTGATCTCGTGATCCACATTTATAGCAAACTCTATTGTTGTACTTGCCCCAGCCTTCTCCCACATGTCGTCTTCCACATTGTCTACACTCAGGTTTGTTGCTTTTGGCACTATCAACACTTGATTCCATTGGAGCTTGAGTTCTCGGACCAACACTTAGTCTTGCGCGGTCTCTTTTCGGATTTCCAAATGAAGCATTTAATCAGTTGCTTGCATCTCTAAATCTCTTCCTCGAAGGTTGAGAAAACTTACTCATCGATCTTTTTCTTTCATCACGAGCTTTAGAATCAGTTTTCTTCTTTTCTTTACTGAGCTCTTCGGCTTTGCAGGCTCTTTCAACTAATACAACAAATTCATTTATGTCAAGTATCCCAACCAACAACTTAATATCTTCATTCACCCCTTCTATAAAGCGTTTACGCATAGTAGCTTCGGTCGAAACATATTCCCGTGCATACTGGCTCAATCTCACAAATTCTCGCTCATACTCAGTAACTGACAAACGGCCCTGTTTCAGTTCTAGAAACTCTTTACATTTCTGATCAATGAATCGTTGACTAATATACTTCTTTCAAAATTCAGCTTGAAAGAATTCCTAGGTGATTCTCTCTCTCGGAACCACGGATGTCAATGTCTTCCACAAGTTATAAGCCGTATCTCTCAACAAAGAAACTGCACACTTAATGCATTCATCAAGAGTCAATGACATCTCATCGAATTCCCAAATTATATTCTCGAGCCAAAACTCGGCTCGCTCAGCATCATCATTGTTGTGGCCCTAAACTTTTCGGCCCCATACTTCTGGATCTTATCCACAGGAGGTTTATTCAATCAGATCAGATCTATCACTTGTGGCACAATAGGTACTTGTGGGGGAGGAGGTTGTGGAGCAGCCGAATTCGTCCGAACGAACAACGAAAACCACTCACTCATCATTCAGAAGAAGCCTTGCTTAGCCTCTCCTTCCTAACCACTATCAGTCGGCCTAGATGTGGCCTGTGCTGTCCCTTGAGCGGGAGTAGGTGCATTACTCTCAACATCGTCAGCAACTGTTAGATCAGGATCCATTACTATATAAAAACACATTTTCAACTGTCAATATTCATCACACTATCGCAATTCATATATGGCATGTATAGCTAGAGTCACACGCGCTACGTTAGTCCAAGAATCGACTAAACCGTAGCTCTGATACCAATAAAATGTAACACCCCTAACCTGAAACTATCGTGGAATAGGGTTAAGAGGTATTACCGAACAATCAAAACATTTCACATCCATTTCACGACACAAAGTCAAATATCAATCAAACATATTCAAACACGAGTATAAAGTCCCTTATCGAGTTCTTCGAGACCTTAAACACGTGTTAGAAAGAGGTTGGAACTAAACTGAACACTTACGAAAGTTTCCAGAAACACAAAGATTTTTCCAAACTGCAGAGGTCACACGCTCGTGCAGTCAGGCAGTGTGCCTCACACGGCTACCAGACACACCCATGTGTCCATGCCGTTCCAAAATAGAGCTTACATGCTGACTTATCCCCACGGCAACTAGACACGCCCGTGTGCCATGGCCGTGTGAAATTAGGCTAGCTACTGACTTGGTCACACGGCTACCAGGTACGCCCGTGTACCACGGCCATGTAACCTGCCCAAACACACTTCGAAGTGGTCCTTGAGCCACATGACAGAGACACACGCCCGTGTCCCTTGACCATGTATGCAAAATAGGCCAATTTACAAGGCCAATTTGCCACCTACTCTTAGGTCATACCTACAAACTTCAAAGCAATACCAATTCTTACTTCTAAATGCTTTCAAAACATACCATTTCATGCACCAATTAATCATCAACAATACCATCTACTTCCATTCTTAATATCATCACAAATGAGTCCATTCAAAGTAACAATTGTACATCCCAAAACATATATGTATCTAGCATTATATAATCCAGGCCATAATTCATCTTCAAACCACATCTTTCATCAACTACCTAACCATGAAATATACCAAATTTATAGCTCATTCATAAGTTCAACATCATTCAACTTCCAAGCAAAATAACATGGCAAGGATTAAGCATTTCAAACATACCATAACTTCTAGCCTATACATGCCATATTTCAACTATATACATCCTTCCAAATGTACCGCAATATATTGCCGATAGTGTGATAAAGATGCTGACGATCCCCGGATCCGAGCTAGCTTTACTGATACTGTAAAATAGAGAAACAATCACACAGTAAGCTTTCAAAAGCTTAGTAAGTTTGTAACATAATACATTATACCAAAATAAACCATCACATAGATTATTTCACAACCACATATATCATACCGTCCAAAGCTAATATGTTCAAATAACCTTTCATAAACTCGTTCATAGTTTCATCAACCACATAGGTTCCCCACATACCTTAGCCAACACTTAGTTGTCGATTACATATGCTACTCAATACTCACTATTTCATTTCGATCAACTTTCGTCTCTTCTTCGGTTCAATCGCACACTTAGTGCCCAAATAGTTAGCCGAAGCTTAATTAACGTCGCACAGTTAGTGCATCCATAACAAACCAATCTTAAATTGGCATCGCACACACAGTGCTAACCATAGAGTCGAAGCTTATATCATTTCGCACACACAGTGATAATCATCTCAGTCACCTTTCCGAATACGCACACTTAGTGCCACATAACTCGAGCCCTCACATAGCATTCACAAATAAATAATATCATACCAATCATTTCATAACATTAAACACAGTTAAACACACGTATTATGTCTGAACTTACCTTGGACGTTGAAATATCGAAACGGTCGATTAATCGAGCACTTTGTCTTTGCCTCGATCTCGATCCGAACCTCTCCTTTCTTGGTCTATACACATTCAAATTCAATCCATTCAATCACCAATTCATTCAATTTAGTCGACACACACTTATTTAGGGCATTTTACAAAATAGCCCTCACATTTTCACATTTCGACACTTTAGTCCCTAATTCACCAAATTACAAAATACATATAATTTCATTTCACCCATGCCTAGCCGACTTCTCACTATACTCATACAAGCCCAAATATTTCATTTATTTCACATTTTAGTCCTTCAAAATATATTTATTACAATTTAGCCCTAATTAGCTAAATTCATCAAAGATTTAAGAATAAAACATGTTCATTAAACACATATCTCTCATTTAACACTGATACTCATCACAAAGCGCACCATTTCATCAATGGCACAACTCTTAAACATCATCAATTCACAAAATTTAAGCATGGGTTAGCTAGAGAACGAAGCAACGATTACAAAAACGTAGAAATTATAAAAAACCGAACAAAAATCACATACCAATTGAAGCTTGAAGTGGTCGAATATCACAAAGCTCCCAAACCCTTTCTATTTTTCCTATTTTCGGTTGAAAAGAAGCAAAGATGGACATGTTTCATCTTTTTATTTTGTTTAATATTAATAAAATTATCATTTTACCAATTTGTTCTTTTATTAATCATATGAGACAAATATACCTTAAGGTTAATATGTCATTTAACCATCCACTAACTTTAATAATGGGCTAATTGCCTCATAAGATCTCCACATTATAAAAGCAACAACAATTAATCATTCAACAATTACCACACATCATTTTACACTTTATGCGATTATGTCCTTTCTCACAATTCGACACACAGTCGATCAAATTTTTACACCAAATTTTCACACAGGCTATATCACATAAAATAAACGCCAAAAATAATATTAAAATATTATTCCGACCTCAGATTTGTAGTCTCAAAATCACGGTTCTGACTAGGGTCTAAACCGCGCTGTTACATAAAATGAGCAGAGAAAAAAGTTGAAAATAGAGAAAAAGTGGTATATATACCTAGAGTTAGTAGGCTTGGGTGACACAAAATAAGGGGAAGGAGAAAAATAGAAACATTTAAGCCAATTTACAAGGAAATCAAACTCAAGTCCCTAAGCTAATTGCACTATCTTCTTATTTTCATTAAACCACTGCCTTTGTTGCGTATTCTCTCTAGCCCTAGTGGCGTACTCTGGTAAGTCTATGCTAAGGATATGATATGTAACAACACGTTTCCAGTGGTGTCAAAAACAGTGGTTTTAGGACCACAATTTCGACCAGTGAGTTCATTTATTTATTTAGTTATTTCGTATTAAAATCTGGTTAGAAAATTTTAATGTTTAGATAGTTAATTATGTAAAAATGATTAAATCGTACAAGATGCAAAAGTCAATTGTAATTAGTTTAATTGTACTGAATGATTATGGAACCATAATATGAGTGCTTTAAAAGGTAAATATACCTTGTCTATCATAGTAGATGGTTTAAAGGTGTAGATTTATGAAATTTTAGTTAAATTAAAAGGTTAAAATAGTAATCAAGTTAATAAATAATTTAAACAATAGATTAACAAAGTCATCATCTTCCTATTTTGTCTTTGGAAAATCGAAACTCCATTTTTGAGTAAGGAAGCATTCGGCCAAGCATGAAATCTCTTGCATGGTATGCGTTTTGAGTTCGCTTTTAGTGATTTTTATGTTTTTGAAATTGTTGTAGCTTAATCTAGCTAACGAAGAGATTAATTTGCAAAACTGTTACATGTTTTTATTTATACCATTGATGAATTTGTGATGTATTTAAAGTTTAATGATAGATTTATAAGCTTGATAGCTAAATAGGACCATTCCGTAAAGTGGTTTTGGTTGATTTAAGTTTAAGGACTAAGTTGTTCAAATAGTAAAGTTAGCTTGAAATTATTGTGAAGATTTTAATAAATATGGGTTGTATAAGGACAATAGAGATTTTGTCTAGCCTAGGTTGGGTTCAATTGTGATAGATTTTAAAGTTTCAGATTTAGGGACTAAATTGAATAAAAGGTAAAAGTTTAGGGTAAAAGTGTAAAATGTTGATAACGGGTCAAATACATGAATTTAAGTATGATAATTTTTTAATTGGTTAATTCAATTAAATTATTATATTAGATCAAGAAACAGATTAGTTGATTGAGAATCGTGGGAAAGGAAAAGTTATTGAATATTCATCGTCAAGGTGTTGGTAGATACTGTGTGTTGGTAAATTTGTAATATGTTTATTATGTTTGATAATAGCTTAATTTAATTATGTTTATCATCATATAAATATGTATAATTATGTGATTAATTGAAGTAGTTTTTAAATGGAAAGTTAATGGATTGAAATGAAAAGTATGGTGTGGTAAACAGTTACGTGGATATAAGTTACTATACGAAATGTATGAAATCAATGTTATCATGGTTTAATATTTGAATATGTGATGACCACAGAAAATAGGATAAAGCCCGTGTGAACTTAGTGAATAGCTAGGATACAAATAACATGTCATTAGGGTGTTCCAGGCACTAGGTGCCGGTGATTACAGTCTCTAGGTACTGTGTACCAGTGTTTCACTTTCAGGCACTCTGTGCTAGTGATTACAGTTCCAAGTACTATGTATCAGTGGTGGATACCATACCGATGGCTGGAATCTAGCATTTGTTGTAGTTTCTTGTTAGCCTGTGTGAGCAGCATCGTGTATTGGTTAATGTCTTATTTGTCAGCTTGTGTGAACATTATCTTCCCACGTATCTGAAGTTAATTTACTAAAGTTATTCGGGCAAAACAACAATCGAAAAGTTCAAGAAAGAACCTTGTGACATAAATGGTTGTATATTTTTTAGATAGTGAATTTGGCATGTGAACAAGAAATTTGGTATCTTGCAATGTTGTATATACATGTCTAACCATGTGGTATGATAGGGAATATAAAACAAGGCTTTGAAATTCTAGTTGTAACATCCTGAAAATGGGCCTATGCATTTTTGATTTAATTATACGAAATGGCATGACTTATGTGTTATGAATGTATTGTGAACATTTTTGGAAACTTGGAAATATAAGGAAATGCTTTGGAAATGTTAAGTTTAAAAGAGGAAAGTGAACATTTTTGGAAACTTGGAAATGCAAGGAAATGATTTAGAAATGTTAAGTTTAAAAGAGGAAAGCGAACATTTTTGGAAACTTGGAAATGTAAGGAAATGTCATAGAAAGTGTTAAGTTTAAAGTTTTAAAAGGGGAAACTAAGACAAGGTGGCCTTAAGAAAATTTATAGAGGAAATATGACATACAAATAGCCTTGGTAAAATGGCTACAAGGCACCACTTAAGGGCCTAGCAAGTTACGCCACATGCAGGAGCAAAAGGGTCTTGAGTTCGAGTCACATGGGAAGCAAATAAAAGAATTTTTATTTTGCTACAATGAGCAGAGAGGTGGACGGCATTAAGGCTCTCAAAAGAGGAGTTTTATTCTCTTTAAATTTCGGCTAAATAGGGGATAAATAATGGATTTATTTTAGATTATTTTTAAGAGAGATAAATGAGGATTTATTCTTTAATTTTAAAAATTTAAGAGATAAAGCCATCAAAATAAGGGAGAGTGGTGGCCAAGTAAGGGACTCTGGCTAGTAATTTCAGCTACTAGAGGAAAAGAGGCCATTCATCCATTCACTCTTCCTTTGCCGAATTTCCTAAGCAAATTCTCCTCTCTCTGCCGAAATTCCCTAGAGCCTCGTTCTTCTTCTTTTTTGTTAGCCAAAGCCGAAAATTCAAGATACCACCATAGCCGATTTCTTTTCTTTCAAATCCATCAAAAGCCGAAACCTCTTTGATCACTATCTAGTCTCCATAGCCGAATCTTTGTGGAGCTTCAAGCAAAGAGTGGGTCGACTTCTGTAGTAAGGGTAAGGATCTATCATTATATTTCTTTTCTTCAAGCCCAAGATTAAGATTCTAATGCCATTTGTATCTCTTGGCCGAAACTACAACAGATTTTTCGGGATTTTGTATATTGTCGACTACCAGGGAGAAGAGACTACTTTTCGGGATTTAAAGATTCAAGGTAAGATATGTGAATATTCGACCAAAGGCCATTTATTATGTTTAAGGATGAAATCGAATCTAATATAAGCCTATAGGTATTTCGACAACTCCCTAAGCAAGTGATTCTTTTCGGGATTTGATTTTTAATCCAATCGGCACAAGGTAAGTTTTGGTTACAATAATCCTTCGGGATTTAGTCTTATGGCCGAATAAGCTTTTACTAAATAGTAAGTGATTGATCAAATGTAGGAACTTAAGATCTAAAATAGTAAATCAGTTTTCGGGATTTCAAGGAATTCGTTAAGCATATCAGGTGTGTACCTCACACTATTTCTTAATATAGTTATGGCAATAATTAATCTATATGTGATTATAAGAATGTGCAAGAATATGGCTAAGGTACCATGTTATGGTACAAAGTACTGTGCAGTCACGTTTCCTACTCCTACTAGGATTATGAAATATGTTATATTTAACATGTGATAAGTTATAAGAATGTGAAAGTTGGCATGATTAATGCATAATAAGTATGATATGGGGCATATGGGTTATTGAAAAGGGGAAGTGAATGTGGTGACCTAAGACCACGATATTTGAATGTGGTGACCTAAGACCACGGTATTTGAATATGGTGACCTAAGACCACGATATCCGAATGTGGTGACCTAAGACCACGATGTCATTGTGGTGACCTAAGACCACAAAAATTTATAAGAGGCGATGAGCACGCCGATCGCAAATGATCGCTTCGATGGTGTGTAGCGGATGGAGGGTCGACTTAGTAGTCCCCACGGTGTGCAGGTTGGTACGGGGATGTGTAGCGAATGGCATATAGGTTTGGGTTTGGGATTGCATCATTATTTTGATCTGTTATAAGAATTGATATGTGATATGATTATGTATGCCTAAGTTGTTAAGATTTAGTGTTGTAGTACATATTGGGTCTATTGACTCACCCCGTTGTGGGATCATGTTTCAGGTGACGATCAGTAACGGACCGGGTCGGCAAAAGCTTAGGGATGGCCAAGCTCAGCAAGGAATTTATTTTATATCATTTAAGTACTTTAAATTATTTAGGTTTTTTTTGATGTAATAAGGCCGTTAATATGAACTGTTTTATGCATGCGTTTTATTGGAGTTTATTACTATACAATTAAGTTTAAATCAAGGTTAAATGGTTTTTCTAAAAAAAAATTATATACAAGGTTTTCAATTGAACCCAACACAAGCAAATCCATCTTCAAACCATACGAATTTTTCCTAAGTAACAAACGGACTTTCAAATGTTTACTCGAGGAACATACCAGATCTGGTCAGGACTCGTGGGCCGGGTTTGGGGTGTTTCAGTTTGGTATCAGAGCCCGGTTCAAAACTCGGCTCTGGGGTTCTTGGGCTCCAAAACGTTTTCTGAAATGGGCTCTTTAAAGGATAACAGTTCTGTTAGCTCAGCATGGCACCTAAGTCTCCGACCCGAAGTCCGCCAGGTAAGTACCCTAAACCATTGTGTGATATACATGTGGTCTTTATGGGCTTTATGGGACGTAGACTAGTTTAAATAGACTCTGATGGACTATAGGCTTAGTTTAAACCACTTCTTAAATTTTCATAAGACTTAATTTCACTAAACAAACCCGTTAATGAGCCGCAAGACTAGGGTGTGGTAAGCTGTCATACACGCATGTCTAGGATTGGATCAGGAAGAGCTTGGTATTTAAGCGATCCTAGTGACTCACCTCCTCTTCATTTGGAATCCTACGTGTGTGTAGACTATTCACCTTAGTCGAGTTAGGGTGTGGCAATAGGCGACGCATGCCTAGGAGTGGATTCAGGGAGAGCTTGGTATTTAAGCGATCCTAGCGACTCACCTCCTCTTCGCTGGAATCCTACCTGGTGTGTGGTGACTATTCACCCTAGTTATGAGGACTCGTTGATGGGCTAAACCCTATAATTAAAACCCAAAAGGGACCAGCCACCCTAGTTTGAATTTTACCGAAATACCTCCGGATTTCAAAATTACAGAAATACCCTTATTTCATTAAATCACCAAGGAACCCTGAATTGAAAAATTTGCGAAATTACCCCTGATTTACAAAATTTTTAAATTGACCCCGATTTATTACCAAAATACCCCTGTAGGTGAAATGACGAAAATACCCCTGGGGTAGGAATAGATAAAAATATAGAAATAGAGAATGTGTGTGATGGATGCTATTGAATGGATGTTTGAATGAATGTACTTCTCTGAATTAGGATAGAAGATTTGAACTTTGATTGATCGAAAGAACCACTATTAAACTTCTTTCATAAAATTTCTTTGCAAATAATAAGTGAAACAAGGACTAATTCATAAAACTTTTTAATCAGATCACGACGATAGAAATGAGTTTTAGAGGACGTGGACGTAACGTACGAGGACACGGTAGAGGTAGAACGATCGTGTCGGAACCTGTTAGATCGGGTCAAGGGTCCGACAATGAGATACCACCGCCACCACCACCCCCAGCTGTTGGCGTTAAGCAGCAAGCTCAGACGGGGGATGATGCTGTGTCCCAGGCTGTGCTGCAAGTTCTAGAGTTGGTGGCTGGTGCAGGAGGAAATTCGGGAGCTCGGAAGTCGGTACCTGAGCGACTTCGTGCCAACAGAGCTGAGGTGTTCCGTGGAGTATCTCGGTGTGGCACCCGCACCACCGCTGAGTATTGGTTGGAATCAAGCGAGCGGATTATGGATGAACTAGATCGACCCGAGGAGAAGTCAGAAAGGAATGGTGGCATTCCTATGCGATGAAAGCGTACCAATGGTGGCTTACGTTCGTGATGGTGCCACGGTGAGGATCCGACGTGGGACTATGTTAAGACGACCTGCATCGGAAGAAGTATGTCGGTGCGACCGTGATATCGATGAGCAAAGGAAGGCATTTATGGGGCTGGTTCAAGGGAACAAGTCCGTGGCAGAATATGAAGCTGAGTTTCTGAGGCTGAGTCGTTATGCTCGAGGAATGGTGGCTACGGAGCATGAATGGTGTGTCTGATTTGAGGACGGTTTGAGGATGATTTAAGGTCGTTGATAGCTCCGCATCGAGAGCAGGAGTTTTCTCGCTCTAGTAGAGAAAGTAAAGGTATTTGAAGGGATTAAGGACTCTACAAAGCGTAACTTCGACCGAAGCAGTGAGAAAAGAGGCTTTGGATCATTAGGATCATCTGGGAATAAAAGGCCTAGAGTTGATAGGCCGCGAGGTCAGCAAGCTGCTACAGGAGGGCAATACCGTACTTGTGACCAGTGTGGGAAGAAACACGTAGGAGAGTGTTGGAAAAAGACGGGAGGATGTTTTAGGTGTGGGTCCAAGGACCATATGATCAAGGATTGTCCTATGAAACCGGATGGAAATCGACCCGTAGCTCGAGAATGTTAATCAAGTCGGTAGAGGTGGACAAAGCTGACCTCGGCCGAGGTCGTAGTCCGAATAATAGAGGTAATGGTGCTGGCAGAGGACGTGGAACACCGGGCAGAGGTGCTGCTAATACTGAGGCAAGGCAATCGGGTTTGGTTTATGCAGTTCACCGGAGGGAGGATAGAGACGCGCCGAACGTTATAACCGGTACGTTCTTTGTATTTGGAAAACCTTATTATGCTCACGATTGATGTGGGCTCGACTCACTCCTATGTTGCATGTAGTGTAGTGGAAACACTAGGCCTAGACTCGAACTTTCGATAGGGAGATGATCGTAGTAAGCCCACTAGGTCAAAGCGTAGTGGTGAATGAGATCTTTGAGTGTACCCTTGGAAATCCAAGGCGTAGTATTTCCGCCGACTTAATGGAACTACCCTTGGAGAATTTGATCTCATACTTGGCATGGATCAAGCTAGTAGAGCATCGAGCCGTGTTGGATTCTGCGGCTAAGCGAATGGAGTTAAGGACCCGGAGGATGAGGTGGTCATTATGATAGGAGAAAGGAGAAATTACTGTCTAATGTAGTTTGGCGTTAAGGCGGAGAAAATGATCCGAAAAGGGTGCAAGGCATTTCGGCCTTCGTTAGTGCTGTGGACGCAAAAGAAGGGGGAATTAGTGGAGTTAGAACGGTAAGGGATTTCGTGGATGTTTTTCCAGAGGAGCTACCAAGAATACCCCCAGATAGGGAGGTGGAATTTGGAATAGACTTACTACCAGGAACAGCTCCGGTTTTGATTCAACCTGAGGCAGGAAAGGATTTCGTGGTGTATTGTGACGCTTCCCACACAGGCTTGGGTTGCGTACTGATGCAAGATGGGAAGGTGGTAGCTTATGCGTCTCGACAACTAAGGCCTCACGAGGTTAACTACCCGACGCATGACTTGGAACTGGCGGCAGTGGTCTTTGCTCTTAAGGTGTGGAGGCACTACCTTTATGGAGAAAAGTCAGTGATCTACACGGACCACAAGAGCCTCAAGTATTTGTTGACCCAGAAGGAGTTAAACTTGAGACAGCGAAGGTGGGTAGAATTATTGAAGGACTATGATTGTTCATTAGAGTATCATCCGGTAAGGCAAATGTAGTGGCGGATGCTCTAAGTCGAAAAAGTAGTGTCGGATCTCGAGGGCGTTGTTCGCACACTTGAGTCTCAGTATGATGATGGCACCTATTGGCGGAATTGCAAGTCAAACCAACATGGTTAAATGAGGTAAAGGAAAGTCGGTTGGTGGATGAAGATCTAAGTGTTAAGTTACAACAAGTGCAGGAACGGAGAGTTAGAGGATTATGGTGTTAATGATGAGGAGTATTGTGCTTCAAGGGAAAGGTATGTATGCCTAAGGACAAGGACCTAAGATAAAAGATTCTTCGGGAGGCGCATAGTAGCCCTTATGCTATGCACCCTGAGGCACTAAGTTGTCTGAGGATCTAAAGGGAACAGATTTTGGTGCCCCGATCTTAAGCGGAAGTTATGAATTCGTGGGAAAATGTCTGACATGTCAGCAAGTTAAAGCTGAACACCAAGTTCCATCGGGATTACTTCAGCCAATCGAGATTCCGTAGTGGAAGTGGGAGAGAATCACCATGGACTTCGTTAGTGGGCTTCCCCTTACGCCTGCTAAGAAGGACTCGGTATGGGTAATAGTGGACCGTTTGACCAAGTCCGCGCACTTCATTCCGGTGAGAGTCGACTATTCTCTTCAGAAGTTGGCAAGATTGTACGTGGCGGAAATTGTAAGGTTGCATGGAGTGCCGGTGTCAATTATTTCGGATAGAGACCCAAGATTTACGTCTCGGTTTTGGAGGGCACTTCATCAAGCATTAGGCACTAAGTTGGATTTCACTACGGCCTTTCATCCACAGTCGGACGGGCAGTCCGAACGAGTAATCCAAGTGTTAGAGGATATGTTGAGGGGCTGTGTGATGGACTTCAGAGGAAGTTGGGAGGATTATTTGCCTTTAGCAGAGTTTGCATACAACAACAGCTATCAAGCCAGCATTCGGATGCACCGTATGAAGCGTTGTACGGTCGGAGGTGTCGAACTCCTACGTGTCGGACTGAGTTAGGAGAACATCGAGTTTTGGGTCCAGAGTTAGTGGCAGAATCTGAAGAGAAGGTTGAGACAATTCGGGCACGGTTGAAGGAAGCATCTGATAGACAAAAGTCGTACGCGGACCTCAAACGGAAGGAGATAGAGTTTGAAGTGGGGGATCAAGTGTTTCTGAAAGTCTCGCCTTGGAAGAAGGTGATGAGGTTTGGTCGCAAAGGGAAATTAAGCCCAAGGTTTATAGGGCCCTATCGAGTGTTGAAGCGAGTTGGACCCGATGGCGATCGATTAGAGTTGCCACCGAGGAGTTGAAGCATGCACACGGCGTATTCCATGTTTCCATGCTACGTCGATATCGATCGGATCCATCTCACGTAGTACCGGTTGAAGAGGTGGAGCTAAGGCCAGACTTATCCTACGAAGAAGAGCCGATTCAGATCTTGGAACGAGACATGAAAGTGCTACGAAGGAAATCAGTTCCTCTAGTTAAAGTGTTATGGCGCAATCATGGAGCGGAGGAAGCCGTGGGAGCGAGAGAAGAGGCAATGCGACAAGAATACCCTCATTTGTTTTAGCAGGTAATTTTGAGGTCAAAATTATTTTAAGGGGGTAGAACTGTAACATCCTGAAAATGGGCCTATGCATTTTTGATTTAATTATACGAAATGACATGTCTTATGTGTTATGAATGTATTGTGAATATTTTTGGAAACTTGGAAATGTAAGGAAATGCTTTGGAAATGTTAAGTTTAAAAGAGGAAAGTGAACATTTTTGGAAACTTGGAAATGCAAGGAAATGATTTAGAAATGTTAAGTTTAAAAGAGGAAAGCGAACATTTTTGGAAACTTGGAAACTTGGAAATGTCATAGAAAGTGTTAAGTTTAAAGTTTAAAAAGGGGAAACTAAGACAAGGTGGCCTTAAGAAAATTTATAGAGGAAATATGACATACAAATAGCCTTGGTAAAATGGCTACAAGGCACCACTTAAGGGCCTAGCAAGTGACGCCACATGCAGGAGCAAAAGGGTCTTGAGTTCGAGTCACATGGGAAGCAAATAAAAGAATTTTTATTTTGCTACAAGGAGCAGAGAGGTGGACGACATTAAGGCTCTCAAAAGAGGAGTTTTATTCTCTTTAAATTTCAGCTAAATAGGGGATAAATAATGGATTTATTTTAGATTATTTTTAAGAGAGATAAATGAGGATTTATTCTTTAATTTTAAAAATTTAAGAGATAAAGCTATCAAAATAAGAGAGAGTGGTGGCCAAGTAAGAGACTCTGGCTAGTAATTTCGGCTACTAGAGGAAAAGAGGCCATTCATCCATTCACTCTTCCTTTGCCGAATTTCCTAAGAAAATTCTCCTCTCTCTGCCGAAATTCCCTAGAGCCTCGTTCTTCTTCTTTTTTGTTAGCCAAAGCCGAAAATTCAAGATACCACCATAGCCGATTTCTTTTCTTTCCAATCCATCAAAAGCCGAAACCTCTTTGATCACTATCTAGTCTCCATAGCCGAATCTTTGTGGAGCTTCAAGCAAAGAGTGGGTCGACTTCTGTAGTAAGGGTAAGGATCTATCCTTATATTTCTTTTCTTCAAGCCCAAGATTAAGATTCTAATGCCATTTGTATCTCTTGGCCGAAACTACAACAGATCTTTCGGGATTTTGTATATTGTCGACTACCAGGGAGAAGAGACTACTTTTCGGGATTTAAAGATTCAAGGTAAGATATGTGAATATTCGGCCAAAGGCCATTTATTATGTTTAAGGATGAAATCGAATCTAATATAAGCCTATAGGTATTTCGACAACTCCCTAAGCAAGTGATTCTTTTTTTGGGATTTGATTTTTAATCCAATCGGCACAAGGTAAGTTTTGGTTACAATAATCCTTGGGATTTAGTCTTATGGCCGAATAAGCTTTTACTAAATAGTAAGTGATTGATCAAATGTAGGAACTTAAGATCTAAAACAGTAGATCGGTTTTGGGATTTCAAGGAATTCGTTAAGCATATCAGTGTGTGTACCTCACACTCTTTATTAATACTGATTATGGCAATAATTAATCTATATGTGATTATAAGAATGTGCAAGAATATGGCTAAGGTACCATGTTATGGTACAAAGTACTGTGCACGTTTCCTACTCCTACTAGGATTATGAAATATGTTATATTTAACATGTGATAAGTTATAAGAATGTGAAAGTTGGCATGATTAATGCATAATAAGTATGATATGGGGCATATGGGTTATTGAAAAGGGGAAGTGAATGTGGTGACCTAAGACCACGATATTTGAATTTGGTGACCTAAGACCACGGTATTTGAATGTGGTGACCTAAGACCACGATATCTGAATGTGGTGACCTAAGACCACGATGTCTGAATGTGGTGACCTAAGACCACAAAAATTTATAAGGCGATGAGCACGTCATCGCAGCGATTGCCTTCGATGGTGTGTAGCGGATGGAGGGTCGACTTAGTAGTCCCCACGGTGTGCAGGTTGGTACGGGGATGTGTAGCGGATGGCATATAGGTTTGGGTTTGGGATTGCATCATTATTTTGATCTGTTATAAGAATTGATATGTGATATGATTATGTATGCCTAAGTTGTTAAGATTTAGTGTTGTAGTACACATTGGGTGCATTGACTCACCCCGTTGTGGGATCATGTTTGGTGTGACGATCAAGAACGGATCTGCGAAGCTTAGGGATGGCCCTGCTCAGGAAGGAATTTATTTTATTTCATTTAAGTACTTTAAATTATTGGGGTTTGTTTTGATGTAATAAGGTTGTTAATATGAACTGTTTTATGCATGCGTTTTATTGGAGTTTATTACTATACGATTAAGTTTAAATCAAGGTTAAATGGTTTTTCTAAAAAATATATATATATACAAGGTTTTCAATTGAGCCCAACACAAGCAAATCCATCTTCAAACCATACGAATTTTTCCTAAGTAACAAACGGGCTTTCAAATGTTTACTCGAGGAACATACCAGATCCGGTCAGGACTCGTGGGCCGGGTTTGGGGTGTTTCACTAGTTATGTTTTAATCAAATTGTATGATTAAAATGACAGGTATATGATGTTTTATTTTATAAACATACTAAGCTTTACGTAAGCTTACCCTATTTGGTTTTCTTCATTGTAGTTGGCGAACTCTTGTTGTCGATTGGAACATTGTTGGAGATCACACTATCCGTCAACTCTTTCGATAGCTATTTGTTTATTTTGTCCCAGTTACAAGTGGCATGTAGATAGGAATTTTGGTATATGTATGTTTGTGATCAGTTGGTTATTTTGTGCCATTTGATATGTGAATTAATGTATAAGCTTGTAATCTAAAGTGCTTGTTTTGATGCTATGTAATGATATGAACATACTTGATATTGAACATGTTTTGTGGCTATGAAATATACTTTATGATGTGGTTAGTTGAAGAAATTTGGTTGATCATTTTAGTCATGATAAAATGGGGTATAATTGAAGGTTGAATAAGCATGAAATGTTAAGTTGTTGTACTTTAATGGTTTATGTTTTAATGTTTGATTTGTAGTGCCAATGAAGGCATATTGGTTAGACACTTAGGTTGGATTGAATGAGTTTTATAAACATGTTTTAATGTTAATGCTACTATATGCATCTATGAGATAAGTTTTAGGTTTGGGCATGAATTGGACTTTTCTACTTGTGGTTTTTGACCATTTTTATAAAAGTATCGATAAAATGGACAAAAGTATTGATACCAGACCATATGAACAGTTTTGAAATTGACAGAATACAATTTTGTTATCGATAATCTTCTTCGTATCGATATTTTCTAATTTTTATTGATACCTTGAAAATAATATTGATACATTAATTTAGAAAAATGCCAAAATGGAATCGATAAATATTTTTGTATCGATACTTATTTACTTGGTATCGATATTTGTCCAAAGTTTAAAAGTTTTATAATTTAATCCATATTCAAGCTTGAATCTAATTTTTACGTAGTTTAAAGCTCGAAATAGTCATGTTTTCATTATTATTTTTTATGTTTAATTTGAACAAGTATATTCTATTTTGTTCGTAGCATCTTATAACACAGGTTTGATGACCAAACCGGGTATGGGGTGTTACATGTTATGTATGAAGTTTTAGTGTGAAAACTTCTGTGATAGAATTGAATAAGTCTTAAAAGAGGTTTCTTATGAAGAAGAAAGATTCAATATTTTCAAAGAGGGTATCCATTAGGTTATATGTCAGCGTAGTATATGGGTGTATCCGATATAAGAGTCTATCAGTTTGAGTTACCGAGTTATCTGTATAGTATTATGTCTTATTCTGAATTCTAAGGGAATCTGAGTTATTCGCTAGATTGGATGTCTTGTGTCTGTAAAAAGATGTGCATAATTCTTCTAAACATTTCGGAGGGTTCCTCATTAGTATGAGTATTTATTGGGTTGAATTAGGGTAAGGTCTAAATTATGATCTAATTTACCAAGATCATATGGGTATCCACCAAAAGTATGAACAATAAGTGATATCTGCCAAGAATAGCGTTTGCAATTATTTGTTCGAGAATAACTGTTGAAAGTTTTATACAGATAAAAGAAAAAGGTTGTATTGACTATCATGACCTAAAGTAAGCCAAGTAGTTGGATGAATGAGGATATTGCATGAATGATAAGTGGCATATAAGTATGAAATTGTATAACTAACAATGTGAAGGTATCTGCCAAAGATAGATATAAGGAGATTCAAACATTCAAGAGGAAGAATTTATCAAGAAAGGATAAAAGGTATATTGTGTTCAAAACTCACTAAGCTCCTCTAAACTTACTAATGTTATGTTTATGTTTTAGGTATTATTGCTAAAGAGAGAGTGATAGGATAGACAACATAAGGAATACACCAAAGATGCAACAAACAGAGATATTGTGCATACAATGGATGTTTTAGAAAACACATGCATTTAGTAGGACTACACCTTAAAAGTTTGTCTTTTTATAACCTGTGGGTTGTAATAAAATTGTAACAAGTCTCATGCAAAATATATTATTTTTAAATATTTTCCTTTTTTCTTTAATATGGAGTCTTTCAATAAAATAATAATAATAAAATGTTAAAAATGTTTCAGTAAGGAGGTTTTGTCAACTATTTCGGTAATTCTATTAAGTATTCTGTGTAGTAACACCCAATATCCGAACTCGGTGAATCGGGTTGGGTTGAGGGCATTACACTCCAGATATATGGAAATCTTGTTTCCAAGTAGAGGAAAGAAATGAAGAGATACAGAACATTGTATCTTTTCCAGAACAACTACAAGATCAGCCAAAGCCTAAAGGAGATGAGTTAGAAGAGATAAACATGGCTGAAGAATGAGACAAAATTAAACTGCTCTTTATTAATAAGATCTCAAGTGAGAAGAGAGCCGACCTTCTTAATCTTTTAGAGAGTTCAAAGATGTATTTGCTTTGACTTATGAGCAGACACCTAGATTGGACAAAAAATATTGTCACTCATAAGTTTCATATTACTCCCAGAAGGAAACTTGTAAAGAAATATGCTTTGGTGTTCGAACATAAGATTGAAAGTCAGATCAAAGAGGAGATTGACAAGCTTCTCGAGGTTGGTTTTGAAAAGCCAATTTATCACCCAACTTGGTTAGCGAATGTAGTTTCGATGAAAAAGAAAAATAGGACAATTAGAGTTTGTGTGGATTCTAGGGATTTGAATAAAGCATGCCCTAAAAATGATTTCCATCTTCTAAATAATAATAATTTGGTTGATCTACTATTGGTCATGAGATGTTCTCATTCATGGGTAGGTACAGTGCTTACAATCAAATTAAGATGGCTCTGGGTGATGTAGAAAAGAAAATTTTCGAACACCATTTGGTAACTTTTATTACACTATCATGCCATTTAGGTTGAAGAATTTTGGTACAACTTACCAACGTGCCATGAATACTATCTTCTATGACAAGAGGCATGATTGTTAGAGGATTGTGTGGATAACATAATGGTGAAATAAAAAAAGCATCAGATCAATTCAAGGATATAAGAAGGGTATTTGAGCGGTGTAGAAAATATTGGTTGCATATGAATAATTTCAAGTGCGCATTTGGAGTTTCAACAAAACGTTTTTTGGCTTTGTGGTGCATAAAAAGGGCATTGAGGATCTAACAAAGGTAGAAGTTATCCAGTATATGCCGCCTTTAGCTAATCAGAAATAACTAAAGAGTTTGCTAGGGAAAGTTTATTACATTAAATGGTTTATTCTAGCATTGGGAGAAATTATTATTCTTTTTCAGGCTTTGCTAAAAAAAGAGTTATATTTGAATGGGGTGATGTAAGAGCCCGTTTTTAGTCAAATCGGAACAGTGGTTTCGGGACCACAAATTTGAAGTCAAAATATTTATTTTATTATTATTCTAATATCTACAACATGAATATATGGTTGTGTGAAATTTTCGTTACGAAATTTTGTCATTTAAATGCTTAATTTGATAAAAAGGACTAAATCGCGTAAAGTTCAAAAGTGATGTTCTAATAGCTAAAGGTATTAAATAGCTATAGAACCCTAAAGTAAGAGTCCTTAAGTGGTAATTAGACCATTTTAATTGTGAGTGGACAAAGATGGGCATGCATTAGATGATTTTAATGAATTATAATAAAGGTTAAATTAGTAATTTAGTTAATAAAGATAAATTAAGTAAATATAACATGGCTATCATCTTTTAATCTATCATCTTCCACCAAATTTCCAAAGAACAAAAGCCATAGGAATGAGCTGAGGTTTGGCTATTTCAAAGCTTAAATTTGTGAGTAATTTTTGTCCCGTTTTTAATGATTTCTATGTTTTTGAGATCGTTGCAACTAGGTCTAGCTAGCCCAGGGCTATTTTGCAAAAAAATTAAAGATTTTAGATGTTGAAATTGATGAATACATGAGTATTTTGATGTTTAATGATAGATTATGAATGTTTGATGATAGTTATACAAGTTTTGTTAAGTGATTTTTAGTGAAAATGCAAATTAGGGATTAAATTGTGAAATATGGAAACTGTGGTTAAAATGTGAAATAAATGGAAAATATGGGCTGCTAGGGACCTAATTGTAATTTTACTAGCATGGGTTGTGATTAAATTGCATGAATTTGTGATTTTATGAAATAAGGACTAAATTGTAAAAGTTGTGAAATATTAGGGGCAAATGTGTAAAAGTGCCTTAATGTGAATTTTGGACTAAATTGAATAGAGCGATAATTAAATAAGCTGATTTTGATTAAATATAAATCAAGAAAAGTGCAATTCGGATCAAGATTAGGGGAAAAACAAAGTACTCGACTAATCGACCAATTTAGTCGATTTTGCATCCGAGGTAAGTTCGTATGTAATAAGCATTGTTATAATTATGTTTTTAATGCTTTGATATTGTATGAATTGTGAATACGTCTCTACGAACACGTTCGATGACAATTTGGCAAGGGTAAAATCCCAGTTGAACCTTAGGAATAGATTAGGATACGAATGACATGTCATTAGGGGTTATTGTGATAATGTGATCCGGGTGCTGGTCTTGTACATCCTACCGGTGGCTGAGTATACTGGCATGTGTTACGGTTAGTTGACAGCTTGTGTGAACAGCACCGTGTAGTTATGTCTTGACCAACAACTTTTGTAAGCAGGCCCTTTGATTAGCTCGAGAGTGAGCATATATGTGATATGAGATTAAGATAGCTTCGGCTATATATGTGGCACTTAAGGTGTGAGTTTCCTGATTATCCGATAGTATTCCAAATGGTTCAATGGGTAAATGAAAGACGTGGTTGAGTATGAGATTGATACTAGGTGGTACACGTATGTACATGAATTGTATAAGCTTAAATCGAAGAAATTGTGAAGTTCACATATAATCTTATCATTGAATAAGTGAAAGGTTTGTTAGTTCATCTGAGTTACATGAGGATATATTCAATTTTTTGAATTGTGCACCTATGATTATATTGAGTTTATTGCATACGAGCTTACTAAGCTATAAAGCTTACATTTTTTATTTTTCCATGTTTTATAGTGACTTCAAAGCTAGCTCAGATTCAAGGATCGCCAAAGATTACGTCACACTATCCTACTATCATTTTGGTACTTTTGAACTTATGTTTTGATTATATGGCATGTATAGGTATTTTGAGTCATCTTGGTTATGAGTTGATAATGATTTTGGGCATTTGAATTGGCTTGTAAATGTTTAAAGTTTGGTTTGTATATAGCCATGGAAGTTGATTTATTTTGGTATGTAACACCCCAAACCCAGCCCAGATGTTAGGCCCGAATCTGGCGTGTCACAATGAAGTGTTTTTCGAAAACCATGTTTTCATTGAAAACCCTTCTTAATATTTAAAACTAAATTCCCAATTTGTGTTCGTTCAATTTCATAACGTGGTTCAATGAAAAGTTAATCACTTTTAAAAAAACGTTATTAACTTCGTTAAAAATCTCTTTTAGTTGCGGAAGCTAATTTAAGGTAAAGAAGTTTAAAATGTATTTTTTAAAAATAGTAATTGGGTTCAAAACTCGTCTACGCCTAATAGATATAAAACGTAACAAAATCCCAAATTCTGAATTAAATCCAGAGAGGCCTTATTATAGAAATTAAAACCCAAAACGGAATTTAAAACATATATAAAGTCCAAAGCAAAACAGCCGTAGTCGTGTGGTCACCTCCGAGTCCCTCACAGCACCGATCCTCCTAACACTGGGGATTACCTACATAGTTAAGAACGGGGTGAGTTTACGAAACTCAGTGTGTAATCCCCTTACTAGAAATAATGATCGATTATCTGAGAAATAGAAATCGAAGCGATGCGGGCCAAAGCCCTATAACAATAACAGTACAGTCCAATTCAGAGCATACGTGTAACATCCTAATTTAGGGCCTAGTCGGAATAGTGGTGCGAGACCACAAATCTAAAGTAGTAAAATGAGTTTTGAGGTTTAAGATATGTTTGCATGATAGTATGAAAGTTTCATGTAGAAATTTTATGAAATTGTCATTGATTGGTCCATTAGGACTAAATTGCAAAAGTTGCAAAATTTGAGATTCTAGAAGCTTTTAGTATGAAATAGCTTTGGAATATTAATTAGAAGTCCTTAAGTAGCAATTTTCCCAAATTATAATTTTTGGACAAAAATGGACATGAGTTGGAAATTTTGAAAGTTTAGTGGGAAGGGCATTTTGGTCATTTCTCAATTAAATGATTAAAAAGGGAAAAAGATGAAAAAAATCTTATTCATCTTCTACCCCTTGTGCCAAAAATTTTAGAGACTCCATAGCTAGGGTTCTTCAATTTTTGAAGCTTGCTAGTAAGTGCATCCTAGCCCCGTATTTAATATTCTTCGTATTTTTAGAGTCCTCGTTTTATGAATTAGCTATTTATAGCTATAAGTTGAGCTAGAATTCATGTTCATAAATCTACCCATGTATGACATGCTTGTAAAATGATGTTTTATGAAAGATTATGAGAGTTTGATGTTAGATAAACATCTTTTCCTAAATGAATTTCATGAAAAATGCTAATAAGGAGTAGTTTGTAAAAGTTGTGAAATTTGTCATACATGATAGAAATAGTGAGAATTGATTGTTGCTATAGTTAAGAGAATGAATCAGCTAAGCATGAAGTTCACGAAAGTTGAATAAAAATCACTTTACGAGCCTTGGGGCAAAAGTGTAATTATGAGGAAGTTTAGGGGCAAAATGGTAATTTTGCCGAAGTATGAGTTAAGAGTCAATTTAGTCAATGTGTGTATTAAGTGAGCTAAATTATTATTATAGATCAAGAAAAACGAAGCCCAGATAGAAATCGAGGCAAGAACAAAGTCGAGGACTAAATTGCATTTCTACATACATTTTGTACATTGAGGTAAGTTTGTATGATTTCTAAGCTTTATGATTAATATCATTGAATTGCTTAGTATGATGTAGAATATATCTTAATTCCATGAGATTTTTGATGCTATGCTAAACAAAGAAATCAATGAGATTAAGTATGAGAAAGTCCCGATTGAAGTTGAATTACTTAGGATACTCGATCTATCACATGTGACAAGGAAATCCGTATAAGACCAACCCAAGGCATGGCATCGACAATCAAGCAAGTTATCATGTAAGACCAAGACAAGTCTTGGCATTGAAGAGTTATTATGAGATGAAGACCCATATAAGCCCAAGCCAAGGCATGGCATTGGTGAGTCTCCATGTAAAGATGTCATGTAAGTCCAAGACAAGTCTTGGCATTGAAAAGCTATCATGATATAGATATCCCATGTAAGTCCAAGCCAAGGCATGGCATTGGTGAGTAACAAGGAAGATTTCATGTAAGTCCAAGCCAAGGCTCGGCATTAACCCGTTCATGAGTAAAGATACCAAGTAAGACCATGTCAAGACATGGCAATGGTAAGTTCCCAATGGAACACACAAGGAAGGCTTCGTGTAAGTCCATGTCAAGACATGGCATCGATACCAAGTTGAGGGATCCCATGTAAGACCATATCTAGGGTATGGCTTTGGCATCGAGATATTTTTGATATGAGATTCAGTATCCTCGGTTATTCATAGTAATTCATCGGGCAAAAGAGTGAAGAATAAATGAGAAAGCAAGAAAGTTAAGCAAGTAAAGCTATCATCAAAGTATGCTAGTCATAGTGAACTAAGATTATTATTCATGTTATGAATGATGAAGTTAAGATTATGCTTACCTTAACAAAGTATGCTAATCTATATGATTAAGTGATACAGGTACCTTATTTACCTTACAAGCACGAGACTAGTAAGTACCATGATAAGTGTAAGAATCATTATGAGTAAGTAAGCTCAAGCATGTGAGCTTAGCAATGCCTTTGCTTATGATGAATGAGTATGTTAAGTATATATATATTTATATACGTTGTTATATGCATTACATGCAAACTTATTAAGAAAAATGCTTACGTCTTTAATTCTTTTTTTCCATGTAGTCTCGCCAAGCTAATCTCATGGATCATCTTCATCGGAGCTCGGAGCACACTATCAATCGCTATTTTGGTATAGCCAAGTTGTTTATATTAAGTATGGCATGTATAGGAAGCATTTCATTTTGAGTTATGTTTTAGAATTAGCCAAAGTGTTGGCTATCAAGCCTAGTATTCTTTTTGTATATGGCCAAAGAGATGGGTCATGAATGATTAAGTATGTATGTTTTTATCTATCAATGAAGTATGTATCCTTGTCATGTTAGATGTAATACTTGAGTTATTGAATTGAGTATTGGATTGATCTCGATATCAGGGTGGCAATTGGCTTGGAAGATAGCCTCTAGGTGCCCACACGGATAGACACACGGGCGTGTGTCTAAACCGTGTGTCCCCTGAACATTAGTGTTTTAAGTCAGAATAGACCACGGGCTAATCACACGGCCGTATGTTTAGGCCGTGTGTGACACTGATTAGCGAGATGAGCGTGTGCCCCGCCGTGTGAAGTCTGCACCTTGCACTTGTAAATTGAATTAACACACGGAATTTGAAGTACACGGGCGTGTGTATGGACCGTGTGGATAAGTCAGAATGCCAAAGTTTAGCACACGGGCCAAAGCCACGGGCGTGTCAAGGCCGTGTGAAATTAGTCAATGTCGACCACGGGTGGAAGACACGGGCATGTCTTAGGGGTACACGAGCGTGTCCCAAGTCACATGGGCGTGTGACCCCTATTTCGAGGAAAAGTTCCCGATTGAGTTCCAAAAGTTTCTGGATAGGTGTTTAAGGCCTCGTAGGCCCATGAAATGTATGTTTGATTAAGAAAGAGAAGTTTATGTTTCGAAACAAAATTTTACAGCCCGTAAGTACATGTTTCCTTAAGTTCAAGTATGGTAATGTCTCGTATCCAGTCTAAGTCTCGGACTTGGGTATGGGGTGTTACAATACGTGGGCCAAAGCCCACTACAATATCATTTGGGTCACAGCCCATAATAGAATCAATTGGGCCTAGCCCAAACCAATAACAGAACAAGTGGCCTATGCCCAATACAGTGACAGATCTCATAAATAGATATGCAACAGTATGAGGATGCATCCCACCCCGATCCAACCAACACACCACCCGTACCAACCCTACACTTACGTGGGGATAAAATCGAACCACCCAGCCAACACACCAAGCTTAGCACCAGTTGCGGCACTAAGTCAACAGAACGGCTTAGCTCTGTAGACAGAACGACTCGGCACCGTAGACAGAATGGCTAAATGCCATAAACAGAATGGTTATAAACCATAATCAGGATGGCACAGAGCCATAATCAGGATGGCACAAAGCTATCGGTAACTGTAATAAGTTTGGCACATAGCCATCAGCGACGGTAATATAATTAGCCATCAGCGACGGTAATATAACTGGCACACAGCCACGGGTAATTATGATCGACACATAGTCATCAGTATATATGTTAGGCACATAGCCACGGGTAAATACGATTGGGACAAAGCCATAATAAAGATGGCACAAAGCCATATTTAGGTTGGCACAGATCCAGAATCAGATTATGCGGCTTTAAGCCGTACGTCGGTCCACAGTCGTCTCATGCGACCCGTGCGACCTTAACAGATCAATACTGGATCCACAGTCGTCTCATGCGACCCGTGCGACCCTATCAAAACTTCCTCCGTATCAATGTCCCAACCCCATGCAATATGTAGTGTATGTCATTTTCAATCGTTACACGTGTATGCAAAATGGCCACGCTTAGTAAAGTCATTGAAACACATATTAAAAGCATATCAGTCACACGACCACAGTCAAGTCAGTTTACACACAGTCATACGATCATAGTCAAATCAGTCAAATTCATAGTCTAAGTCAGTTTACACACGGGCATGTCTTAGGGGTACACGGGCGTGTCTCAAGTCACATGGGCGTGTGACCCCTGTTTCGAGGAAAAGTTCCCGATTGAGTTCTGAAAGTTTCCGGATAGGTGTTTAAGGCCTCGTAGGCCCATGAAACATATGTTTGATTAAGAAAGAGAAGTTTTTGTTTTGAAACAAAATTTTACAGCCCGTAAGTACATGTTTCCTTAAGTTCAAGTATGGTAATGTCTCGTATCCAGTCTAAGTATCGAACTTGGGTATGGGGTGTTACATTTAGTGGTATCAGATCTATAGTTTAGTCAGTTCTAGGACTAATGTAGCACGAGCACGAGTCTAGCTATACATGCCATACGTAAGAATGTTTTTATAATGATAGTATGACGACTCCTGACGACTTAAATTATGTTTATACATATAGTAAATGGATCCCGAAAGAGCTGTAGTAGATGACGTAGAAAGTAACGCGTCGGCTCCCTCTGAAGGGACGGTGCCTAACGAGAATGAGAATAGACCCACTACGGTGAGTCAGAGAGGAGGAGGAGAGGCTAGAGAATCCTTCCTCCATGTGATGAACACGTGGTATACGGAGTCGTGCTAAATGCGAACCCGAATGCTCAAACCCCTCCACCCCCGCCTATTCCTCAACCTATCCCAGTAGCCCCTCAAGTAGTAGAGGTGGTAAGAGGAGAGAAGCCTCCGGTTGATAGGATCAGGAAACATGGGGCAGAAGAATTTCAGGCTAAAAAGGATGATGATCCGGAAAAGGCCGAGTTCTGGTTAAAGAATACCATCAGGGTATTCAATGAATTGTCATGCACGTCTGAGGAATGCATGAAGTGTGTAGTCTCTCTTTTAAGAGATTCTGCTTACCAATGGTGGAACACCTTAGTGTTAGTGGTACCATGAGAAAAGATCACGTGGGAGTTCTTTCAAGAAGAGTTCAGAAAGAAGTATATCAGTCAAAGATTTGTCGATCAGAAGAGAAAGGAATTTCTAGAACTGAAGCAAGGCAAGATGTCCGTAACTGATTATGAGCATGAGTTTGTACGACTCAGTAAATACACTCGAGAGTGTGTATCCACCGAGGCCATCATGAGCAAGAGATTTGAAGATGGACTAAATGTGGACATTATGTTGTTTGTTGCTGTCCTAGAATTAAAAGAATTTGTTGTGTTAGTGGAGCGGGCTTGTAAAGCCGAAGAGCTAGTAAAAGAGAAGAGAAAATCTAAAATAGAGTCTCGTGACTCGAGAAAGAGACAGTGGAATAAGTCATTCCAACCCTCTTCCAAGAAGTCAAGAGATTTATCCACCCGATCGGCTTCATCCACAGGGTTTTCAAGTAGAAACAAGGATAAACAGTATTCGGGAAATAAGGCACAGACTACTTCAGCCGCTAGTGTGGGGAACATTCGATCTGACAGACTGGAATGCCCATAGTGCGGTAGACACCATCTTGGTGAGTGCCGAGCGCATGAAAATGCTTGTTTCAGATGTGGTTCCCAAGACCACTTTATAAAAGATTGCCCTGAGACGATGAAGGAAGAGAGAGCATAGAACCCGAGATCTGGGAGTATGATCAGAGGAAGACCGTAGAAGAAATCGGGTAGTGGAGCAAGTGGTAGAGGTAACCCTAAAGAGTAGGTTGTAAGACTCAAGGGTAGGGCACCTGCAAGGACGTATGCCATTCGCGCTCGCGAAGAGGCATCTTCTTCTGATGTTATTACGGGTACCTTTTCTCTTCATGATATTAAAGTTATTGCTTTAATAGATTTCGGATCCACACACTCTTACATTTGCATGAAACTAGTATCCAGTATGATTATGCCTATAGAGTCTACAGAATTTGTGATTAAAGTGTCTAATCCATTAGGCCAAAGTGTGTGGGTCGATAAAGTATGTAATGATTGTCCATTGATGATTAGAGATCATTATTTTAAAGAAAACCTTATGTTGTTACCATTTGATGAGTTTGACATCATTCTTGGTATGGACTGGTTGACCACTCATGATGTAATAGTAAATTGTGGGAAGAAATATATTGAGATGAGATATGAGAATGGGGACACTCTCCATATAGAATAAGACGAACAAGGTAGATCGGCAGTAATGATTTCTCATATGACGGCACAGAAATACATAAGAAAAAGGGTATGAGGCATATTTGGCCTTTCTGATGAATGATAGAGAAACAGAGTTAAAGATGGAGTCAGTACCGATAGTATGTGAGTACTTGGATGTTTTTCTCGAGGAATTACCTGGACTACCACCAGTTAGAGAGATTGAGTTTAGCATTGAGCTAGCTCCTAGTACTGTACCAATATCTATTACTCCTTACAGAATGGCTCCAACGGAGTTGAGAGAGTTGAAGTCACAGTTGCAAGACTTGACAGATAAAGGTTTTGCAAGATCAAGTTGTTCTCCATGGGGTGCTCCAGTTTTATTTGTGACAAAGAAAGATGGCAAGATGAGATTGTGCATAGATTACCGCCAGCTTAATAAAGTGACAGTAAAGAACAAGTACCCATTGCCAAAGATCGATGATTTGTTCGATCAATTGAAGGGGGCCACTGTATTCTCTAAAATAGTCTTGAGATCTGGGTACTACCTATAACATCTCGATTTAGGGCCTAGTCAGAATAGTGGTGCGAGACCACAAATCCGAGGTTTATGAATGAGTTTTTGAGGTTTATGCTATGTATGCATGCTAGTGTGAAAGTTTCATGAAGCAATTTTGGAAAATTACGGTTGAATTGTCCAAAAGGACTAAATTGCAAAAGTTCCAAAATGTGAGATTCTAGAAGCTAATTGTGTGAAATAGCTTTAGAATATTAATTAGAGGTCCTTAAATAGCAATTTTTCCAATTTCTAATCTTTGGACAAAATTGGGCATGGATGAGTTAAAATAGAAAGTTTATCAAAAAGGGCATTTTGGTCATTTATCAATTAAGTGATTAAAATAGGAGAAAAGATGACACAAATCATTCATCTTCTTCTCCAAGGCTGCCGAAATTTTCAAGAGCCATTGTTAGGGTTCTTTAAAATTTTCAAGCTTGCTAGTAAGTGCATCTAGCCTCGTTTTTGATATTCTTTGTATTTTTGAAATCCTTGTAGCACGAGTAAGCTATTTTTAGCTATTCGATGAGCTATGATGGATGTTCAAAAATGTGGCCATGTATGACATGCATGTGTTTTGATGTTTTATGGAAGATTATGAAAGCTTGATATAGTAGAAACATCTTTTGCTAAATGAGTTTCCATAGAAAATGCATGTAGGGACTAGTTTGTAAAAATCTTGAGTTTGGTCATACATGTGTGTTGTGATGAGAATTGATGATTGCTTTAGTTGAGTAAGTGGTTTGGCTAAGCATGAAAGGCTAGAAAGTTGAATAAAAATCACTTTACGAGCCTTGGGGGCAATTGTGTAATTATGAAAAAGATTAGGGGCAAAAAAGTAATTTTTGCCAAAGTATGAGATGTGGGTCGATTTAGTCAATGTGTGTATTGAATAAGCTGTTTTATTCATTTTAGATCAAGAAAGACAAAGCCCGGATCGAAACCGAGGCAAGAGCAAAGTGGTGGACTAAATTGCACGTTTCTATACTTTTGTGTATCGAGGTAAGTCTATGCATAAACAATGCATTCATACTTACAAATTGTTAATGCTAGATAGTGTATAGCATGGTTGAGAATGATTGAGAACCTATGTGGTTCAAGTGAAATGAATGGATGAATGATTAAGTAAGTAGATTTGTGAATGTGTTGTGATAATGCTAAATGGTGGGCTAAGTGCGATACCATCCTAATGCATATTAACGATGAGCTGGCTATGTGCGATGCTATCATTAGGTATATTATCTGGTGGGCTATGTGCGAAACCACTATGAATACCTAGTTGGTAGGCTAAGTGCGGTACTACCTTATTAATTGATTGTGGTGGGCTAAGTGCGAAACCACCGAGACATTAGCTGTGTGAATTAGCTGTGTGGATTAGCTGTGTGGATGTATTATCGAGAAATAATGATGTGTTGTATATTGTGTAAATGTGATATTGAATGCAGGGGTGCATGTCAATGGGTATGAGTAAGTGACTCATGATGTGTTGGAAATGTGGTAAGGGATAGAAAGAGTAAGCATAGTTGTACATTATATATTAGTATATTGCTAATTATTGTTTAGCTTATACTATGTTGCTTAATTGTTTATGTGTGAACTTACTAAGCTCAAAGCTTACTCTCTTTCTTTTCCCTTGCCTTATAGAGCAAAAGTGTTGAATCGAGATACGAGGATCAATTGGAGGATCACCCACACTATCAGCATACTTTGGTACATTAGACTCAATGTTTTGTATATGGCATGTATAGGGGCTAGACAAGTTAGTGAATTTTGTTGTATATGGCTATGATGAGTTGGCCTTTAAATGGATAATCTATTTTGTATAATGCCATAGTTGTTCGCTACTTTATTATATGAAAGGATGTAGTTATCCAAGTGAGATTGTAAGATTGTGAGTTGATTATGGATGTGTTGAATGAGTGCATGATTGTGTATGCTAGAAGGGGTGAAAAGAACTTGTCAAATAGCTTTGTTCTTGTCCATGTGGATAGACACACGGGGGTGTGTCTAGGCCATGTGTGACACACGGCCAGCCCACGGGCGTGTGACTCAGCCGTGTGTCCCATGCATGTTAGTATTTGAACTCGGAATAGACCACGGACTAGTCACACGGGCGTGTGCCTAGGGCGTGTGGGATTAATCAGTGTTGGCCACGGTCTAGCCACACGGGCGTGTGTCTAGACTCTAGGCCGTGTTAAGGTGGTCAGTGTGCACCACGGGCGGAGAGCACGGGCGTGTTCCCTAGCCGTGGGGCATTGGCAGAATGCTTGAGTTTTCATGCACGGGTAGTGACCATGGGCATGTGTGACATCCACGGGCGTGCCAAATCTTACACGGGCATGTGAGCCCTGTTCAGATGGAAAAATTTTAAGATCGTAAGAGTTTTCGATATGGTCTCGAGAGCCCTCGTGTGGTTGAGAGAGGCCTCGAAAGTCGGGACTGAGGTTGTTGTGATGGCCAAAGAGAGTGGTCATGTAGTGCCTAAGTGGCGATCTTGAGGATTTTATTACGGTAACGCCTCGTGCCCGGTTCCAGTGTTGAATACGGGTAAGGGGTGTTACACTACCTGTTGAGAGTAAAGGATTCAGATGTATCCAAGATCGCTTTTCGAACGAGGTATGGGCATTATGAATTTTTAGTCATGCCCTTTGGATTGACCAATGCTCCTGCGGTATTTATGGACTTAATGAACCGCATCTTCAGGCCATACCTCGACAAGTTTGTAGTCGTTTTTATCGACGACATATTGCTTTATTCCTGAGATGGGAATGAGCACGCTGATCATCTACGAACGGTCTTGCAGACTCTACGAGAAAATCAACTTTATGCCAAGTTCAGTAAAAGTGAATTTTGGCTCAAGGAAGTAGGATTTCTGGGACATATTGTCTCAGGAGATGGAGTCCGAGTAGATCCAAGTAAGATTTCGGCCATACTGGACTGGAATCCATTGAGGAATGTCTTTGAGATTAGAAGTTTTCTAGGCCTAGCTGGCTATTATAGAAGATTCGTCAAGGGGTTTTCCATGATTGCAACTCCGATGACGAAATTGTTACAGAAACTGAATCAAGTATTGTTAGACCTCCTGTCACTACAAATAATTTTGAACTGAAACCTAACACAATACAAATGATTCAGTAGTTTGTTCAGTTTGATGGTTTACAGGATGAGGATCCAAACAATCACTTGACAAATTATCTAGAGTTTTGCGACACTTTCAAAATAAATGGCGTTTCTGATGATGCCATTTGTCTTCAGTTGTTTCCCTTTTCATTAAGGAATAAAGCTAAACAGTGGTTGAACTCGTTACCACAAGGATCAATCACTACATGGGAGCAAATGACCGAAAAATTTTGGTTAAAATATTTTCCGCCGGGTAAAACAGCCAAGTTGAGGAATGATATCTCTTCTTTGTGCATATGGATTTAGAAACACTTTACGATGCATGGGAGAGATACAAGGATCTACTGAGAAGGTGCCCTCACCATGGGTTACCATTATGGCTACAGATTCAAACCTTTTACAACGGTGTGAACCCCTCGACTAGGCAGTTGATTGATGCATCCACCGGTGGTACACTAAAAAATAAAACACCTGAGGCTGCTTATGAATTCATTGAAGAGATGTCACTGAATAATTATCAGTGGCAAGTTATGAGAACAAAGCCAACAAAAGCCGCCAGTATTTTCAACCTCGACACAGTAACCATGCTATCAAATCAGGTAGAACTTTTAAATAAGAAAATTGATGGTTTATATGGTTCTTCGCAGGTACACCCAGTGATGCAGTGCGATGTAAATGGAGGAGGGATGAGCAATACAGAATACCAGCCTTAAAACCCAAGCATTGAAAACGAGCAAGTTCACTATACGAGTAACAATCCTCGACCTCAAAATAATCTTTATAGTAACTCTTACAATCCAGGGTGGAGGAACCATCCAAATTTCTCATGGGGAGGTCATGGAAATCAGAGACAACAACCCCCTCCAGGCTTTCAACAGCAACCCTACCCACAAGAGAAGAAGCCGAACCTTGAGGAGATGCTGACAAAATTCATTGCGGTGTCAGAAACACGTTTCCAAAAAACTGAAACAGCACTAAAAAATCAGCAAGCATCGATTCAAGGGCTCGAAAATCAATTAGGACAACTTGCTAAGCTGATCTCCGAAAGACCACAGGGAAGCTTACCAAGCAACACTGAAACTAACCCAAAGGAGGAAATTCATGTCATAACTACTCATGAAGGTGAAGGGTTAGACAAATCAGAACCAAGCTAGGAAGCTGAGGTAAGCAAGGGTAAGGTTGAGAAAAGACATGATAAAGCAAAACCGGTAATCGAAGAATACCAACCTCGTGTGCCATATCCCAATGCGACGAAGAAAGATCGTACAGACGAACAATTCGGTAAGTTTCTCAAACTTCTAAAGAAATTACATATTAACTTACCGTTTCTTGAAGCTCTTTTGCAGATGCCCAATTCAAGGAGATTTTTAAAAGAGCTTTTGACAAACAAATGGAAGCTAGACAAGGCGTCGCATGTGGACCTAAACGCAGTGTGCTCAGCAATTCTAAAAAATAAACTACCACGAAAGTTAAAAGATCCAGGGAGTTTTACAATTCCATGCTTAATTGGTAGTTTATATATTAATAATGCTTTGGCTGATTTAGGGGCGAGTATTAATGTTATGCCTTATAAAATGTTTAAACAGCTAGGTCTAGGGAAACCCAAACAAACTAGGATGAGTATTCAACTCGCAGATAAAACTATTAGAGTTCGTAAGGGTATAATCGAAGATGTACTAGTGAAAATTGATAAATTCATATTCCAGTAGACTTTGTTGTTTTAGACATGGATGAGGAAAATAATGTTCCTTTAATATTAGGACGGCCCTTTTTAGCAACTGCTAGGACCATTATTGATGTTGATACAGGGGAAGTAACACTTCGTGTATGTGATGACATGATTAAACTCAAAGCACGTGATTCTGATAGAATATCTAACGATCAAGAGAATACAAGCCCTGTTAATTTAAATAAACTTAACGTTCAATCTTCTTTACAGGAAATCTCTCAGGAAAAGATAACAGAGCCAGGATCTCGTGTTCATATTGAGAATACAACTGTTCATGAGGAACGAAGGTTACAAATCGATGAATTAGATGAATGGCGGACACACGTCAAGGAAAAATCGAAAAACACGAAGAACCAAAGCAAAACCATGTCAAACTTAAAGATGAGACATACCAATTTGGATCGGGGATCAGCATCGTCGGATACAATCGACCCTCGAATAGCCACTTTGAGCTTAATACAAGCGGTGCGACTCCTTTTTACGGTACTTAAGGTATTTCCATACGAAACGGTCGAGGTAACTCATTCTAATTTTGGCACTTTTAAGGTAAATATTACCCGAATCAAACCATATGTTGATAGAATTGATAGTAAGAAAAAGGAGTTTCGACTCCTCAAACCACCATGGTTATGCGAATGACAGGTAAGTCTAGCTCAAGACTTTAAACGAGTGCTTATAGGGAGGCAACCCGAGCACTAACCCCACTAACGTCCATATTTTCAAATTTTAGTATCTAACTAAAAACTAACCAATTTTTTGAACGCGATTTTCCCTACCCACACGACCTTGCACACGGGCGTGGCCGTGGCCGTGTGGAAACAGGGCAAAACTTTTCCCAAAAACACAGGCTACGATAAAATAGCACGGCCAGCGATGCGACCGTGGTCGACACTGACTAAATAACACGGGCCGTGTGATCCTCTACACGCCCGTGGGACCTTTGAGTCCATTTCTTTTTTCTTTTTCTCTTATTTTCATTTTTAATTTCTTTTATTTTATCTTTCTCGTCTTTAATTTATATTATTATATTTTCATTTCTTTAATTTAGGTTCAAGGGGCTGTTAACGAACAACCACACCACCACCGGAGTATCCTCCCCACCTTCACCTCTCTCCAACTTTATCGTTTCTTTTCATTGACTCCATCCAAAATTCTGGAAGTTTCACTTCTCTCCCTATCTTATGATTTTATTACTATATTGCTATTATCTATCTTTGTACATTGAGGACAATGTACATCTTAAGTGTGGGGGGGTTAACTACAGTATTATTTGAAAATCCCTAAATTATGTCTTATTCTTAAGTAATTTTCTCATATTACTGTTAGAATAAAATTTCTTTTGATTTATGATTTTCATTGATATGTTTCGGATTAAGTCATAGTTAATTGCGCAGTGATGATTTAAACTTTAGGAGACTAGAGAATCAAGCATGATGAGTCTATTTTCAGGATTAAAAATTGATAGGTTGTCTACCTAAATCTAATTATTACCTTGAAGTTTGAAATTTACAAGGTTGACATCAAAAACCATAATTTTTGTGAGATCTTGAGCTTTTAGAGCATACATTTTCCGTGCTCACTTTATTGATTATGAGTATGTCAACATTGATTTGTTATTCTAGAACTTGCTTCGATTATACATGTCGAGACCACACTTTTGATTTGATATACAGAGATAATAAAAGTACCTAGGATCTAACCCACTTACTCCATAAAAAGCCTACCTTCATAATTAACCCCTAGTGAACCCCTTTGAGACTAATAAACCGTTTATTCACTCACCCATTAATATTAACCCAAGACCCATTCTTTTTGATTCATTGAGAATTTTTCCTTCTTGTTGTAACCCTTTTTGTTGAGATTTGATTTGAGTAGTTGCCTAACTATGTTCTCTATTTCAGTTGTTAAAAGTTCTTTATTATTATTTGGATGATTTGTTCTTAAATATATATATATATATTGAAATTTATGTTACTATTAGTTCCATGTTATCTGAGCTTAAGTGGAGAATCTCTTATTTTGAAAAGAAGCTCGATATTATTGATAAGTTTCAAGTGATGTAATTATTCAAGTTTTAGTTTATTTTTCTAGTTAGGTAATTTGTCAATTCAATCTCGATTTTAACCCTCTAATTCAGCCTTTATCCACACCTTTAACCAAAGCCCCGTTACAACCCATAAAAGACCTTTTGATTTGTGTATCATATCATTTTATAGTGGTGGAGATTTGATTTTCATGCAAGCCTATGGGATTAACTTTTCATGTTTGAATCTTGAGTGCTTATTTTTGAACCTTAAACTCCTTGAGTGATTTGAGTGAACCCTTGTGAGGATGTCAATTCTTGATTGATCTTGAATTAAAAGGTGATTATTTAGGTAAGGGGAAACACCTATTTGTTGTATTATAAAAACTACGACTTAGATTGTTTGAATCTTTAGGACTCTTTGAGTTAAATTATGAATGTATGAATTATCTATGAATTATGATGAAACATTTTTTTAATGAAAATTATGAATTGAAGGAAGTTAATTCTAATTGTGCGTTGAGAATTTTGCTTGAGGACAAGCAAACGCTTAAGTGTGGGGGTATTTGATAAACCATAAAAGTAACATATTTTAATCCCACATTTAGCATACTTTTGGAGGATTAATCCCTTGAAATGTGGAATTTGATGCTCCTAATCCTTTAATTTCATGTTTTATACTTAGGAGAGCATCAGAGGATGAAAGGAACGAGAAACGGGCCGAAAATGGAGAAAATGGGCCAAAGTAGGTAATCAACACGGCCTGGAGTTCACCACACGGCCGTGCCACCTTAGCAGGCCCGAACACGGCCTTGGGCTCGATTCACATGGGCGTTCCACACAGGCGTCTCCCTACTGTGGCCAAGATGAGTTTCATTCGGATTAGGATACCTGTGGGCCAAGTAAGGCATCCCGAAAGCCTATATAAACACCCTAGAGGGCAACCTAAAGGGGGAGTTCGACAGAAGCCTTCTGTCAGGGCTTTTGACGAAGGGGTGAAGCCAGATAGGGCTGAACATAAGGAATTACTCGAAGACAGCCAGTTGATTTATCCTAGAAGCCGGAATTACACTCAAGACGGAAGATCTTCCCTTTAATTTCCTTCAGGGGATTTTAGCATTTTTCTTATGTTTTGTTATTTACTTTCTTCTGAGATGTATTCTTTATTAAACATGAACTAAACCCCTCAAATACCTGAGGGGGATGAAACCTAAGACGGATCTTGTTATTGTTTTCTGAATTGTATGATAAATACTTGATTTGTTCTTAATTATGTGTTCTTAATTCTTGTTTTAATATTTCAGGATATTGATTCAAGTATTGATGTGCTTAGGCAGTGGAGCAAAAGTCCCTGTTTAAGAGTAGATCTAGCATAGTTAAGCGGAGTTGATCGCAACCCTAGAGATAGGATGACGAAAATCTACCGGATTAGGGTCAAACCTAATATGGGAGTCCATAGATCGAGTTAATGCAACACTAGGGGTTTTAATTAGAAAGAGATTTCAATTAATCAACCTAGGGTTAGACGTTATTAGTCTCAAAAGGGATAATAATATAAATTAGCGAATCCTACGGATCAAATCAAGTGAATAAATCGTTTGGTTCAGAGTTAAGTAACAAG
Source organism: Gossypium sturtianum (assembly GCA_025698515.1). Taxonomy (NCBI): domain Eukaryota; kingdom Viridiplantae; phylum Streptophyta; class Magnoliopsida; order Malvales; family Malvaceae; genus Gossypium; species Gossypium sturtianum. The sequence goes on from CM046944.1 coordinate 85,380,440, forward strand.
TGAAGTCTAGGTGGATTCTTCCTCGGGTATTGTCTTAATCAACTGGTTTTCCCAAACGTATTTTCCCAATTCACTCTCTATGTCTTAGCATCCTTAGTTTAGTAATTAGTTAATTAAACATCGATTCCCTTAATACTTAGGCTAGATAATAAAAAGATAGTAACTACTAGTACTCTTGGTCCTTGAGGATACGATATTTCCGGTCTTGCCATAGCTATACTACCGAATGATAGGTGTGCTTGCCTTATTCGTTGTCATAGTTAGTTTGGACACGATCAAATAGCACATATTATTTCGATTCCATCTCTTTCCACTACCTTCACAATCCTACGCAAATGGTTTGAGACATTGATTTTTATTTTTAACCTTAAAAATTTGGTCCAACCCCTATTTATATCCTTCCAGTCAATCGCCATTAGCTCACCTATGGCATTTCTCACATCCAGCAAAAAAGGCATCATAGAGACATGTTAAACTCATATGTATCAATGTCTTTACCCTTAATGAAAGGCATCATAGAGAATAAGCAGTTGTCGAATAGCCAGGGCATGACGTTGAGAATCCTGCTTCTATCTTCCAGGCATCCAAACTTAACAATTATTGCCTCGTCTTTCAGGGCTACAAAATTTACCTCCTCTTTTGTGAACCATAATGACCTGAAAACCCTATACATCGCTTCCCTATTTGGTTTCTCCTCCGCTATTAATTTCCCCACCACCCATGATTCAAACCCTTGGAAATTGTTTTCGGTATTGGTGGTAATGACCTCGGCAGACTCTTCTTCTGAAAACTTCAATCTTTTGGGCATCGCATTTATGTCATCAGCCATTGTAACCCTTGTTGCAATTTAGGTCCACTCCTTTACAAGCCAACAAGCAAACGAAACAACAAGGGTACCTTAAGAGGATCTCCAAACACAGCACCGCCCTAGAGCCAAGTCTCAAAGGGCAACCTAACTAAAAACAAAAAAGAAAACACAGAAAACAGAACAAAATAAGAAACAAAGATATTGAAGATCGCAAGAAGAAACTAAAAACAACAAAAAACTCGAAATACCAAAAAAAAAAAGAAAAATAGTAAAATAAAAGAAGATTTAACACATATTACCAGGCAAACATAGGAGGGTAATCTTCCAAAACACACCGAAAACTTGAAGGAAATAAGAAGAGCAAACCACCCAAAAGAAAAAAAAAGAAACACACCTTCAAGGAAAGAGACGAAAAGAAAGGGCTAGGTTTAACCCAAATAAGAGCTAATCACGTAAAATGCAGTAGACTCTCGTGCAGGCAGAAATACAATCTAAAATATCCCAAAAAAGCAATTGGCAGGACCTCAAAATTCATGCAAAAACGACGTAGAAAAGTCAGATCGAAAAAATTATTTATGGCCACCGTGGGTCCCTTGAGAGGGATTTCATATAATGCTCACTCTCGATCTATCAACGGGTCTGGTCACACAAGCTGACGGTCATGATGGAGCTACACGGTGCTACTCACACAAGCTGACGAGTATCTGCAACACATGCCGGATAACTCAGCCACCGGTAGGACTTACGGACCAGCACCCAAATCACATAACCCCTAATGACATGTCATTTGTATCCTAATCTATTCCTAAGTTCAACCGGGATTTCACATTTTCTGAATCTTCGTCGAATATGTCCGCAAGGTCGTATTCACAATTTATGCAATATCAAAGCAATTAAAACACAAATATAATAATGCTTATTACATACGAACTTACCTCGATTACAAAAACAATGAAATAAGTCGATTAGTCCGATACTTTGTTTTTCCCCTATCTAAATCTGAATTTTGCTTTTCTTGATCTAAATGTAATCAAAAATAACTTATTTAATTATCACTCTATTCAATTTAGTCCAAAATACACATTAAGGCAACTTTACATTTTTGCCCGTAATATTTCAACATTTTTACAATTTTGTCCTTATCTCATAAAAATACAAATTCATGAAATTCAACTTATACCCATGCTAGCCGAATTTCAATTAAGTCCCTAGCAGTCCATATTTTTCATTTGTTTCACAATTTAACAACAAATTTTATACATTTCATAACTTAATCCCTAATTGAAAATTTTGTCAAAAATCACTTCACAAGTATTGTTTATCTAACAATAGGCATGCATTTTCTATCATCAAAAATCAAAATACACCAACATTCATCAATGGAAAAACCATAAACCTTTAACAATTTTGCAAAATAGTCCTTGGGCTAGCTAGATTAAGCTACGACGATCTCAAAAACATAGAAATCATCAAAAACGGATTAAAAATACATACCTAATTGAAGGAGATAAGATTGCCGAACCCTAGCCCTATTTTTCCCAGGAGAATCGATTTTTTTTTATCTTTTGAAGAAGATGAACACAATTAAAATGTTTTGTTTTATTTAATTAACCTTTAATAACCAATTTACCTATTTAACCTTAATGAACATTAATTATTTCACTAAATGCCAAGCCATTATCATCCATTAACTCATTAATGGGTTAATTACCACATAAAGACCTCCACTTTAAATTTCTTTAGCTATTAGACACCTTTAGCTAATAGAACTCAAGTTTTACACTTTACGCGATTTAGTCCTTTTTATCAAATTGAACACTTAAACGATAAAATTCCTTAACGAAATTTTCAAACAATTATAATATCATGCTGTAGACATTAAAATAATAATAATAAACTAATTATTTTGACCTCAAATTTATGGTCCCAAAACCACTATTCTATTTGACTAAAAACGGGCTGTTACAACTCTCTCCCTTAGGAATTTTCATCCCCGAAAAGAGGTTAGGGTACTATTTTCTCATAGCTTCCTCGGGTTCCCACGTAGCCTCTTTGACATCGTGTTGTTTCCATAAAACTTTTGCAAAAGCTATGCATTTATTTCTCAACTCTTTAAACTTTCGAGCTAAAATTATGATCGGTTCTTCGTTATATGTCATATCAGGTTGAATTTCATTCTCTGCCGGAGAAATTACATGCTATGGAACTGATCGATACCGTCGTAACATCGACACATTAAATACATTGTGGATCTTTTCTAATTCTAACAGTAAGGCTAGCCAATATTCCACTGGCCCTATTCATTCAATAATCTCGTACGGCCCGATAAATCGTGGACTCAATTTGTCTTTACGACCAAAACGAAGGATTTTCTTCCATGAAGATACTTTCAAGAATACTCTGTCCCCGATCTGAAATTCAATGTCTTTACGTTTCAAATCCGCATACGATTTTTGTCAATCTGAAGCTGCTTTCAAACTGTCGCGAATTACTTTTACTTTATCTTCAGTCTCTCTAATCAAATCAACCTCGTGAATCTTTTTCTCACTAAGCTCGGTCTAATACAACAGAGATCGACATTTACGACCATACAATGATTCATATAGTGCCATCTTTATGCTCGGTTAAAAACTATTGTTATACGTGAATTCAACCAATGGTAAGTATTTCTCCCAATTGCCTTGAAATTCAAAAACACACCAACGAAGCATATCTTTGAGAATCTGTATTACTCTCTCAGACTGACCATCAGTTTGGGGATGAAATGCGGTACTAAAATGCAGCCGCGTACCTAAAGCTTCTTGCAATTTCTTCCAAAATCGCAACGTAAACCTCGGATCTCTGTCCGAAATACTAGAAACTGGTACCCCGTGCAATTTAACGATATCAAAGATGTACAACTCAGTTAATCTATCAAGTGAAAAGTCTGTACGTACCAGAATGAAATGTGCCGATTTCGTCAGTCGATCAACGACAACCCAAATAGCATTTTTCTTTTTCGAAGACAGGGGCAATCTCGATACGAAATCTATTGTAACTCTATCTCATTTCCACTCTGGTATCATCAAAGGCTGTAGTATTCCTGAAGGCACTTTATGTTCAGCTTTAACTTGTTGACAAACCAAACATCTCGACACAAACTCTGAAATGTCTCATTTCATGCCTGACGACCAATACAACTGTTTTAAATCATTATACATTTTTGTACTTCCCAAATGAACAGATAAACAACCACTTTGTGCTTCGTGTAGAATTTTTTGAATAAGCTCGGGATTCTTTGGTACACAAATTCTACCTCATAACATTAAACAATCATCAGATCCGATCTGATAGTCCGAATCACTAGTCGACTCGCACTGTACTCTTTTAGCTTACAATTCATTATCACATTTTTTAGCCTCATAAATTTCCTGCAGAAATAACGGTTTAGCTTTTAACTCAGCTAAAATCGAGCCATCATCAGACAAACTTAACTACGTATTCATCGCTCGCAAAGCATATAAAGATTTTCTACTCAAAGCATCCGCGACTACGTTCGCTTTCCCCGGATGATAATCAATCACTAACTCATAGTCTTTCAGCAACTCGAGTCATCTTCGTTGTCACAAATTCAAATCTTTCTGAGTCATTATATACTTTAAGCTCTTGCGATCAGTAAAGATGTGACATTTTTTACAGTATAAATGATGTCGCTAAATTTTCAATGCAAAAACAATAGCAGCCAACTTTAAATCGTACGTCGGATAATTCATTTCATGCTGCTTCAACTGTCTAGAGGCATAAGCTATCACTTTACCCTCTTGCATCAAAACACAACCCAAACCGTTCAATGATGCGTCGCTGAAAATCACAAATTCTTTACCCGACTCAGGTTGAACAAAAACTGGTGCCTCAGTTAACAATGCTTTCAACTGTTCAAAACTTTGTTGACATTTCTCGGACCACTCAAATTTCACATCTTTCTATAGCAATCTAGTCATCGGTGTAGCAATCATCGATAATCCTTTTAAAAAACGTCGATAATAGCCAGCTAATCCCAAAAAGCTTCTCACTTCAGACACATTTCTTGGTGGTTTCCAATCAGCAACTGCAGAAATTTTACTCGGATCAACTCGTATACCTTTCGCCGAAACAATATGTCCCAAAAATTTGACCTCTCGGAGTCAAAACTCACATTTGCTGAATTTAGAAAATAGTTTCTTGTCTCTCAATGTTTGTAGCACAATTCTCAAATGCTCGGCATGCTCAGACTCATCTCGTGAATGGATCAAAATGTCGTCAATGAATAAAACAACAAATCTGTCTATATATGGTTTAAAAATTCGATTCATCAAATCCATAAAAACTGCAGGAGCATTAGTTAATTCGAATGGCATAACAAGAAATTCATAAGGCTCGTACCTTGTTCTAAACACAGTTTTCAGAACATCTGAATCTTTAACTCGTAACTGATAATAGCTAGATCTTAAATCAATCTTCGAAAACACTATTGCTCCTTTCAACTGATCAAACAAATCATCAATTCTTGGCAAAGGATATTTGTTCTTTATCGTAACCTTGTTGAGCTGATGATAATCAATAAAAAGTCTCATTCATCTATCTTTCTTCTTTACGAAAAACACTGGTACACCCCAGGGCAAAAAACTAGGTCGTGCAAAACCTCTATTTGTTAACTCTTGCAACTGAGCTTTTAATTCATTTAATTCTGTCGGAGCCATTTTGTATGAAGCTATAGATATCGGTGATGTTCTCGGTACTAATTCAATAGTAAATTTGACCTCTCTGATCAGTGGCAACCCCGGTAACTCTTCTAGAAACACATCCAGATACTCACAGACTACTGGTATGATTCAATCATTGATTCAGACACTTTTGTATCCAGTACATAAGCAAGATAAGCTTCGCAACCTTTCCTCACATATTTTTGAGCTAACATCGTTGATATCAGAACAGGCAATCCACTCGACTCATCTGATTCAATTCGAATGATTTCACTATTTTGACATTTCAATTCAATAGTCTTCCGTCTACAATTCACAACAGCATCATGCAGAGTCAACAAATCCATACCCAGAATCACATCAAATTCATCAAACGGTAGTAGCATCAAATTTGCCAGAAAATAGTAACCCCGATTCATCAAAGGACAACTTTTGGAAACTTTATCAACTAAAACATATTTGCCTAAGGGGTTCGACACTTTAATCACAAATTCGGTAGAATCAATAGGAAAACTCTTACTAGACACTAAATTCATACAAATATATGAATGAGTCGATTCAGGATCAATCAAAGGAATTATATCAGTGTCATAGAGAGAAAATGTATCAGTGATAACATCTGGTGGCGATGCATCTTCGCGAGCGCAAATAGCGTAAGCTCTAGCTGGTGCTCTAGCCTCGAATCTCACAGCGGAGTCCTTTGTCGTTCCTTTGCTACTAGCTATATTTCCCGTATTTCTAGGTGGCCTCCCTCTAGTAGCCGTGTTGCTCAGTCTTGCATTCTGAAATTTATCTTTCTCAACTAACTCAGGGCAATCTCGAATGAAATGATCTTGTGGGCCACATTTAAAACAACATCTATTATTCATCTAGCAATCTCCAAAATGTCATCGTCCACACTGTTGACACTCGGGTTTATTATTTCTCACACTACCCACACTTGACTCCGAAGTAGCTTGAGTTTTAGGACTTAAGTATTACTTTCCACGATCTCTATTTGGATACCCGATTGAAGCGTTCGAGCCTGTATACGAATCCTGTGATTTCTTTGATGAAGACTGATATGGTTTACTCATTGATCTCTTTCTCGAATCTCTAGCCTCGGAATCAGCCTTTCTCTTTTCTTTTCCAAGTTCCTCAGCTTTACAAGCGCTGTCAACTAGCACCACGAATTCTTTTAACTCTAAAATCCCAACTAGCAGTCTGATGTCTTCATTCAACCCATCTTCGAATAGTTTACACATAATTGCCTCAGTTGAAACACATTCCCTAGCATATTTTTTGAGTCTTACAAATTCTCTCTCGTACTGGGTTATAGACATTCGACCCTGTTTTAGCTCCAGAAACTCTTTACGCTTTTGGTCGATAAACTGCTGGCTGATGTATTTCTTTCTGAACTCAGCTTGAAAGAATTTCCACGTAACTCTTTCTCTCGGTACCACAGATATCAAAGTATTCCACCATTGATACGCAGCGTCTCTCAGAAGTGATACGGCATATTTCACACATTCAGCTGGTGTGTAAGAAAGTTCATCAAATACCCAAATTGTATTTTCAGGCCAAAACTCGGCTCTCTCAGGATCATCATCAACGGTAGCTCTAAACTCTTCGGCCCTATATTTTCAAATTTTATCAACTGGCAACTTATTCAATCGTAAAAGTTCCACACCTTGAGGAGCTACGGGAACCGATTGGGGATTAGGTGGGGGTGGAGGTTGGTCAACAGCTGGATTTGTTCGAACAAACTCTGTAAACAACTCATTCATCATCTGGAAGAAGGCTTATTTAGCCTCTCCTCCCTAGCTACCCGATACGGGTCTCAAATCAGATTGTGCTAATCCGTGAACGAAGGCTGGCCCATTACTTTAAACATCATCAGCTACAGCTCGATTGGGATCCATTTACTATACGAAAACATGATTTAAACTGTCAGGAGATATCACACTATCACAGGTTATATATGGCATGTATAGATAGATTCTAACATACACTACGTTAGTCTAAGAATCGACTAAACCATAGCTCTAATACCAATAAATGTAACACCCCTCACCCGTATTCAATGTCGAAATAGGGTTACTGAGCATTACCAGACTTATAATACAAATAAACATACACTTGTCATACATTTTTCCATTTCAAACATAAAATATTCACATTCATTCATAACGTCCCTAATACGAGCCTACGAGGCCCAAAACATACATTCAGGGTGGTTCGGGACTTAACCGATAACTCAGGAAATTTTTACAAAAGTTAGAAAACTTTTCAAACTACATGGGACACACGCCCGTGTCACAGGCCGTGTGGACATTCGAAATGGGATCACATGGCCGTGTCACAGCCCGTGTCCAACCCCATGTAACTCTCTGATTTGGGTCACACGGCCAACCACACGCCCGTGTGCCCTTTCAAAATGGCCTCACATGCCCGTGTGCCAGGCCGTGTGCTAGGCCGTGCCAAACCTGTAGGGTATACTGACTTATGCCACATGGCCAAGTCACACGCCCGTGTGCTGGGCCATGTGGAGCATACTGACTTGATTTCTAATTCAACACCAAGGGATGCACGGCTGTGTAACTTGACCGTATGTCACACACGGTTGAGACACACGCCCGTGTCTCTGCCCGTGTGGACAAAAATAGGCTATTTACCAAGCCATTTTGCCACCCAAATATGCATATACCAACACCAATCCAAATGGCACACAACAAGGCATAAATAGGCATTCAAACCAATCTTAACCAAACCTAATTCATGCAAATTTTACACCATTATCTACAATACACACAAGTATATTAAAAGGCTATTCCATTCATGCCAAATTCTAAATTTTCACTTCCCCTAAATGGTTGCTTTCCATTATGCATCAATTTACCTAATTCACAAGCAAACCAATCTAAAATATCAACCATTCACCACAAGCATTTACACATCCATCATCAAGCACATAACAAGAGCCATTTGCATATATATACATGAGCAAAACATGCCAAATATAAGCCAAATCACATGGCTAAAATCATAACACACCCATCATCATTTACAAACAAACTTAAATATTTAAATCCATTACCAAATATATAGATTCAAAAGTACCAAAGTGATAGTTGGATAGTGTGATGAGGTCTCCGACGATTCCTGAATTTGAGCTAGATTTGATTTCACTAAAAAACACGGAAAATAAACAATGTGAGCTATAAAGCTTAGTAAGTTTGTATAGCATAAAACTCAACTTACCATATATGCACAATTTAAACAATTTAAACATAACATAACATATCTCATAATGATTCACAAACCTACCACATTTTTATTCACTAAGTTAGTTATGAATTTCATAAATTTCCACATTTCAAAGCTTGTACAGTTCATGTACATACCTGTACAATCTCGTACCAGATTCATACTCAACCACATCTTTGATATACCCGTTGAACCATTCGGAACACTATCAGATACTCAGGAATCTCGCACCTTAAGTGCCACATACGTAGGCAAAGCTATCTCAATCCCGTATCACATATAATGCTCACTCTCGAGCTATCAAAAGGTCTGCTCACACAAGCTGACGGTCATGACGAAGCTACACGGTGCTGCTCACACAAGCTGACCAGTATTCACAACACATGCCGGATAACTCAGCCACCGCTAGGACGTACAAACTAGCACCCAAATCACATAACCCCTAATGACATGCCATTCATATCCTAATCTATTCCTAAGGTTCAACCGGATTTCATTTTGGTATGTTTGATGAACATGTATTTTGGCCATTTTAGTTGGCTTATGATGATGAGTTTGTTAATGTTTATAAATGTGCAAATGGTTCTATTTTGAGTTTGGTAATTGACCTATATTTTGTGATTGAGGTTGAATTTATAATGCTTAATGATATTAGGTAATTTGATTTCTAAAAGGATTGATAATTTGGGAAGTTATGCGCTTGTGAATTAGTGAATGATAATGCATGTTTGGAATGGATTAGTAAATTGAATTGTATATGTGAATTAGGTATGTAATTAGATGGAAAATTGTGACATATTTGTGACTTGTATGGTATGATTTGAATATTGGTTGATGATATTTGGCTGTTTATTTATGTCCTGAAATGGAACTATTTAAACTTGTATAGGTATGTGCAAAATGGGTGGCAAAATGGCTTGGTAAATAGCCTATTCTTGTCTACACGAGTAGAGACATAGGCGTGTGTCTCAGCCGTGTGTGACACATGGTCATGTTACACGACCGTGTGTCACCTGATGTTGAAATTGAAATCAAGTCAGTATACTCCACACGGCCTCACACATGGGCCTGTGACTTGGCCGTGTGGCATAAGTCAGTATACCCTACAGGTTTGGCACGGCCTAACACATGGCCTGGCACACGGGCGTGTGAGGCCACTTTGAAGTGCACACGGGCTAGACACACGGGCGTGTGGTTGGCCGTGTGACCCAAGTTAGTAGGCTCACTTGTTTGGACACGGGGTAGGACATGGTCTGGGACATGGCCATGTGCTCCCATTTCAAATGTCCACACGGCCCGTGACACGGGCGTGTCTCACATGGCCAGGACGGACGGGTGTGTGTCCCCTATTTTGAGAAAAAAAATTTGAGTTTCTTAAAAATTTCTTGTGTTATCGGTTTATTCCCGACCACTCCCAAAGCATGTTTTGAGCCTCGTAGGCTTGTATTAGGGACAAATTGATTGAGAATGAATTATGAATGGTTGAATTGAGAAATTGTATGTTAAATTAATGTTTAATTATTTAGTAAGTCTGGTAATGCTTCGTAACCCTATTCCGGTGTTGAATACGAGTGAGGGGTGTTACATTTATTGGTATCAGAGCTACGATTTAGTCGATTCTAGGACTAACGTAACGTGTGTGTGAGTTTAGCTATACATGCCATATATATAACCTGTGATAGTGTGATGAATCCTGACATTATAAACTATGTTTTCATATAGTAATAGATCCCGAACGAGCTGTAGCAGATGATGTTGAGAGTAATGCGCCAGCTCCTGCTCAAGGGACAGCGCCTTCTAAATCTAAACCCGTGTCGAGTAGTCATGGAGGTGAGGCTAAAGAAGCCTTTTTTTCCAAATGATGAACGAGTGGTTCACTCAATATTTTCGTACAAATCCGGCTGCTCAACAACCTCCACCTCTGCCAATTCTTCAACCTGTAACAGTCTGGTTTAGACCCTAGTCGAAATAGTTATTTTGGACCACAAATTTGAGTTAGAAAAATATTTTAATATTATTTTCTATGTTTATCATATGTGAATTGATATGTAAGAAAGTTTTAGGAATTAATTTTGTTGTTTGTGTGCTTAATTTGAGAAAAGGACTAAATCGCGTAAAATGTAAAAGTAGCCTTCTATTTGATTAAGTGCCTAATTGATGTGTCTTTCTAAATGTGAGGCCCTTATGTTGTAATTTGGCCATTAGAACTTTGGATGGACAGTTATGGGCTTAGTTTATATTGTTTACTTATTAAATTTCAAAGGTTAATTTAGTAAATAATATATTAACATGTAATAAATAAAACAAATGAAAAGTGTTAGTGGATTGTTTATCCATCCACCACCGAATATTGAAAGAAAAAGAAGGGTTTAAAGCTTTGTGATATTCGGCCCTTGGTTATCTTGATTGAGGTATGTTTTTGACTCGTTTTTGATAATTTCTACGTTTTTGTAATCGTTGCTTCGAGTACTACAAAACCCATGCCTTAATTTTGGAATTTGATGATAATTTTAAAAAGTGCCATTGATGAAAGCTTGAGTTTTGTGATGTTAGTTGATGAAATATGATATATATGTGTTAGATTAACATGTTTTGTCTTTGGATTTTTGGTGAATTTGAGTAAATTGGACTAAATTGTGAAAATAATATTTTGAAGGACTAAAGGGTTTACCAGCTGTAATTTTGTCGATGTTAGCTCAAAAATATGTGAAAAAGGGATGCAACGCATATTTTGCATATGTACTTGATACAAAAGTGTCAGAATCAAAGATTGAATCAGTACCAGTTGTTTGCGAGAATCCAGATGTGTTTCCAAAAGAGTTATCGGGTTTGCCACTAATCAGAGAGGTTGAATTTGCTATTGATTTAGTACCGGGAACTTCACCGATATCGATAGCTCCGTAAAAAATGGCTCCGACAGAGTTAAAAGAGTTGAAAGTTCAATTGCAAGAATTAATTGATAGAGGATTCTCACGACCGAGTTTCTCGCCCTGGGGTGCACCAATGTTGTTTGTAAAAAAAAGGATGGTTCTATGAGAATGTGTATAGACTATCGACAGCTCAACAAAGTGACAATCAAGAATAAAAATCCTCTACCAAGAATTGATGATTTGTTTGATCAGTTAAAAGGAGCTACAGTGTTTTCTAAGACTGATTTAAGATCCGCTATTATCGATTCTTGAGTTAAAGATCTTTGATGTGCCAAGAAAAAGCGTTCGAGAATGAGGTATGGACATTATGAATTCCTTGTTATGCCTTTTGGATTAACTAACGCTCCTACTATCTTTATGGATTTGATGAATCAAATTTTCAGACCGTATTTAGACAGATTCGTTGTTGTATTTATTGCTGATATTCTGATTTATTCTCGAGATGAATTCGAGCATGCCGAGCATTTGAAAATAGTGTTTCAGACTTTGAGAGATAAGAAATTATTTGCAAAGTTCAGTAAATGTGAGTTTTGGCTCTGAGAGGTTGGATTTCTTTGACATATCGTTTCAGCCGGAGGTATTAGAGTTGACCAAAGCAAGATTTCTGTAATTATAGATTGGAAACCTCCGAGAAATGTATCTGACGTCTGAAGTATTCTGGGACTAGCTGGTTATTATCGACATTTTTTGAAAGGATTCTCTATGATTGCAACACCTTTGACTTGATTACTTCAGAAAGAAGTAAAGTTTGAATGGTCTGAGAAGTGTCAAAAAAGTTTCGAACAGTTGAAAGCATTATTAACAGAGGCACTAGTGTAAGTACAGCCTGAGTAGGGTAAAGAATTTGTAATTTTTAGTGATGCGTCGTTGAACGGTCTGGGTTGTGTATTGATGCAAGAAGGAAAAGTAATAGCTTATGGTTCTAGACAGTTGAAGCCGCATGAAAAGAATTATTTGAAGCACGATTTAGAGTTGGCCGTGATTGTTTTTGCATTAAAGATTAGGCGACATCACTTGTTTGGTGAGAAATGCCACATTTATATAGATCACAAGAGCTTAAAATATTTAATGACTCAGAAAGACTTGAATACGCGACAATGAAGATTGCTTGAATTACTGAAAGATTATAAGCTAGTAATTAATTATCACCACAGGAAAGCGAACGTAGTTGCTGATGCTTTGAGCAGAAAGTCCTTATTTGCTTTGTGTGTGATGAATACACAGTTAGCTTTGTTTGATGACAGTTCAATTGTAGCTTAGTTGAAAGTGAGTTCGTTATTCCTTCAGCAAATTAGTAAAGCCCAGAAATGTGATAAAGAATTGCAAGTTAAACGAGTTCAGTGTGAGTCGACTTCTAATTCAGAGTTCCAAATCAGATCTGATAATTGTTTGATGTTCTGAGGTAGAATTTGTGTACCGAGAAATCCCGAGCTTATTTAGAAAATTTTAAACGAAGTACATAGAGGTTGTTTAGCCGTACATCCGTGAAGCACTAAAATATATAACGGCTTGAAACAGTTATATTGGTGGTCAGGTATGAAACGAGACATTTCAGAGTTTGTATCGAGATGTTTAGTTTGTTAACAAGTGAAAGCCGAGCATCAAGTGCCTTTGGGTTTGCTTCAGCCTGTGATGATACCGGAGTGGAAATGCGATAGAGTGACGATGTATTTCGTATCGGGATTACCCCTATCTCCGAAGTAGAAAGATGCAATTTGGCTTGTCGTTGATTGACTGACGAAATCTGCACATTTCATTCCAGTACGTATAGACTATTCACTTGATAAATTGGCTGAATTGTACATATCTGAGATTGTGAGATTGCACGGTGTACCAGTTTCTATTATTTCATATAGAGATCCGAGGTTTACGTCGCGGTTTTGGAAGAAATTGCAAGAAGCTCTGCAGTGTGAAGTTGAATTTTAGTCTGACTTTTCATCCACAAGCCGACGATCGATCGAGTGAGTAATTCAGTATCGAAGATATGCTCATTGTTGTGTTTTTAATTCAAGGCAAGCGGGAGAAATATTTGCCATTGGTTGAATTTGCGTATAACAATAGCTTCCAATCGAGTATAAAGATGGCACTGTACGAAGCTTTGTATGGTTGCAAATGCCGAACTCCATTGTATTGGTCCGAACTTAGCGAGAAACAGATTCACGGGATTGATTTGGTTAGAGAAACCGAAGAGAAAGTGGAAATAATTCGTGACTGTTTGAAAGCGGCTTCAAATTGTCAGAAGTCGTATGCAAATTTAAAACGAAAAAATATTGAATATCAGATCGGTGAAAAAGTATTCTTGAAAGTATCTCCGTGGAAGAAAATACTTCGTTTCAGTTGCAAAGGCAAATTGAGTCTGCGATTCATTAGGCCGTATGAGATTATTGAACGAATATGGCTAGTGGCATATCGGTTAGCCCTACCATCAAAGTTAGAAAAGATCCACAATGTGTTTCATGTGTCGATGTTGTGATGATATAGATCTGATCTATCTCATATGATTACTCCGTCAGAGATCGAAATTCAACCCGATATGACATACAATGAAGAACCGATCAGAATTCTAACTCGAGAAGTCAAAGAATTGAGAAATAAATGCATAGCTTTAGTAAAAGTCTTATGGCAACGTCACGGTATTGAAGAGACTACATGGGAGCCCAAGAAAGCTATGAGAAAATAGTACCCTAACTTTTTCACTGGTAAGATTTTCGGGGACGAAAATCCCTAAGGGGGGAGAGTTGTAACAACCCGTTTTTGGTCAAAACAAAATAGTAGTTTTGGAACCACAAATCTAAAGTCAAAATATTTATTTTATTATATTTTTAATGGTTAGAGCATGATAGCATGTATGTTTGAAAAATTCGTGAAGTAATTTTATCGTTTAGATAGTTAATTTGATAAAAAGGACTAAATCGCTAAAGTGTAAAACTTGTGTGCTATTAGTTAAATGTGTCTAATAGCTATGGTTTATTAAATTAAAGGTCCTTATGTTGTAATTAGACTATTAATAGCATGAGTGGACAAATATGGACACATTATTAGGTGTTTTAAATGGTTTATTAGTAAAGTTAATTTGGTAATTTGGTTAATAACATAAAATAAATGAAACAAACAAAGAATTAAAGGCTATCATCTTTATCCTAGCTGAATGAAGCATGGGGAAAAGCCATTTTAGGGCTTGAAAGTAGTCAGTCACTTTGGAGCTTAATTGTAAGTCCATTTTTGCTCGGTTTTTAATGATTTCTATGTTTTCATGATCGTTGCAACTAGTACTAGCTAGCCCAGAGACTATTTTGCAAAAAATGTTAAAGATTTTGAGAGTTTCCATTTATGGAAATATGTGTTCTTTGATGTTTGATGATGAAATATGAATATCTTTTATGAATTATATAAGTTTTGTTAAGTGATTTTTAGTTAAAATGCAAAATAGGGATTAAATTGAGAAATGTTGAAACTTTGTGGTTAAAAGGTGAAATAAATGAAAAATATGGGCTGCTAGGGGCATAATAGTAATTCTGCTAGCATGGGTTTAATTGGAATTTCATTAATTTGTGAATTCATGAAATAAGGACTTAATTGTAAAAATGTGAAAGTTTAGGGGCAAATGTGTAAAATAGCCCTGATGTGTTCTTTGGATTGAATTGAATAAATAGAAGAATAAATAAGTTGATTTTGATTACTTATAGATCAAGAAAAGAGGAATTCGGACTTAGATTGGGGAAAAAGGAAAGTAATTGAATAGTCGGTCCGTTTCGTCATTTCCATAAACGAGGTAAGTTCGTATAATTGAATTTAAATGTGTATTTATTTAATTGATGGAAGGAATTGAGATTGTATTTATCTTATTAGTTAATTTGGAAATATTAAATTAAATTTACTATTAAATAAGACGAGTTGTTGAATAAGACCGTAGCTGGGCTATGGCAATCAGAAAATAAAACCATAACCAGGTTATGGCATGTGAATGTAAGACCACGGCAGGGCCATGGCAATGTATTTGTAAGACCATAGTTGGACTATGACATCAGAAAATCGATGTACTCGTACAGTAAGCATTTATAAGCCAGAGTGGTTTGGTAAGAGAATTGGTGAGAAATAGATACGTATCAGTATAGGTATGTACGAAAAACTGTTCAAGTAATGAGTTAGAAGAAGTTGAGGACTTATGAGTTACGATGTGGTTAAACTTTATGTTAACTCATTAATTGATGCTTTAAATGCTAAATATGTTATCTATTTTGTAATGCTAATGAATGATGAGATTATTTCATATTTACATACGAACTTACTAAGATTTATAGCTTACTTTGTTTATTTTTCTATGTTTTATAGTATTTTAAAGCTAGCTCGGATCTGAGGATCGTCAGGGACTTAATCACACTATCTGTAACGCCTCAAAAATCTAAGTATTTATCTTTGCATGTTTTTAACACAACTGTGTATTTGATTCAGTAGTTAAGTGATTTGGGTGTGTTTGGGAGTGTTTGAGAAGTCTTGGGTTAAAGCCTGGGCTTGTGCAAAATTTTTTTTGTTAGGGAATAAAACCCTTGCCTATAGTTAGTAGGCTTTTAAATTATTGTGGGTAAAGCATGATATAAAAAGCTTGCTAGTCTAGGGGGTAAGTGGCGTGTTACCTATGCAAGTGGACTGAGGTTCGAATCTTGGTGGGAGTAGTGGAGTATATATTTTGCTGTTGTGCTCTAGGAGGTGTTGTGGTTTGACTGAAACACTGGAGTGGTTGTGAGGAAATCAAATTGAGTGGTTGAGGGGAGGTGTGATCAGATGGAGAGGTTTGAGGAGGGATTTTAGGAGAAAATCAAGGGATGAAGGGAGAGGGAATGTTGTGCCGAATGTGGACTCTGGGCACTCAAAAATTCGGCCAATAGTGGTATGCCTCATTTTGTTTTTCCCTTTGGTGTTTTTCTCTTTTTGCTTCAGAGGCCGAATGTGGTAAGGAATTTTGGCATATTCTTCTGTCTCACATTTTTGCTATTTTGACAATTTTCTTTGGCTGAATATTGCCTCCCTCAAGTGCCTATTCTTGTTTCCTTTATCAAGTAGTTCTTCTAGTGGCCGAATATACCTTCTTTCCCTTTTCATTTTTTCCCTCTGCCGAAACCTCTTCTCCCCTAAACCGATTCTCTTCTTTCTCTCCCTCAAGTGTTGTGATGTCAATTTCCAGTTCTGATCACTGCCGAAACCATTCTTTCCCCATTTACCGATTGACTTTGCTCCTTTTTTTCGGTAAGTGAGTTTGGCACTTGAAGTTTCTGCTTTTGAGATTACTAAAGTTTAGTTTGTTTAACTATTTTTGGACAGCTTTTAAATCGAGGGTGAAGGGCTGTGCTAGTGCCGAATCCTTTCACTATTTGGTTCTCTTGCTCTCTTTCGGTAAGTTCTATAAACGAATCATTATTCCCTTTCTTCTTCCGCCTTAAGTGATAACTGATAGCAAGTGTATGGAAGTTAAGGAAGGATTCAGGGAACTCCTAATCAATCGCTAGAGACTAAGATTCGTGGGAATCACAGTGGTTCGATTGAAGGTAACGCTACGCTATGATTGGATTGTTGATTTTGGGTTTCTTGTTAACCGTAAAGTAGGACTGATGGTGGTGTTTGATTGACCAAATGTAGGTTAGTGAGTGCTTGAGCGACTGTTCGTGACGAATCGAAACCAGGTGTGTAAGCACTGCCAAAATCGTAAACTGGCAAAAGCCGAAAAAAGTATGACAATTGACGCTACACGAGCATGCGTTCGCTCGTGTGGTAAATCGACTGCATAAACCGTGGGCGTTAGACTGTTGAGGCCACCATGAGCGATTTCGTGGTCTTAGGTCGTTTTGGGCCATGTTGGGCCGAAATGGGCCGTGTGGGCCCCACACGAGTAAACCACACGAACGTATGGAGAAAATTGGGCCAAACTGTGTAATTATCATGACTGAGGCCAATTCTGGGCTATGTGGGCCACACGGCCTTGTAGGCCCACATGGGCCCGCATTATGGGCTTTGGGCTCATTTTCACTGATTTACTGTAAAGGTTGCACGGGTCGCCCAAGACGACTGTGGACCTACTGATGGGTCGATAAGTATAACTAGACCCCAAAATGATATAAAATGACTGTTATACCCCTATGTTGTAAAATGACTGTATGCTATGCTATGTATGACTTATATGAGCATGCCACGATATATATGTTGCATACATGTATGATATATTGCATGGGGATGGGATAATTATGATTCGAGGAAATGTATTGTACTGGCAGCTCTGCTACAAATACTGCTTAGTGCCACAACTAGTGTTAATTTTTTGAGTGTAGGGATGGGTGGGTGATTTTATCCCCACATGGAGTGTTGGGCTTGACGGAGTGGAGTGTAGAGGCTAGATGGGTAGGATTTTTTATTGCATGCCTAATCCGTTATTGTCACTGTTATGGGCTAAGGCCCACACTGAAACTAATACTGTAATGGGCTAAGGCCTAATTGAACTGAACAAAACTTAACTGTTATTGATTCGGGCTTAGGCCCAGACTGTACTTGCCTATAGCATGATTGGCATTTTGCTTATATGGGGTTACACAGTGAGTTTTCGTAAACTCACCCTCTGTTTATCTGTACAGGTAATCTCCAGTCTTAGGCGGATCGGTGCTGTGAGGGATTCGGAGGTGGCCACACAACCGCACCTGTTTTTATATTTGAGTTTTATTTCCAATAATTTGAATTTGGGTATTTGTTTTGTAATAAGGCCTCTTTAAATTTTAACTTAATTTGGGGGATTTTATTTATTTCAATTCACATCTGAGTAGTAGTAGGACGCGGCTTTTTTTCAAAAGATAATTGTTCTCCAAAACACCAAGTTTCGTAACATACTATAAAATCTTCCGCATCAAACATGGTTTTAAAGTTTAGTAACAAACTTATATGATCAATGTTTTTTCTAAAAACAACTTGAGTTTTAAAAGAACAAGATTTCCTAGATTTCTGTTAAGACTCATAAACTAGATTTAATAATAGAATGGATTTTCCAAAGAAACTATGTTTTCAAAAAAAACACTTCAATGTGATACCGCCAGATTTGGCCATAACATCCAAGCCGGGTTTGGGGTGTTACATTTAGTAGTATCAGAGCCTGGTTGCAAAACTCGGCTGTGGTTTTTAGGTTTTTCTAAAATTTGGAATTTTCAAAAAGAACTGTTCTAAACGTTTTGGAAGTATTTTGAAATATTTTACTGAATGTGTGGTACACCGAGTCTCCGGCGCCGATCCTGTAAGTCTTCTGAAACTGTTGTTTGTTTTATACTGAAATGCTATAAATAGGAAATACTGAGACTACTGTAGGTAGAAGACAAGATCTTGAAATACTCTAGTTATGTGAATCAAGATCAGAGAAAGACTACGATCTACGAAAACGAACTCTGAATTACTGATAATGATTTGCCTAAAACTTTGCTAATAAATAACTGAAACTGTAAACTGATCTGCATAAAACTATTAATTCAGATAATACACAAATAGATAATGAGCACCAGAGGTACTCGTGGAAGGGGTACAAGAGGCCGTGGAGGAGGCCGTAGAGGTGCTCAGGCTGGGTCTTCATCGTCGGGCCACATGCCTAATGCTGAAGCTAGTGAGGCACCGGCTTCACCTGTGACTGAGACTGGGTTCCACGATCGAGCGGCTGGGGACGATGCATTGTCCCAAGCTATGTTGCAAATTCTAGAGAGGGTCGATGGGCCCAATACTGGTACTATGGGCCGTGGGTGTATCACAGAACGACTATGCTCTAGTGGGGCTGAGATTTTTAGGGGTATTGCTGGAGTTGCCCCTTGTGTGGATGAATATTAGATTGAGGCCCTAGAGAGGATCATGAATGACCTCGACTGTACCCCTGAACAGAAACTAAAAGGCGCAGTGTCATTGCTGCGAGATGAAGCCTATCAGTGGTGACTTACAGTTAAAGAGGGTACTAAGGCTGACCGATTGACATGGGAATTCTTCAATACTGCTTTCCAAGGGAAGTATGTGGACGCTAGTTATGTGGATGGTCGGAGGAGGGAGTTTCTAAATTTGACTCAGGGGGATAAATCAGTGGCTGAATATGAAGCTGAATTTTTGTGATTAAGCCGATATGCACGTGGGATGGTGGCAACTGACTATGAGCGGTGTGTTCGTTTCGAGGACGGCCTGAGGGATAGTCTGAGAGTTTTGATAGCTCCACAGAGGGAGCGAGATTTTTCCACACTGGTGGAAAAGGCAAAGATCGCCAAGGAAGTGAATTGTACGGAGCGTCAGAACAGAGAAAAGGGTAGGAATAAGAGGGATTCAGAGCCCTCAAGTTCCGTTTAGAGGCCGAAGCAAAAGGCCAGAGTGGAAGGGCTGGTCAGAGTTGGGGCCCCTAATGCACCTACTGGACCGCAGCCATGTGTTGACTGTGGTAGACGCCATTAGGGCGAGTGCTGGAAAAGGATTGGGGCATGTTTGAGATGTGGATCATTAGAGCACCGTATTAGAGATTGCCCACGGAGGCCCAAACAGATGCGAGTTACAGGTCAGGGAACTGTTCAGCTGCCGAGAGGTGAGCAGCAGCCACCGAGAGGCCGTGGTCAGGCCAGAGAGGGAAATGGTATGGGCCATGGTCGTGAAGCACTGGGTGAATGTGTTGGTCATGCTGAGACGAGGCAGCCAGCTCTGGTTTATGCTGCACGTCACCGAGAGGACGGAGACGCCCCAGATGTTATTACTAGTACGTTCTTTATCTATAATGTACCTTATACTGCAGTGATTGATGTTGGGTCTACGCATTCGTATATATCATGCTTGGTGTCTGAGACTCTAGGTTTAATGGTTGAAACCACTGTGAGTGAGGTTACTGTGTTGACTCCTTTAGGGCAGTCAGTTAAGGTAAACAAATTGTTCAGAGATGTACCTTTGGAGGTTCAAGGAACCATCTTTTTGGCAGATTTAATGGAACTTCCATTTGGAGAATTTGACTTAACACTGGGCATGGATTGGCTGGTTAAGCATCAAGTGAATTTGGATTGTACTACTAAATGGGTGGTACCAAAAACTGTGGAGGGTGATGAGGTGGTAGTAATAGGGGAGCGTCAGAGTTATTTGTTAAATGTAATTTCTGCCCTGAAGGCCGAGAGGTTGGTTCGTAAGGGTTGTGAGGCGTATATAGCCTACATCGATGTTTTTGATTCTGAGGTTTCGTCCGTTAAAGACATCAGGACAGTCAAAGATTTTCTGGATGTTTTTCATATGAACTACCTGGACTACTTCAAAACTGTGAAGTTGAATTTGGGATTAAGCTCTTACCGAGTATAGCTCTGGTGTCCATCGCTCCCTATAGAATGGCACCGAAGGAGCAAGTGGAGCTTAAGACTCAGATCTATTTTGATCAGGTAAATTTCGAGGCCGAAATTTTCTCTTAGGGGGGTAGAGTTGTAAAGCCCCAAAAATCTAAGTATTTATCTTTGCATGTTTTTAACACAACTGTGTATTTGATTCAGTGGTTAAGTGATTTGGGTGTGTTTGGGACTGTCTGAGAAGTCCTGGGTTCAAGCCTGGGCTTGTGCAAAAAAATTGTTTTTAGGGAATAAAACCCTTGCCTATAGTTAGTAGGCTTTTAAATTATTGTGGGTAAATCATGATATAAAAAGCCTGCTGGTCTAGGGGGTAAGTGGCGTGTTACCTATGCCAGTGGACTGTGGTTCGAATCTTGGTGGGAGCAGTGGAGTATATATTTTGCTACTGTGCTGTGGGAGGTGTTGTGGTTTGACTGAAACACTGGAGTGGT
The DNA here is from genome assembly GCA_025698515.1 of Gossypium sturtianum. NCBI lineage: Eukaryota > Viridiplantae > Streptophyta > Magnoliopsida > Malvales > Malvaceae > Gossypium > Gossypium sturtianum. The sequence goes on from CM046944.1 coordinate 85,401,944, forward strand.
TGTGAGGAATTCAAATTGAGTTGTTGATGGGAGGTGTTGTAACGCCCTGAATTTTGGGCCTAGAAGAAATGGGCTTCGCGTGCCGTAGGAATAGAATTTAGTTGTGCATGTGAATAACATAAAAGTATGTCTGCTTTGGTGGTTAGGGTCCTGAGAAGTATTGGAGAAGTCTTGGGTTCAAACCTGGGCTTTAGAAAAATTTTGGTTTTAGGTGAATAAAACCCTGTATGTAAGTGAGTAGGCTTTAAGAACATTGTTGGGGAAATCATGACACAAGAAGGGTTGGTGATCCAGTGGTAGTGGCGTCATTATGGTGGCAATGGGATCTTGAGTTCGAATTGCATGGGATGCAAAGGGATTTTATTTTATTTCGATGAGGTGAGAGAGGTAAAGTTGGATTAAAACTCTCCTGGGGTGGTTGTTGACTTGGTCTTGGATGAAGTTGTTGGGGAGTTCGAATTATTTGTGATGGATTTATGGAGTGACTTTAGGAGGGTTTGGAGGGATTTGGATAAGGGGGTTGTTGGTTGAGGATTTTGGGGAGAAAAAGAAGGAATTTGGTGTGTAATGGGTGTATTGTGCCGAATTTGAGTGGGGACTAAAAAGAATTTATGGATTGGGAGTTTTAGTGCACTATTTTGGGTTGGGGTAATTGTCCATTTTGGGAATTTTCCTTTACTGCCGAATATATCATTCTCTTTTCCCAATCTTCTTTTTCGGTTTTGGTCTGTCAATCTTCTTCTTCCCTTCTTGCCGAACCTTTTATGTTTCTCTCATCTCACCATTTTGTCTTTTGGCTCTTAGTTAATGATTTTCTTTATCGATTGTTTCGATCTCTCCTTCCCTCCAGTGCCTTGATTATGTTACCGATTTCTATTTTCTTATTCTTTGATCAGTTCCAGTTTGGGAGTGGCTTTAGCAAATAGTGAGTTGCTAGATTTCTTCTTGTTTTTCTATTCCTTCGATATGTCCAAACTCCCTTCTTAAACGTATGCTCTTTTCTTTTATGTTCTCTGTTGGCCGATTCTCTTTCCCTCCTTATGCTTGGTAGTGCCTTCGGTGCATAAGATTCCACGAGGAGTGCAAACCGTTCGCTCATCTCGCGATTAAAGTTAATTGTCAAAGAAGAGTGTGATCAACTCTAGACTGTGATCTAAGGGAAATAAACCGATTAGCGATCAGTCAAGGATTCGGAGAGCGTGGATCTTAGCTATTTTTGCGATTAGGTGTGTGTATTTGTGTGTGGTATTCGATGATCGGCTGAAAAGCCGAAAGTATGTGTTGTTTACACTACTATGACTGTAGATCGGCAAAATACCAAAAAGCCAGAAATATGGCGTATGATGCCATACGAGCGTGCGATCGTACGTGTGGTGAACTGAGCCCACGAACATGGGCGTTAGTCTGTAGAGGCCACCACGAGCGCTCTCGTGGTCTTGGGCTGTTCTGGGCCTTGTTGGGTCAAAATGGGCTGTGTGGGCCCAGTGGGCTTGTGGGCCCACACGGATAAAATGTATGTGATGTGGTAAGTGTTATTTGGACTGTGACGTTTGCATAACTGTGGCTGTTTCTGGGCTAAATGGGCCACACGAGTGTGTGAGCCCACTTGGGCCGAGTAATGGACCTTAGGCCCATTTACACACTGTTGTGACTGTTTAGGTTATTTAAGTCACTCGAGGCGACGGTGGACCTTCTGTTGGGTTGCTGAGACCCCGGTTTGCAAAATTACCGAAATACCCCTAATTTGCAAAATTACCGAAATACCCCCGATTTGTAAAATTTCTGACATACTGCCGATTTGCAAAATTACCGAAATACCCCTAATTTTCAAAATTACCGAAATACCCCCAATTTGCAAAATTACCGAAATACCCCCATAGGGTAAAATGACCGTAATACCCCCATAAGATAATATGACCGTAATGCCCATGGAGGGTAAATGACTATTTTTCCCTTGTGGGTAAATGACTAACTTAGACTATGAATTTGACTGATTTGACTGTGATCGTATGACTGTGTTTTAACTGACTTGACTGTGGTCGTGTGACTGATATGCTTTTCATATATGTTTAAATGACTTTATTGAGCATGGCCATTTTTCATACACGTGTAATGATTGAGCATGACATACATGACATATTGCATGGGGTTGGGACATTGATACGGAGGAAGTTCTGATAGGGTCGCACGGGTTGCATGAGACGACTGTGGATCCAGTATTGATCTGTTATGGTCACACGAGTCGCATGAGACGACTGTGGACCGACGGATGGCTTAAAGTCGCGTAATCTGATTATGGCTCTGTGCCAACCTAAATATGGCTCTATGCCATCTTGATTATGGCTTTGTGCCAATCGTATTTACCCGTGGCTATGTGCCTAACATATATATTGATGACTATGTGTCGATCATAATTACCCGCGGCTATATGTCAATTATATTACCGTCACTAATGGCTATGTGCCAAACTTATTACAGTTACCGATAGCTTTGTGCCATCCTGATTATGGCTCTGTGCCATCCTGATTATGGTTTATAACCATTCTGTTTATGGCTTTTAGTAGTTCTGTCAACGGCGCCGAGCCGTTCTGTTGACTTAGTGCCGCAACCGGTGCTAAGCTTGTTGTGTTGGCTGGGTGGGTCGATTTTATCCCCACGTAAGTGTAGGATTGGTACGGGTGGTGTGTTGGATGGATCTGGGTGGGATGCATCCTCCTACTGTTGCATATCTGTTTATGAGATCTGTCACTGTACTGGGCTTAGGCCCACATGTTCTGTTATTGGTTTGGGTTAGGCCCAATTGATTCTGTTATGGGCTGTGACCCAAATGATTTTGTAGTGGGCTTTGGCTCACGTATGCTCTGAACTGGACTGTACTGTTACTGTTAAAGGGCTTTGGCCCAAACTATTTCAGTTTTTGTTTCTGTATACTGACTGTTACTCTAGTAAGGGGATTACACACTGAGTTTTCATAAACTCACCCCGTTTTTGACTGTGCAGGTAATCCCCTACGTTAGGAGGATCGGTACTGCGAGGGACTCAGAAGTGACCACACGACTGCTGATGTTATGCTTTGGACTTTATATATGTTTAAAATTCTGTTATGGTTTTTAATTTCTGTAATAAGGCCTCTCTGGATTTAATTCTGAATTTGAGATTTTGTTACGTTTTATATGTGTTAGACGTAGACGAGTTTCCAACCCAATTACTGTTTTTAAAAAAAGATACGTTTTAAACTTTTTTACCTTAAATTAGCTTCTGCAACTAAAAGAGACTTTTAACAAAGTTAATAACGTTTTTAAAAGTGATTACCTTTTCAATGAACCACGTTTTGAAATTGAACGAACACAAACTGAGACTTTAGTTTGTAAGTATTAAGGAGGGTTTTCAATGAAAACATGGTTTTCGAAAAACACTTCAATGTGACACAACAAATTCGAGCCTAAATTCTAGGCCGGGTTTGGGGTGTTACAGGTGTGATCAGATGGAGAGGGTTGAGGAGGGATTTTAGGAGAAAATCAAGGGATGAGGGGAGAGGGAATGTGATCATTGTATTTTAGAGTTTTAAATTTATAATGATCGATCCTGGAACTAACTATAACAACGATTGAGGCAAGTGCACCTATCGAACAGTAGTATAGCTTAGGCAAGACCGGATTGTCGAACCCAAAGGAACTAAAAGTACTAATACTAACTTTCTTTCTATTATTTAGCCTAAAATAAGTGAAGTTGTTTATTAATCTAAATTAACTAATTACTAAGCTAAAGAAGCAAAGAGAAAAAGAATGAATTGGGGAAATACTTGGGAAAAACTCAGTTGATTAAGACGATACCCTTAGGAAGAATCCACCTAGACTTCACTTGTTATCTAACACTGAACCAGACGATTTATTCACTTGACTTCATCCGTAGGACTCCTTAATTTATATTAAACCCTCTCTCGAGGTGAATAACTTCTAACCCTAGGTTGATTAATTGAAATCTCTTTCTAATTAAAACCTTTAGAATAGCAATAAATCGATCTATGGACTCCCATATTAGGTTTCAGCCTAATCCGGCAAAATCTCGTCACCCTATCTCTTGGCGCACGATCAACTCCGCTTAATTATGCTAGATCTACTCTTAAGCAGGGACTTTTGCTCCACCACCTAAGCACATTCAACTTGAATTAATATCCGCGAAATATCAACACAAGAATTAAGCACACATAATCAAGAACAAATCAAGTATTTGTCATATAGTTCAGAAAACAATAACATGATTCATCTAGGTTTCATCCCCCTTCAGGTATCTGAAGGGTTTAGTTCATAATAATAAAGAAAAACATCTCAGAAGAAAAGATAAAACAAAACATAAGAAATCCCTAAAACTCTCTAAAGGAATTGAAGGAGAGATCTTCCGTCTTGAGTAGAATTCCGGCTTCTGGGGATGGATCAACTGGCTATCCCTTGAGAGTTTCCCACAAATCTGACCTCTTCGGCTCGGCTCCTTGGCCTAGCTAACCGCCACTAAATGATAGCTTTGGGCTCCCCTCGACAGAGGGTTTCTGTCGAACTCCCCTTATAAGTTGCCCTCTAGGGTGTTTATATAGGCTTTGAGATGCCTTACTTGGCCTCCAAGTATCCTAATCTGAGTGAAGTTCCTATTTGGGTGTTTAATTAGACTTTGGCATGTGTTTCTTTGCCTCCAAGTATCCAAATCCGAGTAAAACTCCTCTTGGCCGCGACAGGGGCACGGCCACGGCACATGCCCGTGTGAATCGTGGCCAGGCCGTGTTGGGTCGACTAATGAGGCACGACCGTGTGGTCTTGGGCTCAGGCCGTGTTTGAGATTATTAAGGAGGCATGGCCGTGTGGTCTTGGGTCCAGGCCGTGTCGATTTCATGATGTGGCCCATTTTGGTCCGTTTTGAGCCCGTTTCTCGTTCTTTTTATTCGTGGGTGCTTTCCTGAGTATAAGACATGAAAAGAAAGGATTAAGAGCACCTTTTTACATAAATCAAGGGATAAATCATCCAAAAGTATGCTAAATATGGGATTAAAATATGTTACTATTTCGGTTTATCAAATACCCCCACACTTAAGCTTTTGCTTGTCCTCAAGCAAAATTCTCAACTTACAATTAAAACGAACTTTCTATAATTTATAATTCCTATCAACAATCTTTCATCATAATTCATAGATAATTTATACATGGATAAGTCAATTCAAAGAGTCCTAAGGATTCAAACAATTTAAGTCATAGATTTGTAGCTCGAAAATATAGGCGTCTCCCCTTATCTAAATAATTACCTTTAATTCAAAACTGACAAGGATTGACATCCTCACAAAAGATTCACTCAAATCACTCAAAGTGTTTAAGGTTCAAAATTTAGGCACTCAAAAGTCGAACATGAAAAGTTAATCCCATAGGTTTGCCTGAAAATCAAGTCTCCACCACTGTAATATGAGATGATAGACAAATCAAAAGGTCTTTCTCAGGGTTGTAACGGGGCTAGGGTTAAGGTGTGGATAGAGGCTGAATTAGAAGGTTAGAATCGAGATTGAATTGATAAATTACCTAACTAGAAACAATAAATTGAATAATTACATAGTGAATTGAAACCTTAACAATATGAGCTTCTTCTTCAATAAATAGACTTTAACTGTATAAGCTCGCCTTTCATCGTACTAATACTGAATATACTTTGATTTTTTTTATATATAATACATCTATTCATATAATAAGATGAAATAATTAGGTAGCTTAATCAAATCAAATCTCGATATAAGGGAAGTCGAAAAAGAATGGTGATAACAAATACAAAGGGTTTTGGGTTAATATTAGTGGTTATGTCAATAAGAAGGGTTGTCAGGATTAAAAGGGGTTCACTAGGGGTTAATTGTGAAGGTAGGCTTTTAATGGAGTTAGTGGGTTAAAACCTAGGTGCCTTAATCATCTCTGTATATCAAATCATATGTGTGGTCTCGATATGTATAAACGAGGCAAGTTCTAGAATAACAAATCAAAGTTGACATACTCATAATCAATAAAGTAAGCATGAAAAAGAATATATGCTCTATAAGGCTCAAAAACTCACAAAAATTATGGGTATTTTTGACATCAACCTCGTAAATTTCAAACATCAAAGTAATATTTAAATTCAGTTCAACAACCTAGCAAATTTTAATTGAAAAAAATATGGACTTATCATGCTTGATTCTTTTGTATCTTAAAATTTAATTATCAATAAAAATCATAAATCATTAGAAATTTCTTCTTAATTAATAATATGAGAAAATTACTTAAAAACAAGACTAAATTCAGGGATTTGAGAATAATGCAAAAAGTTTGGCACCTAATTTCAGGAATTTGAGAATAATGAAAAAAAGTTAGGCACATTTTTAGGTTGTTTTCACCCCCCCACACTTAAGATGTACATTGCCCTCAATGTACAAAGAGAGATAATAGCAAAATAAAATCATAAGATGTGGAGAGAAGTGAAACTTCCTGAATTTTGGATGAAGTTAATGAAAAGAAACCGGATAGGATTGGAGGTGAACGTGGGGAAGCGTCTCGAACCGTTTGAAATTGAATCCTCAAAGTAGCCGGTCTGATTTTATTGTATCCTAAGCTAAATCTAAATGGTATGAAGAATAAGAAGAAAATAATAAAGAAAATAAAAATAAAAATAAAAATAAAAATAAAAATAAAAATAAAAGTAAATAATGGAAAATAAAAATATGAATAAAAGTAAATAATGGAAAATTAAAGAAGAAAGACAACTGGAAAAGAAAAAGGAAGAAGGGGGTTAAATAGAAATTATGGATCTGGTGGTTGCCCCCGCCCTTGTACCTTCCTGCGGTGGCCACACGGCCATGGCCACGACCATGTGCAAGGCCGTGTGGTATGGAAATTTGTACCTTGGTTAGTTTATGGTTAGGTGCTAAAAGGAAAAATAAAAGAAAAAAATGTAAAAATTAATGGGGTTAGTGCTCGGGTTGCCTCCCGAGAAGCGCTCGTTTATAGTCTTAAGCTAGACTTTACCTCTCATTCGTATGGTCATGGTGGTTTGAGGAGGTGAAAATCCTTTCTCATGCAATCAATTCGGTTGTGGATATAAAGTTTAAGTCGAGTAGTGTTTACCTTAAAAGTGTTGAATTTAGGATTAGTTACCTCGACTGTTCCATCTGGGAAGAGTTTGAGTACCTGATCTCTTATCTTAAGCTAGGTTGTCCCATCGTTAAGTTTCTCGTGGAGTTGCCTCGTTTTTGCTTCGTGTATTTCTTTGAAGTGTATCTTCCACTAGTCTAGTTTATTGATCCGAAGCTTTCGTTCCTCATGAATTTCTTCTTTATTGACACGAGGTCTAGGATCTGGCATCTACGAAAGAGCTTCAAGAAATGGCAAGTTAATAAGAAACTTATTTGTAGGTTTAAGAAATTTACCGAATCGTTCCTCTGTGTGGTCTTTCTTTATCGCATTGGGGTATGGCATATGAGCTTGGTACTCTGTAATTACCGAGTTTGGTAAATCATGGCTTACCTCAACCTTACCTTCACTTACCACAGGCTCTTGCCTCGGGTCAGATTCCACTAACCTTTCATTGTCATGAGCTGTTACGGCTTGAATTTGCTCTTTTGGGTTAGTTTCAGTGTTGCTTGGCAAGCTTTCTTGTAGTTGTTCTGAGATTATCTTTGCAAGTTGTCCAACTGTCTTAGTAAGTTCCCCAACTTGGCTCTCGATCCCTTTGATTGTTGCCTGTTAATTCTTAAGGGTGGTCTCAGTGTCTTGGAGACGGTTATCTGTAGCTGCCATGAATTTTGTCAGCATCTCCTCAAGGTTCGACTCCTCTTCCTGTTGGTGAGGTGGTTGTTGAAAATTTGGAGGAAGTTCCAGTCTTTGGCTACTTTGATCATCCCACGATAAATTAGGATGGTACCTCCAACCTGCATTATAAGTGTTATCACAAAAATTATTTTGAGGTCTAGCATAGTTACCCATATAGTTGACTTGTTCGCTTTCCATGCCATGTCCGTAGGGTGGGTACTCAGGATTCGCCACGCCTCCAATTGTTTCACACTGCATAACTGGATGTGCCTGCGAGGAACCGTATAAACCATCAAATATTTTATGTAACATCTCTAATCGGGTTGATAGCACAGTTCTTGGGTCGAGGTTGTAGATATCATTTGCTTTTGTTGGCTTTGTCCTCATAACTTGCCACTGGCAGTTATTCAGTGCCATCTCCTCTATAAACTAAAATTTTCCTGACAAAAGCAAATAAAAGAAAAATTAGCAAAATAAAAATAAAATTTAATTGAAAAAAATAAAATATGGCTAAAGTAATAAAAATTGAGCGTTCTTAATATTTTAGTTCCCCGGCAATGGCGCCAAAAATTTGATCGTTGTATTTCAGAGTTTTAAATTTATAATGATCGATCCTGGAACTAACTATAACAACGATTGAGGCAAGTGCACCTATCGAACAGTAGTATAGCTTAGGCAAGACTGGATTGCCGAACCCAAAGGAACTAAAAGTACTAATATTAACTTTCTTTCTATTATTTAGCCTAAAATAAGTGAAGTTGTTTATTAATCTAAATAAACTAATTACTAAGCTAAAGACGCAAAGACAAAAAGAATGAATTGGAGAAATACTTGGGAAAAACTCAGTTGATTAAGACGATACCCTTAGGAAAAATCCACCTAGACTTCACTTGTTATCTAACACTGAACCAGACGATTTATTCACTTGACTTGATCCGTAGGACTCCCTAATTTATATTAAACCTTCTCTCAAGGCGAATAACGTCTAACCCTAGGTTGATTAATTGAAATCTCTTTCTAATTAAAACCCCTAGAATAGCAGTAAATCGATCTATGGACTCCCATATTAGGTTTCACCCTAATCCGACAAAATCACGTCACCCTATCTCTAAGCGCGCGATCAACTCAGCTTAATTATGCTAGATCTACTCTTAAGCAGGGACTTTTGCTCCACCACCTAAGCACATTCAACTTGAATTAATATCCGCAAAATATCAACACAAGAATTAAGCACACATAATCAAGAACAAATCAAGTATTTATCATATAGTTCAGAAAACAATAACAAGATTCATCTAGGTTTCATCCCCCTTTAGGTATCTGAAGGGTTTAGTTCATAATAATAAAGAACAACATCTCAGAAGAAAAGATAAAACAAAACATAAGAAATCCCTAAAACTCCCTGAAGGAATTGAAGGAGATATCCTCCGTCTTGAGTAGAATTCCGGCTTCTGGAGATGGATCAACTGGCTATCCCTTGAGAGTTTCCCACAAATCTAACCTCTTCGGCTCGACTCCTTGGCCTAGCTAACCGCCCTAAACGATAGCTTTGGGCTCCCCTCGACAGAGGGTTTCTGTCGAACTCTCCTAATAAGTTACCCTCTAGGGTGTTTATATAGGCTTTGAGATGCCTTACTTGGCCTCCAAGTATCCTAATCTGAGTGAAGTTCCTATTTGGGTGTTTAATTAAACTTTGGCATGTGTTTCTTTGCCTCCAAGTATCCAAATCTGAGTAAAACTCCTCTTAGCCGCGACAGGGGCACGGCCATGGCACACGCCCGTGTGAATCGTGGCCAGGCCGTGTTGGGTCGACAAATGAGGCATGGCCGTGTGGTCTTGGGCTCAGGACGTGTTTGAGATTATTAAGGAGGCACGGCCGTGTGGTCTTGGGTCCAGGCCGTGTCAATTTCGTGATGTGGCCCATTTTGGTCCGTTTTGAGCCCGTTTCTCGTTCTTTTTATTCTTGGGTGCTTTCCTGAGTATAAGACATGAAAAGAAAGGATTAAGAGCACCTTTTTACATAAATCAAGGGATAAATCATCCAAAAGTATGCTAAATGTGGGATTAAAATATGTTACTATTTCGGTTTATCAGAATGTTATGTCGAATATGGACTCTAGGCACTCAAGATTTCGGCCAAGAGTGGTATGCCTCATTTTTTTTCCCTTTGGTGTTTTTCTCTTTTTGCTTCAGAGGCCGAATGTGGTAAGGAATTTCAGCGTATTCTTCTGTCTCACATTTTTGCTATTTTGACAACCTTCTTTGGCCGAATATTGCCTCCCTCAAGTGCCTATTCTTGTTTCCTTTCTCAAGTAGTTCTTCTAGTGGCCGAATATACCTTCTTTCCTTTTTCATTTTTTTTCTTTTCCCTCTGTCAAAACCTCTTCTCCCCTAAATAGATTGTCTTCTTTCTCTACCTCAAGTGTTGTGCTGCCAATTTCCAGTTCTGATCACTGCCTAAACCATTCTTCCCCCCTTTGCCGATTGACTTTGCTCCTTTCTTTTCGATAAGTGAGTTTGGCACTTGAAGTTTCAGCTTTTGAGATTACTAAAGTAGGGTTTGTTTAACTATTTTTGGACTGCTTTAAATCGAGGGTGAAGGGCTGTACTAATGCCGAATCCTTTCACTATTCGGTTCTCTTGCTCTCTTTCGGTAAGTTCTATAAACGAATCATTATTCCCTTTCTTCTTCTGCCTTAAGTGATAACTGATAGCAAGTGTATGGCAGTTAAGGAAGGATTCAGGGAACTCATCATCAATCACTAGAGACTAATATTCGTGGGAATCACAGTGGTTCAATTGAAGGTAATGCTACGCTATGATTGGATTGTTGATTTCGGGTTTCTTATTAACCGTAAAGTAGGACTGATGGTGGTGTTTGATTGACCAAATGTAGGTTGGTGAGTGCTTGAGTGACTGTTCGTGGCGAATCAAAACCAGGTGTGTAAGCACTGCCCAAATCGTAAACCGACAAAAGCCAGAAAAAGTATGAAAATTGACGCTACACGAGCGTGCGTTCGCTCGTGTGGTAAACCAAGCACATAAACCGTGGGCGTTAGACTGTTGAGGCCACCATGAGCGATTTCGTGGTCTTAGGCCATTTTAGGCCATGTTGGGTCGAAATGGGCCGTGTGGGCCCAATGAGCTTGTGGGCCCCACACAAGTAAACCACACGAACGTGTGGAGAAAATTGGGCCAAACTATGTAACTGTCATGACCGAGGCCAATTCTGGGCTATGTGGGCTACACGGGCGTGTGGGCCCACATGGGCCCGCATTATGGGCATTGGGCCCATTTTCACTGATTTACTGTAAAGGTTGCACGGGTCGCCCGAGACGACTATGGACCTACTGACGGGTCGGTAAGTATACCTAGACCCTAAACTGATATAAAATGATTGTTATACCCCTATGTTGTAAAATGACTGTATGCTATGTTATGTATGACTTATATGAGCATGCCACAATATATATGTTGCATAAATGTATGATATGTTGCATGGGGATGGGATAATTATGATTGGAGGAAGTGTACTGTACTGGCAGCTCTGCTGTAAATACTGCTTACTACCTCAACCGGTGCTAATTTTTGGAGTGTAAGGATGGGTGGGTGATTTTATCCCCACATGGAGTGTTGGTCTGGACGGAGTGGAGTGTAGAGGCTGGATGGGTAGGATTTGTGATTGCATGCCTAATCAATTACTGTCACTGTTATGGGCTAAGGCCCACACTGAAACTGATATTGTAATAGGCTAAGGCCCAATTGAACTTAACATAACTAAACTGTTATTGATTCGGGCTTAGGCCCAGACTGTACTTGCCTATGGCATGATTGGCATTTTGCTTATATGGGGTTACACAGTGAGTTTTCGTAAACTCACCCCTCTGTTTATCTGTACAGGTAATCCCCAGTCTTAGGCAGATCGGTGCTGCGAGGGATTCGGAGGTGGCCACATAACCGCACCTATTTTTATATTTGAGTTTTATTTCCAATAATTTTAATTTGGGTATTTGTTTTGTAATAAGGCCTATTTAAATTTTAACTTTTAATTTGGGGGGTTTTATTTATTTCAATTCACATCTGAGTAGTAGTAGGACGCGTTTTTTTTTTCAAAAGATAATTGTTTTCCAAAAGACCACGTTTCGTAACATACTATAAAAGCTTATGCATCAAACATGGTTTTAAAGTTTAGTAACAAACTGATATGACCAATGTTTTGCTAAAAACAACTTGAGTTTTAAAAGAACAAGATTCCCTAGATTTCTGTTAAGACTCATAAACGAGATTTAATAATAGAATGGATTTTCCAAAGAAACTATGTTTTCGAAAAACACATCAATGTGATACCGCCAGTTTCGGCCATAACGTCCAAGCTGGGTTTGGGGTGTTACACTATCGGACATCTATTGTAGTACTTTTGAGTTCTGTATATATGGTATATGGCATGTATAGGATTGAGTTATTTTGGTATGTTTGATGAACATGTATTATGGCCATTTGAGTTGGCTTATGATGATGAGTTTGATGATGTTTATAAATGTGCAAATGGTTCTATTTTGAGTTTGGTAATTGACCTATGTTTTGTGATTGAGGTTGAATTTATAATTCTTAATGATATTAGGTAATTTGATTTCTAAAAAGGTTGATAATTTGGGAAATTACGTGCTTGTGAATTAGTGAATGATAATGCATGTTTGGAATGGTTTAGTAAATTGAATTGTATACGTGAATTAGGTATGTAATTAGGCAAATTGTGAAATATTTGTGACTTGTATGGTATGATTTGAATATTGGTTGATCATATTTGGCTGTTTATTTGTGTCCTGAAATGGAACTATTTGAGTTTGTATAGGTATGTGAAAAATGGGTGGCAAAATGGCTTGGTAAATAGCCTATTTTTGTCCACACGGGCAGAGACACGGGTGTGTGTCTCAGCCATGTGTGACACACGGTCATGTTACATGACCGTGTGTCCCCTGATGTTGAAATTGAAATCAAGTCAGTATACTCCACACGGCTTCACACACGCGCGTGTGACTTGGCCGTCTAGCATAAGTCAGTATACCCTACAGGTTTGGCACGGCATAACACACGGGCGTGTGAGGCAACTTCGAAGGGCACACGGGCTAGACACACGAGTGTGTGGTTGGCCGTGTGACCCAAGTCAGTAAGCTCACTTGTTTGGACATGGGGTAGGATAGGGTCTAGGACAAAACCATGTGCTCCCATTTTGAATGTCCACACAGCCTGTGACACGGGCGTGTCTGGTGGCCGTGTGAGACACACGGCCTGGACACATGGGTGTGTGTCCCCTGTTTTGATAAAAATTTTCAAAGTTTCGTAAAAATTTCTTGAGTTATCGGTTTAGTCCCGAACCACTCCCAAAGCATATTTTAAGCCTCGTAGACTTGTATTAGGGACAAATTGATTGAGAATGAATGATTAATGGTTGAATTGAGAAATCGTATGTTAAATGAATGTTAATTGTTTAGTAAGTTTGGTAACGCTCCATAACTCTATTACGGTTTTGAATACGGGTGAGGGGTGTTACATTCTTTTTTCGAATATGTTGAATCATCGAAAACCTTATTTTCAATGAATACATCTCTTGTTTCCATTATCGTATTTGACACTAAGTCAAGAACACGATAATCCTTAGAGTGTTGGGCATATCCAACGAATGCAGCTTTGACGGCTCTTGGTCATAACTTTGTTCTCCGTTGGTCAGAAACTCTATAGTAAGCCATACACCCCCACACTTTGAAATAATCTAAGTTTGGCATCCGACCCTTCCATAACTCATATCGAGATACTTTGAATTTTCTCGATAGTATTCTATTAAGAATATAGCACGCTGTCAATAATGCTTCACCCTATAGATTATACGGAAGTTTAGCATTTAACAACATCGAGTTAACCATATCTACTAAAGTACGGTTCTTTCTTTCCGCGAAACCATTTTGCTTCACAGTATAAGGCGCAGAACACTAATGTACCACACCTTGTTCCTCACAAAATAAATTAAATTCATTTGAAAAATATTCACTAGCTCTATCACTACGAAGCACTTTGATTTTCTTACTAAACAAATTCTCAACCTCATTTTAAAAATGTTTAAACATATCAAATGCCTCGTCTTTAGTTTTCATGAGATACATATAAGTAAATCTAGAGAAGTAATCTATAAAAGTGATAAAATATCATTTTCCACCTCTTGTTAGAGTTTCATTTAATTCACAAACATCCGAATAAATTAAATCTAACACTTGCAAATTCCTTTCACATTTACTAGGAAACGACTTCTTGGTAATTTTTTATTGAATACAAATTTCACATTTATCCACAAACTCATCATTACTTAGACTTATATAACCATTCTTTTGCATATATTGTAAAGTTTTAAAATTAAAATGTGCTAAACGTGCATGTCACAAAGGATAAGATTCAACAATATATGCAGAAGAATTAAATTTATGCATATCAATGCTCAACTTGAACATACCATCGTTACAATATCCTTTTCCTACATAAATATCACCCTTAAGCAAGACAAACTTATTGGATTCCAAGATAATCTTGAACCCCTTGTTATACAGATTACTCACAGACATTAAATTCTTTATCACATTGGGAACATGCAATACATTGGTTAAAGTCAATTTCTTCCCAGTTGTGAAGTTAAGTTCCACCGTCATTTTACCGAGCACCTTAACCGATTGATAGTTTCCCATAAGCACTTCACGGTTTGCCACTAGTTTATAACTCTTGAATTGTTGTCGACCATTACACACATGGACAGTAGCTCTAGAGTCGAGCCACCAATTATAGGACTTATCAATCATGGCTATGTTGAGTTTAGTAATCATACCAATCTCCAAACTCTTGATCCCTTCTGTAACCATGACCACTAAGTTTATGTCCTCCACCATATTGGCTTTAGAAGTTGTGGCATATTGCTTCTTTTTGAGAAGTCTGCAATCCTTAATATAGTTTTCTTTCTTAATGCAATTATAACAATTGTGACATTTTTTCTTCTTGTCTTGCACGTCCTTGGTCTCGAATGTGGCCTTTCGCTTACCATTTCGAGAGTTCTTGGACTTTCTCACATGGTTCACTTTATAACTTCGGGTAAGATACACCACATCACCTTTCGAGTTTCCTCTTCAATATGAAAATGCCTAAGTATTTTATCCACAGTGAAGTCCTCTGTGATATTCAGAAGCTTCTTCTGATAATTATTCCAAGACGAGGGCAACTTCAAGATGATAGCCTTGACTTGTAACAATTCTGGAATAAAAACTTTCAAGTCACGAAGCCTACTTAAAAGAACTTGTGATTCATGGTGTAACAGCCCGATTTAGGGCCTAGTCAGAATAGTGGTGTGAGACCACGAATCCGAGGTGAATTTATGAGTTTTTAAGGTTCATGCCATGTTTGCATGTTAGTGTGAAAGTTTCATGAACCAATTTTGCTAAATTGAAGTTGAATGGTCAAAAAGGACCAAATTGCAAAAGTTGTAAAATGTGAGTTTCTAGAAGCATTTTGTATGAAATAGCTCTAGAATAGCAATTATAAGTCCTTAAATAGAAATTTTCCCAAATCATAATTTTTGGACAAAATTGGACATGAGTTAGTAAAATGTGATATTTTTAAGAGAAGGGCATTTTGGTCATTTACCTATTAAATGATTAATAAAGGAAAAAGATGACAAAAATCATTATCATCTTCTTCCTCATTGCTGAAATTTTCAAAGAAACCATAGCTAGGGTTTTCTCATCTTTCAAGCTTGCTAGTAAGTTCATCTTAGTCCCGATTTTAATATTCTTCGTGTTTTTAAAGTCCTCGTATTATGAATTAGCTATTTTTAGCTATAAAATGAGCTAAGATGCATGTTCAAAAATCTACCCATGAATGACATGCATGCTAAATGATGTTTTATGGAAGTTTATGAGAGTTTGATGTTAGATAAACATCTTTTTCTAAGTGAATTTCATGAAAAATGAGCATAGGGACTAGTTTGTAACAGTTTTGAAATTAGTCATACCTATTAGAAATAATGAGAATTGATAATGGCTATAGTAGAGAAAATAAATTAGCTAAGCATGTAGTCTAAGAAAGTTGAATGAAAATTATTTTACGAGCCTTGGGGCAAAAGTGCAAATATGAGAAAGTATAGGGGCAAAATAGTAATTTTACCAAAGTATGAGTTAAGAGTCAATTTAGTCAATGTGAGTTTTAAATGATCTATTTATGATTATAGATCAAGAAAAACGAAGCCCGGATCGAAACCGAGGCAAGAACAAAGTAGAGGACTAAATTGCACATCTACATACATTTTGTATATTGAGGTAAGTTTGTATGATTTCTAAGTTTTATGATTTTTATCATTGAATTGCTTAGTATAATGTACACTATTTTGATGAATTATTTGATGTTATGTTCAACCAAGAAATCAGTGAGATTAAGTATGAGCAAGTCCCGATTGAAAATGAATTTCCCAGGATACTCGATCTACCACATTATGAGAGCCACTGTAAGACCATGTTTGGAACATGGCATCGGCAAATCAAGCAAGTTATCATGTAAGTCCAAGGCAAGCTTGGCATTGAGCAAGTTATCATGTAAGTCCAAGGCAAGCTTGGCATTGAGCAAGTTATCATGTAAGTCCAAGGTAAGCCTTGCATTGAGCAAGTTATCATGTAAGTCCAAGACAAGCTTGGCATTGAACAAGTTATCATGTAAGTCCAAGGCAAGCTTGGCATTGAACAAGTTATCAAGAGAAAGACTTCATATAAGTCCATTTCAAGACATGGCCTTGAAACCAAGATGAGATATTCCATGTAAGACCATATCTAGGATATGGCTTTGGCATCATGTTACGTGGGAAGAGATTTAGTATCCTCGGTTATTCGCAGAAATTCATCGGGCAAACGAGTAAAGTTAAAATGAGATAACAAGAAAGCTAAGAAAGCAAAGCTAGCATCAAGATGAAAGTGAGCATTATTTGCATTATGAATGACGAATGATAGATAATGATTATTATGTTAAAGTATGCTGATCAATGTGATCAAGTGATACAGGTACCTTGGTTACCTCTCAAGCATGAGATTTGTAAGTTTCATGAGATATGTATGAATCAAGTATGAGTAAGTAAGCTTTATAGCTGAAATCTATGATACCATTATTTATGTTAAATGGTTTATATCAAGCAAGAGTGTACATTATATGCAAACTTACTAAGCTAAATGCTTACGCCTTTGATTCTTTCTTTCTATGTAGTCCCGCCAAGCTAACTTGTAGATCGTTGAAGTCAGAGCTCGTAGCACACTATCAATCGCCATTTTGGTATAGCAAAGTTGTTTTATTAAGTATGGCATGTATAGGAGGCACTTCATTTGGAGTATATGTTTTAAGAAGAGCCATAGTATAGGCTATCTTGTTCATTATTCTTTTTGTATATGGCTAGAGAAATTGGCCAAATCGACTAAGTATGTATGCTTTTTGATATCAATGAAAGATGTAGTAATTTGAGTAATTGAATTGAGTATGAATGTGATCTTAGTTTCAGGGTGGTGATTGGCTTGGTAAATAGCCTCTAAGTGCCCACACGGTTGGACACACGGGCGTGTGTCTCGGCTATGCGTAATCTGCACCTTAGTCTTATAAATAAGGATAGGACATAGACTAATCCCACGGCCGTGTGTTAAGGCCGTGCATGACACACGGTTAGAACATGGGCGTGTGCCCGGTTGTGTGAAATAAGTCAGTATATCAAGATGTAGTACACGGTCTAAGTCCACGGGCGTGTCATGGCCGTGTGGAAATCGGCAGAATACTGAGTTTTAGGGCACGGTCTGAGGACATGGGCGTGTATGCCTATGCACGGGCGTGTCTTATATTACACGAGCGTGTAACCCCTGTTTCAAAGAAAAGTTTTTCGATAAGGTTTTAAAAGTTTACCAGTACGAGTTTAAGGCCTCGTAGGCCCATGAAATGTACGAATTGTTTAAGAATGAGAAGTTTTAATTTCGGAACGGAATTTTATAGCCCGTAATGTCATGATTAAGTATGTTCAAGCATAGTAATGTCTCGTATCCGGTCTGAGCCTTGGACTCGAGTATGGGGTGTTACACATGGACTTGATCCATGATCGGGATACTATCGAGCATTTTGAATTCGAAATACTTCATAATTAAAAATTTATCAGTACCTTGTCGCTCGGTGTTGTATTTCTATTTAAGAGCTTTCCATACTTCCACCAGGGATTGCATCGACATGTAGAGATCATACAATTGACAGACAACGCGTTTAGAATGTGTCCTCAACATTTGAAATTTTCTTCTTCACGCTTCTTCTTGAGTTTGGCCACTTTCGCAATTTCCTCGAGGTTTGCATTGGGTGCGGAATCCTCCACGGGTTGTAGGTTTGGATCCAGAATGTATGCCACTTTTAAGATAGTAAGAAGGAATATCATCTTGTCCTTCCAATGATTGAAATTTGCACCATCAAAACGGTCAAGTTTCACAAACTCTTGTTTCATCACTATGCATGTGGTGGTAGTCTCCGTCTCCATCTCCAAATTAGTTCTCTTTGATTGTTGGATAGTTTGAGTGGAGACGATAGAACCAGAGACTTATATGGAAATAAACAGTAGACTTCGAGGCGTAGGTCACACTTTCCAAAGAGAACTATTTTCCCCCACACAAAGTTTCTAGAGGGTTAAGACAAAGGTCCTCCCAGGATACAACGAAGTTTTGAATTTTCTTTGATTAGGAAAATTGAGGAATTCCCTAACTCTTATTCTAATTTCTGAAACTAAATTAATTGTAATGTAATTTGTCAGCAGCATAGTCCCTTTATTTATACGCACTAAATGAATACTATTTTGAAGAGCCACAACCCTTCATTTTGGACATACTTCTTGGAAGAAACATGCCTCATGGAAATGTATCCATTGGATGATAAATCATCACTTTTAATTTGAATAGTCCTCATGAATAATTAATTTGCAATCTATAATTTCCAACAAGAAGAATATAAAAATGACTTCTTTTTTTGGGTGAGTTTGATATTTCTATTTTTCAGCCGAAATCTATCAAATCTCATGCACTTTCATAACTTTTAGCTCATTTCTGATCTCAAAATAAAGAAGAATTAAACTAATCTATGCCAAATGAATTCCATGAAGATGTATGTCTAATATATTTAGATGAAGGGGAATGGAAGTTATATTTTGATGCCTCTTCAACCTATTTTGGAGGAGGTGCAAGTTTAGTCTTAATCTCGACAAGTAGAGAATTTGATTTCTCTATTGAGTGTATTGAGTTAAACTCTACTCATTTGAGTAGAAGAGACATTTCCTTGGGAAATGATGTGCGAGAAGTAGAGTGCTCTTTGATTCTGAGTTTGGAGTTCAACTCCTCATAATCAACTAGAGAACCTATTTCTTTTTCTTTCAAATTGGACTTCCCTTACACTAATAATCAAGCAAATTTTGAGGCATTGATCTTGGATTTACATGCTACAAATATTTTTGGCATAAACAATATTTGTATCCAAAGAGATTCAAATCTTATAGGAAAGGAAAAAAAAAAAAATGGAGTATTTTCTCTAATTGAGTCCATGTTGTCTTCTTAAAGATCTCTTGTCCAAGCCCTATGGAAGAAATTTTATAATGTTAGGTGTGAACATAGCTCAAGATCTATAAATAGTTATGTTGATGCTCTTGCTACTCTAGCATCAAAAATTCATATTCCTGAAGAGAGTTAAAACGTCAATATGTTAGTGATTGAAAGAAGTTTGAGCTACCTAGCAAGTGAGATGTTATTTCCTCCAAAATGTGAAAACAATGAAGATTTGAGGGTTCCTATCATTGAAAAGTTGGTTCCTCCTACTTCAGTTGATATTTACGAGTTGAAGCAGTTTGTGTTAATCCATGGTGTTTGTAACACCCCTAACCCGTATCCGTCGACAGAACAGGGTTATGAAGTATTACCGGAGTTTTCAGAACATTTACGAATAATTCACATAAATAACTATTCATTTACCAAAATTATTTATAACGTCCATTAAATGGACCCTCGAGGCCCAATATGAATATTAGAATCAAGTTGGGACTTAATCGGGAACTCCAAGAATTTTTCGTGAAATTTCAAAAAATTTCCAAGATGCAGGGCTCACACGCTCGTGTGGTCCAATGGACACGCCCGTGTGGTCCAATGGACACGCCCGTGTGGTCCAATGGACATGCCCGTGTGACCCTAGGACACGTCCGTGCCGCAGGCCGTGTTCGAAACTAAGTAGCTCTCTCACTTGTGCCACACGGCTAGCCACACGCCCGTGTGCTAGGCCGTGTGGTTAATTAAAATTTTCAAAATTAGGTGCTAGTTTCACACGGCCAAGACACACGCCCGTGTTCTAGGCCGTGTAGCACACACGGCTGAGACACATGCTCGTGTCTCTGCCCGTGTGCTAAATTCTGAGCATTTTGTTTTCTCAAATTTAAGATGCAGGGGACACACGGCCTAACTACATGCCCGTGTATTCTATAAATTCATGCAATTTACTCCCTATTCCAAGCCTAACCAAAATTTCAGTATACAATTTACAGCACATGTATTCTATAAATTTTAGAATTTTTCTTCAATTTTCACAACTTTACAAATTAGTCCCTACATCATATTTTCATCAAATTTCACTTTGTGAAAGTTTTTTATCTATCAACAACCTTTCATTTTCTACCATAAATTTCAAATTTTCAGCATATTCATCCATGACATAATTTCTATACTTTGATAACTTTTCAAATTGATCCCCCAAATAGATAGATTAGACTATTCCGGTTTAAAAATATAAAAATTATTAAAAACGGGAGTTGAATACTTACCAATTTAAGCTAAGAAATCTTGTTTTCTCTTTCCTAGGGTTTCCATGGATTATTTGGGGAAGAAGATGATATAAAATGTTTTTAAATTCTATTTTAATTATTTATCATCTTTTAATTATTTCTATTTCCAATTTAGTCACTAACCTTTTCTAATTTTTCCATGGATGATTCATAAAAAATATCTACTATCTTTTGATTAATGGTTTAATTACCATATAAGGACCTCAAGTTTTGAATTCCATAGCTATTTGATCCTTCTAGCTACTAGAATTCAACTTTTGCATTTTATGCAATTTGGTCCTTCCCGTAATTAAGCACCTAATCGATAAAATTTTCTTATCAGAATTTTGACATGATATTCTTATCTAAATGCAAATCATGCAAAAATATAAAAATAATTTTTCTTTCTAGTTTAGATTTGTGGTCTCGAAACCACTGTTCCAATTTCACTGAAAATGGGCTGCTACAACTCTCCCCCCTTAAGAATTTTCGTCCTCGAAAATCTTTCCAATAAAGAGGTTTGGATATTGCTTTCTCATGGTATCCTCTGGTTCCCAAGTAGCTTCTTCAATACCATGTCATTGCCAAAGAACTTTTACTAATGCCACATTTTTATTTCTTAGCTCTTTTGTTTCCCGAGCTAAATTTTGATCGTTTCTTCACTGTATGACATATCAGGCTAATTTTCTACCTCTGACGGAGAAATAACATGTGAAGGATCTTATCGATACCGTCGTAGCATAAAAACATGAAAAACATTAAGAATCCGATCATGTTCTGGTGGTGACGATAACCAATATGCAGCATGTCCAATTCTTTCTATGATTTCATATGGCCCAATGAACCGCGGACTCAATTTTCCTTTACAGCCAAACCGGAGAACTTTCTTCCAAGGTGATAATTTCAAGAATACCCTGTCACCTACCTGAAATTCTATTTCTTTCCGTTTAAGATCAGCATAGGACTTTTGACAATCAGAAGCTGCTTTCAAATTGTCCTGAATTACTTTCACCTTTTCTTTAGTTTCATGGACTAAATCAACTTCGTGTAACTTTTTCTCACTGAGTTCTGTCCAATACATTGGAGTTCTACATTTGCGACCATACAAAGCTTCATACGGTGCCATTTTGATACTGGACTGACAACTGTTATTATAAGCAAATTCAACCAAAGGCAGATATTTTTCCCAGTTACCTTCAAATTCAAGTACACAACATCGAAGCATATCTTACAAAATCTGTATTACACATTCAGATTGACCATCTGTCTGGGGATGGAATGCAGTAATGAAATGTAACTGTGTACCCAAAGCTTTTTGCAATTTGCTCTAGAATCGGGATGTAAATCGAGGATCTCTATCTGAAATAATAGAGACAGGTACTCCATGTAATTTAACAATCTGAGAAACATATAATTCAGCCAATCTATCCAAAGAAAAATCCTTACGTACCGGAATAAAGTGTGCAGACTTTTTCAATCGATAAACAATTACCCAAATGTCACCTTTCTTCTTTTGAGATAGGGGTAACCCCGATACAAAGTCTATGGTAATTATTTCCCATTTCCATTCTAGTATGGTAGCTGGCTGTAATAATCCTAAAGGCAACTGATGTTTAGCTTTTACTTGCTGAGATATTAAACATTTAGATACAAATTCATAAATATCTCGTTTCATTCCCAGCCACCAGTACATCTTTTTCAGATCATTGTACATTTTATTACTACCAGGATGAATAGACATGTTACCATTATGAGCTTCATTCAAAATCTTCTGTACTAGTTCTGAATTCTTTGGTACACATATTCTTCCTCTGAACAATAGACAACCATCAGTCCCAATCTGAAATTCTGAATCAGAAGTCGACTCACACTGTATCCATTTTTCTTGTAACTTACTATCATATTTCTAATCTTAAGAAATCTGCTGTAAAAATGTCGGTCTAGCTTTCAACTCAGCTATGATCGAACCATCATCAGATAACATCAATTAAGTATTCATAGCTCGCAAGGCAAACAGGGATTTCCTGCTCAGAGCATCGGCAACTACATTGGCTTTTCCCAGATGATAGTCAATAACCAGATCCTAATCTTTCAATAACTCAGGCCACCTGCGCTGTCTCAAATTCAAATCTTTCTACGACATCAAATACTTCAAACTTTTATGATCAGTGAATATATGACATTTTTCACCAAACAGATAATGTCGTCATATTTTCAATGCAAACACAATTGCTGCCAATTCAAGATCATGTATTGGGTAATTTCATTCATGTGGTTTTAGCTGTCTTGAAGCATAGGCTATTACTTTACCTTCTTGCATCAAAACACAGCTTAAACCATTCAATGACGCATCACTATAAATTATAAATTCTTTACCCGATTCAGGCTAAACTAACACAGGTGCTTCTGTCAATAATGATTTCAACCTATCAAAACTCTGCTGACATTTATGAGACCATTCGAATTTCACATCTTTCTTCAAATAGATGAGTCATTGGAGAAGCTATCATTGAAAAACCTTTTACAAACCTCTGATCATATCCAGCAAGTCCCAGAAAACTTCTAACTTTAGACACATTTTTCGGTGGTTTCCAATTGAAAATAGCTGAAATTTTGCTCAGATTTACTCAAATACCCTCTACAGATACAATATGTCCAAGAAAACCAACCTCCCGTAGCAAAAATTCACATTTACTGAATTTAGCATACAATTGTTTTTCACGAAATGTTTGCAGTACAATTCTCAAATGATCAACATGTTCATTTTCATCTCATGAATAAACCAAAATATCATCAATGAATACCACTACAAACCTGTCTAAATAAGGTCTGAAGATTCTGTTCATCAGATCCATAAACACTGCAGGGGCATTTGTCAAACCAAATGGCATCACAAGAAACTCATAGTGTCCATACATGGTTCTAAAAGCTGTCTTTGGCACATTTGAATCTTTTACCCGTAGCTGATAATAACCAGAACGGAGATCAATCTTTAAAAATACAGTGGCACCTTTCAGCTGGTTAAATAGATCATCAATTAAAGGCAATGGATACTTGTTCTTTATTGTAACCTTGTTGAGGTGTCTGTAATCAATGCACAGTCTCAACGATCCATCTTTCTTCTTTACAAATAAAACCGGTGCACCCCAAGGTGAGAAACTGGGTCAAGCAAAGCCTCTATCAATCAATTCTTGCAACTGTACTTTCAACTCTTTTAATTCAGTAGGAGCCATTCTGTATGGTGCTATAGATATAGGTTTTGTACCCGGAACAAGATCTATAGAGAATTCACTTCTCTAATCGGTGGTAAACCAGGTAATTCTTCTAGAAATACATCAGAAAATTCACATACAACCAACACTGACTGAATCTTCGACTCAGATACTTTAGTGTCCAACACATATGCAAGATAAGGATCATAACCCTTTCTAACATGTTTCTGTGCTGATATTGCTAAAATCACATTAGATAACCTATCTAATATATCAAATTCAACATGAAGTAACTCACCATTCTTACATTTCAACACAATATATTTATGTTTACAATTCACCACTGCATCATGTTGGGTTAACCAGTCTATTCCCAAAATCACATCAAATTCATCAAATGGCAATAGCATCAAATCGGCCGGAAAGCAATAACCCTTTACCATCAATGGATAGTTTTTACAAACCTTATCCACCATAACATACTGACCCAGGGGATTTGAAACTTTAACCACAAATTTAGTGAATTCAACAGGTAAATTTTTAACAGACACTAAATTTGTGCAAATGTATGAATGTGTGGAACCAGGATCAATCAAAGTAGTAATATTAGTATCAAGTAGAGAAAATGTATCAGTAATGACATCTGGTGCAGAAGCATCTTCTCTAGCACGAATAGCATATGTCCTTGCTGGTGCTCGTGCCTCAAATTTAACTGTTGTATCCCTGGTAGTACCTCGGCTACCACTGACATTACTGGGATAAGGGGGTGGTCTACCTCTCAAAATAGGATTACTCGACTTTAGAGCCTGTTCAATTTCTTTTTCAACCCTTTCTGAACAATCTCTGAGAAAATGGTCAGGGGAACCACATCCATAACAGGCCCCGCTTCTCAAACGACATTCTCCAAAATGAAACTTATTACAGTGTTTATATTTTGGTTTGAGATTACCAACACTACCAACACTGGTTACAGATTGAGATGAAGACCTCAGGTTAGAGCGTTGAGAGCCTCGCTCTTTTCCAAAATATCCTGTAGAGGTGGTAACACGATCATAACACTTCTTTAGTTTCTTAGAAGTAGATGATTGTGACTTAATCATAATTCTTTTACTAGAAACCCGAGCTTCTCTGTCAGCTTATTTCTTTTCTTTTCTCAGTTCTTCAGCTTTATGTGCCCGATCGGCCAGTACAATAAATTCCCGTAATTCAAGAATTCCAATCAACAATTTGATGTCTTCATTTAAACCCTCTTCAAATCGTTTGCACATGTCAACCTCATTTGAAACCTATTCTCTGGCATATTTGCTCAACCAAACAAATTCTCGTTCATATTTAGACACAGCCATATTTCCAAGTTTGAGCCATAAAAATTCTTTCTTTTTCTGATCCAAGAATCGTTGACTAACATACTTCTTTCTGAATTTAATTTGGAAGAATTCCCATGTAATGTTCTCTCTAGGTACCACTGAAGTTATGGTATTCCACGAATGATAAGCTGTAATATCCAGGATTTAGGGCTTGTGCATTTTGCATGTGCTAGTATGCCTATGAGTGTTTTGAATGTGTTTTTATGAATTTTGGGAACTTTAGAGTGTAGGTGAATGTCTTAGAAATTATCAGATTTTAAGTCTTGAAGTGGAGCTAAGCTTGATAGGCCTTAAGAAAATTTATAGGGGAAATTGGACATAAAAATGGGCTTGGTAAAGTGGCTTGGAGGCACCACTTAAAGCCTCTATAAGTGACGCCACAAGCAGTTAAAAGGGCCTAGGTTCGAATCACAAGGGAAGCAAAAAGGGGGCTTTTATTTTGCGGCAATAGGGATCAGTAATGGACGGCATTGGGAGACTGAGGGAGGAGCAATAAATGTGATTAAATTCTTTTTAAATTTCGGCTAGGGCCAAAGGATAATTGTTGATTATTCAAATTATTTTTTGAATGGGTAAAGAAGAGAAATTTTAGGAGAAAAAGAAGGAGTTGATATGGGAGGAAGAGTTGGCCGAATATGAGGCATTGGAGGATGGTATTTTCGGCTTTGGTATAGTAGGAAGGGTGTGCCGAAATTCATTCTTTTTTTCATCTTGTCATGTGTGTCGAAAATCCCAAAGAAATCTACTTGTGTTCGTTTTCTTTTCTTCCTTTCTGCTACTCACTTCCATAAACCGAAACTTCTCAAATTACATTCTCTTTTTCTTTTCGTCAGAGGCCGAATATCTCTCTCTCAAAACTCATCATAACCGATTCTCCCTAAGTCCCATACTCTTCCTTTTAATTCTTGTTGAAACTGAATCTCCCTACTGTCCATCAAACCGAATCCATAACTCCTTACTATTCAATCAAAAGCCGAAAGTAAGTCTTCTTAGCCATAGCCGATTGTCAAGCAAGGATATTCGACTAAGTGGGTAAGAAGTTCTTTGTCATTTAATTTTCTATACCTTCGATTAAGACGACGTTAGGGAGACTGATCTCTTTTATTTTCTTTGGCCGAAACTTGGAAGGTGAGTTTCGGGATTTCCATTGTAGTCGACTTCTAGGGAGATCATTCGGGATTTTAGATCTAAGGTAAGTAAAGTGAAATATTAGGCCGAAGGCCATTTATTAAAATATTAGAATCAGATCTAACATAGATCATGTAGGTATTTCGACATCTTCATAGGCATGCATAAACGATTTCGTGATTTAGATCCACAAGGTAAGGAAGTGTCCACATTCGGCCAAGGCCATATTAAATGCTAGTAATGGGCCGATTCTCGACTTTAATTGTTTAGGGAGGAGTACAACTGATTCGATAGACTTTTCGGGATTTGAATTGAATTAAATAAACCAGTGTGTACCCACACTATCTCTTAATAGATTTATGGTATTGTTTTAATGCATGTGTTAATAAGAATGTGAAAGATATGGCTAAGGTACCATGCAATGGTACAAAGTGCTCAGAGTGCACGTTTACCCACTCCTACCATGAGTATAATATGATCTGTTATGGCACATATGTGAAACTATAAGAATGTGAATGAGGAATATGACATGGTTTATGCATATTTGTATGACATGGGGCATATGGGTTATATGGAAAGGGAAGTGATCTGGTGGTTTATACCACAATATCTGAATGTGGTGACTTATGTCACAAAACATATTATCTGGTGGCTATGCCACAAATTTATAAGGGCGATGTGCTAGTCGCCTGCAGTGACTGCATTCGATGATGTGTAGTGGATGGAGGGTCGACTTAGTAGTCCCCACGGTGTGATGGTTGGTACGGGTGATGTGTAGAGGATGGCTATCTAGGTTTGGGATCGGGTTTGCATCATTATCTCTATCTGTTATCTATGTATGATATGGTATGATATGCCTGAATCGTTGGGACTTAGTGTTGGTTATACACACTGAGTCTGTTTGACTCACCCCGTTGTGGGATATCTTTTCAGGTGACACTCAGTGATGGACCGGGTCGGCAGGAGCTCAGTGGTGGCCATGCTCAGCTCAAAATTTATTTTATCTTGGACTTCCTATTTTCAAGTATTTTGGATTTAATTCGGGTTTTCTTTGATGTAATAAGGCCACTAGTATGAAACTGTTTATGCATGCATTTTAATTATTTAGTATGATACGAATTTTATCAATTTAAAGTTTAAGCAACCTTTCTTAAAAATAAAGTTTAAATGTTTAGACACCTAAACACAAACGATTTTCAAATTAAAGATTAACCCCAAAACAGCTCGGTATTTTTATAAAACCACCCCAAATTTTCCAAAGTAATAAACATGAAATTGAAATGTTTTACTCGAGGAACATACCAGATCCGGTCAAGGCTCGTGGGCCGGGTTTGGGGTGTTTCAGTTTGGTATCAGAGCCCAGTTTTAAAACTCTCGGCCTTGGGTTTGAAGCCCACAATATTTTCAATATTTGGCCCAAATAAATTTTGTGAAAATTTTTGTGAAATGAGCAGGTTTTTCTGGCATGGCACCTAAGTCTCCGGCCCGAAGTCCACCAGGTAAGTACCCCTAACCATTGTGTGAATTAATGTATGATTTGTATATGGGTATAACAGGAACGTAGAGTAGTATATTAAGTTATGGAACCCTAGGATTAGCTTACTTCAATACAGAATTACATAAAACTTTAAGGCCTAATTAAACAAACACGTGGATAGTCGAAAGTTAGGGTGTGGCAACCATTGTGCGCATGTCTAGGATTGGATTCAGGAAGAGCACTGGTATTTAAGCGATCCCTAGTGACTCACCTCCTCTTCGCTCGAATCCTACCCTGCAGTGCGTAGTAACAGTTCACCCTAACCAAGAGGACTCATTCACAGGCTAAACTCAATAATTAAAACCCAAAAGGGACTAGCCATATTTTTTTAAAAAAAAAACCTTAGTTTTAAAAGCACCAAATTATCCCTTTGATTTGTAAAAACTCTTTTACAAAATTTTTTCGAAATATTCTCGATTTACAAAAATTTACTAAAATACCCCTGGGTTGAGAAATTACTAAAATACCCTTGGTTTATGAAATTACCACACTACCCTCAATTTTTTCTAAAATATTCTTACTTTACAAAAATACCAAAAACCCCTATTTTGCAAAACATCAAGATACCCAGGTTTGGAAATTTACCAAAATACCTCTATAGGACAAATTACGAAAATACCCCTGGGATTAAAACAGACAAAAATGCACAAGTGATGAATGTGTGTAGTAGATACTACTGAATGAATGTATCTCTCTGAATTAGGGTAGAAGACTTGAAATGAAAACCCTGTAATGATCGAAAGAACTACTACTCAACTTCTTTACATAAAACTTGTTCGTGGATAATCAGTGGAACAAAGACTAATGCATAAAACTTTTTAAACCAGATTGAATCGCGATCGTAGACATGAGTTCTAGGGGACGTGGTCGTAATGTGCGAGGACGTGGTAGAGGCAGAATAACTGTATCAGAACTCGTTAGGTCTGGACAAAGGTCCGAAAATAAGGTACCACCACCACCACCAGCTGCTGGGGTTGAGCATCAGGATCAGACGAGGGATGATGTAGTGTCGCAAGCGATGCTGCGGGTTCTTTAGATGGTGGCTGGAGCAGGTGGAGGTGGGGGAGCTCATAAATCTGTACCCGAGCGACTCCGAGCTAATGGAGCTGAAGTATTCCGTGGCGTATCTGGTGTGGCACCTAGTACGGCTGAATATTGGATGGAAGCGACAGAGCGAATTATGGATGAGCTGGATCTGACTGCTGAAGAGAAGCTGAAGGGAATGGTGTCGCTACTTCGCGATGAGGCATACCAGTGGTGGCTCATAGTTCGGGATGGTGCTACAGCTGAAGATCTCACTTGGGAGTATGTTAAGGCGGCATATCAGAAGAAGTATATTGGAACTAGTTATACTGATGCTCAGAGGAAGGCATTTCTGGGGCTGGTTCAAGGGAACAAGTCCGTAGCGGAGTACGAAGCTGAATTCTTAAGGTTGAGCCAGTATGCTCGAGGAATTGTGGCTACGGAGCATGAGCGATGTGTCCGGCTTGAGGACGGACTTAGGGATGATCTAAGGTTGTTGATAGCTCCGCAGCAGGAGCGGGAATTTGTAGTGTTGGTGGAAAAGGCTAAGGTAGCCGAAGGGGTTAAAGAATCTGTAAGCGTAATCTGATCGGAACAGGCATAAGAGAGGGTTTGGATCGTCAGGGTCATCTGGGAATGCGCAGAAGAGGCCTAGAGTTGATGGGCCGCGAGGTCAGCAAGTTGTGACAGGAGGGCAGTATCGTACTTGTGATCAGTGTGGGAAGAGGCACCTAGGAGAGTGTTGGAAGAAGACAGGGGGATGTTTCAAGTGTGGGTCCAAGGACCACATGATTAAGGACTGTCCTATAAAAATAGACGGGGGCCGACAAACAGGTCAAGGTTCTAATCAGGCTGGAAGAGGGGGACAGCAGCCTCAGTGAAGGGTCGTGGTCCGAATGGCGAGAGAAATGGTCTTTGGAAGAGGGCGTGGAACACCGGTAGAGGTGTTGGTATCATGAGACTAGACACGCCAGGATCTGGTATATGCGATTCGTCGGAGGAAGACGGCGATGCACACGATGTTATAATGGGTACGTTCCATATTTCGGAGTTACCCTTTATTGCTTTGATAGACATAGGGTCAACTCATTCCTATGTTGCTAGTAAAGTATTCGAAACTTTGCATGTGAACTTTGAGACTGTACCTAGGAAGATGGCTGTACTTAGTCCTTTAGGGCAGACTGTGATAGTAGATAAACTCTTTAAAGAAGTGCCTTTAGAAGTTCAGGGGACGCAGTTCCCAGCTGACTTAGTGGAACTACCCTTCGGGGAATTTGATCTAATCTTAGGCATGGATTGGTTAGTGAAGTACCGTATGAATGTTGATTGCGTCGCTAAACGCATGTCGTTGAGAACTCCCGACGATAAGGAAGTTGTGGTGATGGGCGAAAGACGGAACTATTTGTCGAATGTAGTATCTGCTCTTAAGGCGGAGAAGATGGTAAAGAAAGGATGTCCGGCTTTTCTGATGTGGGTCAGTACCTTAGACACTAAGGAAACAAGTGTTGAAGGGGTTAGAACAGTAAGGGAATTTGTGGATGTCTTTCCGGAAGAATTACCTAGAATACCCCCGATAGGGAGGTGGAGTTGAAATTGACTTGTTGCACAGGAACAGCGCCGGTATCTATCGCCCGCATGAATGGCACCAAAGGATTTGGTTGAGCTCAAGGCTCAAATCCAAGAGTTGCTTGATCGTGGGTTTATCCGACCCAGTGTGTCTCCATGGGGAACACCGGTCTTGTTTGTGAAGAAGAAAGATGGAACTATGCGTATGTGCATAGATTATCGTCGATTGAATAAGCCGACCATCAAGAACAAGTACCGTTACCGAGGATAGGAGCGACTTGTTCGATCAACCGAAGCAAGCGGCGGTATTCTCGAAGATAGATCTAAGGTCCGGATATCATCAACTTAAGGTGACTGAGCGGATATCCATAAGACGACCTTAGAACAAGATACGGGCATTATGAGTTCGTAGTAATACCGTTTGGATTGACGAACGCCTGGTAGCGTTCATGGATATGATGAACCGGGTTTTCAACCTTACTTGGATAGGTTCGTCGTTGTGTTCATAGACGACATCTTAGTATATTCCAAGTCTGAAGAGGAGCATGATGAGCACCTCCGGGTTGTGTTGCAAGTATTAAGGGAGAAGAAGCTTTATGCCAAATACAGCAAGTGCGAATTTTGGTTGAAGGAAGTCGCATTCTTAGGGCATGTAGTGTCTGCAGAAGGGATAAGAGTGGATCCTAGGAAGATCGAGGCAGTGCTAGATTGGAAACCACCTAAGTCGGTGGCAGAGGTTCGCAGTTTCTTAGGATTAGCAGGCTACTACAGAAGGTTCGTAGAAGGGTTCTCGTCAATAGCTGCATCGTTGACGAAGTTGTTGAGAAAGGAAGTACCTTTCGTATGGACATATAAGCAACAGGAGAGCTTTGAGAAGCTTAAGAGGGTTTTGACTGAAGCTCCAGTTTTAATTCAGCCTGAGGCAGGGAAGGACTTTGTGGTGTACTGTGATGCTTCTCACACAGGATTAGGATGTGTCCTGATACAAGACGGGAAGGTATTCGCTTATGCGTCTCGACAATTAAGGCCACACGAGGTTAACTACCCGACGCATGATTTGGAATTGGCGGCAGTGGTCTTTGCTCTTAAGGTATGGAGGCATTATTTATATGGAGAAAAGTCAGTGATCTATACGGACCACAAGAGTCTTAAGTATCTGTTGACTCAGAAGGAGCTGAACTTGAGACAGCGAAGGTGGGTGGAGTTATTGAAAGACTACGATTGTTCTATAGAGTATCACCCGGGCAAGGCAAATGAAGTGGCAGATGCCCTAAGTCGAAAAGTAGTGTCGGATCTGATGGCGATGTTTGCACATCTTAGCTTGTATGACGATGGAAGTTTGCTGGCAGAATTGCAAGTTAAGCCGTCATGGTTGAATGAGGTGAAAGAAGGACAGCTGGCAGATGATGATCTAAGTGTTAAGTTGCGACAAGTGCAGAGTGGGGAGTTGGAAGACTATGGTATTAATGACGAGGGAGTATTGTGTTTCAAGGGTAAGGTCTGTATGCCTAAGAATAAGGAGTTAAGGCGGAGAATTCTTCAGGAATCGCATAGTAGCCCTTATGCTATGCATCCTGTAGGTAGTAAGTTGTATAGAGACCTAAGGGAACAGTTTTTGTGGCCTGGTCTTAAGCGGGAAGTTACAGAATTTGTAGGGAAGTGCTTGACGTGTTAGCAAGTCAAGGCTGAGCACCAAGTTCCGTCAGGATTGCTTCAGTCGATAAAGATTCCGCAGTGGAAGTGGGAGAGAATCACCATGGACTTCGTTAGTGGGCTTCCCCTTACGCCTACTAAGAAGGACTCGGTATGGGTGATAGTGGATCGATTGACAAAGTCTGCGCATTTCATTCCAGTGCGGGTTGATTATTCTTTGCAGAAGTTGGCGAAGTTGTATGTGGCGGAGATTGTGAGGTTGCATGGAGTGCTGGTATCGATTATCTTGGATAGGGATCCTAGGTTTACGTCTCGATTTTGGAAAGCACTACATCAAGCTTTAGGCACCAGATTGGATTTCACTACGGCATTTCATCCGCAGTCGGACGGCCAGTCTGAGCGAGTGATCCAAGTGTTAGAGGATATGTTAAGGGGCTGTGTGATAGACTTTAGAGGAAGTTGGGAAGAATATTTGCCTTTATTTGAGTTCGCATATAATAATGACTATCAATCCAAAGTATTCGGATGGCACCGTATGAAGCCATTGTATGGATTCGGAAGTGTCACACGCCTACGTGTTGGACAGAATTAGGAGAACGTCGAGTTTTGGGCCCAGAGATTGTGGCAGAATCCGAGGAAAAGGTTGAAGTAATTCAGGCACGGTTAAAGGAAGCGTCTGACTGACAGAAGTCATATGCAGATCTTAAGCGAAATGAGATAGAATTTGATGTGGGAGATCAAGTGTTTCTTAAGGTATCGCCTTGGAAGAAGGTTATGAGATTTGGTCGCAAAGGGAAATTAAGTCCAAGGTTTATAGGACCTTATCGGGTATTGAAGCGAGTTGGACCAGTGGCATACCAGTTAGAGTTGCCTCCGGAGTTGAAGCAAATGCACGATGTATTCCATGTTTCTATGCTACGTCACTATCGATCGGATCCATCTCATGTAGTTCCAGTTGAGGAGGTGGAGCTAAGACCAGATTTGTCCTACGAGGAAGAGCCGATTCAGATTTTGGAACGAGATGTGAAAGTGCTACGAAGGAAGTCAGTTCCTTTAGTCAAAGTGTTATGGCGCAATCATGGATCGGAAGAAGCTTCGTGGGAGCCGGAAGAAACAATGCGACAGCAATACCCTCACCTATTTTAGCCAGGTAATTTCGAGGTCAAAATTATTTTTAAGGGGGGTAGAACTATAATATCCAGGATTTAGGGCTTGTGCATTTTTGCATGTGCTAGTATGCCTATGAGTGTTTTGAATGTGTTTTTATGAATTTTGGGAACTTTAGAGTGTAGGTGAATGTCTTAGAAATTATCAGATTTTAAGTCTTGAAGTGGAGCTAAGCTTGATAGGCCTTAAGAAAATTTATAGGGGAAATTGGACATAAAAATGGGCTTGGTAAAGTGGCTTGGAGGCGCCACTTAAAGCCTCTATAAGTGACGCCACAAGCAATTAAAAGGGCCTAGGTTCGAATCACAAGGGAAGCAAAAAGGGGGCTTTTATTTTGCAGCAATAGGGAGCAGTAATGGACGGCATTGGGAGACTTAGGGAGGAGCTTTAGATGTGATTAAATTCTTTTTAAATTTCGGCTAGGGGCAAAGGATAATTGTTGATTATTCAAATTATTTTTTGAATGGATAAAGAAGAGAAATTTTAGGAGAAAAAGAAGGAGTTGATATGGGAGGAAGAGTTGGCCGAATATGGGGCATTGGAGGATGGTATTTTCGGCTTTGGTATAGTAGGAAGGGTGTGCCGAAATTCATTCTTTTTCTCATCTTGTCATGTGTGCCTAAAATCCCAAAGAAATCTACTTGTGTTCATTTTCTTTTCTTCCTTTATGCTACTCACTTCCATAAGCCGAAACTTCTCAAATTACATTCTCTTTTTCTTTTCGTCAGAGGCCGAATATCTCTCTCTCAAAACTCATCATAACCGATTCTCCCTAAGTCCCATACTCTTCCTTTTAATTCTTGTTGAAGCCGAATCTCCCTACTGTCCATCAAACTGAATCCATAACTCCTTACTATTCAATCAAAAGCCGAAAGTAAGTCTTCTTAGCCATAGCCGATTGTCAAGCAAGGATATTCGACTAAGTGGTAAGAAGTTCTTTGTCATTTAATTTTCTATACCTTCGATTAAGAAGACGTTAGGGAGACTGATCTCTTTTATTTTCTTTGGCCAAAACTTGGAAGGTGAGTTTCGGGATTTCCATTGTAGTCGACTTCTAGGGAGATCATTCGGGATTTCAGATCTAAGGTAAGTAAAGTGAAATATTAGGCCGAAGGCCATTTATTAAAATATTGGAATCAGATCTAACATAGATCATGTAGGTATTTCGACATCTTCATAGCATGATGACGATTTTGATTTAGATCCACAAGGTAAGGAAGTGTCCACATTCGGCCAAGGCCATATTAAATGCTAGTAATGGGCCGATTCTGACTTTAATTCTTTAGGGAGGAGTACAATCCGATTCGATAGACTTTTCGGGATATCAGTGAATTCGTTAAGTAAACCAGGTGTGTACCCCACACTATCTCTTAATAGATTTATGGTATTGTTTTAATGCATGTGTTAATAAGAATGTGAAAGATATGGCTAAGGTACCATGCAATGGTACAAAGTGCTCAGATACGTTTACCCACTCCTACCATGAGTATAATATGATCTGTTATGGCACATATGTGAAACTATAAGAATGTGAATGAGGAATATGACATGGTTTATGCATATTTGTATGACATGGGGCATATGGGTTATATGGAAAGGGGAAGTGATCTGGTGGTTTATACCACAATATTTGAATGTGGTGACTTCGGTCACATAATCTGAATGTGGTGACTTATGTCACAAAACATATTATCTGGTGGCTATGCCACGAATTTATAAGGGCGATGTGCTAGTCGTCTGCAGCGACTGCCTTCGATGATGTGTAGCAGATGGAGGGTCGACTTAGTAGTCCCCACAGTTTGATGGTTGGTACGGGTGATGTGTAGAG
Source organism: Gossypium sturtianum (assembly GCA_025698515.1). Taxonomy (NCBI): domain Eukaryota; kingdom Viridiplantae; phylum Streptophyta; class Magnoliopsida; order Malvales; family Malvaceae; genus Gossypium; species Gossypium sturtianum. The sequence continues at coordinate 85,437,119 of CM046944.1, forward strand.
GATGGCTATCTAGGTTTGGGATCGGGTTTGCATCATTATCTCTATCTGTTATATATGTATGATATGGTATGATATGCCCGAATCGTTGGGACTTAGTGTTGGTTATACACACTGAGTCTGTTTGACTCACCCCGTTTTGGGATATCTTTTCAGGTGACACTCAGTGATGGACCGGGTCGGCAGGAGCTCAGTGGTGGCCATGCTCAGCTCAAAATTTATTTTATCTTGGACTTCCTATTTTCAAGTATTTTGGATTTATTTCGGGTTTTCTTTGATGTAATAAGGCCACTAGTATGAAACTGTTTATGCATGCATTTTAATTATTTAGTATGATACGAATTTTATCAATTTAAAGTTTAAGCAACCTTTCTTAAAAATAAAGTTTAAATGTTTAGACACCTAAACACAAACGATTTTCGAATTAAAGATTAACCCCAAAACAACTCGGTATTTTTATAAAACCACCCCAAATTTTCCAAAGTAATAAACATGAAATTGAAACGTTTTACTCGAGGAACATACCAGATCCGGTCAAGGCTCGTGGGCCGGGTTTGGGGTGTTTCATAAGCTATGTCTTTCTGTAGAGATACTGCACATTTCAAACATTCAGTGCGTGTACAAGATAATTCATCTAAAACCGGAATGGTATTTTTCAACAAAAATTCAACCTTTTCTGGATCATCATTTGTAGTATCTCTAAATTCCTCTACCCCATACTTACGGATTTTATCTACCAGAGGTTTACCAGCTCTAGCGGGTTCAGCACCTTATGGTATTTCAGGAACCGGTCGAGGATCAGGTGGGGTAGGTTGTTATACAGAAGGATGTGGATGAGTTCTCAAATACTCAGTAAACCATTCATTCATCATTCTGAATCATACAAACAGTAATTTTTTTACCCTCCAGGGGTATTTCGGTAATTTACCCTCCAGGGGTATTTCGATAATTTACCCTCCAGGGGTATTTCGATAATCTTACCCACCAAGGATATTTCGGTAATTTACCCAATAAGGGTATTTCGATAATTTTACCCACCAAGGGTATTTCGAGAATTTTGTAAACCAAGGTATTCTAAATAGAGATAACGATGCGAATGGGCCTTGGGCCCACACGCTCTTGTGGCCCATTTGGCCCAAATCTAGCCACAGATATGAGACTCACATAGTTCAGTCCAATATTTACTACACAATCATATAACTTATCCGATTGGGCCCACGGGCCCATTGGCCCCACATGGCCCCTTTCGGCCCATCGTGGCCCAAACAACCTAAACCCACAAGAACACTCATGATGGCCTCAACTATCGCATCAAAGCTCCCACACGTGCACTCGCACGCTCGTGTGGCTACCATCGCCGTGTGACCGGCATTTCGGCATTTGCCGCTCTACAGCTAGAGTAGTGCGAAATACACACCTGATAGGAATCTGGAGTTAATCCGCGCTCCGACCACTCCTATGCCCAAACGCCCACCAAGGTATGCTTACTCTCCTCATAGATTGCTCTATTTAAAGCCAGCTTCTCACCTTCCCTCTTGCTAGCTTCCCGATGTGGGATACCTCCTTCAGCAGAGTTTAAATCCAACACAAACTCTGGCTGTCCCCACTTAGCAAAATAAATATCCCTTTTTGCTTGCAATGGGATTCGAACTCAAGCTCCCTTGTAACTTAATCCACGCCACTAGCCACTAGGCCACAAGCTCCTCGTGTGTCTAAAATCATGCGTAACTAAATATAAGTCTATGGGCCAAAGTCTAAGTTCACTTAAAAATAAATCAAAATGAAATGCAAGCGCCAAGACTTGAACCTTGGACCCCTTGCTTCCTTGTGTGACGTCAACTCCTTGTCTCCCATGTGGCGCAATTTGCCACTAGACCACAACTCCTTTTGTGTCATTTTTCTCCACATTTTATTCTTAAAACCTACTTACTAACTTTCAGGGTTTTATTCACCTAAGACCAAAATTTTCCTAAAGCCCAAGTTTGATCCTGGGACTTCATAGAAGCCCCCTAGCCTTCCAAAATCACTCACCTACTAGGTTCAACTTGCATTAGTGCCATTCTCTTATTCTCAAAATATTTAAATGCTTCCACGCCTAAGGCCCAATGGGCCCAATTCTACTAGGCCCAAATCCGGGGCGTTACAATTCTATCTTCCTTAAAGAAATTTCGTCCTCGAAATTTCCAACTATAGGAACAGTCACATATCCTAACCTACCACACTGCGCTCACGATGCGCACTCTGATCTTAACAACACTAATATACTTTTAACTTAATCTTGAAACCTCTTACACACCACCAAACATCTAATCACAGAAACAAATATATATTTTTCACACATGCATACAATTTCTATAGGCAAACATCACATGCAAACCAAACACACACAAAATAAATACCAAAAATATAGTCATTACAGCATAAAACAGAGTATAAGGTCAGGAAACTTACGGATTTGGTGCTGGAGACTCGGTGTGCCATACTTTCAGTAACACTATCATTTCCTAAGGTAAAAATTTAAGCAGATTTGAAAAAGTTTTCAAAACCCATTCCACAGCCGAGTTTTGCAACCTGGCTCTGATACCATAAACTGTAACACCCCAAACTCGGCCTAAACTTTACGACCAGATTTAGCGTGCCACATTAGGTGATAGTTGAAAAGCTAAGCGTTCGTTAAAAATGTTGTATCTCTTTTTGAAACTCCGAGTTTCGTTGTTTGTTTGTAAAAACATGATTTGCTTAATGTCTATTTCTATAAAGTTGTTATCATCTTGAGAAACAGTTTTTATTGTGAAAATCAAATTTGAATAGTTACGGAAACGTGCTATTTTGAAAACGGTTGTTATGTTTTAGAAATCCGTGATTAATCGATTAACAATGTATAACTAGCCGTAATGAAAGTTTAAAAGGGAAATTAAAATCCAATGGCCTTATTACAAAACATGAACCCAAAATAAATAATCTTAAAATAAAATAAAATAAAAACTGAAATTACTAGGTTCATGAGTAATAACTACGATGTATGGCCACCACCGAGTCCTCCGCGGCTCCAAATCCTCTAACGTTGGGGTTTACCTACAAAGTTAAGGAAAAAGGGGTGAGTTACAAGAACTCAGTGTGTAATCCTGTTTTCAGTCACAGTTTGGGCTCAAGTCCATGCAGTATCAGTTTAGCCTAAGCCTCAATATCATGGTAATGCAACAGAGAATGCAGCTTAACCCAATCAAACCAACACTCCACCCGTACCAACCCTACACTTCTGTGGGGACCAAGTCAACCCACCCAGCCCTACACACCTAGAATGCAGCCGAACTGCCAGAATATAAGCAGCTTAAAGCCGTTGGTAGGTCCACAGTCATCTCGGGCGACCCATACAACCCTAACAATCAAATCAGTGGGTCTACAGTCGTCTCGGGTGACCCGTGCGACCCTAACAGATCAAATCGATGGGTCCACAGTCGTCTCGGGCGACCCGTGCGACCCTAACAGATCAATCACTTCATCCAATTACATAATCCCAACCCAATGCAATATGTAGTGACATAATAATTCAATGTATGCAATAATGTACCATCATAACAGTTAAATAGAATACACACAATCATACTAATCAACCCTTAACGGTATAACAGTAATTTTTTACCCTCCAGGGGTATTTCAGTAATTTACCCTCCAGGGGTATTTCGATAATCTTACCCACCAAGGTTATTTCGCTAATTTACTCACTAAGGATATTTCGGTAATTTTACCCACCAAGGGTATTTCAGGAATTTTGTAAACCAAGATATTCTAAACAGAGATAACGATGCGAACGGGCCTTGGGCCCACACGCTCTTGTCGCCCATTTGGCCCAAATCTAGCCACAGATATGAGATTAGTCCAGTCCAATATTTACTACACAATCATAGAACTTATCCGATTGGGCCCACGGGCCCATTGGCCCCACATGGCCCCTTTCGGCCCATCGTGGCCCAAACAACCTAAACCCGTAAGAACATTCATGATGGCCTCAACTATCGCGTCAAAGCTCCCACACGTGCACTCGCACGCTAGTGTGGCTACCATCGCCGTGTCACCGGCATTTCGGCATTTGCCGCTCTACAGGTAGAGTAGTGCGAAATACACACCTGATAGGAATCTAGAGTTAATCTGCGCTCCGACCACTCCTGTGCCCAAATGCCCACCAAGGTATGCTTACTCTCCTCATAGATTGCTCTATTTAAAGCCAGCTTCTCACCTTCCCTCTTACTAGCTTCCCGATGTGGGATCCCTCCTTCAGCAGAGTTTAAATCCAACACAAACTCTGGCCGTCTCCACTTAGCAAAATAAATATCCCTTTTTGCTTGCAATGGGATTTGAACTCAGGCTCCCTTGTAACTTAATCCATGCCACTAGCCACTAGGCCGCAAGCTCATCTTGTGTCTAAAATCATGCGCAACTAAATATAAGTCTATGGGCCAAAGTCTAAGTTCACTTAAAAATAAATCAAAATGAAATGCAAGCGCCAAGACTTGAACCTTGGACCCCTTGCTTCCTTGTGTAACGTCACCTCCTTGTCTCCCATGTGGAGCCATTTGCCATTACACCACAACTTCTTTTGTGTCATTTTTCTCCACATTTTATTCTTAAAACCTACTTACTAACTCCCAGGGTTTTATTTACCTAAAACCAAAATTTTCCTAAAGCCCAAGTTTGATCCCGGGACTTCATAGAAGCCCACTAGCCTTCCAAAATCACTCACCTAATAGGTCCAACTTGCATTAGTGCCGTTCTGTTGTTCTCAAAAAATTTAAACACTTCCACGCCTAAGGCCCAATGGGCCCAATTCTACTAGGCCCAAATTCGGGGCGTTACAAGTTTTATTGGTGGCGTGGTATGAAAAAAGATATCTCTGACTTTGTGTCGAAGTGTTTAGTTTGTCATAAAGTTAAAGCTGAACATCAAGTTCCATACAGTTTCTTACAGCTGATCATGATTCTTGAGTGGAAATAGGAAAGGATTGCGATGGACTTTGTGTCGGGATTGCCTTTATCTCCGGGAAAGAAAGATGCAATCTGGGTGATAGTTGATAGATTGACGAAATCAGCTCATTTCGTTCCGGTGAGAACAGATTATTCACTCGATAGATTGGCTGAATTGTATATTGCTGAGATTGTGAGACTGCACGGGGTGCCACTATCTATTGTATCTGATAGAGATCCGAGATTTACCTTGTGACTTTGGAAGAAATTACAAGAGGATTTAGGCACAAAATTGCATTTCAGTACTGTATTTCATCCGCAAACGGATGGTCAGTCCTAGCGGATTATTCAGATTCTCGAAGATATGTTGATATGTTGTATTCTTGAGTTTGAAAGTACATGGGAAAAACATTTGTCATTGATTGAGTTTGTGTATAATAATAGTTTTCAAACTAGTATCAAAATGGCACCATATGAGGCTCTTTACGGTCGAAAATGCCGAACTCCATTGTATTGGACTGAGCTGAGTGAGAATAAGATTCACGGGGTTGATCTAATAAAAGAGACTGAACAGAAAGTGAAAGTGATTCGTGACAGTTTGAACGCGGCCTCAAATCATCAGAAGTCTTATGCAGACTTGAAACGGAAGGATATCGAATTTGAGATTGGTGATAAAGTGTTTCTGAAAGTGTCTCCATGGATTGTAACAGCCCGGTTTAGACTCTAGTTGGAACAGTGGTTTCGAGACCACAAATCTGAGGTTAGAAAAATATTTTAAAATTATTTTTTTGATGTTTATAATGTGTGATTGAGCCTGTGTGAAAGTTTCGTGTGAAAATTTTATCGACTGTGTGTCGAAGTGTGAGAAAGGACTTAATAGCATAAAGAGTAAAATGCTTTGTGCTGATTGTTAAGTGCTTAATTGTTGTTGTCTTTATAATTTGGAGGAATTATGTTTCAATTAGCCCATCTTATAGTTAGTGGAAGATGATAGCATGGCATAAGGTGTTATTATAAATTTTCATTAAGGGTAAAATGGTAAAATGTCAAATAAGTTAATATTAATTAAACAAACATGAAATTGGTGGCTATAATGTTCATCTTCCACCGAATTTGATAAAGAAAAATAGGGTTTGAAGCTTCTTCAAATTCGGCACAATCATAGCTCAATCAGGTATGTGCGATACCGATATAAGTTCGATTTAACATATTGGCACTAAGTGTGCGATGACGATTATGTTTTTGTTATGAAATTAGCACTAAGTGTGCGAATAAATCAAAGGAATAGGAAAGGTTAAACGAGAGGTAATATCGAGTAATTGAGTAGCATGAATGGTGAGTAACTATGTGTTGATCAAGGTACGTTTGAAACTATGTGGTTGATGATAGCCTTAAAAGTTGAATGAATAGATACTTGAGCATATGGTTCAGATAGATGATGAGCCTAATTGTGCATTTATCTATGTGATGGTTTAATTATGTATTGATGTGGTGTTATTGAGTAATATGTATTATATTACGAACTTACTAAGCTTTTGAAAGCTTACTGTGTGATTTGTTTCTCTGTTTTACAGTGTCAGTAAAGCTAGCTCGGATCCGGGGATCGTCAGCATCTCTATCACACTATCGGCAATCTATTTTGGTACTTTTGAAGATGTGTATATTTGAATATGCCATGTATAGGCTAGTTGTGTTAAAACATGTTTGAGATGTGTAAATAGCCATGTGATGTGGCTAGATAAATGTCGGCAATATGCATGTGTGAATTTGGTATATGATGCATGTTATGGTATGGCTTGATGGCAATGAAAATTTCTTATGAATGGTAAGCTTAGTGATGGATTGATGCCATTGTGATCTAGTGATATTGTGGATGAATCATGCTTGGTTATGCATGTGTTTTAGTTATGCAATTTGGTATATAAGTTGACATGATTAGAAATGAGATCGGATGGGATGATATGTTGATCATTTGATATGTATTTGGTTGCCAAATTGTGTGTGAAAATAGGCTTGTATTGCTTGTAGGTATGACCCAAGTGTGGGTGGCATTTTAGCCTTGCAAATGGCCTATTTTGCATACACGGCCAAGGGACACGGGCGTGTGTCTCTGTCGTGTGGCTCAAGGGCCACTTTGAAGTGTGCCTGGACAGGTTACACGGTCGTGGCACACGGGCGTGCCTGGTGGCCGTGTGACCAACTCAGTAGCTAGCTTAATTTCACACGGCCATGGCACACGGGCGTGTTTGGCGGCCATGTGGAGAAGTCAGTATGTATGCCCTATTTTGGCACGGCCTGGACACATGGGCGTGTCTGGTAGCCGCGTGAGGCACACGGCCTTACCGCACGGGCGTGTGACCTCTGCAGTGTTGAAAAATGTTTAAATTTCAGAAATTTTTTTATAAGTGGTCAGTTTGGTCCCAACCTCTTCCTAACACGTGTTTAAGGTCTCCTAGACCTCGATAAGAAACTATATGCTCGTATTTGCATAAGATTGATTGGTGATTGACTTTGTGTTGATTAAATGGATGTGAAATGTTTCGATTGTCTGATAATGCCTCTTAACCCTATTCCGGTAACGGTTTCGGGTTAGGGGTGTTACAAGATCTGTATCGACGAAGCATTGATACGTGAAATACATTATGAATCTTTTCTAATTCCAGTGGCAACATCAATCGGTATGCAACAGGTCCAATACGCTCAATAATCTCATACGGCCCGATGTACCTCGGACTTAATTTGCCTTTTCATCAAAATCGGAGTACTTTCTTCCACGGAGACACTTTCAAGAACACTTTGTCACCGATCTCAAATTCAATATCTTTCTGTTTCAAATCTGCATAGGATTTCTGATGATCAGAGGAAGCTTTCAGACTATCACGAATCACTTTCACTTTTTGTTAAGTTTCTTTGATCAAATCAATCCCGTGTATCTTACTTTCACTAAGCTTAGACCAATACATAGGTGTTCGACATTTACGTCTGTACAAAGCCTCATAAGGTACCATTCTGATGCTCGACTGAAAACTATTATTATACGCAAATTCAATCAGTGGGAAATATTGTTCCCACGTACCATCAAACTCAAGGGTGCAACATCTCAACATAGCATCGAGATTCTGAATGATCCGCTCGGATTAACCATCCGTCTGTGGGTGAAAAGTTGTACTGAAATGCAATTTAGTGCCTAAAGCTTCTTGTAGTTTCTTCCAGAATCGTGAAGTAAACCTCAGATCTCTGTCAGATACAATATATAGTGGCACTCCGTGCAATCTCACAATATCAGAAATGTAAAGCTCAGCTAACTTATCAAGTGAGTAATCAGATCGTACAGGAAAAAAATGGGCTGATTTCGTCAATCGATCAACTACGACCCAAATTGCATCTTTCTTCCCCGGAGTCAAAGGCAAACCTGAGAAAAAATCCATTGTCACTCTGTCCCATTTCTATTCAGGAATCAGAATCAGTTGTAACAAACCAGATGGTACTTGATGTTCAGCTTTAACTTGCTGATAGACTAAACATTTCGAAACAAAGTCAGAGATGTCTCGTTTCATACCAGACCACCAATAGTGTTGCTTCAAATCATGGTACATCTTTGTACTTCCCGGATGAACAGATAAGTGACTGTTATGTGCTTCATTCAAGATCAATTGAATCAACTCTGGGTTCCTCGAAACACAAATCTGATCTCTGAATCTCAAACAATCATCATTATCAACTCGAAATTCTGAATCAAAATTCAAACCACACTGAGCTCGTTTAATTAACATTTCATTATCAACTTTCTATGCATCATAAATTTGCTGAAAGAAGAATGGTTTCGCTTTCAACTTAGCCAAAACTGAACCATTATTAGACAACTCTAAATAAGCATTCATCGCACGCAATGCAAACAACGATTTTTGACTCAATGCATCAGCAACAACATTTGCTTTACCCGGATGATATTCTATCACAAGTTCATAATCTTTCAACAGTTCTAACCATCTTCTCTGTCGTAGATTCAAATCTCTATGAGTCATCAAATATTTCAAACTTTAATGATCCGAAAACACATGGCATTTTTCACCGAAAAGATAGTGACGCCAAATCTTTAAGGCAAACACAATTGCAGCTAGCTCTAAGTCGTGTGTCGGATAATTCTTTTCATGCGGTTTTAGTTGTTTCGAGGCATAAGCTATAACTTTGCCTTCTTGCATCAGAACGCATCCCAGACGATTCAATGAAGCATCACTATAAATACAAACTCTTTACCCGATTCTGGCTGTATTAAAACTGGAGCTTCAGTCAAAAAGGCTTTCAACTGATCAAAACTTTTCTGACATTTATCGGACCATTCAAATTTTACATCTTTCTGAAGCAATCTCGTCAATGGAGTAGCAATCACTGAAAAGCCTTTTACAAATCTTCGATAATAACTAGCAAGTCTCAGAAAACTACGAACTTCAGACACATTTCTCGGAGGCTTCCACTCCAAAATAGCTGAAATCTTGCTCGGATCAACCCGTATACCAGATGCTGGCATAATATGTCCCAGAAAACTAACTTCACGCAACCAGAATTCACATTTATTGAACTTCGCATACAATTGCTTATCTCACAGAGTTTGTAGCACAATTCTCAGATGTTCAGCATGTTCAATTTCATCACGCGAATAAATCAAAATGTCGTCAATGAATACAACAACAAATCGATCAAAGTACGGTCTGAAAATTCTGTTCATCAAATCCATAAAAATAGCAGGAGCATTCGTTACTCCGAAAGGCATAACTAAAAAATCATAATGCCTGTGCCTCGTTCTGAAAGCAGTTTTCGAAATGTTTGAATCTTTTACTCGTAATTGATAATATCCCGATCTCAGATTTATCTTTAAAAACACAGTGGCTCCTTTAAGCTGATCAAATAAATCATCAATTCTGGAAAAAGGATATTTATTCTTTATAGTCACTTTGTTCAACTGATGATAATCAATGCACATTCTCATCGTGCCATCTTTCTTTTTCACAAATAGAACAGGAGCACCCCAAGGTGAGAAACTCGGTCTTGCAAACCCTCTATCGGTCAACTCTTGCAACTAAGACTTCAACTCTTTTAATTCTGTTGGTGCCATTCTATATGGAGCTATCGAAATAGGAGTTGTTCCGGGTAACAAATCAATACCAAATTCAAGTTCACGTATCGGAGGTAATCCCGGTAATTCTTCAAGAAACACGTCAGGGAGTTCACAAACTACTGGTACTGATTCAACTTTCTTTTCAGTTACTATCGAGTCAATCACATAAGCAAAATAAGCTTCACAACCCTTGTTCACATATTTCTGAGCTTTCAACACTGATATCACACCTGGTAACCCATTCATATCATTAGATTCAATCCGAACTATTTCATCATTCTGGCATCTCAAATCAATAGTCTTTCTTTTGCAATTCACAACAGCATCATGCAATGTTAACCAGTCCATACCCAAAATTATATCAAACTCATCAAAAGGTAATAACATCAGATCAGCCGGAAAAACAGATATCTCGAAACATCAACGGACAATTCTTGCATACTTTGTCAACCAGGACATTTTTACCTAAGGGGTTCGATACTCTAATAACAAATTCCGTAGACTCTACAGGCAAAGTCTTACTGGATACTAAGTTCATGCATACATACGAATAAGTAGATCCAGGGTCTATCAATGCAATCACAGAAGTATCATAAAGAGTAAATTTACCTGTAATAACATCTGGAGACGAAGCTTCCTCACGAGCTCGGATAGCATAAGCTCTGGCAGGTGCCCTAGCTTCAGATCTCGCAACTGTATCTTTCGTAGCTCTTTGGCCACCACTGACATTTCTTGTATTTCGAGAGGGTCTACCTCTAGCTGAAACATTTTCTGACCTCTGATTCTGAACAATCTCTTGGTCAACAGACTCTGGGCAGTCTCGGATGAAATGATCTAATGATCCGCATCTAAAGCAGGCTCGGTCATTCAACCTACAACTTCCCAGATGTCTTTTACCACAATGCTTACATTCAGGTCGCTCGGATCAGACATTTCCGACACTAGCCATCGAAGTTGCTAGAGCTTTGAAGCTCAACTGTGATCTAGCTCGATCTTTATTCGAATGTCCCATATTAGTCTTTGAACGACTATGCTCATCTCTGAATTTCTTTGAAGCAGACTGAAATGATTTATTTGAAAATCTCTTTCTCACATCTTTGGCTTCAGACTCAGCTTTTCTTTTATCTTTCCCAAGAGCTTCAGCTTTACATGCTCGATCAACAAGCTCAACAAACTCTTTTATTTCCAGAATCCCAACAAGCAACCGAATATCTTCATTCAGAACATCTTCAAACCTTTTACACATTATCGCTTCAGTTGAGACACATTCCCGAGCATATTGATTTAGTCTCACGAATTCTCGATCATACTCAGTGATAGACATGCGACCCTGTTTCAGATCCAGAAACTCTTTCGCTTTTGGTCTATAAATCTCTGGCTGATGTATTTCTTCCGGAACTCAGACTGAAAGAAATCCCAAGTAATGCGTTCATTTGGAACAACATAAATCAAAGTCTTCCACCATTGATAAGCTGCATCTCTTAAAAAAGAAACGACACATTTCATGCATTCATCAGGGGTCAATGACATTTCATCAAACACTCAGATTGTGTTCTCGAGCCAAAACTTAGCTTTCTCAGCACCATCATCACTAGTGGCCCTAAACTCTTCAGCCCCATACTTACGGATTTGATTGACTGGAGGCTTATTCAACATATTTAGATTCACAGCCGGAGGTATAACAGAAGTCTGAGGAGGATTAGACGGGGGTGGAGGTTGTGAAACAGACGGATTTGTTCTAACGTATTGAGTAAACCACTCATTCATCATTTGGAAGAAGGCTTGTTTAGCCTCTCCTTCCTGACCGCTAGTATCCGATCTCGAATCAGATGGCGCTGTCCCTTGAGCGGGAGCAGTCGCATTGCTTTCAACATCGTCAGCTACGGCTCTTTCGGGATCCATTACTATACGAAAACACATTTTATACGTCAGGATTCATCACACTATCACAGTTCGTATATATGGCACCAATAAAGACTTAATAATACTGAATTACAAATAATAATAATCCGAGGTCCAAGTTGATTCACCGAATGCTCCGGTCCTAATTTGAGGTTTACCTCAAAAGTTAAAAACTATTGGGGTGAGCTTATGAAAAGCTCAGTGTGAGTTGAATAATTATTTAAATGGGCAAAAACATCAAATACAGTGAAACATAATAGCATTAGCAGAAGAAAACAAAACCATCATAAGAATTTCATGTCATTACATAACCATTATCAAATTGATGTCAAACGGTGTATGAGCATAGGTCATCATTCATTCGAGTAACAATCATTAATTTCGACACCATTCAGTACAACAAAATACAATACGTAGCATAAATCAATAACACTCGAATATGTCATGCACATGATGCAATGCAAAAAAGGTTCCTACCCATACCATCCGCTACACACCACGAGTTCCCAAGAACCCGTCTGCCAAACTCCAAAACATTATGAGCATTGCTCGATGTGGTAAAACCACCGAATAATCAATAATGCAGAAAATCTGCCAGATATCAAATAGTGCTATACAATCGCCCATAACATGTAATATGCGATAAAATCACCAATCCCCTCGATACTCCAGGTGCTGTGCACTGACTACAAATAATGCAGACTTAATGCCGCCATTACTCCACGGAACTCTTCCGTCAACCACAAAATCCCAACCCAATGCATATGCAATATGTCACACAATCTCATACATAATCACATACTTTCAGTAAATGGAAACAGTGTTCCAATCTTTCAAATTACCATTGAGTTGGTATCAATCAATATCGTTCAATTTCACATACTTTACATATTTTCATTGTGCATAAATAGCACCCTTTTCAATACACAATATAAAAAATACCTCATGCGTTTAAATCATACGTAAGCTTAATATCTCAACACATTATATCATTCAGTCAAACATTCTCATATCTCATAACTCAAATATGCAATTACAAACTCAATCAAATATTCATACTATCAAACTAGCAAATTTGCCAACATGTTAATCTTTTAAGGCTCAAAAGATATTTGGTTCGGCCACTCACAAAAACAATAATTTGGCTATTAAGACAATCCAATCATCAAGCTCATTTATCAAATGTAACATGATATTTAACATTTTCAAACAATTTTATGAGTTTAGGTGTAACACCCCAAACCCGGCCTAGACATTATGACCGAATCTGGGAATGTCACATGATAGTGCTTTGGAAAACATAATTACAATAAAACCATATCTGGTATCTTAGGCTACTGTCAAAAACATGTCGTTTGTTCATTCATTTTCCATTTCCAAAACATTACACGTTGCGAAAGCTTTTTAAAATAAATTTTTAATTCTTGTGCATTTTGATAAAACATTTGTTTAATTTTGAAAACTCAAGTTTTCCTACTTCTAACTGTAATACCATAAACGTCACAAATCCCAAATTTAAAACAAAATACGTGAAGGCCATATTACATAAAATTTCCCTGATATAACCAAAACCATAAAAAAAATAGAAAATCATAAAGGTCCAGAATCGTGGTCACCACCGAGTCCTCCACCGCACCGATCTGTCTACTACTGGGGATTACCTGAACAAATTAAACAGAAAAGGGTGAGTTTTCACAAACTCAGTGTGTAATCCCCACAGAAAATACGCACACAACAAATTTTCAGAAACAGTCATGCATTTGTAGTTTGGGTCTGATTCCGTTTCAGAAACGGTGTGGACCTTAGCCCACTCAGATACAGAATCAGATATATTCTAGGGCCTTAGCCCATTTAAGACAAAAAATGCAGACCAATACAGAATAGGAGAGTCCTACCAACCAGCCTCTACACACCAATTCCGTCCAACCCTACACACCATGTGGGGATAAAATCAACCCACCCATCCCTACACACCATGCTGTACCGAATGCGGCACGTAATCAGAAATTTGCAGCTGAGCAGCCAGATATCAGGCTTAAGAGCCTTTCAAACCCTTCCTCCAGTAAATTATCAACCCACCCCGATGCAATGCAACATACATAAAATGTCATGCTATTATGCAAATACAGTTCATACACTCAGATATCAGAATTCATGCTCAGTACAGAAGTCAGAAAGTCAAGTCACATAATTAAGGGTTTAGGTAATGCTTACCGACCCTATAATAGGTCCACAGTCGACTAGGGCGACTTGTGCAACCTTACAGAACTTCTCAGACAAATGGGCTCACACGCCCATGTGGCCTGCCCGTGTGGCCCACACGCCCCAAATTGGCCTTGGCCGTGTGGATCACACGGCCTGGCCTAGAATTCCACACGCCCGTGTGGTTCACCCGAGTGGGCCCACACGCCCGTGTTGCACACATGGCCCAATTTGTGGAGCCCGTGTGTCACACACGGCCTCGCTTGGCCATCACACGGCCATGTCACTTGCGCACGTCCTGGCTCATCAATCACACGGCCGTGTGGTGACTTACAGTCTTGCACACGGCCTACCACAAGGGTGACTACACGCCCGTGTGGCATCGACAGTAAGGTTTTTGGCTTTCGCCGAAACCTTATTTTCTGTATTTTTGGGTACACACCTGGTTTATTTTCGCTGATTAAACACTCTCGAGATCACCAGCACCTATAAGTAAATGACATTCACTCCGTTAATCCTTTAAACGATTGAATTAAACCAACCCCTAAACGGGATGCTCATCCAACGAGCATCCAAAACTCACCTTTGACAGAACAACCACATTTCCCCAAGATTCTAAGTCTTCAGAAAACGATTCTGAGCGTTCGAACCTTCTCCTGATCGACAACAACAATACTCATCAACCAGCAAGCTAATAAATATAACACCCAAACCCAGCCTAGACGTTATGGCCGAATTTGGCGTGTCATATTGAAGTGTTTTTCAAAAACCATGTTTCCTTTAAAAACCCTTCTTGAAATTTAAAACTTCTCGCCATTAAAAACTTGTACAAAACCTCAGTTTGCATTTGTTTATTTTTAATCGTGGTTTATTAAAAAGTTATTCCCTTTTAAAATGTTATTACCTTTAAAACCTTATTTGTTGTGGAAGCTTAATTTAAAACAAATGATTTACGAAAACGTGATATTTAAAAATTGAGTTGCGAAACGTAGCGTTTGAAAATAGTTATTGTTTTGGAAAACCGTGTTCTACTTCTAGCAGATATAAATCACAACCAATAAAATCCTAAATTTAAAATCCAAAAAATTATAGAGGCCTTATTACAACCCGAATCAAAATTAAAGTACTTAAGTAAATGAGCAAAACAGAATAAAACATGTGCAGTTGTGTGGCCCTCTCCGAGTCCCTCGCAGCTCCGAACTGTCTAACGATGGGAATTACCTGAAAGGTTAAAAACGGGGTGAGTTTACGAAAAACTCAGTGTGTAATCCCCTATCAGTCAGTCAGTAACAACATACATGCGGTAACAGTCTGGGCCTGAGCCCTATTCAGTAATAGTACAGTGTGGGCCTTAGCCCCCATCAGCCTCGGTTGGGCCTGAGCCCATAACAAATGTCACATATCACATCTATCTGGGCCTAAACCCATCTCAGTATCAAAATCAGTATATGCAAAGCATAAATACCCAAACCAACCCTGCACTCCGTCTCCTGTCCAACCCGACACTCCTGTAGGGATTAAATCAACCCACCCATCCCTACACTCCTTATGTAGCATCGGTTGCGACACTAACAAATATTGCAGTGTAGCTGCTAGTAATAGTATATGTGGCAAAGCCACCAGTAGTAGTATTGCAAACAGAGCCGCAATACGAGATCGCAAACAAAGTCGCGAAGCGAGATTTGTGGCAAAGCCACGAGAATGATACACTTCCTCCATAACAGTATCCCAACCCCATGCAGTATGTCGTGTATGCAGTATGCCATGCTCAGAATCAGTCATATCATTCACAGTGAAGTCAATCAAACCATAGTCATACAACCACAGTCAAATCAGTCAAATCATAGCACAATTTAGTCTTTTACCCTCGAGGGGCAAAATAGCCATTTACCCTATAGGGGCATTACGGTTATTTTACCCTACGGGGGTATTACGGTCATTTTACCCTACAGGGGTATTACGGACATTTTACCCTACAGGGGTATTACGGACATTTTACCCTACAGAGGTATTACGGTCATTTTACCCTACGGGGACATTACAGTGATTTTACCCTATGGGGTATTACGGACATTTTACCCTATATGGGGCATTAAGGTTATTTTACCCTATGGGGGTATTTCGATCATTTTACCCTATGGGGTATTACAGATATTTTACCCTACAGGGGCATTACGATCATTTTACTTATTTTGGGGTCTCGGTGCAGATAACGACCTCTCCGAAGGTCCATAGTCGCCTCGAGCGACACAGATAACCTAGATGGTCATAACGGTGTAAATGGCCCCAAGGCCCATTATTTGACCCAAGTGGGCCCACACGCTCGTGTGGCCCATTTAGCCCAAATTCAGTCACGGCTATGCGAACTACATAGCCCAGTCCAGTAATTGCCACTTAACATGGATTTTATTCGTGTGGGGCCTACGAGCCCATTGGGCCCACACGACCCATTTCAGCAAAACGAGGCCAAAGATCACGAGAACGCTTGTAGTGGCCTCTACAATCTATCGCCCATGATTTATGGGCTCGGTTTACCACACGAGTGACCGCATGCTCGTGAGGCCTCAAATACCGAAGTCTCAACTTTTCAACTATTCGGCTTTTATCGATTCACAGCACAGATAGTGTGATTACACACCTGATTGCGAAATATGTGAATGACCCACGAGAACTCCAACCTACATTCAATCAAGGCAGTCCATTAATCACTTGTCAATCGGGTTAATCGAATCCCAATCAACTTATCAAAAACAGCCTCTACCGAAAATACTTGTCCAACAGATTACCTCTCCCTTGACTAGATCAGTCGGTTGTGGTTTGCCCACTTGATCCAGAGATTGGTGCAGCCACGCTACCGTACCCCGATGGAAAATCCCGAATAGCTGACACTTTACGTTACTTAAATTTGGGGGCAGGGGCTACGTACCCACTCTCAGCTGGCACCATTCCTGATCCTCCCCTAGAATGGCTACTACTCGACACCATTGATATCTCTTTATGCAACATCTTATCGGAAACCTCCATTTCTCTTCTAGAGATTTTAGAACCCTAAGAACAAAATAAGCGTGGCTTGGAAACACAGTGCTAACGAAATAACTCACTTGGAAAAAGTTGGAAGACTTACCAAAATTGATGATGATGGAATCGGTTGGGATAGTTTAGGTATATTCGGCCAAGCACAATAGTGAAAGATGATAAACTGAACGTACACAAAAAGCCTTATGAAGAATTCGACTATGATTGGAAGAGAGTGGAAAGCAGAGAAGAAGAAGATGGAGAGTAGGTTCGGTTTAGAAGGGAGGCCGAGGGGAGAAGGATTCAGAAGAAAAAGAAGAAGCGGGTCCAAGAGTGAGAGAGGAAATGGAATTCGGCAAAGAAAGAAAAAGAAACCAAAAAGAAGGTTACCTATGCGGCAATTGTAGGACGAAGGAGAGTAGTGGAAATTTTGGTCCCTTCAATAGCTAAAATGCAAACCCGAAAGGAACACCGAATGGTAGAAAATCCCAAAGAACATTCGGCACCTTCCTTTCAACCCTCTCAAGATAGAACAAATAATTGCCTTGTGCCGAAAATGCTCCCTCACTTCCCCTTAGTCGAATTTCACTAAGCCTTAGAGTTTCAATCAGCCACAACACCCTACCAACCCCCCATTTTTGAATTTCCTTGATTTTCTCCCCAATCTCCTCCTTGATTTGCTCCACAAAACCCTCCAAGACCAATTCAAACTTCACCTTGCAGAGTTTCAGTCCAACTCCACTTCTCCTGCTGTAAGGAAATAAAATAAATATTCTTTTGCATGCCAAGGGATTCGAACCTCAGACCACTAGTACACTCCACACGCCACTTTCCACCTTTACCAGCAGACTCCTTGTGTCATGATTTCACCAAAAATATTTATAAAGCCTTCAAGCTAATGCCTAGATTCACTTAAGAGCAAAAAGCAAAAATTTTGCTAAAGCCCAGGTTTGAACCCAGGACTTCTCCAGCACTCCCAACTCTTCCTAAATCACTTAGCCACTAAAGCAAACAAGCAATTTGTGGCATTTTCTTGCACACATAAATATTTATGTGCAGTCTCTTTGCTGATAGCACACTCAAGGCCCATTCCTTCTAGGCCCAAATTCAGGGCGTTACAATAAAAATTAACGAGAGTGAAAACTTACTGAACCAAAGCTTACCATACACTCATGATTAAGCAGGAAACAACACGAAGCCGAGTGGAAAAGAAAGAGGCGAGAAAGAAAAAGAATTTGGCAGCCAAAGAACAGGGAAAAGCGAGGGAGGAGGGAAAAACATTAGAAGGAAAAGGGAGAAAAACAATAGAATTACGAGAAAGAGAAGGAGTGTCGAATCTTGCCAATTGAACCAACTGATCAGATTCTGATAACTCCCCCATCCTACACTCCTTACTTCTCTCCTTCAACCACTCCACTGTCAGCGTTTCACTAAAACTCAAACTCTTACACGACACTAGCAGCAAAAATAATTCCCTCACTTGCACAGGGGTTCGAACCACAGACTTCCAACAACCTTTACACTCCACTTAGCCACCAGACCAGCAGGCCCATTCTAATATAAATTTCCTAACAATTAATTAAAAGCCTACTGAACAGAGCTAGGCTTACTTTATACAAATACAAAAATTTTCCCAAGTAAGGCTTGAACTTGAGACCTCTCACACACACCCAGAACACATAACCACTAAAGCAGACAGACAGTTGTGTCAAATTAACCAAAATCCGAAATTAGAAAAAAAAGAAAAAAATTAGGGCGTTACATCATGACCCACACTTTATTTTTTTGCTTCCTCGTAGCACACTAGCAAATCTTCCAATTTTCCTTAATAATTCCTTAAACGAACCTAAACCAAAATTCAGTATGAATTCAATCAATTTATCATCAAACCAGCCCCCAAACACCTACTTATGAGTTCAAACCAATCGTTGAAATTATAACTATTTAATGTGTAACAGCCCGACTTAAGGCCTAGTCGGAATAGTGGTGCGAGACCACAAATCCAAAGTAGAAATATGAGATTTATGATTTCCATGAGGCTTATGGGGTGATTTCATGATTGTGTGAAAATCTCATGAAGAAAGTTTATTAATTAGTGATTAAATTGTCCATTAGGACTAAATTGCAAAGATTAGAAAATATGAGATTCTAGAAGATTTAAGTATGAAATAGAATTATAAAAATTACTAGAGGTCCTGATTTAGCAATTAGACCATTATATGTTATGATGGACAAAAATGGACATGGGAAGGAAAAATCTCAAGAAAGGATCATTAAGGGCATTTTTGTCATTTGGTTAATAAAAGAATTAAAAAGGAAAAATAAGCCAAAATCTTGTCCATCTTCTTCCTCTAGTGCCAAAATTTGCAAGGAGCCATAGCTAGGGTTTCTTCAACTTTCAAGCTTGATAGTAAGTGCATCCTAGCCCCGTTTTTAATGTTCTTCATATTTTTGAGACCCTCGTAGCTCGGTTCAGCTATTTCTAGCTATATTTTGGGCTAGGGTTTATGTTAAAAAATTTACCCATGTATGACATGCATGTATTTTGATGTTTTATGGAAGAATATGAAAGTTTAATGTAGGATAAACATCTTTTTCTAAGTGATTTTCATGAAAAATGCATAAAAGGACCAAATTGTAAAAGTTGTAGAAATGGTCATACATGAGTGAAATAGTGGAAATTGAATGTTATGATAGTTGAGAAAATTATCCGGCTAGGATTGAAATACAAGAAAGTTGTATAAAAATCATTTTACGAGCCTAGGGGAAAAAGTGTAATTATGTAAAAGTTTATGGGCAAAATTGTATTTTTGCCAAAATATGAATTACGAGTCGATTTAGTCAATGTGTGTAATTAACAAGTGAAATTATTGTTATAGATCAAGAAACACGAAGCCCGGATCGAAACCGAGGCAAGAACAAAATCGAGGACTAAATCGAGCATCGATATATATTTTGAGAATCGAGGTAAGTTTGTATGAAGTTAGAGTTTCATAATGTTCAATATTTGAAATTTTTTAATATTATGACAATGCATGTTATTGCTATGAAAATCGAGTGATGAAGTCTCGATGAGGAAAGGGTGAAAATAAGTTATGTGAAATTTCGGATAAAGATTCGGAATAATGAGGTTACCTATGTATTAGCATTGAATAAAGAAGGTCCCGTGTAAGACCATGTCTGGGATATGGCCTCGGCACAAAAGAAAGATCTCGTAAAAGACCATGTCTGGGACATGGCGTCAACATCCATGTACGATCTCGTATAAGACCATGTCTGGGACATGGCATCGACATCGAGATATATAAATCCCGTGTAAGACCATATCCAGGATATGGCATCGGCATCAAGGGGTGAACCCATGTAAGACCATATTTGGGATATGGCATTGGTATCAAGATTTATGCACGATAAGTTTGAATATCCTACGATAATCTGATTAGTTTATTGGCAAAAGAGCTAAGTATGTAAAATAGTATAGAGCAAAATCCGTTTATGGATGACCTTGTGTTTATTCATGATAAGAATGATGAAGAATTGAGTTTATGTTGATGTTAGCACATGTGCTAAGTTATGTGATTGAGTGATACAGGTACCATGACTAAGTACAAGTTAAGAAATCATAATGTGACATGAGATGGGTAAGAATAAGTGTGAGTAAGTATGAATAAGTATGCCTAAGTACTTGAGACTTATGTTGCTATTGTTTCATAAGATGGATGAATTTAGTTGAGCAACCATGTTGCTTTAAAATCTAATGCAAACTTACTAAGCTATATTCTTACCCCTCTCTTTTTCCTTTCTCCTGTAGTTTCACCAAGTTAGCTTGGGGATCACAGAACGTCGGAGCTCGGATCATACTATCAACCGTTCTTTTGGTATAGTAAAGTTAATTCGTTTTTTAGTATGGCATGTATAGGAATCTTGATCATTTTGTTTCATGTCATATTTGAAGGCCCAAGGGTTGGCTATTAATGTTTTATATTCATTTTGTAAGTGGCCATGGTGAATTGACCAATATTTTTAAGTTTATTTTATAAAGTTGATGAGTATAATGAAAAGAATGTTCATACAAGCTATTGAGTAAAATATGGGCGGAATGAATGATAATTTAAGGGTTCATAATAGTTTAACATTGCTATGTTATGTGTTACTTGTGATGAAATGATGGAGTTTATGTTTCAGGGTGGCAATTGGCTTGGAAAATAGCCTTTAATTGTCCACACGAGTAGACACACGGGCGTGTGTCTAGGCTGTGTGTGACACACGGCCAGCCCCATGGGTGTGTTAATAGGCCTGTGTCCCCTGCATCAACTTATGAGAACATGATTCGTCACACGGGCCAGCACACGGGCGTGTGCCCTGGCCGTGTGCTATTATGAGTTTGATGACATCATAAACAGAGAGCTCCACGGGCGAAGGACACGGGCGTGTCTAGGCCGTGTGAAGACAACGGGTTATAGACACGGGCGTGTGCTCAGCCGTGTGAAAATGCCTGTAGGTTCGAAAGAAAAATAAATTCCATGCGGGCTATGGACATGGGCGTGTGTGATCACACGGCCTGCCCACACGGGCGTGTTCCAAGTCACACGAACGTGTGACCCCTGTTAGGGAAAAAAATTTCAAAGAGTGTAAAAGTTTCTGGTTGAACTCCGAAACCTTCCGGATATATGTTTAAGACCTCGTAGGCCCATGATATGTATGTTATGATTAAGAAAGAAAAGTTTTAAGTTGGAATGAAATTTTATAGCCTGTTATTACATGTTCAAGCAAGGTCAAGCATGGTAATGCCTCGTATCTGGTCCTGGCGTCGGACACGGGTAAGGGGTGTTACATTATGAATCCAAACTAGTTAGATTCCTTACGTTGTATTGATGCAAACCGTACGTACAATCGTTCTTCGCCTTTACGGATGGTTTGGGGCATTTGGGTCAGCACCTAATTCAATAATATAATGGAAATTAGTAGCTAATTAATGATTAAATTCCTTCATTTAATCAAATCATAACCTTTACCCAACAACTATGTCGAAATAACAAACTAGTTACCCTTAATTGCACTTACGCTTCACGATTTGTGGGATTCGAATGGCCAATTGATCAAGAACATTTTTCCCTAATTGAAATGGGTTTAAAATCTGATTAGGAGGGTTCAAGAACTCAAATTAATTATGGAAAAATATAGGAAAGAACCAAGAAATAAAATAGCACCTTTTCTTGCCCATAGGTGAACGCACCAACACTCGCGGTGGCCAAAATTGGAGCTGAATTTTAAAACAATTTAAGATTGCTTTAAAATCTGGAAAAATACCTTTGAAATCATTTAAAATCCACCAAATTCCAGATCTGGAAATTTTTATTTTCAATGGACAAGATTAATTAAGAAATTGAAGAGAGAAGAGACCTTACCCAAGCTAGTCGAGAGAAAATGCAATTGCACTTTCTTGGCAATGTTCGGGATCGATCTTGGAGTTCAAGATTTCAGATTTGGGACTAATTTTAATGAGGAAAAATGACAGCAATATGGTGGAGAATATGTTAACAAATCTTGCGGCAAAAAGAAAAAGAAGTAAGAGATGGTAAAACTAGGTGTAGACGACGACAACAATGGGAGAAAGAAAGAAAATGAAGAGAATAGAGGAGAGGAAGAGGGTGAACGGCTAGGGTAGGTAAAAGTTGAATTAAAGGCTGAAAAATAAAAGAAACAGTTATATTTATAATTAGGGTTCAAGGATATGGATGGCACACACATTAAAAAACAAGGGATTTTGCAAAATTTAATTATTTCGTAAGGGAAGGGATTCGAACTTGGGACCTCATTTAATTTCCATGCTTTCTCATATTTCTTTTAACCATTAGGCTTTTTCTTCATTCTTGAAATAATTTTGAAATATTTATTTTAAAAACAAGGCATGTCGCATACTAGGGTTTAAGGCAAAATTTCCAAGATGAAAAAAATGGTGAGAGAGAAGGGATTTGAACTTGGGTTTCAGAGAGCGTTTCACTAACACTTAACCAACAAACCAGTACCTCATTTATTTCCTAAAAATGCATAGATGATTTAAAAATTAAGGTATGATCACTCTATCTCAATTCACAAACCCGATTCTACTAATCCCAGATTTTTGGGATGTTACAGAAAGTGTTCACAAATGGGAAATACAAATTTTACATAAATTCCCACGTTGATGACTTCCTGTGGTTGTCAGGCCTACGGTTTGTTTCACGTTCTTCCTTTCCCAAAAAATTGATATGTTGAGTAACCCTACAAAACAATTTTACTGTTGGAATTAGTTAATTGAGTGGAAATATTATTTTAGATCTTGGACAAGTGGAGAACCGAGGGAAAGAGAAATTACTGAATGCTCCCTGTACCTTTGTCATTGCTGTAATTTATCAGGTAAGTTCGTACGGTTTAATTTTAGTACATTTTTAAATGTACTATAGGAACTTAATTGCATAATATTGGATTATATTGATGTGAGTAATTGGAAATTGAAATAAGGAATTAAAATGACATTGATCACTAATTGAGATACTATGAGTCGTTATTTCAAATTAATCCTATAAGTTCATGCATTTAATTACGATCCTAATAATTCTTATACTCTTTGTTAATATAATGTTATTGAATGTTATATTATATACCAAATTAGATCAACAACCGTTATCCATTGATATACTGATTGGTGCTTAGAAGAGCCATACCTACTGAATCTACTAAAATGCATGCGCCTTCGAGCCATACTTACTAAATGTACTGAAACGCATGCACTTTTAAGCCACACCTACTGAATTTACTGAAACATATGCTCTTTCGAGCCATACCTGCAAAATCTACTGAAAAGAATTCTTCATCGAGAAAAAGAAATATATTGGTTTACTGAATAAAGCTCAAACGAGCATTATCCACTGAATATACTGAACTACTGTACTGATTGTTAATTTATGATAAAGGTTGCGTTTTATGAAATTTCAACATTTAATTTTAACTGATTACTATGTTTAATTGGAATGGTTTATCAATATATACAAATGAACTTACTAAGATTTATTGAAGCTTACCTGTATTTGTTTCATTTTGTAGATTTATGTTTTGAAGGTTTAGAAGATCGAATCAACGCAACAAATCACACTATCTGGGAGGTCTTTGGGAGGCTTTGTTTTGTTAGTATATATGGCATGTACTAGGACTCTTTTGTATGTGTGATATTGAATCCTAGTTGTGCAAGTGATAACTTTAAACTTATGTTGCTAGGTTGAATAAGTAATAAATTATGCTTGTTTGCTTAAGTTGAAATGAATGATTTAAGTGAAATCAATGACCCTATATTGAATTATGGTAAGTGATGAAATGGAAGTAAACTTCACTATGTATGGGTGTTTTTTATATGTTAGTATGGAAGTGTTTTGTCATGAAGTATTTAAGTATTAATGATGACACATTGGTTAGGCATTTGAAATGATTCTATTAATTGTTTTGGATGCCACTAGGGGTGTCTAATGACCAATAAAATTGTATGTTTGAAAATGTTTTATGTACCTAAGCAAATAGTTGAAACTTGTGCATGGAATGGGTCATTTTTGGGCTCACATGGGCTGTCACACGGCTATAACCACACGGGCGTGTGCCTGGAGCGTGTTTTTAAATAGTATATGCGCAGATCACATGCGAGCAAACACACGGCCTGCAACACGATTATGTGATCCAAATCAAATAGTTACACAGTTCATGCACACGGGCATCTAAGGTCGCACACGAGCGTATAGATTAATCACATGTCCATGTTTGGAGCAATGCAGCCTAGACACACGGCCGTGTGACCCTTGACTTAAAAATTTTTGAATTTTTCCTAAAAGTTTTGATTTGTGTCGATTTGGTCCCTAAATGTTCGTAACTTATTTTAGAGCTTCGAAAGCTTGATTTAAGACCCAAAATCGAATGACCTCTTTTATATTAAGTATTACTTGTTAATATGGAATTTAATTGATTATTGAATGTAAATCTTATTAACTATTCCAAATTGATTGGTCACATTCGGTATCCTATTACAACAATGGAAATAGGATATGGGTGTTACATTTAGTGGTATTAAAGCTACGGTTTAGTCGATTCTCAGATTGAATCTAATGTGATTAAATATTAGAAAGTACATGCCATATAAACTTGTGATAGTGTGATATTGATTGGTCCAATCTAAGCCATGTTTCATTGTAGATTTTAATGATGTCATTTGATTCTGAAAGTGATGAAATTAATGAAGTTAACAACAACATTTCGACTACTGATTATGGTGCAAGTCATAGTATACTGATTCTACAACTGTCCAAAAATGAGGGTAACAATATTTTCTAATAGATTTAATAAATGTTAAAAGAATCCGATCATATTGACCTTGATGAGGAAAAAGGTAAAGGTAATATTTTGACTTTTAAACAAGAAGTAAGTTCATAATGATTGTTGCTTAATGTAATTCACTTGTAATTTATTGTTGTTTTCTAGTTAATTGATTGATATATATATGTGAAATTTCTTTGATTATTTATATAACAATGAGAGTTGCAATTATTTACGTATATATATATATATGAAATTGGGAACAGCTTATTAGTAGTGTTTCTTGAAATTCTATTAAATTTATATGTGAATGAAATGAATTTTAGTGTGCATACGGAAATCAAGAAATGCCCGTGAATATATGCGAGTATGTCTAGACACCAAAGGGATTTCCTTTCCTAGTTAAAATTTAATTACTACAAAGGTATTTTAGGTTTACCTAGTACTCTTAGTTTAGCCTTTATAAGTCACATTATATCCACATTAAAGGAGAAGGCGAGGGGAGCCATCACACAATCTTTCATAATTTTAATCTAGTTTTTTTTTTGCTTTCATTAGTTTTTAGTTTAGTTTTTATTATGTTCGCTTCACCTAGAAAATCCTATTCCAGTGTTAGTGGGTCGTGAGAAGAGGATGTTACGAAACTACTCTATTTCATTGATTAATTCATCAATATTCTTGTCCCTTTATTCTTCTATTTATATTGCGTTCGATAATTTTATTAATTTAATGTTTGGATAAATATTGGAATGTATTTTGTGTTTCATACTTATTTTGAATGATTTGATTGTTTCGTTAATTAATTGATTAAATAAATAATAACCTAAAATTGAGTGTTTATTCGAGAATACTTAATATACAAGGAAGTGACACCCTAGTAGAAGATCTAGACAGGTGAGACCGAGAGGGTATACTGTTTAGTAGAACTCGTACCAAGTGGTGGGACCGAGAGAGTATCTGTATGCCTAGGTGAGACCAAGAGGGCATCTTAGGTGGTAATTCTTAGTGAAGATGAAGCCGATAGGGTATTCTTAACTAAGGGTAGTAAATACTTAATTAAAGGTTATTGTTGACTTAATTAATAATTAGGGTTAAAATAGATTCTTGGCTGAGAAGGCTCACGTTGTCGAAACTAGGAATAGGAGAAACGAATAGTTAACTTAGGGTTAGTTTTAGTTTTCGGTTAAAATAATTAGTTAATTTTATTACTGTTTTGGATTTACACTACTAATTCGTAACTCGACTAGATTAGTACGTAATTTCTGTAATTAATTTAATAGTGATTTTCTCCAATAAATAATCCCTTGGGTACGATTCTCGAAATACCTATTAAGTGTTTCATTGTAAACAAAACTATATTACAATTTGACATGTTCACCTACAGATACCGCAGTTAACTTTACATCTTTTATTTGCGCGATTTTTAGTCGAAACATTCACACGTTTGGCTGTGGTCTGTCACAACTTAGGGAATGACTTATAAACCATTTACTTAAATGACTATTATTATCATTCTGATGGCCTTTTTGTATTTTCATACATTTAGATAGTTTTTAGTTAAAAGAACTAAATTTACCATGTTTAAGGATTGGAACTTGTGTTTAATGGATTTACAGACAAATTCTTTACCACTACATTAATAATATTTCTTGAGTAA
This sequence comes from Gossypium sturtianum, assembly GCA_025698515.1. Classification (NCBI taxonomy): domain Eukaryota; kingdom Viridiplantae; phylum Streptophyta; class Magnoliopsida; order Malvales; family Malvaceae; genus Gossypium; species Gossypium sturtianum. The sequence continues at coordinate 85,464,306 of CM046944.1, forward strand.
ACTTCTAAAAAATTGATTTTTAATAGAAAATGTTTTCTCTCACCAAGTTTGTTATTATTTTTAGTTTTGAACCATACATTTCATTATTTATTGTAGGTTAGTTTTAAAAATATTTATATTATAAATATGTAATTTCCATAAGTATACGCATATGATATAATTTCTAATAATAAACAAAATAGATGAAATAATAAAAATTAAAGTTAGCATAAAGAAAATAATAATAGCAAGCTCTTAAAACTATAACCCAAATTTAACCTAGACAAAATAGGATTACCACATACTTTAGGAAATAAGAACAAAAAAAAGTGAATAACTTATTATTTGAAATAAAATTGCACACTCACCTTTAGTCAAATAAATTATTTTAAAGTTGTATGGGATAGTAATAGTTTGTAGAAAAAGAAAGGTATGAGATTTCCTTTATATTTTCATTGAAAAACATTATACAAATTGGTAATTGATAAAGAAAAGTGACATTTAACATGTCATTTTTTTATCTAGTATTTCATGTATAATTTTTTAAAGGATGAATAGTGTTGAGAGAGACTAGGGAATTCTGTTATGAATTCATCATCTTTTTTACTAAAATGTCTTAAAAAATGCTGAAATCTTGTATTTATGGTTAAACATTTTACTAAATAAACAACTACCATAAAGCTATATAGAACCCAAACTTGTGATTGAAAGATAGTGTAAAGTTTTAATTAAATAAAGAATTGTATATTTTGTAACACCTCAAACCCGGCCCATGCGGTATGACCGGATCTGACATGTCACAAGAAGAAAGCGTAAAACATCGTGTGATTCTTACTAAAATAGGCGTTACTTGGTTGTGTTTAAGTAAACAAGTTTTGTATGTAAATATTTGATAAAATACAGCTATTTTGAAAGATCGTTTGATGAGTCGAAAATCGAGGTAGTGAGCTTTAAAACCGTGACTGATAAACCGTAAAAGTAAGATATTCTAAGCCCACATTTAGTATGCTTTTGGATGATTTAAGCCCTAAATTATGTAAAAAGGTGCTCTTAATCCTTTCTTTTCATGTCTCATACTCAGGAAGGCACCCGATGACGAAAAGAGCGAAAGCGGGCTTAAAGCGGACCAAGTTGGGCCAAGCCACGAAATCAGCACGGCACGGACTCCAAGCCACCGCGGCGTGCCACCATTCCTACTAGAACACGGCCTTGACCGCGACTTTACGGTCGTGCCTCATTCAATTGATGTCGAACACGGCGACCACGATTTACACGGGCGTGTGTCATGGCCGTGCCTCTGCCGTGGAGAAGAGGAATTCCATTCGGGAAAGGATACTTAGGGAGAAAGAAACGTATTTCAAAAGCCTATAAATACACCCTAGGTACCAGTTGAAAGGGGGCAGAAAGCTAGGCTAAAAAGCCAAGCCGGAAAGGTCAGATTTATGGGAATCACTCGAAGATAGCCAGTTGATCCATCTCAAGAAGCCGGAATTCTACTCAAGACGGAGGATCTCCTCTTCAATTCCTTCAGGGGGTTTTAGGGATTTCTTATGTTTTGTTTTATCTTTTCTTTTGAGATGTTTTTCTTTATTATTATGAACTAAACCTTCGGATACCCGAAGGGGAAGAAACCTATGATGAATCTTGTTATTTGATTTTTGAATTATATGATAATAACTTAGTTTGTTCTTGATTGTGTGAACTTAATCCAAATCTAATGTGCTTAGGTGGAGGAGGAATAGACCCCGCTTAAGAGTAGATCCATCATAATTAAGTGGAGTTGATCGCACGCCTAGAGATAGGGTGACGAGATTTTGCCGGATTAGGGTGAAACCTAATATGGGAGTCCATAGATCGATTTACTGCTATTCTAGGGGGTTATTATAAGCGAACGAGAGTTCCACTAATTAACCTAGGGTTAGACGTTATTCACCTCGAGAGAGGGTTTAATATACGTTAGGGAGTCTCACGGATCAAACTAAGTAAATAAATCATATGGTTCAAGGTTAGATAACAAGTGAAGTCTAGGTGGATTTTTCCTAAGGGTATCGCTTGAGTCAACTGAGTTTTTCCAAAAGTTATTTCCCGAATTCATTCTTTTTGTCTTTGCGTCTTAGCTTAGTAAGTAGCTTAGTTTTAGTTTAACAACCATCGCTTTATATTAAGGCTAAATAATAGAAAGACAGTGAGTATTACTACTTTTAGTTCCTTTGGGTTCGATAATCCGGTCTTGCCTAAACTATACTACTGTTCGATAGGTGCACTTGCCTCAATCGTTGTCAGAGTTAGATTCCAGGTTCGATCATTCTTTTATAAATTTTAAAACTTTGATTTACAGCGATCAGTGACTTTTGAAAAAGTTGTAGATAATTTTGAAAGAGAATCCGAGTTAAATCATTTGTAAAAGTTTGCTATAAAATCCATTTATTAATCAATTTTGGAAACCTTTATTTATATTTTTAGAAAATTCCCTTTTTAAACAATTTTAAGAAAAATAATAAAAACATCCAAAACATAAAGCAAAATAAAAATAGTCCAGAGGCCTTATTACAACTTAAAAACCCAAAATAGTAAAGTGAACGGAAATAGAAATCTAAAGTTCAAAATGAAACACCATTTCTGAAGTATGGCATCCACCGATTCATCCATGGCCCAAGTCCACATCACTGAGCATTACCTACAAGGGTTAAGAAAAAGGGGGAGTGAGTTACAAGAACTCAGTGTGAAATCCTACAGTCATCCATGGGCTGAACCCATATAGCAACATCTTGGGCGGAGCCCACTTTCATAACAGAACATATATATATGAAGCAAATGTATGCAACCCAACCCATCCAACCAGTCTCTCCCCCGTACCAACCAGTCTCTCCTGTGGGGATCAAGTCAACCCACCCCGCCAGTCTTTCCAATTTGCAGACAAGCTGCCATTTATAATAATTTTGTGGCTTAGCCACCAGAGTATCATATACGGTAACATAACCGCACATGCCTTAATCACGATGGCACAAAGCCATTTTAAATTGGCACATAGCCCATATCGAATTTGTGGCAATGCCACCGGTCTATACTTCTCTTCATTCAAGTTTCCCATCCCATGCAATATGTGATGATGCAATACACATAATAACATAAAATACCCACATGTATAACAACCATTAGTCTAGTAATTTATACGATGAATCGCCCATTATTGAGCTTTGTAATTTCAGCCCACTAAGGCATTCTATCAATTCGGCCCATAAGGGCATTTCGGTAAATCGGTCCATAAGGACAATTCGGTAAATCGGTAATTTTACCCACTAAGGGTAATTCGGTAATCTCGCAACCCAGGGGTATTTCGGTAATTTACCCTCCAAGGGTATTTTGGTAATTCGGCAACCTAAACTTAACTACTAATGTGAGGCTTAAAAAAAATTGAAACTGTCCATCTGCGTCATACTGACTAAATTGACTATAACTCGGGTTAGGAAACTCGAAATTTAAATTCGTAAATTTTCCTTGAAACTAGACTCATATATCTTCTTACTAAAATATTTCCAGAATTTTTTGCTTAACCATTTAGTACAGTTTATTCCTTAAATTTTCCCCTATTTCATAGACCAACAGTTCTGACCTCTCTTACCCGAAATTCAAATATTTAACTGTACAATTTTCATATGTTGCTCCCACTTGTTTCTATTGAAAATAGGCTCACTAAGGAATATATACATATAAATTATAACTCATAATTCACTTTTTACAATTTTAAATGATTTTTCTAAGACAGATCAGGGATCCACGAAGTCAATTAGATCCAGTCCCACTAAATTTAAAATATCACAGAATATAAAATTCCTCTTCCACCTCTATTTCTTTCATATAAAAATAGACACAGTAATATTTAATCCGATATCTTTTTCACTTTCTAATTCTCTTTATCCTATTTTTCGTGATTTTCCAAAATCACGTCACTGCTGCTGACCAAACTGTTTCATTGCAAAATATGGTTACCACTACTAAAATACGTACGCCTGAGTGGTCACGGATGCCGGTTTCCGATTTCCTTCGGTATTTCGACCAGATCACAGAACATTTCATGCAAACTTTCAGAGAGATATGAGATTACCACCATTTCAAACATGTATTCGGTAGGGTACGGAATTACACACCTTTTTCGGAATTCGTAACACGATACTCTCCGCGGCACCTAAAGGTACAATCGGTTAACAATTAGTACAAAGCCCAAAATACAACTTCAACCAATTATTGCGATTGATTAACAATCTATATCACTTACCAACAATCCGAGTCTCTTATTACGAGGGATAGGTGATCGAACGATTTGGTCCCTAAAAATAAACGATTAGTCATCACCTCTATACCGTTTAGCAAACTAACCGATCAACGAAAAAGATCTAAAAAGAACCATGATAAATCCTTTACCTTAGAGATTATAAAACCAATTCTCAACGATTGTACAATGGCTACGGATGAGCCAAAGTTTCGGCCTTCCACAATTACTCGATTGATCAAAGGAGTGAGTGTCAACACGAATGAGAAGGAATGTTAAAGAAGAGATGGAGGGTTCGGCTATAGAGGAAAAATGGACAAGAAAATTCGGCTATCAAGGGAAGGTGATGCAAGAGATGAATGTTTCGACCAACAAAAGAGAAAGAAAATTGCACAAATGTGCTAGGAGGTTTCGGCCAAGAGGAAAGAAATTGGAAAAATAAAAATCACCAAAAAGGCTAAGAAGAAAAGTAACCTCTCAAACACTAAAACTTACAAAATGCCCAAAGGATTTTCGGCACTCCCCTTTACCCCCCTCAAAATCGAGTACACCAATCCAAAAAGGTCAAACATTTTGGCCATCAAAAACATTCCAAAACATTTTCCTCTTTTTGGGCCAACATGTTCCCTATACTTGCCTTTTCTTTTGATTTCTTTCCCTTCCTTCATCCTTTCCTAATATCCTTAGCCACCTTGCCAAAATTAAAAAGTCCAACTTGCCTTATTTACTAGCTTGGCCGACACTTAGGGAAAGAATACAAAAATAATAGTCAAAATTTGCACATTATGGGATTTGAACCTCTTCCCTTAAAGTCCTTCATGTGGCGCCATAGCCTCTTTGCCATATTCTCAATTATGCTAGCACATTACTCATTTAATTCCAGAAACATTGATGTCACTTACTATATCTCCTTAAAGTGCTAAAACATAAAATTTACCTATAGCCTAACTTGAACCCGGAACTTCCTAGAATCCTCGTAACTTTCGAAAATCACCCTCCTAATAAGTCCAACTTGAAATAATGCCGTTCTGAAATTCCCATAAATTTTAAAACGCTTCTACGCTCAAGGTCCAATGGGCCCAATAGGTCCAATTCTACTAGGCCCAATTTTGGGATGATACAATTCTACTTTCTTAAAGAAATTTAGTCCTCGAAATTTCCTACCAACTACTAAACGCATCGCTCAAATCACACCACTATGCTTTCGCTGCGCACTCTGATCTTAATAACACCAATGTACTTTTAACATAATCTTGAATCCTCTTTCACGCAACCAAACATCTAACCACAGAAGCAAACAGTTATCTACCACTTATACCTAAAATTTTCTACATTCAATAATCATGTCCAACCAAAACATACCTGACTTGATGGTGATGAAACAATCCCGAGCCTTATGCTCCTTAGACACGCATCTCAAGCATGCTCCCGACCTCCTCCAAAGCATTCTCCCGGATAGCGCCATTACCACCTCGACCGCCCACGGCCTCTCGGCGGTGTTGAGCGCTCTAGTTTGTCAGCGCGCAACATCGTTACGATCACCTTGAGTATGAGCGGGTTGTCGAGGCAATCTCTAAACCGATGGTCCTTGGAACCACATCTAAAACAACCATCGGTTCTCTTCCAACATTCACCTGAGTGAAGTCTCCTACAATCAGCACAAGGTCAGATTCGATTAGTAGCAAGCTGGAGCACCCACTCGGCCCGGTCCTCATTTCTCGGCCCTTTTCGAAAACCTCTAGCAGGACACGAGTACCCAGAGTTTCTCTTGTTCCTGCCCCTATCCTTGTCTCGGTTTTGCCTCTCCGAGTGTTTAACCTCCTCAGCTATTTTGGCTTTTTTCACCACTGTGGCAAAATTCCTCTCCTTCTGTGGGGCTGTCAGTACCCACAACTCATCACGCAACCCGTCTTCAAAACGCACACAGCGTTCATAATCGGTCGGCACTATTCCTCGGGCATACCGACTCAGATGCAGAAATTCCGCCTCATATGCTGCCACAGATTTACCTTCTTGGACCAAATTCAGGAACTCCTTCCTTCGGGCATCCACATAGCTAGCCCCGACATACTTTCCTTGGAATGCAGTCTTGAAGAATTCCCAAGTAATGCGATCGGCCTAAGTGCCTTCCCGAACAGTGAGCCACCACTGATACGCCTCGTCTCTGAGTAAAAACACCACTCCTTTCATTTTCTGCTCAGTGGTGCAATCCAAATCGTCCATGATTCGCTCCACCGCCTCAAGCCAGTACTCCGCTACATTTGGGGCTACACCCGAGATACCCCTAAAAACCTCAGCTCCATTCGATCTGAGTCGTTTTGATATCGACCCACGAGCTACTGGCCCAGTTCTGGCTCCAGCAACCATTTCTAAAACTCGTAACATTGCTTGGGACAGTGCGTCGTCCTCTCTCGTATGATCCTGTGACCCAGCTTTAGTCACGGGTGACGCAGGTACGTCCATTTCTGGCATATGTCCCGATGCCTCAGATACAACTCTAGCGTCACGGCCTCTACCACGGCAACGTCTACCACGTCCACGTCCTCTAGCGCTCATATTTGCTAAATCAATTTAATCTGATTAAAAGTCTTATGAATCAGTGTACTATTTCAGTGTTTATTAAACAATATTTTATGGAGTATAGGAAGTAAAGTTGTTTTCGTAAAACGTATCCTAAAGGCTCAATCTCTATAGTTTCAGCTCCTAAAGCTAAAAGTTTCATAGCATTCTATTTTGTGGAATTTTCCTACCACAGTACTAACACAATAATCATAAAATAAAAACACATACTTACTTGACTTGGTGCCGGATACCCGTGGTGCCATACTTCCTTTAGAACATGTTTTTATAAGTTAAAATTCTTAATCAGCTTTGAAAACACTTTTGAACCCAAACCACAGCCGAGTTTTGCAACTGGGCTGTGATACCATAAAATGTAACACCCCAAACCCGGCCTATGCGGTATGACCGGATCTGACATGTCACATGAAGAAAGCGTAAAACATCGTGTGATTCTTACTAAAATAGGCGTTACTTGGTTGTGTTTAAGTAAACAAGTTTTATATGCAAATATTTGATAAAATACAGCTATTTTGAAAGATCGTTCGATGAGTTGAAAATCGAGGTAATGAGCTTTAAAACCGTGACTTTTGAAAATGTCGTAGATAATTTTGAAAGAGAATCCGAGTTAAATCATTTGTAAAAGTTTGCTATAAAATCCATTTATTAATCAATTTTGGAAACCTTTATTTATATTTTTAGAAAATTCCCTTTTTAAACAATTTAAAAAAAAAATAAAAACATCCCAAACATAAAGCAAAATAAAAATAGCCCAGAGGCCTTATTACAACTTAAAAACCCAAAATAGTAAAGTGAACGGAAATAGAAATCTAAAGTTCAAAATGAAACACCATTTCTGAAGTATGGCTTCCACCGAGTCATCCATGGCCCAAGTCCACATCACTGAGCATTACCTACAAGGGTTAAGAAAAAGGGGGAGAGAGTTACAAGAACTCAGTGTGAAATCCCTTACCGTCATCCACTGGGCCTGAACCCATATAGCAACATCTTGGGCCGGAGCCCACTTTCATAACAGAACATATATATATGAAGCAAATGTATGCAACCCAACCCATCCAACCAGTCTCTCCCCCGTACCAACCAGTCTCTCCTGTGGGGATCAAGTCAACCCACCCCGCCAATCTCTCCAATTTGCAGACAAGCTTCCATTTATAATAGTTTTGTGGCTTAGCCACCAGAGTATCATATACGGTAACATAATCGGCACACAGCCTTAATCATGATGGCACAAAGCCATTTTTAAATTGGCACATAGCCCATATCAGAATTTGTGGCAATGTCACCGGTATGTACTTCTCTTCATTCAAGTTTCCCATCCCATGCAATATGTGATGATGCAATACACATAATAACATAAAATACCGACATGTATAACAACCATTAGTCTAGTAATTTATACGATGAATCGGCCCATTATTGAGCTTTGTAATTCAGCCCACTAAGGCATTCTATCAATTCGGCCCATAGGGGCATTTCGATACATCGGTCCATAAGGACATTTCGGTAAATCGGTAATTTTACCCACTAAGGGTAATTCGGTAACCTCGCAACCCAGGGGTATTTCGGTAATTTACCCTCCAAGGGTATTTTGGTAATTCGGCAACCTAGACGTAACTACTAATGTGAGGCTTAAAAATTGAAAGCTGTCCATCTGCGTCATCATCGACTAAATTGACTATAACTCGAGTTAGGAAACTCGAAATTTAAATCCGTAAATTTTCCTTGAAACTAGACTCATATATCTTCTTACTAAAAGTTTTCCATAATTTTTGGCTTAACCATTTAATACAGTTTATTCCTTAAAATTTCCCTTGTTTCACAGACCAACGGTTCTTACCTCTCTTACCCGAAATTCAAATATTTATCTGTACAGTTTTTATATGTTGCTCCCACTTATTTCTATTGAAAATAGGCTCAATAAGGAATCTATACATATAAATTATAACTCATAATTCACTTTTTTCAATTTTAAATGATTTATCTAAGAAAGATCAGGGAACCACGAAGTCAATCAGAGCCAGTCCCACTAAATTTAAAATATCACAGAATATAAAATTCTTCTTCCACCTCTGTTTCTTTCATATAAAAATAGACATAGGAACCTTTAATCCGATATCTTTTTCACTTTCTAATTGCCTTTATTCTATTTTTCGTGATTTTTCAAAATCCCGTCACTGTTGCTGACCAAACTTTTTCATTGCAAAATATGATTACCACTACTAGAATACGTACGCCCGAGTGGTCACGGATGCCGGTTTTTGACTTCCTTCGGTATTTTGACCAAATCACAGAACACTTCATGCAAACTTTCAGAGAGATATGAGATTACCACCATTTCAAACATGTATTCGGTAGGGTACGGAATTACACACCTTATTCGGAATTCGTACACGATACTCTCCGCGGCACCTAAAGGTACAATCGGTCAACAATTAGTCCAAAGCCCAAAATACAACTTCAACCAAGTATTACGATTGATTAACAATCTATAATACTTACCAACAATCCGAGTCTCTTATTACGAGGGATAGGTGATCGAACGATTTGGTCCCTAAAAATAAATGATTAGTCATCACATCTATACCGTTTAGCAAACTAACCGATCAACGAAAAAGATCTAAAAAGAACCATGATAAATCCCTTACCTTAGAGATTATAAAACCAATTCTCAACGATTGTACAATGGCTACGGATGAGTCAAAGTTTCGGCCTTCCACAATTACTCGATTGATCAGAGGAGTGAGTGTCAACACGAATGAGAAGGAATGTTAAAGAAGAGATGGAGGGTTCGACTATAGAGGAAAAATGGACAAGAAAATTCAGCTATCAAGGGAAGGTGATGCAAGAGATGAATGTTTCGACCAACAAAAGAGAAAGAAAATTGCACAAATGTGCTAGGAGGTTTCGTCCAAGAGGAAAGAAATTGGAAAAATAAAAATCACCAAAAAGGCTAAGAAGAAAAGTAACCTCTCAAACACTAAAACTTACAAAATGCCCAAAGGATTTTCGGCACTCCCCTTTACCCCCCTCAAAACCGTGTACACCAAACCAAAAAGGTCAAACATTTTGGCCATCAAAAACATTCCAAAACATTTTCCTCTCTTTGGGCCAACATGTTCCCTATACTTGCCTTTTCTTTTGATTTCTTTCCCTACCTTTATCCTTTCCTAATATCCTTAGCCACCTTGCCAAAATTAAAAAGTCCAACTTGCCTTATTTACTAGCTTGGCCAACACTTAGGGAAAGAATACAAAAATAATAGTCAAAATTTGCACATTATGGGATTTGAACCTCTTCCCTTAAAATCCTTCATGTGGCGCCATAGCCTCTTTGCCATATGCTCAATTATGCTAGCACATTACTCATTTAATTCCATAAACATTGAGGTCACTTACTACATCTCCTTAACGTGCTAAAACATAAAATTTACCTATAGCCTAACTTGAACCCGGAACTTCCTAGAAGCCTCGAAACTTTCCAAAATCACCCTCCTAATAAGTCCAGTTTTAATTAATGCCATTCTCAAATTCCCATAAATTTTAAAATGCTTCTACGCTCAAGGTCCAATAGGTCCAATTCTACAAGGCCCAATTTTGGGATGTTACATATTTCTTTGAAAAAAATTGGAGTGGAGAAGAAGATCATGGTGTTGTGGATTTGTGCAATGGTGATAAGCTCAATGGTGATGGAAGAGGGTGCAAATGCGACACCAATTAGCTATCCAGGACTGGGAAAAAATCGTCAAGTTCCATGCAAACGAGGAGGCAGTAATTGCCTCTGTAACATCCCAAAATTTGAGTATTATTTGTGTTGGCTCGGGTATGAATTTTGTGTGTTAGCATAGTCTAGTGAAGGCTTGATTTTATTTAGGAAGCTAGAATAATTTTTAGTAAGGTTTATTTAATGAAGTGGATTAAGTGAGCTTAGCACTTAAGTTAATTTAAGTGTTAAATTAAAGCATAAGAGGAGTAAGTGGCAAGTTGGTTAAGGAGCTTGAAAGGTGGCTTGAGGTTAGAGGTTGAGTATCGGGAAAACATTTTTTTTTGAAGACTTTATTTTTGTTCTAGCATTGATGGTCGGTCAACCTATGTTTATGATAAGTTGGACTATTTCTTTTGGTAAGTTGAATTTTGTTTAAGGAAAGTATGATGTTGGGGATAAGAATCTTGAAGTTATGGTATTAAGAGGGGACAAAAGGCATGGAATATGGAGGATGTTTTGGAAAGTAATCCTAGGCCTTTAGTGGATGAATGTGGACAGCATGGGTGTCTAGGGGGGTGGCCAAATTTTGTAAGTAGCTTTGGGGGGGAATAGTTGGTCAATTTTTGCCTTTTGAACATCATTTTGCATTTTTGTTTTCCCTCTCCAAAAACACTCTCTTTGGCCGAATGTTATTGTGCATTTTGGTGCAATTTTTGCTTTTGGTTTTAGCCTTATTTTGTGTGAACCAAATACCATTTCTCTTCTTTCAATTGTCCTCTTGAAACCGAAACAACATTGGAAATTTTGTGCACTTTTCTTTTTTGGTAAAATAGTGTTTGGCCGAACCTCTCTCTCCCACATCTCTCTTTTCTTCATTTGACTTTTGTTTAATCACATTTTCTTTCATCCGCTCTTGGCCGAATCTTTACCCATCTCAAATTCCATTTCTTTTTCTTTCACTCAAAGTTTAAACATCCATTACCATTCTATTTCTCTTTTCTTTTTCACTTCACCATAGCCGAATTTTTCTACTTCCTTTTAGTATTATTTTTGGCCGAATATTCAAGGGTAGACTCTCTTTGATTTTTCTTCAATCGATTTTGGAAAAGGGTAAGTGTTCTTGGCCATTTCTTCTTCAATTCTTTTCTCGTCTCTATGTTATTTTCTTGTGGACTAAGGCCGAATCTATGGGCATTGGTTTGCAAGGTTCTAATCATTCTTAGAAACCGATTTCTTTTAGGCTTTTCGGACGTTGGAAGCAATCAATCTAAGTCTCGATTCGTTGACAATCATTTTGGGTAAGTTTAGGTAAGACTTGGTTTTTCGAAGGATAATTATCTAGGATTTAGTGTTATGGCCGAATGGCCTTTGTTCATAATCTTAATATTGGCCGATTGTAGGACAAGGTGATCTAGTGGTAGATCGGATCTTCGGACGTTAGTTATTGCTTTGGTGAAAGGTGTGTATCTTACACACTTTATAACTTGGTTTATATATGTATATTTGTGTGTTATAACTAATCATATTATGAAAGTGGGTAAATCGATGAGATCTGGATATGATACCATGATGGTATGTGTAACACCCCAAACCCGGACAAGACACCACGTCCGAATCTGGTATGCTACGGGGAAAACGTCTTGGGAAAACTAGATTTTTCGTTTAAAAGTGGGGTGAAAACACAGTGTGTTTGAAACAAATTTGAGTAGTCTTGTTTGGAGAACAGTTGATGTATTTGAAACCTGGAGATTTTGAAAACTTAGCTAGAGTTTGTAGTTAAAACAAGTTAGAACCATTTAAAACCTCCTTAGTTTCTTAGTGATACATAACACTTTTTAACTTAGGTGAATTACAAGTTAGAATTGGAAACCAGTTGAATTTGTTTGTCAAAAAGACTTAGTGTGATACCCGATGGTATAGTTTAAAAACACGTCGCGTTATAATTTTGAAAACATGATCTTTCCAGGTTTTAGTAAAACTTATACCGGCTTATTTTGTTAAGGTATATTAAATCTAATTAAAACATCAACCAACTTAAGACATAAATTTAAAGGCCTTTTACAACCCAAATAAAAACCCAAATAAAAGTAAATAACTAAAGTACCCAAAATATAGAGTCTGAGTAAAACTTTATTAAAGCATGGCATGTGCACCCCGAGTCCATCCCGGCTCCAAGTCCGCGTCTACGAGTCACCTGAAATGTCAAAGGAGAGGGTGAGTCGAGTGACTCAGTGTGTAAATCCCGCTCCCAAAGAATCAACATGCTAACACACATCATACATAGCAACATGATTAATGCAACCCGATCCTAACCATCCGTATCTCCTTTTTCTACCCGTGTGGTACCAAACCTTTGGTGGTGCTAAACCACCTTTGGTGACATATAGTCACAATGTGCTCCCCAAAGCACTGGTGTCCCAAAGACACAATATCCGTCAATGTGCTACCAAAGCACTGGTGTCCCAAAGACACAATTGTGCTACCAAAGCACTGGTGACCGAAGTCACAAATCCAATGATGATGGGGCCAACCCATCGTGTGTTACCAAAACACTAGCAGACGATCCCATATCTCAAGTGGGGCCAACCCACGGTGGTTAAACCACAGGACAAGTCGCAATGAGGTGCCAAACCTCTGGTGTCCCAAAGACACAATGTGCTACCAAAGCACTTTGGTGACCGTAGTCACAAACCGGTGATGGGGCCAACCCATCGTGTGTTACCAAAACACGGCGTCAATCCCGTATAATCATCTGTGGGGCCAACCCATCGTGGTGCTGAGCCCTTTGGGACGAGACGCTGAGGTACCAAACCTCTGGAGGTGCCAAACCTCTGGTGACCCAAAGTCACAAAGTGTGCTACCAAAGCACCGGTGCTCGTCAAGACAATACATCACTTTGCTCCCTCCTCTCGTATCACCCCACATATCATACTCATGGAATTATGCATCTCATACTAACCATGCATATCATGCCAACATACCAAGCATTACAACTCATAACATGCATAACATAAATCATGATATCATGCTCCATCAATAGTACTCATAATAGAACAGACTTACATCGAATCGTATACATACCCCATTTGGGTACTCATTTGTCCATCATAATTGTTTATAATTTTAACAGCAAACAGGTTTATTAATAATCCTACTAGGTATCGGTGTGTTAGTTACACACACGATAATCTGAGTCTAGAAATCCCAACCAAAGCGATTTAGATTCCTTCGATTGCTAATTCCTACAATCGGCCAACACTAGGGGTTAGGCAACACTAACATTCGGCCAACAACCAATTAACCAAAAGGGTAAAAATCAATCCCTTACCTTCACTTGCGAATAATTTGGTTTCCAAACACACCCGAACCAATAGTGGCTCTTCTAAGACAATCGGCCCTCACCTAGAAATAGAATCACAGTTAATCCTTTATCAACCAAGACTAAATCGAAACCAGGAAATTAAACTAACAGCAACCAATCACTTCCCCTCACTTACCAATCGGTTAACAAGGAACAACGATTTCCTTGCTTGCTTCCTTACTCCATCGATCCTATACAAGATGATTACCAAAGGTTAACATCCTTCCATAACTAAAATTAACACATTGAGATCAAAGAAATGACCATTCGGTCAAGAGCTTACCAATACCAACCGATTGAAACAAAGCCTCCAAAACACCACCGATATTTGGCCAAGAGACTATTAGGAAAAGGGAAATATTCGGCTATGTTGAAACTAGGAAAGAAGGAATCGGCACAAGGTGTTTAACACCTTTAATGTTCGGCTTGAATGGAGGAGAAAGAAAAGAAATATGAGAAGAATGTAGTTTCGGTTTGCCAAAGGAAGAAATGAAGGGAGTTTTGAAAGGTGGTTTCGGCTAGATGGTATTGAAAAGGAGAATGAAAATTAAGAGAGACCCAGAAAAGATTTGGCTTGCTCAAGGTTTTCAACAAAGAAAGGAAGTGTAGGTGGGATGTTAGGTTCGGCTTAGTTCAATTGAACAAAAAAAAAAAAAGATGGAAAAGGCTTGAAAACTTTCTTTATTACACACAACTCAAAAGGCAAAAGACTTGGCTAAAAGAGAGCTTGACCTCGGTTTCAAAAAAAGGAAGAAAACAAAAGAACACCCTTGCGAATTCATTAAAACCGACAAAATGAGAGCTTTCTTGCCTATCAAAGTTTGACCGAAATATACCCAAAATGCAAGAGTACATTCGGCATCCCCTAATCCACACTAAGCCGCCCATACCCCCACTCCCCACTCCCTAAAATTCGCCATGATCCCCAATTCACTCCACTCCACACATTTCAAATGTGTGGACCAAGTCACACTCCACTATTTACTCTCCACCATCCTTTTGATTGTGAAGACTTGGTCCAAGCTAGAGTTTCACTAGCCTTCTACCACTCCTCCATGCCGTCCCAAAAAGAAGTCAAAAGGAGGGCTCAAGCTCGAACACTGGACCTCCCTCACCTGAAGATGACGCCACACCTAGCTCCCAAGTGGCACATGCCTTGCCACTCTGCCAGCTCTTCTTTTGTGCAATAAAACCACGAAGAAAATTCTTAAACCCCAGCTCTTCCAACTCCTCTCACCTAAGCCCAAAAATCAAAATTTTCTTATTTGCTCAGTCACACTCCCCGGCTACACTTAAGCCCCTAAAACATAAAAATAACAACACAAAGACACTACATACATGCAATATCATGCAAAGAACAAAATAACCCCTAACCGGGATATTACGGTTCTACCCCCTTAAAAATAATTTCGGCCTCGAAATTACCAGTCAAAAGAGTTGCGGGTATTCTTTGTCTCATCGTATCCTCGGGTTCCCACGCCGCTTCTTCTACGCCATGATTCCGCCAAAGTACCTTAACCAAAGGCACGGACTTCCTACGTAGAACCTTTACATCTCGATCAAGAATCATGCATGTTCTTCTTCCATAGTCAAGTCCGGATTTACCTCGATCTCTTCCATTGCTACCACATGCGCCGGATGCGAACGATACCTCGAAGCATCGAAACATGAAAACGTCATGAACTGACCGAGCTCTGTTGGCAACTCAAGCCGATACGCCATCTTTGGTCCAACTCGTCTCAACACCTTATACGGCCCAATGAACCTCGGACTTAGCTTGCCTTTCTTCCCGAACCTCGTAACCTTCTTCCAAGGCGAGACCTTGAAACACTCGATCCCCAACAAAGAAACTCTATATCTCTTCGCTTAAGATCGGCATAAGACTTACTGCCGGCTCAAGCTTCCTTCAATCTAGCTTGAATCAACTTAACCTTGTCTCTGTCTCGCCTACTAACTCGGGTCCCAACAATTGACGTTCACCTAACTCCGTCAAAGACGTAGGTGAGCGACACTTCCTACCATACAATGCCTCGTGATTTGAGCCATCTTGATGCTCGCTTGGTAACTATTGTTGTAGGCAAACTCACTAACGGTAGAAACTCCTCCCAACTACCTCTGAAATCCAAGACACAACCTCTCAGCATGTCTTCTAAGATCCGAATAACCCTTTTCGATTGTCCGCCGATTGCGGGTGAAAAGCCGTGCTAAAATCCAAACGAGTACCCAATGCTTGGTGCAATGCCTTCCAGAACCTTGAAGTAAACACGGGATCCCTATCCGAGATTATCGAATCGCACACCGTGCAACCTCACTATCTCTGAAACATACTGACTTTGCTAGCTTCAAGTGAGTAGTCAACCCTCACCGAATAAAGTGGTGATTTAGTCGACGATCCACCACTATCCAAATCGAATCCTTCTTGCTTGGCGAAGCGGTAACCCACCGACAAAATCCATGGTTATCCTTTCCCACTTCCATCGAGGAATCTTTACTGGTGAAGCAAACCCGACGGCAAATCGATGTTCGGCCTTGACTGCCGACAAGTCGGACATTTTCCAACAAACTCCGTCACCTCTTTCTTGAGACCGTGCCACCAAAAGCGCTCTCTAAGATCCTTATACATCTTGCTACCTCCAGGGTGCATAGCATGAGGATCGCTATGTGCGTCTGAAGAATCTTTTGCCTCAGCTCAACATCTTTAGGCATACAAGCCTTACCCCGAAAAACACGAGAACCTCGTCACTAGACAAGCTGTAACCATCCACACCACCATTCTCGCACTTGCAACCTTCGCGCGCACCAGAACCTCATCCTCTAATCGTTTCTCTCGACCGCTTCAACCCAAGTAGGCTTAACTTGCGGCTCTGCCAAAATACTCCCCGTCGTCATACAAGCTCAAATGGGCAAACAAAGCTCTTAAGTCCGAAACAACCTTACGGCTCAACGCGTGCGCCACCACGTTAGCCTTGCCCGGATGATACTCAATAGAACGATCGTAATCCTTGATAACTCAACCCATCTACGCCTCAAATTCAAATCCTTCCGAGTCGGTAAATACTTGAGACTCTTGTGATCGGTATAGACTATCGATCTCTCTCCATACAAGTAGTGCCTCCAAATCTTTAAGGCGAAAACTACGGCCGCTAGCTCCAGATCGTGCGTCGGATAGTTGACCTCATGTGGCCTCGGTGCCTAGAAGCGTAAGCCACAACCTTACCTTCTGCATCAAGACACAACCTGGACCGTATGTGATGCATCGCGATGAGCTGTGTATTCCTTACCGACCTCGAGTTGAATCAAACCGGAGCCTCGGTCAAAACCTTCTTTAACTTATCGAAGCTTTCTGTTGTTTCTCACCCAAACAAACGGAACCTCTTTCCTTAACAACTTAGTCATCATTGCGCTGCTATCAACGAAACCCTCAACAAATCTTTCGTAGTATCCGGCCAAACCAGAAAACTACGAATCTCTCACCATGCGACCTAGGTGGCTTCCAATCCAGAACAGCCTCAATCTTACGAGGATCTACTCGAATACCCTCAGCTGACACTACATGCCCCAAGAACGTCACTTCCCTAAGCCAGAACTCACACTTACTAAACTTAGCATAGAGTTGCTTTTCCCTCAAAATCTGCAGCACCACCCTCAAATGCTTATCATGCTCTTCCTCTGACCTTGAGTATACTAAGATGTCGTCTATAAAAACCACCACGAACCGATCCAGATACTGCTGAAACACCCTATTCATCATATCCATAAACGCTGCCGGTGCGTTAGTCAACCCGAATGGCATTACCAGGAATTCGTAGTGCCCATACCGAGTCCGAAACGCTGTTTTATGGATATCAGCCTCCTTAACCTTTAGCTGATGGTACCCAGACCTCAAGTCGATCTTCGAGAATACCGCAAACACCTTCCGGTGATCAAACAAGTCATCTATCCGCTGACAGCGGATACTTGTTTTTAATCGTCGACTTGTTCAATTGGCGGTAGTCTATACACATCCGCATCGTACCATCTTTCTTCTTAACAAAGAGTACCGCGCACCACGGCGAAACACTTGGCCCGATAAAACCTCGATCCAATAACTCCACGGATCCGAGCCTTAAGCTCCACCGGTTCCTTTGGTGCCATCCTATACGGAGCAATAGACACCGGCGCCGTCCCCCTGCAACAGATCAATCCCGAACTCTACCTCTCGATCCGCGGCAAACCGGAAGTTCCTCAGAAACACATCGGCAAATTCCCTAACAAGATTTAACCTTCTCCGCGAGACTCTTTAGCCTCCAAGGCATACACATGAACCACATATGCTTCGCATGACCCCTTCCCGACCATCTTCTCCGCTTTCGGAGCGGACACCACATTTGATAAGTAATCCCTCCTATTACCTATCATAGCCACCTCAACGCCATCAACCGTCTTAAGAACCATACGCTTAGCCGCGCAATCCAACCTCTTTGGTACTTAACTAGCCAATCCATCCCGAGAATCGGATCGAACTCCCCAAACGGCGGTTCCATCGGACAAGAGACAAACACTACCCCTTGGAGTTCTAGGGGTACCTCTCTAAACAGGTTTATCTACTACTACAGAGTGACCAGAGGACTAATCACGGTCATCCGCCTAGAAGATATCTCGAGTCTAAGTCCATTGTCTCTACTATACTATCGGCAACATAAGAGTGCGTAGAACCCACATCGATTAAAGCAAAGTATAAGGAGTACCAAAAAATCAAAACGTGCGGTTATGACGTCCGGTGCGTCGCCCTCCTCTCGGCGTCGCAAAGATACACCAATCCAGCCGCTCGGCCTCGTAACTATCCGTACCTGCGCGCGGTGCTCCACGGCCCCGACGAGATCCATGACCACCTCCGCCATTACCACGGCCCCTCTGCGGTGGCGGTCCATTACCTCTCGAATCGACACGCCCCGACTCTCGGGTGAATCCCGCCATCCTACGCGGACAATCCCTAATGCGATGCTCGAGAGAACCACACTCGAAGCAACCTTTACCTCCAGTCCAAAGAACCACCCCAATGAGATTTCCCACACTGGTTACATGCTGCGGCGGTCCTCGCCTAGCAAAGCAAAAACCTAGCGATCGATCGATTACGCCCACTCGGTCTAGCCCTCTTACTGCGGATTGCCGGGACGAACCGAGAAGACCCAAAGCTCCTCTTAAGCCTACTCCCGTCCATACTCGCCTCACCGACTCCTTAACACCTCGGCCACCTTAGCCTTCTCAACTAAGACAAAAACTCGCTCCTGCCGAGGAGCAATCGCAGACCTCAACTCGTCTCGAGACCATCCTCGAAACGAACACACCTCTCATGCTCGGTGGCCACAATGCCCCCGGCATACCTACTCACCAGGAACTCGGCCTCGTACTCGCAAATGCATTTACTCCCGAACAAGCCTCGTAAATGCCTTTCACTGGAGTCGATATAACTAGCTCCGATGTACTTCTTTTGATAAGCGCGCCCGAAATAATCCCATGTCAAATCCTCATTTGCCACACCGTCCCGGACCGTGAGCCACCACCGATATGACTCATCCGAGAAGCGATACGATACCCTTCAGCTTCTTCTTCGTCGTCAAGTCCGGATCATCCATGATCCGCTCGGTTGCCTCAAGCCAATATTCAAAGCAGGTGCTAGGAGCAACACCGGATACACCTCGGAAAAATTCGCCCCGTTAGCCCGAAGTCGCAGAACCGATTTCCTAACTCCCGCACCACCACTAGCCCCGGCTACCCTTTCCAACACTCGCGGCATCGCTCGTGACATCTGCGTCGTCTCGCTCCGATCTTGGAACTCACCACCTCCGGTGGTGGCGAATCCCAGATCTCATTTTTCGAACCCCGCCCGAGATCCTACGGGCTCGTAAACCGTCATTCTACCCTACCTCTACCACGAGTGTTACGACCACGTCCGCCTCGAGTGCTCATGCTAAATCTTTCTACGGATCTGATTAAAGAGTTTTATGCATCGAAGATTTATTCCACTTGTTTAAAAGCAAGTCTTATGAATATTTAAAGAGGATTGTTCTCGCAAGTTTCACAAAATCCTATCAGTTTCAATCTCTAAAGTAGCATACTATAGCTATTCATCAAATCATATCCAATCAAATCACAAGTAATAGTACGGGGTACTTACCTGGGCGAACTAGTGCCGGAGACTCGGTGCCATGCCTTTCAAAACCATATATTTCAAAACAAACACTTAAGCAGGCTTTTGAAACCATTTTGGGCCTCGAGGCCACAAAGAAAGCCTTTGAACTTGGCTCGATACCACAAATGTAACACCCCAAACCCGGACAAGACACCACGTCCGAACTACGGTATGCTACGGGGAAAACGTCTTGGGAAAACTAGATTTTTCGTTTAAAAGTGGGGTGAAAACACGATTGTGTTTGAAACAAATTTGAGTAGTCTTGTTTGGAGAACAGATTGATGTATTTGAAACACGGAGATTTTGAAAACTTAGCTAGAGTTTGTAGTTAAAACAAGTTAGAACCATTTAAAACCTCCTTAGTTTCTTAGTGATACATAACACTTTTTAACTTAGGTGAATTACAAGTTAGAATTGGAAACCGGTTGAATTTGTTTGTCAAAAGACTTAGTGTGATACCCGATGGTATAGTTTAAAAACACGTCGCGTTATAATTTTGAAAACATGATCTTTCCAGTTTTAGTAAAACTTATACCGGCTTATTTTGTTAAGGTATATTAAATCTAATTAAAACATCAACCAACTTAAGACATAAATTTAAAGGCCTTTTACAACCCAAATAAAAACCCAAATAAAAGTAAATAACTAAAGTACCCAAAATATAGAGTCTGAGTAAAACTTTATTAAAGCATGGCATGTGCACCCCGAGTCCATCCCGGCTCCAAGTCCGCGCTTCACGAGTCACTGAAATGTCAAAGGAGAGGGTGAGTCGAGTGACTCAGTGTGTAAATCCCGCTCCCAAAGAATCAACATGCTAACACACATCATACATAGCAACATGATTAATGCAACCCGATCCTAACCATCCGTATCTCCTTTTTCTACCCCGTGTGGTACCAAACCACTGGTGGTGCCAAACCACTGGTGACATATAGTCACAATGTGCTCCCAAAGCACTGGTGTCCCAAAGACACAATATCCGTCAATGTGCTACCAAAGCACTGGTGTCCCAAAGACACAATTGTGCTACCAAAGCACTGGTGACCGAAGTCACAAATCCAATGATGATGGGGCCAACCCATCGTGTGTTACCAAAACACTAGCAGACGATCCCATATCTCAAGTGGGGCCAACCCACGGTGGTTAAACCACAGGGACAAGTCGCAATGAGGTGCCAAACCTCTGGTGTCCCAAAGACACAATGTGCTACCAAAGCCTTTGGTGACCGTAGTCACAAATCGGTGATGGGGCCAACCCATCGTGGTGTTACCAAAACACTTTGGCGTCAATCCCGTATAATCATCTGTGGGGCCAACCCACCGTGGTACCGAGCCACTGGGACGAGGCCGAGGTACCAAACCTCTGGAGGTGCCAAACCTCTCGTGACCCAAAGTCACAAAGTGTGCTACCAAAGCATCGGTGCTCGTCAAGACAATACATCATTTGCTCCCTCTCTCCTCGTATCACCCACACATATCATACTCATGGAATTATGCATCTCATACTAACCATGCATATCATGCCAACATACCAAGCATTACAACTCATAACATGCATAACATAAATCATGATATCATGCTCCATCAATAGTACTCATAATAGAAACAGATTTACGAATCGTATACATACCCCATTTGGGTACTCATTTGTCCATCATATCATGTTTATAATTTTAACAGCAAACAGTTTATTAATAATCCTACTAGGTATCGAGTGTGTTAGTTACACACACGATAATCTGAGTCTAGAAATCCCAACCAAAGCGATTTAGATTCCTTCGATTGCTAATTCCTACAATCGGCCAACACTAGGGGTTAGGCAACACTAACATTCGGCCAACAACCAATTAACCAAAAGGGTAAAAATCAATCCCTTACCTTCACTTGCGAATAATTTGGTTTCCAAACACACCGAACCAATAGTGGCTCTTCTAAGACAATCGGCCCTCACCTAGAAATAGAATCACAGTTAATCCTTTATCAACCAAGACTAAATCGAAACCAGAAATTAAACTAACAAAGAACCAATCACTTCCCCCCACTTACCAATCGGTTAACAAGGAACACCGATTTCCTTGCTTGCTTCCTTACTCCACTTGATCCTATACAAGATGATTACCAAAGGTTAACATCCTTCCATAACTAAAATTAACACATTGAGATCAAAGAAATGACCATTCGGTCAAGAGCTTACCAATACCAACCGATTGAAACAAAGCCTCCAAAACACCACTGATATTCGGCCAAGAGACTATTAGGAAAAGGGAAATATTCGGCTATGTTGAAACTAGGAAAGAAGGAATCGGCACAAGGTGTTTAACACCTTTAATGTTCGGCTTGAATGGAGGAGAAAGAAAAGAAATATGAGAAGAATGTAGTTTCGGTTTGCCAAAGGAAGAAATGAAGGGAGTTTTGAAAGGTGGTTTCGGCTAGATGGTATTGAAAAGGAGAATGAAAATTAAGAGAACCCAAGAAAAGATTTTTGGCTTGCTCAAGGTTTTCAACAAAGAAAGAAAGTGTAGGTGGGATGTTAGGTTGGCTTAGTTCAATTGAACAAGAAAAAAAGATGGAAAAGGCTTGAAAACTTTCGCCACACAACTCAAAAGGCAAAAGACTTCGGCTAAAAGAGAGCTTGACCTCGGTTTCAAAAGGAAGAAAACAAAAGAACACCCTTGCGAATTCAGCTAAAACCGACAAAATGAGAGCTTTCTTGCCTATCAAAGTTTGACCGAAATATACCCAAAA
Organism: Gossypium sturtianum; assembly: GCA_025698515.1. NCBI lineage: Eukaryota > Viridiplantae > Streptophyta > Magnoliopsida > Malvales > Malvaceae > Gossypium > Gossypium sturtianum. Next base: position 85,487,114 of record CM046944.1, read on the forward strand.
TGCAAGAGTACATTCGGCATCCCCCTAATCCACACTAAGCCGTCCATACCCCCACTCCCCACTCCCTAAAATTCGGCCATGATCCCCCAATTCACTCCACTCCACACATTTCAAATGTGTGGACCAAGTCACACTCCACTATTTACTCTCCACCATCCTTTTGATTGTGAAGACTTGGTCCAAGCTAGAGTTTCACTAGCCTTCTACCACTCCTCCATGCCGTCCCAAAAAGAAGTCAAAAGGAGGGCTCAAGCTCGAACACCTGGACCTCCTCACCGAAGATGACGCCACACCTAGCTCCCAAGTGGCACATGCCTTGCCACTCTGCCAGCTCTTCTTTTGTGCAATAAAACCACGAAGAAAATTCTTAAACCCCAGCTCTTCCAACTCCTCTCACCTAAGCCCAAAAATCAAAATTTTCTTATTTGCTCAGTCACACTCCCCGGCTACACTTAAGCCCCTAAAACATAAAAATAACAACACAGCACACTACATACATGCAATATCATGCAGCAACAAAATAACCCCTAACCCGGGATATTACAGTATGAATGAGGATTTGGGTAAGTCCGTTTCAATATGTTGTTAATACATGTGGATTGAAATCATGATCTACGATTTATGATATATTCATTATGAGATACATATCAAAGTTTATTGACATGATTTGTCTATCTATTGCATTGGTATGGGCAATATGAGAGGAGGGGGAAGATTGATGATTCGTGTCTTCGGACACCAGTGGTTTGGTACCACCAGTGATTTGGTATCACATTCGTGTCTTCGGACACCAGAGGTTTGGCACCTCATAGCGACTTGTCCCTATGGTTAATTCCACCGTGGGTTGGCCCCACTTTTGAGATATGGGATCGTGCGCGGTGATTTGGTATCACACACGGGTTGGCCCCACAACTTGATGATTCGTGTCTTGGACACCGGTGGTTTGGCACCACCGGTGATTTGGTATCACATTTGTGTCTTGGACACGGAGGTTTGGCACCTCATAGCGACTTGTCCCTCGTGGTTAATTCCACCGTGGGTTGGCCCCACTTTTGAGATATGGGATCGTCTGCCGGTGATTTGGTATCACACATGGGTTGGCCCCACAGATGGATTATTTGTGACTTTGGTCACGGTGGTTTGGCACCACGGTGGTTTGGTACCACACGGGGTAGAAAAGGAGTTATGGATGGCTAGGTTGGGTGCATTATACATATATGTTGCTTTGTTATAATTTGTGTAAGTATGTGGTATTTACAGGGAGAGGGAATATGCACTCTGAGTCTTGGTGACTCACCTTCTCCCTTATCTTTTCAGGTGATTCGTGAGATCGCGGATATGGAGCCGGATGAACTCGAGGAGGCCATGCAATAAAGTTTGGTTTTACATGAACTTCCATTTGGGTACTTTATTTTAATTTGGTTTTCATATTTTATGGATTTGTAATAAGGCCTGTTTAATTATGTTTTGGATTATTTTTATGTTTTGAATATATTTAAAATATGGCTTATAAATTACTTGGTTAACCTAATAATTGAGCTCAAAGTTTTCTAAACTAAAAACTCGCAATGGTTTTAAAAATCTTACCATCGGGTAATATGAATAGTTCGATAGAAAAATTACAAGTTAAGTGTTTTCAACAAATTAAGTGATTTCCAAAATTTGAGTTTCTATACTCAATTGCAAACGTATTTTCAAAGTGATATTTCAAATTTTCTTAAAAGATATAAATGTTTTCTATCCTATGATTTATTCACTTATTTTAAAGTTTTATGTAATTCAAAGTAAATCTCAGTTTTAACTTATTTTCGACAAATAAAGAATTTCAAAGAGTTTTTCACAAAATTTAATTGTTAATTCGATTCTTTCAAAAATATTTTCCTTAGTGACATACCAGATTCGGTCGTGGCGTATTGACCGGGTTTGGGGTGTTACAAATTGGTATCAGAGCCAAGTTCAAAAGCTCGGCTGTGGGCCCGAGGCCAAAAATGTTTTAAAGAATGGATTTTAAAATGTTTTGTTGAAAATTATATGGTTGGAAAGGCAAGGCCTCGAGTCTCCGACATCGATCCGCCCTGGTAAGTACATCAAACCGTTGATTTTGATGATATGATATGATGATGTTGGCATGACTGTATAGTAGTAGGAACTACTCTAGAGACCCAAAACTATAGGTTGAATGTACTCGCGAAACAACCTCCTATTAAAACTTTTCATAAAATTGTGCTTTAAAGAAAGTCGAATAATGACTAATGCATAACGCTTTTTAATCAGATAAGTCGAGACTTTAGACATGAGTACTCGTGGTCGAGGTCGTATGATTCGTGGACGCGGTCGGGGTAGGATGGTTGTGTCTGAGCCAGTGAGGTCCGGTCAAGGATCCGAAAATGAGGTACCACTACCCCCCACCACCAGCGATTGGAGTTGAGCAAGGATCAAGCGGGGATGACGCAGATATCTCGGCGATCTTTGCGAGTTCTTGAGAGGGTAGCTGGAATAGGTGGAGACGTGGGAATTCGGAAATCCGTATCTGAGCGACTTCGAGCCAATGGAGCTGAGGTATTTCGAGGTGTTTCAGGCGTGGCTCCTAGTGCGGCTAAATATTGGCTAGAGGCGACGGAGTGAATCATGGATGATTTGGATCCGAATGCCGAGGAAAAGCCGAAAGGGATCGTATCGCTTCTTCGGGATGAGTCATATCGGTGGTAGCTCAAGATGAGAATGGTGCTGCGCAGCGGAGGATCTCACTTGGGATTATTTCAAGGCAACGTAGACGGAAATACGTTGGGTCTAATTACATTGATGTGCGGCGTAAGGCATTTCGAGTTTGATCCAAGGTAGTAAGTCCGTGTCGTAATATGAGGCGAGAATTTTTAAGACCGAGCGGTATCTTTGGAGGTATTGTGGCATCGAGCACGAGCGATGTGTTCGATTCAAGATGGTTTGAGGGACGAGTGAGATTGTTGATTGCTCCACATTAGGAGCGAGTTTGTTTGCTTTGGTTGAAAAGGCTAAGATAGCCGAAGGAATCAAGGAATCTGCAAGGCGAGTTACGACCGGAACAAGCATAAGAGAGGTTACGGATCATCGGGATCACCGGTAATTCTCAAAAGAGGGCTAGGCAAAGTGGGCCGAATCGACCGGGAGGCACATTATCGCTAATCGAGGGACCAAAGACGGTGTAATCGATGTGGGAAATATCATTGGGGCGAATGTTGGACCGGAGGGAAAGGATGTTTCGAGTGTGGCTCATTTGGATCATCGTGTGAGATGGCCCACGTAAGCTAGCCAGAATCGTCGAGGGTCAAGGTCGTGCTCGATTCGAGTAAATGAGGACCGCCACCACATAGAGGTTGTGGTAATGGTAGAGGAGGTAATGGTTACGGTTGAGGTCGAGGAGCATTCGGTAGAGGTGTTTGGCAACACCGAGGCAAGACAGACCTAGTTTGGTGTATGCAATGAGACGTCGAGAGGAGGGCAACGCACCGGACGTCATAAGCCGTGACGTTCTTAATCTTTGGTGAACCATATCCGCTTTGATAGATGTGGGTTCGACACATTCGTATGTTGCCGTGAACATAGTAGAAACCATGAGCTTAGTTTAGAGATCGCTTCTAGGAGGATGACCGCATTTTAGCCCTCTAGGTCACTCTGTAGAAGTAAATAAGTGTGTATAGAGATGTACCCCTAGAACTCCAAAGGGTAGCGTTCAGTAGTGATCCGATGGAATTGCCATTTGAGGAGTTCGATCGATACTTGGGATGGGTGGTTAGCCAAGTACCGAGCAAGTTTGGATTTGCGTTGCTAAGCGCATGGTTTTGAAGTCGGTTGAGGCGAAGAGGTGGTCATGATAGGTAATAGAAGAGATTATCTATCCAACATGGTATCTGCGTTGAAAGTCGTGAAGTTGGTTAGGAAGGGTCGTGAGGCATTCGTGGTCCATGTGTGTGCGTTGGAGGCTAAGGAGTCTAATGTGGGAATGTCCGCATACGGTAAAGGAATATGTTGACGTATTTCTGAAGAACTTAGGGACTACCTCGGACCGTGAAGTTGAATTTGGTATAGATCTGTTACTTAACGCAGCGCCGGTGTCTATAGCTCCGTATAGGATGGCAAGAAGGAATTGATGGAATTAAAGGCTCAAATTCGTGGAGTTGTTGGATCGAGGTTTCATTCGACCAAGTGTTTCGCCATGGGGAGCACGGTACATTTTTTGTCAAGAAGAAGGATGGTGCGATGCGGATGTGTATAGACTACCGCTTGATTGAATAAGTCGACGATCAAAAACAAGTATCCTTTGCCGAGGATAGATGACTTGTTTGATCACCATAAGCAACGATTTTCTCCAAGATTGATTTAAGGTCCGGATATCATCGCCTAAAGGTGAAAGAGGTGATATCCATAAGACGACTTTTTGCACTCGGTATGGGCACTACGATTTTCTGGTGATGCCGTTTGGGTTGACTAACGCGCCGACGCTGCATTTATGGATATGATGAATCGAGTATTCCAGCAGTTTTTGGATCAGTTTGTTGTGGTATTTATAGACGATATTTTGGTATACTCAAAGTCAGAGGAGGAGCATGATGCGCATTTGCGAGTAGTGTTGCAGATTCTGAGGGAAAAGCAGCTGTACGCCAAATTTAGTAAGTGCGACAGTGCGGCTTAGGAGGTGACTTTCTTGGGTCACGAGTATCGGTGAGGATTAGAGTGGATCCTCGGAAGATTGAGGCAGATTGGATTGGAAGCCGCCTAAGTCGATGGTGAGATTCGGAGTTTTCTAGGTCTGGCGGGGTATTACCGAAGATTTGTAGAAGGATTTTCTTTGATAGCAGCACCTATGACCAAGTTATTGAGGAAAGGAGTTCCATTTGTGTGGACCGAGAAGCAGCAAGGAAGTTTCGACAAGTTGAAGAAGATTCTGACTGAAGCTCCGATTTTGATTCAACCCGAGGCGAGCAAGGAATTCACGGTTTCATCGTGATGCATCACATCTTGGTTTGGGATGTGTTTGATGCAGAAGGGAAGGTAGTGGCTTATGCATCTCGACAGTTGAGACCACATGAGGTTAATTATCCGACGCATGACTTGGAATTAGCTGCTGTGGTTTTTGCTTTGAAGATATGGAGACACTATTTGTATGGAGAGAAGTCGATAGTCTACACGGATCACAAGAGTCTTAAGTACCTTTTGACTCAGAAGGACTTGAACTTGAGGTAGCGTAGATGGATCGAATTGTTGAAGGACTACGACTGTTCGATCGAATTTCATCTCGGCAAGGCTAACGTGGTGGCAGACGCGTTGAGCCGTAAGGTTGTATCGGATTTAAGATCGATGTTTGCTCGTCTTAGCTTATATGACGATGGGAGTCTTTTATCTGAATCGCAAGTCAAGCCGACTTGGTTAGAGCAAATCAAGGAGAAGCAAAGTTAGAGGATGATGGTTTAAATGATCGGAGGTTGCGATTCGAACGGAGGTTTAGAGGAATATAGTTTGTCCAATGATGGAGTAATCGTGTTTTAAAGGGAGAGCTTGTATGCCAAAGGATGTTGAGTTGAGGCAAAGGATTCTCGGGATGCACATAACAGCCATATGCTATGCATCCCGGAGGAAGCAAGATGTATCGAGGATTTAAGAGAGCGATTTTGGTGGCAGTGTCCAAGCGTGAGGTGGCGAGTTTGTGGGTAAATGTCCGACGTGTCGCCAGTCAAGGCGGAGCATCGATTATCCGTCTGGGTTACTTCACGGTGGTGAAGATTCCACGATGGAAGTGGGAAAGGATCACTATGGACTTTGTCGGTGGATTACCTCTTACGCCTAGTAAGAAGGATTCGATTTGGGTGATTGTGGATCGTCGACTAAGTCACTCATTTCATTCCGGTAAGAGATAGATTATTCGCTTGAGAGGTTAGCTAAGTTGTATGTAGCGGAGATAGTGAGGTTGCACGTGTGTGCGGTGTCGATCATCTCAGATAGAGATCCTAGATTTACATCGAGGTTTTGGAGAGCGTTACATCAAAGCTTTGGGTGCGCGGTTGGATTTGAGCATCGCATTTCATCCACGATCGACGGGCGATCGGAAAGGGTTATTCAGATTTTAGAAGATATGTTGAGAGGATGTGTTTTGGACTTTAGAGGCAGCTGGGAAGAGTTTTTACCATTAGCTGAGTTCGCATACAACAATAGTTACCAAGCAAGCATTAAGATGGCCCCATATGAGGCGTTGTATGGTAGGAGGTGTCGCACACCTACATGTTGGACAGAGTTGGGTGAGCGTCGGATGGTAGGACCGAGTTGGTTGCGTAAACCGAGGATAAGGTGAAGTTGATTCAAGCTCGGTTGAAGGAAGCTTCGGATAGGCAGAAGTCATATGCCGATCTCAAGCGGAGGGATATAGAGTTTGCCGTGGGTGACAAAGTTTTTCTGAAGGTATTGCCATGGAAGAAAGTGTTAAGATTTGGGAGAAAAGGCAAGTTAAGTCCAAGGTTTATTGGGCCGTTTAAGGTGTTGAGACGAGTGGGACCAGTAGCTTATCACTCGAGTTGCCATCGAGCCGAGTCGATTCACGATGTGTTCCATGTCCGCATGCTTAGACGCTATCGTTCGATCCATCGCATGTTGTGGCGAGAGAGGAAATAGAGGTGAGTCCAGATCGGCGATAGAAGAAGAACTGCGTGCAGATCCTAGATCGAGATGTGAAAGTTTTGCGAGGGAAGACAGTTCCTTTAGTGAAGGTTTTATGGCGGAATCATGGCGTGGAGGAAGCTACGTGGGAACCGGAGGATGTAATGAATGAAAGCAGATATCCTCAACTCTTTTGATCGGGTAATTTCGAGGACGAAATTTTCTTAAAGGGGTAGAATTGTAACATCCCAAAATTTGAGTATTATTTGTGTTGGCTCGGGTATGAATTTTGTGTGTTAGCATAGTCTTGTGAAGGCTTGATTTTATTTAGGAAGCTAGAATAATTTTTAGTATGGTTTATTTAATGAAGTGGATTAAGTGAGCTTAGCACTTAAGTTAATTTAAGTGTTAAATTAAAGCATAAGAGGAGTAAGTGGCAAGTTGGTTAAGGAGCTTGAAAGGTGGCTTGAGGTTAGAGGTTCGAGTATCATGGAAAACATTTTTTTTGAAGACTTTATTTTTGTTCTAGCATTGATGGTCGGTCAACCTATGTTTATGATAGGTTGGACTATTTCTTTTGGTAAGTTGAATTTTGTTTAAGGAAAGCATGATGTTGGGGATAAGAATCTTGAAGTTATGGTATTAAGAGGGGACAAAAGGCATGGAATATGGAGGATGTTTTAGAAAGTAATCCTAGGCCTTTAGTGGATGAATGTGACTGGCATGGGTGTCTAGGGGTGGCCGAATTTTTAAGTAGCTTTGGGGGAATAGTTGGTCAATTTTTGCCTTTTGAACATCTTTTGCATTTTTGTTTTCCTCTCCAAAACACTCTCTTTGGCCGAATGTTATTGTGCATTTTGGTGCAATTTTTGCTTTTGGTTTTAGCCTTATTTTGTGTGAACCAAATACCATTTCTCTTATTTCAATTGTCCTCTTGAAACCAAACAACATTGGAACTTTTGTGCACTTTTCTTCTTTGGCAAAATAGTGTTTGGCCGAACCTCTCTCTCTCCACATCTCTCTTTTCTTCATTTGACTTTTGTTTAATCACATTTTCTTTCATCCTCTCTTGGCCGAATCTTTACCCATCTCAAATTCCATTTCTTTTCTTTCACTCAAAGTTTAAACATCCATTACCATTCTATTTCTCTTTTCTTTTCACTTCACCATAGCTGAATTTTTCTACTTCCTTTTAGTATTATTTTTGGCCGAATATTCAAGGGTAGACTCTCTTTGATTTTTCTTCAATCGATTTTGGAAAAGGGTAAGTGTTCTTGGCCGTTTCTTCTTCAATTCTTTTCTCGTCTCTATGTTATTTTCTTGTGGACTAAGGCCGAATCTATGGGCATTGGTTTGCAAGGTTCTAATCATTCTTAGAAACCGATTTCTTTTAGGCTTTTCGGACGTTGGAAGCAATCAATCTAAGTCTCGATTCATTGACAATTGTTTTGGGTAAGTTTAGGTAAGACTTGGTTTTTCGAAGGATAATTATCTGGGATTTAGTGTTATGGCCGAATGGCCTTTGTTCATAATCTTAATATTGGCCGATTGTAGGACAAGGTGATCTAGTGGTAGATCGGATCTTCGGACGTTAGTTATTGCTTTGGTGAAAGGTGTGTATCTTACACACTTTATAACTTGGTTTATATATGTATATTTGTGTGTTATAACTAATCATATTATGAAAGTGGGTAAATCGATGAGATCTGGATATGATACCATGATGGTATGAATGAGGATTTGGGTAAGTCCGTTTCAATATGTTGTTAATACATGTGGATTGAAATCATGATCTACGATTTATGATATATTCATTATAAGATACATATCAAAGTTTATTGACATGATTTGTCTATCCATTGCATTGGTATGGGCAATATGAGAGGAGGGGGAAGATTGATGATTCGTGTCTTCGGACACCAGTGGTTTGGCACCACCAGTGATTTGGTATCACATTCGTGTCTTCGGACACCAGAGGTTTGGCACCTCATAGCGACTTGTCCCTGTGGTTAATTCCACCGTGGGTTGGCCCCACTTTTGAGATATGGGATCCTCGCGGTGATTTGGTATCACACGTGGGTTGGCCCCACAACTTGATGATTCGTGTCTTTGGACACCAAAGTGGTTTGGCACCACCGGTGATTTGGTATCACATTCGTGTCTTGGACACCGAGGTTTGGCACCTCATAGCGACTTGTCCCTCGTGGTTAATTCCACCGTGGGTTGGCCCCACTTTTGAGATATGGGATCGTCACGCGGTGATTTGGTATCACACGTGGGTTGGCCCCATTGTGATGGATTATTTGTGACTTTGGTCACCAAAGTGATTTGGTATCACATTTATATCGTGACTTTGGTCACGAGTGGTTTGGCACCACCGGTGGTTTGGTACCACGGGGGGTAGAAAAGGAGTTATGGATGGCTAGGTTGGGTGCATTATACATATATGTTGCTTTGTTATAATTTGTGTAAGTATATGGTATTTACCGGAGAGAGGAATATGCCATTGAGTCTTGGTGACTCACCTTCTCCCTTATCTTTTTCAGTGATTCGTGAGATCGCGGATATGGAGCCGGATGAACTCGAGGAGGCCATGCAATAAAGTTTGGTTTTACATGAACTTCCATTTGGGTACTTTATTTTAATTTGGTTTTCATATTTTATGGATTTGTAATAAGGCTCATTTAATTATGTTTTGGATTATTTTTATGTTTTGAATATATTTAAAATATGGCTTATAAATTACTTGGTTAATCTAATAATTGAGCTCAAAGTTTTCTAAACTAAAAACTCGCAATGGTTTAAAAATCTTACCATCGGGTAATATGAATAGTTCGATAGAAAAATTACAAGTTAAGTGTTTTCAACAAATTAAGTGATTTCCAAAATTCGAGTTTCTATACTCAATTGCAAACGGATTTTCAAAGTGATATTTCAAATTTTCTTAAAAAGATATAAATGTTTTCTATCCTATGATTTATTCACTTATTTTAAAGTTTTATGTAATTCAAAGTAAATCTCAGTTTTAACTTATTTTCGACAAATAAAGAATTTCAAAGAGTTTTTCACAAAATTTAATTGTTAATTCGAATCTTTCAAAAATATTTTCCTTAGTGACATACCAGATTCGGTCGTGGCGTATTAACCGGGTTTGGGGTGTTACAGCCTCCCACCACCATCTAACAGTTATGACAGAGGATGTTCACACCTAAAAAGATGTTGAAGTCATCATTTGATTGATCATTATACAACGCCCATCCTTCATTAACCACAACTAGAAAATGTACATCATGAACTTTTCCCTTTTTTTCTATAAAATTATATGAAAAAAAGAAGAAGAATTAATCATTTCATCTGTTAATTCATTCCTTATTGTTGTAACCCATGAATTCCGGAAATATATACTTCAACTATTTTTGTTTTTAAAATTTGAGCAAAGGTCTTATTAATATTTTCTCTAATTCATATAAGTTGTCTTATATTCTTAAAAAAGTAGCATAGAAATAGTTTTATTGGCACAATGAAGAAATACTTGAGTAAAGCAATGCTAACAACGAAGGTCTTATTAACTTCAATGACTTTGCTTGGTAGAGGTGTCGTCATCCTCTAGTTTTATGGGTCGTGCGAAGGAGCCTGCAACTGATGCGTACATCTTAAACTCTTCATGTCCTCTTGGGAAGATTTCGACAAATGACCGTCGCTAGATGTGCGAACGTCTGGATTGAAAATACTGCAGCTAAAGAGCTAATTAATAATGTAGTGTGTCAACAAGTATATAATTTAAATTGTAATATAGAATAATTTTACAACGAAACACTTCGGGAACTATTCCAGAGATCGTACCCAAGGGAGGTTGAATTGAACCACGACTAATATTCTACACTAACTGGGCTAAATAGTAGTAATCTAAAATTATATTACAAAAAAACTAAATTAAAGGAAATCAATCAAAATAACATAAATTAAAAAAAATCAAAGACAATCAATTTTAACAATCGAAATTAAATTCAATTAAGCAGGCATAAGATTAATTCATTTTAGTGTTCCTAATTAACTTCAAAACTCGAGTTTTATAGAGCTAGCTATTAATTAACTAGCTATTACCTCTTAGCCTCTAACTAATTAACTAATAAACCAATACATGCTTATCTCTTGAAGTTAGTCGATCACGAGCAAAGGATGTTCTGAAATAGTGCCATTTCATCGATTAATTCATGAGCATTCTCGTCCCTTTATTCTTCTATTTATATTGCATTTGATAATTTTATTAATTGAATGTTTATATAAATATTGGAATGTATTTTGTGCTTCATACTTATTTTGAATGACTTGATTATTTTATTAATTAATTGATCAAATAAATAGTAACTTAAAATTGAGTATTTATTCGAGAGTACTTAATATACTAGGAAGTGACACCCATAGTAGAAGATCTAGACAAGTGAGACCGAGAGGGTATCCTGTTAAGTAGAACTCGTACCAAGCAGTGAGACCGAAGGGGTATCCGTATGCCTAGGTGAGACCGAATGGGTATCTTAAGTGGTAATCCTTAGTGAAGATGAGACCGAGAGGGTATTACTAACTATGGGTAGTAAATACTTAATTAGGGGTTATTGTTGACATAATTCATAATTTGGTTATTGTTGGCTAAGGAGGCAGAGGATTAACTCACTCAAGTGTTCCTAATTAACTTCAGAACTCGAGTTTTAACATGTTAGTTATTAATTAAGCAACTATAACCTCTCGGCCTCTAACTAATTAACTAATTGACCAATACACGCTTATCTCTCGACCTCACTTTCTTAACTAAGATAAATTATGATTTATTCAGTAAACATATCTCTCGATCTTTTTTATCCAAAATTAATTCCTAGGGTCTTCAATCCTAGGGTTTAATTGCACATAATTTAAACCGACTAACTCAGGTTCAAACCTTAATTCAACTGTTAATTATTCACACATATGTTCATTAATCTCCTTAAAGAAATTATCCATTCATGGATTTAGATGCAATTATCCCTAATTTCGTATTTAATTGAGTTAATGGTTCAACTGATATATGGGCGCTGCACCATCCTCTACACCTCGACGACGTGATGAGACGGTAAGACAGAAAGAAAGAGTGAGAACAACTAAAGCTGCACAGCCATTAAATCTCTCACATCCTATTCTTATTGTAGGTATGTCTTATGGGGATCTAATGGAGGTAATTCGTAAGTGTGGGGTGAGAGAATTTAAATGAAAAGAGGAAGATGACCAAGAGGGTGGTGAGAACAGGCTTTCGCAAGTTTTTTGTGTGAAAGAAGAGCTACAATGCTCTTGAACTAATAGTCTTTGGTGTGTGTTTTCCTTGCTAGAAGATGAAGCTTATCAATGGTGGAATACCATAATCAGTATCGTTCCAGAGATCATGTGAACTTGGATTTTTTCTTGAAGAAGTTTAGAGAGAAGTTTCTTAATAGCCTATTCATTGAACAAATGTAGAAGGAATTCATAGAGCTAAAACAATGGAAAATGATTGTGTTCGAGTATGAATGAGAATTCATCCGGTTGAGTAAATATGCTAATGGTTTGGTTCTAGATGAGGAAGGCCTTTGTATCAGATTTGTATGAGGGTTGAACAAAGAACTCCGTGTGCTATTGTCCGCACTAGAAATTCAGGACTCTACTGCCCTATCAGCAAAGGATCAGAGAATTGAATTAGTGATTCAAAAAAGAAACAAATTCAGAGTTCGGCAGTGGAAAAATTGTGGGGCCTCGGTGCATTTCAAAATGTTGGATTTAGGAAACAGTTGGAGAATGTTGAATACACGAAATTAGTTCAGAAAAAATATAAACAAGACAAGGTGACTAAACACGTAATTCTACCACGATATATAATTAGTTCACTAGGTTACAAGATAAACAAATTCAAGAAATGTTAAGCATAGTGTAACATCCCCAAACCCGGCCCATTCACTACGACCGAATCTGGTTATGTTATGGGAAAAACTTATTGGCGAAAACAGGTTGCCGTTTAACTTTTTGTCTAAACTCCTCTAGACTAGTTTTACTTGCAGAAATCTTGGGCATGTTTGTTTGCAAACCGTTAGGTTACTTTGAAATCTCGGGGTTTCGTTTTTAAAAACTCTTAGTTGTCAATTTGCTTAGGTTGGAAAACGTTTAAAACATCAGGCTCAAGTGGCTTATGCTTAGTTCATAAAAGTAACATTATTCCCAAATCTCTTTAGACATAAGTTACCAAAAGAAAACCAAATAACTTAAGAGGCTCTTATTACAACATAATGATTCCAAGTACTTGGTAATAAAGTGCATAAAGAAAATATTAAAACGTCCTTTGCATGGGCCACCTTGTATCCACTCCAACCCGGTCCGATCATCCTTTCACCTGCGATGTTGGATAAGAGATTGGGTGAGTCACAATGACTCAGTGTGTAACTAAACCATCGAAATCCACCCACATGCTAACCACATAACATCCCAAATATCAAATGCAACATGCAAGTATAATTATTACCACAATCTTGGGCTTGGCCCACCTTCAAATTATTACAAAAAGCTGGACCAGCCCTTTCCACATTAGTCCACATATCAACTGGCTTGGCCCATGTCCACGTATGTCCCCAAAACATACCTATTCATTGGGCTTGGCCCATTCTCATATTATTTCATAAACGGAATAATGCAATCATGAAACCCACCCAAACCTAGGGTCCATCCGCTACACACCCCCTTATCCAGCCTACCACACACCAGGGGACTATCGAGTCACCCTCTCCTTTTTCCTCCAAAAGGCAACCAATGCCATCCACGATGTAGCATATAGCTAACATCAAACCACGATGGAGCACACAGCAATCCATCAAGCCACGATATGGCATAAGCCGATATCAATCAAGGTAACCACGCGAACTAAATCGCAAAGATCCACAACGCGACCTCGATCGGCGCCAATCCACGATGTAGCACAAAGTCGACATCAACCACGCACTCAAGTACACCCGCACCTTCTTTTCATAAACCCACCCATGCACATGTAACATAATATAATGCGTAGATGATGCATGTGCATGCTATTCACAATCATAGGCATACTCACACAATAAAATCGGTGTTCACATAATTACAAACTTTGCTACTAACTCCGATCATCGTCATACCCCTTTTTGGGTATTTATCACACTTTTACCATCGCACTTATTAGTAAGCATATAACATAAGCGGATATACTCAAATCCCGGAAACAATGGTTAATTACACACCTTATTACTAGGAGTTCTAGACTCTCGATCCTCGGCGCTATCGTCCCAGCGAAACTACGGCTATTTGCTTAATGCTTCACATTCTTTGGCCCACACCCCGGTGGCCAATCACATCTGCCAGAAACCGCTCTTCTCTTAAACTTTGGGACAGGGGCCTTCCCTTGCCCACTCGGGATTTGGTTGTGGCCTCCATGGAAAAGCTTAATCGGGTAAACAAAGTTAACCCCAAAACACCACTTAAGCATTAAACCTTAATAAATAATCTTACCTCCACTTGATCAAACCGATTGCTACAACGGAGGCTTGGCCAACCACTAAAACCCCAAGTATCTCGATCCACGGAACTCGAAAAGATCTAAGCTAACACTCGCCCCAAGTGCTATCAAGTTGAGGAAGGAAATTCGGCAAAGGGGTGATGGATGTAGATTCGGCTATTAATTAAATAAAGGTGAGGAATAGCAATTTCGGCCAAGGAGGTATTTTAAAGGAGGGACAAAAGAAGTGTGGGGTGTACTTTCGGTTTTGAAGTGAAAAGGGAAGGGAAATAGGGAGAGTGGAGGGGTTGGCTAACAAGCTTTGGAGATGGGGAACAAAATTCGGCAAAGGAGAGGAGAAGAGGGGAGAAGAGACAGATGGATGAATGAAATGAGCATCCCCTCCCCTATTTATACTAGAAGGCCAAGCTCTAACCCCCAAAAATAGCTCCCAAAATCTTCCTAGAATAGCTCCCTACCACCCATTTTAAAAGTTTGAATAAGTCAAACTTTTACTAGCCAAATTTAAAAAAGATGACCAAGTCTTCTCCACTTTTAAGCCTTTCAAACCGTCCATCCACCCCACCAAAATGACGCAAAAACAAGGCCAAAATGCTACCCTTGCGAATCGAACTCGAGCCCCTTCCCCGCAAATGGCGTCACTTCTCCATGCTCTAAGTGGCGCCTCCTTGCCACTCTACCAAGCCACTCTTTATGCCAAAATTCCACCAAAAATTCTCTTAAGGCCCCCTCTATCCAAGTTCTCCTTTTTAGCCCCTAAAACTAAAAATTTTCTAAGGCAACCTACCACCACCTAGGGTTCTCGGGACCCCTAAAACTTACCCAACCACACTTTGAAGTATGCCAACACTCAAGCTAAGTACAAAAATCTAGCCCCTAAAACTAGGGTGTTACAATTCTACCCTCCTTAAAATAATTTCGTCCTCGAAATTACTTTACTAACAAATGTCCATACAACCTATCTCACCACCTTACGCTTATGTGCGCACTCTGATCTTACTAAGGCTATCGTCCTACACAATCTCTAATTTCGTGCACTCAAAATTCAAACGCCTCTCTTAGCAACAGGAAAGGCTAACTCATAAGCAAACAAAGCAATTAACGCAAGTACCCAAGCAAAGGAGCTTACCTAGAATCACATCCTTGGTGACCCCGATCGAACCACTCCTTCCAAGACTTGAACCACGACCCTCGTCGCTTGAGGACAATTCTTAACCGGATGTGCCTTAGATCCACACACCGAAAACATTCTTTACTATTTCCCAAGACTCTCTGTGTGAGGTCTTCCACATCGAGCACAAGAACGATTAGATTCACTGGTACAAGTGCACTTACGAGATTCTCGATCTTTGGTCTTTTCTCGGGCATTACCTAACGATCTTCGACGACCCAATATTTCTCTTATTCTCGTTCCTCTTCTTTTCTCGGTTTCCCTTACCGTCCTCTTAACTTCTTCTCGCTATACGAGCTTTCTCCACTAGCACCGCGAAGTCTCTTTCCCTCTGCTGGAGCGTCAAAGACTCGAAGCTCATCTCGCAATCCATCTTCAAACCGGACACACCTCTCATAGTCGGTGGCCACAATTCCCTTAGCATCTCGACTTAGCCGTACAAACTCGCGCCCGTACTCGGCTATCGACTTACTTCCTTGTACTAGATTTAGAAACGCCTTCCTTTGCGCATCTAGGTAGCTTGCTCCAACGTATTTTCCTTCAAACTTTTCCTTAAAGTAGTCCCAATCCAATCGATCTGCGGTACACCTTGTTTGATAGTGAGCCACCAACGATAAGCCTCATCCCGAAGAAGTTAAACAAAGCACCTTTCAACTTTTCCTCTGGGGCACAATCCAAGTCGTCCATAATTCTCTCGACTCCTTCTAGCCAATACTCCGCTACGTTCGGGCTACTCCAGATACTCCCCTAAAAACTTCAGCCCCGTTGGACCTAAGCCTCTCGGGCGCGACTTCCGAGCTCCATTTCCCCTACTAGCTCTTGCCACTTCTTTCAAGCACGCGTAACATAGCTGCGACACTGCGTCCTCTTCACTCACCGGATCTTGTTCCTCTACATCCACTGCTGGCGGCACTTCGCTTTCTGACCCAAAGCCAGACCCTACTGGTTCCGAAGCTGTCATTCTACCTCTACCGCGTCCCCTAGAACTCATCTCTAGCGCTTGATTTATCTGTTTAGAAAGTTTTATGAATTAGAAATTATTGTTTCACTGTTTTATCCACGAGCAATTTTATGCAATGAAGGTTTCGAGAGTAGTTCTTTCGATCAATCAAAGTTTCCTTCCTACCCAGGGGTAATTTCGTCATTTTCCTACAGGGGTATTTTGTAAATCGAGAAAACATCTTCCAAAATCTGATTTAGAGTTTCACAAACCAAAGGGGTAAGTTTGAAAAAATTTTAAAACAGAAAATTTTAAAATAGCAAGGCTAATCCCTCTTCGGGTTTTAATAACTGGTTTAGCCTATGAACAAGTCCTCTAGGTTAAGGTGAACCGTAGCTACGCACCAGGTAGGATTCCTGCGAAGAGGAGGTGAGTCACGAGGACTGCTTAAGTACCTAGCTCTTCCGGATCCACTCCTAGACATGCGCACAATGGTTGCCACACCTTAACTCGGCGACTTACTTCACAGGTTGTTTACGAGCTTTAAGTTTTATGCAAGTGTTTGAGTAGACTAATCCTAGGGTCCAACAGATCCTAGTATTCTATTCTACGAGCCCAAATAAACCCATAACAATTCATACAACCAAATCACTTCAAAAGTCCGAAGTACTTACCTGGTGGACTTGGCCTGAGGTACAGTGCCATGCCAGTTACTGAAAAATTTCTTAAAAGCCCTCTTTGAAAAGGTTGTTGGGCCCAAACCCTCAAAGCCGAGTTTTGAAACGGGCTCTGATACCAAACTGTAACATCCCCAAACCCGGCCCATTCACTACGACCGAATCTGGTTATGTTATGGGAAAAACTTATTGGCGAAAACAGGTTGCCGTTTAACTTTTGTCTAAACTCCTCTAGACTAGTTTTACTTGCAGAAATCTTGGGCATGTTTGTTTGCAAACCGTTAGGTTACTTTGAAATCTCGGGGTTTCGTTTTTAAAAACTCTTAGTTGTCAATTTGCTTAGGTTGGAAAACGTTTAAAACATCAGGCTCAAGTGGCTTATGCTTAGTTCATAAAAGTAACATTATTCCCAAATCTCTTTAGACATAAGTTACCAAAAGAAAACCAAATAACTTAAGAGGCTCTTATTACAACATAATGATTCCAAGTACTTGGTAATAAAGTGCATAAAGAAAATATTAGAACGTCCTTTGCATGGGCCACCTTGTATCCACTCCAACCCGGTCCGATCATCCTTTCACTGCGATGTTGGATAAGAGATTGGGTGAGTCACAATGACTCGAGTGTGTAACTAAACCATCGAAATCCACCCACATGCTAACCACATAACATCCCAAATATCAAATGCAACATGCAAGTATAATTATTACCACAATCTTGGGCTTGGCCCACCTTCAAATTATTACAAAAAGCTGGACCAGGCCCTTTCCACATTAGTCCACATATCAACCGGGCTTGGCCCATGTCCACGTATGTCCCCAAAACATACCTATTCATTGGGCTTGGCCCATTCTCATATTATTTCATAAACGGAATAATGCAATCATGAAACCCACCCAAACCTAGGGTCCATCCGCTACACACCCCTTATCCAAACCTACCACACACCGGGGACTATCGAGTCACCCTCTCCTTTTCCTCCAAAAAGGCAACCAATGCCATCCACGATGTAGCATATAGCTAACATCAAACCACGATGGAGCACCACGGCAATCCATCAAGCCACGATATGGCATAAGCCGATATCAATCAAGGTAACCACGCGAACTAAATCGCAAAGATCCACAACGCGACCTCGATCGGCGCCAATCCACGATGTAGCACAAAGTCGACATCAACCACGTACTCGAAGTACACCCGCACCTTCTTTTCATAAACCCACCCATGCACATGTAACATAATATAATGCGTAGATGATGCATGTGCATGCTATTCACAATCATAGGCATACTCACACAATAAAATCGGTGTTCACATAATTACAAACTTTGCTACTAACTCCGATCATCGTCATACCCTTTTTGGGTATTTATCACACTTTTACCACTGCACTTATTAGTAAGCATATAACATAGCGGATATACTCAAATCCGGAAACAATGGTTAATTACACACCTTATTACTAGGAGTTCTAGACTCTCGATCCTCGACGCTATCGTCTAGCGAAACTACGGCTATTTGCTTAATGCTTCCTGTTGCTGGCCCACACCCCGGTGGCCAATCACGTACAGCAGAAACCGCTCTTCTCTTAAACTTTGGGACAGGGGCCTTCCCTTGCCCACTCTGACTGGTTGTGGCCTCCATGGAAAAGCTTAATCAGGTAAACAGGTTAACCCCCAAAACACCACTTAAGCATTAAACCTTAATAAATAATCTTACCTCCACTTGATCAAACTGACTGCTACAACGGAGGCTTGGCCAACCACTAAAACCCCAAGTATCTCAGTCACGGAACTCGAAAAGATCTAAGCTAACACTCGGCCCCAAGTGCTATCAAGTTGAGGGAAGGAAATTCGGCAAAGGGGTGATGGATGTAGATTCGGCTATTAATTAAATAAAGGTGAGGGAATAGCAATTTCGGCCAAGGAGGTATTTTAAAGGAGGGACAAAAGAAGTGTGGGGTGTACTTTCGGTTTTGAAGTGAAAAGGGAAGGGAAATAGGGAGAGTGGAGGGTTGGCTAACAAGCTTTGGAGATGGGGAACAAAATTCGGCAAAGGAGAGGAGAAGAGGGGAGAAGAGGCAGGATGGATGAATGAAATGAGCATCCCCCTCCCCTATTTATACTAGAAGGCCAAGCTCCAACCCCCAAAAATAGCTCCCAAAATCTTCCTAGAATAGCTCCCTACCACCCATTTTAAAAGTTTGAATAAGTCAAACTTTTACTAATAAATTTAAAAAAGATGACCAAGTCTTCTCCACTTTTTAAGCCTTTCAAACCGTCCATCCACCCCACCAAAATGACGCAAAAACAAGGCCAAAATGCTACCCTTGCGAATCGAACACGAGCCCCTTCCCCCGCAAATGGCGTCACTTCTCCATGCTCTAAGTGGCGCCTCCTTGCCACTCTACCAAGCCACTCTTTATGCCAAAATTCCACCAAAAATTCTCTTAAGGCCCCTCTATCCAAGTTCTCCTTTTTAGCCCCTAAAACTAAAAATTTTCTAAGGCAACCTACCACCACCTAGGGTTCTCGGACCCCTAAAACTTACCCAACCACACACTGAAGTGTGCCAACACTCAAGCTAAGTACAAAAAATCTAGCCCCTAAAACTAGGGTGTTACACATAGTATTCCATTGAAAGAAGGAAAAAAAATTACATTTATGTTTGAAGAATACAAGTGGCAAAAAACGTCAATATTTAGTTTAATATTCCATGAGTTTTACCACTTAGGTCACATAGGACTTTTCGACTCGTAATTTTCTATGGATTAGTTTGTTCGGGGTTTAAGAACTAACTCTAACTATGTAAGATCTCGATTTAGGGCCTAGTAAAAATAGTGGTGTGAGACCAAAAATCTGAGGCATAAGTATGAGTTTTTGAGGTCTATGCCATGTTTGCATGCTAGTGTGAAAGTTTCATGAAGCAATTTTGTTAAATTGTGGTTGAACTGTCCAAAAGGACTAAATTGCAAAAGTTGCAAAATGTGAGATTCTAGAAGCTATTTGTGTGAAATTGCATTAGAATATCAATTAAAAGTCCTTAATGAGTAATTTTCACAATTTCTAATTTTTGGACAAATTTGGGCATGGATGGGTTAAATTAGGAAGTTTGTCAAAAAGGGTATTTTGGTCATTTGACAATTAAATGATTAAAATAGGAGAAAAGATGACAAAATTCATTCATCTTCTTCTCCAAGGCTGCCGAAAATTTGAGAGAAGCCATTGTTAGGGCTCTTCAACTTTTCAAGCTAGCTAGTAAGTGTATTCTAGCCCGTTTTTTATATTCTTCGTATTTTTGAAGTCCTAGTAGCATGAGTAAGCTATTTTTAGCTATATGATGAGCTAAAATGGATGTTCAAAAATGTACCCATGTAAGACATGCATGTATTTTGATGTTTTACGGAAAAATATGAAATATTGATGTTGTAGAAACATCTTTTACTAAGTGAATTCCATGAAAAATGCATGTAGGGACTAGTTTGTGAATGTCTTGAGTTTGGTCATACATGTGAGAATTAGTGAGAATTGATGATAGCTTTAATTGAGTAAGTGATTCGGCTAAGCTTGAAAGGCTAGAAAGTTGAATAAAAATCACTTTACGGGCCTTGGGGCAAAAGTGTAAATATGAGAAAGATTAGGGGAAAATAGAGATTTTGCTAAAGTGTAACAGACCGAATTTGACCTTAATCGGAACGGTGGTTTCGGGACCACGAATCCGAGTCTGAGAAATATTTTAATATTATATTTTGAGTCTTTTATATGTGAATTAATGTGTGTGAAAGTTTCGTAGAAAATTTTTATCGTTTGAGTGCTTAATTTGTTAAAAAGGACCTAATCGCGTAAAGTGAAAAAGTGGTAGACTAAAGTGAAATGTGCTTAATTGATCATGGCTTTATAATATGAAGTATATAATGGGTAAATAACCCATTTTAGATGTTAGTGGTCAGTCGTGGACAAGTTTGTCCTTAAGTTAAAATGTTTAGTTATTTTTAATTATAAGGTTAGTTTAGTAAATTGGTATTTATTTATTATATGTTAAAATAACCAAGAAAAGAAAGCCATCATCTTTTCACTCATCCATGGCCGAATGTGGAGGAAGAAATAAGCTTTTGGTTCTTTGAAATTTCGGCACTTTGAAGCTAAAATTCAAGGTGAGTTTTTAGTTAGTTTTCGATAAATTTTACGTTTTTGAGATCGTTGCTTGAATCAGTAGTTGACCCATGTTAGAATTTTTGAAAATGAGCATGTATGAGATTCGGCCATTGCTAGGTTCTTGTGATTTTTGGTGATTTATGATTTGAGATAAATGATATGTTAAAGATTTACAAATTTTGTATTAGGAATTTTGGTGAAAATTTTGTATTTAGGGCTAATTTGTAAAAATGAAATTTTAGAGGGACTTAATTGCAAAATAAATGAAATGTGAGGGCTTGTAAATTCCCTAGGAACATTCGGCCCTTGTATAGTATTAGCTAATTTGATGTATTTTGTGTGTTATGCAAAATAGGACTAAATTGCAAGGTAGTGAAATATTAAGGGTAATATGGTAATTTTTCTAATTATGTGATTTGGGACAAAATTGAATTGAAATGTACTTGAATGAGCTGAATTTAATGTGTTTTAGATCAAGAGCAAAGAAAAGCGGAATTGGATCAGGGAAA
Source organism: Gossypium sturtianum (assembly GCA_025698515.1). Lineage (NCBI taxonomy): Eukaryota > Viridiplantae > Streptophyta > Magnoliopsida > Malvales > Malvaceae > Gossypium > Gossypium sturtianum. Next base: position 85,508,726 of record CM046944.1, read on the forward strand.
GACGAAGGTTCTCGAATAGCCGATTTACACGGTCTATCGACAACCGGGGTAAGTCCTTAAGCAAATATACGTTAAAGATTTATTTACGACTATGATGAATAATGAAACTTGAATATTTAAAGTATAATTATAGATAATAGCCGAATGTAGAAGTATGGTATTGAATTGAATTTACTTTGTAAAACGAATAGTGTATAAATATGTTTTGGTTGGTATGTGAAGGTAATATGATCTATATGAGTTGTTTGCATTGTTGATGTTATGAAATGAGTGTTGAATTAATGATCATATCTATATCGGGCTTTAAGCCTAGCAGGCTTCGTGCCGGTGTTATTTATCGTGCTAGATGCCTAGCAGGCCTTGTGCCGGTGATGTAATTCGGGCTATGAGCCTAGCAGGCCTTGTGCCGGTGATGTATATCAGGCTTATTGCCTAGCAGGCTTAATGCTGGTGATGTGTTATAAATCCTTTACAAGGTGGGATGTAAATACTTAAATAAACAAAATGCTCGGGTAAATATAAAGGTTTATGGATGCAAGGAACAAGGTATGTGATTATCTTTCCTTTCAAATTACATAAGTGGTAGAATGGTTAAAGTTTTTGATAATGAGTCTTTATGATATGTGTATTTGAATTATTCATTAATAAGTGTGATATGTATATTGAATATAAGCTTGGTGATATCTTTGAGATTCGGTCAAAGGTAAAAATGTCAAAAGTGAAAGTTATTGAAAATGCATATCTCAGTATATATATATGATTAATCATATATACTTGTGATATATGTTATACTTGTTAATAAGGTAATATGCGAATACTTAAGGCTTAAAGTCTTTGGAAGGGTTGTATACCTTCAATGAGGGAATAATAGATGATAAGTTACATAGGCTACTGTTCGACCATATTAAAATTATTATTTGTTAAATTACTTGAATTTACAGGTATATTTATATATGTATGTGTGCTAAATGTTGGAATAATTGATTGTTGTTTCAGTAAATGCTTAAGACTTACTAAGCTAGTGAACTTATTTCGTGTGTGCTCTTTGTTACTGTTTTATAGATTTTCCATCAAGCTACGGGCATCCGAGGATCGTCGGAAAAGTCAACCACACTATCTCCCTTGTGGTATTTAATCTTAGTTTTGAACCCAGAAGGCATGTATAGGTTAGACTAAGGTTTAGATTAATGACTTTCGGCCTTGTATATATATGAATAGCCTTGCGAAAATGGCTATTTCTTTTGATTAAGTTTAATTCCTATGTTCTTGATATAATGGATTGATTATGATATTAAGGGATGTGAAATTTGGCCATGGTTTAATCATGTATGGAATATGGTCAAATAATATGCCTATTATATCTAGATGTGATGCATTTGGGATAAGTATGATATATTGATATGTTTTGCATTCATTTTGATTTGGTTCGAATGAGGTGGATATAGTTGAGATGATGTTCTTTGGGTTGTAAATTAATTTGGTCTATTTGGATTATTAAAGATGCCATGTTAATGTTGATGAGTAGTAAGTTATTTTAGCCTATATTCGGCCATGGTACATATATATTTGATAAGTATGGTTTGATTTTGTGGTTTAAGGCATTTTGGGCTAAGATAATGAATTGATAAGGTATATTGGTTTAATAGACGTTCATGTATGTTTAATATTTCACAGTCTATATGTGTAACCGTTTGATGCGTAAATATATGTTTATAATAATAAAGTGTACATGAAAACATTTGTACATGGATTGATTTCAAAAATGGTATGTGCTAATTTGGTATTTATAAATATTACGTATATATATATATATATATGGAATGCTTTAAGAATTTTATTTGATTAAATATGTAGGTGACTATTAGATTTTTTTTGAAATGATATGAATTTATCAAGTGTTAGTTGGATGGAGTGTATGGACTTGGTAATTATTATGGTAAGACCTCGTAACCCTAATCCGGCGACGGATACGGGTTAGGGGTGTTACATAAAGTATGTGATAGAGGTCAATTTAGTCAATTTGTGTATTGAATGCGTTGATTTGTCATTCTAGATCAAGAAAGACGAAGCCCAAATTGAAACCGAGGCAAGGGCAAGATCGTGGACTAAATTGCACATCTCCATACTTTTTGAGTACCGAGGTAAGTTTACGTATAAACGATGCATTATGCGTATACTTTGTAAATGCTAGCTAGAGTATAGCATGGTTGAGAACCTATATGGTTCATGTGGAATGAATGAGTTAGTTATAGTGAACGAATGAATGAATGAACTACAAAGTAGATATGTGAATGTGTAGTGATAATGCTTGATGGTAAGCTAAGTGCGATGCTACCCCAATACTTAGCAACGGTGAGTTGGGCTATGTGCGATGCTATTGCTAAGTATATTGTTTATTGGGCTAAGTACGAGACCACTATGATTACCTTATTGGTAGGCTATGTGCAATTTACCTTATTGTATCGATTATTGTAGGCTAAGTGCGAAACCACCGAGAGAGTAGCTGTGTGGATGTATTAGTGAGTAGTGTAGATGTGTGGATGTGTTATTGTGAAATAATGATGTGTTGTATATTGTGTAAATGCGATATTGAATGCAGGGGTGCATGTCAATGGTTTTCAGTATGTGACTCATGATGTGTTGGAAATGTGGTAAGGGATAGAAAGAGTAAGCATTTGTGAATTACTTATGTTAGTAAAATGCTAATTGTTGTTTAGCTTATATTATGATGCTTAATTGTTTATGTGTAAACTCACTGAGCTCAAAGCTTACTCCCTTTCTTTTCCCTTGTCTTATAGAGTAATAGAGTTGAATCGAGATATGTGGATCAATTGGAAGATCGCCCACACTATCAGCACACTCTGGTACATTGGATTAAACGTTTTGTATATGGCATGTATAGGGGCTAGACAAGTTAGTGATTTTTGGTTGTAAATGTCTAAGTTATGTTGGCCTTTAGATGGATAATCTATTTTGTACAATGCCATAGTTGTTGGCTATTTTATTATATGAAAAGATGTAGTTATCCATGTAAGATTGTGTTTCAAGTTGAGTTGATTATGGATGTGTTGAATGAGTACATGTTGTGTATGCTAGAGGAGTGAAAAGGGGCATGACAAATAGCTTTGTTCTTGTCCATGTGGGTAGACACACGAGCGTGTGTCTAGACCATGTGTGACACACGGTCAGCCCATGGGCGTGTGACTTGGCCGTGTGTCGCCTGCATGTTAGTATTTTAAGTCAGAATAGACCACAGACAAGTCACACGGGCGTGTGCCTAGGACGTGTGAGTTATTCAGTGTTGGCCACGGGCTAGCCACACGGGCGTATGTATAGACTTTAAGGCCGTGTGAAGTAGTCAGTGTGCACCACGGGTGGTGAACACGGGCGTGTGACCTAGCCGTGGGACTTTTACAGAATGGTTGAGTTTTGTGCACGGGTTGTGGACATGGGCGTGTGTGACTACACACGGGTGTGTATCATCTAGCACGGGCGTGTAGTCCCTGTCTAGATGGAGAAAAATTTTTTGATACTAAGAGTTTCCGATATAGTCTCGAGAGCCCTCGTGTGTTTGAGTAAGGCCTCGTAACTCAAAAATGAGGTTGTTGTGGTGACTTAAGGAGAGTAGTCACGTTGAGCCTAAGTGGCGACCAAGTTGTTTTAATCCGGTAACGCCTCGAACCTAGTTTCGGTGGGGGTTACGGCTAAGGGGTGTTACATTTAATGGTATCAGAGCTATGGTTTGTCGGTTCTAGGACTACCGTAGCAGGTGTAAGAGTCTAGCTATACATGCCATAAGTTTACAATGATAGTGTGGTGTAAGAGTCTAGCTATACATGCCATAAGTTTACAATGATAGTGTGGTAGTTTCTGATGATTTTAAACCTTGTTTTATATAGTATATGGATCCCGATCAATCAATTGCTGATGAAGCAGCTAGTAATGCGTCGGCTCCTCCACGAGGAACCGCGCCTGTAGAGAGTGGACCTAAGGTTAGGGGTCAAGGGGAAGAGGCTCGGGAAGCCTTTCTTCAGATGATGAGTAATTGGTACTCGGATTATGTTTGAGCAAACCCTAATGCTCAACCTCCTCCACCTCCTCCTATGCCTCAGCCAAATCCAGTGGCTCCTCAAGGTAATGATGTAGTGAGGATATCGAAACCCCCGGTGGATAAGATTAGGAAACATGGGGCTGAAGAGTTTAGAGCTAAGGTAGATGATGACCCTGAAAGGGCGGAGTTCTGGCTAGAGAACTCAATGAGAGTGTTTGATGAACTCTCATGTACACCTGAAGAGAGCTTGAAGTGTGCTGTGTCTTTGATTAGGGACTCGGCATACCATTGGTGGAAGACGTTGACGTCAGTAGTCCCGAGAGAGCGGGTGATGTGGGACTTCTTTCTGGAAGAGTTCTGGTAAAAGTACATAAGCCAACGATTTAATGATCGAAAAAGGAATGAATTCCTTGAGTTGAACTAAGGAAGAATGTCAGTAGCAGAATATGAGCGTGAGTTTGTTAGGCTTAGTAAATACGCCCAAGAATGTGTGTCGACAGAGACCATTCTGTGTAAGAGGTTCGAAGATGGACTGAATGAGGATATCAAACTTCTAGTTGGTATTTTGGAGTTGAAAGAGTTTATTGTGTTGTTCGAGATGGCAAGTAAGGCCGAAGAGTTGGGTAAAGAAAAGAGAAGGGCTGTGAGTGAAGCCCGAGATGCGAGAAAGAGGACAATGGGCAAGTCGTACCAAGCCCAGTCGAAAAGATCCAAGGAAGTGAATCCTCGGACGACAGCATCAGTGGGATATTCACATCGAGACTTGGACCACACTCGTCCGGGTTCGAGAGTCCAAGCTACCTCGATGGAAAGTGTGGGCAATACAAAAAACAATCCGGAGTGTCCAAATTGTGGTAGATATCACACCGAAGAGTGTTGGGGAAACAGCCAAAAATGTTATAAGTGTGGTTCCCCAGACCACTTTATCCAAAATTGCCCTGAGAGGGATGATAAGGAAGAGAAACAAGAGATGAGACCTAGTGATGTGTCTGCAAGGGGTAGACCACCAAGGAACCCGAGAGGTGGGAATAGTGGTAGAGGTGCGTCTAGAGACTCTGCTGTGAGACCGGAGGGTCGGGCACCTGCGAGGACTTATGCCATTCGTGCCCGCGAAGAGGCATTATCCCCAGATGTGATAACGGGTACTTTTTCTCTCTATGACACCTTTGTTATTGCTTTAATTGATCCAGGGTCTACTCACTCTTATATTTCCATGAGATTAGCATGTAGTTTTAGTATGACCGTTGAGTCTACGGACATGGTGGTTAAGATGTCAAACCCGTTAGGAAATTACGTGTTAGTGGACAAGGTGTGTAAGAATTATCCTTTGTTGATCAAGAGTCATTGCTTTCCGGCAAACCTTATGTTGTTGCCGTTTGATGAGTTTGACTTAATCCTTGGCATGGATTGGTTGGCTACCCATAGTATCTTAGTGAACTATGGTAGTAAGTTTATCGAATTGAAATGTGAGAGTGGAGATGTTGTTCGGGTTGAATCAGGTGGATCGGATAGTCTACCAGTGATGATTTCTTCCCTAGTGGCTGAGAAATGTTTGGAAAAGGGTGTGAGTCCTATCTCACCTTTATTTTGAATACTCAAGAGGTTGGAGTAAAGTTTGATACAGCGCCGGTGGTATATGAGTATCCGGATGTATTTCCGGAAGAGTTACCTGGATTACCTCCACAAAGAGAGGTCGAGTTTGGGATTGAGTTAGTTCCAGGAACGGCACCTATTTCAATTGCTTCGTATAGAATGGCACCTTTAGAGCTGAAAGAACTGAAGGTTCAGTTGCAAGAGTTGACAGATAAGGGTTTTGCAAGTCCGAGCTACTCACCGTGGGGTGCTCCGGTACTATTTGTGAAAAAGAAAGATGGGTCTATGAGGTTGTGTATAGACTATAGACAACTTAACAAAGTTACGGTGAAGAATAAGTATCCTTTACCAAGAATTGATGATCTTTTTGATCAACTGAAAGGAGCTACAGTGTTCTCCAAGATCGACCTGAGGTCTGGTTATTACCAGTTGTGAGTGAAAGAGCAAGATGTGTTGAAAACTGCATTTCGAACAAGGTATGGCCATTATGAGTTTTTGGTCATGCCGTTTGGTTTAACGAATGCACCTGCGATTTTTATGGATTTGATGAACCGTGTCTTTCGACCGTATATGGATAAGTTTGTGGTTGTCTTCATTGACGACATATTGATCTATTCTCGGGATGAGAACGATCATAAGGAACATTTGAGAATTGTCTTGCAAACCTTAAGAGATGAGCAGTTGTATGCTAAGTTTAGCAAGAGTGAGTTTTGGCTCCGAGAGGTTGGATTTTTAGGACACGTTGTGTCGGGTGATGGTATTCGAGTCGACCCGAGTAAGATTTTGGCTATTGTGGATTGGAAACAGCCGAGGAATGTGTTGGAAGTTAGAAGCTTCTTGGGATTAGCGGGATATTACAGACGTTTCGTAAAGGGGTTCTCAGTGATTGCTACCCCGATGATGAAATTGTTGCATAAGGATGTCAAGTATGATTGGAAGGAGGCATATCAACAGAGTTTTGAGAGATTGAAAACATTGTTGACTGAGGCCCCAGTTTTGGTTCAACCAGAATCGGGGAAAGAGTTTGTGGTTTTTAGTGACGCATCGTTTAATGGTCTCGGTTGCGTGTTGATGCAAGAGGGTAAGGTAGTCACTTACGCCTCGAGACAACTAAAACTGAACGAGAAGAATTATCCGACTCATGATTTGGAGTTGGCTGCGATTGTTTTCGCATTAAAGATTTGGCGACATTACTTATATGGTGAGAAGTGCTGAATCTTTACGGATCACAAGAGTTTGAAGTATTTGATGGATCAAAAGGATTTAAATTTGCGACAGAGGTGGTGGCTCGAGTTATTGAAAGACTATGAGTTAGTCATTGATTACCATCCCAAAAAAGCAAATGTAGTTGCGGATGCCCTGAGTAGGAAATCCTTGTATGCTCTAAGAGTTATGAGCACGAGTTTAGCATTGTCTGATGGTGGTGCTATATTGGCAGAGTTGAGAGCTAAGCCACTGTTTGTTCAACAGATATGTGAGGCTCAAGAAAATGATAGTGAGATACAAACTAAGAGGGCTAAGTGTGGATCAGAAAGTGACTCTAATTTTCAAGTGGGTTCGGATGGTTGTTTGTTATACCATGACAGAAATTATGTACCTAGAGATGAAGAATTGATCCGGAAGGTTTTGCATGAGGCACATAGTGGTTAATTTTTAGTACACCCGGGCAATACGAAAATGTACAATGACTTGAGGAAATTTTATTGGTGGCCGGGTATGAAAAGATATATCTCTGAGTTCGTGACAAAGTGTCTGATTTGTCAACAAGTGAAAGCTGAACACCAAATGCCTTCGGGATTGCTTCAGCCAGTGATGGCTCCCGAGTGGAAATGGGATTGGATTACCATGGATTTTGTAACGGGGTTGCCTATGACTCCAAAAAAGAAAGATGCTGTGTGGGTTGTTGTGGATAGATTGACAAAGTCGGCTCATTTTATTCCAGTACGAGTTGATTATTCACTGGATAAGTTAGCCGAATTGTATGTTGCAGAGATTGTGAGGTTACATGGTGTGCCTGTGTCTATAATATCGGATAGAGATCCGAGGTTTACTTCGAGGTTTTGGAAGAAGTTGCAAAGGGCCATGGGTACGAGGTTAAATTTTAGTACTGCGTTCCATCCACAAACTGATGGTCAGTCTGAAAGAGTGATTCAAGTTCTGGAAGATATGCTTCGATGATGTGTGTTAGAATTCGAAGGTAGTTGGGAAAGATATCTACCTTTGGTCGAATTTGCTTACAACAACAGTTATCAGTCAAGTATACGGATGGCTCCGTATGAGGCCTTGTATGGTCGTAAGTGTCGAAATCCATTGTATTGGACCGAGCTTAGTGAAAAGTAGATCCATGGGGTCGATCTAGTGAAAGAAACCGAAGAGAAAGTGAAAGTAATCCGTAATAGTCTGAAAGTTGCTTCGGAGCGACAGAAGTCGTACACGGATTTGAAAAGAAAAGAGATTGAGTTCGAAGTGGGTGACAAAGTGTTTTTAAAAGTGTCCCCATGGAAGAAAATCATGAGATTTGGACAAAAAGGGAAATTGAGTCCAAGGTTCATAGGGCCATATGAGAGATTGAGATAGAGTTGGGCGAGTAGCATACCCGGTTGGCTTTGCCGGTAGAATTGGAAAAGATTTATAATGTGTTCCATGTGTCAATGTTGCGACGGTATCGCTCCGATCCTTTACATGTGATTCCTTCGACGAAAATTGAGATAAGATCAGATATGTCTTATGAAGAGGAGCCGATTAAGATCTTGGCTCGAGAAGTGAAATAATTGAGGAATAAGAGCATAGCACTAGTGAAAGTGTTATGGCAGAAACACGGTGTGGAAGGAGCTACGTGGGAAACGGAAGAGGCTATGAGAGAGCAACATCCAAACCTCTTTACTAGTAAGATTTTCGGGGGTGAAAATCTCTAAAAGGGGGGAGAGTTGTAACATCCCGATTTAGGGCCTAGTCGGAATAGTGGTGCGAGACCACAAATCTGATGCATACGTATGAGTTTTTGAGGTCTATGCCATGTTTGTATGCTAGTGTGAAAGTTTCATGAAGCAATTTTGTTAAATTGTGGTTGAAGTGTCAAAAAGGACTAAATTGCAAAAGTTGCAAAATGTGAGATTCTAGAAGCTATTTGTGTGAAATCGCTTTAGAATATCAATTAGAAGTCCTTAATGAGTAATTTTCACAATTTCTAATTTTTGGAGAAATTTGGGCATGGATGGGTTAAATTCGGAAGTTTGTCAAAAATGGTATTTTGGTCATTTAACAATTAAATGATTAAAATAGGAGAAAAGATGACAAAATTCATTCATCTTCTTCTCCAAGGCTGCTGAAAATTTGAGAGAAACCATTGTTAGAGCTCTTCAACTTTTCAAGCTATCTAGTAAGTGTATTCTAGCCCGTTTTTGATATTCTTCGTATTTTTGAAGTCCTAGTAGCATGAGTAAGCTATTTTTAGCTATATGATGAGCTAAAATGGATGTTCAAAAATGTACCCATGTATGACATGCATGTATTTTGATGTTTTATGGAAGAATACGAAAGCTTGATGTTGTAGAAACATCTTTTACTAAGTGAATTCCATGAAAAATGCATGTAGGGACTAGTTTGTGAAAGTCTGGAGTTTGGTCATACATGTGAGAATTAGTGAGAATTGATGATAGCTTTAATTGGGTAAGTGATTCGGCTAAGCATGAAAGGCTAGAAAATTGAATAAAAATCACTTTACGGGCCTTGGGGTAAAAGTGTAAATATGAGAAAGATTAGGGGTAAAATGGGGATTTTGCTAAAGTATGTGATAAAGGTCAATTTAGTCATTGTGTGTATTGAATGTGTTGATTTGTCATTATAGATCAAGAAAGACGAAGCCCGGATCGAAACCGAGGCAAGGGCAAGGTCGTGGACTAAATTGCACATCTCCATACTTTTTGAGTACCGAGGTAAGTTTACGTATAAACGATGCATTATGCGTATACTTTGTAAATGGTAGCTAGAATATAGAATGGTTGAGAACCTATATGGTTCATGTGGAATGAATGAGTTAGTTATAGTGAACGAATGAATGAATGAAATACAAAGTAGATATGTGAATGTGTAGTGATAATGCTTGATGGTAAGCTAAGTGCGATGCTACCCCAATACTTAGCAACGGTGAGCTAGGCTATGTGCGATGCTATCGCTAAGTATATTGTTTAGTGGGCTAAGTGCGAGACCACTATGATTACCTTATTGGTAGGCTAAGTGCAATATTACCTTATTATATCGACTATGGTAGGCTAAGTGCGAAACCACCGAGAGAGTAGCTGTGTGGATGTATTAGTGAGTAGCGTAGATGTGTGGATGTGTTATTATGAAATAATGATGTGTTGTATATTGTGTAAATGCGATATTGAATGCAGGGGTGCATGTCAATGGTTATGAGTATGTGACTCATGATGTGTTGGAAATGTGGTAAGGGATAGAAAGAGTAAGCATAGTTGTGAATTACTTATGTTAGTATAATGCTAATTGTTGTTTAGCTTATATTATGATGCTTAATTGTTTATGTGTAAACTCACTAAGCTCAAAGCTTACTCCCTTTCTTTTCCCTTGTCTTATAGAGTAATAGAGTTGAATCGAGATACGTGGATCAATTGGAAGATCGCCCACACTATCAGCACACTCTGGTACATTGGATTAAACGTTTTGTATATGGCACGTATAGGGGCTAGACAAGTTAGTTATTTTTTGTTGTAAATGGCTAAGTTATGTTGGCCTTTAGATGGATAATCTATTTTGTATAATGCCATAGTTGTTGGCTATTTTATCATATGAAAAGATGTAGTTATCCATGTAAGATTGTGTTTCAAGTTGAGTTGATTATGGATGTGTTGAATGAGTACATGTTGTGTATGCTAGAGGGGTGAGAAGGGGCATGACAAATAGCTTTGTTCTTGTACATGTGGGTAGACACACGGGCATGTGTCTAGACCATGTGTGACACACGGTCAGCCCATGGGCGTGTGACTTGGCCGTGTGTCCCCTGCATGTTAGTATTTTAAGTCAGAAGAGACCACGGACTAGTCACACGGGCGTGTGCCTAGGACGTGTGAGTTATTCAGTGTTGGCCACGGGCTAGCCACACGGGCGTATGTATAGACTTTAAGGCCGTGTGAAGTAGTCAGTTTGCACCACAGGTGGTGAACACGAGCGTGTGACCTAGCCGTGGGACTTTGGCAGAATGGTTGAGTTTTGTGCACGGGTTGTGGACATGGGCGTGTGTGACTACACACGGGCGTGTATCATCTAGCACGGGCGTGTAGTCCCTATCTAGATGGAGAAAATTTTTTTAATACTAAGAGTTTCCGGTATGGTCTCGAAAGCCCTCGTGTGTTTGAGTAAGGCCTCGTAACTCGAAAATGAGGTTGTTGTGGTGACTTAAGGAGAGTAGTCACGTTGAGCCTAAGTGGCGACCAAGTAGTTTTAATCTGATAACGCCTCGAACCCGGTTTCGGCGGGGATTACGGGTAAGGGGTGTTACAAACTAATTAACTAATCTACGAATAAATGCTTATCTCTTGACCACACTTTCTTGAATAAGTTAAATTATGATTTGCTCAGTAAACATATCTCTCGATGACATTTATCCCAAATTACTTCCTAGGGTGTTCAATACTACGGTTTAATCGTACATAATTTAAACCAACTAAATCACATTCAAACCCTAATTCATCTGTTCATTATTCACACGTCCGCTCGTTAATCTCCCTGAAGAAATTAGCCACTCATAGATCTAGATAGAATTATCCCTAATTCTGTATCTAACATGAGATAATTATTCGATCGATATATTGGCACTGCACCATCCTTTACACCCCGATGAGGGGATGAGACGTTCGGACCGGAAGAAATAGTGAGAACAACTAGAGCTGGACAATCGTTAAATCTCTCACAACCTGTTCCTGTTGTAGCAATGTCCTTTGGGACTCCAAGAAGAAACATAACGAAGCTAGGACCGAAGGCCTCAGCTAGAGTTTACGTGATGCAAGCAAAGGAAGACATTGAAGCCTTCGATGTTATCACTTGTAATTTTAGTTTATTCAACAACATCATTCATGCTTTGGTAGATCCTAGATCAACTCATTCATATATATGTGATATGTTTGTGAATGAAAGGAGTCTTAATGTTGTCCCTACTAAGAATAATGTGATAGTTGCCAACCCACTCGGTTAGAGTACTATTGTCAAAAGACTAATAAAGGATTGTTTGTTGGGTTTTGGTGAATATATCTTTTTTTGTAGGCTTGATACTGTTGAATTTCCATGAGTTTGATGCCATCCTATGGTTGGATTGGCTGACCCAACATAACGTGGTTATTTAATGTAAATCCAGAGGTGTTTGGTTGATAACTGTAGATGGCAAAAATGTGTTTATTTCGGGGGTGATGCGTAATATTAGGAACTGTATAATCATAGTTGTTTCATCTCAAAAGTTTATTGTTAAATGTGAATACGCTTATTTTGCATTTATCTTGCATTTAACATTGGTGAAAAAAGATTTCAAATGAACGCCAATTCTGAACGAGTTTCTGGATAACTTTTCAGAAGAGCTTCCAGGGATACTGCCAAATAGGGACGTGGAGATTTCAATTAATGATGCGCCGGGAACTACTTCTATATCTAGTGCATTATACTGACCGTCTCCGAATGTATTAACATCAAGAGTGTGAATACTACAATAAGATATAGAAATATGATGTGGTATTCGCAAGTATACGGGTCTAGTTGTAATATATTTTTTTACAACGAAGTAGGTGAGTACTCCGAGGATCATACCCAAGGGAGGCAAGTGCTAGGTCAATTCTATTCTAAACACCAAAGGATCTAAATATTACTTTAAATTAGTTATAGTACGACAACATAAAATCGTGTTTTATTGTTTTTATAATAATAAAATAACATAAAAGAAATAAAAATTTAAGAAATAAAGGAGTAGAATGAATCAAATCTCGATTATGGGTGATTGGCTCGCTTCAGTAATCCCCATCAACTGTCGTTTCAGGTTCTTCGTCAATCAACTAGTCGCCACCCTACCAGGATCTTCCGATCTTCCACTAAAATAATGAGTTAGCAAGAACTACTTATCTTATGATCTCACAGCCCAGACGGACTTAGGGTGAAGGTGTTCACAAATGGGAAATACCAATTTTACGTAAATTCCCAACTTGATGACTTCCTGGGGTTGTCAGGCCTACGGTTTGTTTCACGTTCTTCCTTTCCCAAACAGTTGATATGTTGAGTAACCCTACAAAACAATTTTACTGTTGGAATTAGTTAATTGAGTGGAAATATTATTTTAGATCATGAACGAGTGGAAAACCGAGGGAAAGAGAAATTACCTAATACTCCCTGTACCTTTGTCATTTCTGTAGTTTATCAGGTAAGTTCATACGGTTTAATTTTAGTACATTTTTAAATGTATTATAGGTACTTAATTGAATAATATTGGATTTTATTGATGTGAGTAATTGGAAATGGAAATAAGGATTTAAAATGACATTGATCACTAATTGAGATGCTATGAGTCGTTACTTCAAATTAATCCTATAAGTTCATGCATTTAATTATGATTCTAATAATCCTTATACTCTTTGTTAATATAATGTTATTGAATGTTATATTATATACCAAAGGAGATCAGCAACCGTTATCCATTGATATATTGATTGGTGCTCAAGAGCCATACCTACTGAATCTACTAAAACACATGTGTGTAACATCCTAGATTAGGGGTTGTGCGTTTGGAGCATAACTCAAGTGTAGTAGGCTTTAAGTGTATTTGGAGGTGTTTTAGGGGTTTTGAGAACCCTAGGGTGTAGGTGAAAGTTTTGGGAAAATATTGGATTTTAAGTATAAAAGAGGGAGCTGGGTTAAGGAGCCCTTAAGAAAAGTTTTGGGGAGTTTAGGAGGTGATAAGCTTGGTTATTATTTATTGGAAATTCGGCTATAAGGTAAGATAAATGTTGGTTTATTCAATTTATTTTGAATAAAAGGTTGATTTATTTTATTTAGTTTAGATGAGTAGATAGAAGATAATTATGGTGATATTTTATTTGAATAAGTAAGGATTAATTCAAGTTATTTTGAATGAGCTGATAAAAGGATAATTGTAGATTTATTGTATTTATTTTGAATAGGTAATTAAGAGATTAAATAAGAGATTAAATTGGGATTTGATAGTGGAGATAGGTGTGCCGAATTTGGGTAGTATAAATAGGGGATGATCAGCTCTTGGGATTTCTTTTCTTCATTCTCTCTTTGACCGAAAGTTTTTAGTCAAAAGAGGTTCTCTTTTCCTCTCTTTTCTTTGAAGCCAAAACCGAATGTTGAAGTAGCCATATGTATCTTTTCTTCTTTGCTTTGTTCATTCGAAATCATCATCTTCCCCAAGAACTATTCTTTCTTCCATTACTTGACAAAAGCCGAAACCCCTCTACCCCTGTTCTTTATTGCTGAATCCTCTAAGCATAAATCCCCTCCACTTTTTCGTGATCTCTTTTCATCATTAAGGTGCCGAAACTATTTCTTTTTGGGATCTAGAAGTCGTTTCTCTAAGGGTGCTGGCGTAGTGGTAAGTAAGTTCTCTCCTAGCAATCGGTTTTGAGTTCTTCTTCATAAGTATACCGAAATCTATAGTGGGCTTGGGTCTAAGGTGGGCCGAATGTCCATTAAGGCCATAGTGATATGTTCTCTTATGTGTAGCTACCGTCAAGGTGCATTGAGGGAGTTTCCCAGGATTTGTTTCATCAAGGAAGCACTAAGGAGCCTTTTTGGAATTAAAGTGATTAAGGTAAGCAAGTATGGTATTCGGCCAAGGGTTATTTTTCTATGAATTTATGCTTAAGCCGATTTTGATGTGGTTTCACTTAGGGATTTCGACAGTTCAAGAGTAAGGAGTAGTTTTCCGCATTTGGTAAGCAAGGTAAGGAAGCATGATATTCGGCCATAGGCCATTTTATGAGCTTAGGTGATGATCGATTTCTGACTTTGGTTCTTAGGAGCAAATCGACGGGAATAAGAAGAGTTTCGGGATTCTAGATCGTGTTAGATTCGCGTAGTTCGGGATTTCGCTAAATAGACAGGTGTGTGATTAACCCACCGTTTTCCGGGTATATGATATGTATGTGAAATGTGTATGTGTTATGAATGTGCTAACTAGTGCAGTGGAAATTGTGATAAGGATACCCTCAAGGGGTATGTCGATAATCCGGTAAGTACCAAACCTGATGATATGTGATTATTAATCTGAATATGTGATAATATGCTTGATGAACATGCTCATGCATCATTACATTGTATCATTATTTTATGTGGCATTTGCATGGGTGGGATACGATATGAAAGAAGGTACGGGTGTACTTCGAGTACGTGGTTTGATGTTAGCCTTGAGCTACATCGTGGATTGACGTTGACTGAGGTCACGTTGTGGATTAATTGCGATTTTGTTCGCGTGGCTTGATGAGTGGCTATGTGCCTCATCGTGGTTGATATCGGCTATGTGTCATATCGTGGTTGATGAGTGACTATGTGTCCCATCGTGGTTTTGGTGTTAGCTACGGCTACATCATGGATTGGCGCGCGATCGAGGTCGCGTTGTGGACTATTCGCTTAATTGCACGTGGACGGCAAAGTGATTGCCTTTGGAGTGAAAAGGAGAGGTGATTTGATAATCCCACGGTGTGTGGTAGGTTGGATAAGGGGTGTGTAGCGGATGGACCCTAGGTTTGGGTTGGGCTTCATAATTGCATGATTTCGTATGTGAACATATGTGGAAATGGGCCAAGCCCAATATGATATGTGGATTAATGTGGAAATGGGCAAAGCCCAGTATATGAATGTGGATCAGTGTGGAAATGGGCTAAGCCCAGTATGTGGAAATTATGTGGTTAACTACCCTATTAGATGAATGTGATATGAATATGGGCCAAGCCCAGATTGTGATAACATGTGAATTTGATAATTAATATCTGATATATGAGTTAATATGTGGTTAACATGTGGGTGGAATTCAGTGGACTAATTACACACTGAGTCTGTATGACTCGCCCAATTTTTATTAAACATCGCAGGTGATCGTGATTTTTGGACCGGGTTGGAGTGGATACAAAGGTGGCCATGCAGAAGTAGATTTCCATGCAGAAAGATATTTTAATTAATTAAGTAGTTATATTTTCAGTATTTTGATTAAGTGTTTATTGTAATAAGGCCCATTAAAGTGATTGAACATTTTTATTATGTTTATGCTAGACGACCATTAAATTATTATTGGGAAGTACTTTTAATTTTGGCAACTTATATTTTAAAAGCTTATAATAAAGTTTTAATTTGGATATTTTTATCAAGCTTATATTATTTAGAATTTTTAATTGGACATGGTTTTCAAATGACAAAATTTTTGATGTTTTTCCCAAAAGTGAAATCGGTCTTCAAACGTTTTTTCGCAGTTGGCATTTCAAATTCTATCAGAACGAATGGGCCGGGTTTGAGGTGTTACTGATTTTAGTATCGAGCCGGTTCAAAACTCGGCTTTGAGGGTTTTGGGTCCAAAAACATTTTTAAATGGGCTTTTTTGAAAATATGGGTTTTATGAATTATTTTTCAAAGTTATTCGGCATGGCACTCAGATCTCCGACCATGATCCACGTGTAAGTACCTTTGACTACTGAAGTGAAACGTGTATGTGAATGTTATAAGTATGAAGGGAACGTAGATTAGTGAACCAGGATCTGTTGAACCCTAGGACTGGGCTACTCAAACACAAGTGCATAAGACTTAAGGACCATTAAACAAACCTGTGAACTAAGTCACCGAGTTAAGGTGTGGCAACCATAGTACGCATGTCTAGGATTGGTATTCAGTAAGAGCTTGGTACTTAAGCATTCCTAGCGACTCACCTCCTCTCTACTCGAATCCTACATGGTGCGTAGCTACGGTTCACCCTAACCAAGAGGACTTATTCCCGGGCTAAACCCGATAATTAAAACCCGAAAGGGACTAGCCAATGCTAGCTTTATAAAAACCCTAGTTTTAAAATCCCTAAATTACCCTTTTAATTGTAGTAAAAGATTATTGTGAAAATTTTTCCAAAATATCTCCGATTTACAAAATTACAAAAATGCCCTTGTATTGTAAATTACTAAAATACCCTTAGTTCTTAAGATTTTCAAAAATACCTCGACGTTTGCTACAATATTTCTACTTTACAAAAATACCAAAAACTTCATTTTACAAATAACAAGATACCCTGATTTGGAGAGTTTAATGAAATGCCTCGACTTCCAAAATTACCAGAAATAACCTCGATTTCTCAAATTTTTGCAACACCTCTCGATTTGGGAAACAAATTTTCAAAATAAACCCGAGTTTTTGTAAATTTTGAAATAACCTTTGATTTGTAAAGATTTTTAAATTGACCTGATTTATTACTGAAAATACCTGGTAGGACGAATGACGAAATTACCCTGGGTTGGGAAAAGGACCGAAATGGCCATAAAAGTGTAGTGAATGATGTTGTGAATGAATGTGACTTCATGGAGAAATGAATGTGTCTCTCGCTTATGAATGTGAATGTGACTCCTCGAGTTAGAGTAGTGAACTTGAACTGAACCTTTGTGTGATCGAAATAACTACTTCTAAATACTTTATTTCATAAAACTGTTCGTGGATAATCAGTGGAACAAAATTCGATGCATAAAACTTTTAATCGGATAAATCGCGACGTTAGAAATGAGTTCTAGGACGTGGTCGCCGTGGGACGCGTAGAGGTAGAATGGCAGTATCGGAACCAGTAGGGTCTGGTCACGGGTCAAAAAATGAAGTGCCGCCGCCAGCAGTAGGCGCGGAGGATCAAGATCAGACAGGAGGCGATGACGCAGTATTGCGGGCCATGTTGCGAGTGCTCGAGCGAGTAGCAGGAGCTAGTGTAGGAAATGGAGCTTGAAAGTCAGCATCGGAAAGGCTTAGGTCAAACGGAGCTGAAGTATTTAGAGGAGTATCCGGGGTAGCTCCAAACGTAGCAGAGTATTGGTTGGAAGTAGTCGAAAGAATCATGGATGATCTAGACTGTACTGCCGAGGAAAAGCTGAAAGGTGCTGTCTCGTTGCTCCGAGACGAAGCTTATCGATGGTGGCTCACTATCAGACAAGGTGTCCTGGCAGATCGAGTGGATTGGGAATATTTTAAGGTTAAGTTTGAAGGGAAGTATGTTGGAGCTAGTTATTTATACTCGCAAAGGAAGGCGTTTTTAAACTTGGTTCAAGGAAGTAAGTCGGTAGCAGAATATGAAGCAGAATTTGTGAGGTTAAGTCAGTACGCCAAGGGGATCGTGGCTACTGAGTATGAAAGGTGCGTCTGATTCGAAGATGGGTTGCGTGATGAGCTACGAGTGTTGATTGCTCCGCATAGAGAAAGAGACTTTGCCATTCTAGTGGAGAAAGCTCGGATAGCTGAGGAAGTTAAGAAGACTGTAAGGCAGAACCGAGATAAGGAAAGGAATGGGAATAAGAGAAGTTTTGGACCGTCAGCATCGTTTGAAGATGTTCGAAAAAGACCAAGGATCGAGAATTCTGTACATGCACCTGTGCCAGTTTCTGAGAATCAGAGTCGTTTATGTGCTCAGTGTGGAAGAGCTCATGCAGGAGAATATTGGGGAAATAGTAAGGCATGTTTCCGGTGTGGATCTAAGGTTCATTTGGTTAAGAAATGTCCTCAAGTGATGGATAGGGCTCGAGGTCAAGGTCGTGGAACCCCAAGCAGAGGAGCTGAAGGTTCGGATGTGAGACAACCAAGGATGTGATAGTGGGTAAGTTCCTTGTTTTTGGAATATTATTTATTGCTTTAAAGATAGTTCGTGTTTGTATGCTAGTGAAGTGTAAGGAACTTTGAATGCAAATCTTGAGATAGTATCCAAGGAATGTGTTAGTTTTGTTAAGATCAGAGTGCGCAGCGGTAGAGTAGGGTGATGAGTTAAGAATGCACGATTGTTTGATAGTAAGTAATTTCGAGGACGAAATTATTTTAAGGAGGGTAGAACTGTAACATCCTAGATTAGGGGTTGTGCGTTTGGAGCATAACTCAAGTGTAGTAGGCTTTAAGTGTATTTGGAGGTGTTTTAGGGGTTTTGAGAACCCTAGGGTGTAGGTGAAAGTTTTGGGAAAATATTGGATTTTAAGTATAAAGGGGGAGCTGGGTAAAGGAGCCCTTAAGAAAAGTTTTGGGAGTTTAGGACACAAGTAGCCATGTGGTAAAGTGGCAAGGACGCCACACAGGTGCTTTGGGAGTTTGCGTCAAGTGGAGTGCCAAGGGGAGGAGGTTCGAGCTGCAGGAATCGCACTTGGGAGTTTTTATTTTTGTTGTTAAAGGGAGCAAGGCCGGGGAGGCCTTAAGGGAAAAATCTTAGGCGTGTTTGGCATAAAGCAGGCCTTGGTAAAGTGGCGCAAGGCGCCACTTAAGAACTCGGAAATGACGTTGTCTTTGGTCTTGGGTTCGAGCAACGTAGGAAGCAATGGACTTTTATTTTTGGCGTTAAAAGGAGTTGGGCTAAGAAGGCCTTAAGAATAATTGTAAGGACTTTTGGACATGAAAGTGAGCCTGGTAAAGTGGCTTGGACGCTTGCGGCAAAGGGAGCTTCAGGAGGGCTCAAGTTCGAGTCTTGTGGCAAAGCATAAGCGTGTTTTTATTTTTCCAAGTTGGCGCTAAGGGAGAAGAAGGTCTTAAAAGGAATTGTGGGGGTTTATGTCACAAAGGAGCTAGCAGCAAAGTGGGTAGGTAGCGTGTCTTGACTCAGCCCGAGTCCCATGTTGAAACACAGGGGCGACAAATGGGTGTGTTATTTTATTTTTGCATGTGACGTCAAGGCAAGGGAGAAGAGATGGACGACTTTGGGACTTTGGAAGGTAAGGATAAGCCTTGTGTTTCTTTTAAATATTTGGCTGTAGATAGTGGATAAATAAGATTTTATTTTATTTATTTTAGGAGGTGATAAGCTTGGTTATTATTTATTGGAAATTCGGCTATAAGGTAAGATAAATGTTGGTTTATTCAATTTATTTTGAATAAAAGGTTGATTTATTTTATTTAGTTTAGATGAGTAGATAGAAGATAATTATGGTGATATTTTATTTGAATAAGTAAGGATTAATTCAAGTTATTTTGAATGAGCTGATAAAAAGATAATTGTAGATTTATTGTATTTATTTTGAATAGGTAATTAAGAGATTAAATAAGAGATTAAATTGGGATTTGATAGTGGAGATAGGTGTGCCGAATTTGGGTAGTATAAATAGGGGATGATCAGCTGTTGGGATTTCTTTTCTTCATTCTCCTCTTTGACCGAAAGTTTTTAGTTAAAAGAGGTTCTCTTTTCCTCTCTTTTCTTTGAATCCAAAATCGAATGTTGAAGTATCCATATGTATCTTTTCTTCTTTGCTTTGTTCATTCGAAATCATCATCTTCCCCAAGAACTATTCTTTCTTCCATTACTTGACAAAAGCCGAAACCCCTCTACCCCTGTTCTTTATTTTCGAATCCTCTAAGCATAAATCCCCTCCACTTTGTCGTGATCTCTTTTCATCATTAAGGTGCCGAAACTCTTTCTTTTTGGGATCTAGAAGTTGTTTCTCTAAGGGTGCTGGCGTAGTGGTAAGTAAGTTCTCTCCTAGCAATCGGTTTTGAGTTCTTCTTCATAAGTATACCGAAATCTATAGTGGGCTTGGGTCTAAGGTGGGCCGAATGTCCATTAAGGCCATAGTGATATGTTCTCTTATGTGTAGCTACCGTCAAGGTGCATTGAGGAGTTTCAGGGATTCGTTTCATCAAGGAAGCACTAAGGAGCCTTTTTGGAATTAAAGTGATTAAGGTAAGCAAGTATGGTATTCGGCCAAGGGTTATTTTTCTATGAATTTATGCTGTTTCGATTTTGATGTGGTTTCACATAGGGATTTCGACAGTTCAAGAGCAATGAGTAGTTTTCGGGATTTGGTAAGCAAGGTAAGGAAGTATTGATATTCGGCCATAGGCCATTTTATGAGCTTAGGTGATGATCGATTTCTGACTTTGGTTCTTAGGAGCAAATCGACGGGAATAAGAAGAGTTTCAGGATTCTAGATCGTGTTAGATTCGTGTAGTTCGGGATTTCGCTAAATAGACAGGTGTGTGATTAACCCACCGTTTTCCGGGTATATGATATGTTTGTGAAATGTGTATGTGTTATGAATGTGCTAACTAGTGCAGTGGAAATTGTGATAAGGATACCCTCAAGGGGTATGTCGATAATCCGGTAAGTACCAAACCTGATGATATGTGATTATTAATATGAATATGTGATAATATGCTTGATGAACATGCTCATGCATCATTACATTGTATCATTATTTTATGTGGCATGTGCATGGGTGGGATATGATATGAAAGAAGGTACGGGTATACTTCGAGTTCGTGGTTTGATGTTAGCCTTGAGCTACATCGTGGATTGACGTTGACTGAGGTCACGTTGTGGATTAATTGCGATTTAGTTTGCGTGGCTTGATGAGTGGCTATGTGCCTCATCGTGGTTGATATCGGCTATGTGTCATATCGTGGTTGATGAGTGACTATGTGTCCCATCGTGGTTTTGGTGTTAGCTACGGCTACATCGTGGATTGGCGCTGACCGAGGTCGCGTTGTGGACTATTCTCGCAATTGCACGTGGACGGCAGTGATTGCCTTTGGAGTGAAAAGGAGAGGGTGATTTGATAACTCGTGTGTGGTAGGCTGGATAAGGGGGTGTGTAGTGGATGGACCCTAGGTTTGGGTTGGGCTTCATAATTGCATGATTTCATATGTGAACATATGTGGAAATGGGCCAAGCCCAATATGATATGTGGATTAATGTGGAAATGGGCAAAGCCCAATATATGAATGTGGATCGGTGTGGAATTGGGCTAAGCCCAAAGATGTGGAAATTATGTGGTTAACTACCCTATTAGATGAATGTGATATGAATATGGGCCAAGCCAGAATGTGATAACATGTGAATTTGATAATTGATATCCGATATATGAGTTAATATGTGGTTAACATGTGGGTGGAATTCGGTGGACTAATTACACACCGAGTCCTGTATGACTCACCCAATTTTTATTAAACATCGCAAGTGATCGTGATTTTTGGACCGGGTTGGAGTGGATACAAAGGTGGCCATGCGATGTGATTTCCATGCAGAAAGATATTTTAATTAATTAAGTAGTTATATTTTCAGTATTTTGATTAAGTGTTTATTGTAATAAGGCCCATTAAAGTGATTGAACATTTTTATTATGTTTAAGCTAGACGACCATTAAATTATTATTGGGAAGTGCTTTTAATTTTGGCAACTTATATTTTAAAAGCTTATAATAAAGTTTTCATTTGGATATTTTTATCAAGCTTATATTATTTAGAATTTTTAATTGGACATGGTTTTCAAATGACAAAATTTTTGATGTTTTTCCCAAAAGTGAAATCAGTCTTCAAACGTTTTTTCGCAGTGGCATTTCAAATTCGGTCGTAACGAATGGGCTTTTAATTTGGATATTTTTATCAAGCTTATATTATTTAGAATTTTTAATTGGACATGGTTTTCAAATGACAAAATTTTTGATGTTTTTCCCAAAAGTGAAATCAGTCTTCGAACGTTTTTTCGCAGTGGCATTTCAAATTCGGTCGTAACGAATGGGTCGGGTTTGGGGTGTTACAATGTGCCTTTGAGCCGTACTTACTAAATGTACTGAAACGTATGTGCTTTTAAGCCACACCTACTAAATTTACTGAAACGTATGCTCTTTCGAGCCATACCTACTGAATCTACTGAAATGAATACTCTATCGAGTAAAACAAATCTACTTGTATACTGAATATAGCTCAAATGAGCATTATCCACTGAATATACTGAACTACTGTACTGATTTTTAATTTATGATAAAGGTTGCATTTTATGAAATTTCAACATTTAATTTTAACTTATTACTATGTTTAATTGGAATGGTTTATCAATATATACAAATGAACTTACTAAGATTTATTGAAGCTTACCTGTATTTGTTTCATTTTGTAGATTTATGTTTTGAAGGTTTTGAAGATCGAATCAATGCAACAAATCACACTATCTGGGAGGTCTTTGATAGACATTGTTTTGTTAGTATATATGGCATGTACTAGGACTCTTTTGTGTGTGTGATATTGAATCCTAGTTGTGCAAGTGATATCTTTAAACTTATGTTGCTAGGTTGAATAACTAATAAAGTATGCTTGTTTGCTTAAGTTGAAATGAATGATTTAAGTGAAATCAATGACCCTATATTGAATTATGGTAAGTGATGAAATGGAAGTAAACTTCACTATGTATGTGTGCTTTTTATATATTAGTATGGATGTGTTTTGTCATGAAGTATTTAGGTATGAATGATGACACATTGGTTAGGCATTTGAAATGATTCTATTATATGTTTTGGATGCCACTAGGGGTGTCTAATGACCTATAAAATTGTATGTTTGAAATTTTTTTATGTACCTAAGCAAATAGTTGAAACTTGTGCATGGAATGGGTCATTTTTTGGCTCACACGATCATGTTAAGCACACGAGCAACCCACACGGGCGTGTGCACGGAGCATGTTTTTAAACAGTATATGCGCAGATCTCACACGAGCAAACACACGGCCACGACATGATTATGTGATCCAAATCAAATAGTTACAAAGTTCATGCACACGGGCATGTAGGGTCGCACACGAGCGTCTAGGTTAATCACAAGGCCGTGTTTGGAGCCACGCAACCTGGGCACATGGCCATGTGACCCTTGACTTGAAAATTTTTGAATTTTTCCTGAAAGTTTTAATTTGTTCCGATTTGGTCCCTAAATGTTCATAACTTATTTTAGAGCTTCTGATCGTTGATTTCAGAGTTTTAAATTTATAATGATCGAACCTGGAACTAAATATAACAACGATTGAGGCAAGTGCACCTATCGAACAGTAGTATAGCTTACGCAAGACCGGATTGTCGAACCCAAAGGAACCAAAAGTAGTAATACTAACTTTCTTTTTATTATCTAGCCTAAAATAAGTGAAGTTGTTATTTAATCTAAATTTAACTAACTACTAAGCTAAAGACGCAAAGACAAAAAGAATGAATTGGGGTAATACTGTTGGAAAACTCAGTTGATTAAGACGATACCCTTAGGAAGAATCCACCTAGACTTCACTTGTTATCTAACTCTAAACCGCAGACGATTTATTCACTTGACTTGATCCGTAAGACTCCCTAATGTATATTAAACCCTCTCGAAAGCGAATAACGTCTAACCCTAGGTTGATTAATTGAAATCTCTTTCTAATTAAAACCCCTAGAATTGCATTAACTCGATCTATGGACTCCCATATTAGGTTTCACCCTAATCCGGCAAAATCTCGTCACCCTATCTCTAGGCGCGCGATCAACTCCGCTTAATTATGCTAGATCTACTCTTAAGCAGGGACATTTGCTCATCCACCTAAGCACATCAAACTTGAATCAATATCCCGAAAATATTAACACAAGAATTAGGAACACATAATTAAGAACAAATCAAGTATTTATCATATAGTTCAGCAAACAATAACAAGATTCATCTAAGTTTCATCCCCTTCAGGTATCTGAAGGGTTTAGTTCATAATAATAAAAGAAAACATCTCAGAAGAAAAGAATAAACAAAACATAAGAAATCCCTAAAACCCCCTGAAGGAATTGAAGGAGAGATCCGCCGTCTTGAGTAGAATTCTGACTTCTTGAGATGGATCAACTGGCTATCTTCGAGTGTTTCCCACAAATCTGACCTTTTCGGCTCGGCTCCTTGGCCTAGCTCACCGCCCTCTTCTAGGTTATACTTAGGGTGTTTATATAGGCTTTTGAAATAGGTTTCTTTGCCCCTAAGTATCCTTTTCCGAGTGAAATTGCTCTTCTCCACGACAGGGACACGGCCATGGCACACGCCCGTGTGAATCGTCTTTAGGTTAATGAGGTGACACGCCCGTGTAAATCATGATCAGGCCGTGTTCTAGTCTATCAAGGAGACACGGCAGTGTTGGCTCAAGTCCAGGCCGTGTCGATTTTCACTTTGGCCCAATTTGGTCCATTTTGATCCCGTTTCTCATTCTTTACATCCTCCGGTGCTTTCCTGAGTATAAAACAAGAAAAGAAAGGATTAAGAGCACCTTTTTACATAAATCAAGGGATAAATCATCCAAAAGTATGCTAAATGTGGGATTAAATGTTACTTTTACGGTTTATCACATACCCCCATACTTAAGCTTTTGCTTGTCCTCAAGCAAAATTCTCAACTTACAATTAAAACGAACTTTCCATGATTCAATATTCCTATCAACAATGTCTCATCATAATTCATAGATAATTTATACATGGATAATTTAACTCAAAGAGTCCTAAAGATTCAAACAATATAAGTCATACATTTGTAGCACAAAACATAGGTGTTTCCCCTCATCTAAATAATTACCTCTGATCCAAAACCTACAAGGATTGTCATCCTCACAAAAGATTCACTCAAATCACTCGAAGTGTTTAAGGTTCAGCATTAAGCACTCAAATGTCAAACCTGAAAAGTTAATCCCATAGGCATGCATGATAATCAAATCTCCACCACTGTAATATGAGATGATGCACAAATCAAAAGGTCTTTGAAAGGGTTGTAACGAGGCTTGGGTTAAGGTGTGGATAAAGGCTGAATTAGAGGGTTAGAATCGAGATCGACCTAAAAAATTACCTAACTAGAAACAACGAACTGAAAAATAAATAATTACATGAATTGAAACTTTGAAACTAATAATACGAGCTTCTTCTTCAATAAATAGACTTTAACTGTACAAGCTCGCTTTTCATCATACTAATACTGAATATACTTCGATGTTTTTTTTAAGAACAAGTAATAATAAAGAACTTTAACAACTGAAATAAAGAACATAGTTAGGCAACTGGTCAAATCAAATCTCGACAAAAAAGGGTAGTCAAGAAGAATGGTGATAACAAATACAAAGGGTTTTGGGTTAATATTAGTGGGTGAGTCAATAAAAAGGGTTGTTAGGATCAAAGGGGTTCACTAGGGTTTAATTATGAAGGTAGGCTTTTCATGGAGTAAGTGGGTTAAATCCTAGGTGCCTTTATCATTTTTGTATATCAAATCAAAGATGTGGTCTAACCATGTATAATCGAGGCAAGTTCTAGAATAACAGTTCAATGTTGACACACTCATAATCAAAAAGTGAGCATGAAAAAGGATATATGCTCTTATAAGGCTCAAAATCTCATAAAAATTATGGGTATTTTGATATCAACCTCGTAAATTTTAAATTTCAAAGTAATATTCAATTTCAGGTTAACAACCTAGAAAAAAAATTTAATTCTGAAAAATAGACTTATCATGCATGATTCTCTAGTATCTTAGAATTTAATTATCAATGCACAATTATCAATGACTTAATCTAAAACATATCAATAAAGATCATAAGTCATTGAAATTTCATTCTAATCATAATATGAGAAATTTACTTAAAAATAAGACTAAATTCAGGGATTTGAGAATAATGCAAAAAGTTTGGCACCTAATTTCAGGAATTTGAGAATAATGAAAAAAAGTTAGGCACCTTTTTAGGTTGTTCACCCCCCACACTTAAGATGTACATTGCCCTCAATGTACAAAGATATATATATAGACAATTAAGTATAAATTCAAAAGATATGGAGAGAGGTGAAACTCCCTAAATTATGGATGAAATCCATGCGTTGGAGGTGAAAGATAAGTTGGAGGGGTCGTTCTTGATGACGATCCTGCGCTAGATGAAGAAATTGGGTATCTCATGGACGATTAGCCAGGATATAATAATAATAATTAAAACTATACTAATTAAATAATTAAAGAAAAGCAAGCTAAAGTGAAGGAAGATAAAAAAATAGAATAAAATTAAAGGAAAAGATAAGATAAATGGACCGTAGAGTCCTTATTGTTGGATGGTTCATGAGGTGGGTGTGATTTCTAAGGCTGTGGATATGGTGGTGGCCGTGGTGTGATTCCCAAGCAGCCTGAAGAACCTAAAACCAAGAAACTAAAATAAAATAAGTTAAATTAAGCAGAAGAGAAGTAAAGATAAGGAAATTGAAGCAAAAGAGAAAAACAAAATAAAAACTAAATGGCCTCAAATATCCTTGGCTCGTCGAATGATTGAAGCGGCTGGCATGAACTTATATAGATTGGTCTTCATGAGGAGACTGTGCTTGGCTTCTTCCGCTTCTTTGACATTTGGTGTAGCTCAAGGGTTTTGGGAATGTATTGGAGAAGAGAAGTAGGGGAAGGTTTGAATAATGGGATACAATAAAGGGGATGGGGAGTAGGAAAGTGAGTAAGGGAAGAGATGGGAGGGGTTTTAAATAGATTTTCAGGCCTGGTGCAACCCCACGCCCGTGTATCATAGGCGTGTTGATTCACACGGCTGCCTCGCACGGCCGTGTTGAGCCTCGTATCGTTTCTCCCACGCCCATGTTCAGGTTTCCACGCCCGTGTGTAAGCTACCAGTGTCGACCATGGCCGCATCGCACGACCGTGTTGGGCGTCATTCGTGTCTCCCACGCCCATGTTCTAGTCACCACGCCAGTGTCCAATCTAACAGTGTCGGCCACGGCTACGTCGCACGGCCGTGGCATTTTTTGGTGCCCGTGGTGTGGTGGTTTGAGTCTGTGACTCTGAAAATTTGATTCTTTCTGACTTGTACCTCTTCTGCCATTGTCAGTACGGAGATTATGTACCTCCACACGGCCACGGCCACGGCCGTGTGCAAGGCCGTGTGGGCTAGAAATTTACACTTTTGGTTAGTTTAAAACTAGGTGTTTAAGACTAAGAGAAGAGAAGAAAATAAAATGAAAACAAATACGAAAGTAATTAGGGTTAGTGCTCGGGTTGCCTCTCGAGAAGCGCTTGTTTAAAGTCTTAAGCTAGACTTTCCTCGTATTCGTAAAAATCAGGGTGGTTTAAAAATTGGAATATCTTCCCTCATGCTATCAGTTCTATTTCCTTGATAAAGTTTAAGTCGAGAAGCGTTTATATTGAAAGTACCAAAAATAGGATTACTTACCTCGACTGTTCCGTATGGGAAAATATTGTGTACCTCAAGAGGAATTTCTTCGTTTGTGTTCAGGTCTAATCTGATGAGGCGAGGATCTGCTTTATCTAACAGTACCTGGTCTCCTATTTTGAAGTGGTTTGTTGTTCCTATGAGCTCTTCTAGGGGCTCCTTCGGTTTTACTTCGTGTGGTTCCGGTTCTTCATTGAATTGTATTTTCCACTCTTCTAATTTGTCGACCCTAAGGCTTCGTTCCTTATGTAATTCTTCTTTGTTGTCATGGAGTCCATGATTCGGCTCAGGTTTGTAACCTTGTGGTGTTTCCTATGGTGAAAGTTGAACAACTTGGTTATCAACTGAATTTACTTTCTCACCTTCATCAATTGTTGTCCTGGCCGAGTCAAGAGCTTGTAAACTGATCGATTCGTCACCTACACGAAGTATGAGTTCTCCTGTACCAACATCAATTTTTGTTCTAGCAGTTGCTAAAAAGGGTCTTCCTAAAATTAAGGGAATCGAATTATCCTCATCCATGTCTAAGACAACAAAATCTATTGGGAAAACGAATTTATCAATTTTTACAAGAACATCTTCGATAATACCCCTAAGAATTCTAACAGTTTTATCAGCTAGTTGGATGTTCATCCTAGTTTGTTTGGGTTTCCCTTGACCTAGTTGTTTAAACAATTTATAAGGCATGACATTTATGCTTGCCCCTAAATCAGCTAACGCATTATCAATAGGTCAGCTACCAATTAAACATGGAATCGTAAAACTCCCTGGATCTTTTAATTTTTGTGGTAGTTTATTTTGCAAGATTGCCGAGCACATTTCGTTTAGTTCCACGTGTGATGCCTCGTCTATCCTTCGCTTGTTCGTCAAAATCTCTTTTAAAAATTTTTAGAATCTGCATCTGCGAAAGGGCTTCAAGTAGTAGCGTAAGTTAATATGTAATTTCTTTAAAAGTTTAAGAAACTTACCGAATCTGTTTCTCTGTATCATCTCTCTTCATCGCTTTGGGATAAGGAATGTGAGGTTGATACTTTTTGATTACCGGTTTTGGCTTTTCTTGTGTTACCTCAACTTTACCTTTCTCTACCTCGTTTTCTTGTATTGGATTGGGTTCATCTAACCCTATACTATCATGAGCTGTGATAGCTTGGATTTTCTCCTTTGGGTTAATCTCAGTGTTGCTTGGTAGACGCCCTTGCGGTCGTTCGGAAATTATCTTTGCAAGTTGTCCAACTATCTTAGTAAGATCCCCAACTTGACTTTCCATCCCCTTAATTGATGCCTGTTGATTCTTAAGGCTGGTTTCAGTGTCTTGAAGAGGGTTATCTGTGGCTTCCATGAATTTTGTCAGCATCTCTTCAAGGTTCGGCCTCTTTTCCTGTGGATAGGGCTGATTTTGGAAATTTTGAGGAGGTTGTTGTCTTTGAATTCCTTGATTTTCTTATCCTCCCCATGAAAAATTTGGGTGGTTCCTCCAACCTGGATTATAAGTATTACTATAAGAGTTATTATTAGATCTGAAATTATTACCTATATAGTTCATCTGTTGGCTTTCTGTGCCCGGTTGGTAGGGTGGGTACTAGGGATTCGCCACAGTTCCACTTGCGTCGCTTTGCAGACATTGGATGTACTGCGAAGAACACAAACTATCAAGCTTTTTATTCATCATTTCTACCGTGTTGATAGCATGGTTCTTTGTGTCGAGGTTGAAAACTCCTACTGATTTTGTTGGTTTTGTCCTTGTAACCTGCCACTGATAGTTATTCAGTGACATCTCTTTAATAAACTCGTAGGCTACTTCAGGAGTTCTATTGTTCAGGGTTCCACCGGCGGCTGAATCAATTAGTTACCTCATTGAGGGGTTTACACCGTTATAGAAAGTTTGGACTTGGAGCCACAAGGGTAACCCATGGTGCGGACACCTTCTCAAGAGATCCTTGTATCTCTCCCATACATCGTATAATGTCTCTAAATCCATCTGGACAAAAGAAGAGATATCATTCCGTAATTTGGTCATTTTGGCCAGTGGGAAATATTTTAATAAAAAATTTTCGGTCATTTGATCCCATGTAGTGATTGACCCTCGTGGTAACGAGTTTAACCACTGTTTGGCTTTATTTCTTAATGAAAAGGGAAATAACCGAAGACGGATGACATCATCAGAAACGCCATTTATTTTGAAGGTATCACAGAACTCTAAAAAATTAGCTATATGAGTATTTGGGTCTTCGTCCTATAAACCATCAAATTGAACAAATTGTTGAATAATTTGTATAGTGTTAGGCTTTAATTCAAAATTATTAGCAGCTATAGCAGGCCTAACAATACTTGATTCTGCTCCTGTTAAATGAGGTTTAGCATAATCATACATAGTACGCGAGCATTATTTTCTCGCCACATCTTGTGGTGATGGATTATTCTCGCCCATCCCTTTAGTAGGATTGGATCCGCCTTCTCGCTTTTTTCGTGTAATTTAGGGCTCGCCTAATTTCTCTGCGATTCTCATGAGCGGTAGCTTCAATATCACTGTCAGATATTAGTGTTCCTCTCGGGTTCCTTCTAGTCATAAACTAGAGGTACCTGCTAGGAAAAGAAAGAAAGAAAATTTAGCAAAGTTAAAAACAAAACAAAGATAAAAATAAAAATAAAAGTAAATTGCGGAAAATAATGGCTAAAGTAATAAAAATAGAGCTTTCTTAATATTTTAGTTCCCCAGCAATGGTGCCAAAAACTTGATCATTGATTCCAGAGTTTTAAATTTATAATGATCAAACCTGGAACTAACTATAACAACGATTAAGGCAAGTGCACCTATCGAACAGTAGTATAGCTTACGCAAGACCGGATTGTCGAACCCAAAGGAACCAAAAGTAGTAATACTAACTTTCTTTTTATTATCTAGCCTAAAATAAGTGAAGTTGTTATTTAATCTAAATTTAACTAACTACTAAGCTAAAGACGCAAAGACAAAAAGAATGAATTGGGGAAATATCGTTGGAAAAACTCGGTTGATTAAGACGATACCCTTAGGAAGAATCCACCTAGACTTCACTTGTTATCTAACTCGAACTGCACGATTTATTCACTTGACTTGATCCGTAAGACTCCCTAATGTATATTAAACCCTCTCTCGAAGTGAATAACGTCTAACCCTAGGTTGATTAATTGAAATCTCTTTTAATTAAAACCCCTAGAATTGCATTAACTCGATCTATGTACTCCCATATTATGTTTCACCCTAATCCGACAAAATCTCGTCACCCTATCTCTAGGCGCGCGATCAACTCCGTTTAATTATGCTAGATCTACTCTTAAGCGGGGACTTTTGCTCCTCCACCTAAGCACATCAAACTTGAATCAATATCCCGAAAATATTAACACAAGAATTAAGAACACATAATTAAGAACAAATCAAGTATTTATCATATAGTTCAGCAAACGATAACAAGATTCATCTAAGTTTCATCCCCTTCAGGTATCTGAAGGGTTTAGTTCATAATAATAAAAGAAAACATCTCAGAAAAAAGATAAAACAAAACATAAGAAATCCCTAAAACCCCTGAAGGAATTGAAGGAGAGATCCGCTGTCTTGAGTAGAATTACGGCTTCTTGAGATGGATCAACTGGCTATCTTCGAGTGTTTCCCACAAATCTGACCTTTTCGGCTCGGCTCCTTGGCCTAGCTCACCGCCCTCTTCTAGGTTATACTTAGGGTGTTTATATAGGCTTTTGAAATAGGTTTCTTTGCCCCTAAGTATCCTTTTCCGAGTGAAATTACTCTTCTCTAAGACAGGGACACGGCCATGGCACACGCCCGTGTGAATTGTCTTTAGGCCGTGTTTGGACTTTTAATGAGGTGAAACACCTGTGTAAATCATGATCAGGCCGTGTTCTAGTCTATCAAGGAGACACGACTGTGTTGGCTCAAGTCTAGGCCGTGTCGATTTTCACTTTGGCCCAATTTGGTCCGTTTTGAGCTCGTTTCTCGTTCTTTACATCCTCTGGTGCTTTCCTGAGTATAAAACATGAAAAGAAAGGATTAAGAGCACCTTTTTACATAAATGAAGGGATAAATCATCCAAAAGTATGCTAAATGTGGGATTGAAATATGTTACTTTTACGGTTTATCAACTTCGAAAGCTCGATTTAAGACCTGAAATCGAATGACCTCTTTTATATTAAATATTACTTGTAAATACAAAATTGAATTGATTATTGAATGTAAATCTTATTAACTATTCCAACTTGATTGGTAACATTCAGTATCTTATTCCGAAAATAGAAACAGGAGATGGGTTGTAACACCCCAAACTCGGCCTAAAAGTTAGGCCCGAATCTGGCGTGTCACATTGAAGCGTTTTTCGAAAACCATGTTTCTATTGAAAACCCTTCTTGTTTAAAGGCTTAAGTAAAAACCCAGTTACGTTAGTTTATTTTTAAAACGTGGTACATTGAAAAATTATTAGTTTTAATCCCAAAACATCTTTTCAATTGCGGAAGCTGATTTTGAAAGTAATTGATTTACGAAAAAGATTAAGTCGCGAAACCATTTCAAAAATGTTGCAAAAATGTAGTGTTGTTTTAAAAACAGTTAGCATTTTGGAAAACCGTGATTTACTTCTAACGGATATAATTCAAAGTAAAGAAATACCCATAGTTAAAATCCAGAAACTTAAAAAGGCCTTATTACAACCCAACTCAAAATACTTGAATGTAAATAATCAAAACGAAAAACACAAGCAGTGTGTGGCCTTCTCCGAGTCCCCCGCAGCACCGATCCATCTAAGGCTGGGGATTACTTGCACAGTTAAAAACGGGGTGAGTTTACGAAAACTCAATGTGTAATCCCCTTACTAGAGTAACAGTCAGTATATAGAAACAGAAACCTAAACAGTCTGGGCCAAAGCCCTTTAACAGTAACAGTACAGTACAGATTAGAGCATACGTGGGCCAAAGCCCACTACCATACCATTTGGGTCACAGCCCATAACAGAATCAATTGGGCCTAGCCCAAACCAATAACAGAACAAGTGGGCCTAAGCCCAGTACAATGACAGATCTCATAACAGATATGCAATAGTATGAGGATGCATACCACCCCGATCCAGCAAACACACCACCCGTACCAACCCTACACTTACGTGGGGATAAAATCGACCCACCTAGCCAGCACACTACTGTTAGCACCGGTTGCGGCCCTAATCGAAATCGCAGCAAAGCTGCTAGTATATATATACGGTTCTAAGCCTTCAGTAGCGGTATTATAATTGGCACAAAGCCATCAGTAACTGTATTATGTTTGGCACATAGCCATCAGCGACGGTAATATAATCGGCACACAGCCTTGGGTAAATATGATCGACACAGAGTCATCGATATATATGTTAGGCACATAGCCACGGGTAAGTACGATTGGCACAAAGCCACAATCAAGATGGCACAGAGCCATGTTTAGGTTGGCACAGAGCCATAATCAGATTACGCGGCTTTAAGCCGTCCTTCGGTCCACAGTCGTCTCATGCGACCCGTGCGACCTTAACAGATCAATACTGGATCCACAGTCGTCATGCTCAATCATTACACGTGTATGCAGAATGGCCATGCTCGGTAACAATCATTTATACACATGTTAAAAACATATCAGTCACACGACCACAGTCAAATCAGTTAAAACACAGTCATACATTCACTGTTAGGTCAGTCATAGTCCTAATCAGTCAGTTACCCGCAAGGGCAAAATAGTCATTTTACCCTATAAGGGTATTTTGGTAATCCTACCCTTCAGTGGTATTTCGGTAATTCTACCCTACAGGGGTATTTTAATAAATTCACAAATTGGGGGTATTTTGGTAATTTCACAAATCGAGGGTATTTCGATAATTTCACAAATCAGGGGTATTTTGGTAATTTTGCAAACTGGGGGTATTTCGATAATTTTACAAATCGGGCTATTTCGGTAATTTTGCAAGTCGGGGTATTTCGGTAATTTTGCAAACTGTGGGTATTTCAGTAATTTTGGAACTTGAGGGTATTTTGATAATTTTGCAAATTGGGGGTATTTTGGTAATTTCACAAACTGGGGTTTTTCGGTAATTTTGCAAGTCGGGGGTATTTCGATAATTTTACAACTCGAGGGTATTTTGATAATTTTGCAAATTGGGGGTATTTTGGTAATTTCAAAAACTGGGGTATTTCGGTAATTTTGCAAGTCGAGGTATTTCGATAATTTTGCAAACTGTGGGTATTTCAGTAATTTTGCAACTCGAGGGTATTTTGATAATTTTGCAAATTGGGGGTATTTTGGTAATTTCACAAACTGGGGTTTTTCGGTAATTTTGCAAGTCGGGGGTATTTCAGTAATTTTGTACCTCGAGGGTATTTCGATAATTTTGCAAATTGGGGGTATTTTGGTAATTTCACAAACTGGGGTTTTTCGGTAATTTTGCAAGTCGGGGGTATTTCGGTAATTTTGCAAACTGGGGGTATTTCGGTAATTTTACAACTCGAGGGTATTTTGGTAATTTTTCAAATCAAGGGTATTTTGGTAATTTTACGAATTAAGGGTATTTTGGTAATTTTACAAATTGAGGGTATTTCGGTAATTTCACAAATCGAAGGTATTTCGGTAATTTCACAAGCCGGGTATTTCGATAATTTTGCAAGTCGGGGGTATTTCGGTCATTTTGCAAACTAAGGGTATTTCAGTAATTTTGCAACTCGAGGGTATTTTGGTAATTTTTCAAATCGGGGGTATTTTGGTAATTTTTCGAATCGGGGGTATTTTGGTAATTTTGTGAATCGGGGGTATTTTGGTAATTTTACAAATCGAGGGTATTTTAGTAATTTTTAAACCAAGGGTATTTCAGTATTTTTGTAAACCAAGGGTATTTCTGTAACATCCCGATTTAGGGCCTAGTCAGAATAGTGGTGCGAGACCACAAATCCGAATTAGTAAAATGAGTTTTAAGGTTTAAATAAATGTTTGCATGATAGTATTAAGGTTCCATGTAGAATTTAGTCCATTAGGACTAAATTGCAAAAGTTGCAAATCGTGAGATTCTAGAAGCTTTTAGTATGAAATAGCTTTGGATTATTAATTAGAAGTCCTTAAATAGCAATTTCCCCAAATTATAAATTTTGGACAAAAATAGACATGAGTTAGAAATTGTTGAAAGTTTAGTGTGAAGGGCATTTTGGTCATTTACTAATTAAATGATTAAAAAGGGAAAAGATGATAAAAATCTTATTCATCTTCTTCCCCAAGTGCCGAAAATTTGAGAGACTCCATAGCTAGGGTTCTTCAATTTTTGAAGCTTGCAAGTAAGTGCATCCTAGCCCGTTTTTAATATTCTTCGTATTTTTAGAGTCATCGTATTATGAATTAGCTATTTATAGCTATAAGTTGTGCTAGAATTCATGTTCATAAATCTACCCATGTATGACATGCTTGTAAAATGATGTTTTATGAAAGATTATGAGAGTTTGATGTTAGATAAACATCTTTTCGTAAGTGAATTTCATGAAAAATGCTAGTAAGGACTAGTTTGTAAAAGTTATAAAATTTGTCATGCTAGAAATAGTGAGAATTGATAATTGCTATAGTTGAGAGAAAGAATCAATTAAGCATGAAGTTCCCGATTGAGTTCCGAAAGTTTCCGGATAGGTGTTTAAGACCTCGTAGGCCCATGAAACGTATGTTTTGATTAAGAAAGAGAAGTTTCTGTTTCGAAACAAAATTTTACAGCCCGTAAGTACATGTTTCCTCAAGTTCAAGTATGGTAATGTCTCGTATCCAGTCTCTGTCTCAGACTTGGGTATGGGGTGTTACATTTAGTGGTATCAGAGCTACGGTTTAGTCGGTTCTAGGACTAACGTAGCACGAGCACGAGTCTAGTTATACATGCCATACATAAGAATGTTTTTATAATGATAGTGTGATGACTCCTGACGACTTAAATTATGTTTATACATATAGTAAATGGATCCCGAAAGAGTCAGAGCGGATGACGTAGAAAGTAACGCGCCGGCTCCCCGCTGAAGGGACGGTGCCTAACGAGAATGAGAATAGACCCACTACAGTGAGTCAGAGAGGAGGAGAAGAGGCTAGAGATGTAACACCCCTTACCCGGGTCTTACACCGGGAACCGGGCCCGAGGCATTACCGAACTCAAACCACTTGATCGCCACATAGGCTCAATGTAATTACTCTCTATAACCTCATTCTCGACTTATGAGGCCTCATTCTTACACACGAGGGTTCCCGAGATTAATCCTAATTTTTTTTCAAAACTTAAATTTTTTTCTCTCTTCATTACAGGTTTTACACGCCCGTGCATGATTAGACACGCCCGTGTATAGACACACACGCCCATGTCCCCAGACCGTGCCTAAAAACCCAGACATTCTGCCAATTTTCCCACGGCCAAGGCACGCCCGTGCTTCCCAACCGTGGTCGACACTGACCAAATCCACACGGCCTTGACACGCTCGTGTAACATGGCCGTGGGGAATTTATAATTTCATGAGTAAGGTGCAGAATTCACACGGGCTGGGTACACGCCCATGGGCTAGCCGTGCCTCCCACATGGTTTACACCCACGCCCGTGTGCCTAACTAAGTGGGAAACTAGTAGGCTATTTACCAAGCCATTACCATCTAAGGGTGCACACAATTATACCTCTATTCAAGATAATAAACTCCTCCAATATACACATCATTAAAATGAACACACCATTCATGAATTTCATCTTCATTAAACAAAAGAATTTGCCAAGAACTTGTTCAACTCATTGGACCATTTACAAAATGACTTACATAGCCAACACTTTAACTAGCAATTACAACTTGACAAAATACCCGAGTCCTATACATGCCATACTCAAAACAAGTCTAAAATTGTTATACCAAAGTGTTGTCGATAGTGTGAATTTCCAAGCTCCTACAGTCACGATCCTCGAGTTATCTTGGCAATACTACAAAGAAGAAGGGCAATGAAAAGGGGTAAGCACAAAGCTTAGTAAGTTGCATGGAAATAAATAGCAATTCATAATACTCATAAAAACAATCCATTCGCGGTATTATCTAGCCATACACAAAATCAAGGCTTCTTGCCTTACTTACTTACAATTGCCCTTATTTAGCACACACCGTGCCACACATCGCAACCATTCTTCGTGACTCATTCACGAGTACCTGTATTCACTCATTCACATGGCTTAAATATCATTCACTTCTCTACTTCTAAAATTCATTTACTTATCCCACCACTCACAAAGGATAGTCAGAGACATATGCTTATAGCCATTACTATAAATATAAAGCCAACGCCACGTCCTCGAGGTGGTCTTACATGGAGTCCTCTCTAGGTACCAATGCCATGTCCCGGACGTGGCCTTATATGAAATTACCTTTAGGTGCCAATGCCATATCCCGGATATGGTCTTATATAGGATTATCTTTAGGTGCCAATGCCATATCCCGAATATGGTCTTATATGGAATTACCCCTCATGTACGATGCCATATCCCGGATATGTTCTTATACGAATTCCATGTTCATCACCGAAGCCATATCTCGGATATGGTCTTATACGGGATCTTATTTATTTCATACTTCAATGATAGCATTTCATTAATCAACATGGCCCAATTAGGACTCCAATATTTCATTCACATTAACTACTCAATTTAGTAATGCATTATGCTTTAATATAATGCCAAGCATTTCTCAACATGCTAATATGAATATTGCTTAATTCACATACAACTTACCTCGTTTTCAAAATGAGCTAGTTCTTTGGTTCAGTCCAAGACTTTATTCTTTCCCCGTTCGAGGCGGATTCTCAATTCTTCTTGATCTATAATAGCAAATTAGCTCATTTTAATCACTACATTAATAAAAGCATATCAATAGTCATGCTTAGGCAAAATGACCATTTTGCCCCTAAGCTCGGAAATAAATTCTAATCAAATTTTTACCTTCAACATGCCTAGATAAACATTTAATGCTCTTAGAACTATCATCAAAAATCAATATTTCACATACTCACTACTAAATTTTGCAACCTTCTCATCAAGGTCCTAATTGGTGTTTTCATGCTAACACCTTTCACAAAAGTTGTTCATATGACAACTAAGACTCAATTTCTTCCATAAAAATGCAGAAATAACTAAAATAGCTCTCATGGAAAAACTTTAAACTCTTTACCATATTGCACAACAGTCCCCTCATTTGAAAGCTTAAGCTTTAGGGGTCTCAAATGTGCAATTATTTTCAAGAAAAGTGCACTAGAACACTTACAAATGAAGAGATAAGTGTGCTGAAATTTTTGAAGCTTTCAACCCTTGTTTCCTTGCAAATTTCGGTGGAAGAGATGAACAAAAATGATGATATTTTCTCTTTCTTTATTCTAATATTAAACTAGTCAAATTAGTCACCAACTCTTACTAACTTTGACCACATTTTGTCCATCTTTGTCTCCCATCTATTCTATGGCCGGCCAAGCAATTTAAAAGGGATAAATTGCCTTTTAAAAACCTCAATTTAACAA
Source organism: Gossypium sturtianum (assembly GCA_025698515.1). NCBI lineage: Eukaryota > Viridiplantae > Streptophyta > Magnoliopsida > Malvales > Malvaceae > Gossypium > Gossypium sturtianum. The sequence continues at coordinate 85,547,087 of CM046944.1, forward strand.
TCTATGGCTATTTGGCACTTTTATCTTATAGAACAGAACTTTTGCACTTTATGCGATTTAGTCCTTTTTCGCGATTAAACATGAAATCGCTAGAATTAAAGCACCAATTTTTTTGTGCACATGTTCTACCATATTCTAACTCATAATATAACATGAAAATAAATTTCTCAAATCTCAGATTAATGATCTCGAGACCACTATTCTGACTAGCCCCTAAATCAGGCTGTTACAAGAGAAGCCTTCCTCCATATGATGAACACGTGGTATACGGAGTTTGTTCGTACGAACCCGAATGCTCAAACCCCTCCACCCCCGCCTATTCCTCAACCTATCCCAGTAGCCCCTAAAGTAGTAGAGGTGGTAAGAGGAGAGAAGCCTCCGGTTGATAGGATCTGGAAACATGGGGCAGAAGAATTTCGGGCTAAAAAGGATGATGATCCGGAAAAGGCTGAGTTCTGGTTAGAGAATACCATCAGGGTATTCAATGAATTGTAATGCACGTATGAGGAATGCATGAAGTGTGTAGTCTCTCTTTTAAGAGATTCTGCTTACCAATGGTGGAACACCTTAGTGTCAGTGGTACCACAAGAAAAGATCACGTGGGAGTTCTTTCAAGAAGAGTTCAGAAAGAAGTATATCAGTCAAAGATTTGTCGATCAGAAGAGAAAGGAATTTCTAGAACTGAAGCAAGGCAAGATATCCGTAACTGATTATGAGCGTGAGTTTGTACGACTTAGTAAATACACTCAAGAGTGTGTATCCACCGAGGCCATCATGAGCAAGAGATTCGAAGATGGACTAAATGAGAACATTAAGTTGTTTGTTGTTGTCCTAGAATTAAAAGAATTTGTTGTGTTAGTGGAGCGGGCTTGTAAAGCTGAAGAGCTAGTAAAAGAGAAAAGAAAATCTAAAATGGAGTCTCGTGACTCGAGAAAGAGGCAGTGGAATAAGTCATTCCAACCCTGTTCCAAGAAATCAAGAGATTTTTCCACCCAATCGGCTTCATTCACAGGGTTTTCAAGTAGAAACAATGGTAAACAGTATTCGGGAAATAAGGCACAGACTACTTCAGTCGCTAGTGTGGGGAACATTCGATCTGATAGACCAGAATGCCCACAGTGCGGTAGACGTCATCTTGGTGTGTGCCAAGCGCATGAAAATGCTTGTTTCAGATGTGGTTCCCAAGGCCACTTTGTAAAAGATTGCCCTGAGACGATGAAGGAAGACAGAGCACAGAACCCGAGATCTGGGAGTATGGTCAGAGGAAGACCGCAGAAGAACCCGGGTAGTGGAGCAAGTGGTAGAGGTAACCCTAAAGAGCAGGTTATGAGACCCGAGGGTAGGGCACCTGCAAGGACGTATTCCATTTGCTCTCGCGAAGAGGCATCTTCTTCTGATGTTATTACGGGTACCTTTTCTCTTCATGATATTAAAGTTATTTCTTTAATAGATCCCGGATCCACACACTCTTACATTTGAATAAAACTAATATCCAGTATGAGTATGCCTATAGAGTCTACAGAATTTGTGATTAAAGTGTCTAATCCATTAGGCCAAAGTGTGCTGGTCGATAAAGTATGTAATGATTGCCCATTGATGATTAGAGGTCATTATTTTGAAGCAAACCTTATGTTGTTACCATTTGATGAGTTTGACATCATTTTTGGTAAGGACTGGTTGACCACTCATGATGTAATAGTAAATTGTGGGAAGAAATATATTGAGATGAGATGTGAGAATGGGGACACTCTCCATGTAGAATCAGAAGAACAAGGTAGATCACCGGTAATGATTTCTCATTTGACGGCACAGAAATACATAAGAAAAGGGTATGAGGCATATTTGGCCTTTGTGATGAATGATAGAGAAATAGAGTTAAAGATTGAGTCAGTACCGATAGTATGTGAGTACTTGGATGTTTTTCCCGAGGAATTACCAGGACTACCACCAGTTAGAGAGATTGAGTTCAGCATTGAGCTAGCTCCTAGTACTGTACCAATATCTATTACTCCTTACAGAATGGCTCCAATGGAGTTGAGAGAGTTGAAGTCACAGTATCAAGACTTGACAGATAAAGGTTTTGTAAGATCAAGTTGTTCTCCATGGGGTGCTCCAGTTTTATTTGTGAAAAAGAAAGATGGCACCATGAGATTGTACATAGATTACCGTCAGCTTAATAAAGTGACAGTAAAGAACAAGTACCCATTGCCAAGGATCGATGATTTGTTCGATCAATTGAAGGGGCCACTGTGTTCTCTAAGATAGACTTGAGATCTGGGTACTACCAGTTGAGAGTAAAGGATTCAGATGTATCCAAGACTGCTTTTCGAATGAGGTATGGGCATTATGAATTTTTAGTCATGCCCTTTGAAAACTTTTCCTTCTTAATCATAACGTGCATATCATGGGCCTACAAGGCCTTAAACATACTTCCGAAAGGTTTCGGAGATCAATCGAAAAATTTAACGCTTTTGGAAATTTTTTATCAAATCAGGGACCACACGCCCGTGTTGTACAAGGGACACGCCCGTGTGCCCCTAAGACATGCCCGTGTTTGACACCCGTGGTTGAAACTGACTTATTTCACACGGCTGAGCACACGCCCGTGTCCATATCCCGTGTCCTCCACACGGCCTTGACATGCCCGTGTCCTCTACTCGTGGAGCTCTCTGTTTATGACGTGATCAGACCCTTAATAACACACGGCCAAGGCACACGCCCGTATGATCACCCGTGTGATGAACCATATTCTCGTAAGTTGATGCAGGGGACACACAGCCTCTTAACACCCCTATGGGGCTAGCCATGTGTCACACACGGCCTAGACACACGCCCGTGTGTCTACCCATGTGGATAATTTAAGGCTATTTTCCAAGCCAATTGCCACCCTGAAACATAAACACACCTACTCCAACTTAAGCAATATAACATGTAGCATTCATGAACTATAAATAATTCCTAAAACATCACTTATAGAATTCATGCAACTAATCATCATTAATAAAAACTTAACAAATATTGGCCAATCACTTTAGCCATATATAAAAAGGATAGTAGCCTTAATTGCCAACACTTTGGCTCCCAATGTTTTATAGCACAAAATGACACAATTCCTATACATGCCATACTTGAAATAAAACAACTTGGCTATACCAAAATAGTGATTGATAGTGTGATCTGAGCTCCGACGTCTATGATCCTCGAACTAGCTTGGCGAAACTACAAGAAAGAAGGAAATGAGAGAGGTAAGCATTTAGCTTAGTAATTTTGCATGAAAATTTATATAGCAATATGATTGCTCAAAATAAACTCATCCATTATGAAACAAGAACAACATAAATCTCAAGTGCTTGAGCTTATTTACTCATACTTACTCTTACTCACCACATGTTACATAATAATTTCTTACTTGTATTTCAATCATGGTACGTGTATCACTTATTCACATGGATTAGCACTTCTTGCTAATGAAACATAAACTCAAATCTTTATCTTTCTTAATCTAAATATATCTCTTTATCAATATTGAATAACTTATCTTGTTACCATCTTTTCTTGCTTAACTTTCTTGTTACCTCTTTCATGCTTGGCTCTTTTGCCTGATGAATTATCCGGAATAACAGAGGACACTCAATCTCATCAAACATGTAACTTGATGCTAATGCCATATCCTAGATGTGGTCTTACATGGAATCACCTCATGATACCAATGCAATATCCCAGATATGGTCTTACACGGGATTCTTTAGCTTGATGTCGATGCCATGTCCCAGACATGGTCTTACACGGGATCCTCCTTATAAGGTGTCAATCCCATGTCCCAGACATGGTCTTACACGAGACCTTCCTTGTTCGATGCTGATGCCATGTCCCAGACATGGTCTTATACAGGATCTACATTTGGTGCCGATGCCATGTCCCAGACATGGTCTTACACGGGACCTACATTCCTTGAGTGCCGATGACAAGTCCCAGACATGGTCTTACACAGGCTTTCCTTATCTCATGTTGTGACAAAGGTATCCTCTCTATTCTGATTCTTCAATCGGGACTTTCAATTACTTGTTCTCATTGATTTCCTTATGAAGGTATTATTGCTCATCTTCAAAGAAATACTGTACATTAAATAACATAATAAGTACTTTAATGAAAATACATATAAAGCCTTTAATTCATACAAACTTACCTCGGTTCTCAAAATGTGTATAGTTGTGCAATTTAGTCCTCAACCTTGTTCTTGCCTCGGTTTCGATCCAGGCATTGCGTTTCTTGATCTATAATAATAATTTAACTTGTTTAATACTCACATTAACTAAATTGACTTATAACTCATACTTTGGCAAAATTACAATTTTGCCCCTAATCTTTTTCATAATTACACTTTTACCCCTAGGCTCGTAAAATGATTTTCATTCAACTTTCTTGTATTTCAAGCATAGCCGAATCATATTCTCAAGTATAGAAACCTTGAATTTCTACTATTTCACTTATGTATGACCATTTTCATAACTTTTACAATTTGGTCCTTACATGCATTTTTCATGAAAATCACTTAGAAAAAGATGTTTATCCTACATCAATCTTTCATAATATTCCATAAAACATCAAAATACATGCATGTCATGCATGGGTAAATTTTTGAACATAAACCCTAGCTCAAAATATAGCTAGAAATAGCTAAACCGAGCTACGAGGATCTCAAAAATACAAATAACATTTAAAACGAGGCTAGGATGCACTTACTATCAAGCTTGGAAGTTGAACAAAACCCTAGCTATGGCTCCTTGAAATTTTGGCACTTAGGGAAGAAGATGGACACCATTTTTGACTTCTTTTTCCCTTTTTAATCTTTTATTTACCAAATGACAAAAATGCCCTTAATGACCCTTTCTTAAGATTTTTCCTTCCCATGTCCATTTTTGTCCATCTTAAAATATAATGGTTTATTTTCTAAATAAGGACCTCTAGTAATTTTTGTAATTCTATTTCATACTTAAATCTTCTAGAATCTAATATTTTCTAATCCTTGCAATTTAGTCCTAATGGACAATTTATTCCCTAATTAATAAAATTCTTTCATAAAATTTTCACACAATCAAGCAAATACCTCATAAGCCTTATAAAATCATTTAAACACATATTTCTACTTCAGTTTTATCGTCTCACACCACTATTTTGACCAGGCCCTAAATCGGGCTGTTACAGACCGAGATATAGCTGATGATGTTGAAAGTAATGCGCCGGCTCCCGCCCAAGGGGTAGCGCCATCAGAAAATAGACCAGTAACACTTAGTCAGGTAGGAGAGGCTAGGGAAGCCTTCTTTCAAAGGATGAATGAGTGGTTTGTCGAGTTTGTTCGAACAAATCTGGCTGCTCAACATCCTCCACCCTCACCTATCCCCCAACCGGTTCCCATAGCTCCTGAAGGTGTGGAATTGTTAAGACTGAACAAGCCTCCAATTGATAAGATTCGGAAACAAGGGGCTGAATAATTTAGAGCAAATATTGATGACGATCCCGAGAGAGCAGAGTTTTAGCTTGAGAACTCTATCAGGGTACTTGATGAGCTTTCTTGCACACTGGATGAGTGTTTGAAATGTGCTATATCACTTTTGAGGGACTCGATATATCAGTGGTACCGAGAGAAAGAATTACCTGGGATTTCTTCCAAGACGAGTTCAGAAAGAAATATATCAGTCAATGGTTTATTGATCAAAAACGTAAAGAGTTCCTAGAGTTGAAACAGGGTCGTATGTCTGTGACTGAATACGAGTGAGAGTTTGTTAGACTTAGTAAGTACGCTCGACAACGTGTTTCAATAGAGGCTATCATGTACAAGAGATTCAAATATGGGTTGAATGAGGATATCAGACTGTTAGTTGGGAATTTAGAGTTGAAAGAATTTGTTGTACTAGTCGAACGAGCTTGAAATACCGAAGAGTTGAGTAAAGAAAAGAGAAAAGCTGAGTTTGACACTAGAGGTTTGAGAAAAAGACTGATGAATAAGTCATTTCAATCTTCGTCAAAGAAATCAAGGGATTTGTATACTCGTTCAAATGTTTCAGCTGGGTATCCCAGCAGAGATCATGGGAAGGAATATTCGGGTTCTAAGGCCCAAACCATGTCAATAGCGATCGTTGGTAAATCTAGGTCTAATAGACCTGAATTTCAACACTGTGGTAGACGACATCCCGGTGAATGTAGAATGAATAACCGTGCTTGCTTTAAATATGGCTCCTCAGATCACTTTATTTGAGATTGCCTTGAAATGGATGAGAAAGATAATTTTCAGAATGCAAGACCGAACAACACTGCCACTAGAGGGAGGCGACCGAGAAATACGGGAAATGGGACCAGTAGCAAAAGTGTAACGAAAGATTTAATTGTAAGATCAGAGGTCAGAGCACCTGCTAGAGCCTACGCTATTTGCGCCCACGAAGATGCATCATCTCCTTATGTTATCACTGGTACATTTTCTCTCTATGATACTAATGTAATTGCATTGATTGATCCTTGATCAACTCATTCTTATATTTGCATGAATTTGGTATCTAGTAAGAATTTTCCTATTGAGTCTACTGAGTTTGTGATTAAAGTGTCGAACCCCTTAGGGAAATATGTTTTAGTCGATAAAGTTTGCAAGAGTTGTCCTTTAATGATTCGGGGTCACTGTTTTTTGGCTGACTTAATGCTTTTACCATTTGATGAGTTCAATGTAATTCTTTGAATGGATTGGTTGGCTCTACATGATGTCGTAGTGAATTGTAGACAAAAGATTATTGAATTGAAATGTCAAAATAATGAAATTCTTTAGATTGAATCGGATAAGTCGGGTGAGTTGCCTATTGTGATTTAGTCGATGTCGGCTCAGAGGTATGTAAGAAAAGGTTGTGAAGCTTATCTTGCATATGTACTGAATACGAAAGTGTCTGAATTGAAGATCGAATCTGTATCGGTAGTTTGTGAATATCCAGATATGTTCCCAAAAGAGTTGCCTAGATTACCACCAATCAGAGAGGTTGAGTTTGCTATTGATTTAGTACCGGGAACTTCACCGATATCGATAGCTCCGTATAGAATGGCTCCAACCGAATTGAAAGAATTGAAATCTCAGTTGCAAGAGTTGACAGATAAGGGTTTTGTGAGACCGAGTTTTTTGCCCTGGGTTGCACCAGTGTTATTTGTCATGAAGAAAGACGGATCCATGAGGCTTTGTATTGATTATCGTCAACTTAACAAGGTTACGATAAATAACAAGTATCCTTTATCGATAATTGATGATTTGTTCGATCAGTTGAAAGGGCCAACAGTGTTCTCAAAGATAGACTTGAGATCAGGCTATTATCAGCTGAGAGTTAAAGATTCAGATGTGCCGAAAACCACGTTCAGAACGAGGTACGGGCATTATGAATTCCTTGTTATGCCGTTTGGATTAACAAATGCTCCTACAGTTTTTATGGACTTGATAAATTGAATCTTCCAACTGTATGTAGATAAGTTTGTGGTTGTATTTATTGATGACATCCTAATTTATTCCCGAGATGAGTCTGAGCATGCCGAACATTTAAGAATTGTATTGTAGACTTTGAGAGATAATAAATTGTTTGCTAAATTCAGCAAAAGTGAGTTTTGGCTCCGAGAAGTCAGATTTTTGGGTCACATTATTTCAGCGGAAGGCATACAGGTTGATCCGAGTAAGATTTCGACAGTTGTTGATTGAAAACAACTGAGAAATGTATCTAAAGCTAGAAGTTTTTTGGGCTTGGTCGGTTATTATCGACAAATTGTTAAGGAATTTTTTATGATTTCTACACATATGACAAGATTGTTACAAAAAGATGTGAAATTCGAGTGGTCTTAGAAATTTCAACAGAGTTTTGAATAGTTGAAAGAGTTATTGACTGAGGCACCGGTGTTGGTGCAACCTTAGTTAGGAAAAGAGTTTGTGATTTTCAGTGACGCGTCTTTGATTGGTTTAGGTTGTGTGTTGATGCAAGAGGGTAAAGTGATAGCTTATGCCTCAAGACAATTGAAACCGCACGAAAAGAATTATTCGACGCACGATTTGGAATTAGTCGCTATCGTGTTCGCTTTAAAAATTTAGAGACACCATTTATTCGGTGAGAAGTGTCACATCTTTACCGATCACAAGAGTTTAAAGCATTTAATGACTCAGAAAGATTTGAATTTGTGACAAAGGAGATGGCTCGAACTATTGAAAGATTATGAGTTAGTAATCGACTATCACCCGGGGAAAGCGAACGTAGTCGCAGATGCTTTAAGTAGAAAGCTTTGTTTGCTTTGAAGGCAATGAATACGTGGTTAACCTTATCTAATGATGGATCGATTTTGGTCGAGTTGTGAGCTAGACCGGTATTTCTTTAGCAAATTTACGAAGCTTAGAAAGGTGATAATGAGTTGCAAGCTAAAAGAGTTCAATGCAAATCCAATAGTGATTCAAAATATCAGATTGGATCCGATGATTGTTTGAGGTTCTGAGGTAGGATTTGTGTACTGAGAAATACTGAACTGATTCAAAAAATTCTTCATGAGGCACATAATGGTTTTCTATATATTCATCCTAGAAGTACAAAGATGTATAATGATTTGAAGAAATTGTATTGGTGGTCAGGCATGGAACGAGACATTTCAGAATTTGTAACGAGATGTTTGACTTGTCAACAAGTGAAAGCCAAACATCAAGTGCCTTCGGGTTTACTCCAGCCTGTGATGGTACCCGACTGGAAATGGGATAGAGTTACAATGGATTTCGTATCGAGGTTACCTCCGACTCCAAAGAAGAAAGATGATGTTTGGGTCATTGTTGATAGATTGACGAAATCAGCTCATTTCATTCTAGTACGTACCGATTATTCACTTGATAAACTAGCTGAATTGTACATTGCTGAGATTGTTAGATTGCACGGGGTGCCTACTTTTATTATTTCGGATAGAGATCTGAGATTCATGTCACGATTTTGAAAGAAATTGCAAGAAGCATTGGGTATAAAGTTGAGTTTTAGTACTGCATTTCATCCACAAACCGATGGTCAATCTGAGAGAGTGATTCAAATTCTTGAAGATATGCTTCGCTATTGTGTTTTAGAGTTCAAAGGTAGTTGGGAGAAATATCTACCGTTGGTCAAATTTTCTTATAACAACAGTTATCAATCGAGTATATAGATGGCACTGTATGAAGCATTGTATTGCCGTAAGTGTCGAACTCCATTGTACTGGACCGAGCTTAGTGAGAAATAGATTCACGGGGTTGATTTGGTTAGAGAAACCGAAGAGAAAATGAAGGTAATTCGTGAATGTTTGAAAGCAGCTTAGGATCGACAGAAAACGTACGCAGATTTGAAATGGAAGGATATTGAATTTCAGGTTGGTGATAAATTGTTTCTGAAAGTGTCATAGTGGAAGAAGATTCTTAGATTTCGTCGCAAAAGCAAGTTGAGTCCGCGTTTCATTGGACCGTACGAGATTATTGAAAGAATAGGGCTAGTGGCATATCGACTAGCTTTGCTGTAGGAGTTAGAAAGGATCCACAATGTATTTCATGTGTCGATGCTGCGACGATATCAATCAGATCCATCGCATGTAATCTCACCGTCAGAGATTTAGATTCGACTCAATATGACATATGGTGAAGAACCGATCAAAGTGTTAGCTCGAGAGGTTAAACAGTTGAGAAATAAAACCATAGCTCTAATGAAAGTTTTGTGGCAACGACATGGGGTCGAAGAGGCTATGTGGGAACCCGAGGAGGCTATGAGAAAATAGAACCCTAACCTCTTTTCTGGTAAGAATTTTAGGGAAAAAAATCCCTAAGTGGAAGAGTTCTAACAGCCAGTTTATGGGTCAAATCGGAACAGTGGTTTTGGGACCACAAATCTGAAGTAGAAATATTTATTTTATTATTTCTTTAAGGTCTACAGCATGATAGAATAATTGCGTGAAAATTTCGTTAATAAATTTTGTCGATTGAGTACTCAATTTAGCTAAAAGTCCTAAATTGCAATAGGTGCCAAACTTGAGTTCCCTTAGCTAAATATGTTTAAATTGTTATAAATTTTAAATTGGAAATCCTTAAATAGTAATTAGACCATTATACTTTTGGGTGGACAAAAATGGACATGGCTAGGTGAAATTTTAAAGTTATGCATTAAGGGTATTTTAGTAATTTGGTAAATAAAGACAAAAATAACTAAAATAAAAGTGATCTTATACAATTTCATCCCCCTAGCCGAAATTTGCAAGGAGACATAGCTAGGGTTTTGGCCAACTTTCAAGCTCAATTGTAAGTCCGTTCTTGTCCTGTTTTTAATGATTTTTATATTTTTGAGATCGTGGTAACTTGATCTAGCTATTTCAAGGACTAATTTGAGAGAAAGTTAAAGCCTAAAATTTTACCCATGTTGAATATGCTTGTATTTTGATGTTTGATGGTAGAAAATGCATGTTTGTTGTTAGTTAAACACCATTTGTAACGTGATTTTCGGTAAAAATGTCAAATAGGGACTTATTTGTAAAGTGTTGTAAAATGTGTGGTCAAGTGTGAATAAATGAAAAATGTGGGCTGTTATGAGTAAGGTAATGGTTCGGCTAGGCTTGGGTTGTGAAGAAATTGAAAGAAATTCATTTTACGAGCCTAGGGACTAAATCGTAAAATGTTGAAATGTTAGGGGCAAAAATGTAATTTTTGCCATAATGTGATTTTGGACTGAATTGAATAGCTTGACGATTAAATAAGTTAAATGTGGTATTGTAGATCAAGAAAAATGAAGTTCGGGTGTAGATCGGGGGAAAAACAAAGTAATTGACGAATAGATCCTTTTCACCTTTTTTGTAACCGAGGTAAGTTCGTATGTTAAATAAGCATTATTATAATTGTATTTTAAATACTTTAATATTACATATTTTGTATGAACGACTCTATGGACACTTTCGTTGATAATTCAGCAATCGAGAAATCCTGATTGAACCTTAGGAATAGATTAGGATACAAGTGACATGTCACTAGGGTACCATGTTATGTGATCCAGGTGCTGGTCCTGTACGTCCTACCGGTGGCTGAGTATACCGGCATATGTTGTGGTTACTTGACAGCTTGTGTGATCAGCACTGTGTAGCTATGTCTTGACTGACAGCTTGTTTGAGCAGGCCCGTTCATGGCTCGAGAGCGAGCACATATATGCGTATTGAGAAAGAGGTAGCAATGGCTACATATGTGGCACTTTGGGTGCGAGATTTCCCAGGTATCCGATATTATTCCAAGTGGTTCAACGGGTATGTCCAAGATGAAGATAACTGTGAAATTATTACAAGATGGTACAGGTATGTACGTAACACTTGTGATGGTTAAACTCATGAAATGGGGAATTCTTGGTAAGATGTGATTTAGTGAATTATTGCCATGAGATTTATTGCGATTTACATTATCTTATATTATATTACTTGTATGGGAATGTAAGGTAAGACTTGCTTATTTCTTGTATACGAGCTTACTATGCTATATAGCTTACTCTGTTTTATTTTTCCATGTTTTATAGTGTTACCAAGCTAGCTCGGACTGGAGATCGTCGGAGATCGCTTCACACTATGAAATTGTCATTTTGGGTATCGATGATCTTAAACTGTAACACTCCTAACCCGCAACTGTCGCCGAAATAGGGTTAAGCAGTAGTACCAAACAAACCAGAACACTTACAATCATTTAACAACACAAAGTATATCATCATTCAAACATATCAAGATATATACACATAGTCCCTTAATGAGGTCTAAAAGACCTTAAACACGTGTTAGAAAGTGGTTAGGACTAAACCGAACACCTACAAAATTTTCTGAAAATCAAACATTTTTCAAAGCTACAGAGGTCACACGCCCATGTGGGTAGGCCGTGTTCACACGGCCTAGGACACACCCGTGTGTCTAAGCCGTGGCAAACCAGGGCATACATACTGACTTGTCCACACGGCCTGAGACACGCCCGTGTGTCTCACCCGTGTGCGAGTCTGACTTGCTTCAATTTGCAAACTCAAAAGACACGGTCGAGCCACATGCCCATGTGCTCAACCATTTGGGCTATTATAGGCCATTTGCAAGGCCAAATCGCCACCCACACTTGAGATTACCTATAAGCATCAAACCATATAAAATTATACCTCAAATGGCAACCAAAACATACCAATATATACACCAATTAATCATCATCCACACCATCTATTTACATACTCAATTTCAACTCAATTAAGTCCATCTAAAAATACCAATTTCACACCCCGAATCATATAAGTCAAGCATCATGTAATTCATACCACAACTTCATATTTAAACCACATTTTTCATCAACCAATTTAAGCATGAAACATACATATCCATTTTCACTAACTCATTCCATATTTATCATTCACATAACCGACACATATGAACCAACATCATTCAACTTCCAAGCCATATCACATGGCAAAGCTTTTATACTTCAAAACATGCTATATCTACTAGCCTATACATGTCATATTCATTATATATACATCTTTCAAAAAATACCAAAATAGATAGCCGATAGTGTGATTTAGTCGCTGACGATCCCCAGATCTGAGCTAGCTTTAAAGACACTGTAAAATAGAGAAACACTTCACACAGTAAGCTTTTAAAGCTTAGTAAGTTCGTAATATAATACATTTAACTCAATAAATCAATTACAATACACAATATAAACCATCACTTAGATTAATTCACAAGAATAGAATGCATAATCTCATCCATATCCAATACTCACATCACTATCCATTCATCTATTTCCAAATTCATCAACCACATAGGTTTTATACATACCTTTGCCAACACTTATTTAATGACAAATTTTGCTACTCAATGTTTGATACCACATTTCGATCAATCTTCATTATTCCTTCGATTCAATTGCACACTTAGTGCCCATTTCATAGCCAAAGTTTAAATATCATCGCACACTTAGTGCCTTTACATTAAACAGAATTTATCTCGGTATCGCACACAAAGTGTCAATCAATAAAGCCTAGGCTTCCATTACTTCGTACACACAGTGCTATTCACCTTTGTCCCTATTCTAGTTACGCACACTTAGTGCCACATTTCTCAATTCCACATATAACATTTCTAATTCAATAATAACATATTCATTCATTTCATAGCACTTAGACATAATTTTAACAACTCGTATTATATCCGAACTTACCTCGGACGTCGAAGTAACAAAACGAGTCGATTAATCGAGCATTTTATCTTTGCCTCGATCTCGATCCAAATCCCTCTTTTCTTTATCTATACATATTCAAATTTAGTTCATTCAATCACCAAACCATTCAATTTAGTCCAAACACACATATTTAGGGCATTTACAAAATAGGCCTCACATTTTCACATTTTGACACTTAAGTCCCTATTTCATAAAATCACAAAATACAAACAATTTCATTGTACCCATGTTTAGCCGAATATTTCTCATGCTTATACAAGCCCACATATTTCATTTATTTCACATTTTAGTCCTCCAATTTATCATTTTCATAATTTAGTCGAAACTACTCAAATTCACCAAAAAATCAAAGATAAAATATGTTTATCTATCACATATCTTTCATATTTCATCATCAACTATCACAAAGCTCAAACATTCATCAATGGCACATTCCAAAATCTTCATCAATTTCTAAAATTAAAGCACGGGCTTAAGAGAACACGAAGCAACGATCACGAAAACATGGAAATTATCAAAAATCGAGTCAAAAACATACCTCAATCAAGCTAAAGCATAGCTGAATATCAAAAAGCTTTAAACCCCTCTTTTTCTTTCAATATTCGGTGGTGGATGATATATTATGACCATTAACTTATGCTTTATTTAATTTATTACACATTAAACCATGTTTTACTATTTTGCCCTTGATCATTAAACCATTTAATCATCAATTATATGCCTATATATGTCCATCCAATCTATTAATGGCTTAGTAACAACATAAGGACTTTCCATTTTAGATGCCATGCCAAATAAGTACTTTAACAATCAGCACACAGCTTTTGCACTTTATGCGATTAAATCCTTTTTTGCAAATTAAGCACACAATCGACAAAATTTTCACACAGAATTTTCACACATGCTCAATCACATACTGTAAACACGAAAAATAATATTAAAATATTTTTTTGACCATAGATTTGTGGTCTCAAAACCACTGTTCCGACTAGGGTCTAAATCGGGTTGTTACAACTCTCCCCCTTAGGGATTTTCGTCCCCAAAAATCTTACCAGTGTATAAGTTTGGATATTGCTCTCTCATAACATCTTCAGGCTCCCACGTAGCCTCTTCAACTCCGTGTTTGTGCCACAACACTTTCATTAAAGAAATTTTCTTGTTTCTCAACTCTTTAATCTCTCGTGCCAAAATTTGGATTGGTTCTTCACTATACGATAAATCTGACTGAATCTCGACCTCAGTAGGAGCAATCACATGAGATGGATCATATCTGTATTGTCGAAGCATCGATACGTGAAACAAATTATGAATCTTTTCTAACTAAGGTGGCAACAACAATTTATAAGCAACCAGCCCAATTCGTTCAATAATCTCATACGGCCCGATGAACCTCAAACTCAACTTTCCTTTTCTGCCAAAAAATGAAGTATTTTCTTCCACGGAGACACTTTCAAAAACACTTTATCACTGATCTCAAATTCAATATCTTTCCGTTTCAAATCTACATAGGACTTCTGACGATCTGAAGCCGCTTTCAAACTATCACGAATCACTTTTACTTTCTGCTCGGTCTCTTTGATTAAATCAACCCCGTGAATCTTATTCTCGCTAAGATCAGTCCATGATGGACCTCGAAACTAACTATTATTTCGACAAAGGCAAGCGCACCTATCAAACAGTAGTATAGCTGTGGTGAGTCCGGAATATCGTATCCTCAAGGACCAAGAGTACTAGTATTAACTATCTTTTTATATCAAGCCGAATAATTAAGGGGATTTATTTTTAATCTAAAATCTACTAACTAATTTAACTAACTATGAACGCAACAGAGAGAGTAAATTGGGAAAATACTTTTGGACAACTTATATGAGATAGACAATACCTAAGGAAGAATCCACCTAGACTTCACTTATTACTTTTAATTCATGCGATGTATTCACTTGGCTTAATCCGTAGAAATCCCTAAATTATATTAATACCTCTCTCGAGGATACTAACAACTGACTCTAGGTTGATTAATTGAAATCTCTTTCTAATCAAAACCCCTATTGTGGCATTAACTCGATCTATGGATTCCCTTATTAGGTTTGACCCTAATCCGGCAGATTTTCGTCGCCCTATCTCTAGTGTTGCGATCAACTCCGCTTAATTGTGTTGATCTACTCTTAAACAGGGACTTTTGCTCCACTGAATAAGCACATTCGAACTTGAATCAATAACCTGAATTATCAAAACAAGAATAAGAACTCACAATTAAGAATATGCACAAGTATTTATCTCATAAATCAAATAATAAGATTCATCTAGGTTTCATCCCCTTAGGTATCTAAGGGATTTAGTTCATAATAAAAGAGGGAAACATCATGGAATAAGAAAAACTACAAAACATAAGAAAACCCAAAAACTTCTAAAGAACTTGATGGGAGATCCTCCGTCTTGATGGAGATCCTTTCTCCTAAGTTGTTCCCGACGGCTGTCTTGGAGTATTTTCTCCTTCTACCTGGCGTCTATTTGGTGTCCTGTCGAGCTCTCTGTTAAGTTACCCCCTAGGGTGTTTATATAGGCTTCGAGATGCCTTTCTTGGCCTACAAGTATCCTATTCCGAATGAAACTCATCTTGATTTCGGCAGGGACATGCCCGTGGTGGACTCCCTTAGCCGTGGTCGATCCTGCTCACCACACACGGCCGTGTGATTTGCCCGTGGTCGATAGTCCAGGCCGTGTCTCGGTTGTTGTTCAAAATACACGACTGTGGATGATAGCCCAGGCCGTGTGAGTCTTTAATGTAGGCCCATTTTGTTCCTTTTTGGCCCGTTTCTCGTTCCTTTCGACTTCCTAAGCCCTCCTAAGTATAAAACATGAAATTAAGAGATTAGGAGCATCGAGTTTATCAAATCTAATGAATATTCATCCAAAATCAAGCCAAGCATGGGGATAAAATATGTGTAAATTATGGTTTATCAAATACCCCCACACTTAAGCTTTTGCTTGTCCTCAAGCAAAATTCTCAACTCACAATTAGAATTAACTTTCCTCAATTCATAATTCTCATCAATAATGTTTCATCATAATTCATAGATAATTCATACATGGATAATTTAACTAAAAGAGTCCTAAAGATTTAAACAATCTAAGTCATAAATTTTTGTAGCCCGAAAACATAGGTGCTTCCCCTTCATCTAAATAATTTCCTTTGATCCAAAATCGACAAGAATTGACATCCTCACTAAAGATTCACTCAAATCACTCAAAGTGTTTAAGGTTCAAATTAAGCACTCAAAAAGTCAAACATGAAAAGTTAATCCTGTAACATCCTGATTTAGACCCTAGTCAGAATGGTGGTTTGAGACCACAAATTCTAGGTAGTATAAATATTTTAATGATATTTTGGTGTGAATATTATGTGACTTAGTCTGTATGAAAATTTTGTGTGATAATTTGATTGTTTGTGTGTCAAATTTGCGAAAAGGACTGAATTGTATAAGGTGTAACAGCTGTGTGCTAATTTTTAAGTACCTATCTGTTGATGGCTTTTTAAGGTGGAGGCCTTATGAGGTAATTAGTCCATTTTCAAGTTAGTGGATGCTGGATGGACAAAAATACCAATGGATAGTGGAAATGGATTAATAAAAAAAGGGGTAATAAGGTAATTGATGTAATTATTATAATAAAACAAATGAAAGAAAAGATGAATGTTATCATCTTTGTAAGTGCCGAATTTTGAAGGAAAGAAAGGAAAGAAAACAAAGCTAGGTTTCAGCTAGCTTTTGATGCAAATTAAGGTATGAGTTAGTTTCAGTTTTTGATAATTTCTACGTTTTTGTAATCGTTGCTTCGTGCTCTAGCTAACCCATGTTGTAATTTTGTGAATTGATGAAATTTTTGTGATAAGTATTTGATGAACATTTGAGCTATGTGCTAGTTGATAGTAAATATGAAAACTTGGTGTTGAATTAAGATAGTTTGTATTGAGATTTTTGGTGAAATTGAGTATTTTGGACTTAATTGAGAAAATGAGAAATTGAAGGGTTAAATTATGAAATAAATGAAATGTATGAGCTTGTATTAGGATAGGAAGAATTCGGCTAGCATATGTGTTTTGAAATTTTGTGAATTTGATGATTTCGTGAAATAAGGACTAAAGTGTCAAAATGTGAAAATGTGAGGGCTATTTTGTAAAATGCCCTAAATGTGTGTGTGTAGACTAAATTTAATGAGTTAGTGATTGAATGGATTGAAATTTAATGTGTATAGACCAAGAGAGAAGAATTTTGGATCGAGATCGAGGCAAAGAGAAAGTGCTCGATTAATCGACCGTATCGATAGTTCAACGTTCGAGGTAAGTTCAGACATAATACCCGTATTTAACTACGTTTAATGCTATGAAATAAGTAGTGTGATATTATTACAAAATGGATGCTATGTGATAGATTGAGTTAAATGGCACTAAGTGTGCGTATTCAAAAACATGATCAGGATAAACAGCACTGTGTGTGTGGAATAGTATAAGCTTCAGCTTTATGGTTGGCACTGTGTGGACGATGCCAATTTAAGATCGGTTTGAGATGGATGTACTAAGTGTACGATGCTAAATAAGCTTCGACTAACTATTTAGGCACTAAGTGTGCGAATGAATCGAGGAAGAAACGAATGTGGATCGAAATGAATCGTTATTTTTGATAGCAAAAGTATTTGACAACTAAGTGTTGGCTAAGGTACGCTCGGTATCTATGTGGTTGGTGAAGCTATGAATATGGTTGTGAATGAGTTAATTGAACATATTGGTTGTGGATGGTATTATTTGTGATAGTAAAATTAATCTATGTGATGACATGTTGATATTATGTATTATGTTATGAACTTACTAAGCTTTATAAAACATACTGTGTGATTTGTTTCTCTGCTTTGCAGTGTCAGTAAAGCTTGCTCGGATTAGGGGATCGTCAGCATCTCAGTCACACTATCGACTATCTATTTTGGGTATTTTGGAAAGATGTACATAGTTAAAATATGGCATGTATAGGCTGGTCATTTGAATCATGTTTGATAGTTTGTAAGTAGCCATGAGATGTGGCTAGATATGTGCTAGTTTAGCTAGAATGAACTTGATATATGTGAAGCATCTTTTAGTATGGTTTGTGGGTTAAGGAGTTGACTTATGAATGGTAACTTTGTGTTGGTAAAATGCTAGTATGAGTTAATGAAATTGGGAAGGAATGATGTTTGATATTGAATGTTTTATGCTTGTGATGAGATAAGTTTTGGTATTGAATTTGTTATGGTTGGAATGGGAATTGAATGCATAAATTGAATGGTCATTTTGGTAAGTTTTTGGTTGCCTCATGTGCATGATATGTTTTGGTATCTGTTGCTTGTAGGTTTGACCCTAAGTGGGTGGCATTTTGGCCTTGTAAATGGCCTATAATGTCACACGGTTGAGGCACTGCAGGCGTGCCTAAGGCGTGGTTAAATTGGCGAGAATGTAGCCTAGTATTACACGGCTATGGCACACGGGCGTGCCTAGTGACCATGTTAAAATAGTCAGTATATAGACACGAACGGGCACACGGGCGTGCCTAGTGACCGTGTTGAAATAGACAGTATATAGACACGAATGGGCACACGGGTGTGCCTAGTGACCATGTTGAAATAGACAGTATATAGACACGGATGGACACACGGGGGTGTCTAGTAGCCGTGGAGGGCACACGGCCTCCTCCCACGGGCGTGTCTCCCCTGTATCTTAGAAAAGTTTTAAATTTTGGAGAAATTCTGTATGTGTTTCAATTTAGTCCCGACCCCTCTATAGCATGTGAATTAGGTCTCGTAGACCTCGATAAGGGACACCATGATTGTAATTGAATGAGATTGAAGATGATTGACTTTGTGTCGTAAATTCTAGATGTTAAATGTTTTGATTGATCGGTAATACCTCTTAACCTTGTTCAGGTGACGGTTCCGGGTTAGGGGTGTTACAAATCCCATAGGCTTGCCTGAAAATCAAATCTCCACCACTGTAAAATGAGATGATACACAAATCAAAAGGTCTTTTAAAGGGTTGTAATGGGGCTTGGGTTAAAGGTGTGGACAAAGGCTGAATTAGAGGGTTAGTATCGAGATTGAATTGATAAATTACCTAACTAGAAAAATAACTAAAACTTAAATAATTACATCAATTAAGAATTTATCACTAATAACACGAGCTTCTTCTCAAAATGTAATATTAGCGCTTAAGCTCAAATAACATAGAACTAATAATGAATATACTTTGTTTTTTTTAAGAATAAGCAAAAACAATAATAATAAGATAGGATTTGACAACTAAAATAAAGAAAATAGTTAAGCAACCAATCAAATCAAATCTCGATATAAGGGTAGTCAAGAGAGATGGTGATAACAAATACAAAGTGGGTTTTGGGTTAATATCAATGGGTGAGTCAAGAAATGGTTGATTAGGTTTCAAAGGGGTCACTAGGGGTTAATTAAGCGGGTAAGCTTTTTAGTGGAATAAGTGGGTAAAACCTAGGTGCCTTTATCATCTCAGTATATCAAATCAGAGGTGTGGTCTCGACATGTATGATCGAAGCAAGTTCTAGAATAACAAATCAACGTTGACACACTCATAATTAATAAAGTGAGCAAGAAAATAATATGCTCTAAAAGGCTCAAAATCTCACAAAAATTATGGTTTTTGATGTCAACCTTGCAAATTTCAAACTTCAAAGTAATATTCAAATTTAGGAAAACAACCTAGAAATTTTTAATTACGAAAAATAGACTTATCATGCTTGATTCTCTAATATCTTAAAGTTTAAGTCATCAATGCACAATTAACTATGACTTAATCTTAAACATATCAGTGAAAATCATAAATCAAAAGAAATTTCATTCTAACAGTAATTTGATAAAATTCACCCCCCACTTAAGATGTACATTGTCCTCAATGTACAAAAATAGATATTCACAATATAGTAAGAAAATCATAAGGTAGGGAGAGAAGTGAAACTTCCTGAAGTTTGGATGGAGTAAAAGAAAAGAAACGAGGGAAATTCAGGCCGAGTTGGAGGAGGATGCGCCGGTAGTGGTGGATAATAGGGTCGTGGTGTGGTGATTCCCTAGCAGCCTTTAGGACCTAAATAAACGAAAGTAAAATATAATAATATAGATTTAGCATAAGAGAGATAAAGAGAAGGAAAATAAAGGAGAAGAGAAAAGAAATAGGTAAAATAAATGGACTCAAATGTCCTTGGCTTGTCGAGTAAATGAAGCAGCCGGCATGAACTTATGTGGATCGGTCTCGCAGGGGGAGACTGTGCTAGGGTCCTTTCGCTTCTTCGACATGGGGATGGTGGTGAGGATGGTGACAGAAAAAGAATGAGGGGAAGGGGAAAGGAAAAATAAAGGGAGAAGATAGTGGGAAAAGAGAGGGGTGTGGTGGCTGGGGTTTTAAAAGAAGAAAAAATTGGAGAGGAAGTGAGAAGAGAGGGGTTTTAAATAGAAATCAGTGATTTGGTAACTCCCCACGCCCGTGTGCCAAGGGCGTGTCCGGTCGCACGGCCGTATCGCACGGCCGTGTGGTGGCTTGTTCGTTTCTCCCACGCTTGTATAAAGGCTTCCACACCCGTGTATTTTTCTCAGTGTCAGCCACGGCCTCAAAGCACGGGCGTGTCTCATACCCGTGTGACTTTTTCAGTGTCGACCATGGTCGTATCGCACAGCCGTGGCATTTTATCGTCGTCTATGATTTGGGGATTTTTTCGTCCTTGATTCGTACGATCTCTGCCACGCCAGTTTACAAATCCGTGATGTCCACACGGCCACGGCCACGCCCGTGTGTAAGGCCGTGTGGAACGGAAACCTACGCTTTATTTAACTTGGTTAGTCTTTAGTTAGGTGCTAAAAATCAAAGATACGAAAATTAAAGGGGTTAGTGCTCGGGTTACCTCCTGAGAAGTGCTCGTTTAAATTCTTAAGCTAGACTTACCTCTCATTCGCGTATTCATGGTGGTTTGAGGGGTTGAAACTCCTCTCCCCTGCTATCAGTCCTATGATTCTTATATAGTTTGAGTCGAGTGGCATTTACCTTAAAAGTGCCGAATGTGGGATTCGTTACCTCGACTGTTCCGTATGGGAAGACATTGAGTACCGTGAGAGGAGTCGCTCCGTTTGCTTTAAGCTCTGAGGTGCTAATTCGAGGATCAGTTGCATCTAACAGTACCTGGTCTCCAATTTTGAAGTGATTTGTTGTTCCTATAGGCTCGTCTGGGGGTTCTCTCGGTTTTGCTTCGTGTGTTCTTAATTTCTCCTTGAAATGTGTCTTCCACTCGTCTAGTTCATCGGTCTGAAGCCTTCGTTCCTCATGAATTATTTCTTTATTGGCCCGAGGCCTAGGATCTGGCTCAGTTGTGTAGTTTCGTGATGTTTCCTATAAAGAAGGTTGAACCAAATGGTTATTAATGGAATTTATGTTTTCACCTTGATTACTCGATGTGCTAGCCGAGTCAAGAGCCTGAAGAGTGACCGTTTCATCACCTACACAAAGTGTGAGTTCACCCGGATCTTTTAATTTTCATGGTAGTTTATTTTGAAAAATTGCTGAGCACACTGCGTTTAGCTCCACATGCGACGCCTCGTTTAATCTCCGTTTGTTTGTCAAAAGCTCTTTTAAAAATTTCCTTGAATCTGGCATCTGCGAAAGAGCTTCAAGGAACGGTAAGTTAATATGTAATTTCTTTAGAAGTGTAAGAAACTTACCGAATTGTTCATCTGTGTTGTCTTTCTTCATTGCATTGGGGTATGGCACTCAAGGTTGGTACTCTGTAATTACCGGTTTTGGTTTATCATGGTTTACCTCAACCTTACCTCCCTCTTGCCTCAATTTTGATTCATCTAACCCTTTATTATCGTGAGCAGAAACGACATGATGTTGCTCCTTTGGGTTAGTTTCAGTGTTGCTTGGCAAGCTGCCTTGTGGTCATTCAGATATGATCTTAGCAAGTTGTCCTAATTGGTTCTTGATCCCTTGAATCGATGCTTGTTGATTTTTAAGTGCTATTTCGGTGTTTTGGAAACGTGTCTCTGACATCGCGATGAACTTCGTTAGCATCTCTTCAAGGTTTGGCTTTTTCTCCTGTGGGTAGGGTTGCTGTTGGAAGCCTGGAGAGGGTTGTTGTCTCTGATTTCCTTGACCACCCCATGAGAAGTTTGGGTGGTTCCTCCAACTTGGATTATAATTGTTACTATATAGGTTATTTTGAGATCTAAAATTATTACCTATATAGTTCATCTGCTCGCTTTCTATGCCAGGGTTGTAGGGTGGGTATTCTGTATTGTTCGTCCCTCTTCCATTTGTATCGCACTGCATCACTGGATGTACCTGCGAAGAAACATACAAACCATCAATTTTCTTATTAAGGAGTTCTACCTGGTTTGATAGCATGGTCACTGCGTCGAGGTTGAAAACACTAGCGGCTTTTGTTGGCCTTGTCCTTGTAACTTGCCGCTGATAGTTATTCAGTGACATCTCCTCTATAAACTCATAAGCCGCTTCAAGAGTCTTGTTATTTAGGGTTGCACCGGTGGCTGAATCAATCAACTGCCTAGTTGAGGGGTTCAAACCGTTGTAAAAGGTTTGAACTTGTAACCATAGAGGTAACCCATGGTGTGGGCACCTTCTCAACAAATCCTTGCATCTCTCCCATGCGTCGTAAAGCGTCTCTAAATCCATCTGCACAAAAGAAGAGATATCATTCCTTAACTTGGCCGTTTTAGCCGGCGGAAAATATTTTAATAAAAAATTTTTGGTCATTTGATCCCATGTAGTGATTGATCCTCGTGGTAACGAGTTCAACCACTGTTTAGATTTGTTCCTTAACGAAAATGGGAAACAACCGAAGACGAATGGCATCATCAGAAACGCCATTGATTTTGAAAGTGTCGCAAAACTCAAGAAAATTTGCTAAGTGATTGTTTGGATCCTCATCCTGCAAACCATCAAACTGAACAAATTGTTGAATCATTTGTATAGTGTTAGGTTTCAGTTCAAAATTATTTGCAGCAACAGCAGGTCTAACAATACTTGATTCAGTTCCTGTTAAAGTAGGTTTAGCATAATCATACATAGTACAAGGAGCAGGGTTTTGATTCACCGAATTTGCGGCAACTACAGGAGGTAGCGGATTATTGTCAGCCATCTCTTTGGTAGTGTTGGTGTCGTTCGCTTGCTCTTCTTGTATGTACTGTAGGCTTCGCCTAATTTCTCTTCGGTTTCTGCGAACGGTACCTTCAATATCACTGTGAAAGAGTAATGGTCCTGACGGGTTCCTTCTAGTCATAAACTAGACTTACCTGCCAGAAGAAAATAAAAGAAAAATTAGCAAAGTTAAAATAAAATAAATTAAAATAAATTGAAAATAAATAAAATGGCTAAAGTAATAAAAAATTAGTTTTCCTAATATCTTAGTCCCTGGCAAGGGTGCCAAAAACTTGATGGACCTCGAAACTAACTATTATTTCGACAAAGGCAAGCGCACCTATCGCATCGAGTAAAGAGTATAGGCGTATGAGTCCGTAATATCGTATCCTCAAGGACCAAGAGTACTAGTATTAACTATCTTTTTATTATGTAGCCTAAAAATTAAGGGGATTTATTTTTAATCTAAAATCTACTAACTAACTTAACTAACTATGAACGCGACAGAGAGAGTAAATTGGGAAAATACTTTTGGACAACTTATATGAGATAGACAATACCTAAGGAAGAATCCACCTAGACTTCACTTATTACTTTTGATTCATGCGATGTATTCACTTGGCTTAATCTGTAGAAATCCCTAAATTATATTAATACCCCTCTCGAGGCTACTAACAACTGACTCTAGGTTGATTAATTGAAATCTCTTTCTAATTAAAACCCCTATTGTCGCACTAACTCGATCTATGGATTCCTTTATTAGGTTTGACCCTAATCCGGTAGATTTTTGTTGCCCTATCTCTAGGGTTGCGATCAACTCCGCTTAATTGTGTTGATCTAATCTTAAACAGGGACTTTTGCTCCACTGAGTAAGCACATTCAAACTTGAATCAATAACCTGAATTATCAAAACAAGAATAAGAACTCACAATTAAGAATAAGCACAAGTATTTAGCTCATAAATCAAATAATAATAAGATTCATCTAGGTTTCATCCCCTTAGGTATCTAAGGGATTTAGTTCACAATAAAAGAGGGAAACATCATGGAATAAGGAAAACTACAAAACATAAAAAAACCCAAAAACTTCTAAAGAACTTGATGGGAGATCCTCCGTCTTGATGGAGATCCTTTCTCCTAAGCTATTCCTGACGGCTGTCTTGGAGTATTTTCCCCTTCTACTCGGCGTCTATTCGACGTCCTGTCGAGCTCTCTGTTAAGTTGCCCCCTAGGGTGTTTATCTAGGCTTTGAGATGCCTTTCTTGGCCCACAAGTATCCTATTCCAAATGAAACTCATCTTGATTTCGGCAGGGACACGCCCGTGTGACATGCCCGTGGTGGACTCCCTTAGCCGTGGTCGATCCTGCTCGCCACACACGGCCGTGTGATCTGCCCGTGGTCGATAGTCCAGGCCGTGTCTCAGTTGTTGCTTGAAACACACGGTCGTGGATGATAGCCCAGGCCGTGTCAATCTCTAATGTAGGCCCATTTTGTCCCTTTTTGTCCCGTTTCTCGTTCCTTTCGACTTCCTAAGCCCTCCTAAGTATAAAACATGAAATTAAGAGATTAGGAGCATCAAATTTATCAAATCTAATGAATATTCATCCAAAATCAAGCCAAGCATGGGGTTAAAATATGTGTAAATTATGGTTTATCAGTCCAGTACAATAGAGTTCGGCATTTTCGACCGTAAAGAGCCTCATATGGTGCCATTTTGATGCTAGATTGAAAACTGTTATTCTACGCAAATTCAATCAACGACAAATGTTTTTCCCACGTACATTCAAACTCAAGGATGCAACATCTCAACATATCCTCAAGAATCTGAATAATCTGCTCGGATTGACCATCCGTTTGTGGATAAAATGCAGTACTGAAATGCAGCTTTGTACCTAGAGCATCTTGTAATTTCTTCCAAAATCGTGAGGTAAATCTCGAATCTCTTTCAGATACAATAGATAGTGGCACCCCGTGCAATTTCACAATCTTAGAAATATACAATTCAGCTAATTTATCAAGTGAATAATCTGTTCTCACCTGAACAAAATGAGCTGATTTCGTCAATCTGTCAACTATCACCCATATTGCATATTTCTTTCTCAGAGATAAAGGTAGTCCCGACACAAAGTCTATCGTGATTCTCTCCCATTTCCACTCAGGAATCATAACCGGTTGTAACAAACCGGATGGAACTTGATGTTCAGCTTTAACTTGCTGACATATTATTCGAAACAAACTCTGAGATATCCCGTTTCATACCATGACACCAATAAAACTGTTTCAGATCATTATACATTTTTGTACTTCCCGGATGAACAGCCAAACGACTATTGTGAGCTTCGTTCAAAATCAACTGAATCTATTTTGAATTTCTCGAAACACAAATCTGATCTCGGAATCTTAAACAACCATTATCATCAACTCAAAATTCTGAATCAGAATTCAAACCACACTGAGTTCGTTTTGCCATCATCTCATTATCACTTTTCTGGGCATAAAAAATCTGACGTATAAACATCGGCCTCACTTTCAACTCAGCCAAAACCGTACCATCATTACATAGATCTATTTGAGTACTCATTGCTCGCAAAGCAAATAAAGACTTTCGGCTCAAATCGTCAGCAACAACATTAGCTTTTCCCGGATGATAATCAATTACTGATTCATAATCTTTTAGTAATTCTAACCATCTCCGCTGTCTCAAATTTAATTCTTTCTGAGCCATCAGATATTTCAAACTCTTGTGATCAGTATAAATGTGACATTTCTCACCAAATAGGTAATGATGCCAAATCTTCAATGCAAATACAATCGCAGCTAATTCAAGATCGTGCGTCGGGTAGTTCTTTTCATGCGGCTTTAACTGTCTCGAAGCATAAGCTATAACTTTTCCCTCTTGCATCAGCACACAGCCCAAACCATTCAACGATGCATCACCTGTAAACTATAAATTCTTTACCCGATTCAGTTGGACTAACACTGGTGCCTCTGTCAACAATGCTTTCAACTGTTCAAAACTCTGCTGGCACTTTTCTGACCACTCGAATTTAACATCTTTCTGTAACAATTTCGTCAACGGAGTTGTAATCATCGAAAAGCCTTTCACATACCGCCTATAATATCCCGCTAGTCCCAGAAAACTACGGACTTCAGACACACTTCTCGAAGGCTTCCACTCTAAAGTTGCTGAAATCTTGTTCGAATCAACTCGTATTCCCGCAGCTGATACAATATGTCCTAGAAAACCCACCTCACGCAACCAAAACTCACATTTGCTAAACTTTGCATACAATTTCTTTTCACGCAGAGTTTGTAACACGATTCTAAAATGCTCGACATGTTGCGTCTCATCACAAGAATAAATTAGAATGTCATCAATAAACACCACAACAAATCGATCCAAATACGATCTGAATATTCGATTCATCAAATCCATAAACACTGCGGGAGCATTCATTAGTCCAAAAGGCATAACTAAGAATTCATAATGTCCGTACCTCGTTCTAAAAGTAGTTTTCGGCACATCAATTTTTTAACTCGTAGCTGATAATAGCTCGATCTCAAATCTATCTTAAAAAAAACATTGTAGCTCCTTTCAGCTGATCAAACAAATCATCGATTTGCAGTAGAGGATATTTATTCTTTATCGTCACTTTGTTCAACTGTCGGTAATCAATAGACATCCTCATAGTTCCATCTTTCTTTTCCACAAACAACATAGGAGCACCCCAGGGCGAGAAACTCGGTCGTGCAAACCCTCTATCTGTCAACTCTTGCAACTGAGACTTCAACTATTTCAATTCAGTCGGAGCCATTCTATACGGAGCTATTGAGATATGAGTCGTTCTCAGCACTAAGTCAATACCAAACTCGACTTCTCGTATCAGTGGTAATCCTGGTAGTTCTTCAGGAAATACATCTGGGAACTCACAAACAACTAGCATAGATTCAACTTTCTTTTCAGTCACTTTTGTATCTATCACATATGGAAGATAGGCTTCGCAACCCTTTTTCACATAATTCAAAGCTTTCATCAAAGATACAACAGCCGGTAACCCATTAAAATCACTAGATTTAATTCGAACTATCTCACCATTCTGACTTCTCAAATCAATACTCTTTTGTTTACAATTCACAATAGCATTATGCAAAGTGAGCCAATCCATACCCAGAATTATATCAAATTCATCGAACGGTAGCAGCATCAAATTAGCCGGAAAACAAATATCTCGAAACATCAACGGATAGTTCTTACATACTTTATCAACCAGAACACACTTGCCTAAGGGGTTCGATACTCTAATTACAAATTCAGTAGACTCAACAGGCAGAGTCTTACTAGATACTAGATTCACACACACATATGAATGAGTAGATCCTAGGTCTATCAATGCAATTACATCGGTATCAAATAGAGTAAAAGTACCAGTTATGACGTCTGGAGATGACTCTTCTTCACGAGTGCGAGTAGCATAGGCTCGGGCAGGTGCTCTCACCTCAGATCTCACAGCTATATCGGTAGTCCCTCTCTGACTTCTACTCACATTTTTGGTGTTTCTGGATGGTCTACCCCTAGCCGTCGTATTACTCGGTCTCACACTCTGAACATTATCTTTCTCAACTAACTCTGGGCAATCTCAAATGAAGTGATATCGTGATCCACATTTATAGCAAACTCTATTATTATACTTGCCCCAGCATTCTCCAACATGTCGTCTCCCACACTGTCTACACTCAAGCTTGTTGCTTTTGACACTTCCAACACTTGATTCAATCAGAATTTGAGTTCTTGGACCAACACTTTGCCTCACACGATCTCTACTCGAATGTCCAAATGAAACATTTGAACGATTGCTTGCATCTTTGAATCTCTTTGATGGAGGTTGATACGACTTGCTCATCAATCTTTTTATTTCATCTCTAGCTTTGGATTCTGCTTTCTTCTTTTCTTTGCTCAGTTCTTCAGCTTTGTAGGCTCTTTCAACTAACACTACAAATTCATTAAAATCAAGCATTCCAACCAACAATTTAATGTCTTCATTTAGCCCTTCAATGAAACGTTTACACATAGTAGCTTCGATCGAAACACATTTTCGTGCATACTGACTTAATCTCACAAACTCCCGTTCATATTCAGTAACTGACATACGACCCTATTTTAGCTCAAGGAATTCTTTACTTTTCTGATCTATGAATCGTTGATTGATATACTTCTTTCGAAATTCAACTTGAAAGAAATCCCAAGTGATTCTCTCTCTCGGAACCACGGATATCAACGTTTTCCACCAATTATATGTCGTATCTCTCAACAATGAAATAACACATTTCAAGCATTCATCAGAAGTCAATGACATCTCATCAAACACTCGAATTGTATTCTCGAGCCAAAACTCATCTCGTTCAGCATCATCATCAACCGTAGCTCTAAACTCTTCGGCCCGTACTTTAAGATTTTATCCACAGGAGGCTTACTCAATCGGATCGGATCTGAAACTTGTGGCACTATAGGTACTTGCGGGGGTGGAGGTTGTTGAGCAGCCGAATTTGTTCGAACGAACTCCGAAAACCACCCACTCATCATTCGAAAGAAGGCTTGCTTAGCCTCTCCCTCTTGGCTACTAGCAATCGGCCTAGATTGAGCCGGCGTTGTCCCTTGAGCGGGAGCAGGCACATTGCTCTCAACATCATTAGCAACTACTCGATCGGGATCCATTTACTATACGAAAACACATTTTTAACTGTCAAGTTTCATCACACTATCGCAATTATATATATTTCATGTATAGCTAGACCCACACACGCTACATTAGT
The DNA here is from genome assembly GCA_025698515.1 of Gossypium sturtianum. NCBI lineage: Eukaryota > Viridiplantae > Streptophyta > Magnoliopsida > Malvales > Malvaceae > Gossypium > Gossypium sturtianum. Next base: position 85,576,333 of record CM046944.1, read on the forward strand.
CCTAGAATCGACTAAACCGTAGCTCTGATACCAATAAAATGTAACACCCCTAATCTGCAACCGTCGCTGTAATAGGGTTAAGGAGTATTACCGTTCAAACCGGAACACTTACAATCATTTAATAACACAAAGTATATCATCATTCAAACATATCAAGATATATGCATATAGTCCATTAATGAGGCCTTTAAGACCTTAAACACCTGTTAGAAAGGGGTTGGGACTAAACCGAACACCAACAAAATTTTCTTAAAATCAAACAGTTTTCAAAGCTACAGAGGTCACACGCTTGTGTGGGTAGGCCGTGTGCTTCATACGACCTCGGACACGCCCATCTGTCTAAGCCGTGGCAAAATAGGGCATAGATACTGACTTGTCCAAATGGCCTGAGACACGCCCGTGTGTCTAACCCGTGGTTGACACTGACTTGCACCACACGGCCAGTCGCACGCCCGTGTGTCTAACCGTGTGCGAGTCTGACTTGCTTCAATTTGCAAACTTGAAACACACGGTCGAGCCACAGGCCCGTGTGCTCAACCGTGTGGGCAATTATAGGCCGTTTGCAAGGCCAAATTGCCACCCACACTTGAGATTACCTATAAGCATCAAACCATATACATTTATAACTCAAATGGCAACCAAAACATACCAATATATACACCAATTAATCATCATCCACACCATCTATTTAAATACTCAATTTCAACTCAATTAAGTCCATCTAAAAATACCAATTTCACACCCCAAATCATATAAGTCAAGCATCATGTAATTCATACTACAACTTCATATTTAAACCACATTTTTCATCAACCAATTTAAGCATGAAACATACATATCCATTTTCACTAACTCATTCCATATTTATCATTCACATAACCCACACATATGAACCAACATCATTCAACTTCCAAGCCATATCACATGGAAAAGCTTGTATACTTCAAAACATGCTATATCTACTAGCCTATACATGTCATATTCATTGTATATACATCTTTCCAAAAATACCAAAATAGATAGCCGATAGTGTGATTTAGTCGCTGACGATCCCCAGATCCGAGCTAGCTTTAAAGACACTGTAAAACAGAGAAACACTTCACACAGTAAGATTTTAAAGCTTAGTAAGTTCGTAATATAATACATTTAACTCAATAATTCAATTACAATACACAATATAAACCATCACTTAGATTAATTCATAAGAATAGAATGCATAATCTCATCTATATCCAATACTTACATCACTATCCATTCATCTATTTCCAAATTCATCAATCACATAGGTTCCATACATACCTTTGCCAACACTTAGTTAATTTTAAAATTTGCTACTCAATGTTTGATACCACATTTCGATCAATCTTCATTATTCATTCGATTCAATCACACACTTAGTGCCCATTTCATAGTCGAAGCTTAAATATCATTGTACACTTAGTGCCTTTACATTAAACCGAATTTATCTCGATATCGCACACATAGTGCCAATCAATAAAGCCGAGGCTTCCATTACTTCGCAAACACAGTGCTACTCACCTTTGTCCCGATTCTAATTACGCACACTTAGTGCCACATTTCTCAATTCAACATATAACATTTCTAATTCAATAATCACATATTCAATCATTTCATAGCACATAGACATAAATTTAACAACTTGTATTATATCCGAACTTACCTCAGACGTCGAAGTAACAAAACGAGTCGATTAATCGAGCACTTTATCTTTGCCTCGATCTCGATCCAAAACCCTCTTTTCTTGATCTATGCATATTCAAATTTAGTTCATTCAATCACCAAATCATTCAATTTAGTCCAAACAAACATATTTAGGGCATTTTACAAAATAGGCCTCACATTTTCACATTTCGACACTTAAGTCCCTATTTCATAAAATCACAAAATACACACAATTTCATTGTACCCATGTTTAGCTGAATATTTCTCATGCTTATACAATCCCACATATTTCATTTATTTCACATTTTAGTCCTCCAGTTTCTCATTTTCATAATTTAGTCCAAATTACTCAAATCCACCAAAAATTCAAAGACAAGATATGTTTATCTATCACATATCTTTCATATTTCATCATCAACTATCACAAAGCTCAAACATTCATCAATGGCACATTCCAAAATCTTCATCAATTTCTAAAATTAATGCATGGGCTTAAGAGAACACGAAGCAACGATCACGAAAACATAGAAATTATCAAAAACTTAGTAAAAAACATACCTCAATCAAGCTAAACCATAGCTGAATATCACAAAGCTTTAAAACCCTCTTTTTCTTTCAATATTCGGGGGTGGATGATATATTATGGCCATTAACTTATGTTTTATTTAATTTATTACACATTAAACCATGTTTTACTATTTTTCCCTTGATCATTAAACCATTTAATCATCAATTATATGCCTATATATGTCCATCCAATCTATTAATGGCTTAATAACAACATAAGGACTTTCCATTTTAGAAGCCATGCCAAATAAGTACTTTAACAATCAGCACACAGCTTTTGCATTCTATGCGATTAAATCCTTTTTGCCAATTAAGCACAGAATCGATAAAATTTTCACACAGAAATTTCACACATGCTCAATCACATACTGTAAACACGAAAAATAATATTAAAATATTTTTCTAACCTTAGATTTGTGGTCTCGAAACCACTGTTTCGACTAGGGTCTAAACCGGGATGTTGCATAAACATTTTGAGTATATGGCATGTATAGGGATTTGGTCATTTTGTTATATGTGTCATCATAATTTTGGCCAAATGTATTGGCTTGTAATTGTCAAAGGCTTGATTTGGTATTTGGCCATGTAAATTGGCTTATTTTGGTTAAATTGATTGTAAGCTTATATATATATATATGCATGTATGTGCCAATACCCCTTTGGTGATGTGGTTTACATTGATTTGCTAAATGTTGATTGTGGCTTAATGACTTATTGTGAAATGGATGAGTTTGGTTCATTGGTATGCTGGATTATCTTGATAAGTTAATGCAAGTTAAAAGTAGTCTTAGTGGTGTTTTTGAATGTGACATTGGTATGTTTGATTTGGCATAATAAAATGTCATGAGCATGATAGATGATGGTATTGCGTTGACATGTGTTGGCCATGATTGTGGAGGTTTTGGGTTGCCTAAGTATACCAAGATTTATGTCATTGAATTTGTGTATGTGTATGTGTAAATGAGGGTGGAAAATGGCTTGGTAAATAGCCTTTATTTTGTCCACACGGGTAGACACACGGGCGTGTGTCTAGGTCGTTTGTGACACACGGCTTGTCACATGGGCATGTGTTTTAGCCGTGTATCCCCTGCACCTAAATTTTTAAGAAATAGAATGCTCAGAATTGAGCACACGGGCAGAGACACGGGCGTGTGTCCCAGCCGTGTGAGGACACGGCCTCAAGCACGGGCATGTGTCCTGACCGTGTGAAGTCTACACCTATTTTATGAAAATTAAATTAACCACACGACGTAGCACACGGGCGTATGACTTGGCCGTGTGACTTCAATTTGTTCATGCCTTGCAAGTCAGAGAGTTACACGAGTTAGGGACATAGGCGTGTGTGACCACACGGCCTGACCACACCGGCGTGTCCCAAACCACACGGGCGTGTGACCCTTGTACATGGCAAAAAAATTCTAAGTTTTGTAAAAATTTCTTAAGTTCTTGGTTTAGTGCCGAACCATTTTTAATGCATGTTTTGGACCTCGTAGGCTCGTATTAGGGACTATATGATTGAATGCAAATGGTTTTTTTAATTTTGGTTGCAAATTTAGGACTCAAAATTGTATTATTGTTATGATGTAAGTACGGTAATGCCTCGTAACCCTTTTCCGGCGTTGAATACGGGTGAGGGATGTTACATCGAGAGGTAGACCACCATGGTATTCCAAAAATGTCGGTGGTATTCGTAGTGCTACAAAACATTGAACAGCTAAATCCAAGGCTCGGGCTCCGGTAAGAACATATGCGATAAGTGCAAGAGAAGATGCCTCAGCACCAGATGTTATCACTGGTACATTCTCTCTACTTGATACTGATATTATTGCTTTGATTGATCCTGGTTCCACGCATTCATATATATGCATGAAATTTGTGTCTGATAAAAATATGATTGTTGAATTCACCGAATTTGTGGTTAAAGTTTTGAACCCCTTGGGTCAGCATGTTATGGTGGATAAAATTTGTAAGAATTGTCCGTTGATAATAGAGGGTCACTGTTTTCCGGCTAATTTGATGTTGTTACCCTTTGAAGAATTTGATGTAATATTGGGAATGGATTGGTTAACCCAACATGATGCAGTGGTAAATTGTAAGCATAAATACTGTAACACACCTTACCCATATACAACACCGGAACAGGATACGAGGCATTACTGGACTTAACATACTTAATCAAACAATATCGGGCCATAAATTTCATTCCAACTTAAAACTTTTCTTTCAAAATTATAATGTCCCTACTTATAGGTCTACGAGACCCTAAACATACATATGGAGTGGTTCGGGACTGAACCGAAATCTTATGAACACTTAGGAAATTTTTAGTCAAAACAGGGCCACACGCCCGTGTGGAAAGGAACACGCCCATGTGGGCAGGCCGTGTGGTCACACATGCCCATGTCCCTAGTCCGTGCGGATTTTATTTTTCATTTTAAACCTACAGGGGTTTTCACACAGCCTGGCACACGCCCGTGTCTATGGCCCGTGTCCCTCACATAGCCATTGACACGCCTGTGCCTTAACCCGTGTGTGAAAACCTTGACATTCTGTTTATGATGTCAACAGACACTTAGGGACACACGGACAAGCCACACGCCCGTGTGCTTGCCCGTGTGACGAATTGAATTTTTCGCAAAATTAGATGCATGGGATACACGGCCAGGCTACACACCCATGTGGCAGACCGTGTGTCACACACGGCCTAGACACACGCCTGTTTGTCTATCTGTGTGGACAATTATAATGCTATATACCAAGCTTTTTGCCACCCTGAAACGCAACCACACTTATACCATTTCTAGCAACTCATAACATAACAATAATGCACTTTTAATATTCACAATCAAGACATCCACACCATAAATTTACATTGCATTCATCATGCCTATACTTCACACATTACTCATTCAATTGCACAAACTTGAAATTCATGAATTTCATCCTCATTGAATAGATGTAACTTAACAAGTATTGGCCGATTCCAATAGCCAATTACAAAATGAATTAAGTGACATTAATAGCCAACACATTGGCTAACAAATATGACATATCACAAAATGACCAAGTTCCTATACATGCCATACTCAAAATAATCAAACTTTACTATACCAAAAGAATAGCTTGATAGTGTGAACCGAACTCCGACGTCCTACGATCCCTGAGCTAGCTTGGCAATACTACAAGGAAAAAGGAAAAGAGAGGGAGTAAGCATAAAGCTTAGTAAGTTTGCATGAAATAAATAGCAACATAAGGCTTATGATAACATCCATACATTACATTGAGATATAACACAAGTTCTCAAGCACATTGACATAACTTACTCATGCTTACTCTTACCAATCACTTATCACATATCGGACTCATTTCTCGTAAGTTACTCATATGTACCTGTACCACTTCATCACATAACTTTAGCACTTTTATCATCTTGAACATAGACTTAGCTCTTTATCCCGTTGAACCACTTGGAATATCGAAGGATACTCAAACTTGTCATGCACATAATACGATGCCAAAGCCATATCCCAGATATGGTTTTACATAAGATCACATCTCGATGCCGATCCATATCCCAGATATGGTCTTACATGGGATATCATATCGATGTCGATGCCATATCCCAGATATGGTCTTATACGAGATTGTATATCGACGCCATGTCCCAGACATGGTCTTACACGATTTCATACCGAAGCCAGGTCCCAAACGTGGTCTTACATGGAATCTCTATTCGATGCCGATGCCATATCCCATATATGGTCTTACACAGGATCTCCATTCGGTGCCGAGGCCATGTCCCAGGCATGGTCTTATACGAGACCTTCTTTATCTCATATCGTGATAATGGTATCCTTTCTATTCCTAAGGTTCAACCGGGACTTTCACATACTATAATTTCATCATATTTTCATCAAAACGTCATTAATTAATTTCATAGAGATAATATACATTTCTCATGATATCAAGCATATTAAAACATAATAACATTACGTTGATTTATTACACACAAACTTACCTCGGTACCAAAATATGTATAGATATTCAATTTAGTCCACCACCTTGTTCTTTCCTCGGTTTTGGTCTGGACTTCGTGTTTCTTGATCTATAATGAAAATTTCACTTATTTAATGATCACATTGACTAAAATAACCCATGAATCATACTTTGGAAAAATTACAATTTTGCCCCTAAACTTTTACATATTTACAAAATGGTCCCTAGGCACATATAATGAAATGTACTCGTTTCCTTTGCTACCCAAGCCTAGCCAAACATTTATTGAGCTTATAACGGCTCACACTTTCCTTCAAAATTGATTTTTACTACACATTTATCACTTTTACAACTAGGTCCTTTTTATGAATTTTCCATGAAAATCACTTAGAAAAAGATGTTTATCATACATCAAACTTTCATATTCCTCCATTACACATCAAAATACATACATTTCTTACATGGGTAAATTTTTTAACATGAACCCTAACTCAAAATAATGGTAGAAATAGCTAAATTAAGCTACGAGGATCTCAAAAATACGAAGAACATCAAAAACAGGGCTAGGAGGTACTTACAATCAAGCTTGAAAGTTGAAGAAACCCTAGCTATGGTGTCCTTGAGAATTTCGGCCAAGAATGGAGAATATGGAAACCATTTTTGACTTCTTTTTCCCTTTTTATTAACTTATTAACCAAATAACCAAAATGCCCTTCAGGCCTTTTCTTGAGATTTTTCCTTCCCATGCCTATTTTTGTCCATCTTGACATATAATGGTCTAATTGCTAAATAAGGACCTCTAATAATTTTTCTAATGCTATTTCATACTTGAATATTCTAGAATCTCATATTTTTCAATCTTTGCAATTTAGTCCTAATGAATAAATTGATCACTAAATAATAAAATTTCTTCATGAAATTTTCACATAATCATGCAAACATGTCTTAGACCTTATAAAAGCCATAAAACACATATTTCTACTCGAGTTTGTGGTCTCGCAACCACTATTCCGATTAAGCCCTAAATCGGACTGTTACAATTCTCCCTCTTAGGGATTTTTGGCCCCGAAAATCTTACCGGTAAAAAGGTTTGGATATTGGCTTCTCATAGCCTCCTCGGGCTCTCATGTAGCCTTTTCTACCCCATGTCTTTGCCATAATACTTTCACAAGAGCTATACTTTTATTTCTTAACTGTTTAACTTCTCGTGCCAAAATCTTTACCGGCTCTTCATCATAAGTCATATCGGGTTGAATTTCAACCTCTGTCGATACAATCACGTGTGAAAGATCTTATTGGTAACGTCAAACATAGACACGTGGAACACATCAAGAATCTTTTCTAACTCAGATGGCAAAGCTAGACGATAGGCTACCGACCCTATCCTCTCAGTAGTCTCATACAGTCCGATAAAGCGCGGACTCAATTTACCTTTCCGGCCAAACCTGATAACTTTCTTCCATGGTGATACTTTCAAAATTACCTTATCCCCAACTTGAAACTTGATCACTTTTCTTTTCAAGTCTGCATAGGACTTTTGTCTATCCGATGCAGCTTTTAAACAATCACAAATCACTTTTACCTTCTCTTTAGTTTCCCTGACCAGATCGACCCCGTGAATCTGATTTTCTCTAAGTTTAGTCTAATACAAAGGCGTTCGGCACTTACGCCAATACAATGCCTCATAAGGCACCATTTTCAAACTCGATTGAAAACTGTTATTATAGGAAAATTCAACTAACGGTAAATACTTTTCCCAAGTACCGTGAAATTCCAAAACACAGCATCGAAACATGTCTTCAAGTATTTGTATTACTCTCTCCAACTGTCCGTCGCTTTGCAGACGAAAAGCCGTACTAAAATTAAACTTTGTGCCCAAGGCTTCTAGCAACTTTTTCCAAAATTGTGATGTAAATCTCAGATCTCTATCCGAAATAATCGACAACGGTACTCCGTGTAGTCTTACAATTTCTGAAACATACAAATCCGCCAACTTATCTATAACAGTCTGGTTTCGACCCTAATCGAAACAGTGGTTTCAGGACCACAAATCTAAGTGAGAATAATATTTAAATATTATTATCGGTGTTTATATTATGTGAATTTATATTTGCAAAATTTTCGTGAATTAATTTTAGCGTTTGTGTGCTTAATTTAATTAAAAGGATTAAATCGTGTAAAATGTAAAAGTAGCTAACTATTTGTTGAAGGGTTCAATTGCCTTGTTCTTTTAATGTGGGGTCCTTAAGTAGCAAATGGACCATTAAAAAATAGCATGGATGGTAATAGGCATTAGTATATGATTTTATAATGTTTATAATAAAGGTTAATTTTGTAATAGGTATATTAATATGTTAAATATATAAAACATAAAATAAAGAAACATGCATGTTCATCTTTTATTCTTTCCGAAATTAAAAGAAAAAGAAAGAAAGAAGAACAAGACACATTCGGCTTGGGTCTTGCTCAATTAGGGTATGTAATTTGTTCGATTTTTGATAATTTCTACGTTTTTGTGATCGTTGCTTCTAGTACTACAAAGCCCATGTCCTAATTTTTGAATTTGATGATGATTTTGTGTTTTGCCATTGATGATAGCTTGTGATTTTTGTTGTTTGATGATAAAATATTAAAGATATGTGATAGATTAAAATGTTTTGTATTGGAAATTTTGATGATTTTGAGTAATTATGGCTAAATTGTAAATATAATAAATTGAGGGACTAAAATGTGAAATAAATGAAATATATGGACTTGTATGATCATGGGGTAGATTCGGCCTAGGCATGGGACTTTGAAATTTTTCATATTTTGTGTTTTATGAAATAGGGACTAAATTGTGAAAAGTGTAAAATATCAGGGGCAAAATGGTAATTTGCCCATTTATGTGTTTTTAGACTAAATTGAATAAAATGGTGTTTAAATAAGTTTAATTTGAATATGTTTAGATCAAGAACCAAAGAAAATAGATTTGGATCGGGGGAAAAAAATAATCGAATAGTCGCTTATTTCCATCCGTCGATATCCGAGGTAAGTTTATAAGCATTTTAAATGTTGTTAATTTTTAATATATGTGAATTATATATATTGAATTGAATTCTTAATTATATATATGTGTTGGCCGAATGACTATAAGCTGGGAAGCTATGTTTACGAGTTTGATTCAATCGAGTTATGATGTTCGAAAGTCCCGTTGGAACCTTAGGAATAACTAGGATACATATGTCTTGACATAGGATTCCGTTATGTGTTATCGTGTAAGACCACGTCTGGGACGTTGGCATTGTACGATATGTTCGACTATCCGAGTATCCTTTTTAATTCTGAATGGTTCAACGGGCAATGATAAGTTAAGGTCGAGTATAACATCGAGTCAGAAAGGCTCAAGTATGTATTCATACTAAGTTATGAAAATAAGGGAAGTGAATGTTTGAATTGATGATATAATGCTATATGTTAATGTGAACTATGTGTATATGTATATGAATGTATGTATATTCGGCCTAATGTTGTAATTGTATTATAGAAAGTAAAGTTTAAACATATTAATGTTCAATTGAGTATTCGGCCAAAGGAAAGTTATTACAAGTTATATATGCTTTGATATATAAAATGATAAGTTTGATTGTATATGAAATTATGATGGCTTATTACTACTTATCTAGCTTAAATTATGTAAATGATTAAATGTTTATTTGCTTATAACTTACTAAGCTGTGATAGCTTACTGTGTGTATTTGCTTTTCGTTTTATAGATTTTGGAAGTTGGTTACGAGCTCAGGGATCGTCAGAGAAGTCTATCACACTATCAACTCTTTTCAGTATTTTGTTAAGTTTGAATTTTAACTTATGGCATGTATAGTCTAGTTAAAATGTTTAATTTTGGGGTATGTAATTATGAGCCATGCGAAAATGGCTTATTTCTTTTGGTTAAGCTTAGTTTCTATGCTTTTGATATAATGGACATATATAATGCTTGAGTTATATAGATTCGGTCATGGTATATTAAGTGAGATTTGTTTAGCATGTTTTGTTAATGATTGATTGAATTTAGCATTGGTTTATGCTTGATATATATATATATATATGTTTAGGCATGAATTAATATATATGGCTTATGATTAGTTCATTTGGAAAGCATGATACATGTGATTGTTGAATGTGTTTTGGGTTATGGATTGTTAATGACTTATTATTGAGATGCATAATTTGAAACATGAATAAATTTGAATATTGTTTATAATGTTAATTATGTATTCGGCCATGTGATGAAATATAAGTGTTAGTTATAAACTATTTATGATTCGGCAATGGTGTTTAAATTATGTCATTAAGTGTTTAGTTATATGTTAATATTAAAATTATGGTATAGGACATGAGTGGACTAAGTTAGGCTATGAAAATTTGATTAAGGAATGTGTTTTTGTGTCGGATTGAAATGGCATACTTGCATGAGCAACTTGGTTTAGAAATAATAAATAATGTGTATATGTATATTCGGCTAAGGATTTGAATTCATAATGATAAGTATGTGATATGGTTTGTAGCATAATTACATAATTATATTATATATTGAATGTTGTCAGGATTGATTGAATATGTATTCAATTGATTAGGTTGTGGTTAACTAATTAGGTACGAAAGGATAAGTTGATCATATATTCGGCATATGCTAAGTAAAATATTTATTTTCATATCCATGTTATGCTTTTCTGTGGTTTAAGTATACAAATGTTATATGAAAGTTTTATTAAATGACCAAATATGAGAAAGTTAGCTTAGTAGTGTGAATGAAATTTGGCATGGTTAAAAGCATATGGAAGTGGTGTATATATATATATTGATTCGGCTAAGTACATAGAAAAATGACTAATGAAAGCCAAGTGAATATTATAATGTCTTATAAATAAATGTGGTAATATGTGCACTTGTTTAATAAAATGAAATATGTTTGATTATAGACTAGGTATTCGAATATCATGTATGTATTGTTTGTATGTTTTGAACATTATACTTATTAAGTAAAGTTGTTTAATTGTGAAGCATGAATAGTTTATATATTAATGGTAATAAAGTATTGTTGGGTTTTAGTTGATTAAGTGATTTATATGTATAATGATTAATATGAATGTGCTTTGATTTATAAGTCGTGTGATATTGTTTATTAAATATAAAATACATGTGTATTGATGTGATTGAATTTCGAAGCATGAAATGTAACGAATACCTATTTTGAGCTATGTTCTATTCGGTAATGCCTTGTAACCTAATCTGACAACGGATACAGGTTAGGGGTGTTACATTTTATTTGTATCAGAGCTACGGTTTAGTCAATTCTAGGACTAACATAACGCGTGTGAGTCTAGCTATACATGCCATATATTTATACTGCGATAGTGTGATGATTCCTGACAATTGAAATGTGTTTTCTTATAGTAAATGGATCCCGATTGAGCCATAGCTGATGATGTGGAAAGTAATGTGCCTGCTCCCACTCAAGGGACAGCGCCGGTTGATTCTCGACCGACTTCGAGTAACCAAGAGGGAGAGGCTAAACAGGCCTTTTACCAAATGATGAATCCGGACGAATATATCCGGACGAATCTGGTTGTTCCACAACCTCCTACCCCACCGATTTCCCCTCAAATACCTGTTATGGCACAAGTTATTGATCCGGTGCGATTGAATAAGCCACCAGTTGATAAAGTCAGAAAATACGGCACTGAAGAATTCAGAGCCACTGATAATGATGATGCTAAGTGAGCTGAATATTGACTCGATAATACTATCAGTGTGTTTGATGAGCTATCTTGTATCCCTAACGAGTCCCTAAAATGTGTTGTATCTTTGCTACGAGACACTGCATATCACTGTTGGAATACGCTAGTATCAGTAGTTCCGAAAGAACGGGTCACCTGGGAGTTCTTTCAGACTGAATTTTGAAAGAAATATATCAGCCAGAGATTCATTGATCAAAAATGCAAAGAATTTCTTTTGTTAAAATAGGGTCGCATGACTGTGACAGAATATGAACGGAAATTTGTGAGACTCAGTAGATATGCCCGAGAATGTGTGTCGACTGAAGCTATAATGTGTAAAATATTTGAAGACGGGTTAAATGAAGACATTAAACGGTTAGTTGGCATCCTTGAAATAAAAGAGTTCGTTGTACTTGTTGAGCGAGCATGCAAAGCCGAAGAGCTTGGGAAAGAGAAAAGAAAAGCTAATTTTGAAGCCAGAGATTCCCGTAAGAGATCATCGAGTAAGACATTTCAGCCAACATCAAAGAAATTTAGAGATGATTTTAGCCGTTCAAAGGCTACAGCGGGTTATTCTAGACCTGTGAGTTCGAAAGCTACCTCAGTAGCTAGTGTTGGTAATGTCAGACCGAATCAACCTGAGTGTAAACACTCGGTAAATAACATCCCGGTAGATGTAGATTGAATTATCGGGACTGTTTTAAATGTGGATTGATGGACCATTCCATACGTGAGTGCCCTGAGTTAGCGGAACAAAATATCGTACAGAGTACGAGACCGAGTAACATGTCAGCTCGAGGTAGACCACCAAGAAACACGAGTAATGTGAGCAGCGGTCAGAAAGGAACTAAAGACGCAGCAGTTAGATCAGAGGCTCGTGCACCTGCCAGAGCTTATGCTATTCGTGCTCGAGAAGAGGCTTCATCCCCAGATGTTATTACTGGTACTTTCACTCTCTATGATATTAGTGTTGTTGCATTGATTGATCCTGGTTCGACTCATTCTTATGTATGTGAGACTCTAGTATCCAGTAAGACTTTGCCTGTAGAGTCTACTGAGTTTGTGATTAGAGTATCGAACCACTTAGGCCGGTGTGTTTTAGTTAATAAAGTGTGCAAGAAATGTCCGTAAATGATTCGAGATTCATGTTTTTCGGCTAATTTGATGTTGTTGCCATTCGACGAGTTTGATATAATTCTGGGTATGGACTGGTTAACTCTGCATGATGCTATTGTGCACCGCAATCAAAAGACTATTGATTTGCGATGTCAGAATGATAAGATTATTCAGATTGAGTCTAATGATCTGAATGGTTTACCGGCAGTGATATCTTCGATGTTAGCTCAGAAATATGTTAGAAAGGGTTGTGAAGCTTACTTTTCTTATGTGCTCGACTATAAGGTGATTGAATCAGTACTAATTGTGTGCGAGTATTCAGATCTGTTTCCCGAAGAATTACCGGGTTTGCCACCGATCCGAGAGGTAGAGTTTGGCATTGAGTTTGTGCCGGGGACGACTCCGATATCGATAGCTCCGTATAGAATGGCACCGATAGAATTAAAAGAGTTGAAGACTCAGTTGCAAGAATTGACTGATAGAGGCTTCGCACAACCGAGTCTCTCTCCCTGGGGTGCACCAGTTTTGTTTTTGAAAAAAAAGACGAAACTATGAGAATGTGTATTGATTATCGATCGCTCAATAAGGTGACTATAAAGAATAAATATCCTTTCCCACAGATTGACGACTTGTTCAATCAGTTGAAAGGGGCTACTGTGTTTTCTAAGATAGATCTAAGATCAGGTTACTATCAGTTGCGAGTTAAAGACTCCGATGTGCCGAAAACTGCTTTTCAAACGAGGTACGGACACTATGAGTTTTTGGTTATGCCTTTCGGACTTACTAATGCACCTACTATTTTTATGGATTTAATGAATAGGATCTTCAGACAGTATTTGGTTCGATTTGTGGTTGTGTTCATAGATGACATATTGATCAATTCTCGTGATGAATCTGAACATGTTGAACATCTGAGATTAGTGCTACAGACTTTGTGTGATAAGCAGTTGTTTACGAAGTTCAGTAAATGTAAGTTCTGGTTATGAGAAGTAAGTTTTCTGGGACATGTTGTATCAGCATCGGGTATTCGGGTTGATCCGAACAAGGTTTCGGCTATATTAGATTGGAAGCCTCCTAGAAATGTATCCGAGGTGTGAAGTTTTGTAACACCCCTAACCCGAGACCGTCGCCGGAATAGGGTTAAGAGGTGTTACCGATCAATTGGAACAGTTCAAAATCAATTCTCAACACAAAGTCAATCATCATTAAATCATATCCCAACATAATCATATAGTCCCTTATTAGGGTCCAAGAGACCTCAAACACATGCTAGAAAGAAGTCGTGACTAAACCGAACACATAAGGAAATTTTCAGAAATTTAAAACTTTTTGGACACTGCAGAGGTCACACGCCCGTGCAGTCAGGCCGTGTGCCTCCCACGACTACTAGACACACCCATGTGTCTTGGCCGTGCCAAAACAGGGCATGTATATTGACTTATCCCCACGGCCACCAGGCACGCTCGTGTACCATGGCTGTGTACTCTTAGGCTATATACTGACTAAATCCCACGGTCACCAGGCACGCCCGTGTGTCACGACCGTGTATGCATAACATGCCCTTTGCAGGGCCAATATGCCACCCACACTAGGGTCAATCAACAAGCTTCAAAGCAACACCAATTCATGCTTCTACATGCATTCAAACATACCATTTCATACACCAATTAGTCATCCACAATATCATCTACTTCTATACCTAATGACATCACAAATGAGTCCATCCAAGTATCAATTATACATTTCAAAACATTTATAACTCAAACATCATATAATCCATACCAAAACTCATCTTCTAATCACCTTTTTCATCAACCATAAAGTCATAAAACATACCACATTCATAGCTCATTCACAAACTCAATATTATCTCACTTCCAAGCCAACTCACATGGCAAGGATTAAGCATCACAAATCATACCATAATTTCTAGTCTATACATGCCATATTTAATCTATATACATCTATCCAAAAGTACCCAAAATAGATTGTCGATAGTGTGATTGATATGCTGCCGATCCCCGGATCCGAGCTAGCTTTACTGACACTGCAAAGTAGAGAAACAATTCACACAGTAAGCTTTCCAAAGCCTAGTAAGTTCGTAACATAACACATAAAATCAAACAAACCACCACATAGATTATTTCACATATACATATATATATATCATACCATCCAAAACTAAAATGCTCATTTAACATTTCTTAATCTCATTCATAGATTCATCAACCACATAGGTTTTGAGCGTACCTTAGTCAACACCTACTAATCAATTACATTCGCTACTCAATACTCACTTTTCCCTTTTGATCAACTTTCGTCTCTTCTTCGATTCAATCGCACACTTAGTGCCCAGATATTTAGCCGAAGCTTACTTAACATCGCACACATAGTGTATTTATATCAAACCGCTCTTCAATCGGTATCGCACACACAGTGCCAATCACAAAGTCGAAGCTTATATTATTTCGCACACACAGTGTTGATCATCTCGGTCACATTTTCGAGTACGCACACTTAGTGCCACATAACTCAAACTCTCACATAGCATCCACATTTCAATATCATCATAACATTCACTTCATAGCATTTAACATAACTAAATAAACGTATTATATCCGAACTTACCTCGGACGTCGAACTATCGAAACGGTCGATCAATCGAGCACTTTATCTTTGCCTCGATCTCGATCCTAACCTCTCCTTTCTTGGTCTATACACATTCAAATTCAATCCATTCAATCACCAAATCATTCATTTTAGTCCAAACACACACATTTAGGGCATTTTACAAAATAGCCCTCACATTTTCACATTTCGACACTTTAGTCCCTAATTTACAAAATCATCAAATTCACATAATTTCCTTTCACATAAGCTTAGCTGAATTTCCCTTGTGTTCATACAAACTCACACATTTCATTTATTTCACATTTTTGTCCCTCAATTTACACTTTTCTCATTTTAGCCCAAAATACCCAATTTCATCAAAAATCCAAATACAAACTATGTTAACCCAACACCAAGTTTTCATATTTCACCAACTAACATCACAAAGCTCACATATTCATCAATGGCATACCTCACATTCATCACCAATTCAATAAATTTAAGCATGGGTTTTGTAGAGCATAAAGCAACGATTACAAAAACGTAAAAATTATCAAAAACCGAACACAAAATGCTTACCAATTAAAGCTCACTAATGTCGAATATCATAAAACCTCAAGCTCTCTTCTTCTTTTCTTAATTCGGTGGAAGAAGGATGAACATTGAACAACCCACTCCCACTTTCATTTGGCTTTTTTTATTATACTAACATTATAATATAATATTATATTAACTTTTATAATTTAATAAATACATAAACTATATAAATACCAATCATAATGCCGACCACTACCATTGTTTTTGGGTAATTTACAACATAAATCCTCCAAATTATAAAAACAACTATAATTTAACACTTTAACTATCAGCACACAGCTTTTACATTTTATGTGATTAAGTCCATTTTCATAATTAAACACACAATCGATAAAATCTTCACACAGGTCAATTCACATACTGTTCACACAGAAAATAATATTAAATTATTATTCTAACCTCGGATTTGTGGTCTCGAAGCCACTATTCCAACTAGGGTCTAAACCGGGCTGTTACAACTCTCCCCCCTTAGGGATTTTCGTCCCCGAAAATCTTACCAGTGAATAGATGCTGATATTGCTCTCTCATAACGTTTTCAGACTCTCACGTAGCCTCTTCAATTCCGTGTTTGTGCCATAACACTTTCACTAAGGAAATTCTTTTGTTTCTCAACTCTTTGGTCTCTCGTGCCAAAATTTGAATTGGTTCCTCACTATACGACAAGTTCGATTGAATCTCAACCTCAGTAGGAGCAATCACATGAGAGGGGTCAAATCTGTACCGTCGAAGCATGACACATGAAACACGTTATGAATCTTTTCTAACTCTGGTGGTAGCATCAATCTATAAGCAACTGGCCCAACTCGCTCAATGATCTCATACGGTCCGATGAATCTCAGACTCAGCTTGCCTTTCTGGGAAAATCGAAGTATTTTCTTCCACGGAGATACTTTCAAAAACACTTTATCGCCAACTTCGAATTCAATATCTTTTCATTTCAAGTCTGTATAAGACTTCTGACGATCTGAGGCCGATTTCAAACTATCTCGAATCACTTTCACTTTCTGCTCAGTCTCTTTTATAAGATCGACCCCGTGAATCTTATTCTCACTCAGCTTAGTACAATACAATAGAGTTTGGCATTTTCGATCGTAAAGAGCCTCATACGGTGCCATTTTGATACTAGATTGAAAACTGTTGTTAAACGCAAATTCAATCAACGGTAAATGCATTTCCCACGTACTTTCAAATTTGAGGATACATCATCTCAACATATCTTCAAGAATCTAAATAATTCCCTCGGACTGACCATCCATTTGCGGATGAAATGCAGTACTAAAATGCAATTTTGTGCCTAAAGCCCCTTGCAATTTCTTCCAAAATCGCGAGCTAAATCTTGGGTCTCTGTCAGATACAATAGATAGTGGCACCCCGTGCAATCTCACAATCTCAGTAATATACAATTCAGCTAGCTTATCAAGTGAATAATCTGTTCTTACCGGAACAAAATGAGCTGATTTCGTCAATCTGTCAGCTATCACCCAGATCGTATCTTTCTTTCCCGAAGATAAAGGCAATCCCGACACAAAGTCCATCGTAATTCTCTCCCATTTCCACTCAGGAATCATAATTGGTTGTAATAAACCGAACGGAACTTTATGTTCAGCTTTAACTTGCTGAAAAACTAAACATTTCAACACAAAGTCAGAGATATCCCGTTTAATACCATGCCACCAATAAAATTATTTCAAATCATTGTACATTTTCGTACTCTCCGGGTGAATAGTCAAACGGCTACTATAAGCTTCGTTTAAAATTAGCTGAATCAATTCTGAATTCTTTGAAACACAAACCCGATTTCTAAATCTCAAACAATCATCACTATCAACTCGAAATTCTAAATCAACATTCAATTCACACTGAGTTCGTTTAGCCATTATTTCAACATCACTTTTCTGGGCATCACAAATCTGACGTAATTGACTTTACATTTAACTCGGCCAAAACCAGACTATCATCACATAGATCTATCTGAGCATTCATTGCTCGCAAAGCACATATAAACTTTCGGCTTAAAGCGTCAGCTACAATGTTAGCTTTACCCGAATGATAATCAATCACAAGTTCGTAATCTTTCAACAGTTCTAGCCATCTTCTCTATCACAAATTCAATTCTTTCTGAGTCATTAAGTATTTCAAACTCTTATGATCAGTATAAATATGACATTTTTCATCGAATAGGTAATGACGCCAAATCTTCAACGCAAACACAATCGCAGCCCATTCAAGGTCATGTGTCGAATAATTTCTCTCATGCGGCTTCAACTGCCTCGAAGCATAAGCTGTAACAGCCCGATTTAGACCCTAGTCGGAATAGTGGTTTCAAGACCACAAATTTGAGGTCAAAATAATATTTTAATGTTATTTTTGGTGTTGATTCTATGTGACATAGTCTGTGTGAAAATTATGTGTGATAATTTTATCGATTGTGTGCCGAATTAACAGAAAGGACTTAATTGCGTAAAGAGTAAAAGCTTTGTGCTGATTTATAAGTACCTAAGTGTGGTTGTCTTTTAATGTGAAGGCATTATGAGGTAATTAGCCCATTATTAAAATTAGTGGATGGTAGATGGACATAAATGGCCTAATATTTGCTTGATAAATGGTTGATTCATTAAGGGCAAATTGGTAAAACATGAAATAAGTTGATATTAAAATAAAACAAAAGCTAAATGGTGCTCATCTTTGTTTCCATCAACCAAAAATAAGAAAAGAAGATGAGGGTTTGAGGCTTTGAGGCTTTGTGAATTTCGGCAATAGTGAGCTTCAATTGGTAAGTGTTTTGAGCTCGATTTTTGATAATTTCTACGTTTTTATAATCATTGCTTTGTGCTCTACAAAACCTATGCTTAAATTTTGTGAAGTGATGATTTTTATAAAATGTGCCATTGATGAAATGGTAAGCTTTGTGATGAGTGTTGGTGTTAAATGAAAGATATGTGTTTAATGAACATGTTTTATTCTTGAACTTTTGATGAATTTAGCTAATTAGGGCTAAATTGAGAAAATAGCATTTTGAAGGATTAAAATGTGAAATAAATGAAATGTGTGGGCTTGTATGAATATAGTGAGAATTCGGTTAGGCATGGGAGCATGCTAATTATGTGAATTTGATGATTTTGTGAGTTAGGAACTAAGCTGTCGAAATGTGAAAATGTGAGGGCTATTTTGTAAAATTCCCTAAATGTGTGTGTTTGGACTAAAATGAATGATTTGGTGATTGAATGGATTTAAATTGAATGTGTATAGACCAAGAAAGGAGAGGTTTGGATCGAGATCGAGGCAAGGAAAAAGTGCTCGATTAATCGACTGTTTCGATAATTCGACGTCTGAGGTAAGTCCGGACATAATGCGTGTAATTAACTATGCTTAATGTTATGAAATGAATGGTATGATATATCAAATTGTAAATGCTATGTGAGAGCTCGAGTTATGTGGCACTAAATGTGCGTATTCGAAAATGTGACCAATATAATTAGCACTGTGTGTGCGAAGTAATATAAACTTTGGCTTTGTGGTTAGCACTGTGTGTGCGATATTGATATAAGTTTGGATATAATACTAGCTGTAAACTATATCTTTGTGATGTAAATTTGAATGAATAAATGTATATGATAATGATATTAGAAATGCTATGTGTGGATTTTGAAATAGAGGCACTAAGTGTGTGAAATTAGAAAAGATATAGAAATGAATAGCACTGTGTGTTCGAAAAGATTGAAGCTTCGGTTTATCGAATTGGCACTGTGTGTGTGATACCGATATAAATTCAGCTTACCGAATTGGCACTGTGTGTGCGATACCGTTATAATTTCGGTTTATTATATTAGCACTAAGTGTGTGAATAAATCAAGAGAGTAGCAAAGATTGATCGTAATGTAAAATCGAGTGATTGAGAAGCATATTGGTAACTATGTGTTGACAAAAAGGTACGTATTTAACCTTTGTGGTCGACGAGATTATGTATGATTTCATAAATGGTTGAATTGGATTACTGGATATTAATGATGATATGTATGAAACCTATGTGGTTGGTGAATTTGGATGTAGATGAATGGAATGCTATGTGAGGGTTAGACATGGTTGAGTTTGTGTATCATAAGTAAATTATCTATGTGATGTTTTAACTTGTAGATTGATTCAATTTAAGGAGTTAATTGTATTATGCCTCGAACTTACTAAGCTTTGAAAGCTTACTGTGTGATTGTTTCTCTGTTTTACAGTGTCAGCAAAGCTAGCTCGGATTCAGGAATTGTCAGCATCTTTATCGCACTATCGGCAAACTAATTTGGTACTTTCGGAAAGATATAAATAGATGAAATATGGCATGTATAGGCTAGAAGTTATGGTATGTTTTGGGAATGTTTAATCCTTGCCATGTGAGTTGGCTTGGAAGTGAAATGATGTTAACTTATGAATGAGTTATGTTTATGTTATGTGAAGTACATTTTGGTATGGCTTGGTGATAGTGATATGTTTTTAAGTATGGTAATATTAGCAAAGTATTGATGCCATAATAATATAATGATTTTGTGGATGAGTCATGCTTGATAGTGTATGTGATTTGGTTGAGCAAGATGGTTTATAGGTTGACATATTTTGTAATGTGAATTGTATGTGATGACATGAAATTGGTTGCTAAATTGTGTGTGGAAACATGCTTAAAAGTGCTTGTAGGTTTGACCTTTGTGTGGGTGGTAATTTGGCCTTGTAAATGGTCTATAATGTCACACAGTTATGGCACACGGGCGTGCCTAAGACCGTGGGTGAATTGGCAGAATGTAGCCTAAATAGCACACGGCCTCGACATGGGCGTGTCAGCTGGTCGTGGTGTACAAGTCAGTAGCTAGCTAAGAGCAAATGGCCATGGCACACGGGCATGTTTGGTAGACGTGTTGGAAAAGTCAGTTTATGGCCTAGTAGCACACGGTCATGACACACGGGCGTGCCTAGTGACCGTGTTGATATAGTCAGTATATAGACACGGATGGACACACGGGAGTGTCTAGAAACCGTGGAGGACACACGGTCTCCTCCCACGGGCGTGTCTCTCCTGTATTTTAAAAAAGTTTAAATTTTTGAGAATTTTTGTATGTGTTCCGGTTTAGTCCCGACCCCTCTCTAGTATGTGTTAAAGGTCTCGTGGGCCTCAATAAGGGACTAATTGATTATGTTTTGATGTGCTTTGATGATGATTGACTTTGTGTCGTGATTTGGATGTGAAATGATTTGATTGTTCGGTAATGCCTCTTAACCCTATTCCGACGACGGTTCCGGGTTAGGGGTGTTACATAAGCAATGAATTTACCTTCTTGCATCAGCACACAGCCCAAACCATTCAACGATGCATCGCTATAAACTACGAATTCTTTACCCGATTCCGGTTGAACTAACACTGGTGCCTCTGTCAACAACACTTTCAACTGCTCAAAACTCTGATGACACTTTTCCGACCATTCAAATTTAACATCTTTCTG
Organism: Gossypium sturtianum; assembly: GCA_025698515.1. NCBI lineage: Eukaryota > Viridiplantae > Streptophyta > Magnoliopsida > Malvales > Malvaceae > Gossypium > Gossypium sturtianum. The sequence goes on from CM046944.1 coordinate 85,598,138, forward strand.
TAGCAACTTCGTTAACGGAGTCGCAATCATCGAGAAGCCTTTCACAAATCGTCTATAATATCCCGCTAGTCCCAGAAAACTACAGACTTCAGACACATTTCTCGGAGGCTTCCATTCCAAAATAGCTGAAATCTTACTCGGATCAACTCGTGTTCCCGCAGCTGATACAATATGCCCCAGAAAACCAACTTCACGCAACCAAAATTCACATTTGCTAAACTTAGCATACAACTATTTCTCACGTAGAGTCTGTAACACAATTCTCAAATGTTCGGCATGTTGCGTCTCATCACAGGAATAAATCAAAATATCATCAATGAACACCACAACAAAGCGATCTAAATACGGTCTAAATATCCGATTCATCAGATCCATAAACACTGCAGGAGCATTCGTTAACCCAAAAGGCATCACTAAGAATTCATAATGTCTGTACCTTGTTCTGAAAGCAATTTTTGGCACATCGGATTCCTTGACTCTCAACTAATAGTAATCCGATCTCAAGTCTATCTTAGAAAACACTGTATCTCTTCTCAGCTGATCAAACAAATCATCGATATGAGGCAATGGATATTTGTTCTTTATCGTCACTTTGTTTAATTGTCGGTAATCAATACACATTCTCATAGTACCGTCTTTCTTTTTCACAAATAACACAGGAGCACCCCAGGGCGACAAACTTGGTCGTGCAAATCCTCAATCTGTCAACTCTTGCAACTGAGATTTCAACTCTTTCAATTCGGTCGGTGCCATTCTGTACGGAGCTATAGAGATAGGAGTAGTCCCCGACACTAATTCAATTCCAAATTCAACTTCTCGTATTGGAGGTAATCCCGGCAACTCTTCAGGAAACACATCTAGAAACTCACAAACCACAGGTACAGATTCAACTTTCTTTTCTGACACTTTTATATCAATCACATATGCCAGATAGGCTTCGCAACCCTTTTTCACATAGTTCATAGCTTTGATTGCAGATACAACAGCTGGTAACCCTTTCAAATCACTGGATTCAATTCGAACTATCTCACCATTCTGACTTTTCAATTCGATACTTTTTCATTTACAATTCACAATAGCATTATGCAAAGTGAGCCAATCCATAACCAGAATTATATCAAATTCATCGAACGGTAACAACATCAAATTAGCCGGAAAACATATATCACGAAACATCAATGGCCAATTCTTACACACTGTAACACCCTGATTTAGGGGCTATGCAATTTGAGTATAATTCAGGTGTTGGAAGATTTTTGGGGTGTTTTTGGAGGTGTTTTAAAGTTTTAAGAATGCCCGGATGAAAGGGGAAGGCTTTGGAAAATTTTGGATTTTTAGTGTAAAAAGGGGGAAATAGGGCAGGAAGGCCTTAAAATAATTTTTGGAAGGTTATGGCACAAGAAAGGCATTGGCAAAGTGGCTCAAACGCGTTGCTAAAGGGGTTTGGAAGTAGGCCATTGAGGGCACTGGTTCGAGTTTAGGCGGCAAAAAAGTGGCGTTTTATTTTTTGTTTTGGGCCTTGGGCTTTGTAAGGCCTTAAAGATATATGGTGAGGAATTCGGACAAGAAAGATGGGCTGGTGGAGTGGCTCTCATGCGCCACTTAGGCGCTGGAGGAGAGCAAGGGCGCAGGTTCGAGCACCTGGAGCTGCATGTTGGCGTTTTTATTTTTGTGCGGTTATGGGCTGAGATAAGAAGGGTTTAAAAATAAATGTTGGGGCTTTATTGCATAAAAATCAAAGTGGCCGAATGGCCTGGGCGCTACTTGGCTGCTGGCTTCCCCCAGGTCCTGTGTTCGAACCTGGGAGGCTGCAGGTGGGGTTTTTCCTTCTTTTTGCTGCTGAGTGAAGAAGAGTTGGACGGCACATGGGTTTCTAAAAAGGTAAGGATTAAGTTTGTTTTTGTTTTAGATTCTATTTGGAAGAGTGGATTGTTATTATTTTATTTTGTATTTTATTTGAGGAGGTGATATTGGATAAAAGGTGGTTTTTATTTTATTTATTTTGAATGTTGGATAAGAGATAAATTAGAGAAGAAAGTGGGATTTGATAAGAAGCATGGTGGTGGCCGAATGAGGACACCTTGGGGGCTTGTAGTTTTGGTCATGAAGGTTGGGGGAGTAGCCGAATATTATAAAAGGGTGGTGAGCTTTCTTTTGCTAAATTTTAGCCCTTTTCTTCTACACCTTCACTTTTTTCTTCTCAAGCACTACTCACATCAAAAACGCATTTCTTCCTCTACTCGTTCTTTTGGCCAAATCCATCTCTCCTTTTCAATTTCTTTGCTTTTCTTTTCTTTTCCTAACAATATGAAACTCTAGTAAGCCTCATCAAGCATCTTTTCTTTACCATTGTTGTTTTCAAGAGCCGAATACCTCATTACCTTTAAAGCCATTGCCGAATCTCTCCTAGGATGGTGTTGCCGATCTCTTTCTCTTAATTTCGTCTCAAGTGTAGTGGTAAGTAATCGTCACTCTAAACAATTGGTTTTGAGTTCTTATATTGGTACGTCAAAACCAAGTGATTGGTCTTAGTTTTATAACATGGCCGAATGTCATAGTGCCATTAAGTATGCTCTCTGTGTGTAGCCGAAAGAAGGAAGCATTGAGGAAGTCTCTTGGATTCGATCATCTAAGGTAAGGTGATGGTGAGTATTCGGCCAAAAGGGCCTTTTCATGGGTTGTTGTTGTAGGCCGATTCTAATGGTTTTGTAACAGGATTTTCGGCAACTCCTTGAGACTATTGGTGTTTCAGATCCGAGTAAGTGGGTAAGTGATCCTTTGGGTATTCGGCCTTAGGCCATTAGATATGTTCTTGTGTTGACCGATGTTGACTTTGGTTATAGGGCAAATCGATGAAGCAAAGGAAAGCCTTCGGGATCTCAAAGATATTTGGTAAGGATGTTAATAGGTGATCTAGATTCGATATTTGTAGGTTTTAATTGTCGTGATTAATCGTGTGGTTCGATTAAGTATCGTCGATGGATGCGAAGTGCGATACCAAAGTGGGCAAGGGAAAGCTCCCATCCCAAAGTTCAAGAAGAGATCCGTTTCTGGCATGACGAGATTGGCCACCGTGGTGTGGGCCAACAACAGGAAACGTTAGGCAAATAGCCGTAGTCTCACTAAACGATAGCGTCGAGGATCGAGAGTCTAGAACTCCAAGTAATAAGGTGTGTGGTTAGACCATTGTTTCCGGGATTTGTATGATATCTGTTGTGTTATATGTTTACTAATGAATGCAAAGTGCCATATGTGTAATGGATACCCTAAAGGGGTATGATGATGACCAGGTTAGTAGTAAATTGGCTAATATGTGATAATTGATTTTTAATATGTGAGTATGCCTATATTTGTGAATAGCATGCACATGCATCATCTCCGCATTATATTGTGTTACATGTGCATGGGTGGGTTGTTGAAAGAAGGTACGGGTGTACTTCGAGTACGTGGTTGATGTCAGCTTTGTGCTACATCGTGGATTGGCGCCGATCGAGGTCGCGTTGTGGATCTTTGCGATTTAGTTCAAGCGTGGTTACCTTGATTGATATCGCCTTTATGCCATATCGTGGCTTGATGGGTTGCTATGTGCCCCATCGTGGTTTGATGTTAGCTATACGCTACATCGTGGATGGCATTGGTTGCCTTTTGGAGGGAAAAGGAGAGGGTGACTCGATAGTCCCCCAGTTTGTGGTAATTTGGATAAGGGGGTGTGTAGGATGGACCTTAGGATTGGGTTGGGTATCATGATTGCATGGTTTCGTTATGAATTGATATGGAAATGGGCCAAGCCCAATATGACTTGTGGATTTGTATGTTTTGAGAACATACGTGGAAATGGGCCAAGCCCGGTGATCGGTGGATTGATGAGAAAAGGGCCTAACTTGAAGATTTGATATGATTTGATTGTGGGCCAAGCCAGATTGTGGTAATGTTTAAATGATTATATTTATGCATTTTATAATTGGGTTGATTTGTGGCTAACATGTGGGTGGATATCGCTGGTTTAATTACACACCGAGTCTGTATGACTCACCCAATTATTTATCCAACATCGCGGTGACAGGATGATCGGATCGGGTTGGAGTGGATACAAGGTGGCCCATGCGAGAGGACGTTTTAATCTTTTCTTTATGCGTTTTATTATCGAGTACTTGGATTAATTATTTTTGTAATAAGGGCCTTATTATTATTATTATTATTTTTTTTTGTTATCACTATTTTTGATATTACTTGATATTATGGTTTACTTAAAAGAAATTATTATGTGAAGATAATTTTAGTTTTAGCAACCTATTTAATCAAAGTATTTATATATTTTTATACTAAAGTTTTAATATGGATTATTTTTAATAACAAAGCTTTATTTATAATTTTGAAAGAAAAGACATGGTTTCCAAAAGTTAATAAAATTTTCAAGTTTTATTCTGAAGTCAAAGATTTTGCAAACGGTTTCCGCAGTGACATAACCAGATCCGGTCAGGACTTGTGGGCCGGGTTTGGGGGTGTTACACACACCTTATCCACCAAGACACACTTGCCTAAGGGGTTCGATACTCTAACCAAAAATTCAGTAGACTCAACAGGTAGAGTCTTATTCAATACTAGATTCACACACACATAGGAATGAGTTGAACCCGAATCTATTAATGCAATCACATCAGTATGAAATAGAGTAAAAGTACCAGTGATGACATCTGAAGATGATGCTTCCTCTCGTGCACGTATTGTATAAGCTCGGGCAGGTGCTCTCGCTTCCGATCTCACAGCAGTATCAGTAGTCCCTCTTTGACTTCCACTCACATTTCTGACATTTCTGGGTGGTCTACCCCTAGCCATCACATTACTCGATCTCACATTCTGAACATTTTCTTCCTCAGCCATCTTTGGGCAGTCTCGAATGAAGTGATCTCGTGATCCACATTTATAGAAAACTCTATTGTTGTACTTGCCCCAGCATTCTCCCACATGTCGTCTTCCATACTGTCTATACTCAGGTTTGTTACTTTTGGCACTATCAACACTTGATTCTATTAGAGCTTGAGTTCTCGGACCAACACTTAGTCTTCCGCGGTCTCTATTTGGATGTCCAAACGAAGCATTTGATCGATTACTTACATCTCTAAATCTCTTCGTCGAAGGTTGATAAAACTTACTCATCGATCTTTTTCTTTCATCACGAGCTTCAGAATTAGCTTTCTTCTTTTCTTTACTGGGCTCATCGGCTTTGCATGCCCTTTCGACTAACACAACAAATTCGTTTATATCAAGTATCCCGACCAACAACTTAATATCTTCATTCAGCCCTTCTATGAAGCGTTTACACATAGTAGCTTCGATCGAAACACATTCCCGTGCGTACTGGCTCAATCTCACAAATTCCCACTCATACTCAGTAACTGACAAACGGCCTTGTTTCAGCTCTAGAAACTCTTTACGTTTCTGATCAATGAATCGCTGACTCGTATACTTCTTTCTGAACTCGACTTGAAAGAAATCCCAGGTGATTCTCTCTCTCGGAACCACGGATATCAATGTTTTCCACCAGTTATACACATTCTATACCAATAAAATGTAACACCTCTAACCCAAGACCATTGCCGGAATAGGGTTAAAAGGCGTTACTGATCAATTGGAACATTTCACAATCAATTCACAACACAAAGTCAATCATAATTAAATCATATCCTAACATAATCATATAGTCCCTTATTAGGGTCCACGAGGCCTCAAACACATGCTATAAAGAATTCGAGACTAAACTGAACACATACGGAAATTTTTGAAAATTTAAAACTTTTTGGACACTGTAGAGGTCACACGCCCGTGCAGTTAGGCCGTGTGCCTCCCATGGCTACTAGACACACCCATGTGTCTTGGCCGTGCCAAAACAGGGCATGTATACTGACTTATCCCCACGGCCACCAGGCACGCCCGTGTACCATGAACGTGTACTCTTAGGCTATATACTGACTAAATCCCACAGTCACCAGGCACGCCCGTGTGTCACGACTGTGTATGCATTATAGGCTCTTTCCAAAGCCAATATGCCACCCACACTAGGGTCAATCAACAAGCTTCAAAGCAACACCAATTCATGCTTCTACATGCATTCAAACATACCATTTCATACACAAATTAGTCAACCACAATATCATCTACTTCTATACCTAATGACATCACAAATGAGTCCATCCAAGTATCAATTATACATCTCAAAACATTTATAACTCAAACATCATATAATCCATACCAAAACTCATCTTCTAATCACCTATTTCATCAACCATAAAGTCATAAAACATACCACATTCATAGCTCATTCACAAACTCAATATTATCTCACTTCCAAGCCAACTCACATGGCAAGGATTAAACATCACAAATCATACCATAATTTCTAGTCTATACATGCCATATTTAATCTATATACATCTATCCAAAAGTACCCAAAATAGATTGCCGATAGTGTGATTGACATGCTGACAATCCCTGGATCCGAGCTAGCTTTACTGACACTACAAGGAAGAGAAACAAATCACACAGTAAGCTTTCCAAAGCCTAGTAAGTTCGTAACATAACACATTTAAATCAAACAAACCAGCACATAGATTATTTCACATATACACATATATATATATCATACCATCAAAAACGAAAATGCTCATTTAACATTTCATAATCTCATTCATAGATTCATCAACCACATAGGTTCCGAGTGTAACATCCCGATTTAGGGCCTAGTCAGAATAGTGGTTCGAGACCACAAATCCAAGGGTCATGAATGAGTTATTGAGGCATATATTATGTATGCATGCTAGTGTGAAAGTTTCATGAAGCAATTTTGTGAAATTATGGTTGAATTGTCCAAAAGGGCTAAATTGCAAAAGTTGCAAAATGTGTGTTTCTAGAAGCTATTTGTGTGAAATAGCTTTAGATTATTAATTTGAGGTCCTTAAATAGCAATTTACCCAAATTCTAATTTTTGGACAAAAATGGGCATGGATGAGTTAAAATTGAAAGTTTATCAAAAAGGGCATTTTGGTCATTTATCAATTAAGTGATTAAAATAGGTGAAAAGATGATAGAAATTCATTCATCTTCTTCCCATAGCTGCCGAAAATTAGAGAAGCCATTGTTAGGGCTCCTTCAATTTTTCAAGCTTGCTAGTAAGTGCTCCTAAGCCCAGTTTTTGATATTCTTCGTATTTTTAAAGTCCCGGTAGCATGAGTAAGCTATTTTTAGCTATTTGATGAGCTATGAGGGATGCTCAAAAATGTGGTCATGTATGACATGCATGTATTTTGATGTTTTATGGAAGATTATGAAAGCTTGATGTAGTAGAAACATCTTTTGTTATGTGATTTTCCATGAAAATGCATGTAGGGACTTGATTGTGAAAATCTTAAGTTTGGTCATACATGGGTGATTTAGTGAGATTTGATGAATGCTTTAGTTGAGTAAGTGGTTCGGCTAAGCATGAAAGACTAGAAAGTTGAATAAAAATCACTTTACGAGCCTTTGGGACTAAAGTGTAAATATGAGAAAGTTTAGGGGCAAAATTGTAATTTTGCTAAAAGTATGAGATGTGGGTCAATTTAGTCAATGTGTGTATTGAATAAGCTGATTTATTAATTATAGATCAAGAAAGACGAAGCCCGAATCGAAACCGAGGCAAAATAAATGTGGTGGACTACATTGCATATTTCTGTACTTTTGAGTATCGAGGTAAGTCTATGCATAAACAATGCATTCATACTTACAATTTGTTGATGATAGCTAGTGTGTAGCTAATTCGAGATTGATTTAGAACCTATGTGGTTCAAGTAGAATGAATGTAGTAGAAATGGTGAATGAATGTATGATCGAGAATGATTGGGAATCTATGTGGTTTAAGTAGACTTGTGCATGTGTTGTGATAATCCTAGATGGTAGGCTAAGTGCGATACCATCCTAATGCATATTGACGATGAGCTAGCTATGTGTGATGCTATCGTGAGGTATATCATCTAGTGAGCTTTGTGCTAAATCACTACGAATACCATTGTGGTAGGCTAAGTGCGATACCACCTTATTAATCAAAAGTGGTGTGCTAAGTGCGAAACCACCGAGATATTGGCTGTGTGGATTAACTGTGTGTATTAACTGTGTGGATGAGCTGTGTGGATTAGTTATGTAAACTAGCTGTGTGGATGAGCTATGTGGATAAGTTATGTGGATTGACTGTGTGGATGTATTATGATAAATAATGATGTGTTGTATATTACGTAAATGTGATATTGAATGCAGGGGTGCATTTCAATGGTTATGAGTATGTGACTCTTGATGTGTTGGAAATGTGGTAAGGGATAGAAAGAGTAAGCATAGTTGTGAATTACTTGTTGGTATAATGCTAATGGTTGCTTAGCTTATACTATGTTGCTTATTTTTTTATGTGTAAACTTACTAAGCTCAAAGCTTACTCTCTTTCTTTTCTCTTGTCTTATAGATTAAAAGCGTTGAATCGAGATACGAGGATCATCAGAAGATAGGCCATATATCAGCACACTTTGGTACATGAAACTTAATGTTTTGTATATGGCATGTATAGGGGCTAGATAAGTTAGTAAATTTTGTTGTAAATGGCTAAGATGTGTTGGCCTTTAGATGGATAGCTTATTTTGTATAATGCCATGGTTGTTGGCTATTACATTATATGAAAGAAAGATGTAGTTTTCTATGTGAGAATGCACTTCAATTTGAGTTGATTATGATGGTGTTAGATGATTATATGTTGTGTATGTTAGAAGGGTGAAAAGAACTTGACACTTAGTCTTGTTCTTGATCATATGGATAGACACACGGGCGTGTGTCTAGACCATGTGTGACACACGGTCAGCCCATGGACGTTTCTTTGTGGCGTGCGTCCTCTGCATGTAATTATTGAAAATAGGATAGACCACCAGACTAGTCACACGGGCGTGTGCCTAGGGCGTGTGGGATTAATCAGTGTTGGCCACGGGCTAGCCACACGGGCGTGTGTCTAGACTCCAGGCCGTGCGAGGGAAGTCAGTGTTCACCACGGTTGGGGAGCACGGGCGTGCCATGGCTGTGGGGCAATTGGCAGAATGCTCGAGTTTTTAGCACGGCTAGGGAACATGGGCGTGTGTGTCCATGCACGGGCGTGTGAGACCTATATAAAAGAGAAAAATTTTAAGGATCGTAAAAGTTCCGGATTAGTGTCGAGAGCCCTCGTGTGTATGAGTGAGGCCTCGTAAGTCGAGAATGGGGTTATAGTGAGTGATGAAGTTCAGCCTGAGTGGCGATTAAGTGGTTTGAGTTCGGTAACGCCTCAGGCCCGATTCCCGATGTAGAACCCGGGTAAGGGGTGTTACATTTAGTGGTATCAGAGCTATGGTTTAGTCGATTCTAGGACTACTGTAGCGGGTGTAAAAGTCTAGCTATACATGCCATAAGTGTACGATGATAGTGTGGTGGTTTCTGATGATTTTAAATTTTGTTTTATATAGAATATAGATTCAGATCCATTGACTGCTGATGAAGTAGCTAGTAATGCGCCGGCTCCTACGCAAGGAACCGTGTGGGTGCAAAGTGGACCCAAGGCGAAGGGTCAAAGGGAAGAGGCACGAGAAGCCTTTCTCCATATGATGAGTGATTGGTACTCGGACTACATTTGAGCGAACCCTAACGCTCAACCTCCTCCACCTCCTCCTATACCTTAGCCAAATCCAGTGGCTCCTCAAGGTATGGATGTAGTGAGGATATCGAAACCCCCGGTGGATAAGATTAGGAAACACGGGGCTGAGGATTTTAGAGCTAAAGTAGATGACGACCCTGAGAGGGCGGAGTTCTCGTTAGAGAACTCAATGAGGGTGTTCGATGAGCTCTCATATACACCTGAGGAGAGTTTGAAGTGTGCCGTATCTTTGCTGAGAGACTCAGCATACCATTGGTGGAAGACGCTAACATTAGTGGTCTCGAGAGAGCGTGTAACGTGGGACTTCTTTCTGGAAGAGTTTCGAAAGAAGTATATAAGCCAAAGATTTACTGATCGGAAGAGGAAAGAATTCCTTGAGTTGAAGCAAGGAAGAATGTCAGTAGCAGAATATGAGCATGAGTTTGTTAGGCTTAGCAAATACGCTCAAGAATGTGTGTCGACAAAGACCATCTTGTGCAAGAGGTTCAAAGATGGGCTGAATGAGGATATCAAACTCCTAGTTGGCATTTTGGAGTTGAAAGAATTCGTAGTATTAGTTGAGAGGGCAAGTAAGGCCGAAGAGTTGAGTTCAGATAAGAGGAGGGCTGTGAGTGAAGCCCGAGATGCGAGAAAGAGACCGATAGGTAAGTCGTATCAAGCCCAGTCGAAAAGATCCAAGGAAGTGAATCCTCGGATGTCAGCCTCAATGGGATATTCGCATCGAGACTTGGACAATACTCGTCAGGGTTCGAGACTCCGAGCCCCCTCGATGGAAAGTGTGGGCAATACAAAGAGTAAACTGGAGTGTCCAAGTTGTGGTAGGTATCACACCGGAGAGTGTTGGGGAAACAGTCAGAAATGTTACAAATGTGGTTTCCCTGACCACTTTATCCGTAACTGTCCCGAGAGGGATGATAAGGAAGAGAGGCAAGAAGTGATACCTAGTGATGTGTCTACGAGGGGTAGACCACCAAGGAACCCAAGAGGTGGGGCTAGTGGTAGAGGTGCGTCCAGGGACTCTACTGTGAGACTAGAGGGTTGGGCACCTGCGAGGACGTATGCCATTCGCGCTCGCGAAGAGGTATTGTCCCCTGATGTGATAACGGGTACTTTTTCTCTCTTTGACACCTCTGTTATTGCTTTAATAGATCCAGGGTCTACTCACTCTTATATTTGCATGAGATAGCATCTAGTTTGAGTATGACCGTTGAGTCTACGGACATTGTGATTAAGGTGTCAAACCCATTAGGAAAGTATGTGTTAGTGGACAAAGTGTGTAAAAATTGTCCTTTGTTGATTGAGAATCATTGTTTTCTTGCAAACCTTATGTTGTTGCCATTTGATGAGTTCGATTTAATCCTAGGCATGGATTGGTTGACTACCTATAGTGTTTCAGTGAACTATGGTAGTAAGTACATTGAATTGAAATGTGAGAGTGGAGATGTAGTTCGGGTTGAATCAGGTGGATCGGATAGTCTACCCGTGATGATTTCTTCCTTAGTGGCTGAGAAATGTTTAAGAAAAGGGTGTGAGTCCTATCTTGCGTTTGTGTTGAATACTCAATAGGTTGGAGTAGAGTTTGAAACAGTGCCAGTGGTATGTGAGTACCCAGATGTGTTTTCGGAAGAGTTACCCGGATTACCTCCAGTGAGAGAGGTCGAGTTTGGAATTGAGTTGGTTTCGAAAACGGCAACTATTTCGATTGCTCCGTACAGAATGGCACCTGTAGAGTTGGAAGAACTGAAAGTTCAGTTACAAGAGTTGACAGATAAGGGTTTTGCAAGACCGAGCTACTCATCGTAGGGTGCTCCGGTATTGTTTGTGAAGAAGAAAGATGGGTCTATGAGGTTGTGTATAGACTATAGACAACTGAACAAGGTGACGGTTAAGAATAAGTATCCTTTACCAAGGATTGATGATCTTTTCGATCAACTGAAGGTAGCTACAGTGTTCTCCAAGATAGACTTGAGGTCTGGTTATTCTCAGCTCAGAGTGAAAGACCAAGATGTGTTGAAAACTTCATTTTGGACAAGGTATGGCCATTATGAGTTTTTGGTTATGCCGTTTGGTTTGACGAATGCACTGCGATTTTTATGGATCGATGAACCGTATTTTCAGACCATATGTGGACAAGTTTGTGGTTGTCTTTATTGGCGACATATTGATCTATTCTCGGGATGAGAATGATCATGAAGAGCACTTGAGAATTGTCTTGCAAACTTTGAGAGATAAGCAGTTGTATGCTAAGTTTAGTAAGAGTGAGTTTTGGCTCCGAGAGGTCGGATTCCTAGGACACATGGTGTCGGTGATGGTGTCGAGTTGACCCGAGTAAGATATCATTTGTTATGGATTGGAAACCACCGAGGAACGTGTCGAAATCAAAAGTTTCTTGGGATTAGCAGGATATTACGGGCGTTTTGTAAAGGGGTTCTCTGTGATTGCTACCCGATGACGAAGCTATTGCATAAAGATGTCAAGTTTGAATGGGTGAGACATGTCATGAGCTTCGAGAGACCGAAAACAATGTTGACTGAGGCACCGATTTTGGTTCAACCAGAATCGGGGAAGGAGTTCGTGGTATAGTGATGCATCGTTTAATGGTCTCGGTTGCGTGTTGATGCAAGAGGGTAAGGTAGTCTCTTACGCCTCGAGGTAGTTAAAACCGCACGAGAAGAATTTTCTGACTCACGATTTGGAGTTGGCTGCGATTGTGTTTACGTTAAATATTTGGCGACATTATTTGTATTGCGAAAAGTGTCGAATCTTTACGGATCATAAGAGTTTAAAGTATTTGATGGATCAGAAGGATCTTAATCTGAGACAGAGACGTTGGCTTGAATTGTTGAAAGACTATGAGTTAGTCATTGATTACCACCCGGGAAAAGCGAATGTGGTTGCAGATGCCTTGAGTAGGAAATCCACATACGCTCTAAGAGTTATGAGAGCGAGTTTAGCATTGTCGATGATGGTGCTATTTTGGCGAGTTGAGAGCTAAGCCACTATTTGGTCAACAAATATGTGAAGCTCGAGAGAAATGACAATGAGATGCAAGCTAAGATAGCTAAGTGCGGATTAGAAAGTGATTCGATTTTCGAGTGGATTTGAATGGTTGTCGATCTATCGTGATGAAATTTATGTTCCTAAAAATGAGGAGTTGATTCGAAAGGTTTTGTATGAGGCCCACGGTGGATGCTTGTCGGTACATCCGGCAAGACGAAAATGTACAACGATTTGAGGAAGTTGTATTGGTGGCGGGTATGAAAAGAGATATTTGAGTTTGTGGCAAAGTGTGACGATTTGCCAACAAGTGAAAGCCGAGCATCAAGTGCCTTGGGATTGCTTTGACCGGTGATGGTTCCCGAATGGAAGTGGGATCCGGTTACCATGGATTTTGTGACGGGGTTACCGATGACTCGAGAAAGATAGATCTTTGTGTGGGTTCTTTGTGGATAGATTGACGAAGTCGGCTCACTTTATTCGAAGACGCGTTGATTATTCACCGGATCGATTATTTGAGTTATGCGTGGCGAGAGATAGTGAGATTGCATGGTGTACTGTGTCTATTATATCGGATAGAGATCCAGGAGGTTTACTTCGAGGTTTTGGAAGAAGTTGCAAGAAGCCATGGGTACGAGATTGAATTTCAGTACTGCGTTCCATCCGCAATCCGATGGTCAGTCTTAAAAAGTAATTCAAGTTCTTGAAGATATGCTTCGATGCTGTGTGCTAGAATTCGAAGGTAGTTGGGAGAGATATCTACCTTTGGTCGAATTCGCCTATAACAATAGTTATCAATCGAGTATACAGATGGCACCATATGAGGCTTTGTATGGCCGTAAGTGTCGGACTCCTTTGTATTGGACTGAGCTTAGTGAGAAGCGGATCCATGGGGTCGATCTAGTAAAAGAGACCGAGGAGAAAGTGAAAGTAATTCGTAATAGTCTGAAAGCTGCTTCGCACCGACAGAAGTCGTATGCAGATTTGAAAAGAAAAGAGATTGAGTTTGAAGTGGGTGACAAAGTGTTTTTAAAAGTGTCCCCATGGAAGAAAATCATGAGATTTGGATGAAAAGGGAAATTGAGTCCAAGGTTTATAGGGCCATATGAGATTACAGATAGAATTGGGCCTGTAGCTTAGCGGTTGGCTTTGCCGGTAGAGTTGGAAAAGATTCATAACGTGTTCCATGTGTCGATGTTGCGACGGTATCGCTCCGATCCTTCACATGTGATTCCTTCAACGGAAATTGAGATAAGACCGGATATGTCTTATGAAGAGGAGCCAATTAAGATCTTGGCTCGAGAAGTGAAACAGTTGAGAAATAAGAGCATAGCACTAGTGAAAGTGTTATGGCAGAAACATGGCGTGGAAAAGGCTATGTGGGAAACGGAAGAAGCTATGAGAGACCAACACCCAAACCTCTTTTCTGGTAAGATTTTTGGGGGCAAAAATCTCTAAAGGGGGGAGAGTTGTAACATCCCGATTTAGGGCCTAGTCAGAATAGTGGTTCGAGACCACAAATTCGAGGGTCATGAATGAGTTTTTGAGGCTTATATTATGTATGCATGCTAGTGTGAAAGTTTCATGAAGCAATTTTGTGAAATTGTGGTTGAATTGTCCAAAAGGACTAAATTGCAAAAGTTGCAAAATGTGTGTTTCTACAAGCTATTTGTGTGAAATAGCTTTAGATTATTAATTTGAGGTCCTTAAATAGCAATTTACCCAAATTCTAATTTTTGGACAAATATGGGAATGGATGAGTTAAAATTGAAAGTTTATCAAAAAGGGCATTTTGGTCATTTATCAATTAAGTGATTAAAATAGGTGAAAAGATGATAGAAATTCATTCATCTTCTTCCCATAGCTGCCGAAAATTAGAGAAGCCACTGTTAGGGCTCCTTCAATTTTTCAAGCTTGCTAGTAAGTGCTCCTAAGCCCGGTTTTTTATATTCTTCGTATTTTTGAAGTCCCGGTAGCATGAGTAAGCTATTTTTAGCTATTTGATGAGCAATGAGGGATGCTCAAAAATGTGGTCATGTATGACATGCATGTATTTTGATGTTTTATGGAAGATTATGAAATCTTGATGTAGTAGAAACATCTTTTGTTAAGTGATTTTCCATGAAAATGCATGTAGGGACTTGATTGTGAAAATCTTAAGTTTGGTCATACATGGGTGATTTAGTGAGATTTGATGAATGCTTTAGTTGAGTAAGTGGTTCGGCTAAGCATGAAAGACTAGAAAGTTGAATAAAAATCACTTTACGAGCCTTTGGGACTAAAGTGTAAATATAAGAAAGTTTAAGGGCAAAATTGTAATTTTGCTAAAAGTATGAGATGTGGGTCAATTTAGTCAATGTGTGTATTGAATAAGCTGATTTATTCATTATAGATCAAGAAAGACGAAGCCCGGATCAAAACCGAGGCAAAACCAAGGTGGTGGACTAAATTGCATATTTCTGTACTTTTGAGTATCGAGGTAAGTCTATGCATAAACAATGCATTCATACTTACAATTTGTTGATGATAGCTAGTGTGTAGCTAATTCGAGATTGATTTAAAACCTATGTGGTTCAAGTAGAATGAATGTAGTAGAAATGGTGAATGAATGTATGATAGAGAATGATTGGGAATCTATGTGGTTTAAGTAGACTTCTGCATGTGTTGTGATAATGCTAGATGGTAGGCTAAGTGCGATACCATCCTAATGCATATTGACGATGAGCTAGCTATGTGCGATGCTATCGTGAGGTATATCATCTAGTGAGCTATGTGCTAAATCACTACGAATACCATTGTGGTAGGCTAAGTGCGATACCACCTTATTAATCAAATGTGGTGTGCTAAGTGCGAAACCACCGAGATATTGGCCGTGTGGATTAAGCGTGTGTATTAAGCGTGTGGATGAGTGTGTGGATTAGTTATGTAAACTAGCTGTGTGGATAAGTTATGTGGATTATTTGTGTGGATGTATTACGATAAATAATGATGTGTTGTATATTACGTAAATGTGATATTGAATGCAGGGTGCATTTCAATGGTTATGAGTATGTGACTCATGATGTGTTGGAAATGTGGTAAGGGATAGAAAGAGTAAGCATAGTTGTGAATTACTTGTTGGTATAATGCTAATGGTTGCTTAGCTTATAGTATGTTGCTTATTTTTTTATGTGTAAACTTACTAAGCTCAAAGCTTACTCTCTTTCTTTTCTCTTGTCTTATAGATTAAAAGCATTGAATCGAGATACGAGGATCATCAGAAGATAGCCCACATATCAGCACACTTTGGTACATGAAACTTAATGTTTTGTATATGGCATGTATAGGGGCTAGATAAGTTAGTAAATTTTGTTGTAAATGGCTAAGATGTGTTGGCCTTTAGATGGATAGCTTATTTTGTATATTGCCATGGTTGTTGGCTATTACATTATATGAAAGAAAGATGTAGTTTTCTATGTGAGAATGCACTTCAATTTGAGTTGATTATGATGGTGTTAGATGAGTATATGTTGTGTATGTTAGAAGGATGAAAAGAACTTGACACTTATTCTTGCTCTTGATCATATGGATAGACACACGGGCGTGTGTCTAGACCATGTGTGACACACTGATCGGCCACGGGCGTGTCTTTGTGGCGCAAGGTGCCCCCGCATGTTAATATTTGAAAGCAGAATAGACCACGGACTAGTCACACGGGCTTGTGCCTAGGGCGTATGGGATTAATCAGTGTTGGCCACGGGCTAGCCACACGGGCGTGTGTCTAGACTCTAGGCCGTGCGAGGGAAGTCAATGTTCACCACGGTTGGGGAGCACGGGCGTGCCATGGCCCTGGGGCAATTGGCAGAATGCTCGAGTTTTTAGCACGGCTAGGGAACATGGGCGTGTGTGTCCATGCACGGGCGTGTCTAATCTTGCACGGGCATGTGAGACCTGTATAAAAGAGAAAAATTTTAAGGATCGTAAAAGTTCCGGATTAGTCTCGAGAGCCGTCGTGTGTATGAGTGAGGCCTCGTAAGTCGAGAATGAGGTTATAGTGAGTAATGACGTTGAGCCTAAGTGGCGATTAAGTGGTTTGAGTTTGGTAACGCCTCGGGCCCGGTTTCCAGTGTAGAATCCGAGTAAGGGGTGTTACACCGAGCGTACCTTAGTCAACACCTAGTAATCAATTACATTCGCTACTCAATACTCACTTTTCCCTTTTGATCAACTTTCGTCTCTTCTTCGATTCAATCGAACAGTTAGTGCCCAGATATTTAGCCGAAGCTTACTTAACATCGCACACATAGTGCATTTATATCAAACCGCTCTTCAATCGGTATCGCACACACAGTGCCAATCACAAAGTCGAAGCTTATATTATTTCGCACACACAGTGCTGATCATCTCGGTCACATTTCTAAATACGCACACTTAGTGCCACATAACTCAAACTCTAACATACCATCCACATTTCAATATCACCATAACATTCACTTCATAGCATTTAACATAACTAAATAAACGTATTATGTCCAAACTTACCTTGGACGTCGAACTATCGAACCGGTCGATCAATCGAGCACTTTATCTTTGCCTCGATCTCAATCCGAACCTCTCCTTTCTTGGTCTATACACATTCAAATTCAATCCATTCAATCACCAAATCATTCATTTTAGTCCAAACACACACATTTAGGGCATTTTACAAAATAGCCCTCATATTTTCACATTTCGACACTTTAGTCCCTAATTTACAAAATCATCAAATTCACATAATTTCCTTTCACATAAGCTTAACCAAATTTCCCTTGTGTTCATACAAACTCACACATTTCATTTATTTCACATTTTAGTCCCTCAATTTACACTTTTCTCATTTTAGCCTAAAATACCCAATTTCATCAAAAATCCAAATACAAACTATGTTAACCCAACACCAAGTTTTCATATTTCACCAACTAACATCACAAAGCTGACATATTCATCAATGGCATACCTCACATTCATCACCAATTCACAAAATTTAAGCATGGGTTTTGTAGAGCACAAAGCAACGATTACAAAAACGTAAAAATTATCAAAAACCGAACACAAAATGCTTACCAATTGAAGCTCACTAATGCCGAATATCATAAAACCTCAAGCTCTCTTCTTTTCTTAATTCGGTGGAAGAAGGATGAACATTGAACAACCCACTCCCACTTTCATTTGTTTTTTTTTTATTATACTAACATTATAATATAATATTATATTAACTTTTATAATTTAATAAATACATAAACTATATAAATACCAATCATAATGCCGACCACTACCATTTTTTTGGGTAATTTACAACATAAATCCTCCAAATTATAAAAACAACTACAATTTAACACTTTAACAATCAGCACACAGCTTTTACATTTTATGTGATTAAGTCCTTTTTCATAATTAAACACACAATCGATAAAATCTTCACACAGAAATTTCACACAGGTCAATTCACATACTGTTCACACAGAAAATAATATTAAAATATTATTTTGACCTCAGATTTGTGGTCTCGAAACAACTGTTCCGACTAGGGTCTAAACCGGGCTGTTAGAAGTTTTTGGGGACTAGCTGGTTATTATAGATGGTTTGTAAAAGGTTTCTCTATGATGGCAACTCCGATGACGCGATTATTACAGAAAGATGTTAAGTTCGAGTGGTCAGAAAAATGCCAGAAAAGTTTTGATTAGTTGAAAGCTTTGTTGACCGAAGCTCCAGTGTTAGTTCAGCCAGAATTGGGTAAAGAATTCGTAATCTTTAGTGATGCATCTCTAAATGGTTTGGGCTGTGTTTTGATGTAGGAAGGAAAAGTTATAGCATATGCCTCGAGACAGTTAAAGCCGCAAGAAAAGAACTATCCGACACACGATCTTGAATTGGCAGCTATTGTGTTTGCATTAAAGATATGGTGCCACTATCTGTTCGGTGAGAAATGTCACATTTATTCTAATCACAAAAGCTTGAAATATTTGATGACTCAGAAAGATCTGAATCTACGACAACGAAGATGGTTAGAGTTGTTAAAAGATTACGAGCTTATAATTGACTACCATCCGGGGAAAGCCAATGTTGTTGCGGATGCTTTGAGTCAGAAATCATTATTTTCTCTACGTGCAATGAATACTCAATTGGCTCTATCCGATGACGGTTCGCTTGTAGTTGAGTTGAAAGCAAAACCGTTATTTATTCAACAGATTTGTGAGGCTCAAAAAGTTGATAAAGAATTGATAGCAAAACGGGATCAATGTGATGTGAATACTGATTCAGAGTTTCAGTTTGATACTGAAGGTTGTTTAAGGTTTAAAGACCGAATGTGTGTTCCAAGAAATTCAAAGTTGATTCAAATGATTTTGAATGAAGCTCATAGCAGTCGATTATCTGTTCATCCGGGTAGTACGAAAATGTAAATGATTTGAAATAGCTTTACTAGTGGCCTGGTATGAAACGAGACATCTCTAACTTTGTTTCGAAATGTTTAATCTATCAGCAAGTTAAAGCCGAGCATCAAGTACCGTCTAGGTTACTTCAGCCGATTATGATACCCGAGTGGAAATGGGACAGAGTTACAATGAATTTTGTATCGGGTTTTCCTTTGTCACCGAGTAAAAAAGATGCAATCTGGGTTATTGTAGATAGATTGACTAAAACGGCTCACTTTATTCCGATTCGCACAGATTGCTCGCTTGATAAACTTGTTGAATAATATATTTCTCATATTATGAGATATCACGGAGTACCTATTTCTATTGTTTCGGATAGAGATTCGAGGTTCACATCGCAGTTTTGGATGAAACTGCAAGATGCATTAGGTGCGAAATTACATTTTAGCACTGCTTTGCATCCACAGAAAGATGGACAGTCCGAACGAATTATTCAGATACTCGAAGATATGTTGAGATGTTTTATTCTCGAGTTTGAAGGTACCTGGGATCGATACTTGCCACTGATTGAATTTGCATATAATAATAGCTTTCAATCGAGTATCAAAATGGCACCTTACGAGGCTTTGTACAATCGTAAATGTCGAACACCTTTGTATTGGACTGAGCTCAGTGAAAGTAAGATACACGGGGTCGATTTGATCAAAGAGACTGATCAGAAAGTGAAAGTGATTTGCGATAGTCTGAAAGCTGCGTCAGATCGTCAGAAGTCGTACGCAGATTTAAAATGTAAACATATTGAGTTTCAGATCGGGGACAAAGTGTTTTTGAAAGTCTCGTCGTGGAAGAAAATACTCAGATTTGGTCGTAAAAGCAAGTTAAGTACGAGATATATTGGGCCGTAGGAGATTATAGAGCATATCGGGCAGGTTACTTACAGATTTTTATTGCCATCTGAGTTAGAAAAGATTCATAATGTATTCCATGTTTCAATGCTTCGACGATACCGATCCGACCCATCACATGTGATTTCTCCAACCGAGGTGGAGATTCGATCTGATATGACCTACGAGGAAGAACCGATCCAGATTTTAGATCAGGAGGTGAAAGAATTGACGAATAAGAAAATTTCTTTGGTAAAAGTCTTATGGCATCGACACGGGGTTGAAGAAGCTACATGGGAGCCCGAAGATGCTATAAGAGAACGTTACCCAAACCTATTCGCCGGTAAGATTTTCGGGGATGAAAATCCCTAAGGGGGAGAAATGTAACAGTCCGGTTTCAACCCTAATCGGAACAGTGGTTTTGAGACCACAAATCCGAGTCAGAATAATATTTAAATATTATTATCTGTGTTTATATTATGTGAATTTATATCTGCGAAATTTTTGCGAATTAATTTTAGCGTTTGTGTGCTTAATTTAATTAAAAGGATTAAATCGTGTAAAATGTAAAAGTAGCTAACTATTTGTTGAAGTGTTAAATTTCCTTGTTCTTTTAATGTGTGGTCCTTAAGTAGCAAATGGACCATTAAAAAATAGCATGGACGGTAATGGGCATTAGTATATGATTTTATAATGTTTATAATAAAGGTTAATTTTGTAATTGCTATACTAATATGTTAAATAAATAAAACATAAAATAAAGAAACATGCATGTTCATCTTTTATTCTTGCAAAATTAAAAGAAAAAGAAAGAAAGAAGAACAAGTCACATTCGGCTTGGGTCTTGCTCAATTAAGGTATGTAATTTGTTCGGTTTTTGATAATTTCTACGTTTTTTTTATCGTTGCTTCGAGTACAACAAAGCCCATGTCCTAATTTTTGAATTTGATGATGATTTTGTGTTTTGCCATTGATGATAGCTTGTGATTTTTGTTGTTTGATGATAAAATATTAAAGATATGTGATAGATTAAAATATTTTGTATTGGAAATTTTGATGATTTTGAGTAATTAGGGCTAAATTGTAAAAATAATAAATTGAGGGACTAAAATGTGAAATAAATGAAATATATGGACTTGAATGATCATGGGGTAGATTCGGCCTAGGCATGGGACTATGAATTTTTGCATATTTTGTGTTTTATGCAATAGGGACTAAATTGTGAAAAGTGTAAACTATCAGGGGCAAAATGGTAATTTGCCCATTTATGCGTTTTTAGACTAAATTGAATAAAATGGTGTTTAAATAAGTTTAATTGTAATATGTTTAGATAAAGAACCAAAGAAAATAGATTTGTATCGGGGGAAAACAAAAATAATCGAATAGTCGTTTATTTCCGTTCGTCGATATCCGAGGTAAGTTTATAAGCATTTTAAATATTGTTAAATTTTAATATATGTGAATTATATATATTGAATTGAATTTTTGATTATATATATGTGTTGGCCGAATGACTATAAGCTGGGAAGCTATGTTTACGAGTTTGATTCAATCAAGTTATGATGTTCGAAAGTCCCGTACGAACATTAGGAATAGCTAGGATACATATGTCATGACATAGGATTCCGTTATGTGTTATCGTGTAAGACCACGTCTGGGACGTTGGCATTGTACAATATGTTCGACTATTCGAGTATCCTTTTTAATTCTGAATGGTTCAACGGGCAATGAAAAGTTAAGGTCGAGTATAACATCGAGTTAGAAAGGCTCAGGTATGTATTCATACTAAGTTATGAAAATAAGGTAAGTGAATGTTTGAATTGATGATATAATGCTATATGTTAATTTTAACTATGTGTATATGTATATGAATGTATGTATATTCGGCCCGAAGGCACTTGGTGTTTAGCTTTCACTTGCTGACAAATCAAGCATCTCGATACAAACTCAGAAATATCTTTCTTAATACTCAGCCACCAATACCATCTCTTCAAGTCATTATACATTTTTGTACTGCCTGGATGAACAGATAAACATCTATTATGTTCTTCGTGCAAAATTTTCCGAATAAGCTCATCATCTCTCGGTACACAGACCCTATCTCGGAGCATTACACATCCATCAGAACTAATACGAAAGCCTGACTCAACACCCGACTCATATTGAACTCTTTTGGTTTGCAACTCACTGTCGCCTTTCTGAGCGTCACAAATCTCTTGGAGAAACACCAGTCTAGCTCTCAGCTCAGCTAGAATAGAGCCATCATCCGTCAAGGCCAACCATGTATTCATAGCCCTCAATCCAAACAAAGATTTTCTACTCAAAGCATCGGCGACCACATTCGCCTTTCTTGGGTGGTAGTCAATCACTAGCTCGTAATCCTTTATTAACTCTAACCATCTTCGTTGCCTTAGATTCAATTCTTTTTGAATCATCAAGTACTTTAGACTTTTGTGACCAGTGAATTCCCGACATTTCTCGCCATATAAATGGTGTCTCCAAATATTCAACGCAAACACAATGGCAGCTAACTCCAAATCATGTGTCGGGTAATTCCTCTCGTGCGGCCTTAATTGTCTAGAGGCATAAGCTATCACCTTGCCCTCTTGCATGAGTACACAACCCAATCCATTCAGGGATGCATCCCTATAGACCACAAATTCTTTTCCTGGTTCAGGTTGCACTAAAACCGGAGCCTCAGTCAGTAATGTCTTTAGTTTCTCAAAACTTTGTTGGCATTTTTCTGTCCATTCAAACTTTACATGTTTTTGTAACAACCTCGTCATCGGAGTAGCTATCATGGAAAATCCCTTGACAAACCATCGGTAATAGCCAGCCAGGCCCAGAAAACTTCTAACCTCTGATACATTTCTCGGTGGTTTCCATTCAACAATGGCTGAAATCTTTCCCGGGTCAACTCTAATTCCATCTCCCAAAACTATGTGCCCCAAAAATATGAATTCTTTAAGCTAAAATTCACATTTACTAAACTTGGCATATAACTGATTATCTCGTAAAATTTGTAAGATCATTCTCAAGTGCTCGGCATGCTCATTTTCATCACGAGAGTAAATCAGTATATCATCAATATAAACAACAACAAATTTATCCAAGTACGGTTAGAAAATACGGTTCATCAAATCCATAAACACCGTAGGGGCGTTTGTCATACCGAAAGGCATAACTAAAAATTCATAGTGACCATACCTTGTTTGAAATACGGTTTTCAGCACAACTGAGTCTCTGACTCTCAATTGGTAATAACCGGACCTCAAGTCTATCTTGAAAAACACAGTGACTCCCTTCAATTGGTCAAACAAATCATCGATCATTGGCAATGGGTACTTGTTCTTTATGGTTACCTTATTGAGCTACCAATAATCTATACATAACCTCATAGAACCGTCTTTCATTTTCACAAATAATACGGGAGCACCCCACAGAGAATAACTTGGTCTTGCGAAACCTTTATCCGTCAACTCTTGTAACTGTGCCTTCAATTCTTTCAACTCGGTTGGAGCCATCCTATACAGAGCAATTGAAATGGGGACAGTACCAGGGGCTAACTCAATGCCAAATTCAATCTCTCTAACCGGAGGCAACCCTGGAAATTCTTCTGGAAATACATCTGGATACTCACATACTATGGGCACTGATTCAATTCTTAACTCTGATTCTTTAGAATTCATCACAAAAGCAAGATAAGCTTCATATCCCTTTCTTACATATTTTTGAGCAGACATAAAAGAAATCACTATAGGCAATCTATCCTGTTCATCTGATTCAATCTGTAGAATATCACCATTTTCAAATTTCAATTCAATATATTTCTTTCAACAATTTAGTATCACATCATGAGCAGTTAACCAATCCATACCAAGAATTACATTGAATTCATCAAATGGCAATAGAATGATATTTGCCGTAAAAAAATGACCTCTAATCATCAAAGTGCAATCTTTGCATACCTTGTCAACTAACACACATTTGCCTAAGTGATTTGACACTTTTATCACAAACTCTGTAGACTCTACTGACACGTTCATACTAGATACTAATTTCATACAAACATACGAGTGGGTAGAACCCGAATCAATTAAAGTAATAACATGAGTATCGTAAAGAGAAAATGTACCCATAATCACATCAGGGGAGGACGCCTCTTTGCGAGCGCGAATGGCGTAAGTCCTCACAGGCACTCTACCCTCAGATCTTGCAGTCTGCTCTCTAGGTGTATTCTTACTACTTTATTCCATTTCCCAGATTTCTCTGTGGCCTTCCTCTAGTAGTACTTCTCGATCTTGCACTCTGAATTTTCTCTTTTTCAACCATCTCAGGACAATCTCTAATGAAGTGATCTTGGGAACCACACCTGAAACAAGCCCTCTCATTTGCTCGGCACTCACCGGGGTGATGTCTAGCACACTGGGAACGTTCTGGTCTACTTGGTCGAGCATTACCAACACTAGCAATCGAAGTGGTCTGAGCTTTAGAATCCAAGTACTGTTTACCTTTATTTTTGTTTGAAAACCCAACTGAAGCAGCTGATCGAGTAGTGAACTCTCTTGATTTCTTGGATGAGGGTTGAAATGACTTACCCAATTATCTCTTTCTCGAGTCACGAGACTCAATCTCAGCCTTTCTTTTCTCTTTGGCCAATTCCTCGGCCTTCCAGGCTCATCTGTAACACCCCTTACCCGTGTTCAAAGCTGGAACCGGATACGAGGCATTACCTAACTCAACTTGCTTAAACATGCAACATCGGGCCATAAAAGTTCGTTCCAACTTAAAACTTTTCATTCAAACTCATAACATCCTTATCTTAAGCCTATGAGGCCTTAAACATACTTATGGAAAGTTTCAGAATTAATCCGAAAACTTTTACGCACTTAGAAAATTTTTACCTAAACAGGGGCCACACGCCCATGTTGTCTAAGGGCACGCCCGTGTGCCCCTGGTACATGCCCATGGTCGACACTGACTTATTTCACATGGCCAGACACACACCTTGTCCCTGGCCCGTGTCCCTCACACGGTCTCGACACGCCCGTGTCTTAGCCCGTATGCCAAAACCTAGGCATTCTGTTTATGACATCATCACATCACTAAGGTCACATGGCCAAGGCACACGCCCGTGTCCTTAGACCATGTGTCGAATTAAATTCCTAATTTCAGGTGCAGACTTCACACGGCCTGGGCAAACGCCCATGTTTATGGCCGTGCCTCCCTCACGACTAAGACACACGGTCGTGTCTCTGCCCGTGTGTTTACTACTGAGCATACTGACTTGTAAACCTAGCATGCTAGGGGACACACGGCCTCTCCACACGCCCATGGGGCAGATCGTGTGTCACACACGGCCTACACACAACCCCATGTGTCTACCCGTGTGGACAATTATATGGCTATCTACCAAGCCATTTGCCAACCTACCAAGCAACCACATTTATACCAAATCAATTCAACACATATTATGACCATATGGCACCTCTAAGAACTCAAAATCAAGACATCCACACAAGCATACACTTCATGAAATTCATCATCATTGAATATATGAACATGTCAAGTATAGGCCAACTTCCCTTGACCATTTACAAAATAAATTGAACAACTTTAATAGCCAACACTTTTGCTAGCAAATATGACATAACAAAATGACCAAGTCCTATACATGCCATACTCAAAATAAATCTAACTTGGCTATACCAAAAAGTAGTCAATAGTGTGATTTTCGAACTTCGACGTCCACGAAGTCTCGAGCTAACTTGGCAATGCTACAAGGAAAAGGGAAGTAAGAGGGGTAAGCATAAAGCTTAGTAAGTTTTTATGAAAATAAATAGCAACATAAAGCTCATAATATCATCCATCCATGGCATTGAATAAAACCACAAAGTCTTAAGCACTTGCCATAACTTACTCGTATTTTCTCTTATCGAATACATGCAATAACACATAACGTAAACTTATCTCGTGAATTACTCACGGGTACCTGTATTCACTCAATCACATAGCTTTAGCACCAAACCCATTTCTATTTCAAGCTTAACTATTTATTCCACTAAATCACTTGGGATATTCGAAGATACATATTCATCGTCATCCACATAAACACGAAGCCAATGCCACATTCCATATGTGGTCTTACATGGGGTCACCTCTAAGTGCCGATGCCATATCCCAGATATGGTCTTATACAGGATCTCACATCAATTATCGATGCCATATCCCAGACATGGTCTTATACGATTTGTCATATTCAATGCCGATGCCATATCCAAGATATGGTCATATACGAGATCTCAATTCGATGTCGACGCCATGTCCTCGACATGGTCTTACACG
Organism: Gossypium sturtianum; assembly: GCA_025698515.1. NCBI lineage: Eukaryota > Viridiplantae > Streptophyta > Magnoliopsida > Malvales > Malvaceae > Gossypium > Gossypium sturtianum. The sequence continues at coordinate 85,624,450 of CM046944.1, forward strand.
AAACCTTATTCCTCTCATGTCTCGACAATAGTATCCTCACATTTATTATAGTCCTACCGGGACTTCAAAATCACAACTTTCATCATTTTTCTCATTCAACACCATCATCCAATTTCATAGCAATATATGCATCATTATAGTATCAAACATTCTCAAATATACTAGCATGATGTTGAATTTATCACATACAAACTTGCCTCATTTTCAAAATAGGTCACTTGCCGATTTAATCCGATACCTTGCCTTTTCCTCGGTCAAGGTTAATTCCTCATTCTTCTGGATCTATATAATAGCAAATTTAGCTCATTTAATAACCACATTAATCAACACATTTCAATAGTCATACTTTGGCAAAATTACCATTTTGCCCATAGACTTTCACAAAATGACTATTTTACCCCTAGGCTCGAAAATCAATTCTAATCAAATTTCTTTCTTTAACGAGCCTAGGTGAACATTTATCACTCTTATGGCAGCCCTCAATACTCATTATTTCACACATTTACCATACATTTTACAACCTCTACAAAAAGGTCCTTTGAGGTGTTTTAATGATAACACCTTTCACAAAAGTTGTTTATCTAACTACTAGGACTCATATTCTTCCATAAAAATGCAGCAAACAACATACATGCTTACATGGTAAAAATCTAAACTTTCCACCATTTTGCAAAATAGTTCCCTCTTTAGCTAGCTTAAGCTTTAGGGGTCCCAAAAGTACAAATATTATCAAGAAATGATCACTACAACACTTACTTGTAAGGAGAAGAGTGTGCTAAAATTTTTGAGCTTTCAAACCCGTGTTTGCTGCTAATTTTCGGTGGAGGAATGAAGGAGAAAAGATGATATCTTTTCTTTCTTTATTTTAATATAAAATCCCAATTTAGTCCACCTAACCCACCTACTTGACCAAATTTTGACCTCTATTGTCCCCTATGGCCGGCCAACCATTATTTAAGGGGCTAATTGCCCTTTAAAGACCTCCAAATAATATTCTATGGCTATTAGGCACCTTTAGCTTGTAAAATGGAACTTTTGCACTTTATGTGATTTAGTCCTTTTTCGCGATTAAGCATGAAATCGCTAAAATTAAAGTACCAAATTTTCATGCACCTATATATTCATACTATAACTCATATAATAATATAAAAATGATTTTTTCCGACCTCAGATTAGTGATCCCGAGATCACTGTTCCGGCTAGCCCCTAAATTGGGCTGTTACAATTCTCCCCCTTAAGGATTTTCGTCCCCGAAAATCTTACCGGTGAAAAGGTTGGGATATTGATTTCTCATGGTCTTACCGGTAAAAAGGTTGGGATATTGATTTCTCATGGTCTCTTCGGGCTCCCATGTAGCCTCTTCTATTCCATGTCTCTGTCATAATACTTTAACAAGGGCTATACTTTTGTTTCTCAACTATTTGACCTCTCGTGCCAAAATCTTAAACGACTCTTCACCATAAGTCAAGTCCGGTTGAATTTCTACCTCTATTGGTACAATCACATGTGAAGGGTCTGATCGGTATCGGCGTAACATGGACACATGAAAGACATCATGAATCTTTTCCAACTCAGATGGCAAGGCTAAACGATAAGCTATCGGCCCGATCCTTTCGGTAATCTCATATGGTCCGATAAAACGCAGACTCAATTTGCCTTTCCCACCAAATCTGAGGACTTTTCTCCATGGTGATACGTTCAGAAACGCTTTATCACCTACTTGTAACTCAGTCTCTTTCCTTTTCAAATTCGAATAGGACTTTTGTCTATTTGAGGCAGCCTTTAGACATTCACGTATCACCTTTATTTTCTCTTCAGTTTCTTTGACCAAATCGACCCCGTGAATATGGTTTTCTCTGAGTTCTGTCCAATACAAGGGCGTTCGGCACTTATGCCCATACAATGCCTCATAAGGCGCCATCTTCAAACTTGACTGTAAGTTGTTATTGTAGGTGAATTCCACCAACAGTAAGTATTTTTCCCAATTACCTTGGAATTCCAAAACACAACATCGAAGCATATCCTCAAGTATCTGTATTACTCTCTCTGACTGCCCATCGGATGCTTATGGAAAGTTGCACTAAAGCTCAATTTTGTGCCTAAGGCCTCTTGCAACTTTTTCCAAAATCGTGACGTAAATCTCAGATATCTATCCGAAATAATCGACAACGGTACTCCTTGAAGTCTTACTATTTCTGACACATACAAATCTGCCAACTTATCAAGCGAATAGTCGACCCGTACTGGTATGAAATGGGCTTACTTCGTGAGTCTATCGACTACTACCCATACGACATCTTTCTTTTTCGGCGTCAACGACAAACCCATTACGAAGTCCATAGTTATACGGTCCCATTTCCACTCGGGAACCATAATAGGCTGAAGTAGACCTAAAGGTACTTGATGTTCAGCCTTTACTTTCTGAAAAATTAGGCATCTCGAAACAAACTCAAAAATGTCCTTCTTCATACACGGCCACCAATACCATTTCTTCGAATCATTAAACATCTTCGTGCTGCCTGGATGTACCGTCAAACATCCACTATGAGCTTCATGCAGTATCTTTTAAATAAGTTCATCATCTCTGGGTACACAGACCCTATCGCGAAACATCAAACATCCATCAGGACTTATCCGAAAGTCCGACTCAACATTTGACTCACATTGAACTCTTTTAGCTTGTAAATCATTGTCGCCTTTCTGGGCTTCATAAATCTCTTGGAGAAACATTGGTCTAGCCCTCAACTCGGCTAGAATGGAACCATCATCTAACAAAACTATCCATGTATTCATGGCTCTTAACGTAAATAATGATTTCCTACTCAAGGTATCGGCGACCACGTTTGCCTTTCCTGGATGGTAGTCAATTACCAGCCCGTAACATTTTATCAACTCTAACCATCTCAGTTGCCTAAGGTTCAACTCTTTTTGAGTCATCAAGTACTTTAGGCTCTTATGATCAGTGAACACCCGACATCTCTCACCATACAAATGGTGTCTCCAAATCATTAGTGCAAAAACAATTCGGCTAATTCCAAATCGTGAGTCGGGTAATTCTTCCCATGCGGCTTTAATTGCCTAGAGGCATAAGCAATCACCTTGCCCTCTTGCATGAGTACACAACCTAACATGTTCAAGGATGCATCGCTGTAAACGACAAATTCTTTTCCCAGCTCCGGTTGCACTAAAACAGGAACCTCAGTCAACAACGTCTTCAATCTCTCAAAACTATGTTGGTACTTTTCTGTCCAACCAAACTTCACATCTTTTTGTAGCAACCTTGTCATCGGAGTAGCTGTCATGGAAAATCCCTTGACAAAATGTCTATAGTAGCCGGCTAGGCCCAGAAAACTCCTAACCTCAGTTACGTTCCTTGGTGGCTTCCAATCTACAACTGCTAAGATCTTACTCGAGTTGACTCTAATTCCATCTCCCGAGACAATGTGCCCCAAAAATCCAACTTTCTTAAGCCAAAATTTGCTTCTACTAAACTTGGCATACAATTATTTATCTCTCAAAATTCACAGAACCGTCCTCAAATGCTTAGCATGCTCGTTCTCGTCCCGAGAGTAGATAAATATATCATCGATAAAGACTACCACAAATTTATCCGAATACGGCCAAAACATGCAATTCATCAAATCCATGAAAACTGCAGGGGCATTTGTTAAGCCAAAAGGCATGACCAAAAATTCATAGTGGCCATACCTCGTCCGAAATGCAGTTTTCGGCACATCCGAGTCCTTGACTCTCAACTGATAATATCTAGACCTCAAGTCTATCTTGAAAAATACTGTGACTCCCTTCAATTAATCAAACAAATCATCGATTCTTGGCAACGGGTACTTATTCTTCACGGTTACCTTATTGAGCTGCCTATAATCTATACACAACCTCATGGAACCATCTTTCTTTTTCACAAATAAAACGGGAGCACCCCACGGAGAATAACTTGGCCTTGCGGAGCCTTTATCCGTTAACTCTTGCAACTGTGCCTTCAGTTCTTTTAGATCGATTGGAGCCATTCTGTATGGAGTAAAAGAAATGGGGGTAGTACCTGGAGCTAACTCAATCCCAAATTTGACTTCTCTAACTGGAGGTAACCCTGGCAATTCCTCTGGAAAAACATCTGCATATTCACATACTATGGTTACTGATTCAATTCTTAACTCAGTCTCTCTAGCATTCATCAAAAAGGCAATGTAAGCTTCGTACCCTTTTTTTAAATACTTCTGAGTCGACAAGGAAGATATCAATACTGGCAATCTGTCTTGCTCATCTGATTCAACACGAATAAGATCCCCACTTTCACATTTTAGCTCGATAAACTTCCTTCCACAATTCACTATCACATCATGAATAGTTAACCAATCCATCCCAATGATGACATCAAATTCATTAAACGGCAATAGCATGAGGTTAGCAGGAAAACAATGACCCCTAATCATCAAAAGGCAACCTTTGCATACTCTATCAACCAACACACATTTGCCTAGGGGATTTGAAACTCTTATCACAAATTCAGTAGACTCTACAGGCATACTCATGCTAGAGACTAATTTCATACAAATGTAGGAGTGGGTAGACCCTAGATCAATTAAAGCTCTAACATGAGTATCATAGAGAGAAAATGTACCCATGATCACGTCGAAGGAGGACGCCTCTTCGCGAGCACGAATGGCATATGTTCTCGCCGGTGCTCTACCCTCAACTCTTGCAGTCTGCTCTCTAGATGAATTCTTGTTACTCATTTCATTTCCCAGTTTTTCTGTGGTTTTCCCCTAGCAGTTGTCCCCGATCTTGCATTCTAAGACCTCTCTTTCTCACCCGCCTCGGGGAAATCTCTGATAAAATGGTCTAGGGATCCACACTTGAAACAAGCCTTCTCGTTTGCTCAACACTCACCGGAATGACGTCTGCCACACTGCGGGCATTCTGGTCTACTTGGTCGGGTGTTACCAACACTAGCAATCGAAATAGTCTGAGATTTAGACCTCGAGTACAGTCCACCCTTACTACTACTTGAAAACCCAGCTGAGGTAGCTGACCGAACAATAAACTCTCTTGACTTCTTGGATGAGGATTGGAATGACTTGCCTAACTGTCTCTTCTTCGAGTCGCGAGACTTAATTTTAGCTTTCTTTTTCTCTTTGACTAATTCCTCGTCCTTATAGGCTCGATCTACCAGCACCATAAACTCTTTTAGTTCGAGGACACCAACAAACAAACGGACATCCTCATTTAACCCATCCTCGAATCTTTTGCACATAATGGGTTTTGTCGATACGCACACTCGAGCGTATTTGATAAGCCTTACAAACTCACGCTTATATTAAACCACCGTCCTTCGACCTTGCTTTAGCTCCAAGAACTCCTTTCTTTTCTGGTCGATGAACCCTTGACTAATGTACTTCTTCCGGAATTCCTCTCGGAAGAATTCCCAATTAACCCTTTCCTTTGGTACCACCGACACAAGGGTGTTCCACCATTGATAGGCAGAATCTCTCAAAAGAGATACTGCACACTTTATGCACTCTTTAGGCGTGCATGACAACTCATAGAATACTCTGATGGTATTCTCAAGCCAGAATTTCGCCCTTTTCGGATCATCCTCCTTACTAGCCTGAAATTCCTCGGCTCCTTGTTTCTGGATCTTATCGACCGGAGGCCTTTCTCTTCTCACTACCTCTACCACTTGAGGAGCTACAGGAGCGGGGTGAGGAATAGGTGGAGGTGGAGGGGGTTGACCATTTGGATTTGCTCGAATATACTCGATGTATGGAGAAAGGCTTCTCGAGCCTCTTCTCCCTGATCCAAAGTCTCGGGTCTACTCTCTACTGGCGCGGTCCCTTGCGCTGGAGCCGACGCATTACTCGCAGCATCATCGGCTGCAGTTTGATCGGGATCCATTATTATATAAAAATACAATTTAAAATGTCAAGAGTCGTCACAATATCATTAGGTAAATACTTATATGTATGGCATGCATAGCTAGACTCATACTTATGCTATGTTAATCCGAGAACCGAATAAACCGTAGCTCTAATACCACTAAATGTAACTGTAATATCCCGGGTTAGGGGCTATTTTGTTGTTGCATGATATTGCATGTGTTTGGTGTGCTGTGTTGTTGTTTGTGTTGTATCGGGGCTTAATTGTAGTCTAGGAGTATGCCTGAGGGAATGGGAAAATTTTGGTTTTTGGGTGATAAGTGAAGGGAGCTGTGGAAGCTGGGGTTTAAGAATTTTAATTGATGTTTTGTTGCACAAAAAGTGAGCTGGCAAGGTGGCAAGCATGCGCTTCATGGGGAGCTTCGGGTGGCGTCAACTACATGGAGTGGAGGTCTAGTGTTCGAGCTGCGAATTCCCCATTTTGGTTCCCATTTTTGGATGGCATGGGAGGAGGAAGTAGAAGGCAATTCAAATTCTTCTTTGGACTTGGTCAAACCGTTCAAATGGTGGGAGGAGAGTGAGTTTAGGAGGAAGACTTGGTCATGCTTGTTTGAATGTGTGGAGTGGAGTGTTGTGGGGGATTTTGGCCGAATTTAGGGGGGAGTTGGAGGGGGAGTGACGGCTTAGTGTGGGGGGGGGAAAGAGTGTGCCAAAATTCAATTGGCATTTTGGGGTGTTTTTCGGTCACTTTTTGGTATCAAACAAAGTTCTCTCATTTTGTCAACAAGCCGATTTTTCCATAGAAAATTCTCTCATTCTTTCCACCTCTTGAAACCGAAACACCTAGTCCCTTAGTTGCCGAAATTGTTTTGCTTCATTTAGTCTGTGTGTAGCCGAACACTCTCTTCTCTCCTTCTCATAATCCATTCTCTTCTCCTAAAGTACTTGTGCCGAAACTCTCACTTGCTTCAAACCGAATCTTTCCATTATTCATCTTCCCATTTCTTTTGGTGCCGAAACCACAATCACTTGCATCTCAGACTTTTATTTTTTCTTTTCTTATACATTATTGCCGAAACTTCATTCTCATCTCCTATCTTCTTTTCTTTCCTTTTTCCATTCAAAACCGAACATAGGTGTGTGGTAAACACTTAGGCCGAATCTTCTTGTCTTTTTGGGGTGCATCTTAGCCGAATCTTTTCTCTCTTGGAAGTCCTCTTGTGGCCGAATATTGGGTGGTATTGGTAAGTTCTTGGCCGAATGGCCATTTCTCTTTTCTCTCTAGTGCGATGTCGATTTTGGATTGGTGAAAGGAGTTAACCTCTTATTTTGGAATTCAAGGCTTTATAGGGCATTCGGGATTCAAGCAGTTGACAAAACCTTTTACAGCACTCGACCGATTGATAAGTGGTGGGGATTGGCCGATTGTCAGAAAATCAGTGGTTGATTCGGGATTTGGTAGGAAACCAAATCGAGTATAGAGGATCAAGTATACAAGGAGCTTTAGATCGTTTCTTTTAGTATTAGAGGTTGCGCTTTACCAGGTGTGTAAACTAACACACTTCCGTTTAGTAATATGATTGATAACCTGTGTGATAATTAATGAAACAGTGATGATTGATATGATACCCTAATGGGTATGATCTTGGACTCGGGTAAGTCAGTATTGTTACAAGTTTACTGATGATCTATATGGTATCATGACTATGTATGTATGTGATGTGGGGTATGAGTCAAACATATTAGCATGATAGGCATGACTTGTATGATATGCATGATCACATGAGTATGGTATGTTGATGGGTGATATGAGTGGAGGGAGCAATGATATTTTGTGCCGACGAGCACAAGTGTTTTGGTAACACAACTTTGTGACTTTGGGTCACCGGTGCTTTGGTAGCACATTTGTGTCTTTGGGACACCGCAGAGGTTGGGCACCTCATTGTGACTTGTCCCCGTGGTTAACACCACCGTGGGTTGGCCCCACTTTGAGATATGGGATCGCTCGCTAGTGATTGGGTATCACACGATGGGTTGGCCCCATCATTCGATTATTGTGACTACGGTCACCGGTGCTTTGGTAGCACATTTGTGTCTTTGGGACACCGAGGTTGGGCACCTCATTGCGACTCGTCCCCGTGGTTAATACCACCGTGGGTTGGCCCCACTTTGAGATATGGGATCGCCTCGCTAGTGATTGGGTATCACACGATGGGTTGGCCCCATCATTAGATTCGTGACTTCGGTCACCAATGCTTTGGTAGCACAAACGTGTCTTTGGGACACCAAAGTGGTTTGGCACCACATTGATGGATATTGTGTCTTTGGGACACCAAGTGTTTTGGTAACACATTGTGACTATATGTCACCAGTTGGTTTGGCACCACCAAAGGGTTTGGTACCACACGGGGTAGAAAAAGGAGATACGGATGGTTAGGATTGGGTTGCATTAATTATGTTGCTATGTATGATGTGTGTTAGCATGTTGTTTCATCGGGAGCGGGATTTATGCATCGAGTCACTCGACTCACCCTCTCCTTTGACATTTCAGGTGACCCGTAGACGCGGACATGGAGCCTGGTGGACTCGGGGTGCACATGCCATGCTTTAATAAAAGTTTTGCTCTCAGACTATTCACTTTGGGTACTTTAGCTTATTTATTTTTATTTGAGATTTAATTTGGATTTGTAAAAGGCCTTTAAATTATGTTTTATGATGGTTATGTTTTAATTAGATTCTCAACTCACAGAATAAATAATTTGGCATGAAATTTTACTATAACTTGGAAAGACAACGCTTTCAAAATTATATCAGAATGTGTTTTTAAACTATACCATCGGGTATCTCACTATGCTTTGCTATAGAGTACACTCAAATGATTTTCAAACCAAACTTGATATTCTACTAAGTCAATAATGTTTCAAAATAGCCCTAAGAAACTATTGGAAATGCTAAATGAAATCAACTCGTTTTTAACTATATACTTTGGATTCTCAAAAACGTTTTCCCCGTAACATACCAGATTCGGACGTGGTGTCCTGTCCGAGTTTGGGGTGTTACAATTGTGGTATCAGAGCCAAGTTCAAAGGCTCGGCTGTGGGCCTGAGGCCCAAAATGTTTCCAAAAGATTGTTTTGTTAGTCTTTATTCTTAAAGTATGGGTTGGAAAGGCATGGCACCGAGTCTCCGGCACCAGTTCGCCCAGGTAAATACCCTTACTATTGCTTGTGAATTGATTGGATGTGATATGATTTGATGAATAGCAATAATATATTACTTTAGAGATTGAAACTGATAGGATTCTGTGAACTCGCGAGAACAAATCTCCTTAAATATTCATAAGACTTGCTTTTAAACAAGTGGAATAAATACTGATGCATAAAATTCTTAATCAGATACGTAGAGAATTTAGTCATGAGCACTCGAGGCGGACGTGGTCGTAATACTCGTGGTAGAGGTAGGGGTAGAATGACGCTTCGAGAGCGTAGGATCCGGGTCGTGGTTCGTAAAATGAGATACCGGTTCGCTACCACCGGAGGTGATGAGTTCCAAGATCAGACTGGGGACGACGCAGTGTCACAGGCGATGCAGCGAGTGTTGGAAAGGGTAGCAGGAGTTGGTGGTGGTGCAGGAGTTAGGAAATTGTTCTCGAGCGACTTCGGCAAACGGGCCGAATTCTTTCGAGGTGTATCCGTGTTGCTCCTAGCATCGCTGAATATTGGCTGGAGGCAACCGAGCGGATCATGGACGATCCGACTTGATCTGAAGAGAAGTGAAGGGCATCGACGCTTCTCCGGGATGAGTCATATCGGTGGTGGCTCACGGTTCGACGACAGGTGTGGCAAAGCAGAGGATCTCGACGGGATTATTTCAGTGGTCGCATATCAAAAGAAATACATCGGAGCTAGTTATATCGACTCCCAATGAAAGGCTTTTCGAGGCTTGTTCGGGGAGTAAATGCATTGTCGAGTACGAGGTGAGTTCCCCGGCCGAGTAGGTATGCCAGGGGCATTGTGGCCACTAAGCATGAGAGGTGTGTTCGTTTCGAGGATGGTCTCGCGAGACGACTTGAGATCGCTGATTGCTCCTCGGCAGGAGCGCGAGTTTGTTGTCTTAGTTGAGAAGGCTAAGGTAGCCGAGGGTGTTAAGGAGCCGTGAGGGTGGTATGGACGTAAATAGGAACAAGAGGAGCTTTGGGTCTTTCGGATCGATGGGTAATCCGCAGAAGAGGGCTAGACCGAGTGGGCCGAACCACCGCTAGGTTTGTTGTCGCGCAGCGTGGACCGCCGCATGTGATCGATGTGGAAAATCGCATTGGGGTGGCTGGCTGGATCGAGGAAAAGGTTGCTTCGAGTGTGGTTCTCTGGAGCACCGCGTGAGGGATTGTCCGCGTAGATTGGCCAGGATTCAGTCTGAGAGTCAGGGCCGTAATCAGTTCAGAGGTAATAGACCGCCACCGCAGAGGGGCCGTGGTAATGGCAGAGGTGGTAATGGTTCTCGTCGGGCCGTGGAGCACCGCGAGAGGTGCGGGTAGTTCGATGCCGCATACCTGGATTAGTGTATGCTGCGAGGCGCCGAGAGGAGGGCGACGCACCGGACGTCATAACCGGTACGTTTTTGATTTTTGGTTCTCCTTATACTGCTTTGATTGATGCGGGTTCAACGCACTCTTATGTTGCCAGTAGTATAGTAGAGACCTTGGATTTAGACTCTGAGATATCTTCTAGGCAGATGACTGTGATTAGCCCTCTAGGTCACTCTGTAGTAGTAGATAAACTGTTTAGAGAGGTACCCTTAGAACTCCAAGGGGTAGTGTTCGCTGCTGATCTGATGGAACTGCCGTTTGGGGAGTTCGATCTGATTCTTGGGATGGATTGGTTGGTCAAGTACCAGGCGAGGTTGGATTGCGTGGCCAAGCGCATGGTTCTTAGGACGGTTGATGGTGATGAGGTGGCTATGATAGGTAATAGGAGGGATTACTTATCAAATGTGGTATCTGCTCTGAAAGCGGAGAAGATGGTCAGGAAGGGCTGTGAAGCATATGTAGTTCATGTGTATGCCTTGGAGGCTAAAGAGTCCCAGAGAAGGTTCGCATGTTAAGGAATTTGTTGATGTGTTTCCGAGGAACTTCCGGTTTGCCGTGATCGCGAGGTAGAGTTCGGGATAGATCTATTACCGGAATCGCGCCGGTGTCTATTGCTCCGTATAGGATGGCGCCAAAGGAATTGGTGGAGCTTAAGGCTCGAGATCCAGGAGTTATTGGATCGAGGTTTTAATAGGCCTAGTGTTTTCACTGCGTAAGCGCCGGTACTCTTTGTTAAAAAGAAAGATGGCACGATGCGGATGTGTATAGATTACCGCCAGATTGAATAAGTCGACGATTAAAAACAAGTATCCGCTGCCACGGATAGACGATTTGTTTGATCATTTGAAGGGTGCCGCGTATTCTCGAAGATCGACTTGAGGTCAGGTATCACCGATTAAGAGTTAAGGAGGTCGATATCCATAAAACAGCAAGCCGGACCGGTATGGGCACTACGAATCCTCGGTAATGCCGGTTCGGGTTGACTAACGCACCGCGGCGTTTATGGATATGATGAATAGGGTGTTTCAACAAAGATCTGGATCAGTTCGTCGTGGTTTTCATAGACGACATCTTGGTGTACTCAAGGACGAGAGGAAGAGCATGATAAGCATTTGCAGTGGTGTTGCAGATTTTGAGGGAAAAGCGACTCTATGCTAAGTTCGGTAAGTGCGAGTTCGCTTAGAGAAGTGACTTTCTTGGGTCATGTAGTGTCGGTGAGGATTCGAGTAGATCCTCGTAAGATTGAGGCGATTTTGGATTGAAGCGCCTAAGTCGCTGGTCGAGATTCGAGTTTTCTCGGTTTGGCCGGATACTACCGACGGTTTGTTGAGAGTTTCTCGTTGATAGCAAATACGATAACCAAGTTGCTTGAGGAAAGAAGTTCCGCTTGTATGGATCGAGAAACAGAGGGAAAGCTTCGATAAGTTAAAGAAGATTTTGACCGAGGTCTCGGCTTTGATTCAACCCGAGGTGGTAAGGAATACACGTCTTTTGCGATGCATCACATACGGGCTTGGGTTGTGTGTCTTGATGCAAGAAGGTAAGGTTGTGGCTTACGCTTCTCGACGGTGAGGCCACATGAGGTCAACTATCCGACGCATGACTTGGAGCTAGCGGCTGTGGTCTTCGCCTTAAAGATTTGGAGGCACTACTTGTACGGAGAAAGATCGATAGTCTACACAGACCATAAGAGTCTGAAGTATCTCCTGACTCAGAAGGATTTGAATTTGAGGCAGCGCAGATGGGTTGAGTTACTGAAAGATTATGACTGTTCGATTGAGTATCATCTGGGCAAGGCTAACGTGGTGGCTGACGCGTTGAGCCGCAAGGTTGCTTCGAACTTAAGAGCTTTGTTTGCCCACTTGAGTTTGTATGACGATGGGAGTATTCTGGCAGAGCTGCAGGTTAAGCCTACTTGGGTTGAGCAGATCAGAGAGAAACAGTTATTGGATGAGGTTCTGAGTGCGCGAAGGTTGCAAGTGCAGGATGGTGGTATGGAGGGTTACAGCTTGTCTAGTGATGAGGTGTTGTGTTTTCGAGGTAAAGCTTGTATGCCTAAAGATGTTGAGCTGAGGCAAAGGATTCTTCAGGACGCACATAGCAGTCCTTATGCTATGCATCCTGGAGGTAGCAAGATGTATAGGGATCTTAGAGAGCAGTTTTGGTGGCCTGGCTTGAAGAAAGAGGTGACAGAGTTTGTTGGGAAGTGTCTGACTTGTCAGCAGGTCAAGGCTGAACATCAGTTGCCGTCGGGGTTGCCTCAGCCTGTGAAGATTCCTCAGTGGAAGTGGGAAAGGATAACCATGGATTTTGTCTGTGGGTTACCGCTTACGCCAAGCAAGAGAGATTAAGTTTGGGTAGTGGTGGATCGACTGACTAAATCAGCTCACTTTATTCCGGTGAGGGTTGATTATTCACTTCAGAAGCTAGCGAAGCTGTATGTTTCAGAGATAGTGAGGTTGCATGGTGTGCCAGTTTCGATAATCTCGGATAGGGATCCCAGATTTACGTCAAGGTTCTGGAAAGCGTTGCATCAAGCTCGGGTACTCGTTTTGATTTCAAAGACGGCTTTTCACCCGCATCGACGGTCAATCGAAAAGGGTTATTCAGTCTTAGAGGATATGCCGAGAGGTTGTGTCCGGATTTCAGAGGTAGTTGGGAGGAGTTTCTACCATTAGTTGAGTTTGCCTACAACAAATTACTAAGCGAGCATCAAGATGGCGCCGTATGAGGCGTTGTATGGTAGGAAATGTCGCCACCTACGTGTTGGACGGAGTTGGGTGAACGCCGGTTGTTGGGACCCGAGTTGGTTCTTTCGAGACCGAAGACAAGGTTATGTTGATTCGGTCTCGATTGAAGGAAGCTTCGGACCGCGTAAGTCTTATGCCGATCTTAAGCGAAGAGATATAGAGTTTGCTGTGGGGGATCGAGTTTTCCTGAAGGTCTCACCTTGGTAAAAGGTGTTGAGATTCGGGAAGAAAGGCAAGCTAAGTCCGAGGTTTATTGGACCGTATAAGGTTCTGAGACGAGTTGGACCCGATGGCGATCGCCTTGAGTTGCCAGCAGAGCTTAGTCAGATTCATGACGTATTTCACGTTTCGATGCTTCGGCGTTATCGTTCAGATCCGTCACATGTGGTAGCAGTGGAAGAGATCGAGGTAAATCCAGATTTGACCATGGAGGAGAAACCTGTGCAGATTCTTGATCGGGATGTGAAGGTTCTGCGTAGAAAGTCTGTGCCTTTGGTTAAGGTACTTTGGCGGAATCATGGCGTAGAAGAAGCTACGTGGGAACCCGAGGATATGATGAGACAGCAATACCCGCAACTCTTCTGATCAGGTAATATCGAGGTCGAAATTATTTTTAGGGGGGTAGAACTGTAATATCCCGGGTTAGGGGCTATTTTGTTGTTGCATGATATTGCATGTGTTTGGTGTGCTGTGTTGTTGTTTGTGTTGTATCGGGGCTTAATTGTAGTCTAGGAGTATGCCTGAGGGAATGGGAAAATTTTGGTTTTTGGGTGATAAGTGAAGGGAGCTGTGGAAGCTGGGGTTTAAGAATTTTAATTGATGTTTTGTTGCACAAAAAGTGAGTCTGGCAAGGTGGCAAGCATGCGCTTCATGGGGAGCTTCAGGTGGCGCCAACTACATGGAGTGGAGGTCTAGTGTTCGAGCTGCGAATTCCCCATTTTGGTTCCCATTTTTGGACGGCATGGGAGGAGGAAGTAGAAGGCAATTCAAATTCTTCTTTGGACTTGGTCAAACTGCTCAAATGGTGGGAGGAGAGTGAGTTTAGGAGGAAGACTTGGTCATGCTTGTTTGAATGTGTGGAGTGGAGTGTTGTGGGGATTTTGGCCGAATTTAGGGGAGTTGGAGGGGAGTGACGGCTTAGTGTGGGGGGAAAGAGTGTGCGAAATTCAATTGGCATTCTGGGGTGTTTTTGGTCACTTTTTGGTATCAAACAAAGTTCTCTCATTTTGTCAATGTTTCGATTTTTCCATAGAAAATTCTCTCATTCTTTCCACCTCTTGAAACCGAAACACCTAGTCCCTTAGTTGCCGAAATTGTTTTGCTTCATTTAGTCTGTGTGTAGCCGAACACTCTCTTCTCTCCTTCTCATAATCCATTCTCTTCTCCTAAAGTACTTGTGCCGAAACTCTCACTTGCTTCAAACCGAATCTTTCCATTATTCATCTTCCCATTTCTTTTGGTGCCGAAACCACAATCACTTGCATCTCGCATTTTTTATTTTTCTTTTCTTATACATTATTGCCGAAACTTCATTCTCATCTCCTATCTTCTTTTCTTTCCTTTTTCCATTCAAAACCAAACATAGGTGTGTGGTAAACACTTAGGCCGAATCTTCTTGTCTTTTTGGGGTGCATCTTAGCCGAATCTTTTCTCTCTTGGAAGTCCTCTTGTGGCCGAATATTGGGTGGTATTGGTAAGTTCTTGGCCGAATGGCCATTTCTCTTTTCTCTCTAGTGCGATGTCGATTTTGGATTGGTGAAAGGAGTTAACCTCTTATTTTGGAATTCAAGGCTTTATAGGGCATTCGGGATTCAAGCGATTGACAAAACCTTTACAAAGACTCGACCGATTGATAAGTGGTGGGGATTGGCCGATTGTCGGAAAATCGGTGGTTGATTCGGGATTGGTAGGAAACCAAATCGAGTATAGAGGATCAAGTATACAAGGAGCTTTAGATCGTTTCTTTTAGTATTAGAGGTTGCGCTTTACCAGGTGTGTAAACTAACACATTTCCGTTTAGTAATATGATTGATAACCTCGTGTGATAATTAATGAAAGCGTTGATGATTGATATGATACCCTAATGGGTATGATCTTGACTCTGTAAGTCAAGATTGTTACAAGTTTCATTGATGATCTATATGGTATCATGACTATGTATGTATGTGATGTGGGGTATGAGTCAAACATATTAGCATGATAGGCATGACTTGTATGATATGCATGATCACATGAGTATGGTATGTTGATGGGTGATATGAGTGGAGGGAGCAGTGATATTTTGTGCTGACGAGCACCAGTGTTTTGGTAACACAACTTTGTGACTTTGGGTCACCAGTGCTTTGGTAGCACATTTGTGTCTTTGGGACACCAGAGGTTGGGCACCTCATTGCGACTTGTCCCTGTGGTTAACACCACCGTGGGTTGGCCCCACTTTGAGATATGGGATCGTCTACTAGTGATTGGGTATCACACGATGGGTTGGCCCCATCATTCGATTATTGTGACTACGGTCACGGTGCTTTGGTAGCACATTTGTGTCTTTGGGACACCAGAGGTTGGGCACCTCATTGCGACTGGTCCCCGTGGTTAATACCACCGTGGGTTGGCCCCACTTTGAGATATGGGATCGCTCGCTAGTGATTGGGTATCACACGATGGGTTGGCCCCATCATTGGATTCGTGACTTCGGTCACCAGTGCTTTGGTAGCACAAACGTGTCTTTGGGACACCAAAGTGGTTTGGCACCACATTGATGGATATTGTGTCTTTGGGACACCGGTGTTTTGGTAACACATTATGACTATATGTCACGGTGGTTTGGCACCACCGGTGGTTTGGTACACGGGGGTAGAAAAAGGAGATACGGATGGTTAGGATTGGGTTGCATTAATTATGTTGCTATGTATGATGTGTGTTAGCATGTTGTTTCATCGGGAGCGGGATTTATGCATCGAGTCACTCGACTCACCCTCTCCTTTGACATTTCAGTGACCCGTAGACGCGGACATGGAGCAGGGGTGGACTCGGGGTGCACATGCCATGCTTTAATAAAAGTTTTGCTCAGACTATTCACTTTGGGTACTTTAGCTTATTTATTTTTATTTGAGATTTAATTTGGATTTGTAAAAGGCCTTTAAATTATGTTTTATGATGGTTATGTTTTAATTAGATTCTCAACCTGCGTAACAAATAATTTGGCATGAAATTTTACTATAACTTGGAAAGACAACGTTTTCAAAATTATATCGTAATTTTAAACTATACCATCGGGTATCTCACTATGCTTTGCTATAGAGTACACTCAAATGATTTTCAAACCAAACTTGATATTCTACTAAGTCAATAATGTTTCAAAATAGCCCTAAGAAACTATTGGAAATGCTAAATGAAATCAACTCGTTTTTAACTATATACTTTGGATTCTCAAAAACGTTTTCCCCGTAACATACCAGATTCGGACGTGGTGTCCTGTCCGAGTTTGGGGTGTTACAGTAACACCCCTTACCTGTGTTCAAAGTCGAAACTGGATACAAGGTTACCTAACTCAACTTGCTTAAACATGCAACATCGGGCCATAAAAGTTCGTTCCAACTTAAAACTTTTCATTCAAACTCATAACATCCTTATCTTAGGCCTACGAGGCCTTAAACATACTTACAGAAGGTTTCAAAATTAAACTGGAAACTTTTACGCACTTAGAAAATTTTTGCCTAAACAAGGGCCACACGCCCATGTTGTCTAAGGGACACGCCCGTGTGCCCCTGGGACATGCCCATGTTCTTCACCCGTGGTTGACACTGACTTATTCACATGGTCGGACACACACCCGTGTCCCTGGCCCGTGTCCCTCACATGGTCTCGACACGCCTGTGTCTTAGCTCGTGTGCCAAAACCTTGACATTCTATTTATGACATCATCGCATCACTAAGGTCACACGGCCAAGGCACACGCCCGTGTCCTTAGACCGTGTGTCAAATTAAATTTCTAATTTCAGGTGCAGACTTCACATGGCCTGGGCACACACCCATGTCTATGGCCGCGCCTCCCACACGGCTGAGACACACGACCGTGTCTCTGCCCCTATGTTTACTACTGAGCATACTGACTTGTAAACCTAGCATGCAAGGGGAAACACGGCCTCTCCACATGCCTATGGGGCTGACCGTGTGTCACACATGGCCTAGACACACGCCTGTGTGTCTACCCGTGTGGACAACTATATGGCTATCTACTAAGCCATTTGCCACCCTACCAAGCAACCACACTTATACCAAATCAATTCAACACATATTATGACCATATGGAACCTCTAAGAACTCAAAATCAAGACATCCATACAAGCATACACTTCATGAAATTCATCATCATTGAATATATGAACATGTCAAGTATAGGCCAACTTCCCATGACCATTTAAAAAATAAATTGAACAACTTTAATAGCCAAAACTTTAGCTAGCAAATATGACATAACAAAATGACCAAGTCCTATACATGCCATACTCAAAATAATTCTAAGTTGGCTATACCAAAAAGTAGTCGATAGTGTGATTTCCGAACTCCGACGTCAACGAATTCTCGAGCTAACTTGGCAATGCTACAAGGAAAAGGGAAGTAAGAGGGGTAAGCATAAAGCTTAGTAAGTTTGCATGAAAATAAATAGCAACATAAAGCTCATAATATCATCCATCTATGGCATTGAATAAAACCGCAAAGTCTCAAGCACTTGCCATAACTTACTCGTATTTTCTCTTATCGAATACATGCAATAACACATAACGTAAACTTATCTCGTGAATTACTCACGGGTACCTGTATTCACTCAATCACATAGCTTTAGCACCAAACTCATTTCTATTTCAAGCTTAACTATTTATCCCACTAAATCACTTGGGATATTTGAAGATACATATTCATCGTCATCAACATAAACACGAAGCCAATGCCACATTCCAGATGTGGTCTTACATGGGGTCACCTTTGAGTGCCAATGCCATATCCCAGATATGGTCTTATACAGGATCTCACATCAATTAATGATGCCATATCCCAGATATGGTCTTATACGATTTTCATATTCAATGCTGATGCCATATCCAAGATATGGTCTTATACGGGATCTCAATTTGGTGCCGAAGCCATGTCCCCAACATGGTCTTACACGGAAACTTATTCCTCTCATGTCTCGACAATAGTATCCTCACATTTATTATAGTCCAACCGGGACTTCAAAATCACAACTTTCATCATTTTTCTCATTCAACACCATCATTCAATTTCATATCAATATATGCATCATTATAGTATCAAACATTCTCAAATATACTAGCATGATGTTGAATTTATCACATACAAACTTACCTCGTTTTTAAAATAGGTCACTTGCTGATTTAATTCGATACCTTGCCTTTTCCTCGGTCAAGGTTAATTCCTCGTTCTTCTTGATCTATATAATAGCAAATTTAGCTCATTTAATAACCACATTAATCAACACATTTCAATAGTCATACTTTGGCAAAATTACCATTTTGCCCACAGACTTTCAAAAAATAACTATTTTACCCCTAGGCTCAAAAATCAATTCTAATCAAATTTCTTTCATTAACAAGACTAGGTGAAAATTTATTACTCATATGGAAGCCCTCAATACTCATTATTTCACACATTTACCATACATTTTACAACCTCTACAAAAAGGTCCTTTAAGGTGTTTTCATGATAACACCTTTCACAAAAGTGGTTTATCTAACAACTAGGACTCATATTCTTCAATTAAAATGCAGCAAAAAACATACATTCTTACATGGTTAAACTCTAAACTTTCCACCATTTTGCAAAATAGTCCCCTCTTTAGCTAGCTTAAGCTTTAGGGGTCCCAGAAGTACAAATATTATCAAGAAATGATCACTACAACACTTACTTGTAAGGAGAAGAGTGTGCTGAAATTTTTTAGCTTTCAAACCTCTTTTTGCGGCTAATTTTCAATGGAGGAATGAAGGAGAAAAGATGATATCTTTTCTTTCTTTATTTTAATAAAAAATCCAAATTTAATCCACCTAATCCACCTACTTGACCAAATTTTGACCTCTATTGTCCCCTATGGACGTCCAACCATTATTTAAGGGGCTAATTGCCCTTTAAAGACCTTCAAATAATATTCTATGGCTATTAGGCACCTTTAGCTTATAAAATGGAACTTTCGCACTTTATGCGATTTAGTCCTTTTTCGCGATTAAACATGAAATCGTTAGAATTAAAGTACCAAAATTTTCATGCACCTATATAATCATACTATAACTCATATAATAATATAAAAATGATTTTCTCCGACCTCGGATTAGTGATCCCGAGATCACTGTTCCGACTAGCCCCTAAATCGGGCTGTTACACTATCTACTAGTACAACAACTTCCTTTAGTTCTAAAATACTAACAAACAATCGGATATCTTCAATTAACCCGTCCTCAAACCTTCAACACATGATGGCTTTAGAGGATACACACTCTGATAAACCGTAAAAGTAACATATTTTAATCCCACATTTAGCATGCTTTTCGATGAATTATCCCTTATTTTATGTAATTTGGTGCTCTTAATCCTTTATTTTCATGTTTTATACTCAGGGAAGCACCAGAGGATGAAAAGAACAAGAAACGAGCTTAAAACGGGACAAATGGGCCAGATCACAAAATTGGCACGGCCTGGACCCAAGACCACACGGCCGTTCCTCATTAATGAAGTCCAACACGGCCTGGCCACGATTCACACGG
Organism: Gossypium sturtianum; assembly: GCA_025698515.1. Classification (NCBI taxonomy): domain Eukaryota; kingdom Viridiplantae; phylum Streptophyta; class Magnoliopsida; order Malvales; family Malvaceae; genus Gossypium; species Gossypium sturtianum. The sequence goes on from CM046944.1 coordinate 85,644,448, forward strand.
GCGTGTGCCATGGCCGTGCCCCTGCCGTGGCAAAAAGAAGTTTCATTCGGATTGGGATACTTAGGGGCGAAGAAACACATTCCAAAAGCCTATATATACACCCTAAGTATGACCTAAAAGGGGGAGCCCAAGGCTATCATCTAGGGGCGTCTTGCTAGGCCAGAGAAGGCAGATTTATGGGGATTCACTCGAGGATAGCCAGTTGATTCATCTCTAGAAGCCGGAATTATACTCAAGACGGAGGGATTCTCCTTCAATTCCTTCAGGGAGTTTTAGGGATTTCTTATGTTTTGTTTTATCTTTTCTTCTGAGATGTTTTCTTTTATTGTTATGAACTGAACCCTCAGATACCTGAGGGGGATGAAACTTAGATGAATCTTGTTATCATTTACTGAACTATATGATAAATATTTGACTTGTTCTTAATTATGTGTTCTTAATTCTTGTGTTGATATTTCGGGATATTGATTCAAGTTTGATGTGCTTAGGTGGAAGAGCAAAAGTCCCTGCCTAAGAGTAGATCTATCATAGTTAAGCGGTGTTGATCGCGCGCCTAGAGATAGGGTGACGAGATTTTGCCGGATTAGGGTGAAACCTAATATGGGATTCCATAGATCGAGTTAATGCAACTCTAAGGGTTTTAATTAGAAAGAGATTTCAATTAATCAACCTAGGGTTAGATGTTATTTGCTTCGAGAGAGGGTTTAATATACATTAGGGAATCTTACAGATCAAGTCAAATGAATAAATCGTCAGTTGAGTTAGATAACAAGTGAAGTCTAGGTGGATTCTTCCTTGGGTGTCGTCTTAATCAATTGGTTTTTCCTCAAGTTATTTTCCCCAAATTCATTCTTCTTTGTCTTAGAGTCTTTAGTTTAGTAGTTAATTAATTTAGATTAAACACACAAATTCCCTTTATTTTAGGCTAGATAATAAAAAGAAAGTTAGTATTAGTCCTTTTAGTTCCCTTGGGTTCGACATTCCGGTCTTGCCACTAAACTATACTACTGTTCGATAGGTGCGCCTGCCTCAAATCGTTGTCATAGTTAGTTTCCAGGTTTGATCATTCTTTTTATAAATTTTAAGACTTTGACATCGCGAAAACAATGATCAAGGTTTTGGCGCCGTTGCCGGGGAACTAAAATATTAAGAAAGCTTAATTTTTATTACTTTAGTCATTTTTTTATTGCAATTTATTTTCATTGTTATTTTTTATTTTTATTTTTATTTTTATTTTTTTTACTTTTCTAATTTTTTCCTCTATTTGCTTTTGGTAGATAATTTTAGTTTATAGAGAAGATGGCACTGAATAATTATCAGTGGCAAGTCATGAGGACAATTCCTACTAAAGTAGCCAGTGTCTTCAACCTCGACGTGGTCACCAAGTTATCTAACCAGCTAGAGATGATGAATAAAAAGTTTGATGGTTTGTAAAGTCTCTCACAGGTACACCCAATAATGCAATATGACTCGAATCTAGGAGGCGTGGCGAATCCTGAGTACCCACCCTACGGATATGGCATGGAGAACGAACAAGTCCACTATATGGGTAACTATTCTAGACCTCAAAATGATTTTTATGATAACACTTATAATGCAGGTTGGAGGTACCATCCCAATTTCTCGTGGGATGATCAAAGTAGCCAAGGACCGGAACTTCCTCCAGATTTTCAACAACCACCTCACCAACAGGAAGAGGAGTCGAACCTCGAGGAGATGCTGACAAAATCTATAGCAGCCTCAGAAAAATGTTTCCGAGATACAGAAACATGTTTCCAAAAGATAGAAACGAAACTTGAGGCATCAACACAGGAGATCAAGGATCAGTTTGGTCAGCTTACTAAGCTGATCTCAGAACAACTACAAGAAAGCTTGTCAAGCAACACTAAAACTAACCCAAAAGAGCAAATTCAAGCCGTAACAGCTCATGATAGTGAAAGGTTAGTGGAATATTACCCAAGGTAAAAGCCTGTGGTAAGTGAAGGTAAGGTTGAGGTAAGCCATGATTTACCAAACCCGGTGATTACAGAGTACCAACCCCGTGTGCCATACCTCGATGCGACAAAGAAAGACCACATAGAGGAACAACCCGGTAAGTCTCTTAAACTTTCAAAGAAATTTCATATTAACTTGTCGTTTCTAGAAGCTCTTTCGCAGATGCCAGATCCTAGACCTCGTGTTGATAAAGAAGAAATTCATAAGGAACGAAGGCTTTGGATCGATGAACTAGACGAATGGAAGACACACTTCAAGGAGAGACTAAAAACACACGAAGCAAAGACGAGGCAACTCCACGACGAACTTAATAATGGGACAACTCAGCTTAAGATAGGAGATCAGGTACTCAAAATCTTCCCAGATGGAACGGTCGAGGTAACACATTCTAATTTCGGCACTTTTGAGGAAAACATTACTCGACTTAAATTTTATATCAATAACTGAATTGATCGCATGAGAAAGGATTTTCACCTCCTAAAACCACCATGACCATACGAATGAGAGGTAAAGTCTAGCTTAAGACTATAAACAAGCGCTTCTCGGGAGGCAACCCGAGCACTAACCCCATTAATTTTTACATTTTTTTATTTTTTACTTTTATTTTTCCATTTAGCACTTAACCATAAACTAACCAAAGTACAGATTTCCATACCACACGGCGTTGCACACGGCTGTGGCCGTGGCCGTGTGGCCACCACAGGAAGGTATAAGGGCGGGGCCAACTACCAGATCCATAATTTCTATTTAACCCCCTTCTTCCCTTCCTTTTCCCGTTATCTTTCTTCTTTCATTTTCCATTATTTACTTTTGTTTTTATTTTTTTATTTTTTTTTATTTTTTTATTTTCTTTATTATCTTCTTCTTATTCTTCGTACCATTTAGATTTAGCTTAGGATACAATAAAATCAGGACGGCTGCTTCGAGGACTCAATTTCAAACGGTTCGAGACGCTTCCCCATGTTCACCTCCAATCCTATCCGGTTTCTTTTCATTGACTCCATCCAAAATTCAGGAAGTTTCATTTCTCTCCCCATCTTATGATTTTATGATTATTTTGATATTACCTATCTTTGTACATTGAGGACAATGTACATCTTAAGTGTGGGGGGGTTAACTATAGTATTATTTGAAAATCCTTGAATGATATCTTGTCTTGAAGTAAGTTTCTCATATTATGATTAGAATGAAATTCCCTGTGATTCGTGATTTTTATTGATATATTTTAGATTAACTCATTGATAATTGTGCATTGATAATTAAATTCTAAGATACTAGAGAATCAAGCATGATAAGTCTATTTTTCAGAATTAAAAATTTTCTAAGTTGTTTACCTGAATTTGAATATTACTTTGAAATTTGAAATTTACGAGGTTGACATCAAAATACCCATAATTTTTGTGAGATTTTGAGCCTTATAGAGCATCAATTCTTTTTCTTGCTCACTTTATTGATTATGAGTGTGTCAACATTGATTTGTTATTCTAGAACTTGCATTGATTATACATGTCGAGACCACACTTTTTGATTTGATATACAGAGATGATAAAGGCACCTAGGATTTAACCCACTTACTCCACTAAAAGCCTATCTTCACAATTAACCCCTAGTGAACCCCTTTTAATCCTAACAACCCTTTTTATTAACTCACCCACTAATATTAACCCAAAACCCTTTGTATTCATTATCACCATTCTTCTTGACTACCCCTATATCGAGATTTGATTTGATCGACTACTTAACTATTTTCTTTATCAGTTGTTAAATTCTATCTTCTTAATTACTTGATTTGTTTTAAAAAAAAAATCGAAGTAGATTCATTATTAGTTTTGTGATTAAATGAGCTTATACGTTTGAATATTGAAGAAGAAGCTCAAATTATTAGTACTATTAGTTTTCAATTGATGTAATTACTTATATTCAGTTTGTTGTTTCTGGTTAGGTAATTTGTCAATTCAATCTCGATTCTAACTCTCTAATTCAGCCTTTATCCACACCTTTAACCCAAGCCCCATTACAACCCTGTTAAAGACCTTTTGATTTGTGTATCATTTCATATCATAGTGGTGGAGATTTGATTTTCATGCAAGCCTATGGGATTAACTTTTCATGTTTGACTTTTGAGTGCTTAATTCTGAACCTTAAATACTTTGAGTGATTTGAGTGAATCTTTAGTGAGGATGTCAATCCCTGTCGATTTTGAATCAGAGGAAATTATTTAGATGAGGGGAAACACCTATGTTTTGTGCTACAATTGTATGACTTAGATTGTTTGAATCTTTAGGACTCTTTGAGTTGAATTATCCATGTATAAATTATCTTTGAATTATAATGAAACATTATCAATGACTATCATGATTTAAGGGAAGTTCGTTTTAATTATGAGTTGAGAATTTTGCTTGAGGACAAGGAAAAGCTTAAGTGTGGGGGTATTTGATAAACCGTAAAAGTAACATATTTTAATCCCACATTTAGCATGCGTTTCGATGAATTATCCCTTATTTTATGTAATTTGGTGCTCTTAATCCTTTATTTTCATGTTTTATACTCAGGGACGCACCAGAGGATGAAAAGAACAAGAAATGGACTTAAAACGGGCCAAATGGGCCAGATCACGAAATCGACACGGCCTGGACCCAAGACCACACGGTCGTGCCTCATTAATGAAGTCCAACACGGCCTAGCCACGATTCACACGGGCGTGTGCCATGGCCGTGCCCCTGCCGTGGCAAAGAGAAGTTTCATTCAGATTGGGATACTTAGGGGCAAAGAAACACATTCCAAAACCCTATATATACACCCTAAGTATGACCTAAAAGGGGGAGCCCAAGGCTATCGTCTAGGGGCGTCTTGCTAGGCCAGAGAAGGCAGATTTGTGGGGATTCACTCAAGGATAGCCAGTTGATTCATCTCTAGAAGCCGGAATTATACTCAAGACGGAGGGATTCTCCTTCAATTCCTTTAAGGAGTTTTAGGGATTTCTTATGTTTTGTTTTATCTTTTCTTCTGAGATGTTTTCTTTTATTGTTATGAACTGAACCCTCAGATACCTGAGGGGGATGAAACTTAGATGAATCTTGTTATCGTTTACTGAACTATATGATAAATATTTGACTTGTTCTTAATTTTGTGTTCTTAATTCTTGTGTTGATATTTCCGGGATATTGATTCAAGTTTGATGTGCTTAGGTGGAGGAGCAAAAGTCCCTGCCTAAGAGTAGATCTATCATAGTTAAGCGGTGTTGATCGCGCGCCTAGAGATAGGGTGACGAGATTTTGCCGGATTAGGGTGAAACCTAATATGGGATTCCATAGATCGAGTTAATGCAACTCTAAGGGTTTTAATTAGAAAGAGATTTCAATTAATCAACCTAGGGTTAGATGTTATTTGCTTCGAGAGAGGGTTTAATATACATTAGGGAATCTTACGGATCAAGTCAAATGAATAAATCGTCTGGTTCAGAGTTAGATAACAAGTGAAGTCTAGGTGGATTCTTCCTTGGGTGTCGTCTTAATCAATTGGTTTTCCCTCAAGTTATTTTCCCCAAATTCATTCTTATTTGTCTTAGAGTCTTTAGTTTAGTAGTTAATTAATTTAGATTAAACACACAAATTCCCTTTATTTTAGGCTAGATAATAAAAAGAAAGTTAGTATTAGTACTTTTAGTTCCCTTGGGTTCGACATTCCAGTCTTGCCACTAAACTATACTACTGTTCGATAGGTGTGCTTGCCTCAAATCGTTGTCATAGTTAGTTTCCAGGTTCGATCATTCTTTTTATAAATTTTAAGACTTTGACATCGCGAAAATAACGATCACACTCATGAGCGTATATACTGAGCCTTACAAACTCGCGTTCATATTCGGTTACTGTCATTCTGCCTTGTTTTAGTTCAAAGAATTCCTTTCTTTTCTGGTCGATGAATCTTTGGCCAATATACTTCTTTTGGAACTCTTCTTGGAAGAATTCCCAATTAACTTTCTCCCTTGGCACAACCGACATAAGGGTGTTCCACCACTGGTAAGCTGAATCTCTTAAGAGAGACATGACACATTTCATACATTCCTCGGGTGTGCAGGACAATTCATCAAATACCCTGATGGTATTTTCAAGCCAAAATTCTGCTCTTTTGGATCGTCATCTTTATTAGCCCATAATTCCTCAGCTCCTTATTTCCGGATTCTATCAACTGGGGGCTTTTCTCTTCTTACCACTTCTACAACTTGGGGAGCTACCGGGGTAGGCTAAGGGATAGATGGGGGTGGAGGGGGTTGCGCGTTCGGGTTCATTCGAACGAACTCCGTATACCAGGCATTCATGATGTGGAGAAAGGCTTTCCTAGCCTCTTCTTCTCCTCTTTGACTTACAGTCATTGGTCTATTCTCATTTTCAGTTGGCATCGTCCCTTGGGCGGGGACCGGCGCGTTACTTTGTACATCATCCGCCACAGCTCTGTAGGGATCCATTTACTATATGAAAACATAATTTAAATTGTCAGGAGTCGTTATACTATCATTATGCAAATACTCATATGTATGGCATGTATAGCTAGACTCGTACATACACTATGTTAGTCCAAAAATTAACTAAATCGTAGCTCTGATACCACTAAATGTAACACCCCTTACCCGTATTCAACACCGGAATTGGATACGAGGCATTATCGAACTTAACATACTTAATCATACAATATCGGGCCATAAATTCCATTCCAACTTAAAACTTTTCTTTCAAAATTATAATGTCCCTACTTATAGGTCTACAAGACCCTAAACATACATATGGAGTGGTTCGGGACTAAATCGGAAGCTTATGAACACTTAGGAAATTTTCACTCAGAATAGGGCCACACGCCCGTGTGGAAGCGAACACGCCCGTGTGGGTAGGCCATGTGGTCACACACGCCCATGTCCCTAGTCCGTGCGGATTTTATTTTTCATTTCTGTAACAGCCCGATTTAGGGCCTAGTCGGAATAGTGGTGCGAGACCACGAATCCGAGGAGAATTTATGAGTTTTTAAGGTTCATGCCATGTTTGCATGTTAGTGTGAAAGTTTCATGAAGCAATTTTGCTAAATTGAAGTTGAATGGTCAAAAAGGACCAAATTGCAAAAGTTATAAAATGTGAGTTTCTAGAAGCATGTTGTATGAAATAGCTTTAGAATAGCAATTATAAGTCCTTAAATAGCAATTTTCCCAAATCATAATTTTTGGACAAAAATGGACATGAGTTAGTAATTTGTAAAATTTTAAAGAGAATGGCATTTTGGTCATTTAGCAAATAAATGATTAAAATGGGAAAAGATGATAAAAATCTTATTCATCTTCTTCCCCCTTGTGCCGAAAATTTGGGAGACTCCATAGCTAGGATTCTTCAAATTTTTGAAGCTTGCAAGTAAGGCATCTTAGTCCCGTTTTTAATTTTCTTCGTATTTTTAAAGTTCTCGTATATTGAATTAGCTATTTTTAGCTATAAAGTGAGCTAAGATGCATGTTCAAAAATCTACCCATGAATGGTATGCTTGTTAAAGGATGTTTTATGGAAGTTTATGAGAGTTTGATGTTAGATAAACATCTTTTTCTAAGTGAATTTCATGAAAAATGAGCATAGGGACTAGTTTGTAAAAGTTTTGAAATTAGTCATACCTATTAGAAATAATGAGAATTGATAATGGCTATAATAGAGAAAATGAATCAGCTAAGCATGTAGTCTAAGAAAGTTGAATGAAAATTATTTTACGAGCCTTGGGGCAAGAGTGCAAATATGAGAAAGTATAAGGGCAAAATAGTAATTTTGCCCAAGTATGAGTAAAGGGTCAATTTAGTCAATGTGAATATTAAATGATCTATTTATGACTATAGATCAAGAAAAACGAAGCCTGGATCGAAACCGAGGCAAGAACAAGGTCGAGGACTAAATTGCATACCTAGCTACATTTTGTATATTGAGGTAAGTTTGTACGATTTCTAAGCTTTATGATTTATATCATTGAATTGCTTAGTATAATATACAATGTTATTATGAAAATGTTTAATGTTATGTTAAACAAAGAAATTAATGAAATCAAGCATGAGAAAGCCCCGATTGAAGTTGAATAGCTTAGGATACTCGATCTACCACATGAAACAAGAAAGTTCGTATAAGACCAAGCCGAGGCATGGCATCGGCAAGCAAGCAAGATATCATGTAAGTCCAAGGCAAGCTTGGCATTGAGTAAGTTATCATGTAAGTCCAAGGCAAGCTTGGCATTGAACAAGTTATCATGTAAGACCAAGGCAAGCTTGGCATTGAAAAGTTATCAAGAGAAAGAGATCCCATATAAGTCCAAGTTAAGGCATGGCATTGGTGAGAACAAGAAAGACTTCGTATAAGTCCATGTTAAATCATGGCCTCGAAATTTTGATGAGATTTAGTATCCTCGGTTATTCATATAAATTCATTGGGCAAACAAGTTAAGCTCCAAATAGATAACAAGAAAGCTAAGTAAGTAAGGTTATTATCAAGTGAAAAAGAATATTATTCATGTTTTGAATGATGAATTAGAAATTATAAGTATTATGTTCAAGTATGATGATCAATGTGATCTAGTGATACAGGTACTTTGTTTGCCTATCAAGTATGAGACTAGCAAGTTTCATGAGTTATGTAAGAATCAAGTATGAGTAAGTAAGCTTTATATAGCTGAATTTATGATGCCATTGTTTATATTAAATGGTCTATATTAAGTAAGAATGTTACTATGTGTATTATACAAACTTACTAAGCTAAATGCTTATGTCTTTCATTCTTTCTTTCCATGTAGTCCCGCCAAGCTAATATCAAGGATCACCGTCATCGGAGCTCGGAGCACACTATCAATCGCTATTTTGGTATAGCCAAGTTGTTTTATTAAGTATGGCATGTATAGGTAGCATTACATTTTGAGTAAATGTTTTAAGAATAGCCAAAGTATAGGCTATTAAGTTTGTTATTCTTTTGTATATGGCTAAGTGATTAGCCAAGTGTGTATGTTTATAATTATCAATGAAGGATGTAGTATTGATTTATGGAAATGAGTATGAATTGTATCTTAATTTCATGATCGCAATTGGCTTGGTAAATAGCCTCTAAGTGCCCACACGGTTAGACACACGGGCGTGTGTCTAGGCCGTGCGTAAACTGCACCTTAGTCTTATAAGTAAGAATAGGCCACAGACTAATCCCACGGCCGTGTGTTAAGGCCATGCATGACACACGGTTAGAACATGGGCGTGTGCCCGATCGTGTGAAATAAGTCAGTATATCAAGATGTAGTACACGGTCTAAGTCCACGGGCGTGTCATGGCCGTGGTGGAAATTGGCGAATCATCGAGTTTTAGGGCACGGTCTGAGGACATGGGCGTGTATGCCTATGCACGGGCGTGTCTTATATTACACGGGCGTGTAACCCCTGTTTCAAAGAAAAGTTTTTCGATAAGGTTTCAAAAGTTTACTAGTACAAGTTTAAGGCCTCGTAGGCCCATGAAATGTATGAATTGTTTAAGAATGAGAAGTTTTAATTTCGGAACGAAATTTTATAGCCCGTAATGTCATGATTAAGTAAGTTCAAGCATAGTAATGTCACATATCCGGTCTGAGCCTCGGACTCGGGTATGGGGTGTTACATTTAGCGGTATTAGAGCTACGGTTTAGTCAGTTCTAGGACTAACGTAGCATGAGCACGAGTCTAGCTATACATGCCATACGTAAGAATGTTTTTATAATGATAGTGTGACGACTCCTGGTGACTTAAATTATGTTTATATATATAGTAAATGGATCCTGAAAGAGATATGGCGGATGACGTAGAAAGTAATGCGCCGGCTCCCGCTGAAGGGACGGTGCCGAATGAGAACGAGAATAGACCCACTACGGTGAGTCAAGGAGGAGAAGAGGCTAGAGAAGCCTTCCTCCATATGATGAACACATGGTACACGGAGTTCGTTCGTATGAACCCGAATGCCCAACCCCCTCCACCCCCGCCTATCCCTCAACCTATCCCATTAGCCCCTCAAGTAATAGAGGTGGTAAGAGGGGTTAAGCCTCCAGTTGATAGGATCAGGAAACATGGGGCTGAAGAATTCCGGGCTAGAAAAGATGATGATTCGGAAATAACTGAATTCTGGTTAGAAAATATCATCAGGGTATTTAATGAGTTGTCATGTACACCTGAAGAGTGCATGAAGTGCGTAGTTTCTCTTTTAAGAGATTCTGCCTATCAATGGTTGAACACCTTGGTATCAGTAGTCCTAAGAGAGAAGATCACGTGGGAATTTTTCCAAGAAGAGTTTAAGAAAAAGTATATCAGTCAAAGGTTTGTGGGCCAGAAAAGGAAGGAATTCCTAGAACTAAAACAAGGCAAGATTTCTGTAACTGACTACAAGCGTGAGTTTGTAAGATTCAGCAAATACGCTCGAGAATGCGTGTCCACCGAAGCTATCATGAGTAAAAGATTTGAAGATAGGCTAAATGAGGACATCAAACTGTTTGTTGCTGTCCTTGAATTGAAGGAATTTGTTGTGCTGGTCGAGAGGGCTTGTAAAGCCGAATAACTAGTAAAAGAGAAGAAGAAATCTGAAATGGAGTCTCGCGACTCTAGAAAGAGGTAGTGGAACAAGCCATTCCAATCTTCATCCAAGAAGTCAAGAGATTTCCCTGCCCGATCGGCTACTTCCACTGGATTTTCCAGGAAGGACAAGAGTAAGCGAGATTCGGAAATAAAGCCATGGACTACTTTAGTCGCTAGTGTGGGGAATGTTCGATCTGATAGACCCGAATGCCCACATTATGGCAGACTTCATTTAGGAGAATGCCGAGCATAAGAAAATGCCATTTGGATGTGGTTCCCGGGACCGATTACATAAAAGATTGTCCAGAGATGATGAAAGAGGACAGAACTCAGAACCCAAGATCCGGGAGTATGGTCAGAGGAAGGCCGCAGAGAAACCCCAGAAGTGGGGCAAGTGGAAGAGGTAACCCTAGAGAGCAGGCCGTGAGACCCGAGGGTAGGGCGCCTGCATGGACTTATGCCATTCGCGCCGCGAAGAGGCATCTTCCCATGATGTTATCACGGGTACCTTTTCTCTTCATGATGTTAAAGTTATTGCTTTAATAGATCCCGGATCTACACACTCTTACATTTGCATGAAATTGGTATCCGATTTGAGTATGCCTATAGAGTTTACAGAATTTGTGATTAGAGTGTCTAATCCTTTAGGCAAGAGTGTGTTAGTGAATGAAGTATGTAGAGAATGTCCATTAATGATTAGAGGTCATTGTTTTAAAGCAAACCTTATGTTATTACCATTTGACGAGTTTGATCTCATTCTCGGTATGGACTGGTTAACTGCCCATAATGTAATAGTTAATTGTGGGAAGAAATACATTGAAATGAGATGTGGGGATGGGGACACCCTTCATATAGATTCAGATTAACAGAGTAGATTGTCAGAATTGATTTCTCAAGTGACGGCACAGAGATACATGAGAAAGGGGTATGAAGCATATTTGGCTTTTGTGATGAATGAAAAAGAAACAGAGTTAAGGATTGAGTCAGTAACAATAGTATGTGAGTACGTGGATGTGTTATCTGAGGAATTGCCAGGACTACCACTAGTTAGAGAGGTTGAGTTTGAAGATTGAGCTAGCTCCTAATCATTGTACCAATATCTATTACTCCTTACAGAATGGCTCGACGGAGTTGAAGGAGTGAAGTCGCAGATTACAAGAGTTGATGGATAAAGGCTTTACAAGGTCAAGTTGTTCTCCCTCGGGTGCTCCGGTTTTATTTGTGAAAAAGAAAGATGGCAATATGAGATTGTGCATAGATTACCGTCAACTTAATAAAGTGACAGTAAAGAATAAGTACCCATTGCCTAGAATCGGTGATTTGTTCGATCAGTTGAAAGGAGCCACTGTGTTCTCCAAAATAGACTTGAGATCGTGGTACTACCATTTACGAGTAAAAGAATCGGATGTGCCTAAAACGACCTTCCGAACAAGGTATGGGCATTATGAATTTTTAGTCATGCCCTTTGGTTTGACCAATGCTCCGGCGATATTCATGGACTTAATGAACCGCATGTTTAGACCATACCTTGACAAGTTTGTAGTCGTTTTCATTGACGACATACTGATTTATTCCCAAGATGAGAATGAGCATACTGAGCACCTACGGACAGTTTTACAGATTTTACGAGAAAATCAATTATATGCCAAGTTTAGTAAAAGCGAATTTTGGCTCAAGGAAGTAGGGTTTCTAGGACATATTGTCTCGGAAGAAGGAGTTCGAGTAGACCCCAGTAAGATTTCGGCCATAATGGACTAGAATCCACCGAAGAATATCTCTGAGATTCGAAGCTTTCTAGGCCTAGCCGGCTATTATAGACGATTCGTCAAGGGGTTTTCTGTTATTGCAACCCCGATGACTAAATTGTTACAGAAGAATGTGAAATTTGAGTGGACTGAAAGATGTTAACAAAGTTTCGAGAAACTGAAAGCGATGTTGACAGAAGCCCCAGTTTTGGTTCAACCTGAGACAGGGAAAGAATTTGTGATTTATAGCGATGCATCCTTAAATGGATTAGGCTGTGTACTTATGCAAGAAGGTAAAGCTATTGCTTATGCCTCCAGACAGTTGAAGCCTCATGAGAAGAATTATCCAACGAATGATTTAGAGTTGGCTGCCATAGTCTTCGCATTGAAGATATGGAGACATCACCTATATGGTGAGAAATGTCAAATTTTCACTGATCACAAAAGTTTGAAGTACTTGATGACGCAGAAAGAGTTGAACTTAAGACAACGGAGATGGTTAGAGTTGATAAAAGATTATGAGATGGTCATTGATTACCATCCCGGGAAGGCGAATGTGGTCGTCGACACTTTGAGCAGAAAATCTTTATTTGCATTAAGGGCAATGAATTCACGGATGACTTTGTCCGATGATGGTTCTATTCTAGCTGAGTTGAGAGCTAGACCAATATTCTTCCAAGAGATCATTGAAGCTCAAAAAGAGGATAGTGAATTGCAAGTTCAGAGAGATCAATGCGAGACAGATGTTGAGTCGGACTTCCGGATTAGTCCTAATGGAAGTCTGATGTTCAAAGATAGAGTTTGTGTACCAAGAAAAGAAGAGCTTATTCAGAGAATTTTGTATGAGGCCCATAATGGATGTTTATCTGTACATCCGGGTAGTACCAAGATGTATAATGACTTGAAGCAACAGTATTGGTGGCCGAGAATGAAGAAAGATATTTCAGAATTTGTTTCCAAATGCTTGATTTGTCAACAAGTAAAGGATGAACATCAAGTACCTTCGGGCTTGCTTCAACCCATTTTAGTTCCGGAGTAGAAATGGGACCGTATTACTATGGATTTTGTAATGGGTTTACCATTGTATCCGAGCAAGAAAGATGCCATATGGGTTGTAGTTGATAGACTCACGAAGTCAGCCCATTTTATACCTGTACGCATTGATTACTCACTAGACAAGTTGGCAAACTTGTATGTTTCAGAAATAGTAAGACTTCAAGGAGTTCCCTTGTCAATCATATCGGATAGAGATCCGAGATTCACATCCAGGTTTTGGAAGAAGTTACAAGAGGCCTTGGGTACAAAGTTGAATTTTAGTACCGCTTTTCATCCTCAAACTGATGGTCAATCCGAGAGGTTAATTCAAGTACTCGAGGATATGCTCAGATGTTGTATTCTTGAATTCCGAGGCAGTTGGGAAAATTTTCTCCCATTAGTAGAGTTTGCCTACAATAACAGTTTTCATTCGAGCTTAAAGATGGCGCCTTATGAAGCTTTATATGGGCGTAAGTGCCGAACGCCTCTATATTGGAGTGAACTTAAAGAAAACCAAATTCACGGGGTTGATTTGGTTAGAGAAGTCAAGAGAAAGTGAAAGTGATACGAGAAAGTTTAAAAGCTGCATCGGACAGAAAAAAGTCCTATTCGGAATTAAAGAGAAAAGAGATAGAGTATCAAGTCAGAGATAAAGTTTTCTTAAAAGTGTCACCTTGGAGAAAAGTTCTCAGATTTGGCCGAAAAGGCAAGTTGAGTCCACGTTTTATTGGACTGTATGAGATTACCGAGAAGGTTGGGCCTGTAGCTTACAGATTGGCTTTGCCATCAGAGTTAGAAAAGATACATGATGTGTTTCACGTGTCAATGTTAAGACGCTACCGATCAGACCCTTCGCATGTAATTCCCCAGTCAGAGGTAGAGATTCATCCCGACATGACTTATGGTGAAAAACCAGTCAAGATATTAGCTCGGGAAGTGAAGCATCTAAGAAAGAAAAGTATTGCCTTAGTGAAAGTATTGTGGCAAAGACATGGAATAGAAGAAGCCACATGGGAACCAAAAGAGAGTATGAGAAACCAGTATCCAAACCTTTTTGCTGGTAGGATTTTCGAGGACAAAAATCCCTAAGGGGGGAGAATTGTAACAGCCCGATTTAGGACCTAGTCGGAATAGTGGTGCGAGACCACGAATCCGAGGAGAATTTATGAGTTTTTAAGGTTCATGCCATGTTTGCATGTTAGTGTGAAAGTTTCATGAAGCAATTTTGCTAAATTGAAGTTGAATGGTCAAAAAGGACCAAATTGCAAAAGTTGTAGAATGTGAGTTTCTAGAAGCATTTTGTATGAAATAGCTTTAGAATAGCAATTATAAGTCCTTAAATAGCAATTTTCCAAAATCATAATTTTTGGACAAAAATGGACATGAGTTAGTAATTTGTAAAATTTTAAAGAGAAGGGCATTTTGGCCATTTAGCAAATAAATGATTAAAATGGGAAAAGATGATAAAAATCTCATTCATCTTCTTCCCCCTTGTGCCGAAAATTTGGGAGACTCCATAGCTAGGGTTCTTCAAATTTTTGAAGCTTGCAAGTAAGGCATCTTAGTCCCATTTTTAATATTCTTCGTATTTTTGAAGTTCTCGTATATTGAATTAGCTATTTTTAGCTATAAAGTGAGCTAAGATGCATGTTCAAAAATCTACCCATGAATGGTATGCTTGTTAAAGGATGTTTTATGGAAGTTTATGAGAGTTTGATGTCAGATAAACATCTTTTTCTAAGTGAATTTCATGAAAAATGAGCATAGGGACTAGTTTGTAAAAGTTTTGAAATTAGTCATACCTATTAGAAATAATGAGAATTGATAATGGCTATAGTAGATAAAATGAATCAGCTAAGCATGTAGTCTAAGAAAGTTGAATGAAAATTATTTTACGAGCCTTGGGGCAAGAGTGCAAATATGAGAAAGTATAGGGGCAAAATAGTAATTTTTCCCAAGTATGAGTAAAGGGTCAGTTTAGTCAATGTGAATATTAAATGATCTATTTATGACTATAGATCAAGAAAAATGAAGCCCGGCTCGAAACCGAGGCAAGAACAAGGTCGAGGACTAAATTGCATACCTAGCTACATTTTGTATTTTGAGGTAAGTTTGTATGATTTCTAAGCTTTATGATTTATATCATTGAATTGCTTAGTATAATATACAATGTTATTATGAAAATGTTTAATGTTATGTTAAACAAAGAAATTAATGAAATCAAGCATGAGAAAGCCCCGATTGAAGTTGAATAGCTTAGGATACTCGATCTACCACATGAAACAAGAAAGTCCGTATAAGACCAAGCCGAGGCATGACATCGGCAAGAAAGCAAGATATCACGTAAGTCCAAGGCAAGCTTGGCATTGAGTAAGTTATCATGTAAGTCCAAGGCAAGCTTGCCATTGAATAAGTTATCATGTAAGCCCAAGGCAAGCTTAAAATTGAGTAAGTTATCATGTAAGTCTAAGGCAAGCTTGGCATTGAACAAGTTATCATGTAAGACCAAGGCAAGCTTGGCATTGAAAAGTTATCAAGAGAAAGAGATCCCATATAAGTCCAAGTTAAGGCATGGCATTGGTGAAACAAGAAAGACTTCGTATAAGTCCATGTTAAGTCATGGCCTCGAAATTTAGATGAGATTTAGTATCCTCGGTTATTCATACAAATTCATCGGGCAAATGAGTTAAGCTCCAAAGAGATAACAAGAAAGCTAAGTAAGTAAGGTTATTATCAAGTGAAAAAGAATATTATTCATGTTATGAATGATGAATTAGAAGTTATGAGTATTATGTTCAAGTATGTTGATCAATTTGATCTAGTGATACAGGTACTTTGTTTGCCTATCAAGTATGAGACTAGTAAGTTTCATGAGTTATGTAAGAATCAAGTATGAGTAAGTAAGCTTTATATAGCTGAATTTATGATGCCATTGTTTATATTAAATGGTCTATATTAAGTAAGAATGTTGCTATGTGTATTATGCAAACTTACTAAGCTAAATGCTTATGTCTTTCATTCTTTCTTTCCATGTTGTCCCGCCAAGCTAATATCGAGGATCACCGTCATCGGAGCTCGGAGCACACTATCAATCACTATTTTGGTATAGCCAAGTTGTTTTATTAAGTATGGCATGTATAGGTAGCATTACATTTTGAGTAAATGTTTTAAGAAGAGCCAAAGTATAGGCTATTAAGTTTGTTATTCTTTTGTATATGGCTAAGTGATTGGCCAAGTGTGTATGAAACACCCCAAACCCGGCCCACGAGATTTGCCCAGGTTTGGTATGTTCCTCAAGTAAACCGGTTTCAAAATTCTTTCGTTAGCTGGAGAAAACTTATGCGTTTTTGAAAAAAAATTTTTGGGTTGGGCTTGTGTTGAAAACGAATTCAATTCTTTATATTAAAAATTTTACTTAAACTTTAATAGGTAAAACTCATAATCATAATAAATAGAAATAAATGGAAAACAATTCAACTATGGCCTTATGGCCTTATTACATCAAATAATTTCCAAGTAATTCAAGTACTTAAATAGAAATAGTAGTTCATAAAATAAAAACTTCATGTTGAGCATGGCCACCGCAAGTTCCGCTAGCCCCGGTCCATCACCGATCATCACACGAAAAATATTCCCCAACGGGTGAGTCAAACAGACTCAATGTGTACACAAACACTAAATCAAAATAGATTCAGGCATACAAATGTTACGCATTCATATCATAGCATACAAATTATGATGCATTCCCAAACCCAAACCTAATAAGCCATCCGCTACACTCCCCGTACCAACTTTGCATAACCGTGGGGACTACTAAGTCGACCCTCCTTCCGCTACACTCCATATCGCGGTCTTAGGTCACCGCATTTGTGGTCTTAGGTCACCACATTCAGATATTGCGGTCTTAGGTCACCGCATTCATATTACTGTGGTCTTAGGTCACCACATTCAGATTACTGTGGTCTTAGGTCACCACATTCAGATACCACGGTCTTAGGTCACTGTGTTCGTGGTCTTAGGTCACCACATTCACTTCCCCTTTCAAACAAACCCATATGCCCCATATAATGATGATATGCATAAATATTCCAGAGTTCACATTCTTATCATATTCTCATGTTACTAATGACCTTTTTCATATTCTTTGTAGAAGTAGGAAACGTACCTGAGTACTTAGTACCATAACATGGTACCCTAGCCACTTTCATATTCTTAATATCACATATTTTAATAAAACAGCCATGAAACATATTAAGAAGTAGTGTGGGGTACACACTGATTTGCTTAACCACTTCACTTGAAATCCCAAATCTGATCTACTACCTTAGATCTCAAGTTCCTACAATTGATTCATCACTTACTATTTAGCACAAAGCCTATTCGGTTAGAAAACCAAATCCTAGTAGGATTTGTATTCTTAAAGCTTACCTTGGTGTCGATTTGATGATTTAATCAAATCCTTAAACTCGTATTTTTCCCCTTTGAAATCGGCTAGTCACTAAATCCCTTGAATTGGTTAGTTTTCGGCTTAAAACACATAATAATAGATCTACTACTAAAATAGGCCTTGGCCGAATTTACCTTGTTCTTACCTTCCAAATCTTAAATCCCGAATTGGATCCTTGCTTCTTTATTCTTTGTCGAAATCCCTATGTACCCATGTTAGATCCAATCTAACATTAAATCATAATAATATAGCTTATGGCGAATGGCATTCATAACTTACCTTAGATCTTAGAAGTTCAGAAAGATACCTTCTTGTAGTTGACAATTTCTTAAATCCAGAAAACACCCTTCCATAACTCTCGCCAAAATCCATAATAGAGATTAGTCCCTAAATTTTAGATAGGTTTAAAATATAAAAGAATTGAAACCAAACTTTGGATCTTACCCTTTTAAGAAATCGGTAGCACCCTTGTTAAAAGCCCCTTAAAGAATCGGCCTTGATGACTACATGATAAAGTTTGGGTTTTGGGATTTAATGGAGAAGTCGACTAGAGGTTCTCTTGGGGTATTTGGTTTCCACGAAAATAAGGAAAAGAAACTTGAGAATTTTGGCAATGGTGGACTATAGATTCGACTTGACAAAAGAAAAGAGAAGAGAAGAGAGGAGAGCACTTAAATTCGGCAGAGAGAGAGGAGGAGGAAGAAAAATTGATGAGTAGCCCTATTTCCTTCCTTTTATAGCCGAAACTACTCCTCGTAATCCCTTACTTGGCCACCACTCTTCTTTATTTGATAGCTTTATCTCTTAATTTAAAATAATTAGAGAATAATCCTTTATTATCTCTTCAAAAATAATCCAAATTAAATCCCTTATTTATCACCTTATTAATCGAATATTAAAGAGAATAAAACTCCTCCTTTCTAGAAGGCTTGTGCCGTCCACCTGAGCTTTCGGAAGCAAAAATTTAACTTCTTTTATTTGCTTCCCATGTGACTCGAACCTGTGCCCAACACCTTGCATGTGGCGCCATTTCAGAGGCCCTAAGTGGCATCTTGAGTGCCACTTTTCCAAGCTGTTTGTGTGTCAAATTTCACAAACTTTTTCTTTTAAGGCCACCTTGCCTTAATTTCCTCTTTAAACTTTAAAACTCGACATTTCTAAGTCATTTCTAAGTTTCCAAAAATTTTCGTTCGCTCAGTAAACTTGACATTTTCTTACATTTCCAAGTTTCAGAAATGTGCACTTTCCTATTTTGAATCATTTCCAAATCATTTCCATCCATTTCCAAGTTTCCAAAATGTTCACTTTCCATTTTTTTAACTTAACATTTCCATACATTTTCAGGTTTCCAAAATTGTTCAAAATTTATTCTTAGTACATAAAACATGTTACTTCGCACAATTAAACCGAAAATGCATAGGCCCTTTCGAGGATGTTACAATTCTACCCCCTTAAAATAATTTCGTCCTCGAAATTTTCTAACTAAAATAATTGAGGGTATTGTTGTCGCATTGCCTCTTACGGTTCCCACGAAGCTTCTTCCGATCCATGATTGCGCCATAACACCTTGACTAGAGGAACCGACTTCCTCCGTAGCACTTTCACATCACGTTCCAATATCCGACCGGCTCTTCCTCGTAGGATAAGTCCGGCCTTAGCTCTACTTCTTCGATGTGTACCACATGAGACGGATCCGATCGGTAACGACGTAGCATGGATACATGGAATACGTCATGCATCTGCCGCAACTCGGTGGCAACTCCAATTGGTATGCCATCGCTCCAACTCGCCCGATTACTCGATAGGGCCCTATAAACCTTGGGCTTAACTTCCTCATGCGACCGAACCTCATTACCTTTTTCCAAGGCGAGACTTTGAAACACTTGGTCTCCCACTTCAAACTCTATTTCCTTCCGCTTAAGGTCTCTGCGTGACGACTTACGCCTATCGAGGCTTCCTTTAACCGTGCTCGAATCATCTCAACCTTTCTTCGCCCGCCACTAACTCTGGACCCAAAACTCGGCGTTCTCCTAACTCGGTCCAACAAGTAGGAGTTCTACACTTCCGACCATACAATGCTTCATATGGTGCCATCCGAATGCTAGCTTCGATAGTTTGTTGTTGTAGGCGAACTCGGCTAAAGGCAAATAGTCTTCCCAACTTCCTCGTAAATCCATCACTGACCTCTCAACATATCCTCCAACACTTGTATAACTCGTTGGACCGCTCGTCGATTGTGGATGAAAAGCCGTAGTGAAGTCCAACTTAGTGCCTAAAGCTTGATGAAGTGCCCTCCGGAACCGAGACGTAAACCTTGGTCTATGTCGGAGATGATCGATCATTGGTACACCATGTAACCTCACAATTTCGCCACATATAACTTAGCGACTTCAAGAGAATAGTCAACTCTTCACAGGGATGAAATGCGTGGACTTAGTCAAACGGTCCACTATCACCCATACCGAGTCCTTCTTAGTAGGCGTAAGGGGAAGCCCACTAACGAAATCCATGGTAATTCTCTCCCACTTCCATTGCGGAATCTCGATTGGTTGAAGCAATCTGATGGAACTTGGTGTTCAAGCCTTAACTTGTCGACACGTCAAACATTTCCCCACAAATTCGGTCACTTCTTGCTTAAGATCGGACCACCAAAATTGTTCCCTTAGATCTCTCAGATGACTTAATGCCTCCGAATGCATAGCATAAGGGCTACTATGCGCCTCCCGAAGAATCCTTTGTCTTAACTCCTTGTCCTTAGGCATAGATGCCTTTCCTTGAAGCACAATACTCCCTCATCATTAACACTATAATCCTCTAACTCTCCCATACGCACTTGTTGTAACTTAACACTTAGATCCTTATCAACCAATCTGTCCCTCTTTCACCTCCTTCACCATGTGGGCTTGACTTGCAACTCGCTAACAGGCTTCCATCATCGCATACAAACTTAAGTGAGCGAACATAGCCCTTAGATCCGACACAACCTTCTCGACTTAGGGCATCGGCTACCACATTCGCCTTGCCCGGATGATATTCTATCGAGCAGTCGTAGTCCTTCAACAACTCCACCCACCTTCGTTGCCTCAAGTTCAACTCCTTACGAGTCAACAGATACTTAAGGCTCTTGTGGTCTATGTAGATCACCGACCTTTCTCCATAGAGGTAGTGCCTCCAAACCTTAAGGGCGAAAACCCACTTTGCCGGTTCCAAGTCATGAGTTGGGTAGTTAACCTCATGAGGCCTTAGTTGCCGAGACGCATAAGCGACTACTTTTCCTTCTTGCATTAGCATACATCCTAATCCCTGTATGCAAGCGTCACGAAAGACACCACAAAATCCTTCCCCACCTCCAATGCAGTGCTAACTTGGAGCCTCCGTCAACACCTTCTTAAGGTTGTCAAAGCTCTTACGTTGCTTATCGGACCATTCAAAGGGTACTTCCTTCCTTAGTAACTTTGTCAAAGGCGCGGCTATTGACGAGAATCCTTCTACGAACCTTACAGAATGCTTTGCCAAACCTAAGAAACTTGAATCTCAGCCACGGACCTAGGTGGTTTCCAATCCAAAGATCGCTTCGATCTTCCTAGGATCCACTCTTATTCCTTCTGCGGATACCACATGCCCTAAGAATTCCACCTCCTTAAGCCAAAATCCACACTTGCTTTGAATTTGGCATAGAGCTTCTTCCCCCTTAACACTTGTAGCACCACTCGGAGATGTTCATCATGCTCCTCTTCGACTTAGAATACACCAAAATATCGTCGATGAACACAACGACGAACCTATCCAAGTAGGGTTGAAAAACTCGGTTCATCATATCCATGAATGCTTTGGAGCGTTTGTCAATCCAAGCGGCATCACCACAAACTCAAAATGGTCGTATCTTATCCTAAAAGCGGTCTTATGGATATCCGCCTCCTTCACCTTCAACTTGTGATATCCCGCCTTAAGTCTATCTTTGAGAATCATGCCCCCTTGGTGATCGAACAAATCATCGATCCTTGGCAAAGGATACTTGTTCTTAATGGTCACTTTATTCAAGCTGACGGTAATCTATGCACATACGCATAGTTAGTCCTTCTTCTTACAAAGCAGAACTCGGTGCTCCCCATGGAGACACACTGGGTCGTATGAACCCACGATCCAACAACTCTTGGATTTGAGCCTTGAGCTCAACTAACTCCTTTGGCGCCATTCAAGTATGGAGCGATTAACACTGAGTCTGTTCCTGTAGTAAGTCTATTCCAAACTCCACCTCCCTATTTGGGGTATTCACCGTAATTCCTCCGAAATACATCTTCAAAGTCTTTCACCGTTCTAAATCCATCGACACCTTCTTCCTTTCCACCTAACGCACTTACACGAAGGCTAAGAACGGCTTGCACCCTTTCTTAACCATTTTCTCGGCCTTCAACGCAGGAAACTACGTTGGGATGGTGTAGTTTCTTCTCTCTTTGATCATTACTACTACTTCATCCTCCAGGGTCCTTAGTTCCATTCGTTTAGCCGCACAATCCAACACATTTCGGTGCTCTACTAGCCAGTCCATTCCAAGTATAAGTTCAAACTCCCGAAAGGTAGTTCCATTAAGTCGGCCAAAAGTTCACTCCCTGAATCTCTGGGTACATTCCGAAAGATCTTATCCACCACTCTGCTTAGGCCTAATGGGCTTACTACGATCATCCGCCTATCGAAGGTTCGAGTCTAGGCCTAGTGTTTCCACTACACTACATGCAACATAGGAATGGGTCGAGCCCACATCAATTAGAGAAAAATAGGGCTTGTCAAAAATAAAGAACGTACCGGTTATAACGTCCGGCGCGTCTCCATCTTCCCTCCGGTGAACCGCATAAACCAAACCTGGTTGCCTTGCCTCAAAGATTAGCGGCACCTGCGCCTTGTGTTCCACGACCTCTGCCGCAAAGCACCATTACCTCTGTTACTCGAACCACGACCTCGTTGAGGCTGCGGTCCTCCTCTACCAGTCTGACTAACATTCTGAGCTATTGGTCGGCTTTCATCTGATTGCTTAGGACAATCCTTGATCACATGGTCCTTGGACCCACATCTAAAACATCCTCCTGTTTTCTTCCAGCACTCTCCTAAGTGCTTCTTTCCACACACATCATAAGGTCGATACCGCCTTCCTCGAACCAACTAGCGACCTCGCGGCCCATCAACTCTAGGCCTCTTATGAACCTTTCCGGACGTTCCAAAACCTCTTTTGGGCCTATTCCTATCCATAGCCTCGCTTTGTAGAATCCTTGATTCCTCGGCCACCTTGGCCTTTTCTACCAAAATGAGAAAACTCCCGCTCCCGATGCGGTGCTATCAACGATCTCGAGATCATCCCTTAGCCCGTCCTCAAAGCGGACACAGCGCTCATGCTCGATTGCCACTACTCCTCGAGCATATCGGCTCAACCTCGTGAATTGACCTCATACTCGCCACGGACTTGTTCCTTGAACCAGCCCGTAAATGCCTTCCTTTGCTCATCAAGTATACTGGTTCCCACATACTTCTTACAAATGCTTCCTTAATATATTCCTAGGTCGATCCTCACCGTGGCACCATCCCGAACAGTCAACCACCATCGATACGCTTCATTGCGTAACGGTGCCACCATTCCTTTTAACTTCTCCTCGGGGTCAAGTCAAGCTCATCCATGATGCGCTCTGTTGCTTCCAACCAAGATACTCAATCGAACGGGTGCCACACCCGATACCCCACGAAACATTTCGGCTCCATTAGCTCGGAGCCGCTCAGCCTGAACTTACGGGTTCCGAATTTCTCTCTGCACCAGCCACCAACTCCAAAACTCGCAAAGACACCTGCGACACAAAGATCATCCCCGTCCGAGCTTAACGCTGCAACACCACCAACGGTGGGGGTGGTGGTGGTGGTGGTATCTCATTGTCGGACCCTTGACCCAATCTAACGGGTTCGACACCGTCATCCTTCCTCTACCTCGCCCACACGACGACCACATCCTCTAGAGCTCATTTCTAACGTCGTGATCCGACTAAGAAGTTTTATGAATTAGTCTTTGTTTCACTTGATTACCCCATGAAGAAATTTTATGAAAAGAGTTTTAGGAGTGGTTCTTTCGTATGCACATGATCTTTCATCCATACATCCATCAAACAATCATGAACTCGTTCATTCAGAGAAAGGTTGTAGTTTTCATTGTTATTATTTTTTTTCCTTCCACTACCTAGGGGTATTTTCGTAATTCTATCCTACAAGGGTATTTTCGTAATTTTTCAAAAGGAAAAAGTTCCTTGGTGATTTTGTCACAAAGTATTTTGGTATTTTTAAATTATGGGGTATTTTGAAAAATTTTGAAATCCAGGGGTATTTCGGTGATTTTGGACCTCGGGGGTATTTTGGTGATTTTTTTCCAAGCGGGGGTAAATTTGTAAAATCTTATAAATCGGGGATATTTCAAAGGTTGCAAAACTTTGAGGGTTCTTTTGAGAATTGTACTTTTCAAAAGCGGTGATGTTGCAAAAATTTTGGAAATCGAGGTCATTTTGGTAATTTTATAAGTTAGGGGCAATTTTGAAATTTCCAAAATTCAAGGTATTTTTGATAATTTGCAAATTAGGGTTTTGAAAATTGATAAAATAATGAAATTTTGGCAAAACTGTTGGGTAGTTGGTCATTTTATAAACCAAGGGTATTTTGGTAATTTTACCACTAGGGCATTTTTGTATAAATCGGAAATCTTTGGAAAATTTTGTAAAGATGGTTTTCATGAATTTAGAAGAAAGTTTTAAGAGTTCTAAAACTAGGGTTTTGTTGTTTTTATAAAAACACGGCTAATTCCCTTCGGGTTTTAGTTATTGTGTTTAGCCTATGACCGAGTCCTCTTGGTCAGGGTGAACCAAAGCTACGCACCAGGCAGGATTCAAGTGGAGAGGAGGTGAGTCACACGGACTGCTTAAATACCAAGCTCCCACCGAAACCATTCCTAGACATGCGCACAGAGGTTACCACACCTACTGAGCCCTCTATGTTAGGGTGAACCGAAGCTACGCACCAGGTAGGATTCCTGCGAAGAGGAGGTGAGGCACTAGGACTGCTTAAATACCGTGCTCTTAGGATCCAATCCTAGACATGCGCACAGGGGTTACCACACCCTAACTTAGTGACTTAGCCATGGGTTTGTTTAACGTTCCTTAAGTCTTATGTGTTTGTGTTTGAGTAGACTAGTCCTAGGGTTCAAGTTCCTATCATGCTATTCTACGTTCCATTCTTTTTCTACCCTTCTAATATTCATTACACATAATCACACAAATAGTTAGGGGTACTTACCTGGTGGACTGCGGGTCGGAGACTTTAGGTGCCATGCCAGAAAACCTGCTTGTTTCATAAAATATTTTCAAAAAAAACTCATTTGGGCTCGCTTTGAAAACGTTTTAGGCCTTGGCCCACAGTAGAGAGTTTTAAAAGCGGCTCTGGTACCAAACTGAAACACCCTAAACCCGGCCCACGAGATTTGCCCAGGTTTGGTATGTTCCTCAAGTAAATCAGTTTCAAAATTCTTTCGTTAGCTAGAGAAAACTTGTGCGTTTTTGAAAAAATTGTTTTGGGTTGGGCTTGTGTTGAAAACGAATTCAATTCTTTATATTAAAAATTTTACTTAAACTTTAATAGGTAAAACTCATAATCATAATAAATAGAAATAAATGGAAAACAATTCAACTATGGCCTTATGGCCTTATTACATCAAATAATTTCCAAGTAATTCAAGTACTTAAATAGAAATAGTAGTTCTTAAAATAAAAACTTCATGTTGAGCATGGCCACCACAAGTTCTCATTGTCCCGTTCCATCACCGATCATCACTGAAAAATATTCCCAACAGGGTGAGTCAAACAGACTCAATGTGTACACAAACACTAAATCAAAATAGAATCAGCATACAAATGTTACGCATTCATATCATAGCATACAAATTATGATGCATTCCCAAACCCAAACCTAATAAGCCATCCGCTACACTCCCCCGTACCAACCTGTACACCGTGGGGACTACTAAGTCGACCCTCCTTCCGCTACACTCCATATCGCGGTCTTAGGTCATTGCATTTGTTGTCTTAGGTCACCACATTCGGATATCGCGGTCTTAGGTCACCGCATTCAGACATCTTGTGGTCTTAGGTCACCACATTGGGGAGATTCTTTGTGGTCTTAGGTCACCACATTCGGATACCACGGTCTTAGGTCACCGTGTTCGTGGTCTTAGGTCACCACATTCACTTCCCCTTTCAAACAAACCCATATGCCCCATATAATGATGATATGCATAAATATGCGAGTTCACATTCTTATCATATTCTCATGTTACTAATGACCTTTTTCATATTCTTTGTAGAAGTAGGAAACGTGCACTGAGTACTTAGTACCATAACATGGTACCCTAGCCACTTTCATATTCTTAATATAACATATTTTAATAAAATAGGCCATGAAACATATTAAGAAGTAGTGGGGTACACACTGATTTGCTTAACCACTTCACTAAAATCCCGAATCGATCGATCATCGCCTTAGATCTCAAGTTCCTACAATTGATTCATCACTTACTATTTAGCACAAAGCCTATTCGGTTAGAAAACCAAATCCTAGTAGGATTTGTATTCTTAAAGCTTACCTTGGTGTCGATTTGATGATTTAATCAAATCCCGAAACTCGTATTTTTCCCCTTTCAAATCGGCTAGTCACTAAATCCCTTGAATTGGTTAGTTTTCGGCTTAAAACACATAATAATAGATCTACTACTAAAATAGGCCTTGGCCGAATTTACCTTTGTTCTTACCTTCCAAATCTTAAATCCCGAATTGGATCCTTGCTTCTTTATTGTCGTCGAAATCCCTATGTACCCATGTCGGATCCAATCTAACATTAAATCATAATAATATAGCTTACGTACGAATGGCATTCATAACTTACCTTAGATCTTAGAAGTTCCGAAAGATACCTTCTTGTAGTTGACAATTTCTTAAATCCGAAAACACCCTTCCATAACTCGGCCAAAATCCATAATAGAGATTAGTCCCTAAATTTTAGATAGGTTTAAAATATAAAAGAATTGAATCCAAACTTTGGATCTTACCCTTTTTAAGAAATCGGTAGCACCCTTGTTAAAAGCCCCTTAAAGAATCGGCCTTGATGACTAGATGATAAAGTTTCGGCTTTTGGGATTTAATGGAGAAGTCAACTAGAGGTTCTCTTGGGGTATTTGGTTTCCACGAAAATAAGGAAAAGAAACTTGAGAATTTTGGCAATGGTGGACTATAGATTCGGCTTGACAAAAGAAAAAGAGAAGAGAAGAGAGGAGAGCACTCAGAAATTCGGCAGAGAGAGGAGGAGGAAGAAAAATTGATGAGTAGCCCTATTTCCTTCCTTTTATAGCCGAAACTACTCCTCGGAATTTCTTACTTGGCCACCACTCTTCTTTATTTGATACCTTTATCTCTTAATTTAAAATAATTAGATAATAATCTTTTATTATCTCTTCAAAAATAATCCAAATTAAATCCCTTATTTATCACCTTATTAATCGAATATTAAAGAGAATAAAACTCCTCCTTTCTAGAAGGCTTGTGCCGTCCACCTCGAGAGCTTCGGAAGCAAAAATAAAACTTCTTTTATTTGCTTCCCAAGTGACTCGAACCTGTGCCCAACACCTTGCATGTGGCGCCATTTCCAGAGGCCCTAAGTGGCATCTTCAGGCCACTTTTCCAAGCCTGTTTGTGTGTCAAATTTCACAAACTTTTTCTTTTAAGGCCACCTTGCCTTAATTTCCTCTTTTAAACTTTAAAAATCGACATTTCTAAGTCATTTCTAAGTTTCCAAAAATTTTCGTTCGCTCAGTAAACTTGACATTTTCTTACATTTCCAAGTTTCAGAAATGTGCACTTTCCTATTTTGAATCATTTCCAAATCATTTCCATCCATTTCCAAGTTTCCAAAAATGTTCACTTTCCATTTTTTTTTAACTTAACATTTCCATACATTCCAAAATTGTTCAAAATTTATTCTTAGTACATAAAACATGTTACTTCGTACAATTAAACCGAAAATGCATAGGCCCTTTCCAGGATGTTACAGTGTATGTTTATAATTATCAATGAAGGATGTAGTATTGATTTGTGGAGATGAGTATGAATTGTATCTTAATTTCAGGATGGCAATTGGCTTGGCAAATAGCCTCTAAGTGCCCACACGGTTAGACACACGGGCGTGTGTCTAGGCCGTCGCGTAACCGCACCTTAGTCTTATAAGTAAGAATAGGCCACGAGACTAATCCCACGGCCGTGTGTTAAGGCCGTACATGACACTGGTTAGAACATGGGCGTGTGCCCTACGTGAGAAATAAGTCAAGTATATCAAGATGTAGTACGGTCTAAGTCCACGGGCGTGTCATGGGCGTGTGGAAATTGGCGAATCATCGAGTTTTAGGGCACGGTCTAAGGACATGGGCGTGTATGCCTATGCACGGGCGTGTCTTATATTACACGGGCGTGTAACCCCTGTTTCAAAGAAAAGTTTTTCGATAAGGTTCCGTAAGTTTACTAGTACAAGTTTAAGGCCTCGTAGGCCCATGAAATGTATGAATTGTTTAAGAATAAGAAGTTTTAATTTTGGAACGAAATTTTATAGCCCGTAATGTCATGATTAAGTAAGTTCAAGCATAGTACTGTCTCGTATCCGGTCTGAGCCTCGGACTCGGGTATGGGGTGTTACAATTTCGAACCTACAGGGGTTTTCACACGGCCTGGCACACGCCTGTGCCTATGGCCCGTGTCCCTCACACGGCCATTAACACGCCCGTGTCTTAACCCGTGTGTTAAAACCTTGACATCCTGTTTATGACGTCAGCAGACACTTAGGGACACACGGCCAAGCCACACGCCCGTGTGCTGGCCGGTGTGACGAACTGAATTTTTTGAAAAATTAGATGTAGGGGACACACGGCCAGGCTACACATCCTTGGGGCAAACCATGTGTCACACACGGCCTAGACACATGCCCGTGTGTCTATCCGTGTGGACAATTATGAGGCTATTTACCAAGCCTTTTGCCACCCTGAAAAGCAACCGCACTTATACCATTTCTAGAAACTCATAACAAAACAATAACGCACTTCTACACCATAAATTTACACTGCATTCATCATCCCTATACTTGACACATTACTCATTCAATTGCACAAACTTGCAATTCATGAATTTCATCCTCATTGAATTGATGTAACTTAACAAGTATTGGCCAATTCCCATAGCCAATTACAAAATGAATTAAGTGACATTAATAGCCAACACATTGGCTAACAAATATGAAATATCACAAAATGACCAAGTTCCTATACATGCCATACTCAAAATAATCAAACTTTACTATACCAAAAGAATAGCTTGATAGTGTGAACCGAACTCTGACGTCCTATGATCCCCGAGCTAGCTTGGCGATACTACAAGGAAAAAGGAAAAGAGAGGGAGTAAGCATAAAGCTTAGTAAGTTTTCATGAAATAAATAGCAACATAAGGCTTATCATAACATCTATACATTACATTGAGATATAACACAAGTTCTCAAGCACATTGACATAACTTACTCATGCTTAATCTTACAAATCACTTATCACATATCGAACTCATTTCTCGTAAGTTACTCATATGTACCTGTACCACTTCATCTGTAACACCCCTTACCCGTATTCGACACCTGAACTGGGTACGAGGCATTACCGTACTTAACTTACTCAATCATGCAATATCGATCTATAAAAACTTCATGTAAAATTAAAACTTTTCATTCAAGACCATAATGTCCTTATTATGGGTCTACAAGACCCTAAACTTGGACACGGAATGGTTCGGGACTAAACTGGAAACTTTTGAACACTTAGAAAATTCTTACATAAAATAGGGCCACACACCCGTGTGAAGGAAGGGACACGCTCGTGTGGATTTATTTTTCAATTCGAACCTACAGGGGTTTTCACACGGCCTGACACACGCCCGTGTCCCTCACATGGCCATGACACACTCATGTCTTTACCCGTGTGTGAAAACCTTGACATTCTGTTTATGACGTCAGCATTCCATTTAGGTCACACGGCCAAGGCACACGCTCGTGTCCTTAGACCGTGTGTCAAATTAAATTCCTAATTTCAGGTGCAGACTTCACATGGCCTGGGTACATGCCCGTGTCTTAGGCCGTGTCTCCCACACAGTTGAGACACACTATTGTGTCTCAGCCCGTGTGTTTACTACTGAGTATTCTGACTTGCAAACCTAGCATGCAGGGGGACACATGGCCTATCAACACGCCCATGGGGCTGACCATGTGTCACACACGGTCTAGACACACGCCTGTGTGTCTACCCGTGTAGACAATTGTAAGACTATCTACCAAGCAAACTTCCACCCTACAAGGAAACCACACTTATACCAATTCAATTCGACATACATCATGTCTTTAATGCTCTTCTAAGGACTCAAAATCAAGACATTCACATAAGCATGCACTTCATGAACTTCATCATCATTAAATATATAACCTTGTTAAGTATTGGACAATTTCCAATGGCCGTTTACAAAATGAATTGAAATAACATTAATAGCCACATATTGGCTAGTAAATATGACATAACACAAAATGACCAAGTTCCTATACATGCCATAATCAAAATTAGACAAATTATGTTGTACCAAAGAGTAGTTGATAGTGTGATTCCGAACATTAATGTTCCACGATTCCCGAGCTATCTTGGCAATACTACAAGAAAAGGGGAAATGAGAGGGTGTAACACCCCTTACCCGTATTCTGTACCGGAACTGGGTACGAGGCGTTACCATACTTAACTCACACAATCATACAACTTTGGGCTATGAGGTTCGTTTCACATTAAAACTTTGCCATTCATGTGTCTATCACTCTCAAAATGGACCTACGAGGCCCTAGATATGCTTCCAAATGGTTTCGGAGATAATTCGGAAACTTCTACGCACTTAAGAAAATTTTGCCTAAACAGGGGCCACACGCCCGTGGGGGAGATGACACGCCCGTGTATCATCTCACACGCCTGTGGTTGACACTGACTAACTTCACACGGCCTTGGCACGCCCGTGGCCCTAGCCCGTGTGCCAAACCTTGACATTCTAACATATCCACGTGGCCTATACACACGGTCGTGTCCTTCAGCCGTGTGGCGAATTAAATTCCAATTGCAAGGTGCAGACTTCACACGGCCTGGGCATACGCCCGTGTGCTAGTCGTGTTCTCTCTCACTGCTGATCCAGACACACGCCCGTGTGTCTACCCATGTGAACGATTAGAAGGCTATCTACCAATCCCTTTTGCCACCCTACATTGCTTACATACATACTCCAAATTCCATTTAACGAAATTCATGACCCAAAGACACATCTAAATATCCAATTCATATATCAATAAACACTCATAAGTTGCAATAGGAACTTCCATGAGTAATTTCATATTTTCATAAATAAAAAAATGAGACATCAACAATGACAATATACAAAATAGCTATCTTAAAAGGTGCCAACACATCTTGGCCAAAATAACAAAATATTCTAACTAGTCTAGCCCCTATACATGCCATACATAAAATCACTAAGTCTAGATATACCGAGATGAGTTGATAATATGGGCGATCTTCTGATTATCGGCGTACCCCGGCTCAGCTCTTAAACTCTATAAAACAAGGGAAAAGAAAGGGGAAGTAAGCATGAAGCTTAGTAAGTTTACATGTAAACAATATAAAGTTATAGCATTACATACTAAATAAGGAACGATCAACATTCATAATTAAGCTTACTCATTTCTTCCATTTCTATATTCCAACCTTATCACTAGCTTAATGTATACATTCATTAGCATGCTTCCCTGCACTTAGCACCACCATGTCACATAATACAGCACATCACAAACTCTTAGTCAATTACTCATAATCAAATTACTCGGTGGTTTCGCAATTAGGCCACCATCAGTCTTTATTAGGGTGGTATCGCACATAGCCCACCAATTGATAAATAGACGATGGTATCGCACATAGCCCATCATAATTAAATAGCAAGGTGGTATCGCACATAGCCCACCATCAAGTGTTTATTACACGTTTATATGACTATTTCGTCATTCATACAATAATTATACCATAACTACCGCATTCAATCCACTTGTATCACACATGTTCTCAATCATGCCATGCACCAATCAACAACGACAATGTATGTATATAAAATGTATAGTTTACACATAAACTTACCTCGGTGCAAAACGTGTCAACTAACGGCTTAATCTGTAACCTTGCCGTTTCCCCGGTCAAGGTTAATTCCGCGCTCTTCTTGATCTATAACAATAAAATTCATTCATTTAGATGATTCTATGATCATAATGCACCAAAATCTACACTTAGACAAAAATGACCATTTTGCCCTTGTATTATGGCAAAATTACGATTTTACCCCTAGGCTCGTAAATCATTTTTATCACATTTTCTCAATAAAAAGGCCTAGGTGAACATTTATTTCTCTTACAACTACTCACCATTCCAACTATTTCTTGCATTTATGACACAATTTAAATGTTTGCATTCTAGTCCTATTTAGGTGTTTTCATGCTAACATCTTTCACAAAAGTTGTTTCTCATCTCCCTAACATTTATTTTCTTCTATAAAACTCAGCTAACAACTTAACTACTCTCATGCCAAGTCCCTAGACTTTCAACCATATCTCAAATTAGTCCCCTCATTAGCTAGCTTAAGCTTTGGGGACTCCAAAAACACAAAAATCATCAATTAAAACCACCTAAATCACTTACTTGAATATGAATTGAGTGGCTGAAAGTTTGAACCCCCAAGAGCTCTATTTCTTCTTCAATTTTCGGTGGAAAGAGATGAGTGAATAGTAAAAAATGATAGTTTTTCTTTTACCATATTTTTATTCATCTTTTCTCACCTAATTTTGACTAAAAATTAAATGCTCTTGTCTCCCCATACCATGTGGCCGACCATCACACTCAAAAATGGCCTATTTGCACTTTAAATTCCTCTAATTTACATTCTATAGTCATTAGGTACTTCTACCTTGAAAATTAGAACTTTCGCACTTTACGCAATTTAGTCCTTTTTCAAAATTAAGCATGCAATTATTAAAATTAAAGTACCAAAATTTTCACATAGTCATATATTAATGCTATAACGCATAAAATAACATCAAAATAATTTCCTTAAACCTCGGATTAGTGATCCTGAGATCACTGTTCCGACTAGCCCTAAAATCGGGCTGTTACAACTTCCCCTTTTAGAGATTTTCGTTGTAACAGTCCGGTTAATACCCTAGTCGGAACAGTGGTTTTGGGACCATGAATCTGAGTTTTAATAATATTTTAATATTATTTTATGTTCCGTTGATATGTGATTAAGCATGTGGTAAATTTCTGTGAGCTAATTCGTTTGTCTGTGTGTTTAATTTGACAAAAGGATGAAATTGCATTAAGTGTGAAAGTTGCTTGCTATTTACTAAGGTATCAAAGTGTTGTGGCTTTGTAAAAATGGAGGCCTTATATGGAAAATAAGCCATCATTGAGATAGTGGATGATAGAATTTCTTGATAACCTTAGTATTAATTTGTCTTATATGTTTAATGGATGGGCAATTTAGTAATTGAATAAATAACATTATATTAATGAAAACAAAAGATGAGTGTTCATCTTTTATTTTCTCTACTTTGGCCGAATATCACAAAGAAAAAGAAAGCTTGGAAGCTTTGAACATTCGGTTACTATCAAGCCAAAATTCAAGGTTCGTTTTGATTGATTTTCGATAATTTTTACGTTTTTGCAATCGTTGCTTTGAGAGCTATAAAACCCATGTCTTAATTTTGTGTATTGATGATGTTTGTGTAAAATGCCATTGTTGATATGTTGAGTTTTGAAATGAGTTTAGTTGATAAATGAAAGATATGAGCTAGATGAACATACTTTGTTCTTGAATTTTTGATGAATTTAGCTAATTAGGGCTAAATTGTGAAAATAGCAAATTGAGGGACTAAATTGCTAATTTGATTAAAAGTATGGGTTTGTATGATGTACATATATATTCGGCTAAGCTTGGTTGTGTATAGATTTTGTGAATTTGGTGTTTTGAGAAAAATGGACTAAATTGATAAAATATGCAAATATGAGGGTTAATTTGCAAATAGCCCTAAATGTATGTCTTTGGATTGAATTGAGTGAATAAGTGAATAAAAGAGTTAATTCTGAATATCTTTAGATCAAGAACCGAGGAAAACGGACTTAGATCGCGGGAAAACGAAAGTAAATGAGTAGTCGTTTCCATTCCCGATAAATCGAATCCGAGGTAAGTCACTATGCAAATAAACGTATATGTATGCAATTATATTTGTTCGAATGAAAAATGTTGATGATGGATGCTTATGAGAGGTTATGAATATGAATTCTGAGATATGGATGATATAGTGTTAAGTCCGAGAAGTCCCGTACGAACCTAGGAACAAATAGGATTAGCTATGTCGCGACATAGGTATACGCTCGTTTTATCATGTAAGACCACGTCTGGGACGTTGGCGTTGATTTGAGACTTCGTGTAAGACCTCATCCGGGACGTAGGCATCGATATGAGTTTTATGTGTAAGACCACGTCTGGGACGTTGCCATCGAGATAAGCTTTACGTGTAAGACCCTGTCTGGGACAGTGGCATCAATGTCTGAGTGCATGTAAGACCTCGTCTGGGACGTTGGCATTGTACGACCATTCTGAGCTTTCTGAGTATCCTACTAGAATCCTTACGGTTCAACGGGCAAGTTTGTGATACGAAATAGCCATGTAAATAGTGAATCCGATTTAGGTACGTTGATTCATACACTAAGTGTGTATATAAGGTAAGTTCCTATGTAACCTTGCTATGATGGTTATGGACCTTTGAAATAGTTTTGTGCATAAGAGATTTTTGGAATTGATGAATGTGGCAAATGTGGCCAATAGTATGAACCAAAGTATATATGTGAGAAGATGTTATGTGCCTATATTTCTATATTCTTATATACTTGTCTATTAAGTTTATTTGTATATGACTTACTAAGCTTTTGGAAAGCTTACTCTGTGTGTGTTTTCTCTGTTTTATAGGTCGTCAAAGCTACTGAAGGCTCGGGACCGTCACGGATCGTCATCACACTACTAAACTCATTTTGGTACACTTTGAAAATGTATAAAGTTAGATATGGCATGTATGGGCTAGTATTTTAGTACAAGTTGTTATGTGATCTTAGCCATGTGATTTGGCTATTTTTGAATTAAGACTTTGCTTAAATGAATGTGATATATGATGCATATCTTGGTATGATGAAAGCATGTGAAATGGCCAAGGTTTGAGTGAGCAAATGAATGAATTATGCTTGTAATGATATGAGTTTTATTCTTTGAAATTGTCATGGTTGGAAATGGCATTGAATGCATGGTTTGAATGATTATTTTGGTATGTTTTTGATGGTTATATGTGCATGAGATATGTTGGTAAATATGGCTTGTAGGTTGACCCTTATGGGTGGCATTTTGGCCTATAATGCCACACGGTTGTGGCACACGGGCGTGCCTAAGACCGTGATTGAATTGGCAAAATGTAGCTTAAATAGTACACGGCCTCGACATGGGTGTGTCAACTGGCCATGGTGTACAAGTCAGTAGCTTGCTAAGAGCACACGGCCATGGCACACAGGCGTGCTTGGTGGCCGTGTTGGAAAAGTCAGTATATGGTCTGGTAGCACACGGTCATGGCACACGGACGTGCCTAGTGGCCGTGTTGATATAGTCAGTATGTAAACACAGATGGACACACGGGGGTGTCTAGAAGCCGTGGAGGGCACACGGTCTCCTCCCACAGGCGTGTCTCCCCTGAAAGTTAGAAAAGTTTTTAATTTTCATGAAATTTCATATGTGTTTCAGTTTAGTCCCAACTCGGTTTATATGCATGCTTTTGGTCTTGATGACTCATCTAAAGGACACTATGATCGTTAATGATGAATGTAATGTATGAAATGTTGTGTAAGTTTCCAATATGACTGGTAATTGTCCTAACCCTAGTCCGGCGTCGGTTACGGGTTAGGGGTGTTACATTCATCCTCGAAAATCTTACCAGTAAAGAGCTTTGGATAGTGCTCTCTCATGGCTTTTTCCGGTTCCCACGTAGCCTCTTCTATGCCTGTTTTTGCCACAACACTTTTACTAAGGCTATGTCTTTATTCCTCAACTGTTTCACCTCTCGAGCCAAGTATTTAATTGGCTCTTCCTCATATGTCATAAACGGTCGTACCTCAATTTCTGTTGGAGAAATCACATGCGAAGGATTGGAGCGATAACGTCTTAACATCGATACATGAAACACATTGTGCATTTTCTCTAACTCTACTGGCAAAGCCAACCGGTATGCCATTGGCCCAACCCTTTCGGTAATCTCATACGGCCCTATGAATCTCGGACTCAGCTTACCCTTTCGACCAAATCTCAATATTTTCTTCCACGGGGACACTTTCAGAAATACCTTGTTGCCCACTTTAAACTCGATTTCCTTTCTTTTCAAATCCGCATACGACTTTTGTCACCAAGCGACT
The DNA here is from genome assembly GCA_025698515.1 of Gossypium sturtianum. Classification (NCBI taxonomy): domain Eukaryota; kingdom Viridiplantae; phylum Streptophyta; class Magnoliopsida; order Malvales; family Malvaceae; genus Gossypium; species Gossypium sturtianum. Next base: position 85,680,923 of record CM046944.1, read on the forward strand.
TTCAAACTATCCCGGATCACTTTCACCTTTTCTTCAGTCTCTTTAACTAGGTCGACCCCATGAATTTTTTTCTCACTAAGCTCAGTCCAATACAAAGGAGTCCGACACTTACGACCATACAAGGCTTCATAAGGTGCCATCCGTATACTCGACTGATAACTGTTGTTGTAAGAAAATTCGACCAAGGGTAGGTATCTTTCCCAACTACCTCCGAACTCTAGCACACAACATCGGAGCATATCCTCTAAAACTTGAATTACTCTCTCGGACTGACCATCAGTTTGAGGATGGAATGCGGTACTAAAATTCAACCTTGTACCCAAGGCCTCCTGTAGCTTCTTCCAAAACCTCGAAGTAAATCTCGGGTCTCTATTCGAGATAATGGATACAGGCACTCCATGTAATCTTACCACTTCCGCAATATACAACTCGGCTAACTTGTCTAGTGAATAATCAACACGCACCGGTATAAAGTGAGCTGACTTCGTTAATCTATCAACGATAACCCATACAGCATCTTTTTTTTCGGAGTCATAGGCAACCCCGTCACAAAATCCATAGTGATCCGATCCCACTTCCACTCGGGAACCATCACTGACTGAAGCAATCCCGAAAGCACTTGATGTTCAGCTTTCACTTGTTGAGAAATGAGACTTCTTGTTACATACTCCGAGATGTCCCTTTTCATTCCCGGCCACCAATAATATTTCTTCAGATCGTTGTACATTTTCGTACTGCCTAGATGTACTGACAAATAACCACTGTGTGCTACATTTAATATCTTCTGGATCAATTCATCATTCTTAGGTACACAAATCCTATCATGAAACATCAAACACCCATCCGAACTCATCCGAAAATCAGAATCCTCTCCCAATTCACACTTAGCTCTCTTAGCTTGCATCTCATTATCATTCTTTTGAGCTTCACATATCTGTTGAATAAATAGTGGCCTAGCCCTCAACTCGGCTAATATAGCACCATCGTTAGACCATGCTAAGCTTGTGCTCATAGCTCTCAAAACATACAAGGATTTCCTACTCAAGGCATCCGCAACCACATTCGCTTTTCCCGGATGGTAATCGATCACTAGCTCATAGTCCTTCAATAATTCGAGCCACCGTCGTTGCCGCAAATTTAAATCCTTTTGATCCATCAAATACTTCAAACTCTTATGATCCGTGAAGATTCGGCACCTCTCTCCATATAAGTAATGTCGCTAAATATTTAACGCGAAAACAATCGCGGCCAATTCCAAGTCATGAGTCGGATAATTTTTCTCATGCGGTTTTAGCTGTCTCGAGGCGTAAGCGACTACCTTACCCTATTGCATCAACACACAACCGAGACCATTTAACGACGCGTCACTGTAGACCACAAACTCTTTCCCCGATTCTGGTTGAACTAAAACCGGTGCCTCAGTCAACAATGTTTTTAATCTCTCAAAACTCTGTTGACATCTTTCAGTCCATTCGAACTTAATATCTTTGTGCAATAGTTTTGTCATCGGGGTAGCAATCATGGAGAACCCCTTCACAAAACGTCTGTAATACCCCGCTAAACCCAAAAAGCTTCTGACTTCTGACACGTTTCTCGGCAGTTTCCACTCCACAATAGCCGAGATCTTACTCGGGTCAACTCTAATACCATCACCCGACACAATGTGTCCTAGAAATCTGACCTTTCGGAGCCAAAATTCGCTCTTCCTAAATTTAGCATATAACTGTTTGCCTCTTAAAGCCTGTAAGACAATCCTTAGATGTTCCACATGATCACCTTCATCTCGAGAATAAATCAATATGTCATCAATAAAGACAACCACAAACTTGTCTAAATATGGTCGGAAGACACGGTTCATTAAGCCCATAAAAATCGCAGGAGCATTCGTTAAACCGAATGGCATGACCAGAAACTCGTAATGGCCATACCTCGTCCAAAATGCAGTTTTTGGCACGTCTTGCTCCTTTACCCTCAATTGGTAATAGCCAGACCTCAGGTCTATCTTGGAGAACACCGTAGCTCCCTTCAGTTGATCAAATAGGTCATCTATCCTTAGTAAAGGATACTTATTCTTCACCGTCAGCTTGTTGAGTTGTCTGTAGTCTATACACAATCCCATCGACCCATCCTTCTTCTTTACAAAAAGCACCGGAGCACCCCATAGTGAATAGCTCGGTCTTGCAAAACCCTTATCTGTTAATTCTTACAACTAAACCTTCAGTTCTTTCAACTCTAGTGGGGCCATCCTATACGGAGTAACTGAAATAGGTGTCGTTCCCAGAACTAACTCAATTCCAAACTCGACCTCTCTAACTGGAGGCAGTCCGAGTAACTCTTCTGGGAATACATCCGGATACTCGCATACAACCGGCATTGTTTCAATCTTTACTTCAGACTCTTGAGTATTTAACACGAAAGCGAGATAAGACTCGTACCCTTTTCTCAAATATTTCTCAGCCATCATGGAAGAAATCATCACCGGTAAACTATCTGACCCACCTGATTCAACCCGAATAACATCTCCATTTTCACATTTCAACTCAATAAATTTACTACCACAGTTCACTAAAACACTATGGGTAGTTAACCAATCCATGCCAAGAATCAAGTCAAATTCATCAAACGGGAACAATATAAGGTTTGCCGGAAAACAATGACCCCTAATTGTCAAAGGACAACTTCTACACACCTTGTCAACTAGCACATGTTTACCTAACGGGTTTGACACCTTTACCACTAATTCCGTAGACTCAACAATCATACTTAAACTAGATGCCAATCTCATGCAAATATAGGAATGGGTAGACCCCGGATCAATCAAAACAATAACAAAGGTGTCATAAAGAGAAAAAGTACCCGTTATTACATCTGGAGATGATGCCTCTTCGTGAGCGCGAATAGCATAAGTCCTTCCAGGTGCCCAACCCTCTGGCCTCACAGCAGAGTCTCGTCATGCACCTCTACCACTAGTCCCACCTCCCGGGTTCTTTTGTGGCCTACCCCTAGAAGATGCACTGCTTGATCTTATCTCTTGCTTCCTCTCTTTGTTATCCTTCTCAGGGCAGTTTCGGATGAAATGGTCGGGGGAGCCACACTTATAACAATTTCGGTTGTTCCCCCAACACTCCCCAGTGTGATGTCTGCCACAACTTGGGCACTTTCGGTTGGACTTTGAATTGCCCACACTTGCCATCGAGGTGGCTTGAACTCTTGAACTCGAGTACGTGTCGCCTCGCTCTCTTTGCGAAAATCCAACTGATGCGGTCGTTCGAGGATTCACTTTCTTGGACCTCTTCGATTGAGCTTGGTAGGATTTACTCATCGGCCTTTTTCTTGCATCCCGGGCCTCACTCACGGCTTTCCTTTTTTCCTTACTCAATTCTTCGGCCTTACTCGCCCTATCCACCAATACCACAAATTCTTTTAGTTCTAAAATCCCGACTAAAAGTCTGACATCCTCATTCAGCCCATCTTCAAACCTCTTGCATAAGATAGCTTCAGTTGACACACATTCTTGTGCGTACTTACTGAGCCTAACAAATTCACGCTCATATTCCGCCACAGTCATTTTTCCTTGCTTTAACTCAAGGAATTCCTTCCGTTTTTGATCAACAAATCACTGATTGATATACTTCTTACGAAACTCTTCCAAAAAGAAGTCCCACGTTACTCTCTCTTTAGGAACCACTGATGTCAACGTTTTCCACCAATGGTATGCCGAGTCCCTCAGCAAAGACACGGCACATTTTAAACTCTCCTCAGGTGTACAGGAGAGTTCATCGAATACTCTCATCGAGTTCTCAAGCCAGAATTCCACCCTCTCAGGGTCATCATCTATGTTAGCTCGAAAGTCCTCAGCCCCTTGCTTCCGAATTTCGTCTACCGAGGGCTTAGTTGTCCTCACTAAGTCTATACCTTGGGGAGCCACAGGAACTGGCTGAGGTATAGGAGGGGGAGGAGGAGGTTGGACATTGGGGTTTGCTCGCACATACTCCGTGTACCAGTTACTCATCATTTCGAGAAAGGCTTCCCGACCCTCTTCTCCTTGACCCCTAGTCTCGGGTCCACTCTACACAAGCGCGGTCCCTTGCGCGGGAGCCGGCGCATTACTATCTGCGTCATCAGTAGTCGATTGATCGGGATCCATACACTATATATAAACAAAGTTTAAAATCATCAGAAGCCACCACACTATCATTATACGCTTCTGGCATGTATAGCTAGACTCCCATACACACTACGGTAGTCCTAGAACCGACTAAACCATAGCTCTGATACCACTAAATGTAACACCCCTTACCCGTATTCTGTACCGAAACTGGGTACGAGGCGTTACCATACTTAACTCACACAATCATACAACTTTGGGCTATTAGGTTCGTTTCACATTAAAACTTTTCCATTCATGTGTCTATCACTCTCAAAATGGACCTACGAGGCCCTGGATATTCTTCCAAATGGTTTCGGAGATAATTCAGAAACTTCTACGCACTTAAGAAAATTTTGCCTAAACAGGGGCCACACGCCCGTGGGGGAGATGACACGCCCGTGTATCATCTCACACGCCCGTGTTCGACGCCCGTGGTCGACACTGACTAACTTCACACGGCCTTGGCACGCCCGTGGCCCTGGCCCGTGTGCCAAACCTTGACATTCTGACCTATCCACACGGTCGTGTCCTTCAGCCGTGCGGCAAATTAAATTCCAATTGCAAGTTGCAGACTTCACACGGCCTGGGCATACGCCCGTGTGCTAGCCGTGCCTCTCACACGGTCTAGACACACGCCCGTGTGTCTACCCATGTGAACGACTAGAAGGCTATCTACCAAGCCCTTTCACCACCCTACATTGCACACATACATACTCCAAATTCCATTCAAAGCAATTCATGACCCAAAGACACATCTAAATATTCAATTCATATATCAATAAACACTCATAAGTTGCAATAGGAACTTCCATGAGTAATTTCATATTTTCATAAATAACAAAGTGAGACATCAACCATGACAATATACAAAATAGTTATCTTAAAAGAGGCCAACACATCTTGGCCAAAATAACAAAATATTCTAACTAGTCCAGCCCCTATACATGCCATACACAAAATCACTAAGTCTAGATATACCGAGATGAGTTGATAATGTGGGCGATCTTCTGATTATCGGCGTACCCCGGCTCAGCTCTAAAACTCTATAAAACAAGGGAAAAGAAAGGGGAAGTAAACATTAAGCTTAGTAAGTTTATATGTAAACAATATAAAGTTATAGCATTACATACTAAACAAGGAACGATCCACATTCATAATTAAGCTTACTCATTTCTTCCATTTCTATATTCCAACCTTATCACTAGCTTAATGTATACATTCATTAGCATGCTTCCCTGCACTTAGCACCGCCATGTCATATAATACAGCACATCACAAACTCTTAGTCAATTACTCATAATCAAATTACTCGGTGGTTTCGCACTTAGCCCACCATCAATCTTTATTAGGGTGGTATCGCACATAGCCCACCAATTGATAAATAGACGATGGTATCGCACATAGCCCATCATAATTAAATAACTAGGTGGTATCGCACATAGCCCACCATCAAGGGTTTATTACACGTTTATATGACTATTTCGTCATTCATACAATAATTATACCATAACTACCGCATTCAATCCATGTTGTATCACACATGTTCTCAATCATGCCATGCACCAATCAACAACGACAATGTATGTATATAAAATGTATAGTTTACACATAAACTTACCTCGGTGCAAAACGTGTCAACTAACGGCTTAATCCGTAACCTTGCCTTTTCCCCGGTCAAGGTTAATTCCGCGCTCTTCTTGATCTATAACAATAAAATTCATTCATTTAGATCATTCTATGATCATAATGCACCAAAATCTACACTTAGACAAAAATGACCATTTTGCCCTTGTATTATGGCAAAATTACGATTTTGCCCCTAGGCTCGTAAATCATTTTTTATCACATTTTCTCACTAAACAAGCCTAGGTGAACATTTATTTCTCTTACAAGTACTCACCATTCCAACTATTTCCTGCATTTATGACACAATTTAAATGTTTGCATTCTAGTATTTAGGTGTTTTCATGCTAACATCTTTCACAAACGTTGTTTCTCATCTCCCTAACATTTATTTTCTTCTATAAAACTCAGCTAACAACTCAACTACTCTCATGGAAAGTCCCTAGACTTTCAACCATATCTCAAATTAGTCCCCTCATTAGTTAGCTTAAGCTTTGGGGACTCCAAAAACACAAAAATCATCAATTAAAACCACCTAAATCACTTACTTGAATATGAATTGAGTGGCTGAAAGTTTGAACCCCAAGAGCTCTATTTCTTCTTCAATTTTTAGGTGGAAAGAGATGAGTGAATAGTGAAAGATGATAGTTTTTCTTTTACCATATTTTTATTCATCTTTTCTCACCTAATTTTGACTAAACATTAAATGCTCTTGTCTCCCCATACCATGTGGCCGGCCATCACACTCCAAAATGGCCTATTTGCACTTTAAAGTCCTCTAATTTACATTCTATAGTCATTAGGTACTTCTACCTTGAAAATTAGAACTTTCGCACTTTACGCAATTTAGTCCTTTTTCAAAATTAAGCATGCAATCATTAAAATTAAAGTACCAAAATTTTCACATAGTCATATATTAATTCTATAATGCATAAAATAACATCAAAATAATTTCCTTAAACCTCGGATTAGTGATCCTGAGATCACTGTTCTGACTAGCCCAAAAATAGGGCTGTTACAAGGGGTAAGCATAAAGCTTAGTAAGTTTGCATGAAATAAGTAGCAACGTAAAGGCTCATAATGTCATCCATCTATTTCGTTGAATAAAAGCACAAAGTCTTAAGAACATTGTCATAAATTACTCATGCTTACTCTTACCAATTACATATAATGTCACTTATCGTAAACATTTCTCGTGAATTATTCACATGTACCTGTATCACTTTATCACATAACTTTAGCACTAATCTCATCTCTATTATAAGCTTGACTATTTACCCCATCGAATCACTTGGGATACTCGAAGATACATAACCATCATCATTCGCATAAATACGACACCAATGCCATATCCCAGATGGGGTCTTACATGGAGTCACCTCTAGATGCCGATGCCATATCCCAGATATGGTCTTATACGGGATCTCATATTAATTGTCGATGCCATATCCCAGATATGGTCTTATACGGGACCTCAATTCGGTGCCGAGGCCATGTCCCAGACATGGTCTTATACGGAACCTTACCAATCTCAGTGATGATATCCTTTCACTTCTTAAAGTCCAACCGGGATTTCAACATCATAAATTTTCATCATTTTCTCATTCAACATCATTACTCAATTTCATGGAAATAATATACATCTTTACTAATATCAAGCATTATAAAACTTAATAACATGATGTTGAATTTATTTCACACAAACTTACATCGATACCAAAATAGGCCAATTTGCCGATCTAGTCTGAAACCTTGCCTTTTCCTCGGCCAAGGTTAATTCATCGTTCTTCTTGATCTATAATAACAAATTAGCTCATTTAATTACCACATTAATTAATACATTTCAATAATCACACTTTGGCAAAATTACCATTTTGCCCTTAGACTTTCACAAAATGATGATTTTACCCCTAGGCTCGTAAATCAATTCTAATCAAATTTCCTTCTTTTAATGAGCCTAGGTGAATATTTATTTATCTTATAGAAACTCTTAATACTCATTATTTCACACATTTAACACCTATTTTACAACCTTTGCAAAAAAAGGTCCTTTGTGGTGTTTTCATAGAAACACCTTTCACAAAAGTTATTTATCTAACAAATAAGACTCATTTTCTTCCATAAAAATGCAGCAAACATGTAACACCCCAAACCTGGCCTAGAAGTTAGGCCCGAATTCAGCGTGTCACATTGAAGGGAAAATTCCAAAACGACTTTGCTTAGTTAAAAGCTTAAGTTTAGGATTTAGAAACCCAAAATCTAAGTAACCTGTTAAGTTATGATAAAAGCCCATGGTTAAAGAAAAAGGTCCATATGTTATAGTTATTTCATAAATCATGTTTAAACTTTAGAAATTATTAAAGTTTAATAATTAAACAGTTGTAACAATAATTAAAACCTAAATGTAAAATCAAATTGGAGGTACACGGCCTTATTACATACCAATGAAAACAAAGTAATTAAAATAGAGTTATTCGAAACAAATAAAGAAGAATTTCTAAGTAGCTTGAAGTGTGGCCGTCCTCGAGTCCTCTTCCACGTCGAACCGTCTACTGAGGATCACCTGAAACATTTAATTAAAGGGTGTGAGTTTCGAAACTCAGTGTGTACAACCCTTGGTAATCCAATCAACATGCAATTATCATAATTATCACGTTGGGCCTAAGCCCTATCAAAATCGGTGGTCTTGGGCCTTAGCCCATAATGACCTCATATCATATCAATATCACATGAATGCAATGCACCCATCCTAAATCCAACCCTGCACTCCACCCATACCAACCCTACACTCATGTGGGGATATAAATATCAACCCACCCAGCCCTACACTCCAAAGGTAGCACCAACAGCGGCACTACTCAAACGTTGCAGCAAAGCTACTAAGCATATAATGGGCTTAAAGCCACTGGTGGATCCACGGTCGTCAAGCGACTATGCGATCCTCACATATCTTCCTCCGTATCATCAAACCCACCCAAGTGCAACATATATTTCATGAATGCAACATACACATTTTCACACATTAAGCACCTAGGGGTATTTTAGTCATTTCACTACCCGGTATTTCGTAATTTCGCCCTACAGAGGTATTTTCGTAATTCGCCCCTACTGTGGGTATTTTTCGCACTCGCCATATAGGGTATTTCCAGTAAATTACGCGCCCTACTGGGGTATTTCCATAATTTCTTTCATCTCGGGTTTTAGTTATGAACTTTAGCCCATCAACAAGTCCTCGCAGATTAAAGTGAACAAACACTATGCACGGGTAGGATCTCGAGAGAAGAGGAGGTGGGTCACTAGGACCGCTTAAGTACCAAGCTCTCTCTCTCGATCCATCCCTAGACATGCATATGCCGGTTACCACACTCTAACTAATCGACTTGTCCACAGACATGTTTGATTAATAAATTAAGTCTTATGCAATTTTAAGAATTTATCAGAACTAGGCTTAGAGTCCATTAAACCCTAGCATACATTTCTAAAATCCCAAAAGGCCCACTAAGCCCATTCATGTTTATATAGCCCATTAGGCCTGCTCATGTCTATGTAGCCCATTAGGCCCGATCATAATCAAACCATACACCCCTTTCATGTCAATTCAATATTCAAATACACATATCAACCTTTGCCGATTTGGGCCTACGAGCTCGGCAGGCCCATTTAGCCACTTTCGGCTTTTTAGCTTTTCGACTTTTCGGCATTGCCGCCATCGTGTGTGTGTAGTGTTTGTACACACCTGGTAATAACGCGTACTGCAAACCCCTTAATCATGAACCGTGTGCCACCAGTTCTAGTAGCCCTTCCTTAGCTACTATTTGTGAATATCCACTAGATCACTTTGCTAACGATCCTTACCACGCTTGCGATCTTTGAACCCTACCCGAATCCAACCTTTGATCCTGTGGCCTAGATAGTTACTAAATAAGATCTGGCTTTTAAAACTTGATTAAGAGTAGATAACAGCAACTGATTTGTGATGGAGGAAACACAATAAGGAAACGGCACAAATAGGGATTTCGGCAAGGAGGGATGATGGTAGGCAATGAAGAATTCGGCTTTAGATGAATTCAGCAATGAGAGATTTCAGCAATAGGAGATTTCGGCAATAGGATATTTCGACAGTAGGAGATTTCAGCAATAGGAGAAACCGATTGAGGGGGAGAAAAGAAAAGATCAAATGTGCTTGCGTGAGGGTAACTACAGGATATTCGGTCAAGAAAAGAAAGACTGACCTATTTTTCAAAACTCTCCAAATGCCGAAAGCCAGAATGAAAATTCGTAATACCCCCTAAAATACCCAAAAACGGCACTCATTTACCCTCTTAAGCCGAATTTATACACTTCCCACATCCAAAAATGACACCAACTCTTCACACTTCTCATCTCCTAAATTTTCTCCCTGATAACTCCTCAATCTCATCCTAAATTTTCTCTAAGATAAGCTCCTTTATCCCTTCCTTAATTTTCTCTTATGAACACTTCCTTCAGAGTTCACATCCAACGCCACTACTAACCATCTAGAAGGAAAAAAATTAAATCCCCAACAAAATACCATGCCACTACTCGAACCTTGGACTCCCTTGCCTACTAATGACGCCACCTCCCTGCTCCCTAAGTGGCACCACTTTGCCACTACACCACAAGCTCTTTTGTGTCATTTTTCTTCTTCATTTATTTAAAAGGCCTACTAAATGAAGTCACAGTTCCCTTGGGCTAAAACCAAAATTTTTCCTATACCCTTACTTGATCCCAGAACATCTCCAACACCCCTAGACACTCCAAATTCATTAACCCTCAAAACCCACATGCCAATTGTCATTTTTTCGCTCACTTAAAAATTTTCTGAGACCCAAAGCCCAAAGCCGAATTCTTCTAGGCCCAAATTCGAGGCGTTACAAAACAACATAAATGCTCACATGGAAAAACCCTAAACTTTCAACCTTTTTGCAAAATAGTCCCCTCTTTAACTAGCTTAAGCTTTAGGGGTTCCAAAAGTACAAATATTATCAAGAAATGACCATTAAAACACTTACTTGTAAGGAGAAAAGCTTGGATGAAATTTTTGAGCTCTCAACCCCTATTTTGCTGCTAATTTTTGGTGGAGAAGTTGGAGAGAAAAGATGATATTTTTCTTTTCTTTATTTTATTACTACAAGTCAATTTAATCCACCTAATTCCAACAACTTTAACCGATTTTGACATTGTTTGTCCCCTATGGCCGGCCACCCTATTTCTAAGGGTCTAATTGCACTTTAAGGGCCTCCAATTTATATTCTATGGCTTTTAGACACCCTTATATTGTAAAATAGAACTTTCGCACTTTATACGATTTAGTTCTTTTTTGCAATTAAGCGTGCAATCACTAAAATTAAAGCACCAAAATTTTCATGCACCTATATAAACATGCTATAGCTCATAACATAATATTAAAATAATTTTCTCCGACATCAGATTAGTAGTTTCGGAACCACTGTTCTGACTAGCCCCTATTTCGGGCTGTTACAATTCTCCCCCTTAAGGATTTTCGTCCCCAAAAATCTTACCGGTGAAAAGGTTGGGATATTGGTTTCTCATTGCCTCCTCGGGCTCCCATGTAGCCTCTTCTACCCCGTGCCTTTGCCATAGGACTTTCACAAGAGATATACTTTTGTTTCTCAATTGTTTGACTTCTCGTGCCAAAATCTTAACCGGCTCTTCGCCATAAGTCATGTACGATTGTATTTCTACCTCTGATGGTACAATCACACGTGAAGGGTCCGAATGGTATCGGCGTAACATAGACACGTGGAAGACATCGTGAATCTTTTCCAACTAAGGTGGCAAAGCCAAACGATAAGCTGCCGGCCCTATCCTCTCGGTAACCTCATACGGTCTGATAAATCGCGGACTCAATTTACCTTTCCGGCCAAATCTGAGAACTTTCTTCCATGGTGACACTTTCAAAAATACCTTATCACCAACTTGAAACTCAATCTATTTTCGTTTAAAATCCGCGTAGGACTTTTGTCTATCTGAGGCAACTTTTAAACATTCACGTATCACTTTTACCTTCTCTTCTGTTTCTCTGACTAAATCGACCCCGTGAATCTGATTCTCTCTGAGTTTGGTCCAATACAAGGGTGTTCAGCACTTACGCCCATATAATGCCTCATAAGATGCCATTTTCAAACTCGACTAAAAGCTGTTATTGTAGGCCAATTCCACCAATGGTAAGTATTTCTCCCAATTACCTTGGAATTCCAAAACACAACATCAAAGCATGTCTTCAAGTATCTGAATTACTCTCTCTGACTGCCCGTCGGTCTGCAGATGGAAAGCTATACTAAAGCTTAATTTTGTGCCTAAGGCCTCCTGCAACTTTTTCCAAAATCGTGACGTAAATCTCGGATCTCTATCCGAAATAATTGACAACGGTACTCCGTGAAGTCTCACGATCTCAGAAATATACAATTCAGCCAACTTATCAAGCGAATAATCAACCCGTACTGGTATGAAATGGGCTAACTTCGTAAGTCTATCAACCACTACCCATATTGCATCCTTCTTTTTCAAGGTCAACGGCAAGCCCATCACAAAGTCCATAGTAATACGGTCCCATTTCCACTCGGGAACCATAATAGGATGAAGTAAACCCGAGGGTACTTGATGTTCAGCCTTCACTTGTTGACAAATTAGGCATCTCGATACAAACTCAGAAATGTCTTTCTTCATACTCGGCCACCAATACCATTTCTTCAAGTCGCTATACATCTTCGTGCTGCCTGGATGTACAGACAAACATCCACTATGTGCTTCATGCAAAATCTTCTGAATAAGCTCATCATCTCTGGGTACACAGACCCTATCTCGAAACATCAAACATCCACTAGGACTTATCCGAAAGTCCGACTGAACATTTGACTCGCATTGAACTCTTTTATCTTGCAAATCTCTATCACCTTTTTTAGCTTCACAAATTTATTGGAGAAACATTGGTCTAGCTCTCAACTCGGTTAGGATAGAACCATCATCTGACAAAGCCATCCGTGTATTCATGGCTCTTAGTGCAAATAAGGATTTTCTGCTCAAGGCGTCGGCGACCATGTTTGCCTTTTCCGGATGATAGTCTATTACTAACTCGTAATCCTTTATCAACTCTAACCATCTCCGTTGCCTAAGGTTTAACTCCTTTTGAGTCATCAAGTACTTTAAGCTTTTATGATCGGTGAACATCCGACATTTCTCACCATACAAATGGTGTCTCTAAATTTTTAGTGCAAAAACAATTGTGGCTACCTCCAAATCGTGGGTTGGGTAATTCTTCTCGTGCGGCTTTAATTGTCTAGAGGCATATGCTATCACCTTGCCCTCTTGCATGAGTACACAACCCAATCCATTCAAGGATGCATCGCTGTAGACTATGAATTCCTTTCCCGGTTCAGGTTGTACTGAAACAGGAGCCTCAGTCGATAACACCTTTAATTTCTCAAAACTCTTTTGGCACTTTACTATCCATTCAAACCTTACATCTTTCTGTAGCAACCTCGTCATCGGAGTAGCTATCATGGAAAATCCCTTGACAATAACCTCGGTTACGTTCCTCGATGGTTTCCAATTCACAATTGCTGAGATCTTACTCAGGTCGACTCTAATTCCATCTCCCGAGACAATGTGCCCTAAAAATCCAACTTCCTTAAGCCAAAATTCACTTTTACTAAACTTGGCATATAATTGTTTATCTCTCAAAATTTGCAGATTTGTTCTCAAATGCTCAGCATGCTCATTCTCATCCCGAGAGTAGATCAATATATCATCAATAAAAACTACAACAAATTTATCCAAATATGGCCGAAAGATGCGATTCATCAAATCCATGAAAATTGTAGGGGCATTTGTTAAACCGAAAGGCATAACCAAAAATTCATAGTGACCATACCTTGTCCGAAATGCGATTCTTGGCACATCTGAGTCCTTGACTCTCAACTGAAAATATCCAGACCTCAAGTCTATCTTGGAAAACACCGTGGCTCCCTTCAATTGATCAAACAAATCATTGATTCTTGGCAACAGGTACTTGTTCTTCACAGTTACCTTATTGAGCTACCGATAATCTATACATAACCTAATGGAACCATCTTTCTTTTTTCACAAATAAAACGGGAGCACCCCACGGAGAATAACTCGGTCTTGCAAAGCCTTTGTCTGTCAACTCTTGCAACTGTGCCTTCAGTTCTTTTAGTTCGGTTGGAGCCATTCTGTATGGAGTAATAAAAATAGGGGCAGTACCAGGAGCTAACTAAATCCCAAATTCAATCTCTCTAACTAGAGGTAGCCCTGGCAATTCCTCTGGGAAAACATCTGGATACTCACATACTATGGGCACTGATTCAATTCTTAATTCAGCCTCTCTAGCATTCATCACAAAGGTAAGGTAAGCTTCGTACCCCTTTCTTAGATATTTCTGAGTCAACAAGGAAGATATCACTACTGGCAATCTGTCTTGCTCAACTGATTCAACAAGAATAAGATCCCCACTTTCACACTTTAACTCAATAAACTTCCTCCCACAATTCACTATCACCTCATGAGTAGTTAACCAATCCATCCCAAGGATGACATCGAATTCATCAAACGGGAATAACATGAGATTAGCCGAAAAATAATTACCCCTAATCATCAAAGGGCAACCTTTTCATACTCTATCGACTAACACACATTTGCCTAGGGGATTTGACACTCTCACCACAAATTCAGTAGGCTCTACAGGCATGTTCATGCAAATATACGAGTGGGCAAATATACGAGTGGGTAGATCCCGGATCAATCAAAGCTATAACATGAGTATCATAAAGATAAAATGTACTCGTGATTACGTCGGGGGAGGACACCTCTTCTCGAGCGCGGATAGCGTAAGTCCTCGCCGGTGCTCTGCCCTCAGATCTTGCATTCTGCTCCCTAGGTGTCTTCTTACTACTTATTTCATTTCTCGGGTTTCTCTGTGCCCTTCCTCTAACAGTACTTTCAGGTCTTGCACTCTGAGGTTTCTCTTTCTCACCCACCTCGGGGCAATCTCTGATAAAATGGTCTAGGGATCCACACTTGAAACAAGCTTTCTCGTTTGCTTGACACTCCCCGGGATGATGTCTGCCACACTGCGAACATTCCGGTCTACTTGGTCGACTGTTGCCCACACTAGCGATCGAAGTAGTCTAAGCTTTAGACCCCAGGTACCGACTACCCTTACTTCTACTTGAAAATCCAGCTGAGGTGGCTGATCGAATAGTGAAATCTCTTGACTTCTTGGATAAGGATTGAAATGACTTGCCTAACTGTCTCTTCTTCGAGTCACGAGACTCGATTTTAGCCTTCCTTTTCTCTTTGACCAGTTCCTCAGCCTTACAGGCTCTATCCACCAGCACCACAGATTCTTTTAGTCCTAGGACACCAACAAACAAACGGACATCCTTATTTAACCCATCCTCAAACCTTTTACACATAATAGCCTCGGTAGACACGCACTTCCGGGCATATTTACTAAGCCTTACGAACTCGCGTTCATATTTAGTCACCGTCATTCGACCTTGCTTTAGCTCCAAGAACTCCTTTCTTTTCTGGTCAATGAACCTTTGACTAATATACTTCTTCCGGAACTCCTCTTGGAAGAATTCCCAGTTAACTCTCTCCCTTGGTACCACCAACACAAGGGTGTTCCACCATTGATAGGCCGAATCTCTGAAGAGAGATACCACACATTTCATGCACTCTTTAGGTGTGCATGACAACTCGTCGAATAATCTGATGGTATTCTCAAGCCAAAATTTTGCCCTCTCCGGATCATCATCTTTACTAGCTCAAAATTCCTCAGCTCCTTGTTTTCGGATCTTATCGACCGGAGGTCTTTCTCTTCTTAGTACCTCTACCACTTGGGGAGTAACAGGAGCAGGCTGGGGAATAGGTAGGGGTGGAGGGGGTTGAGCATTAGGATTTGCTCGTATATACTCAATGTACAAGTTGCTCATCATATGGAGAAAGGCTTCTCGAGCCTCTTCTCTCTGACCCAAAGTCTTGGGTCTACTTTCTACTGGCGCGGTCCCTTGCACGGGAGCCAGCGTATTACTTGCAGCATCATCAGCCGTAGCTCGATCGGGGTCCATTTACAATATAAAAACATAATTTAAATCGTCAGGAGTCATCACACTATCATTATGTAAATACTCATACGTATGGCATGTATAGCTAGACTCATACTTATGCTACGTTAGTCCGAGAATCGACTAAACCGTAGCTCTGATACCACTAAATGTGACATCTGTTACCTGTATTCGACACCTGAACCAGGTACAAGGCATTACCGTACTTAACTTACTCAATCATACAATATCGATCCATAAAAACTTCATGTCAAATTAAAACTTCACATTCAAGACCATAATGTTCTTATTATGGGTCTACAAGACCCTAAACTTGCACACGGTGTAACACCCCTAACCCGAAACCGTCACCAGAATAGGGTTAAGAGGCGTTACCACACATTTCCAAACATTCCATAATAGTTTCAACACATAGTCAATCATCATCAAACATAAACAAATATAAACATATAGTCCCTTATTGAGGTCTACAAGACCTTAAACACGTGCTAGAAATGGGTCGGGACTAAACCGAACTTACATACGAAAATATATAACCTTGTCAAGTATTGGACAATTTCTAATGGCCGTTTACAAAATGAATTGAAATAACATTAATAGCCACATATTGGCTAGTAAATATGACATAACACAAAATGACCAAGTTCCTATACATGCCATAATCAAAATTAGACAAATTATGCTGTACCAAATAGTAGTTGATAGTGTGATTCCAAACATTGACGTTCCACGATTCCCGAGCTATCTTGGCAATACTACAAGGAAAAGGGAAATGAGAGGGGTAAGTATAAAGCTTAGTAAATTTGCATGAAATAAGTAGCAACATAAAGGCTCATAATGTCATCCATCTATTTCGTTGAATAAAAGCACAAAGTCTTAAGCACATTACCATAAATTACTCATGCTTACTCTTACCAATTACGTATCATGTCACTTATCGTAAACATTTCTCGTGAATTATTCACATGTACCTGTATCACTTTATCACATAACTTTAGCACTAAGCTCATCTCTATTATAAGCTTGACTATTTACCTAATCGAATCACTTGGGATACTGGAAGATACATAACCATCATCGTTCGCATAAATACGACGCCAATGCGACATCCCAGATGTGGTCTTAGATGGAGTCACCTCTAGATGCCGATGCCATATCCCAGATATGGTCTTATACGGGATCTCATATTGATGGTCGATGCCATATCCTAGATATGGTCTTATACGATCTTCATATTCGATGCCATCCCAGATATGGTCTTATACGAGACCTCAATTCGGTGCCGAGGTCATGTCCCAGACATGGTCTTAGACGGGACCTTACCAATCTTAATGATGATATCCTTTCATTTCTTAATGTCCAACCGGGATTTCAACATCATTAATTTTCATCATTTTCTCATTCAACATCATTACTCAATTTCATGGAAATAATATACATCTTTAATAATATCAAGCATTTTAAAACTTAATAACATGATGTTGAATTTATTTCACACAAACTTACCTCGATACTAAAATAGGCCAATTTGTCGATCTAGTCCGAAACCTTGCCTTTTCCTCGGTCAAGGTTATCTATAATTTAATTACCACATTAATTAATACATTTCAATAATCACACTTTGGCAAAATTACCATTTTGCCCTTAGACTTTCACAAAATGACGATTTTACCACTAGGCTCGTAAATCAATTCTAATCAAATTTCTTCCTTTGACGAGCCTAGGTGAACATTTATTTCTCTTATAGCAACTCTCAATACTCATTATTTGACACATTTAACACCTATTTTACAACCTTTGCAAAAAAAGGTCATTTTTGGTGTTTTCATACAAAAGTTATTTATCTAACAACTAAGACACATTTTCTTCGATAAAAAAGCAGCAAACAACATAAATGCTCACATGGAAAAACCCTAAACTTTCAACCTTTTTGCAAAATAGTCCCCTCTTTAACTAGCTTAAGCTTTAGGGGTTCTAAAAGTACAAATATTATCAAGAAATGACCATTAAAACACTTACTTGCAAGGAGAAAAGCTTGGCTAAATTTTTTGAGCTCTCAACCCCTATTTTGCTGCTAATTTTTGGTGGAGAAGATGGAGAGAAAAGATGATATTTTTCTTTTCTTTATTTTATTAATACAAGTCAATTTAATCCACCTAATTCCAGCAACTTTGACCAATTGTGACATTGTTTGTCCCCTATGGCCGGCCACCCTATTTCTAAGGGTCTAATTGCACTTTAAGGGCCTCCAATTAATATTCTATGGCTTTTAGACACCCTTATCTTGTAAAATAGAACTTTCGCACTTTATGCGATTTAGTCATTTTTTGCAATTAACCGTGCAATCACTAAAATTAAAGCACCAAAATTTTCATGCACCTATATAAACATGCTATAACTCATAAAATAATATTAAAATAATTTTCTCTGACCTCAGATTAGTAGTTCTAAAACCACTGTTCCTACTAGCCCCTAATTCGGGTTGTTACATCATCACATAACTTTAGCACTGTTATCATCTTGAACATAGACTTAGCTCTTTATCCCATTGAACCACTTGGAATATCGAAGGGTACTCGAACTTGTCATGCACATAATACGATGCCAAAGCCATATCCCAGATATGGTTTTACATGGGATCACATCTCGATGCCGATGCCATATCCTAGATGGTCTGACACGGGATCTCATATCAATGTCGATGCCATATCCCGGATATGGTCTTATACGAGATCGTATATTGACGCCATGTCCCAGACATGGTCTTACACGATTTCATACCGAAGCCAGGTCCCAGACGTGGTCTTACACGAAATCTCTATTCGATACCGATGCCATATCCCAGATATGATCTTACACGAGATCTCTATTCGCTGTCGAGGCCATGTCCTAGACATGGTCTTATACGGGACCTTCTTCATCTCATATCGTGAAAATGGTATCCTTTTTATTCCTAAGGTTCAACCGGGACTTTCACATACTATAATTCCATCATATTTTCATCGAAACCTCATTAATTAATTTCATAGAGATAATATACATTTCTCATGATATCAAGCATATTAAAACATAATAACATTACTTTGATTTATTACACACAAACTTACCTCGGTTATTTCCTCGGTTTCGGTCCAGACTTTGTGTTTCTTGATCTATAATGACAATTTCACTTATTTAATGATCACATTGACTAAAATAACCCATGAATCATACTTTGGTAAAATTATGATTTTGCCCCTAAACTTTCACATATTTACAAAATAGTCCCTAGGCTCGTATAATGAAATGTACTCATTTCCTTGGTTACCCAAGCCTAGCCGAACATTTATTAAGCTTATAACGACTCATACTTTCCTTCAAAATTGATTTTTACTACACATTTTATCACTTTTACAATTAGGTCCTTTTTATGAATTTTCATGAAAATCAACTAGAAAAAGATGTTTATCATACATCAAACTTTCATATTCCTCCATTACACATCAAAATACATGCATGTATTACATGGGTAAATTTTTGAATATGAACCCTAGCACAAAATAATGGTAGAAATAGCTAAATTAAGCTACGAGGATCTCAAAAATACGAAGAACATCAAAAACGGGGCTAGGAGGTACTTACAATCAAGCTTGAAATTTGAAGAAACCCTAGCTATGGTGTCCTTGAGAATTTTGGCCAAGCATGAAGAAGATGGAACCATTTTTCACTTTTTTCCCCTTTTTATTAACTTATTAACCAAATGACCAAAATGCCCTTACGGCCTTTTCTTGAGATTTTTCCTTCCCATGCCTATTTTTGTCCATCTTGACATATAATGGTCTAATTGCTAAATAATGACCTCTAATAATTTTTCTAATGCTATTTCATACTTGAATCTTCAATAATCTCATATTTTTCAATCTTTGCAATTTAGTCCTAATGAATAAATTGATCACTAAATAATAAAATTTCTTCATGAATGTAACAGTCCGGTTTAGACCTTAGTCAGAATAGTGGTTTCGAGACCATAAATCTGAGTCAAAAAAATATTTTAATATTATTTTCTGTGCTTATAGTATGTGAATTGACATGTGTGAAATTTTCGTGATTTAATTTGATCGTTTATGTGCTTAATTGGCAAAAGGACTAAATTATAGAAAATGTAAAAGTGGCCTTCTATTAGATTAAGTGCTGAATTAACATGGCTTAATAATGTGAGGTCCTTATGTTGTAAATGGACCATTGGTTTAATGAATGGACAAGAATGGACAATAGTTAGTGGAATTTTAATGAAAACAACAAGGTTAAATTAGTAAAATGTGAATTAATGTTGTTATAATAAAATAAAACATGAAAATTTGTGATTCATTCATCTTTATTGCCGAAAATAAAAAGAAAGGAGAAGCCGTGGATGAGTTTTAGGGTTCGGCCATTGTTGAGTTCAATTAGGTAAGTTTTTGAGCCCGATTTTTGATGATTTTTATGTTTTTGAAATTGTTGCTTCGTATTTTAGCTAGCCCATACCTTGATTTTTGGATTCGATGATGAGTGTGTGTTTTTCCATTGTTGAAAGCTTGATGATTGTTGTGTTTGATGATGAAAAATAAAAAAACATATGTGATAGATTAATATGTTTTGTCTTTGGATTTTGATGAATTTGAGTAAATTGGACTAATTTGTGAAAATGAGAAATTGAGGGATTAAAATGTGAAATGAATGAAATATGTGGGCCTATATGGACTAGTGGAATATCCGGCCAAGCATGTGTATAAAGAAATTATATGTATTTTGTGATTTTGTGAAATGAGGGCTAAAGTGTTAAAATGTGATAATGTGAGGGTTAATTTGTAAAATGCCCTAAATATGTGTATATGGATTGAATTGCATGATATGTTGAATAAAGGAGTTAAATTTTAATGTGAATAGTTCAAGAAACAAAGAAAACAGAATTAGATCGAGGGAAATCGAAAGTAGTTGAGTAGCCGTTCGTTTCCGTTCTTTTCCGTACGAGGTAAGTCGATATACAAATAAATGTGTTTGAATTTAATTAATATTTCTTATATATAATGAATTCTGATATATGGCTATTTGAACTGGATATGTGAAATCTGGAAAAGTTTTGATAATGAGACGACATCCAAGAAGTCTCGTATGAACCTTACGAAGTAATTAGGATACGTATGTCATGACATAGGATTCTGATATGTGTTATCGTGTAAGACCATGTCTGGGACGTTGGCATCGATTTGAGATTTATGTGTAAGACCATGTCTAGGACATCGTCATCGTATATGATTTCGTGTAAGACCCTGTCTGGGACAAAGGCATCGATATTTAATTACATGTAAGACCACGTCTAGGACATTGGCATTGTACAAGTTTTTTGAGCTATCCGAGTATCCTTATTGGTTTCCGAACGGTTCAACGGGCAATCCGAGATAATATTGAGTATGTGAATATGTATCCATTCAGGTACATATGAAATGTATATGGAATTTGGCAATGGAGGTTAAGTATGAATATGATCATTTGATATGTCAACTATATGAAAATGTGATATGTTTTTAAGCAAGTGGTTAATAACAATTGAGCCAAATGAGAAATATGAATTTTTTATTGTGTTATGCCTTAGTTTATATGAATGAAATGGTTTATAATTGTTCTATGTAATAAGTTTATTTGTATATGGCTTACTAAGCTTTTGAAAGCTTACTTTGTGCGTGTTTGCATTGTTTTATAAATTATCGAAGCTACTGGAAGCTCGGGGATCGTCGAGGATCATCACCACACTATCGAACTCTATTTTGGTACCTTTTGAAAATGTATATATTGAAATATGGCATGTATAGGCTAGATAGGTTAAGATATGTTTTGGATATGTATATATAGCCATGTGATATGGCATGTTAACGAATGTGAATATGGATTAATTTAGTCTATGATTTGTGATGCAAAAGTTAGTATGTTTTTTTATGAGAAGTTGGTATATTGAAATTGGTATGTTTTTGGATGAATTTGTATTTAGAAGTGAATGATGTTGTTATGGGTCAAATTGTGCATAAATTTGATATGCTTTGGCTAATTTCGGAACATTAAATGATGCTTATTGATGCTTGTAGGTATGACCTATAATGGGTGCCAATTTGGCCTTGCAAATGGCCTATAATTGCTCACACGGTTGAGCACATGGGCGTGTGTCTTGACTGTGTCCTTCATTGTCCCAATTCAAGGCAAGTCAGACTTGCACACAGACCAAACACACGGGCATGTGACAGGCCGTGTGATTTTAGTTAGTTTTGTACACGGGCTGAGACACGGGCCAAGGCATGGGCATGTAAGGCACACGGCCTAGCCACATGGGCGTGTGCCCTTTTTGAAAGAAAATATTCTAAATTTTGTAAAGTTTCTGTATGGGATCGGTTTGGTCCCAAACCCTCTCTAAAGCATGTTTAAGGTCTCGTAGACCTTCGAAAGGGATAAAGTGTTTGTGAATGATGATGATTTATTGATACATAATGTATGTTTGTGAAATATTTGTGAAGTGTTCTGATATGTCTGGTAATGCCTCTTAACCCTCGTCCGGTGACGGATACAGGTTAGGGGTGTTACATTTGATTGGTATCAGAGCTACGGTTTAGTCGGTTCTAGAACTAATGTAGCGTGTAAGAGTCTAGCTATACATGCCATATATACGAACTGTGATAGTGTGATGAATCCTGACAGATAAAATGTGTTTTCTATATAGTAAATGGATCCCGAACGAGTCGTAGCTGACGATGTTGAAAGTAATGCGCCTGCTCCCACTCAAGGGACAGCGCAGTCTGATTCTAGACCGGTTACTAGCGGTCAGGAAGGAGAGGCTAAACAAGCCTTCTTCCAAATGATGAATGAGTGGTTCACTCAGTATATTAGAACAAATCCGGCTGTTTCTCAACCTCCGCCCCCATCTAATTCCCCTAGACTTCTGTTGTACCTTCGGTTATGAATCTGAATCTGTTGAATAAGCCTCCGATAGATAAAATCTGTAAATATGGGGCTGAAGAGTTCAGGGCTACTAGTGATGATGATGCTGAGAAAGCTGAGTTTTGGCTCGAGAATACAATTTGAGTATTTGATGAAATGTCGTGTACCTCTGAAGAATGTGTGAAATGTGCCGTTTCTTTGTTAAGAGATGCAGCTTATCAGTGGTGGAAAACTTTGACTTCTATTGTTCTGAAAGAACGAATTACCTGGGATTTCTTTCAAACTGAATTCTAGAAGAAATATATCAGTCAGAGATTCATTGATCAAAAGCGAAAAGAGTTTCTTGAATTAAAACAGGGCTGCATGTCTGTTACAGAATACGAGCGAGAATTTGTGAGACTAAGTCAATATGCACGAGAATGTGTCTCGACTGAAGCAATAATGTGTAAAAGGTTTGAAGAAGGGCTGAATAAAGACATCCTTTTGTTAGTTAGAATTTTGGAAATAAAAGAGTTTGTTGTGCTTGTTGATCGAGCATGTAAAGCTGAACAACTCGGGAATGATAAAAGAAAAGCTGAGTTAGAAGCTAGAGATGTGAGAAAGAGATCCTCAAGTAAATCATTTCAATCTGCATCAAAGAAATTTCGAGATGAGTATAGCCGTTTAAAGGCTAATGTGGGACATTCGAGTAGAGATCGTGCTAGATCGCATTCGAGCTTCAGAACTTCAGCTACTTCGATAGCTAGTGTAGGAAATGTCAAATATGATCGACCTGAGTGTAGACATTGTGGTAAAAGACATCCGGGCAATTGTCGATTACATGATCGAGCTTGTTTCAAATGTGGATCTTTAGATCACTTTATTTGGGACTGTCCCGAGTCTGTTGAACAAAAGATTGTACAGAATTCGAACTCAAATAATGCTTCAGCTAGAGGTAGACCTCCCAAAAACACGGGAAATACGAGTGGTAGCCAGATAGCTACGAAAGATATAGCTTCGAGATCTAAGGCGAGAGCACCTGCCAGAGCTTATGCTATTCGCGCTCGCGAAGAAGCTTCATCTCCAGACGTTATTACTGGTACTTTTACTTTTTATGATACTTCTGTGATTGCATTGATAGATCCAGGGTCTACTCATTCATATATATGCATGAACTTAGTATCTAGTAAGACTTTGCCTATAGAGTCTACTGAATTTGTAATTAGAGTATCGAACCCCTTAGGCAAGTGTGTTCTGGTTGGTAAAGTGTGCAAGAATTGTCCGTTGATGTTTCGAGATATATGTTTTTCGGCTGATCTGATGTTATGACCTTTTGATGAGTTTGATATAATTCTGGGTATGGATTGGCTAACTTTGCATGATGCTATTGTGAATTGCAAACGAAGGACTATTGATTTGAGATGTCAGAATGATGAAATAATTCAGATTGAATCCAGTCATTTAAATGGGTTATCGGCTGTAATATCTTCGATGAAAGCTCTGACTTATGTGAAAAAGGGATGTGAAGCTTATTTTGCGTATGTGATTGATACTAGAGTGATAGAAAAGAAAGTTGAATCTATGCCTGTGGTTTGTGAATTCCCTGATCAGTTTCCTGAAGAATTACCGAGATTACCTCCGATACGAGAAGTTGATTTTAGCATTGAATTAGTGCCGGGAATGACCCCTATCTCTATAGCTCCGTATAGAATGGCTCCAATAGAATTGAAAGAATTAAAGTCTCAGTTGCAAGAGTTGACCGGTAGAGGATTTGCACGATCGAGTTTTTCACCTTGGGGTGCTCCTATTTTGTTTGTGAAAAAGAAAGATTACACGATGAGAATGTGTATTGATTACCGTTAGTTAAACAAAGTTGCCATTAAGAATAAATATCCTTTGCCCAGAATTGATGATTTGTTCAATCAGCTGAAAGAAGCTTCTGTGTTTTCAAAGATAGATCTGAGATCGGGATACTATCAGTTGAGAGTAAAAGATTCAGATATTCTGAAAACTACTTTCAGAACAAGGTACGGACACTATAAATTTTTAGTTATGCCTTTCGGACAAACAAATGCTCCTGCTGTCTTTATGGATTTGATGAACAGAATTTTCAGACCATATTTAGATCGATTTGTTGTTGTATTCATTGACGACATTTTGATTTATTCGTTTGATGAAATTGAGCATGCTGAACATCTGAGAATTGTGTTACAAACTCTGCGTGAAAAGCAATTGTATGCAAAGTTTAGTAAATGTGAGTTCTGGTTGCGTGAAGTCTGCTTTTGGGGACATATTGTGTCAGCATCCAGTATACGAGTTGATCCAAGCAAGATTTCAGCTATCTTAGAGTGGAAGTCTCCGAAAATGTGTTTGAAGTCTGCAGTTTTTTGGGACTCACCGGTTATTACAGATGATTCATAAAAGGTTTCTCAATGATTGCAACTTCTATGACGAGACTACTTCAGAAAGATGTTAAATTTGAGTGGTCGGACAAGTGTCAGAAAAGTTTTGATCAACTGAAAGCTTTATTGACTGAAGCTCCAGTGCTAGTTCAACCAGAATCGGGTAAAGAATTTGTCATTTATAGTGATGCATCTTTGAGTGGTCTGGGCTGTGTTTTAATGCAGAAAAGAAAAGTCATAGCTTATGCCTCAAGACAGTTGAAACCGTATGAAAAGAATTATCCGACACACGACCTTGAATTAGCTGCTATTGTGTTTGCTTTAAAAATTTGGCGCCACTATTTATTTGGTGAGAAATGTCATGTGTTTTCAGATCACAAAAGTCTGAAATATCTGATAACTTAGAAAGATTTGAATCTACGTTAGAGAAGATGGCTAGAACTATTAAAAGACTACGAGCTTGTGATTGATTATCATCCGGGAAAAGCAAATGTTGTTGCTGAAGCCTTAAGTCGAAAATCATTATTTGCGCTAAGTGCGATGAACGCTCATTTAGTTCTATCTGATGATGCTTCGGTTTTGGCTGGATTGAAAGCAAGACCGATGTTCTTACAATAGAATTGTGATGCTCAAAAAGTTGACAATGAAATGCTAGCGAAACAAGCTCAGTGTGATTTGAACTCTGATTTAGAATTTCAAGTTGATGATAATGATTGTTTGAGATTCCGAGGTCAGATTTGTGTTCCAAGAAATCCAGAGTTGATTCAGTTGATTTTGAAAGAAGCACATAGTAGTCGCTTATATGTTCATCTGGGAAGTACAAAGATGTACAATGATTTGAAATAATTTCACTGGTGGCCTGGAATGAAAAGAGATATCTCTGATTTTGTTTTGAAATGTTTGATCTGCCAGCAAGTTAAAGATGAACATCAGATGCCATCCGGTTTGTTACAACCTATTATGATTCCCGAGTGGAAATGGTATAGAGTGACGATGGATTTTGTTTCAGGTTTGCCTTTGACTCTGAGGAAGAAAGATGCAATCTGGGTTATAGTTGATAGGTTGACAAAATCAGCTCATTTTATTCCGGTGAGATTGGATTATTTGTTTGATAAGTTAGGTGAGTTATACATTTCTGATATTGTGAGATTGCACGGGGTGCCACTATCTATTGTGTCTGATAGGGATCCGAGGTTTACTTCGAGGTTTTAGAAGAAACTGTAAGAGGCTTTAGGTACAAAATTGTATTTCAATACGGTATTTCATCCGCAAATGGATGGTCAATCCGAGCGGATCATTCAGATTCTCGAAGATATGTTGAGATGTTGTATTCTTGAGTTTGAAGGTATATGGGAACAATACTTGCCATTGATTGAATTTGCGTATAATAATAGTTTTCAATCGAGTATCAAAATGGCACCTTACAAGGCTTTGTACGGTCGCAAACGTCGAATACCATTTTATTGTATTGAGCTCAGTGAGAATAAGATACACGGGGTCGAATTGATCAAAGAGACTGAACAGAAAGTAAAAGTGATTCGCGATAGTCCAAAGCAAAGATCGGATCGTCGAAATTGTATACTGGACACAAACGAAAAGATATTGAGTTTCAGATAGGGGACAAAGTGTTTTTGAAAGTCTCACCATGGAAGAAAATACTTCGATTCAGTCGTAAAGGCAAATTGAGTCCTAGATTTATTGGACCGTATGAGATTATTGAACGTATTGGGCCGGTTGCTTACAGACTATTGTTGCCACCTGAGTTAGAAAAGATCCATAATGTATTTCATGTTTCGATGCTTTGACGATACAGATCCGATCCCTCGCATGTGATTTCTCCGTCTGAGATAGAGATTCAGTCTGATATGAATTATGAAGAAGAACCGATCCGTATCCTATCTCGCCAGGTTAAAGAACTGAGAAATAAGAAAATTTCGTTAGTAAAAGTAATATGGCATCAACACGGTGTTGAAGAGGCTACATGGGAGCCCGAAGATGCTATGAGACTACAATATCTGAATCTGTTCAATGGTAAGATTTTCGGGGACAAAAATCCCTAAGGGGGGAGAATTGTAACAATCCGGTTTAGACCTTAGTCGGAATAGTGGTTTCGGGACCACAAATCCGATTTAGAAAAATATTTTAATATTATTTTCCGTGCTTATAGTATGTGAATTGACATGTGTGAAATTTCTGTGATTTAATTTGATCGTTTGTGTGCTTAATTTGTAAAAAGGACTAAATTGTAGAAAATGTAAAAGTGGCCTTCTATTAGATTAAGTGTTGAATTAACATGGCTTAATAATGTGAGGTCCTTATGTTGTAAATGGACCATTGGTTTAATGAATGGACAAGAATGGACAATAGTTAGTGGAATTTTAATGAAAACAACAAGGTTAAATTAGTAAAATGTGAATTAATGTTGTTATAATAAAATAAAACATGAAAATTTGTGATTCATTCATCTTTATTGCCGAAAATAAAAAGAAAGGAGAAGCCGTGGATGAGTTTTAGGGTTCGGCCATTGTTTAGTTCAATTAGGTAAGTTTTCGAGCCCGGTTTTGATGATTTTTATGTTTTTGAAACCGTTGCTTCATATTTTAGCTAGCCCATACCTTGATTTTCGGATTCTATGATGAGTTTGTGTTTTGCCATTGTTGAAAGCTTGATGATTTTTGTGTTTGATGATGAAAAATAAAAAACATATGTGATAGATTAATATGTTTTGTCTTTGGATTTTTGATGAATTTGAGTAAATTGGACTAATTTGTGAAAATGAGAAATTAAGGGATTAAAATGTGAAATGAATGAAATATGTGGGCTTATATGGACTAGTGGAATATTCGGCCAAGCATGTGTATAAAGAAATTATATGTATTTTGTGATTTTGTGAAATGAGGACTAAAGTGTTAAAATGTGATAATGTGAGGGCTAATTTGTAAAATGCCCTAAATATGTGTATATGGATTGAATTGCATGATATGATGAATAAAGGAGTTAAATTTTAATGTGAATAGATCAAGAAACAAAGAAAACAGAATTAGATCGAGGGAAATCGAAAGTAGTTGAGTAGCCGTTCGTTTCCGTTCTTTTCTGTACGAGGTAAGTCGATATACAAATAAATGTGTTTGCATTGAATTTGTTAAACATGATTTGATCAACTACTTAGCATATATATATAACTACCATAGCATGACATTACAAGTATATCAAAACAACCATTACTAGCCATTCCAATGGCTAGATTACGAACATCATTATCAAGCCACTAAAGGCCAAGTTGTCCTATACATGCCATTATACCAAAATGATTTTACTACATATACCAAAATAAGCTAGTTGATAGTGTGACGATGCTCCAATGATCTCCAACCTTCGCGAGCTTTCGAGCACTATAAAACAGGGGAAAATAAGACGGAGTAAGCATTACATGCTTAGTAAGTTCGTGTAACGAAAACTAAACTTACCAATCCTGTTTATTAAATCTAAGCATACAATATCATGTTTTCCATCCATTTGACAAAATTGCCTAAACACATGCATCCAATCAAACATGTTAGTCACAAACTTTACATATACATCAAGTAAGGATAGATGAGCTTATCATGCAATATTCTTTCAAGAAATTATCAATTCATCTCATAATTCTCATACCATGTCAAGAGTTTTATGTCCGTTGAATCATTGAAATTTCGATGGATACTCAAGTTGTACACTCGAGGTGTACAATTCAATAATCCGTCAATTCTTTTTCAAGAATACCCATTAGGGCACTTAATCAAGGAAAACACTCTCGAGCCACATATCGTATAACAGGATTACCAGTCCAGGCTAAATCCTCTATATAACGTATGCTCAGAAGAGCTCAATTAGGATTACTAGTCCAGGCTAAACCCTAATCGTAACGTATACTCGAGAGGTATTATATCAGAATTACCCGTCTGAGCTAAATCCTTTCTATAATGAGGTCAATAGGATTACTCGTCCGAGCTAAATTCGTCAGCAACAAATGCAGGACCTCATCCATTTCGGGAAAGCACATATATTCATCAGAATTCAATATTCAATCGGGACTTAACCCATTTTTCACCATTTCAAGCATGTATTAAGTTTTTCATTATAGCATTCAATAATGTACATGAATATAAGTTACATTCCATATAAACACAACATTCAATTAAACATATTTACATGCTCGATTAAGTTACACGAACTTACCTCGACACTTGTTCGCGTAAGTAATCTACTAATCCGAAACCTTTTCTTTTCATCAGTCTAAACTCGAATTTGTATTGTCTAGATCTATATAAATAGCTTTAATCATCAATTTCTCATATTTCATACTCATTTAGACTCAATTTACGTCCTAGGCAAAATTATCATTTTGCCCCTAACTTTTCCATAAATTCCAATTTCGTCCCTAGGCTCGGAAAATGAAATTTGTGTAATTTACTCCCTATTCCAAGCCTAAACAAAATCCCATTACAAAATTTACAGCACATGTATTCATAAAAATTCAGCATTTTTCTTCAATTTCACAATTTTCCATTTTAGTCCCTAAATTATGTTTTCATCAAAAATCAATTTGTAAAAGTTGTTTATCTATCAACAACCTTTCATTTTCTACCATAAATTTCTAATTTTCAGCATATTCATCCATGACCTAAATTTTAACCTTGATAACTTTTCAAATTAATCCCCCAAATAGATAGATTAAGCTATCCCGGTTTCAAAATTATCAAAATTACTAAAAAATAGGACAAGGAAACTTACCCAATTAAGCCATGAAAGTTTCTTCTCTCTCTCCTAGGGTTTCCATGTATTTTAGGTTGAAGAAGATGAGAAAATAAGATGATATTTTCTTTTCATCTTTTAATTAATTAAATATTTTTCAAATTCCAATTTAGTCATTGCCCTTTTTCTAAATTTCCATGGATGAGTCACCAAAAAATCTACATACTTTTCTTTAATGGTCTAATTACCATATAAGGACCTCTATTTTTGAATTCCATAGCTATTTAATCCTTATAGTTACTAGAATTCAACTTTTTCATTTTATGCGATTTAGTCCTTTTCGTAATTAAACACTTGATCAATAAAATTTTCGTATCAAAATTTTCACGTGACATTTCTAACATAACACGGACCATATAATAAAATAAAAATAAATTTTAGTTTTGACTCGGATTTGGGGTCTCGAATCCACTGTTCTGATTTCACTAAAATATGGGCTGTTACAGATATGGTTCTTTGTGAACTTCCCGATATGGTTCTTTATGAACTTCCCGATATGGTTCTTTGAAAACTTTCTGATTATGGCTCTTATGAGCATCCCGTTATATAGCCCGGATAAGCTTCCCGATAGGCTCTTTATGAGCTTCCCGAAATGGCTCTGTGTGAGCTTCTTGCTATAAGGCTCGAGAGTGTGCTTCCTGATTATGTGCCCTAATTGGGTACCCCCGAATATGATTTGGCGGATTATAGTTTTGTACACTAAAGTGTACTACATGAGCGTATCCATCGATATTTCAATAATTCAACGGATAAATCTCCTGTCATGAGAAATTATGAGAATAAAAGAATTATTTCTCAAATGCTTATGAAATACATAAAGGTTTGTAATATGATGAGCTCATTTATGTTTATTTGATGTACATGTGAAATATGTGACTAACTTGCTTAATTGAGCATATGTGAATAGGTAAACTTGTCAATTTGTTGGGAAGCATGTTGTTGTTATGTTTATTTAAATGAAAATGATAGGTAAGTTTAATTCATGTTATATGAACTTACTAAGCATTAAATGCTTACTAGGTTTATTTTCTTCTATTTTATAGTACTCGAAGCTCGTAAAGGTTGAAGATCAATCGGAGTATCATCACACTATCCTCCATCTCGTTTTGGTATAAATAAAAATCTTAGTTTGGTATAATGGCATGTATAAGCTAATTAGGCCAATGTTGGTATGAAAATGGATCTTTGTAATCTAGTCATTGGAATGGCTAGAATGGTATGTTTTAGTATATATTTATAAGACCATATCATGTTTGACATATTTCGAAATGGTTAAGTAGTATATGATATATGAATTTACTTAAGTACATAAATGAAAATTTGGTAAGCTTAATCATTTGAATATACATGTTAATATATCTTACATCATATTTGTATTAAGCTTGATTTATATGACTTGAATTGATTGGTATATGATTGCACGTATTGGTGTAGGTTGTTGGAAAATTTAGGTGAGAAATAAGGCTAGGAAATGGCATTTTTTTTTCCACACGGGTTGATACACGGGCGTGTATCTTGACCGTGTGTGACACACAGCCTGGCACATGGGTATGTGGTTTGGCCATGTGTCCTCTGCATCTTAAAATTGAGAAACGGAATGCTCAGAATTGGGCACACGGACAGAGACACGGGCGTGTGTCTTAGCCGTGTGAGATACACGGCCTAGAACACCGGCGTGTGTCTTGGCTATGTGAAGCCTGCACTTAATTTGTGAAAATTAAATTGACCACATGGCCTAGCACACGGGTGTGTGGCAGGCCGTGTGGCACAAGTCAGAGAGTTACATGGGTAAGGACACGGGCTGGGACACGGTCGTCTGCCTCACATCGAATGCCCACACGGCCTGAGACATGGGCATGTCATCACACGGCCTACTCACACGGGTGTGTGACCCCTGTATATGAGAAAATTTTTAAATTTTGCGAAAAAAATTCTTTTAGATCTCGGTTTAGTCCCGACTAACTTCTAAAGCTTAAATTAGACTTCGAGGTTCTATTCAAGGGACGGTATGATTATTTTCAGACATGAATAGTAAATGACATGAAATGTTTGTAATTGATCTGTAAACTCTGGTAATGCTCCATAACCCTGTTTCGGTGACGGATACAGGTTAGGGGTGTTACAATATCTTACCATGTGATGATATTATTAAGTTATGTGTTTAATCACTAGCTTGTGATTATGGTAAATGTTCAATATGAACCAAAACATGTGTGTATGAAACTTTTTAAAATAGTGCTAAATGGAAGACATGATATGTTATGAAGAATTATAAATCTAATTGAATCATGTTTAAGTATAATAGTTATCCATGTCAAATTCATATGAATCATGTTTAAATGAACTAACATGTGTTGTTGATATGCTTAGGCTTGTGCCGAGCTATTTGTTGGATTGTATTATGTTAGTTTTAAAGAAATGCATTGAAATGGTATGTGACCAAATGGAAAGATACTTTGATGCATGAAAGGGTGGTAAGAATCGAAGTGTTCAATTTCTTATGAAATGGTTTATTGTATAGTTGATTTTAAAAGAGTCATATTTAAATGCACTAGTTTATGGTTATAATTGATGTTTATGATCATGTCTTGTGTGTTATATGTAACAGCCCGGTTTAGACCCTAGTCGAAACAGTGGTTCGAGATCACAAATCCGAGGTTGTAAAAATATTTTAATGATATTTTCTATGTGAATGATATGTGACATAGTCGGTGTGAAAATTCTGTGTGAAAATTTGATCGTTTGTGTTTCGAATTAAGAGAAAGGATTAAATTGCATAGAGAGTAAAATGCTGTGTGCTGATTTGTGAATACTTAAATGTTGATGGCTTTTTAAAGTGGAGGTTTTATGATGTAATTTGTCCATTTTTAAGTTAGTGGATGGTGGAATGTCATGATAACCATAATATATATTTGTCTTATATGATTATTAAAAGGGTAAATGAGTAAATGTATAATTATGTTAAAAGTTAATGAAAGAAATAAGCATGACAGTGGATTTTATTCATCCATCTATCACCAAAAATTCAAGGAAGAAGAAAGGGTTTTATCCTTTTTAATTTTCGGCACATTCAAGCATAATTCAATGTTAGATTTTGATCCGTTTTTGATAATTTCTACATTTTAGTAATCGTTGCTTTGTGCTCTAGCTAACCCATACTTAAATTTTGTGAATTGATGATTTTTATAAAATGTGCCATTGATGAAATGGTAAGCTTTGTGATGAGTGTTGGGGTTAAATGAAAGATATGTGTTTAATGAACATGTTTTATTCTTGAACTTTTGATGAATTTAGCTAATTAGGGCTAAATTGATAAAATGGCATTTTGAAGGATTAAAATGTGAAATAAATGAAATGTGTGGGCTTGTATGAATATAGTGAGAATTCGGCTAGGCATGGGTGCAAGCTAATTATGTGAATTTGATGATTTTGTGAGTTAGGGACTAAAGTGTCGAAATGTGAAAATGTGAGGGCTATTTTGTAAAATGCCCTAAATGTGTGTGTTTGGACTAAAATGAATGATTTGGTGATTGAATGGATTGAATTTGAATGTGTATAGACCAAGAAAGGAGAGGTTCGGATCGAGATCGAGGCAAGGAAAAAATGCTCGATTAATCGACCGTTTCGGTATTTTGACGTTCGAGGTAAGTCCGAACATAATGTGCGTAATTAAATATGCTTAATGTTACGAAATGAATGGTATGATATATCAAATTGTAAATGATATGTGGGAGCTTGAGTTATGTGGTACTAAATGTGCGTATTCGGGAATGTGACCGATATGATTAGCATTGTGTGTGCGAAATAATATAAACTTCGGCTTTGTGATTAGCACTGTGTGTGCGATATTGATGTAAGTTCGGACATAATACGAATACTTAATTATGTTAATTGCTATGAAATGAATGTTATAATGATATTGAAATGTGGATGCTATGTGAGAGTTGAGTCATGTGGCACTAAGTGTGCGTATTCAGAAATATGATCGAGATAATTGGCACTGTGTGTGCGAATTGATATAAGCTTAGACTTTGTGGTTGGCACTGTGTGTACGATATCAATTTAAGATCGAATTGATATAGATGCACTGCGTGTGCAATGTTAATCAAATTTCAGCTTACTGAATTGGCACTGTGTGTGCGATACCGATACAAGTTCGTTTTAACGAACTGGCACTAAGTGTGCGATGATAAATAAGTTTTGATTACGAATTGGCACTAAGTGTGCGAATAAATAAAAAATATAGTAAAGATTGATCCAAATGTAAAGTTGAGCAATTGAGTAGCTTGGTTGGTGAGTAACTATGTGTTGACAAAGGTATGTATGATAACTACGTATTAGCTAAGGTTGTATGATAACTATGTGTTGATTAAGGTACGTATGATATCTATGTGTTGGTGGATTTTGAAAGTATATGGATGGAGTACTATGTGAACATTGAGTATAGTTGAGTTGGTGTAGCATTGATAAATTAATCCAAGTGATGGCTTATTCTTGTATATTAATTTGAATTATTGAATTACATGTAATATATTACGGACTTACTAAGCCTTGGAAAGCTTACTGTGTGATTTGTTTTTCTGCTTTGTAGTGTCAGTAAAACTAGCTCGGAACCGGGGGATCGTCAGCATATCAATCACACTATCGGCAATTTATTTTGGTACTTCTGGAAAGATGTATATAGATTAAATATGGCATGTATAGGCTAGAGGTTATGGTATGATTTGTGATGTTTAATCCTTGCCATGTGAGTTGGCTTGGAAGTGTGATAATATTGAGTTGGTGAATGAGCTATGAATGTGGTATATTTCATGACTTTATGGTTGATGAAAGAGGTGATTAGAGGATGAGTTTTGGTATGGATTATATGATGTTTGAGTTATAAATGTTTTGGGATGTATAATTGATACTTGGATGGACTCATTTGTGAGGTCAATAGATATCGAAGTAGATGATATTGTGGATGACTAATTGGTGTATGAAATGGTATGTTTGAATGCAATTAGAAGCATGAAGTGGTGTTGCTCAAATGTGCTTGTAGGATTGACCCAAATGGGTGGCACTTTGGCCTTGTAAAATGGCCTATAATGTTACACGGTCGAGGCACACGGGCGTGCCTGAGACCGTGGGTGAATTGGCAGAATGTAGCTTAGTATTACACGACCATGGTACACGGGCGTGCCTAGTGACCGTGTTAAAATAGTCAGTATATAGACACAAATGGGTACACGGGCGTGCCTAGTGACCGTGTTGAAATAGGCAGTATATAGACATGGATGGGCACACGGGGGTGTCTAGTAGCCGTGGAGGGCACACGGCCTCCTCCCACGAGCGTGTCTCCCCTGTATCTTGGAAAAGTTTTAAATTTTTGAGAATTTTTGTATGTGTTTCAATTTAGTCCCGACCCCTCTTTAGCATGTGAATTAGGTCTCGTAGACCTCGATAAGGGACACCATGATTGTAATTGAATGAGATTAAAGATGATTGACTTTGTGTCGTAAATCCTAGATGTTAAATGTTCTGATTGATCGGTAATACCTCTTAACCCTGTTCCGGTGACGGTCTCGAGTTAGGGGTGTTACATTTTATTAGTATCAGAGCTACGGTTTAGTCGATTCTCGGACTAACATAGCGCGTGTGAGTCTAGCTATACATGCCATATATAAAATTGCGATAGTGTGATGAATCCTTACCGATATAAATGTGTTTTCGCATAGTAATGGATCTCGATCGAGCAGTTGCTGACGATGTAGAGAGTAACGCGCCTGCTCCCGCTCAAGGGACAGAGCCGGCCACATCTAGGCTAAATGAAAGTAGTGAGGGAGGAGAGGCTAAGCAAGCCTTCTTCCGTATGTTGAGTGAGTGGTTTTCGGGGTTCATTCGAACGAATCCGACTACTCCACAACCTCCACCCCCACAAGTACCTGTTGTGCCACAAGCTGTAGATTCGATCCGATTGAATAAGCCTCCTGTGGATAAGATTCGTAAGTTTGGGGCCGAAGAGTTTAGGGCCACAGCTGATGACGATACTGAGCGAGCCAAGTTTTGGCTCGAGAATACAATTCGAGTATTCGATGAGATGTCGTTGACACCTGATGAATGTATAAAATGTGTTGTTTCGTTGTTGAGGGATACAGCTTATAACTGGTGGAAGACGTTGACGTCCGTGGTTCCGAAAGAGAGAATCACCTGGGATTTCTTTCAAGTTGAATTCAGAAAGAAGTATATCAGTCAACGATTCATTGATCAGAATTGTAAAGAGTTTCTAGAGCTGAAACAGGGTCATTTGTCAATTACTGAGTACGAGCGAGAATTTGTGAGATTGAGCCAAGATGCACGAGAATGTGTTTATTTGAAGTTACAATGTGTAAACGCTTTATAGAAGAAATTTGAATGAGGATATTAAGCTGTTGGTTGGGATACTTGATATCAATAAATTTGTTGTGTTAGTTGAAAGAGCTTGCAAAGCCGAGGAGCTAAGTAAAGAAAAGAAGAAAGCCGATTCTGAAGCTCGAGATGAAAGAAAAAGATCGATGAGTAAGTTGTCTCAACCTTCGACAAAGAGATTTAGAGATGCAAGCAACCGATCAAATACTTCCTTTGAACATCCGTATAAAGACCACGCAAGACTAAGTGTTGGTCCGAAAATTCAAGCTCCAAATGAATCAAGTGTCGAAAGTGCTAAAAGCAACAAACCTGAGTGTAGACGGTGTGGAAGAAGCCATGTGGGAGAATGCTGGGACAAATACAACAATAGAGTTTGCTATAAATGTGGATCACGAGAACATTTCATTCGAGATTGCCCAATGTTAGCTGAGGAAGAAAATGTTCAGAGTGTGAATTCGAGTAATGTAACAGCTAGGGGTAGATCACCCAGAAATGCCAAAAATGTAAGTGGAGGTCAAAGAAGGATTACTGATACTGCTGTGAGATCGGAGGCAAGAGCACCTGCCCGAGCTTATGCAGTACACGCACGAGAAGAAGCTTCATCTCCAGACATCATCGCTGGTAGTTTTACTCTATTTGATACTGATGTGATTGCATTGATAGACCCAGGATCTACTCATTCGTATGTGTGTGTGAATTTAGTATCAAGTAAGACTCTACCTGTTGAGTCTACTGAATTGGTAATTAGAGTATTGAACCCTTAGTTAAGTGTGTCTTGGTGGATAAAGTGTGCAAGAATTGCTCATTGATGTTTTGAGATATATGCTTTCCGGCTAATTTGATGATACTACCATTCAATGAGTTTGACATAATTCTGGGTATGGATTAGCTTACTCTGCATAATGCCATCGTGAATTGTAAACGAAAGAGTATAGATTTGAGAAGTCAAAATGGTGAGATAGTTTGAATTGAATCTAGTAATATGAAAGGGGTACCAGTTGATGCATCTGCGATAAAAGGTTTGAACTATGTAGGAAAGGGGTTGCGAAGCTTATTTGACATATGTGATTGATATAAAAGTGACTGATAAGAAAGTTGAATCTATGCTTGTGATTTATGAATTATTAGTTATGCCTTTCGGACTAACGAATACTCTTACAAAGTTGTTTATGGATTTGATGAATCGTATATTCGCAGGACCATATGTGGATCGTTTTATTGTGGTGATTATTGATGATGACCGATTCATTTATGTAATGAGATGCAAGTTGACGAGCGCTTGAGAGTTGTGTTATAGACTTTTTGCGCGAGAAACAATTGTATGCTAAGTTTAGCAAATGTTAGTTTTGGTTGCGTGAGGTTGGATTTTCGGGCATATTGTATCACCATGAGAAATACGAGTTGTTAAATTTATATCTAAAAGTTATGAATGAATATGTGATTATTGACTAGAAATGTTGTATGTGGAATTGAGAAATGTGGCACTAAGTGTGTGATTAATTTGAATAAATAACAAAGAACAATTGATGTGTAGTATCGAGCATGGAATAGCATGTAAGATCATTATCTAAGTGTTGGAAAAGATATATATGGAACCTATGTGGTTGATGAATTTAAAAATAGATGAATGGATGGTTATGTGAGTATCGGATATAGTTAAGTTTGAGCATTTTGGTGAAACTATCTATGTGATGGTTTACTTTGTATATTGATTTGATTCAGTGAGTTGAACGTATTATGTTATGAATTGGTGATTGAATATCATTCAGGCAAAGATAATGTTGTTGTTGATGCCTTAAGTCAGAAGTCTTTATGTGCTTTGTAAGTTATGAATTCTCAGATAGATCTGTGTGATGATGGTTTAGCTTTGGATGAGTTGAAGATGAGACCGATGTTCGTACATCAGATTTGTAAGGCCCAGAAAATGGATGATGAGATGATAGCAAAACGAGCTCAATGTGATTTGAATTCTGATTCAGAACTTCGAGTTGATAGTGATGATTGTTTGAGATTTAGAGATCAGATTTGTGTTCCGAAAAATTCAGAGTTGATTCAATTGATTTTGAATTGGTGGCCTGGCATGAAACGGGACATCTCTGACTTTGTGTCGAAGTGTTTAGTTGTCAGCAAGTTAAGGCTTAACCTCAGGTTCCATCCGGTTTGTTAAAACCAATTATGAATCCTGAGTGGAAATAGAAGAATCACGATAGACTTTGTGTCGGGATTGCCTTTATCTCCGTGGAAGGAAATACTTCGAATCGAGTCGTATGAGATCGTTTAACGAGTTGGGCCGGTTATTTATAGATTGATGTTACCACCTGAGTTGGAAAAGATTCATAACGTGATTCATGTGTCTATGCTTCGATAGTACAGATCTGACCCGTCTCATATGATTGCTCCTACTGAGGTTGAGATTCAGTCAGACTTGTCGTATAGTGAGGAACCGATCCGAATTTTGGCACGAGAGATTAAAAAGTTGAGAAACAAAAGAATTTACTTAGTGAAAGTATTATGGCATAAACACGGAGTTGAAGAGGCTACGTGGGGGCCTAAGAACGTTATGAGAGAGCAATATCCGCACCTATTCATTGGTAAGATTTTCGGGGACGAAAATCCCTAAAGGGGGAGAGTTATAATAGCCCGGTTTAGACCCTAGTCAGAACAGTGGTTCGAGACCACAAATCTGAGGTCGTAAAAATATTTTAATGATATTTTCTGTGTGAATGATATGTGACATAGTCGGTGTGAAAATTCTGTGTGAAAATTTGATCGTTTGTGTTTCGAATTAAGAGAAAAGATTAAATTGCATAGAGAGTAAAATGCTGTGTGCTGATTTGTGAATACTTAAATGTTGATGGCTTTTTAAAGTGGAGGTTTTATGAGGTAATT
The DNA here is from genome assembly GCA_025698515.1 of Gossypium sturtianum. NCBI lineage: Eukaryota > Viridiplantae > Streptophyta > Magnoliopsida > Malvales > Malvaceae > Gossypium > Gossypium sturtianum. The sequence goes on from CM046944.1 coordinate 85,720,219, forward strand.
TGTCCATTTTTAAGTTAGTGGATGGTGGAATGTCATGATAACCATAATATATATTTGTCTTATATGATTATTAAAAGGGTAAATGAGTAAATGTATAATTATGTTAAAAGTTAATGAAAGAAATAAGCATGATAGTGGATTTTATTCATCCATCTATCACCGAAAATTCAAGGAAGAAGAAAGGGTTTTATTCTTTTTAATTTTCGGCACATTCAAGCTTAATTCAAGGTTAGATTTTGATTCGTTTTTGATAATTTCTACGTTTTTGTAATCGTTGCTTTGTGCTCTAGCTAACCCATGCTTAAATTTTGTGAATTGATGATTTTTATAAAATGTACCATTGATGAAATGGTAAGCTTTGTGATGAGTGTTGATGTTAAATGAAAGATATGTGTTTAATGAACATGTTTTATTCTTAAACTTTTGATGAATTTAGCTAATTAGGGCTAAATTGATAAAATGGCAGTTTGAAGGATTAAAATGTGAAATAAATCAAATGTGTGGGCTTGTATGAATATAGTGAGAATTCGGCTAGGCATGGGTGCAAGCTAATTATGTGAATTTGATGATTTTGTGAGTTAGGGACTAAACTGTCGAAATGTGAAAATGTGAGGGCTATTTTGTAAAATGCCCTAAATGTGTGTGTTTGGACTAAAATGAATGATTTGGTGATTGAATGGATTGAATTTGAATGTGTATAGACCAAGAAAGGAGAGGTTCGGATCGAGATCGAGGTAAGGAAAAAGTGCTCGATTAATCGACCGTTTCGGTATTTTGACGTTCGAGGTAAGTCCAAACATAATGTGCGTAATTAACTATGCTTAATGTTACGAAATGAATGGTATGATATATTAAATTGTAAATGATATGTGAGAGCTTGAGTTATGTGGTACTAAATGTGCGTATTCGGGAATGTGACCGATATGATTAGCATTGTGTGTGCGAAATAATATAAACTTCGGCTTTGTGATTAGCACTGTGTGTACGATATTGATGTAAGTTCAGACATAATACGAATACTTAATTATGTTAATTGCTATGAAATGAATGTTATAATGATATTGAAATGTGGATGCTATGTGAGAGTTGAGTCATGTGGCACTAAGTGTGCGTATTAGGAAATATGATCGAGACGATTGGCACTGTGTGTGCGAATTGATATAAGCTTAGACTTTGTGGTTGGCACTGCGTGTGCGATATCAATTTAAGATCGAATTGATATAGATGCACTGTGTGTGCAATGTTAATCAAATTTCAGCTTACCGAATTGGCACTATGTGTGCGATACCGATACAAGTTCGGTTTAACGAACTAGCACTAAGTGTGCGATGATAAATAAGTTTTGATTACGAATTGGCACTAAGTGTGCGAATAAATCAAAAATATAGTAAAGATTGATCGAAATGTAAAGTTGAGCAATTGAGTAGCTTGGTTGGTGAGTAACTATGTGTTGACAAAGGTATGTATGATAACTACGTATTAACTAAGGTTGTATGATAACTATGTGTTGATTAAGGTACGTATGATATCTATGTGTTGGTGGATTTTGAAAGTATATGGATGGAGTACTATGTGAACATTGAGTATAGTTGAGTTGGTGTAGCATTGATAAATTAATCCAAGTGATTGCTTATTCTTGTATATTAATTTGAATTATTGAATTACATGTAATATATTACGGACTTACTAAGCCTTGGAAAGCTTACTGTGTGATTTGTTTTTCTGCTTTGTAGTGTCAGTAAAACTAGCTCGGATCCGGGGATCGTCAGCATATCAATCACACTATCGGCAATTTATTTTGGTACTTCTGGAAAGATGTATATAGATTAAATATGGCATGTATAGGCTAGAGGTTATGGTATGATTTGTGATGTTTAATCCTTGCCATGTGAGTTGGCTTGGAAGTGTGATAATATTGAGTTGGTGAATGAGCTATGAATGTGGTATATTTCATGACTTTATGGTTGATGAAAGAGGTGATTAGAGGATGAGTTTTGGTATGGATTATATGATGTTTGAGTTATAAATGTTTTGAGATGTATAATTGATACTTGGATGGACTCATTTGTGAGGTCAACAGATATCGAAGTAGATGATATTGTGGATGACTAATTGGTGTATGAAATGGTATGTTTGAATGCAATTAGAAGCATGAAGTGGTGTTGCTCAAATGTGCTTGTAGGATTGACCCAAATGGGTGGCATTTTGGCCTTGTAAAATGGCCTATAATGTTACACGGTCGAGGCACACGGGCGTGCCTGAGACCGTGGGTGAATTGGCAGAATGTAGCTTAGTATTACACGACCATGGTACATGGGCGTGCCTAGTGACCGTGTTAAAATAGTCAGTATATAGACACGAATGGGTACACGGGTGTGCCTAGTGACCGTGTTGAAATAGGCAGTATATAGACATGGATGGACACACGGGAGTGTCTAGTAGCCGTGGAGGGCACACGGCCTCCTCCCACGGGCGTGTCTCCCCTGTATCTTAGAAAAGTTTTAAATTTCTGAGAATTTCTGTATGTGTTTCAATTTAGTCCCGACTCCTCTTTAGCATGTGAATTAGGTCTCGTAGACCTCGATAAGGGACACCATGATTGTAATTGAATGAGATTAAAGATGATTGACTTTGTGTCGTAAATCCTAGAAGTTAAATGTTCTGATTGATCGGTAATACCTCTTAACCCTGTTCCGGTGACGATCTCGGGTTCGGGGTGTTACATTATACCAATGAAACGATTGATAATAGGTAAATGAAATGGTAAGTAAGTAAATGAAATGGATTACCGTTTAAAAAAAAGGAGATGATTATGTAATTCAACGTATGAGACATTATTGTGTTATAAATGGAAAGTGTTCGGGTTGTTAATGAACCTGTTCATTTGTGAGATGGTATTTATACAGATTGGTAGATCTTGAAGCATTGATATAGGTTTATTCATGACATATAAAGTTCATATTTGAAATGAAATGTTATGTTTAAAGTTTTTGCAAGCTTACTGAGCATTTATTGCTTACGTGATTGTCTTTCTCTTACTTTACAGACTATCATAAGCTCGATCAAATTAGAAGCCAGTCGGGGATCCATCACACTATCCATCGGCTATATCGGTACCTATGGATGTTTTTAAGTCCAATTATAATGGCATGTATTGGCTTTTTGGTTGTTGAAGTTGCCATATGCTTGGCTTGTATTTAAGATTTTGTGTGTTAATGTTAACTTAGTTTGTTGTGTAAATATTTAGTCTTAAAGTGGTTGTTACTTTTGACCATGGTGCTTGGATGATTAAGGATGAAATGGTAGTCTAAAATGGAAGCTATAAATGTCTTATGATGTGTTGGAAATGTGATGAATTGGTACATTGTTTTATATGAAATATATGTATGTTTTAGTACTAATTGTTGAATGGAAATTTTGGTACCAATTAGTATGTTTAGTAGGTGGACTCAATGGTTGGTTATTGATCTAAGATTAGTTCAAGTTTAGTTGAACATTTTAGTCAAATTGAGATTGTATTTATACAAGATTAAATGTTGAGTTTGAGGTGCCCCATGGGCATATTGGTTGTATGTTTGTATACCTTAAGTTTATAGCTTGATTATGTTTGAATTTGGTAATTTGTTATGGCTTGTACTTATGTGAAATTTTGGTTGTAGGTTCATGACACGTTGGGTGAGAAAAATGACTTGTAAAATGGCCTATTTTTGTCCACACGGGCAGTGACACATGCATGTGTCTCAGCCGTGTGCGATACACGGCCAGGTGACACGGCCGTGTGTCCCCTGTAGCTTTCAAAGGCTTGCAAGCCGGGATGTTACACGGCCTAGCACATAGGCGTGTGGGGTTATTTCGAAGGGTACACGGCCTGGCACATGGGCGTGTGGCTTGGCCGTGTGACCTAAGTCAGTGAGTTACATGACACGAGCTGGGACACGGCCGTGTGTCCCTACTTTGAATGCCCACACAGCCTGAGACACGGGCATGTCTCTTGGCCGTGTGACCCCTGCAGTGTTGAAAATTTTCATTGTTTTCTGAAAAATTCTCTGAGTTTCAGATTTAGTCCCGACTTGTTTCTAATGCGTATTTAGGGCCTGAAGGGCTCGTTTAAGGGACAATATGTATGTTTTGAATTGGTTTTAATGTGTTTATTGATATGATATGAAAATTTTGAAATTTATGTTCGTTTGATTTGAAAACTCCGATAATGCTTCGTAACCTTATTTCGGCGACGGATACGGGTTAGGGGTGTTACAGGTACCTTTACGGTATCGACTACCATGATTACTATACGACATTTTTTTTTCAAATATTATACAACATTAGACAATCATTTGAAAATAATATACTACGAAGGTTCATTAATAAACCTTATGAACCCATCAATATTTAATAATCTAACTCAAAATTTTGATCATATTTATAACAAATAAAATAATAATTACAGTCATATGTTAAAAAACATCGAGGTTTTTTACCAATCAAAATTTTACTCAACAAATCCAAGATAAATAATCAAAATCAATGGTGAGATAAAATCTTTCACCATCCTAAAAAAGATAGAAATAAAACAAGTTAATCAAATCAATCATAGTTAATCATGAATTAGAATTAAAGTTAATCAAGAGAAAATATTTTTTAAAAAAACTTCTTGCAAATCTTCTCATTTTGTGTCTAAGACCTCGAGGATTAAAGTTGATCTTTATTCCTCAAATGAATGAATTTTCATAGATATTAGGAGGTGCAAGATTGAATCCCTTTACTTGTGATTTTTTAGTTTCTTTTCTTCTATAGTGGGGATCAGTTTTATATATTTCTTGACACAAAATAATAATAATTACGTGGTCGAGTGGTTAAAGAAGAAGGATTAAAACATTTATACTTGGTTTTAGAAAAAAAAATCAGGTATTTTACTAATAACATGTTATAAAATAAAGAATAAATAGAATAAAAACAAGGGAATTAGAAGAATAAATAGAAGTGTGTCTTTTAATCATCAATAATGATCTTTACAATATTTCTCCAAAATTTATATTCATAGACATGGAACGTATAAATGAAATAAAATTCTTCTAATGGATATTAGAGTCATAAAGTACATTAAAATTCTTATAATAATAGACATCCACTATATAATAATAAGATACTTATAACAATTAATTAATGATTCTTTATTGGCATAAAATGTTTTATTTTTTCATTTCACTATTTCTTTCTCTCTCGTAAAATAAGATGACTATTCAATCATCTTTTTTCAGAAAATGGTCAATCGCCATCCTGCACCACCTTACCAACCATCGTGCCTCGCCACCGATAGGTGTCCTTTCCTTCTCAAAATTTTGGATTTACATAATTTCAACCTCTTCTCTTAGATGCTTTTGTTAATTTTCTCAAAATTGACTCCTAACACTTACGAGAAAAGTTATAATAAAGGTAAATGTATATTTTGTTGAATGAGTGGTTCAATGTGTTTATCACTAAATCATGTATTAATGAATTTACTATTCATATTAACCAAACACACTGTCAGTTCTTTCCATATAATTTTTTCATCTAATATGAATGAGTGATTTAATATAATAAAAATAAATGTAGATTTTGTTGGGTGAGTAACTTAATGTATTTATCACTAGATCATGTGTAAATGGATTCACTATTCATGCTAACCAAACACGCGTTTCATCCAATCTAAAAGATTTCTTTACAAAGCTTGATTAGAAAATGTTTTATGACCAATTTTCCAAAAGGGAATGCAACTCTTTCTTTTGTTCTATCTATCCCATACCATTATGGGTACCAAAATCACAAATCTAACACAATTTCAAAACAAATTTGTTGAATAAATTTTGAAAGTAGATTTTATTTATGAAATTATTTTGTACAAAATTAACTTACCTCATCATAAGAGGTAAATGGATGCAAAACTCCTTTGTAACAAAATTGGTGCATTTACAATATTCTAAAAAGAAAAACGAAAAGCCTAACCTCCGGTAAAATCGAACTTAGAAGTATTTTTGTATTTATTATTATTTTGTTTTAGAATCATGTTTCTTTGAGCAGGATAACATGAGAATTACTACAACTGTTGTTTGGCCTCCATTGTTGAGCAATGTCCCTAGCAATTTTAACGGCGTCAGAAGCCGTTCCTAGGAGCCCTCTTCTTGTAAACCCAACTGTGTATAATCCCTTCTCTGCTTTCCATCCGTTAGGAAACGGCGTTTTTGGCATGCCGTCTTTGTTGAAAAAATCACATCCCTATATTTCCAAAAAGGGAAAAAATTTACTGCCACTAATAAAATCAACTCTTTTAATCAATGTTTGGTGCCAAAAGAAATGGTGAAAAATCTGTTGAAATATCGTAACAAAAACCCATTTTCTACTTGGTTTAGGCTAATGAATCCTAAAAAACAACACTATATTTGATGACAGTTACACATCACAGAGAATTTAATTTCCGGTAAACCCTAATAAACAAAATATTTAACACATTTGAAGTTTGAACACATAAAATATGTTTTCTTTCATGGAAAGAGGCTTACTTTTTTCTCCCCTGCAGGGAGAAAAGAAGAGGTTTGTTGGCTTGTGGGCTAAATACATGTGTCCAAGGCAGAAAGTGATGTGTGATACACAATAAGATAGAACTAAAAACTAAACAAAATGCAACAACTCATTGTTATTACCTTGAGCCAAGTAGGCACATTGCTTTTGTACCCAGTTGCCAAGATTATAGAATCAATCTCCTTTTCTTGTCCATCCATAAACTTAGCTCCATTCCCTGTTATCTCTTTCACACCTTCCATCACCTGAAATACCTAACAAAATCAACTAAACATATATATGTTGGAACAAGATGCGATTGATCGAACATGGGTCTATTTACCTTAATTTTCCCAGATTTTATCTGTGATAGTGCACCAACATCGAGCACCGGTGTCTTTCCAGTGACATTCTTGAGCTCAATTGGACAAGTTTTTGGTCGCCGGAGACCTACTTGGTCAGTGTTGCCTAAGATGAAGTTAGCTACCAGCAACAGGAACTTATCTACTAGCCATAATGGGAACCATTTGATAAGCACCATGGCTATTCCAAATGTCGAGAAACCAAACATCTCCCTTGGCAATACATGCACCTGCAAAACCGAAAAAAATCAAACATATAAACAATATAGAGTACGTTTTTAACTATGATTTACATTGAAATTAAGGAAGTCCGATATAGAATTAGATGAAGTTACCGTGTTTCTAACAACCATATGAGGGATTGCATTGTACCGGCAAAGGTCTAAGCTGACCTCCATGCCGGAGTTGCCGCATCCAATGACCAAAACCCTTTGGTTTTTAAACTCAGAACCCGACTTATACGAACTGGTATGAACGACAGAACCGTTGAACTTGTTAATCCCAGGAATGTCTGGTATTACAGGCTCAGCATTTTCACCAGTAGCTGCAATAAGCCACCTTGAAATGTATTCAGAGTCTTGAGTTTTAACTCTCCAGAACCCCAAAATGTGATCGTAATCTGCGCTTTGCACCGCTTGGTTGAACCTAGGTTGGATTGAGAAGTGTCCAGCGTAGGATTCCAAGTAAGAGATGAACTGGTGCTTGTTTGGGTACTTGGGGAAATTGTGAGGGAAACCAAGGAGTGGCAATTCACAAAACTGTTTGGGGAGATGGAGTTTGAGACGATCATAGGTTCGAAGTTGCCATAGAGAAGCTAAGCAGTCGCTTTTCTCAAGAATAAGAGAAGGGACACGCTGCTGAGTAAGGCAAGCTGATGTTGCTAGACCCGATGGCCCTGCACCTACAATGATAGGCCGATCAACCCAAACACAGTTTGCATCATTCTGATGGAGTTTAGAAGAACCCATGTTTGGACAATCCCGAGAAAAAACAAGGATATGGGGAAAAAGAAGAGAGGACCTGAAAAGAAAACAAGGAAAAGGATAGTGGAGGGCTTGAAAAGAAACAAAGAAACCCCTGTTCTTTCTACTCTGTAAAGCTCTGTTTTCTCACTTTCTTTTTGCTTGCTGAGAAAAATCTTTTGAGGATGAGTTGGGAGTTATAAAGAGAGATGAAAAGCACCCAAGAGAGAGAAGAGTAGGAGTCAATGAGAAGAAAAAAAAACAGAGTGGGGGAGGGTGGGCCTTTAATGCACAAAAAAAAAAAAAAAGAGGGTTTTCTTTTTATATATGGAAAGAGTAAATATGGAAGTTAAAAAAGGGTTTTGGCAGGAAGAAAGGAGGTGTTAACGGAGACGTAGAGGTTTAGGAAAAGGATTTTGTTCTGTTTATCAACTCAAGGTTGTTTCTTCTCAGCTTCTCTCTCTTTGGTTTTTGGTTTGCAAAGAGCAGATAAAAAATACATTTAAGTTTCACGTTTTCTTTTATTAGATTTAAAAAATTCATGTTTGTTTCAAATTAAGTAACATTAACTTTCTCCCTTCCGCAGTGGTTTCAAATATGCATGAGGTGAGCAGCTTAAGCTATCCGCCTCGCTTCTAACCAGAGGAAGGGGGTTAGGTATAATGGGGAAAGATGGTTTCAAACAAGGATATTACCGTCATCTATATATATTTTTTAATAATTTAATATTACATTAGTATCTTAATTTTAAAAAAATTAAATCTAAATTAAAATTCTAAAATTTAAGATGAAATTATTGATACTACATTAAACAATTTGACAGTGATAATATATTGTTTCATACAATCATTTTTCTAGGTATAATAAAAGGCAATACTTTTTTGAATTAATTGGTGGGAGGGTGGTGTTAAAAACTATTAATGTAATTTTTATTTGAGAGTTATTTTTTTCAACCATGAAAATATGATTTCTTTTTTATTTAATTCATAATTTGGTATTTGAATTTAATATTTTTTTAATATGGTATCTGTATTTCACAAAAGTTATATATTTTGGTACCCAAAAATAACGGTGTTAACTTTTTAGTATTTAATTCAAGTTTTGGAGTTGATTTCATAAAAGTTAATTAATAATATTATTAGGTTTGAATTTGTCATAATTATATTAATAGAAAAAAATTAGTGTTAAGTGTAAATTTGTTTAATTTTGTGTTTTAATTATCAAATACAATCTAATGAATTTGATTTAATTTGAGTTTTAGGGTTTATTTAATGAAAATTAATTGTTAATATTATAAGTTTATTTATGAATTTTCATTAAATCAATATTAAAACTCGAATTAAACACTAAAAAACTTAACACAATTATTTTTATGTACTAAAATATATAACTTTTGTCAAATATAGATATCATATTGAATAAAAAATAACATTGGTACCACATTAGAAAAACCAAATTATATTTTAAGCATTCCTTTTAATATTGTTGCGAAAGTAATTTTTCTCATTTAATTGAAAAGTTAAAATTTATGGTTGAGACAAAATTATTTATTTCTTTACTTTTATTATGCAATACTTGTTTGCCACAAAATAATAATAAAAAATTAATTTATTTTAAATACTATTGAATTAAATTTTTTAAATTATATTCTAATTCAATACATATGAAATATTTAAATTTTATTTTCAATTTAGCACTATATTAATAAGATAAATAAATAAATTATTTTTATTTAAAATAAATATATTAAATTACTTGTTTGTTAATAATAAGGTAACTTTTGTTAATAATAAATATCATTGAAAAATATTAAAAATAATTAAATTTGTATTTTATTTGATGGTAAACTTACTCATGGGTTGGGCCACCTGCCTAAACCCGAAGGTCCGCTTGAAAAATGAGAGGGTTTGAACAAAATACGAGGTCCCAAAAATGGGCTTGTGAGTAAAATTTAATCCTCGTTTTTCTATATGGGTCGAGCCTTGGGCAAGATTTTTCTACCTTAGCCTAGCCCGAATATTATGTTATAAACCAATATTATATTAGTTATATATGTTAAATAATAATTATATATTTATATTAAATCACTAATCCAATAACAATTAAACTCATTGCCCAAGACCTAAAAAAAACTTACCGAACTAAATAACCCAACTGAAAATATAAAATTTAAAAAATTATATTTAATACAATAAAATATTTATTATATTTATTTGTGTTTTTTAATATAAATACTTTTTAGGGTAAACTATCAAAATAGTCACTTTTGTTTGCCTCAGTTACATTTTAGTCACTTATTTTAAAATGTTACGTTTTAGTCACTTATGTTATTGTGTTGTAACATTTTATTCACTGAGTCATTAATTGTCGTTAACAGCGTAACGGTAAGTTGACATGGCACATTAAATCATCATTTCAAATGAAAATTTTAGGTTAAATTATACAATTGCTCCCTATATTTTTTTTCGTTTTGAGTTTTTCCGTTCAGTTCAAGATTTGAATCTGGTAACAGTTCCAGTCCCATGAGCCTTGCAATTATGCTTGGTGCCGTCATTGTTTATCGTTATTGTCCACCTCATCTTCGCATTGGTTCGTAGATAATATGGAGGCATTCTGTAACAGCCCGATTTAGGGGCTAGTCGGAACAGTGGTTTCGGAACCACTAATCCGAGGTCAGAGAAAATTATTTTTAATAGTATTTTATGAGTTATAATATGATTATACGAGTGCATAAAAACTTTGGTGCATTAATTTTAGAGATTTCATGCTCAATTTTGAAAAATGACTAAATCGCATAAAGTGCGAAAGTTTTATTTTACAAGCTAGAGGTGTTAAATAGCTAGAGAACCTTAATTAGAGGTCCTTAATGTGCAATTAGACCCTTAGAAATAGAGTGGCCGGCCATAGGAGACAAGAAATGTCAAAATTGGTCAAAGCTGGTGGATTAGGTGGATTAAATTGATGTAATATAATAAAATAAAGAGAAGAAAAGATATCACCTTTTCTCATCCTTCTCTCCACCGATTTTTCCCAAGAAAAATAGCCATGGAAGCTTGAAAATTTTCAACCAAGCTTTTCTCCTTGCAAGTAAGTGTTTTGATGGTCATTCTTTGATAATTTTTGTACTTTTGAGACCCTTGTAGCTTGAGCTAGCTAATGAGGGGACTATTTTGCAAAATGGTTGAAAATCTAGGGTTTTGCCATGACAGAATTAGTGTTGATTTCTGAATTTTTATGGAAGAAAATGAGTTTTGGTTGTTAAATAAACAACTTTTATGAAAGGTGTTTCCATGAAAACACCTAAAAAGGACCTTTTTGTAAAGGTTGTAAAATAGATGGTAAATGTGTGAAATAAAGAGTTTTGGGAGTTGCTATAAGAGTAATAAATGTCCAGCTAGGCTTGTTAAAGGAGGAAATTTGATTAGAATCGATTTACGAGCCTAGGGGTAAAATCATAATTTATGTGAAAGTCTAAGGGCAAAATAGTAATTTTGCCAAAGTATGATTTTTGAAATGTATTGATTAATGTGGTAATTAAATGAGTGAATTTGTTATTATAAATCAAGAAGAACATGGAATTAACCTTGACCGAGGAAAAGGCAAGGTTTCGGACTATATTGTAAATTGGCATATTTTGGTACCGAGGTAAGTTTGTGTGAAATTAAAGCTAAATAATGCTATTATATTCTTAATTGCTTGACATCATGAGAAATGTATTTTATTTCTATGAAATTGATTAATGATGCCTCGATGAAAGTATAAAGAAATTATGTAAAGTTGAAGACCCGGTTGAACATTAGGAATAGCAAGGATACCGTTTTCACAACATGAGAAAAAGAGGGTCCCGTATAAGACCATGTCTGGGACATGGCCTCGGCACCAAAGGGAGATCTCGTGTAAGACCATGTCTGGGACATGGCATCGACATCGATATACGATCTCGTATAAGACCATATCTGGGATATGGCATCGACATCGAGGTATGAAATCCCGTATAAGACCATATCTGGGATATGGCATCGGCATCGAGATGTGATCCCATGTAAGACCATATTTGGGATATGGCATTGGCATCGTGTTACATGTATGATGAGATTGAGTATCTTTCGATATTCCAAGTAGTTCAACGGGTAAAGAACTAAATTTATGTTGAAGATAGCAAAGAGCTAAGTCTATGTTCAAGAGAATAAAAGTGCTAAACTTATGTGATGAAGTGATACAGGTACCAATGAGTAACTTACGAGTAATAAATGCAAAATGTGATATGTGAGTTGGTAAGATTAAGCATGAGTAAGTTATGCTGATGTGCTTGAGAACTTGTGTATTATTTAATGTGATGAATGGATGTTATCATGAACCTTTATGTTGCTATTTATTTCATGCAAACTTACTAAGCTTTAGGCTTACTCCCTCTCTTTTCCCTTTTCCTTGTAGTATCGCCAAGCTAACTCGAGGATCGTAGTACGTCGGAGTTCAGATCACACTATCAACTTCTCTTTGGTATAGCAAAGTTTGGTTTATTTTGAGTATGGCTGTAACGCCCCAAATTTGGGCCTAGAAGTATTGGGCCTTGAGTATGGGTCCGTAAGGAGGCTGCAAATAGGAATTTAATTGTGCAAGGAAATGACACAATTAAATGTCTGCTCAAGTGGTTAAGGGTCCTGAGAGGAGTTGGAAAAGTCATGGGTTCAAACCTGGGCTTTAGCAAAAAATTTGGTTTTAAGTGAATAAAACCCTGGATGCTTAGATGTAGGCCTTTTTAATTATTTTGATAAAAAAATGATTCATGTAAGCATGTGGCCTAGTGGTTGTGGCGTCATTAAGGTTGTAAGGGAGCCTGGGTTCAAATCTTGGCTCTTTCAGAATTTCTTTAATTTTTGGCTCTTATAAGAATCTGGACACTGGCACATAGGTTTTATAAATACTTGCGCATGTTTTAAGTCACAAAGGAGCTTGTGTTGTGGTGGCATGTAGCATCTGGAGCATAGGAGAGGGCAAGGGTTTGAATCCCATTGCAAGCAAAAAGGGATATTTATTTTGCAGTTGGGACGATTTTGGAGGATTTGTATGATTATGTAGTAGATATTGGACTGGTCTATGTGAATCTCATATCTGTGGCTAGATTTGGGCTAAATGGGCCACACGAGCGTGTGGGCCCATTTGGGCCGAGAATGGGCCCTAGGCCCATTCGCATCGTTATCTCTGTTTAGAATACCTTGGTTTACAAAGTTACTGAAATACCCTTGGTTTACAAAATTACTGAAATACCCTCGACTTGTAAAATTACCGAAGTACCCCCGGTTTGTAAAATTACCGAAATACCCTCGGTTTGTGAAATTACCAAAGTACCCTAATTTGCAAAATTACCAAAATACCCTCAGTTTGGAAAATTACTGAAATACCCTCGATTTGCAAAATTACTAAAATACCCCCGATTTGCAAAATTACCAAAATACCCTCAGTTTGCGAAATTACCAAAGTACCCCTGATTTGCAAAATTACCAGAACACCCCCAATTTGTAAAATTATCGAAATACCCCTGATTTGTGAAATACCCCTGTAGGGTAGAATTACCGAAATACCTATAACACCCCAAACCCGACCCATGCATTATGACCGGATCTGACATGTCACATGAGAAAAACGTATTAAATCCCTTTTGATTTGTACTAAAATAGATATTATTTTGTTATAATCAAGAAAACATGTTTAATTTGAAATATTTGATAAAATACTACTAATCCTCGAAAGTTAATTGAGAAATCAAAAATTTGAACTAATGATCTTATAAAACCGTGTCTTTTAAAAAAAATACCGTTTGAAAGTTCGAGTGAAAACTTCCGTGTTAAAATATTTATAAAAGTTTATTTTGAAATCCATTTGTTAATCGATTTTGGAAAACCTTTATTTAAGTTTTTAGAAAAAATCTCTTTTTAAACAACTCAAGCAAAATAATAAGTATAACAACCATAAAGCAAATAATAAAATACTCCAGAGGCCTTATTACAACATAAAAACCCAAAATAGTAAAGTGAACGGAAATAGAAATTTACTAAAGTCCGAAAATAACACTCCAAAAGTATGGCCTCCACCGAAGTCATCCATGGCCCCAAGTCCTCGTCATTGAGCATTACTGTAACACCCCAAACCCGTATCTGTCGCCGGGAAAGGGTTACGAGGCGTTACTCAACAAACCACAAGTCAACTCATTCAAATTAATATTAATGCGTTAATAAACATTACCACATCTAATAACATTTACCATATTTAATACGAATTTCATTCAAGAAATTAAAGCACTATTAATTTGGGCCTTTTCTCACATTATAGCCGAGTATATATATATTTATATATACCATTTCCCTTGTTCAAATCATCGTCATTGTACCAAACATTTTAGACTAATATACAAAACCGAAACTTTACTGAATAAATTCACACCTAGATCGAAACAATACTAGTAATCAAAAACCTTTAACTACACCTTCACACTCATATGCCATAGTTTAACCATTAACCGAACTCATCCAATAAATATAGGTAATAAGTGTAACATCATTCAACCATCAAGACTTTACTATATGTTTCACTTAATATATATATATATATATCCACAAGCATTCGAATATCACACACACATAATATATATATATATATATAATGCCAAGGAGCAACTTCCAAATTAGCTTATAACAAAAACCGAACATACATAATTACTAGAGCTAATATCGAACACATTTAAATCAACATCAAACATAGAAACATAGCCATTTTCACATGGCATTTTATAAACACCTTGATCATAATAGACTTACAAGAGTGATATAGCCTATACATGCCATAATAGTCATAATTTACTACTTCAAAAGGGTACCAATAATAGGTGATAGTGTGGTGAGCTTCCGAAGTGATCCCCGAGCACAAATTGAGCATCCATAAGTAACCTACGCGTTTAGAACATAACCAAAACAAAGTAAGCTTTCATAGCTTAGTAAGAATTAAGCAATTAGTTTCTATTCCCATAAACTTATTCAAATAAAATAAATAAATAAATAAATAACCCTATTTATTTATAAGCATTAGACCAAATAACAAAACCTTCCAAAGGTTGAATACATAACCGCATTCTAAATAATTTATATACATAATAAATATTCAACAAGTATTCAACTTACACATCAACTTCTTTCACTCTTAAACTTACTTAAATTTATAGAGATGATGCTTACCTCTAGTTTACTTACCAACCCCAAACTTAATCATTCATGCATATACATAGGATAATATACTCAATCATTCTTGTATACTTATTTGCATTTATGAAAGAAGTCTTTAAAACGAACCTCACATGAAACACCCCAAACCCGGCCCACGAGCCCAGACCGGATTTGGTATGTTCCTCGAGTAAAACGTTTTAATTTCATGTTTATTACTTCGGAAAATTTGGGGTGGTTTGATAAAAATACCGAGTTGTTTTGGGGTTAATCTTTAATTCGAATATCGTTTGTGTTTAGGTGTCTAAACACTTAAAATTTATTTTTTTTTAGAAAAGTTGCTTAAACTTTAAATTGATAAAATTCGTATCATACTAAATAATTAAAATGCATGCATAAACAGTTTTCTACTAGTGGCCTTATTACATCAAAGGAAACCCGAAATAAATCCAAAATACTTGAAAATAGAAAGTCCAAAATAAAATGATTTATGTCTTTGAGCATGGCCACCATGAGCTCCCACACCCGGTCCATCACCGAGTGTCACTTGAAAAATATCCCACAACGGGGTGAGTCAAACAGACTCAGTGTGTACAACCAACACTAAATCCCAATAGTTTAGGCATATCAGTTCATACATATGCATATAATTAAATAATAAAATGATGCAAACCCGAACCCAAACCTAGTTACCATCCGCTACACATCACCCGTACCAACTTTGCACACCGTGGGGACTACTAAGTCAACCCTCCATCCGCTACACATCATCGAAGCGATCATTTGCGATCGGCGTGCTCATCGCCCTTATAATATTCGTGGCATAACCACCAGATAATTATTTTGTGTCATGAGACACCACATTCAGATAACGTGACCGAAGTCACCACATTCAGATATTATGACCGAAGCCACCACATTCATACATTGGGGTATATAACCACCAATCACTTCCCCTTTCCATATCACCCATATGCCCATGCCATACAAAACATGCAATATCATGCCATATTCTTTATTCACATTCTTATAGTTTCACATGTGTGCCATAATGAGATCATATTATACTCATAGTAGGAGTGGGTAAGCGTGCTGAGTACTTTGTACCATTGCATGGTACCTTTGGCCACATTCATATTATTATAAACACACAAAACTAATTTAAGCCGTAATCTAATAAGGTTTAGTGTGGGGTACACACCTGATATACTTATCGCTTCCACTGAGATCCCGAAGAATCCCGATTTAATTTTCTAGATCTTAGTCCCTACATTCGGCCAACACTTAATATTTTAACAAAGCCTATTCGGCTATAAAACCAAATCCAGAAGAATCAATGCGACCAAAATCTTACCTTGCTGCCGATTTGATCACTATTCAAATCCCGAAACTCAGAGATAATCCCTCTTGCAATCGGCTAGCACTAAATCACTTCACGGATTAGTTTTGGCTTCTAAGTAAATAAGAATTAAATCTAAGTCACTAAATAGGCCTTGGCCGAATGTGTATATGCCCTTACCTTGCGATTCCAATCTCAAATTGATCCTTGCTTCTTTAATGATGTCGAGATTCCTATGGCCACATGTTAGATCTAATCTAACATTAAAACATAATAAAATGGCCTTGGCCTAAGATCTTATTTGCTTACCTTCGATCTAACAAAATCCCGAATAATCTTCTATTGCGATCGACAACTACCAAATCTGAAAAGACCCTTCAAAGTTTTCGCCATAGAGTATTATTGGGATTAGATACCTATGTTTTGGCTTAAAAGAAAAGAAATAATAATATGACAAAAATTGAATCCTTACCCTTAATGTTGTAGGCGACGACACACCCTTACCAAAACTCGAGAGAGATATTTGGCTAGGACTACTTTGAGTATTCGGCTATGGCCTAGAAGGAACTTGCTTTCGACTTTTGGAAGATTGAGAGAAAAAGAAGAGAAGAAAGGTGAAGAAATCGGCTAGACTTTGCTTGAGTTTTCAGCTTTGGCAAAATAAAAGAGAAGAGGAGGTTCACTAGAGAATTCGGCGGTGAAAAAGAGAAAGAAAGAATGAAAAATAGCCACCCTTTTCCCTTTTTGCCGAAATTACTCTACCTAGAGACCCCTATTCGGCCAACTCTTCCTATTACGATAACTTTATTTCTCAATTATCACCTTATTCAAATTAATAAAATTAATCCATCATTTATCTTCCACCTTAGCCGAAATTATTTGAAAGAATAACACCTCATCTTAAACTCCTCCCATAGACTCCCCATGCCGTCCATTACTTCCCTTGTTGCCGCAAAAATAAAAATTCCCTTATTGCTTTCCTTGTGGCTCGAACTTAAGACCTCCTTGCACTTTGCATATGGCGTCACTTTCTCGGGCTTTAAGTGGCGCCTCCAAGCCACTTAGACAAGCCCATTTCGTGTCATATTTCCTTACAAATTTCCTTAAGGCCTTATCAAGCTTAGCTCCCCTTTTAAACTTAAAAATCCAATAATTTCTAAGGCATTTAACTATACACTAAGGTTCACAAAAATTCATAGAACACATTCAGAATATTCATAAGCATGCTACTTCATCTAATTTAGTATTAATGCATAAGCCATAATCCAGGATATTACAGTTTCTACCCCCTTAAAATAATTTCGACCTCGAAATTACCAAGCTAAAATAAGTGAGGGTATTGCTGTCGCATTGCTTCTTCTGGCTCCCACGAAGCTTTTTCCGATCCGTGATTACGCCATAACACTTTGACCAAAGGAACTGACTTCCTTTGAAACACTTTCACATCTCGTTCCAAGATCTGAATCGGCTCTTCCTCATAGGACAAATCTGGCCTTAATTCCACCTCTTCAACCGGAACTACATGAGATGGATCAGACGATAACGACGTAGCATGGACACATGGAATACGCCGTGTATCTCGCTTCAATTTCAAGGCAACTCTAAGCGGTATGCCCTTTGGTCCAACTCGCTTCAATACCGATATGGTCCTATAAACCTTGGACTTAACTTCCCTTTGCGACCAAATCTCATCACCTTCTTCCAAGGCGATACCTTAAGAAACACTTGATCTCCCACATCAAATTCTATTTCTTTCCTCTTAAGATCTGTGTACGACTTCGCGCGCTGTCGGATGCTTCCTTCCTTCAACCGTCTTGCGAATTATCTCAACTTTCTCTTGAGATTCGCCACAATCTCTGGACCCAAAACTCGTCGTTCCCTAATTAGTCCAACACGTAGGAGTGCGACACTTTAGATCCATACTGGCGCTTCATACGGTGCCATCCGAATACTGGCTTGATAGCTGTTGTTGTATGCAAATTCCGCTAACGGTAAATATTCTTCCCAACTTCCTCTGAAGTCTATCACACAGCCTCTTAGCATATCTTCCAACACTTGGATTACTCGTTGCATCGCCCGTCCGATTGTGGATGAAAAGCCGTAGTGAAATCCAATTTAGTGCCCAAAGCTTTGATGTAGAGCCTTCCAAAACCGAGGCGTAAACCTTGGATCCCTATCGAAATAATTGATAGTGGCACTCCATGCAACCTCACAATTTTCGCCACATATAACTTTGCTAACTTCTGCAAAGAATAATCAACTCTTATCGGAATGAAGTGCGCGGACTTGGTCAACCGGTCCACTATCACCTATACCGAGTCCTTCTTAGTAGGCGTAAGGGGAAACCCACTAACGAAGTCCATGGTAATTCTCTCCCACTTCCTTTGTGGAATCATTATCGGTTGAAGCAAGCAATCGACGAAACTTGGTGTTCGGCCTTAACTTGCGACACGTTAAGCACTTGCCGACAAATTACAGTAACTTCCTTCTTGGACCAGGCCACCAAAAGCTGTTTCCCTTAGATCCTGTACAATTTAGTACCTCCGGGATGCATAGCATAGGGGCTACCATGCGAATCTGAAGAATCCTCCGCCTTAACTCCTTGTTCCTCGGCATATAGACCTTACCCTTAAAACACAACACTCATTCGTTATTAATACCATAATCTTCCAACTCTCCACTCTGCACTTGCGCAACTTAGCACTTACGTCCTCATCCACTAAGCGACTTTCCTTTACCTCATTCAGCCATGATGGCTTAACTTGCAACTCGCCGCGAGACTTTCCATCGTCATACAAGCTCGGATGTGCAAACATTGCCCTCGAGATCCGACACCACTTTCCGACTTAAGGCATACGCCACTACATTCTCCTTGCCCGGATGATACTCTATGGAACAATCATAATCCTTGGTAATTCCACCCACCTTCACATTTGTTTCAAGTTTAGCTCCTTCCGAGTCAACGAGATACTTAAGACTCTTGTGGTCGTGTAGATCACCGACTTTTCTCTATAAAGGTAGTGCCTCCACACCTTAAGAGCAAAGACCACTCGCCGCCGATTCCAAGTCATGCGTCGGGTAGTTAACCTCATGTGGCCTCGGTTGTCGAGATGCATAAGCTACAACCTTCCGTCCTGCATTAGAACACATCCTAATCCTGTGTGAGAAGCATCACGAGTACACCACAAAGTCCTTCCCGCCTCCATTTGAATCAAAGCAGGAGCTTGGTCAAAACTCTCTTAAGCTTCTCAAAGCTCTCCTGTTGCCTATCTGTCCAAGCGAAAGGTACCTCCTTTCTCAACAACTTTGTCAACGGTGCGACTATTCAAGAAAATCCTTCCACAAACCTTACAGTAGTAGCTGCCAATCCCAAGAAACTTGAATCTCGACCCACGGACTTAGGTGGTTTCCAATCTAATCTTGCCTCAATCTTCTTAGGGTCCACCCTTATTCCTTCTGCCGCAGACACCACATGCCCTAAGAATGCAACCTCCTTAAGCCAAAACTCGCACTTATCGAATTTGACATATAGCTTCTTCTCCCTTAACACTTGCAACACTTTCGGAGATGCTCGTCATGTTCTTCCTCGGACTTGGAGTATACTAGGATATCGTCGATGAACACAACGACGAACCGATCCAAGTAGGGTTGAAAAACCCGGTTCATCATATCCATGAGCGTGGTGGGCGTTCGTCAAACCAAATGGCATCACTACGAACTCATAATGCCCGTATCTTGTCCAGAAAAGCCGTCTTATGGATATCCGCTTCCTTCACCTTAAGGCGATGATATCCGGACCTTAGGTCTATCTTTGAGAATACCGCCGCCCCTAAGGTGATCGAACAAGTCGTCTATCCTTGGCAAAGGGTACTTGTTCTTAATGGTCGACTTATTCAATCGACGATAATCTATGCACATACGCATAGTCCCATCTTTCTTCTTCACAAACAAAGGTGCTCCCCATGGAGACACTAATTGGGTCGAATGAACCTACGACCAAGCAACTCTTGGATTTGAGCCTTGAGCTCAACCAACTCCTTCGGTACCATTCTATACGGAGCGATAGATCTTGGCGCCGTTCAGGTGACAAGTCAATTCCAAACTCCACCTCCCGTCAGGGGTATTCTGAGTAACTCCTCAGGAAAGACATCCACAAACTCCTTTCTTGTCCTAACTCCACTAACTCCCCCTTCTTTCGCATCCAACGCCTAACAAAAGTCGAAATGCCTTGCACCCTTCCCGAACCATTTTATCGCCCTTTAAAGCGGAGACTACGTTAGACAAGTAGTTTCTTCTTTCTCCTATCATAATTATCGCCTCATCCTCCCCGTCTTTAACTCCATTCGTTTAGTTTGCACAATCCAATATAGCTCGGTGTTCTACTAGCCAGTCCATGCCAAGTATGAGATCGAATTCTCGAAGGAAGTTCCATTAAGTCGGCAGAAAATATCACTCCCCTGAATTTCTAAAGTGCGCTCGAAAGATCTTATTCACCACTACAGTTTGGCCTAATGGGCTTACTACGATCATCTCCCTATCGAGATAGTTCGAGTCTATGCCTAGTGTTTCAACTACACTACATGCAACATAGGAATGGGTCGAGCCCACATCAATCAAAGCAAAATAAGGCTTGTTCGCTATAAGGAACGCACTCGGTTATGACGTCCAGTAGCGTCTTCGTCCTCCTCCGACGAACCGCATACACTAGACCCATTTGTCTTGCCTCGGCATTGCCAACACCTCGGCCCGGGGTCCCACGTCCTCTTCGGCACCATTACCTCTGTTATTCGGACCACGACCCGCCGAGGTTGTTGTCCCCTCTTCTAGCTTTGATTAGAACCTTGACACGTTGGTCGGCCCCGTCTATTTTTATAGGGACGAGTCCTTAATCATGTGGTCCTTGGACCCACACTTGAAACATCCCCTGTCTTCTTCCAACACTCTCCTAGGTGCCTCTTCCCTGCGATCACAAGTACGATCACGCCTCCTGTCACAACTTGCGACCTCGCGGCCCATCAACTCTAGGCCTCTTCTGCGCATTCCCGGATGACCCGGGCGATCCGAATCCTCTCTTTTGCCTATTCCGATCGAGTTACGCGCTTACGAGTCCTTAACTCCTTCGGCCACTTTAGCCTTCTCCACTAATACGGCAAATTCCGCTCCTATCTGCGGAGCTATCAACAACCTTAGGTCATCCCTAAGTCCGTCCTCAAACCAGGACACACCGTTCATGCTCTGTAGCCACTATCCTCGAGCATACCGACTCGACTTTAAGAATTCGACCTCGTACTCGCCACGGATTTGTTCCTTGAACCAGCCCCCGTAAATGCTTTCCTCTGCGCATCAATATAATCGGTACCAACATACTTCTTCTGATACACCGCCTTAACATATTCCCAAGTAAGATCCTCAGCTCTGGCACCATCCCGGACTGTGAGCCACCATTGATATGCTTCGTCGCGAAGTAGTGCCACCATCCCTTTTAGTTTCTCCTCAGCAGTTAAATCGAGCTCGTCCATATTTCGCTTGGTTGCCTCCAACCAATACTCAGCCGTACTGGGTGCCACACCAGATACACCACAAAACACCTCAGCCCCATTGGCTCGAAGTCACTCGGGTACAGATTTCCGAGCTCCCATACCTCCACCTGCTCCAGCCACCATCTCAAGAACTCGCAGTATTGCCTGCGATACTGCATCCTCCCCCATCTGATCTTGCTGCTCAACACCAACAGCTGGTGGTGGGGGTGGTGGTACCTCATTTTCGGACCCTTGTCCAGACCTAACGGGTTTCGATACGGTCATTCTGCCTCTACCACGTCCTCGCACATTACGACCACGTCCCCTAGAACTCATGTCTACGATCGCGCTTTAATCTGTTTTAAGGAATTTTATGCATTAGTCTTTGTTCCACTGATTATCCGCGAAGAAATTTTATGAAAAGAAGTTTAGAAGTAGTTCTTTCGATCGATCAAAGTTTCAAGTCTTCCATCCTAATTTAAAGGAGCACATTCATTCAACACATTCATCATTCAAACATTTTCGTCCTATTCCTATCCTAGGGGTATTTTTCGTCATTTCACCTCTGGGGTATTTTGGTAATAAATCGGGTTAATTTAAAAATTTGTAAATCGGGGTAATTTCATAAATTTTCCAATTCGGGGTTCCTTGGTGATTTTATGAAATAAGGGTATTTTGGTAATTTTTTTTCCAAACTAGGGTGGTTGGTCCTTTCGGGTTTTAATTATAGGGTTTAGCCCATCAACGAGTCCTCATAACTAGGGTGAATAGTCACCACGCACAGGTAGGATTCGGTGAAGAGGAGGTGAGTCGCTAGGACTGCTTAAATACCAAGCTCTCCCTGAATCCACTCCTAGGCATGCGTCTGCCTATTGCCACACCCTAACTCGACTAAGGTGAACAGTCACTACGCACCAGGTAGGATTCCAGCGAAGAGGAGGTGAGTCACTAGGACTGCTTAAATACCAAGCTCTTCCGGATCCAATCCTAGACATGCGTACGACGGTTACCACACCCTAGTCTTGTGGCTCGTTAACGGGTTTGTTTAGTGAAATTAAGTCTTATGAAAGTTTAAGAAGTGGTTTAAACTAAGCCTATAGTCCATCAGAGTCTATTTAAACTAGTCTACGTCCCATAAAGCCCATAAAGCCCACATGTATATCACACAATGGTTTAGGGTACTTACCTGGCGGACTTGGGTCGGAGACGCAGGTGCCATGCTGAGCTAACAGACCTGTTATCCTTTAAAAAGCCCATTTTTAGAAAACGTTTTGGAGCCCAAAAACCCCAGAGCCGAGTTTTGAACCGGGCTCTGATACCAAATTGAAACACCCCAAACCCGGCCCACGAGCCTGCATCGATCTCGGTATGTTCCTCGAGTAAAGCGTTTTAATTTCATGTTTATTACTTCAGAAAATTTGGGGTGGTTTGATAAAAATACCGAGTTGTTTTGGGGTTAATCTTTAATTCGAATATCGTTTGTGTTTAGGTGTCTAAACACTTAAAATTTTTTTTTTTTTAGAAAAGTTGCTTAAACTTTAAATTGATAAAATTCGTATCATACTAAATAATTAAAATGCATGCATAAACAGTTTTCCACTAGTGGCCTTATTACATCAAAGGAAACCCGAAATAAATCCAAAATACTTGAAAATAGAAAGTCCAAAATAAAATAATTTATGTCTTTGAGCATGGCCACCATCGAGCTCCTCGCCGACCCGGTCCATCACCGAGTGTCACTGAAAAATATCCCAGCAAGGGTGAGTCAAGCAGGACTCAGTGTGTACTACCAACACTAAATCCCAATAGTTTAGGCATATCAGTTCATACATATGCATATAATTAAATAATAAAATGATGCAAACCCGAACCCAAACCTAGTTACCATCCGCTACACATCACCCGTACCAACCTGCACACCGTGGGGACTACTAAGTCAACCCTCCATCCGCTACACATCATCGAAGGTAGTTGCTGCATTCGACGTGCTCATCGCACTTATAATATTCGTGGCATAGCCACAAGATAATTATTTTGTGTCATGAGACACCACATTCAGATAACGTGACCGAAGTCACCACATTCAGATATTGTGACCGAAGCCACCACATTCATACATTGGGGTATATAACCACCAATCACTTCCCCTTTCCATATCACCCATATGCCCATGCCATACAAAACATGCAATATCATGCCATATTCTTTATTCACATTCTTATAGTTTCACATGTGTGCCATAACAGATCATATTATACTCATAGTAGGAGTGGGTAAACGTACCTGAGTACTTTGTACCATTGCATGGTACCTTTGGCCACATTCATATTATTATAAACACACATAACTAATTTAAGCCGTAATCTAATAAGGTTTAGTGTGGGGTACACACCTGATATACTTATCGCTTCCACTGAGATCCCGAAGAATCCCGATTTAATGTTCTAGATCTTAGTCCCCTACATTCGGCAAACACTTAATATTTTAACAAAGCCTATTCGGCTATAAAACCAAATCAGAAGAATCAATGCGACCAAAATCTTACCTTCTTGCCGATTTGATCACTAATCAAATCCGAAACTCCGAGATAATCCCTCTTGCAATCGGCTAGCACTAAATCACTTCACGGATTAGTTTTCGGCTTCTAAGTAAATAAGAATTAAATCTAAGTCACTAAATAAGCCTTGGTCGAATGTGTATATGCCCTTACCTTTCGATTCCAATCCTGAAATTGATCCTTGCTTCTTTAATGATGTCGAGATTCCTATGGCCACATGTTAGATCTAATCTAACATTAAAACATAATAAAATGGCCTTCGGCCTAAGATCTTATTTGCTTACCTTCGATCTAACAAAATCCTGAATAATCTTCTATTACAGTCGACAACTACCAAATCCCGAAAAGACCCTTCAAAGTTTCGGCCATAGAGTATTATTGGGATTAGATACCTATGTTTCGGCTAAAAGAAAAGAAATAATAATATGACAACAATTGAATCCTTACCCTTAATGTTGTAGGCGACGGTACCCCTTACCCAAAACTCACAGAGATATTCGGCTAGGACTACTTTGAGTATTCGGCTATGGCCTAGAAGGAACTTGCTTTCGGCTTTTGGAAGATTGAGAGAAAAAGAAGAGAAGAAAGGTGAAGAAATCGGCTAGACTTTGCTTGAGTTTTCAGCTTTGGCAAAATAAAAGAGAAGAGGAGGTTCACTAGAGAATTCGGCAGAGGAAAAAGAGAAAAGAAAGAATGAAAAATAGCCACCCTTTTCCCCTTTTTACCGAAATTACTCTACCTAGAGACCCCTATTCGGCCAACTCTTCCCTATTCTGATAACTTTATTTCTCAATTATCACCTTATTCAAATTAATAAAATTAATCCATCATTTATCTTCCACCTTAGCCGAAATTATTTGAAAGAATAACACCTCATCTTAAACTCCTCCCATAGACTCCCCATGCCGTCCATTACTTCCCTTGTTGCCGCAAAAATAAAAATTCCCTTATTGCTTTCCTTGTGGCTCGAACTCAAGACCTCCTTGCACTTTGCATATGGCGTCACTTTTTCCGGGCTTTAAGTGGCGCTCCAAGCCACTTAGACAAGCCCATTTACGTGTCATATTTCCCTTACAAATTTCCTTAAGGCCTTATCAAGCTTAGCTCCCTTTTAAACTTAAAAATCCAATAATTTCTAAGGCATTTAACTATACACTAAGGTTCACAAAAATTCATAGAACACATTCAGAATATTCATAAGCATGCTACTTCATCTAATTTAGTATTAATGCATAAGCCATAATCCAGGATATTACATCACACCTGCACATTGTTAATAGGGCTTAGCAACGTCTCACACACTTAGTGTTATTACTTAATATTTCTCGTAACGTATCGCTCACTTAGAGCCGTTACTTCACGCTTATCGTAACGTATCGCTCACATAGAGCCGTTACTTCGTGCTTATCGTAACGTATCGCTCACATAGAGCCGTTACTTCATGCTTATTGTAATGTATCACTCACATAGGGCCATTACTTAAAAGTTTGCGCGTGTAGTGATCGTTGAACCATCTCGCACAACTTATGCTTCTCATAACTTGTTATTCATTCGATATGCATACTTTATATATAAAATTTACATTCACTCAACACACAAGAACATACACACATATATATATATCAAAGTATTCAATATCCCAATTCCTACATTGCATTCGACCTATACCACATCAAGCCATCATCAACTCCATTTGGTGTGCCCAAATTTCATTATAATGCCACTATCAAAATTTCCTATTTCATGCACCTAAGTACAACATCCAAGTACCATCACTATCGACTATCTTTTATCAACTTCGTATATATATATATTTTCGGCAATACATTGTAACAGACTATCACCATTCCACTTAAACTTGTAATAAAGTATAAATTCAGCTTAATTTCATTGCTTAAAAATTACCTCGTTAATTGACCAAATAAGCTTCCCGGCTACTCGTCTAGTTTAGCTTTTCCCCGATCCGTTTCCAAATATTTCCTTCCTTGATCTTAAAACCAAATTTAAAAGAGCCTATTCAAATAAATTTCATTCATCGCCATTTGAAACATTTAATAATACCATTCTTCCAATCTATCATTCATAATTTGAAACTTTTACAATTTAATACTAGTTCTTTTCATGCATTCGAACATATATAAATAAATATAAAA
The DNA here is from genome assembly GCA_025698515.1 of Gossypium sturtianum. Taxonomy (NCBI): domain Eukaryota; kingdom Viridiplantae; phylum Streptophyta; class Magnoliopsida; order Malvales; family Malvaceae; genus Gossypium; species Gossypium sturtianum. Next base: position 85,746,862 of record CM046944.1, read on the forward strand.
ATTTTATACACCCTTAATCTAAAGCCGAATACTCCTCAAGCTAATTAAATCTCTTTATAACATTAAAAATAATTCATAACATGTAATTTACCAATTTGCAATTTACTCCTCTAATTTTACTTTCTTGCAATTTAATCCCCACACATAAAACACAAGAATTTCATGAAATTCGAACAAGCCCCTTAAGAGACGAATTTTCTTCATTTATAGATAAGTACATATAAACCATTTATTTAGCATTTTTACCCTAAACTATTTATTTACATAAATTAGACCTTCTTACATCCATTTAATCTAAATCCCTAATCATACACATTGAATTCTAATCTATGCTTAGCATTTTTTTTCCATCAAACCTCATACATATCAAAGAAATCATCCATGGCCGAACCTAGCACAAGCTTCAAACCTCAAAATTTCCACATGGACTTTATCGTATTCAAGGTAACTAGCACAACCATGCAAGAATTTTTAAAAATTAAACTTGATTACTCACCTTAGGAAGACATGCAAAGGGCCGAAACTATGGAGCATAGTTTTCTTCTCCTCTATTCTTTGTTTTCGTGGAGAAGATGATGATAGTGGAAAGAAAAATGTTTTTCTATTATTTCTTTATTAAGCATTTCTTTAATGAATATCATCCCACTATCTAATAATAATAATATATAAAATATAACATACACCCAAATTCATGATAATTGCCGTCCACTAGTAAGTAATTATGGCTAAATTGCAATTTAAAACTCATGTAAAAAGAGAACTAATCAATTTGGCCCTAATTTCCACCATAGCTATTTTCATGCTTATTCAATTTTAATCCTTTTTCTTAAATTAACCACTCAAACATACAAATAGTTCTACAATATTTAAACACTTGTTCACACGCATAACTCAGATATCAAGTGAATTATTAAAATATTTTCAAATTTGGAAATCGTGGTTTCAAAACCACTATTCCGATTAGGGTCACATTCGGGCTGTTACAACTCTCCCCCCTTAAGAATTTTCGTCCTAAAAAATCTTACCGGTAAATAGGTTCGGAAAGCGCTCTTTCATCGTATTCTCTGATTCCCAAGTTGCTTCTTCAACTCCGTGCCTTTGCCACAGTACTTTAACTAAGGAAATCTTCTTATTTCACAACTCTTTCACTTCACGAGCTAAGATGCGAATCGATTCTTCCTCATAAGTCATATCGGGCTGAATTTCCACCTTTGATGGACTAATCACATGAGAAGGATCGGATCTGTAACGTCGTAACATCGACACGTGGAAAACATTATGAATCTTGTCTAACTCAGATGGTAACCTCAATCTGTACGCCACCGGCCCGATACGTTCAATAACCTCATACGGCCCAATAAATCTCGGACTCAACTTTCCTTTACGACCAAATCTAAACATCTTCTTCCATGGTGAAACTTTCAAAAACACTCTATCTCCAATTTGGAACTCAATATCCTTACGTTTCAAATCTGCGTAAGACTTTTGACGATCTGATGTCGCTTTCAAACTATCACGAATTACCGCCACCTTCTGCTCAGTTTCTTTAATCAAATCAAACCCGAGTATCTTGTTTTCACTGAGTTCGGTCCAATACAAAGGCGTACGACATTTACGACCGTACAAAGCTTCGTAGGGGGCCATTTTGATACTAGATTGAAAGCTATTATTATACGCAAATTCAATTAAAGGCAAGTATCGTTCCCACGTACCCTCAAACTCAAGAACACAACATCTCAACATATCCTCGAGTATTTAGATAACCCGCTCGGACTGACCATCTGACTGAGGGTGAAAAGCCGTACTGAAGTGTAACTTAGTACCTAAAGCATCTTGTAGTTTCTTCCAAAATCGCGATGTGAATCTTGGATCTCTATCCGACACAATAGAAACAGGTACTCCGTTCAACCGTACAATCTGCGATAAGTACAACTCGGCTAATTTATCGAGTGAGAAATCTGTACGTACTGGAATGAAATGGGCCAATTTTGTCAGTCTATCAACTATAACCCATATTGAATCTTTCTTGCTCGATGTCAATGGCAAAACTGATACAAAATCCATCGTAACACGATCCCACTTCCATTCTGGTATCATAATCGGCTGAAGTAGTCCTGATGGAACTTGATATTCGGCTTTCACTTGTTGGCATACTAAACATTTCGACACATATTTTGAAATGTCACGCTTCATACCATGCCACCAATACTGGCGTTTTAGATCGTTATACATTTTTGTGCTACCCAGATGAATCGACAACCTACTACTATGAGCTTCATCACAAATCATTCGAATCAATTCTGGATTTTTAGGCACACATATTCGATTCCTAAATCGTAAACATCCTTCAGCATCTATCTGAAAATCTGAATCCACACCCAAACCACAAAGACTCCTTTTTACTTTTAAAACATCATCGATTTCTTGAGCTTCACGAATTTGTTGCACAAACAATTGTCTCGTCTTTAATTTTGCAATGATCACACCGTCATCGGTCATAGCCATATTCACATTCATAGCACGAAGGACAAATAATGATTTTCGACTAAGTGCACCGGCAACTACATTAGCCTTTCCCGGGTGATAATCAATCACGAGCTCATAATCTTTCAACAACTCTAACCATCGTCGCTGTCTCAAATTCAAATCCCTCTGAGTCATTAGATACTTTAGACTCTTATGATCCAAATAGATGTGACATTTCTCACCGAATAAATAGTGACGCCAAATCTTCAAAGCAAAGACTATAGCGGCCAACTCAAGATCGTGCGTCGGATAATTTCTTTCGTGCGGTTTCAACTGTCTCGAAGCGTAAGCTATGACTTTACCTTCCTGCATTAATACACAACCCAGCCTATTTAAAGATGCATCGCTGAAAACAACAAACTCCTTACCCGATTCTGGCTGAACGAGTACCGGAGCCTCCGTTAACAAGGTCTTTAGTTGATCAAAACTCTTCTGACACTTTTCCGACCACTCAAATTTTACATCTTTACAAGTAGCTTTGTCGCCGGAGATGCTATCATAGAAAACCCTTTCACGAAGCGTCTATAATATCCGGCTAGCCCCAAAAAGCTACGAACCTCAGAAACATTCCGCGGAGGTTTCCAATCAAGTATTGTCGAAACTTTGCCCGGGTCAACCCGAATACCCGACGCTGAAACAACATGCCCGAGAAAGCTAACTTCACTCAACCAGAACTCACACTTGCTAAATTTCGCGTACAAATATTTATCACGCAAAATCTGCAACACCAATCTCAAATGCTCAGCATGTTTGATTTCATCTCGCGAATAGATCAGTATATCATCTATAAAAACAACCACAAACCGATCTAGATACTGCTTGAATACCCAATTCATCAAGTCCATAAAAACTGCCGGGGCGTTAGTGAGCCCAAACGGCATCACTAAGAATTCATAGTGACCATATCTTGTCCGAAAAATAGTCTTTGGTATATCCGATTCCCGAACTCGCAGCTGATAATATCCTGACCTCAAATCAATTTTTGAGAACACTGAAGCTCCCTTAAGTTGATCAAATAAATCATTGATACGTGGCAACGAGTATTTATTCTTTACGGTAACTTTATTGAGCTGTCGATAGTCAATACACATTCTCCAAGTTCCGTCCTTCTTTTTCACAAATAGAACGGGCGCACCCCAGGGAGAACAACTCGGTCGAGCGAAACCTTTATCCGACAATTCTTGCAACTGAGCCTTCAATTCTTTTAATTCAGTTGGCGCCATTCTGTACGGAGCTATCGAAATCGGGGTGGTCCCTGGTACTAGCTCAATCGCAAACTCCACCTCACGGGTGGGCGGTAATCCCGGTAATTCTTCTGGAAACATATCTGGATACTCACTGACAATCGGCACAGATTCAATACTCTTTTCTGATGCTTTACTATCAATCACATACGCAAGATAAGCTGCACAACCCTTTCTCAAATACTGCCGAGCCAACATTGATGTTATCACAGTCGGTAACCCACTTAAATCCGCAGATTCAATCCGAAGTACCTCGTTATTCTGACACCTCAAATCAATGGTCTTTCGTCTGCAATTTACTACTGCATTGTGTACGGTTAACCAATCCATGCCGAGGATGATATCAAACTCATCAAATGGCAACAGCATCAAATCAGCCGGAAAACACGAGTCTCGAATCATTAAGGGGCAATTCTTGTACACTTTATCAACTAATACCCATCGACCCAGAGGGTTTGAAACCCGAATCACAAACTCAGCAGACTCAATAGGTAGAGTCTTACTGGATACTAATGTTTCGCACACATATGAATGGGTTGAACCGGGGTCAATCAAAGCAGTTACATTAGAATCAAAGAGAGTGAAAATACCGATAATGACATCCGGGGATGAGGCCGGGGATGAGGCCTCCTCTCTAGCACGAATGGCTTACGCCCTAGCCGGTACACGAGTATCTGATCGAACAACTGCATCGGTAGTCCCTCTCTGTGCAACACTCCTACCTCCTCCATAACAGGACAATCTGCCTCTAGTTGAAGTGCCGCTAGGTCTCGCACTCTGAGCAGTCCCCTTTCCAGTAGTCTCCGGGCAATCCCGAATGAAATGGTCCTGTGAGCCACACTTGTAACAAGTGCGAGAAATGGATTTGCCCCAACACTCTCCAAAATGTCTTCTGCCGCACTGCTGACACTCAGGTTTGCTCGATCGATCATTGCTAACACTAGCCACTGATGTAGCCCGAGAACTCATTGGTGGTCGCTCTCGTATAGAAATCCCGGTGTTGGGTTTGGATCGGCTACCATCATTCTTAATCTTCTTTGTTATTGTCTGTGAATGTTTACTCGCCGATCTCTTTCGAAAGTCTCTAGATTCAAGTTCAACCCTTCGTTTTTCTTTCCCCAGTTCTTCTGCCTTACAAGCTCTTTCAACCAGCACTACGAACTTGTTAATTTCAAGAATACCAACCAATAGCTTTATATCTTCATTCAAACCATCTTCGAACCTCTGACACATAACAGCTTCTGATGAAACACACTCGCGAGTGTGGCGACTGAGTCGCACAAACTTTCGCTCGTATTCAGATACGGTCATACAACCCTGTTTGAGCTCGGGAAATTCTTTACGCTTAGAGTCAATAAAGCGCTGACTTATATACTTCTTACGAAATTCTGTCTGGAAGAAATCCCAAGTAATCCTTTCTTTCGAGACAACTGACACAAGCGTGTCCCACCAGTAGTAAGCAGAATCCCGTAACAAAGATATAGCACACTTCAAACATTTATCGGGTGTGCAAGATAATTCATCGAAAACACGAACGGTGTTATCGAGCCAAAATTTAGCTCGCTCAGCATCATCATCATCCTCGGCTCTAAATTCCCGAGCTCCGTGCTTCCTAATGCGATCAACCGGAGGTTTAGTTAATCTTTCAAGATTGGCAACCGGAGGAATCACCAGGTATTACTCTGGGGCACATTCGGATTTTGGGGTGGTTGAGCACCGGATTGGTTCGTATGTAATGCATTTGAACCAATCGTTCATCAAACTATAGAAGGCATTTCTAGCCCCATCATCAGGATTACTCGTAGCTGGTCGAGATCCCTCTGGCACAGTTCCCTGTATGGGAGCGGGTGCCACACTCTCGACGTCATCAGCTATAGCTCGCTCGGGATCGAAATCCATTACAATAAGAAATAAACACATTTCACTGTCAGAAGTCATCACACTATCACATTATAAAATTTATGGCATGTATAGCTAGACTCACACGCGCTACGTTAGTCCGAGGATCGACTAAACCGTAGCTTTGATACCAATCAAATGTAACACCCCTAACCCGTATCCGTTGCCGAAAAAGGGTTACGAGGCGTTACTCAACAAACCACAAGTCAACTCATTCAAATTAATATTAATGCGTTAATAAACATTACCACATCTAATAACATTTACCACATTTGATACGAATTTCATTCAAGAAATTAAAGCACTATTCATTTGGGCCTTTTCTCACATTATAGCCGAGTATATATATATTTATATATACCATTTCCCTTGTTCAAATCATCGTCATTGTACCAAACATTTTAGACTAATATACAAAACTGAAACTTTACTGAATAAATTCACACCTAGATCGAAACAATACTAGTAATCAAAAACCTTTAACTACACCTTCACACTCATATGCCATAGTTTAACCATTAACCGAACTCACCCAATAAATATAGGTAATAAGTGTAACATCATTCAACCATCAAGACTTTACTATATGTTTCACTTAATATATATATATATCCACAAGCATTTGAATATCACACACACATAATATATATATAATGCCAAGGAGCAACTTCCAAATTAGCTTATAACAAAAACCAAACATACATGATTACTAGAGCTAATATCGAACACATTTAAATCAACATCAAACATAGAAACATAGCCATTTTCACATGGCATTTTATAAACACCTTGATCATAATAGACTTACAAGTGTGATATAGCCTATACATGCCATAATAGTCATAATTTACTACTTCGAAAGGGTACCAATAATAGGTGATAGTGTGGTGAGCTTCCGAAGTGATCCCCGAGCAAAAATTGAGCATCCATAAGTATCCTACGCGTTTAGAACATAACCAAAACAAAGTAAGATTTCATAGCTTAGTAAGAATTAAGCAATTAGTTTCTATTCCCATAAACTTATTCAAATAAAATAAATAATTAAATAAATAAATAACCCTATTTATTTATAAGCATTAGACCAAATAACCAAACCTTCCAAAGGTTGAATACATAACCGCATTCTAAATAATTTATATACATAATATATATTCAACAAGTATTCAACTTACACATCAACTTCTATCACTCTTAAATTTACTTAAATTTATAGAGATGATGCTTACCTCTAGTTTACTTACCAACCCCAAACTTAATCATTCATGCATATACATAGGATAATATACTCAATCATTCTTGTATACTTATTTGCATTTATGAAAGAAGTCTTTAAAACGAACCTCACACCTGCACATTGTTAATAGGGTTTAGCAACGTCTCACACACTTAGTGTTATTACTTAATATTTCTCGTAACGTATCGCTCACTTATAGCCGTTACTTCATGCTTATCGTAACGTATCGCTCACATAGAGCCGTTACTTCATTCTTATCGTAACGTATCGCTCACATAGAGCCGTTACTTAAAAGTTTGCGCGTGTAGTGATCATTGAACCATCTCGCACAAGTTATGCACAACTTATGCTTCTCATAACTTGTTATTCATTCGATATGCATACTTTATATATAAAATTTACATTCACTCAACACACAAGAACATACACATATATATATATATATATATCAAAGTATTCAATATCCCAATTCCTACATTGCATTCGGCCTATACCATATCAAGCCATCATCAACTCCATTTGGTGTGCCCAAATTTCATTATAATGTCACTATCAAAATTTCCTATTTCATGCACCTAAGTACAACATCCAAGTACATCACTATCGACTATCTTTTATTAACTTCGTATATATATATTTTCGGCAATACATTATAACAGTCTATCACCATTCCACTTAAACTTGTAATAAAGTATAAATTCAGCTTAATTTCATTGCTTAAAACTTACCTCGTTAATTGACCAAATAAGCTTCCCAGCTACTCGTCTAGTTTAGCTTTTCCCCGATCCGTTTCCAAATCTTTCCTTCCTTGATCTTAAAACCAAATTTAAAAGAGCCTATTCAAATAAATTTCATTCATCGCCATTTGAAACATTTAATAATACCATTCTTCCAATCTATCATTCATAATTTGAAACTTTTACAATTTAATACTAGTTCTTTTCATGCATTCGAACATATATAAATAAATATAAAAATTTTATACACCCTTAATATAAAGCCGAATACTCCTCAAGCTAATTAAATCTCTTTATAACATTAAAAATAATTCATAGCATGTAATTTACCAATTTGCAATTTACTCCTCTAATTTTACTTTCTTGCAATTTAATCCCCACACATAAAACACAAGAATTTCATGAAATTCGGACAAGTCGCTTAAAAGCCGAATTTTCTTCATTTATAGATAAGTACATATAAACCATTTATTTAGCATTTTTACCCTCAACTATTTATTTACATAAATTAGACCTTCTCACATCCATTTAATCTAAATCCCTAATCATACATATTGAAGTCTAATCTATGCTTAGCATTTTTTTTTCATCAAACCTCATACATATCAAAGAAATCATCCATGGCCGAACCTAGCACAACCTTCAAACCTCAAAATTTCCACATGGACTTTATCGTATTCAAGGTAACTAGCACAACCATGCAAGAATTTTTAAAAATTAAACTTGATTACTCACCTTAGGAAGACGTGCAAAGGGCCGAAACTATGGAGCTTAGTTTTCTTCTCTTCTCCTCTTTGTTTTCCTGGAGAAGATGATGATAGTGGAAAGAAAAATGTTTTTCTATTATTTCTTTATTAAGCATTTCTTTAATGAATATCATCCCACTATCTACTAATAATAATATATAAAATATAACATACACCCAAATTCATGATAATTGCCGTCCACTAGTAAGTAATTATGGCTAAATTGCAATTTAAAACTCATGTAAAAAGAGAACTAATCAATTTGGCCCTAATTTCCACCATAGCTATTTTCATGCTTATTCAATTTTAATCCTTTTTCTTAAATTAACCACTCACAAATAGTTCTACAATATTTAAACACTTGTTCACATGCATAACTCAGATATCAAGTGAATTATTAAAATATTTTCAAATTTGGAAATCGTGGTTTGAAAACCACTATTCCGATTAGGGTTACATTCGGGCTGTTACAATTACCTACAAGGGTTAAGAAAAGGGGGAGTGAGTTACAAGAACTCAGTGTGAAACCCCTTACCATTGTCCACTGGGCCTGAAACCCATTTAACAATATTTTGGGCCTAAGCCCCTTTTTACATAACAATCTTAAAATGAAGAAAATGTATGAATGTAATGCAAAACCCAAACCATCCTAATAATCCATCCGCTACACACCACACGTACCAGCCCATCACACCTGTAGGGATCAAGTCAACCCACCCCGCCAAACACACCAATCGCAGGCATTATGCCATTTAAAACAAATTTTGATTGTGGCCGAGCCACCAGAATCACAATATCGTATTAACAAACATTTTTGTGGCATTGCCACTGGAATCACTTCTCTTCAACATTTTCCCATCCCATGCAAATCATGTAAATGTATCATACATAGCAAATCATGATATTTACAAATATAAACAACAATAATTAATTTAGAGATTCATTACAAAAATTAGGCCCAATATAGCACTTGCAAATCAGCCCATTAAGACCATATATAATATCGGCCCATTATGGCAATATATATCAAATCAGCCCGTTTAACCAATATATATGAAATCGGCCCGTTAAGGAAATATAACAAATCGGCCCATTAAGGCAATATAACAAATCGGCCCTTTAGGGGCAATTCCGTAATTCGGTAATTTTACCCACTAAGGGTAATTCGGTAATCTCACAACCCAGGGGTATTTCGGTGATTTACCCTCCAAGGGTATTTTGGTAATTCTGCAACCTAGACTTAACTACTAATGTGGGGCATAAAAATCGAAACTATCCATTTACGTCAGACTGACTAAATTGACTATAACTCGAGTTAGGAAACTCAAAATTTAGATCCGTAAATTTTCCTTGAAACTAGACTAATATATCATCTTACTACAATTTTTCCAGAATTTTTGGCTAAGCCGTTTAGTACAGTTTATTCATTAAACATTCCCTTGCTTCACTGACCAATGGTTCTGACCTCTCTTACCCAAAATTCAAATATCTCACTGTACGGTTTTCATATGTTGCTCCCACTTGTTTCTATTGAAAATAGGCTCACTAAGGAATCTATACATATAACTTATAACTCATAATTCACTTTGTACAATTTTAAACGATTTTTCCAAGACAGAACAGGGAACCACGAAGTCAATCAGAACCAGTCTCACTAAAATTAAGATATCATAGAATATAAAATTACTCTTCCTCCTATATTTCTTTCATATAAAAATAGACACAGTAAGATTTTTTTCGATATCTTTTTCACTTTCTAACTCCCTTTATCCTATTTTTCGTGATTTTTCAAAATCACGTCACTGCTGCTGACCAAACTGTTTCATTGCAAAAATATGGTTACCACTACGAATATACGCACGCCCGATGGGTCACGGATGCCGGTTTTCAGTTTTCCTTCGGTATTTCGACCGAATCACAGAACATTTCATGCAAACTTTCAGAGAGGTATGAGATTACACACCATTTCAAACAGGTATTCGGAAGGGTACGGGATTACACACCTTATTCGGAATCCGTAACACGATACTCTCCGCGGCACCTAAAGGTACAATCGGTTAACAATTAGTCCAAAGCCCAATTTTCAAATTCAACCAAGTATTGCGATTGATTAAAAATCTATATCACTTACCAACAATCCGAGTCTCTTATTACGAGGGATAGGTGATCGAGCGATTTGGTCCCTAAAAATAAACGATTAGTCAGCACCTCTATACCGTTTAGCAAACTAACCGATCAACGAAAAAGATCAAAAAGAACCATGAAGAATCCCTTACCTTGACAATAATAGATCCCCTTCTATCGATTTCCTTAAGGCTAGAAAGATGATGAGAGTGTAAGCTAACACTCTACCGATTTGGCCCACACCAAGAGAACCAAGAAGATGGAAGTAGCAAAGAATAGATTCGGCCTTACAACCACGAAAACCCGAGAAGACAAAGAAGCCGACAACCACAAGAACCAAGTTTCGGCTATGAGATAAAGTTGATGTTTGGTTATGGTGTATAAAAGAGAATGTTTGAAAAGAGAAAGAGTAGAAGTCAATAGGCAAATTGAAGTTTGAGTCAAGAGGAAATGCAATCAAAAGAACCAAAATATTTAGAAAGGAAAAGAAATGACCCCAAAGATGTGAAAATGCAAGGGAGAGCTAGAGAAATTCGGCTCCCCTCTTTCCATAACAAAACCATGTATCATCTTTTCCAAAAGATGAGCATTGACCAAATAAAAATCTTTCCAAAACACCTTCCACACTATAAGCCAACATGTTCCCTTCACATGCCTTTTTCTTTTGATTCTTTCCATCATCAACCCTTATCTTCCTCCATACCATATTTCTTTAGCCACCTTTCCAAAACCAAAAAGTCTTCCTTGCCTTAAATACCACCATGGCCGACACTATGGATGAATAGCATAAAAATAAATCCAAAATTTGCAAAAGATGGGATTTGAACCCCTTCCCTCCATGCCCTCCACTTGATGCCTTAACCTCCTTGCCATATGCTCTCTTATGCTAGCAAAATACACACTTATTACCTTAAGCCTTGATGCCACTTGCCTTTTCCCCTTAAGTGCTCAAATACAAAAATTTACCTATAGCCTAACTTGAACCCGTAACTTCCTTGAAACCTCGTAACTTTCCAAAATCACCTTCCTAATAAGTCCAACATGAAATAATACCGTTCTCTTGTTCTAAAAAATTTTAAACACTCCTACGCCCAAGGCCCATTGGGCCCAATCCTACTAGGCCCAATTTTGGGTCGTTACAATTTTACCCTCCATAAAAAAATTTTGTCCTCGAAATTTCCAACCAACTATTTAACGCATCGCTCAAATCACACCACTATGCTTTCGCTGCGCACTCTGATCTTAATAACACTAATGTACTTTTAACATAATCTTGAATCCTCTTTCACACAACCAAACACCTAACCACAGAAGCAAGCAGTTATCTACCACTTATACCTAAAATTTTCTACATTCAATCATCACGTCCAACCAAAACATACCTGACTTGATGGTGATGAAACAATCCCGAGCCTTATGCTCCTTAGACCCGCATCTCAAGCATGCTCTCGACCTCCTCCAAAGCATTCTCCGGATGGCGCCGCAATAATCGCAAGCGGAAAGTTTGGACGTGCCTTAACACGCTTCACAGAATGAGACTACGGCCCTAGAGAACCGCGATCTAATTTCTTCCTACAGTCCACGCGCCCAACTCGAAGTGCTTCACTGATTCCTTTAACCTCCTCCAATACTTCCTTAACTATCTGAGTTAGCTCATCAACCCCAGCTCGATCATGAGACTCCGTCTCAGCCACTGGCAATGCCAACACCTCCCTTTCGAAAACATGCCCCGGTGCTGAAGATCTAGCCCTAGCACCTCGTCCTCTACCACGTCCACGTCTACCGCGTCCACGTCTTCTAGCGTTCATGTTCACTAATGTCGACTTAATCTTATTACGAGTTTTATGAATCAGTAAACTATTTCAGTGTTTATTAAACAATGTTTTATGGAGTATAGAAAGTAAAGTTATTTTCGTAGAAATGCGTATCTAAGGTCTCAATTTCTATAGTTTGACTCCTAAAGCTAAGAGTTCTAGAGTATTTCTACAGTCATACCACAATAATCATAAATTGAAAACATAAACTTACTTGACTTGGTGCCGGATACCCGTGGTGCCATACTTCCTTTAGAACATACATGTATTTATAAATTAAAATTTTAAACGGCTTTGAAAACACTTTTGAACCCAAACCACAGTCGAGTTTTGCAACCGGGCTCTGATACCATAAAATGTAACACCTCAAACCCAACCCATACGTTATGACCGGATCTAACATGTCACATGAGAAAAACGTGTTAAATCCGTTTTGATTTGTACTAAAATAGATATTATTTTGTTATAATCAAGAAAACATGTTTAATTAGAAATATTTGATAAAATACTACTAATCCTCGAAAGTTAATTGAGAAATCGAAAATTTGAACTAATGATCTTATAAAACCGTGTCTTTTAAAAAATACCGTTTGAAAGTTCGAGTGAAAACTTCCGTGTTAAAATATTTATAAAAGTTTATTTTGAAATCTATTTGTTAATCGATTTTGGAAAACCTTTATTTAAGTTTTTAGAAAAAATCTCTTTTTAAACAACTCAAGGAAAATAATAAGTATAACAACCATAAAGCAAATAATAAAATACTCCAGAGGCCTTATTACAACATAAAAACCCAAAATAGTAAAGTGAACGGAAATAGAAATTTACTAAAGTCCGAAAATAACACACCAAAATTATGGCCTCCACCGAGTCATCCATGGCCCCAAGTCCTCGTCACTGAGCATTACCTACAAGGGTTAAGAAAAGGGGGAGTGAGTTACAAGAACTCAGTGTGAAACCCCTTACCGTTGTCCACTGGGCCTGAAACCCATTTAACAATATTTTGGGCCTAAGCCCCTTTTTACATAATAATCTTAAAATGAAGCAAATGTATGAATGTAATGCAAAACCCAAACCATCCTAATAATCCATCCGCTACACACCACCCGTACCAGCCCATCACCCCTGTGGGGATCAAGTCAACCCACCCCGTAAAACACACCAATCGCAGGCATTATGCCATTTATAACAAATTTTGATTGTGGCCGAGCCACCAGAATAACAATATCATATTAACAAACATTTTTGTGGTAGTGCCACCGGAATCACTTCTCTTCAACATTTTCCCATCCCATGCAAATCATGTAAATGCATCATACATAGCAAATCATGATATTTACAAATATAAACAACAATAATTAATTCAGAGATTCATTACAAAAATTCAACCCATTATAGCACTTGCAAATTAGCCCATTAAGACCATATATCAAATCGGCCCATTATGGCAATATATATCAAATCGGCCCGTTTAACCAATATATCGAATCGGCCCGTTAAGGCAATATAACAAATCAGCCCATTAAGGCAATATAACAAATCGGCCCATTAAGGCAATATAACAAATCGGCCCTTTAGGGGCATTTTCGTAATTAGGTAATTTTACCCACTAAGGGTAATTCGGTAATCTCCCAACCCACGGGTATTTTGGTAATTTACCCTCCAAGGGTATTTTGGTAATTCTGCAACCTAGACTTAACTACTAATGTGGGGCATAAAAATCGAAACTATCCATTTACGTCATACTGACTAAATTGACTATAACTCGAGTTAGGAAACTCGAAATTTAGATCCGTAAATTTTCCTTGAAACTAGACTCATATATCTTCTTACTAAAAATTTTCCAGAATTTTTAGCTTAGCAGTTTAGTACAGTTTATTCATTAAAGATTCCCTTGTTTCATTGACCAACGGTTCTAACCTCCCTAACCCAAAATTCAAATATCTCACTGTACGGTTTTCATATGTTTCTCCCACTTGTTTCTATTGAAAATAGGCTCACTAAGGAATATATACATATAACTTATAACTCATAATTCACTTTGTACAATTTTAAACGATTTTTCCAAGACAGAACAGGGAACCATGAAGTCAATCAGAACCAGTCTTACTAAAATTAAGATATCACAGAATATACAATTCCTCTTCCTCCTCTGTTTCTTTCATATAAAAATAGACACAGTAAGCTTTATTTCGATATCTTTTTCTATTTCTAACTCCTTTTATCCCATTTTTTATGGTTTTTCAAATTCACATCACTGCTGCTGACCAAACTGTTTCATTGCAAAAATATGGTTTCCACTACGAATATACGCACGCCCGAGGGGTCACGGATGCCGGTTTCCGGTTTTCCTTTGGTATTTCGACCGAATCACAGAACATTTCATGCAAACTTTCAGAGAGGTATGAGATTACACACCATTTCAAACAGGTATTCGAAAGGGTAAGGGATTACACACCTTATTCGGAATCCGTAACACGATACTCTCCGCGGCACCTAAAGGTACAATCGGTTAACAATTAGTCCAAAGCCCAATTATCAACTTCAACCAAGTATTGCGATTGATTAACAATCTATATCACTTACCAACAATTCGAGTCTCTTATTACGAGGGATAGGTGATCGAGCGATTTGGTCCCTAAAAATAAACGATTAGTCATCACCTCTATACCGTTTAGCAAACTAACCGATCAACGAAAAAGATCAAAAAGAACCATGACGAATCCCTTACCTTGACAATAATAGATCCCCTTCTATCGATTTCCTTAAGGCTAGAAAGATGATGAGAGTGTAAGCTAACACTCTACCGATTCGTCCCACACCAAGAGAACCAAGAAGATGGAAGTAGCAAAGAATAGATTCGGCCTTACAACCACCGAAAACCCGAGAAGACAAAGAAGCTTCGGCAACCACAAGAACCAAGTTTCAGCTATGAGATGAAGTTGATGTTTCAGTTATGGTGTATAAAAGAGAATGTTTGAAAAGAAAAGAGTAGAAGTCAATAGGCAAATTAAAGTTTTGATCAAGAGGAAATGCAATCAAAAGAACCAAAATATTTAGAAAGGAAAAAGAAATGACCCCCAAAGATGTGAAAATGCAAGGGAGAGCTAGAGAAATTTGGCTTCCCCTCTTTCCCTTAACCAAAACCATGTATCATCTTTTCCAAAAGATGAGCATTCACCAAATAAAAATCTTTCCAAAACACCTTCCACACTATAAGCCAACATGTTCCCTTCACATGCCTTTTTCTTTTGATTCTTTCCATCATCAACCCTTATCTTCCTCCATACCATATTTCTTTAGCCACCTTTCCAAAACCAAAAAGTCTTCCTTGCCTTAAATACCACCATGGCTGACATTATGGATGAATAGCATAAAAATAAATCCAAAATTTGCAAAAGATGGGATTTGAACCCCTTCCCTCCATGCCCTCCACTTGATGCCTTAACCTCCTTGCCATATGCTCTCTTATGCTAGCAAAATACACATTTATTACCTTAAGCCTTGATGCCACTTGCCTTTTCCCCTTAAGTGCTCAAATACAAAAAATTACCTATAGCCTAACTTGAACCCGTAACTTCCTAGAAACCTCGTAACTTTCCAAAATCACTTTCCTAATAAGTCCAACTTGAAATAATGTCGTTCTCTTGTTCTCAAAAATTTTAAACACTCCTACGCCCAAGGCCCATTGGGCCCAATCCTACTAGGCCCAATTTCGGGTCGTTACAATACCCCTGTAGGGTAGAATTACTGAAATACCTCTGTAGGGTAGGATTACCGTGTAAGGGTAAAATGACCGTTTTGCCCCTCGAGGGTAATTGACTCACTTGAGGTACGATTGGCTGATTGTGACAATTGGTCATTGTATTGTGTATGTATGATTGTTTATGGGCATAACATTTCGCATACATGACATACTGAATGGGGTTGGGATTTTGATACGGAAGAAGTTCTGATAGGGTCGCACGGGTCGCATGACGACTGTGGATCCAGTATTGATCTGTTAAGGTCGCATGAATCGCATGAAACGACTGTGGACTGACGGACGGCTTAAAGGCGCGTACTCTGATTATGGCTATGTGCCAACCTAAATATGGCTCTGTGCCATCTTGATTATGGCTTTGTGCCAATCGTATTTACCCGTGGCTATGTGCCTAACATATATATTGATGACTTTGTGTCGATCATACTTACCCATGGCTGTGTGCCAGTTATATTACCGTAGCTGATGGCTATGTGCCGATCTTATTATAGTTACCGATGGCTATGTGCCAATTATGAGACCGTTACTGAAGGCTTAAAGCCGCATATATACTAGCAGCTTTGCTGCGATTTCGGTTAGTGCTGCAACCGGTGCTAACACTGTAAGTGTAGGGATGGCGTGGGTGATTTATTCCCGCTGGGTAGTGCGAGGGTTGGACGGAGGCAAGTGCGAGGGTTGGATGGGTTTGCATGCATCATGCATCATTCATACCGAGATCATTCATTGTGATGGGCTAGGCCCAATTGATTCGTATGGGTGTGACCCAAATGATATTGTTTTGGGCTTTGGCCCACATATACTCTGGCCCGAACTATCTTTGTCATGTTACTATTAAAGGGCTCAAGCCTGCATCGATTCTGTTTACGTATTCTCGATTATTACTCTAGTAAGGGGATTACACACTGAGTTTTCGTAAACTCACCCCGTTTTTAACTATGCAGGTAATCCCCTTCTTTAGGAAGATCGGTGCTGTGAGGGACTTAGAGATGGCCACACGATTGCCTTTGGACTTCAGTTATGCTTTAGTTTCCGTTTTGGGTTTTAATTTTTGTAATAAGGCCTCTTTAAGGTTCTGGATTTTAACTTGGGGTTTTTATTTACTTTAAATTATATCCGTTAGAAGTAAATCATGGTTTTCCAAAATGTTAATTGTTTTTAAAACAACACTACGTTTTCGCAATATTTTCGGAATGGTTTCGCGACTTAAACTTTTTCGTAAATCGATTACTCTCAAAATTAGCTTCCGCAACTAAAAAGATATTTTGGGAATAAAGTTAATAATCTTTCAATGTACAAGGGTTTTTCAATGAGAACATGGTTTTCGAAAAACACTTCAATGTGACATGCCAGATTCGGGCCTAACTTCTAGGCCGGGTTTGGGGTGTTACATTTAGTGGTATCAGAACCTAGTTGCAAAACTCGGTTGTAGATTGGGTTTTTAAAATTAAATTTCAAAAAGAATTGTTTCAAAAAGGTTTGAAAAGAGTTGAAGTTTTTGAAATGTTGTATTGACTATTTTTCTAGAAGTGTGGTTCACCGAGTCTCCGGCGTCGAATCCGTAAGTTTTCTGTTAGATAATATTTAAAATTAGATTTTGTATTTATTCAGTGTATGTTCTGGAAATCAGATTGTTTTTTTTAGCTACAACAGTACTATGATGGATTTCGAAGGCAAGCAAGGTCGCGAGGAGTCGCCCGTCTCTCCGGAACATAAGATGGTTCAGGAGACGGTGGTCGAGGTAAGTCCGCCAACTTCAGGTAGCGATAACCCTGAGCTTGGTGCGAAGGCACTAACCCGGTTGGTAAAGAAAGTGCTGGAAGAAGTGTCTGAGGCAGGAGTTAAGGCGTATGGTGAAACACTTCGGGCTAGGTGCTCTGAGGAGTGCGGCGGGAAGAGGATCATAGTCCTCAGGCGGGGAGCCTCGTTATGTGAAGCGCGTTAAGGCAGCGTTCGAACTTTTCAGCTTGCGAGCATTGCAAAAGCGACATCGGGTGAATCTTGGAGGAAGTCGGAGCGTGTCTTAGATGCGGGTCTAAGGAGCATCGGGTTCGGGATTGCTGATCCCTTTTAAGTTAGGTGTGTTTTGTTTGGATGTGATGTTTGAATATAGAAATTGTATGCATGTGTGATAAATATACATTTATACGTAGTTAGATGTTTGGTTGTGTGTAAGAGGTTTCAAGATTAAGTTAAAAGTGTATTAGTGTTATTAAGACCAGAGTGCGCAGCAGTAGCGTAGGGGGTGTAGTTGTTACACAACCACCCTGTTAGTTGGAAATTTTGGGGACGAAATTTCTTTAAGAAGGGGTGAGTTGTAACGCCCCGAATTTGGGCCTAGAAGTATTGGGCCTTGAGTATGGGTCTGTAAGGAGGATGCAAATAGGCATTTAATTGTGCAAGGAAATGACACAATTAAATGTCTGCTCAAGTGGTTAAGGGTCCTGAGAGGAGTTGGAAAAGTCCTGGGTTCAAACCTGGGCTTTAGCAAAAATTTTGGTTTTAAGTGAATAAAACCCTGGATGCTTGGATGTAGGCCTTTTAAATGATTTTGATAAAAAAACGATACAAGGAAGCATGTGGCCTAGTGATTGTGGCGTCATTAAGGTTGTAAGGGAGCCTGGGTTCAAATCTTGGCTCTTGCAGAATTTCTTTAATTTTTGGCTCTTATAAGAATCTGGACACTGGCACATAGGTTTTATAAATATTTGCGCTTGTTTTAAGTCACAAAAGGAGCTTGTGTTATGGTGGCATGTAACGTTTGGAGCATAGGAGAGGGCAAGGGTTCGAATCCCATTGCAAGCAAAAAGGGATATTTATTTTGCAGTTGGGATGGTTTTGGAGGATTGATGGAGGGATCCCACATCGGGAAGCTAGCATGAGAGTAGGCGAGAAGCTGGCTTTAAATAGAGCGATCTATGAGGAGAGTAAGCATACCTTGGTTGGCGTTTGGGCATAGGAGTGTTCGGAGCGCAAATTAACTCTAGATTCCTATCAGGTGTGTATTTCGCACTACTCTAGCTGTAGAGCGGCAAATGCCGAAATGAAGGTCACACGGCGATGGTAGCCACACGAGCATGTGAACGCACGTATGGGAGCTTCGACGTGATAGTTGAGGCCCTCATGAGTGTTCTCATGGGTTTAGGCTGCCTTGGGCCAAGTGGGCCCAATGGGCCCATATGAATAAATTGTATGATTGTGTAGTAGATATTGGACTGGTCTATGTGAATCTCATATATGTGGCTAGATTTGGGCTAAATGGGCCACACGAGTGTGTGGGCCCATTTGGGCCGAGAATGGGCCCTAGGCCCATCCGCATCGTTATCTCTGTTTAGAATACCTTGGTTTACAAAATTACTGAAATACCCTTGGTTTACAAAATTACTGAAATACCCTTGGTTTCCAAAATTACAAAAATACCCTCGACTTGTAAAATATCGAAGTACCATCGGTTTGTAAAATTACCGAAATACCCTCGATTTGTGAAATTACCAAAGTATCCTAATTTGCAAAATTACTGAAATACCCTTAGTTTGGAAAATTATCGAAATACCCCCAATTTGCAAAATTACCTAAATACCCTCAGTTTGCGAAATTATAAAAGTACCCCTGATTTGCAAAATTAACGGAACACCCCTGATTTGTAAAATTACCAAAATACCCCCGATTAATGAAATTACCGAAATACCCTCAATTTATGAAATTACCGAAATACCCTTGATTTGTAAAATTACCGAAATACCCCTGATTTGTGAAATACCCCTGTAGGGTAGAATTACCAAAATACCCCTATAGGGTAGAATTACCGAAATTCCCCTTGTAGGGTAGAATTACTGAAATACCCCTGTAGGGTAGAATTACCGAAATACCCCTGTAGGGTAGAATTACTGAAATACCTCTGTAGGGTAGGATTACCGTGTAAAGGTAAAATGACCGTTTTACCCCTCGAGGGTAATTGACTCAATTGAGGTACGATTGGACTGATTTGACGGTAATTGACTGTTGTGATTGTGTATGTATGATTGTTTATGGGCATAAAATTTCGTATACATGACATACTGCATGGGGTTGGGATATTGATATTGAGGAAGTTCTGATAGGGTCGCACGGGTCGCATGACGATTGTGGATCCAGTATTGATCTGTTAAGGTCGCACGGATCGCATGAGACGACTGTGGATCGACGGACGGCTTAAAGCCGCGTACTCTGATATGGCTCTGTGCCAACCTAAATATGGCTCTGTGCCATCTTGATTATGGCTTTGTGCCAATCGTATTTACCCGTGGCTATGTGCCTAACATATATATTGATGACTTTGTGTCGATCATACTTACCCATGGCTGTGTGTCGGTTATATTACCGTAGCTAATGGCTATGTGCCGATCTTATTATAGTTACCGATGGCTATGTGCCAATTATGAGACCACATTCTTTGAAGGCTTAAAGCGCATATATACTAGCGCTTTTGCTGCGATTTCGATTAGTCTTTGCAAAGGTGCTAATGCTTGTAAGTGTAGGGATGGCGTGGGTGATTTATTCCCCACGGGTAGTGCTGAGGTTGGACGGAGGCAAGTGCGAGGGTTGGATGGGTTTGCATGCATCATGCATCATTCATCGAGATCAGCATTCTTGTGATGGGCTAGGCCCAATTGATTCTGTTATGGGTGTGACCCAAATGATATTGTTTTGGGCTTTGGCCCACATATACTCGAACCGAACTGCATCAGCATCTTGTTACTATTAAAGGGCTCGAGCCCAGCATCGATTCTGCATTTTCGTATATCGCTATTACTCTAGTAAGGGGATTACATACTGAGTTTTCGTAAACTCACCCCATTTTTAACTGTGCAGGTAATCCCCTT
The DNA here is from genome assembly GCA_025698515.1 of Gossypium sturtianum. Lineage (NCBI taxonomy): Eukaryota > Viridiplantae > Streptophyta > Magnoliopsida > Malvales > Malvaceae > Gossypium > Gossypium sturtianum. The sequence goes on from CM046944.1 coordinate 85,767,805, forward strand.
CTTTAGGAAGATCGGTGCTGCGAGGGACTCGGAGATGGCCACACGACTGCCTTTGGACTTCAGTTATGCTTTAGTTTCCGTTTTGGGTTTTAATTTTAGTAATAAGGTCTCTTTAAGGTTCTGGATTTTAACTTGGGGTTTTTATTTACTTTGAATTATAACCGTTAAAAGTAAATCACGGTTTTCCAAAATGTTAACTATTTTTAAAACAACACTACGTTTTCGCAACATTTTCAGAATGGTTTCGCGACTTAAACTTTTTCGTAAATCAATTACTCTCAAAATTAGCTTCCGCAACTAAAAAGATATTTTGGGAATAAAGTTAATAATCTTTCAATTGACAAGGGTTTTTCAACGAAAACATGGTTTTCAAAAAACACTTCAATGTGACACGCCAGATTCGGGCCTAACTTCTAGGCCGGGTATGGGGTGTTAGAATGGCATGTATCGGAACTTGGTTATTTTTGTGATATGTCATATTGGTTAGCCAATTTGTGGCTATTAATGTCATTCAATTCATTTTGTAAATGGCCATTGGAAATTGGCCAATACTTGATAGGTTTTATATATTCAATGATGATGAAGTTCATGAAGTGCATGCTTGTGTGATTAGATGTGTAATGAGTAAAGTATACATATGATGAAAGTATTGTAAACCTATGTGTGGATGTCTTGATTTTGGGTATTAGAAGTGCCTTATGGTCATGTTGTGTGTTAAAATGAAATGGTATAAGTATGGTTGCTTTTCAGGGTGACAATTGGCTTGGTGGTTAGCCTTATAATTGTCCACACGGGTAGACACACGGGCGTGTGTCTAGGCCATGTGTGACACATGGTCAGCCCCATGGGTGTGTTGATAAGCCGTGTGTCCCCCTGCATGCTAAGTTGGCAAGTCAGTATAACCGGTAGTAGCCGCACGGGCTGAGACACGGCCGTGTGTCTCAACTGTGTGGAAGACATGGCCATAGAGCATGGGCGTGTGCCCAGGTCGTGTGAAGTCTGCACCTAAAATTAAGAATTTAATTCGACACACGGTCTAAGGACACGGGTGTGTGCCTTGGCCGTGTGAGGGACACGGGCTATGGATACGGGCATGTGTCCGGCCGTGTGAAAACCCCTGTAGGTTCAAAATGAAAAATAAAATCCACACAAACTAGGGACATGGGCGTGTGTGACAACACGACCTGCCCACACGGGCGTGTCCCTCACCACACGGACGTGTGGCTCTACTTTAAGCAAAAATTTTCTAAGTGTTCAAAAGTTTCTGGTTCAGTCTCGAACCACTCCGTAAGTATGTTTAAGGTATCGTAGACCTATAAGAGGGATGTTATGATTTCGAATAAGAAGTTTTAAATCGAAATGAAATTTGTATGTCTCGATGTTGCATGTTTGAGCGAGTTAAGTATGGTAATGCCCCATACCCAGTTCCAGTGTCAGATACAGGTAAGGGGTGTTTCATTTAGTGGTATCAGAGCTACAATTTAGTCAATTCTCAGACTAACGTAGCGTATGCACGAGTCTAGCTATACATTCCATACATATGAATATTTATATAATGATAGTGTGACGACTCCTGACGATTTAAATTATGTTTTCATATTTTAAATGGATCCCAACAGAACTGTGGTGAACGATGTAGAAAGTAACACGCCGGCCCTCTCCCAAGGGACGGTGCTAACTGAAAATGAAAATGAAAATAGACCAACGACTGTAAGTCAGAGAAGAGGAGAAGAGACTAGGGAAGCCTTTCTTCATATGATGAACGCATGGTATACGAAGTTCGTTCGTACAAACCCGAATGCTCAACTCCCTCCACCTCGACCTATTCCACAGCCTACCCCTGTAGCTCACCAAGTTGTAGAGGTAGTAAGGAGGGAAAAGCCCCCTGTTGATAGAATCCGAAAACAAGGAGCTGAGGAATTTCGAGTTAATAAAGATGATGATCCGGAAAAGGCAATATTTTGGCTTGAAAATACCATCAGGGTATTTGAAGAATTATCCTTTACACCCGAGGAGTGTATGAAATGTATGGTATCTCTTCTGAGAGATTCGGCCTACCAGTGGTGGAACACCCTTGTTTCGGTTGTACCAAGGGAGAAAATTAATTGGGAGTTTTTCCAAGAAGAGTTTCGGAAGAAGTACATTAGTCAAAGATTTATTGATCAGAAGAGAAAAGAATTCCTTGAGTTAAAGCAAGGTAGGATGGCGGTGACTAAATATGAACGTGAGTTTGTAAGGCTTAGTAAGTATGCATGGGAGTGCGTGTCCATCGAGGCCATCATGTACAAAAGGTTTGAGGATGGATTAAATGAGGATATCCGATTGTATGTTGGTGTCCTAGAACTAAAAGAATTTGTTGTGTTAGTAGATAGAGCTCGTAAGGCCGAGGAGTTGACCAAAGAGAAAAGAAAAGCTGAAATCGAGTCCCGTGACTCGAGGAAGATACAACTGAGTAAGTTATTCCAATCCTCATCCAAGAAGTCAAGAGATTTCACTACTCGATCAGCCACTTCAGCTGGGTTTTCAAATAGAAGTAAGGGTAAACAATACTTGGGGTCTAAAGCTCAGACCACTTCAGTTGCTAGTGTTGGGAACGCTCGACCAAGTAGACCGGAATGTCCACAGTGTGGCAGACGTCACCCCGGTGAGTGCCGAGCAAATGAGAGAGCTTGTTTCAAGTGTGGATTCCCAGACCATTTTATTAGAGATTGCCCCGAGATGGTTGAAAAAGAGAAATCTCAGATTGTAAGATCGGGAAGTACTGCTAGAGGGAGGCCACAGAGAAAACCGGGAAGTGAAACGTGTAGCAAGAATACCTCTAGAGAGTAGGCTGTAAGATCTTAGGGTAGAACACTTGCGAGGACTTACGTCATTCGCTCTCGCGAAGAGGCGTCATCCCCTGACGTGATTACTGGTACATTTTCTCTCTATGATAATCATGTTGTTGCTTTAATTGATCCGGGATCTACCCACTCATATATTTGCATGAAATTAGTATCTAGCATGAATATGCCTATAGAGTCTACAGAATTCGTGATAAAAGTGTCGAATCCCCTAGGCAAATGTGTGTTAGTTGATGAAGTATGCAAAGATTGCCCTTTGAGGATTAGAGGTCATTACTTTCCGGCTAACCTCATGTTATTGCCGTTTAATGAATTTGATGTAATCCTTGGTATGGATTGGTTAACTACTCATGATGTGATAGTAAATTGTGGAAGGAAATTTATTGAATTAAAATGTAAAAATGGGGATATTCTTCGTGTTGAATCAGATGAACAGGACAAGTTGCATGTAGTGATTTCTCATATGTCTGCTTAGAAACATGTAAGAAAGGGGTACAAAGCCTATCTTGCCTTTGTGATGAATGCTAAAGAGACTGAGTTAAGAATTGAATCAATGCCGATAGTATGTGAGTACCCAGATGTATTTCCAGAAGAATTGCCCGGGTTACCTCCGGTTAGAGAGATTGAATTTGGCATTGAGTTAGCCCCTGGTACTGCGCCTATATCGATTGCTCCATACAGAATGGCTCCAACTGAGTTGAAAGAATTGAAGGCACAGTTACAAGAGTTGACGGACAAAGGCTTCGCAAGACCGAGTTATTCTCTGTGGGGTGCTCCCGTATTATTTGTGAAAAAGAAAGATGGTTCCATGAGGCTATGTATAGATTATCAGCAGCTTAATAAGGTAACCGTAAAGAAAAAGTACCCATTTCCAAGGATCGATGATTTATTTGACCAATTGAAGGGAGCCACGATGTTTTCCAAGATAGACTTGAGGTCTGGATATTATCAGTTGAGAGTCAAAGACTCAGATGTGCCGAAAACCGCATTTCGGACAAGGTATGGTCACTACGAGTTTTTAGTCATGCCTTTTGGTTTAACAAATGCCCCTACTGTGTTCATGGATTTGATGAACCGCATCTTTCGGCCATATTTGGATAAATTTGTTGTAGTCTTTATTGATGATATACTGATTTACTCTCGTGATGAGAACGAGCATGCTGAGCAATTGAGAATGGTTCTACAAATGTTACGAGATAAACAGTTATATGCCAAATTTAGTAAAAGTGAATTTTGGCTTAAGGAAGTCAAATTTTTGGGGCACATTGTTTCGGGTGACGATATTTGAGTTGACCCGAGTAAGATTTCAGTGATTGTTGAATAGAAACCGCCAAGTAACGTAACTAAGGTTAGGAGTTTTCTTGGCCTAGCTGGCTACTATAGACGATTTGTCAAGGGATTTTCTATGATAGCTACTCCAATGACGAGGCTACTACAAAAAGATGTGAAGTTTGAGTGGATAGAAAAGTGCCAACATAGTTTTGAGAAACTTAAAGCGTTGTTGACTGAGGCTCCAATTTTAGTACAACCTGAGCCGGGAAAGGAATTTTTGGTCTACAACGATGCATCCTTAAATGGATTGGGTTGTGTACTAATGCAAGAAGGCAAGGTGATAGCATATGCCTCTAGACAATTAAAGCTGGACGAGAAGAATTACCCGACCCATGATTTGGAATTAGCCACAGTTGTATTTGCACTAAAGATATGGAGACACCATTTGTATGGTGAGAAATGTCGGGTGTTCACTGGTCATAAGATCCTAAAGTACTTGATGACTCAAAAGGAGTTGAATCTAAGGCAACAAAGATGGTTAGCAGTTGATGCCTTGGGTAGAAAATCCTTGTTTGCATTGAGAGCCATGAATACGCGGATGACTTTGTCAGATGATGGTTCTATTCTAGCCGAGTTGAGAGCTAGACCAAAGTTCTCCAAGAGATTCGTGAAGCTTAGAAAAGCGATAGTGATTTGCAAGCCAAAAGAGTTCAGTGCGAGTCGGGTGTTGAGTCAGACTTCCGTATTAGTTCGGATGGATGTTTGATGTTCTGAGATAGGGTCTGTGTTCCGAGAGATGATGAGTTTATTCGTAAAATTTTACAGGAGGCACATAGCGGATGTTTATCTTTACATCCAGGCACCACAAAAATGTATAACGACTTGAAGGAATGGTATTGGTGGCCAAGTATAAAGAAATATATTTCCGAGTTTGTATCGAGATGCTTAATTTGTCAGCAAGTGAAGGCTCAACACCAAGTACCTTCGGGTCTACTTCAACCTATTATGGTTCCCGAGTGGAAATAGGACCGTATTAATATGGACTTTGTGACGGGTTTTCCCTTGACACCAAAAAAGAAGGATGCCGTATGTGTAGTGTTTGATAGACTCACGAAGTCAGCTGATAAACCGTAATTTATACATATTTTAGTCCCACATTTAGCATGCTTTTTGGATGATTTATCCCTTGACTTGTAGAATTTGATGCTCCTAATCCTTTAATTTCATGTTTTATACTTAGGAAAGCATAAGAGGATGAAAAGAACGAGAAACAGGCTAAAAACGGACCAAATGGGGCAAAGTAGAAAATCAACACGGCCTGGGCCCAAGCCACACGACCGTGCCCCTTTAGCAGGCTCGACCACGGCCTGGATTCAATTCACACGGGCGTGTCCCTGCCGTGACAAAGAGGAATTTCACTCGGAATAGGGTACTTAGAGGCAAAGAAAGACATTCCAAAAGCCTATATAAACACCCTAAAGGCCAACCTTGAGGGGTGTCTAGCTAGGCCAAGGAGCCAAGCCAGAGAGGTCAGAATTGTGGGATTTACTCGAAGAAAGCCAGTTGATTCATCTCAAGAAGCCGAAATCATACTCAAGATGGAGGATCTCTCCTTCAATTCCTTCAGGGGTTTTAGGGTTTTCTTATGTTTTGTTTTATATTTTCTTCTGAGATGTATTCTTTTATGATTATGAACTAAACCCCTCAAATACACGAGGGGATGAAACCTAAGACGGATCTTGTAATTGTTTTGAACCATATGATAAATACTTGATTTGTTCTTAACTATGTGTTCTTAATTCTTGTTTTGATATTTTGGGATATTGATTCAAGTATTGATGTGCTTAGGTAGTGGAGGAATATTCCTGTTTAATAGTAGATCTAGCATAGTTAAGCGGAGTTGATCGCAACCCTAGAGATAGGATGACGAAAATCTGCCGGATTAGGGTCAAACCTAATATGGGAGTCCATAGATCGAGTTAATGCAATCCTAGGGGTTTTAATTATAAAGAGATTTCAATTAATCAACCTAGGGTTAGACGTTTGTAGCCTCGAGAGAGGTATTAATATAAATTAGGGAATCCTACGGATCAAGTCAAGTGAATAAAATCGTCCGTGCAGTTCGAGTTAAATAACAAGTGAAGTCTAGGTGGATTCTTCCTTGGGTATCATCGTAATCAATTAGTTTTTCCCACAAGTATTTTCCCCAATTCATTCTCTGTGTCTTAGCGTCTTTAGCTTAGTAGTTAGTTAATTTTAGAATAAACAACAAATCCCTTAATTCTTAGGCTAAATAATAAAAAGAAAGTAAGTATTAGTACTTTTGGTTCCTTTAGGTTCGACATTCCGGTCTTGCCACTAAGCTATACTACTGTTCGATAGGTGCACTTGCCTCAATCGTGGTGATAGTTAGTTTCTAGGCTAGATCATTCATTATATAAATATTAAGACTCTCGACACACGATCATCAGCCCATTTTATACCAGTGCGCATTGATTATTCGCTTGATAAGTTGGCAGATTTGTATGTGTCGGAAATTGTAAGGCTTCACGGAGTACCGTTGTCGATTATTTTGGATAGAGATTCGAGATTTACGTCACGGTTTTGGAAAAAAGTTGCAAGAGGCCTTAGGCACAAAATTGAGCTTTAGTACAACTTTCCATCCGCAAACCGACGGGCAGTCGGAGAGAGTAATACAGATACTTGAAGACATGCTTCGATGTTGTGTTTTGGAATTCCAAGGTAATTGGGAGAAATACTTACCGTTGGTGGAATTCGCCTACAATAACAGTTTTCAGTCAAGCTTGAAAATGGTGCCTTATGAGGCATTGTATGGGCGTAAGTGCCGAACGCCTTTGTACTGGACCGAACTCAGAGAAAACCAGATTCACGGGGTCGATTTGGTCAGAGAAACTGAAGAGAAAGTAAAGGTGATACGCGATTGTTTAAAAGCTGCTTCTGATAGACAAAAGTCCTACGCGGATTTGAAACAAAAAGAGATTGAGTTTCAAGTTGGTGAGAAGGTATTTTTAAAAGTGTCACCATGGAAGAAATTTCTCAGATTTGGCCGGAAAGGCAAATTGAGTTCGCGATTTATTGGACCGTACGAGATTACCGAGAGGATAGGGCCGGTAGCTTATTGATTAGCTTTGCTAGCTGAGTTGGAAAAGATTCATGATGTATTCTATGTATCTATGTTGCGTCGTTATCGATCCGACCCTTCGCATGTGATTGTAACATCAGAGGTAGAAATTCAACCGGACATGACTTATGGTGAAGAGCCGGTTAAGATTTTGGCACGAGAAGTTAAGCAGTTAAGAAATAAAAGTATAGCCCTTGTGAAAGTACTATGGCAAAGACATGGGGTAGAAGAGGCTACATGGGAGCTCGAGGAAGCTATGAGAAACCAATATCCCAACCTTTTTACCGATAAGATTTTCGGGGACGAAAATCCCTAAGGGCGAGAGAATTGTAACAACCCGATTTAGGGACTAATCAGAACAGTGGTTTCGGAACCACTAATTCGAGGTCAGAGAAAATTATTTTTAATAGTATTTTATGAGTTATAATATGATTATACGAGTGCATGAAAACTTTGGTGCATTAACTTTAGCGATTTCATGCTCAATTTTGAAAAAGGACTAAATTGCATAAAGTGCGAAAGTTTTATTTTACAAGCTAGAGGTGTTAAATAGCTAGAGAACCTTAATTGGAGGTCCTTAATGTGCAATTAGACCCTTACAAATAGAGTGGCCGGCCATAGGAGGCAAGAAATGTCAAAATTGGTCAAAGTCGGTGGATTAGGTGGATTAAATTGATGTAATATAATAAAATAAAGAGAAGAAAAGAAATCATCTTTTCTAATCCTTCACTCCACCGATTTTTCCCAAGAAAAATAGCCATGGAAGCTTGAAAAATTTCAACCAAGCTTTTCTCCTTGCAAGTAAGTGTTTTGATCGACATTCTTTGATAATTTTTGTACTTTTGAGACCCTTGTAGCTTGAGCTAGCTAATGAGGGGACTATTTTGCAAAATGGTTGAAAATCTAGGGTTTTTCCATGAGAGCATTAGTGTTGATTTCTGAAATTTTATGGAAGAAAATGAGTTTTGGTTTTTAAATAAACAACTTTTATGAAAGGTGTTTCCTTGAAAACACCTAAAAATGACCTTTTTATAAAGGTTGTAAAATAGGTGGTAAATGTGTGAAATAAAGAGTATTGGGAGTTGCTATAAGAGTAATAAATTTTCAGCTAGGCTTGTTAAAGGAGGAAATTTGATTAGAATCGATTTACGAGCCTAGGGGTAAAATCGTAATTTATGTGAAAGTCTAAGGGCAAAATGGTAATTTTGCCAAAGTATGATTTTTGAAATGTATTGATTAATGTGGTAATTAAATGAGTGAATTTGTTATTATAGATCAAGAAGAACGTGGAATTAACCTTGACCGAGGAAAAGGCAAAGTTTCGGACTAGATTGCAAATTGGCATATTTTGGTACCGAGGTAAGTTTGTGTGAAATTAAAGCTACATAATGCTATTATATTCTTAATTTCTTGACATCATGAGAAATGTATTTTATTTCTATGAAATTGATTAATGATGACTCGATGAAAGTATAAGAAAATTATGTAAAGTTGAAGACCCGGTTGAATATTAGGAATAGCAAGGATACCGTTTTCACAACATGGGAAAAAGAGGGTCCCGTATAAGACCATGTCTGGGACATGGCCTCGGCACCAAAGGGAGATCTTGTGTAAGACCATGTCTGGAACGTGGCATCCACATCGATATACGATATCGTATAAGACCATATCTGGGATATGGCATCGGCATCGAGATGTTATCCCATGTAAGACCATATTTGGGATATGGCATTGGCATCGTGTTACATGTATGATGAGATTGAGTATCCTTCGATATTCCAAGTAGTTCAACGGGTAAAGAACTAAATTTATGTTGAAGATAACAAAGAGCTAAATCTATGTTCAAGAGAATAAAAGTGCTAAACTTATGTGATGAAGTGATACAGGTACCCATGAGTAACTTACGAGTAATAAATGCAAAATGTGATATGTGAGTTGGTAAGAGTAATCATGAGTAAGTTATGCTGATGTGCTTGAGAACTTGTGTATTATTTAATGTGATGAATGGATGTTATCATGAACCTTTATGTTGCTATTTATTTCATGCAAACTTACTAAGCTTTAGGCTTACTCCCTCTCTTTTCCCTTTTCCTTGTAGTATCGCCAAGCTAACTCGGGGATCGTAGGACGTCGGAGTTCAGATCACACTATCAACTTCTCTTTGGTATAGCAAAGTTTGGTTTATTTTGAGTATGGCATGTATAGGAACTTGGTTATTTTTGTGATATGTCATATTGGTTAGCCAATGTGTGGCTATTAATGTCATTCAATTCATTTTGTAAATGGCCATTGGAAATAGGCCAATACTTGATAAGTTTTATATATTCAATGATGATGAAGTTCATGAAGTGCATGCTTGTGTGATTGGATGAGTAATGAGTAAAGTATACATATGATGTAAGTATTGTAAACCTATGTGTGGATGTCTTGATTTTGGGTATTAGAAGTGCCTTATGGTAATGTTGTGTGTTAAAATGAAATTGTATAAGTGTGGTTGCTTTTCAGGGTGACAATTGGCTTGGTGGTTAGCCTTATAATTATCCACACGGGTAGACACACGGGCATGTGTCTAGGCCGTGTGTGACACATGGTCAGCCCCATGGGTGTGTTGATAAGCCGTGTGTCCCCCTGCATGCTAAGTTGGCAAGTCAGTATTCCCGGTAGTAACCGCACGGGCTGAGACACGGCCGTGTGTCTCAACCGTGTGGAAGACACGACCATAGAGCATAGGCGTGTTCCAAGGTTGTGTGAAGTCTGCACCTGAAATTAGGAATTTAATTCGACACACGGTCTAAGGACACGGGCGTGTGCCTTGACCGTGTGCCTTGGCCGTGTGACCTTATTGAGATGATGACGTCAGAAACAGAATGTCAAGGTTTTTACACACGGGCTAAGACACGGGCATGTCTAGGCCGTGTGAGGGACACGGGCCATGGACACGGGCGTGTGTCCGGCCGTGTGAAAACCCCTGTAGGTTCGAAATGAAAAATAAAATCCACACGGACTAGGGACATGGGCGTGTGTGACCACACGGCCTCACCACACGGGCATGTCCCTCACCACACGGGCGTGTGGCTTTGCTTTAAGCTAAAATTTTCTAAGTGTTCAAAATTTTCCGGTTCAGTCTCGAACCAATCCGTAAGTATGTTTAAGGTCTCGTAGACCTATATGAAGGACGTTATGATTTCGAATGAGAAGTTTTAAATCGAAATGAAATTTGTATGTCTCGATGTTGCATGTTTGAGCGAGTTAAGTATGGTAATGCCTCATACCCGATTCCGTCGTCAAATACGGGTAAGGGGTGTTACACATTCGTATGAATCTCTCAAGGCTTAAGGCTTCCTTTGGCATCAACGATGGCTTTATTATCCAAAGAGAGCCTTAGAGCTTTCTTGAAGAATTTCCATGGCGACCTCACGCTACCTTCTTTGTACTCAAAAACGGGAAGGGGGAGAGGTGACTTGTTCTGATTACCAATGGGCGTGGAAAGTTATGATGTCAGAGATCGAAGCTCCGATGTAACCGTAGATTGCTTCGAACAGTTCGGTGGCACTAATACTCGACCTCGTGGTTGTTTCTCTTGATACTGCTAGTGTCTCAATGGTCTTCACTTGCTCTATTTTCTTTTCACTTGTCTGAAACAAATTTAAAAAAAAAAGTCGATAAAACAATACAAACCAATGTAAAAAAAAAAGAAAAAGAAAGATGGAGATCATAAAATAAAACCAACCAGCATTTCCACGAGAGGGAGACGCTTAGGGGAGTAAAGGCATTTGCTAAAAAGAAGCTGGTGACAATCAAAGATCTGAAGGAAACCAACCATGCATCTCATTTGTTTCCCTATTTGCTTCTCAAGATTTTTCTCTGGTACTACACTCGTCATCATCTTTCCTTTCTTTTGTTTTTTAAGAAAAAAACTATTTACCCTCATATTTATCTCAATAATCTTTTTCTTACTAATAAGTTGCTCTTTCTGTTTAGACTTCCTGACAAATAGAGTGGAAAATAAGAAAAAAAAAGGTAAAGTTAAATGAACGTAAAAGAAAAAAAATTAAATTGTTCAAAACGAAAACATATAGGGACCAATTGTATAATTTAACCAAAATTTTTTATTTGAAATGATGATTTAATGTGCCACGTCAGCTTACCGTCACACAGTTAATGACAATTAACGACTCAGTGACTAAAATGTTACAACACGATAACGTAAGTGACTAAAATGTAACATTTCAAACATAAGTGACTAAAATGTAACCTGAGGCAAACAATAATGACTATTTTGGTAGTTTACCCTACTTTTTAATGTATTTGTAATGTGTTAGAAAACTTTTATTTTAGCATTTTTAGTGCATTTTGTATTATATTTTTTTTTAAAATTAATTTTAAATAAAAAGTAAACTTAAAAAGTAAAAAATGGTCGAGCCTGGATTTACTTTTCTTAAATCAGGTTGGGCTTGGGCAAAAAAGTAAGCCCATTTTTCGGGTCAAGCTCGGGCTGGAAAAGTGGTCTAAATACCTTTCATAAGCCCGACCCATGAGCACCTCTATTTGGTGGGGGCTATTTTGAAATTTACCACCACATTCGTTGTAAAGTGCTTAGTGAACCAAACACATTGATATAACTTTCTCGAGATTCTAGTTCATATTCCATTTTACCAAACGCTGTAATGTTACTTTCATGGAAATCACAATCTTAGGAATCACATTCTATTGGAATCTTACCATGACTATGTATTACATTCCATCTAAGGGTAGCATTAACTATGGTATATCACAATACCATGAAGAACTTTGAACATCTCTTAGGTGTTTTAAACAAAGGAAATTATATGGTAAAACGGTTAGTCTAAAAACTCCACAAATTGTCTATCAAATTATTTCCCTTTTAACTTTTTTTATGGATCAAATTATTTCCCTTTTAACTTTTTTATGGAGTTAAAAACATGCACTATCAACATACTAAATACTAACATTTTAAATATTTTATCATTCAGTGAAATTGTAACTTTTATAGGACATAATAATGATTTAAATGAAAAATAATTATTTTTCAAATTAAAAAGATATTTTCACTATTTATTATTATATTATTATTAAAAAATAATTTTTCATCAATAAAAAAAGAATGAGATTGAACAAAAAAAAAGTTATCCCCTTCCCTCAAGCTCAAGTAGTGAAACATTCCAAACCCTAAGCATGTGGGGTAGCAACTGCAACCCTCGCCTTTTGATGGTAGCCTTTTCCCTCTCTTTTGTTCTTTTCTTTCTCTATTCCCCCTTGTTTTTATATGACATTCTCCTCCCATTAAGGCAGTTTGGGGCTGCTTATTCGGTCGCTAATGGTCATTTGTCGATTGGGGGCTTTCCCCAACGTCCTTTCCCATCTTTTTACCTACTAAAATCCCCGCATCAATTTTTTTCTTATCTACAAAGTCTTGTCATTTGGCAACTGCCCTCTTTTTTTCAACATTGGAATGCCTTGTTACTCAAAATAGTAATTTTCTTGGGGCTTTGTCCCTAGCTCCTCCCTTGAGGGAGGCTTTTCCAAGTCTATAAGGACTCATGTTTTCTTGAGTCATTAATGACTCGATTGTTTGAGTTCGCGGAGACTCAATTTCTCAAGTCCAAATTAACTTATTTTTCCTACATCTAATCTAGAGGATTTAACAATTTATGAGATTTCATATATTTCTATTAAGAATAAGACCGTTGGTGTTAGATCCAATGCACAAGTTCGCATGCTCTATTATGACGGGTGAGCGTGTAACATCCCAAAAATTAGGGGTTTGTGATTTTTGCATAATTACATGTGGTGCTTGCTCAGGGGGGTTATTTGAGGGTGTTTAGGGGTTCTAGGGAGGCCTGGGTTCGAGTCAGAGCCCTAGAAAAATTTTGGTTTTTGGGCTTTTAGTGGAGAGGGCTGTTTGAAGCAGGACTTATATAAATTAAAGTGTGTTTTACTAACACAAGTTGAGCACATGGTGGAGTGGTGTGGCGTCAAGTGGAGAGCATGGAGGGAAGGGGTTCGAATCTCACAGGTTACAAATGAGGGATTTTATTTTGTGACTTGGGAGAGCAAGAGGTAGAGTTGGGATCAAACTCTACAAGGTTGGTTGGAGACTGGGTCAAACAATTCAAATGGATGATGGAGAGCAAAGTTAGGAGGAAAAGGTGGAGAAAATCATGGAGATAGAGGAGAGGGGAGGTGTTGGCCGAATGTGGGGAAGTGGAAGAGAGGAATTTCGGCCAAAGTGGTCACTTGAGTGTGCATATTCGGTTTGAGAGGGGGGGAGTGCCATTTTTCCTTTGGGGTTAACTTTGAAGGGTTTTTGGCATTTTGAGGTTTTCTTCTTTTAGCATTTTCAGTCATTTTGTGTAGGTGTTGAAGCAAAACTTTTCTTTGTTTTTGACTGTTCCTCTCGGGTCTTTTTGTTGAAGTGCCGTCCTAGGTATTATTTTTCTCTACCATTCGGGTTTGTGGGGTTGATTCTTTTCTCTTTGGACCTCTGCCGAATTCAATCTTATCTCCTCTACTTTTCGACATTCTTTTGTTGTGGCCGTTCAAGCGAACCATTAAGCCCCTTTTTCTTCCACCTTCTTCTTTTCATTCCATCATTATTTGCTACTCTTGCTGCCGAATCTCCCTTTCCCATTCGTTTCTTCTCCGGTTGAAAGTAACATTTTCTTTTCCCTTATTTTCCTTACTTTTCTCTCTTTCCTCTGTTAAAGCCGGAACACTCAGTCTTAACTCCTTATTGTTTAGGCCGAACCTATTCACTCTTCTCCATCTCGAATCACTTGTGTTCTTTTCGGTGAGGGCCGAAACTCATTTGGGGTCAATTGTCGAATTTGTGGTACTTTGGTTAGGGTAAAAAAACTCAAACGCTTTCTTATTTTGACTGCTTGGGTAGGAAATTCGGTCTCTCTCTTTTCTCTATGGGGGCCGAATGTTGGATGGGTACTAATGCTCTTTTTCTCATCAATATATGTTAGGGTCTTGATTCCCGTAGCCAAGGGATAGAGCCGAGGACTTGGTGCACGGAAGGAAACTGCATTCGTGGTAAGTGAGGTTAGCCTAGTTAAGTGTTTCAGATTAAGATTATAAAGGTAGAGACTAAGTTTTTGTCAACTATCACTATAGGTGTTGAAATCGGTGGAAAGCATAACTCGTAATCAGGTGTGTAATCTGACACCACCACTTATTCTGTGAATGTTGTTCTGTGAATCGGCTAGAAGCTGAAATACCGAAAAGCCAAAATACCGTCAATTGAGATCACTCGAGCGTGCGAGCGCTCGTGGTGATAAAATGAGCCTTTAGTGATGGCGATAGACTGTTGGGAGTGTCGCGAGCACTCTCGTAGAACTGAGGCCAAAACGGGCCTTATTGAGCCGAAGCGGGCTAAATGGGCCCAATGGGTTAATGGGCCCATATAAGCGAAAACGATGGAAGGTGTAAGTTGGTCGATGCGACTGTGAAGTCCGCAGAACCGAGACTGAAAACGAACAGAATGGGCCACACGAGTGTGTGGGCCCGAATGGGTCGAAATCGAGTTTTAGGCCCAATAGCACTGTATTGACCGGAATTAGTAACCGAGTCGCTCGAGGCGACATTAGGCCTTCGAAAAGGCCGTTGCAAGGGTAAAATTATTGAAATACACTTGGTGGGTAAAATGACCGAAATACCCCTAGAGGGTAAATTATCGAAATACCCTTAGAGGGTAAATTACCGCAATACCCCTAGAGGGTAAATTACCGAGATACCCTTAGTGGGTGAATTACCGAAATACATACGATGGGTAAAATTACCGAGACACCCCCAAAGGGGTGAAAATTATCGTTATACCCTTAGGTGACAAAATGACTGTTATACCCTTGATTGTGGTTAAATATCGTGTATGTGATTTTTATTTACACTGTTTATACTTGTAATTCACTGCATTCATATCATGTTGCATGGGTTGGGTTTGATGATTAGAGGAAGTACCGTTTTAGTGGCTCTGCCACATACCGTTTTAGTGGCTCAGCCACATATACTGTGATTAGCAGCTTGACTGCAATATTGGTGAGGATTGGCTGGGTGGGTTGACATGGTCCTCACATGGTGCGATTAGTTGGTACGGGTGGAGAGTTAGACAGCTGGTAGGATTGGGGTGGGCACATATCCACATACATTGAGATTATTGTGGGGCTCAGGCCCAGCTTGTTACCGAATAGGGCTTAGGCCCAGACCTATACCGTATGGGCTCAGGCCCAGATAGTGACCGTTATAGGGGATTACACACTGAGTTCTCGTAACTCACCCCTTTCTTTTAACCGTGCAGGTAATCCTCAGCGTTAGAGGATTTGGAGCTGTGGAGGACTCGGAGGTGGCCATACGTCAGATTTGCTTCTTAACGAAACTTAGTAATTTTGGTTTTTATTTATTTTATATTATTTTTGGGGTTAATATTTTGTGTAATAAGGCCATTGGATTTTTCTTTTCAAACTTTCATTTGGTAATTCTGCTAAGTATGAATTGTTAAACGATTAAATACTGGTTTTTAAAACAATAACAACTATTTTCAAAATATCACGTTTCTGCAATTCTTTAAGTCAGACTTCTGCAACAAACAAAGTTTTCGAAAATAATAACATCTTTACAAGAATACTCTTTAAGCAAATCTTGTTTTTTTTACAAACAACGAAATTCGGAGTTTCAAAAAAGATACAAGGTTTTTAACGAACGCATAACTTTTAAACAACCTTTTGATGTGACATACTAGATCCGGCCATAACGTCTAGGCCGGGTTTTGAGTGTTACATTTAATGGTATCAGATCCAGGTTGCAAAACTCGGCTGTGGAATGGGTTTTAAAATTTTTCCAAATCTATTTAAACTTTGGTTTAGAGAAAGTGATAGTGTTATTGGAAGTATGGCACACCGAGTCCCCGGCACCAAATTCGTAAGTTCGCTGATCTTATACTTGGTTATATGCTATAGTGACTGTACTGAAAAACTACTAGGGATAGTAGTAGTATACCGAACTCTTAGTTAGAGAAACTGAGACTATAGAAACTGAAACTTTAGTAAAATCGATCTGCGAAAACTACTCTTATTACTATTTTCTTTTCATAAAATATTTGTTAATAATTACCTAAACGATAAGCTAATTTATAAAACTTCTTAATCATAAAATATGTTACATCGAGATGAGTACAAGAGGTTGCGGAAGGGGTACACGTGGTCGTGGTACAGGCCGAGGTGCTAGGGCTGGGTCCTCAGCATCAGGGCATATGCCTGAAAGGGAAGTGCCAGCATCACTAGTGACTGAAACGGGGTCTCATGACCGAGCCTGTGGGGATGACGCTTTGTCCCAAGCAAAGCTACGGGTTCTGGAAGGGTGGCTGGAGCGAGTACTGGGTCGGTGGCCCGATGGTCAATTTCTGAGCGACTCTGGTCAAACAGGGCTGAAATCTTCAGGGGCATCTCTGGTGTAGCCCCGAATGTAGCAAAGTATTGGCTATAGGCAGTAGAGCGAATCATGGATGATCAGACAAAGGGAAATGTGGACGGAAGCGAAGAGCAGTGTCTTTATTGTGGGATGAGGCATATCAATGGTGGCTTACCGCGAGGGAAGGCACTCAGGCCGATCGATTAACATGGGATTTCTTTAAGACGGCCTTCAAAGGAAAGTATGTCGGGGCGAGTTATGTGGATGCCCGGAGAAAGGAATTTCTAAATTTGGTTCAAGGAAACAAGTCTGCAGCAGAATACGAGGCAGAGTTTCTATGATTAAGCCGGTACGCTCGGGGCATAGTTGCGACTAAATACGAGCGCTGTGTGTGGTTTGAGGATAGTTTTCGGGATGAGTTGCGGGTACTGATAGCCCCGCAGAGGGAAAGAGACTTTGCTGCCCTGGTAGAGAAGACTAAGATTGCCGAGGACATGAAACGCTCTGAGCGTCAAAACCGTGAGAAGGAAAGGGGCTGGAATAAGAGAGATTTTGGGTCTTCAAGTTCTTCAGGGGGATTTCATAAGAGGCTTAGGTTTGATGGGCCAGCTCGAGTTGGGACTCCAGTTGCTGCTTGTCGACCGCAACCTTGTGTTGAGTGCGGGAGACTACATTCGGGAGAGTGTTGGAGAAGAACTGGCGGGTGTTTCAGATGTGGGTCCAAGGATCATCGGTATAGAAGCTATCCTCAGGAGCCTGTTCAGACGCAAGCAGTAGGTCAAGGTTATGTGCAGCCTGGGAGAGGTGGTCAGCAGCCACCGAGAGGTCGTGGTCCACCCAGAGGGGGAAATGGGTTAGGACGTGGTCGTGGAGCACCGGGCAGTGGTGCTGGTAATACAGAGGTGAGACAGCCAGGATTGGTTTATGCTACTCGGCGTCGAGAGGGTGGCGACGCACCTGATGTCATAACTGGTACATTCCTCATTCATAATGTACCATGTAGTGCTTTAATAAATATTGGGTCGACGCACTCGTATGTTGCATGTACTGTGTCTGGAACTTTAGGTATACAATTTGAACTTGCTGATAAAGAGATGTCGGTGATTAGTCCTTTAGGACAGTCTGTAGTAGTGAATAAATTGTTTAGAGATGTGCCTCTAGAGGTTCAAGGGGTTGTCTTCCCGGCAGATTTGATGGAACTACCGTTTGGCGAGTTTGATCTCATTCTGGGCATGGATTGGTTGGTGAAACACCGTGCGAATTTGGATTGCACTGCTAAGCGTATGGTATTGAAGTCATCAGAGGATGAGGAAGTGATTGTGATAGGGGAGCGAAGGGATTATCTATCCAATGTAATCTCAGCGTTAAGGGCTGAGAAGCTGGTTCAGAAAGGTTGTGAGGCGTTCATAGCCTATGTTAGCACATCTGAGGTTAAGAGTTTGTCTGTTGAGAATGTCAGGACTGTAAAGGAGTTCCTGGATGTATTTCCTGAAGAGCTTCCGGGGTTGCCTCCAAATCGCGAGGTTGAATTCAGCATTGAGCTTTTACCGGGAACGACTCCGGTGTCCATCGCCCCTTATAGGATGGCACCGAAGGAGCTGGTGGAATTAAAGGCTCAGATTCAAGAGCTTTTGAATCGAGGATTTATCAGGCCGAGTGTGTCTCCGTGGGGAGCACCGGTATTGTTCGTAAAGAAGAAGGATGGGTCAATGCATATGTGTATTGACTACCGCGAGTTAAACAAGCTAACGATTAAGAACAAGTACCTACTACCAAGGATAGACGATCTGTTTGATCAGCTGTGAGGAGCTTCGGTTTTCTCTAAAATAGATCTGAGGTCAGGGTACCATCAGTTAAGGGTTAAGGAGGCAGATGTGTTCAAGACAGCATTCAGGACTCGTTATGGACACTACGAGTTTCTGGTCATGCCGTTTGGGTTAACAAACGCACCAGCTACTTTCATGGATATGATGAACCGGGTCTTCCAACCATACTTAGACCGGTTCGTGGTGGTATTTATAGATGAGATTCTGGTGTATTCGCGAACTGAGGAAGAGCATGATTGACATCTCCGAGTGGTGCTGCAAATATTGAGGGAGAAGCAGCTTTATGCCAAATTCAGTAAGTGTGAGTTTTGGGTGCGAGAGGTAACATTTCTGGGGCATGTCGTGTCTGCCGAGGGAATTAGGGTTGATCCTCAGAAGGTTGAGGCCGTATTAGATTGGAAGCCACCGAAGTCAGTATCAGAGATTCAAAGTTTTTTGGGTTTGGTCGGGTACTACAGGCAGTTCATTGAGGGGTTTTCACTGATTGCTGCACCCCTAACTAAGTTACTACGTAAGGGGGTACCATTTGTTTGGACGGATAAACAGTAGGAGAGTTTTGAGAAGTTGAAAAAAATTCTAACTAAAGCCCCGGTATTGATACAGCCAGAGGCTGGAAGAGAATTTGTTGTCTATTGTGATGCGTCGCACACAGGTTTGGGTTGTGTGCTGATGCAAGAAGGGAAGGTGGTGGCGTATGCATCTCGTCAGCTTAGGCCGCACAAGGTGAACTACTCCACTCATGACTTGGAATTAGCTGTGGTGGTGTTTGCACTAAAGATATGGAGACATTATTTGTACGCGGAAAAGTCGATCATCTACATTGACCATAAGAGTCTTAAGTATCTCCTTACCTAAAAGGAGTTAAATCTTAGGCAACGGAGATGGATAGAGTTGCTGAAAGATTATGATTGCTCGATTGAGTATCATCCGGGAAAAGCTAACTTGGTGGCAGATGAACTGAGTCGTAAGGTGGTATCTGATCTAAGAGCAATGTTTGCTCGTCTCAGTCTATTTGAGGATGGTAGTTTGTTAGCTGAACTACAAGTAACAACGACTTGGATTAGTCAGATTAAAGAGAAGCAAATGTTGGATGAGTCGTTAGTTTCTCGATTCCAACAGGTGAAGAAGGGAGAGACTGTGGATTTTGAGCTGAATAGTGAAGGAGTATTATGTTTTCGTGGAAGAGTTTGTGTACCGAGGGACTCTGATCTAAGACAGTTGATTCTGCGGGAGGCGCATATTAGCCCATACGCTATGCATCCCCGTGGAAACAAGTTGTACCGAGATCTACGTGAATTGTACTGGTGGCCAGGACTTAAGCGTGAGATTACCAACTTCGTAAGTAAGTGTTTGACATGCCAGCAAGTGAAGGCTGAGCATCAACTACCTTTCGGATTCTTTGCAGAACTGTGAAAATTCCACTCTGGAATTGGGAAAGGGTAACCATGGACTTTGTTAGTGGGCTACCCCTGACGCCTACTAAGAAAGATTCGGTGTGGGTAATTGTGGATCGGCTGACTAAATCCGCCCACTTCATACCGGTTCGCACCGATTACTCGTTGCAGAATTTAGCAAAGTTATATGTGGCAGAGATTATAAGGTTACATGGGGTACCAGTGTCTATCTTCTCAGACAGGGACCCTAGATTCACATCTCGGTTCTGTAGAGTGTTACATGAAGCTCTAGGTACAAGGTTAGATTTCAGCACAGCATTTCATCCGCAGACTGATGGTCAGTCGGAGAGGGTAATTCAGATTTTGGAAGACATGTTGAGAAGCTGTGTGGTTGCTTTCAAAGGTAGTTGGGAGGACTATTTACCGTTGGCAGAATTTGCTTACAACAATAGCTACAAATCCATCATTCAGATGGCACCATACGAGGCATTATATGGGCGTAGGTGTCGTACCCCTACTTGTTGGACAGAATTGGGTGAGCGGCGACTGTTGGGTCCAGAGCTAGTTTCAGAAACTGAGGAGAAAGTGAAGTTGATACGGGGTCGGTTAAAAGAGGCATCTGATAGGCAGAAGTCGTATGCCAACTTAAAGCGTAAGGAGATAGAGTTCGCTGTGGGGGATGATGTCTTCTTGAAGGTCTCACCTTGAAAAAAGATCCTGAGATTTGGACGGAAGGGCAAGTTAAGCCGGATACATAATTTATTCCACGACTCTATTCTGAGGCGCTACCATTCAGATCCTTCTCATATAGTGCCGGTGGAAGAAATCGAGGTAAGACCTGATCTGACATTTGAAGAGGAACCGGTGCAGATTTTGGACCGTGATGTTAAGGTGCTGAGAAGAAAATATGTTCTGATAGTAAAGGTACTTTGGCGTAATTACGGATCAGAGGAAGCCACATGGGAGCCTGAGGAGGCAATGCGACATCAATACCCTCATCTCTTTTGATCAGGTAAATTTCGAGGCCGAAATTTCTTTAAGGGGGTAGAATTGTAACATCCCAAAAATTAGGTGTTTGTGTTTTTTGCATAAATGCATGTGGTGCTTGCTCAGGGGGGTTATTTGAGGGTGTTTAGGGGCTCTAGGGAGGCCTGGGTTCGAGTCCAAGCCCTGTAAAAATTTGGTTTTTGGGCCTTTTGTTGAGAGGGCTGTTGGAAGCAAGACTTATGTAAATTAAAGTGTGTTTTACTAGCAAAAGTTGAGCACATGGTGGAGTGGGGTGGCGTCAAGTGGAGAGCATGGAGGGAAGGGGTTCGAATCCCATAGGTTACAAATGAGGAATTTTATTTTGTGACTTGGGAGAGCAAGAGGTAGAGTTGGGCTCAAACTCTACAAGGTTGGTTGGAGACTGGGTCAAACAATTCAAATGGATGATGGAGAGCAAAGTTAGGAGGAAAAGGTGGAGAAAATCGTGGAGATAGAGGAGAGGGGAGGTGTTGGCCGAATGTGGGGAAGTGGAAGAGAGGAATTTCGGCCAAAGTGGTCACTTGAGTGTGCATATTCGGTTTGAGAGGGAGGGGAGTGCCGTTTTTCCTTTTGGGTTAACTTTGAAGGGTTTTTGGCATTTTGAGGTTTTCTTCTTTTAGCATTTTCGGTCATTTTGTGTAGGTGTTGAAGCAAAACTTTTCTTTATTTTTGACTGTTCCTCTCGGGTCTTTTTGTTGAAGTGCCGTCCTAGGTATTGTTTTTCTCTACCATTCGGGTTTGTGCAATTGATTCTTTTCTCTTTGGACCTCTGCCGAATTCAATCTTATCTCCCTTACTTTTTGACATTCTTTTGTTGTGGCCATTCAAGCGAACCGTTAAGCCCCTTTTTCTTCCACCTTCTTCTTTTTATTCCATCATTATTTGCTACTCTTACTGCCGAATCTCCCTTTCCCATTCGTTTCTTCTCCGGTTGAAGGTAACGTTTTCTTTTCCCTTGTTTTCCTTGCTTTTCTCTCTTTCCTGTGTTAAAGCCGAAACACTCAGTCTTAAGTCCTTATTGTTTAGGCCGAACCTTTTCACTCTTCTCCATCTCGAATCACTTGTGTTCTTTTTGGTGAGGGCCAAAACTCATTGGGGGTCAATTGCCGAATTTGTGGTACTTTGGTTAGGGTAAAGAAACTCAAACGCTTTCTTATTTCGTTCTAGTAAGGATTCTTGTGACTGCTTGGGTAAGAAATTCTGTCTCTCTCTTTTGTCTATGGGGGCCGAATGTTGGATGGGTACTAACGCTCTTTTTCTCATCAATATATGTTAGGGTCTTGATTCCCGTAGCCAAGGGATAGAGCCGAGGACTTGGTGCACGGAAGGAAACCGCATTCGTGGTAAGTGAGGTTAGCCTAGTTAAGTGTTTCAAGTTAAGATTATCAAGGTAGAGACTAACTTTTTGTCAACTATCACTATAGGTGTTGAAATCGGTGGAAAGCATAACTCATGATCAGGTGTGTAATCTCACACCACCGCTTATTCTGTGAATGTTGTTTTGTGAATCGGCTAGAAGCCGAAATACTGAAAAGCCAAAATACCGTCAACTGAGATCACTCGAGCGTGCGAGCGCTCGTGGTGATAAAATGAACCTCTAGTGATGGCGATAGACTGTTGGGAGTGTCGCGAGCACTCTCGTAGAACTGAGGCCAAAACGGGCCTTGTTGAGCCAAAGCGGGCTAAATGGGCCCAACGGGTTAATGGGCCCATATGAGCGAAAACAATGGAAGGTGTAAGTTGATCGATGCGACTGCGAAGTCCACATAATCGAGACTGAAAATGAACAGAATTGGCCACACGAGTGTGTGGGCCCGAATGGGCTGAAATTGGGTTTTAGGCCCAATAGCACTGTATTGACTGGAATTGGTAACCGAGTCGCTCGAGGCGACATTAGGCCTTCGGAAAGGCCGTTGCAGGGGTAAAATTACTGAAATACCCTTGGTGGGTAAAATGACCGAAATACCCCTAGAGGGTAAATTACCGAAATACCCTTAGAGGGTAAATTACCGCAATACCCCTAGAGGGTAAAATACCGGAATACCCTTAGTGGATGAATTACCAAAATACCTACGATGGGTAAAATTACCGAAACACCCCCAAAGGGGTAAAAATTACTGGTATACCTTTAGGTGACAAAATGACCGTTATACCCTTGATTGTGGTTAAATATCGTGTATGTGATTTTTATTTACACTGTTTATACTTGTAATACACTGCATTCATATCATGTTGCATGGGTTGGGTTTGATGATTGGAGGAAGTACCGTTTAAGTGGCTTTGCCGCATACCGTTTTAGTGGCTCTGCCACATACCATTTTAGTGGCTCAGCCACATATATCGTGATTAGCAGCTTGACTGCAATATTGGTGAGGATTGGCTGGGTGGGTTGACATGGTCCCCATATGGTGCGATTTGTTGGTACGGGTGGAGAGTTAGACGGCTGGTAGGATTGGGGTGGGCACATATCCACATACATTGACATGATTTTGGGGCTTAGGCCAAGCTTGTTACCGAATAGGGCTTAGGCCCAGACCGATACTGTATGGGCTCAGGCCCAGGTAGTGACCGTTATAGGGGATTACACACTGAGTTCTCGTAACTCACCCTTTCCTTTTAACCGTGTAGGTAATCCCCAGCGTTAGAGGACTCGGAGGTGGCCATACATCAGATTTGCTTCTTAACGAAACTTAGTAATTTTGGTTTTAATTTATTTTATATTATTTTTGGGGTTAATATTTTGTGTAATAAGGCTATTGGATTTTTCTTTTTAAACTTTCATTTGGTAATTCTGCTAAGTATGAATTGTTAAACGATTCAACACTGGTTTTTAAAACAACAACAACTGTTTTCAAAATATCACGTTTCCACAATTCTTTAAGTTAGACTTCTGCAACAAACAAATTTTTCGAAAATAATAACATCTTTACAAGAATACACTTTAAGCAAATCTTGTTTTTTTTACAAACAACGAAATTCGGAGTTTCAAAAAAGATACAAGGTTTTTAACGAACGCATAACTTTTAAACAACCTTTTGATGTGACATACTAGATCCGGCCATAACGTCTTGGCCGGGTTTGGGGTGTTACAGAGCGCTAAATGATGTAGCTTTGTATCCATTACATTTGAATTTTTACTAGTGTTATTTCCCAATATAAAATGTTTTTCGATATGGCTTGATTGGAAGTCAAGTTTTCACACCATTTGTCTTTCATATTTAGATGATAGAGTAGTAATTGGTCATTGGTTGTTCTCACTATTTGCTTTTATTTAATTTAAATTTTATTGTAGTAATGCTTTAGTATTTTTTTTTATGGATAAAAGATCAAATTTATACAAGCTAATCAATTTGAGCAGTTCACATAAATTCTAGACATGCAACTTATTGAAGCAGATTTTTGCTTCGAAGTTTTCATGTCTCGAGACATAAAGCTGTCTGTCTCGAGACTTGCATACCAAAGTCCTTTAAAAAAGTTTAAACACCTTAGAAAAATTTGGTATTAACTTAAAAATATTTGGATAAATTAAAACACATTTAAAATATATTTTTAAGTATATTGCAAGTCTTTGATAATGTTTTGAAAATGTTTGATAAAAATTTCAACTACATCTTTACCAAATGACTTTGGAAATATAATACATATAAAATTTATCTTAAATGTTGTTATATCAAAAGCTTGGGACATCAAAGCTAACAGAGATTCACAAAACTAGGAGGCTAGGTCATGAAATCTTATTTTCAAGTTGCCTTGTAAGAAGGTATTATAAACATCTAGTTGGAAAATCAATAAATTATTGATAAGCTATAAAACTAACATATTCTAATCCCATTCTTAATGCGTTTTTGGATGATTAATTATGCAAATTAGTGAATTTGATTTTCCTAATCCTTTAAATTCATGTTTCTATACTTAGGAGAGTATTTGGGAGTGAAAGGAGCAAAAATTGAGCCAAAATTAGACAAAAAGTTGTCTTCAGGATCCACACGGCCTGGGCATTTCCACACGGGCTAGGCACACGCATGGACACACACCCATGTGCCAGCCCGTGTCGATTTCGCACCCTACTTCTAAATACATAGAAAAACCCAAATTTTAGGGTTTTTGAGCATTCTAAAGTCTATAAATACCAATTAGAAGAAGACATAATGGGGGAAATCGGAGAAGATCAAAGAAAACACTGGAAGAACACCATCGGAACCAACTCGAAAGCGTATCTCTATCAAGATTAAAGATCTCCTTTTAATTTCTTTCGAAGTTTTATTGTGTTTCTTTTTGTCTTGTTGTTTTTCTGACTTTAAGATGTTTTCATTCAGGATTATGAACTAATCCCCTGGATACCTAGGAGAGATGAAACCTATGATGGATCCTATTATTTAAATTTTTTTACACGATAAATACTTGATTCTTGTTCTCAATTATGTTTGCTTATTTCTTGTTTCAATATTTTTGGGATATTAATTCATGTTTAATGTGCTTAATTCAGTGGAGCAAAAGGCCATGTTTAAGAGTAGATCTAGCATAATTGAGTGGAGTTGCATGCAATCCCAGAAGTAGGATGACATAAATCTATTGGATTGGAGTCAAATCTAATAGGGGAATCCATAGATCGAGTTAATGCGACGATAGGGGTTTTAATTAGAAAGAGATTTCAATTAATCAACCCAGAGTTAGTTGTTCTTACTCGTGAAAGAGATATTAACATAATTTAGGGATTTATGCGGATCAAGTAAGAACTGAATAAATCGTTTAATTTAGATTTATAACAATAGGTGAAGTCTAGGTGGATTCTTTCCTGGGTATTGCCTATCTCATTGGTTATCTTCGATTATTTTCCTATTTCATTCTCTGTTGCGTTCTTAGTTAAATTAGTTTAGTAAATTGTTGATTAAAACACAATCACTCCAATTTGTCGGCTAAATAATAATAAGAAGGTAATTACTAGTACTTTTAGTCCTCGTGGATACGATATTCTCTACTCACCATAGCTATACTATTGTTCGATAGGTGCGCTTGCCTTTGTCGTATTTATAGTTAGTTTAGTGACCATCAATTATTTTGAGCAAAAATTGAAATAAAAAGTCTAATAGTAGTTGGCTTGGCCATAGGGATGAACGTGTCATAAAATCAAACTCAGGGCGTTGTCTGAAGCCCTTCGTAACTAGCCTCACCTTATACTGATCCAAAGGACCATCAACTTCTATTTTCATATGATACATCCACTTGCAATTAAGAACATTGTTCATTAAGCTATTGGGTATGAATTCCAACTCTTGGTTTCTCATTAAAGCATTATATATACTCTACTTTCATACATTCTTCCATTCAGTGTGTTTATAGGCTTGTTTGAATTCGATGGGTGTAGGGGATAGATGGGTGAAGAAGTAGAACATTTTATTTGGTTTGAAAGTATTCTTTTGAGACCATTTGGTGACTCAGTTTGCAGCTAGTATTGGTATAAGGTTGCTAATAATGTAAAGAGGATTGATGTAAAACCTCTTACTCGTCCCGACATACAGTATGAATATGAGATGTTAACAGAACACATATGTAATGGAAATCTCGAGTCCTTCAAAATTTCAAACCTTGAGACATTTTATAAAATCATAAAATGAAGTTTAAGATTTTTTTAGGGCTTCACAAATTTTAGCATCATTTAGAAAAGGTTTGTAAGTGATCGAAGGTGTTCGAGACCCAAAATAAGCCAAAAGAAGTAAAACGAGCTAAAGCAATGTAGTGGGAGACAACATGGTGCATGAAGTTATGACATTGCATAATGTTGGGACATTGTAATACATGATGCCACGACATTATGTGGGACCGTATCGCAACATTACTCTCTATATGCTCAATGTCGTGACATTGAAATTGAACAACCCCAAAACACTTCAAAACCATACCAAAATGAGATCAAACCTTAGCAAATAGTTTCAATTCATTTCAAAACAATACCAACACTCATTTGTACACAAATGCATCATAAAACATGTTTTAATTGATTCAATACTAAAAGATATAATTGGGAAGTGTCAGTTCACATTACACTTACCATAAAACATCTCAATATTAACAAGTTCACTAAAGAATACCTTTAGTCTATGTACATGCCATTTCAACTCCTTTAATATAAGGTAAATCAAACTAAATCCACTGAGCCTTTCAAACCTTGCACAATGACACAATCTTTCATTGACACGATCACTAGCCTTACGAGATGGTATTCCACCTATGTGTTTAAACCACTAACTCATTAAGCTCATAGAGCCTAGTAAGTAAACTAAGATTAGAGCCTAGTAAGTAAACTAAGATTTACCAATTCTTACACTTAGTATTGAATCTTTTATCAATTACAAGTTTCACATAATAATGAGAATTTGTTTCTCTTCACTTACCCATCCATTTCACCACTCATTTAACCACTTTACACTCTTAAAATAACTTTGATTTATTAGTTCTTTTACTCACTTGTTAAGCACTTACATAAGTTATCAATTAATTAGCTCACTAATTAAATCATTTCTCATTTTCACAAGTGTTCACAAGCTTGTCTTATTATGAGACTTGTAACTATGTCACTTAAACTCATTCCACTTTTTAATCACTCGGCACGTCATGATTAAGTTCTTATTTCACTAAATTCATTTATTACTAACATTAACGTTCACCTTTTAGGTCCATTTACTATCATTTATTCACTTTTATCTCTCCTTTTTTACTCATGTCACTTAGTTCTTACCCATTTTAACACTTAATATCATCATGAATCTAGATAACACTTATTATAAACACTTATCCCTTAGTAAACTCTAGTAAAATAAGACTTGGATACTCGGGGTTCCACCCGAACACCATACACTTATTGTACTAAAAGTGCAACCCAATAATCATACCATACACAAGGACCCTCACTATTCACATATGAGCAGTGACATTAGGCACATAACATTGTCTTCAACAAATTGTTGTCTTCTAACACAAAGTGTGCAAACTAATCTATTTTGGTACGCCAATTGTACCCTCACTATTTCACTAAGTTTACAAGGGCATTTCACTTATAAGATTATTTATTGCATTATAAAATCTATATTACACATCATTTTCACATGACAACTCATAAACACATATATCGATACACATTTTCCATATTTTTGTTTTAAGAACCATTTATTGTTACTTATTTATCAAGCATACTTTGTGCACTTTCACTAGTTATCTTATCACTTAGGTAAGGTAGATCACCAATTCATGCTTATGCACTTATGTATTACTTGACCACAAGTTTGTCAAATTCCCATATCTCCTTTGCACATTTAATGATTTCACATGACACTTAATGTTCCCTGTCAATACTAAAATTAAACTTTCATGTAATACATTTCTTGTTTCCATTTTTTTTCCTAATATTACCATTATGTGATTTACGATATCAATTTACTACAATTTACTCAAACATGTAAATTAGTCACTTTTAATTTCTATATATCCAATTTCACATTATACCATGGCATTATAGTTCACTTAAAAATTTCTTAACACATTTTCACTTATGAGATATAGAAATTTATTATTACCACACTATCCAATTTTATTAACTATTTTGATACTTTGAGCCATGGGTTCAAGATTCAATACATTCAATCTTTTTCAACCATTAATTACACTAATTTATTTAACTTAAAATCATGTACTTAATTAAGTAAAAACTATGGAAAATCCAAGGGTACTTACTTAAATGAGCCAAAATACATAAAAGTTCCTTCTCTTTCTTCACTAATCCATAATATCAAAATTTTCCATGCTTTGAAAATCTATTCCAACTTGCCCACCATCTTCTCACATAAATATAAACATAATTTTGTCTTAAAAATCAGTCCAACCAAAATCCATATACTAAAATATTTAATAAAAACTTTAGAAATGATAAATATACCATTTCTTACCATGATTGAAGCTTTCCCTTTCTTGCTAGAGTTTCTCTCACTAAACCCACATAACCCTAGCTGAAAAATGGAGGAGATGATGGTGAAATTAAAACAAGAAGGTTGATCTCTAGATAATTTAAGCAAGGGACACAAGTTTGGTGATGGTTCCATGCTTTAGAGATGAGATGAAAGGAGAAAAGAGAGCTTGGGTGAAGTTTTCTCCCTCATTCCAAGTAGTTATCGAAATTGAGGAGAAAAGT
The DNA here is from genome assembly GCA_025698515.1 of Gossypium sturtianum. Lineage (NCBI taxonomy): Eukaryota > Viridiplantae > Streptophyta > Magnoliopsida > Malvales > Malvaceae > Gossypium > Gossypium sturtianum. Next base: position 85,796,919 of record CM046944.1, read on the forward strand.
AGGGCTTTCGTTCCCCTTTTACCCTCTTCAAAATAACCCAAATAAGCCTTTGGCTCAACTCCTAAAATCTAACTCCACAGCTTTAAGGTTGTGGCCTTGTAACACCCCAAAAATTTTGATGACACATGGCATAATTATAGGCTCGAATATCAAGAAAATTATGAGAATTTATGGAACGAATTGGATAAAAAAACTTTATGAGAGGAATTTGATATTTGAAATGGAAATATGTGAAAATAGTTAATAAAGTGAGAATATGTCAAAATGGACCAAATTATAAATTTTAAAAATTATGAGGACTAATGTGAAAAATTATATGGATATGGAAAATATTAATTATTATGTATTATTTGACATAAAATGGACTAGAATGTGACTTGGTGTGATGAAAATCACTTTTGAGACTAAATTGGAAATTTTGAATAATACAAAGATTAAACTGTAATTTTCCCATTTTTGTTGGGGAAAGAGCCAAAGTGAGATTTTCATTACTCATGGAGTTATAGTAAATATATATGATGAATTATGAACTTAAATTGGTTTCAGTATAGAATTTTGAGTGCTAAAAACGACAAAAATGGGCAAAATGGTAATTTGGTCAATTTCCGAGACTTCAATGATGAATATAGTATTTAAATAAGATATTTGGTATCCTAAATTATTTTGGATCATTTGAACCTTGTATTAAGGAAATGAGCTTCAAATTGACATAAAATGGATTAGAAACATGCAAAACATGAGTCCAAAGCCCATTTGTTGGTATTTTAAAGATGGGAAAGAAACCCATTAGCTTATTCTCTTATTCTCCAATGCCAACAATAGATCATGGAAGCTTCCACCTTCTTCTTCAATTTTATTTCTATTTTCTCCATTTTCTTTCAAAAATTTCCACTACCCACTTTGATATTTTGTTAAAATTTCTACTGTAACGCCCCGAATTTTGGGCCTAGAAGAAATGGGCTTCGCGTGCCGGAGGAATTGGAATTTAGTTGTGCATGTGAATAACATAAAAGTATGTCTGCTTTGTGGTTAGGATCCTGAGAAGTATTGGAGAAGTCTTGCGTTGAAACCTGGGCTTTAGAAAAATTTTGGTTTTAGGTGAAGAAAACCCTGGATGTAAGTAAGTAGGCTTTAAGAATATTGTTGGGGAAATCATTACACAAGAAGGGTTGGTGATCCAGCGGTAGTGGCGTCATTATAGTGGCAAGGGGATCTTGAGTTCGAATCGCTTGGGATGCAAAGGGATTTTATTTTATTTCCATGAGGTGAGAGAGGTAGAGTTGGATTAAAACTCTCCTGGGGTGGTTGTTGACTTGGTCTTGGATGAAGTTGTTGGGGAGTTTGAATTGGTTTGTGAGGGATTTATGGAGTGATTTTAGGAGGGTTTTGGGGGATTTGGATAAGGGGGTTGTTGGTTGAGGATTTTGGGGAGAAAAAGAAGGAATTTGGTGTGTAATGGGTGTATTGTGCCGAATTTGAGTGGGGACTACTCAGAATTTTGGGATTGGGAGTTTGAGTGCACTATTTTGGGTTGGGGTAATTGACCATTTGGGGAATTGTCCTTTACTTCTGAATATATCATTCTCTTTTCCCCCTCTTATTTTTCGATTTTGGTCTGTCAATCTTCATCTTCCCTTCTTCCCGAACCTTTTCTGTTTCTCTCATCTCTCCATTTTGTCTATCGGCTTTTAGTTAATGATTTTCTTGATCAATTGTTTTTTATCTCTCCTTCCCGCCAGTGCCATGATTATGTTACTGATCTCTATCTTCTTCTTCTTTGATCAGTTCCGGTTTGGGAGTGACTTTAGCAAGCAGTGAGTTACTAGATTTCTTCTTGTTTTTCTATTCCTTCGATATGTCCAAACTCCCTTCTTAAACGTATTCTCTTTTCTTTTATGTTCTCTGCTAGCCGATTCTCTTTCCCTCCTTATGCTTGGTAGTGCCTTCGGTTCATAGATTCCACGAGAAGTGCAAACTGTTCGCTCATCTCGCGATCAAAGGTAAAGTTGAAGGCTTGTAATTTCTCAAGTGGTTGGCTGAATGTTACTTTCCCCTTTTTGGGGGAAGGGTTGTGTGTACTTCCTTTAGACTAATGTGTGCTAAACCATGGTTTTAGACCATCGTGGTTGATAGGTTGTATTTGTAATGCAGTTAATCGTCAAAGAGGAGTGTGATCAACTCTAGCCTGTGATCTAAGGGAAATAAATCGATTAGCGATCAGTCAAGGTAAGTATGGATTGTCGTTTTGGGCTTGGACAGTTATTAACCTTATTGGTTGTAAATCTGATACGATATTTTGGTTGATTATAGGATTCAAAGACTGTGGATCTTAGCTAGTTTCGCAAACATGTGTGTATTTGTATGCGGTATTCGATGATCAGCTGAAAAGCCGAAAGTATGTGTTGTTTACACTGCTATGACTGTAGATCGGCAAAATGCCGAAAAGCTAGAAATATGGCGTACGATGCCACACGAGTGTGTGATAGTACGTGTGGTGAACTGAGCCCACGAACATGGGCGTTAGTCTATAGAGGCCACCACGAGCGCCCTCGTGGTCTTGGGCTGTTCTGGGCCTCGTTGGGCCGAAATGGGCTGTGTGGGCCCACGCGGATAAAATGTATGTGATGTGTTAAGTATTGTTTGGACTGTGACGTTTGCATAACTATGGCTGTTTCTGGGCTAAATGGGCCACACGAGTGTGTGGGCCCATTTGGGCAGAGTAATGGGCCTTAGGCCCATTTACATCGTTGTAACTGTTTAGGTTACTTAAGTCGCTCGAGGCGACGATGGACCTTCTGTTGGGTCGCTGAGACCCCGATTTGCAAACTTACCGAAATACCCCCGATTTGCAAAATTACCGAAATACCCACATAGGGTAAAATGACAGAAATACCCCCATATGGTAAAATGACTATTTTGCCCTTGTGGGTAAATGACTGACTTAGACTATGAATTTCACTGATTTGACTGTGATCGTATGACTGTGTTTTAACACACTTGACTGTGGTCGTGTGACTGATATGCTTTTAATATATGTTTAAATGACTTTACTGAGCATGGCCATTTTGCATACACGTGTAATGAATGAGCATAACATACACGACATATTGCATGGGGTTGGGACATTGATACGGGGGAAGTTCTGATATGGTCGCACGGGTCGCATGAGACAACTGTGGATCCAGTATTGATATGTTAAGGTCGCACGGGTAGCATGAGACGACTGTGGACCGACGGACGGCTTAAAGCCGCGTAATCTGATTATGGCTCTGTGCCAACCTAAATATTGCTCTGTGCCATCTTGATTATGGCTTTGTGCCAATCGTATTTACCCGTGGCTATGTGCCTAACATATATATTGATGACTCTGTGTCAATCGTAATTACCCGTGGCTGTGTGCTGATTATATTACCGTCGCTAATGGCTATGTGCCAAGCTTATTACAGTTACCGATAACTTTGTGCCATCCTGATTATGGCTCTGTGCTATCCTGATTATGGTTTATAACCATTCTTTTTATGGCTTTTAGTTGTTCTGTCCACGGCGCCGAGCCGTTCTGTTGACTTAGTGCCGCAACCGGTGCTAAGCTTGGTGTGTTGGCTGGGTGGGTCAATTTTATCCCCACGTAAGTGTAGGGTTGGTACAGGTGGTGTGTTGGCTGGATCGGGGTGGGGTGCATCCTCCTATTGTTGCATATCTGTTTATAAGATCTGTCACTGTACTGGGCTTAGGCCCACATGTCCTGTTATTGGTTTGGGCTAGGCCCAATTGATTCTGTTATGGGCTGTGACCCAAATGATATTGTAGTGGGCTTTGGCCCAGACTGTTTCTTTTTCTATTTTTGTATACTGACTGTTACTCTAGTAAGGGGATTACACGTTGAGTTTTCGTAAACTCACCCCGTTCTTAACTGTGCAGGTAATCCCCAGCGTTTGGAGGATCGGTGCTGTGAGGGACTCGGAGGTGACCACACGACTGCGATTGTTATGCTTTGGACTTTATATATGTTTTAAATTCTGTTATGGGTTTTAATTTCTGTAATAAGGCATCTCTGGATTTAATTCTAAATTTGGGATTTTGTTACGTTTTATATCTGTTAGACGTAGATGAGTTTTCAACCCAATTACTATTTTTAAAAACATATGTTTTAAACTTATTTACCTTAAATTAGCTTCCGCAACTACAAGAGATTTTTAACAAAGTTAATAACGTTTTTAAAAGTGATTAACTTTTTAATGAACCATGTTTTGAAATTAAACGGACACAAACTGAGACTTTAGTTTGTAAATAATAAGGAGGGTTTTAAATGAAAACATGGTTTTCGAAAAACACTTCAATTTGACACTCCAGATTCGGGCCTAACTTCTGGGCCGAGTTTGGGGTGTTACATTTAGTGGTATCAGAGCTAAGTTGCAAAACTCAGCTGTGGAATGGGTTTTCAAAATTTTATATTACAAGAGGTTGGTTTCAAATATGTGAAGTGTTTTGAAGTATTTTTCTGGAAAGTGTGGCACACTGAGTCTCCGGCGCCGAATCCGTAAGTTTCTGAAACTGTTGTTTGTTTTTGTTGAAAAGCATTAGATAGAGATACTGTGATTTCTTAGATATTAGACTATATTGCTACACTTAAAGTTTGAGTTTGTATTTATTCTGTGTGTATTCTGGAAAAGATATGCGTGTGATATCCATATGCCCCGATGGATAGATGGTGTGGTGCGTGCTTGTATTATTAGGATCAGAGTGCGCAGTGAGAGCGTAGTGTGGTAGGCTAGGGTGTGCGACTATTCTAATAGTCGAAAATTTTGGGGACTAAATTTCTTTAAGGGGGTAGAGTTGTAACGCCCCAAATTTTGGGCCTAGAAGAAATGGGCTTCGCGTGCCGAAGGAATTGGAATTTAGTTGTGCATGTGAATAACATAAAAGTATGTCTGCTTTGGTGGTTAGGATCCTGAGAAGTATTGGAGAAGTCTTGGGGTGAAAGCTGGGCTTTAGAATTTTTTTTGTTTTAGGTGAATAAAACCATGGATGTAAGTAAGTAGGCTTTAAGAATATTGTTGGGGAAATCATTACACAAGAAGGGTTGGTGATCCAGTGGTAGTGGCGTCATTATGGTGGCAAGGGGATCTTGAGTTCGAACCGCTTGGGATGCAAAGGGATTTTATTTTATTTCCATGAGGTGAGAGAGGTAGAGTTGGATTAAAACTCTCTTGGGGTGGTTGTTGACTTGGTCTTGGATGAAGTTGTTGGGGAGTTTGAATTGGTTTGTGAGGGATTTATGGAGTGATTTTAGGAGGGTTTTGGGGGATTTTGATAAGGGGGTTGTTGGTTGAGGATTTTAGGGAGAAAAAGAAGGAATTTGGTGTGTAATGGGTGTATTGTGCCGAATTTGAGTGGGGACTACTCAGAATTTCAGGATTGGGAGTTTGAGTGCACTATTTTGGGTTGGGGTAATTGACCATTTGGGGAATTATCCTTTACTGCCGAATATATCATTCTCTTTTACCCCTCTTCTTTTTCGGTTTTGGTCTGCCAATCTTCTTCTTCCCTTCTTGCCGAACCTTTTCTGTTTCTCTCATCTCTCCATTTTGTCTGTCGGCTTTTAGTTAATGATTTTCTTGATCGATTGTTTTTTATCTCTCCTTCCCTCCAGTGCCTTGATTCTGTTACCAATCTCTATCTTCTTCTTCTTTGATCAGTTCTGGTTTGGGAGTGGCTTTAACAAGCGGTGAGTTACTAGATTTCTTCTTATTTTTATATTCCTTCGATATGTCCAAACTCCCTTCTTAAATGTATTCTCTTTTCTTTTATGTTCTCTGTTGGCCGATTCTCTTTCCCTCCTTATGCTTGGTAGTGCCTTCGGTTCATAGATTCCACGAGGAGTGCAAACCGTTCGCTCATCTCGCGATCAAAGGTAAAGTTGAAGGCTTGTAATTTCTCAATTGGTTGGCCGAATGTTACTTTTCCCTTTTGGGGGTAAGGGTTGCGTGTACTTCCTTTAGACTAATGTGTACTAAACCATGGTTTTAGACCATCGTGGTTGATAGGTTGTATTTGTAATGCAGTTAATCGTCAAAGAGGAGTGTGATCAACTCTAGCCTGTGATATAAGGGAAATAAACCGATTAGCGATCAGTCAAGGTAAGTATGGATTGTCGTTTTGGGCTTGGACAGTTATTAACCTTATTGGTTGTAAATCTGATACGATATTTTGGTTGATTGTAGGATTCAAAGTGCGTGGATCTTAGCTAGTTTCACGAACAGGTGTGTATTTGTATGCGGTATTCGATGATCGGCTGAAAAGCCGAAAGTATGTGTTGTTTGCACTGCTATGACTGTAGATCGATAAAATGCCGAAAAGTTAGAAATATGGCATATGATGCCACACGATCGTGCGATCGTGCGTGTGGTGAATCGAGCCCACGAACATGGGCGTTAGTCTGTAGAGGCCACCATGAGCGCCCTCATGGTCTTGGGCTGTTCTGGGCCTCGTTGGGCCGAAATAGGCTGTGTGGGCCCAGTGGGCTTGTGGGCCCACGCGGATAAAATGTATGTGATGTGGTAAGTATTATTTGGACTGTGACGTTTGTAAAACTGTGGCTGTTTCTGGGCTAAATGGGCCGCACAAGTGTGTAGGCCCACTTGGGCCGAGTAATGGGCCTTAGGCCCATTTACACCGTTGTAATTGTTTAGGTTACTACCGTCGCTCGAGGCGACGGTGGACCTTCTGTTGGATCGTTGAGACCCCGATTTGAAAAATTATCGAAATACCCTCATAGGGTAAAATGATCGAAATACCCCATAGGGTAAAATGACCGAAATACCCTTATAGGGTAAAATGACTATTTTGCCCTTGTGGGTAAATGACTGACTTAGACTATGAATTTGACTGATTTGATTGTGATCGTATGACTGTGTTTTATCTGACTTGACTGTGGTCGTGTGACTGATATGCTTTTAATATATGTTTAAATGACTTTACTGAGCATGGCCATTTTGCATACAAGTGTAATGATTGAGCATGACATACACGACATATTGCATGGGGTTGGGACATTGATACGGAGGAAGTTCTGATAGGTTTGCATGGGTCGCATGAGACGACTGTGGACCGACGGACGGCTTAAAGCCGCGTAATCTGATTATGGCTCTATGCCAACCTAAATATGGCTCTGTGCCATCTTGATTATGGCTTTGTGCCAATCGTATTTACCCGTGGCTATGTGCCTAACATATATATTGATGACTCTGTGTCAATCGTAATTACCCGTGGTTGTGTGCCGATTATATTACTGTCGCTAATGGCTATGTGCCAAGCTTATTACAGTTACCGATAGCTTTGTGCCATCCTGATTATGGCTCTGTGCCATCCTGATTATGGTTTATAACCATTCTTTTTATGGCTTTTAGCCGTTTTGTCCACGGCGCCGAGCCGTTCTATTGACTTAGTGCCGCAACCGGTGCTAAGCTTGGTGTGTTGGCTGGGTGGGTCAATTTTATCCCCATGTAAGTGTAGGGTTGGTACGGGTGGTGTGTTGGCTGGATCGGGGTGGGGTGCATCCTTCTACTATTGCATATCTGTTTATGAGATCTATCACTGTACTGGGCTTAGGCCCACATGTCCTGTTATTGGTTTAGGCTAGGCCCAATTAATTCTTTTAAGGGCTGTGACCCAAATGATATTATAGTGGGCTTTGGCCCACAGAGGCTCTGAACTGGACTATACTGTTACTGTTAAAGGGCTTTGGCCCAGACTGTTTTGGTTTTTGTTTCTGTATACTGACTGTTACTCTAGTAAGGGGATTACACGCTGAGTTTTCGTAAACTCACCCCGTTCTTAACTGTGCAGGTAATCCCCAGCGTTAGGAGGATTGGTGCTGCAAGGGACTCGGAGGTGACCACACGACTACGGCTGTTATGCTTTGGACTTTATATATGTTTTAAATTCCATTATGGGTTTTAATTTCTGTAATAAGGCCTCTCTGGATTTAATTCAGAATTTAGGATTTTGTTACGTTTTATATCTGTTAGATGTAGACGAGTTTTCAACCCAATTACTGTTTTTAAAAACATACGTTTTAAACTTCTTTACCTTAAATTAGCTTCCGCAACTACAAGAGATTTTTAACGAAGTTAATAACATTTTTAAAAGTGATTAACTTTTCAATGAACCACGTTTTGAAATTGAACGAACACAAACTGAGGCTTTAGTTTGTAAATAATAAGGAAGGTTTTCAATGAAAACATGGTTTTCGAAAAACACTTCAATGTGACTTGCCAGATTAGGGCCTAACTTTTGGGCCGGGTTTGGGGTGTTACATCTACGTAGGCCACCTCCTAAACACATTTATACCATCAATTTCATCATTCTCAACCTAGGGTTTATGAGGTTCTAGTGAGAGATGTTGATGTTAGAGTGAGAAAGCTTCAAGTAAGGTGATATATGGCTTCCTTCATTTATATTAGCTTGATATTTGTTAAGAAATGCTACGAAAAGCTAAAATGAAATTTAAATTAATTTCCAATGTATTTTTTTTGTAAGGAAATGGGGAGGTGTTGATTCATGGAGTTCCAAGCTTGTTTTAGGATGGTTGAAGTTCAAAGAAGCTTCATTATACTCATCATTCTCCTAAGTTAATAATTAACCGTAATTTAATATGGAGAATTGAGTCCTTTTAGATACTTAAGCAGCTTGTAATCAAGCATTTTGATGTTATTTCTTTAGTTTTAAAGAATTATGTGTTATTTATGTTTTTGATTGTCACTAAACTAACTATAAATACGACTAAGGCAAGCACACCTATCAAACAATAGTATAGTTATGGTAAGTAGGGAATATCGTATCCACGAGGACTAAAAGTACTAGTAATTACCATTTTTCTATTATTTAGCCGACAAATTGGGGTGATTGTTTTTAATCTAAATTTACTAATCTAATTTAACTAAGAACGCAACAAAGAATGAAATAGGAAAATAATCGAAGATAACCAATGAGAAAGACAATACCCAGGAAAGAATCTACCTAAACTTCACCTATTATTCTGAATCAAAATTAAACGATTTATTTACTTGTGTCTCGATCTGTAGAAATCCCTAAATTATGTTAATATCTCTTTCGAGTGTAAGAACAACTGACTTTAGGTTGATTAATTGAAATCTCTTTCTAATTAAAACCCCTATCGTCACGTTAACTCAATCTATGGATTCCCCTATTATATTTGACTCTAATCTGGTAGATTTATGTCGTCCTATTTCTAGGATTGCATGCAACTCCACTCAATTATGCTAGATCTACTCTTAAATAGGGACTTTTTCTCCACTGAAATAAGCACATTAAACATGAATTAATCTCCCAAAAATATTAAAACACAAAATAAGCATACATAATTGAGAACAAGAATTAAGTATTTATCGCGTAAAAACAGAAATTAAATAATAAGATTCATCATAGGTTTCATCTTCCCTAGGTATCTAGGGAATTTAGTTCATAATTGTTACATCCTGGAAAGGGCCTATGCATTTTCAGTTTAATTGTATGAAATAACAAGTCTTAAGCATTATGAATAAATTTTTGATAATTTTGGAAATCTAGAAATGCATGGAAAAGGAAATGAACATTTTGGAAACCTGAACATTTTTGGAAACCTAAACATTTTTGGAAATGTTTCAAAAATGGAAAGTAAACATTTCTGGAAACCTGGAAATGTAAGAAAAATGGCAAGTTACAAAGCCGATCGAAAATTTTAGGAAACTTAGAAATATTCGAGAAATGCCAAGTTTTAAAGTTTAAAATAGGAAATTAAGGCAAGGGGGCCTTAAAAGAAAAAGTTGGTAAAATTTGACACACAAACAGCTTGGAAAAGTGGCTGAAGATGCCACTTAGGGCCTCTGGAAATGGCGCCACATGCAAGGTGTTGGGCCTGAGTTCGAGTCACTTGGGAAGCAAATAATGAAGGTTATATTTTTTGCTTCCGAGAAGGTGAGGTGGACTGAGATCTGGTTTCTAGAACAAGGAAGTGTTTTATTTTCACAAATATGTGAATAATAAGTGATAAATATAGGATTAATTTTAATATGATTATTTAGGAGATAAATAATGGATTAAACACTTTTATTTTTAAATAAAAGAAACGATATTATCACAAAGGAAGAGTGGTGGCCAAGTCAAGGACTCTTGGCACGATAATTTTCGGCTAAAGGAGGAGAGTTAAGGTTAATCTCCCATCTGTTTTAAGCTCTCACTAAAATTTCCTAGCTAAACCTTCTCTGCCGAATTTTCTTTTCATCTTTTCTTCTTCTCTTTTCTTCATCTGTCAAGCCAAAACCTTTTCTTTTGATCCCTGATTGAAACTCCATAGCCGAATCTCTGTGACCCTAGGCAAGGAAGCAATCGGCTAAAGGCATTAAAGGTAAGGTTAAGCTATTCAAATTCTTTTCTTTGCTAGTTGCCGAAAGAGAAAATCCCTATTCTTGTTTTTTTTGGCCGAATCTGCAAGGGGTCTCTCAGGTTTCTACAATTGTTGAAAACAAGGATCAAGGATCTAAGGTAAGATAAATATACATTTGGTCGAAGGTTACGTTTTATATGTTAGATCTAACATATGAATTATAGGAATTTCGATATCACTAAAGGGAGCAAGGAACCGATTTTTGAGATCTCATCTTAAGGTAAGTGGTTATAATCGGCCAAGGTTCTTTCTTAAATGTCTAGATCTATTTGTTTTAACCAGAGACTAATCAAATCAATGGATTTAATGGTTAGCCGATTTCAAGGAAGAACACAAATCTACTGGATTTGATTATCAATCAAATCGGCAAACAAGGTAAGTGTTAGTAATACCATTCCTAGTAGGATTTGGTTTTAAAATCGAAAAGGGTATTAATATGTTTATATATGATGGGCGAATATAGGAATTTAACAGATCTAAAGCCTAGATCGGGATTTTCGGGATCTCAAGGAATCTATTAAGCAAATTAGGTGTGTACTCACACTAACTTTCGATATATCATATGGCAATTATTTTTAATATATGAATATGCAAAAGAATGTGAATATGGCTAAGTACCATAAATGTGGTAAGAAGTACTGTGCACGTTTCCTACCTCCGATAGGATTATGAATATGATATATTTTGAACATGTGAATACTATCATGAATGAGAAAATAAGTATGTTATATATGTCATAAAATATTTGGGGCATTCGGGATCTATGTGAAAGGGGAAGAAGGTGTTGACTTGGTCTCACCAGCGGAATATGGTGACTACGGTCACAAAATTTGAATATGGTAACCGGTTACATTATCTCGAATTTGGTAACCGGTTACATTATTTGAATATGGTGTCTAATGACACAAATTATATGGGCGATGAGCACGTCGATCGCAGCGATCGCTTCGATGGTGTGTAGCGGATGGAGGGTTGACTTAGTAGTCCCACGCGGTGTGATTGGCGTGCACGGGTGGTGTGTAGCGGATGGACAAATAGGCTTGGGTTTGGGTTGCATCATTTTTTTATGAATATGTCTTTGATATGAACATGAATGCTCGAATTGTTGAATGTTAGTTTGTGTACACATTGAGTCTGTTGACTCACCCGTTGGGGAATATTTTCAGGAGATGATCGAGTAATGAACAAGGTTGAATTTGGAGCTAAAGGTGGCCATGCATAGCAAGGAAAGACTTTTATTATTTGGGATTATTATTTATATTAAGTACTTAATTTTTTTTTTTTTTTTTGGGTTTTGATTGATGTAATAAGGCCATAAGGCCCAAGTGAATTTCTTTATTTTTTTAGCTTTACTATTAGATATTATGTCACGAACTAATTTGGATGTAAGAAAGTACAAAATTATTTTTCTTAAAAATGAACTCAAAAATTCTTTTGTCACCTTAATTAAATTGGATTTATAAAATTAAATAAATGGGTTTTTAATCTAAGCCCAACCCAAAACGAAATTTTTCCTGAAAATACACAAATTTTCTCTAGGAAACAAAGAATTTTGAAACCGGTTTACTTAAGGAACATACGAGATCCGGTTGGGCTCGTGGGCGGGTGTGGGGTGTTTGATTTGGTATCGAGCCCGATTTTAAACTCTCGGCTGTGTGTTTTTAATTCGAGCCCAAATGATTTTCTTTAAAATAAAGCGGTGTTACGGCATGGCACCTAAGTCTCCGACCCATGATCCACCGGTAAGTACCCTAACTTCATGTGTGATTACGTGATTTATGTAGAAAAGGCATGGGCGTAGAATAGAATGATAGGAACATGAACCTTAGGACTAGATTACTCAAACACAGAACCACATAAGACTTAATGCACTAAACAAACCTATGGCTAAGTCACGAGCTAGGGTGTGGTAACCCCTGCACGCATGTCTAGGACCCGGATCGGAAGAGCCACGGTATTTAAGCGATCCTAGTGACTCACCTCCTCTTCGCGAGAATCCTGCAGTGCGTAGCCGGTTCACCCTAACTCAGAGGGCTTAGCGGTGTGGCAACCTCGTGCGCATGTCTAGGAATGGTTTCGATGGGAGCTTGGTATTTAAGCGATCCGCGTGACTCACCTCCTCTCCATTCGAATCCTACAGTGCGTAGCTTTGGTTCACTACGACCAAAGAGGGCTCGGTCATAGGCTAAACATAATGACTAAAAGCCGAAAGGGAACTAGCCATGTTTGAAAAAAAAAAAGAGAGAGAATAAAACAACAAACCCTAGTTTTAAAATTCTTACGATTTTTCTTTTAATTTTGTGGAAACTATCTTACAACAAAATTCTGAAAATTCCTGATTTGTGAAAATTACAAAAACGCCCTAGTGGTAAAATTACCAAAATATCCCAGAGGTCAAAAATTACCGAAACGCCCCTGGATTCCAAATTTTTTTCCAAAATTACCCCGGAACTTTAAAATTTCCAAAATACTTTTGACAAAATCACCAAGGAACTTTTTGTTTTGAAAAATTACGAAAATGCCCTTGTAGGACAAAATTACGAAAATACCCCTAGGTAGTGGAAAAATAATAACAATGAAAACTACAACATTTCTCTGAATGAATGAAAGTTCATAATTGTTCGATGGATGGATGAATGAATGAAAGACTGTGTGCTTGTGTGAATACGAAAGAACCACTCCTAAAACTCTTTTCATAAAACTCCTTCGCGGATAATAAGTGGAACAATGACTAATCCATAAAACTTTTTAATCAGATCTCGACGGTAGAAATGAGCTCCAGAGGACGTGGTCGTCGTGGACGAGGTAGAGGAAGGATGACTGTGTCAGAACCCGTTAGATCGGGTCAGGGTTCTGACAATGAGATACCACCGCCACCACCACCCCCAGCTGTTAATGTGGAGCGAGCAAGCTCGAGACGGGAAGATCGCGTGTCGCAGGTGTGGCCGCGAGTTTTGGAATTGGTGGTGGTGCGGGTGGAAATTCGGAACCCAATCTGTGCTCGAACGGCTCCGAGCTAATAGAGCTGAGATGTTTCGTGGAGTGTCGGGAGTGGCACCCAGTACAGCTGAGTACTGGTTGGAAGCGACGGAGCGCATCATGGATGAGCTCGACCTAACCCCGAAGGATAAAGTGGTAGCTATAATCGGAGAAAGGAGGAACTACTTGTCTAACGTGGTTTCATACTGAAGGCCGAGAAGATGGTTAAGAAGGGTGTAAGGCATTCTTAGCCTTCATTAGTACGATAGGTGGGAAGGAGGAAGGTATTAATGGAGTTAGGATGGTAAGGGACTTCGTGGATGTATTTCCAGAGGAATTACCAGGAATACACCCAGATAGGGAGGTGGAATTTGGGATAGATTTGCTACCAGAAGCGACTCTGTGTCAATTGCTCCATACCGAATGGCGCCAAAGGAGTTAGTTGAGCTCAAGGCTCGAGATCCAAGAATTGTTGGATCGTGGGTTCATTCGACCCAGTGTGTCTCCATAGGAGCACCGATCCTGTTTGTGAAGAAGAAGGATGGAACTATGCGTATGTGCATAGACTACCGTCGATTGAATAAACCGACCATCAAGAACAAGTATCCTTTGCCAAGGATAGACGACTTGTTCGATCGGTCAAAAAAAGGCATTGTGTTCTCGAAGATAGGCCTAAGGTCGGGATATCACCGATTAAAGGTGAAGGAGGCAGATATCCACAAGACGGCCTTTAGGACAAGGTACGGCCATTTTGAGTTTGTGGTGATGCCGTTTGGGTTGTGTAACGCTCCAGCCGCGTTCAGGATATGATGAATCGGGTTTTCCAACCCTATTTGGATAGGTTCGTCGTGGTGTTCATCGATGATATTTTGGTGCATTCAAGGTCGGAGGAGGAGCATGATGAGCATCTCCGAGTGGTGTTGGAAGTGTTAAGGAAAAGAAGCTTTATGCCAAATTCAGCAAGTGCGAATTTTGGCTAAAGGAGAGTGGCATTCTTAGGACATGTGGTATCCGCAGAAGGAATAAGAGTGGACCCTAGGAAGATCGAGCGGTGTTGGAATGGAAACCACCTAGGTCCGTGGCTGAAATCTGAAGTTTCTTAGGCTTAGCAGGCTATTACAGGAAGGTTTGTGGAAGGGTTCTCGTCAATAGCCGCGCCTTTGACAAAAAGTTGCTAAGGAAGGAAGTACCCTTTGAATGGACTAATAAGCAACAGGAGAGCTTTGATAAGCTCAAGAAGGTCTTGACGGAAGCTCGGTGTTAATTCAGCCAGAGGCGAGGCAAGGATTTCGTAGTATATTGTGACGCGCGCACACGGGGTTAGGTTGTGTACTAATGCGGGGAAGGAAAAGTGGTCGCGTATGCGTCTCGGCAATTAAGGCCTCATGAGGTTAACTACCCAACTCATGACTTGGAACTAGCAAAGCAGTGGTTTTCGCCCTTAAGGTTTGGAGGCACTACCTTTATGGAGAAAGGTCGGTGATCTACACTCGACCACAAGAGCCTTAAGTATTTGTTGACTCGGAAGGAGTTGAACTTGAGGCGCGAAGGTGGGTGGAATTATGCGAAAGACTACGATTGTTCGATAGAATATCATCCGGGCAAGGCGAATGTGGTAGCCGATGCTCGAGTAGGAAGGTTGTGTCGGATCTAAGGGCTTTGTTCGCTCACTTAAGTCTATATGGTGATGAAAGCTTTGTTGGCGTAATTACAAGTCAAGCCCACATGGGTGAATGAGGTGAAAGAGGGCCGGTTGGCGAGATAAGGATCTAAGTGCTAAGTTCACAGCAGCAAGTACAGAATGGAGAAGTAAAGGATTATGGCATCATTGATGGTGGAGTCTTTGTGCTACAAAGGAAAAGACCGCATGCCGAGGGACGGTGAGTTGAGACAAAGGATTCTTCGGGAAGCGCATGGTAGCCCTTATGCTATGCATCCCGGAGGCATTAAGCTGTATAGAGATTTAAGAGAACAATTTTGGTGGCCTGATCTTAAGCGGGAAGTGACGGAATTCGTGGGAAAGTGTCTGACGTGTCAGCAAGTTAAGGCTGAACACCAAGTTCCATCAGGATTACTTCAACCAATTGAGATTCCCCAATGGAAGTGGGAAAGGATTACCATGGACTTCGTTAGTGGGCTTCCCCTTACGCCTACTAAGAAGGACTCGGTATGGGTGATAGTGGACCGTTTGACCAAGGCTGCGCACTTTATTAGGTGAAGGTTGATTATTCTCTCCGAAATTAGCCAAGCTATATGTGGCGGAGATCGTAAGGTTGCATGGAGTACGATGTCGATCGATCATCTCCGATCGAGACCCAAGGTTTACGTCTCGATTTTGGAAGGCACTCCATCAAGCTTTAGGCACTAAGTTAGACTTCTCAACGGCTTTTCATCCACAATCAGACGGGCAGTCTGAACGGGTTATACAAGTGTTGGAGGATATGTTGAGAGGTCGTGTGGTGGATTTTCGAGGAAGTTGGGAAGATTACTTGCCTTTAGGTGAGTTCGCCTACAACAACAAACTATCGTGCAAGCATACGGATGGCACCATATGAAGCATTGTACGGTAGGAAGTGTAGAACACCTACTTGTTGGACCGAGTTAGGAGAACGTCGAGTTTTGGGTCCGAGTTAATGGCTGAAAGCGAAAGAAAGTTGAGTTAATTGGAGGCACGATTGAAGGAAGCCTCCGATAGGCGAGAAGTCGCACGCGGACCTTAAGCGGAAGGAGATCGAGTTTGAAGTGGGAGAGCAAGTATTCTGAAAGTCTCGCCGTGGAAGAAGGTAATGAGGTTCTGGTCGCAGGAAGAAAGTTAAGCCCAAGGTTTATAGGGCCTTATCGAGTCTTGAAGCGAGTTGGGCGATGGCATACCAATTGGAGTTGCCACGAGTTGCAAAGCAGATGCACAACGTATTCCATGTATCCATGCTACGTCGCTATCGATCGGACCCATCTCATGTGGTACTGTTGAAGAGGTGGAGCTAAGGCCGGATCTATCCTACGAGGAAGAGCCGATTCGAATCTTGGGGCGTGATGTGAAAGTACTACGAAGGAAGTCAGTGCCTCTAGTCAAAGTATTATGGCGCAATCATGGATCGGAAGAAGCTTCGTGGGAGTCAGAAGAGACAATGCGACAAGCAATACCCTCGATTGTTTAGTTAGGAAATTTGAGAGGACGAAATTTTGTTTAAGGGAGGTAGAAGCAGTAACATCTCGGAAAGGGCCTATGCATTTTCAGTTTAATTGTATGAAATAACAAGTCTTAAGCATTATGAATAAATTTTTGATAATTTTGGAAACCTAGAAATGCATGGAAATGGAAATGAACATTTTGGAAACCTGAACATTTTTGGAAACCTAAACATTTTTGGAAATGTTTCAAAAATGGAAAGTAAACATTTCTGGAAACCTGGAAATGTAAGAAAAATGGCAAGTTACAGAGCCGATCGAAAATTTTAGGAAACTTAGAAATAATCGAGAAATGCCAAGTTTTAAAGTTTAAAATAGGAAATTAAGGCAAGGGGGCCTTAAAAGAAAAAGTTGGTAAAATTTGACACACAAACAGGCTTGGAAAAGTGGCCTGAAGATGCCACTTAGGGCCTCTGGAAATGGCGCCACATGCAAGGTGTTGGGCCTGAGTTCGAGTCACTTGGGAAGCAAATAATGAAGGTTATATTTTTTTGCTTCCAGAAGGCTGAGGTGGACTGACTTTGGTTTCTAGAACAAGGAAGTGTTTTATTTTCACAAATATGTGAATAATAAGTGATAAATATAGGATTAATTTTAATATGATTATTGAGGAGATAAATAATGGATTAAACACTTTTATTTTTAAATAAAAGAAAGGATATTATCACAAAGGAAGAGTGGTGGCCAATTCAAGGACTCTTGGCCTGATAATTTCGGCTAAAGGAGGAGAGTTAAGGTTAATCTCCCATCTGTTTTAAGCTCACGAAAATTCCCTAGCTAAACCTTCTCTCCGCGAATTTTCTTTTCATCTTTTCTTCTTCTCTTTTCTTCATCTGTCAAGCCAAAACCTTTTCTTTTGATCCACGATTAAAACTCCATAGCCGAATCTCTGTGACCCTAGGCAAGGAAGCAATCGGCTAAAGGCATTAAAGGTAAGGTTAAGCTATTCAAATTCTTTTCTTTGCTAGTTGCCGAAAGAGAAGGGTCTAATCCCTATTCTTGTTTTTTTTGGCTGAATCTGCAAGGGGACTCTCAGGTTTCTACAATTGTTGAAAACAAGGATTAAGGATCTAAGGTAAGATAAATATATATTTGGTCGAAGGTTACGTTTTATATGTTAGATCTAACATATGAATTATAGTAATTTCGATATCACTAAAGGAGCAAGGAACCGATTTTTGAGATCTCATCTTAAGGTAAGTGGTTATAATCGGCCAAGGTTCTTTCTTAAATGTCTAGATCTATTTGTTTTAACCAGAGACTAATCAAATCAATGGATTTAATGGTTAGCCGATTTCAAGGGAAGAACACAAATCTACTGGATTTGATTATCAATCAAATCGGCAAACAAGGTAAGTGTTAGTAATACCATTCTGGTAGGATTTGGTTTTAAAATCGAAAAGGGTATTAATATGTTTATATATGATGGGCGAATATAGGAATTAAATGATCTAAAGCCTAGATCGGGATTTCGGGATCTCAAGGAATCTATTAAGCAAATCGTGTGTGTACTCACACTAACTTTCGATATATCATATGGCAATTATTTTTAATATATGAATATGCATAAGAATGTGAATGGCTAAGTACCATAAATGTGGTAAGAAGTACAGTGCACGTTTCCTACCTGATAGGATTATGAATATGATATATTTTGAACATGTGAATACTATCATGAATGAGAAAATAAGTATGTTATATATGTCATAAAATATTTGGGGCATTCGGGATCTATGTGAAAGGGGAAGAAGGTGTTGACTTGGTCTCACCAAGCGGAATATGGTGACTACGGTCACAAAATTTGAATATGGTAACTTCGGTTACATTATCCGAATTTGGTAACTTCGGTTACATTATTTGAATATGGTGTCTAATGACACAAATTATATGGGCGATGAGCACGTCGATCGCAGTGATCGCTTCGATGGTGTGTAGCGGATGGAGGGTTGACTTAGTAGTCCCAGCGGTATGATTGGCGTGTACGGGTGGTGTGTAGCGGATGGACAAATAGGCTTGGGTTTGGGTTGCATCATTTTTTTATGAATATGTCTTTGATATGAACATGTATGCCTGAATTGTTGAATGTTAGTTTGTGTACACATTGAGTCTGTTGACTCACCCGTTGGGGAATATTTTGAGAGAGATGATCAGTAATGGACAAGGCCTTTGGAGCTAAAGGTGGCCATGCATAGCAAGGAAAGACTTTTATTATTTGGGACTGTTATTTATATTTAGTACTTAAATTTTATTATTTTTTTGGGTTTTGATTGATGTAATAAGGCCATAAGGCCCAAGTGAATTTCTTTATTTTTTTTAGCTTTACTATTAGATATTATGTCACGAACTAATTTGGATGTAAGTAAGTACAAAATTATTTTTCTTAAAAATGAACTCAAAAATTCTTTTGTCACCTTAATTAAATTGGATTTATAAAATTAAATAAATGGGTTTTTAATCTAAGCCCAACCCAAAACGAAATTTTCCTGAAAATACACAAATTTTCTCTAGGAAACAAAGAATTTTGAAACCGGTTTACTTAAGGAACATACCAGATCCGATTCAGGCTCGTGGGCCGGGTGTGGGGTGTTTCAATAATCCTGAAGAAACATCTCAAATTTAGGATAACCACAAGACATAAAGAAACTCAATAAAACTTCGAAAAAAATTAAATGGAGACCTTCGATCTTGAGGGAGATTTGCTTCTGAGTTGATTCCGAAGGTTTTCTTTGAGCGTTTTCTTCGATCTTCTCTGATTGCCCCTTTATGTCTTCTTCTAATTGCTATTTATAGACTTTAGAATTTTCAGAAAGCCTAAAAGTTAGGTTTTTCTGCGCATTTGGGGAGCAGGATGTTATATTGACACGGGCTTGCACATGGGCATGTGGCCAGCCCGTGTGGCTCACACGAGCATGTGGCCTGCTCGTGTGGAAATGCTCAGGCCGTGTGGATCCTGAAAACAACTCTATTTGTCTGATTTTGGCTCACTTTTCGCTCCTTTCCCTCCCAAATGCTCTCCTAAGTATAAAAACATGAATTTAAAGGATTAGGAGCATCAAATTCACTAATTTGCATAATTAATCATCCAAAAATGCATTAAGAATGGGATTAAAATATGTTACTTTTATAGCTTATCAAATATCCCCACACTTAAGCGTTAGCTTGTCAAAATCCTCAACACCCATTAAAATTAATATTTTTCAACTTGTAATTCCCATCAATAATGTCTCAAAATAATTCAAAAATAATCATGCATTGGCAATTTAGCTAAAAGAGCACTAAAGTCTCAAACAATCCAAGCTAACATTTTTAAACACGAAAACACAGGTGTCTCCCCTTATCTAAGTAATTGCCTTTAATTCAAAATTGACAAGAATCGACATCCTCACTAAAGATTCACTCAAATCACTCAAAGTGTTTAAGGTTCAAGAATAAGCAATCAATAGTCATACATGAAAAGTCATTACCATAGGCTTGCACGAAAATCAAATCTCCACCACTATAAAATGATATGATACATAAATCAAAAGGTCTTTAAGAGGTTGTAATGGAGCATAGGTTAAGGGTGTGGAGAAAGGTCAAAAAAGATGGTTAAAATTGAGATTGAATTGATAAATTACCATACTAGAAAAATAACAAATGCTGAATTAAAAAAAGTGCATAAATCAAGAACTATTCAAAAAATAAGAAAATAAGCTTCTTCTCAAAATATGAATTTAACTGTTAAAGCTCAATCATAGAACTAAATAATAATCAATCTATATATGTATATTCTTTCGAATTTTCTTTTTTTTAATTAATAATAAGAAATAATTCATAAAAATAATGTAACGCCCCAAAAATTTAACTCTTTAATTTTTGCATGATATGACACAAGTTGCTTGTTTGCTTTAATGGCTAAGTGATTTGGGTATGTATAGGGGGTGTGTGAGAAGCCTGGGTTCAAGTCTTGGCTTTAGCAGAATTTTTAGTTTTGCTCTTAAATGAATCTGGACACTGGAATATAGGCCTTATAAATATTAGTGCTTGTTTTATGACACAAAAAGAGCTTATGGTCTAGTGGCAAGGTGGCGTGTTGTGCAACTGTGAGGTCTGAGGTTCAAGACCTGGGTTGCACAATGGAGTGTTTATTTTGCTGCTTGAGCTGTATAGGTAGTGGAGTTGGACTGAAACACAGCTAAGGGGAGTTTGAATAGAATTTGAATGGAGTTTGAACTGGTCATGGAGAGGTTTGAGGAGGGACTTTAGGAGAAAATCAAGGAGATGAGAGGGGAGGGAGTTTGTGCCGAATTGGGACTCTGGCACTCAAGATTTCGGCCAAGAGAGGTATACTACTCATTTGGGTTTTTTTTCTCTCCTTGGCCGAATGTGGTAGGTTCTTTTGGCATTTTTTTCTCTGCTCACTTTTCCTTGTTGTATTTTTTTTCTTCTCCTCTGCCGAATTCACTTTTCTTCCCTTCCATTCATCGACTTTTAGTCGGTGAATAGGTCAATTTTTTGAGCAACTCTTCCTTTTCTTTTCTCCCTTTTTCTCTTCCTCAAGCTGTACTCTCTTTTGGCCGAATATCCCTTGCCTTCCAATCAGTTTACCTTGTCAGAATATTTCTCCTTTTACCTTCTAGTTTGGCTGAATATCACCTTTTGTTTTATCACTCTCTGTGCCGATCTTCTCTTCGTTGTTTCTTACTGTTCTAGTGCTGTAAGTGTTTCTGATTATCGGTAAAGTGTTTATACTCCTCACTTTTTGGATTAAACCTGTTCTTTTCCATTTTTTTTAAAAACTGAATACCCTCTTATTTATCTTTTGATTACTGACTGTTGTTTCCTTCTTCACGATGTGTTACTCATTGCGATTCTAGGGTTTTCCTCGAGGAGTGGTGGAGTGTAAATGGTTTTGAAGTAGTCGCAACCCTTGTTCTCAGCGTTCAATCAAGGTAATACGTTACCCTACTTTTGGAGTTTAGGCCGTGTACTGATTTTGTTCTGTAGGATATCGTTGTGGATTGAGGCCACTTATATGGCCTACCTTGGTTAATGAGATCGGTGTTGTGGTACAGATAATCTATAAAGGCGTGTGATCACTTCTCGTTAGCGGTTTTGGAGGACTAAAGTCGCCTCATTCAAGCAAGGTAAGGATGGTGGTTTTATATTAAGTGTCAATAAGAGGATGTTTTACCCTAACAATTTAAGGACTGACATTGGGTCATGTTTGAATCTAGGTTGGGTGCTCGTGGAACTTGGAGCGGTTTCGTAAACAGGTGTGTATTCACACTGTTTTGACTGTAGCACGACAAAAGCTGAAAAGTCGAAAAGCCGGAAGATTGGGCTTTGAGGTCACATGGGCGTGCGAATGCTCGTGTGGTCAAACCGAGCCCATGAATTACGAGCGTATGACTGTTGAGGCCTCCATGAGCATTTTCACGAGCGTATGACTGTTGGGCTGAAATGGGCCGTGTGGGCCCAATGGGCTCGTAGACCCCACACGGATGAAATCCACGATTTGTGGCATATACTGGACTGGGCTATGTAGGTCTCATAGCCGTGGAGAAATCTGGGCTGAACAGGCCGCACGAGCATGTGGGCCCACTTGGGCCGAGTAATGGGCCTTGGGCCCATTTACACTATTATGACCATTTAGGTTACCGGAGTCACTCAGGGCGACTGCAGACCTTCCGAGAGGTCGATATCTGCACCGAGACCCCAAAGTAGGTAAAATGACCAAAATACCCCTAAAGGGTAAAATGACTATTCTACCCCTAATAGATGGAAATGACCGTTATACCCCTAAAGGTAGGTTGACTGATGTGTTCATGATTTGTAGATGACTGTTACTGAGTATGACATTCTGCATATATGCATGATTTATGACATGACATACTGCATGGGGTTGGGATACTATTATGGAGGAAGTATACCGTACTGGTGGCTTTGCCACATATATTTATCATTGGCGACTTTCTTTGCAATCACATCGCATCGTAACTTTGTTGTAATATCGCATCGCGGCTTTGCTGCGATATTGGTGTGTTGGCTGGGTGGGTCAATTTTATTCCCACATGGTGTGTTGGTGGTACATAGTGGTGTGTTGGCTGGATTGGGATGGGTTGCATTTTTGCACTATACTGATATGGTATTGGGCTAAGGCCCACACTGTTACTGTGTTGCGCTAAGATCCACACCGCATCTGCATTCTTGAATAGGGCTCGTGCCTGCATCATTCTTGCATGTTATATCTTGATCGATCGATAGGGGATTACACATCGAGTTTTAAGTAAACTCACCCTTTCCTTTTTTATTGCATGAGGTAATCCTCAACCATAGGTGATTTGGTGCTGTGAGGGACTCAGAGGTGGCCACACAACTGTAGCTGTTCTATTTAAGTTTAAAGTTTATGTTGGGTTTTGTTTATGTAAAAAGGCCATTTATGTTTGTGTAAATTTTAATTGGGCTTTGTTTACTTATTTTAAACTGCTAGTTTAGGAGAAGACGAATTTTCAAAATAATTACAGTTTTAAAAGACACAAAATTTAAACAGTAGAGTTTTCAAAGGCTTCCGCGATTTTAAATCAACTCAGTATAACAATAGCAGATAATAAGGCAAATATTTTGACTAGATGAGTTATTAAATAAAAATAAAGGGGTTTTAAACTTAGAAACAAATTTTTACCAACAAGTCCAAATTTTCAAAAGACACTTCGATGTGACACGCCAGATTCGACCATAACGTCTAGGCTGGGTTTGGGGTGTTACAAATAAACAACAGAGCATAGTTAAATAACTAACCAAATCAAATCTTGACAAAAAGGGAGTCAATAAAACGGGAAAAATTCTCAACGAATTAAAATTGAGTTATGGGTTAACATTAATGGGTAAATTAAGAACAGGTTTGTTAGGTTTAACGGGGTTCACTATGGGTTAATTAAAAAGGTAGGCTTTTTATGGGGTAAGTGGGTTAAAACCTAAGTGCCTTTATCATATCAATATATCAAATCAAAGGTTTGGTCTCGACATGTATAATCGAAGAAAGTTCTAGAATAACAAATCAAATTGACACACTCATAATCAATAATAAAATAAGCAAGATAAATGTATGCTCTAAAGGCTCAAAATCTCACAAAAATTTATGGTTTTTGATGTCAAACTTGTAAATCTCAAACTTCAAGGTAGTACTTCAATTTTGGGAAACAATCTAAACTTTTTAATTTTTGAAAAATTGCTTATCTCTCATGTATTCAAGTTTAAATCAACCAATACACAATTATCAGCAAATTAATCTAAAACACATCAACAAAAATTCCAAATCGACAAAAATTCATTCTAATGGAAGTATGAGAAAATTACTTAAATACAAGACATAATTTAGGGATTTTGTAATAATTATATAAATAACCTCCCCACACTTAAGATGTACATTGTCCTCAATGTACAAACAAATATAATCATAGTATAAATAGAATATCATAAGAGTGGGAGAAAACTGAAACTGCCCTAAATATTGGATGGAATTGCCAAAAAGGTGAAAAATGGAATTGTAGACAAATCTAGATGTAGTACATGATTCCGAGCAAACTAATAAGAAAAGAATCACAAATAGAGAAGAAGATTAAGGGGTTATAACTTGAGTAGAAACAACCATAAAAATATAGTTCAATAGGTAATAGTTAAAAGAAGTCCAAGAAAATAAAAATAAAACAAAACAACTAAAAATAGAAAAAAACATAAGCATAAAATTAAATTAAAAATAAAACAAATAAAATCAATGATTCTCATCGTCGGAGGCATCAGTAGGGTGAGTCGCCGGTGCCGAAGAAGAGATGTGGAGGTGCTGACAAATCTGCTGCAATGTCACTCAATACTATTGAACCTCTGAAAGCAGTGCTGCTCGAAGCGAGTGAACCGCTTGGAGAGTTCCTCTAATGTAGCAGCAAAAGAAACAGGACGGTGACTCGAAGGTGGAGGATGAGTTGGGTCCTCATGATGGAAAGGGACATCATTAGTGAAGTCCTCGGGTTCATTCTGAGAATTAGAATGAAATAATCGGTACTGAGGAGGATCCACTCCACGAAGTCGCTCGATCATCCTCATATGGGTCAGCTCGATATCCCCTGTGGAGACATCTGGCCGGTGAGTGTAAGCGTAGAGGATTACTCCAGTGTGTCAAGGAGACCGAAGTGTCGAGCTAATCGAGTCACATACGGGCCTAAATAGATAGGGCCCTTCCTGTTACAGTTTGTCTGATGGCGGAAGGCGAGGGCGATGAAGTAGGCTAAATAAAAAATATGCCATGTGGCCATACTTCATAGAAAATATGCATCGGTGGTACTGACGACTCCAGTGCTCTCCCTCCTACCGATCAATGTATGAGCTAAGATAGCATGAATATACTGTAACGTCGGAGGAAGGGAAGTAGCCTTCGAGCGATTCACGTCATAAGGTGTCGTACTCGCTGTAAGATCTACCCAACAACTAGATGGCGAGTAGTGGATGTGCCGATATAGGAAGAGGAAGCTCTCGGCACTCGTAAACTCCTTAGTGTATAGTCCCAAAGCAGCGCTGAACTTAGGGACACTCATATGGCACACCTGTCCATCGAGTCGAAAAGTGATGATGCTCGGATCGTCATGAGTCGTCATCACATGCTAGAGAGTAAATGTAGAGTAGGACTCCAAAGTAAGCTCCCTGTATGTGGGCTCGATGATAAAGAAAAACCGGTCCCACGGGGCTGTGGCAATAATGGCGCGTACATGATCAGCTAACTGGACCTGCGCCAAAGCAGCCCAATCAATACATCAGCCTAAGCCGAGTGGTCGTAGTTGAAGTAGCTGAAATAAGTCCTCCTGGGGACCCACTGAAAATTGGATAAAGGGGTGGTGGGTTTCGGTGGAGGCGCTCGAGGAGGAGGTCGCTCCAGGTGTCTTCTGCTTTTTTGAAGCGGGGAGGGTGACCTTGGACTTGTTTCGTGTGTTCGTCATGATGTACCTGAAAATAAAAGAATGCAGTAATAGAAAAATGATAAATAAAGTATCATTAAATACGCAAACAGAGGGCCGAGAAATCAAAATCCAAGCAGTTAAAGAATGAAAACCTAAAAGGCAAATAATAATCATAAGAACAATAGTAACAAATAAGAATAATAAGATAATGATAATAAAGCTAAGAAAATCAAAACAACCAAGAATAAAATAAGAATTATAATAAAAACACTGTTAAAATAATAATAAAAGGAATAAGAACATGAATAAGAACAAAATTAAAGGTACAAAATAGAATAAGTAAAACAAAAATAAAAGGGACAATATAAATTAAAGCTACTAATAATAAGAATACAAATAGAAAGAAAACTAATAAGAATAATAAGACTAAACTAATAGAATAAAACAAAATCAGAAGCAGAAAAATGAAAAAAATAATAACAATAAAAATAATAAAGATACTAAAATAAAAGAAACTAAAATAAAATAATAAGCAAAGAGAATAACAAGAAAAGAAGTCACTAAAATAAAATAAAATAAAATAAAATAAAAAAGAAAATGGGGAAAGGGGAAACCGACGGTGATGGTGGTGGTATGCACGGCAGTCGACGGGCGTGGGTGGGCGCTCAAAGGGGGCTGGACGCGGATTGGAGAGGGACGCAAATGGGACAGCTGTGGGGGTCGGGGTGTATGTGGGGGAAGAAAGGGAGAAATGGGGAGAGGGCATGGGTGGTGGTGCGGTGGCGAGGGTGAAGGGAGGGTGGGGCGTAGGGGGCTCTAGCGTGGGTGAGGGAACTCGGGTAGGGGAGGGAGGAGGGTGAGGGAAATACGGGATGAGAGAGTGTGGGAGGGATGATGACGGTGGCCGAAAAGGGTGAAGAAGGTAGGACGACGGTTAGTGTTTGTAACGCCCCAAAATCTAGGTATTTATTTTTGTATGTTTGTAAAATAAATACATGTCTGCTTCAGTGGTTAAGTGATTTGGGTGTGTTTGGGAGTGTCTGAGAAGTCTGGAGTTAGAGCCTGGGCTTGTGCAAAAAGTTTTGTTTTTAAAGAATAAACCCTTGCCTATAGTTAGTAGGCTTTTAAATTATTGTTTGTATAACAAGTCATAAAAAGCCTGCTGGTCTAGGGGGTAAGTGGCGTGTTACCTATGCCAGTGGACTGAGGTTCGAATCTTGATGGAGGCAAGGGAGTATTTATTTTACTGCTGTGCCGTGGGGGTGTTGTAGTTTAACTGAAACATTGAAGTGGTTGAGAAGAATTCAAATTGAGTGGTTGAGGGGAGGTGTTATCGGGTGGAGAGATTTGAGGAGGGATTTTAGGAGAAAATCAAGGGAGGTGAGAAGAGAGGGAGTGTTGTGCCGAAATTGGACTGTGGGCACTCAAGAATTTTGGCCAAAGTGGTATACTCCTCTTTTGGTATACTCCTCATTTCGATTTTGCTTGGTATTTGCTTTTCCTCTGTTGCTTGAAGGCCAAATGTGGTAGGGGTTCTGTTTCACCTCGTTTGTTTTGTTTTTTGACAAACATTCCTTTGGCCGAATACTTCCTCTCTCAATTGCCTTTTCTTCGTTCTTTTCCCAATTGATACTACTGTTGGCCGAATACACCTTCTTCCTCTCCTTTGATCCTTTGGCTAACAGATTTTCTTTCTCCTTATCTTCCTTTTGTGACCGAATACTCCATTAATCCTCTTCTATTTTCTCCTGTAAACCGTTTTCTCCTATCATATTTCTCTAGTTGGTACCCAGGCAGATTTCCATAGCTATTTTGTCTTTTGTTTAGCGATTATTCTCTGACAATCGATGAGAGCACTCGACTCCTTCTTGTTTCTTTTAATTTGTATCAAGTCTCCTCCTTTCTTACACTGCCAAAGCTGAATACTCTTGTGTTTCTTTCGGTTTTTAGAACTTCTCAAGGAGTGAAGGGGTTGCAAGTTGTATTGAAGCATTCGGAACCTTTCTTTCATCACTTGATCAAAGGTAACTATTTTGTCTTGCATTGTGGGTAAAGGCCGAGTGCTCTTTCCCCTACTTTTGGGGTGCTGTGGTGCTGTAAGTTATTACATAGGGATTTAAGCCATGTGTATAAACAACTCTATTTAATAAAATCCGCTTCTAACACAGATATTCGTCAAGGAGTGGTAATAAACCTTCGTCAGTGATCTAAGAGGACTAAGCCACATTTGTTCAATCAAGGCAGGTTTGGTGCCTGCGGGTTATTCGCATGTTTTTGCAAATAGGTGTGTAAACACTGCCCAAATTGTAAACCGGCAAAAGTTGGAAAACATGACAATCGACGCTACACGAGCGTGCGCTCACTCATGTGGTAACCCAAACGCATAAAACGTGGGCGTTAGACTATTGAGGCCACTATGAGCGATTTCGTGGTCTTAGGCCGTTTTGGGCCACGTTGGGCCAAAACGGGCCGTGTGGCCCCAACGGGCTTGTGGGCCTCACATGGGTAAAACACACGAACGTGTGGGAAATATTGGTCCAAGATGTGTAATTTACATGGCCGAGACAATATTGGGCTTTGTGGGCCACACGGGCGTGGGCCTTCATGGGCCCAGATTATGGGCCTTGGGCCCATTTTTACTGTTTGACTGTTAAGGTTGCACGGGTCGCCCGAGACGACTGTGGACCTACTAGTGGGTCGATAAGTATACCTAGACCCTAAACTGATAAAATGACTGTTATGCCCCTAAAACATGAAATGACTGTTATGCCTCTATGATATTAAATGTCTGTATGCTTTATGTTATGTATGACTGTATATGAGCATGCCACGATATATATGTTACATACATGTGTGATATGTTGCATGGGGATGGGATTATTATGATTGGAGGAAGTGTACTGTACTGGCAGCTCTACTGCAAATACCGTTTAGTGCTGCAACCGGTGCTAATGTTTGGAGTGTAGGGATGGGTGGGTGATTTTATCCCCACATGGAGTGTAGGGCTGGACGGAGTTGAGTGTAGAGGCTGGTTGGGTAGGATTTCTGATTGCATGCCTGAACTGTTATCGTCACTGAAATGGGCTAAGGCCCACACTGATACTGATACTGTATTGGGCTAAGGCCCAACTAAACTAAACTGTTATTGTTTGGCTTAGGCCCAGACTATACTCGCCTACATAATGATTGGCATTTTGCGTATATGGGGTTACACACTGAGTTTTTGTAAACTCATCCCTCTATTTATCTGTACAGGTAATCCCCAGTCTCAGGCGGATCGGTGCTGTGAGGGATTCGGGGATGGCCATACAACCGCACCTGCTTTTATATTTGAGTTTTATTTCCAATAAAGTTGATTTGGGTATTTGTTTTGTAATAAGGCCTCTTTAAATTTTAACTTTTAATTTGGGGATTTTACTTATTTTAATTCACATCTGAGAGTAGTAAGACGCGGATTTTCAAAAGATAAATGTTTTTCAAAGCACCATGTTTTTGTAACATACTCTAAAAGCTTCCGCATCAAACATTGTTTTAAAGTATAGTACGAAACTAATGTGATCAACGTTTTAGGAAAAACAACTTGAGTTTTAAAAGAACAAGATACCCTAAATTTTTTGTTAAGATCATAAACGAGATTTAACAATAGAATGAGTTTTCCAAAGAAACTATGATTTCAAAAAACACTTCAATGTGATATCGCCAGAGTTGGCCATAACGTTTAGGCCGGGTTTGGGGTGTTACATTTAGTGGTATCAGAGCCAGGATGTAAAACTCGCCTGTGGTTTTTGGGTTTCTTATAAAAACTCGGAATATTAAAAAAGAACTGTTCCAAACAATTTGGAAGCATTTTGAAATATTTTTACTAAATGTGTGGTACACCAAATCTCTGGCGCCAATGTGGTAAGTCCTCTGAAACTTCTGTTTTGTTTAAAGTGAAATACTAAGACTACTATAGGTAGTAGATTGCACTGAAATATTCTGGTTAGGGAAACTAAAACTGTAGTAAGACTGCGTTATGCGAAAACAAACTCTTAAATTCTGATATTGCTTTCCATAAGATATCTATTAATCAACACTGGAACTGTAAACTGATACATAAAATTTTTAAAAAATAGATAATACGCAAAGTTATAATGAGCACCAGGGGTACTCGTGGAAGGGGTAAAAGAGGCCGTGGTGGAGGCCGTAGAGGTGCTCAAGCTGGGTCTTCGTCATCAGGCCACTTACCTAACGCTAAAGCTAGAGAGGCACCGGCTTCACCTGTGATTGAGACTGGGTCTCACGATCGAGCGGCTGGGGACGACGCATTGTCCCAAGCTATGTTGCGAATCCTGGGGAGGGTCGCTGGGCCCAACACTGGTATTGTAGGCCGTGGGTCGGTTATGAAACGACTTCGGTATAATGGGGTTGAGATTTTTAGGGGTATTGTTGGAGTTGCCCCTAACGTGGCTGAATATTTGATTGAGGCCACAGAGAGGATCATGGATGACCTCGACTGGACCCCTGAACAGAAACTAAAATGTGCAGTGTCATTGTTACGAGATGAAGCCTATCAGTGGTGGCTTACAGTTAAAGAGGGTACTCAGGCCGACCGATTGACATGGGAATTCTTCAAGACTGCTTTCCAAGAGAAGTATGTGGGCGCTAGTTATGTGGATGCCCGGAGGATGGAGTTTCTAAATCTGACTCAGGGGGATAAATCAGTGTCTGAATATGAAGCTGAATTTTTGCGATTAAGCCGCTATGCGCGTGGGATGGTGGCAACTGAATATTAGCGGCGCGTTCGTTTTGAGGACGGGCTCAAGGATAGTCTGAGAGTTTTGATAGCTCCACAAAAGGAGCGAGATTTTTCCACACTGGTAGGTAAGGCG
Organism: Gossypium sturtianum; assembly: GCA_025698515.1. Lineage (NCBI taxonomy): Eukaryota > Viridiplantae > Streptophyta > Magnoliopsida > Malvales > Malvaceae > Gossypium > Gossypium sturtianum. The sequence continues at coordinate 85,827,332 of CM046944.1, forward strand.
AAGATCGCCGAGGAGGTGAAGCGTATTGAGCGGCAGAACCGAGAAAAGGGTAGGAATAAGAGGGATTCGGAGCCCTCAAGTTTCGTGCAGAGGTCGAAGAAAAAGGCCAGAGTGGATGGGCCGGTCAGAGTTAGGGCTCCTAATGCTGCTACTGGACCGCAGCCATGTGTTGACTGTGGTAGACGCCATCAGGGCGAGTACTGGAAAAGGATTGGGGCATGTTTGAGGTGCGGATCATTAGAGCACCGTATCAAAGATTATCCATAGAGGCCCGAGCAGATGCAAGTTACAGGTCGGGGTACTGTTTAGCCACCGAGAGGTGTTCAGTAGCCACCGAGAGGCCATGGTCAGGCTAGAGATGGAAATGGTATGGGCCGTGGTCGTGGAGCACCAGGCAGAGGTGCTAGTCATGCTGAGGTGAGGCAGCCAGATCTGGTTTATGCTGCTCGTCATCGAGAGGACGGAGACGCCCCAGATGTTATTATTGGTACGTTATTTATCTATAATGTACCTTATACTGCACTGATTGATGTTGGGTCTACGCATTCGTATATAGCATGTTCGGTGTCTGAAACTTCGGGTTTAATGGTTGAAACCACTGTGAGTGAGGTTACTGTGTTGAGTCCTTTAGGGCAGTCAGTTAGGGTAAACAAATTGTTCAGAGATGTACCTTTGGAGGTTTAAGGAACCATCTTTTTGGCGGATTTAATGGAACTTCCATTTGGAGAATTCGACTTAATACTTGGCATGGATTGGCTGGTTAAGCATCAAGTGAATTTGGATTGTGCTGCTAAACGGGTAGTACTGAAAACTGCGGAGGGTGATAAGGTGGCGGTAATAGGGGAGCGTCGGAATTATTTGTCAAATGTGATTTCTGCCCTGAAGGCCGAGAAATTGGTTCGTAAGTGTTGTGAGGTGTATATAGCCTACATCGATATTTTTTACTCTGAGGTTTCATCTATTAAAGATATCAGAACAGTTAAAGATTTTCTAGATTTTTTTCCCGATGTATTACCTGGACTATCTCCCAACCGTGAAGTTGAATTTGGGATTGAGCTCCCACCGGGTACAGCTCCGGTGTCCATCGCTCCCTATAGAATGGCACCGAAGGAGCTAGTGGAGCTTAAGGCTCAGATTCAAGAGTTACTGGATCGAGGGTTCATCTGCCCTAGTGTGTCTCTATGGGGAGTATCGGTATTATTTGTGAAAAAGAAGGACGGAGCCATGCGAATGTGGATCGACTACTGGCAACTGAACAAATTAACTATTAAGAATAAGTACCCCCTGTCGAGGATTGATGATCTATTCGACCAGTTTCGAGGAGCTTCGGTCTTCTCTAAGATTGATCTTCGATCGGGGTACCATCAACTGAGAGTCAAAGAGGCTGATGTCCACAAGACAGCATTTAGGACTCGTTATGGTCATTATGAGTTCCTAGTGATGCCGTTTGGACTGACGAATGCACCAGTAGCTTTTATGGACCTGATGAACCGAATGTTCCAGCCTTATTTGGATCGGTTCGTAGTGGTTTTTGTAGATGACATCTTGGTGTATTCGAAAACTGAGGATGAACATGACGCACATCTCCGAGTTGTTCTGCAGATTCTGAGGGAGAAACAATTATACGCTAAGTTCAGCAAGTGTGAATTCTGGCTACGAGAGGTAACATTTTTTTGCCATGTGGTATCTACCGAAGGCATTAGAGTTGATCCTCAAGAAATTGAAACTGTTTTGGATTGGAAGCCGCCTAAGACAGTATCTGATATTCGAAGTTTTCTGGGTATGGCAGGGTATCATAGACGTTTTGTTGAGGGGTTTTCGTTGATTGCTGCACCTCTGACTAAATTGTTGCGTAAAGGGGTGCCGTTTGTCTGGAATGATAAGCAGCAAGAGAGTTTTGAGAAACTTAAGAAGGTTTTGATGGAGGCCCCTGTCTTAATACAGCCAGAGTCTGGGAAAGAATTCACTATCTATAGCGATGCATCACATGTCGGTTTGGGATGTGTGTTGATGTAAGAGGGTAAGGTAGTGGCATATGCGTCTCGCCAGCTTAAGTCTCATGAAGCAAATTATCCGACGGATGACTTGGAGTTGGCCGCAGTGGTATTCGCACTGAAAAATCTGGAGGCATTACCTGTACGGTGAAAAGTGTATCATTTACACAGATCACAAGAGCCTCAAAAACCTCTTCAATCAGAAGGAGCTAAACCTTAGGCAGCGTAGATGGATTGAGCTTCTTAAGGATTATGACTGTTCGATTGAATACCATCCTGGTAAGGCAAATGTGGTGGCTGACGCACTGAGCCGTAGGGCTATGGCGGATCTGAGGGCGATGTTTGCTCATCTCAGCTTATTTGATGATGGTAGTTTGTTGTCCGAACTTCAAGTTAAACCGTCGTGGATTGAACAGATTAAGGGTAAACAGTTGGAGGATGGGCCTTTGGGTCCTCGTTTCCGACAGATTGAGAGTGGGGAAACTTCAAATTTTGGACTGAATAACGAAGGGGTACTGTGTTTCTGTGGGAGAGTCTGTGTGCCAAGGGATAATGATTTGAGGCAGTCTATACTGCGAGAGGCGCATAGTAGCCCTTATACTATGCATCCCGGCGGGAATAAAATGTATCGAGACCTTCGTGAGTTATATTGGTGGCCAGGTCTTAAGCGTGAAGTTACCGACTTTGTGAGTAAGTGTCTGACTTGCCAGCAAATTAAGGCAGAACGTCAGTTACCTTTAGGGTTGCTTCAGCCAGTTAAAATTCCACTTTGGAAGTGGGAGAGAGTAACTATGGACTTCGTTAGTGGGCTGCCCCTAACGCCTACTAAAAAGGATGCAGTATGAGTCATTGTGGATCGGTTGACCAAGTCAGCCCATTTCATACACGTTCGTACTGATTACTCTTTGCAGAAGCTGGCTAAACTATATGTGGCTGAGATAGTGAGACTGCATGGGGTACCGGTTTCCATCATATTAGATAGAGATCCTCGCTTCACGTCTCAGTTCTGGAAGAAGTTACACGAGGCTTTGGGTACAAGACTAGACTTCAGTACTGCGTTTCATCCTTAGAAAGATGGTCAATCATAGAGGGTGATCCAAATACTGGAGGATATGTTAAGGAGTTGCGTAATAGATTTCCGAGGCTGTTGGGAAGACTATTTGCCATTGGCAGAGTTTGTATATAATAATAGCTACCAGTCTAGCATACAGATGGCACCTTACGAGGCATTATACGGTCGTAGGTGTCGTACTCCTACGTGTTGGACTGAGTTGGGCGAGTGGCATGTTCTGGGCCCTGAATTGGTTTCTGATACCGAGGACAAAGTTAGATTAATTCGGGATCGATTGAAGGCGGCATCAGATGGACAGAAATCGTATGCGGATTTGAAGTGCAAGGAGATTGAGTATTCTGTGGGGGACTTCATTTTTCTCAAAGTCTGGCCATGGAAGAAGGTACTGAGATTTGGACGGAAGGGCAAGTTGAGCCATAGGTTTATTGGCCCTTATCGCATACTGAAACGTGTGGGACTGGTTTCCTATCAACTTGAGTTACCTCCAGAGTTGAATCGGATTCATGATGTGTTCCACATCTCTATGCTGAGGCGTTATCACTCTGATCCCACACACGTGATATCAACTGAGGAGATTGAGGTTAGATCGGACCTAACTTTTGAGGAGGAACCAGTTCAGATTTTAGATCGTGATGTGAAAGTGTTGAGGAAGAAGTCTATACCACTAGTTAAGGTACTTTGGCGTAATCACAGTTCAGATGAGGCCACGTGGGAACCTAAAGAGGCGATGCGTCAACAATACCCTCATCTGTTTTAATCAGGTAAATTTTGAGGCCAAAATTTTTTTTAGGGGGTAGAGTTGTAACGCCCTAAAATCTAGGTATTTATTTTTTTATGTTTGTAAAATAAATACATGTCTGCTTCAGTGGTTAAGTGATTTGGGTGTGTTTGGGAGTGTCTCGAGAAGTCTGCATGTTCAAGCACGGGCTTATGCAAAAGTTTTGTTTTTAAAGAATAAACCCTTGCCTATAGTTAGTAGGCTTTTAAATTATTTTGTGTATAACAAGACATAAAAAGCCTGCTGGTCTAGGGGGTAAGTGGGGTGTTACCTATGCCAGTGGACTGAGGATCGAATCTTGGTGGAGGCAAGGGAGTATTTATTTTGCTGCTGTGCCGTGGGGGTGTTGTAGTTTGACTTAAACACTGAAGTGGTTGAGAGGAATTCAAATTGAGTGGTTGAGGGGAGGTGTGATCGGGTGGAGAGATTTGAGGAGGGATTTTAGGAGAAAATCAAGGGAGGTGAGAAGAGAGGAGTGTTCTGGCGAAAATGGACTGTGGGCATTCAAGAATTTCGGCCAAAGAGGTATACTCCTCTTTTGGTATACTCCTCATTTCAGTTTTTCTTGGTATTTGCTTTTCCTCTGTTGCTTGAAGGCCGAATGAGGTAGGGGTTCTGTTTCACCTCGTTTGTTTTCTTTTTTGACAAACATTCCTTTGGCTGAATACTTCCTCTCTCAATTGCCTTTTCTTCGTTCTTTAACCAATTGATACTACTGTTGGCTGAATACACCTTCTTCCTCTCCTTTGATCCTTTGGCTAACAGATTTTCTTTCTCCTTATCTTTCTTTTTGTGACCGAATACTCCATTAATCCTCTTCTCTTTTCTCCTGTAAACCGTTTTCTCCTATCATATTTCTCTAGTTGGTACCCATGCGGATTTCCATCGCTATTTTGTCTTTTGTTTAGCGATTATTCTCTGACAATCGATAAGAGCACTCGACTCCTTCTTGTTTCTTTTAATTTGTACCAAGTCTCCTCCTTTCTTACACTGGAAAGCCGAATACTCTTGTGTTTCTCTCGGTTTTTAGAACTTCTCAAGGAGTGAAGGGGTTGCAAGTGGTATTGAAGCATTCGAAACATTTCTTTCATCACTCGATCAAAGGTAACTATTTTGTCTTGCATTGTGAGTAAAGGCCGAATGCTCTTTCCCCTACTTTTTGGGTGCTGTGGTGCTGTAAGTTATTACATAGGGATTTAAGCCATGGGTATAAACAACTCTGTTTAATAAAATCTGCTTGTAACGCAAATATTCGTCAAGGAGTGATAACCAACCTTCGTCAGTGATCTAAGAGGACTAAGCTACATTTGTTCAATCAAGGCAGGTTTGGTGCCTGCGGGTTATTCGCAGGTTTTTGCAAACAGGTGTGTAAACACTGCCCAAATCGTAAACCGGTAAAAGCCGAAAAAACATGACAATCGACGCTACACGAGTGTACGCTCGCTGAAAAACCGAAATAGTAACATATTTAAATCCCACATTTAGCATACTTTTGGATGATTTATCCCTTGATTTATGAAAAAAAGGTGCTCTTAATCCTTTCTTTTCATGTCTTATACTCAGGAAAGCACCCAAGAATAAAAAGAACAAGAAAAGGCTCAAAACGGACCAAAATGGGCCAAAGAAGAAATTGACACGGCCTGGACTAAAGCCCACACGGCCGTGCCTCATTAACGGAGTCCAACACTGCCTGGCCACGATTCACACGGGCGTGCGCCATGGCCGTGCCCCTACCGTGGAGGAGAGTAATTTCACTCGGAAAAGGATACTTAGGGGCAAAGAAACCTATTTCAAAAGCCTATATAAAGACCCTAGGTATAACCTAAAAGAGGGCGGTTAGCTAGGCCAAGGAGCCGAGCTGAAAAGGTCAGATTTGTGGGAAACTCTCAAGGGATAGCCAGTTGATCCATCTCCAGAAGCCGGAATTCTACTCAAGACGGAGGATCTCTCCTTCAATTCCTTCAGGGAGTTTTATGGATTTCTTATGTTTTGTTTTATCTTTTCTTCTGAGATGTTTTTCTTTATTATTATGAACTAAACCCTTCAGATACCTGAAGAGGGATGAAACCTAGATTAATCTTGGTGTTGTTTTCTAAACTATATGATAAATACTTGATTTGTTCTTGATTATATGTGCTTAATTCTTGTGTTGATATTTCGCGGATATTAATTCAAGTTGAATGTGCTTAGGTGGTGGAGCAAAAGTCCCTGCTTAAGAGTAGATCTAGCATAATTAAGCGGAGTTGATCGCGCGCCTAGAGATTGGGTGACGAGGCGTTGCCGGATTAGGGTAAAACCTAATATGGGAGTCCATAGATCGAGTTAATGCAATTCTAGGGGTTTTAATTAGAAAGAGATTTCAATTAATCAACCTAGGGTTAGATGTTATTCGCCTCGAGAGAGGGTTTAATATAAATTAGGAGTCCTACTGATCAAGTCAAGTGAATAAAATCGTCAGTTAAGTGTTAGATAACAAGTGAAGTCTAGGTGGATTCTTCCTAAGGGTATCGTCTTAATCAACTGAGTTTTTCCCAAGTATTTCCCCAATTCATTCTTTTTGTCTTTGCGTCTTTAGCTTAGTAATTAGTTAATTTAGATTAATTAACAACTTCACTTATTTTAGGCTAAATAATAGAAAGAAAGTTAGGATTAGTACTTTTAGTTCCTTTGGGTTCAACAATCCGGTCTTGCCTAAGCTATACTACTGTTCGATAGGTTCACTTGCCTCAATCGTTGTTATAGTTAGTTCCAGGATCATTCTCATTATAAATTTAAAACTCTGAAATACAATGATCAAGTTTTTGGTGCCGTTGCCGGGGAACTAAAATATTAAGAAAGCTCTATTTTTATTACTTTAGCCATTATTATTTTTCTGTAATTTACTTTTATTTTTAAGTTTAAATTTTAACTTTGCTAAATTTTCTTTCTTTCTTTTCCTATCAGGTACCTTTAGTTTATGACTAGAAGGAACCCGAGAGGACCACTAGTATACGACAGTGATATTGACGCTATCGTTCGCAGGAATCGCGGAAAAATTAGGCGAGCCCTAAATTACACAGAAGAAGAGCGAGAAGACAGATCCAATCCTACTAAAGGGATGGACGAAAATAATCCTCAACCACAAGATGTGGGAGAGAATAATGCTCCGTGTACTATGTATGATTATGCTAAACCTTATTTAACAGGAGCAGAATCAAGTATTGTTAGGCCTGCTATAGCCGCTAATAATTTTGAATTAAAGCCTAACACTATACAAATGATTCAACAATTTGTTCAATTTGATGGTTTACAAGACGAAGACCCAAATACTCATATAGCTAATTTTTTAGAGTTCTGTGATACCTTCAAAATAAATGGCGTTTCTGATGATGCCATACGACTTGGTTATTTATTTTTTCATTAAGAAATAAAGCCAACAAGCGTTGGTTAAACTCGTTACCACGAGGGTCAATCACTACATGGGATCAAATGACCGAATAATTTTTATTAAAATATTTCCCACCGGCCAGAATGGCCAAATTACGGAATGATATATCTTCTTTTGTTCATATGGATTTAGAGACATTATATGACGCATGGGAGAGAATAAGGATCTTTTGAGAAGGTGTCCGCACCATGGTTTACCCTTGTGGCTCCAAGTCCAAACTTTCTATAACGGTGTAAACCCTCGACGAGGCAACTAATTGATTCACCACATGGTGGAAACCCGAACAATAAAACTCTGAAGCGACCTACGAGTTTATTGAAGAGATGTCACTGAAATACTATCAGTGGCAGGTTACAAGGACCAAACTAACAAAATCAGCCGAAGTTTTCAACATAGATGCAGTAACCATGCTATCAACACAAGTAGAGATGATGAATAAAAAGCTTGATAGTTTGTCGCAGTACATCCAAAGAATGCAAATGCGATGTAAGTGGGAAGTGTATAATCCCGAGTACCCACACTACCAACCAAGGCACAGAGAGCGAACAGATGAACTATATAGGTAACAATTTCAGATCTAATAATCCTTATAATAATAATTATAACCCAGGTTGGAGGAACCACCCAAAATTTTCGTGGGGAGGTCAAGGAAATCAAGGAAATCAAAGACAACAACTTCCTAAAAATTTCCAAAATCAGCCCGATCCACAGGAGAAGAAGCCGAACCTTGAAGAGATCTTGACAAGATTCATGGCATCCACAGTAAAATCGTCTCCAAGACACCGAAACCACCCTTAAGACCCAACAAGCATCGATCAAAGGGATCGAGAGCCAAGTTAGGGAAGTCGATGAAGTCGGGCTTGGGGAAATTACTAAGTCTGTTGGGCAACTTACTAAGATAGTTTTCAAATTCGATCGTAGATTTTTTCTAAAGAAACAGAATGTAAAGGCGATTATAATCGAGAAGTGGAAAGGAGTTAGTCGAACCGAAGAAAAAATACCACATGAAGATGACAAAGCAAAGGATGAGGGAGTTGAGGATGTAACTCAAAGCATGCAAAGAAAGTAAACCATCAATCCAATACCCAAGCAAAGTTGAAGAAAGACCGATTAGATGCCCAATACGATAAATTTCTTGAACTTTTAAACAAATACATATTAACTTACCCTTTGTTGAAGCCATTTCTGAGATGCCGACATACACGCAAAATTCTTAAAAGAACTCTGACGAATAAAAGGAAGCTTGAAGAAGTATCAACTGTGGAGCTTAATGAAGAATGTTCAGCCATCCTCCAAAACAATTTACCAACCAAATTAAAAGACCCGTGAAGTTTTACTATTCCTTGTTTAATTGGTAGTTTAAATATAAAGAAAGCATTAGCTGATCTAGGTGTCAGTATTAATTTAATGCCTTATAAAATGTTTAAACAACTAGATCTAGGGGAACCAAAACCCACTAGGATGAGTATTCAATTAGCTGATAGATCAATTAAATATCCTAGAGGAGTTATCAAGGATGTTTTGGTAAAAATTGATAAATTTATTTTTCCTGTTGATTTTGTTGTGCTTGATATAGATGAGGATATTGAGGTTCCCTTAATTTTAGGGGCCCTTTTTTAGCTACTGCTAGGGCTATTATCGGTGTAGGTGACGGTAAACTTGCATTAAGAATAGACGATGAGGAAATTATTTTTCAAATTTATGATGCCATGCGATACTCTAAAGAACAAGATGATTCCTGTTATTTTGTTGATACTCTCGATCATATCATTCAAAACTCATTACAGGAAATTATACATGATGACACGATGGAACTGTGGCTCGACTCAATAAGAGGGGGAAGAAGATGAAGTTGACAAGTGAATCTGAATAAATCTTCATCTAGATAAACGGAAAAGAGAGCATTGAAGTCAATGACGAACTAAAACAAAAACCCTCTATTGATGAGCCACCCAAATTAGAATTAAAACAAATTTCTTAAACACACTTAGAATATGCATTCCTAGGGATAATTCTATGCTACCAGTAATATATCTCTTGAATTGGAACCCAAGGAAAAAAGGAGTTGATACAGTAATCGAGAGAACATAAAAGAGCCATAGCTTGGAAAATCTCTCGACATTAAGGGAATAAGCCCATCGCTTTGCACCCACAAAATTTTAATGGAAGAGGAATACAAGCCATGTGTGCAACCTCAAAGACGATTGAATCCCAACGTAAAAGAAGTTGTGAAAGCCGAGGTAATTAAACTTATAGATCTTTGGAATAATTTATCCTATTTTCGACAAGCAATTGGGTAAGTCTTGTGCGAGTTGTTCCAAAGAAAGGAGGCATGACGGTGGTAGCCAACGAGAAGAATGAACTAATTCCCACTAGAACAGTTACAAGTTGGAGAGTCTGCATTGATTACAGGAAGCTGAACGACACCACTAGAAAAGATCACTTTCCTTTGCCCTTCATTGATCAAATGTTAGAAAGGTTATCCGGGCATATGTACTATTGCTTCCTAGATGGACTCTCCGGCTATTTCCAAATCCCAATAGCACTGAAGATCAAGAGAAGACAACATTCACATGTCCATATGGTACGTTTCCTTATCGTAGAATGCCTTTTGGATTATGTAATGCTCCTGCTACTACTTTTCAGCGTTGCATGTTGGTAATCTTTGTGAACTTGTGGAAGACATTATGGAGGTATTTATGGATGATTTCTCGGTGATTCGTAATTCTTTCCATCTTTTCCTTAAAAACTTAAAACAAGTTCTAATGAGATGTGAGGAGACAAATCTTGTCTTAAATTGGGAAAAATGCCACTTTATGGTACAAGAGGGAATTGTATTAGGACATAAAATTTCTAGTAAAGAAATCGAGGTAGATAAAGCAAAGGTCGAAACCATAGAAAAATTACCTCCTCCTAGTTCAGTTAAGGCTATTAGAAGCTTTTTAGGACATGCAGGATTTTATAGAAGATTTATTAAAGATTTTTCTAAAATAGCTAAGCCTCTAACGAAATTGCTAGAAAAAGATGTACCTTTTAATTTTAATCAGGAATGTTTAGATGCATTTAATATACTTAAAGAGAAATTAATAAACGCCCCAATTATAGTTGCCCCTGATTGGAATCTCCCTTTTGAACTAATGTGTGATGCAAGTGATTTTGCAATAGGTGCAGTTTTAGGACAGCGAAAAGACAAGCACTTCCAGCCGATTTATTACGCTAGCAAGACATTAACAGCCGCACAAGAAAATTATACTACCACTGAAAAAGAATTACTAGCTGTGGTCTTTGCGTTTGATAAATTCATACAATATTTAGTATTATCTAAAGTTGTCGTTTACACTGACCACTCTGCTCTTCGTTATCTTTTAAATAAACCTGATGCAAAACCACGACTCATAAGATGGATTTTTTTTTACAGAATTTGACACGGAAATACAGATAAGAAGGGAGCTGAAAACCTTGCAGCAGATCACCTCTCCAGGCTTGAGAACCCACATATCGAAGAGCTCGACGAAAGTGAGATGAACGACTCATTCCCTGAGGAACAACTCTTTTCTATAACCTGCTCTGAGGTACCATGGTTTGCAGATATTGCGAATTATTTACCCGCTAACGTCCTACTGAAAAAGCTAACACATCATCAAAAAAGGCGATTCTTTTTTGATGCGAAGAACTATTTTTGGGAGGACCCCTTTCTTTTCTGCATTTGTGCAGATCAGGTAATTTAGAGATGCGTTACAAAGATAGAAGCGAGCAAAATCCTACAACATTGCCATTCAGGACCTTTAGGAGGACACTACAGTGGCATTAAGACAGCACATAAAATAGTCGAATCAGGTTTTTATTGGCCCACTCTATTCAAAGATGCCAACAGGTATGTCGCTTCATGTGATAAATGCCAAAGAACAGGTAATGTTTCTAAACATGATGAAATGCCTCAAACATATATGCTATCTTGTGAAATATTTGATGTATGGGGCATTGATTTTATGGGTCCATTCCCTAGTTCATTCGGAAATAAGTACATCCTAGTAGCAGTTGATTACATGTCAAAACGGGTGGAAGCTGAAGCTTTACCTACCAATGATGCCAAAGTAGTAGTTAAGTTTCTCAAGAAACTGTTTTCTCGATTCGGAACACCTAGAGCCATCATTAGTGATAGGGGTACTCATTTTTGTAATACTTAATTTGGTAAGGTCTTAAAAAAATATGGAGTACACCATAGGATAGCTACCCCATATCACCCTCAAACTAGTGGGCATGCAGAAGTAGCAAACCGAGAACTTAAGCGGATCTTAGAGAAAATAGTTGAATCCAACAGGAAAGATTGGGCAATAAAAGTAGATGACGCTTTATGGGCCTATAGAACAGCCTTTAAAACCCCTTTAGGAACATCCCCATACAAACTTGTCTACATGAAATATTGTCATCTACCATTTGAGTTAGAACATAAAGCTTACTGGGCTATAAAATTTTTGAATTACGATATTAAAACTGCAGGTGAGAAGAGAATGATGCAAATGAACGAGCTCGACGAATGGAGAGCTGATGCCTACGAGAACTCAAAACTATACAAGGAGGCAACTAAGCGACGCCATGATGCTCGTCTAAAGAAATCAAAACAATTCGAAGTAGGGGACTTGGTCCTGCTATACAACTTGAGGCTTAAACTGTTCCCTGGGAAACTGAAATCAAGATGGTCAGGTCCATTCATGATCAAAACAATTTTTCCCTATGGCACAATCGAGGTAACTCATCCCACTCATGGCACATTCAAGGTAAATGGTCACCGACTCAAAATCTATAATGGTGAAGATTTTAGGGATATGAGAGAGGAGATTCAGCTCCGTGAACCTTCTTTTAAAAAATGAAATCAGGGTAAGTCTAGCTTAAGACTTTAAACGAGCGCTTCTCGGGAGGCAACCCGAGCACTAACCCCATTAACTTTTACATTTTTATTTTTTCTTATTTATTCTATTTTATCCTTTCTTTATAGTATCTAGCTTTAAACTAACCAAAAGTATAGATTTCCAGGGCACACGGCCTAGCACACGGCCATGGTCGTGGCCGTGTGGATGCCCCAGATCGCCGTACTGACATGGCAGAGGTGGTAGGAGTCAGAGAGAATCAAATCTTCGAGTCACGGACTCCAACCACCGCCCCACGAGCACCGATAGAATGCCACGGCCGTGCAACGCGGCCGTGGATGACACTGACTTATCACCAACGGGCGTGGCAATCTGTAAAACGGGCGTGGGTAAACCAACACACCTAGACACACGACCGTGCAAGGCGGCCGTGTGAATCAACACGCCTAAGGCGCACGGGCGTGGGGTTGTACCAGGTTTGAAAATCTATTTAAACCCCCCTCCCTTCGCTCTTCTCCTATTAACTTTCAACTTTTCATTTCTCCCTACTTCCCTTCTCCAATACATCCCCAAAACCCTTGAGCCACGCCGTCCAAATGCCGAAGAAGCGGAAGGAACCAAGCACAGCCTCCCCATAGGAGACCGATCTACATAAGTTCATGCCGGCCGCTTCAATCACTCGCCAAGCGAAGGGTCTTTGAGGCCAATTATCTGTTCTTTTATTTTTATCTTCTCCTTTATTTTCCTTCCCTTTGACTATCTTATGCTTAATTTAGTTTATTCTAATTTAGTTTCTTAATGTCAGGTTCTTCAGGCTGCTAAGGAATCACACCACGACCACCACCATATCCATAGCCTTAGAAATCACACCCAACAATAAGGACATTACGGTCCATTTATCTTTTCTTTTAACTTTATTTTATTTTTTATTTTTCTTCACTTTAGCTTGCTTTTCTTAAAGTATTTAATTAGTATAGTTTTAATTATTATTAATAATCCCTGGCTAATTCTCCATGAGCTAACCAATTTCTTTATCTAGCACAGGATCGTCATCCAGACCGACCCCTCAAACTTATCCTTCACCATGACCTCTGCCAACTCAAGGAATCCATCCATAATTCAGGAAGTTTCACTTCTCCCCATATCTTATGATTTTCTTATTATCATGCTATTATCTATCTTTGTACATTGAGGGCAATGTACATCTTAAGTGTGGGGGGTGAATCTTAGACGTGCCTAACTTTTTTCATTATTCTCAAAATCCTGAATTTAGTCTTGTTTTTAAGTAATTCCTCATAGTACTAATTAAGAAGAAATTTCTAATGATTTATGATTTTTATTGATATGTTTTAGATTAAGTCATTGATAATTGTGCATTGATAATTAAATTTTAAGATACTAAAGAATCAAGCATGATAAGTCCATTTTTTCTCAATTAAAATTTGCTAGGTTGTTGAACTGAATTTAAATATTACTTTGAAGTTTGAAATTTACGAAGTTGATGTCAAAAATACCCATAATTTTTGTGAGTTTTTGAGCCTTATAGAGCATATATTCTTTTTCATGCTCACTTTATTGATTATGAGTATGTCAACATTGATTTGTTATTCTAGAACTTGTCTCGTTTTTACATATCGAAACCACACATATGATTTGATATACAGAGATGATTAAGGCACCTAGGTTTTAACCCACTAACTCCATTAAAAGCCTACCTTCACAATTAACCCCTAGTGAACCCCTTTTAATCCTAACAACCTTTTTTATTGAGATAACCACTAATATTAACCCAAAACCCTTTGTATTTGTTATCACCATTCTTTTTCGACTTCCCTTATATTGAGATTTGATTTGATTAAGCTACCTAATTATTTCATCTTAGCATATGAATAGATGTATTATATATATATAAATATATATATATTCAGTATTAGTATGATGAAAGGCGAGCTTGTACAGTTAAAGTCTATTTATTGAAGAAGAAGCTCGTATTATTAGTTTAAAGTTTCAATCCATTATGTAATTATTAAGTTTATTGTTTCTAGTTAGGTAATTTATAAATTCAATCTCGATTCTAACATTCTAATTCAGCCTCTATCCACACCTTAACCCTAGCCCCATTACAACCCTAATTAAAGACCTTTTGATTTGTGCATCATCTCATATTACAGTGCTGGAGACTTGATTTTTAGGCAAGCCTATGGGATTAACTTTTCATGTTCGACTTTTGAGTGCCTAAATTTTGAACCTTAAACACTTTGAGTGATTTGAGTGAATCTTTTGTGAGGATGTCAATCCTTGTCGATTTTGAATTAAAGGTAATTATTTAAATAAGGGGAGACGCCTATATTTTCGAGCTACAAATCTATGACTTAGATTGTTTGAATCCTTAGGACTCTTTGAATTGAATTATCCATGTATAAATTATCTATGAATTATGATGAAACATTGTTGATAGGAATTATGAATTATAGAAAGTTCGTTTTAATTGTAAGTTGAGAATTTTGCTTGAGGACAAGCAAAAGCTTAAGTGTGGGGGTATTTGATAAACCGAAATAGTAACATATTTTAATCCCACATTTAGCATACTTTTGGATGATTTATCCCTTGATTTATGTAAAAAGGTGCTCTTAATCCTTTCTTTTCATGTCTTATACTCAGGAAAGCACCTAAGAATAAAAAGAACGAGAAACGGGCTCAAAACGGACCAAAATGGGCCAAAGAAGAAATCGACACGGCCTAGACTAAAGCCCACACGGCCGTGCCTCCTCAAATATACTAGAACACGGCCTGAAGTCGATCTACACGGCCGTGCCTCATTAACGGAGTCCAACACGGCCTGGCCATGATTCACACGACGCGTGTGCCATGGGTTGCCCCCGTGGAGGACAGTAATTTCACTCGGAAAAGGATACTTAGGGGCAAAGAAACCTATTTCAAAAGCCTATATAAAGACCCTAGGTATAACCTAAAAGAGGGCGGTTAGCTAGGCCAAGGAGCCGAGCCGAAAAGGTCAGATTTGTGGGAAGCTCTCAAGGGATAGCCAGTTGATCCATCTCTAGAAGTCAGAATTCTGCTCAAGACGGAGGATCTCTCCTTCACTTCCTTCAGGGAGTTTTAGGGATTTCTTATGTTTTGTTTTATCTTTTCTTCTGAGATGTTTTTCTTTATTATTATGAACTAAACCCTTCAGATACCTAAAAGGGGATGAAACCTAGATGAATCTTGGTATTGTTTTCTGAACTATATGATAAATACTTGATTTTCTCTTGATTATGTGTGCTTAATTCTTGTGTTGATATTTCGCGGATATTAATTCAAGTTGAATGTGCTTAGGTGGTGGAGCAAAAGTCCCTGCTTAAGAGTAGATCTAGCATAATTAAGCGGAGTTGATCGCGCGCCTAGAGATAGGGTGACGAGGCGTTGCCGGATTAGGGTGAAACCTAATATGGGAGTCCATAGATCGAGTTAATGCAATTCTAGGGGTTTTAATTAGAAAGAGATTTCAATTAATCAACCTAGGGTTAGACGTTATTCGCCTCGAGAGAGTTTAATATAAATTAGGGAGTCCTATGGATCAAGTCAAGTGAATAAATCGTCTGGTTCAGTGTTAGATAACAAGTGAAGTCTAGGTGGATTCTTCCTAAGGGTATCGTCTTAATCAACTGAGTTTTTCCCAAGTATTTCCCCAATTCTTTCTTTTTGTCTTTGCGTCTTTAGCTTAGTAATTAGTTAATTTAGATTAATAAACAACTTCACTTATTTTAGGATAAATAATAGAAAGAAAGTTAGTATTAGTACTTTTGGTTCCTTTAGGTTCGACAATCCGATCTTGCCTAAGTTATACTACTGTTCGATAGGTGCACTTGCCTCAATCGTTGTTATAGTTAGTTCCAGCATCATTCTCATTATAAATTTAAAACTCTGAAATACAACGATCACTCGCTCGTGTGGTAACCCGAACGCATAAAACGTGGGTGTTAGATTATTGAGGCCACCATGAGCGATTTCGTGGTCTTAGCCGTTTTGGGCCACGTTGGGCCGAAATGGGTCGTGTGGGCCCAACGGGCTTGTGGGCCCCACACAGGTAAAACACACAAATGTGGGAAATAGTAACATATTTTAATCCCACATTTAGCATACTTTTGGATGATTTATCCCTTGATTTATGTAAAAAGGTGCTCTTAATCCTTTCTTTTCATGTCTTATACTCAGGAAAGCACCCAAGAATAAAAAGAACGAGAAACAGGCTCAAAACGGACCAAAATGGGCCAAAGAAGAAGTCAACACGGCCTGGACTAAAGCCCACAGGGCCTTGCCTCCTCAAATATACTAGAACACGGCCTGATGTCGATCTACACAGCCGTGCCTCACTAACGGAGTCCCGCACGGCCTGGTCACGATTCACACGGGCGTGTGCCATGGCCGTGCCCCTGCCGTAGAGGAGAGTAATGTCACTCGGAAAAGGATACTTAGGAGCAAAGAAACACATTCCAAAAGCCTATAAATACACCCTAAGTATAACCTAAAAGGGGGAGTCGACGGGCGGTCAGCTAGGCCAATGAACCGAGCCGAAAAGGTCAGATTTGTGGGAAACTCTCAAGGGATAGCCAATTGATCCATCTCAAGAAGCCGGAATTCTACTCAAGACGGAGGATCTCCTCTTCAATTCCTTCAGGGGGTTTTAGGGATTTCTTATGTTTTGTTTTATCTTTTCTTCTGAGATGTTTTCTTTTATTATTATGAACTAAACCCTTCAGATACTGAAGGGGGATGAAACCTAGATGAATCTTGTTATTGTTTTCTGAACTATATGATAAATACTTGATTTGTTCTTAATTATGTATGCTTAATTCTTGTGTTGATATTTCGCGGATATTAAATCAAATATGATGTGCTTAGGTGGTGGAGCAAAATTCCCTGCTTAAGAGTAGATCTAGCATAATTAAGCGGAGTTGATCGAGCGCCTAGAGATAGGGTGACGAGATTTTACCGGATTAGGGTGAAACCTAATATGGGAGTCCATAGATCGATTTATCGCTATTCTAGGGGTTATTAATGGGGAAAGAGATTTCAATTAATTAACCTAGGGTTAGACGTTTTTCGCCTCGAGAGAAGGTTTAATATAAATTAGGGAGTCCTACGGATCAAGTCAAGTGAATAAATCGTCTGGCTCAGTGTTAGATAACAAGTGGAGTCTAGGTGGATTCTTCCTAAGGGTATCGTCTTAATCAACTGAGTTTTTCCCAAGTATTTCCCCAATTCATTCTTTTTGTCTTTGCGTCTTTAGCTTAGTAATTAGTTAATTTAGATTAATGAACAACTTCACTTATTTTAGGCTAAATAATAGAAAGAAAGTTAGTATTAGAACTTTTAGTTCCTTTGGGTTCGACAATCCGGTCTTGCCTAAGCTATACTACTGTTCGATAGGTGCACTTGCCTCAATCGTTGTCATAGTTAGTTTCCAGGTTCGATCATTATCTTTATAAATTTTAAAACTCTGACTTCACAGCGATTAAGTTTTTGGCGCCATTGCCGGGGAACTAAAATATTAAGAAAGCTCTATTTTTATTACTTTAGCCATTATTTTTTTATTTTCTGCAATTTACTTTTATTTTTAAGTTTAAATTTTAACTTTGCTAAATTTTTCTTTCTTTTCCTAGCAGGTGCCTCTAGTTTATGACTAGAAGGAACCCGAGAGGACCACTAGTATACGATAGTGATATTGAAGCTACCGCTCGTGGAAATCGTAGAGAAATTAGGCGAGCCCTAAATTACCAAGAAAAAGAGCGAGAAGACAGATCCAATCCTACTGAAGGGATGGACGAAAATAATCCACCACCACAAGATGTGGCAGAAAATAATGCTCCGCATACTATGTATGATTATGCTAAACCTCATTTAACAGGAGCAGAATCAAGTATTTTTAGGCCTGCTATAGCTGCTAATAAATTTGAATTAAAGCCTAACACTATACAAATGATTCAACAATTTGTTCAATTTGATGGTTTGCAGGACGAAGACCCAAACACTCATATAGCTATTTTTTTAGAGTTCTGTGATACCGTCAAAATAAATGGCATTTCTGATGATGCCATATGGCTTCGGTTATTTCCCTTTTCATTAAGGAATAAAGCCAAACAGTGGTTAAACTCGTTACCATGAGGGTCAATCACCACATGGGATCAAATGACCAAAATTTTTATTAAAATATTTCCCACCAGGCCAAAACGGCCAAATTACTAATGATATCTCTTCTTTTGTGCAGATGGATTTAGAGACATTATATGACGCATGGGGAGAGATATAAGGATCTCTTGAGAAGGTGTCCCCACCATGGTTTACCCTTGTGGCTCCAAGTCCAAACTTTCTATAACTGGTGTAAACCCCTCAACGAGGCAACTAATTGATTCACCACGGTGGAACCTTGAACAATGTAACTCCAAGCAACCTACGAGTTTATTGAAGAGATGTCACTGAATAACTATCAGTGGCAGGTTACAAGGACCAAACCAACAAAATCAGCCAGATTTTTCAACATAGATGCAGTAACCATGCTATCAACACAGGTAGAGATGATGAATAAAAAGCTCGATAGTTTGTGTTCTTCACAGGTACATCCAGTAATGCAGTGCGACGCAAGTGGAACCGTGGCGAATCCTGAGTACCCACCCTACCAACCGGGCATAGAGAGCGAACAGATGAACTATATAGGTAACAATCTCAGATCTAATAATAACCCATATAGTAATAATTATAACCCAGGTTGGAGGAACCACCCAAATTTTTTGTAGGGAGGTCAAGGAAATCAAGGAAATCAAAGACAACAACCTCCTCAAAATTTCAAAAATCAGCCCTATCCACAGGAGAAGAAGCCGAACCTTGAAGAGATGCTAACAAGATTCATGGCATCCACAAAAAAACCATCTCCAAGACACTGAAACCACCCTTAAGACCCAACAAGCATCGATCAAAGGGATCGAGAGCCAAGTTAGGGAAGTCACTAAGTCAGTTGAGGAAGTTTCTAAGTCAGTTGGACAACTCGCAAAGCTGATGTCTGAACGATCGCAAGGGCGTCTACCAAGCAACACTGAGATTAATCCAAAGGAGAAAATCCAAGCCATAATAGCTCAAGAAAGTGAAGGATTAGACGAACCTAGTCCAGTACAAGGAAACGAGGTAGAAAAAGGTAAAGTTAAGGTAACACAAGAAAAACCAAAACCGGTAATCAAGGAGTACCAACCTCGCATACCATATCCCGAAGCATTAACGAGAAACGACACAGAGGAACAGTTCGGCAAGTTTCTTAAACTTTTAAAGAAATTACATATTAACTTACCGCTACTTGAAGCTCTTTCACAGATGCTAGATTCGAGGAAATTTTTAAAACATCTCTTGACGAACAAACGCAAATTAGAGGAGGTTCCACATGTGGAATTAAACGCAGTATGCTTAGCAATGTTACAGAATAGACTACCACAAAAGCTAAAAGATCCAAGGAGTTTTACAATTCCATGTTTAATTGGTAGACTAACTGTTGATAATGCGTTAGCTGATTTAGGGGCAAGCATAAATGTCATGCCTTATAAATTGTTTAAACAATTAGGTCTAGGGAAACCCAAACAAACTAGGATCGGCATTCAATTAGCTGATAAAACTGTTAGAATTCCTAGGGATATTATCAAAGATGTTCTTGTAAAAATTGTCAAATTCGTTTTCCCAGTAGATTTTGTTGTCTTAGACATGGATGAGGATAATTCGATTCCCTTAATTTTAGGAAGACCCTTTTTAGCAGCTGCCAGGACTAAAATTGATGTTGATGCGGGGAGAACTCATACTGTGTAGGTAACGAGATAGTCACCCTCAAGGCTCTCGACTCAGCCAGAACATCGAGTAATCAAGGTGAGAACGTAAATTCTACCAATAACCATTCGGTTAACCCTTATTTTCAAGAAGCACCACAAAAGAATACAACTAAACCCAATCCTAAACCCCATGCCAACAAGGAAGTAGTTTATGAAGATCAAAGGATTCAGATCGATGATCTAGACGAGTGGAAGACACACTTCAAGGAAAAATTAGGGTTACACGACGAAGAACCGAAACCACACAAGGTAAAACTGAAGGAGCCCCCAGAAGAGCTCATAGGAACAACAAACCACCTTAAAATAGGAGACCAGGTACTGTTAGATAAGGCAGATCCTCGAATATCTCCTCCGGACCCTAACACAAACAAAGAAATACCTTTTAGGGTAACCAGTGTTTTCCCATACGGAATAGTCAAGGTAAGTAATCCTATTTTTGGTACTTTTACTATAAACGCATCTCGACTTAAACTTTTTCACGAGGATAAAACTAATAGCATGAGGAAGGACTTCTAACTCCTCAAACCACCCTGATGATGCAAACGAGAGGAAAGTCTAGCTTAAGACTATAAATGAGTGCTTCTCGGGAGTCAACCCGAGCACTAACCCCATTAACTTTTACATTTTTATTTTTTCTTATTTATTCCATTTTACCCTTTCTTTATAGTATCTAGCTTTAAACTAACCAAAAGTGCGATTTCGTGCCCATGAGCCTAGCACACGGCCGTGGCCGTGGATGCCCCGGATCACCGTGATCGACATGGAAGAGGTGGTACGAGTCAGAGAGAATCAAATCTTTGAAGTCACGGACTCCAAACACCGCCCCACGGGCACAGACAGAATGCCACGGCCGTGCGACGCAACCGTGGACGACACTGACTTATCACCAAAGGGCGTGGCAATCTGTAAAACGAGCGTGGGTGAACCAACACACCTAGACACACGGCCGTGCGAGGCGGCCGTGTGAATCGACACGCCTAAAGAGTACGGGCGTGAGATGGTACCAGGTTTGAAAATCTATTTAAACCCCCTCCCTTCCCTCTTCTCCTACTAACTTTCAACCTTCAACTTTTCATTTTCTTTCCTACCCATTTTCTCTATACCCTTGAGCTACACCAAAACAATGCCAAAGAAGCGGAATAAGCCAAGCACAGTCTCCCTCATGGAGACCGATAAATATAAGTTCATGCCGGCCGCTTCAATCATTCGACGAGCCAAGGATATTTGAGACCATTTAGTTTTTATTTTGTTTTTCTCTTTTGCTTCAATTTCCTTATCTTTACTTCTCTTCTGCTTAATTTAGTTTATTTTATCTTAGTTTCTTGATTTTAGGTTCTAAAGGCTGCTAGGGAATCACACCACGACCACTACCATATCCTCAGCCTTAGAAATCACACCCAACAATAAGGACTCTACGGTCCATCCATCTTTTATTTTAATTTTAGTTTCATCTTTATTTTTCTTCACTTTAGCTTGCTTTTCTTTAATTATTTAATTAGTATAGTTTTAATTATTATTATTATATACTGGCTAATCCTCCACGAGCTACCCAATTTCTTCATCTAGCGTAGGATCGTCATCCAGACCGGCCCCTCTAACTTATCTTTCACCTCCGACTCAAGGAATCCATCCAAAATTCATGGAGTTTAACTTCTCTCCATATCTTATGATTTTAGTATTATTGTCTATATATCTAACTTTGTACATTGAGGGCAATGTACATCTTAAGTGTGGGGGTGAACAACCTAAAAAGGCGCCTAACTTTTTTCATTATTCTCAAATTTCTGAAATTAGGTGCCAAACTTTTTGCATTGTTCTCAAAATCCTGAATTTAGTCTTGTTTTTAAGTAAATTTCTCATATTATAATTAGGATGAAATTTCTAATGATTTATGATTTTTATTGATATGTTTTAGATTAAGTCATTGATAATTGTGCATTGATAATTAAATTCTAAGAATTCTAGAGAATCAAGCATGATAAGTCTATTTTTCAGAAATAAAAATTTTTCTAGGTTGTCGAACTGAGTTTAAATATTACTTTGAAGTTTGAAATTTACGAGGTTGATATAAAAATACCCATAATTTTTGTGAGTTTTTGAGCCTTATAGAGCATATATTCTTTTTCATGCTCACTTTATTGATTATGAGTATGTCAACATTGATTTGTTATTCTAGAACTTCCCTCGTTTATACATATCGAGACCACACCTATGATTTGATATACAGAGATGATTAAGGCACCTAGGTTTTAACCCACTAACTCCATTAAAAACCTACCTTCACAACTAACCCCTAGTGAACCCCTTTTAATCCTAACAACCCTTTTTATTGACATAACCACTAATATTAACCCAGAAACCCTTTGTTTTTGTTATCACCATTCATTTTCGACATCCCTTATATCGAGATTTGATTTGATTAATAGTCTAACTATGTTTTTATTTCAGTAATTTATCCTTTGTTATGTATTTATGATTTGTTCTTAAAATCTATCAAAGTATATTCATTATTCATTATTAGTTTTGTGATTAAGTGAGCTTATACGTTTGAATTCCAAATATTGAAGAAGAAGCTCGTATTATTAGTTCAAAGTTTCAATCCATTATGTAATTATTCAGTTTATTGTTTCTAGTTAGGTATTTTATAAATTCAATCTCGATTCTAACCTTCTAATTTAGCCTATATCCAAACCTTAACCCTAGCCCCGTTACAACCCTGACAAAGACCTTTTGATTTGTGCATCATCTCATATTATAGTGGTGGAGATTTGATTTTCAGGCAAGCCTATGGGATTAACTTTTCATGTTCGACTTTTGAGAGCTTTTTCCTGAACCTTAAACACTTTGAGTGATTCGAGTGAATCTCTAGTGAGGATGTCAATCCTTGTCGGTTTTGAATTAAAGGTAATTATTTAGATAAGGGGAGACGCCTATATTTTTGAGCTACAAATCTATGACTTAGATTGTTTGAATCCTTAGCATTCTTTGAATTGAATTATCCATGTATATATTATCTATGAATTATGATAAGACATCGTCCATAAAACTGCTAGATCGATAAATTGGGCCATAAAACTGCTAGATCGATAATATGGGCCAAAGTTTGCTAGATCGCTAATGGGCCAAAAACCCTCTAGTTTGAGATATGGCCAAAGTTTAATACTATATTGTTAATAGGCCCAAATGAAAGGTTTTATTAAAAACTCATTTGTATTATGGGTTACTTGATAAATCATTTATGATTAAAGTTTGTTATTCATACATAAATGCATGGGATGGGATTTGATGAAGAGAAGAAAGGCACTCGTGGCCACGTATCTAGTTCGGTGGCTCGCCACAAATTTTGGCTTAATGCCTCTAGTTCGGTGACTATGTCACAATCTAGTTCGGTAGTGCACTACAATATTATTTAAAAGGCAAAATGCCTACGATTGGTGTGTTTGGCGGGGTGGGTTGACTTGATCCCCAGGTGTCTTTGGTTAAATGACGGGGTGTGTAGCGGATGGAAATTAGGCTTGGTTGGGAAATTCATTTTACATGCATTTTAATATATTTTATTTCATTTTATATTGTTAAAGTTTTTAATTGGGCTCAAGCCCAAATTAATGCCTTGATGGTCCTGGCCCAATAATGGTGGTAAGTGAGTTACACACTCGAGTTCTTTGTAACTCACCCCGCTTTATTATCCATCTCGGGTAATGGAAATTGATGTGGACTTGGGTAGGGGATGACTTGGTGGAGGCCATACTACGAGCTTGGGTTTTATAAACTATGAACTTTATTTAAGTTACTTATTTTAATTACTATTTTGGGTATGATGTAATAAGGCCTCTAATTATGTTTTTATGGATTGTTTTTATGTGTGGATGGATTTAATTTTATTTTTAGACTCATTAATATGGGCTTATGTTAAATCTATAAAGTTTTCTTAAAAATATTGTGTTTTATAACAATTTTGAACACCTAAATTACTTTTCAATTTCTTTCAAATTCTTTTAAAAAAACTACGTTAAGGTTTTGACTAATATATATATAAGATTTCAAACAAGTATTTTTCTTAATTCATAATCATTGTACTTAGTTTTTATTAAACCTTATTTCTAAAGGCTTTACATTACTGTTTTACTTAAGTCATTAGAGAATTTTGGATGTTCGTTCGGTGTGACAAACCAAATCTCGTCTTAACGCATAGACCTGGTTTGGGGTGTTACATTTAATGGTATCAGAGCTAGTTTCAAAACTCGACTGTGGTTTGGGTTCAATAAAGATAATTGTTTGAGAAACAACTCAAATTTCTAGACTTTTTGATTTAAAGGTAGTATGGCACCATGAGCATTCCGTGCCAAGTCAAGTAAGTATATGTATATTGATTGTTTATTATCATTGTGATATGATCATAAGAAACACTCTAGAACTTCTAGTTTTAGGTGTTGAAAATCGTAGAGATTGAGACAATAGGATATGGTTGCGAAAATAACTCTATCTCTTTCATATCATAAAACATCGTTAATAAACACTGAAATAGTATTTCGATTCATAAAACTCATAATCGATTAAATCGGTCATTATGAGCTCTAGAGGACGTGGTCGTGGATGCGTGAGACATGGCCGTGGTAGAGGACGAGGTGTTAGAGGTATGGCGAAGCACCAGGATCATATGCTTGAAATGGATGCACTGCGCCACTCGAAAGTGAGACGGATCACATAATCATATGGAAGAAGATAATGCGGTGACGCGAGCAATGCCGCGAGTCCTTGAAAGGGTCGCTGGAGCTAGAACCGCCAACACTCGTGGGTCGATGCATCGGAACGATTGAAATCAAGTGGTGCTTTGAGGTTTTGAAGTGTCTCAGTGTAGCTCCAAATGTCGCTGAATATTGGCTTGAGGCAAAGTGGAGCGAATTATGGACGATCTTGAGTGCACGGTGGAACAAAAACTAAGGGGAGCGGTGTCCTTGTTAAGGGACGAAGCATACCAATGGTGGCTTACTGTCCGAGAAGGCACTGAAGCTCCATTAGTTAATTGGGAATTCTTTAAAGTTTCCTTCCGAGGGAAATATGTAGGAACGAGTTATGTTGATGCCGAAGGAAGGAATTTACGAATCTGGTCCAGGGAATAAGAGCGGTGGCAACATATGAAGTCGAGTTTTTGCGCTTGAGTCGCTATGCTCGAACAATAGTGGCAACGGATCATGAGCGTTGTGTACGCTTTGAGGATGGCTTGAACGATGAATTGCGGGTTTTGATAGCCCCACAACAAGTTAGAACTTTTGCCACGCTTGTGGAAAAAGGGCAAGATAGCCAAGAGGTTAAGAACTCGTAACGTCGAATCGGGAACAAGCTAGAGGCAAGAGAGATATGAAGTATTCTGTGTTCTTCAAGAAGGTTTTTGAAGAGGCCTCGGAATGATGAACCGACTCAAGGTAGAACACCAGAATCGTGAATCAGTCGAGATTGTGCCGATTGTGGGAAAAGGCATTCGGAGAGTCTTTGGAAGAAAACGGGTGCTTGCTATAAATGCGCGGTCGATGGATCATCAATATAGGAATTGCCTCGTCGAATGGATACAACTCGGGAAGCTCGTAATACCGATGCACCACCGGCAAGAGGAATTCGGCAACCACCGAGAGGTCGTGGACCGGTCGTGGTGGTAATGGGGTGGACGTGGTCAAGGTGCAATGGTCGAGGCAATGGTCCTAGAGGCAACACGGATGCAAGACGGCCAGGATTGGTATATGCGAGTTAGACGCCGTGAGGATGGCAATGCACACGATGTGATAACCTGTACGTTCTTCATTTTTGATGTACCGTTATTGCTTTGATAGATATTGGTTCTACCCATTCGTATGTTGCTAGCACCATATCCGGAAACTTGAATTTAGACTCTGAAATTTCCGATAGTGAGATGAAGGTAATTAGTCCTTTAGGGATGATCGGTATTAGTAAATAAACTGCTTAGAGATGTGCCCTTAGAAATTCAAGGAGAAATATTTTTGGCAAATTTGATGGAATTGCCTTTTGGCGAGTTCCATATCATTTTGGGCATGGATTGGTTGGTTAAGCACCGGGCGAAATCGGATTGTGCTGAAAAGCGGATGTCAATAAGGACGGTGGAGGATAAAGAATTAATTATGATAGGCGAGCGAAGGAATTACTTGGCAAATGTGGTATCCGCACTTAAGGCGAGAAAAGTTGGTGTGAAAAGGGTATGGAGCATTTTTAGCATTTATTAGTGCTTTAGATGCCAAAGAGTTGTCGATGGAAGATGTGAGAACAGTGAAGGAATTTCGGATGTATTTCTCAAGAACTTCCGGTGTACCTCCGGATCGGGAAGTGGAATTTGGTATTGAGCTTTTGCCGGAGCAGCCCAGTGTCCATTGCTCCTTATAGAATGGCAACCCAAGGAGTTGGCGGAGCTTAAAGCTCAAATTCAAGAATTGCTAGATCGAGGCTTTATTCGACCGAGTGTGTCTCCGTGGGAGCACAGGTTTTGTTTGTTAAGAAGAAAGATGGGTCGATGCGTATGTGTATTGACTACGTGCAATTAAATAAATTGACGATCAAGAATAGGTACCCTCCGCCAAGAATTGACGACTGTTTGATCAATTGAAGGGAGCTTCATTTTTCCAAAATTGATTTGAGATCGGGTTATCATCGCCTTAAGGTGAAAGAAGCGGATATTCACAAGACGGCTTTCCGAACTCGTTATGGACATTATGAGTTTTTGGTGATGCCGTTTGGGTTGACCAATGCACCATTTGCATTTATGGATATGATGAACCGGGTCTTTCAACCATATTTAGACCGGTTTGTGGTGGTATTCATAGATGACATTTCGGTATATTCAAGGAATGAAGAGGAGCATGACTCGCATTTGCGAATTGTATCATAGATTACTTGAGATAATCAATCTGTATGCCAAATTTCAAGAAATGTGAATTTCGTTAAGGGAAGTGACTTTCTTGGGTCATGTGGTGTCAACCAGGAAGGAATAAGGGTGGATCTCGGAAGATTGAGGTGTATTGGATTGGAAACCACCAAAGTCGTGAGTCGAGATTCGGAGTTTCTTGGGTTTGGCTGGTTACTATAGACGCTTTGTTGAGGGGTTTTCGTTGATTGTTGCACCCTAACTAAGCTATTGCGGAAGGAGTACCATATTTATGGACCGATAAAAAGCAAGAAAGTTTGAGAAATTGAAGAAGATTTTAGCAAGCGCCGAGATCGATTCAACCTCGAGGTGGAAAGGAGTTTATAGTTTCATCGTGATGCGTCACACACCGCTTAGGATGTGTATTGATGCAAAGTGGGAAAGTGGTGGCTTATGCTTCTCGTCGATTGAGACCGTGACGAAGTAAACTACCCTACTCATGACTTGGAGTTAGCTGCAGTAGTGTTTGCTCTAAAGATTTGGAGGCATTACCTCTACGGTGAAAAGTCTATCATCTATACGGATCACAAGAGTCTTAAGTATCTTCTTACTCGAAGGAATTAAACTTGAGACAACGAAGATGGGTGGAGCTGTTAAAGGAATATGATTTCTCAATCGAGTATCATCCTCGGAAAAGCTAATGTGGTAGTGAGCACGCGTTAAGTCGTAAGGTGGTATTCGATTTGAGAGCAATGTTTGCCCATTTAAGTTTGTACAAGGATGGTAGTCCGATAGCGGAACTTCGGTGAAGCCTCCGTGGTTACTGACAAATCAATGAAAAACATATATCGAGATAAGAAATTGGGATCATTAATTCAACAAGTTGAAAATGGTGGAATAGAGGATTTTAGCATAAACGCGGAAGGTGTGTTATGTTTTCGTGGGAGAATTTGTATGCCTAAGGACTCGGGATCTCGAGACAAATGATTCTACGAGAGGTGCATAGTAGCCCTTATGCTATGCACCGGAGGAAATAAGATGTATCGGGATCTTCGTGAACAATATTGGTGGCCGTGGTTGAAGCGTGAGATTTTCGAATTTGTGGGAAAATGTTTAACTTGTCGCAAGTGAAGGCGGAGCATCAATTGCCGTCGGGATTATTACAACCGGTAAAGATTCCTCTTTGGAAATGGGAGCGGATAACAATGGATTTTGTTAGTGGGTTACCTTTAACACCTACTAAGAAAAACTCGTTTGGGTAATTGTTGATCGCTTGACGAAGATCGCTCATTTTCTACCGGTTAAATGCGGATTACTCGTTACGAAGTTGGCTAATTTCGCACGTGATCCGAAATCGTGAGGTTGCATGGGGTACCTGCGTCTATTATATCGATAGGGATCCTAGGTTTACGTCACGGTTTTGGAAAGCATTGCATGAAGCTTTGGGAACAAAGCTAAACTTCAAGACTGACTTTTCATCCTCGTCGGATGGTCAATCATTAAGAGTAATTCAGATTTCGGAAGACATGTTAAGGGGTTGTATAATCGACTTCAAAGGTAGTTGGGAGGATTTTCTACCATTGGCGAATTTGCTTACAATAATAGCTATCGTCTAGCATTCGGATGGCACCCTACGAGGCATTATATGGTCGTAGGTGTCGTTCTCCTAGTTGTTGGGTGAATTGGGTAACGATGGATGTTAGGTCCCGAGTGATCTCTCAAACGGAAGAAAAGTAAAAGCTATTCGAGCACGGTTAAAGGAAGCTTCAGATAGACAAAAGTCGTATGCGATCCAAGCGTAGAAGTATCGAGTATGTTGCGGGGATCAAGTTTTCTTGAAGGTCTCACCTTGGAAGAAGATTTTCGTGTTTGGGAAGAAGGGCAAATTGAGTCCTAGATACATTGGACCATATCGTGTGGTGAAGCGTGTTGGTCCAAGTGGCCTATCGATCGAATTACCTCCGGAGTTGAGTCGATTCATAATGTTTTTCATGTTTCCATCTTTGAGGCGCTATAGATCGGATCCTTCGCACATAGTACCGGTAGAAGAAGTGGAGTTGTATTCGGACTTGTCTTTTGAGGAGGAACGGTGGAAATCTTAGACCGAGATGCTAAGGTGCTAAGAAAGAAAACCGCACTGTTAGTCAAGGTTTTATGGCGAAATCACGGAGTGGAGGAAGCTACGTGGGAGCCTGAAGATGTAATTCGGCAACAATACCCTCACCTTTTTCAAACAGGTAAATTTCGAGGACGAAATTTTTTTTTTTTGGAGGGTAGAGTTGTAACACCCTAAAATTCAAGTATTGATTTATTGCATGTTTTGGTGTTTAGATTACGAAGGAAAATTTTCTTATTTCTTTTGTGCCTATTATAGTCCTGAAGAAGAGTATAGAATTATTTGGGTATGGAATAATTTTTTTAGTTTGAGAATTTATTGAAGTGGAGCAAGTGGCATTGACACTTAAGTTAAATTAAGTGTTAAAAGTAGCATAAGATGAGTAAATGGCAAGGTGGTGTTGGCGCATGGGTTATAGCATGAGGAGAGTGGTTGAATCCCTTGGATGGCATTTTGACAACTTTTATTTTGCTCTTCTTTGGTAAGTGTCGGCCAAGCTTATTTATGGTAAGTGTTGACCTTGTTATTTTGGTTAGTATATCAAAGGAATAAGGTAAGAGTGAATTTTTGGTAGGGAATCAAGAAAATATGGAAAGATATGGAGACATAGGGCAAGTATCAAGGAAAGTGTTTTGGAAACAAAATCATGGCCATTTGACCATGCATATGGACGGCAATATGGTCTAGGGGGGAGCCGAATTTTTGTTGTTAGTTTGGCTAGGATTTGAAGTCTCTTTTTGGTCATTCTTAGCATATGTGCAAAGTTTGCAATCCTTTCTCAACTTTTCTCCCTTGGCCGAATTTGTGCATTTGGTAAAGCCTAATTCTTTTGACCATTTGGTCATTTTCTTTGTTCATCTTTTGAATATTCTCTTGTGCCTCTTCTTAGTGCCGAAAGTGTTAGTACCAAAAAGACCATCTCTCTCTTTTTGTTTTCTTCCTCCATTGCCGAATGTACCTTGCTCTCCAATACATCTTTTTCTTTTTTCTCTTTTCTTCTCTTTGAAAACCGAATCTTCATTATCATCTCTTCTCTCATATTTTATTTCTTTTCACTCATCCTTTTCTCCATTGTTTTTCTCCATGGCCAAATGTTAGTGAGCCATAGCCGAATCATTTTTTTTTCTCTTTTCTTTGGTTATCATAGCCGAATCCTCCATCACTTAGAGACATCATTTTCAATCCTTTCTTTTCAACCGTGGACAAAAGGGTAAGAATTCTTTTTAGTTTCGTTTAGTTAGAAGTAGTCATGGCCGAATATTGATAGTGGTATGAAGGCTTTCTTAGATCGAAATAAACGTTCCTTCTATTAACGTTTATTTTTGTTATACTTTAGTGCGATAACGGAAGATCGGAAATCAAGTGGTCGTGAGTGACATAGAACGCTTGGATCGATTCTCCTTGTGGAACAAGAATATTTGTGGTAAGGAAATCTCGTTCTTAAAACCTTTAGTCATATTCGATATATATATATTATTAGGACGTGCTAACGATCTTTTGTCTTTGAAGACAATCAAGATAGGGAAGAAAAAGGGCGGTGAATAGTGTTCGGAAGAGGGGTGGTTCCGTTAATCCCCTAAGTATAAACAAAGGACATTTCAACAATCCGGGATTTCCAGGGTTGTGGACGTTCATCCGAGGAGAATCAATTGTTTGAAGTAGTTCGTACTCCGAACCATTATTTGTTCGTGGATTTGATTCGGTTAACGAACCATCAATCGGGAGAAACCGCAAGTAGAAGTAGTTCAAAATCGGAGGGTAAAAGTTAGATCGTTATTTTCCAAGATTGATTTCGTTAATAAAATATAGTGATCCTAAGTTATCGTGATATGTATAGGTGTTGACGATCGGGAAAGTCTAGTTCTCACCATAACGGTGTGTAACTTCACACTTATCTTTCGGGTTAGATACTAAACAAAGAAGTATTATGATAAATCGTAAAAATGGCAAAATCGAAAATTATGTGATAATTTACACTTTTGTGTAAATGCATGAAAACTAAGTTAAAGTCGGAAAAATTACTAGATCGATAAATTGAGCCGAAATATTGCTAGATCGATAAATTGAGCCGAAATATTGCTAGATCGATAAATTGAGTCTAAATATCGCTAGATTGTTAAATTGGGCGAAAGATCGCTAGATCGATAAATTGGGCCATAAATCGCTAGATCGATAAATTGGGCCATAAATCGCTAGATCGATAAATTGGGCCATAAAAGCGCTAGATCGATAATATGGGCCAAAGTTTGCTAGATCGCTAATGGGCCAAAAACCTCTAGTTCGAGATATGGCCAAAGTTTAATACTATATTGTTAATAGGCCCAAATGAAAGGTTTTATTAAAAACTCATTTGTATTATGGGTTACTTGATAAATCATTTATGATTAAAGTTTGTTATTCATACATAAATGCATGGGATGGGATTTGATGAAGAGAAGAAAGGCTGCATGGCCACGTATCTAGTTCGGTGGCTCGCCACAAATTTTGGCTTAATGCCTCTAGTTCGGTGACTATGTCACAATCTAGTTCTGTGAGTGCACTACAATATTATTTAAAAGGCAAAATGCCTACGATTGGTGTGTTTGGCGGGGTGGGTTGACTTGATCCCCACAGTGTCTTTGGTTAAATGCACGGGGTGTGTAGCGGATGGAAATTAGGCTTGGTTGGGAAATTCATTTTGCATGCATTTTAATATATTTTATTTCATTTTATATTGTTAAAGTTTTTAATTGGGCTCAAGCCCAAATTAATGCCTTGATGGTCTGGCCCAATAATGGTGGTAAGTGAGTTACACACTCGAGTTCTTTGTAACTCACCCCGTTTTATTATCCATCTCGGGTAATGGAAATTGATGTGGACTTGGGCCGGGGATGACTTGGTGGAGGCCATACTACGAGCTTGGGTTTTATAAACTATGAACTTTATTTAAGTTACTTATTTTAATTACTATTTTGGGTATGATGTAATAAGGCCTCTAATTATGTTTTTATGGATTGTTTTTATGTGTGGATGGATTTAATTTTATTTTTAGATCACATTAATATGGGCTTATGTTAAATCTATAAAGTTTTCTTAAAAATATTGTGTTTTATAACAATTTTGGACACCTAAATTACTTTTCAATTTCTTTCAAATTCTTTTAAAAAAAAAAAAAACTACGTTAAGGTTTTGACTAATATATATATAAGATTTCAAACAAGTATTTTTCTTAATTCATAATCATTGTACTTAGTTTTTATTAAACCTTATTTCTAAAGGCTTTACATTACTGTTTTACTTAAGTCATTAGAGAATTTTGGATGTTCGTTCGGTGTGACAAACCAAATCTCGTCTTAACGCATAGACCTGGTTTGGGGTGTTACATGCTGCTACCTTTGGCATCATCATTTTTCGAACTCAACAAAGGCACAAACAACAACAGAACCAGAAATTGCTGTTCCAACGTGACAGTGATGACAAGGTATGAAAATTTTCTCACTTTTTCTGTCTATTTTTTAAACTTTCTTGGAAAATTGGGAATCTTTGTAAATTTGAAGTTTTAACTGATTTGATAAAGATATTTATTAAATTAAACATATTGATGTGAAGATTAGAGATATATTTTGTATCATTTATTACCCCTTACAATGCAAATAATTATGAAAATGATATACACATTTCATCATTTAAGAGTCCAAATTCGAAAGCAACACCATTTCTTGCAAATCACATCACATCAAATTTAGCCCTCGTTATTAGATAATACTTGTAGCTTAAGTAACTTAATTTGTTGCGATTGTAGAAGATGAAGTAAGTGGTTCATCACACAACCAAACTCAATGAAATAATTTCAGTGGTGAGAGGAATACCAATCACTAGAGCTCAAATAACATTCGGTGGTTACTATGATGGTATTTAAAGCAATGTCCCTTAGAGAAATTTGGACCACTCATATGTTGTTATTCTCCAAGTGTCAAGGATTTACTATGCCAGTTCTATACAATAATTTTAAATAAGGTATCTCTGATTTTGTACATAATAAAAGGGTATATGGATTGTGAATCCTATTTGTAGTCCTGAAAATTCTATATTATAGTGTTTATTCAGCCACTTATAATAGATGCTTGCATTCTTGGCATATGTAAGCATAGTTTTTAAACTGTGGAAGTTGATGTTAGTGAAATGTCTACAAATTCATCACTTATATGTAT
Organism: Gossypium sturtianum; assembly: GCA_025698515.1. Lineage (NCBI taxonomy): Eukaryota > Viridiplantae > Streptophyta > Magnoliopsida > Malvales > Malvaceae > Gossypium > Gossypium sturtianum. Next base: position 85,860,510 of record CM046944.1, read on the forward strand.
AAATATTGAGGAACATTAAATCTACCAAGATTTTTATCATTTCTGATCTCCATTCAGATTTGTTCTCTTGAATAGTTTCCGCTTACAATCTTATATGCCATCTTCCTTGCAAAGTCACAAAGGCTTCATTAATTGGTGGCAAAGTTTTCATCTCTCTTTGACCATGTCTTCAGTTAGTTCTTTTTCATTTCCTTTGATTTCTCTTTCTTCGATTAGCTATTGTTTTTGATTCATGAATGTTAACCTTTTTTTTTCCTTTTGTTGATTCTCTCTTTGCAATCCAAAGTTGGTTTTTATACTTGTTGTTTCTTCGTTCCAATCTTTGAATCTATTTCTCTTTTGATATATATGTTTGTTGATTCAACAATTACTGTAATTTTGTGCATAATGCAGTTTTTATTTCAAAGGATTCTTGGGGAAGGGGTGGAGGACTTAATTAATATAAGATAGAGTTAATGGGTTATAGCTCTTGAGTCGAGATTGCCTTATGTATTTGATTGTATTATTTCTTAATTGAATCATTCTAGACTTCCCATTTAATTTTTCTGATTTTCTTTTCCCATTTAATTCAAGGTTGTTCATATCTCTTGTTGATAAACCACAATCTATGTAATGTTAAATTTGAATTAACATTTTATGCCATAAACTTGACCTCTTATTTTAGCAGGTACAATGCAAGTGGTTGTGATTTGAAGGTGTAAATAACATAATAAACCATGCAAATGCACTACTCTAACCATGTGCATGTTGTGTGTCAACTATAATGGAGATAACTTGAGAAGCAATGGATTCAAATAGTAGTGTATTTTTTTAAAATGTAGTCAATAAAATATTTTAATAAAATATAATATAAAAATAATTATATTAAGAATGTTATTAAATTATATATTATTTTTATTATATTATATTTAATAATAATCTTATTAAAATTTAATAACAATAATCATCTATCTAAAAAAATTCTGCTAAGGGTACTGTGGTCATTTTAGCTTGTTTCCTTATGTTATTACAAATCTATTCCATTCAACTAAACACAAGAATACTATTATAGTTCTATTCCATTACATTCATCCAAACAATAGAATTACTGATTATAGCTCTATTTCATTACAGCCCTATTCTATTCCAGTGAACTAAACGTACCGTAAGTCTTTTGGTGTTTGTAAATTTGAGAAAAATGGAGTTAGGAATTTTTAGAACCTTTGTGTAACACCCCTAACCCGTATCCGCCGCCGGAATCGGGTTACGGAGCGTTACTGGAAATTTTCAAAACATCTACAGACATTTCATATTAATCACTATTCATTCACCGAGATTATTCAAAACATCCCTTGATTGGACCCTCGAGGCCCAATATGAGCATTAGAATCGAGTCGGGACTTAATCGGGAACTCTAAGAATTTTTCGCGAAATTTCAAAAATTTTCCAAGTTGCAGGGCTCACACGCCAGTGTGGTCCAAGGGACATGCCCGTGTGACCGTAGGACATGCCCGTGCTGGAGGCCGTGTTCGACCCCGTGTAACTCTCTGACTTGTGCACACGGCCATGCCACACGCCCGTGTGCTAGGCCGTGTGGTTAATTAATTCAATTTGAAATTAGGTGCAGGTTTCACACGGCCAAGACACACACCCGTGTCTCTGCCCGTGAGCTCAATTCTGAGCATTCTGTTTCTCAAAATTAAGGTGCAGAGGACACACGGCCTAACCACACGCCCATGTACCAAGCCGTGTGTCACACACGATCTAGACACACGCCCGTGTGGACAAAATAAAGCCATTTCTTGCTTCATTTCTCACCCAAAATCACACCAAAGGCCTGCACTTAAAGCTCACATCAAATACCAACCATTTCAAGCATTTAAATTAAGCAAACTCCATCATTAAACAAAGCATAACATTACATGCATATGTGTTTATAAACTTTCCTTGGATTAACTTAGGCTTTAACATCGCTTGATCACATGTACTTAACACATATGAATATATCATAATAGCCTACTTAATCATACCAAAATAAGCCATTACTAGCCATTCCAATGGCTAGGTTACAAAACATCATTTTCAAGCCACTATTGGCCAAGTTGTCCTATACATGCCATTATACCAAAATGATTTTACTAAGTATACCCAAAATGACTAGTTGATAGTGTGACGATGCTCCAATGATCTCCAACCTTCGCGAGCTTTCGAGCACTATAAAACAAGGAAAAAATAAAATGGAGTAAGCATTACATGCTTAGTAACTTCATATAACGGAAACTAAACTTACCAATCCCGGTTATTAATCTAAGCATACAATATCATGTTTTCCATCCATTAGCAAAATTGCCTAAACACATGCATTCAATCAAACATGTTAGTCACCAAAATCTTCATATCAATCAAGTAAACATAGATGAGCTCATCAAGCAATATTCGTTCAAGCCATTATCATTTCATCTCAAAATTCTAAAACCAGGCCAAGAGTTGTGTTCGTTGAATCTTTGAAATTCCAATGGATGCTGTAGTAGTACACTCGAGGTGTACGATTCAATAATCCATCAATTCTTATTCAAGGGTACCCATTAGGGCACTTAACCAAGGAACCCACTTATCGTATAACAAGATTACCAGTCGAGGCTAAGTCCTTTATATAACATATGCTCAGAGGAGCTCGATTAGGATTACCAGTCCAGGCTAAACCCTAATCATAATGTATACTCGAGAGGTATTATATCAGGATTACTTGTCCGAGATAAATCCTTTCTATAATGAGGTCAATAAGATTACTCGTCCGAGCTAAATCCCGTCCGCAACAAATGCAGGCCCTTATCCATTTTGGGAAAGCACATATATTCATCGGAATTCAATATTCAATCGGGGCTTAACCCCTTTTCACTATTCAAGCATGTATTAAATTTCTCATTATAGCATTCAAGTAATGTACATCAATATAAGTCACATTCCATACAAACACAACATTCAATTAAACATATTTACATGCCCGATTATGTTACACGAACTTACCTTGACACTTGTTCGTGTAAGTAATTTACTAATCCGAAACCTTTTCTTTTCCTTGATCTAACCTCGAATTTATGTTGTCCAGATCTATATAAATAGCTTTAATCATCAATTTCTCATATTTCGTATTCATTTTGACTCAATTTATGTCCTAGGCAAAATTACCATTTTACCCCTAACTTTTCCATAAATTCCAATTTCGTCCCTAGGCTCGGAAAATGAAACTTGTGCAATTTACTCCCTATTCCAAGCCTAACCAAAATCCCATTACAAAATTTACAGCACATGTATTCATAAAAATTTAGAATTTTTCATCAAATTTCACAACTTTACATTTTCGTCCCTAAATCATGTTTTCATCAGAAATCACTTTGTAAAAGTTGTTCACCTATCAAGAACATTTCATTTTCTACCATAAATTTCTAATTTTTAGCATATTGATCCATGACCCAAATTTCATACCTTGATAACTTTTCAAATTAATCCCCCAAATAGATAGATTAGATTATCCCGGTTTCAAAAATATCAAAATTACTAAAAACGATAATTGATTTCATACCTTTTTATGCTTGGAAAGTTTTCTTCCTCTCTCCTAGGGTTTCCATAGAAATTTTGGGGAAGAAGACATGAAAATAAGATGATAATTTCTTTTTAATTAATTATCATCTTTTAATTTTTGTGATTTGCAATTTAGTCCCTACTCTTTTCTAATTTTTCCATGGATGAGTCACCCAAAACAAATCTACATACTTTTCATTAATGGTCTAATTACCATATAAGGACCTCCTGTTTTGAATTCCATAGCTATTTAATCCTTATAGCTACCACAATTCAACTTTTGCATTTTATGCGATTTAGTCCTTCTCCTAATTAAACACTTAATCAATAAAATTTTTGTATCAAAATTTTCACACGACATATCTATCATAATACGGACCATATAATAAAATAAAAATAAACTTTATTTTTGGATTGGATTTGTGGTCCCGAAACCACTGTTCTGATTTCACTGAAAAATGGGCTGTTACAACTCGCCCCCTTAAATATTTTCGTCCTCGAAAATCTTACCAGTAAAAAGATTCGGGTATTGCTTCCTCATAGTGTCCTCTGATTCCCAGGTAACCTCTTCTATATCGTGTTGTTGCCGAAGAACTTTTACTAAAGCTACCTTTTTATTTCTTAACTCTTTTGTTTCCCGAGCTAAGATTTTGATCGGTTCTTCACTATATGTCATATCAGGCTGAATCTCTACCTCTGTCAGAGAAATAACATGTGAAGGATCGGATCGGTACCATCGTAGCATAGACACATGAAAAACATTATGAATCCGATCAAGTTCTGGTGGTAAAGTTAACCGATATGCAACCGGTCCGATTCTTTCTGTAATCTCATATGGTCCAATGAACCGTGGACTCAGTTTTCGTTTGCGTCCAAACCGGAGAAATTTCTTCCAAGGCGACACTTTCAAGAATACCTTTTCACTGATTTGAAAATCTATTTCTTTTCGTTTCAGATCGGCATAGGCCTTTTGTCGATCAGAGGCTGCTTTCAAACTATCCCGTATTACTTTCACTTTCTCCTCGGTCTCACGCACTAAGTCAACTTTGTGTAACTTTTTATCACTGAGTTCTGTCCAATACAAGGGATTTCTACAGTTACGACCATACAAGGCTTCATACGGTGCCATTTTAATACTAGACTGATAACTGTTATTATAAGCAAATTCAACTAAAGGCAAATACTTTTCCCAGTTACCTACAAACTCAAGTATAAAACATCGAAGCATATCTTCCAAGATCTGTATTACCCGTTCAGATTGAAATTTTTTCTGGGGATGAAATGCAGTGCTAAAGTGCAACTGAGTACCCAGAGCTTCTTGCAATTTGCTCCAGAATCGAAATGTAAACCGAGGGTCTCTATCTAAAATAATGGAGACAGGCACTCCATGCAATCTGTCAATCTCAGAGACATATAATTCAGCCAATCTATCCAAGGAAAAATCCATACGTACCAGAATAAAGTGTGCAGATTTTGTTAATCGATCAACAATCACCCAAATGGCATCTTTCTCTTTTGGAGACAGGGGTAACCCCGATACAAAGTCCATAGTAATTATTTCCCATTTCAATTCCGATATCGTAACCGGCTGTAATAGTCCAGAAGGCAACTGATGTTCAGCTTTTACTTGTTGACATATCAAACATTTAGATACAAACTCAGAAATATCCCGTTTCATTCCTGGCCACCAGTACTTCTTTTTCAGATCATTATACATTTTATTGCTACCAGGATGAATAGACATGTTACCGTTATGAGCTTCATTCAAAATCTTTCAGACGAGTTACGAACCTTTGGTACACATACTACTCGCCTCACGAATAACAAACAATCATCGGTCCCGATCTAAAATTCTGAGTCAGGAGTCGATTCACTCTATATCCGCTTTGCTTTCAACTTACTATCATTTTTCTGAGCTTTAAAGATCTGCAGCAAAAACGTTGGTCTAGCTTTTAACTCAGCTATAATTGAACCATCATCAGATAATGACAATCGAGTATTCATAGCTCGCAAGGAAAACATGGATTTTCTGCTCAGAGCATCAGCAACCACATTGGCTTTTCCCGGATGGTAATCAATAACAAGATCATAATCTTTCAGTAATTCAAGCCACCTGCGCTGTCTCAAATTCAAATCTTTCTGTGACATCAAATATTTTAAACTTCTATGATCAGTGAATATGTGACATTTTTCACCAAACAAGTAATGCCGCCGGATTTTCAATGCGAACACAATGGCTGCCAATTCAAGGTTACGTGTTGGGTAGTTTCTTTCATGTGGCTTTAGCTGTCTTGAAGTATAGGCTACTACTTTACCTTCTTGCATCAAAACGCAGCCTAAACCATGCAATGACGCATCACTGTAAACTGTAAATTCCTTACCCGATTCAGGCTGAACTAACACTGGTGCTTCTGTCAATAAAGCTTTTAATCTATCAAAACTCTATTGGCATTTATCAGTCCTCTCAAACTTTACATCTTTCTGTAATAAACGAGTCATCAGAGACGCTATCATTGAAAAACTTTTTACAAACCTCCGATAATAACCAGCTAGTCCCAAAAAACTTCAGACTTTTGACACATTTTTCGGTGGCTTCGAATTAACAATGGCTGAAATATTATTCGGGTCTACTCTAACACCTTCACCAGAGACTATGTAACACCCCAAACTCGGCCCATGCGGTATGACCGGATCTAGCATGTCACGTGAAGAAGATGTGTAAAGCGCTTGTGATTCTTACTAAAATAGGCGTTACTTGGTTGTGTTTAAGTAAACAAGTTTTGGATGTAAATATTTGATAAAATACAGCTATTTTTGAAAGATTGATTGATGAGTCGAAAATCGAGGTAGTGAACTTTAAAACCATGACTTTTAAAAATGACGTTGAAAATTTGAAAGAGAATCCGAGTTAAATTATTTGTACATATTTATTATGAAAACCGTTTATTAATCAATTTTAGAAAACCGTTATTTATGATTTTAGAAAAATCCCCATTTAAAATAATGCAAGAAAAATAATAAGTATGGCTAAACATAAAACCAAATAAAAATATCCCAGAGGCCTTATTACAACTTTAAAACCCGAAATAATAAAAGCAACGAAATAATGCGGAAAAAAAAGTTTACTAATGTCCGAAAATAACATTCCAAAAGTATGGCCTCCACCGAGTCATCCATGGCCTCAAGTCATCGTAACTGAGCATTACCTACAAGGGTTAAGAAAAAGGGGGAGTGAGTTACAAGAACTCAGTGTATAATCCCCTTACCGTCATCCACTGGGCCTGAACCCATATAACAATATCTTGGGCCTAGGCCCATTTACAGAAAAGTATTTAAAATGACATGTATGCAACCCATCCCATCCAACCAATCTCTCCCCCGACCAGCAAATCTCTCCTGTGGGGATCAAGTCAACCCACCCCGCCAGTCTCTCCAATTTGCAGTCAAACTACCATTTATAATATTTTTGTGGTTGAACCACCAGAGTCATAATCAAGCACATTAATAAACAAATTGTGGCAATGCCACCAGGCTACACTTCTCTTCATTCAATTTTCCCATCCCATGCAATATGTAGAGATGCAACATACATAATAACAATCATTAATCTATTGTATACTTTTAATGAATCGCCCCTTAAAGCAATATAATAATTCGGCCCACTAAGGCATTTTAACAAATCGGCCCATAGGGGCATATCGGTAATTTAGCCCATAGGGGCATTTCGGTAATTCGGCCCATAAGGGCATTTTCGTAATCCGGCCCATAAGGGCATTTTCGTAATTCAGTAATTTTACCCACTAAGGGTAATTCGGTAATCTCGCAATCCAGGGGTATTTCGGTAATTTACCCTCCAAGGGCATTTTGGTAATTTCGCAACCTAGACTTAACTACTAATGTGGGGCATAAAAATTGAAACTGTCCATTTGCGTCATATTTACTAAACTGACTATAACTCGAGTTAGGAAACTCAAAATTTAGTTCCATAAATTTTCTTTGAAACTAGATTCATATATCGTCTTACTAAAGTTTTTCTAGAATTTTTGGTTTAGTCATTTAGTACAGTTTATTCATTAAAGTTTCCCTTGTTTCACTGACCAACGGTTCTGACCTCTCTTACCCGAAATTCAAATATCTCACTGTACAGTTTTCATATGTTCCTCCAACTTGTTTCTATTGAAAATAGGCTCACTAAGAAATCTATACATATAAAATATAACTCATAATTCACTTTGTAAAATTTTAAATTATTTTTCCAAGACAGAACAGGGAACCACTAAGTCATTCAGAACCCGTCTCACTAAAATTAAAATATCACAGAATATAAAATCTCTCTTACTACTCTGTTTCTTTCATTTAAAAATAGACACAGTAAGCTTTAATTCTATATCTTATTCACTTTCTAATTTTCTTTTTCCTATTTTTAGTGATTTTTCAAAATCACGTCACTGCTGCTAACCAAAACTGTTTCATTGCAAAATATGGTTACCACTACGAACATACGCACGCCCGAGTGGTCACGGATACCGGTTTCCGGTTTTCTTCGGTATTTCGACTGAATCACAGAACATTTCATGCAAAAATTCAGAGAGGTATGAGATTACACACCATTTCAAACATGTATTCGGAAGGGTACGGGATTACACACTTGATTTGGATTTCCTAAAGAACCACTCTTCGTTGACCCTAGAACAATACCAACCAAAAGTTAGCCTCAGATTTCCAAAAGATTTCATACCCAACGTATTACTTATACTTGAATCACTTACCACTACGTGATCTCCCTCTACGGAGTCCCGATAATCAACCCCGCCTTCTGACTACCACCACACGCTCCTTTACTGCAACTGATGTTAACGATCCTCACCCTTTGATTATCAAAAGAATCGGCAAAAGAGTGTTTCGGCTTAACTTAACTCAGAGAAAAGTCAAATGGAAGAAAAGATTCGGCACAACATCAAAACGTAAGAACCACTATTCGATTTTGGGACACACTACAATGGAAACCGAAAGATAAGAATGGAATCAACCACTTGAAGATTAGGAGGGAAAAAGAAGTAGGGGTTTCAGCCAAGAAGAGATTTGCAACACACGGCTCAAGTTGTACTAGCTAGAATTGGATGAAAAGAGAGAAAAGATGAGTAGAAGGAACACTATAGAAGAATAGGGGATTTCGGCAAGGAGGAAATGTAACCAAAAGAAACAAAATATTAGGTAAAGAAAAAGTGACCCAAAAAAAAAGTGAAAATACAAGGGAGAGCTAGAGAAAATCGGCTCCCCCCCCCCCAAAACCATGTATCATCTTTACCAAAAGATGAGTGTTGACCCCAAAATATTCTTTCCAAAACATCCTCCACATAATAGGCCAACATGCCCCCTTCTCTTACCTTTTCCTTCATTTTCCCTAGTCTTCCTCCTTACCATATTCCTTAGCCATCTTTCCATCAATAAAAAGTCTGTAACACCCCAAACCCGGGCAAAACGCTACGACCGAATCTGGCATGTCACAGGGAAGAAAACGTTTTTGGAAAACAAGTTGTCGCCTCAATGTTGAAAAGAAAACTTTTGATCTTATAAAACCCGAGTTGTGTTAAGCCATTTGTTAAAATTCTGCCGAAACTTAGTTTTAAAGAAGACAGTGTTGCCTTGTTATTATTGCGTGTTTGATGAATACCCGACGGTAAAAATTTTGGACATCCCGAAAATTTGTTAAAAGTTTTAAAAACGTCCATTTTACGAGTTTATGAGGCATGCCTTTAGTGTTTAAACGTCGGTTTTAAGAAATTTAACAAAATTAATAATCCCAAAATAAAAATCTAAATGGCCTTATTACATAGCTGAAATCCAAACTTAAGGTAAAATAAATCCGAAATAATCATTAAAATAAAAACCCGAAATATTGAGCATGGCCACCTCGAGTCCACTCTGGCTCCACGTCCGCGATCTAGGAATTATCTGCAAAATGTAACGGAAGGGGTGAGTCACCGAGACTCAGTGTATAAATCCCCATCCCAAAAGATGTTAAGCTCTCACACAGTTTCATATACAAACATGTATGTCATGCAATCCACCCAACCTATCCATCAGAACTCCCATTTCTACCCCTTGTGGCTTTTGCCCTTTGGTGGTACTCTAACCAGCGGTGACCAGAAGTCACAAATAATCATGTGTGGGGCCAACCCACTTGTGGTACCCAACCACCGTGGTGGCGATCCTTATCTCGATATGTGGGGCCAACCTCTTTGTGGTACCAAACCACCGGGACGAGTCACGAGAAATAAACATATGTGGTACCTAACCCTTTGGTGGTTCCAAACCACCGAGACTTAGTCACAGGATAGTAATATGTGGGGCCAACCCCGTGTGGTACCTAACCACCGGTGACGATCGATAATCATACCTTCCCCCTCCTCTCATCATACCCATTCTCATGAACATGCTTTTCAATACAATATAATCATGCTTATCATTTAGGAGTAATCTAATATGGCATATGCAGATTTAACAGAGGCAATTAACGTTAGCCACCAAGATGGACTTACCCGAGATCTGCGCTTTTACCCCAAGGGTAACTTATCGATTCCTACTGATTATTTGGCTTTTTGACGGATCACAAATAACAGACACATTAAACATATGAAGTGTGTAAGAGTTACACACGATTACTCATAAAACCACGCTCTCTATGTCGACACTATCGTTAATCGACACCAACGCTATCTGTCTACTACTTTGCTCAGATGCCGGCCCACAACCCGGTGGCCAATCCCGAACCAGCGACATCGCCGTTTCATAAACTTAGGGGCTGGGTTTACAGATCCAACCCCTCCTACCGCTTGGCTAAATCGATAGATCCCGGGGCTCTAGGCTTGATTCACAATCCAAACGAATCGGAAGTATGCGCCACCACTTCCACCTTAACGCAAGAGATCCCGTTGACACCCAAGAGGATTCGGCACTAGCACAGAAGAGAAGAAGATTCGGCAAAGAAGACACCACAGAGAATATTCGGCTTCAACCCTAAGATGATGATTCGATTTTGATGAAACTTCGGGAAAAGAAAAAAAAAACAGAATAATTTTGAGATCTAAGAGGTTTCGGCTACAAGGAAAAGAAAATGTGATCTTCAGCTTTTAGTGATTGAAAGAAGATTTAAACTAAGGTGATGAGATTCAAGGGGTTTCGGCTAACAAGGAGTTGTGAAAAGAATAGCAAGATGGAAAAGAAAGAAAAGTATTGATTCGGCTTTGGGAAAAAGATGGAGAGAAAGGGGTAGGAGAGATTCAACTATGGCCAAAAGAAGAGGAAGAGAAGAAGTCGAAAGAGAGGGAGGGGTGATGGTTTCGGCTTTGGTACAAGATGAGAATAGAGGAGAAAAGTCTAAGTGTTTTTCGGCACAAGAGAGATTGAGAGAAGAAAAACTAAGCTGAGAAGTGAACCCCTCCTAAATGCCGAAAATACCACACCTTAGTAGCCCAAATTCGGCACTCACCTCTCAAGACCCGAGATTGAACCTAAGAAACGGCATCACAAGGTCCTATGACCAATGTGAGTTTCGGCACACCTAGCCACACCCAAAAACCCAAAAACTGATTCCCCCCTTTCCTATACAGAGTTCAAGATTCGTCCAACTCTAAGCTCCCATGTCCATCCCTCTCTTCTCTCCACAATTTTCTCATGACCACTAATTCAAATCTGTTTGAATGTTTCAAATTCCTAAATTTCCTCTCCTCCACTCATTCGAACCTGTTGACTCCTTCAACACTTATCCACCAGAGTCCATCCTAAGTGCAACTCCTCCTGATCTTGGCGTAAAAAATAACAAGTAGAAATGGGATTTCCGCAGCTCGAACCAAGGCTCTATCCACTCACATGAGGTGTCACTTCCCTGAGCCTTAAGTGGCGCCTCCTTGCCACTTTACCAAGGCACTTCTTGTGTCAAAACATACCACCAACTACCCTTAACTCCTGTCCCATTTAGCTCCCCCTTCAAAGTGCCCAAAAGAAAATTTTCGCTAAGGCTCTAGCCTACCCCTAGCTCATGCCTGGTCCCCAAAATACCCTAAACTAGCATGACAACCATGCCACCTACATGCAATCAGATAAAATGCAAAGGCCCCGATTTAGGATGTTACAGTTCTACCCCCCTTAAAAATGATTTTGGCCCCGAAATTACCTGGTCAAAAGAGTTGAGGGTATTACTGCCGCATCACATCCTCCGGCTCCCACGTGGCCTCTTCTGTTCCATGATTCCGCCATAACACCTTCACCAAAGGAACTGATTTCCTACGCAGCACCTTGACATCCCGATCCAAGATCTGCACTGGTTCCTCCTCAAACGACAAATCTGGGCTCACTTTAATCTTCTCCACTGGTACAACATGAGACGGATCCGAACGATAGCGTCTAAGCATGGAAACATGAAACACGTTATGGATCTGACTCAATTCTGATGGTAACTCGAGCTGATAAGCTACTGGTTCCACACACTTCAACACCCTATAAGGCCCAATAAACCTTGGGCTCAGCTTGCCTTTCCGACCAAATCTCAGCACTTTCTTCCACGACGACACTTTCAAAAAGACCTTGTCACCCACCGCAAATTCTATATCCTTCCGCTTAAGGTCGGCATAGGATTCCTTCAAATGAGTTCGAATCAGCTTAACCTTATCCTCTGTTTGACCAACTCTGGACCCAACAATTGCCGTTCACCCAACTCCGCCCAACAAACACACCTTTCCCTCGCATCCCAAAATCAAATCGGGTCCGAATATACCTTCCTACTTTACGAATCCCCGATCACAGACCGTATCGCGGAATATCCGGCGACCTGTTAAATCACGTGGCCATTGCCCCAGATGGCCGGGTCAGAATAGCGCAGGGCTCAAAATGATTTACTAAACATAAAAAGCATAACCGCAGAAGAAATCAAGGTCAAACTACTCAATCGTTCATGTTCGCCAAAGAAAATGGATACACAGCACAAATGGTTTCTGACATGGCTTCCTGCCACCTACTTTCCTCTACAAACCTCAGTAATACTGAATCGTGCGCTGATCCAACCGCATACTCTAATCCCCTCGTCACCAAGTGACACCTGGTACCAATCGTTCATAATCTAGAACCGAGGGTGCTCCCCTAACTGACGAACCTGCGTAAGATGCCACGAATGTAGGCTGGCCTCAGTGTGAGTCCGCTATAAATATCATTTGGTCAATCGCGCCCTTCTTTCTTACTATCCACTGAGTGATCAGCGCAGTTTCACCCACTCAACTCTGGAGGCGGGCGACGCCGCAACCCCGGTAGGTCGAAAGGTTGACTATCTTCGCCTGCAAACTACCTTTCCCTCACCACCTCTCGCGTCAATCGAAAGACAGTTAGATAGGTAGTTCAAAAAACTCTCTCGTTCACGGATGTAATGTCGTCGGCGGTGATGCACCTAGCCTCATCAACAAAAACATAATGCTACCACAAACTCCTTCGCACCAAACATTAGATAAAGTGAATTCTCAATACTCTGGCCTCGTCCAGGATTCTATATGGGGCCCTTCTCTCCGCGTGGGCCCGATCCTCGCACCTGTGCGGTTCCAGCATCGATTTTTTGCTTAGTCGCTACCCCTTGTCCCCAGCCCATCCGTCGAACTCTCTCTGTTAGGACTTCTCTGAATCGGTCACCTCAGTACCCTGCCTTGATTAGGGTACCACAGGCTAAATAACTGACCTAGATCGTGATTCTTTCACGTACCATGGCCTTGTTTGCTGTGAGCAATCGCAATTTTGCTTGAGGGCGTCTGGTTAATTCATAAATTAAGGCAACATATCGGTTGCGGCGTCCGGTCGTCGCCGCGCCCTTTCTCAGGTCCGTAGACGCCACTGATGTCGTTCAAATGGCGGTTCTCTCAGTTGGCAGACGCCACAGTCCTGGCATGCCACAACGCCTATCGATTCGATACCCTGCAGCATTGCCCCACTGACACCTTTACTCCCTAGTTTTGAGTCTGCGAGACCATAATTTCCCCTCTTAGCGTCTGCCAGGCTTTCTAAATTGAAATGGCGTCCTAACTAGGTGCATTATGTTCTCATCATATAGGTTTGCCGGTATAGAGGCTATACCAACCCCTTTTAAGGAGTAGCGTCTGTAAATCCTACGACCCGATGTGAATCTTCTCTCACCCCTGCCGATGTACTAGCCTAGCAATTCCTCTCCCATCAGGTGAACTCCCAAACGGAAGCCCACACTGTTCCTCTGTTTCACATCAACATTCCCCCGAATGAGGCCCAAGGCACACATACTGCCGTGAATAGTCGCTGCGGTGGCTACATGAAGAGTGAGTTGAATGATCCACAATACGGCCGATACCACGGGCATCGCCATGCTTCCACACTTTATAGCAAAAGAAATCCGTATTACCTCTCGTTAGGCCTTAATTTCATATAATTCAGCAGCCAAGAACACCTGCCCAGCTCATCCAGGAAGAGACACTATTCCCTAGACTGAGCTTCTCTCGACCACGCTGGCGCCCATACACCATACGAGCAAAGATTCTAAGACGCTCAGTCGCCCGCTGCATACTCTAACCTAAAGTAAGTAATGACTAGGCTCGTTTAATTACGTGAACATCTCCTGGGCTAGCAGGCTATGATGCGCCTAAAGCTCTACTCGGTCGTATATTCGTGCGCCCGTAAGTCCCAAGTTCTTTTTAGCCAATGCCCCGCCCAAGCATGTCAAAGGAAGAAAACGCTTTTGGAAAACAAGTTGTCGCCTCAATGTTGAAAAGAAAACTTTTGATCTTATAAAACCCGAGTTGTGTTAAGCCATTTGTTAAAATTCTTACTTAAACTTAGTTTTAAAGAAGAACATGTTGCCTTGTTATTATTTGCGTGTTTGATGAATACCCGACGGTAAAAATTTTGGACATCCCTAAAATTTGTTAAAGTTTTAAAACGCCCATTTTACGAGTTTTTTAGGCATGCCTTTAGTGTTTAAACGTCGGTTTAAAGAAATTTAACAAAATGAATAATCCCAAAATAAAATCTAAATGGGCTTATTACATAGTGAAATCCAAACTTAAGGTAAAATAAATCAAATAATCATTAAAATAAAAACCCAAATATTTAGCATGGCCACCTCGAGTCCACTCCGCCCACGTCCGCGATCTAGGAATTATCTCGCAAAATGTAACTGGAAGGGGTGAGTCACCGAGACTCGGTGTATAAATCCTCATCCCAAAAGATGTTAAGCTCTCACACAGTTTCATATGCAAACATGTATGTCATGCAATCCACCCAACCTATCCATCCGAACTCCCATTTCTACCCCTTGTGGCACCTAGCCACTGGTGACCGAAGTCACAAATAATCATGTGTGAGGCCAACCCACTTGTGGTACCTAACCACTGGTGACGATCCCTTATCTCGATATGTGGGGCCAACCCACTATGGTACCAAACCACTGGGACGAGTCACAGAAATAAACATATGTGGTACCTAACCACTGGTGGTTCCAAACCACTGAGACTTAGTCACAGGATAGTAATATGTGGGGCCAACCCACGTGTGGTACCTAACCACTGGTGACAGTCTGATAATCATACCTTCCCCCTCCTCTCATCATACCCATTCTCATGAACATGCTTTTCAATACAATATAATCATGCTTATCATTTAGGAGTAATCTAATATGGCATATGCAGATTTAACAGAGGCAATTAACGTTAGCCACCAAGATGGACTTACCCGGAGTCCGCGCTTTTACCCCCAAGGGTAACTTATCGATTCCTACAGTTATTTCAGCTTTTGACAGATCATAATAACAGCACATTAAACATATGAAGTGTGTAAGAGTTACACACCTGATTACTCGTAAAACCACGCTCTCTATGTCGACACTATCGTTAATTGACACCACCGCTATCTGCCTACTACTTTGCTCAGATGCTGGCCCACAACACGATGGCCAATCCCGAACCGCTGACACTGCCCGTTTCTTAAACTTAGGGGCTGGGTTTACAGATCTAACCCCTCCTACCGCTTGGCTAAATCGATAGATCCCGAGGCTTTAGGCTTGATTCACAATCCAAACGAATCAGAAGTATGTGCCACCACTTCCACCTTAACGCAAGAGATCCCGTTGACACCCAAGAGGATTCGGCACTAGCACAGAAGAGAAGAAGATTTGGAAAAGCAGACACCACAGAGGATATTTGGCTTCAACCCTAAGATGATGATTCGGTCTTGATGAAACTTCGGGAAAAGAAAAAAAAACAGAATAATTCTGAGATCTAAGAGGTTTCGGCTACAAGCAAAAGAAAATGTGATCTTCGGCTTTTAGTGATTGAAAGAAGATTTAAACTAAGGTGATGAGATTCAAGGGGTTTCGGCTAACAAGGAGATGTGAAAAGAATAACAAGATGGAAAAGAAAGAAAAGTGGTGATTCGGCTTTGGGAAAAAGATGGAGAGAAAAGGGAAGGAGAGATTCGGCTATGGCTAAAAGAAGAGGAAGAGAAGAAGTCGAAAGAGAGGGAGGGGTGATGGTTTCGGCTTTGGTACAAGATGAGAATAGAGGAGAAAAGTCTAAGTGTTTTTAAGCACAAGAGAGATTGAGAGAAGAAAACTAAGCCGAGAAGTGAACCCCTCCTAAATGCCGAAAATACCACACCTTAGTAGCCCAAATTCGGCACTCACCTCTCAAGACCCGAGATTGCACCTAAGAAACGGCATCACAAGGTCCTATGACCAATGTGAGTTTCGGCACACTAGCCACACCCAAATACCCAAAAATCGATTCCCCCTTTCCTATACAGAGTTAAAGATTCGGCCAACTCTAAGCTCCCATGTCCATCCCTCCCTTCTCTCCACAATTTTCTCCTGACCACTCATTCAAAACTGTTTGAATGTTTCAAATTCCTAAATTTCCTCTCCTCCACTCATTCGAACTTGTTGACTCCTTCAACACTCATCCACCAGAGTCCATCCTGAGTGCAACTCCTCCTGATCTTGGCGTAAAAAATAACAAGTAGAAAGGGGATTTCCGCAGCTCGAACCAAGGCTCTATCCACTCACATGAGGCGTCACTTCCCTGAGCCTTAAGTGGCGCCTCCTTGCCACTTTACCAAGGCACTTCTTGTGTTAAAACATACCACCAACTACCCTTAACTCCTGTCCCATTCAGCTCCCCTTCAAAGTGCCCAAAATAAAATTTTCGCTAAGGCTCTAGGCTACCCCTAGCTCATGCCTGGTCCCCAAAATACCCTAAACTAGCATGACAACCATACCACCTACATGCAATCAGATAAAATGCAAAGGCCCCAATTTAGGATGTTACAAAGTCTTCCTTACCATAATAAAGTCATGGCCGACACATGGAAGAGAAGCACAAAAATTAATCAAAAATGCAATAGATGGGATTCGAACCTCAGACCATTAGTACACTCCACACGCCACTTTCCACCTTTACCAATAGACTCCTTGTGCTAGCAAAATGCACACTTATTTCCTTAAGCATTGATGTCCCTTACCTATCTCTCCTTAAAGTGCTTAAACACGAAAATTTTACTAAGGCCCAACTTGAACCCGAAACTTCCTAGGACCCCGTAACTTTCCAAAATCCCCTTCCTAATAAGTCCCACTTGAAATAATGCCGTTCTCAAATTCCCATAAATATAAAACGTTTCTACGCTCAAGGTCCAATGGACCCAATCCTACTAGGCCCAATTTCGGGTCGTTACAGACTATATGCCCAAGAAAACTAACTTCCCGTAGCCAGAATTCACATTTACTAAATTTGGTATACAATTGTTTCTCTCGCAAAGTTTGCAACACTATTTTCAAATGCTCCGCATGTTCATTTTCATCTCGGGAGTAAACCAAAATATCATTTATAAATACCACCACGAACCTGTCTAAATATTGGCTGAAAATTCTGTTCATCAGGTCCATAAACACTGCCGGTGCATTTGTCAAACCGTATGGCATCACAAGAAACTCATAGTGTCTGTACCTGGTTCTAAAAGCTGTCTTGGGTATATCTGAATCTTTTACTCATAGTTGATAGTAACCAGAACGGAGATCAATCTTTGAAAATATAGTGGCACATTTTAACAGGTTAAACAAGTCATCAATACGAGGCAAAGGATACTTGTTCTTTATTATAACTTTGTTGAGCTGTCTATAATCAATACACAGCCTCAACGATCCATCCTTCTTCTTTACAAATAGAACCGGTGCACCCCAAGGTGAGAAACTAGGTCGAGCAAAACCTCTGTCAATCAACTCTTGCAACTGTTGTAACACCCCTAACCCGTATCCGTCGTTAGATTAGGGTCACGAGGCATTACCGATCTAAACCCAACTCAGAATAGACATTCGTATACATAAATCATACAAATTTGAATTAAATGAACTTCACTCGCATGACTATCAAATTCCGAATCCATTATTGAACATACAACAATTATATAACGTTACATTATAGCTAATCAGATTTCATTAATAATTATAACTTACTCACTTTCGCATACATAAGAATCAATATAACTATACCATCTCATTCATAGAACATGTTAAAACATTATCATAGCAACTATCTCACATACATGTAGTTGTTCAAACCATTTACCTAACCAATTTGATACATCTCATAACCAAATACATGAGCACATTATGCCCAATTTAATAAAGCATATCATAAAGCCGAATATACCCAAAGTATTACCTATTCAATCACATTTCATACTTATCATATCAATACATACACTAAAACCGAATTTCATAGTCATTTACAACTTCTAATCGAACATGTTTTAAGCTTAATAATAGAGCTATTTATAAGTTATGCATATTTTTACAAAATCTAGTTATAAAACCCAAATTATCATTCATACATATCATGATTTTACTTACCCAATTACGCAAAGTACCATGGTCAAAATTCCTCAAACTATTAACTAACTCAATTTTCAATTAAACCAAGTACATCCACCACACATAATATACTATATGGTATACTTCTAAAATAAGATGGATACGTGGTCAAATACATATTATAAATAATTTCATTTGCAGACCATACGACCAAACACAAACATAATTACACTACGAAATATACTTTCATAATAAGTCGATACTATGACCAAATTCATATAAGACCAAAATACCATAAATTAGCCATTTTCGCATGGCATAAGAATATATACACACACACCATTCAAAATGACTTCAAAAAGTAACATAGCCTATACATGCCATAGACTTTGAGTTCATTCTCAAAAAGGTACCAAAATATTGACGATAGTGTGACGAGCTTCAACGATGATCCCCGAGCACGTGACGATCACTCAAAAGAAATCTAAAACACGAGAACAACCAAGAACCGAATAAGCTTTAACAGCACCGAATAAGCTTTAACAGCTTAGTAAGTTATAAGCAATTACAAAACTACCATACCTTATACCAATATAAAAGTAAATTTGTACATTTTTATCTTAAGGCCGAAATTACACATATTCAAAAAATAAATTCCAAAATGATTATATTTCACTTCCTCATCTCAAGGCAAATACATATACATATTTCTTAATTTTATATGCACATATCATTGAATAAATTTCTACTTATATTTCAAACCTTCATTAAACACATACTGATATGCAAATTACATAGCTCCATTTTAAACATCAATACTCACTTTACTAACCTTATATGATCTATCATCACATACCTAATCTTTTTAAGTTCCTTAACACTTTTAATAATCGATATACTTGAAGAGTTAATATTTCCGTACACTTAGTGCCTAAATCTGTAACATATCGCACACTTAGTGTCGTTACATTTAACATCTCGCACAATCAGTTCCAAATTCTCGTAACGTATCGCACACTTAGTGCCGTCACATTTAGCCTCTCGCACACTTAGTGCTCGGTATTTAAAATTCACACACTTAGTGCATTACTTGAACCTGTTATTCGTTTAAATAAATACATATATAAAATTTAAACCCCAATTTCACACACACACACACACATATATATATATATATACAACTTAACTCATATCATACCCATATCAACATCACATTCGGCTATGTCATTGACATATAAAATTAAGTCACGTTCGTTTATGTTCATCTCTCAATCAATATCACACATGACTATATCTTTAACACATATATATACATCACATAGGCTATATTCATCTCTCAACCAATATTACATTCGGCAATATCACATTGTACATATATACTACTATTAAAATACATGTACAACATTATAGATTAAAATTCAATTTAACTCAATTGCTTAAAGACTTACCTCGAGTATCGACAGACTAGGTTTTCCGACTATTCAATTATCTTTGCTTTTCCCCGATCCAATCCCGATCTTTTTTGTTCTTGATCTAATAAATTTAAAATTTAGCTCATTCAAACATATTTTCATTCAATTTAATCCAAAAACACATAAATGGGAAAATTACTATTTTACCCCTGACATTTACAATTTTTACAATTTAGTCCCTATTGCACAAAACACAAAATACTCAAAATTTGACCACACTTCTTTAGGGTCGAATATTCATAGTCCTAATACAAGCTCATACATTTCATTTATTTAGCATTTTAGTCCTTCAAAAATTTATTTTTGTAATTTAATCAAAATCACTCAATTTCATCAAAAATTCAAGAACAAAACTTGTTAATCTAACACATATAATCAATATTTCATCATCAAACCACAAAAACAACAAGCTTTCTTCAATGGAAATTCAAGAAATACACAACCAATTCAAAAATTCAAGCATGGGCTAGCTAAATCACATAGCAACGATCTCAAAAACGTAAAAATTATCAAAAACCGAGCTAAATACTCACCTTAATCAAGCTTAATCAAGGCCGAACCCTTTGAAGTGTTTTTCGTTTCTTTTTCTTTTGTGTTTCAGTAGAAGAAAGATGAACATGCAAACTTTCTTTTATGTTTTATTTAATATTATAACTTTATAATATGAAAATTATTATTATTTTAACTATTATAATTAAACATATAATGGCATAATGCTTTCTTAATGACGTCCACTACACTTGCAAAAAGGGAAATTTACAACAACAGGCCTTCTCTTTATAAAGACACATCAATTTAACCGCTCAATCAAGCAAAAGGCTACTTTTACCACTTATGCGATTTAGTCCCTTTTCTTAAATTAAACACACAAACGGACAAATTAACCCACGAAATTTTAACACATGCTCAATCATATATCATAGGCACCAAATATAATATTAAAATATTTTTCTGACTCGGATTCATGGTCCCGAAACCACCGTTCTAATTAGGGTCAAAATCGGGCTGTTACAACTGTGCTTTTAACTCTTTCAATTCAGTAGGAGCCATCCTGTAAGGTGCTATAGATATAGGTGTTGTACCCAGAACAAGATCTATAGAGAATTCTACTTCTCTAAACCAGGTAAATCTTCTGGGAATACATTAGGAAATTCACATACAACCAGCACTGGCTGAATCTTTGACTCAGACACTTTAGTATGCAACACATATGCGAGGTAAGCATCATAACCTTTTCTGACATATTTCTGTGTTGATATTACTGAAATCACATTAGGTAATCCATCAAGTTTATCAGATTCAACATGAAGTAATTCACCATTCTCACATTTCAATACAATATATTTCTATTTACAATTCACCACTACATCATATCGGGTTAACTAATCCATTCCCAAAATCACATCAAATTCATCAAATGGCAATAACATGAAGTCAGCTGAAAAGCAATAACCTTTTACTATTAACAGAAAATTCTTACAAACTTTATCCACCATAACACACTGGCCCAGGGGGTTTGAAACTTTAACCACAAATTAAGTGAATTCAACAGGTAAATTTTTAAACAGTCACTAAGTTCGTGCATATGTATGAATGTGTGGAACCAGGATCAATCAAACCAGAAATATCAGTATCAAGTAGAGAAAATGTACCGGTAATGACGTCAGGCGCAGAGGCATCTTCTCTAGCACGAATAGCATATGTCCTTGCAGGTGCTCGTGGCTCAGATCTAACTGTTGTATCCTTGGTAGTACCTTGACTACCACAAACATTGCCGGGATGATAGGGTGGTCTACCTCTCGAGGTAGGATTATTAGGCTTTGAAGCTGGTTCTATCTCTTTCTCAACTCTTTCAGGACAATCCCTGAGAAAATGGTTAAGTGAACCACATCCAAAACAAGCTCCGCTTCTAGACCGACATTCCCCATGATGAAATTTATTACAATGTTTAGATTTTGGTTTGGGATTACCAACACTACCCACACTAGTCACAGATGGAGATGAAGACCTCGGGTTAGAACGTTGAGAGCCCCGCTCTCTTCCAGAATATCCCGTAGAGGTGGTCACAAGATCATAATATTTCTTTAATTTCTTGAAAGCAAATGATTGTGACTTACTCATAGTTCTTTTTCCAGAAACCCGAGCCTCTCTTTCAGCTTGTTTCTTTTCTTTACTCAATTCATCAGCTTTGTGTGCTCGATTGGCTAACAATGCAAATTCCCTTATTTCGAGAATTCCAATCAATAACTTGATATCTTCATTTAAACCATCTTCGAAGCGTTTACACATCTCAGCCTCGGTTAGAACCCGTTCTCTGGCATATTTGCTCAACCGAACAAATTCTTGTTCATATTCATATACAGTCATGTGTCCCTGCTTGAGTTCTAAAAATTCTTTCTTTTTCTGATCCATGAATCTCTGACTAACATATTTCTTTCTGAATTCAGCTTGGAAGAATTCCCATGTAACGTTCTCTCTCGGTACAACTAAAGTCATGGTATTCCACCAATGATAAGCTGTATCCTTCAGTAGAGATACTGCACATTTTAGACATTCAACAGGTGTACAGGATAATTCATCAAAAACCCAGATAGTATCCTCTAGCCAAAACTCATCCCTTTTCGGATCATCATCTGCGGTAGCTCTAAATTCTTCTGCCCCATGCTTGCGGATTTTATCTACCGGAGGCTTACCAATTCTAACAGGTTCAGCACCCTGTGGTACCTCAGGAATCGATTGAGGAGCAGGTGGGAGAGGTCGTTGTACAGCGGGGTTTGTTCTAAAGTACTCGGTAAACCACTCATTCATCAATTGAAAGAAGGCCTATTTTGCCTCATCACCTCGGCACTCAGACACGGGCCTTTCACTACCAGACGCGGACGCAGCTCTTTGAACTGAAGCTGAAGCATTGCTCTCAGCTTCCTCGGATTCAACTCTAGCTCGGTTGGATGACATTACTATATGAAAAACACATTTAAAATGATGAGGAGTCATCACACTATCACAAATTATATAATGGCATGTATAGCTAAACTCGTGTTTTCTACGTCAAATCTGAGAATCGACTAAGCCGTAGCTCTAATACCACTAAATTAACACCCCTAACTCGTATCCGTAGTCAGAATCGGGTTACAGAGCGTTACCAAAATTTTTTGAAACATTTACATGCATTTCATATTAATCACTATTTATTCACCGAGATTATTCAAAACGTCCCTTGATTGGACCCTCGAGGCCCAATACGAGCATTAGAATCAAGTCGGGACTTAATCGGGAACTCTAAGAATTTTTCACGAAATTTTATAAAATTTTCCAAGGTGCAGGGCTCACACGCCCATGTGGTCCAAGGGACACGCCCGTGTGACCCTAGGACACGCCCGTACTGGAAGCCGTGTTCGATCCCGTGTAACTCTCTGACTTGTGCACACGACCACGCCACACGCCCGTGTGGTAGGCCATGTGGTTAATTAATTCAGTTCGAAATTAGGTGCAGGTTTCACACGGCCAAGACACACGCCCGTGTATCACACACGGCTGAGACACACGCCCATGTCTCTGCCCGTCTGCTCAATTCTGAGCATTCTATTTCTCAAAATTAAGGTGCAGGGGACACACGGCCTAACCATACGCCCATGTACCAGGCCGTGTGTCACACACGGTCTAGACACACGCCCGTGTGGACAAAATAAAGCCATTTATTGCTTTATTTCTCACCCAAAATCACACCAAAGGCCTGGACTTAAAACTCACATCCAATACCAACCATTTGAAGCATTTAAATTAAGCAAACTTCATCATTCAACAAAGCATAACATTACATGCATATGTGTTTATAAACTTACCTTGGATTAACTTAGGCTTTAACATCGCTTGATCACATGTACTTAACTTAACACATATGAATATATCATAATAGCCTACTTAATCATACCAAAATAAGCCATTACTAGCCATTCCAATGGCTAGGTTACAAAACATCATTTTCAAGCCACTATTGGCCAAGTTGTCCTATACATGCCATTATACAAAAATTATTTTACGAAGTGTACCCAAAATGACAAGTTGATAGTGTGACGATGCTCCAATGATCTCCAACCTTCGCGAGCTTCCGAGCACTACAAAACAGGGGAAAAATAAAATGGAGTATGAATTACATGCTTAGTAAGTTCGTATAACGGAAACTAAACTTACCAATCTCGATTATTAATCTAAGCATACAATATCATGTTTTCCATCCATTAGTAAAATTTCCTAAACACATGCATTCAATCAAACATGTTAGTCACCAAAATCTCCATATCAATCAAGTAAACATAGATGAGCTCATCAAGCAATATTCTTTCAAGCCATTATCATTTCATCTCAAAATTCTCATACAAGGTCAAGAGTTGTGTCCGTTGAATCATTAAAATTTCGATGGGTGCTCTAGTAGTACACTCGAGGTGTACGATTTAATAATCCGTCAATTCTTATTCAAGGGTACCCATTAGGGAACTTAACCAAGGAACCCACTCTCGAGCCACATATCGTATAACAAGATTACCAGTCCAGGCTAAATCCTTTATATAACGTATGCTCAGAGGAGCTCGATTAGGATTACTAGTCCAGGATAAACCCTAATCATAATGTATACTCGAGAGGTATTATATCAGGATTACCTGTCCGGGGTAAATCTTTTCTATAATGAGGTCAATAGGATTACTCGTCTGAGCTAAATCTCGTCCGCAACAAATGCAGGACCTCATCCATTTCGGGAAAGCACATATATTCATCAGAATTCAATATTCAATCGGGGCTTAACCCTTTTCCACCATTCAAACATGTATTAAATTTCTCATTATAGCGTTCAAGTAATGTACATCAATATAAGTCACATTCCATACAAACACAACATTCAATTAAACATATTTACATGCCCGATTAAGTTACACGAACTTACCTCAACACTTGTTCGCATAAGTAATCTACTAATCCGAAACCTTTTCTTTTCCTCGATCTAACCTCAAATTTGTGTTGTCCAGATCTATATAAATAGCTTTAATCATCAATTTCTCATATTTTGTATTCATTTGGACTCAATTTATGTCCTAGGCAAAATTACCATTTTGCCCCTAACTTTTCCATAAATTCCTATTTCGTCCCTAGGCTCGGAAAATGAAACTTGTGCAATTTACTCCCTATTCCAAGCCTAACCAAAATCCCATTACAAAATTTACAGCACATGTATTCATAAAAATTTAGAATTTTTCATCAAATTTAACAACTTTACATTTTAGTCCCTAAAACATGTTTTCATCAAAAATCACTTTGTAAAAGTTGTTCACCTATCAACAACCTTTCATTTTCTACCATAAATTTCTAGTTTTCAGCATATTCATCCATGACCCAAATTTCATACCTTGATAACTTTTCAAATTAATCCCCCAAATAGATAGATTAGACTATCCCGGTTTCAAAAATATTAAAATTACTAAAAACGGGATTTGATTTCATACCTTTTTAAGCTTGAAAATTTTTGTTCCTCTCTCCTAGAGTTTTCATAGAAATTTTGGGGAAGAAGACATGAAAATAAGATGATAATTTCTTTTTAATTAATTATCATCTTTTAATTTTGTGATTTCCAATTTAGTCCCTACTCTTTTCTAATTTTTCCATGGATGAGTCACCCAAAAAAATCTACATACTTTTAATTAATGGTCTAATTACCATATAAGGACCTCTAGTTTTGAATTCCATAACTATTTAATCCTTATAGCTACTAGAATTCAACTTTTGCATTTTATGCGATTTAGTCCTTCTCGTAATTAAATACTTAATCGATAAAATTTTTGTATCAAAATTTTCACACGACATATCTATCATAATACAGACCATATAATAAAATAAAAATAAACTTTATTTTCGGATCGAATTTGTGGTCTCGAAACCACTGTTCTGATTTCACTGAGAAATGGGCTATTACACTTTGAGGGGTTCTGCATGTTTTTCAAAACAGAGTTTTTTAGCTGGAATGCTGAGTATAATTTATGACTTCAGTTCTAATGCTTAGCTATCAGAAGAATATAAGATCTAGCATTTGGAAAAGCTAAGCCGAGGAGGCAAAAAAAACATTATTTGAGTTTTTATACTCCATTCCTAGGATGTTGTATGGCTGACATGAATTTGTTTAAGTTTAGGGAGAGTTCTGTGATGATGTATGATTCTACTGATTAAGAATGCTTTGCATGTATAAGATTATGTAGGTATATGAGTATCCACAAATTTATTTTGATACGCATGAAATTATTATGATTCCATGCCTAAAAAGTAGCGTACTCCATGATAATACATTTATGATATGTATGTGTTGCATGTTTATAATGGTGGAGTACGGAGGGAACATTTTTTATGAGCTTGGTGAAGTTAAGGTTTTGGTGATGTTGAGGATTGGGATGACGGTTTGGAAATTGGAGTTTCTAATTAACATAAATCCAAAATTGTTGGGTGAAAATCGTGATGCGTGAAGCTCCGAGCCTTTCAGAGGGGACACTATGGTGTTTAAGCATCAATGTTAGAAGTGAGGTGCAATGGATGGGTTGTAATGAGGTTTAATGTGTAAGACCATAGCTCAATTATGGAAACCTAGAGAATCTACCAGGACATTAAACATTGGGTATGATGTGTAAGACCATAGCTCGACTATGGCAACATAGAGAGTCCACCAGGACATTAAATATGAGGTATGATGTGTAAGACTATAGCTCGACTATGGAAGAATATGGAGTCCGCTGGGACAATAAAAACGGGGTAGTCTGCCAAGACAATAATGATGGATAGCCCACTGGGATAGTAAAAATGGAGTAGTTTGCCACGAAGGTAATAATGGAAAATCACGCAAACAAAGAAAAAGGGTAAGAGAAAAAATGCAAGTGTTGACAAGCGATACCTAGCCAGCGGGTTTAAGGAATTCGTTAGAAAAGGCAAAAGTAATAAAAATGGGAAAAGTCTACGAAAACAGTAAACATGGAAGGCAATAGGGAATATGGTGGTAACCAAGCAAGAATCAAATATGAGAATGACGTGACAATAATACCTTGTATATAGGCCAATGAAAGAGGATTTATCCGAGGATCCCAGATAAAGATCTGCCATTAAGAACCACTAGAAAGTGCTCAAAGAAACTCTGTATGTTAAGGGAGGTCTTGGAAGAGTAATGAGAGATTCACTCCCAGTATAAGGCTTTGTTGAAGCTGTAGTTTATCCGGGGAGGTTCAATTGTATGTACTCTGGATAATTTAATCTGTAAAGAAGGGTCAGTTGGAACCTATTGATAGAAAGAGGTAGTAATAAGGATTATCCAAGTGACAGTTATGTCAGTCAAGACTATTCCTCTTTGAGGAGAATCTATTACGAGTATACCCACCATAGAGTTATTTCCATAGGGAACCATCATATAAGGGAGATCATAAACTCAAATGATCACTCAGATAACAGTTTGTTGGATACTGTAGGCCAAAACGGTCCACTGCAAACGGACATGTTACACCTTAAAAGTAAGGTATCGTAAATAGGGCAGATTACAAGGGAATAATCGAAACAACATTTCAACCCTAGTGTAGGGTAGAAGTAGAAAAGATTAAATAAAGTAAAGTCTGTCAGTGTGGCATGGGTCTTTACTAGTGGCCTTGGGAGTGGAATGTAAGTAAATACACCAGAACTATCATGAGATAAGAGAATCGTCTAAAGGGCACCATGTAATGGGAGTTCTATTAAGGATAGAGAATACAATTAGACTTACATTCAAGGATGACGATGTGGGCAACAACTCGCCAAGTTACGAAATTATGGGTTTACGAGTCAAAATAAAGGTAAATGGTTGTTCATGGCTAGAAATGTGTGGAAAAAGGGAAATAAGGTAAAATGTGCAAGGTGAAAAGTAAGAAATCGCAAGTATGACGAAATATTTAGGAATCACCAAACAAGTCGACTGGTCGTAAGCTCGACCAGGTAATGATCATTTAGCGATCTATTCGCCAATAAAGAATTGCGAAAGTTGTATCGGAGTCCGCCACTCAAAATAAATCACAAACATCTAAGTAAAATAGGGAGTTAGCATGTTTGTTTCCTTTTTAGTTAATACTTCAACGAGATGGGGGCTTAGTTATATATATATTAGAAAAGAAACTCACTAAGTTCTTTTGAACTTACAGGATTTTTGGCCTATCTTTGCAGGACTCATTTGGTGAATAAGAAACTTGAGGAGGGGCCAAGCCAAACCTTGTAAAATCAAGGAACATCGTCAATAAGACGTTATGCACATAAAAGGGCACCTTTAAAGGCTTTGCCTGGGGGTTAGATATATTGTAATTAAGTAGTTTTCTTAGAATTTTTATTTTCAAGGTAGTCAAATTATGTTTGATTTAATGTTTCTGTTGTAAGAAATATTATTAATAAAGTAATAAAGTCTTTTGGAAAATTTTCTGATTAAAGTTTGATGTTAGACCAAATTGGTTCAATTGTGACACTCCATACTCAGACTCGGCGATTGGACCGAGTAAGGACATTACATGCTATATTTGGCGGATACAAATTTCTTTGACCTAGAGTATCCACTAGTGGATACTACCGCGATCACACTCATCCTACCAACGAACACTAACTACTTTTAGAATCTTGTATATGACAGACACGGGCACAACTACTCCACGTGTACGCCACTTGCGCGAAGTACTATTTTATAAATTTCATGCTTAATGTTCACATTTAATACAACATGCACTCCTTATTTTACACACATGCACCTTTCTTTCCACATATTCCCTTCCTTGTGTTAGCTTCTGATCCTACTTCTGAAGAACCCTTTTCCTGTATCTTCATACTGCTGATCAGAGCTATTTACTAGTCATCACCTTTGTACCAACTAACATTCCTCCTTGTTTTCGAACACACGTGTTCCCCTGCAAGGTTGGGTTTTCACCAGTCACACTTCGCACCAGAGTGCCATACCGGAGGGAAAACATGTTATCTTGTGTCTTCTTTTCATCATCATACACAACATCCCTCCATTACCTCCTCACGCCAGTCTAGATACAGAGCTTGCACACCAAGGAAGGAGTATTAACACCATGTATCTACCAGATTTCTGATATGTTTAACAGTTTATACCCTTGCATGCACTGACTCCTTAAACGCATTTCCTTAGACAAGAGCACCAGAGCCAAGGGATAAAGCTTCTTACTTGGCTGTACAATGATAAGGTAAAATGAAATAACATAGATATCAGACTCAAGGAACGTAGGAACTTACCAGAATTCTTTACTCAAAGCTTTCTCAACTTTAATAGTTCATTTTCTTTGGTATTGGGACCTTCTCCTATTTCTTTGGCAAAAACAATAAAACAACTTCTTTAAACATCAAAAACAACCAAAAGTTTATGAAATAACATGAATATGTAGACATGCAAACAATTTCTAGATAGAAGTTTCCTTCCTATCCAGTATCCAAATGAAAATCCTACTAACCCACTCTTACAAAAACTTTCTTCTATTTGGTAAATCTTAAATGAAGATTTAAGAGTTTACTAGTAGACAACTAGGACAAAAGCTCTTTTTAAGCTTAACAGACAACACCTTCTTTAACGACAAAGAACTATACTAGTTTTCATTGATGATAACAAAGACTAGCAGAGAAGATGAAACAAAAGTATGCTCTCCACTACTAGGCTTTCCTATTAATAGATAACTCACATCAAAATCTCACTTAGGATTAACTCTAATCAGTAATCATTCTTACATGTTTCCACTAATTAATCACATCCTACGAGGCTCTATAGGTATCCTAAATACTGGCGCGTTACCTCCACTAGGATGCTAGATGAATTAAATGTGTCCCACTAACCATTACACTTACATTACCAGTGACACAAAAACATGGGTGGCTAACTTATTAGCGGGAAGGTCTACCTAATAAGGTTCTCGCTGTGACCAAGAACTCGCCACTCCACGAAATGGAACTGTGCAGTGCTGGCGAAGTTCTACAAACCACTTCACCACAAAGTTACCAATCTTATCTTGTCTAAGCTCACAACTTAGACAGTCTTCACCAGCGCAGTCTCCCAAATTGAACCAGCTCGCCAAACGAGGGTGTGATAGTAGTATTATAGCTATAATATTTTTCTTTATTTATTTTCAATTGCATATTTTTAGTTTTAGTTAAATTTTTTGTTTAATTTGGTTATATAATTGATGGTGTTTTCTTCGCAGTGTGTGACTCGAAGCAGTAATAAGGAGATTCTATTGGATCTTGAATCGAAAAAGACACTACACAATTAAAGAAGAAGAACATTTATAAGGGAAGAGCCACCACACATCGATCAAATTTGGGAAAATCCACTTTTTGAGGAACCAGAAAAGCAAATTCCATGACTCAATGAGCAAATTCTACAACTCGAAGAACATATGAAAAACCACAACCATTCTCTAAGGGATTATGCCATGCCCAATTCGGATGATATGCAAGGTAGCATCAATAGGTCATCGATCAGCGCTAATAATTTTGAGATTAAATTGACTATGATCTTTATAATCCAAAGAAATCTACAATTTCAGTGATTGATGAACGAAAACCTGAACCTGCATATTAAGCAATTTCTAACTGACACTATTTATTTTTTACTTTTCCCCTTTTCCTTGTGTGATGATGCATTTATATGGTTAGAGTCGCATGTTGTAAAGTCGAAATCTAGTTGAGATAAGCTTGCTAATAGGTTCTTGGTGAAATATTTTCCACCAAGCATGATGATGAATCTGAGAATGGACATTACTAACTTTTGACAACTTGAACGGGAGGTACTCTATGAGGCATGCAAATGTTTCAAGCTAATGTTGCGTAAGTGCCCTTATCTTGGTCTTCAAGATTGGCTGGAATTGCAGACTTTCTATAATGGATTGGGTGCGAATTTGAGGTTTCGTTTAGACGGACCATTTTCGAGGGTGTTCATGTCTAAAACTTATGTTGAGGGTTGTCAACTTATAGAGGATATGTCGATAAATTCGTATTTGGGTCTAGCAGAATGGTTCACATATAAATCTAGACCACCTAATATAACAACTCGTTTTTCAATGGTGTTGGAAATAATGATTTTAGGATCACAATTTTGATGAGAGAATTCATAGATATATTTAATTAATATTTATGAGTTAAACATAGTATAATACTGAATCTTGATTTAATAGATTTTATTAATTGGTCAATTAGTCATGGTACATGTGGTACATACCGAAAGTCAAGTGGATTTGGAAAGTGAGGTATGGAGACCTCGTTTTTGTAAAACAAACTCGTGAATATTTTTATTAAATATTTATGAAGCTATTATATAGATGAATTGAAGTTTGGTCCAAAAACTTTAGTGTTTGGATGGTTAATTAAAGAAAAAGGATAAAATCATAAAAATTGTAAAATTTAATCGCTATTAATTTTTATTAGCTAAAATGCATGATTAATGGTTGTTCAAGGGTCTAAGTGACAATTAACCCCTATTTGAGTGTAATGGTCGGTTAATTCTTATTAATTAGCCATTTACATGTTAATTTTTGTTTATGTTAAAATATTAATTAATAATGTAATAAAACATAAAAACAAATGTATCATCTTTTCATTTTCTTCTTTTTCCACCGAAAAACCACCATGAATAAGTGAAGGAGAAGCTTTAAAAATTCTTAGACGTTCGGCTCTTCGCATGGCAAGCTAAACGAAGTTGGTTTTTTGTAACTTTTATATTTTTGAGATTATTGCAACTAGGTCCAGCTAACCCATATCTCTGCTTTCAAAAATGTTAAAGATTTTAAAATTTTCCATTTATGAAATCTAGACTTTTTTATAGAAAATGGTAGATTTGGAAGCTATGAAATGTTTAAGGATTATTTGATAAAGTAAATTTTATTAACTTTGCATTTAGGGACTAAATTGTGAATATATCAAAAGTAACATTAAATTTGTATAAATTTTGATTTTTGAGGGCTATAGAAGGACATAATATAAATTAGAAAGAAAAACGAAGCTCAATTGTGAAAGTTATACTTGTTTCGATTTTAGGAACTAAATTAAATAAAATGTAAAAATTTAGGGAAATTATGTAAAATGATATTGAAATATTATAAGCACGAATTTTGAGTGTCATTATGAGATTCATATTGATATTTTGAATCTTAAATATTATATAGATCAAGTTGATTTGGGCGAAAAAGGGAAAATTATAGAATAGCCCTAGTATCTAAAGCGTTACCGTTTCATCAAGTAAGTTCATACAATATAAATATGTTTAATTTGCTGTTAAGTTTTATTTGTATAATCATTAAGTTCATATTGATATATTAAATTGGCTATGAATTAGCACCTAAATTGAGAAATGAATCAAATTGAAATGGTTTGTTGCGAAATGGTATAATATGTGGTTAAATCTCGATGAAATTAGTAAAAGTCTCGTATACGATGTTACGGGTTATTGCTCGCAGGTTCCAAGCCCCAACATGTATTGCGAACTCGAGAATACATGTTTATTAAGCCCTAGCCACGCTATTTGTTGTGTAGGTTCAACCCTAGTAGGTGACTAGGCACTATTCTCCAATTCATGTAGGTTTAACCTTAATGGGTGACCAGACACTATTATCTTATTTGTGTAGGTTCAACCCTTACGGGTGACCAGACACTATGATTCATTATTCGTGTAGGTTTAACCCAAACGGGTAACAAAACACTATTATTTTCACTTGTGTACAGAGTTCTTTTACAAAGCTTCATCAGGTAGAATTATGAAATGAAAATGTGATGGTATGTCATTGGATGTTGGCAAAAGAAAGTTTATGACATGGATAGTTACTATAAGTTTGTTATGATGGATATGTGAACTATTGTGATTATGTTTATTGTTTGTGTTCAAAACCTTATGTATTTAAAGAATGTTTATGATAAGAGTATATGATGAAATTGAATGGTGCATGTGAGCAAGTTGATAGATTAGAAAATGATTTCATGTTATATATTGGGTTGAATTTGGTAATTCACCATTTGAAGCTATATATATTTATCTGGATTTGGCTTAAACCTCATTTGGCTCATGTTGTTTTGGATGCCATGATAGGTGAGATTGTTTCACATTTAATCATGTTTTTTGTAAGTAATTAAGGTAAGCTAATTGTTTATGTTGTATGAACATACTAAGTATTTCAAATACTTACTCGTGTTTCTACTTTTCTATAGATTTTGGACATCTGAAACGTGTCGATTGGATCAGTGAGAAGCACACACCTACTGTCTCTCGTTTCAGTAAACATTTGATGTTTCATTTTGGTTACTTGTGGCATGTACTTAGGTTGGATTGACTTATGTAAAATAGTGTGAACTTTAGTATCATAGTCTTGTATATAAGCTTATGGTTTTGGTTTGATTCATGATATATGGTAAATGCCAAGTTTGGTATTTAGGATGGCATTGTTCTTATGTTTTAGATGGTGGCAAGAATTGGTCATAAACTTTGGTTTGTGGTAAGCAAATGTTATAATTGGCATTCTTAAAATTGTGAATTTAGATGGTTAAAACATATTTGGTTGTTGATTTGAATTGATGAATTGTTGGTGCCAATGAGGGCATATTGGTTGTATATTTAAATGATTAGGTGATTGATTTTTTGGCTTTGATATATGTATGTTTTGGTGTTGGCTTGTGGTAAAAAAAATGTTATAATTGGCATTCTGTAACACCCCAAACCCGGCCCATTCGTTACGACCGAATTTGAAATGCCACTGCGGAAAAACGTTTGAAGACTGATTTCACTTTTGGGAAAAACATTAAAAATTTTGTCATTTGAAAACCATGTCCAATAAAAAATTCTAAATAATATAAGCTTGATAAAAATATCCAAATTAAAACTTTATTATAAGCTTTTAAAATATAAGTTGCCAAAATTAAAAGCACTTCCCAATAATAATTTAATGGTCGTCTAGCTTAAACATAATAAAAATGTTCAATCACTTTAATGGGCCTTATTACAATAAACACTTAATCAAAATACTGAAAATATAACTACTTAATTAATTAAAATATCTTTCTGGCATGGCCACCTTTGTATCCACTCCAACCCGGTCCAAAAATCACGATCACTGCGATGTTTAATAAAAATTGGGTGAGTCATATGGACTCAAAGTGTGTAATTAGTCCATTGAATTCCACCTACATGTTAACCACATATTAACTCATATATCGAGATATCAATTATCAAATTCACATGTTATCACATTTCGGGCTTGGAATATTCATATCACATTCATCTAATAGGGTAGTTAACCACATAATTTCCACATACCGGGCTTAGCCCATTTCCACACCGATCCACATTCATATATTTGGGCTTTGCCCATTTCCACATTAATCGACATATCATATTGGGCTTGGCCCATTTCCACATATGTTCACATACGAAATCATGCAATTATGAAGCCCAACCCAAACCTAGGGTCCATCCGCTACACACCCCCTTATCCAAACCTACCACACACCGAGAGATTATCAAATCACCCTCTCCTTTTCACTCCAAAGGCAATCACCGCCGTCCACGTGCAATTAAGCACAATAGTCCACAACGCGACCTCGGTCGGCGCCAATCCACGATGTAGCCGTAGCTAACACCAAAACCACGATGGGACACATAGTCACTCATCAACCACGATATGGCACATAGCCGATATCAACCACGATGAGGCACATAGCCACTCATCAAGCCACGCGAACTAAATCGCAATTAATCCACAACGTGACCTCGATCCAACGTCAATCCACGATGTAGCTCAAGGCTAACATCAAACCACGCACAAGTACACACCCGCATACCTTCTTTCATATCATATCCCACCCATGCACATGCCACATAAAATAATGATACAATGTAATGATGCATGAGCATGTTCATCAAGCATATTATCACATATTCATATTAATAATCACATATCATCAGGTTTGGTACTTATCGGATTATCGACATACCCCTTGAGGGTATCCTTATCACAATTTCTATTGCACTAGTTAGCACATTCATAATACATACACAGTTCACATACATATCATATACGGAAAACGGTGGGTTAATCACACACGATCACTTGAGAACTATGCTTTCGATATCGATGCTATCACTAGGCGATACTACGGCTATTTGCCTACTTACTTGTTTCCGACACTGGTCCATACCCGGTGGCCAATCCCTAACCGCCGAGACAGATCTCTTCTTAAACTTGGGATAGGGACCTTCCTTTCTCTTCTTGAATGGTATTCGCCTCCATCAACATACTTAATCGAACAATCGATTTAATCATCAATATACGAATTCTTAACCAAATATCCACAACTTATCATACTTACGGAAGGGTCTTGAAATCTCGAAAAGCTTGATCTAATGCTTAGATCCTTAATCCCTACATTTGATTAATCACCTACTACTTTAATAAAAGCCATTCGGCCATAAATCCAAATCTGGTAGGATTAGTATACTTAAACTTACTTTGTTGCCGTTTGACTTAATAATCAAGTCTTGAAATCTCTGCTATACTCTTCTTGCATTCAAATTGACATTGAATCAATTAACTTGGTTAGTTTTTCGCTTTTGAATAATTAATGAACACATATATTTACCAAACATGGCCTTGGCCGAATGCTATAGACACTTACCTTGTGGATTTTAAATCCGAAACTCACCGAATAACTAGGGAACACGTGGCCTATGGTGTACCTTCGGAAAAGAACTTCTCCTTCCTTGTAGTTGACACTTAGTAAATCTCGAAAGATCTCTTCAAAGTTTCGGCAACAAGATATTAATGGGGTTAGTCCTAGATTTGGCAAATCTTAAGAAAAAGGATGAAACCGAATGAGATCTTACCCTTACTTGAAGAAATCGATTGCACCTTCACTTCAACCTTCAGAGATTAGGCTATGGCTAGACGATGATCTCACAACTTTCGGCTTTTGGAGGATTAGAAAGAAAAGAAAAGGAAGAATAAAGATGGAGGATTGGCTATGGCTTCTAATGGAGAGGAAAATATTCGGCTAGGTTCCAATAATTACTTAATTTCTGGCTTGACAAAAGAAAAGAAAGAAAAGAAGAGAAGAGAGCACTAAGAATTCGGCAGAGAAAGGAGGAAGCACAAATTGATGAGTAGCCCTCCTTCCTTCCTTTTATAGCCGAAATTATCATCTAAGGAGTCCCTTACTTGGCCACCACTCCTCTATCGATAACTTTATCCTTTAATTATCACTTAAAATAAAAGATAATTCAGCAACTATCCTTACTTAGCCGAAATTATTAAACTCAAAGTCCCTTACTTGGCCATCACTTCTCCCTTATTTTCCTCTTTATCTCTTTATTCAAATTAAAAGAATTTAATCCAACAATTATCTCTTGAAAATAATGATAAATAAATCCCTTATTTATCCACTATTTATAAAATAATAAAAGCTCCCAATTTATAGCCATGTGCCGTCCACCTCTCTGCTCCTTGTAGCAAAATAAAATTTCTTTTATTTGCTTCCCATGTGACTCGAACTTAGGCCCATTCCTCTTGCATATGGCACCATTTCCATAGGCCCTAAGTGGCATCTTCTGGACCACTTTTCCAAGCCTGTTTGTGTGTCAAATTTCACAAACTTTTTCTTTTAAGGCCACCTTGCCTTAATTCCCCTTTTAAACCTTAAAACTCGTCATTTCTAGGTCATTTCTAAGTTTCCAAAATTTTCGATCGGCTCTGTAAACTTGACATTTCCTTACATTTCCATGACATTTCCTTACAAGACATTTCCTTACATTTCCAAGGTTCTAAAATGTTCACTTTCCTCTTTTAAACTTAACATTTCCTTACATTTCCAGGTTTTCAAAAGTGTTCAAAATATATTCATAACACATAAGATATGTCATTTCGCACAATTAAACCAAAAATGCATAGGCCCTTTTCAGGATGTTACACAGTTCTACCCTCCTTAAAAATAATTTCGTCCTCGAAATTACTTATTAACGAATAATCGTACATCTTAACTCACCGCACTACGCTTATGTCTGCGCACTGATCTTAATAGAACCATCATACTTTCTAGGCACGTCTCTAAGTTCACGCCCCTAGAACTCATTTCTAACGTCGCGATTTAATCGATTAAAAATTTTTATGCATCAAAAATTTTGTTCCACTTCGTTATTCGCGAAACAGTTTTATGAAAAGAGATGTTCGAAGTAGTTCTTTCGATCAACCAAAGTTTCTAGTTCAAGTTCACTACTCCAACTCGTGGAGTCACATTCACATTCATAAGCGAGAGACACATTCATTTCTCCATGAAGTCACATTCATTCACAACATCATTCACTACACTTTTATGGCCATTCCATCCATTTCCCTACCCAGGTAATTTCGTCATTTTTCCTCTGAGGGTATTTTGGTAATAAATCGGGGTCAATTCGAAAATATTTTTCAAATTAAAGGTATTTCAGAATTTACAAAATCTCTGGTTATTTTGTTTTCCAAATCGAGGTGTTGCAAAAATTTTAAATCGAGGTTATTTCGGTAATTTTAGAAGTCGAAGCGATTCAGTAAATTTTCCAAATCAGGTATCTTGTTATTTGTAAAGCAGTTTTTGGTATTTTTGTAAAGTAGAAATATTGTAGCAAACGTCGAGGGTATTTTTGAAAATCTTAAGAACTAAGGGTATTTTAGTAATTTACAATACTGGGGGCATTTTTGTAATTTTGTAAATCGAGAGATATTTTGGAAAAAAATTTCACAATAATCTTTTACTACAATTAAAAGGGTAATTTAGGGATTTTAAAACTAGGGTTTTTATCATGGCTAGTCCCTTTCGGGTTTTAATTATCGGGTTTAGCCAGTGAATAAGTCCTCTTGGTTAGGGTGAACCGTAGCTACGCACTGCAGGTAGGATTCGAGTAAAGAGGAGGTGAGTCGCCACGATCGCTTAAATACCAAGCTCTTCTTGAATCCACTCCTAGACACGCGCACAACAGTTGCCACACCCTAGCTCTGGCGACTTACTTCATGAGTTTTTAATAGTCCTTAAGTCTTATACATGTGTTTGAGTGCACTAGCCCTAGGGTTCAATAGCCCTAATATTCTAATCTACGAGCCCAAATAATCCCATAACAGTTCACATAAACAAGTCACTTCAATAATTAGAAGTACTTACAGTGGACCAGGTAGGAGATACAGGTGCCATGCCAGAATAACCTGAAAAGTTTATGAAAGCCCATACTTTTGAAAAGCCCATCTTTGAAAAAAATTATTTTTGGACCCAAAACCCTCAAAGCCGAGTTTTGAACCGGGCTCTGATACCAAACTGAAACACCCCAAACCCGGCCCATTCGTACTTAATCGAATTTGAAATGCCATCTGCGGAAAAACGTTTGAAGACTGATTTCACTTTTGGGAAAAACATTAAAAATTTTGTCATTTGAAAACCATGTCCAATTAAAAATTCTAAATAATATAAGCTTGATAAAAATATCCAAATTAAAACTTTATTATAAGCTTTTAAAATATAAGTTGCCAAAATTAAAAGCACTTCCCAATAATAATTTAATGGCCGTCTAGCTTAAACATAATAAAAATGTTCAATCACTTTAATGGGCCTTATTACAATAAACACTTAATCAAAATACTAAAAATATAACTACTTAATTAATTAAAATATCTTTCTGCATGGAAATTTGCTTCTGCATGGCCACCTTTGTATCCACTCCAACCCGGTCCAAAAATCATGATCACCTGCGATGTTTAATAAAAATTGGGTGAGTCATACAGACTCAGTGTGTAATTAGTCCACTGAATTCCACCCACATGTTAACCACATATTAACTCATATATCAGATATCAATTATCAAATTCACATGTTATCACATTCTAGGCTTGGCCCATATCCATATCACATTCATCTAATTGGGTAGTTAACCACATAATTTCCACATACGGGCTTAGCCCATTTCCACACCGATCCACATTCATATCTTTGGGCTTTGCCCATTTCCACATTAATCGACATATCATATTGGGCTTGGCCCATTTCCACATATGTTCACATACGAAATCATGCAATTATGAAGCCCAACCCAAACCTAGGGTCCATCCGCTACACACCCCCTTATCCACTTACTACCACACACCGGGGGATTATCAAATCACCCTCTCCTTTTCACTCCAAAGGCAATCGCCGCCCACGTGCAATTAAGCACAATAGTCCACAACGCAACCTCGATCGGCGCCAATCCACGATGTAGCCGTAGCTAACACCAAAACCACGATGGGACACATAGTCACTCATCAACCACGATATGGCACATAGCCGATATCAACCACGATGAGGCACATAGCCACTCATCAAGCCACGCGAACTAAATCGCAATTAATCCACAACGTGACCTCGATCAACGTCAATCCACGATGTAGCTCAAGGCTAACATCAAACCACGCACTCAAGTACACCCGCACCTTGTTTCATATCATATCCCACCCATGCACATGCCACATAAAATCATGATACAATGTAATGATGCATGAGCATGTTCATCAAGCATATTATCACATATTCATATTAATAATCACATATCATCAGGTTTGGTACTTACCGGATTATCGACATACCCCTTGAGGGTATCCTTATCACAATTTCCATTTGCACTAGTTAGCACATTCATAATACATACACACAGTTCACAAACATATCATATACCCGAAAACGGTGGGTTAATCACACACCGATCACTTGGAGAACTATGCTTTCGACATCGATGCTATCACTAGGCGATACTACGACTATTTGCCTACTTTCTTATTCTCGACGCTGGTCCACACCCGGTGGCCAATCCCTAATCGCCGAGACAGATCTCTTCTTGAACTTCGGGATAGGGACCTTCCCTTTCCTTCTTGAATGGTATTCGCCTCCATCAACACACTTAATCGTAACAATCGATTTAATCATCAATATACAAATTCTTAACCAAATATCCACAACATATCATACTTCTACGGAAGGGTCTTGAAATCCCGAAAAGCTTGATCTAATGCTTAGATCCTTAATCCCTACATTTGATTAATCACCTACTACTTTAATAAAAAGCCATTCGGCCATAAATCCAAATCCTGGTAGGATTAGTATACTTAAACTTACCTTGTTGCCGCTTGACTTAAGAATCAAGTCTTGAAATCTCTGCTATACTCTTCTTGCATTCAGCCCAGCATTGAATCAATTAACTTGGTTATTTCTCGGCTTTTGAATAATTAATGAACACATATATTTACCAAACATGGCCTTGGCCGAATGCTATAGACACTTACCTTGTGGATTTTAAATCCCGAAACTCACCGAATAACTAAGGAACACGTGGCCTATGGTGTACCTTCGGGAAAAGAACTTCTCCTTCCTTGTAGCCGACACTTAGTAAATCCCGAAAGATCTCTTCAAAGTTTCGGCAACAAGATATTAATGGGGTTAGTCCTAGATTTCGGCAAATCTTAAGAAAAAAGGATGAAACCGAATGAGATCTTACCCTTACTTGAAGAAATCGATTGCACCTTCACTTCAACCTTCAGAGATTCGGCTATGGCTAGACGATGATCTCACAACTTTCGGCTTTTGGAGGGATTAGAAAGAAAAGAAAAGGAAGAATAAAGATGGAGGATTCGACTATGGCTTCTAATGGAGAGGAAAATATTCGGCTAGGTTCCAATAATTACTTAATTTTGGCTTGACAAAAGAAAAGAAAGAAAAGAAGAGAAGAGAGCACTAAGAATTCGGCAGAGAAAGGAGGAAGCACAAATTGATGAGTAGCCCTCCTTCCTTCCTTTTATAGCCGAAATTATCATCTAAGGAGTCCCTTACTTGGCCACCACTCCTATCTCGATAACTTTATCCTTTAATTATCACTTAAAATAAAAGATAATTCAGCAACCATCCTTACTTAGCCAAATTTATTAAACTCAAAGTCCCTTACTTGGCCATCACTTCTCCCTTATTTTCCTCTTTATCTCTTTATTCAAATTAAAAGAATTTAATCCAACAATTATCTCTTGAAAATAATGATAAATAAATCCCCTATTTATCCACTATTTATAAAATAATAAAAGCTCCTAATTTATAGCCATGTGCCGCGTCCACCCTCTCTGCTCCTTGTAGTAAAATAAAATTTCTTTTATTTGCTTCCCATGTGACTCGAACTTAGGCCCATTCCACTTGCATATGGCGCCATTTCCATAGGCCCTAAGTGGCATCTTTGACCACTTTTCCAAGCCTGTTTTTGTGTCAAATTTCACAAACTTTTTCTTTTAAGGCCACCTTGCCTTAATTTCCCCTTTTAAACCTTAAAACTCGTCATTTCTAGGTCATTTCTAAGTTTCCAAAAATTTTCGATCGG
This sequence comes from Gossypium sturtianum, assembly GCA_025698515.1. Classification (NCBI taxonomy): domain Eukaryota; kingdom Viridiplantae; phylum Streptophyta; class Magnoliopsida; order Malvales; family Malvaceae; genus Gossypium; species Gossypium sturtianum. The sequence continues at coordinate 85,901,833 of CM046944.1, forward strand.
CTCAGTAAACTTGACATTTCCTTACATTTCCATGACATTTCCTTACAAGACATTTCCTTACATTTCCAAGACATTTCCTTACATTTCCATGACATTTCCTTACAAGACATTTCCTTATATTTCCAAGGTTCTAAAAATGTTCACTTTCCTCTTTTAAACTTAACATTTCCATACATTTCGTGTTTCCAAAAGTGTTCAAAATATATTCATAACACATAAGATATGTCATTTCGTACAATTAAACCAAAAATGCATAGGCCCTTTTCAGGATGTTACACATTCTTAAAATTGTGAATTTAGATGGCTAAAACATATTTGGTTGTTGATTTGAATTGATGAATTGTTGGTGTCAATGAGGGCATATTGGTTTTATGTTTAAATGATTAGGAGAATTAGTTTTTTGCCTTTGAAATATGTATGTTTTTGTGTTGGTTTTAATAAAAAAAAATGACATTGTAGGTTACTTTGAATGAATGGTGTTAAAGCTGTAAGAGTATGCCCAAAGATCAATCATGAGATGGTTGTAATAACATACTTGATTTACCATGTTTATTAATATAAGGCGTTGTCATTATTATTTCAGTTTTTTTTCTGTGTGTACAAATAAACTGTTTTATAATAATGTCCTGAGAATAATATGATTATTCTTAAAAGATCCTTAGTCAAGTATTATTGTTGACTAGGACAACAATATTGTATTAAGACTAACATGTAGTTGATGATGATAAAGAGTTGTCATTGTTATGGAGTGTCAAAATCAATGCATGAATATGTGTGTTAGAGAACAACATATTGGACTGACCCACTATGAGTATGTTTCTTGGATTATTATGTAATTGTCACAACATTACTCTTAGTGATTAATATGTATATGATCCTCAGACTTGAGATCATCATTATCCCAACATCGTGAGTTGTATATTTTAATACAGTCAAGCATAATCGTGAATCTGGTTGTTCTATAAAGGCTGATGTTGGATATACCACAATCTATGTAGAGGGATATGGTTGACCAATATAGGATAAGTCCCTCCTACATAATGGGAGTAATATCTTAGGCCACTTGATTGAGTGAGACTAGAAATGCATGGCCATGCTCAAATAAGTTGATATGAGATGTCATACTTATTTGTATATCATAGTCTACTCAAGATATCAAGAAACATGGGATGGACTATGCAAGTGTGACTATTCCATGACTTGTGTTCATTCCAGAGATAAAGGACTTAAGGATTAATGCATGAAAGGTTAATCAAAAAAGGTTATGTCGAATCATGACTTCTTGTAACTTAGGTAGCAATGAAAGGTTAACCGTTCTAGTATTACTGCTAACGTTACAAGAACCTACAGGGTCACACCCTATGGTTGAAATGAACGGAATAAAACATAGTTGGTATTGTGTTTGGTTGTCACATGAATTAAATTAATTATAGAATTAATTTAATTGGGCAATCAAATATTGAACATATTATATGTACAAGGATGTTGTACACATAATGAGAACATAGTTCTATTAATATATGAATTTGGTTTGTATATAAATTTAAATAAATATAGTTTACCGAAATCCTTGTTATAATTAATGTAATTATAATTTTCGCTTAAAACATTATTATATTTATTTATTTTTAATTATGATTATTATGTTCGGATAAAAATTTTATGAATTATGATTCATTATATATATACCAATTATAAAAAGGTGAGAAAGATAGAGCTTTTTAAACCCTAAAAAAATATAAAGAAAACAAAACTTTGCTTGTGAGGTCTAGCAGTCGTCAAGAAAAGAAACCTCCAAAACAGTTTTGGAGATTTCTTCCATTCATCGTCAAACTGGGTGGATTACGTAGAGGTCGAAATCATAAAAGGTTGCAGCTTGGTTCGATAGTAGATCAGAATTCTTGTTGCCAAGGCGTTGCTGTCTACTCAGATTGAAGTTTCGGTAATTTTGAAACCATTATTTCACCCCGATTCGTTCCTCGCACATGGATCCATGGTTTGGATCACCGAAATTATTTTTTTTTGCTGCGCCATGGGGGTACCGGCAATCCAACAAAAGCTTGCTCAAATAGGTCATTGTTGTTGTACACAGGCTACCACACGACCATGTGTCAGACATGGTTCGATGACATGGCCGTGTGTTTAACCCGTTTAGGTTGGTTTTTAGTTCATACGGCCACAGTGAGTTACACGACCTGGCGACACGGTCGTGTGACCATGGATTACACAATAACAATCTATTACACGGTTTGGGGACACAACTATGTGATATTGCACTAGACGACTTCAGTCTGTCACACGGTCGTGTGACCCCTATTTTACCTTTTTACCTATTATTTTGTAAATATTTCAAAATACTCTTCATTTAGTTCTGAGCTATTTTAACGGCTTTTGTAAGCTCGAATTGGATTGTAATGCATGTTTAACATGGACATAACTTGTATATATTAATTTATTGTATGTTACTGACTAAATTGCATATAAATGTTGCAATTTACTGTTGTAACATCCTGTAGCTCAAATTTGGCGACAGGATCGGGTATGAGGTGTTACATTTAGTGGTACCAGAGCTATGATTTAGTCAATTCTAGGATTGAATGTAGCATGTATTGAGTTTAGAAATACAAGCCACAATAGTCTATATTTTTGGAATGATGCTTCTGACCCGATCTGACTATGTTTTTCTTATAGATTTGCAATATCAATTGATCGGCATCGCGCATGTGCAATAAAAGAATGAATTTATAAAACAACTTTTAGAGCCCAATTTTATTGCAAGCATACAGGTCAGTTGTAATATTTATAATGTTACAATGAAACACTGGGGTATTCCAAGGATTGAACTCAATGGAGATGGTGATTGAGCGATAGCTAACATACACTATAAAGTCTAAGCGGCTACTGATACAATTTTAGTGTACGACAATTCATATCAAGAAAAGATTGTAAGAAAATTAAATATGCTACTCTAAGGACTAAATTGCAAAGAATATAAAACTAAGAGATTATTCAGTAAATAACTAATGGCGGTTGGTTGATTTCAATGTGGTTCACCGATCCTCGAATAATGGAATTAAATCGCATAAATTACTAAGTGGCTCCATTTTATCTTTCAATCTCAATTTTACCAACTTAGATGAATTACTCTGATTTATCTTCCGATTTCACTAGTTAATTCAGGATTAATAAATGGGTGTGCGACAAGATTACCTTCTGGTCTCACTTACCTCGATATTCCTTTAAGGGCGTCACTTCCTATGTTTTTAAGTCTGTTTGATTTAGTCTAATTTATTGCGATTTAGTCCTTTGTCCAAATATTTTAGTTTCCCCACATCTCCATTAACTCACCCCTTTTGAGGTTTACCAACTCATGCTAAATGTAACATCCTTAAATCGGGGTCTTTGCATTTATGTGTATTTGCATGTGATGGTATGGTTGTTGAGCTAGTTTAGGGTGTTTTGGGGTCGGGCGTGAGAGCGGTGGTAGGCTTGAGTCATAGCAAAATTTTTTGTTTTGGGCTTCTAAGAAGGGGGAGCTGAGTGAGTTAGGTGTTAAGGGAAATTACTGGTGTGTTTTGACACAAGAATCCCAGTGGTAAAGTGGCAAGGGAGGCGCCACTTAAGCACAAGGGGAGTGATGCCACATGCAAGTGGGAGAGCCTTGGTTCGAGCTGCAAGAATTCCTTTCTGCTTATTCTTTTTGACGCTAGGACCTGGAGGAGATGTGCTCAGGATGGACTCTGGTGGATAGCGGTTGAAAGAGTCAACAGATTCAAAGGAGTGGTGGGGAGAAATTATAGGAGTTTAACTCATTCAAATCTGTTTGAATGAGTGGTCAGGAGAAAATTGAGGAGATGGACATGGGAGCTACAGTTGGCCGAATTCCAAACTCTGTATAGGGAAGGGAATCGGTTTTGGCTGCTATTTAGAGGGGGGTGGCCGAATGTGGTTGTAGGCTAATGAGGGGTGCAAATTCGGCTAGTTGGGGGAAACACTTAGAGGCTTCTTTCTTAGTTTTTGTGTGCCGAAATTAAGCCCCTCCCATTTGGTTTATTTTTGCATTTTCTTCTTCTCTCTTAACTGGCCAAAACCGAATGCTCTTCTAAGCTTTTCTCTTTCTTTTTCCTATATTGTGGGTTAGCCGAATCAACCTTGCTTTCATCCATTAGTTGTGTTTCAATTGCCATTTCCTTCAAAAGCCGAAAACACCAGATCTATCTCCTTTTCGCTTTTGTTTTCATCTTCATTCTTGAAACCCTTTGTAGCCGAATCTCTCCAAAGCCATATCACTTTTATTTTCTTCTTTCATTCGGGTAAACAAGAGCCGAAACCATCACCCTCCCTCTCTTGCGATTTCTTCTTTTCTCTTCTTTTGGAGCCATAGCCGAATCCTTTTTAGCCTCAATCTTTACCGAAACCTTTGTGACTCATTTCTTCTTTTTCTAATCTTTGGCCGAATACCCTCTGTTAAGGATTCCCTTTCGATCTCATCCTTTCTCTCGTATAAGTGGAACACTTTGGGCATTCGGCGGATCATCGTTATCTGTCCACTCCCAATCGGTTTCATTAAGTGTTGTGGTAAGGGTCCTGCCGATTCAATATTTTCTTATTATGTTAAAATGTCGAAGGCAGTAGTTAATCATGTAGGATTTTGGCCGATTGAAGGGTGATAAGGGAGCCTTGGCATTAGTCGGCTGAATATTCGAGTAGTGCGTTGGTCTAAGCCACTGAAACTTCGGGATCTGTCGATCTAGGTAAGGAATCTACTCTTTCGGGTTTGATATCTTTATGTATCGTTAATCACTGTATTAATCCGATTTAGTGACTAAAGGTTTTATGGACCCTAATGCCAGCCAAGCGTTAGGTGGGGTTAGATCTGAGACCCCAGCCCCTAAGTTCAAAAAGAGGGCAGTGTCGACTGTTCGTGATTTTCCACCGGGGTGTGGGCCGGCATCTGAGCAAAGCAATAGGTAGATAACGGTAGTGTCGGTTAGCGACAGTGTCGGCGTAGAGAGCGCCGTATTATGGGTAATCAGGTGTGTAACTCTTGCACACTTCATTAGTTAATATGTTTATCATGTATGTTGTCAAAAGCCGGATTTACTGTAGAAACTGTTATGTTACTCTTGTGGGTAAGAGCGAGGACTCCGGGTAAGTCCACTATTGATTGATTAACGATAAATGCCTCTACAATATTTGCATATGCCATGCCATGTGATGTTAGTATGTTAAGCATGTTTGTTATGCCATGAAGAGTATGTTCATAAAGTTGGGTATGATGAGAGGAGGGGGAATGCATGATTCTTGACTGTCACTAGTGGTTTTGACCACACAGTGGGTTGGCCCTGCTTTCTATATTATTATGACTAGTCTAAGTGGTTTTGACCACCAGTGGTTTTGACCACATATTTCCATCTTTGTGACTTGTCCTAGTGGTTTGGTACCACAGTGGGTTGGCCCCACATGACGATATACGGGATTGTCACCAGTGGTTTTGACCACAATATGGGTTGGCCCCACACATATTATCTGTGACTACGGTCACCAGTGATTTTGACCACATATATTTATATATTATTTGTGACTACGGTCACCAGTGGTTTTGACCACCAGTGGTTTGGTACCACACGGGGTAGGTACAGGAGTTCGGATGGTTAGGTTAGGGTTGCATGACATGCATGTTGGCTTATGAAACTGTGTAAAGGCATTAACATTTTTGGATTGGGGAATTATACACTGAGTTTCGGTGACTCACCCTTTCCTTTACATTTTGCAGATGATTCGTAGATCGCGGATGAAGAGCCAGGGCGGACTCGAGGTGGCCATGCGCATTCTCTTTCGGGTTTTGTTTTAAATTACTATTTTGGTTTACTTTACTTTAAATTTGGTTTTCGGGTTGTAATAAGGCCACTAACTTTCATTTTGGGGTTTATTTATCTGCTTTATTTCTCACGGAAATTTGTATAAGTTAAACGAAATGGCATGCCTAAATAACCTATAAAAAGAATGTTTTCCAAACTTTCACAACTCGTCGGGTTTTTCTAAAACTTTACCATCGGGTAACGGCAAACAAGTAGTAACAACAAGTTAACTGAGTTTTTCTTTAAGACCAAATTTGGACGGTTTTAGCAATATTACTTAAACTAATTCGGCTTTTCATGAAAATCAAAGGTTTTCTTAAAATAAGAGACGGCAACTTGTTTTCAATAACAATTCTTTACAAAATTAAAATAACCTCTTATCTTTTTTAAAAATGTTTTTTTCCCTGAGACATGCTGGATTCGGTCGTAGCGTGTTGACCGGGTTTGGGGTGTTACAATTTTGGTATCAGAGCCAGGTTTAAAAGCTCAGCTGTGGGCCCGAGGCCCAAAATATTTTCAATAATGGGTTACGAAATGATTTTGATGAAAAATGCTTGATTTGGGGAAAGCATGGCACCGAGTCTCCGACACCGATCCGCACAGGTAAGTACCCCTAACTGCTGTTTATATGATCGTGATGATTGTGATATGACTGGTAGTAATAGGAAATTACTTTAGAGACTGAAACTTGTAGGATTGTGTGAACTTACGAGAACGATCCCTATAATAAACTGTTCATAAAAATGTGCTATAATAACAGTGGAATGAATCTAATGCATAAAATTCTGAAATCAGATTAATTCGTGAACGGTAGTCATGAGGACCAAAGGACGTGGGCGTAATACGCGTGGTCGTGGTAGAGGTAGGATGACTATGTCGGAACCGGTAGGGTCTGGTCATGGGTCGGAGAATGAGGTACCACCGCCGCCAGCTGTGGGCGCAGAATTTTAGGATCAGACGGATGGTGATGACGCAGTGTCACAGGCGATGCTGAGGGTTTTGGAGAGAGTCGCGGTTGCATGCATTGGAACGGGAGCTCAGAAATCTATGTCCGAACGACTCGGGCTAATAGAGCAGAGGTATTCAGGGATGTATCTGGTGTGGCTCCCAATACAGCTGAGTATTGGCTGGAGGCGACAGAATGTATAATGGACGACTTGGATTTTACGGCTGAGGAGAAGCTGAAGGGGATAGTGTCTCTCCTCTGAGATGAGTCTTATCAGTGGTGGCTCACGGTCAGGGACGGAGCAATGGCCAACGACATCACCTGGGATTTCTTCAAGGCAGCTTATCAGAGGAAGTACGTCGGGGCTAGTTACGTTGATGCAAAGCGTAAGGCGTTCCTGAATTTGGTCCAGGGGAGTAAGACAGTATCAGAATATGAGGCAGAGTTTCTTCAGTTAAGTCGCTATGCTCGGGGTATTATGGCTACGGAACACGAGCGCTGTGTCAGGTTTGAGGTCGAGTTGAGAGATGAGCTGCGGATGTTGATTGCTCCACAGAAGGAAAGAGAATTGGCAGTCTTAGTAGAGAAGGCCAAGATTTCTGAGGAAGTGAAACAGTCGGTGAGACGGAACCAGGATAGGAATTGGACTAAGAGGAGTTCTGGGTCATCAGGGTCTGCCGGGAATTCGCAGAAAAGGGCTAGATATAGTGGGCCGACTCAAGCTGCAAGGCCTGCTGCTACTACTCAGTGGACGCCACAGTGTGCTCGGTGTGGGAAGTCTCATTCGGGAGAGTGTTGGACCAGAAACAGAGGGTGCTTCGAGTGTGGGTCAATGGGGCACCGGGTAAGGGATTGTCCGTAGAGGTCAGCTAGTATCCAGTCTGAGGGTCAAGGATGTACACAATTCAGGAGGGATGGTCAGCAACCACAGAGGGGTTGCGGTTCGGCCAGGGGAGGCAATGGTGCTGGACGAGGCCGCGGAGCACCGGGCAGAGGTGCTGGGAGCACAGAGGCAAGACAGCCTGGGTTGGCCTATGCAGCGAGGCATCGAGAGGAGGGCGACACACCGGACGTCATAACCGGTACATTTTTAATTTTTGGACTGCCTTATACTACTTTGATAGATGTGGGTTCGACGCACTCTTATGTTGCCAGTAGTATAGTGGGAACTATGAATTTAGCCTTTGAGATTTCTTCTAAGGGGATGACAGTAATTAGCCCTCTAGGTCACTCTGTAGAAGTAAACAAACTGTATAGGGATGTACCCCTAGAACTTCAAGGGGTAGTGTTTTTGGCCGATCTGATGGAACTGCCATTCGGGGAGTTTGATTTGATCCTTGGGATGGACTGGCTAGTGAAGTACCAAGCAAGTTTGGATCACTTGTGACTAAGCGCATGGTATTGAGAATTGTTGAGGCGAAGAGGTGGTGATGATAGGTAATAGAAGGGATTATCTATCCAACGTAGTATCTCGCTCTCAGGGTCGAGAAAATGGTGAGGAAGGGTTGTGAGGCATTCATGGTTCATGTTTGTGCATTGGAGGCCAAGGAATCAACTGTAAGGAATGTCTGAACGGTGAAGGAATTTACCAATGTATTCCAGAAGAACTTCCGGGTCTGCCTCCGGACCGAGAAATTGAGTTTGGTATAGATCTGTTACCCAGAACCGCGCCAGTGTCTATTGCCCCATATAGGATGGTGCCGAAGGAGTTGGTGGAACTGAAAGCACAGATTCAAGAATTATTGGACCGGGGTTTCATCCGGTCGAGTGTATCACCTTGGGGAGCGCCTGTGCTTTTTGTTAAGAAGAAAGATGGTACAATGCGGATGTGTATAGATTACCGGCAATTTGAATAAGTTGACGATCAAGAACAAGTACCGTTCATCGAGGATAGACGATCTGTTCGATCAACTTAAGGGTGCATCAGTCTTCTCTAAGATTGATTTAAGGTCGGGGTATTGATTTAAGGTCGGGGTATCATCAGCTTAAGGTAAAGGAGGCCGATATCCATAAGACGGCATTTCGCACTTGATACGGACACTACAAGTTCTTAGTAATGCCGTTCGGGTTGACCAATGCGCCGGCAGCGTTCATGGACATGATGAATCGGGTGTTTCAGCCACACTTGGACCGGTTCGTCATAGTGTTTATAGACGACATATTGGTGTACTCGAAATCTGAGGAGGAGCATGATGCGCATCTGCGTGTGGTTTTACAGATTCTGAGGGAGGAGCAACTATTCGTAAAGTTTAGTAACTGTGAGTTCTGGCTTAAGGAGGTAACCTTCTTGGGGCATGTGGTGTCAGCTGAGGGGATTAGAGTGGACCCTCGAAAGATAGAAGCAGTTTTGGACTGGAAACCACCTAAGTCTGTGGTAGAGATTCGGAGTTTTCTGGGTTTGGCAGGATATTACAGAAGATTTGTGGAAGGGTTTTCCTTGATTGCAGCGCCGTGGACCAAGTTGCTGAGAAAAGGGGTTCCATTTGTATGGTCAGATAAGCAACAGGAAAGTTTTGACAAGCTAAAAAGGATTTTGACAGAAGCTCCGGTTATAATTCAGCCTGAAGCAGGGAAAGAGTTTACGGTGTATTGTGATGCGTCGCATACCGGATTGGGATGTGTGCTGATGAAAGAGGGGAAAGTAGTGGCGTATGCGTCTCGGCAGTTGAGACTTCACGAAGCGAACTACCCGACACATGATCTGGAGTTGGCTGCAGTGGTTTTCGCCCTAATAATTTGGAGGCATTACTTGTATGGGGAGAAGTCTATAGTCTACACTGATCACAAGAGCTTGAAGTACCTCTTGACTCAGAAGGAATTGAACTTGAGGCAGAGGAGGTGGATCGAGTTGTTAAAGGACTACGACTGCTCGATTGAATACCATCCGGGTAAGGCTAACGTTGTGGCTGACGCGTTGAGCTGCAAGGTGGTAGCAGACTTAAGAGCAATGTTTGCCCACCTTAGTCTGTATGATGACGGAAGTCTGTTAGCGGAATTTCTACCGCTGGTAGAGTTTACGTACAACAATAGTTATCAGGCGAGTATCCAGATGGCACCGTATGAAGCATTATATGGACGGAAGTGTCGTACCCCCACGTGTTGGACAGAGTTGGGTGAACGTCAGTTGTTGGGTCCAGAGTTGGTTGCTGAACCAGAGGATAAGGTTAAGGTGATTCGAGCTCATCTGAAGGAAGCTTCGGACAGGCAAAAGTCCTATGCCGATCTCAAGCGAAGGGATATAGAGTTCGCAGTGGGTGACAAAGTCTTCCTGAAGGTGTCGCCATGGAAAAAAGTGCTGGGATTTGGCCGGAAGGGCAAGCTGAGCCCTAGGTTTATCGGGCCTTATAAGGTGTTGAAGCGTGTGGGACCAGTAGCTTATCAGCTCGAGCTACCATCAGAATTGAGTCAGATTCATAACGTGTTTCATGTCTCCATGCTTAGGCGCTATCGATCAGATCCGTCGCATGTTGTGCAAGTGGAGGAGATCGAGGTGAGTCCGAATTTGTCTTTTGAGGAAGAACCAGTGCAGATACTGGATCGGGATGTCAAAGTCTTACGTAGGAAATCGGTTCCTTTAGTGAAAGTGTTATGGCGAAATCATGGAGCGGAAGAGGCCACATGGGAAACAGGAGGATGTGATGATGCAAACAATACCTCAACTATTTTGACCGTGTAATTTCGAGGCCGAAATTATTTTTAAGGGGGGTAGAACTGTAACATCCTTAAATCGGGGTCTTTGCATTTATGTGTGTTTGCATGTGATGGTATGGTGGTTGAGCTAGTTTAGGGTGTCTTGGGGTCCAGCGTGAGCGGGGTAGGCCTGAGTCATAGAAAAAATTTTGTTTTGGGCTTCTAAGAAGGGGGAGCTGAGTGAGTTAGGTGTTAAGGGAAATTACTGGTGTGTTTTGACACAAGAATCCCAGTGGTAAAGTGGCAAGGGAGGCGCCACTTAAGCACAAGGGGAGTGACGCCACATGCAAGTGGGAGAGCCTTGGTTCGAGCTGCAGGAATTCCTTTCTACTTATTCTTTTTGACACCAGGACCTGAAGGAGATGTGCTCAGGATGGACTCTGGTGGATAGCTGTTGAAAGAGTCAACAGATTCAAAGGAGTGGTGGGGAGAAATTGTAGGAGTTTGACTCATTCAAATCTGTTTGAATGAGTAGTCAGGAGAAAATTGAGGAGATGGACATGGGAGCTACAGTTGGCCGAATTCCAAACCTTGTGTAGGGAAGGGAATCGGTTTTTGGTGCTATTCAGAGGGGGGTGGCCGAATGTGGTTGTAGGCTAATGAGGGGTGCAAATTCGACTAGTTGGGGGAAACACTTAGAGCCTTCTTTCTTAGTTTTTGTGTGCTGAAATTAAGCCCCTCCCATTTGGTTTATTTTTGCATTTTCTTCTTCTCTCTTAACTGGCCAAAACCGAATGCTCTTCTAAGCTTTTCTCCTTCTTTTTCCTATATTGTAGGTTAGCCGAATCAACCTTGCTTTCATCCATTAGTTGTGTTCCGATTGCCATTTCCTTCAAAAGCCAAAAACACCAGATCTGTCTCCTTTTCGCTTTTGTTTTCATCTTCATTCTTGAAACCCTTTGTAGCCGAATCTCTCCAAAGCCATATCACTTTTCTTTTCTTCTTTCATTCGGGTAAGCAAGAGCCAAAACCATCACCCTTTCTCTCTTGCGATTTCTTCTTTTCTCTTGTTTTGGAGCCATAGCTGAATACTTTTTAGCCTCAATCTTTGCCGAAACCTTTGTGACTCATTTCTTGTTTTTCTAATCTTTGGCCGAATACCCTCTGTTGAGGATTCCCTTTCGATCTCATCCTTTCTCTCGTATAAGGGGAACACTTTGGGCATTCGGCGGATCATCGTTATCTGTCCACTCCCAATCAGTTTCGTTAAGTGTTGTGGTAAGGGTCCTGGCGATTCAATCTTTTCTTATTATGTTAAAATACCAAAGGCAGTAGTTAATCATGTAGGATTTTGGCCGATTAAAGGGTGATAAGGGAGCCTTGGCGTTAGTCGGCTGAATATTCGAGTAGTACGTTAGTCTAAGCCACTGAAACTTCAGGATCTATCGATCTAGGTAAGGAATCTACTCTTTCAGGTTTGATATCTTTATGTATCGTTAATCACTGTATTAATCCGATTTAGTGACTAAAGGTTTTATGGACCCTAATGCCAGCCAAGCGTTAGGTGGGGTTAGATCTAAGACCCCAGCCCCTAAGTTCAAAAAGAGGGCAGTGTCGGCTGTTCGAAATTGGCCACCGGGGTGTGGGCCGGCATCTGAGCAAAGCAATAGGCAGATAACGGTAGTGTCGGTTAGCGACAGTGTTGGCGTAGAGAGCGTCTTATTACGGGTAATCAAGTGTGTAACTCTTACACACTTCATTAGTTAATATGTTTATCATGTATGTTGTCAAAAGCCGAATTTACCGTAGAAATTGTTATGTTACTCTTGTGGGTAAGAGCGAGGACTCCGGGTAAGTCCACTATTGATTGATTAACGATAAATGCCTCTACAGTATTTGCATATGCCATGCCATGTGATGTTAGTATGTTAAGCATGTTTGTTATGCCATGAAAAGTATGTTCATAAAGTTGGGTATGATGAGAGGAGGGGGAAGGCATGATTCTAGACTGTCACCAGTGGTTTTGACCACACAGTGGGTTGGCCCCGCTTTCGATATTATTGTGACTAGTCTCAGTGGTTTTGACCACCAGTGGTTTTGACTACATATTTCCATCTTTGTGACTTGTCCCAGTGGTTTGGTACCACGGTGGGTTGGCCCCACATGACGATATACGGGATTGTCACAAGTGGTTTTGACCACAATGTGGGTTGGGCCCACACATATTATCTGTGACTACGGTCACCAGTGGTTTTGACCACCAGTGGTTTGGTACCACACGGGGTAGGTACAGGAGTTCGGATGGTTAGGTTGGGGTTGCATGACATGCATGTTGGCTTATGAAACTGTGTAAGGGCATTAACATTTTCGGATTGGGGAACTATACACTGAGTCTCGGTGACTCACCCATTCCTTTACATTTTGCAGATGACTCGTAGATCGCGGATGTGGAGCCGGGGCAGACTCGAGGTGGCCATGCGCATTCTCTTTCGGGTTTTGTTTTAAATTACTATTTTGGTTTACTTTACTTTAAATTTTGTTTTCGGGTTGTAATAAGGCCACTAACTTTCATTTTGGGGTTTATTTATCTTCTTTATTTCTCACGGAAATTTGTATAAGTTAAACAAAACGGCATGCCTAAATAACCTATAAAAAGAATGTTTTCGAAACTTTCACAACTCGTCAGGTTTTTCTAAAACTTTACCATCGGGTAACGGCAAACAAGTAGTAACAACAAGTTAACTGAGTTTTTCTTTAAGACCAAATTTGGACAGTTTTAGCAATATTACTTAAACTAATTCGGCTTTTCATGAAAATCAAAGGTTTTCTTAAAATAAGAGACGGCAACTTGTTTTCAATAACGATTCTTTACAAAATTAAAACAACCTCCTGTCTTCTTTAAAAATGTTTTTTTCCCTGTGACATGCTGGATTCGGTCGTAGCGTGTTGACCGGGTTTGGGGTGTTACACTAAAACTAAAAGAAACGAACATGGAGATGGAAAACAAAACAACCATGTAAGTAAAACTTCAGAAAATATGAAAGTTGAGATTTTTATGTAAGAAAACTTAAATAACATGAAACTAAAAGCATTTAACAAGAAAATCTAAAGCAATAAACATAAAAGAACCAAATTTTAACATATTTAAAGTAAAAGAAATCGAAATACACTAAGAACATCAAGAAAAGGAATAAATGCAGAGAAATAAACTATAAACTAAGGAAAAGAAAATGAAAACCCTAAAAAAAGTGCAGAAAAACTAAACTTAAAACTAAGTTAGTGTGTGCGTCTCCTCCTCGGCCATTTTTGGCAGTTTTAAGGTATCTTTTGATGACTTTTCATTGCAAAAAATGCCCCTACACGAGCCTTGGATGATTGGTGGATTGGGTGGACAAAGATTACCCTTGTTTTCCAAGTTTGTCCCCTTAACGAAGGCAATGTCACGATACCTGAAGTGGATATTATGATACCTCAGGCAGTGTCGAGCCTTGGGGTTTCCTTTGAAGTGTAGATATCGCGATAACCAAAGAGGATATCGCGATACTACTGTTGGAGATATCGTGATTCAAAGGTGTGTATATCACGATACCTTTTCCCTTTGTGCCATTCTCACTCATTTTTTACCTCCAACACGTCCCTACACCACTCAATCACACGTTTGGCCTCCCAATGGCGCTGTTGACCAAATTGGGTAACAAAATGGACAAAAATGAGACATTTTCACTTATTAACTAAAAATATAAAAATAACAAAAAAATACGCTAAAGACGCTATTTTGCTCGAGAAAAAGCTCCTTAAGTGTATCAGAAGAGCTTAATTTGCCATTTCAATTTGTGGCATATCATCAATCGAGTCTAATCATGCCATACCTGATGAAGTGATAGTAGCGTTTTGGCTTCTGAATGATAAGTGAGTCACTGTCTATTAGTTTTGTAAATGTTGGAAAGTGAAATTAAAAATTTCTTTTCAACATAATGAATAAGTGGTTTTCATAGTTTTTGTAAGTCAATTATGTGATTGACAACCTCTACCCTCGACTGTGTCTTTTTCGACACTTCCCTGTCCTTTGAATATTAATATGGTAAATGATCAACAATTTCTTATTATAATTTGGTTGAGCATGAAACAGAGATATATCAGTAAGAACTGAAACTTGTGCACCTTCCTAGGTTTATACTGATCAAGTCAGAGAAGAGGCCACTATTCCTAATGATATTACGAGTATATTTTCTTTATCTATTATTTTTTATACAGATCATTATTAATCTTGGAGTAATGTATTCTTACTTTTGAATCGTTTTAATAACTAAGGAGATTATTCCAGTAGAGTTGACTGATTATGATATTAGAATAACAAATCTATTAGATCAGTATGTTTGTGTTAGTAACATATTTCACTGAGAATTCGTTGTTGTGAAATTCTCGTCGAGCTGATGTAATTGATATTTGATGAGTTTTATGTGGTATTATAAATATGAATTGATTGATTTTATATGATGTTGTGATTGACTGTAGACAGATACAGATTGTACTTAAGTGTTAGAGAGAAAAATCAATAAATGTTAAGATTGACAAAATTGATTGTGTGAATGATAGCAAGTTAGTGTTAACAATCCATGAAATGATTAGGAAGAGGTTGTGAATTGTATCTTGTTTGTATCCTAGGTATTAGATTGTCAGAATCAATGATTAATTAGGTACAAATGATTAAAGAATTTATTCATATACTTCTAGAGAACTATCTGGATTATCACTCGTATGAGAATCGTTCAATTGAGTGTGTAATCTAGGGAAACGATAATATGTTATGAAAAAGAAAGACTGGATTTTGAAAATAGTATATAGAACACATGTAGCAGATCAGAGACACCATGAAGAACCAACATTTGTTAATTTATATAGTTGACTTGTAACATCCCGAAATGGGCCTATGCATTTTTTATTTAATTATACGAAATGGCATGTCTTATGCGTTATGAATATATTGTGAACATTTTTGGAAACTTGGAAATGCAAGGAAATGATTTAGAAATGTTAAGTTTAAAAGAGGAAAGCGAACATTTTTGGAAACTTGGAAATGTAAGGAAATGTCATAGAAAATGTTAAGTTTAAAGTTTAAAAAGGGGAAACTAAGGCAAGGTGGTCTTAAGAGAAAATGTATGTGAAATATGACATACAAATAGCCTTGGTAAAATGGCTACAAGGCGCCACTTAAGGGCCTAGCAAGTGACGCCACATGCAGGAGCAAAAGGGTCTTGAGTTCGAGTCACCTAGGAAGCAAAATAAAGTTTTTATTTTTTTCGGCACAATGGGGAGGTAATGGACGGCACCAAGGCACTTGAAGAAGAGTTTAAATTCTCTTAAAATTTCGGCTAAGGGTGGATAAATAATAGATTTATTTTAGATTATTGTCAAGAGATAAATAAGGATTTATTCTTTAATTTTATTTTCAAATTAAGGTGATAAAGCCATCAAAATAGAAGTGATGGCCAAGTAAGGGATTCTCTTAGTGATAATTTCGGTAAAAGGGGAGGAGATTAAGGCTATCATTCATTCTTCTTCCTTATCCTTCCCATTCTCTGCCGAATTCTCTAAGCAACATCTTCTTTCTCTTCTTCTTTTGTTAAACCGAATTCCTCTTCTCCCCAAGTCCACCATTGCCGATTCTCCTTAAGTTCTTATCCCTCTCTTTTCAATTCAGTTGAAGCCGAATACATAAGTGACCATAGCCATCCAGTCTCCAAGTCTTCATAGTCGAATCATTGAAGGGCTTCAAACAAAGGTGCTGTCGATTTCATCAAGTAAGGGTAAGATCCAAATTTGGTTTCCATTCTTTATATTTTAGACTTACCGAAATTTAGGGACTAATCTCTATTATCAATCTTGGTCGAATTATGGAAGGGAGGTTTCGGGATTTATGTGTTGTCGACATCAAGGAAAGATCTTTCGGGATTTTTAAGATTCAAGGTAAGATGACATTCGGCCTTAGGCCATTCTTAATATGTTCAAATGATAGGAATTGATCTAACATAAATCCATGGGAATTTCGACAGACATCAGAGGCAATGGATACTTTTCGGGATTTGAGAATTTCAAGGTAAGTGTACTCACATATTCGGCCAAGGCCCTATCTTAAGTACTTAGATCTATTTGTTTTAACCGAAAACTAACCGATACAAGGGATCTAGTGATTAGACGATTTCAAAGGGGAAGAATACAAGTTTTCGGTATTTGATTACACATCAATCGGCACCAAGGTAAGTTTTGAGTAATAACAATCCTAATAGGATTTGGTTTTATGGCCGAATGGTCTTCATTAATTTTTTTAAAGTGATGGCCGAATGTAGGAAGTTAAAGATCTGAGGCAGTACATCGGATTTCGGGATTTCAGTGAATTTTTAAGCGAATCAGGTGCAGTACGAGGACGCGGTAGAGGTAGAATGACCGTGTCAGAACCCGTTAGATTGGGTCAAGGGTCTGACAATGAGATACCACCGCCACCACCACCCCCAGCTGTTGGTGTTGAGCAGTAAGCTCAGACGGGGGATGATGCTGTGTCGCAGGCTGTGCTGCGAGTTCTTGAGTTTGTGGCTGGTGCAGGGGAAAATTTGGGAACTCGAAAGTCGGTACCTGAGCGACTCCGTGCCAACGGAGCTGAGGTGTTCCGTGGTGTATCCGGCGTGGAACCCAGTATAGCTGAGTACTGGTTGGAGGCAACCGAGCGCATTATGGATGAGCTCGATCTGACCCCTGAGGAGAAAGTGAAAGGAATGGTGGCACTACTACGCGATGAAGCGTATCAATGGTGGTTAACCGTGCGGGATGGTGCCGTAGCTGAGGATCTGACATGGGATTATGTGAAGGGGGCATACCAGAAGAAGTACATCAGCACTCATTACATAGATGCTCAAAGAAAGGCGTTCTTGGGGTTGGTTCAAGGGAGCAAGACCGTAGCGGAGTATGAAGCTGAGTTTCTGAGGTTGAGCCGATATGCTCGAGGAGTAGTGGCTACGGAGCATGAACGGTGTGTTCGGTTTGAGGACGGACTAAGGGATGATTTGAGGTTGTTGATAGCTCCGTATCAGGAACGGGAGTTTTCTGCTTTAGTAGAGAAAGCTAAGGTAGCTAAAGGGATTAAGGACTCTACAAAGCAGAACTTCGACCGGAACAGGCAGAAAAGAGGCTTTGGATCATCGGGATCATTTGGGAATAAAAGGTCTAGAGTTGATAGGCGCGAGGTCGACAAGTCGCTACTGAGGAGGGCGATGATCGTACTTGTGATCAGTGTGGGAAGAGACACTTAAGAGAGTGTTGGAAGAAGACAGGAGGATGTTTCGGGTGTGGGTCTAAGGACCATATGATCAAGGATTGTCCTATGAAACCAGATGGAAATTGACCGGTAGCTCGAGAATGTTAATCAAGCGGTAGAGGTGGGACAGCAGCCTCAACGAGGTCGTGGTCCGAATAATAGAGGTAATGGTCTTTGGCAGAGGGGCGTGGAACACCGGCGAGAGGTTTGCTATCATCGAGGCAAGGCAACCGGGTTTGGTTTATGCGATTCACGGAGGGGGATGGAGACGCCACGGACGTCATAACCGCAGACGTTCCTTGTATTTGGAAAACCTTATTATGCTCACGATTGATGCGGGCTCGACTCACTCCTATGTTGCATGTAGTGTAGTGGAAACACTAGGCCTAGACTCGAACTTTCTCGATAGGGAGATGATCGTAGTAAGCCCACTAGGTCAAAGCGTAGTGGTGAATAAGATCTTTCGAGTGTACCCTTGGAAATCCAAGGCGTAGTATTTCTGCTTGACTTAATGGAACTCCCTTTCGGAGAATTCGACCTTATTCTTGGCATGGGTGACTAGTAGAGCATCGAGCCGTGTTGGATTGTGTTTGCTAAGCGAATGGAGTTAAGGACCGGAGGATGAGGTGGTCATTATGATAGGAGAAAGAAGAAATTACTGTCTAATGTAGTGTCGGCGTTAAAGGCGGAGAAAATGGTCGGAAATGGTGCAAGGCATTTACGGCCTTCGTTAGTCTTTGTGGACGCAAAAGAAGAAGGGGAATTAGTGGAGTTAGAAGCGGTAAGGGACTTCGTGGATGTTTTTCCGCAGGAGCTACCAGAATACCCCGAGATAGGGAGGTGGAATTTGGAATAGACTTGCTCACGGGAGCAGCTCGGTGTCAATCGCTCCATACCGAATGGCGCCAAAGGAGTTGGTGGAGCTCAAGGCTCGAGATCCAAGAGTTGTTGGATCGTGGGTTTATTCGACCCGTGTGTCTCCGTGGGGAGTACCGGTCCTGTTTGTGAAGAACAAGGGCGGAACTATGCGAATGTGCATAGATTATCGTCGATTAAATAAGTCGACCATCAAGAACAAGTATCCTTTGCCACGGATAGGCGACTTGTTCGATCAGCTTGCAAGGGCGCCGTATTTTCAAAGATCGATCTAAGGTCCGGATATCATCGATTGAAGGTGAAGGAGGCGGATATCCATAAAATGGCCTTTAGGACAAAATGCGGCCATTTTGAGTTTGTAGTAATGCCGTTTGGGTTGGTTTGACGCCCCACCGCCGCGTTCATGGATATGATGAACCGGGTTTTCAACCTTACTTGGATAGGTTTGTCGTTGTCTTCATCGGCGACATTTTGGTATACTCGAAGTCGGAGGAAGAGCATGATGAGCACCTACGGATAGTTTTACAAGTATTAAGGAGAAGAAGCTCATGCCAAATTCAGCAAGTGTGAATTTTGGCTTAAGGAGGTGGCATTCTTAGGGCATGTGGTATCCGCAGAGAGGAATAAGGGTGGATCCTAGGAAGATCGAAGCGTGTTGGATTGGAAACCACCTAGGTCCGTGGTGAGATTCGTAGTTTCTTAGGTTTGGTGAGCTATTACAGAAGGTTCGTGGAAGGGTTCTCGTCAATAGCCGCGCCTTTGACAAAGTTGTTAAGGAAAGAAGTACCCTTTGTATGGACGGATAAGCAACAGGAGAGCTTTGAGAAGCTCAAGAGGGTTTTGACTGAAGCTCCAGTGTTAATTCACCCGGAGGCAGGAAAGGAGTTTGTGGTGTACTGTGACGCTTCGCATACGGGATTAGGGTGTGTTCTAATGCAAGATGGAAAAGTAGTCGCTTATGCGTCTTGACAGTTAAGGCCGCATGAGGTTAACTACCCAACCCATGACTTGGAATTGGCAGCAGTGGTTTTCGCTCTTAAGGTTTGGAGGTACTATCTTTATGGGGAAAAGTCGATAATTTACACGGATCACAAGAGTCTCAAGTATCTGTTGACTCAGAAGGAGTTAAACTTGAGACAGCGAAGGTGGGTGGAATTATTGAAGGATTATGATTATGCGATAGAGTACCACCCGTGCAAGGCAAATGTGGTGGCAGATGCCTTAAGTCGGAAAGTGGTGTCGGACCTGAGGGCGATGTTCGCACACTTGAGTTTGTATGATGATGAGAGCCTATTGGCAGAATTGCAAGTCAAACCAACATGGTTAAATGAGGTAAAGGAAAGTCAGTTGGTGGATGAGGATCTAAGTGTTAAGTTACAACAAGTACGGAACGGAGAGTTAGAGGATTATAGTGTTAATGATGAGGGAGTATTGTGCTTCAAGGGAAAGGTATGTATGCCTAAGGACAAGGACCTAAGACGGAGGATTCTTCGGGAAGCGCATAGTAGCCCTTTATGCTATGCATCCCGGAGGCACTAAGTTGTACTGAGGATCTAAAGGAGCAGATTTTGGTGGCCTGATCTTAAGCGGGAAGTTACTCGAATTGTGGGAAAATGTCCGACGTGTCGATAAGTTAAAGTGAACACCAAGTTCCATTGGGATTACTTCAGCCAATCGAGATTCCGCAGTGGAAGTGGGAGAGAATCACCATGGACTTCGTTAGTGGGCTTCCCCTTACGCCTACTAAGAAGGACTCGGTATGGGTATTAGTGGACCGTTTGACCAAGTCCGCGCATTTCATTCCGGTGAGAGTCGACTATTCTCTTCAGAAGTTGGCAAGATTATACGTGGCGGAAATTGTAAGGTTGCATGGAGTGCCGGTGTCAATTATTTCGGATAGAGACCCAAGATTTACTTCTCAGTTTTGGAGGGCACTTCATCAAGCTTTAGGCACTAAGTTGGATTTCACTACGGCCTTTCATCCACAGTCGGACGGGCAGTCCGAACGGGTAATCCAAGTGTTAGAGGATATGTTGAGGGGTGTGTGATGGACTTGAGAGGAAGTTGGGAGGAGTATTTGCCTTTAGCGAGTTTGCGTACAACAACGGCTATCAAGCCAAGATTCGGATGGCACCGTATGAAGCGTTATGCGGTCGAAGTGTCGAACTCCTACGTGTTGGGTGAATTAGGAGAACGTCGAGTTTTGGGTCCAGAGTTAGTGGCGAGAATCAAGAGAAGGTTGAGATAATTCGGGCACGGTTTAAGGAGGCATCTGATAGACAAAAGTCGTACGCAGACCTCAAACGGAAGGAAATAGAGTTTGAAGTGGGGGATCAAGCGTTTCTAAAAGTCTCGCCTTGGAAGAAGGTGATGAGGTTTGGTCGCAAAGGGAAGCTAAGCCCAAGGTTTATAGGGCCCTATCGGGTGTTGAAGCGAGTTGGACCAGTGGCATATCAGTTAGAGTTGCCACCGGAGTTGAAGCAGATGCACGACGTATTCCATGTTTCCATGCAACGTCGATATCAATCGGATCCATCTCACGTAGTACCGGTTGAAGAGGTGAAGCTAAGGCCAGACTTATCCTACGAGGAAGAGCCGATTCAGATCTTGGAACGAGACGTGAAAATGTTACGGTGGAAGTCAGTTCCTCTAGTTAAAGTGTTATGGCGCAACCATGGATCGGAGGAAGCTTCGTGGAGAGCGTAAGAGGCAATGCGACGAAAGCAATACCCTCATTTATTTTAGCTGTGCAATTTCGAGGACGAAATTATTTTAAGGGGGTAGAAGCGTAACATCCCGAAATGGGCCTATGCATTTTTGATTTAATTATACGAAATGGCATGTCTTATGCGTTATGAATATATTGTGAACATTTTTGGAAACTTGGAAATGCAAGGAAATGATTTAGAAATGTTAAGTTTAAAAGAGGAAAGCGAACATTTTTGGAAACTTGGAAATGTAAGGAAATGTCATAGAAAATGTTAAGTTTAAAGTTTAAAAAGGGGAAACTAAGGCAAGGTGGTCTTAAGAGAAAATGTATGTGAAATATGACATACAAATAGCCTTGGTAAAATGGCTACAAGGCGCCACTTAAGGGCCTAGCAAGTGACGCCACATGCAGGAGCAAAAGGGTCTTGAGTTCGAGTCACTTAGGAAGCAAAATAAAGTTTTTATTTTTTTTCGGCACAAGGGGGAGGTAATGGACGGCACCAAGGCACTTGAAGAAGAGTTTAAATTCTCTTAAAATTTCGGCTAAGGGTGGATAAATAATAGATTTATTTTAGATTATTGTCAAGAGATAAATAAGGATTTATTCTTTAATTTTATTTTCAAATTAAGGTGATAAAGCCATCAAAATAGAAGTGATGGCCAAGTAAGGGATTCTCTTGGTGATAATTTCGGAAAAAGGGGAGGAGATTAAGGCTATCATTCATTCTTCTTCCTTTTCCTTCCCATTCTCTGCCGAATTCTCTAAGCAACATCTTCTTTCTCTTCTTCTTTTGTTAAACCGAATTCCTCTTCTCCCCAAGTCCACCATTGCCGATTCTCCCTAAGTTCTTATCCCTCTCTTTTCAATTCAGTTGAAGCCGAATACATAAGTGACCATAGACATCCAGTCTCCAAGTCTTCATAGCCGAATCATTGAAGGGCTTCAAACAAAGGTGCTGCCGATTTCATCAAGTAAGGGTAAGATCCAAATTTGGTTTCCATTCTTTATATTTTAGACTTACCGAAATTTAGGGACTAATCTCTATTATAAATCTTGGTCGAATTATGGAAGGGAGGTTTCGGGATTTATGTGTTGTCGACATCAAGGAAAGATCTTTCGGGATTTTTAAGATTCAAGGTAAGATGACATTCGGCCTTAGGCCATTCTTAATGTGTTCAAATGATAGGAATTGATCTAACATAAATCCATGGGAATTTCGGATGGACATCGAGGCAAGGATACTTTTCGGGATTTGAGAATTTCAAGGTAAGTGTACTCACATATTCGGCCAAGGCCCTATCTTAAGTACTTAGATCTATTTGTTTTAACCGAAAACTAACCGATACAAGGGATCTAGTGATTAGCCGATTTCAAAGGGAAGAATACAAGTTTCCTAGGTATTTGATTACACATCAATCGGCACCAAGGTAAGTTTTGAGTAATAACAATCCTAATAGGATTTGGTTTATGGCCGAATGGTCTTCATCAATTTTTTTAAAGTGGTGGCGAATGTAGGAAGTTAAAGATCCGAGGCAAGATACATCGGATTTCGGGATTTCAAAGTTGAATTGTTAAGCGAATCGTGTGTGTACCCCACACTAATCTTAATAGATTTATGGCTTTAACTTGATATATGTGTTAATATGAAAGTGTAAGAATGTGGCTAAGGTACCATGTTATGGTACAAAGTACTCAGCACGTTTCCTACTCCTACTAGGATTATGAAATATGTTATGTTTAACATGTGATAAGTGATAAGAATGTGAAATTTGGCATGTTAATGCATAATATGTATGATATGGGGCATATGGGTTATTGAAAAGGGAAGTGAATGTGGTGACCTAAGACCACGATATTTGAATGTGGTGACCTAAGACCACGGTATTTGAATGTGGTGACCTAAGACCACGATATCTCGAATGTGGTGACCTAAGACCACGATATCTCGAATGTGGTGACCTAAGACCACAAATATTTATAAGAGGCGATGAGCACGTCGACCGCAAATGATCGCACGCTTCGATGGTGTGTAGCGGATGGAGGGTTGACTTAGTAGTCCCCACGGTGTGCAGGATGGTACGGGTGATGTGTAGCGGATGGCATATAGGTTTGGGTTCGCGTTGCATCACTTTTCTATCTGTTATGTGAATGTGAATGTAATATGATAATGTATGCCTGACTATTAAATTTTAGTGTTGGTTACACATTGAGTCTGTTGACTCACCCCGTTGTGGGAACATGTTTCAGGTGATGGACAGTGATGGACCGGGACGGCAGAACTTGTGGTGGCCATGCTCAGCTTGAAGTTTATTTTATTTGGACATTTTATTTCATTTAAGTACTTTAAATTATTTGGGTTTGTTTTGATGTAATAAGGCCACAATTGAACTATTTTACATTTATTTTTATGTTTACAAATTTTTATTAAGTCAAAGGTTAAGTAATTTATTTTAAATGTACTCTAAATGTTTTATCACCTAAAAATTTAAAAAGGGTTTCCATTATTAAAATGAATTTGTTTTCTACTCGAGCCCAACCCAAAACAATATTTCTTTCAAAACACACTATTTATCAGAGTAACACATGAATTTTGAACCGGTTTACGTCGAGGAGCATACCAGATCCGGTCAAGGCTCGTGGGCCGGGTTTGGGGTGTTTCATGACTTATTTGTTTAGTTAAAAAAAACTACCATATTTTTTAGTATTGACTTTTGATCAGATTGTTGTTAGATCTAAGTTATGAGTCAGATATACAAAAGGTTTCTTTTTAGATTTGATTTAAAGAATCGTTCAATCATCTATAAATCTCGCGGACGAAAAATTCTAGCTGTATCTGAACAAAATTATTGCTATGTTATCAATGATATTCAAGTTATGCGAGGAATGAAATTGAATACGATTAGCAAAAATAATATTATAGAACTTACGAGAGAAATGAATATGTGTAAATATCAGTAAATGTAAATTCTAATTTCGAGAAATATGCTTTCTAAACCTTTTAATAACAATTGAAGATATCTGAGTTACTTCAAATGAACTCCTGATAATTGTGAAATAGGAAATCTCTGAGAAATGTTACTGAAGTGTGTAGTTCTCTGGGTTGTATATTACAGATGATCTGTTCAGACTTTTCGATGATAGCTTTATCATTGACAAAGTGGTTGCGAGAAAATGTCAATTATGTTCTGTTGGATAAATGCCAGCAGAGTTTTGAGCACTTTGAAGCTATATTAACGGGAATTCTAGAATTTGAATCTGAGATAGCACAGATGTCTAGCTTTATTGAAAGATTATGATCTGATCACCAGATATCATTTGAGTAAAAGCTCATTTGATGACTAAGTTGTTGAGGCCAGAAATCTCCAAAAGCTGTAAATATTCACTTGATTTGAGAATTTAATAGTTCTAGTATCACCAAGATGAGAGATAAGTTGTTATTTCATCAGTGAATTCAAGAATTTCAGAGAAACGATCCAAATTTTGTTAGCTAAAAAGAAACTAGATTCAAAATGGTCAAACCATTGATTTCAGTATTGGTATTGATGAAATTTGTACTTTTGAAATCGGGTATGAGTACCTAATGATCCTGGTGTTAAAAGAGATATTATGCAAGACGCGCATAACTGCATTTATTCGATATATCCGAGTGGTAACAAAATGTTTTATGACTTGAAACAAATATACTAATAGCAGGTAACGAAACGAGATATATCTAAGTTGTATTGAGATGTTTGATATGTCAGCCAATGAAAGTCGGCTATCAGGTTCTGTTACAGTTGCTACAGCTTATTAAGATTCTCGAGTGGTATGGAAACGTGTTCCAGTGGATTTCAAATTGGGACTGCCATTATGTTTGAAAAAGAAAGGTTCAATCTGGGTAATTATTGTAATATTAACAAAAAAAACTCGTTTTATTCTGATTTAAACAGATTATTCACTTGTGAAGCAAGCTGAGTTATACGTCTCTAAAGATTGTTCAATTACATAGCGTGCCGTTATATTTTATTTCTGACCATCATCTGAGGGTTACTTCTAGGCTTGGAGTAAGTTACATGAGACCTTGGGTACTAGACAGAATTTCCATACAACATTTCACCCTCAGACTAATAAGCAATTTGAACGGATTATTCATATTCTAGAAGGCAGCTGCAGTGTTGTATAAAAGAAATTCTACCATTAACAGAGTCTGCATTTGATGATCATTATCAGTAGATTATTAAAATGGCACTATGAGGTTTTATGCAGATGCAATTATAGAATTCCTCTATACTGATCAAAATTGAATGATAAGAAACTAACATGAACTGATTTGTTAGTGAAACAGAAGGAAAGGCTCAAATTGTTGATATTGTTTGAAAACTACCTATGATTGCGAGAATTGTATACAGATCTAAAAAGAAAAGATATTGAATTTTAGACTGGTGACAGAGTAATTCTGAAAGTCTTTCCATGAAAGAAGGTATTTTGGTACAACATAAGAAAAAGGGAAACTTAGTTTGAGAATTGTTTAGCCGTATGAAATTTTTAATAGAATTATTCATATAATTTACACACTAGCATTATTTCGAAGCTAAACAATATTCATAATGTTTTCCACGTTTCAATGCTACATTGAGATAGAAATACAGTCTGACTTGTTAAATTTAGAAGAATCAATCAAAATTATAACCTTGGATATAGAAGAACTACGTAATTAATTAGTATCGTTATTGAAAGTCTTGTGAAATTAACATGGTACAAAAGAGGCTACTTGGGAAACTAAAAAAAAATCTATGAGGTCACAGTACCCAAATTTATTCGCAAGTAAAAATTTCGAGGACAAAATTTCCTAAAGGGGGAAGAGTTGTAATAGCCTGTTTTTAAGTGGTGTCGAAAATAGTGGTTTCAAGATCACAATTCCTACGAGAGAGTTCATAGATATATTTAACTAATATTTATGAGTTAAATATAGTATAATAGTGAATCATAATTTAATAGATTTTATTAATTGGTCAGTTAGTCAAGGTAAAAGTGATGCGTACCGAAAGTCAAGTGGTTTTGGAAAATGAGGTATGGAGACCTTGTTTCTATAAACCGAACCCATGAATATTTGTATTTATAAGCATTAATCGCCCATTGCACTCAAATAGGGGTTAATTGTTACTTATACCTTTGAACAATCATTAATAATGCATTTTGGCTAATAAAAATCAATAGCGATTAACTTTTACGGTTTTTACGATTTAGTCATTTTTCCTTAGTTAACCATCCAAACACTAATTTTTTTTGACCAAACTTCAATTCACCAATATAATAGCTCCGTAAATACATAATAAAAATATTCATGGGTTCGGTTTATAGAAACTCGTAGGTGTGGACTTGCTAAGAAGTTTATATGATAACTAGGGAGCATCGCATCACCATACGACCTGTAAGGTTGTTTTTTAAATATAAATTGTAATTTGTACTATATTAGTGGCATGTATACTAAGTCCCAGGATGAATATAAAGGTTGTGATTTGAATGGCATGCACTTAGGGCATCAACTTGTATAAATAGGCTTATTTCATTTGTCAAATAGAACTTGAAACTTGGGTTATGGTGTAGACTGAAGGCTTAAAAAATGAGCTAAATATCAAGAATATGCAAAATATTAAATAGTTTCAGTACCACCTGAGCGGCAGCTTGTGGGATAGCTTAACGAAAATAGTATTAACTACATTACCGCCTGATCAACGGCATGAGCTACCTGAGTGGTTACTCAACAAAAAAAAAACTAATAACTATAATATCGCCAAGGCGAAAGCTGTTGCCGCCTAGGAAAAAACTTAACTTATTTTTAATCTTTTGGTTTTACTTAATTTCTTATAAATTCCTTTAGGGTTTGAGTAACTTTGAGGGCCGTGAAACCCTTAGAACTTGTGCACACTGACGTATGTGACCCCATTAATGTTAAAGGAAGAGGTGGTTACGATTATTGTGTAACCTTTATCGATAGTTATTCCATATATGAGTATGTGTACCTAATGCATCACAAAACTAAAACATTTTATTAATTTAAATATTTTCATGCGAAAATGGAGAAACAACTAGGTTTATCCATAAAAGCACTACGGTCTGATCGAACTGGGAATATTTATTAGATGATTTCTTAGGGTATCTCATATGAGAATAAGATATTATCCTAACTAACCGTGCCGGGAACTCCACAACAGAATGAAATGGCAGAAAGAAGAAATCAAACTTTACTAGACATGGTTTGTTTGATGTTAATTTATTCAAAGTTATCAATCTCCTTTTCGGGATATGTTTTGCAAATGGCTAGTTAAATTTTGAATAATGTACCAACTAAGGCCGCATCTAAAACTCCATACGAATTATAGCATAATAGGAAGCCAAGTCTTAGCCATTTAATGATTTGGGGATGTCCAGCCCACATACTGGATAAACATGCGAGGAAGTTGGATTCATGAACAAAGTTGTCCATGTTTTTAGAATATCTTAAGGGAATAAAGAGTGGTTGGTTTTATAACTCAAATGAGCAAACATTGATAGTGTCAACTCGTGTACTTTCCTTGAAGAATGTTACATGGATGACTTTAAGCGTCAAAGTAAATAAGTACTCTGGGAACTTTTGAGAAATACACAAAGCCCTACAGTAATGGTTCCAGAACCAACTCCTAATAGTAGACCTATAAATGATCAGTACCATAGGGAGCTTCGTCGCAGGGAGAGGGTCTCTCACAGGCCTGAATTCTTCCAATCTAGTAGAAGTGTTCTAAACACTGAGTCTACTGAACAAGAAGATGATGACCCACTAAAGTTTGATGAAGCGATGCAAAGTGTTGATTCCAAGCTTTGGGAAATATCTATGAAAGCTGAGATGGATTCTATGCAATCAAACTCAATATGAGAACTTGTAAACTTACCAAAAGGGATAAAACTCATACTGTGTGAGTGGATCTACAATAAGAAAAGAATGTGGATGGAAATGTGGAAACTTACAAGGTTAGACTTGTAGCAAAAGGTTATACCCATAAAGAAGGTGTCAATTTTGAATTCACCTTCTCTTCAATTGTCATACTCAAGTCAATCCGCATATTGTTATCTATTACGATTGCTCTAAATTATGAGATCTAGCAAATGGATGTCAAGACAACATTCTTGAACAATTATCTTGCAGAGAGCATCTATATGACGCAACCCACTTGATATATAGATAAAAGAAATAAGCATAACGTATGCAAAATACTTAGATCCATATATGGGCTTAAGCAAGCATTTTGCTCATGGAATCAAAGATTTGATCAAGGGATCGAAACTTTTGGATTTGAGCAAAACGTAGATGAACCTTGTGTTTATAAACGTATTGGGGATGGAAAGGTGGTCTTTCTCGTTCTATATGTCAATGACATTGTACTCATTGGAAATGATGTAGGGACATTGTCATCGGTTAAATTGTGCTTAACTCAACAAAATTTAGCATGAAATACTTGGGAGAAACTAATTTTGTTCTAAGAACTCGAATTCTAAGGGATCAAAAAAACAAAGTGATAGCACTGTCTTAGACTTCATACATAGACAAGATATTGGAGCGTTATGAAATGACGGATTCGAAGAAAGGAAATCAACCTTCTGTATTAGGATTTCATTTCTCTTTGGAGGATTGTCCTAACACAGCGAAAGAAATAGAGAACATGAAAATGTTCCTTATGCTTCTACAGTAGGAAGTCTCACATATGCTATGTTATGCACACGTCCAAATATTTGTTTCAAAATAGGGTTGGTGAGTCAATATCAAACAAATCCTCATCCAAGACACTAAAAAGCAATTAAGCATATACTCAAGTAATGCCAATGAGAGTGTAGCGTTTACTCATTTCTTGGGCTATGACCACGTTCCTTTTTCATCTATCTTGTAATGCTAATGAGAGGATATCATTTACCCATGTCTTAGGCTATGAATTCCACTATTGTGAATGATGATACATACTACTGAAGTCCTATACCCAATACACCAGCTTTTGGTTCCTTATCTATTCGAACTCATGCTTTTAGTTATATCACAGTATACAAGTCACACATACATAGTCCATTGTCCACTCAGGATTAAAGTATGTCACACTATAAATGTCACAAGTGAATAAATCCATATATGGATTCATGATCTATTCTGCTTGGGTCTAGTCTGATGTACAGTCAAACACATCTATGTCTCTATATTTTAGGAGTCATCCACTACGATGCCCAAGACAAAGTATCTCCGCAATCGGAATTGATAGATGACATATTAGTCTTTCAAACAATTTGATCATTTCCAATTAGACTAAGGACATGTTTAGTCTCATCTACTAATATAAGTTATATTTTCATATTACGGTCTGACCACGTAATACCAATTAGTATTAGTTAAACATTAAACAACCAGTAAGCTAATATTTGCTTTAATTTTTCTTTAAATGCAAAAACCACATGAGGACAATATACAAAAAGTATTAATGTAATTCATGAATAATTTTACTAATCAATCTATTCAAAAAATTACAAGTGTACAAACGAATATACTACACTTAGGGCACCAGATCCAACAGATACAACATCCAATCCATAGCTCTTGACTCAACAATGTTTGTACAGTTTTTTATGTTATTAATATATGGCATGTACCTAAGGTTTGAGTCAGTTTTAAAATGTAAATGGTCATTTTGGAACCTTGAATTGGTAAATGTCATTTTGAATCTAAGCATATGAGTTGGAAAGCATTCATGTAAATAGTATAAGGTTCAACTAGTTGAGATATGTAAATGGTAACATATGTTGGGTTGTTGTGCATTGATGCTTTAAGGATATTCTAAAAACAGTAAGTGACATTGTGACGACATACCTACAATGTCGCGACATGAAATTGATAGAGATTCGCATCCTGGCCATGAACCTCCGATATCGTGACGGGACTCACTGTTTTTCAAAGTCGCGAAGTGATACCCCCAACATTGTGACACCAACCCGATTATTTAGAAAATTTACATTTTAGCCCTTAACTAGCCTCTGGTTATCAAAAGAGCTTTTGTAAGCTTGTTTAGATCCCGGATATGATTATATATCGTATTATAATTGTGTATTGAGCTTAATAGCATGTTTAAAATGTTAATTTGATTTGAAAATGAGATTTTAGTTGCTTTGAGAATGAATGTGACATTCGTAGCTAAAACCCGTCGATTAAGTCAAGTATGGGGTGTTACAGTGTTTTCGGAGATGCAAAGATTCCATGTTTGGGGTAGGCTCCAATGGTAGGCTCCAAACCCAACTATACCGGTCACTCAGTAGGGATCTTCCCAATTGCTAAACATCTTTCTTCTCTGACCTGCTAGATACTACCTGCAACCTTCGTGTTCTAATAATTTGTTACTTGTTAGGGATGACCAACTAGACAAACTGCAACTTAATCTCTAGTGTCCTCCAAAAATTTAAATTTTCTCTAGGAAACATCTCAATGGCTTTATCTGCATAGTGGAGAACCCAATGGGTGTTGACACTTATCTCAGTAGGAATGATTGCTTTCGAGCCAAACATCAAGTTAAAGGGGGTGTTTCCCGTGCCAAGTGAGAGGTAGTTCGAAGAGCCCAAAGAATACCTGGCAATTTCTCCAACCATCCATTATTCGCATCATCTACTTTCTTTTTCAAAGCTTGGAGAATCTTCTTATTGGTGGCATCCATTTGAATATTAGTCTAAGGGGTTATGAAAGAGTTATGGGTCAGGGTAGTATGGAGGTTTTCGTAAAATTCCTTGAATTTCCCTTAGAATTGCGTGCCATTATCTATGATTATTAGTTGCAGAATTCCATACTAGTAGATAATGGTATTCCACACAAAATTCTTCATCTTCATTTTTTTGTGATGAAGGCTAGGGCTTCCACTTCCACCCACTTGGTGAAATATTCTATGGCCACAACAATGTACTTCTTCTTTCCAATAGCCTGGGGGAAGGCTCCAATGATGTCTAACCCTGAATTCGTAAAACCATGATGACTAGAGATGATTTGCAGACTTTAGATAGGTTGATGAGTAATAGACAAAAACTTTTGGCAAGGTTTACATTTGGCCACGAAGGATGATGCATCATTCTGAAGGGTAGGACAGTAATAACCCTACTAGAGGACATTTTGAGCGATAGCCCTTACACCCAAATAGTGTCCACTGATTCCTTCATGTATGTTTTACCGCACCTCAAAGCGCGTGCATAGGGGCTTAACAATATGCAATTCAATATCTAAATTAAGTGTTGTATCTTCAAGTGTATAGGTCAAATTGTAATATAGTAAAGTCTACAATGAAACATTAGGAAGTATTCCGAGGATCGTACCAAATGGTGGTTTGTTTAAACTAAATTATTAGCACGAGTAACACATTACGTAAGTCTAAATAGATACTCACATACTGGTCATATTACGACAAAAAAATAAAGAGATGAATTGCAGAATAAAATAATATATTTAAAATCTAAATACCAAAATCTCAATCAATATAAGTAGGGAGAAGGGTGACTCATACCCATGTTCGTGATTAACTTAGATCCAGGGTTCTTACTAATTAGCTAACAATTAAACTAATAAATACCTTTTGGCCTATGAATTGATTGACTTAACTTACTTACCATTCAACTTGATAAATTAAACCAAGTTAGATTATGTTGGTGCTAAGCATACTAACCTTTCGGCCTCATCTACCTAAGTTACTTCCTGTAGTCATCAATTCTAAGGTTTAATTCACTTAACCTAATCCAACAAACTAGTTTCAAAACCCTAAACTCAAGTCAACCACTCGCACTTTAGCTCGTCTACCATTCTAGGGTTTTAGTTCATAGACATTCTAGATGCAATCGCTCCTACCCAATTATCAGACATTTCATTAACCATGAAATAAAAGAGAAGGGAAAAGAATGCTCAGAAATCCAAATATCTAGAATTGATGCTTGATTGCTTGAACCCACGAATGATGTTGATCTTTGATTTGGTGAAGAAAAAAAGAAAAGAACAAAGTAATTGAAACAAACTAAAAGGAAATTTATATTAAAATCACCAACTCTTTAACAACAAAAAAGAAATTTTAAATATATCTAAAACCCTAATTAATCCTATTAAAGAACTTAAGAACTTAAATTAGAACTCCTTAATCAGGTCTTATGAGCTAATATTTATAGTGTTTGTGTAGTATGACCAATTTAGGTCAATTACAGGTTATGTAACAAGCTAAATAAGATTGTACGGGGAAAAAAAACCTTGCAATAATATGGGCCTCGTCGACTTCGATGTTATGACTTCGATGGAAAAATGCTTGGTCTTCAGGACTGGATGGAATGTTGCGACTTTGGCTTCCTAATGTTGCGAAATTATTGGTAGCATGCTCCCCCTTTGGAATTTGGGTTGAATTTCGCGACTTTGGCTTATGGATGTCACAACATTGTCTTCAATAGCTCACCTCTTTGATTTGTGTTGGAAATTCGGCTAAGTGTTGAGGCTTGCTTCAATGTCGCGACTTTCTCCTTGAATGTTGTGACATCCATGGTAATCCACTGACTCATTGGCCAAAAATGTTGTCCTTCACATTTAGTCAACTTGTTAGTTCTTCTTTAGGCCCAAGTTGGCCTAAAAGGTCGTAAAATAGCCTAAAAGTTCAATTTATTAAACTTGACTTCAAAACTCAATAATTATAAAAACGAACTTAAAAGATAGAAAATCACTTGAATACAAGCTCCTTGAATGGTGAAAAGAGCTTAATTTGCCACCAAAAATTGTGGTAGATCAAATTCTCTCACACTTAAATCTTTGCTTATCCTTAAGCAAACAAAACATTAAACATGCAAATAAAAGACATCCCTTGAGCATGCTTAACAACAAGTAAGTAGGTTAAAGACATAGAAGCTAGGAGTACTTTCTAAAACCTACAACTCTAGCATAATTTGCAAAGTACTCACGATTCTCAAATTTAGACATGAGAGTTCACTAAATTACAATATTAACAAGTAAAAAGATGGTTAAGCATATGGTTCCATAAAAAAACTACTTAGTTATAGCATTTATGTCAAAAGAATGCAAGCAACTAGAATTCACATAACTCATCATGACTTTTATCCATGAACTAAATTACCTAAGTCACATAGTACTTTTCGGCTTGTAACATTCTGAGGCTTAAGGTTGGTTTGGATTTTAAGAACTGGCAGCATCAAAGCATTCCAAGCTCGAAATTAGTTTGGCACAAGTTATTGTTCCCTATGCACCACCTAGTTTAAATTTTAGCTCATGTAACATCCTGAAATTCAGAATTTTATGTGTTGCATTATACAATGCGATAGGCTAGTTAAAAATATTAATTGTGTATGTTTAGGGGTCCTAAGAAGGCTTGGGGTTAAGTTGGGCCTTAGAAATTTTTTTTGTGTTTAAGCTTTTAAGGGGAGAAGGCAAGTGGCATCAATGCTTAAGGAAATAAGTGCGTATTTTGCTAGCATAAATGAGCATATGGCAAGGAGGTTATGGCGTCAAGTGGAGAGCATGGAGGGAAGGGGTTCAAAACCCATCTTTTGAAAATTTTGGATTTATTTTTGTACTCCTATCCCAAGTGGTGGCCATGGTCCTATTTAAGTAAGGAAGACTTTTTATTTATGGAAAGGAGGCTAAGGAATATGGTAAGGAGGAAGATAAGGGGAAAAAGAAGGAAAGAAATGAAAGGAAAGGAAAGAGAAGGGAACATGTTGGCCAATTTTGTGGAAGATGTTTTGGAAAGAGTTTGAGGTCAACCAAGACCTTTTTGGTATAGGAAATACACGGTTTTGGGAGGGGAAACTTGGTAGCCGAATTTCCTTTAGGCATTTTGCAATTTCGGTGCTTGAAAGGCTAGTTTCTATTTAGCATTTTTGAGTTTTCTCTTTTCTAACTTCTTCCCTCATTTTCCGAAACTCTAAAGTCAAAAGTGTGCATATTTTATCTTGTTTTGGCCGAATCACTCTAGCCATTGTTCATCTTGTTCCCTTGCTATGCCGTAACCCTTAATCCATCTTTGTTCATTCTCCTTTGGTTGCCGAAACACTCACATCTTTTGGTTCATTTCTCTTTTAGTATTGGTCGAAACCTCTAAACACCTCTTTTCCATCTTCTCTTTTCTTTTTGATTATTTCTTCAACCTTTCTTTCATCTCTTAAATCAACATTACCTTGTGACTAAATTTTCCTTGTCCTTTTCTCTCCAATAACCGAATTAGTAAGTGATTTCATTTTATTCTTTTCATCTTCATTTCTCTAGCCGAATGTATGTCTATTATCATTCGGTTACTTCACTTTGTTTTAAATCAAAATATCACTCCCTCCTAATCCCTCATATCTTGATCATCTTCTTGTTGTAGTATTATAGTGGGAAGCTGAATCATAGATCCTTGATAATTCATCCGTAGTCATAAGTTCAAACGGTGGAAATCGGATCTATCAACGCTAAGGTGAGAACTTCGTTATGGTTCATTTTGATCTATTTCAGTATTCGGTTATTTTGTTAATCAGATTGAAAGTTTGGCTAATCGATTATTATAGGGACTAGATCGTTCGTTCTTATTCACTCGTGGATCCTTCGGAAATAGTGGTAAGCCTACTCCTATCACTAAAACAACTACTTTCTCTCATAGTAGTTTTCTAATCGAGATTTTTCCTATGGAGGCAAGTGGAACCGATTTGAAAGGAAAGTTGTTAGTAGGAGACAAAAGGAGTGGATTTGCAATTCCTACTCCTAAGTTCAAACGAAGGGCGGTATCGGCGGTTCGGGATTTTCCACCGGGTTGTGGACCATCATCCGGTGAGAATAGACAAATCGTGGTCGTTCACGATACTAAGAGTAAGCAATTCATTAGATCGTCTGATTTAGTTTTGGATTAATAAAATCTCGTTTGATTGGTTAATCGAGTGTAATGGTGATTTAGGTGCCGACGATCAAGAAGGATTAATCCTTACCGTAATCAGGTGTGTAATCTCACACCGAAATCCCGTAAATCTGTGATTTATCATCATGTTAGAAAATCGATCGATGTTGTTTAAGAACTTAATAACGGTATTATGGTATAAGTTGAGTGATTTGCTTAAACATTGTTAATACTAAGATTTGACAAAATCGGAGTTAATTTGTAGAATTACGAAAATGCCCTTATGGGCCGAATTATGAAAATACCCTCAATGGGCCGTTTTTATCAAAATGCCTTAACGGGCCGAATTGCTTAAATGCCTTTAAAGTGTTGATTTACGAAAATGCCCCTATGGGCCGATTTACTAGAATGCCTTAATGGGCCGAATTATAACGTGTTATAATGGGCCGAATTATAACGTGTTATAATGGGCCGATGCATTGTAATAAATTATTGGATTAATAATGGTTGTACATATATGTGGTTATTATGCTTTATTATGTATGTTGCATGTTACATATTGCATGGGTTGGGAAAAATTGTATGAAGAGCAGTGTAGCCTGGTGGCATTGCCACAAAATATCACTTATGATCACGGTGGCTTGGTCACAATAAACAAATATAAATTAAATGGCAACTTGCCTACGAATTGGTGTGAGCGGCGGGGTGGGTTGACTTGATCCCCACAGGTGTGATTGGCTGGTCGGGGGTGTGATGGATGGATGGGTTGGGTTACATTCATATCATTTTAATATTGTTATGTAAATGGGCTTAAGCCCAAGTTATTGCTAAATGGATTCAGGCCCAATGGATGACGGTAAGGGTATTATACACTGAGTTCTAGTAACTCACCCCTTTTTCCTTAACCCTTGCAGGTAATGCTCAATAATGTGGACTTGGGCCATGGATGACTCGGTGGAGGCCATACTTTAGAAATGGTGTTTCGAACTTTAGTAAATTTCCTTTTCCATTTATTTCGTTGCTTTTACTATTTTGGATTTTAATGTTGTAATAAGGCCTCTGGACTATTTTTATTTTGCTTTATGTTTGGGATGTTTTTATTATTTCACTTAAATTGTTTAAAAAGGTGATTTTTTTTAAAAAAAATCATAAATAACGTTTTCCAAAGTTGATTAACAAACGGATTTCATAAACACACTTGTACAAATAATTTAACTCAGATTCTCTTTCAAATTACCAACGACATTTCCAAAAGTCACGGTTTTAAAGTTCACTACCTCGATTTCTGATTCATCAATCAACCTCTCATAAATAGTTGCATTTTATCAAGAATTTATATCCAAACTTGTTTTCTTAACCATAAACAAATAACACCTATTTTAGTACGAATCACAAGGTTTTTATACGTTTTCCCTTATGTGACATGTCAGATCCGGTCGTAACGCATTGGAAGGGTTTGGGGTGTTACAGCTCACCTCCTTATATCTCCTTCTCTCACATTCCTTTTCTCTCCAAATAAAAGGACACAGTATAATTGTAACACCCCTTACCCATATTCTACGCCGGAACCGGGCCCGAGGCATTATTGAAATAAAACCACTTGATCGACACTTAGGCTCAACGTGACTACTCTCTCTTAGTCACAATAACGACCTCATTCTCAACTTACGAGACCTTACTCATATACACGAGGGCTCGAGACCATATCGGAAACTCTTACGAATTTAAAATTTTTCCATCCCAACAGCGGGCCACACGCCGCGCAGTGTAAGATGATACACGCCCGTGTGTAGTCACACACGCCCATGTTCACAAACCGTGCACAAAACTCAAGCATTCACGCCAAATTCCACGGCTAGGGCACACGCGCGTGCTCTCACCCGTGGTGAACACTGACTACTTTACACGGCCTAAAGCCTAGATACACGCCCGTGTGGCTAGCCCGTGGTCTATAACACTCGAATCTGCCAAAGTGACACGGCCAAGTCACATGCCCGTGGGCTGGCCGTGTGTCACACATGGCCTAGACACATGCCCGTGTGTCTATCCACATGGACAAGAAAAAAGCTAATTGCTAAGCTCTTCTCACCCCTCTAGCATACACAACATGTACTCATTAAACACATCCATAACCAACTCATTTTGAAACACAATCTTACATGGATAACTCCATCTTTTATATAATAAAGTAGCCAACAACCATGGAATTATACAAAATAGTTTATACATCTAATGGCCAACACATCTTAGCCAATACAAAAAAATTCACTAACTTATCTAGCCCCTATACATGCCATATACAAAACATTAAGTCCAATGTACCAGAGTGTGCTGGTAGTGTGGGCGATCTTCCGATTAATCCGCGTATCACGATTTAATCCTTGTTCTCTATAAGACAAGGGAAAAGAAAGGAGTAAGCTTTGAGCCTAGTAAGTTTACACATAAACAATTTAAGCATTCTAGTATAAGCTAAACAACAATTAGCATTATACTAACATATGTAATTCACATCCACTACTATGCTTACTCTTTCTATCCCTTACCATATCTCCAACACATCATGAGTCACATACTCATAATCATTGACATGTACCCCTGCACTCAATAGCACATTTACTCAAAATACAACACATCATTATTTCTCAATAATATATCCACACAGCTAAATTACTCGGTGGTTTCGCACTTAGCCCACCACAATCAGATCATAAGGTAGTATTGCACATAGCCTACCACAAAGGATAATTATAGTGATTCCGCACATAGCTCACTAAATAATATGCTTAACAATAGTATCGCACACAGCCCATCATTGTTAAGTATCAAGGAGGTATCACACTTAGCCCACTATCAAGCATTATCTCTACACATTCACATGTCTACTTGTAATACATTCATCCATTCACCACTACTATCTCATTCATTCCACTAGAATTGAATAGGTTCTCAATTATGCTACACATTAGCTAGCATTAACAATGTATACGCATAAATGCATTGTTCATACGTAAACTTACCTCGGTACTCAAAAAGTATGGAGATGTGCAATTTAGTCCATGACCTTGCCCTTGCCTCGGTTAAGATTCGGGCTTCGTATTTCTTGATCTAAAATGACAAATCAACCCGTTCAATACACACATTGACTAAATTGACCCTTATCTCATACTTTAGCAAAATTACCATTTTGCCCCTAAACTTCCTTATATTTATACTTTTGCCCCAAGGCTCGTAAAGTGATTTTCATTTAACTTTCTAGCCTTTCATGCTTAGCCAAATCATTTACTCAACTAAAGCAATCATCAATTCTCACTAAATCACTCATGTATGACCAATCTCGAGACTTTCACAAACTAGTCCCTACATGCATTTTTCATGGAATTCACTTGGCAAAAGATGTTTCTACTACATCAAGCCTTCATATTCTTCCATAAAACATCAAAATACATGCATGTCATACATGGTTACATTTTTTAACATCAATCCTAGCTCAACATATAGCTAAAAATAACTTACTCATGTTACTAGGACTTCAAAAATACGAAGAATATTAAAAACGGGGCTTGGATGCACTTACTAGCAAGCTTGAAAAATTGAAGAGCCCTAACAATGGCTTCTTGAAATTTTCGGCAGCTTGGAGAAGAAGATGAACGAAATTTTGTCATCTTTTTCCCTTTTTAATCACTTAATTGACAAATGACCAAAATGCCCCTTAGTCAAACTTTTCCAATACCATCCACTCATGCCCATTTTTGTCCAAAAATTAGAATTTGGGAAAATTACTATTTAAGGACCTCTAATTGATAATCCAAATCTATTTCATACAAATAGCTTCTAGAATCTCACATTTTGCAACTTTTGCAATTTAGTCCTTTTGGACAATTCAACCGCAATTTAACAAAATTGCTTCATGAAACTTTCACACTGACATGCAAACATAGCATAAACCTCAAAACTCATACATATACCTCAAATTTGTGGTCTCGCACCACTATTCCGACTAGGCCTTAAATCGAGATTTTACAATAATATTCATAAGTACAATTAACTTAGTGAGTTTAGTTCAATATGATTGAAAAGTTTCCTAATTATATGTGTGGTTTTTATTGGATCACCTTATTTCGCTATTTGTCACTCACACTACTTCTATCCCTTTCTATGCTTTTATTTCTCTCACTTTGCTTTTGTCCCTCACGATGCTTTTGTCCTCACACTAATTTTTCATTTAAGCACAAATTTGTAAGAGTCCTATACTTACTATATCATATCTTTTCTTGTTTTTTCCACTCATTCTTTTAAAACCTCCATGATGTATCTACCTAAACCTTAAAATCTATGGCCCGATGCCTAAATTCGTGTATAAGACCAGGATAGGACCAAGAAGGATACAAGTAGATTTAGCTTTTAGTTTATGGTTTCAACATTGAGGTTCATCAAGAAGTGATATTATGGCCCAAATATAGGTACTATGGTACACATGCATAAGGTTGGATTTTTAGGCTCGAGCTTTAACAAAAAAATACCTTAAGTCATCCCTAGGCATCTCAAAATTCATGGATTCAATCATGCAACTGACAAAATTATAGCTACCTACGATTCAAGACAGACATATATGCCTTCCTATGTAATCATTATTCATTTGGTATACTTAATCACTTTCACCTATTATACATTGTAATAGAGTGAACTAGCTAGTCTAATTTTAAAAGCCCAGAATACTTTACTATCATGCAAAATTTACAAATTTCAGACAAATAATTTCTATTATCATGCTCCTAACTAATCACTTACATTACTGCAAGCTTAAGCACCATGCATACAAGAAAAAAATTTGAATGAAAATTAACAAAACACATAAGAATAAAAAAAAACATAAAAATTTCTATGTATACCCCCACATTTTTTATTGCACAATATTCCTAATGTGCCCCTAACTAAAGATAACAGTAAGGACTTCCCTTTTTCATCGTGACGGTATTTTGAGGTGTAGTTGGGATGCTCTCCTCTTGCATGTTCCGCTTGAAGTAGTAGTGCATCTTTGTGTAGGGTACCTACACAGAATAACAATTTTTTTTTTTTAGTTTGTTAAGAATAAACTAAGGAAATCATAATCTAAAGTATAAAAATAAGAAAGACATCATCCAAGTTAATTATTTACTATCCCAAAAAACAATAACAATTTCAATAATCTTCATCAGAATCAGATTCTGATTACTCAATCATCCTCATATTCCTTTGGTCCCTCCTCCCAGCAGCCTCCTTTGGAGCTCGTCCTCCCGATGAATGG
The DNA here is from genome assembly GCA_025698515.1 of Gossypium sturtianum. Lineage (NCBI taxonomy): Eukaryota > Viridiplantae > Streptophyta > Magnoliopsida > Malvales > Malvaceae > Gossypium > Gossypium sturtianum. The sequence goes on from CM046944.1 coordinate 85,942,329, forward strand.
ACTGGATTGTCTATGGTTGGGTTGCAGAGTTTGACACCCTTAGTTAAAGGTCGCTTGGGTCAAACACCTCTTGGAAGATGTACGTGGGTGGGAAGTATTCATCCATATACTCCTCTTCTCCTTATTTTTCTTTTTCCTCTCATTCTTTCTCTTTCTAGGGCTGCCCTCGCAATTGTGTGGGAGCATATTTGCATAGGGAAACTGTGGCATCCTCACACCATGTAACACTCCTTACCCGTATTCGATGCCGAAACCAGGTACGAGGCATTACCAGACTTAACATACTTAATCATACAAAATCGGGCCATAAATTTTTATTCCAACTTAAAACTTTTCATTTGTGTTCATAACGTCCCTATTATGGGCCTACGAGACCCGAATCATACATATAGGGTGGTTCGGGTCTGAACCGGAAGCTTACGAACACTTAGAAATTTTTTGCTCAAAACAGGGCCACACGCCCGTGTGGAAAGGAACACGCCCGTGTCTATAGCCCGTGTCCCTCACACGGCCATGACACGCCCATGTCTTAGTTCGTGTGTGAAAACCTTGACATTCTGTTTATGACGTCAGCAGATATATAGGGTCACAAAGCAAAGTCACATGCCCGTGTGCTAGGCCGTGTGACGAATTTAATTCTCGCAATTAATGTGCAGACTTCACACGGCCTGGGCATACGCCCATGTCCTGAGGCCGTGTCTCTACCCGTGTATTTACTACTGGCATTCTATTTTGCTAAATTTGGATACAGGGGACACACGGCCTATCAACACGCCCACGGGGCTGACCGTGTGTCACACACGGCCTAGATACACGCCCGTGTGTCTACCCGTGTGGACAAATATAAGGCTATTTACCAAGTCATTTGCCACCCTGAAAAGCAACCATACTTATATCATTTCCAGCAACACATAGCATAACAATAATGCCCACAATCAAGACATCCCCACCTTAATTTCACACTGTGTTCGTCATGCATATACTTCACACATTACTCATTCAATTGCGCAAGCTTGCACTTCATGAATTTCATCATCATCGAATAGATATAACTTAACTAGTATTGGCCAATTCCAATGGCCATTTACAAAATGAAATAAGTAACACTAATAGCCAACACATTGTCTAACCACTATGACATATAACAAAATGACCAAGTTCCTATACATGCCATACCCAAAATAATCAAACTTTACTATACCCAAAGAATAGCTTGATAGTGTGAATCGAGCTCCGACGTCCTTCGATCCCTGAGCTAGCTTGGCAATACTACAAGAAAAGGGAAAAGAGAGGGAGTAAGCATAAAGCTTAGTAAGTTTGCATGTAATAAATAACAACATAAAATTTTGTAATAACATCCATGTATTACATTATGAATTAACACAAAATTCCCAATGCAACATTGACATGGCTTATTCATACTCACTTTTACCAACCACATATCACATACCGGGCTCATTTCTCATGAGTTTCGCATATGTACCTGTATCACTCCATCACATAATTTAAGCCCTTTTTTCCATCTTTAACATAAACTTTAATTCTTTACACCGTTGAACCACTTGGAATATTGAAGGATACTCGGAAATTGTCATACACGTAGTAAGATGCCAATGCCATATCCCGGATATGGTCTTACATGGGATCACATGTCGATGCCGATGCCATATCCCAGATATGGTCTTATATGGGACCTCATATCGATGTTGACGCCATATCCCAGATATGGTCTTACACGAGATCGTATGTCGATGCCATGTCCCAGACATGGTCTTACACGATTTCATACCGAAGCCAAGTCCCAAACGTGGTCTTACACGAAATCACTATTCGATGCCGATGCCATATCCCAGATATGGTCTTACACGGGATCTCAATTCGGTGCCGAGGCCATATCCCAGATATGGTCTTATACAGGACCTTATTAATCTAATGTCGTGACAAGGGTATCATTTCTATTCCTAAGGTTCAACCGGGACATCGATATAGTAAAACTTCATCATTTTTTTTTTCTTCGTCGAAACCTCACTAACTAATTTCATAAAAAGAATATACATTTCATGTAATATCAAGCATTTAAATACATAATAACATAGTGTTGATTTATTACACACAAACTTACCTCGGTATCAAAATATAGATAGTTGTTCAATTTAGTCCACCACCTTGTTCTTTCCTCGGTTTAGGTCTTGACTTCGTGTTTCTTGATCTATAATGGAAAATTTCACTTATTTAATTATCACATTGACTAAAATAGCCCATGACTCATACTTTGGCAAAAATTATAATTTTTCCCCTAAACTTTCACATATTTGCAAAATGGTCCCTAGGCTCGTATGATGAAATGTACTCATTTTCTTGGTTACCCAAGCCTAGCCGAACCTATCTTAAGCTTATAATAGCTCACATTTTCCTTAAAAACTGATTTTTACTACAGATTTTATCACATTTACAAATAGGTCCTTTTTAGGTGTTTCCATGAAAAATCACTTAAAGAAAGATGTTCATCACACCTCAAACTTACATATTCCTCCATTAAACATCAAAATACATACATGACATACATGGATAAGTTTTTGAACATGAACTCTAGCTTAAAATATGGTTAGAAATAGCTAAATCGAGCTACGAGGATCTCAAAAATGTAAAGAACTTTAAAAACGGGGCTAGGATGCACTTACATTGAGATTGAAAATAAACAAAACCCTAGCTATGGCTTCCCTTCAAATTTCGGCACTTAGGGAAGAAGATGGACACCAATTTTGACTTCTTTTTCCCTTTTTATTAATTTATTAACTAAATGACCAAAATGCCCTTATGGCCCTTCCTTGAGATTTTTCCCTTCCATGTCCATTTTTGTCTATCATGAGATATAATGGTCTAATTACTAAATAAGGACCTCTAATAAATTTTCTGATGCTATCTCATACTTAAAACTTCTAGAATCTCATAATTTTTTCAATTTTTGCAATTAAGTCCTATAAGATAAATTGATCACTAAATCATTAAATTTCTTCATGAAATTTTCATACAACCATGCAAACAGGTCATAGACCTCATAAAAACCTTAAAACATATATTTCTACTTCAAATTTGTGGTCTCGCAACCACTATTCCGACTAGGCCCTAAATCGGGTTGTTACACACCATGTCTCCTAGAATAGTCTTCGTAGATTGGTTGCACCTTGTGCATCCACCTTACCACAAACTTTGATTCAGTCATCTCATCTTGCCCTTGGCTTCCTTGTTCTCTTGCCTTTTTTATTTCTTTCCTTTCTTGGTTGATAGGGGAGGTGGCACATCCATCTTCTTCTTCCTCCTTTGGTTCCACTCAATGATCTGCCTTCTTTGAAGCTCTATATATTGCATAAAGATCGAGTCTCCAATTAGACTTTTGGTTGGCTTCAAGAATTGTTTCGTGGCAGTCATCGGAACCTTTTCTTTTTGGCATAGGGTCGTCACTAAGTGAGGGAAGAATATCACCGCCTTCAAGCCACTAATGCATTTGGCCATGGAGTGATAAATGCACGTCCCTACACAGACATTCTTTCTCTGCAAAATAACATATAACAAGATTGCTCAAAAAGTATTCACATTAGACACATTTTGTACATCTGAAATCCGAGTACATATAAATTGGATCCACATTTTAGCAATCGAAAAAATAATTGTCTAATTAAACGAGAGTGGATTATTGGAATTCGGTTGGCATTTTCAATCGCCCCTTCCCGCTTTTAAATAGTTGATTACATGTTCCATATCAATATTTTCATAAAATTTGGTGTCACCAATTTCAATAAAATTGTCCCTACGATACAGAGCAATTTAATATTCACAAATTTGGCGAGGGGTTACTATAACATTTTCGCCTCTAACACGGACCTCGCGGCATTCCTCACTCATACATTTAATGTTTTCTCGATGCATCAACAAACCGTAAAACTCTCGTACTACGGGAATCACCGCGTGTTCTTTAGGGGTTAAAAAATAATTATACCAATTGTAATGATTAACCAATTCCCACGCTTCTTCACACAAGGTTGACGATGGACCGAAACTGTAACACCCCTATACTTGATTCGACCCAAGGAACCAGATATAGGAATATTACATTTGGTGCCAAATCAATTTTAGCTAATCACTAATAAATTTAAACATTAAATGATAAAGTTTTCATTACATTAATTCAATGTTATCCTTCTCGATGTTCAAGGACATTACTGGTTAACCGACTATGCTTGGAAATGTTTAACATATGACTTTTGCACAAAACAAGGGCAAAGTATCAACACTTTTGGCCTAAGTATCGGTACTTTTTCTTCATCATTGATACCAACATAAAAATCGATACCAGAAATGCATTCTGACTTTCTATTTACTCTGGTGTAAATATAGGTATCGGTACCTGATCCCTTGATATCGATACTGTGCGCAATTTTTTCTCAAAAAATTTGGAAAATTTGTTAAAAACCTCTACACTGTTTTCAAACCATTTCAAAGTTTAAAACCAATTCAAAACAGTCCCAAATCAACCTAATTTAACAAATATACAGTCATTTATGCATGCATGCATTTATAATTTAATAATTAATGCAAATATCACTAAAGTTCTTCATTAGACACCAAAATAAGTAAAGTTTTCATAACTTATATTTTAGTCCACATTACTTAGAACACACTTGTTTTCCCTAAGTACATGCCATTCTATTCAAAAATATAAAATATACCCTCTTGGAACTTGGAGATGTGATGAGATGGATATCCACGACCTCAACTACAACTCTTCAAAACCACTGTACCTACGCACTGAAAATAAACGTGTTAAGTCTGTGAAGACTTACTAAGTACCCATGATATCTAAAGTCTATTAAATTCCTTAATTCTTAATATTTCATGTCTTTGTTTACCTTTCATATTACATCTCAATTTCTTATTATCATATTCATTTGTCACTTTTTACTTATTTCACAATTTAGTTCTTAAGTCCTCTATAACACCCTATACCAAGACCGATCATCGAGCCCGAATATTAGGATGCCACACCACAGTCTCACAACATACATAGTACAAATGAGCTCATTCTTAAAGAAACAACTTCCACTTTAACGTATGCACAAGTTATGAGTCAAACTTACTCTGATCATCCTTAATACATACTAAACATACATCAAATAGTCTTAGAAATATAATTAAACATGCATAGGGTTCATTTAGCAAAATTCCAAAACAAACTATATAGGTATCGATACTGAAAAAAAAGTATCGATATTTCCTTTAAAAGGTATCAATACCGATTAGAAAATCAGTACCAAAAAAGTATTTTGTTTCTCGTCTGAAAATCCAGTCTAAAAAATTATTGATACCGTTAAAGTGTCAATTATTTTACCCCGAGTGTCGGTACTTGTGATAAGGTATCGATACCAAATTACAATACTTACTTCCTACACAACAAAATATCACAGAGGTATCGTTTTTAAAACTCGAATATTGATACCTCTGCTCTAGACACCAAAAATACAGCATAATAAGGAAAATAATCCATCCCAATCATAAACCACTCAACATGTAACTAATACCTCGTCAAATAAGCATCCAAATGACCATAATAATAGTTAAATAATCAAAAACATGTCTGAGTAACCAAGAGATATAACAAGAACAATATCCATAAATCCGAAGAATTAATGAGTTATGTAAACATCCAAATATCATGGCTAACAACCAGCAAAAAGTCTACCACATTGCCTTTATTTCCCCATAACATAAACGAATAGATAACACCTACGAGATAATAATATAATCTTGGTTGGGTTAATCCCTTAGAACCACACCGCTCACACCGGAACACTACAAATCTGCAATGGTTTAGAAAGAGTGGGTGAGCTTAACAAGCTCAATGAATGCTTAGAACAACTACCATGCAAACAATCCATCAAGCATTAACGAAACAACCATAGCATAATTTCAACAGTTCCAACTCTAATGTCATATTAAGCTTACACATGCATTACTTACTAGCTCATTTACATAAAAATCACATTGACTTTTAAACATTTAACACTTTATATACAATCATATTATAACACTTTACATACAATCATATTTAGAGATAATTTGGCACTTGAGCTATGAAACATAAAAGTGGGCTTTATCACCACACACCGGATACACGGATCTCCAACACACCAAATGACTCATAGAGTCAAACATATCTCAAAAATTGAAGCATATAGCTACCACTCTCCATCACACCAAACATGTCCCATTGAATGGAGCTTAGCTCAAATTCCCTTATCTCTCCAACATGTCCCAGGGCCTCAATGCCCAAATCAAATAACACATATAAGTGAGTACTCACAATCCTATGGCATGCCAACTATATCCAATGGTCTCAAGTTCACAAGGCCAAAATATTCATTATTAACACACATGTTGCTTACCCTTTCTGCACTTTTTCCACTACAATAATTTCATTGTAAACATAGCATTATCACTGTCATGTAGCATGTATAACATGCTTACATTTACACTTTCACATTGGGAATCATGTACACATATCACATTACATAACATCTCATCTTAGTTCATATTTTTACAATCAACAAACACATACTAAATTAAGAGTACAAGAAAGCTTACACTCAGAACTTAGAGTAGGGGTTTAGGCTACTTCTAAATTTCCAATTAACACATTGAATCGTGTCTACAAGCAGCTATTCTAAACACTCACCAATTACGCTTTTGCCGAAAAGCCAAAAGCTCAACTAGCCTTTCTTTAACTTGTAGAAGGTCCTAATGAATCTGAAGTTTCAACAACATGAAGCACACAACAACACAATCACAATCAGCTAAGGACTCACCTCAAACAATCAAAAACATAAGCCTAAGCTAAGTTCTCAAGTAACTGAAACCTTCGACATAACAAAATTAATATTTAAATATCTCAGTATATACTCAATATTTTTGCCTAAAATGAATTCCATTCATCTAATTCTTCACCTACGATTAATTCTAAACCTTTAAACTACGCAAAACTACTCAATTCATTGTATTGAAATTTTCGACATGTTTATGGCAATTTTAGCGAAAATTCGTTAAGATGTTGGAAATCCTTAACGAAACTTCAAAATAAGTTTAGAAACCTTCTAATTACATCAAAACTAATTGAAAAACATTTTGAAACCATATTTTTATCAAAAATCTCGAAATCCACCATTAATGAACCAATTTTTGGCTTTTATTCAAAACATGCAATCTAATAGCTAAAAACTTAGTTTTAAGGACAAAATAACATTTAAAACCAATAAGAAATCGAATCGTTACCTTAGCTGATGAAAAATCGAGCGTTTGATCAAAAACCCCAAAAACTCAAAAATTCAACAATGGAGAAATCTATGGTGTTTTGGATGTTTTCTTGAAATTCTATGAAGGTTTATGGCTTGGGTGACGATAGAAATCAAAAGGGTGAAGGTTCAACAAATAAAATTGAATGAGAGGATTTGGAGGAGCATGGGACGACAAGAACAAATAATGGGAAAAGCTTTCGTGAAAATAAAATTAGAGATAGGGGTTCTTAGGCTGAATTTTAAAATTTGGTCTAATTGCCTCTTGGTCTAATTGCCTCTTTAAAACTCACAACTTTGACTCTTTTACTTATTTTTTTCAAATAATGGGAAAAGCCATAGTCAAAAATATTTTTGAATACCAAGCTAACAAAATTCTTGAGCTCACAAGAGCTAAAATACCCTCAAAACTTCTAGGCCCTATTTTGGGGTGTTACATCCTCAATTCAACCCATAGAATTTACTATTCTTTTAATACACGTATCATATTACAACATTTGATATAAATTTTCATAATTTCATCACAAATCTTTATCTTTTCCTTTTTCAAAATACTTTTACACATTTATCCTAGCCTTCCATATCTTCCTCATATTCCCTCGAACATATTTGATTTACTTATATTTTCACTTTACAGATTCAATATTTCAATCATCAATCAGTGATATACTTTTACCTTATAATGAAAATTATTTACCTTTTTAACATAGGCCCAGTAGACAAATCAGATCACTTAAGATATACAAAACTGATACAGAGGTGCACTAAAGTGCACTAATAGATTAGTAGGAATCGAAGCGCAAAAAGTAGACACCGAAGTGTAAAACGATAACCACCGAAATTCGAAATAGTAAGCAATAAATCGTAAGACGATAAGCACGCTAAAATTTCAATAATGGCTTGCCATCTATATCCCAATAGTTCTAATCTCATCTACTTGGGCAAATTATATCATGCATGCATATCACTTTTACACTTTCACATAAAACTTTTACATAGTTTACAATTTAGTCCTTGTAATAATAATACATATACTTATATCTTCAACTATCTTTAATACATGTAATATGTCTCTAAACTCAATATTAATCTATAATTCACTAATAATTCTTATCATGCATTTTACATATCACTTTTATATATTTTGCAATTTAGTCCTCAACACAATATTTCATGTAGTAATATCTTTTACTTTCAATAACACATAACATAATTAAATACTTATTAATATTCCAAAATGCACCACAATATCAATTTTCTCATTTTAAGTGTTATACACTTCACTTTTCTATTTCCAATATAATTTTTCCCAAATTCACAATTTAGCCCTTAATTTCCACAACTTAGGAAATAATTGTAGTTTGGATTGCAAAAATCCATATATTCTTGTATTTTTCACTATATACTTTATTTATTAATATTTTCTTATAAACTTCTATAATTTTCCAATTTAATCACCTTTTCTCATAAAAGTTCTCTATTCACTATTAAATAAAATTTCTTTCTCATTTCATTAATTCACATAATTAATTCTACTATCTAATTTTTCGCATCAAATTTCTATGTATTTCACTTGTATTATTTTAACCACATGTATTTCTCATAACCCAACTATTATACTTTTATTATAATTTCCTACTTCACATAATAAATTATTTCACACTATATTTTACTTAATTATCACTTAGTTTACAAAAATTACATTTTAATCCTTAAATAACAAGCAAGTTCATGGGTACTTACCTCTTTTTCTATCAAAATCTCTTCCTTTTTACTTCTCCTACCACTTGAATCTCTTTCCTAACTTTTCTCTTCATCAACATGTCTAAAATAAAATATTTCCCCATGAGAAACCTTTACTTTAACACCATATTTATGTTTTTTTTTCTATCACTACTAAACTTGAAAATAACATAATACCTTAACATTTATACCATATTCTCTTGAAACCAAAATTTAACTTGACTTTCTCTCTCCTCCAACTTCTATTTTCTTAAATCTAACTTTATATTCTAGCTCCCCATAGTCTCCTTATCATTTTTCTCTCTTGGTGGCTATGGAAATTCTTTTGATTTCTAAGTGAAAATGATGGATTTTTTGTGGAAGGACTAAATTACAAAGAAACAAAGTTTTTATTCTCTCGTCTCTTCTCCTCTCTCATGTTGAAAGATGGAAGGATGAAGAATTCTCTTCATCTTTCCTTCCTTAAATACTAAGTAAAAATTAATAAAATATAAATATAAATAAATATCAAATCAAAATATTAATAAAATAATATTTATTTATTTAATTAATCTAAAATATCACTAACATCATCATTACTCTTCAAAATTATATTTCTTGCTAAATGACCATTTTGCCCCTTATGATCCTTCAAAATTCCTATATTGAATCATCACTCATCTTGATACGATTGCGATTTAACCCCTCATACTTTTTCCACTTATTCAATTTGGTCCTAATTCATCCATTTTTCTTAGTTTCTAGATCCTTCCACCCTTAAAATATTGGCACTATTGACCCTTCAACTTTGTAACACCCCTAACCCGTATCTGTCACCCCGAACAGGGTTACAGAGCATTATTAGAGTTTACAGTATAATTTCATGTAATTCATATCATTTACTGTTCATATCCCAAACTAATCATATTGTCCCTTGAATGGACCCTCAAGGCCCAATTTAAACATTTGAATCAAGTCGGGACTAAATCAAAAACTCAGAAAATTTATCGCAAAATTCCAAATTTTTTCTTATAAACAGGGGTCACACGCCTGTGTGGGTAGGCCGTGTGGCTCACACGGCCAAGTGACATGCCCATGTCTCAGGCCATGTGGGCATTCGATGTGAGGCACACGGCCGTATCCCAACCCGTGTCCTTACCTGTGTAACTCTCTGAATTATGCCACACGGCATGCCATACGCCCATGTGCTAGGCCGTGTGGTCAATTTAATTTTCACAAATTAGGTGCAGGTTTCACACGGCCAAGACACACGCCCGTGTCTCTGCCCGAGTGCCAAATTCTAAACATTCTGTTTCTCAATTTTAAGATGTAGGGGACACACGACCAATCCACATGCCCATGTGTCAGGCCATGTGTCACACATGGTCAAGACACACGCCCGTGTGTCTACCCGTGTGGACAAAATTAGGCCATTTCCTAGCCTTATTTCTCACCCAAATTTAACCTTCATCCGACAACAACATTTGCATATATTGCCAACCAATTCAAGTCATAAAAATCAAGCAAACATCAATAACATGTATGAAATAACATCACATATATTCATATGATCAAACTTACCTTTTACAAAAGACTTATATTGACCCTAATTCAATCTAACCAACTACATGCATATATGTTAAACATGATATATATAACCTCATAATAATATACCAAAACAAACCATTATTAGCCATTCCAATGGCTAAATTACAAACAACCATGTACTTGCCAACATTGGCCAAGTTGACCTATACATGCCATTATACTAAAATAAGATTACTTTTTAAACCAAAATGAACTGATGGATAGTGTGATGATACTCCGACCGATCTCCAACCTTTATGAGCTTTCCGAGCACTACAAAACAGAGAAAATAAAACCTAGTAAGCAATAAATGCTTAGTAAGTTCGTATAACAGGAATTAAACTTACCAATCACATTCATTACAATAAGTATATAATAACATGCTTTCCAACAAATTGTCAATTTGCCTAATCACATACACTCAAATAAGCAAGTTAGTCACATAATTCACATGTACACCAAATAAACATGAATGAGCTCATCATGCTACAGTCTTTCAGGTATTTCAGAAGTATTCGGGACATAACTTGTAACACCCCCAGACCCGGCCTAGACGTTATGGCCGAATCTGGTGATGTCACATCAAAGGATAATTCCAAACTGACTTTGCTTAGTTAAAAAACTTAAATTTAAGATTTAGAAACCCAAAAATCCTTGCAACTTGTTAAATTACGATAAAAGCCCATGTTTTAAGAAAAACGTCCATATGTTATAGTTATTTCGAAAATCATGTTTAAACTTTAGAAATTTATTTAAGTTTAATAAATAGGCAGTTGAAACAAATAAGAAAACCCAAATGTAAAGTCAAATCGGAGATACAAGGCCTTATTACATCCCAATGAAAATAAGGTAATTAAAATAAAGTCATTCGAAATAATAAACATAAACTTCAAAGTAACTTGCAGTGTGGCCATCCCCGAGTCCTCTCCCACGTCGAGCCATCTACTGAGGATCACCTGAAACATTTAATAAAAGGGTGCGAGTTTCAAAACTCAGTGTGTACGACCCTTGGAAATCAAATCATGCAATTATCACATTGGGCCTAAGCCCTAACAAAATCGGTGGTCTTGGGCCTTAGCCCACAATGACCTCATATCACATCAGTATCACATGAATGCAATGCTCCCATCCCAAATCCAACCCCGCACTCCATTTCCTTCCAACCCTACACTCTTGTGGGGATATAAATATCAACCCACCCATCCCTACACTCCAAAGGTAGCACCAAAGCGGCACTACTCAACGTTGCGGCAAAGGTCGCTAAGCATATAATGGGCTTAAAGCCACCGGTGGATCCACGGTCGTCAAGCGACTATGCGATCCTCACATATCTTCCTTCGTATCATCAAACCCACCCAAGTGCAACATATATCTCATGAATGCAACATACACATTTTCACTCATCAAGCACCTAGAGGCATTTTAGTCATTTCACTACCAAGGGGTATTTCCGTAATTCTGCCCTACAGGGGTATTTTCATAATTTCTTTCACCTCAGGTTTTAGTTATGAACTTTGGCCCATCAACAAGTCCTCGCGGTTGAAGTGAACAAACACTATGCACCAGGTAGGATCTCAAAAAAGATGAGGTGGGTCACTAGGACCGCTTAAGTACCAAGCTCTCCCTAGATCAAATCCTAGACATGCATATGTCGGTTACCACACTCTAACTAATCGACTTGTTCACAGACATGTTTGATTAATAAATTAAGTCTTATGCAATTTTAAGAATTTATTAGAACTAGGCCTAGAGTCCATTAAACCCTAGCATACATTTCTAAAATCCCATAAGGCCCATTAAGCCCAATCATGTTTATATAGCCCATTAGGCCCAATCATGTTTACATAGCCCATTAGGCCCAATCATAATTAAGTCATACAACCATCCATGTCAATTCATTATTGAAGTTCACATATCAATCTTTGCCGATTTGGGCCCACGAGCTCGGCAGGCCCATTTAGCCACTTTCGGCTTTTCGGCTTTTCGGCGTTGCCGACATCGTGTGTGTGTGTAGTGTTTGTACACACATGGTAAATGAGACGTGTTACACTCTCCTCAAAATTGAACCTACAACCAATACCAACCTCCAATCAATCACACACTTAACCACAGTATTTACCAAAAACCGAAGCTTTACCATAACCTTACCGTATGCCACTAGTTCTAGTAGCCCTTATTCATGAATATCCCCTAGATCTTCACCCACACATATACTACCAATAACAAGTGACTCATATTCCACACAAGTCACCTCTATTCGGTCACTTACTAATCCACAATTGAGACGAGTACACTTACCTCTTGCTAACGATCCTTACTACGCTTGCGATCTTTGAACCCTACCCTTGTTAATACAGGGTTAATGACAAGAAAGAGTTAGATAGCCCTCCGGCTTTTACCAAAACACACTAAAGGAGATTGACTAAGTACTTACCGAATCTAACCTTTGATCCTGCGGCCTAGATAGCTACTAAACGAGATCCGGCTTTTAAACTTGACTAAGAGTAGATAATAGCAATAGATTTGTGATGGAGGAAAACAACAAGGAATCGGCACAAATAGGGATTTCGACAAGAAAGGATGATGGCAATTCGGCAATGGAAGAATTCAGTTATGGGAGAATTCGGCTATGGGAGAATAGAATGGGAGGAAAAAGAGAAAAATAATGGAAACCTAAAGAACCTAAAAGAATTCGACACTCTCCTTTTATAGCCAAAGTCGAAACTACCTTCCCCTAAAGTCCCATTCGGCACCAACACATCCACACCTCAATCCCCTATCTTATCTCACTTATCTTTACCTTAAATTTCTCTCCTGAACACTCCCTTTCAGAGTCCACTCCAGCGCCACTACTTTCCTTTCATGTGCAAAAAATAAAACTCCTCAATTTACCACTCTTAAGCCTCGAACCCTGGACCTCCTCACCTGACAATCACGCCACCTTATAGCTCCCTAAGTGATGCCACCTTGCCACTGGGCCACAAGCCCAATTGTGTCCTATTTTCTCCTTAATCTGCCTAAGAGGCCTAATACCTGAGACTAGGGTCCCACTAAGGCAAAAATTAAATTTTTCCCTATGGTCTGCCCTATTCCTAAGACTTCAAATAACCCTGGTAATACCTTAAAATTAATATTCTAAGTGCTATTTAAACATACCATCTTCAGTGCACATAATTTAGAGTTTCAGGATTTTGGTGCGTTACATAACTCTTTTAATATCATAATTTCTCATGTCAGAAGTTTTGTCCATTGAATTATTGAAATATCGATAGATACACAAGTAGTACACACAAGGTGTACAAAACTGTAAACCGTCAATTCATAATTAGGCGTACCCATTGGGGCACTTAATCAGGGAGCACACTCTCGAGCCACATATCAGGATGCTTAGTTGAGCCATGTAACAGGACACTTATCCGGGCTAAACAGAAAACTCATAAGAGTTTTAATCAGGGAGCTCATAGAGCTTAACAGATAACTCCGAAAAGGTAATATCAGAGAGCACTGGATAAGGTAACAGGGAGTTCAAGCGAGCCATATCAGGAAGCCCATAAGAGCTTATATCAGCACGCTCACGTAGAGCTGCATTTGTGTCCGCATTATATGTTGGATCACAACCAATCGAATCATGTAATAGAACACTCACACAGAGTTGTGGTAGTGCGCAACACATGCAAGATCACTACCGATCAGGATTCTCGCATGAACTATATAACAGGATGCTCAAGAGGGCTATAACAGGATTGCTCGTCCGATCTATATTTTGTTCGCAACATATGCAAGACAACATTCAATATGGGAAATCACATAAATCCATCGAAATTCATCATTCAAATGGAACTTAACTCCATTGAAATTCATTATTCAAACTGAATTTAATATTTTCCGGACATGATCGGACATGTGATTATTTCATATATTTATAACATTTATATAATTCTTATAATCAGATACCACATTCAATTCAAGCATAAAAATAAACACAATTTAGTTACACGAACTTACCTCGACACTTGTTTGTGTATGAAAATCTACTAATCCGAAACATTTTTTTCCTCAATCTAGCTTCGAATTTGAGTTGTCTGGGTCTATATAAATGAATTTAATCATCAATTTATAACATTTCATATTCAATTGGAATCAATTTACTTCCTAGGCAAAATTACCATTTTGCCCCTATACTTTTCATAAATTCAAATTTCATCCCTAGGCTTGGAAAATGAAATTCATGCAATTTAATCCTTATTCCAAGCCTAACTGAAATTTTCATATAACATTTACAGCACATGTATTTCAAAAAATTCAGAATTTTTCCACAACTTTTACATCTTTGCAATTTAGTCCCTAAATCATAATTTCATCAAAATTTTCTTTGTAAAAGTTGTTTATCTATCAACAACCTTTCGTTTTCTACCATAAATTTCAAAATTTCAACATATTCATCCATGGAAAAACTTTGATACTTTGATAACTTTTCAAATTAATCCCCAAAATAGATAGATTAAGCTATTTCGATCTCAAAAATATAAAAATTACTAAAAACGGGACAAGAATACTTACCCAATTAAGCCAAGAAAGTCTATTTTCTCTTTCCTAGGGTTTCCATGTATATTTTGGGGATGAAGATGATATAAAATGATAATATTTCTATTTAATTATTTATCATCCATTAATTTTTCCGTTTTCCAATTTAGTCCCTGCCTTTTTCTAATTTTCCTTTGATGAATCATCAAAAATATCTACTAACTTTTCTTTAATGCTCTAATTACCATATGAGGACCTCTTATTTTGAATTTCATATCTAATTGATCCTTTTAGCTACTAGAACTCAACTTTTGCATTTTATGCAATTTGTTTCTTTTCATAATTAAACACATAATCGGTAAAATTTTCTTATTGAAATTTTCATATAACATTCCTATCATAATAAAGACCATGCAATAATATTTAAATAAATTTTCTTTCTGGCTCAGATTTGTGGTCCCGAAACCACTGTTCCGATTTCATCGAAAATGGGTTGTTACAAACTTTTACATATTTACATTGGCGATTTAATCCTTTCTTAAATTAATACATCATAATATACTTCCTAAGCAGATTTTATTGGCATAACTCAAATTTTCCATTTTTGTCACTTTATTTCCATATTTTACTGTATCAAAGACATATCTCACTTTCTCATTGTAGCAACTTTTGGGGTTGTAACAGTCCGGTTTAGACCCTAGTCGAAATAGTGGTTTCAGGACCACAAATTCGAGTTAGAAAAATATTTTTTTATATTATTTTCTGTGTTTTCAGTATGTGAATTTACATGCATGAAATTTTCGTGATTAAATTTTATCGTTTGTGTGTTTAATTTGTAAAAAGGACTTAATTGCATAAAAGGTAAAAGTGGTGCTCTAATTAGTTATGTGTCAATTTGATAAGGCTTATTAAAGATCATATCCTTATGTGGTAAATTGTCCATTAAAAATTAGCATGGACATTAATGACCTTGATTTATATATGTTTTATATGATAATTTAAAAGGTTAATTTAGTAAAACATTAAATAATGTTTAATTAAATAAAAAAAACATAAGAAATAGGCCATTATCATCTTCTTTAAGACCGAATATTAAAAGAAAAAGAAAGAAGAAAAGCTTGATAGGGTTTGACTAAGGTTTTCCTTGATTAAGGTATGAGTTTTGTTCGGTTTTTGATAATTTCTACATTTTTGTGATCGTTGCTTCGAGTACTACAAAGCCCATGTTTTAATTTTTTTTAATTTGATGATGATTTTGTGTTTTGCGATTGATGATAGCTTGTGATTTTTATTGTTTGGTGATGGAAAATAAAAGATATGTGATAGATTAATATGTTTTGTCTTTGGATTTTTGATAAATTTGAGTAATTTGGGCTAAATTGTGAAAATAATAAATTGAGGGACTAAAATGTGAAATAAATGAAATGTGTGGACTTATATGAGTACAATAAATATTCAGCCAAGCTATAGTGAGGTTAAATTTTTGAATATTTTGTGTTTTGTGAAATAAGGACTAAAATGTCAAAAATGTAAATTTTAGGGGCTTAAGTGTAAAAAGGCCAAAATATGTGTTTGTGAATTAAATTGAATGAATGTGTGATTAAATTAGTTAAATTTGAATTTATTTAGATCAAGAATGAAAGAAATCAGAATTAGACCGGGGGAAGTCGAAAGTAGTCGAGTAGTCGATTTTATCCGTCAATATCTGAGGTAAGTTCATAAGTAAATAAATGTTGTTAAATTATATTGTATCTATTTTATTAGTGTCGAATTGAATTGTTATTTATGTTAATGAATACTCTGAAATGAATTGAGCATGGGAGCAATATTTACGAGCCTAAAATGATCGAGTAAAGACGTCCGGAAGCCCGTACGAACCTTAGGAATAGTTAGGATACATATGTCATGACATAGGATTCCGATATGTCTTTTCGTGTAAGACCACGTCTGGGAAGTTGGCATTGAATTGTGTTTACATGTAAGACCATGTTTGGGACATTGTCATCGTATTTGATTCGTGTAAGACCCTGTCTGGGACAGTGGCATTGATGTGTGATTACATGTAAGACCACGTCTGGGACGTTGGCATTGTACGAGACTTTCGACTATCCGAGTATCCTTATTAATTTTGAATGGTTCAACGGGCATTATTGAGATGAGATCAGATGTGAAAATGAACTAAAGGATTCATGTATGTGCTTTGTGGTATGTATATGTAAACATGGTAAGTATATGTTTATGATTAATACATGAATTGAACATGGTAAAAGATAAATCTATATATGCTTATGAGTATATGTGAGTTTGAAAGTTTATGTTATATTCTTATTGTTAATGTGATAATATTTGAGTTTCAAACATATTAAATGTATAATTGGTTAATGTCTATGTGATTTTGGTTAGATGATTTAAATGTAAATGTTTATTTGTTCATTATTTGCTTATGACTTACTAAGCTGTGAAAGCTTACTTTGTGTGTGTGTTTGTTTGAATGTTTTATAGACTATTAAAGCTACGAGAAGCTCGGGAATCGTCGAGGATCATCACCACACTATCAAACTATAATTTGGTACGTTTTGAAAATGTATATATTAAAGTATGGCATGTATAGTCTAGTGAGTTTTGGGATGATGTTTTGAGTTGTGTAAATATAGCCATGTGATATGGCTTGATAATGAATATGTTTATAAATGAGTAGTTTCTGCTTCATGATGCATAATTTGGTATGGTAAGCTCATGGTTGGTCTAATTAAATGGACAATTTATGGTAAGTTTTATGGTTGATTTGGGGAAATGATATGATAAGAATTGCTATGAATTGAATTGGATTAAGATGATGAATGAATTATATATCTTTATTGTGATGTTGGTGATTTTGAATTAGTATGGTTCAGTTGGGTTTTGTATATGAAGTGAATGATGTTGTTAAGAAGTAAAATATGCATGTTCTGGTATGTCTTGAAAGCATTAGAGGTATGATTTTGGATTGTTTTAATGCTTGTAGGTGTAACCCAAAGTGTGGGTGGCAAATTAGCCTTGCAAATGGCCTATATTTGCCCACACGGTTGAGCACACGGGTGTGTGACTCGACCGTGTCTCTTAAGTTTGCAAATTGAAACAAGTCAGACTCGCACACGGGCTGGACACACGGGCGTGTGACTGGCCGTGTGAAATAAGTCAGTGTCGACCACGGGTTAAGCACACGGACGTGTCTTTGGCCGTGTAGACAAGTCAGTAGTATGCCCAGTTTTGCCACGGCTTGGACACACGGGTGTGTCTGAAGCCGTGTGAGGCACACGGCCTACCCACACGGACGTGTGACCTCTGCAACTTTGAAAAATGTTTAAGTTTTTGGATAAGTTTTGTATGAGCCCGGTTTAGTCCCGACCCCTTCCTAATGCATGTTTAAGGTCTTGTAGACCTTTTAAAGGGACTCTATGAATATGATTTTCTATCTTATGATGATATAATATCTTATGATTGTGAAATGACCGTAAAAGTTCTGAAATGTCCAGTAATGCATCTTAACCCTATTCCGACGACGGTTACGGGTTAGGAGTGTTACATTTTATTGGTATCAGAGCTACAGTTTAGTTGATTCTAGGACTAACGTAGCGCGTGTGAGTCTAGCTGTACATGCCATATCTATAAACTGCGATAGTGTGATGATTCCTGACAATTGAAATGTGTTTTTGTATAGTAAATGGATCCCGATCGAGCCGTAACAGATGATATAGAAAGTAATGCGCCCGCTCCTGCTCAGGGGGCAGCGCCGGCTGATTCTAGGTTGATTTCGAGTAGTCATGAGAGTGAGGCTAAGCAAGCCTTTTATCAGATGATGAACGAATGGTTTACACAATACATTCGTACAAATCCGACTGTTCCACAACCATCTCCTCCACCGATTCCTCCTCAAATACCCGTTGTACCACAAGTTGTTGATCTAGTACGAATGAATAAGCCACTGATTGATAGAATCAGGAAACACAGGGCTGAAGAATTCAGAGCCACTGTTGATGATTATGCTGAGCGAGCTGAATTTTGGCCTGATAATACGATCCGTGTGTTTGATGAGTTATCCTGTACACCTGATGAGTGCATCAAATGTGTTGTATCATTGCTTTGAGATTCTGCGTATCATTGGTGGAATACACTGATATCTGTAGTTCTGAGAGAACGGGTTACTTGGGAGTTCTTTCAAACTAAATTCCGTAAGAAATACATCAGTCAGAGATTCATTGATCAGAAGCTTAAAGAATTCCTCGAGCTGAAACAGGGTCGTATGACCGTAATAGAATATGAAAGGGAATTTGTGAGACTTAGCAGATATGCCCGAGAGTATGTTTCAACAGAAGCAATAATGTGTAAAAGATTCGAAGACGAGCTAAATGAAGACATCAAGCTATTAGTCGGGATTCTTGAAATAAAAGAGTTTGTCATACTTGTTGAACGAGCGTGTAAAGCTGAAGAGCTCGGAAAAGAGAAAAGAAAAGCTAACTTTGAATCTAGAGATGCACGTAAGAGATCATCGGATAAGTCATTCCATCAGACATCAAAGAAATTTCGAGATGACTATAGCCGTTCAAAGACTACTGTGGGTTATTCTAGACGGGATAGAGATAGACCAGTTGTGAGTTCGAAAGCTACTTCAGTAGCTAGTGTTGGTAGTGTCAGATCAAATCAACCGGAGTGCAAATATTGTGGTAAACGACATCCCGACAGTTGTAGATTGAATGATCGGGCTTGTTTCAAATGTGGATCATTAGATCATTTCATTTGAGTGCCCTGAGTTAGCTGAGCAGAACACAATACAGAATGTCAGACCGAGTAATATGACAGCTCGTGGTAGACTACCCAGAAACACGGGTAATATGAGTAGCAGTCAGAAAGGAACGAAAGATACAGCTGTTATATCTGAGGCTCGTGCACCAGCCAGAGCTTATGCTATACGTGCTTGGGAAGAAGCTTCGTCTCCAGATGTGATTACTGGTACTTTCACTCTCTATGATACTAGTGTTATTGCATTGATTGATCCAGGATCAACTCACTCTTATATATGTGAAACATTAGTATCCAGTAAGACTTTGCCTGTAGAGTCTACTGAGTTTGTGATTAGAGTATCGAACCCCTTAGGCCAATGTGTTTTGGTTGATAGAGTGTGCAAGAATTGTCCGTTGATGATTCGAGATTCATGTTTTTCGGCTGATTTGATGTTGTTGCCATTCGACGAGTTTGATATAATTTTGGGCATGGATTGGTTAACCTTGCACGATGCTATAGTGAATTACAAACGAAAGACTATTGATTTACGATGTCAGAATGATGAGATTATTCGGGTTGAGTCTAATGATCTGAATGGTTTACCGGCAGTGATATCTTCGATGTTAGCTCAGAAATATGTGAGAATGGGTTGTGAAGCTTACTTTGCTTATGTGCTTGACTCTAAAGTGACAGAAAAAAAGATTTAATCAGAACCACTTATGTGTGAGTATCCAGATGTGTTTCCCGAAGAATTACCAGGTTTGCCACCGATCTAAGAGGTAGAGTTTGGTATTGAGTTAGTGCCAGGGACGACCCCGATATCAATAGCTCCGTACAAAATGGCACCGATCGAATTAAAAGAATTGAAAGCTTAATTGTAAGAATTGACTGATAGAGGTTTCGTACGACCGAGTTTTTCTCCCTGGGGTGCACCGATTTTGTTTGTGAAAAAGAAAGACGGAACTATGAGAATGTGTATTGACTACAGATAGCTCAACAAGGTGACTATAAAGAATAAATATCCTTTTCCACAGATTGACGGCTTATTTGATCAGTTGAAAGGGGCTACAGTATTTTCTAAAATAGATTTGAGATCAGGTTACTATCAGCTGCGAGTTAAAGATTCTGATGTGCCGAAAACTGCTTTCTGAACGAGGTACGGACACTATGAGTTTTTAGTTATGCCTTTTGGACTTACTAATGCACCTGTTGTTTTTATGGATTTGATGAATCGGATTTTCAGACAGTATTTAGATCAATTCGTGGTTGTGTTTATAGATGACATATTAATCTATTCCCGTGATGAATCTGAACATGCTGAACACCTGAGATTAGTGCTACAGACTTTGCGTGATAAGCAGTTGTATGCAAAATTCAGTAAATGTGAGTTTTGGTTACGAGAAGTCAGTTTTCTAGGACATATTGTATCAGCA
Source organism: Gossypium sturtianum (assembly GCA_025698515.1). NCBI lineage: Eukaryota > Viridiplantae > Streptophyta > Magnoliopsida > Malvales > Malvaceae > Gossypium > Gossypium sturtianum. The sequence goes on from CM046944.1 coordinate 85,963,699, forward strand.
TCGGGTATTCGGGTTGATCCAAACAAGATTTTAGCTATACTAGATTGGAAGCCTCCTAGAAGCGTATCAGAAGTTTGAAGTTTTCTGGGATTAGCTGGATATTATAGAGGATTTGTAAAAGGCTTCTCTATGATTGCAACCCCGATGACGCGACTCCTTCAGAAAGATGTTAAGTTTGAGTGGTCAGAAAAGTGTCAGAAGAGTTTTGATCAGTTGAAAGCTTTGTTGACCAAAGACCCAGTGTTAGTTCAGCCAGAATCGGGTAAAGAATTCGTTATCTATAGTGATGCATCTTTGAATGGTTTAGGCTGTGTTTTAATGCAGTAAGGTAAAGTTATAGCTTATTCCTCAAGACAGTTAAAGCCACACGAGAAGAACTATCTGACACATGATCTGGAATTGGCAGCTATTGTGTTTGCATTGAAGATATGGCGTCACTATCTATTTGGTGAAAAATGTCACGTTTATTCCGATCATAAAAGCTTAAAATATTTGATGACACAAAAAGATTTAAATTTACGAAAGCGAAGATGGTTAGAGTTGTTAAAAGATTATGAGCTTGTGATTGACTACCATCCGGGAAAGGCTAATGTTGTTGCTGATGCTTTGAGTCAAAAATCGTTGTTTTCCTTACGAGCGATGAATACTCTGTTGACCTTATCAGATGATGGTTCGCTAGTAGCTGAGTTGAAAGCAAAACCGTTATTTATTCAGAAAATTTTTGAAGCTCAGAAAGTTGATAAATAATTGATAGCAAAACGGGCTCAATGTGATGTGAATATTGATTCAGAGTTCCTAGTTGATACTGAAGGTTGTTTGAGTTTCTGTAACACCCCAAACCCGGCCCAAACACTACGACCAGATCTGGTATGCTACGGGGTTTTTCGTAAAAACTTTGCTTTAACGGTTTTTGAAAATCTCAGTTTCTTTACTTAGGCATTTGTTAAAAATAGGATATCTGATGAAAACCTTTGCTTTTTCTTTGAACGTGTTCGGAAAACCTATTTTATTACTTTTTATGTTTTAAGTCCTTGAACATAAATTTATAAAGCTATAAACATCTTGTCAAATATAAAGCGATAACCTAAACCATAGGGCCTTATTACATAAATAGTTCCAAAATTAAAACTTAAAGAAAATCGAAAATAATTCATGAAAATAAATAAAATAAAACTTGATGGCCCCTCGAGTCCGCCTCGGCTCCCCGCCCACGATCTCTTGCTCATCTAAAAAGTCGGGAAAATAAAAGGGTGAGTCACCAAGACTCGAGTGTGCAAATCCAGAAAACACATAAAAGGCTTGAGGCCCACAAACACATTATGGGCCTTTGCCCATACACAATGGCAACAAAACATATGTATGCTACATGGCCCATCCCACCTAGAAATCCATCCTCTACACACCAGCCCGTACCAACCATCACACCTTGGGATTTCTACAATCAACCCACCAACCGCTACACACCACATCGACGGACATCTTTGCTCGATCCTAATGATCGGGAATGAATTTAACGTGGCTTAGCCACCGATCACTATTGTGACCTAACATTTCAATTCGTGGTTTAACCACCGATCACCAAGTGACCTATTGTCATGCTCTTCCCCTTAGTCATATTAATCCCATCCCATGCGTACATTCATGCAAAATCAAACAATATACCACTTAAGGATTTACAATCTAGCACATTCATCGATACACATAGAGAAGTTTCTATGATCACGAATCGCATCCATTGCCTACCCTTTTTGGGTAACACATTGTTCATGCGACCTATTTTTCGGCTTTTAGCCCATAACATATGTATATATATAGGTTAAGTAGTGTGATAGAGATCTACACACCTGATTACGGTTAAGATGACACTTTCTATGTCGACACTATCATTAGCCGATACGGCTGCTATCTGTCTACTATTCTGCTCCGAAGCTGGTCCACAACCCGGCGGCCAATCCCGAACCACCGACACCGCTCGTTTCTTGAACTTTGGGGCTGGGACCACAGATCCAACCCCTTCCTTTGATTTGCTAACATTCGAGTCCATGAATGACCTTGGTCAGAAGGTACTATGATGATTGCTTAACGAAACATTAGGTTAAGGCACGAATAACAAAAAAGAACCCGATTGATCAACTTAAGGAGAATCGAAATCCTTACCCTGAAATCCCGAAAATAATATGGTTTGAATGCTACCGATTTCTGGGTTAGAAACCTAGGCGACTAGATCTCCTTCAAATTCCGAAATGCCGCCAAAGAAAAAAACACGAGATCAGGGAAAACGTCAAACTAAGGATGGCCCTAACCACCATCTAGCCATTCGGCTATGGTCTCAAAATCGAAAAAGAAAGAAAGCAGAAGAAATCGGCACTCACCTTTAACACCAACAGATTCGGCTTCTCCTAACAGAGGGGGTTCGGCTTTATGAAGAGATCAAATGGGGTTTATGATTTCGGCCTTTGGAAAGAACTAATCGAGGGGGAAGAACAATATCAAACGTAAAGAAGTGATAGGAACAGTATCAGAAGGATTTCGCCAAGGCTAGGGTAGATTCGGCTATGGCAGACAAGTGTGAAAAGAAAGAATGCTTAAGGGAATTTTTGGCTTTTGGCAGGAAAAGAGAAGAAGAAGAAGAAGAACCCTTAGTTGCCGAAATTAGAAGGAGAAAAGAAGAGAAGGAAAATAAAAATAAAACTATGCCCTAGGAAATAATGAAAATTCGGCACCCCTTAGCCTTATCAAAACCGATTTCTCCCCCTTGTCCCTAGAGTCCAACTTTCGGCCACCACCTACTCTCAAATCCTTAACCCACGTTTTTCTGTTATCTTCATCATCCTATCTTCTGACTTAATCCACACTCACTCATGCAGAATCCCAGCCGAAACCACCTCTCACACTCCTCCCTTCATCAACCTCCTTATCCGCCATATTATCTACATTATCCCATTCATTAAATTTCCCTATTTTTAAGCCCTATTGCCGTCCAACCTACTCCTCTTTTAAGTGCCGAAAATGGCCCAAATACATGGGCCCCAAGCGCCCAAAAACTTGAGCCTCTTCACATGCTAATGACGCCACCTTATAGCTCCTTTCCAGCGTCCCCCCCGCTACTAGACCACAAGCCCACTTTGTAATTTAACCCACAGATACCATCTTTTAAACCCTATAGTGTCCAAACAGAAAATTTAACCAAGACCTCGGCCTGATCCCGAGCCCATACTGGACCCCTAACACTCATACTAACATAAATACATACTAAATACAAAGGCCCAATATTTCAGGATGTTACAGTTCTACCCCCTTAAAGAAATTTCGACCTCGAAATTACCTGGTCAGAAAAGATGAGGGTATTGCTGCCGCATCGCTTCTTCTAGTTCCCAAGTAGCCTCCTCAGCACTGTGATTCTGCCACAGAACCTTAACCAACGGAACCGTCTTTCTTCGCAATACTTTGACATCACGATCCAGGATTTCCACTGGCTCCTCTTCAAAGGATAAATCGGGTCTTACTTCGATTTCTTCCACTGGCACCACATGAGATGGATCCGAACGGTAACGTCTTAACATAGAGACGTGGAAAACATTGTGAATCTAACTTAGCTCAGAAGGTAGTTCTAGCTCATAAGCTACTGGTCCCACTCGTTTCAACACCCGATAAGGTCCGATAAATCTGGGACTTAATTTACCCTTCCGTCCGAACCTCAGTACTTTCTTCCATGGCGAAACCTTCAAGAACACCTTGTCACCCACTGCAAATTCTATGTCCTTACGCTTCAGGTCGACATAGGACTTACATCTGTCTCGACGCTTCCTTCAGTCGAGCCCGAATCACCTCAACCTTCTCCTCTGTCTCGGTAACCAACTCCGGACCGAAAATCCGACGTTCTCCTAATTTTGTCCAACAGGTAGGTGTACGACACCTCCGCCTCGCATACAATGCTTCATAGGGCGCCATCGAATACTTGATGGTAGCTATTCTTTGTATGCAAACTCCGCCAATGAGAAGAACTCTTCCCAACTACCCACGAAGTCAATAACACATCCTCTCAACATGTCCTCTAAGATGCGGATTACCCGCTCGGATTTGTCCATCGGTGCGAGGATGAAACGCCGTACTGAAATCCAACTTCGTACCCAACGCTTGATGCAATGCCTTCCAAAATCGTGAGGTGAACCTAGGGTCCCTGTCCGATATGATTGATACTAGTACCCCATGCAACCTCACTACCTCCGCTATGTATAACTTAGCCAATTTCTGCAGAGAGTAATCGACACGTACTGGTATGAAATGAGCAGACTTCATCAAGCGGTCAACAATCACCCAGACCGAATCTTTCTTAGTAGGCGTGAGGGGTAGCCCGCTAACAAAGTCCATTGTGATCCTTTCCCACTTTCACTGTGGAATCTTCACCGGCTGTAACAACCCTGATGGTAACTGATGTTCTGCCTTTACCTGCTGACAGGTCAAACACTTCCCCACAAATTCGGTCACCTCTCACTTCAAACCCGGCCACCAGAACTGATCTCGTAGATCTCGATACATTTTACTTCCTCTAGGGTGCATAGCGTATGGACTACCATGCGCTTCTTGCAAAATCTTATGCCTCAACTCAGGATCTTTCGGCATACACACTCTCCCTTGGAAACATAATAGCCCTTCCTCATTCACACCAAATTCTGTTGATCCTTCACTTAATCCTACTGGAAACTTCTCCTTTAACAACTCGTCAGTCTGCTGTTTCTCCTTAACCTGACTGACCCAAGAGGGTTTTACTTGGAGTTCAGCTAATAAACTCCCATCATCATATAGACTAAGGTGAGCAACCATTGCTCTCAAGTCAGAGATTACTTTATGACTCAAGGCATCCGCCACCACGTTAGCTTTACCCAGATGGTACTCGATCGAGCAGTCATAGTCCTTTAGCAACTCGATCCACCTCCTTTGCCTTAGATTCAATTCCTTCTGGGTCAAAAGGTATTTTAGGCTCTTGTGATCGGTATAAATGACAGATTTCTCCCCGTATAGATAATGTCTCCAGATCTTCAGGATAAAAACCACTGCCGCCAATTCCAAATCATGTGTGGGATATCTTGCTTCGTGCGGTCTCAACTGCCGAGATGCATACGCCATAGCCTTTCCACCTTGCATCAACACGCATCCTAGTCCCGTGTGTGAAGCATCACAGTAAATCACGAACTCCTTTCCAGCCTCCAGCTGAATCAACACCGGAGCCTCCGTTAAAATCCTTTTTAACTTCTCGAAACTCTCTTGCTGCTTATTACACCAAACAAATGGAACCCCTTTCCATAACAACTTAGTCAATGGTGCCGCAATTAAAGAAAATCCCTCAACAAACCTTCTGTAATACCCGGCCAAACCAAGGAAACTCCAAATTTCTGCTACCGACTTAGGCGGCTTCCAATCCAACACCGCTTCAATCTTCCGAGGGTCAACCCTAATCCCCTCTGCCGACACAACGTGACCTAGAAAAGTAACTTCCCTTAGCCAAAATTCGCACTTACTGAATTTGGCATACAACTGCTTCTCCCTTAGAATCTACAGAACCACTCGAAGATGTGAATCATGCTCCTCTTCTGATTTTGAATAAACCAGAATATCATCTATAAACACCACGACAAACCGATCCAAGTAGGGTTGAAATACTCGGTTCATCATATCCATAAATGCTGCTGGTACGTTAGTCAACCCAAACGGCATTACCATGAATTCGTAGTGACCATAGCGAGTCCTAAAAGCCGTCTTGTGGATATCCGCCTCTTTGACCTTAAGCTGATGGTACCCTGACCTCAGATCTATCTTTGAAAAGAGTGAGGCTCCCTTCAACTGATCGAACAAGTCATCGATCCTTGGCAACGGGTACTTGTTCTTGATTGTCAATTTATTCAACTAACGATAGTCAATGGACATACGCATTGACCCATCCTTCTTCTTAACGAATAACACCGGTGCTCCCCAAGGCGACACACTCGGTCGGATAAACCCTCTATCCAGCAACTCTTGAATCTGCGCTTTCAATTCCACCAACTCCTTTGGCGCCATCCTATACGGAGCAATAGATACTGGCGCTGTTCCCGGAAGAAGATCGATACCAAACTCCACTTCACGATCCGGGGGTAATCCCGAGAGCTCTTCTGGGAAAACATCAGGAAATTCTTTCACCGTCCTAATATCTCCGACAGTTAGTTCCCTGGCTTCCAGAGCCCGAACAAACATTAGAATTGCCTTGCATCCTTTCCTCACCATCCTTTCTGCCCTTAAGGCAGACACCACATTCGACAAACAGTTCCCCCTTTCACCTATCACCACCCTTGGGAGTTTTTAACACCATACGCTTGGCTGCACAGTCCGAATTTGCTTGAAACTTCACTAACCAATCCATTCCTAAGATCAAATCGAACTCCCCAAACGGCAGTTCCATCAGATCAGCCCAAAGAGCTACCCCTTGAACTTCCAGGGGTACATCCTTATACAGTTTGTTCACCACTACAGTTTGTCCTAAAGGGCTCACTACAGTCATCTCCCTAGAAGAAGTCTCATAATCTAAGTCCAAAGTCCCCGCTATAGCACTAGCAACATAAGAGTGCGTCGAACCAATATCAATCAAGGAAGTATAAGGCAAACCATAAATTAGAAACGTACCAGTTATGACATCCAGTGCATGAGCCTTCTCTCGACGTCTGGCAGCATAGACTAACCCCGGCTGTCTCGCTTCAGTGTTTCTTGCCCCTTGGCCTGGTGCTCCCCGGCCCCGACCGGAACTGTTACCACCTATGGCTGGACCACGACCTCTTTGTGGCTGCTGACCACCTCTTCCCGGTTGTGCATTCCCTTGGCCAGTGGGACCTTAACAGCCCCGATGCTACGGACAGTTTCTAACTTAGTGGTCCGTAGATCCACACCTAAAGCACTTTTCACTGCCCGCCCAACACTCACCTACATGGAATTTACCACATCGAGCACACTTCTATGTCTGACTAGCAGCAGCAGGTCTCTCCTCCCACCTCGGCCCGTCTGACCTAGGCATTTCTGAGTACGCCCAGCTGCCCCTGACGATCCAAAAATCCTCTGACTTCCACCCCTATCTCTATCCCAATTTAGTTTCTCAGTCTGTTTCACCTCCTAAGCTATCTTAGCTTTTTCCACAAGTACAGTAAATTCCCTCTCCCGCTGTGGACCTATCAGTACACGCAAATCATCCCTCAGACAATCTTCAAATCGAACACAACGTTCATAGTCTGTGGCCACCATTCCTCGAGCATAACGGCTAAGGCGTAAGAATTCTGCTTCATACACAGCCACCGACCTACTTCCTTGCACCAGATTCAGAAATGCTCTACGCTGCGCATCCACATAACTTGTCCCAATGTATTTACTCTGAAACGCCATTTTGAAGAGATCCCAAGTGATACGGTCAGCCATCGTACCATCCTTAACCATAATCCACCATTGATAAGCCGTCGCGCAGAGAGATACAACCCCTTCGAGTTTTCCTCTTCCGTGAAATCCAGATCATCCATTATACGCTCAACCGCCTCCAACCAGTACTCAGCTGAACTCGGGGCTATTCTAGAAATTCCCCTAAACACTTCTGCCCCATTAGCTCTAAGTCGCCCGACCACAGATTTCGGGCTCTGTGCCCATGCACGCCCTTGACAACCCTCTCTAAAACCCTTAACATCGCTGGGATACCGCATCATCTCCGACCGATGCGGTCCTAAAATTCCACCTCGCGGTGGTGATGCGGCATCTCGTTCCGGACACATAACCGGATCCTCTTTGGTTGAGACACGACCATCCTACCCCTACCTCGGCCACGCGTAGGGCGTCCACAACCCCTTGTACTCATTTCTACCGATTCGCGTTTATCGATTAGAAATTTTATGAATTATTAATTTCTTCCAGCGATTAACCATGAACAATCTTATGGATGATAGTTTTAAGAGTAGTTCTTTCGATTTGAAATTATATCTACGGGTTCGATCCACAAGTTTATATCTTCTAGTTCCACATACATTCAACCAAACATACATCAACATACAAGTAGCATCCATGAACCCACATTCATCACATAAGGGTATTTTCATCATTTCACTACCAGAGTATTTTCGTAGTTCTTTCCTACAGGGGTATTTTTGCAATTACACAAATTAGGGTATCTTGGTGATTTTTTGAAATTGAGATATTTTGGGTTTTAAAGTAAAGCGGGGTATTCGGGAGATTTAATTTTGGCAAACCGAATTTTTGTTGTAGATCTAGGGGTTTTGGGTAAATTTACAAAACATGGGTATTTTGGTAATTTTGCCAACCGAGGGTGTTTCGGTGATTTTACAAATTTTGATAGTTTTACAAACAGGGTATTAGGAAATTTTCACAAATCAAGGGTATTTGAAAATTTTACAAACCTAGGGGATATTTTTAGTAATTTGCGAAATAGGGCATTTGGTCCCTTTCGGGTTTTAATTATAAATTTTGGCCCGTCAACAAGTCCTCGTGGCTAAAGTGAGCATCCTACGCACGAGGTAGGATTCGGTGAAGAGGAAGTGAGTCACTAGGATTTCGCTTAAATACCAAGCTCTCCCTGAATCCAATCCTAGACATGCGCATGCCTATTGCCACACCTTAACCTAGCGACTGGTTTACGGACATGTTTAGTTAGATTAAGTTTTATGAATTTAAAGAATTATTTGAACTAGGCCTAAAGTCCATAAATTCCTATCATACTAGTCTACGTCCATAAAGCCCATCAACCCAGCATGCATATCACATCAAGAGTTAGAATACTTACCTGCGTGGATCGGGTGTCGGTAGACTCGAAGGCCATATCTCAACCAAAGCATTTTCACCAACTTCATAAACTACTACTGGACCCATTTCACAGCCCGAGTTTTGCAACCTGGCTCTGATACCAAAATGTAACACCCCAAACCCGGCCCAAACATTACGACCAGATCTAGTATGCTACGGGGTTTATCGTAAAAACTTTGATTTAACGGTTTTTGAAAATCTCAGTTTCTTTACTTAGGCATTTGATAAAAATAGGATATCTGATGAAAACCTTTGCTTTTTCTTTGAACATGTTCGGAAAACCTATTTTATTACTTTTTATGTTTTAAGTCCTTGAACATAAATTTATAAACTGTAAACACTGACAAATATAAAGCGATAACCTAAACCATAGGGCCTTATTACATAAATAGTTCCAAAATTAAAACTTAAAGAAAACTGAAAATAATTCATGAAAATAAATAAAATAAAACTTGATGGCCCCTCGAGTCCACCTCGGCTCCCTTGTCCACGATCTACTGCTCATCTGAAAAGTCAGGGAAAATAAAAGGGTGAGTCACCAAGACTCAGTGTGCAAATCCCGAAAACACATAAAAGGCTTGTGGCCCACAAACATATTATGGGCCTTGGCCCATACACAATGGCAACAAAACATATGTATGCTACATGGCCCATCCCAGCCTAGAAATCCATCCTCTACACACCAACCCGTACCAACCATCACACCTTGGGGATTTCTACAATCAACCCACCAATCGCTACACACCACATCGACAGACATGCTGCCTATTCCTAATGATCAGGAATAAATTTAACGTGGCTTAGCCACCGATCACTATTGTGACCTAACATTTTAATTCGTGGTTTAACCACCGATTACCAAGTGACCTATTATCATGCTCTTCCCCCTTAGTCATATTAACCCCATCCCATGCGTACATTCATGCAAAATCAAACAATATACCACTTAAGGATTTACAATCTAGCACATTCATCGATACACATAGAGAAGTTTCTATGATCACGTACCTGGCATCCATTGCCTACCCTTTTTGGGTAACACGACTGTTCATACAGCCTATTTTTCCGACTTTTAGCCCATAACATATGTATATATAGAGGTTAAGTAGTGTGATAGAGATCTACACACCTAATTACGGTTAAGACGACACTTTCTATGTCGACACTATCATTAGCCGATACGACTGCTATCTGTCTACTATTCTGCTCCGAAGCCGATCCACAACCTGGCGGCCAATCTCGAACTGCCGACACCGCTCATTTCTTGAACTTCGGGGCTAGGACCACAGATCCAACCCCTTCCTTTGATTTGCTGACATTCGAGTCCATGAATGACCTTGGTCAGATGGTACTATGATGATTGCTTAACGAAACATTAGGTTAAGGCACGAATAACAAAAATGAACCCGATTGATCAACTTAAGGAGAATCAAAATCATTACCTTGAAATCTCAAAAATAATATGGTTCGAATGCTACCGATTTCTGGCTTAGAAACCTAGGCGACTAGATCTCCTTCAAATCCTGAAATGCCGCCAAAGAAAAAAAACACGAGATCAGGGAAAACGTCAAACTAAGGATGGCCCTAACCACCATCTAGCCATTCGGCTATGGTCTAAAAACCGAAAAAGAAAAGAAGCAGAAGAAATCGGCACTCACCTTTAACACCAACAGATTTGGCTTCTCCTAACAGAGGGGGTTCGACTTTATGAAGAGATCAAATGGGGTTTATGATTTTGGCCTTTAGAAAGAACTAATCGAGGGGAAAGAACAATATCAAACGTAAAGCAGTGATAGGAACAGTATAAGAAGGATTTCGCCAAGGCTAGGGCAGATTCGGCTATGGCAGACAAGTGTGAAAAGAAAGAATGCTCAAGGGAATTTTTGGCTTTAGGCAGGAAAAGAGAAGAAGAAGAAGAAGAACCTTTAGTTGCCGAAATTAGAAGGAGAAAAGAAGAGAAGGAAAATAAAAATAAAACTATGCCCTAGGAAATAATGAAAATTCGGCACCCCTTAGCCTTATCAAAACCGATTTCTCCCCCTTGTCCCTAGAGTCCAACTTTTGGCCACCACCTACTCTCAAATCCTTAACCCACATTTTTCTATTATCTTCATCATCCTTTCTTCTGACTTAATCCACACTCACTCATGCAGAATCCCAGCCGAAACCACCTCTCACACTCCTCCCTTCATCAACCTCTTTATCCGCCATATTATCTACATTATCCCATTCATTAAATTTCCCTATTTTTAAGCCCTATTACCGTCCAACCTGCTCCTCTTTTAAGTGCCGAAAATGGCCCAAATACATGGGCCCCAAGCGGCCAAAAACTTGAGCCTCTTCACCTGCTAATGACGCCACCTTATAGCTCCTTTGTAGCGCCCCCTCCCCCCCCCCCCCCCGCGCTACTGGACCACAAGCCCACTTTGTAATTTAACCCACAGATACCATCTTTTAAACCCTATAGTGTCGAAACAAAAATTTAACCAAGACCTCGGCCCGTCATCGAGCCCATCATATGGACCCCTAACACTCATACTAACATAACCACATACTAAACGCAAAGGCCCAATATTTTAGGATGTTACAGGTTCAAATATTGAATATGTGTTCCGAGAAATTTAGAGTTGATTTAGATGATTTTGAACGAAGCTCATAGTAGTCGGTTATCTGTTCACCCGGGTAGTACAAAAATGTATAATGATTTGAAACAGCTTTATTGGTGGCATGGTATGGAACGGGATATTTCTGACTTTGTTTCGAAATGTTTAATCTGTCAGCAAGTTAAAGCCGAGCATCAGGTATCGTTTGGGTTACTTCAGCCAATTATGATACCCGAGTGGAAATGGGACAGAGTTGCGATGGATTTTGTATCGGGTTTTCCTTTGTCACCGAGTAAGAAAGATGCAATCTAGGTTATTATGGATAGATTGACTAAATCGGCTCATTTTGTTCCGGTTTGCACAGATTATTCACCTGATAAACTGATGAGTTGTATATTTCTCAGATTGTGAGATTGCACGGAGTACCTATTTCTATTGTTTTGGATAGAGATCCGAGGTTCACATCGAGGTTTTGGAAAAAACTGCAAGATGCACTAGGTACAAAACTACACTTTAGCACTGCTTTCCATCCGCAGACAGATGGTCAGTCTGAACGAATTATTCAGATACTAGATGATATGTTGAGATGTTGCATTCTTGAGTTTGAAGGTTCATGGGAACGATATTTGCCACTGATTGAATTTGCGTATAATAATAGTTTTCAATTGAGTATCAAAATTGCACCATACGAGGCTTTGTACGGTCGCAAATGTCGAACACCTTTGTATTGGACTGAACTCTGTGAGAATAAGATACACGGGGTCGATTTGATCAAAGAAACTGAACAAAAAGTGAAAGTGATTCGTGATAGTTTGAAAGCTGCGTCAGATCGCCAGAAATCATATGCAGACTTGAAACGAAAAGATATTGAATTTTAGATTGGGGACAAAGTGTTTTTGAAAGTCTCACCATGGAAGAAAATACTCTGATTCGTTCGTAAAGGCAAATTGAGTCCAAGATTCATTGGGCCGTATGAAATTATTGAGCCTATCGGGTCGGTTGCTTACAGACTATTGTTGCCACCTGAGTTAGAGAAGATTCATAATGTATTTCATGTTTCGATGCTTCGACGATATCGATCTGACCCATCGCATGTGATTCCCCGAGTGAGATTGAGATTCGATCTGATATGACATACGAAGAGGAACCGATTCAGATTTTAGATCGTGAAGTGAAAGAATTGAGAAATAAGAAAATTTCTTTAGTAAAAGTCTTATGGCATCGACATGGGGTTGAAGAAGCTATGTGGGAGCCTGAAGATGCTATGAGAGAACGTTACCCAAACCTATTTACCGATAAGATTTTCGGGGACGAAAATTCCTAAGGGGGAGAATTGTAACAGTTCGATTTAGACCATAGTCAGAATAGTGGTTTCAGGACCACAAATCCGAGTCAGAAAAATATTTTTTATATTATTTTCTGTGTTTTCAGTATGTGAATTTACATGCGTGAAATTTTCGTGATTAAATTTGATTGTTTCTGTGTTTAATTTGTAAAAAGGAATTAATTGCATAATAGGTAAAAGTGGTGTTCTAATTAGTTATGTGTCAATTTGATATGGCTTATTAAAGATGATATCCTTATGTGGTAAATTGTCCATTAAACATTTGCATAGACATTAATGACCTTGATTTATATATGTTTTATATGATAATTAAAAAGGTTAATTTAGTAAAAGATTAAATAATGTTTAATTAAATAAAACAAACATAAGAAATAGGCCATTATCATCTTCTTTATGACCGAATATTAAAAGAAAAAGAAAGAAGAAAAGCTTGATAGGGTTCGGCTAAGGTTTTGCTTGATTAAGGTATGAGTTTTGTTCGGTTTTTGATAATTTCTACGTTTTTGTGATCGTTGCTTCGAGTACTACAAAGCTCATGTTTTAATTTTTGAATTTGATGATGATTTTGTGTTTTGCCATTGATGATAGCTTGTGATTTTTGTTGTTTGATGATGGAAAATAAAAGATATGTGATAGCTTAATATGTTTTGTCTTTGGATTTTTGATGAATTTGAGTAATTTGGGCTATATTGTGAAAATAATAAATTGAGGGACTAAAATGTGAAATAAATGAAATGTATGGACTTATATGAGTATAATAAATATTCTGCCAAGCTATAGTGAGGTTAAATTTTTGAATATTTTGTGTTTTGTGAAATAAGGACTAAAATGTCAAAAATGTAAATTTTAGGGGCTTAAGTGTAAAAAGGCCAAAATATGTGTTTGTGAATTAAACTGAATGAATGTGTGATTAAATTAGTTAAATTGGAATTTATTTAGATCAAGAACGAAAGAAATCAGAATTAGATCGGGGGAAGTCGAAAGTAGTCAAGTAGTCGATTTCATCCGTCAATATCCGAAGTAAGTTCATAAGTAAATAAATACTGTTAAATTTTACTGTATCTATTTTATTAGTGTCGAATTGAATTTTTATTTATGTTAATGAATACTCTAAAATGAATTGAGCATGGGAGCAATATTTACGAGCCTGAAGTGATCGAGTAAAGACATCTGGAAGCCCGTACGAACCTTAGGAATAGTTAGGATACATATGTCATGACATAGGATTTCAATATGTGCTTTCGTGTAAGACCACGTCTGGGACGTTGGCATCGACTTGTGTTTACGTGTAAGACCATGTCTGGGACATTGGCATCGTATTTGATTCTTGTAATACCCTGTCTGGGACAGTGGCATCGATGTGTGATTACATGTAAGACCACGTCTGGGACGTTGGCATTGTACGAGACTTCCGACTATCCGAGTATCCTTATTAATTTCGAATGGTTCAACGGGCATTATTGAGATGAGATCATATGTGAAAATGAACAAAAGGATTCAGGTATGTGCTTTGTGGTATGTATATGTAAACATGGTAAGTATATGTTTATGATTAATATATGAATTGAACATGGTAAAAGATAAATCTATATGCGCTTATGAGTATATGTGAGTTTGAAAGTTGATGTTATATTGCTATTGTGAATGTGATAATATTTGAGTTGCAAACATATTAAATGTATAATTGGTTAATGTCTATGTGATTTTGGTTAGATGATTCAAATGTAAATGTTTATTTTTTCATTATTTGCTTATGACTTACTAAGCTATGAAAGCTTACTTTGTGTGTGTGTGTTTGTTTGATTGTTTTATAAATTATTAAAGCTACGAGAAGCTCGAGGATCGTCGAGGATCATCACCACACTATCAAACTATAATTTCGTACCTTTTGAAAATGTATATATTAAAGTATGGCATGTATAGTCTAGTGAGTTTTGGGATGATGTTTTGAGTTGTGTAAATATAGCCATGTGATATGGCTTGATAATGAATATGTTTATAAATGAGTAGTTTCTGCTTCATGATGCATAATTTGGTATGGTAAGCTCATGGTTTGTCTAATGAAATGGATAATTTATGGTAAGTTTTATTGTTGATTTGGGGAAATGATATGATAAGAATTGCTATAAATTGAATTGGATTAAGATGATGAATGAATTATATGTCTTTATTGTTATGTTGGTGATTTTGAATTAGTATGGTTGAGTTGGGTTTTGTATATGAAGTGAATGATGTTGTTAAGAAGTAAAATATGCATGTTTTGGTATGTCTTGAATGCATTGGAGGTATGATTTTGGATTGGTTTAATGCTTGTAGGTGTAACCTTAAGTGTGGGTGGCAAATTGGCCTTGCAAATGGCCTATATTTGCCCACACGGTTGAGCACACGGGCGTGTGGCTCGACCGTGTCTCTTAAGTTTGCAAATTGAAACAAGTCAGTGTCGACCACGGGGTAAGCACACGGGCGTGTCTTTGGCCGTGTGGACAGGTCAGTATGTATGCCCTATTTTTGCCACGGCTTGGACACACAGGTGTGTCTGAGGCCGTGTGAGGCACACGACCTACCCACATGGGCGCGTGACCTCTGTAACTTTGAAAAATGTTAAGTTTTTGGAAAAATTTTGTATGAGCCCGGTTTAGTCCCGACCCCTTCCTAATGCATGTTTAAGGTCTTGTAGACCTTTCAAAGGGACTCTATGAATATGATTTGCTATGATATGATGATATAATGTCTTATGATTGTTAAATGACCGTAAAAGTTTTGAAATATTCGGTAATGCTTCTTAACCCTGTTCTGACGATGCTTCTTAACGCATAGGGCCTTCCAAAAGTTAAGCTCCCCTATCTCTATAGGAATTGTGAATCTCCCCATATATTTAAGCTTAGGGGATATGTTTTTAGTAATTATTGCACTATATGAGGCATTTATATTAATTTGTTCCCCTTTTTTAAGTGTCTATGCCTAGCCATGATTTCCTTTAAGAATTTAGCTAACTTAGGAATTTTTTCAATAAGTTCTATAATGGGTATATTCATATTTAGGGACTTGAAAAAATTTTAAAAACTTACATATTAGCATCGTCCCTTTTCTTCTTATCCTAGATCCTCGATGGGAATGGAATGCTCTTACCACTTGAATTGTCACTCTGTTTTAGCTCAGGTTCATTTGTTTCCTCCTTGATTTTTGCATTCTCTTCATCTCCTCAGGAATCATCCAGAGGGTCATCGATTTTCTCCTCATCCACTTTCTTCGGAGCTGGAACAGTTGGGATTTCTAGAGTTGTACCCGAGTGGAGCGTAATAGCTTTTGTGTGCTATTTCCCATCCCTCTTAGGGTTGTTCTCAGTCTTGCTTGGGATTCCAGTGTTCCCATGTGTTTGAGGAGAATTTTCCAACTGGCTCATCTAAGCCTCTAGACTCACCATATGACTATTCATTTGTTGTTGCATCTAAGTCATCTGTGCTCGAGGGTAATTAGGTCAAGCTATATACCGCTGCTCGTACTCCTAAGATTTAGCCATATGAGGTGGTTTATAAGGAGGAGTTGGTTTGTTCTAATTAAAGTTTCCTCCTTGGTTCCCCCCATTTTGGATTTGGGTGATCCTTGCAACCGAGATTGTATGTGTTAAAATAGGATTTTCGCCCCTATTCCCCAAAAAATTGACCTCTTCCAATTGATTCTCAGAGTATCTGTCCCAGGATGGGTGATTTTTTACTGAAACCAATCTCCAGACAGTTCAACTTTTCAAGAATTTGTTGATATTTATCATCTTCTTAAATTGCCTTCGCCATAGGTGGTCTCATATTATATACAAATCTGTCAACAGACCACATGTATGAATTCATGGCCATGTCCTCGATGAGCTAACAAGAATTCACATAAGTTTTCGACATGAAGGTGTCGGCAGATGCCCCATCTAATCCAGCCTCAAGTTTTCATCCAAAGAGTTATAGAATATCTACATTTGCAACCATTTAGCAAGTCCGTAGGATAGACACTTACGCAACATAAATTTAAACCTCTCCCATGCCTCAATTTGGTGAAAGTTGTTGATGTTTTGCCTTAATTGCATAGTTTTACCTAGCGGAAATAATTTTTCCAAGAATATGTTTGCAAGTTCCTCCCACGTATCGATTGGTTCTAGAGCCTGTGAATCCAACCAAGTCAACATGTTATCACATAATAAGAATAGGAACAACAGAAGACGAATAGTGTCATCAGTGACCCCATTAAATTTAAATGTACTAAACAGATGCAGGAATTGTTTAAGATTTTGATTCGGGTCCTCATGTATTGAGCCCCAAAATTGTAGGCTACTCTTTATCAATTGTATTATTGTCGTTTGATCTCAAAATTGTTCGTGTTCACAGTTGATCTGTTGATACTGCCTCGCACTGCATCCAAAATTAGCATTGTGTAGTCACGTAACATGCGATGCTACTATGCCATTGGCTCTACAATCTGTGGAATTGGTTCTGCTGGTGGTTTTTGGTCTAGTTGGTCACCATACAACGAATTTTCATGTTGTGGATTAGCCATTGGTGGATCATCTCTCAGGATAAGAGTTTTTCGTGTTCATCTTAACATGCATTTTGGTTCAGGGTCAAACTCGATCAGATTGCCCTATGCTTGGAGTCATATACTACAAATAAGAAAAATAACTAAGTTAATAAAATAAAACAAAATAAATTTCGAGTAATTAAAACAAACACCGTATCTATGAACTTCAGCTTTCCTACTTATCCTACTTAGCATGCAATAAATACTAAAAATTTAGTTTAACACTAAAACCTCCCTGAAAACGGCGCCAACAGCTCGACCATGTCCCAGCGTGCGTGCGTGCGCCGGGCCTTAAAAATGCAATTGAATATCTCAATTAAGTGCGGTATCTGCAAGTGTATAGGTCAAATTGTAATATAGTAAATTTTACAGCAAAACACTGGGAAATATTTTGAGAATCATACTCAATGGAGGTTTGTTTAAACTAAATTATTAACACGAAAAACACACTACCTACATCTACATAGATAGTCACGTACTGGTCATGTTATGAAAAAACAATAAATAAATTAATTGCAGAATAAAATAATATATACAATCTAAATACAAAAATATCAATCAGTATAAGTAGGCAGAAGGGTGACTCACTTCCATGATAGGATTAACTTAGATCTAGGGTTCTTACTATTTAGATAACAATTAACCTGGTTAATACCTGATAAATTAAACCAGGATAGATTAAGTTGGTGCTAAGCATACTATCCTTTCGGCCTCATCATCTTAAGTTACTTCTTAGAGTCGTGAATTCTAGGGTATAATTCACTTAACCTAATCCAAATATTAGTTTTGAAACCTTAAATTCAAGTCAATCACTCCCACTTCAGCTCATCAACCTTCCTAGGGTTTTAGTTCATAGTCATTCTAGATGCAATCTCTCCTACCCAATTATCAGACATTCAATTAAACTTAAAATAAAAGAGAAGGGAAAAGAATGCTCAGAAATCCAAAGATCTAGAATTGATGCTAGATTGCTTGAACCCGCGAATGATGTTGATCTTTGATTTGGTAAAGAAGAAAAGAAAAGAACAAAATAAATGAAACAAATGGAAAATAAATTATATTAAAATCACCAATTATTTAACAAATGAAAAGAAAATTTACATCTACCTAAACCCCTATTTAATCCTGTTAAAGAATTTGAGAACATAAATCAGAACTCCCTAATCAAATCTTATGAGCTAATATTTATAGTGTCTGTGTAGTATGACCAATTTAGGTCAATTACAGGTTGTGTAACAAGTTAAATAAAATTGTACAGACAAAAAAACCCATTGCAATTATATAGGCCTCATCAAGTCGGTGTTGCGACACCCTATAGCCGATGTCGCAACTTTGATGGGAGAATGCTTGTTCTTTAGGACTGGATGGAATGTCATAGCTTTGGCTTCCTGATGTTTCGACATCGTTGGCAATATGCTCCCCCTTTGGAACTTGGGTTGAATGTCGCGACTTTTGCTTATGGATGTTGTGACATCTTCTTCAATAGGTCACCTCTTGGATTTGTGTCAAATTTGTGGCTAAGTGTTGAGGCTTGCTTATGTAACACTCCTCGCCTAACCTGGTCATCGGGTCCGAGTTATGGAATGCTATGAACATTATTAGAGCAATTACTAATGAAAATACAGAAATTATGTCAATCAAACAAACATTTCTAACTTAAACACATTCATAATATGATTCACAACAAAATTCGAGCCTTAATTGATCTTACAAAAGCTCTTTTGTTGACCCGAGCATGAATTAGGATGAAATTACAAAGTTTTAAAAATCCAGGGCCGACATCATGACATCGCCTCTCCACGTCATGACATCACCAAATAGTTTGTCATGTTACGATGTCCGGCCACTCGACGTAGGGACATCACAAACGGTTGCTCGATGTTGCAACATGTAGAGTTTCTTGTCTCGTTGTGGACTCTGTTTTGGTACATTTTAGGCCATTTGGTACCTATTCCATACCAAGCCAACCTTTAGTTCAAATGGTGCTTTTTGCACACTTTAAAAATGCATAAAATCAATACAAAAGCATGTCGAACCATTCATTTAACTACTTCTAAACTTCCATTGCAACATTTCCACAACTTTGACAACCACAAATCAATCCAAGCTATACCGGTTCATCCAACCTATCTTTAGCTTATAATCATCCAAAATAATCAGTTTACTATGCCTTATTACATTCAATATATCATTCAATACTTATCATTGAACACAACTTATGTGGTCTCATGCACAACCAAATCATACAACAACATAAACATAAGTTTCCCATAAGGCCAAAAACACATCTAGACATATGCATATACATTAGTTTCAAAATCCAACATCAACCAAGGCTTAACTAACCACTCATTCACAAATAACACATATACAACCTACTAGATACAAGACACAATATCAAACTTAAACAAGTGAAAGTCTACCAAGTCGACCAAGAGATAGTGTGATCTTCAAGCTAATCCGACCTACAAATTCCGCAGATAATGATCTACAGAAACATAAAACAACTAGGTAAGCATTTTGAATGCTTAGTAAGTTCATAGGTAAATAACGATAAAATTACCTCAAATCACAATTAACATAACATATTAACTAACTACACAACATTCTTATAATCACATTTCACAATAGTAAGATGAGATCATCAAATACGAGTCAAAAAACATTTCAATCTGAATAATATCAATTCAATTCAGTGCTTTTTATTAGAATCATCGAATACATATACCTCCTTTACATATTTATATTTACATATAATCATTTAAGCAAAACATTACAACATTTACCCATCATTTCCATTTCAAAACTTTAATTCGAGACTATAATAAATAAATTCGGATACACGGGTAACTACACTACACTAGAGGGCACCAAAGTGCTAACAGAGGCACCAAAGTGCAAACCCGTACAAGAGCGCAACTAACCCTATTGGCATGTCAATCGTATCCTATCCTTTCATATGTTTACTTGAGCACAATTAACTAGTTTAACCATTTCTTTAGAACTCAATCCAAATCTCACTTTGTTGTACTAATTTGTAAATAACTCAAATTTCATATACACATACAAATATTATAATTTGAGTAGTTATAACAATTAAATATAATTATACCTTATGAACTTACATGATAAAACTCAACAAACAAGTTAAATCATAGGACTAGTTAGTAATTTTCCCTTTTCCCTGGTTATCATTGACTCTATTCAAATCTTGATCTATACAATAATTTAATTTCAATTTATCAATTCCAAATATCTTATAACACTCAAATATATGCATATGAAATTTTAATTTTGAATTTTGAATTTTCCCTAATGTTTTGCATTTTATTCAATTTAGTCCCTAACATCGAAAATGTCATAACTTTCAAATTTGAGCTTCAGTTTTGAAATTGATCTCAATTTTATCCTTATACAAACCACCAAAACCTATAATTACATAAAATTCATGCAAAATTCGAATTTATTGTACTTTAATCCCTATGTTCAAAACTAACTATTTTCACTTTACAATTTAGTCCTTTTTCATTACTAAGCTTAAAATCTAACCATATAACATCAAAAACTTCAAGAATCATCATTTTTAACATTTCAAAACTTTAAAATTTTCACGATTTAGTACCCGAGCTAGCAAAATCAAGCTCCTAGGACCTCAAAAACATAAAATTTACGAAAAATAGGGCTCAAATGTATTTACATGCAACGGAAGAAAGCTTGGAAGTCTTCAACAATGGCTTCACTATCTCTTTTTTTCTTATTTCGAATGGTGGAAGGAGAAATGGTTGAAGATGATACAATTTTTATGTTTTAATGTATTATTATTACTAATTCTAACTTAATTATCAACATATATTTTATTAAATTACACATTAACCGATCAACATATATATATATATTTGGTCTAATTGCCACATAAATCCTTACATAATCACTAATTAAGCTTTATAACTAATAAAATTTGATAGCGATTAACTTTAACGGTTTTTACGATTTAGTACTTGTACCTTAATTAGTCATTAATTTGACAAAATTACCGATCAAAAATTCAATTTACCAGTACGATTATGGGCTCAGTTTACAGAAACAAGGTCCCGGTACCTCATTTTCCAACACCACTGACTTTAGTGTCGAAACATTTGTACCTTAATTAACGATCTAAATGACAAAATAAAAGAGCTAAAATTTAATTAAACCTTATACTAACCTCATAAATATTAAATAACCTCGAAAATGAGCTTCTGAAACCACCGTTTTCAATACCACTGGAAAACAGGAGCCTACACATTGAAGTTTTTCACTTTTCTTACGATGAGAGGGTTTAACATCACAGGATAAGAAATTAACCAAGGGAGTTATCCAAGTTTCCTTAGAGTTAACATTATAATCTTAACATGCTAATTTGAAGCTAGGACGCTTTTCGTGCTCTAGAAAATTTATTCACCTTAGCTTGATTTTAACTATGGAGGCCAACTGATATAAAGAATTGGCCCAGGTATTTTCGGCATGTAAGTTCCTGTCCACCTAGACTTCCAGAAAGTGCTTCAATAAACTTACCAAGGAGTACTAGTTGCCCAAAGTGGGTTCTTTAACCTCGTACTCTCCCTGAATCTGCTTGGACACCAATTGAGAAATTTTATGGACATGAAGATTCTAAACCTTCAACTTCTAGGCCAATTCATTCCCAGCAATGAGTGCTTTGTACTTCGTGGCATTATTTTAAGTGGAAAAGGAAAATGGCATACCATATTGTCGTTTATTACCTTCAGGATCAAACAACAATATACCAGAGCCAGAGTCAGACTTTCCAAATGAATCACCAATATGCAAGGTCCAAGCTTTATTCTTAATTGAGGTTTTAAGTAGGTGGTTCAGATGGAACGTTATTATGATCTGCAATGGGCTCTTCTACAACAAGTGGCTCAGGCTGTTTGGAGAAAGAACATTCAGCAACAAAGTTTGTCAGTACCTGAGTGATCGCTGTGAATCAGAGCTTTAAAATTTATAAAAAGAATGATCGAACCTGTAAACTAACTCTGACAACGATTGAGGCAAGTGCACCTATCGAACAGTAGTATAGCTTAGGCAAGACCGGATTATCGAACCCAAAGGAACTAAAAGTACTAATACTAACTTTCTTTTTATTATTTAGCCTAAAATAAGCGAAGTTGTTTATTAATCTAAATTAATTAACTACTAAACTAAAGACTCTAAGACAAAGAAGAATGAATTTGGAAAATAACTTGGGAAAACTCAGTTGATTTAGACGATACCCTAGAAAGAATCCACCTAGACTTCACTTGTTATCTAACACTGAACCATACGATTTATTCACTTAGTTTGATCCGTAAGACTCCCTAATATATATTAAACCCTCTCTCGAGGCAAATAACGTCTAACCCTAGGTTAATTAGTGGAACTCTCGTTCTCTTATAATAACCCCCTAGAATAGCAGTAAATCGATCTATGGATTCCCATATTAGGTTTCACCCTAATCCGGCAAAATCTCGTCACCCTATCTCTAGGCGTGCGATCAACTCCGCTTAATTATGTTGGATCTACTCTTAGGCAGGGTCTATTCCTCCTCCACCTAAGCACATTGAATTTGGATTAAGCTCACATAATTAAGAACAAACTAAGTTATTATCATATAATTCAAATAATCAAATAACAAGATTCATCATAGGTTTCATCCCGTTCGGGTATCCGAAGGTTTAGTTCATAACAATAAAGGAAAACATCTCAAGAGAAAAGATAAAACAAAACATAAGAAATCCCTAAAACCCCCTGAAGGAATTGAAGAGGAGATCCGCCGTCTTGAGTATAACTCTGGCTTCTTGAGATGGATCAACTTGCTATCCCTGAGTGAATCCCCACAAATCTGCCTTCTCTGGCCTAGCACGACGCCCCTAGACGATGGCTTTGGGCTCCCCTTTTCAGGTCATACTTAGGGTGTATTTATAGGCTTTTGAAATATGTTTCTTTGTCCCTAAGTATCCTTTCCTGAATGAAATTGCTCTTCTCCACGGCAGAGGCACAGCCATGGCGCACGCCCGTATAAATCGTGGCCAGGCCGTGTTTAGATTTCTTTAATGAGACACGGCCGTGTGAGTCGGGGTTAGACCGTGTTCTAGATGATTGACTTGGCACGGCCGTGTGGGTCTAAGTCCAAGCCGTGTCGATTTCCTCTTTGGTCCGTTTTGATCCGTTTTGAGCCCGTTTCTCGTTCTTTTTATCCTTGGGTGCTTTCCTGGGTATAAGACATGAAAAGAAAGGATTAAGAGCACCTTTTTACATAAATCAAAGGATAATTCATCCAAAAGCATACTAAATGTGGGCCTAGAATATGTTACTATTTCGGTTTATCACTAAGCTTCAATGGTCTTCCATCGCAAGAAATCCAACCCAAATTCATTATGTTCTACACTCTATTTGATCATACAGGCCAATGTGTCTACTTTCCCTAAAATGATGCAAAAAGGTTGGTCCGACAACACCAAGATCGAGTGGGATTGAAAATATAGTTGGAGCTTTCTTCCAGCTACTACCAAGGTGAAGACAATTTTCTCAATCTTTGCGTAAATTA
This sequence comes from Gossypium sturtianum, assembly GCA_025698515.1. Taxonomy (NCBI): domain Eukaryota; kingdom Viridiplantae; phylum Streptophyta; class Magnoliopsida; order Malvales; family Malvaceae; genus Gossypium; species Gossypium sturtianum. Next base: position 85,987,613 of record CM046944.1, read on the forward strand.
GCTCACCTTACTGAAGGGCCCTACTGACATAGTACACAAAAGGTTGTTGACCATCCATTTCTTTTATAAATACGGAAACTACCAATATCTAAAACTGTAAAATACACATACAAAGTGTCACTAAGGAAGGGGGATGTCAACAAAAGAGGGGTGCTCAAGTACTACTTCAGTTGTTCAAACGTCTGCTGACATTTTTTGGAATATTAAAATGGTGCCTTTAAAGCCTTGAAGAAAGGCATACAGTTTTCGACCATCCTTGATACAAATCGGTTTAATGCCACCGCCTAACTAGTCAAATGTTGAACTTCTTTGGCAGTTACGGATGGTTCATCTCCAAAATGGCCTTGATTCTCTCTAGGTTAGCCTTAATTCCCCTATTGAAGATAATGAACCCTAGAAACTTGTTGGCGCATACTCTGAAGGTGCTCTTCCTGGGATTAAGGTTCATGTTGTACCTCTGGATAATTATGAATGCCTTCACCAAATCATTAACATGTTGTTCTATCGTTACACTCTTGACAAGCATGTCATCAACATATATCTCCATGCATTTCCCTATTTGATTCTTAAATAATTTATTGACCAGTCGTTGATAAGTGGCCCTTACATTCTTGATACCAAAAGGTATCATTTTATTATAAAACAACCCATCTTCTGTTATGAATTATGTTTCCTCATAATCTTCCTCGGTCATAAAAATCTAATTTTACCCAACGAAAGAATCCATAAAACTCATGTATTCATGTCCAGTAGAAGTGTCCACCAATCGGTCAATGGAAAGCAATGAGAAGCTATCCTTGGGGCAAGCTTTATCTAGGTTGGTGAAATCTACACACATTTTCCATTTATTATTGGGCTTGGGCAAAATTACTACATTTGAGACCTAATATGGATATGTAACCTCTCAGATAATCTATCGACTAGCAATTTACTAACCTCTTGTCTTGCGACTAATACTATTACATTGGAGAAGCGTATATTCCTCTACTTTACACACCACGCATTGGGTCTTACCCCCAAGGAATGATGAATTATGGATGGATTAATTATTGGCATGTCAATTGCTGACCAAAAAAACACGTCCCAACATTGAACTAATAGCGAGCTCAACAACTCTTTCTCTAAAGGTGAAAAGGCAGTATCGATTCGTGTGACTCCGTCAATGTCCTTATCGCATAGATAAAGGGTCTTCATTATTTTAGTTGCTTCTGCTTTGGGGAGCTTGGCTTCAAACCTTACATCAAGGCTATCTAGGTCCAAAGTTATTCCTCCAATCATGTTGACATTCGTTGAATATCTCAGGTCGGCTATATTACAACACACCGGTGAGGGAAGGAGTGTCTTATGGTCTTCTATTAGCTTCAACAAAATGATATGGAACTCCCTAGATGTTTGTTGATCACATTTCATGCATTTCTCAATGATAGGTGTAAGTAAATTAATCGTCACGCAAAAAGTAGCTACCACCATCTTAGCCATCTACATGATGAATTTACTAGAAAGAGTGTTATATACAGCCAAATGGTCTACTACCAAGAACTCAACCATCTTTGTGGAGGTATGCTCACCATCTCCCAACATCACTAGAAGTAGATTTGATCCCTTAACTATAATAGGTTAGTTTACGAAGCCATATACAAGGCTTACCTTATTCAATGTCACATCCTTGAAACCTGTCTTTTAGAAGGCATTGGTAGTAAGGATATTGACGGAGATCTCTATGTCAACAAGTATCTTCTTCACTTGAAACAAGGATATAGTGGTTGAAAAACCAAGAGGATCATCACCCTCGACATTAAGAACCTCACGTTCATCAACTTCTAAGGAACCAAGGAGTATGTTTGTGTTTTTTTCACCAGGGAAGATACAAACATGATGCTCTGCAAGTAAGCCTTCTACTTGGATAAGGAAGTGGTCCATTTTACAATCCCTCCAACTAAGACATCAATCGCCCGGCTATCGATTGCTTGCCCTTGTTATCCCAGCAAGCATCAGATGGTTCTACCACTCTATCATAGGGTTGGTTCGAGTGTTGTGTCTCATGGGCAAATAATTATTTTAAGTTCCCTTTCTAGATGGCTAATTCATTAGCATCCTTCAATTGGACACAATAACTCGTATGGTGCATGAGAGCATTGTGTAATTGACAGTAGTGGCTGAAATTATTGTGGTATTGGCTGGGGGTTAAGGGTGGTGAAGTTTACAAAATCCTCTGATACTCCATTTGATTAAAAATATGCATCATGGAGCAAGTGAGATCATGATAAGTGTGTTAGCAATTGTATGGAGCTCGGGATCTCTAGTTTTGATTGGCCTTTGCATTGGGGATGGGTCTTGATCAACTAGGGGAATCGACAGAAGAAACCATTTGATGGCTTCCTTGATGTAAAAGGTTGTACTACCTATTTCCCCTATCACCTACCGCGGGACGACTTCTCTACTGGTTGGAATAACAACGTGATAGGGAGGAATTGTGCGACAAGTTAGAATGTTGGAAGATGAAAGCAGAAGATCTGGAGTTGCTCTGCTTAATTTCATCATTCTCCGTGAATCTATTGGTCACCTTATAGAAGGTAGAGAGTCTATCCGGTGGGCCGCTAACAATATGGTACTTGAAGAAGTGATGGATACTAGCAATAAAAGCCTGGAGAGCCAAATAATCTGATACTCCCTTGGTGATCATGGTGGTTTTGTTTAAACGACGAATAAAGTCATAGATAGACTTGTTCTCTCTCTATCGAGTGGAGATGGGGTATACGAAAGATTATTGTATAGTTTTGTTGGCAAAGAAATAACTCATGAATAATCCATCCAATTAACCGAAAGTGAGATGAAACCCTTTGAAAGTGATAGATACCATGCCTGGAAAGTATGGGTGAAAGTCATGGAGAAAGCTCGGTATTTGATGGCATTAATGGTGCCCAAAATATTTATATGATTGTTGTAATGTGCTAGATGGTTTTTGAGTCCCTTATACCATTGTAGATGACTTTTGAAAACTTGTAGAACGTCAAGAGGTTGAAAACTAATACTCTAAGAGGTTTCATTAGTTTTGGCCTCTCAAACTTTTTGCAACAGGTCCATTCTCAGGGCCATCAACCGCTTCTCCAAGGAAGCGTCATTAGCATGGGTATTCTAGGAGTCGGCTGAGGGGTGATTGTTGCTAATGAGTGGGTCATCAAGTTGATAGTGTCTGGGGTATCTACAGATGGTAGATCGAGCCTCATTATCTTGATGGGTCAAATTTTCCCCCTCAAATTCTCACAAACTACTCTAACCTCAACTATCAATTGCTCATTTTGAGCATTCTTTTGGTAAATAAGGCATTGACGTTCCAGCTACTCTTGGAAGTGGTGTTGCTATTTAGAAACCTGCTCCTCCATACGTCTCATCTTGTTTTTGCATCTCAGTGAGTTGATGTTGAGAGTTACAGGGATGGTGATGAGAGTTCCAATTTAAGAGGCCAACAATAGCATTTGCCTGAATTGGTGGAGCAATAAGATAAAAAGAGAGAGCGTGTTAGAGGTATTGGGTAGAAAATCCCCTCAGGTAAAAAAAAAGGTGCTTGAGGTCGATTGAGGCTAGGTAGAGATGGGTGGAGTAAGGCTGTGGGTTTGTGGTATTGAGGGTGATGCAAGTATCTAGGAAAGTGGTGGCAAAGGTTGAGAGAGACGAAATTAGGGGAGGTTGGGAGAACATCAACGAGGGATGGTAGAGAGGAGAAAAAAGGTTGTCTGATACCAATGGTTGGGTAGAGGTAGCAAATTTTTGGTTTGAATGGGGCATAGATGTGGCAAGGTTGATAGGATTTGTCAGGGCTAATAAGTTTGTTGGGTTTGTAGAGTTAGCTTGTTTGATGGGAGCATCAGTCTGAGAAGAAGCCATTGTAACAACCCGATTTTGGGGCTAGTCGGAACAGTGGTTTCGGGACCACTAATTCGAGGTTGAATAAAATTATTTTTGATATTATTTTATGTGTTATAGCCTATTTATAGAGATGCATGAAAATTTTGGTGCTTTAATTTTAGCGATTGAATGCTTAATTGTGAAAAAGGACTAAATCGCATAAAGTGCGAAAGTTCTATTTTTCAGGCTAGAAGTATTAAATAGTTAAGGAACTTTAAGTTGAAGGTCTTGAAAATGCAATTAGACCTTCCTAATGTTGTTAGCCGGCCATAAGGGACAATAGACTCAATTTGGTAAAAATTGGGTGGGTTAGGTGGATTAAATTGGAGGAAATAAATAAAATAAGAAAAGATGATATCACCCATTTTTATTCATCTTCTTCCCATCGAAAATACCAGCAAAAAGGGGGTTTTGAAAGGTTTGAAATTTCAGCAACTTATCCTCTTACAAGTAAGTGACTTTTGTGGTTTTATTTAATGATTTTTGTACTTTTGGAACCCCCAAAGTTTAAGTTAGCTAATGAGGGGACTATTTTGCAAAATGGTTGAAAGTTTAGGGACTTTCCATGAAAGTGTTTATGTTGTTTTCCGAGTTTTTATGGAAGAAAATGAATGTTAGTGAGTTAAGAAACAACTTTTGTGAAGGATGTTATCATGAAAACACCTAAATAGGACTTGTTTGTAAAGGTAGTAATTGTGTAATAAATGCATGAAATAATTGATTTTGTGAGTTGTTGTAAGAGGAATAAATGTTCAGCTAGGCTTGCTTAATGAGAAAATGTGATGAAAAATGATTTACGAGCCTAGGGGCAAAATCATAATTTTGCCAAAGTATAAAGGCAAAATGGTCATTTTTGCCTAAGTAGAAATTTTGGTGTATCATGCATTATAAAGTGATTAAATGAGTGAATTTCATTATTATAGATCAAGAAGAGCGCGGAAACAACCTCGACCAGAGAAAGGGCAAGGTTACGGATTAAGCCGTCGTGTTTAAAACATTTTGCGCTGAGGTAAGTTTATGTGTAAATGATACGTCTTTAATAAATATGTTGCTACTTATTGGTGCATTGTATGAATGAGATCATTTATGATGGAAATTGATAGATAGTGAGTAATTTCCGTAGGAACCTCGGAATAGATATGTAAGTGCGGAAAAATATCCGTAATTATTCTTTTGGTGAGCTGTGTGCGATACCACCTTATCATTTATTCACGATGGGCTGAGTGCGATACCATCATTTATACTATCATTTGGTGGGCTATGTGCGAAACCACCATAAATAGTCTTGTTAGTGGGCTAAGTGCGATACCATCCTATTATTTATTAATGGTGGGCTATGTGCAAAACCACCGGGTACTTAGTATTATTCCGAGAGGTTCATAGAGAAGTTGTATAAGTGATTTTTTCATGTTGCCTTGTGGTGTTGAGTGCATGGAATGTGTACAAGTGAATGTGAGCAATATAATTGTTATGTGGTTGGATTGTGGTAAGAAATGAAATAAGTAAGCATGATTGTGGAATGGTGAATTGTTCTTGTTTAGTATATGATGTTAATGATTGTTTAGCATATGTTATGATGCTTATTGTTTACATGTAAACTTACTAAGCTTAAAGCTTACTCCATTTCTTTTCCCTTGTTTTATAGTGTCAAAAAGCTAGTTCGGGATTCGAAGATAATCGGAAGATCACCCATACTATCAGCTCATCTCGGTATATTTAGTCTTAGCATTTTGTGTATGGCATGTATAGAGGCTAGACTTAGTGAAATGTTTTGTTGTTTTGGCCAAGGATGTTGGCTCTTTTAAAGATGAACTTTTTGTAAATAGCCATAGTTGATGGATCTTTATTATCTTATATGAAAAGATGAAGTTATTCATGAATGTGTATGACGCATGATTGGGTTGCTTGGTAAATGGTTGAATGAATTTATGTTGTGTGAGTTAGGGTGATAAAGAGAGCTTGGCAAGTAGCCTTTTACTTGTCCACATGGGTAGGCACACGGACGTGCGTCTAGGCCGTGTGTGACACACGGTCAGTCTCATGGGTGTGTGACTAGGCCGTGTGTCCCCTGTATGCTAGTGTTTCAAGTCAGTGTCGACCACGGTCTAGACACACGAGCGTGTGCCTAGGCCGTGTGCCCCTTATGAGATTGCTGACATCATAAACAGAATACCCAAGTTTTCACACAGGGGTGAGGACACGGGCGTGTCTAGGCCGTGTGAAGGACACGGGCCAAAGACACGGGCGTGTGTCCGGTCGTGTGAAAACCCCTGTAGGTTTGAAAAGAAAAATAAATCCCACACGGGCTAGGGACATGGGCGTGTGTGACCACACGGCCTGCCCACACGGGCGTGTCCCATTTCACACGAGCGTGTGGCCCTGTTAAGGCAAAAAATTTTCTAAGTATATCAAAGTTCCCGGTTTAATTTTGAGACATTCCGTTTGCATGTTTAAGGCTTCGTAGGCCCACAATAAGGGTGTTATGTATATGAATTGGAAAGTTATAATTTGGAATGAAACTCTATAGTTCAAAGTTGTACATTCAAGTGAGTTATGTCCGGTAATGCCTCGTACCCGGTTCCGGCGACGAATACTGGTAAGGGGTGTTACAGCCATGGTGAGGTCCACATTCATCACACAATTGTTGATGAGTGGTATCAACAATGAAGGAGACAAGGAGGAGAAGGTGGTGGTGCAAAGAATGCTGGTTCACCTAGACAGAAGGAGAACCAGAGAAGGTCAAAAGTAAGAGGACGGTTGTTGTAAAGGTAGAGAAGACTAACTATAGAGTAAGTACTCAAGGTTTCTAATGAGGAAGAAAATCCCTTTTCCTTAGCTTTAGAGGGTACTTATAAGAGATACCCCTTTTTCTAGTAGTCGTGACGTGGTAGGCTATTACCAAAGAGTTGTCATCATGGAGTACGTGTGGGACGTACATGGTGAGATCCATTCTGTTATTCCCTTTAGGGCAAAACAAGGTTGTTATGCTCAGGTGGACCCCCAATAGTTCCTAAAAAGAATGTTCACACTTGGAGTAGTGTTCACAATGAAAAGCGGGTGGCTTGGCCATAGTAATGGGTTACCTGATGTTGGTGATGTTCTCACTACTAGTGGATGGTCCCAAGGAGTTTGGCTTGCAAACAAAACATGTGTAAACATGTATAATGATTAAACAATTAAGTGATTGTAGTAAAATAGTTTTCGAATGAAATGCTTCGTATTAACGAACCCAAATTATGATTTATTGATTGATTGTTCATTTTCTTTAGGAACATCTTGAGTTCAAACCACATTAACAAATATCTTAAGGACTTCTTTTAAGAAACATTGTATTTATAAAAATGTAATGTAATTAAATGTAGCAATCAACAACTAATATATTGACTCTAATTACATTTAAGGGAAAAACATTAGTATTAACTGTTGAAAAGAACCAATCTAAAAATTAACATTTTTGGTAATTTAATTTTTTAAACATATTTCATAATTCTCAATAAAATTTCTAGATAAATTTTTTATATAAAAAAGTGTAAAAAATAAGTAAATAGAATTTACTCATCAGTTAATAAAAATACGTTTATTTTTTATTTATTTTAAAAATATATTATCTTTTATCAACTAATTTATTAATGTTATTGCTAAATTGAGATTTTCAAACTTATTACAAATGGCAATACATAACACGTGCAAATACTATAAAAAAAATTATTTGAAAAAAGAATAAAACCTTATCTTGACTATATTTAAATTTCCTTTATTTTTTTAAAGAAAATTCCCTATTATCTGCCGACTTCATGAACATGCACAGTAGCTTCCTACGTGCTTAAGTACGTACCCATGCAATGAAAGGAATTAGGTCCACCAATACTAAAATTAAATAAAATTTCTCTAGTGAACAACGAAATTGCTTACATATTTCTTGTTAATAAATTAATTAGTTAGTATTTGAAAATATTAGTAACTCAGATTCAAAGTTTGGTCGGCAAAGTCTAATTCACCAATTCCTTCCAAGGAAGTACAGAGCATGGAGTTGTCGAGAGCTAATGAAACACTAAAGAGACAATGGCTTTCAAATGCAAATTTAAGATGTGAAACAGCGTTAACGTTTCAAAGTATTTGGGTACCGATGGGGTCTAAGTGCCTTCCAATTGACCCAATAAATGTAAATATTAATGATGTAAGAAAAATAATGATACAATGGTTTTTTTTTTTTCACAAAGAAAATAATTAAACAATAACTTAAACTATTGGGGGTCAAGCCACTTTGGTATAATGATCATGTAGTAATAAGAGTCATCCGACAATAGTTCGTATCTTTTTAAGTAATTACATAATGAAACTTTTTAATTTCATAAATGAAATTAATAAATTATCTTTTTCTTTTATCTTTTAGATTTTCCTAAAGATGTTATTTTTTTCATAAAATTTAAATTTTTAATCATTAATTTTTTATACCAACATTTTCTTGATTTTTATAATAATAAATAATAACGATGTTTAGAGATTAAACTTAAACTTCCTTTCTGCATAATCTAATTAGGGATTTTAATAAAAGATGTACTTAGTTGGAGCCCACATGACTGGAGTTGTATGTCCTTTCTCTTTGCTCACACTTATTATATTCCCACCTTCAGTACTGAATATATATTACATATAGGGAAAAATGAGTTATAAAATATCTTTTGTTGGTAGGAGTCAATGAGATTAATGCCTCAACCAAATAAATTTTTATGTTATAAAAAGTAACCTATTTTTATCACAACACCACTAATTAATTTGTTAAACTAAGTTTAAAGGTTATCATTAATGGGGAAAAATTATTTATTATATATATTACAATAGTTAGATATAAAATAAAAAATAATTAGTACAAATTTAAGCTTTGAAATTAGAGAAAGATATAATACCAAATTTAGCCCTTAATATTTACATCTTTTATTAATTGGACCCTTATTCTTCTTTTTAGCTAAATTTGACCCTCAACCTTTTAAAAAAAGTCAAACAAGGGCAGACCCTAAAATAGAAAATTTTCCATTTAGGCCCTTTATAATTTATAAAATTTTAAATTAGTAATGGTAAAATTGCACTTTGGCTCCCAAAAAAGATAAAAATTTGATTTACTCCTCTAAAAATTATAAAGAGATAGGCTATTAAAATGATAAAATTACATTTTTACTATCATAAAAATATATAATTTAACTTCGCCTCCCCCAAAAAAAATTTCTGACTTCACCCCTGTCCCCCAAGTCGGATTTCTAGATTTGTCACTGGAGTCAAATTTGACCATCAACCTTTTAAAAATAGGTCAATTGAATTTGTTTTTTTAGTAAAAATATTGCCTAAAATGTTGAATTTTTAAACATGGAGGCCCACATGGTAATCCATGTGTACTTCATGCTAATTCTCTTTTGATTTTTTTATAATTTTTATAATTTATAATTTTTAAATTATTTGTTGACGTGTGACATAGAAGACAGATAGTGTCAAGTTAGCATGTGGACTATCACGTGAGTTACCATACCAACATCATTAAAAAATTATTATTTTAATAAACATTTCTATTAAAGAAAAGCAAGTTAGCTTTTTTAAAAAGTTAATGGTCAAATTTAGTTTAAAAAAAAAGAAATAAGGGCCAAAATTACAAAATATATATATATATAAATTTGGAGCACTAAATTTATCATTATGCCTTAGAAATATACTCTTGTAAAAATTAAGATCTATTTAAAATAAGCGAATTTTTGTCATTCTCTTTGCTAAAATAAATCATGAAAGTGACGAAATATTAGCAATTAAATTAATTTATTATTAATTTATATACTAAATATAAATTAAATGTTTAAGATATTTATAGATCTATCCTAAGTTGTGATTTAATTCTAAAAATTTTTAGAGCTTAGGTTTGAATTTGGTCTGTTCATTTAATTAATCATATATTGTTCATTTAATTAATCATATATAATCTATTGAAAACATATTTATATTTTTATTACTAAATTTTAATAATTAATTGATAAGGTCAAACCAAATTAGGTGAAGGTAAAAGTTTTACAGCCCAAGCCAGCAAAACCCATGAGCAATTAGGTAAAAAGAGATTAGACAGCAAGACTAGCAAAGTACTGGTCCCACAATGCCCAAGCAAAGCTCCAAGATATAAGGTAGGAGAGGGGCCCTAGTCTCAAGTATGTTCATACTCTTTTGCCCTCCTTGTTTTCCATCAACTACTACCAAAATAAACCTTCATCACTTCTTTTATTGAATTAAGCATTAAAAAGTATTCTGAAATATAAAATTTGATAATAGTCCACTTCAACGCATTTGAATTCACATCCTTCTACATTAGTAATAATATTCATATCTACATTAATAATAATATCCATATCAATTGAGTTAATTTTCAATTAGCTAATTATATCAAAATAAATTTTTATTTTGATTATAAGAGATTTAGATAGAATGTTAGTAATTTCATGGATATTTATAAGTTCACAAACTTAGTTCATATATCTTAAACATGATTTTCAAGGGTTGTGTTAAATGTATTCTCGCTTGCCACATTTAAACAATAGTATATTTTTTTATTTAATATTTTTTTTTGAATTACAAGAGAAGAATAAAGCCCTAACAGTAACGCAACTAATGCGACTTGAACTGTAACAGCCCAATTTCGGTGAGATCGGAACAGTGGTTTTGGGACCACAAATCCGAGCCAAAAAAATATTTATTTTAATATTATTTTATGATTTTCATTATTATAGGAAGGTCATATGAAAATTTTGATACGAAAATTTTACAGATTACATGTTTAATTAGGGGAAGGACTAAATTGCATAAAATGTAAAAGTTGTCTTCTAGTAGTTATAAGTATCAAATAGCTATAGAATTCAAAAATTAAGGTCCTTATATGGTAATTAGACCATTGAAGAAAAGTTAGTAGGTAATTTAGTGACTCATCCATGGAAAAATTAGAAATTGGCAAGGACTAAATTGGAAATCACTAAAATTAAAAGATGACAAATAATTAAAAAGGAAAATATCATCTTTTTATTCATCTTCTTCCCTAAAATTTCTATGGAAACCCTAGGAGAGAGGATGAAAACTTTCCAAGCTCAATAAGGTATGAAATCAAGTCCCGTTTTTAATGATTTTTATATTTTTCGAATCGAGATAGTCTAATCTCTCTATTTGGGGGATTTATTTGAAAAGTTATCAATGTATGGAATTTGGGTCATGGATGAATATGCTGAAAATTAGAAATTTATGGTAGAATATGAAAAGTTATTCATAGATGAACAACTTTTACAAAGCAATTTTTGATGAAAACTTAATTTACGGACTAAAATGAAAAGTGGTAAAACCCATGAAAAATTCTGAAATTTTTGAAATCTATGTCCTGTAAATGTAATATATAAATTTCGGCTAGGCTTGGAAAGAGGGTTAAATTTCATGAATTTCATTTTTCGAGCCTAGGGACGAAATCGAAATTTTTGAAAAGGATAGGGGCAAAATGGTAATTTTTCCTAGGAAGTAATAGAATGCAAATGTATATGAAATGTGATAGATTAATAGTTAAATTTGTTTATATAGACCCGGGAAGACCAACTACCGAACCAGATCGAGGGAAACAAAAGGTTTCAGAATAGTTGAAATTCAAATACGAATAATTGTCAAGGTAAGTTCGTATAACCTAAATATGTATGTTAATATGCTTGAATTGAATTGTATGATTGTATTGATATGTATACGAAGATAAACATCATGAAATGACCACAAATTAGAAATTGATGATAAAATGCTATGTCCCGGTTGAATGTTGAAATTCAATGGAATAAGGTGATTTCTTGAAAAGAGTATAATACTGCATACGGTGCAGATAGGGTTTAGCCCACACGGGTAATCCTGAAATAGGCCTTCTCAAGTATATGTTATAGATTGGATTTAGCCCGAACGGGTAATCCAAATCAAGCTCTTTAGAGCATATGCTACAGAAAGGATTTAGCCTGGACAGGTAATCCTATTATAAAATATGTGGCTTGAGAGTGTCCTATATGATCATGTGCTAAATGGATACTTTTGAACATGAATTGATGAATAGTTGATATGTATACCTACCCGAATGTCCATCGAAATTTCAATAGTTCAACGGGGAAGATTCTTGAAATACGGAAAGGTGAAACTAAATAGAAGTTTATAATGCAATGAGCTCATCTATGTTTACTTGATATTCATATGATGTTATGTGACTAACTTGTTTGATTAAGTGTATATGTTTAAGTAAATTTACCCAAAAATTTTGGATGGTATGGTTATGTATGCTTGTATGAATAATATAACTACGAACTTACTAAGCATGAAAATGCTTACCCCGTTTAATTCTTTTTGTTTTATAGTGCTCGTAAGCTCGTGAAGGTTGGAGGTCAGTCGGAGCATTAATCACACTATCCACTATCTCATTTTGGTATAAATAGAAATCTCCTTTTGGTATAATGGCATGTATAGGCTCATTTGGCCAAATGATGTCTTGTAAGTGATGTTTTGTAATCTAGCCATTGGAATGGCTAGTGATGTTTTACTTAGTATGTTTACAAAGATATTCCATGATTAAATTCCTATGTGCTAAGTTGGTTGATTGATTATGCTTAAGGTGTATGTTCATTATAAATAAGATTATAAACATGAACTGTATGTGATAATATACCATGCTAGGTTCTAGAATTGGCTTGGTTTTAATGATTGAATTGGCTGGTATATGTATACAAGTTTGATGTAGGTTATTGGAAATAATTGGGTGATAAAATGAAGCTAGGAAAATTGTTTTATTTTGTCCACATGGGTAGACACACGGGCATGTGTCTAGGCCGTGTGTGACACACGGCCTACCCCCTGGGTGTGTGGCTTGGTCGTGTGTCCCCTAAATCTTAAAAATGAGAAACAAAATGCTTAGAATTGGGCACACGGGCAGAGACACGGGCGTGTGTCTTAGCTGTGTGGTTGACACGGCCTTGGACACGGGTGTGTTACACGGCCGTGTGAAAATTGCACCTAAATTTTGAAAATTAAATTCGCCACACGGCCTAGCACACGAGCGTGTGACTTGGCCTTGTGATTTCAATTTTTTCATGCTTGGCAAGTCAGAGAGTTACACGGGTTAGGGACACGGGTGTGTGTGACCACACGGCCTGACCACACGGGCGTGTCCCTAGACCGCACGGGCGAGTGAGCCCCTGCAACTTAGAAAATTTTTGTAATTTGGCGAAAAATTCTTAGAGGTTTCGATTAAGTCCCGATTTGATTCTACTATTCATATTGGGCCTCGAGGGTCCATTTAAGGGACGTTACGAATGATCTCGGTTAATAAATAGTAATTGGAGTGAATTATCTGAAAAATGTTCTGAAAGTCTCGATAATGTTCTGTAACCCTGTTTTGGCGATGAATACGGGTTAAGGGTTTTACATTTAGTGGTATCAGAGCTACGATTTAGCCGATTCTCAGACTAACGTAGTAAGTACAAGTCTAGCTATACATTTTATTATATAAATCATGATAGTGTGATATCTTCTGACCACTCTTAAATGTATTTTCATATAGTAATGTCTTCCAACCAAGCGAGAGATGAGTCTGAGGAAGCTGAAAGCACAGCTCAAGCTTCCGTGCAGCGAGCTACTACTAGTAGTAGTAGGAGGTCCATGTCTGAGGGCCGTGAAGAGACAAAAGCAACCTTCTTCGAAATGATGGATGAGTGGTTTAGTGAATATATGAGAACAAATCCATTTGTTCAACGACCTCCCCCACATGCTTCACAACATGATGAAACGCCACAGGGTACTAGACTTGTTAGAATTGATAAAGCTCTAGTAGATAAAATCAAAAAATATGGGTGTAACACCCCTTACCCGTGTTCAACACCGGAACCGGATACGAGGCATTACCGGACTTAACTTGCTTAAACATACAACATTGGGCCATAAAAATTCATTTCAACTTAAAACTTTTTCATTCATATTCATAACATCCTTATTATGGGTTTACGAGACCCTAAACATACCATCGAAATGGTTCGGAACCAAACCTGAAAATTTTACACACTTAGAAAGTTTTTGCTTAAAACAGGGTCACACGCCCGTGTGGAATGGAACACGCCCGTGTAGGCAGGCGCCCATGTTCCCAACCCGTGTGGAATTTATTTTTCATTTCGAACCTACAGGGGTTTTCACACGGCCGGACACACGCCCGTGTCCCTCACACGGCCTAGACACGCCCGTGTCTTCACCCGTGTATGAAAACCTTGGTATTCTATTTATGACGTCAGCAACCTCATTAGGGGAACATGCCCTAGTCACATGCCCATGTGCTGGCCCGTGTGACGAATTGAATTCTCGCAAATTTGATGCAGGGGACACATGGCCTATCAACACACCCATGGGGCTGACCGTGTGTCATAAACGGCCTAGACACACGCCCGTGTGTCTACCCGTGTGGACAATTATAAGGCTATTTACCAAGCTAAAAGCCACCCTGAAAAAAAAAACCAACACACTTATACTACCACAAGCAACACATAACATAGCAAAAATACCCTACGAAGAATCACTAATTCATCATACATACACTTCACATTTTACTCGACCAATAGCATGAACTTGCACTTCATGAATATCATCATCCTTGGATATATATATATATATAACTTAACAAGTATTGGCCAATTTCCAATGGCCATTTACAAAATGAATGAGTGACAAAATTACCCAACACTTTGGCTAACAAATAAGACATGACAAAATGACCAAGTTCCTATACATGCCATACCTAAAATAAATCAACTTTACTATACCAAAAGAATAGTTGATAGTGGGATCCGAACTCCGACATCCTACGATCCCCGAGCTAGCTTGGCGATACTACAAGGAAAAGGGAAAAGAGAGGGGTAAGCATAAAGCTTAGTAAGTTTGCATGAAATAATAGCAACATTAAGACTTATAATAGCATCCGTTTATCTAATCGAATGATACCCAAATTCGTAAATACATCAACGTAACTTACTCATGTATACTCTTACCAAATTACATATCACATATTGCATGCATTTCTCGTAAACTACTCATGGGTACCTGTATCCCTTCATCACATAACTTTAGCACTTTTATACTCTTTAAACATAGACTTAGCTCTTTGTCATCTTTACATAAACTTAACTCTTTGACCGTTGAACTACTCGGAATATCGAAGGATACTCAATCTCATCATACATGTATCACAATGCCAATGCCATATCCCAGATATGGTCTTACATGGGATCACCTCTTGATGCCGATGCCATATCCCAAATATGGTCTTACACGGGATCTCAAATCTCGATGTCAATGCCATATCCCAGATATGGTCTTATACGAGATAGTATATAGATGTCGATGTCATGTCCCAGACATGGTCTTACACGAGATCTTCCTTTGGTGGCGAGGCCATGTCCTAGACTTGGTCTTATACGGGACTTACATTCGGTGCCGATGCCATGTCCCAGACATGGTCTTATACGGGACCTACATTTGGTGCCGATGCCATTTACCAGACATGGTCTTATACGTGACCTAAATTCGGTGCCGATGCCATGTCCCAGACACGGTCTAATACGGGACCTCCTTATCTCATGTTGTGACATTAGTATCCTTGCTATTCCGAATATCCAGCCGGGACTTCAACTTAACAGGTTTTCATCACATTCTCATCGAGACATCATTAATCAATTTCATGGAAACAATATATTTTTCTCATAATATAAAGTAATTAAAAACATAATAACATTATGTAACTTTAATTTCACACAAACTTACCTCGGTACTCAAAATGTGTGAAGATATTCAATTTAGTCCACAACCTTGTTCTTGCCTCGGTTTCGGTCCAGGCTTTGTATTTCTTGATCTATAATAGCAATTTCACTTATTAAATACTCACATTGACTAAATTGACAAATAAATCATACTTTGGTAAAATTAAAATTTTGCCCCTAAACTTTTACATAATTACACTTTTACCCCTAGGTTCGTAATATGATTTTCATTCAATTTCTTTGCATTTTAAGCCTAGCCGAATCATTTTCTTAACTACAACAGCCCCCAATTTCCACTATTTCACTCATGTATGACCATTTTTATAACTTTTACAATTTGGTCCTTTTATGCATTTTTCATGAAAATCACTTAGAGAAAGATGTTTATCATACATCAAACTTTCATATTCTTCCATAAATTATCAAAATACATGCATGTCATACATGGGTAAATTTTTGAACATAAACCCTAGCTCAAAATATAGCTAGAAATAGCTAAATCGAGCTACGAGGATCTCAAAAATACGAAGAACATTAAAAACGGGGCTAGGAGATACTTACAATCAAGCTTGGAAGATGAACAAACCCTAGCTATGTCTTCCTTAGTGAATTTTGGCCATGGGAGAAGAAGATGGATAAGATTTTTGGCTTTATTTTCCCTTTTAATTCTTTTATTAACCAAAGGACAAAAATGCCCTTAAGGCCTTTTCTTAAGATATTTCCTTTCCATGTCTATTTTTGTCCATCTTGACATATAATGGTCTAATATCTAAATAAGGACCTCTAATAATTTTTCTAATGCTATTTCATACTTGAATCTTCTAGAATCTCATATTTTCCACTTTTTGCAATTTAGTCCTAATGGACAAATTGTTCACTAATTAATAAAATTTCCTCATGAAATTTTCACATAAACATGCAAACATATCATAAGCCTCATAAAAATCATAAAACACATATTTCTACTTCGAATTTGTGGTCTCGCAATCACTATTTTGACTAGCCCTAAATCGGGCTGTTACAAATCTCCCCCCTTAGGGATTTTCGTCCTCGAAAATCTTACCGGTAAAAAGGTTTGAGTACTGGTTTCTCATATCCTCCTCGGGCTCCCATGTAGCCTCTTCTACCCCATGTCTTTCCCATAATACTTTCACAAGGGCTATACTTTTGTTTCTCAATTGTTTAACTTCTCGTGCCAAAATCTTAACCGGTTCTTCGCCATAAGTCATGTCGGGTTGAATTTTAACCTCTGTCAGCGTAATCACATGTGAAGGATCTGATCGGTAATGACGTAACATCGACACGTGGAACACATCATGAATCTTTTCCAACTCAGATGGAAAAGCCAAACGATAGGCTACTGGTCCTATCCTTTCGGTGATCTCATATGGTCTGATGAAACGCGGACTCAATTTGCCCTTCCGGCCAAATCTGAGAACTTTCTTCCATGGTGACACTTTCAAAAAATACCTTATCACGAACTTGAAACTCGATCTCTTTCCATTTCAAGTCCAAATAGGACTTTTGTCTATTCGAAGCAGCTTTTAAACAATCATGAATTATTTTTACCTTCTCTGTGGTTTCTCTAATTAGTTCGACCCTGTGAATCTGATTTTCCTTGAGTTCAGTCCAATACAAAGTCGTCCGGCACTTTCGCCTATACAAAGCCTCGTAAGGCGCCATTCTCAAACTCGACTGGAAACTATTATTATAGGCAAACTCTACCAACGGTAAGTACTTTTCCCAGCTACCCTGGAACTCAAGAACACAACACCGGAGCATATCCTCAAGTATCTGTATTAATCTCTCCGACTGTCCGTCGGTTTGTGGGTGAAAAGCTGTACTAAAACTCAGCTTTGTGCGTAAAGCTTCTTGCAACTTTTTCCAAAATCGGGATGTGAATCTCGGATCTCTGTCCGATATAATCGACAAGGGCACTCCATGAAGTCTTACAATCTCTGAAACATACAAGTCCGCCAACTTATCAAGTGAATAATCAACACGTATCGGTATGAAATGGGCCGACTTTGTAAGTCTATCGACTACAACCCATACAGCATCTTTCTTACTCGGTGTTAACGGCAAACCCGTGACAAATTCCATAGTAATACGGTCCCATTTTCACTCAGGAACCATAATAGGCTTAAGTAAACCCGAAGGTACTTGGTGTTCAGCCTTTACTTGCTGAAAAATCAAGCATTTCGATACAAATTCAGAAATATCTTTCTTTATACTCGACCACCAATACCATTTCTTCAAATCATTGTACATTTTTGTGCTGCCTGGATGTACAGATAGACATCCGTTATGTGCCTCGTGTAAAATTTTTCGAATGAGCTCTTCATCTCTCGGTACACAGACTCTGTCCCGAAATATCAAGCATCCATCAATATTAATCCAAAATTCAGACTCAACACTTGACTCACATTGAACTCTTTTGGCTTACAAGTCACTGTCGTCTTTCTGAGCTTCATAAATCTCTTGAAGGAACATCGGTCTAGCCCTCAACTCAGCTAGAATAGAACCATCACTTGAAAAAGTAATCCGTGTATTCATGGCCCTCAATGCAAACAAAGATTTCCTACTCAAGGCATCGGCGATGTAACACCCCTTACCCGAGACCGTTGCCGGAGTCGAGCATGAGGCGTTACTAGACTTAACTACTAATTTAGGGCATAAAAATTGAAACTGTCCATCTGCGTCATGTTGTCTAAATTGACTATAACTCGAGTTACGAAACTCGAAATTTAGATCCGTAAATTTTCCTTAAAACTAGACTCATTTATATTCTTACTGTAATTTTTCCAGAATTTTTCATGTGGCCATTTAGTATAGTTTATTCATTAAAATTTCCCCTGTTTCATTGTTTGATGGTTCTGACCTATCCTTACAAAAACTCAGTTATCACATTGTACAGAATTCAATTAATGTTCTAGTTTATTCCAATCAAAAATATACTCATTAAGGGTTCTAAGCATATAAACTATGCTCCATAATTATTTTTGTACAATTTTAATAATTTTTCTAAGACAAAACAGGAGATCACGAAGTCATTTAGAACCAGTCTCACTAAAATTTAAATATCTCATAATATAAAATTGTTTTGCCTACTCTGTTTCTTTCATATAAAAATAGACACAATAAGATTTAATTCTATATCCTATTCACTTTCTAATTCAATTTCTCCTATTTTTGGTGATTTTTCAAAATTACGTCACTGCTGCTAACCAAAAACTGTTTCATTGCAAAATCATATAACCACATTACAAACATATTTACCATAAAACATACTTCCAAATTAAACTTAAGACAAGACCGAATACGCAACCATTAACATCATAATCAAGCCATTTTTGCATGGCTATATATATAATTTCAAAACCAACCATATCATAACTAGTCTATACATGCCACATAACCAATTCTTCAAGCATTTATTTACCCAAGTGAAAACTAGATAGTGTGATGAAATCTCCTTCGACGTCCAACCCGAGCAAGTCTCTGAATCTCTATAATCATAAGAAAAATACACAAAGTAAGCTTCGAAAGCTTAGTAAGTTATAAGCAATTTCACAACAATAATGCATTATAACACTACACTAGCAAAGTCAGAATAATATACTCACAACCAAGGTTTATAACCATGACTTTAGTTCATATCACCTTTCGAAATCTTTCTCATTTCATATCCCAAAGGCCGAACTTCCAAACCTTCGATAATAGGTTTCACATGTATATATATATTTTACTTACCAAACTTATACTTGCACTTCAAACCCATATAAATCACATATTCAAGATTTAAAACTAATTAAATGAATTCTTTATACAAACTTCCACATGGCCGAATACAATATATAAAATTCATGTATAAATCAATGAGATTTTGTAAGCATTACTCCATGTCAACTCATATCAATTGAACTATAAAATTAATTGATACATTCCATCCAAACTAATTTATCACTCTTATTTGATTTCAATTAATATCATCTCATAATATCCACTTACCCAAAATTCAATCCAAGATATAAAAATTAATCGCACACTTAGTGCTCCTTGTCCGATTTCGCACACTTAGTGCATAACGACCGATTTCGCACACTTAGTGCTCGGTATTTTAAAATTCGCACACTTAGACTTCAAGATCTATACAATAGTCAAATAAACACACGCATGAGAAGCTAATATAGCTTAGTAAGTTAAAAGCAAAAGGAAATATATACAACAAATCATTATACAATTTTAATCAATTCAACTTGATCATTAACCGGTTCGTATAAGCATTACATATAGCATTTTACTATACAACAATATCATATTCATTAAATCTCCAAAATCGAATGATCACAAGCCCTATATCCATTTCAAACAAGCTCAAAGGTTAATGAATTTATCATATTTCCATAATTTAGTATACAAAAGCAACTTACCTCATTAGCACCACGTTATTCAATTTCCATGCATCACTTACCTACATGTCTCTTTTGGTTATATCCATTCATTGGTTCATGTCCTAGAGAGGTTCGATAATCCGCACACACAGTGCAACTCATGTAACATATCGCACACTTAGTGCCGTTACTTGATAATTCGTACACATAGTGCCATCTTCCGGTAATGTATCGCACACTTAGTGCCATTACTCATTTTCCGCACACATAGTGCCATTCAACCGATTTCGCACACACAGTGCTTGGTGTTTAAGCTCGCACACATAGTGCCATTCAACCGATTTCGCACACACAGTGCTCGGTGTTTAAGCTCGCACACATAGTGCCATTCAACCGATTTCGCTTATTTTATTTCTATGATCAACATCACATTCAATTATATCATTGCCATATATATGCATCACATTCGGTTATATTCATTCCTCAATTCAATGTCACATTCAGGTATATCATTGACATATATATACACATCACATTCAAATGAACCAATGACATATATATATGCCTCTCATTCGGTTCTACTTTATACTTTTATAAATAATACATTCGACTATATTAAAAATCAGTATACATACTTCCATTAAATTTTAGGTACATCAATATAGATAAATTCCATACAACGTGATTGCTTAAAAACTTACCTCGGACGATGTAAAATGGAACGGGGCGAGTAGTCGACAACTTTCGTTTTTCCCCAATCCAAGTCCAATTTCTTTTGTTCTTTATCTATATAATTTCAAATTAACCCCATTTAAACACTATTTCATTCAATTTAATCTAACAACACATAAATGGGAAAATTGCCATTTTACCCCTGATATTTCATACTTTTACAAATTAGTCCTAATTGCACAAAATACAAAATACACAAAATCTCACCACATCATAGTTAGGGCGAATCTTCCCTATGCTCATACTAATCCATATATTTAATTTATTTTGCCTTTTAGCCCTTCAATTTATTATTTTTTACAATTTAGTCCTAATAATTCAAAATCATCAAAAACTCCAATACGAAATATATTAATCCAAAACATATCTTTCTTAATTTATCATCAAACATCACAAAACACAAGTATTCATCAATGGTTTAACTCAAAATATTCACCAAAATAAAAAATTCAAGCATGGGTCGGGTAGTACTCGAAGCAACGATTTCAAAAACATAAAAATTATCAAAAACCGAGCAAAGCACATACCCGAATCAAGCTTCTAAAGGTGCCGAAATTTCAAAGCTTTCAAAGCTTTATTTTCTTCTTTAGTTTCGGCCAATAAAGATGAATGCATGGCCATTTTTTTTTTGTTTTTGTTTTATTATAACATTATAGTATTATTTTATTATTATTATATTATTATAACATAAAAAATATAATAAAAGAATTTCCACTCACTATTTCATGCAAATTGGCCGGCCACTAAGCTCCATTATGGCTAAATTATCCTACCAATACTTTAATTTATAAAACCATCATCAATTTAGTACTTACACAATTAACCACCAAATTTTCTTTTTATGCGTTTAAGCCCTTTTTCACAATTACACACCAAAATAATCAAATTTTAATACGAAAATTTTACACACACTAATTCACACATATTAAACATAAAAAATAATATCAAAATATTTTTCTGAGTCGGATTCATGGTCCCAAAACCACCGTTCCGATTAGGGTCAAAATCAGGCTGTTACAGGCGACCACGTTCGCCTTTCCCGGATGGTAGTCAATCACTAGTTCATAGTCTTTTATCAGCTCTAACCATCTTCGTTGCCTGAAATTCAACTCCTTTTGAGTCATCAAGTACTTTAGGCTCTTATGATCGGTGAATATCCGACATTTTTCACCATACAAATGGTGTCTCCATATCTTCAATGCAAACATAATGGCAGCCAATTCTAAATCATGTGTCGGGTAATTCTTTTCATGCGGCTTTAACTGTCTAGAGGCATATGCTATCACCTTGCCCTCTTGCATAAGCACACAGCCCAATCCATTCAAGGATGCATCACTATAAATTACAAATTCTTTTCCCGGTTTAGGTTGCACTAGAACTAGAGCCTCAGTCAACAATGCCTTTAATTTCTTGAAACTTTGTTGGCACTTCTCTGTCCACTCGAACTTTATATCTTTGTGTAACAGTCTTGTCATCGGAGTGGCTATCATAGAAAATCCCATGACAAACCGTCTGTAATAACCAGCTAGGCCCAAAAAACTTCTAACCTCTGATACATTTCTCGGCGGTTTCCAATCAACAATGCCTGAAATCTTACTCGGGTCAACTCGAATTCCATCTCCCGAGACAATGTGCCCCAAAAATCCAACTTCTTTGAGCTAAAATTCACTTTTTCTAAACTTGGCATACAACTGATTATCTCGTAAAATCTGTAAAATCGTCCTCAAGTGCTCGGCATGCTCATTCTCATTACGAGAATAAATCAGTATATCATCAATAAAAACCACAAAAAATTTATCCAAGTATGGCCGAAAGATGCGGTTCATTAAATCCATAAACACAGCAGGGGCATTTGTTAAACATAAAGGCATGACTAAAAACTCATAGTGCCCATACCTTGTCCGAAATGTTGTTTTCGGCACATCTGAGTCTTTGACTCTCAACTGGTAATAACCGGACCTCAAATCTATCTTGGAAAACACAGTGGATCCCTTCAACTGATCAAATAGATCATCGATCCTTGGCAATGGGTACTTGTTCTTCACGGTAACCTTATTAAGCTGCCGGTAAACTATACATAACTTCATAGAATCATCTTTCTTTTTCATAAATAATACTGGAGCACCCCACGGAGAATAACTTGGTAATGCAAAGCCTTTGTCCGTCAACTCTTGCAACAGTGCCTTCAATTCTTTCAACTCAGTTGGAGCCATTCTGTATGGAGCAATCGATATAGGTGCAGTACCAGGAGCTAACTCAATGCCAAATTCAATCTCTCTAACCAGAGGCAACCCTGGCAATTCTTCTGGGAATACATCTGAATACTCACGTACTATCAGCACTGATTCAATTCTTAACCCAATCTCTTTGGCATTCATCACAAAGGCAAGATAAGCTTCATACCCTTTTCTTACATATTTCTGAGCAGACATATGAGAAATCACTACAGGCGCTCTGTCCTGTTCATCTGATTCAACACAAAGAGTGTGTCTATTTTCACATTTCAATTCAATGTATTTCTTTCCATAATTTACTGTCACATCATGAGCGGATAACCAGTCCATACCAAGAATTATATCGAATTCATCAAATGGAAATAGCATGAGATTTGCCTTAAAATAATGGCCTCTAATAATCAATGGGAAATCTTTACATACCTTATCAACTAATACACTTTTGCCTAAGGGATTTGACACTTTTATCATGAATTTTGTAGACTCTACAGACATACTCATACTAGATACTAATTTCATGCAAATATATGAGTGGGTAGATCCCGGATCAATTAAAGCAACAACATTAGTATCATAGAGAGAAAATGTACCCGTAATTACATCAGGGGATGACCCTTGATAAACTGTAAAAGTAACATATTCTAAGCCCACATTTAGTATGATTTTGGATGATTTAAGCCCCAATTTATGTAAAAAGGTGCTCTTAATCCCTTCTTTTCATGTCTTATACTCAGGAAAGCACCCGATGATGAAAAGAATGAGAAACGGGCTTAAAACAGACCAAATTGGGCCAAGCCAGGAAATCAGCATGGCCTGGACTTCAAGCCACACAGCCGTGCCACCAGCCCTACTAGAACACGACCTTACCACGACTTACACGGTTGTGCCTCATTCAACAGTGTCGAACACGGCCTGGCCACGATTTACACGGGCGTGTGCCATGGCCGCGCCTCTGCCGTGGAGAAGAGTAATTCCATTCGGGAAAGGATACTTAGGGAGAAAGAAACGTGTTTCAAAAGCCTATAAATACACCCTAAGTACCAGCTGAAAGGGGGCGGAAAGCTAGGCTAAAAAGCCAAGCCGGAAAGGTTAGATTTGGGGGAATCACTTGAAGATAGCCAGTTGATCCATCTCAAGAAGCCAGAATTCTACTCAAGATGGAGGATCTCCTCTTCAATTCCTTCAGGGGGTTTTAGGGATTTCTTATGTTTTGTTTTATCTTTTCGCTTGAGATGTTTTCCTTTATTGTTATGAACTAAACCTTTGGATACCTGAAGGGGATGAAACCTATGATGAATCTTGTTATTTGACTTTTGAATTATATGATAATAACTTAGTTTGTTTTTAATTGTGTGAACTTAATCCAAATCTAATGTGCTTAGGTGGAGGAGGAATAGACCCTGCCTAATAGTAGATCCAACATAATTAAGCGGAGTTGATCGCACGCCTAGAGATAGGGTGACGAGATTTTGCTTTGGATTAGGGTGAAACCTAATATGGGAATCCACGGATCGATTTCATCGCTATTCTAGGGGTTTATTATAAGTTTAACGAGAGTTCCACTAATTAACCTAGGGTTAGACGTTATTCGCCTCGAGAGAGGGTTTAATATACGTTAGGGAGTCTCACGGATCAAACTAAGTAAATAAATCATATGGTTCAAGGTTAAATAACAAGTGAAGTCTAGGTGGATTTTTCCTAAGGGTATCGCTTGAGTCAACCGAGTTTTTCCAAAAGTTATTTCCGAATTCATTCTTTTTTTGTCTTTGCGTCTTAGCTTAGTAAGTAGATTAGTTTTAGTTTAAACAACCATCACTTTATATTAAGGCTAAATAATAAAAAGAGCGGTGAGTATTAGTACTTTTAGTTCCTTTGGGTTCGATAATCCGGTCTTGCCTAAACTATACTACTTGCTCGATAGGTGCACTTGCCTTTAATCGTTGTCGAGTTAGTTTCAAGGTTCGATCATTCTTTTATAAATTTTAAAACTCGATTTACTGATGATCAAGTTTTTAAGCGCTGATTCTTGGGGAACTAAAATATTAAGAAAACTCTATTTTTATTACTTTAGCCATTATTTTTATTTTTCGTAATTTTTTTTTTATTTTTAGTTTTAATTTTAAATTTGCTAAATTTTCTTTCTTTCTTTTCCTAGCAGGTACCTCTAGTTTATGACTAGAAGGAACCCGAGAGGACCTTTAGAATACGACGGTGATATTGAAGCTACTTTGTCAAGAAATCACGTAAAAATTAGCGAGCCCTAAATTACCAAGGAGAGCGAGAAGACAGATCCAATCCTACTGAAGGGATGGACGAGAATAGTCCACCACCACAAAACGATGTGGCGGATCAGAATGCTCCTCGTACTCTGTATGATTATGCTAAACCACATTTAACAGGAGCCGAATCTAGTATTGTTAGGCCTGCTATAGCTGCTAATAATTTTGAATTAAAGCCTAACACTATACAAATGATTCAATAGTTTGTTCAATTTGATGGTTTGCAGGACGAAGATCCAAACACTCATATAACTAATTTTTTAGAATTCTGCGATACCTTCAAAATAAATGGCGTTTCTGATGATGCCATACGTCTTCGGTTATTTCCCTTTTCACTAAGAAATAAAGCTAAACAGTGGTTAAACTCATTACCATGAGGGTCAATCACTACATGGGAACAAATGACCGAAAAATTTCTATTAAAATATTTTCCACCGGCCAAAACGGCCAAGTTACGTAATGATATATCTTCTTTTGTGCAGATGGATTTAGAGACATTATACGATGCATGGGAGAGATACAAAGATCTCTTGAGGAGATGCCCACACCACGGATTACCATTGTGGCTCCAAGTCCAAACTTTTTACAACAGTGTGAATCCTTCAACGAGGGAATTAATTGATTCAAATTACATTGGTGGAACCACGAATAATAAAACTCCCGAGGCAAGCCTATGAGTTTATTGAAGAGATGTCATTTGAACAACTATCAGTGGCAAGTTACAAGAACAAGGCCAACAAAACAATGAGTTTACAACCTCGACTCAGTAACCATGCTATCAAATCAGGTAGAGTTGATGAATAAAAAGATTGATAGTTTGTGTTCTTCGCAGGTAAATCCAGTGATGCAGTGCGACACAGGTGGAACCGTGGCGAATCCTGAGTACCCACCCTACCAACCAGGCACAGAGAGCGAACAGATGAACTATATAGGTAACAATTTCAGATCTAATAATAACCCATATAGTAATAATTATAATCCAAGTTGGAGGAACCACCTAAATTTTTCATGGGGAGGACAAGGAAATCAAGGAAATCAGAGACAACAACCTCCTCAAAATTTCCAAAATCAGCCCTATCCACAGGAAAAGAAGCCGAGTCTTGAAGAGACGCTGAACAAATTCATAGCATCAGCAGAGGCCCGCTTCCAAAAGACTGAGACAATAGTAGATAATCAACAAGCAGCGATCAAAACGATCGAGAGTCAAGTTGGGGAATTTATTAAGTCAATTAAACAACTTACTAAGATGGTTTCCGAAATTCGACCAGCGGTTTTCTCTAAAGAAACAGAACATGTAAAGGCAGTTACACTAAGAAGCGAAAAGGAGCTATTCGAACCAGAGAAAAGAATGCCACCCGTAGATGACAAAACAAAGGATATGGAAATTGAGGATGTAATTCCAGTCCATAAAGAAAGTAAACCACCGATCCCATATCCAGCAAGGTTGAAGAAAGAACGATTAGACTCCTAATATGGTAAGTTTCTCGAGCTTTTTAAACAAATACATATTAACCTACCTTTTGTTGAAGCCATTTCACAGATGCCGACGTGCGCGAAATTCTTGAAAGAACTCCTGACGAATAGAAGGAAGCTTGAAGAAATATCAATGGTGGAGCTTAATGAAGAATGTTCGGCCATCCTCCAAAACAAGCTACCAACCAAATTAAAAGACCCAGGAAGTTTTACTATTCCTTATTTAATTGGCAGTTTAAATGTTAAGAAAGTATTAGCTGATCTAGGTGCCAGTATTAATTTAATGCCTTATAAGATGTTTAAACGACTAGATCTCGGGGAACCAAAACCCACTAGGATGAGTATTCAGTTAGCTAATAGATCTATTAAATATCCTAGGGGAGTTATCGAAGACGTCCTGGTAAAAATTGATAAATTTATTTTTCCCGTTGATTTTGTTGTGCTTGACATGGATGAAGACATTAAGGTCCCCTTAATACTAGGGCGCCTTTTTTTAGCTACTGCTAGGGCTGTTATTGATGTAGGTGATGATAAACTTGCATTAATGATAGGTGATGAGGAAATTAGTTTTCAAATTTATGATGCCATGAAATATTTCCGAGAACAAGATGATTCATGTTATTTTGTTGATACCAATGACCATCTTGTTCAAAACTCTTTACAGGAAATCCTGCATGATGACACGATGGAATTGTGTCTCACTCAAGAAGAGGGGGAAAAAGATGAAGCTTCTGAGCTAAAATTATCATCAAAACAAACGGAGAAAGAAAGCATTGAATTTGATGACGATTTCAAACAAAAACCCTCTGTTGATGAACCGACCAATTTAGAATTAAAACAACTGCCAAAGCACCTAGAGTACTTATTCCTTGGGGAAAATTCTACGTTACTAGTAATTATCTCTTCAGAATTAGAACCTAAGGAAAAAGAGGAGTTGATACAGGTACTGAGAGAGCATAAAAAAACCATAGCTTGGAAAATCTCTGACATTAAGGGAATAAGCCCAACATTTTGTACCCACAAAATTTTAATGGAAGATGAGTACAAGCCATGTGTGCAACCACAAAGGCGTCTAAATCCCAACGTAAAAGAAGTCGTGAAAGCCGAGGTAATTAAACTTCTAGATGCTGGAATAATTTATCCTATTTCGACAAAGCAAGTGGGTGAGTCTGTGCGAGTTGTCCCAAAGAAAGGAGGCATGACCGTGGTAGCTAACGAAAAGAATGAACTAATTCCTACCCAGACAGTCCACAAAGTTGGAGAGTTTGCATAGATTACAGAAACCGAATGACGCCACTAGAAAAGATCACTTTCCCCTACCCTTTATTAATCAAATGCTAGAAAGGTTATCAGGACACATGTACTATTGCTTCCTAGATGGACTCTCCGGCTATTTCCAAATCCCAATAGCACCTGAAGATCAAGAGAAGACAACGTTTACATGCCCATATGGTATGTTTGCTTATCGTAGAATGCCTTTTGGATTATGTAATGCTCCTGCTACTTTTCAGCGTTGCATGCTAGCAATCTTTGATGAACTCGTGGAAGATATCATGGAGGTATTTATGGATGATTTCTCAGTTTACGGTAATTCTTTCCATATTTGCCTTAAAAATTTAAAACGAGTCCTAATGAGATGTGAGGAAACAAATCTTGTTTTAAATTGGGAAAAATGTCACTTCATGGTACAAGAGGGAATAGTATTAGGACATAAAATTTCTAGTAAAGGGATCGAGGTAGATAAAGCAAAGATTGAAACCATAGAAAGATTACCTCCTCCCGATTCATTAAGGCCATTAGAAGCTTTTAGGACATGCAGGATTTTATAGAAGATTCATTAAGGATTTTTCTAAAATAGCTAAGCCTTTAACAAAATTACTAGAAAAGATGTTCCTTTCAATTTTGATCAGGAATGTTTAGATGCATTCAATATCCTTAAGGATAAACTAATAAATGCTCCAATTATAATTGCACACGATTGGAATCTACCCTTTGAACTAATGTGTGATGCAAGTGACTTCGCAGAGGTGCGCTACGGGACAACGAAGAGGCAAGCATTTTCAGCCAATTTACTACGCTAGCAGAACACTAACACCCGCACAAGAAAATTATACCACCACAGAGAAAGAATTGCTAGCCGTAGTTTTTGCTTTTGATAAATTTAGACAGTATCTAATATTGTCTAAAGTTGTCGTTTTCACTGACCATTCAGCTCTTCGTTATCTTTTAAACAAACCTGATGCAAAACCCAAACTCATACGATGGAGTCTACTCTTATAGGAATTCGACTTAGAAATACAAGATAAGAAGGGAGCCAAGAATCTTGCAGCAGATCACCTTTCTAGACTTGAAAATCAACAGACCAAAGAAATCGATGAAGGTGAAATAAATGATTCATTTCCCGAAGAACAACTCTTTTTTATAACACATTCTGAGGTACCATGGTTTGCTAATATTGCGAATTATTTAGCAGCTAATGTCTTGCCAAGGAAATTAACACATCACCAAAAGAAGCGATTCTTTGCTGATGTGAAAAATTATTTTTTGGAAGATCCCTTTCTTTTTCGCATATGTGCAGATCAGATAATTCGAAGATGTGTTACAAAGACAGAAGCTAGCAAAATTTTGGAGCATTGCCATTCAGGACCATCAGGAGGACACTACAGTGGTATTAAGACACACAAAATACTCAAATCAGGTTTTTATTGGCCCATTCTATTTAAAGATGCCAACAGGTATGTTACCTCGTGTGATAGATGCCAAAGAATAGGTAATATTTCTAAACGTGATGAAATGCCTCAAACATATATGTTATCGTGTGAAATATTTGATGTGTGGGGTATTGATTTCATGGGACCATTCCCTAGTTCGTTTGGAAACAAGTACATCCTAGTGGCAATTGATTACATGTCAAAATGGGTAGAAGCGGAAGCTTTACCTACCAATGATGCTAGGGTAGTAGTCAAGTTTCTCAAGAAACTATTTTCCCGATTTGGCACACCGAGAGCCATCATTAGTGATAGGGGTACTCATTTCTGTAATACTCAATTTGCAAAAGTCCTAAAAAAATATGGAGTATACCACAGGAGAGCCACCACATATCATCCTCAAACCAGCGGGCAAGTTGAGGTAGCGAACCGAGAACTTAAGCGCATTCTAGAAAAAACGGTTGAATCAAAAAGAGAAGATTGGGCAGTTAAAGTAGATGATGCTTTATGGGCCTATAGAACAGCATTTAAAACACCTCTAGGGACATCCCCATACAAACTTGTATATGAGAAAAGTTGTCATCTACCATTCGAATTAGAACACAAAGCTTTTTGGGCAATAAAATTTTTGAATTCTGACCTCAAAATTGCAGGAAAAAGAAGAATGATGCAGATGAACGAGCTGGACGAGTGGAGAACGGAAGCTTATGAGAACTCAAAACTGTACAAGGAAGCAACAAAGCGACGCCACGATGCTCGTCTCAAGAGATCAAAACAATTTGAAGTAGGAGACCTGGTCCTACTATACAACTCAAGGCTTAAACTATTTTCGGGAAAGTTAAAATCAAGATGGTCAGGCCCATTTATGATCAAAACAATTTTTCCATATGGCACCATCGAGGTAACTCACCCCACTAAAGGCACATTCAAGGTAAATGGTCACCGACTTAAAATTTATAATGGTGCAGATTTTGGAGATATGAGAGTGGAGCTTATGCTCCATGAGCCTTCTTTTAGAACCGAAAATAGGGAAAGTCTAGCTTAAGACTATAAATAAGCGCTTCTCGGGAGGCAACCCGAGCACTAATTCACTAACATTTTATTTTCAAATTTTTATTTTTATTTCTTTTACTCAGCATCTAACTCCATACTAACTCGGACTAATAAAAGCGCAGGTTTTAAACCATACGGCTTTTGACACGGGCATGCTAATGGCCGTGTGGAAGACAGGGGATAAAATACAAGCGTGCCAGTAGCCGTGCACAAACAGGGACGAACGATTTTCCCCACACGGACTGTGACATCAGACCACGCCCGTGTCTTACAACCGTGTGAGGCTACTGACTTATCGAACACGAGTAACACACGCCCATGCGACCTCACCGTGCCAACATACTGTCAATTAAAACACGGGCGTGCTAGTTTACCCACGGCCGTGTCAAGAACCCTGAAACGCACCCAAATTTTGGAAATCACGAAAAGCAGGGGCATTTTCAAATGAACACGGGCGTAGTGATGGACCGTGCCACCTCCCATATATAAAATCCAACCGTCTTCCCCCCCAAAACCTAACCCTAGAATCAGTTTTAAACACCTTTCCTCCCAAATCCAGCCGCACATACATTCTCCCCCATCCAAAACATCCTCCCCTTGCCTTTTCTCTCCAAAAACCATCCAAAAACCGCTCGCACGCTCGCACCACAGCCGTGCCGCCGAACTCCATGCCCCTGCCACTACCGTGTTAGTCCTGCAAAAACTCACACCACCGCCGTGCTCCGCCCGTGCTTGATCGTTCTCCACCATCACAATCCCTGGTTCCCTTTTCTTGACTTAGTCTTATAGCATTCTTGTTTATTTCCAGATTTTGTTTAGATTCAATATTAAAAAGCAAGATTTTTATTTAGAAAATTTGTTGGTTGTTAGATTTTATACTCATTTTATTCTTGAATTGTAAACTCATGAATTTGATACATTGCTCTGCCCACTATTGTCCTAGAAAATTTTTCTCCTGCTAATTAACATGCTCACTCCTAAAATTTTTAACTTAGTGTGGGATATGATGGATGTGCTATTGATGAAGCTTGAAACTGCTTGATTACAAATTTCAGGTACCATGTCAACATCACATACCAAACGATCAGCCCTAAGCAAGAAAAGAAAGGGGCCCGGATCATCTTCCACAAGTGCTGCTTCCGAGCTTAGGCATCCATTCCTCCAATTTTCTCAGAACACATAGGAAGAGCGTTACAAAGCATTACGGGATAGACCCCTCGGCACCGGTAGGTGCATCGATTGGGACGCATTGGAACACATCGAGCTCGCAACCGATATTCGAGCCCTCATTTCAACCGATCCGTGGGAGCAATTGTTTTCCATCATCGAACCCACATACATGGAGCTTACCATCGAGTTTTGCACCACCTTCACTTTAAAAACAGTGATGGCACAGTTCGATAATCCAGGCACGGTACAGTTCCGTCTAGGGGGTACGGTACGTCGACTAAGCGTACCGCAATTCGGCTCGGCACTTGGACTATATACGCCGAAATTCATAGAAGCAAACACACTTTCAGAGTTAAACCGGCAACTCCATTGCACCCCCCTCCACTGTTGGCGCAGCTTACACCTCAGCACAGGTGCTTATGATCCAAGCCGCTCCAAGGCGACAGCCCTTCTCCCACCCCTAAGGTATATTCACGCTATTTTCGCTCAAACCATCATAGGACGACGTGAGAGCACCGGCGTGGTTAACAAGCACGATGTATACTACTTATCGTGCATGGCAGAGGGGCATGTTTTTGACCTGGTATATTTCATCGCATGCGCAATCCAGCATCAAACGGAGGCACACAGGAAGGGAATTCTATCGATTGGCCCATATATAACAAGGCTAGCTCGACACTTCAACCTCCTCAACACCGATGACCAGAGATCCTCCCTCACACTGATAGGCAATATGACACCTCAGGGCATCCAGACGATGCTACACATGAGGATGATCAAACATCGTCGAGGGACCGATCTGCCTCAATACCGATTAATGACACCTACTGCACGAGAGAGGGAAGGCGAGGACACATCGATGATGTCCCACCACCAAAGACAGAGGTACCGATTTCGAGCGATGACCGTCCCGTACAGAACCATCATTAGCAGACATCTCTGCACGGCTTGACCAGTTCGAGCTGTATTTTACTGAAAACACTCGGCGTTTTGACGGGTTAGAGGCCACCCTTCAACAAATATGCCAGCACCTTCATATCTCACCACCAGAACCACCACAGGACCCGGCCGAGGATGAGGACTTTTGAGTCCTTTTATCTAGTTTTCTTTTACTTTCAAGTTTTTTATTTTTATTTTATTTTATTTTATTTTCTATTTATTTTAATTTAATTTCGATTCATCTTGAGTTTGAACATTTTAATCATACATTTGATAACTTTTATCATGATTATCATCAACTCCTTACCTTCGAGTGTTCCTAACATTTAGTACACCCAAAAAGATTTCTAACTGACGACTTAGCAGTTTCAACGAGCAATAAACCACTACTCAAGTCATCAGCCAACACCAACACCATCCAGACGGGCCATCACCACCACCAAAGACACAATCTCCTCTCAAGGAGTCCATCCATAATTCAGGAAGTTTCACTTTTCCCCATATCTTATGATTTTAATATTATTGTGTTATTATCTAACCTTGTACATTGAGGGCAATGTACATCTTAAGTGTGAGGGGGGTTAACAACCTAAAAGGATACCTAACAAAAACCCTGAATTTAGTCTTGTTTTTAAGTAATCTACTCATATTACTAATTAGGATGAAATTTCTAATGATTTATTATTTTTATTAATATGTTTCAGATTAAGTCATTGATAATTGTGCATTGATAATTAAATTTGAAGAATACTAGAGAATCAAGCATGATAAGTCTATTTTTCAGAAATAAAAAAATTTTCTAGGTTGTCGAACTGAGTTTAAATATTACCTTGAAGTTTGGAATTTACGAGGTTGACATCAAAATACCCATAATTTTTGTGAGTTTTTGAGCCTTATAGAGCATATATTCTTTTTCTTGCTCACTTCATTCATTATGAGTATATCAACACTGATTTGTTATTCTAGAACTTACATCGATTATACATGTCGCGACCACATTTTTTTTTGATTTGATACACAGAGATGATAAAGGCACCTAGGATTTAACCCACTAATTCCATAAAAAGCCTACCTTCATGACTAACCCCTAGTGAACCCTTTTTTAATCCTAACAACCCTATTTATTGACTCACCAACTAATATTAACCCATAACCCCCTTTGTTTTTGTTATCACCATTTCTTTTGACTACCCTTATATCGAGGTTTGATTTGATTAAATAGCCTAACTATGTTTTTTTTTTTATTTCAGTTATGTATTTTTAGTTTGTTCTTAAAAAAAATCATCAAGAGTATATTCATTATTAGTTGTGATTAAATGAGCTTATACGCTTGAATCCCAGATATCGAAGAAGAAGCTCGTATTATTAGGATTATTAGTTCTCAATTGATGTAATTATTATTAGTTCATTAGTTCTTAGTTAGGTAATTTGTCAATTCAATCTCGATTCTAACCCTCTAATTTAGCCTTACTCCACACCTTAACCCTAGGCCCGTTACAACCCTAACAAAGACCTTTTGATTTGTGTTTCACCTCATATTTCAGTGGTGGAGATTTGATTTTCATGCAAGCCTATGGGATTAACTCTTCATGTTTGACTTTTGAGTGCCTAAATTTTAAACCTTAAACACTTTGAGTGATTTGAGTGAATCTTTTGTGAGGATGTCAGTCCTTGTCGATTTCAAATAAGAGGTAATTATTTAGATGAAGAGAAACACCTATGTTTTGTGCTACAGAATCTATGACTTATAATGTTTGAATTTTTAGGACTCTTTGAGTTGAATTATCCATGTCTAAATTATCTATGAATTATGATGAGACACTATCAATGACAATTATGAATTGAGGAAAGTTCGTTTTAATTATAAGTTGAGAATTTTGCTTGAGGACAAGCAAAAGCTTAAGTGTGGGGGTATTTGATAAACCGTAAAAATAACATATTCTAAGCCCAAATTTAGTATGCTTTTGGATGATTTAAGCCCCAATTTATGTAAAAAGGTGCTCTTAATCCCTTCTTTTCATGTCTTATACTCAGGAAAGCACCCGATAACGAAAAGAACGAGAAACGGGTTTAAAACGGGCCAAATTAGGCCAAGCCACGAAATCAGCACGGCCTGGACTTCAAGCCACACGGCCGTGCCACCAGTCCTACTAGAACACGGCCTTACCACGACTTACACGGCCGTGCCTCATTCAACAGTGTCGAACACGACCTGGCCACGATTTACACTGGCGTGTGCCATGGCCGTGCCTCTACCGTGGAGAAGAGCAATTCCATTCGGAAAAGGATACTTATGGAGAAAGAAACGTGTTTCAAAAGCCTATAAATACACCCTAGGTACCAGCTGAAAGGGGGCGGAAAGCTAGGCTAAAAAGCCAAGCCGGAAAGGTCAGATTTGGGGGAATCACTCGAAGATAGCCAGTTGATCCATCTCAAGAAGCCAGAATTCTACTCAAGATGGAGGATCTCCTCTTCAATTCCTTCAGGGGGTTTTAGGGATTTCTTATGTTTTGTTTTATCTTTTCGCTTGAGATGTTTTCCTTTATTGTTATGAACTAAACCTTCGAATACCCGAAGGGGATAAACCTATGATGAATCTTGTTATTTGACTTTTGAATTATATGATAATAACTTAGTTTGTTCTTAATTGTGTGAACTTAATCCAAATCTAATGTGCTTAGGTGGAGGAGGAATAGACCCTGCCTAATAGTAGATCCAACATAATTAAGCGGAGTTGATCGCACGCCTAGAGATAGGGTGACGAGATTTTGCCGGATTAGGGTGAAACCTAATATGGGAATCCACAGATCGATTTACTGCTATTCTAGGGGGTTATTATAAGCGAACGAGAGTTCCACTAATTAACATAGGGTTAGACGTTATTCACCTCGAGAGAGGGTTTAATATACATTGGGGAGTCTCACGGATCAAACTAAGTAAATAAATCATATGGTTCAAGGTTAAATAACAAGTGAAGTCTAGGTGGATTTTTCCTAAGGGTATCGCTTGAGTCAACTGAGTTTTTCCAAAAGTTATTTCCCGAATTCATTCTTTTTTTTTTGTCTTTGCGTCTTAGCTTAGTAAGTAGATTAGTTTTAGTTTAAACAACCATCACTTTATATTAAGGCTAAATAATAAAAAGACGGTGAGTATTAGTACTTTTAGTTCCTTTGGGTTTGATAATCCGGTCTTGCCTAAACTATACTACTGTTCGATAGGTGCACTTGCCTTTAATCGTTGTCAGAGTTAGTTTCTAGGTTCGATCATTCTTTTATAAATTTTAAAACTCTGATTTACAGTGATCAACCCCTCTTCACGAGCGCGAATGTCATAAGTCCTTGCAGGTGCTCTACCCTCAGATCTTGCAGCCTGCTCTCTTGGTGTACTCTTACTACTAGTTCCACTTCTGGGGTTTTTCTGTTGTCTTCCTCTAGTAGTTATTCCCAATCTTGCACTCTAAATTTTCTCTTTTTCAACCAACTCAGGGCATTCTCTAATAAAATGATCTTGGGAACCACACTTAAAATAGGCTCTCTCATGTGCTCGGCACTCACCGGGGTGACGTCTACCACATTGTGGACATTTCGGTCTATTTGGTTGAGCGTTCCCAACACTAGCAACTGATGTGGTCTGGGCTTTAGACCCTGAGTATTGTTTACCCTTACTTCTATTCGAAAACCCAGCTGAAGTAGCTGATCGGGTAGGGAAGTCTTTTGACTTCTTAGATGGGGACTGAAATGACTTATTCAGTTGTCTCTTTCTAGAGTCACGAGACTCCATTTCATCTTTTCTTTTCTCTTTAACCAACTCCTTGGCTTTACAGGCCCGGTCCACTAGCACAACAAATTCCTTCAATTCTAGGACACCAACAAATAGTTAGATATCTTCATTTAACCCGTCCTCAAACCTTTTACACATAATGGCTTCAGAGGATACACACTCCCGGGCGTATTTGCTGAGCCTTACAAACTCACGCTCATATTCGGTTACTGTCATTCTACCTTGTTTCAGTTCAAGGAATTCCTTTCTTTTTTGATCAATAAATTTTTGACTGATGTACTTCTTCCGGAACTCTTCTTGGAAAAACTCCCAATTAACTCTCTCCCTTGGTACAACCGACACAAGGGTGTTCCACAACTGATAAGCGGAATCTCTCAGGAAAGACACCACACATTTCATGCACTCTTCAGGTGTGCAAGATAATTCATCAAATACCCTGATGGTATTTTCAAGCCAAAATTCTGCTCTTTTCGGATCATCATCCTTACTAGCTCGAAATTCCTCGGCTCCTTGTTTCCAGATTCTGTCGACCGGAGGCTTTTTTCTCCTTACCACTTCTACCACTTGGGGAGCTACAGGGGTAGGCCGAGGAATAGGTGGGGGTGGAAGGGGTTCTGCATTCGGGTTCGTATGAACAAACTCCATATACCATGTATTCATCATGTGGAGAAAGGCTTCCCTAGCCTCTTCTCCTCCTCTCTGACTTACAATCGTGGGTCTATTCTCATTTTTATTTGGCACTATCCCTTGGGCGAGAGCTGGCATATTACATTCTACATCATCCGCCACAGCTCTACTGGGATCTATTTACTATATAAAAACACAATTTAAATCGTCAGGAGTCATCACACTATCATTATGTAAATACTCATACGTATGGCATGTATAGCTAGACTCGTGCATAGGCTACGTTAGTCTGAGAATCGACTAAACCGTAGCTCTGATACCACTAAATGTAACACCCCTTACCCGTGTTCAACGCCGGAACCGGATAAAAGGCATTACCGGACTTAACTTGCTTAAACATACAACATTGGGCCATAAAAATTCGTTTCAACTTAAAAAATTATCATTCATATTCATAACATCCTTACTATGGGTTTACGAGACCCTAAACATACCATCGAAATGGTTTGAAACCAAACCTGAAACTTTTACACACTTAGAAAGTTTTTGCTTAAAACAGGGCCACACGCCCGTGTGGAATGGAACACGCCCGTGTGGGCAGGCCGTGTGGTCACACACGCCCATGTTCCCAACCCGTGTGGAATTTATTTTTCATTTCGAACCTACAAGGGTTTTCACACGGCCGGATACACGCCCGTGTCTATGGCCCGTGCCCCTCACACGACCTAGACACGCCCGTGCCCTCACCCGTGTGTGAAAACCTTGGTATTCTGTTTATGATGTCAGTAACCGCATTAGGGGCACACGCCCGGGTGCTGGCCCATGTGACGAATTGAATTCTCGCAAATTTGATGCAGGGGACACACGGCCTATCAACACACCCATGGGGCTGACCGTGTGTCACACACGGCCTAGACACACGCCCGTGTGTATACCAGTGTGGACAATTATAAGGCTATTTACCAAGCCAATTGCCACCCTGAAAAAAAAACCAACACACTTATACTACCACAAGCAACACATAACATAGTGAAACTACCCTACGAAGAATCACTAATTCATCATACATACACTTCACATTTTACTCGATCAATAGCATGAACTTGCACTTCATGAATATCATCATCCTTGGATATATATATATAAAACTTAACAAGTATTGGCCAATTTCCAATGGCCATTTACAAAATGAATGAGTGACAAAATTAGCCAACACTTTGGCTAACAAATAAGACATGACAAAATGACCAAGTTCCTATACAAGCCATACCTAAAATAAATCAACTTTACTATACCAAAAGAATAGTTGATAGTGGGATCCGAACTCCGACGTCCTACGACCCCCGAGCTAGCTAGGCGATACTACAAGGAAAAGGGAAAAGAGAATGGTAAGCATAAAGCTTAGTAAGTTTGCATGAAATAATAACAACATTAAGACTTATAATAGCATCCATTTATCTCATCGAATGATACCCAAATTCGTAAATACATCAACATAACTTACTCATGTATACTCTTACCAAATTACATATCACATATTGCATGCATTTCTCTTAAACTACTCATAGGTACCTGTATCATTTCATCACATAAATTTAGCACTTTTATACTCTTTAAACATAGACTTAGCTCTTTGTCATCTTTACATAAACTTAACTATTTTCCCGTTGAACTACTCGCAATATCGAAGGATACTTAATCTCATCATACATGTATCACGATGCCAATGCCATATCCCAGATATGGTCTTACATGGGATCACCTCTTGATGCTGATGCCATATCCCATATATGGTCTTACATGAGATCTCATATCTCGATGTCGATGCCATATCCCAGATATGGTCTTATACGAGATTGTATATAGATTTTGATGCCATGTCCCAGACGTGGTCCTACACGAGATCTTCCTTTGGTCCCGAGGCCATGTCCTAGACATGGTCTTATACGGGACCTACATTCGGTGCCGATGCCATGTCCCAGACATGTTCTTATACGGGACCTACATTCGGCGCTGATGCCATGTCCTAGACATGGTCTTATACGGGACCTCCTTATCTCATGTTGTGATATTAGTATCATTGCTATTCCGAATATCCAGCCGGGACTTCAACTTAATAGGTTTTCATCACATTCTCATCAAGACATCATTAATCAATTTCATGGAAATAATATATTTTTATCATAATATAAAGTAATTAAAAACATAATAACATTATGTAACTTTAATTTCACACAAACTTACCTCGGTACTCAAAATGTGTGAAGATATTCGATTTAGTCTACAACCTTGTTCTTGCCTCAGTTTCGGTCTGGGCTTCGTGTTTCTTGATCTATAATAGCAATTTCACTTATTAAATACTCAAATTGACTAAATTGACAAATAAATCATACTTTGGAAAAATTACAATTTTGCCCCTAAACTTTTACATAATTACACTTTTACCCCTAGGTTCGTAAAATGATTTTCATTCAATTTCTTTGCATTTTAAGCCTAGCCGAATCATTTTCTTAACTAAAACAGTCCCCGATTTCCACTATTTCACTCATGTATGACCATTTTTATAACCTTTACAATTTGGTCCTTTTATGCATTTTTCATGAAAATCACTTAGAGAAAGATGTTTATCATACATCAAACTTTCATATTCTTCCTTAAATCATCAAAACACATGCAAGTCATACATGGGTAAATTTTTGAACATAAACCCTAGCTCAAAATATAGCTAGAAATAGCTAAATCGAGCTACGAGGATCTCAAAAATACGAAGAGCATTAAAAACGGGGCTAGGAGATACTTACAATCAAGCTTAGAAGATGAAAAAACCCTAGCTATGTCTTTCTTAGTGAATTTCAGCCATGGGAGAAGAAGATGGACAAGATTTTTGGCTTTATTTTCCCTTTTAATTCTTTTATTAACCAAAGGACAAAAATTCCCTTTAAGACCTTTTCTTAAGATTTTTCCTTCCTAAGTCTATTTTTGTCCATCTTGATAAATAATGGTCTAATTGCTAAATAAGGACCTCTAATAATTTTTCTAATGCTATTTCATACTTGAATCTTTTAGAATCTCATATTTTCCACTTTTTGCAATTTAGTCCTAATGGACAAATTGTTCACTAATTAATAAAATTTCCACATGAAATTTTCACATAAACATGCAAACATATCATAAGCCTCATAAAAATCATAAAACACATATTTCTATTTCAGATTTGTGGTCTCGCAACCACTATTCTGACTAGGCCTTAAATCGGGTTGTTACAATGGGGCTAAAAAAATTAGGGCTACGACTGATGATGATCTAGAGAGGGTCGTGTTTTGGCTGGAAAATACTATTCGGGTTTTAGATGAACTATCATGCACACCAGCCAAATGTCTGAAATGTGCGTATCTTTGTTGAAAGACACAACCTACCATTGGTGGAAAACCATATCTTCTGTGGTACCAAATGAAAATGTTACATGGGAATTTTTCCAAACAGAGTTCAGAAAGAAATATATTAGTCAGAGATTTCTGGACCAGAAAAAGAAGGAATTTTTAGAGCTCAAACAGGGAAATATGACAGTGTCTGAGTATGTACGAGAATTTTTTAGATTGAACAAGTATGCTAGTTAATGGGTTCAGACTGAAGTCAAAATGTGCAAACGATTTGAAGAAGGGGTTAATAAAGATATCAAGCTATTGATTGGAATTCTGGAATTAAGAAAATTCGCGGTGTTAGCTGAACGAGCATACAAGGCTGAGGAATTAAACAAAGAAAAGAAGCAAGCAGAAAGGAAAGCTCGAGTTTCAAGTAAAATATTTATAAGCAAGACACAATCATCTGCTTCAAAGAAATCAAAGAATTATCATGAACGTTTTGTTGCATCAAGGGAGTATTCGGGAAAGGAACAAAGTTCTAAACGCACAAATCCGAGTTCTTCATCTCCCTTAACAACTAGTGTTGGGAGTGTTGGAAACCCCAAACCATGATGTAATATCTGTAATAAATTGCATTTCAGAGAGTGCCGTATGAGAAGTGGGACTTGCGTTAAGTGTGGTTCTCTTGACTATCATCTTAAA
This sequence comes from Gossypium sturtianum, assembly GCA_025698515.1. Classification (NCBI taxonomy): domain Eukaryota; kingdom Viridiplantae; phylum Streptophyta; class Magnoliopsida; order Malvales; family Malvaceae; genus Gossypium; species Gossypium sturtianum. The sequence goes on from CM046944.1 coordinate 86,028,800, forward strand.
GATTGCCCAGAAAGGGTTGAGAAAGACATTGAACAGACTCCGAAGCTGAGTAATCCTATCTCGAGGGTAGACCACCACGGTATTCCAGAAATTTTAGTGGTAGTCGTAGTGCTACAAAAGATTCAACAGCTAAATCCGAGGCTCGGGCTCCGGGAAGAACATATGCGATACGTGCAAGAGAAGATACCTCAGCACCAGATGTTATCACTGGTACATTCTCTCTACTTGATACTGATATTATTGCTTTGATTGATCCTGATTTCATGCATCCATATATATGCACGAAATTTGTGTCTGATAAAAATATGATTGTTGAATTCACCGAATTTGTGGTTAAAGTTTCAAACCCCTTGGGTCAGCATGTTATGGTGGATAAAATTTGTAAGAATTCTCTGTTGACAATAGAGGGTCACTGTTTTTCAGAAAATTTGATGTTGTTACCCTTTGATGAATTTGATGTAATATTGGGAATAGATTGGTTAACCCAACATGATGCAGTGGTAAATTGTAAGCATAAATACATTGTATTGAAGTGTCAGAATGGTGAGTTACTTCAGGTTGAATCTGAGAAACTGGATGGGTTGTCTAATGTGATTTCAGCAATATCGGTACAGAGATATATTAAAAAGGGGTATGAGGCTTATCTTGCTATTGTACTGGATACCAAAGTATCAGAGTTGAAAATCTAGTCGGTGTCGGTCGTTTGTGAGTTTCTTGAGGTATTTCCAGAAAAACTACCTGGTTTACCTCCAGCTAGAGAGGTGGAATTTTCCATAGACCTTGTACCAGGAATGACGCCGATATCTATAGCACCATATAGAATGGCTCCTACTGAATTGAAAGAACTGAAGGTACAATTACAAGAGTTGATTGATAGAGGATTTGCCCGACCCAGCTTTTCACTATGGGGTGCACCGGTATTGTTTGTAAAGGAAAAAGATGGATCATTGAGATTATGCATCAATTCCAGACAGCTTAATAAAGTTACAGTAAAGAATAAATACACGTTGCCTCGTAGAGATGACTTGTTTGATCAATTAAAAGGTGCCACTGTATTTTCAAAAATTGATCTACAATCTGGTTACTATCAACTATGGGTAAAAGATTCGGATGTACCGAAGACAGCTTTCAAGACCAGATATGGACACTATGAGTTTTTAGTGATGCCGTTCGGATTGACTAATGCCCCGGCAGTATTTATGGATTTAATGAACCAAATTTTTAGACCATACCTGGACATGTTCGTGGTTGTTTTTATTGATGATATTTTGGTTTATTCCAGGGATGAAAATGAGCATGCTGAACATTTGAGAACTGTATTGCAAACTCTGCGTGAGAAGCAATTGTATGCCAAGTTCAGTAAAAGTGAATTCTGATTAAAGGAAGTTAGTTTCCTTGGACATGTTGCATCTGCAGAAGGTATTCGGGTGGACCCGAATAAAATTTCAGCTATTATAAGTTGGAAACCACTGAGGAAAGTTTCAGAAGTAAGAAGATTTTTGGGACTAGCTGGATATTATCGGAGATTCGTTAAAGGGTTTTCAATGATAGCTTCTCCGATGACCTGATTGCTGCAAAAAGATGTGAAATTCAAGTGGACTGACAAATGTCAACAGAGTTTTGATAGATTGAAAGCCTTACTGACGGAAGCACTTGTATTAATTCAACTTGAATCGGGAAAAGAATTTGTAGTTTACTGTAACACCCCAAACCTAGCCTAGACGTTATGGCTGAATCTGGCGATGTCACATGGAATGGGATTTGAAATTGAATTTATCAAGTTTAAACCGTTTCCGTTTACTAGCTTCTATTTATCTCTCTTCAATTTCAAAAGTATTTTCTCATTAATTTTATTCGTTTAAAAACATTTTCTATAGCAGAAGCTTTTAAAACCGTGATATTTTAAAGAAAACCATTCGCGTTTAGGAAAAATGTTGTTTATAATTAAACCGAGTTTTCGTTGAGTTTTGCAGTTTAAATTCCATGAAAACAGTTAAAATCCAAAATAAAGGCAAACAGTCCAAAAGTCCCAAATTACATCAAAATACCTCAACAAAATAGGAAATAAAAACCATAAATGAATTTTAAGCAGTTCAATAAACATGTGGTCATCGCTGAGTCCTCCACCGCACCGAGCCGTCTAAGTCTGGGGATTACCTGTACATATAAACAGAAAGGGGTGAGTTTACGTAAACTCAGTGTGTTATCCCCACAGAAGACATGCATACAGTCAAACAACAGTTAACATTCAAATGTAGTCTGGGCCTAAGCCCACTACAGACTCAGATACAGTTTAGGCCTTAGCCCATTTAGATACAGTTTCAGTTATAAATTAGGGACTTAGCCCATCTTAGATACAGTAACAGAAATCAGTATCCTACCCACCAGCCTCTACACACAATCTCCTACCATCCCTACGCACGATGTGGGGTTTAAAACACCCACCCAACCCTACACACCAAGTCGTACTGTTAGCGGCACATATCAGTAATGTTGCAGCTGAGCTGCCAGATAATAGGAATGAAAGCCTTTCACTACACTTCCTCCAATAATCAATCATCCCACCCCAATGCAGATGCAACTAAACATGCTCAACGTAGACATACAAAATTACATGCTAACATGCTAAAATCAAGTTATCAGTCATACATATGGATCAGTAAACATGCATAAATCTAACATGCTCCATACATACATTAGATATATTCAGGTTACACGATTTAGGGTCTAAGTAGCGCTTACCGACCCTACTTGTAACATCCTGAAAAGGGCCTATGCATTTTTGGTTTAATTGTACGAAATGACAAGTCTTAAGCACTATGAATAAATTTTTGGTATTTTTGGAATTCTAGAAATGCATAGAAATGGAAATGAACATTTTGGAAACACGAACATTTTTGGAAACACAACATTTTTGGAAACACTGAATTTTTGAAACTTAAACATTTTTGGAAATGTTTCAAAAATGGAAAGTGAACATTTCGGGAAACACTGGAAATGTAAGAAAAATGGCAAGTTACTGAGCCGATCGAAAATTTTAGGAAACTTAGAAATGATGCCGAAATGTCAAATTTTAAAGTTCAAAATAGGAAATAAGGGCTAGAGGGCCTTAAAAGAAAAAGTTGGAGAAGTTTGACACACAAACAGGCTTGGAAAAGTGGCTGAAGATGCCACTTAGGGCCTAAGGAAGTGGCGTCACATGCAGGAAATAGGCACGAGTTCGAGTCACTTGAGAAGCAAATAAATAAGTTTTATTTTTGCTTCCGAGAATAAATTTGAGGTGGACGGCATGGGTTTCTAGAAAAGGAAGAGTTTTATTTGCATAAATATGTGAATAATAAGTGATAAATAAAGGATTTTCTTTTAAGAAAATTGAGGAGATAATTGATGGATTAAAGGCTTTTATCTTTTAAATAAAAGAGATAATATTATCAAAAAGAGGAGTGGTGGCCAAGTAAGGGACTCCTAGGCTGATAAATTCGGCTATAAAAGGAAGGGCAGGAGGGCTACTCATCAACGTTTGCTTTCTCTTCCTCTGTGCCGAAATTTTCCTAGCTCTCTCCCCCTCTCTGCCGAATTTTTCTTTAAGCAAAATCCCTATCCTCTTCTTCTATTTTCTTCTCTGTTTCTTCTGTCAAAGCCGAATCTTTGTTGATTCTAAGTAAAGGAGCAATCAACTACGACATCTAAAGGGGTCTACAACTGTCGAATATAAGGATCAAGGATCTAAGACATATAGGGCAAGGAATCCTCTTCAGATTTGGAAAGCGTGAGTGTTAGCCGATTTCAAGGAAAAGGGATACTAGTAATTTTTGGGAACTTGATCAATCCAATCGGCAAACAAGGTAAGTATTAGTAATACCATTCCTATTGGGATTTGGTTTTAAAATCGAAAAGGGTATTAATGTGTTTTTGTATGATGGGCCGAATATAGGAATTAACAGATCTAAACTTTAGATCGGTAGATCGTTCTTCGGGATTTCAAGGAATCTATTAAGCCAATCAGGTGTGTACTCACACTAACTTTCGATATATCATATGGCAATTATTTTAATATATGAATATGCATAAGAATGTGAATATGGCTAAGTACCATAAATATGGTAAAAAGTACCCAGGTACGTTTCCTACTTTTGATAGGATTTTGAATATGTATATTGTTACATGTGAATAATGAGAAATTAAGTATGTTATGCATGATATAAAATATATGGGGCATTCGGGATATATGTGAAAGGGGAAGAAGGTGTTGACTTCGGTCTCACCAACGGAATATGGTGACTACGGTCACAAAATCTGAATATGGTAACTTCGGTTACATTATCTGAATTTGGCAACTTCGGTTACATTATTTGAATATGGTGTCTAATGACACAAATTATATGGGCGATGAGCACGTCGATCGCAATGAGCGCTTCGATGGTGTGTAGCGGATGGAGGGTTGACTTAGTAGTCCCCACGGTGTGACTGGCAGGTATGGGTGGTGTGTAGCGGATGGACAAATAGGCTTGGGTTTGGGTTGCATCATCATTTATCTTTATATGAATATGAATTTGATATGAACATGCATGCCTGATTTGTTGAATGTTAGTACTGTGTGCACATTGAGTCTGTTGACTCATCCCGTTGTGGGAACTATTTTCAGGTGATGACAAAGTGTGGACCGGGACGGTAGACCTTGAGGTGGCCATGCTTCACTTGAAGACTTTATTTAGAATTTGGACTTTATATTTTCTAAGTACATTTAATTTTATTTTGGGGTTATTTGATGTAATAAGGCCATAAGGCCCAAGTGGATTTTCTTTATTTCGCTTTATTTTTAATTATTTTGTTACAAACGATTGTTGGATTAAATTTTAAGTGAAATATATTTTTATAAACCTAAAGAAAATTATTTTGTCACCTTAATAAAATTGGATTTTTAAATTAGTTAAATTGGTTTCCCAACCTAAGCCCAATCCAAAACAATATTTCCTAAAATTTTACAAATTTTTTCTAAGTAATGAAGAATTCAAAACCAGTTTACTTAAGGAACATACAGATCCGGTCGTGCTCGTGGGCGGGTGGGGTGTTTTGATTTGCATATCGAGCCCGCTTTAAACTCTACTGTGGGCTCAGGCCCAAAACATTTTGAATTCGAGCCCAAATGATTTTCTTTGAACATAAGCGTGTTTTATGGCATGGCACCTAAGTCTCCGATTCATGATCCACCGGGTAAGTACCCCTAACATTATGTGTGATTCGTGATTTATGAACTCGTATAAGGGTAGAACAGGCATGGAACGTAGAATAGAATGATAGGAACTTGAACCCTAGGACTAGTCTACTCAAACACAAACACATAAGACTTAAGGAACGTTAAACAAACCCATGGCTAAGTCACTAAGTTAGGGTGTGGTAACCTCTGTGCGCATGTCTAGGAATGGTTTCGGTGGGAGCTTGGTATTTAAGCAGTCCGCGTGACTCACCTCCTCTCCACTCGAATCCTGCCTGGTGCGTAGCTTTGGTTCACCCTGACCAAGAGGACTCGGTCATAGGCTAAACACAATAACTAAAACCCGAAAGGGAACTAGCCGTGTTTTTTTTTAAAACAACAAACCCTAGTTTTAAAACTCTTAAAATTACTCTTTTAAATTGCGAAAACTATCATTACTTCTCGAAAATTTTTCTGATTTGTGAAATTACAAAAGTACCCCTAGTGGTAAAATTACAAAAATGCCCTTGGTTTATAAAATGACCAACTACTCAATAGTTTTGCCAAAATTTCATTATTTTATAAATGTTCAAAAACCCTAATTTGCAAACTAACAAAGATACCTTGATTTTGGGAAAATTTACTAAATCCCTTTCGACTTCCAAAATTACCGAAATAACCTCGATTTTCAAATTTTTGCAACACCTCCGATTTGGAAAACAAAATAACCAGAGATTTTGTAAATTCTGAAATACCTCTAATTTGAAAAATATTTTTGAATTGACCCCGATTTATTACGAAAATACCCTGTAGGGAAAAATTACGAAAATACCCACAGGTAGTGGAAAAACAATAACAATGAAAACTACAACATTTCTCTGAATGAATGAAAGTTCATAATTGTTTGATGGATGGATGAATGAATGAAAGATCGTGTGCTTGTGTGAATACGAAAGAACCACTCCTAAAACTTTTTCCATAAAACTCCTTCGCGGATAATAAGTGGAACAATGACTAATCCATAAAACTTTTTAATCATATTAAATCGCGACGTTAGAAATGAGTTCTAGGGGACGTGAACTTAGAGACTGTGCTTAGAAAGTATGATGGTTCTATTAAGATCAGAGTGCACAGCATAAGCGTAGTGCGGTGAGTTAAGATGTACGATTATTCGTTAATAAGTAATTTCGAGGACGAAATTATTTTTAAGGAGGGTAGAACTGTAACATCCTGAAAAGGGCCTATGCATTTTTGGTTTAATTGTACGAAATGACAAGTCTTAAGCACTATGAATAAATTTTTGGTATTTTTGGAATTCTAGAAATGCATAGAAATGGAAATGAACATTTTTGGAAACCTGAACATTTTTGGAAACCTGAACATTTTTGGAAACCTGAATATTTTTGGAAACTTAAACATTTTTGGAAATGTTTCAAAAATGGAAAGTGAACATTTCGGGAAACCTAGAAATGTAAGAAAAATGGCAAGTTACAGAGCCGATCGAAAATTTTAGGAAACTTAGAAATGATGCTGAAATGTCAAATTTTAAAGTTCAAAATAGGAAATAAGGGCTAGAGGGCCTTAAAAGAAAAAGTTGGAGAAGTTTGACACACAAACAGGCTTGGAAAAGTGGCTCAAGATGCCACTTAGGGCCTAAGGAAGTGGCGTCACATGCAGGAAATAGGCACGAGTTCGAGTCACTTGAGAAGCAAATAAATAAGTTTTATTTTTGCTTCGGCAAATTTGAGGTGGACGGCATGGGTTTCTAGAAAAGGAAGAGTTTTATTTGCATAAATATGTGAATAATAAGTGATAAATAAAGGATTTTCTTTTAAGAAAATTGAGGAGATAATTGATGGATTAAAGGCTTTTATCTTTTAAATAAAAGAGATAATATTATCAAAAAGAGGAGTGGTGGCCAAGTAAGGGACTCCTAGGCTGATAATTTCGGCTATAAAAGGAAGGGCAGGAGGGCTACTCATCAACGTTTGCTTTCTCTTCCTCTGTGCCGAAATTTTCCTAGCTCTCTCCCCCTCTCTGCCGAATTTTTCTTTAAGCAAAATTCCTCTCCTCTTCTTCTATTTTCTTCTCTGTTTCTTCTGTCAAAGCCGAATCTTTGTTGATTCTAAGTAAAGGAGCAATCAACTACGACATCTAAAGGGGTCTACAACTGTCGAATATAAGGATCAAGGATCTAAGACATATAGGGCAAGGAATCCTCTTCAGATTTGGAAAGCGTGAGTGTTAGCCGATTTCAAGGAAAAGGGATACTAGTAATTTTTGGGAACTTGATCAATCCAATCGGCAAACAATGTAAGTATTAGTAATACCATTCCTATTGGGATTTGGTTTTAAAATCGAAAAAGGGTATTAATGTGTTTTTGTATGATGGGCCGAATATAGGAATTAACAGATCTAAACTTTAGATCGGTAGATCGTTCTTCGGGATTTCAAGGAATCTATTAATCCAATCGGTGTGTACTCACACTAACTTTCGATATATCATATGGCAATTATTTTAATATATGAATATGCATAAGAATGTGAATATGGCTAAGTACCATAAATATGGTAAAAGTACCTGTGCACGTTTCCTACTTTTGATAGGATTTTGAATATGTATATTGTTACATGTGAATAATGAGAAATTAAGTATGTTATGCATGATATAAAATATATGGGGCATTCGGGATATATGTGAAAGGGGAAGAAGGTGTTGACTTGGTCTCACCAACGGAATATGGTGACTACGGTCACAAAATCGAATATGGTAACCGGTTACATTATCTCGAATTTGGTAACCGGTTACATTATTTGAATATGGTGTCTAATGACACAAATTATATGGGCGATGAGCACCGATCGCAAATGATCGCTTCGATGGTGTGTAGCGGATGGAGGGTTGACTTAGTAGTCCCCACGGTGTGACTGGCAGGTACGGGTGGTGTGTAGCGGATGGACAAATAGGCTTGGGTTTGGGTTGCATCATCATTTATCTTTATATGAATATGAATTTGATATGAACATGTATGCCTGATTTGTTGAATGTTAGTACTGTGTGCACATTGAGTCTGTTGACTCATCCCGTTGTGGGAACTATTTTCAGGTGATGAACAGTGACGGACCGGGACGGTAGACCTTGAGGTGGCCATGCTTCACTTGAAGACTTTATTTAGAATTTGGACTTTATATTTTCTAAGTACATTTAATTTTATTTTGGGGTTATTTGATGTAATAAGGCCATAAGGCCCAAGTGGATTTTCTTTATTTCTGCTTTATTTTTAATTATTTTGTTACAAACGATTGTTGGATTAAATTTTAAGTGAAATATATTTTTATAAACCTAAAGAAAATTATTTTGTCACCTTAATAAAATTGGATTTTTAAATTAGTTAAATGGGTTTCCCAACCTAAGCCCAACCCAAAACAATATTTCCTAAAATTTTACAAATTTTCTCTAAGTAATGAAGAATTCGAAAACCGGTTTACTTAAGGAACATACTAGATCTGGTCCAGGCTCGTGGGCCGGGTGTGGGGTGTTTCACTACTGTAGGTTCACAGTCTCCTTGGGCGACCCGTGTAACCCTAGGAAACATTTTAGCTAAATGGGCCTACATGCCCATGTGGTTTACCTGTGTGGGCCCATATGCCCGTGTGGCCCACACGCCCAGATTGGCCTTGCCCGTGTGGATCACACGGCCTGTCCAAGATATCACACGCCCAGTTCAGTTTAGCCTGTGTGGCCCACACGGCCATACCCCGGCCATCACACGGTCGTGTCTTGCGCACGGCATGGCCTTCGTCGATCACGCGGCCGTGTTGTCACACATGGCCTACCACACGGGTGACCACATGCCCATGTGGCGTTGACAGTGGCCTTTTTTGGCTTTTGTCGAAAGCTCGATTTCTGCGTTACGAGTACACACCTGATATGGTTTTGATGCAACAACACCTCCAAGCACTCCGAAACCTAAAAACAGTAATCCCTAGACCATTTAGAAGACTTTTAGCGATTCAACTCTTAATCCTGAAATAACACACGAGACTCACTGTCGACGAAAAGAAAATACTGGCACGATCCAAACCATTAGAGTGACTCTCCTTCACCACCGCATTCTCCTACACAAAATTGACAGAAGGCAATCCGTAACTACTCACGATGCCGCCAAACAATAGACATACTTAAGCATCGGTAGGGAAACAGTAGTTACAAAATGCTTAAAAACGTCACTTACCACACGAAATAATGATAACAGAAAACTCAAAAAACGTAAGAATTCCACAGTAAAATTGGCAGAATTGGAAATAGAACGAAATTTGGAAAAAAGGAAGAAGAAGAACTGACGTCAACTATTTTTGGGAAAGAGGGGAAACTTTTGGGAAAAAAAATTAATTTTGAAAACAAAAAAGATTTTACCAGACTAACTCCCAAATCCCATATTTTCCTCCCACTAATCCCCACTTTCAGAAACCCAACTCCATCGAAACTCTTCCAGATAACAGAGCAAAAATTAATACACATGCTCTCGTTAGGATTCGAACACAAGACCTCCACACCACACACAGACTCCCTTACTACTCGAACCAGCAGGCTCATTCTGATATGGTATTACAAATAATTAAATATAAGCCCATTGAGTAAATAGAAGGCTTAAGTCGGAAAAATTCAAAATTTGCCAAAGCTAAGGCTGGAACTTGGGACCTCTCAGACACTCCCAAAACACTTAACCACTTAAGCAGATACACATTTGTGTCACATTTTAACAGAAACAAAAATAAGAATTTTGGGGAGTTACATTTACAGTGATGCCTCATTAAATGGTTTGGGTTGTGTGTTGATGCAAGATGGTAAAGCAGTGGCTTATGCATCTAGGTAGCTAAAACCGTATGAGAGAAATTACTCGGTACATGATCTTGAATTGGCAGCCATCATTTTTGCACTGAAAATATGGCGGCATTATCTCTTTGGGGAAAAGTGTTACATCTTTATGTATCACAAAAGTTTGAAGTATTTAATGACACAAAAAGAATTGAATTTGAGACAACGAAGATGGTTGGAGTTATTGAAGGATTATGACCTCGTTATTGACTATCATCTGGGGAAAGCTAATGTAGTTGTGGATGCCTTGAGCCAAAAATCTTTATTTGCCTTAAGGGCATTGAGCACCCGGTTATCATTGTCTTATGATGATTCAATCATAGTTGAGTTGAAAGCTAGACCAACATTTTGGCAACAAATCTATGTAGCTCAGAAGGATGATGATAAGTTACAAGTCAAACGAGTACAAAGTGAGTCAGATCCTGACTCAGAGTTTCAGTTTGATTCGGACGATTGTTTGTTATTCAAAGATAGAATATGTGTACCGAAGAATTCAGAATTGGTACAGAAGATTCTACATGAAGCATACAATGGTATAATGTCTGTACATCCCGGTAGTAACAAAATGTACAATGACTTGAAGAAAATGTATTGGTGGCCGGGTATGAAAAGAGATATTTCTAAATTTGTATCTAGATTTTTGATCTGTCAGCAAGTAAAGGCTGAACATCAAGTACCTTCAGGATTATTGTAGCCAATTACCATACCGAAATGGAAATAGGAAAGAATTACCATGGATTTTGTATCGGGATTACCCTTGTCACCGAAAAAGAAAGATGTTTTTTGGGTAACTGTTGACCGTCTAACGAAGTTAGCACACTTTATCCTGGTACATATGGATTTTTCATTGAATAGATTGGCTGAATTATGTCTCTGAGATTGTAAGATTACATGGAGTGCCAATATCCATTATTTCATATAATGATCCACGGTTTACGTCCTGATTTTGGAGTAAATTGCAAGAAGCTCTAGGCAGTCAGTTACGCTTTAGTACTACATTCCATCCTCAAACAGATGGACAATCCGAACGTGTTATACAGATTTTAGAAGATATGCTTCGGTGTTATGTACTTGAATTCGGAGGTAACTGGGAAAGGTATTTGTCTTTGATTGAATTTGCTTACAATAACAGTTATTAGTCCAATATTAAAATGACACCGTATGAGGCTCTATATGGTCGTAAATGTAGAACTCTTTTATATTGGACAGAGTTAAGTGAGAAAAAGATCCACAGAGTTGACTTGATCCGTGAAACTGAAGAGGAAGTAAAAATAATTCGAACAGTTTGAAAGCAGCCTCCGACCGTCAAAAGTCTTATGCTGATTTGAAGCGAAAAGAAATAGAATTTCCGGTTGGTGATAAAGTGTTCTTAAAAGTGTCACCTTGGAAGAAAGTTCTCCGTTTCGGCCGTAAAGGAAAATTGAGTCCACGGTTCATCGGGCCATATGAGATCACTGAAAGAATCGGGCCTGTTGCATATCGGTTAGCATTACCACCGGAACTCGATAAAATTCATAACGTGTTTCATATATCCATGTTGCGACGTTATAGATCGGACCCTTCACATGTTGTTACTCCAACAGAAGTGGAGATTCAGCCTGATATGATCTATAATGAAGAACCGATTAAAATATTGGCATATGAGACGAAAGAACTAAGAAATAAAAAGGTGGCATTGGTAAAAGTTCTCTGGTAACGGCATGGATTAGAGGAAGCTACCTGGGAGCCGGAGGATATTATGAGGAAGTAATACCCTAACCTCTTTTCTAGTAAGGATTTTCGAGGACGAAAATTTTTAAGGGCGGGAGAGTTGTAACAGCCTAATTTCGGTGAGATCGGAACAGTGGTTTCGGGACAACAAATCTGAACCAAAAATAAAATTTATTTTAATTTTATTTTATGATTTGCATTATTATAGGAAGGTCATATGAAAATTTTGATGCGAAAATTTTACCGTTTGCATGTTTAATTAGGGGAAGGACTATATTGCATAAAATGCAAAAGTTGTCTTCTAGTAGTTATTAGTATCAAATAGCTATAGAATTCAAAACTTAAGGTCCTTATATGGTAATTAGACCATTGAAGAAAAGTTAGCAGGTAATTTAGTGACTCATCCATGGAAAAATTAGAAATGGGCAAGGACTAAATTGGAAATCACTAAAATTAAAAGATGACAAATAATTAAAAAGGAAATTATCATCTTTTTATTGATCTTCTTCCCTAAAATTTCTATAGAAACCCTAGGAGAGAGGATGAAAACTTTCCAAGCTCAATGAGGTATGAAATCAAGTCTCGTTTTTAATGATTTTTATATTTTTAGAATCGGGATAGTCTAATGTCTCTATTTAGTAGATTTATTTGAAAAGTTATCAAGGTATGAAATTTGGGTCATGGATGAATATGCTGAAAATTAGAAATTTATGGTAGAAAATAAAAAGTTATTCATAGATGAATAACTTTTACAAAGCAATTTTTGATGAAACCTTTATTTATGGACTAAAATGGAAAAGTGGTAAAAACCATGAAAAATTCTAAATTTTGTGAAATGTATGTGCTGTAAATGTAATATATAAATTTTGGCTAGGCTGGAAAGAAGGTTAAATTTCATGAATTTCATTTTTCGAGCCTAGGGACGAAATCAGAATTTTTGAAAAGGATAGGGGCAAAATGGTAATTTTGCCTAGGAAGTAATAGAATGCAAATGTATATGAAATGTGATAGATTAATAGTTAAATTTATTTATATAGACCCGGAAAGACCAACTACCGAACTAGATCGAGGGAAACAAAAGGTTTCGGAATAGTTGAAATTCTGTAACAGTCTGGTTTAGACCCTAGTCGGAACAGTGGTTTCGGGACCACAAATCCGAGTCTAAATAATATTTTAATATTATTTTCTGTGCCTTTGATATGTGATTAAGCATGTGTTAAAGTTCCGTAAGTTAATTTATCCGTCTGAGTGATTAATTTGATAAAAGGATTAAATTGCATTAAATGCAAAACTAGCATGCTATTTGTTAAAGTACCTATGTGTTGTGGCTTTTAAAAGAGGAGGCCTTACGAGGCAATTAGACCACTATTAAGTTAGTGGATGATTAAAAGACATTAGTGACCTTATGCTTATATGTTACTAAATGTTTATTAAAAGGTTAATTTAGTAATTAAATTAATATTATGATAATAATAAAACAAAAAGATGAAAGTGTTCATCTTTTATTCATTCATCTAGCCGAATATTAAAAGAAAAGAAAGAAAAGAGTGAGCAAGAGTTTCGGCCACGGTTTAGGCTTGATTCAAGGTTAGTTTTTGATTCATTTTTGATAATTTCTACGTTTTTGCAATTGTTGCTTTGTATGCTATAAAACCCATGTTGTAATTTTGAGAATTGATGTTGTTTATGAAATTTTCCATTGATGAAATGGTGATTTTTGTGATGAGTTTAGGTGTTAAATGAAAGATATGTGTTTAATGAACATGTTTTATTCTTGAATTTCTGATGAATTTAGCTAATTAAGGCTAATTTTTTAAAATATCATTTTGAGGGACTAAATTGTAAATTTGATGAAATGTATGGACTTGTATGAGACACATGAATATTCGGCTAAGCATGGGTATATAGAAATTTTGTGTAATTTGGGATTTTGTGAATTAGGGACTAAACTGTCCAAATGTGAAATGTGAGGGCTAATTTGCAAATTGCCCTAAATATGTGTTCTTTGGTTGAAATGAATGAGCTGGTGAATAAAAGGGTTAAATTTGAATATGTATAGATTAAGAACCGAAGAAAACGGATTTAGATTGCGGGAAAGCTAAAGTAGTCGAATAACCGAATCCGATCAATCATCCGAATCTGAGGTAAGTCGATATACAAATAAATGTATTTATATTGAATTATATATGTTCATATGATTATTGATAAGGATGAATACATATAAGATGATGTATACATTAATTCCGAGATAGAATCGACATAGTGTCAATGTCCGAGAAGTCCCGTTTGAACCTAGGAATAGATAGGATAGTATATGTCATGACATAGGTGTCCGTTCTGTGATATCATGTAAAACCATGTCTGGGACGTTGCCATTAATTCGAGATTTCGTGTAAGACCACGTCTGGGACGTTGGCATCGATATTAGAATTACGTGTAAGACCACGTCTTGGATGTTGGCATCGATATGAGAATTACGTGTAAGACCACGTCTGGGACATTGGCATCGATATGAGAATTACATGTAAGACCATGTCTGGGACATTGGCATCGTATTTGATTCGTGTAAGACCCTATCTGGGATAGTGGCATCGATATCTGATTACATGTAAGACCACATCTGGGATGTTGGCATTGTACGACTATTCCGAGCACTCTGAGTATCCTATTAGATTCTGAACGGTTCAACGAGCAAATCCGAGATACGAACGACTATGTGATTTGTATATCCGTTTCATGTACGTTTGATATGTACACTAAGTGTGTATGAAATGTAAGTATCCTTATGAACTTATTAAGATGATTATGTATATGGAAATGATGAGATTATATGTGAAGATATGCTTGAATGAGCCATGTGTATATGTGATATTTTAGTTGAAGAATATGGTAAGATATGGCTAAGCAAATGAGCCAAAGAATATATGTGATGAACTTGTTATGAGAATCAATAATGTTATTGTATCAAATTGGTTATATGCATTTTATGCTAAGTTTATTTGTATATAGCTTACTAAGCTTTTGAAAGCTTACTCTGTGTGTGTTTGCTCTGTTTTATAGATCGTCAAAGCTACTGAAGGCTCGGGGACCGTCGAGGATTGTCATCACACTACTCAAACTCATTTTGGTACCTTTTGGAAATGTATATACTAAGTATGGCATGTATAGGCTAGTGATTTGGTATATGTTTGAGATGTAAATAGCCATGTGATTTGGCTAGCTAAATGTTGATAATGTGCATGAGTGAATATGGTATTTGGTGCATGTTTTGGTATGGCTTGATGGAAATGAAATAGCTTTATGAATGGTAAGCTTATGGATGAATTGATGCCTTAGTGATTTAATGAGGTTATGGTTGAATTATACTTGGATTGACATGGGAGTTGATTGTACAAATTAGCATGTCTAGAAATGAGATTGAATGGAATAATATGATGACCATTTGGTGTGTTTTTGGTTGCCATTTGATTGTGGAAATAGGCTTGTTTATGCTTGTAGGTATGACCCTAGTGTGGGTGGCATATTGACCTTGCAAATGGCCTGTTATGCACACACGGTTGTGGCACATGGGCCTGCCTAGTGACCGTGGGATTAAGTCAGTAGCTAACCCAAGTGTTCACGGCCATGGTACACGAACGTGCCTAGTGACCGTGGGATTAAGTCGGTATCTAGCCTAAAAGTACGCGGCCATGGTACACGAGCGTGCCTGGTGGTCCTGGGGATAAGTAAGTATATATGCTCTATTTTGGCATGGCCAGGACACATGGGTGTTCCTAGTAGCCGTGGGAGGCACACGGCCTGACTGCACGGGCGTGTGACCTCTGCAGTGTTCAAAAAGTTTTAAATTTTTGAGAATTTTCGTATGTGTTCGGTTTAGTCCCGACCCTTCTGTAAAGCATGCTTAAGGTCTCGATGACCTATCTAAGGGACCCTGTGATTGCAATTGATGACTTGTATTATGAAATGTCTGTAAAAGTTTTCGATCTGTTCGGTAACGCCTTTAACCCTAATCTGGGGACGGATATCGGTTAGGGGTGTTACATTTGGTTGGTATCAGAGCTATGGTTTAGCCGATTCTCGGACTAACGTAGCGTGTAAGAGTCTAGCTATACATGCCATATATCTAAACTGTGATAGTGTGATGAATCCTGACGTGTAAAATGTGATTTTCGTATAGTAATGGATCCCGAAAGAGCCGTAGTTGACGATGTAGAAAGTAATGCGCCTGCTCCCGCTCAAGGGACAAAGCCCTCTGATCCGAGACTGGCTACGAGCAGTCAAGAGGGAGAAGCTAAACAAGCTTTCTTCCAGATGATGAGTGAGTGGTTCACTCAGTTTTTAAGAAATAACCCGACTGTTTCACAACCTCCACCCCCGCTTAATCCCCCTCAGACATCTGCTATGCCTCAGACTATGAATTTGAATCTATTGAACAAGCCTCCGGTTGATAAAATCCGTAAGTATGGGGCTGAAGAGTTCAGGGCTACCAGTGATGACGATGCCGAGAAAGTCGAGTTCTGGTTAGAAAATACTATCCGGGTATTTGATGAGATGTCCTTGACTCCGGAGGAAAGTATTAAATGTGTTGTATCATTGCTACGAGATGCAGCCGATCAATGGTTGAATACTTTGATTTCTGTTGTTCCAAAAGAATGGGTGACATAGGACTTCTTTCAGATTGAGTTTCGGAAGAAATACATCAGTGAGAGATTTATTGATCAGAAACGAAAGAAATTTCTGGACTTGAAACAGGGCCGTATGTCTGTTACTGAATACGAATGAGAGTTCATGAGATTGAGTCAGTATGCTCGTGAATGTGTATCCATTGAGGCAATAATGTGCAAAAGATTCGAAGATGGTCTTAATGAAGACATCCGTTTACTTATTGGGATTCTGGAAATAAAAGAGTTTGTTGTACTTGTTGATCGAGCATGCAAAGCCGAAGCCCTTGGGAAAGATAAAAGGAAAGCTGAGTCTGAAGCTAGAGATGTGAGAAAGAGATTTCAAAGTAGATCATTTCAGTCTCCTTCGAAGAAATTCAGAGATGAACAAAGCCGTTCGAGAGTTAATGTGGGACATTCTAATAGAGATCGAGTTAGAACACAATCGAGTTCCAAAGCTCCGACAACTTCAATGGCAAGTGTTAGAAATGTACGATCCGAGCGACCTGAATGTAAGCATTGTGGAAAAACACATCCGAGAAGTTGTAGATTGAATGATCGAGCTTGCTTTAGATGTTGATCATTAGATCATTTTATCCGTGATTGCCCAGAATCTGTTGAGCAAGAAACTGCCCAAAATTCGAGATCTGATAATGCTCCAGTAAGAGGTAGACCTTCACGAAATGTAAGAAATGTCAGTGGTAGTAAGAGAACTACGAGATATACCGTTGCGAGATCTGAAGTTAGAGCGCTTGCCAGAGCGTATGCCATTCGAGCTCGTGAGGAAGCTTCATCTCCGGATCTTATAACGGGTACATTTACACTTTATGATACTTCTGTGATTGCATTGATAGACCCTGGTTCTACTCATTTGTATATATGCATGAATTTGGTATCCAGTAAGACTATACTTGTAGAGTCTACTGAGTTTGTTATAAAAGTATCGAACCCCTTAGGTAAGAGTGTCTTGGTTGACAAGGTATGCAAGAACTGTCCGTTAATGTTTAGAGATACCTATTTTTCTACTGATCTGATGCTATTACCATTTGATGAGTTTGACATTATTCTGGGTATGGACTAGTTGACATTGCATGATGCTATTGTGAATTGCAAGAGAAAGACTATTGATTTGAGAAATCATAATAACAAAATAGTTCGAATTTAGTCTAGTGAATTGAACGGTTTACTTGCTGTGATATTTGTGTTGAAAGCTCAGAGCTATATGAAAAAGGGTTATGAAGCTTATTTTGCTTATGTAATTGACTCAAAAGTATCTGAGAAGAAAGTTGATTCAGTGCCAGTAGTTTGTGAATTTTCTGATGTATTCCCTGAAGAATTGTCGGGTTTGCCTCTGATACGAGAAGTTGAATTTGGAATAGATTTGTTGCCTGGTACGACACCTATTTCGATAGCTCTGTATAGAATGGCACCACCAGAATTGAAAGAATTCAAGTCACAGTTGTAAGAATTGATTGACAGAGGGTTTGCTAGACCGAGTTTCTCACCTTGGGGTGCTCCTGTTCTGTTTGTGAAAAAGAAAGATGGCACGATGAGAATGTGCATTGACTATCGTCAGTTGAACAAAGTGACTATAAAGAATAAATATCTGTTGCCTAGGATTGATGATTTGTTTGATCAGCTAAAAGGAGCCACCGTATTTTCAAAGATAGATCTGAGATCGGGTTACTATCAGTTGAGAGTGAAAGATTCAGGCATTTCGAAAACTGCTTTCAGAACGAGGTACGGGCATTATGAGTTTTTAGTTATGCCTTTCGGACTAACAAATGCTCCTGCTATTTTTATGGATCTGATGAACAAACTTTTCAGGCCGTACCTTGATCGATTTTTTGTTGTATTCATAGATGACATTCTGATTTATTCACGGGATAAAACTGAACATGCTGAACATCTGAGAATTGTGTTGTAAACTCTGAGAGAAAAGCAATTGTATGCGAAATTCAGCAAATGTAAATTCTGGTTGTGGGAAGTCAGTTTTCTGGGACATATTGTATCGACCTCTGGAATACGAGTTGATCCGAGCAAGATTTCTGCTATTCTGGATTGGAACCCTCCGAAAAATGTGTCTGAAGTCTGAAGCTTTCTGGGACTTGCTGGTTATTATCGAAGATTTGTAAAAGGCTTTTCGATGATAGCTACTCCGTTTACTAGATTTCTTCAAAAAGATGTAAAGTATGAATGGTCCGATAAATTTCAAAAAAGCTTTGATCAGTTGAAAGCTTTATTGACTGAAGCTCCGATTTTAGTACAACTAGAATCGGGTAAAGAATTTGTGATTTACAGTGATGCTTCATTGAATGGTCTGGGCTGCGTATTGATGCAAGAAGGCAAAGTAATAGCTTATGCCTCGAGACAACTAAAGCCTCATGAAAAGAATTATCCGACACATGACCTTGAGCTAGCTGCGATTGTATTCGCATTAAAGATTTGGCGACATTATCTATTCGGCGAGAAATGTCACGTGTTTTCAGATCACAAGAGTTTGAAATACTTGATGACTCAGAAAGATTTGAATATGCGATAGAGAAGATGGCTAGAACTGTTGAAAGACTATGAACTTGTGATAGATTATCATCCGGGTAAAGCTAATGTAATTGCTGATGCATTGAGTCGAAAGTCACTGTGTGCATTACGTGCTATGAATGCTCAATTAGATCTGTCTGATGATAGTTCGGTGTTAGCTGAATTGAAAGTGAAATCGTTGTTTACACAACAAATATGTGAAGCTCAGAAAGTTGATAACGAATTGTTAGTAAAGCGAACTCAGTGTGATCCAAACTCTGATTTTGAATTTCGAATTGACAATGGCGATTACTTGAGATTTCGAGATCGAATTTGTGTTCCGAGAAACTCAAAGTTAGTTAAGTTGATTTGAAATGAAGCACGTAACAATCGTCTATCTGTTCATCCTGGCAGTACGAAGATGTATCATGATCTGAAGCAACATTATTGGTGGTCTGGTATGAAACGAGACATATCTGACTTTGTGTCAAAATATTTAATCTGTCAGCAAGTTAAGGCTGAACATCAAGTTCCATCTGGTTTGTTACAACCGATTTTGATTCCCGAGTGGAAATGGGATAGAGTGATGATGGACTTTGTTTCTGGTTTGCCTTTGACTCCGAGAAAGAAAGATGTGATTTGGGTCGTAGTTGATCGTTTGACGAAATCTACCCATTTTATTCCGGTGAGATTTGATTATCCACTTGATAAGTTAGCTGAGCTTTACATTTCTGATATTGTGAGATTGCACGGAGTGCCATTATCCATTGTGTCAGATAGAGATCTGAGGTTCACTTCACAGTTCTGGAAGAAACTACAAGAATCTTTGGGTACAAAATTGCATTTCAGTACCGCTTTTCACCAGCAAACAGACGGTAAATCTGAGCGGATTATTCAGATTCTTGAGGATATGTTGAGATGTTGCATCCTTAAGTTTAACGGTACGTGGGAACAATACTTACCATTAATTGAATTTGCATATAACAACAGTTTTCAATCGAGTATTAAAATGGCACCTTATGAAGCTTTGTATAGACGTAAATGTCAAACACCTCTGTATTGGACTGAGCTCAGTGAAAATAAGTTACACGGGGTTGATTTGATAAAAGATACAGAACAGAAAGTGGAAGTGATCCGAGATAGTTTGAAAACAGTGTCTGATCATCAGAAATCCTATGCGGACTTGAAACGAAAAGATATAGAATTTGAAATCGGCGACAAAATGTTTTTGAAAGTGTCTCCGTGGAAGAAAGTACTTCGATTCGGACGTAAAGGCAAATTGAGTCCGAGGTTCATCGGACCGTATGAAATTATTGAGCGTGTTGGACCAGTTGCATACAAATTGTTGTTGCCACCTGAGCTAGAAAGGATACATAATGTATTTCATGTTTCGATGCTCCGTAGATATCGATCCGATCTGTCACATGTGATTGCTCCGTCTGAAATTGAAATCCGATCTGATATGACTTACGAAGAAGAGCCGATTTGTATCTTAGCTCGTGAAGTGAAGGAGTTGAGAAACAAGAAAATTCCATTAGTGAAAGTGTTGTGGCATTGACACGGAGTGGAAGAGGCTACGTGGGAGCCTAAAGAATCAATGAGACAGCAATATCCGAATTTGTTAACGGTAAGATTTTCGGGGATGAAAATCCCTAAGGGGGGAGAATTGTAACAGTCCGATTTAGACCCTAGTCGAAATAGTGGTTTCGGGACCACAAATCCGAGTCTGAATAATATTTTAATATTATTTTCTATGCCTTTGATACGTGATTAAGCATGTGTTAAAGTTCCGTAAGTTAATTTATCTGTCTGAGTGATTAATCTGATAAAATGATTAAATTGCATTAAATGCAAAACTAGCATGCTATTTGTTAAAGTACCTATGTGTTGTGGCTTTTAAAAGAGGAGGCCTTATGAGGCAACTAGACCACTACTAAGTTAGTGGATGATTAAAAGACATTAGTGACCTTATGCTTATATGTTACTAAATGTTTATTAAAAGGTTAATTTAGTAATTAGATTAATATTATGATAATAATAAAACAAAAAGATGAAAGTGTTCATCTTTTATTCATTCATCTAGCCGAATAATAAAAGAAAAGAAAGAAAAGAGTGAGCAAGAGTTTCGGCCACGGTTTAAGCTTGATTCAAGGTTAGTTTTTGATTCGTTTTTGATAATTTCTACGTTTTCGCAACCGTTGCTTTGTATGCTATAAAACCCATGTTGTAATTTTGAGAATTGATGTTGTTTATGAAATGTGCCATTGATGAAATGGTGAGTTTTGTGATGAGTTTAGGTGTTAAATGAAAGATATGTGTTTAATGAACATGTTTTGTTCTTGAATTTCTGATGAATTTAGATAATTAAGGCTAATTTCTGAAAATATCATTTTGAGGGACTAAATTGTGAATTTGATGAAATGTATGGACTTGTATGAGACACATGAATATTCGGCTAAGCATGGGTATATAGAAATTTTGTGTAATTTATGATTTTTTGAATTAGGGACTAAATTGTCCAAATGTGAAATGTGAGGGCTAATTTGCAAATTGCCCTAAATATGTGTTCTTTGATTGAAATGAATGAGCTGGTGAATAAAAGGGTTAAATTTGAATATGTATAGATCAAGAACCGAAGAAAACGGATTTAGATCGCGGGAAAGCTAAAGTAGTCGAATAACCGAATCCGATCAATCATCTGAATCCGAGGTAAGTCGATATACAAATAAATGTATGTGTATTGAATTATATATGTTCATATGATTATTGATAAGGATGAATGCATATGAGATGATGTATACATGAATTCTGAGATAGAATCGACATAGTGTCAATGTCCGAGAAGTCCCGTTTGAACCTAGGAATAGATAGGATAGTATATGTCATGACATAGGTGTCCGTTCTGTGATATCATGTAAGACCACGTCTAGGACGTTGGCGTTGATTCGAGATTTCGTGTAAGACCACGTCTGGGACGTTGCATCGATATGAGAATTATGTGTAAGACCACGTCTGGGACGTTGGCATCGATATTAGAATTACGTGTAAGACCACGTCTGGGACGTTGGCATCGATATGAGAATTACGTGTAAGACCATGTCTGGGACATTGGCATCATATTTGATTCGTGTAAGACCCTATCTGGGACAGTGGCATCGATATCTGATTACATGTAAGACCACGTCTGGGACGTTGGTATTGTACGACTATTCCGAGCACTCTAAGTATCCTATTAGATTCTGAACGGTTCAACGGGCAAATCCGAGATACGAATGACTATGTTATTTGTATATCCGTTTCAGGTACGTTTGATATGTACACTAAGTGTGTATGAAAGGTTAGTATCCTTATGAACTTATTAAGATGATTATGTATATGGAAATAATGAGATTAAATGTGAAGATATGCTTGAATGAGCCATGTGTATATGTGATATTTGATTTGAAGAATATGGTAAGATATGGCTAAGCAAATGAGCTAAAGAATATATGTGATGAATTTGTTATGAGAATCAATAATGTTATTGTATCAAATTGGTTATATGCATTTTATGCTAAGTTTATTTGTATATGGCTTACTAAGCTTTTGAAAGCTTACTCTGTGTGTGTTTGCTCTGTTTTATAGATCGTCAAAGCTACTGAAGGCTCGGGGACCGTCGAGGATTGTCATCATACTACTCAAATTCATTTTGGTACCTTTTGGAAATGTATATACTAAGTATGGCATGTATAGGCTAGTGATTTGGTATATGTTTGAGATGTAAATAGCCATGTGATTTGGCTAGCTAAATGTTGGTAATGTGCATGAGTGAATATGGTATTTGGTGCATGTTTTGGTATGGCTTGATAGCAATGAAATAGCTTTATGAATGGTAAGCTTATGGATGAATTGATGCCTTAGTGATTTAATGAGGTTATAGTTGAATTATACTTGGATTGACATGGGAGTTGATTGTACAAATTAGCATGTCAAGGAATGAGATTGAATGGAATAATATGATGACCATTTGGTGTGTTTTTGGTTGCCATTTGATTGTGGAAATAGGCTTGTTTATGCTTGTAGGTATGACCCTAGTGTGGGTGGCATATTGGCCTTGCAAATGGCCTGTTATGCACACACTGTTGTGGCACACGGGCATGCCAAGTGACCGTGGGATTAAGTCAGTAGCTAACCCAAGTGTGCACGGCCATGGTACACGGACGTGCCTAGTGACCGTGAGATTAAGTCAGTATCTAGCCTAAGAGTACACGGCCATGGTACACGGGCGTGCCTGGTGGTCGTGGGGATAAGTCAGTATATATGCGCTGTTTTGGCACGGCCAGGACACATGGGTGTGCTTAGTAGCCGTGGGAGGCACACGGCCTGACTGCATGGGCGTGTGACCTCTGTAGTGTTCAAAAAGTTTTAAATTTCCGAGAATTTCCGTATGTGTTCAGTTTAGTCTCGACCCTTCTCTAAAGCATGCTTAAAGTCTCGGTGACCTATCTAAGGGACCCTGTGATTGCAATTGATGACTTGTATTATGAAATGTCTGTAAAAGTTTCCGATCTGTCTGGTAACGCCTTTAATCCTATTCCGGTGATGGATACGGGTTAGGGGTGTTACAAATTCAAATACGAACAATTGTCAAGGTAAGTTCATATAACCTAAATATGTATGTTAATGTGCTTGAATTGAATTTTATTGATATGTATGTGAAGATACACATCATGAAATGACCACAAATTGGAAATTGATGATAAAATGCTATGTCCCGGTTGAATGTTAAAATTCAATGGAATAAGGTGATTTCTTGAAAAGAGTATAATACTGCATACGGTGCAGATAGGATTTAGCCCGGACAGGTAATCCAAATCAAGCTCTTTAGAGCATATGCTACAGAAAGGATTTACCCTGGACGGGTAATCCTGTTATAAAATATGTGGCTTGAGAGTGTGCTATATGATCATGTGCTAAATGGATACTTTTGAACATGAATTGATGGATAGTTGATATGTATAATTTGTGTATACTACCCGAATGTCCATCGAAATTTCAATTGTTCAACCGGGAAGATTCCTGAAGTACGGAAAGGTGAAACTAAATAGAAGTTTATAATGCGATGAGCTCATCTATGCTTACTTGATATTCATATGATGTTATGTGACTAACTTGTTTGATTAAGTGTATATGTTTAGGTAAATTTACCCCAAAATTTTGGATGGTATGGTTATGTATGCTTGTATGAATAATATAACCAGTAAGTTTAATTCCCATTATACGAACTTACTAAGCATGAAAATGCTTACCGCGTTTAATTTTCTTTGTGTTATAGTGCTCGTAAGCTCGCGAAGGTTGGAGGTCGGTCGGAGCATTAATCACACTACCCACTATCTCATTTTGGTATAAATAGAAACCTCCTTTTGGTATAATGGCATGTATAGGCTCATTCGGCCAAATGATGGCTTGTAAGTGATGTTTTGTAATCTAGCCATTGGAATGGCTAGTGATGTTTTACTTAGTATGTTTATAAAGATATTCCATGATTAAATTCCTATGTGCTAAGTTGGTTGATTGATTATGCTTAAGGTTAGGGGTGAGCAAAACTCGATTCGACTCGAAAAATCGAAAAAAAATTCGAATTTCGAGTTAAACGAATCGAGTTATTCGAGTTAATCGAGTTATTCGAGTCAACTCGATTTTTTTTTTCGAATTTCGAGTTCAGAACGAGTTGAGTTTTCGAATTCGAATAACTCGAATAATTCGAATATCAAACTATAATATTTTACATTTTTACCCCAAACTCCCAAATATTTTTACTTTTCCCTCAAAACTTTTACTCCTTCCCACTTTTCCCCCAAAACTTTTACTCCCCTCCCATCCCAACCCCCCAATCTACCCAAAATCCATTTCCCACCAAAATTTTACTCTCTCATTTACTTTTTCTCAAAATTTTACTCCTAAAAACCCTCAAAACTTTTTATTTTCCCCCAAAATTTTTACACCCTCCCACTTTTCCCCTAAAACTTTTACTCCCTTCCCATCTCACCTCCCATCTACCCCAAACCCATCTCCTCCAATTTTTTTAATATTTTCCTTCAAAATTTTACTCCCCTATTTACTTTCCCTCAAACTTTTATTCTCCAAAACTTTTTATTTTTCCCCTAAACTTTTACTTCTCACACTTTACTCTCAAATAAGAAATCAAAATTATCCAAAAAAAAATCACTAAACATAAATAGTAATAATTTTATTTATATCTACTATTTATATTATTAAATTAAATTTCACATTTTATATTATTTATATTATTGAATTGTTTAGTCATATTGAATATTTATATTAAAATTGAATTATTAATTATGCCATAAAATATTCCTGTTAAAATTTTATATTGGTATTAATTTCACATTTTATCTTTAAAATAACTTTTATTAAAAAATCACATTTTTACATTTAATATATTTTTTAATTCCAAAATACATAGTGACAAGAATCTGAAGATAATTGAAACAACTAAGCAAGCAAAGAATCTAACCCGTATATAAAAGATTAATAAATAAATTATTTGGCGATGAAAGTTAATAAAAAATTTGGTTAAGGTGGACAAATTTTATTACGATGGGTGACAATGGTTACAAGTACCCAAAATTATTTTTTTAAAATTTAACTCGAACAAATATATTCGATTCGATTCGATTCGAATTCCATCTCACTCGACTCAATTCGAGAAAATTTCAAATCAAATTAGGATGATAAAATAGGATTCGTCAACTCGATTAACTCGAAATTTTTTTATTCGATTCGATTCGATTCGATCGAACGCTCACCCCTACTTAAGGTGTATGTTCATTATAAATAAGATTATAAACATGAATTGTATGTGATAATATACCATGCTAGGTTCTAGAATTGGCTTGGTTTTAATGATTGAATTAGCTGGTATATGTATACAAGTTTGATGTAGGTTATTGGCAATAATTGGGTGATAAATGAAGCTAGGACAATGGCTTTATTTTGTCTACACGGGTAGACACACGGGCGTGTGTCTAGGCCGTGTGTGACACACGGCCTACCCCCTGGGCGTGTGGCCTGGCCATGTGTCCCCTGCATCTTAAAAATGAGAAACAGAATGCTCAGAATTGGGCACACGGGCAGAGACACGGGCATGTGTCTCAGCTGTGTGGTTGACACAGCCTTGGATACGGGCGTGTTACACGGCCGTGTGAAAACTGCACCTAAATTTTGAAAATTAAATTCGCCGCACGGCCTAGCACACGGGCATGTGACTTGGCTGTGTGACTTCAATTTCTTCATGCTTGGAAAGTCAGAGAGTTACACGGGCGTGTGTGACCACACGAGCGTGTTCCTAGACCACACGGGCGTGTTCCTAGACCACACGGGCGTGTGAGCCCTGCAACTTAGAAAATTTTTGTAATTTTGCAAAAAATTCTTAGAGGTTCCGATTAAGTCCCGATTTGTTTCTACTGTTCATATTGGGCCTCGAGGGTCCATTTAAGGGACGTTACGAATGATCTCGATTAATGAATAGTAATTGGCGTGAATTATCTGAAAAATGTTCTGAAAGTCCCGATAATGCTCCATAACCCTATTCCGGCGTCGGATATGGGTTAGGGTTGTTACATGAACCCATACCAAATTTGGAGTGACGAACACCCTAACTATCAGACCAACACACAGGGTTCATTTTATTTAATTTATATTAAAATAATGCAAGTGAACAATTATATATGTTTACATAAATTTTATATAAAAGGAAGGTCATCCTGACATCTGTCCCGTTAACTCTCTTTTCACATTTATAAAAAAATGATAATATTTCAGTTTTGGTTCTTTTACCATATTTAAAATTAATATTTAGTCCTTGTATTTTAATTTTTAATCTAATTTAATTCCTATATTTTTATAATGTTAGTAAATTAGTACAAATAATTATTTACATTAAAATGTTGACGTAAATTACTATAAAAACACACTATTCTAAGGAAAGAAAACTTCTATTTCGAAATTTTGATTAAGTGTTCTAAAAAAATATTGGTTAGCTACCAAAATAATTAACCGCTTTAATTATCTAGAAATGAGAAATGAGATTATAATAATAGAGGCAGCAAATTAGATCAAATAAAAAGGAAAAAAAATATTTTTTACTTAAATTCACTTTGATTTTAATATAAGTATTTTCATATTTCAATTATTAACAAAAATTCGAGTTACTCATAAGAATAAAGATTTTAGATATTCAAAATGAATATTCATTTTATTATTTTAAAATTATAGTTTTTTAAAAAATAATTTAATAAATTCTAACATTTTCATGAATCTAATTAATATATTTTTTATTTTAATTATATAAAAATAAAAATAAACAAACAAAAATATCATCTATTCTTTTAAATTGTTTCTATACTTATTTTATATATTTTTCAATTGTTATATCAACTTTTATTTTTACAAATTAAGAAAGTGAAATCATTAAGAAAAATTCGAGTTAAATTTTAATTTTATAAATTTATATCTTAATTTAATAATAAATTGATTTTTTTTCTAAAAAATGTTTTAAATTAGCCTTTTTTGGAATTTTATTTTTCCTATTTTTTGACAGCTTTTTCTTTTTTATAGAATTAAATAATTTAATATTTGAGAATAAATCATTAAAAAATTTGAAGTGATGGTTGATTTCTCTATGCAAAGCAAGGGATCCCCCACTATACATAAATGCGAAGTTGTTTTTGGTTCTGGTGCATGAGTTGGCGCGATTTCTCTCAGAATGGCATTGCATGCAAGTCAGCTTACAAACGCCACAGACATTCCAGCTTAAAACGTGTATTGATTAACCCTAAAAAAAACGTGCCTTGATTATTGAATATCGACCAATAAAATTATCCCCGACCTAATGCTATTCAAAACACCTAGGAAACTGAAGATTCTTCAAAATCATTTCTAGCGAGTTGAAGAATAGTCATGAGTTAACCCCTTCATTAAATATATTATGTATATATGCATTTGCATTTATGCTATACAGTTCATTGCCATTGTAACGATGTAGATTTGAGTATATGTTTTTATTTTGATTTAAAAGTTTAAAAAGGGTTGTTGATAATTCGTGTTCAAATTTACAAAACATAGAAGATTAGTCATTAGATTCGTTCTAGTAGATACTTTAAAAAAAAAACTATACATAAAAATAGTAATTATATTAAAAATATATTTATACAGCGGTAATAAATTATGTGATAACACCAATTTAAAAAGTTTAAATATTTGTATTCATTTTAAAAAATTTAATAAAATGTTGAAGAGAAATACACTCTTAGACTTTTTTTTTTTTCTCAACAAGCTAGTTTCTATATAAACTAAGAAATTAGAAGTTCAGTCTTAAAAAAAATTCAAATCTTATTAATTTATATAATATATATATTTAAGTGAATATGATATGAAATTATTGATAAGTGCTTACTATTTATATATTTTAAGCCTTTTTCGCTTTAATATTTGATTTATTTCCGAGTAAAATGCCATTTGCCTCACATTTACATTTCATGCACTTTTAAATGTCTTAACTTAGATTTAATATGATTTTAATAATTAATAATTAATAATTAAATAAATGTTTTGTGACTTCAATTAGATTAACTCGAGCTTGAGGCACGAGTTCGAGAGCAAACTAAAACAAAAAGATGAAGCAAAAACGAGCCGTGGGGCGCAGTAATGCATAAGGGTATTCAAACGATTGGTTCAATTATTAACTTAATTGAATTATTATTATTCGAATTACTAGAAATGTAAAGATTTTTAATAGTTAACTAAACTAAAATATTTCAGTTAATCGATTTAATCAAAATTTATATGTTTTTATTTTTTGGTTAAAATAAATTAAACATATAAAAAATACATTACTAATATTTATTTTCTTTTTTTAATAGTTCAAAAAATATATTATATATAATATATAATATATAATATTTATTTTGATTAATATAAATAATAATAATTCAAAAAATACATTGCTAATATAAAAAATATATTACATATAATATATATTATTTATTTCGGTTAATTCAGTTAATTTAGTTAATTACCTGATTTTGAACCAAATTAATCGATAACCAAAATTTCAAAAAACTATTAATTGGCTTCAGAGTGAATTAAATTCGACTACCAACCAATTAACCAAATTTGTAACACCCCTTACCCGTGCCCGAAGTCGGGACCGGGCTTGAGGCATTACCTGACTAATCTCACTTGACATCTCAAAACGGGCTATAAAATTTCGTTTAAACCCATCACTTGCACATACTCGGCCTAAGGGGCCCTAAACATACCTCCGAGAGGTATCGGGACTATTCCGGGAACTTTTACGAACTCGAGAAACTTTCAAACAAAACAGGGGCCACACGCCCGTTTTGGTCTAGGGACACGCCCGTGTGCCCCTAAGACATGCCCGTGTCTTCCACCCGTGGTCGATCCTGACTAACTTCACACGGCCTAGACACGCCCGTGTCTTCCACCCGTGGTCGATCCTGACTAATTTCCCACGGCCTTGGCACGCCCGTGGCCCTGGCCCGTGTACCAAACCTTGGCACTTTGACATATCCACACGGCCTATACACACGTCCGTGTGCTTCAGCCGTATGGCGATTTGAGTTCCAAGTGCAAGGTGCAGACTTCACACGGTCTGGGCATACGCCCATGTGCTAGCCGTGCCTCCCACACGGTCTAGACACACGCCCGTGTGTCTACTCATGTGGTCAATTAGAAGGCTATCTACCAATCCCTTTGTCACCCTACATTGCACGCATACACACACCAATTCCATTCAACACAATTCATGACCCAAAGACACATCTAAATACTCAATTCAACATCCATACACAAGGGCATACACTTCAAGAAAATCACTTTCATTAAGCAAAGGAATTTGCCTAGTATTCGCCTAACTTAAGGCCATTTACAAACTGACTTTAGTAACATACATAGCCAACACTTTGGCTAACAATTACAACTTAACAAAATACTCGAGTCCTATACATGCCATACTCAAAATAAGTCTAAATTGTTATACCAAAGTTATGTCGATAGTGTGATATCCAAACTCCTACATCCACGATCCTCAAGTTATCTTGGCAATACTACAAGGAAAAAGAGCAATGAAAGGGGTAAGCATAAAGCTTAGTAAGTTTACATGGATGTAAGTAGCAACAATAAGCTCATAAAATAATCCATCCATGACATTAATTAACCATACACAAGCCATAGGCTTCTTGTCTTACTTACTCACAATCGCCCTTATTTAGTACATACCGTGCCACATATCGTAATCGTTTGTTCGTGACTCATTCACGAATACCTGTATTCACTCATTCATATGACTTTAGTACAAATCTCATTTCTACTTCAAAACTCGTCTACTTATCCCTTTAATCACTAGGGATAGTCAAAGACGTATATTCAACGTCATTCATGTAGGGATGAAGCCAATGCCACATCCCCGAGGTGGTCTTACATGGAGTTACTTCTAAACGCCAATGCCATATCCCGGATATGGTCTTATATGGACTTTCACATCAAGTATCGATGCCATATCCCAGATATGGTCCTATACCATTTTCATATTTATTATCGAAGCCATATCCCGGATATGGTCTTATACGAGATTTCAACTCGGTGCCGAGGCCATGTCCTGGACATGGTCTTATACGGGACTTTATCTATTTCATATCTCGATGATAGCAATTTCATGTTCACATGGTCCACTAGGACTTCAACATCTCATTCAGCATCAATTTAATGGAGTGTCATGCATCAATATGATATCAAGTATTCTCAATTATGCCAACATAAATGTTGCATTAATCACATACAAACTTAACTCGATTTTAAAATGAGCTAGCTCGACGGTTTAGTCCGAGACTTTGTTCTTTCCCCGATCGAGGTGGATTCTCGATTCTTCTTGCTCTATAATAGCAATTTAGTTCATTTTAGTCATCTCATTAATAAAAGCATTTCAATAATCATGCTTAGGCAAAATTACTATTTTGCCCCTAGACTTTGGCAAAATGACCATTTTGCCCCTGGGCTCGGAAATAAATTCTAATCACATTTCTAACTTCAACAAGCCTAGATGAACACTTAATACTCTTATAGCTATCATCAAAACTCAATATTTCACATAATTACTACAAATTTGTAACCTTTTCATTAAGGTCCAATTAGGTGTTTTCATGGCAACACCTTTCACAATAGTTGTTCATCAAACAACAAAGACTTATTTTCTTCCATAAAAATGCAGCAAATAACTATGATAGCTCTCGTGGAAAAACTCTAAACTTTTCACCATATTGCACAATAGTCCCCTCATTTGAAAGCTTAAGCTTTAGGGGGTCCCAAAAGTACAACTATTTTCAAGAAAAGATCACTAGAACACTTACTAGTGAAGAGATGAGTGTGCTAAAATTTTTGAAGCTTTCTTCCCTCTATTTGCTGCTAATTTTCAGTGGAAGAGTGAAAGAGAAAAAGATGATAGCTTTTCTTTCCTTATTTTATTAATACTAGTCAAATTAGTCCACCTACTATCACCAACTTTGACCATCATTGTCAAATTTGTCTCCTATGCTAGTTTATGGCCGGCCAAGCAAGTATTGGGGGTCTAATTGCCTTTTAAAGACCTACAATTATCAATCTATGGCTATTTGGTACCTTTAGCTTATAGAATGGAACTTTCGCACTTTATGCGATTTAGTCCTTTTTCGCAATTACACATGAAATAGCTAAAATTAAAGCACCAAAATTCTCATGCACATATACCATCATGCTCTGAATCATAATATAACATGAAAATGAATTTCTCAAATCTCGGATTAGTGATCTCGAGGTCACTATTCCGACTAGCCCCTAAATCGGGCTGTTACAATTCTCCCGCCCTTAAGGATTTTCGTCCCCGAAAATCTTACCAGTGAAAAGGTTGGGATATTAGTTTCTCATCGTTTCCTTGGGCTCCCATGTAGCCTCTTCTATTCCGGTGCTTTGCCATAGAAATTCAACTAGGGCTATGCTTTTGTTTCTTAACTGCTTGACCTCTCGCGCCAAGATTCTAACTGGTTCTTCACCATAAGTCAAATCCGGTTGTATCTCTACCTCTGTCGGCACTATGACATGTGAAGGGTCTGAACGGTATCGGCGTAACATGGATACATGAAAGACGTCATGAGTCCTTTCCAGTTCAGGTGGCAAGGCCAACCGATAAGCTACCGGTCCTATCCTCTCGGTAACTTCATAAGGTCCGATAAAACGCGGACTCAATTTGCCCTTCTGGCCAAATCTGAGGACTTTCCTCCAAGGTGATACTTTCAACAACACTTTATCACCGACTTCGAATTCAATCTCTTTCCTTTTCAAATTCGAATAGGACTTTTGTCTATCTGAAGCGACTTCCAGACAGTCACGTATCAGTTTTACCTTCTCTTCAGTTTCCTTAACTAAGTCGACCCCGTGTATCTGTTTCTCTTTGAGTTCTGACCAATACAAGGGTGTTCGACACTTACGCCCACAAAGTGCCTTATAAGGCACCATTTTCAAACTTAACTGAAAACTGTTGTTGTAGGCGAATTCCACCAATGGTAAGTATTTCTCCTAATTACCGTGGAATTCCAAAACACAACATCGAAGCATGTCTTCAAGTATCTGAATTACCCTCTCCGACTGCTCGTCGGTTTGTGGATGAAAGGCTGTACTGAAACTCAACTTCGTGCCCATGGCCCCTTGCAACTTCTTCCAAAACCGTGACGTGAATCTCGGATCTCTATCCAAAATGATCGACAACGGTACACCATGAAGTCTTACTATCTCTGACATGTATAAGTCCGCTAATTTTTCAAGCGAATAGTCGACTCGCACTGGTATAAAATGGGCTGACTTTGTGAGTCTATCAACCACTACTCATACTGCATCTTTCTTCTTTAGAGTCAACGGTAAGCCCGCCATGAAGTCCATGGTAATACGGTCCCATTTCCACTCAGGAACCATAATGGGCTGAAGTAAACCCGAAGGTACTTGATGTTCAGCCTTCACTTGCTGACAAATCAGGCATTTCGATACAAACTCGGAAATGTCTTTCTTCATACCAAGCCACCAATACCATTTCCTTAAATCATTGTACATCTTCGTGCTACCTGGGTGTACATTCAAACATCCGCTATGTGCTTCACACAAGATTTTACGAATAAGCTCATCGTTTCTGGGTACACAGACCCTATCTCGAAATGTCAGACATCCATCAAGATTTACTCGAAAGTCTGACTTAACCTTCGACTCACATAAAACTCTCTTGGCTTGCAAACCGTTATCATCTTTCTGAGCTTCACAAATCTCTTGGAGAAACAATGGTTTAGCCCTCAAATTTGATAAAATGGAACCATCATCCGACAAGACCATCTGAGTACTCATGGCTCTTAGTGCAAACAGTGATTTTCTGCTCAAAGCATCGGCGACTACGTTCGCCTTCCCCGGGTGGTAGTCAATCACCAATTCATAATCCTTAATCAGTTCTAACCACCTTCGTTGCCTCAAATTCAATTCTTTTTGAGTCATCAAATACTTTAGGCTCTTGTGGTCGATGAAAATCTGACACCTTTCACCATATAAATGATGTCTCCAAATTTTTAACGCAAACACAATTGCGACCAACTCTAAATCATGAGTCGGGTAGTTCTTCTCGTGCGGCTTCAATTGCCTAGAGGCGTATGCAATCACTTTACCCTCTTGCATGAGTACGCAACCCAATCCATTCAGGGATGCATCACTAAAAACCACAAATTCTCTTCCCGATTCAGGTTGCACCAAAACTGGAGCCTCAGTCAACAATGTCTTCAATTTCTCAAAACTCTGTTGGCACTTTTCTATCCAATCAAACTTCACATCTTTTTGCAACAGTCTCGTTATCGGGGTAGCTATTATGGAAAACCCCTTAACAAAATGCCTATAATAGCCGGCTAGGCCTAGAAAACTCCTTACTTCTATCACACTCCTCGGTGGTTCCTAATTAATAATCGCTGAAATCTTACTCGGGTCTACTCTAATTCCATCTCCCGAGACAATGTGCTCCAAAAATCCCACTTCCTTAAGCCAAAATTCACTCTTACAGAATTTGGCATACAATTTCTCATCTCTCAGAACTTGCAGAACCGTACTCAAGTGCTTGGCGTGTTCGTCTTCATCTCGAGAGTAGATAAATATGTCGTCGATGAGGACCACGACAAATTTATCCAAGTATGGCCGAAAAACGCGATTCATCAAATCCATGAAGATCGCAGGGGCATTCGTTAGACCAAAAGGCATGACCAAAAATTCATAGTGGTCATACCTAGTCCTAAATACGGTTTTTGACACATCCGAGTCCTTGACTCTCAGCTGATAATACCCTGACCTCAAATCTATCTTGGAAAATACTGTAGCTCCTTTCAATTGATCGAATAGATCATCGATCCTCGGCAACGGGTACTTGTTCTTCACAGTTACCTTGTTGTTTTGTCGATAAGCTATGCATAGTCTCATACAACCATCTTTCTTCTTCACGAATAAAACAGGAGCACCCGATGGAGAAAAACTCGGCCTTGCAAAACCTTTACCCGTTAGCTCTTGCAACTGTTCTTTTAGCTTTTTTAGCTCGGTTGGAGCCATTCTATAGGGAGCAATAGAAATAGGGGCAGTACTCGGAGCTAACTCAATCACAAATTTGATCTCTCTAACCGGAGGTAGTCCTGGCAACTCTTCCGGGAAAACATCTAGGTACTCGCATACTTTGGGCACCGACTCAATTCTCAAATTAGTCTCCTTAGTGTTTAACACAAAGGCAAGATAAGCCTCGTACCCCTTTCTCAAATACTTTTGAGTCAACAGAGTTGATATCACTACTGGTGGCCTATCTGGCTTATCTGATTCAACACGAACCGAATCCCCATTTTCACTTTTCAACTCAATATGTTTTTCCCCATAATTCACAATTACCCCATGCATAACTAGCCAATCCATCCCAAGGATGACATCAAACTCGTCAAATGGCAATAGCATAAGATCGACCGGAAAACAATGACCCTTAATCAACAAAGGGCATCCTTTGTATACTCTATCAACCAATACATACTTACCTAGAGGATTAGACACTCTTATGATGAACTCGGTAGACTCTATAGGCATGCTCATGCTAGAGACTAATTTCATGCATATGTATGAGTGGGTGGATCCCGGATCAATTAAAGCTATAACACGAGTATTATGGAGAGAAAAGGTACCCGTGATTACGTCGGGGGATGATGCCTCTTCACGAGCACGAATGTCATATGTCCTCGCTGGTGCTCTACCTTCGACTCTAGCAGTTTGCTCTCTAGATGGATTCCTGCTACCCATCTCAATTCCCGGGTTTCTCAGTGGTCTTCCCCTAGCAGTATTTCTCGATCTTACATTCTGAGCTTTTTCTTTCTCGCCCACCTCGGGTCAGTCTCTGATAAAGTAGTCTAAGAACCCACATCGAAAACAAGCCTTCTCATTAGCTCGACACTCACCAGAATGGCGCTTGCCACACTGAAGGCATTCCAGTTTACTTAGTCGGACGTTGCCCACACTAGCAACTGATGTAACACCCCTTACCCGTGCACAAAGCCGGGACCGGGATTAAGGCATTACCTAACTAATCTCACTTGACATCTCGAAACGGGCTATAAAATTTCATTTAAACCCATCACTTGCACATACTCGGCCTAAGAGGCCCCAAACATGCCTCCGAGAGGTATCAAAACTATTCTGGGAGCTTTTACGAGCTCGAGAACTTTTCAACAAAACAAGGGCCACACGCCTGTGTTGGTCTAGGGACACACCCGTGTGCCCTTAAGACGTGTCCGTGTCATTCACCCGTGGTCGATCCTGACCAACTTCACACGGCCTAGACACGCCCGTGTCTTCCACTCGTGGTCAATTCTTACTAACTTCACACGACATAGACACGCCCGTGTCTTCTACCCGTGGTCGATTTAAATTCCACAATTAATGTGCAGACTTTACACGGCCTGGGCACACGCCCGTGTCCCTAGCCCGTGGAGCGTACTGACTTGCAAACCTAGCATGCAAGGGGACACACGGTCGATTCACACGCCCATAGGGCTGACCGTGTGACACACACGACATAGCCACACGCCCGTGTGTCTATTCATGTGGACAATTAGATGGCTATCTACCAATCCTTTTGCCACCCTACATTGCACACATGCAAACACCAATCCATTTCAATACAATTCATAACCCAAAGGCAAATCCAAGTAACCAATTCAACAACCATACACAAGGGCATACACTTCAAGAAAATCACTTTCATTAAACATAAGAATTTGCCAAGTATCGGCCTAACTTAATAGACCGTTACAAAAGGAGGTTTTGATGCCTTACAAAGCCAACACTTTGGCCAACAATTACGACCTAACAAAATACTCGAGTCCTATACATGCCATACTCAAAAGAAGTCTAAATTGTTATACCAAAGTGGTGTCGATAGTGTGATTTCCGAACTCCTACGTCCCCATTCCTCGAGTTATCTTGGCAATACTACAAGGATAAAAAGCAATGAAAGGGGTAAGCATAAAGCTTAGTAATTTTGCATGGATATGAATAGCAACAATAAGCTCATAAAATAATCCATCCATGACATTAACTAACCATACACAAGTCATAGGCTTTTTGCCATACTTACTCACAATTGCCCTTACTTAGCAGATACCGTACCACATATCGTAATCGTTTCTTCGTGACTAATTCACGAGTACCTGTATTCACTCATTCATATGACTTTAGTACAAATCTCATTTCTACTTCTAAACCCATCTACTTATCCCTTTAATCACTAGGGATAGTCAAAGACGCATATTCAACATCGTTCATGTAGGGACGAAGCCAATGCCACATCCTCGAGGTGGTCTTATCCTCGAGGTGGTCTTACATGGAGTTACTTCTAAACGCCAGTGCCATATCCCGGATTTGGTCTTATATGGACTTTCACATCAAGTATCGATGCCATATCCCGGATATGGTCTTATATTATTTTCATATTAATTACCGAAGCCATATCCCAGATATGGTCTTATACGGGATCTCAACTCAGTGACGAGGCCATGTCCCGGACATGGTCTTATACGGGACCTTATCTATTTCATATCTCGATGATAGCATTTTCATATTCACATGGTCCACTAGGACTTCAACATCTCATTCAACATCAATTTAATGGAGTGTCATGCATCAATATGATATCAAGCATTCTCAATTATGCTAACATAAATGTTGCATTAATCACATACAACTTACCTCGATTTCAAAATGAGCTAGCTCGATGGTTTAGTCCGAGACTTTGTTCTTTCCCCGATCGAGGCGGATTCTCGGTTCTTCTTGCTCTATAATAGCAATTTAGCTCATTTTAATCATCTCATTAATAAAAGCATTTCAATAATCATGCTTAGATAAAATTACTATTTTGCCCCTAGACTTTGGCAAAATGACCATTTTGCCCCTAGGCTCGGAAATAAATTTCTAATCATATTTCTACCTTCAACAAGCCTAGGTGAACATTTAATACTCTCATAACTAACATCAAAACCCAACATTTCACATAATTACTACAAATTTGTAACCTTTTCATCAAGGTCCAATCAGGTGTTTTCATGGCAACACCTTTCACAAAAGTTGTTCATCCAACAACTAAGATTCATTTTCTTCCATAAAAATACAACAAATAGCAATGAAAGCTCTCATGGTAAAACTCTAAACTTTGCATCATATTGCACAATAGTCCTCTCATTTGAAAGCTTAAGTTCTAGGGGTCTTAAAAGTACAATTATCATAAAGAAAAAATCATCAAAATCACTTACTAGAATGGAGGAGAGCTTGCTGAAAATTGTGAGCTTTCAAACCCCTATTTTGCTTGCAAATTTCGGTGGAGAAAGATGGAGAGAAAGATGATATTTTCTCTTTCTTTATTCTAATATTAAAATAGTCAAACAAGTCACCAACTATCAACTACTTTGACCAATTTTTTGTCCATCTTTGTCTCCTATGCTAGTCCATGGCTGGCCAAGCATATATTTGGGGTCTAATTGCCTTTTAAAGACCTCCAATTTACATTCTAAGGCTATTTGTTACCTTTATCATATAGAATGGAACTTTCGCACTTTATGCGATTTAGTCATTTTTCACGATTATACACGAAATCGCTAAAATTAAAGCACCAAAATTCTCATGTACATATACTACCATGCTTTGACTCATAATATAACCTGAAAATGAATTTCTCAAATCTCAGATTAGTGATCCTGAGATCACTATTTCGGCTAGCCCCTAAATCAGGCTGTTACAACTGATGTGGTCTGTCCTTTCAACCCCGAAAATTGCTTGCCTTTATTTCGGGTTGAAAACCCTACTGAAGTGATTGATCGAGTAGAAAAATCCCTTGATTTCTTATATGAGGATTGGTGGGACTTATTCAGTTGCCTCTTCCTCGAGTAACGAGACTCATTCTCAGCTCTTCTCTTCTCTCTAGCCAACTATTCGGCTTTACAGGCTCTATCTACCAACACTAAAAATTCATTTAGTTCAAGGACTCCCACATATAAACAGATATCTTCATTTAATCGGTCATCGAATCTCTTCCACATGACGGCTTCGGTAGACAAGCACTCCCGTGCGTACTTGCTAAGCCTTACGAACTCCCGTTCATAGTCGGTCACTAACATACGGCCTTGCTTCAGTTCCAAGAACTCCTTCCTCTTATGGTCGATGAACCTCTGGCTAATATACTTCTTCCGGTATTCCTCTTGGAAAAATTCCTAGCTAACTCTCTCCTTTGGCACCACCGACACCAGGGTGTTCCACCATCGGTAGGCTAAATCTCTCATGAGAGATACCGCACACTTTAAGCACTCTTCATGCGTTCAGGATAACTCATCGAATACCTTGATGGTCTTCTCGAGCCAGAATTCCGCTCTCTTTGGGTCATCGTTCTTATTTGCCCGAAATTCCTCGGCTCCTTGCTTTCGGATCTTATCCACCAGAGGCCTTTCTCTTCTCACTACCTCAACCACTTGAGGAGCTACTGGAGAGGGTTGAGGAATTGGTGGGTGTGGAGGGGGTTGAGCGTTAGGATTTGCTCTGGTATACTCAATATACCAGTTGCTCATCATATGGAGAAAGGCTTCTCGAGCCTCTTCCCCCTGACCCAAGGTCTCGGGTCTACTATTAGCTGGCGCGGTCCCTTGAGCGAAAGCCGGCGCGTTACTCGCAGCATCATCGCTCCAGTTCGGTCTGGATCAGAATCCATATACTACATAGAAATTTTATACGTCAGTAGCCATCACACTATCATTATTTAGGTACTCTTACAAATGGCATGTATAACTAGACTCGAACTTACGCTACGCTAGTCCTAGAACCAACTAAACTGTAGCTCTGATACCAATAAATGTAACACCCCTAACCCGTGCCCGAAGTCGGGACCGGGTTTGAGGCATTACCTGACTAATCTCACTTGACATCTCAAAATGGGCTATAAAATTTTGTTTAAACCCATCACTTGCACATACTCGGCCTAAGGAGCCCTAAACATACCTCCGAGAGGTATCGGGACTATTCTGGGAACTTTTATGAACTCGAGAAACTTTCCAACAAAATAGGGGCCACACGCACGTTTTGGTCTAGGGACACGCCCGTGTGCCCCTAAGACATGCCCGTGTCTTCCACCCGTGGTCGATCCTTACTAACTTCACACAGCCTAGACATGCCCGTGTCTTCCACCCGTGGTCGATCCTGACTAACTTCACACAGCCTAGACATGCCCGTGTCTTCCACCCGTGGTCGATCCTGACTAATTTCCCACGGCCTTGGCACGCCCGTGGCCCTGGCCCGTGTACCAAACCTTGGCACTCTGTCATATCCACACGGCCTATACACACATCCATGTGCTTCAGCCATGTGGCGATTTGAATTCCAAGTGCAAGGTGCAGACTTCACACGGTCTAGGCATACGCCCATGTGGTAGCCGTGCCTCCCACACGGTCTAGACACACGCCCGTGTGTCTACTCATGTGGTCAATTAGAAGGCTATCTACCAAGCCCTTTGTCACCCTACATTGCACGCATACACACACCAATTCCATTCTACACAATTCATGACCCAAAGACAGATCTAAATACTCAATTCAACATCCATACACAAGGGCATACACTTTAAGAAAATCACTTTCATTAAGCAAAGGAATTTTCCCAGTATTCGCCTAACTTAAGGCCATTTACAAAATGACTTTAGTAACATACATAGCCAACACTTTGGCTAACAATTACAACTTAAAAAAATACTCAAGTCCTATACATGCCATACTCAAAATAAGTCTAAATTGTTATACAAAAGTGATGTCAATAGTGTGATATCCAAACTCCTACGTCCACGATCCTCAAGTTATCTTGGCAATACTACAAGGAAAAAGAGCAATGAAAGAGGTAAGCAAAAAGCTTAGTAAGTTTGCATGGATGTAAGTAGCAATAATAAGCTCATAAAATAATCCATCCATGACATTAATTAACCATACACAAGTCATAGGCTTCTTGCCTTACTTACTCACAATCACCCTTATTTAGCACATACCGTGCCACATATCGTAATCGTTTGTTCGTGACTCATTCACGAGTACCTGTATTCACTCATTCATATGACTTTAGTACAAATCTCATTTCTACTTCTAAACTCGTCTACTTATCCCTCTAATCACTAGGGATAATCAAAGACGCATATTCAACGTCATTCAAGTAAGGATGAAGCCAATGCCAAATCCCCGA
This sequence comes from Gossypium sturtianum, assembly GCA_025698515.1. Classification (NCBI taxonomy): domain Eukaryota; kingdom Viridiplantae; phylum Streptophyta; class Magnoliopsida; order Malvales; family Malvaceae; genus Gossypium; species Gossypium sturtianum. The sequence continues at coordinate 86,069,625 of CM046944.1, forward strand.
GGTGGTCTTACATGGAGTTACTTCTAAATGCCAATGCCATATCCCGAATATGGTCTTATATGGACTTTCACATCAACTATCAATGCCATATCCCAGATATGGTCTTATACGATTTTCATATTTATTACCGAAGCCATATCCTGGATATGGTCTTATACGGGATTTCAACTCAGTGTCGAGGCCATGTCCCGAACATGGTCTTATATGGGACTTTATCTATTTCATATCTCGATGATAGTAATTTCATGTTCACATGGTCCACTAGAACTTAAACATCTCATTCAGCATCAATTTAATGGAGTGTCATGCATCAATATGATATCAAGTATTCTCAATTATGCCAACATAAATGTTGCATTAATCACATACAAACTTACCTCAATTTCAAAATGAGCTAGCTCGATGGTTTAGTCCGAGACTTTGTTCTTTCCCCGGTCGAGGTAGATTCTCGATTCTTCTTGCTCTATAATAGCAATTTAGTTCATTTTAGTCATCTCATTAATAAAAGCATTTCAATAATCATGCTTAGGCAAAATGCAACAGTCTGGTTTATACCCTAGTCAGAAAAGTGGTTTCGGGACCACAAATCGGAGTTTGAATAATATTTTTATATTATTTTTTGGGCCATTTATAAGTGATTAAGCATGTGCTAAATTTTCGTAAGTTAAATTGCTCGTTTGTGTGTTTAATTTGATGAAAAGGATTGAATTGCATTGAAATGAAAATTTTGCATGTTTTATGAAAAGATGCTTATTTGTTATGTCTTTATAAGTGTGAGGACTTATATGGAAATTAAGCCAAAAATATGGTTAGTGGACGGCAACATGTATATATATTATATGTTTTCATAACTTTATAATATATGTTAAATTAGTATATTATTTTATAAGTTATTATATTATAATAAAAAGAAAACATGAGTAAGTGGCCTTATTATTATCATATGTTTGCCGAAAAACAAAAGAAAAAGAAAGAACAAAGCATCAAGGGTTTCGGCTATTGCAAGCTTAAATTTAGGTATGTTTTGGCTTTAGATTTTGATGATTTTTATGTTTTTGAGATTGTTGCTTAGTCTACTATCAAGCCCATGACTCAATTTTGTGTATTGATAATGTTCATGAGATATACCATTGATGATATGTTGAGCTTTGTGATGAGTTTAGTTGTTAAATGAAAGATTTGAGCTAGATGAACATACTTTGTTCTTGAAATTTTGATGAATTTAGCTAATTAGGGCTAAATTGAGAAAATAGCAACTTGAAGGATTAAATTGCAAGTTTGATGGAAAATATGGGCTTGTATGAGATGTATGAATATTCGGCTAAGCATGAGTATGTGATGATTTTGTGAATTTGATATTTTTAGAAAAATGGACTAAATTGATAAATTATGCAAATGTGAGGGTTAATTTGCAAATAACCCTAAATATATGTGTTTGGATTGAATTGAATGAGTTAGTGAATAAAAGGGTTAATTCTGAATATGTTTAGATCAAGGACCGAAGAAAACGGATTTAGATCGCGGGAAACCGAAAGTAACCGAGTAGCCGTTTCCATTTCCGATAAATCGAATCCGAGGTAAGTCATTATGCAAATAAACATAATTGTATTGAACTGTGTACGCTCATATGGTTTTTGTTAACTATGAATGCTTATGAGATGATCTGTACATGAATTTCGAGATAAGATCGATATAGTGACAATATCCGAGAAGTCCCGTACGAACCTAGGAATAGATAGGAGTAGCTATGTCATGACATAGGTATCTGTTCTGTTTTATCATGTAAGACCACGTCTGGGACGTTGGCGTTGATTTGAGATTTACTGTAAGACCTCGTCTGGGACGTAGGCATCGATATGATATTTACGTGTAAGACCATGTCTGAGACATCGACATCGTATTGATTCGTATAAGACCCTGTCCGGGACAGTGGCATCGATATCTGAGTGCATGTATGATCGTATACGTCAGAGTCTTAAAAATTTATATAAAGAATGATCGAGCCTGGAAACTAACTGTGACGACGATTGAGGCAAGTGCACCTATCGAACAGTAGTATAGCTTAGTGGCAAGACAAGATTGTCGAACCCAAAGGAACCAGAAGTACTAATACTAACTTTCTTTTTATTATTTAGCCTAAGAAACAAGGGAATTTGTTGTTTAAACTAAAATTAACTAACTACTAAGCTAAAGATGCTAAGACAAAGAGAACGAATTTGGGAAAATACTTGTGAGAAAAACCAATTGATTAAGACGATACCCAAGGAAGAATCCACCTAGACTTCACTTGTTATCTAACTCTGAACCAGACAATTTATTCACTTGACTTGATCCATAGGATTCCCTAATGTATATTAATCCCTCTCTCGAGGCGACCAACGTCTAATCCTAGGTTGATTAATTAAAATCTCTTTCTAATTAAATCCCCTAGAATTTCATTAACTCGATCTACGGACTCCCATAATAGGTTTCACCCTAATCCGGTAAAATTTTGTCACCCTATGTCTAGGCGCGCGAGCAACTCTGCTTAACTATGCTAGATCTACTCTTAGGCAGGGACTTTTGCTCCACCACCTAAGCACATTAGTACTTGAATCAATATCCTGGAATATCAAAGCAAGAATTAAGAACACATAATTAAGAATAAATCAAGTATTTATCATATAGTTTAGCAAACGATAACAAGATTCATCTTAGGTTTCATCCCCCTCAGGTATCTAAGGGTTTAATTCATAATTATAAAAGAATACATCTCAGAAGAAAAGATAAAAAAAATAAGAAAAACCCTAAAACCCCCTGAAGGAATTAAAGAGAAGATTTTTCGTCTTGAGTATGATTCTGGCTTCCTGAAATGAATCAACTGGCTTTCTTCGAGTGAATCCCATGATTCTTACCTCTTCAGCTTGGCTCCTTGGCCTAGCTGGACGCCCCGACAGAGGGCTTCTGTCGAACTCCCCTTTTAAGTTGCCCCATAGGGTGTTTATATAGGCTTTGGAATGTGTTTCTTCGCCTCTAAGTATCTTATTCTGAGTGAAATTCCTCTTTGTCACGGCAGAAACACTCCCGTGTACCACGCCCGTGTGAATCGACTTCAGGCCGTGTTTGGGTCTGTTAAGGAGGCACGGCCGTGTGGCTTGGGCCCAGGCCGTGTGCAATTCTTTTTTTGGCCCATTTGGTCCATTTTAAGCCCGTTTTCCGTTCTTTTCATCCTTTTATGCTCTCTTGAGTATAAAATATGAAATTAAAGGATTAAGAGCACCAAATTCCATAATTCAAGGGATAAATCATCCAAAAGCATGATAAATGTGGGATTAAAATATGTTACTATTACGGTTTATCAATGTAAGACCTCGTCTGGGACATTGGCATTGTACAACTATTCTGAGCTTTCTGTGTACCCTATTAGGTTCCTATCGATTCAACGGGCAAGTCTGTGATACGAATGGCAAAGTAAACTATAAATCCGTTTCAGGTACGTTGACTTATACACTGTTTGTGTATACAAGGTAAGTATCTATATGATCTTACTATGATGATTTGTATGATGGAATAGAAATATGACATGTGAAAGCATGCATGAAAAAGCCATGTGTATATGATTCTTGAATTGATGAATGTGGCAAATATGGCCAAAGATATGGACCAAAGTATGTATGAAAGAAATTTGCTACGTATATGAATTGTGCCAATGTGGTTATATGCTTAAATGCTTTACATATTAAGTTTATTTGTATTATGACTTACTAAGATTTTGGAAAGCTTACTCCGTGTGTGTGTGTTTTCTCTGTTTTATAAATCGTCAAAGCTACTGAAGGCTCGGGACTGTCAAGGATCGTCATCACACTGCTCAACTTATTTTGGTACATTTTGGAAATGTATATAGTTGGGTATGGCATGTATAAGCTAGTTATTTGTATAAATATGAGATGTGAACTTAGCCATGTGATTTGGCTAGTTATATGTTAGTTATATGCTTTTGAGATTATGATATATATGGTGTATGTTTTGGTTTGGTTAAATGACTTGGAAATGGTCAAGTTTTTGGGTTAGTATATGAATGAATTATGCTTGAATATGTGTAAGTCTTAGTCTTGAAAATTTGACATGATTAAAATTGGTAGTGAATGTATAGATTGAATAGTTATTTTAGTAGGTTCTTAGATACAAAATATGTATGAAATGTATTGGTATTGGCTTGTAGGTTTGACCCTTAATGGATGGCATTTTGGCCTTACAAATGGCCTATAATGTCACACGGTTGTGGCACACGGGCGTGCCTAGTGACTGTGGGGCTAGGTCAGTAGCTAACTTAGGAGCACACGGCCTAGGCACACGAGCGTGCCTAGTAGCCGTGTGAATAAGTCAATATATGGCCTAAGAGTACACGGCCTTAGCACACGGGGGTGCTTGGTAGCCGTGGAGACAAGTCAGGATTGACCACGGCCAGGGTACATGGGCGTGCTTGGTGGCCGTAGAGATAAGTCAGGTTCGACCACGGAGAGGACACACGGGTGTGTCTAGCTGCCGTGGGAGGTACACGGCCTGTCCTCACGGATGTGTAACCCCTGAAACTTAGAAAAGTTTTAATTTTCTGAGAATTTCTATATATGTTTCGGTTTAGTCCCGACTCTGTTTCTATGCATGTTTTAGGTCTCGATGATCTACAAAAGGGGACACTGTGATTTTAATTGATGAGTTACTTGATGAATTGTCTGTTAAAGTTTTCGATCTGTCAGGTAACGCTCTTAAACCTAATTCAGCGACGGATATGGGATAGGGGTGTTACATTTGGTTGGTATCAGAGCCACGGTTTAGTCGATTCTCATACTAACGCAGCGTGTCAGAGTCTAGCTTTACTTGCCATATTTCTGAATTGTGATAGTGTGATGAATCCTGACGTATAAATGTGATTTTCGTATAGTAATGGATCCCGAAAGAGCCGTAGCTTACGACGTAGAAAGTAATACGCCTGCTCCCACACAAGAAACAGTGCCCTTTGATCCGAGACCGGCTACGAGCGGTAATGAGGGAGAAGCTAAAAAAGCTTTCTTCCAGATGATGAGTGAATGGTTCACTCAATTTGTAAAGGATAACCCAACTGTTTCACAACCCCCGCCCCCTGTTAATCACCCTCAGACATCTGTTATGCCTCCGACTATGAATCTGAACTTGTTAAAGAAACCTCTGGTTGACAAAATTCGTAAGTATGGGGCTGAAGAATTCTGGACTACTAATGATGATGATATCGAGAAGGCAGAGTTTTGGTTAGAAAACACGATCTTGGTATTCGATGAGATGTCTTTGACTCCAGAAGAATGCATAAAGTGTGTTGTATATTTGCTCCGAGATGCAGCTTAATAATGGTGGAAAACTTTGATCTCTGTTATTCCAAAGGAACGGGTGACATGGGATTTCTTCCAGATTGAGTTACGGAAGAAATATATTAGTGTGAGGTTCATTGATCAGAAACGAAAGGAATTTCTGGACTTGAAACAGGGCCGTATGTCTGTTACAGAATATGAATGAGAGTTTGTCAGACTGAGTCAATATGCTCGTGAATGTGTATCTACTAAGGTAATAATGTGTAAAAGATTCGAAGATGGCCTTAATGAAGATATCTGTTTGTTAGTCAGGATTTTAAAAATAAAAGAGTTTTTTGTGCTTGTTGATCGAGCATGCAAAGCTGAGGCACTTGGGAAAGATAAAAGAAAGTGAGTCGGAAGCCCGAGAAGTGAGAAAGAGATTTGAGTAGATCATTTGATGCTTCAAAGAAATTTAGAGATGATCAAAGCCGTTCGAGAGTTAATATGGGATATTCAAATAGTAATCGAGATAGATCACAAATGAGCTCCAAAGCTCCAGCAACTTCAGTGGCAAGTGTTGGAAATGTACGATCTGAGAAACCAGAATGTAAGCATTATGGGAAAAGACATCCGGGAAGCTATAGAATGAATGACAGAGCTTGTTTCAGATGTGGATCACTTGATCATTTTATCCGTGATTACCCTAAGTCTGTCGAGCCAGAGACTGTTCAGAATCTGAGATCTGATAATGCACCTGTGAGAGGAAGACCTTCGAAGAATGTAAGAAATGTCAATGGTAGTCAAAGAACTACGAGAGAGACTGTTGCGAGATCTGAAGCTAGAGTGCCTGCCAGAGCATATGCTATTCGAGCTCGTGAGGAAGCTTCGTCACCAGATGTTATAACGGGTACTTTTACTCTTTATGATACTTCTGTGATTGCATTGATAGACCCTGGTTCTACGCATTCGTATATATGCATGAATTTAGCATTCAATAAGACTTTGCCTATAGAGTCTACTGAGTTTGTTATAAAAGTATCGAACCCCTTAGGTAAAAATGTCCTGGTTGATAAAGTATGCAATAATTGTCTGTTAATATTTTGAGATATTTGTTTCCCTGCTGATCTGATGCTTTTGCCATTTGATGAGTTCGATATCATTCTGGGTATGGACTGGTTGTCTTTGTATGATGCTGTTGTGAACTGTAGAAGAAAGATTATTGATTTGAGATGTCCGAATGATGAAATTGTACGGATTGAATCTAATGATTTGAATGGTTTGCCTGCTGTGATATCTGTGTTAAAAGCTCAAAGGTATGTGAAAAAAGAGTATGAGTCATATTTTGCTTATGTGATTGATTCGAAAGTATCTGAAAAGAAAGTTGAACCAGTGCCTATTGTTTGTGAGTTTTTTGACGTATTTCCTGAAGAATTACCGGGTTTGCCTCTGATTCGTGAAGTTGAGTTTGGTATTGAGTTATTACCCGGTACTACACCTATTTTGATAGCTCCGTATAGAATGGCACCAACAGAGTTGAAAGAGTTAAAGTCACAGTTGCAAGAATTGACCGATAGAGGGTTTGCTAGACTGAGTTTTTTGCCTTGAGGTGCTCCCGTTCTGTTTGTGAAAAAGAAAGATGGCACGATGAGAATGTGCATCGATTATCGTCAGTTGAATAAGGTGACCATAAAGAACAAATATCCATTGCCCAGGATTGATGATTTATTCAATCAATTAAAAGGGGCTACTGTATTTTCAAAGATTGATTTGAGATCGGGATATTACTAGTTGAGAGTAAAAGATTCAGATATACCGAAAACTACTTTCAGAATGAGGTACGGGCATTACGAGTTTTTAGTTATGCCATTTTGACTAACCAATGCTCCTGCTGTTTTTATGGATTTGATGAATAGAATTTTCAGATCGTATCTAGATCGATTTGTTGTTGTATTCATTGATGACATTTTGATTTATTCACGTGATGAGACTGAACATGCTGAGCATCTAAGAATTGTATTGCAAACTCTGTGAGAAAAGAAATTGTATGTGAAATTTAGCAAATGTGAATTCTGGTTACATGAGGTTAGTTTTCTGGGGCATATTGTGTCAGCTTCTGGGATTCGAGTTGATCTGAGCAAGATTTCTGCTATTCTGGATTGGAAACCTCCGAGAAATGTATCTGAAGTCCGTAGCTTTCTGGGGCTAGCTGGTTATTATCGTCGATTTTTGAAAGGATTTTCAGTTATAGCTACTCCGTTAACTAGATTGCTTCAGAAAGATGTTAGATTTGAATGGTCGGAAAAATTCCAAAAAATTTTTGATCAGTTGAAAACTCTGTTAACAGAAGCTCCAATATTAGTACAACCAGAATCAGGTAAAGAATTTGTTATATACAGTGATGCTTCGTTAAACGGTCTGGGATATGTTTTGATGCAGGAAGGAAAAGTTGTAGCTTATGCTCCGAGACAATTGAAGCCTCATGAAAAGAACTATCCGACACACGATCTCGAGCTAGCTGCGATTGTGTTTGCACTAAAGATCTGGTGCCATTATCTGTACGGTGAAAAATGTCACGTATTTTCAGATCATAAAAGTTTGAAATACCTAATGACCCAAAAGATTTGAACCTGCGTCAAGGAAGATGGTTAGAACTATTAAAATATTATGAGCTTGTGATAGATTATCATCCGGGTAAAGCAAATGTTGTTGCTGATGCATTGAGTAGAAAATCATTGTTTGCACTACGTGCTTTGAATGCTCAGCTAAATCTGTCTAAACATAGCTCTGTGATAGGTGAATTAAAAGTGAAACCATTGCTTATACAGCAAATATGTGATGCTCAGAAATCAGATAATGAGTTATTAACGAAACGAGCTCAGTGTGGTTCGAATTCTAAATCTGAATTTCGAGTTGTTGATGATTGTTTGAAATTCCGAGGTCATATCTGTGTTCCGAGAAATTCGGAGTTGATTCAGTTGATTTTGAGTGAAGCACATAATAGTCATCTATCTGTTCATCCGGGGAGTACTAAAATGTACCATGATTTGAAGCGACACTATTGGTGGTCTGGTATGAAGCGTGATATTTCTGACTTTGTTTCAAAATGTTTAATCTGTCAGCAAGTCAAAGTTGAACATCAAGTTCCGTCTGGGTTGCTACAACCGATTCTGATTCCTGAGTGGAAATGGGATAGAGTGACAATGGATTTTGTTTCTAGTTTGCCTCAGACTCAGAGAAAGAAAGATACGATATGGGTCGTAGTTGACCAATTGACGAAATCTGCCCATTTTATTCTGGTAAGATCTGACTATTCACTTGATAGATTAGCCGAGCTTTATATTTCTGAGATTGTTAGATTGCACGGGGTGCCACTATCTATTGTGTCAGATAAGGACCCGAGGTTTACATCGAGGTTCTGGAAGAAATTGCAAGAAGCTTTAGGCACGAAATTGTATTTCAGTACAGCCTTTCGTCCGCAAACATATGGTCAATCCGAGCGGATTATTCAGATTCTTGAAGATATGTTAAGATGTTGTATACTTTTGTTTAATGGTTCGTGGGAGCATTATTTGCCATTGATTGAATTTGCATACAATAATAGTTTTCAGACGAGTATAAAAATGGCACCATATGAAGTTCTATACGGACGTAAATGTCGTACACCTCTGTATTGGACTGAGCTCAGTGAAAGTAAGCTACATGGAGTTGATTTAATAAAAGACTCAGAACAGAAAGTGAAATTGATCCGGGATTGTTTGAAAGCAACATCTGATCGTCAGAAGTCTTATGCGGACTTAAAACGAAAAGATATAGAATTTAAGATCGGAGACAAAGTATTTCTGAAAGTGTCACCATGGAAGAAAGTACTTCATTTCGGACGTAATGGCAAGTTAAGTCCGAGATTCACCGGGCTGTATGAAATCATTGAGCGAGTTGGACCTGTTGCATATCGATTGTTGTTGCCTTCTGAGCTAGAAAAGATACATAATGTATTCCATGTCTCGATGCTCCGTAGATATCAATCCGATCCGTCACATGTGATTGCCCCATCTGAAATTGAAATCCGATCTGATATGACATATGAAGAAGAACCGATTCGTATCTTAGCTCGTGAAGTGAAAGAGTTAAGAAACAAGAAATTTTCGTTAGTGAAAGTATTGTGGAATCGACACGGAATAGAAGAGGCTACGTGGGAGCCAAAAAATTCAATGAAACAGCAATATCCGACTCTCTTTAACAGTAAGATTTTCAGGGACGAAAATCCCTAAGGGGGGAGAATTGTAACAGTCCGGTTTATACCCTAGTCGGAACAGTGGTTTTGGGACCACAAATATGAGTTTGAATAATATTTTAATATTATTTTCTGTGCCGTTGATAAGTGATTAAACATGTACTAAATTTTCGTAAGTTAAATTGCTCGTTTGTGTGTTTAATTTGATGAAAAGGATTGAATTGCATTGAAATGCAAATTTGCATGTTTTATGAAAAGATGCTTATTTGTTATGTCTTTATAAGTGTGAGGACTTATATGGCAATTAAGCCAAAAATATGGTTATTGGACGGCAACATGTATATATTATATGTTTTCATAAGTTTATAATATATGTTAAATTAGTATATTATTTTATAAGTTATTATATTATAATAAAAAGAAAACATGAGTAAGTGGCCTTATTATTATCATATGTTTGCCGAAAAACAAAAGAAAAAGAAAGAACAAAGCATCAAGGGTTCGGCTATTGCAAGCTTAAATTTAGGTATGTTTTGGCTTTAGATTTTGATGATTTTTATGTTTTTGAGATTGTTGCTTAGTCTACTATCAAGCCCATGTCTCAATTTTGTGTATTGATGATGTTCGTGAGATATACCATTGATGATATGTTGAGCTTTGTGATGAGTTTAGTTGTTAAATGAAAGATTTGAGCTAGATGAACATACTTTGTTCTTGAAATTTTGATGAATTTAGCTAATTAGGGCTAACTTGAGAAAATAGCAACTTGAAGGATTAAATTGCAAGTTTGATGGAAAATATGGGCTTGTATGAGATGTATGAATATTCAGCTAAGCATGAGTATGTGATGATTTTGTGAATTTGATGTTTTGAGAAAAATGGACTAAATTGATAAACTATGCAAATGTGAGGGTTAATTTGCAAATAACCCTAAATATATGTGTTTGGATTGAATTGAATGAGTTAGTGAATAAAAGGGTTAATTCTGAATATCTTTAGATCAAGAACCGAAGAAAATGAATTTAGATCGTGGGAAAGAGAAAGTAACCGAGTAGCCATTTCCATTTCCGATAAACCGAATCCGAGGTAAGTCATTATGCAAATAAACATAATTGTATTGAACAGTGTACGCTCATATGATTTTTGTTAACTATGAATGCTTATGAGATGATCTGTACATGAATTCCGAGATAAGATCGATATAGTGACAATGTCCGAGAAGTCCCGTACGAACCTAGGAATAGATAGGAGTAGCTATGTCATGACATAGGTATCTGTTCTGTTTTATCATTTAAGACCACGTTTGGGACGTTGGCGTTGATTTGAGATTTCCTATAAGACCTCGTCTGGGACGTAGGCATCGGTATGATATTTACGTGTAAGACCATGTCTGGGACATCGGCATCCTATTGATCCGTATAAGACCCTGTCCGGGACAGTGGCATCGATATCTGAGTGCATGTATGATCGTATACGTTAGAGTCTTAAAATTTTATATAAAGAATGATCGAGCCTGGAAACTAACTCTGATGACGATTGAGGCAAGTGCACCTATCGAACAGTAGTATAGCTTAGTGGCAAGACCGGATTGTCGAACCCAAAGGAACCAGAAGTACTAATACTAACTTTCTTTTTATTATTTAGCCTAAGAAACAAGGGAATTTGTTGTTTAAACTAAAATTAACTAACTACTAAGCTAAAGACGCTAAGACAAAGAGAACGAATTTGGGAAAATACTTGTGAGAAAAACCAATTGATTAAGACGATACCCAAGGAAGAATCCACCTAGACTTCACTTGTTATCTAACTCTGAACCAGGCGATTTATTCACTTGACTTCATCTGTAGGATTCCCTAATGTATATTAATCCCTCTCTCGAGGCGACCAACGTCTAACCCTGGGTTGATTAATTGAAATCTCTTTCTAATTAAAACCCCTAGAATTGCATTAACTTGATCTATGGACTCCCATATTAGGTTTCACCCTAATTCGACAAAATTTCGTCACCCTATGTCTAGGCGCGCGAGCAACTCCACTTAACTATGCTAGAGCTACTCTTAGGCAGGGACTTTTGCTCCACCACCTAAGCACATCAGTACTTGAATCAATATCCTGGAATATCAAAGCAAGAATTAAGAACACATAATTGAGAACAAATCAAGTATTTATCATATAGTTCAGCAAACGATAACAAGATTCATCTTAGGTTTCATCCCCTCGGTATCGAGGGTTTAATTAAATAATTATAAAAGAATACATCTCGGAAGAAAAGATAAAACATAACATAAGAAAAACCTAAAACCCCTGAAGGAATTAAAGAGAAGATCCTCCGTCTTGAGTATGACTCCGACTTCCCGAGATAAATCAACTGGCTTTCTTGAGTAAATCCCACATTCGACCTCTCCGGCTTGGCTCCTTGGCCTAGCCGACGCCCCGCTGCAGGGCTTACGTCGAACTCCCCTTTAAGTTGCCCCTAGGGTGTTTATATAGGCTTTGGAATGTGTTTCTTTGCCTCCAAGTATCCTATTTCGAGTGAAATTCCTCTTTGTCATGGTAGAGACACGCTCGTGTAGCACGCCCGTGTGAATCGACTTCAGGCCGTGTTTGGGTCTGTTAAGGAGGCACGACCATGTGGCTTGGGCCCAGGCCGTGTGCATTTCTTTCTTTGGCCCATTTGGTCCGTTTTAAGCCCATTTTCCGTTCTTTTCATCCTCCTATGCTCTCCTGAGTATAAAATATGAAATTAAAGGATTAAGAGCACCAAATTCCATAATTCAAGGGATAAATCATCCAAAAGCATGCTAAATGTGGGATTAAAATATGTTACTATTACGGTTTATCAAATACCTCCACACTTAAGCTTTTGCTTGTCCTCAAGCAAAATTTTCAACTCACACTTAAAACAAACTTCCTCGATTCATAATATTCATCAATAATGTTTCATCATAATTCAAAGATAATTCATACATGGATAATTCAACTCAAAGAGTCCTAAAGATTCAAACAATCTAAGTCATAGTTTTTATAGTACGAAAAATAGGTGTTTCCCCTCCTCTAAATAATTACCTCTAATTCAAAATCGACAAGGGTTGACATCCTCATTGAAGATTCACTCAAATCACTCGAAGTGTTTAAGGTTCAAAAATAAGCACTCAAGAGTCAAACATGAAAATTTAATCCCATAGGCTTGCATGAAAATCAAATCTCCACCACTGTAAAATGATATGATACATAAATCAAAAGGTCTTTTATGGGTTTGCACGGGGCTTAGGTTAAAGGTGTGGATAAAGGCTGAATTAGAAAGTTAGTATCGAGACTGAATTGGCAAATTACCTAACTAGAAAGTTGTACTAATACTGAATAATTACATCACAGAAACTTAATACTAATAACATGAGCTTCTTCTAAAGATAATGAAATTAACAGTTTAAGCTCAAATAACATAGAACTAATAATGAATATACTTCATTTTTTTAGAACAAATCAAATACATAATAAAGGATAAATTTAGCTACTGAAATAAAGATCATAGTTAGGCAACTGATCATATTAAATCTCGATATAAGGGTAGTAAAAAGGAATGGTGATAACAAATACAAGATGGGTTTTGGGTTAATATTAGTGGGTGAGTCAATAAATGGATTGTTAAGATCAAATGGGTTCACTGGGGGTTAATTGTAAGGGTAGGCTTTTAGTGGAGTAAGTGGGTTAAAACCTAGGTGCCTTTATCATCTTAGTATATCAAATCAAAGGTGTAGTCTCGACATGTATAATCGAAGAAAGTTCTAGAATAACAAATCAATGTTGACACACTCATAATCAATAAAGTGAGCATGAAAAAGAATATATGCTCTAAAAGGCTCAAAATCTCACAAAAATTATGGCTTTTTGACATCAACCTTGTAAATTTCAAATTTCAAGGTAATAACTAGATTCAGGTAGACAACCTAAATTTTTTTTTAATTACGGAAAATAGACTTATCATGCTTGATTCTCTATTATCTTAAAGTTTAATCATCAATGCACAATTAACTATGACTTAATCTAAAACATATCAATAAAAATCATAAATCAAAGGAAATTTCATTCTAATTAGTAATATGAGAAAATTACTCAAGACAAAGATATAATTCAGGGATTTGAGAATAATGCAAAAAGTTAGGCACTTTTAAGATTCACCCCCCCACACTTAAGATGTACATTGCCCTCAATGTACGAAGATAGATAAAAAAATTATAGTAAGAAGATCAAAAGATAGGGATAGAAGTGAAACTTCCTAAATTTTGGATGGATTCCTTGATAGTGAGGCTTGTAGGTATTTGATTTGAAGGTGAAAGATAAGTTGGAGGAGGCGTCTTTGGTGGTGGTGTGGTGGCCGCCAACAATTTCTGCGCTAGATGAAGAAATTGGGTAACTCGTGAAGAATTAGCCAGGAAATAATAAGGATAATTCAAATTATACTAATTATATATTTAAAGGAAAGAAAAATAAAAGGAAAGAGTGTAAAAAGTGAAATAAAACTAAAATAAAAGATTTAATGGACTGAAAAGTCCTTATTGTTGGATGGTTCGTGAGGTGGGTGTGACGATGAAATGTGAAGGTGCTGTCATATCTAGTGGAGGTTGGTGCTGTTCGTTAACAGCCCCTTGAACCTAAATTAAAGAAATCAAAATATAGTAATATAAATTTAAAGATGAGAAAGATAAAAGAAAAGAAATTAAAAACTAAAATAAGAGAAAAAGAAAAATATAAATGGACTCAAAGGTCCCACGGGCGTGTCGCACGCCCGTGTAGATTTCTCAGTTTCGTCCACGGCCGAATCATACGGCCGTGGCATTTTATTGCAGCCCGTGTTGGCCACGCCCGTGTGCAAGGCCGTGTGGTAGGGAAACCTGCGCTTAAAAATTTGGTTAGTTTTTAGTTAGATGCTAAAATTTGAAAATATAGACGTTAGTGGGGTTAGTGCTCGGGTTGCCTCTCGAGAAGCGCTCGTTTAAAGTCTTAAGATAGACTTACCTCTTATTCGCATAATCATGGTGGTTTGAGGAGGTGAAAATCTTTTCTCATGCAATCAATTCGGTTATTGATATATAGTTTAAGTCGAGTAGTGTTTACCTTAAAAGTGCTGAATTTAGGATTAGTTACCTCGACTGTTCCATTTGGGAAGATTTTGAGTACCTGATCTCCTATCTTAAGCTGGGTTGTCCCATAGTTAAGTTTGTCGTAGAGTTGCCTCGTTTTTGCTTCGTGTGTTTTTAGTTCCTCTTTGAAGTGTGTCTTCCACTCGTCTAGTTCATCGATCCGAAGCCTTAGTTCCTCATGAATTTCTTCTTTATCGACACGAGGTCTAGGATTTGGCTCGGCTGTGTAGTTTCGTGGTGTTTCCTATACAGAAGGTTGAATTAAATGATTATTAATAGAATTTATGTTTTTACCTTGATTACTCGATGTCCTAGCCGAGTCAAGAGCGTGAAGAGTGATCGTTTCATCGCCTACACGAAGTGTGAGTTCACCGAATTGTTCCTCTGTGTGGTTATTCATCATTGCATCGGGATATGACACACGAGGTTGCTACTCTGTAATTTCCGATTTTGGTATATCATGGCTCACCTCAACCTTACCTTTATCTGCCACGTTTTCTTGCCTTGGTTCTGGTTCATTTAACCCTTGTGGTTGTTCTGCTATGATCTTGGCAAGTTGTCTTAACTGGTTCTCGATCCCTTGAATCGATGCTTGTTGATTTTTAAGTATTGTCTCGTTGTTTTGGAAACAGGTTTTTGACACTGCGATATATTTTGTTAGCATCTCCTCAAGGTTCAGCTTCTTTTCCTGCTGGTGAGGTGGTTGTTGAAAACCTGGAGGAAGTTGCGGGCTTTGATTACCTTGACCATCCCACGAGAAATTGGGATGGTACCTCCAACCTGCATTATAAGTGTCACTATAAAGATTATTTTGAAGACTAGAATAGTTACCCATATAGTTGACTTGTTCGTTCTCTGTGCTAGGGTTGTAGGATATATATTCTCGTGTTGTTCACCCTCCTCCATTTGTATTGTCTATCTTTGTATTACGGATGTACCTACATAGAACCATACAAACCATTAATTTTTTATTTAAAAACTCTACCTGGTTTGATAGCATAGTTACTGCGTCGAGGTTGAAGACACTGGCGGCTTCTATTGGCTTTGTCCTCATGAATTGCCACTGATAGTTATTCAGTGCCATCTCCTCTATAAACTAAAATTACCTGTCAAAAGCAAATAAAAGAAAAATTATCAAAGTAAAATAATAAAAATAAAAATAAAAATAAGAATAAAAATAAATTGCGATAAAATGGCTAAAGTAATAAAAATTGAGCGTTCTTAATATTTTAGTTCCCGGCAACGGCACCAAAAACTTGATCGTATATGTCAGAGTCTTAAAAATTTATATAAAGAATGATCGAGCCTGGAAACTAACTGTGATAACGATTGAGGCAAGTGCACCTATCGAACAGTAGTATAGCTTAGTGGCAAGACCGGATTGTCGAACCCAAAGGAACCAGAAGTACTAATACTAACTTTCTTTTTATTATTTAGCCTAAGAAACAAGAGAATTTTTTGTTTAAACTAAAATTAACTAACTACTAAGCTAAAGACGCTAAGACAAAGAGAACAAATTTGGGAAAATAGTTGTGAGAAAAACCAATTGATTAAGACGATACCCAAGGAAGAATCCACCTAGACTTCACTTGTTATCTAACTCTGAACCAGACGATTTATTCACTTGATTTGATCCGTAGGATTCCCTAATGTATATTAATCCCTCTCTCGAGGCGACCAACGTCTAACCCTAGGTTGATTAATTGAAATCTCTTTCTAATTAAAACCCCTAGAATTGCATTAACTCAATCTATGGACTCCCATATTAGGTTTCACCCTAATCCGGCAAAATTTCGTCACCCTATGTCTAGGCGCGCGAGCAACTCCGCTTAACTATGCTAGATCTACTCTTAGGTAGGGACTTTTGCTCCACCACCTAAGCACATCGATACTTGAATCAATATCACGGAATATCAAAGCAAGAATTAAGAACACATAATTAAGAACAAATCAATTATTTATCATATAGTTAAAGCAAGCGTAACAAGATTCATCTTAGGTTTCATCCCCTCGGTATCCAGGGTTTAATTCATAATTATAAAAGAATACATCTCAGAAGAAAAGATAAAACAAAACATAAGAAAAACCCTAAAACCTCCTGAAGGAATAAAAGAGAAGATCCTCCGTCTTGAGTATGACTTCGTCTTCCTAAGATGAATCAACTGGCTTTCTTCGAGTAAATCCCACGATTCGACCTCTCGGCCGCTCCTTGGCCTATTTGGGCGCCTTGAACTGAGGGGCTTCAGCCGAACTCCCCTTTAAGTTGCCCCCTAAGGTGTTTATATAGCCTTTGGAATGTGTTTCTTTGCCTCCAAGTATCCTATTCCGAGTGAAATTCCTCTTTGTCACGGCAGACACACGCCCGTGTAGCACGCCCATGTGAATCGACTTCAGGCCGTGTTTGGAGTGCAGTTGGGAGGCAGTGGTGTGGTGGCAGGCTGTGCCGTGTCCAATTCTTTCTTTGGCCCATTTGGTCCATTTTAAGCCCGTTTTCTGTTCTTTTCATCCTCCCATGCTCTCCTGAGTATAATATATGAAATTAAAGGATTAAGAGCACCAAATTCCATAATTCAAGGGATAAATCATCCAAAAGCATGCTAAATGTGGGATTAAAATAGGTTACTATTACGGTTTATCAATGTAAGACCTCGTCATGGACGTTGGCATTGTACAACTATTCCAAGCTTTCTGAGTACCCTATTAGGTTTCTATTGGTTCAACGGGCAAGTCTGTGATACGAATGGCAAAGTAAACTATAAATCCGTTTAGGTACGTTGACTTATACACTGTTTGTGTATACAAGGTAAGTATCTATATGATCTTACTATGATGATTTGTATGATGGAATAGAAATATGATATGTGAAAGCATGCATGAAAAAGCCATGTGTATATGAATCTTAAATTGATGAATGTGGCAAATATGGCCAAAGATATGGACCAAAGTATGTATGAAAGAAATTTGCTATGTATATGAATTGTGCCAATGTGGTTATATGCTTAAATGCTTTACATATTAAGTTTATTTGTATTATGACTTACTAAGCTTTTGGAAAGCTTACTCCGTGTGTGTGTGTTTTCTCTGTTTTATAGATCGTCAAAGCTACTGAAGGCTCGGGACTGTCAAGGATCGTCATCACACTACTCAACTTATTTTGGTACATTTTGGAAATGTATATAGTTGGGTATGGCATGTATAATCTAGTTATTTGTATAAGTATGAGATGTGAACTTAGCCATGTGATTTGGCTAGTTATATGTTAGTTATATGCTTTTGAGATTATGATATATGTGGTGTATGTTTTGGTTTGGTTAAATGACTTGGAAATGGTCAAGTTTTTGGGTTAGTATATGAATGAATTATGCTTGAATATGTGTAAGTCTTAGTCTTGAAAATTTGACATGATTGAAATTGGTAGGGAATGTATAGATTGAATGGTTATTTTAGTAGGTTCTTAGATACCAAATATGTATGAAATGTATTGGTATTGGCTTGTAGGTTTGACCCTTAATGGGTGGCATTTTGGCCTTACAAATGGCATATAATGTCACATGGTTGTGGCTGCAGGCGTGCCTAGTGATGAGTGGGGCTAGGTCGATACCTAACTTAGGAGCACACGGCCTAGGTACACGAGCGTGCCTAGTAGCCGTGTGAATAAGTCAGTATATGGCCTAAGAGTACACGGCCTTAGCACAGGGGGGTGCTTGGTGGCAGAGGAGACAAGTCAGGATCGACCACGGCCAGGGTACATGGGCGTGCTTGGTGGCCGTGGAGATAAGTCAGGTTCGACCACGGAGAGGACACACGGGTGTGTCTAGCTGCCGTGGGAGGTACACGGCCTGTCCCCACGGGCGTGTAACCCCTGAAACTTAGAAAAGTTTTAATTTTTCGAGAATTTCTGTATATGTTCCGGTTTAGTCCCGACTCTTTTTCTATGCATGTTTTAGGTCTCGATGATCTACAAAAGGGGACACTATGATTGTAATTGATAAGTTACTTGATGAATTGTCTGTTAAAGTTTCCAACCTGTCAGGTAACGCTCTTAACCCTAATCCGGCGATGGATACGGGATAGGGGTGTTACACAAAATTACTATTTTGCCCCTAGACTTTGGCAAAATGACCATTTTGCCTCTAGGCTCGGAAATAAATTCTAATCACATTTATACCTTCAACAAGCCTAGATGAACACTTAATACTCTTATAGCTATCATCAAAACTCAACATTTCACATAATTACTACAAATTTTTAACCTTTTCATAAAGGTCCAATTAAGTGTTTTCATGGCAACACCTTTCACAAGAGTTGTTCATCAAACAACCAAGACTCATTTTCTTCCATAAAAATGCAGCAAATAACTATGATAGCTCTCATGGAAAAACTCTAAAATTTTCACCATATTGCACAATAGTCCCCTTATTTGAAAGCTTAAGCTTTAGGGGTCCCAAAAGTACAACTATTTTCAAGAAAAGATCATTAGAACACTTACTAGTGAAGAGATGAGTGTGCTAAAATTTTTGAAGCTTTCTTCCCTCTATTTGTTGCTAATTTTCGGTGGAAGATTGAAAGAGAAAAAGATGATAGCTTTTCTTTCCTTATTTTATTAATACTAGTCAAATTAATCCACCTACTATCACCAACTTTGACCATCATTGACAAATTTGTCTCCTATGCAAGTCTATGGCCGGCCAAGAAAGTATTGGGGGTCTAATTGCCTTTTAAAGACCTCCAATTATCAATCTATGTCTATTTGGTACCTTTAGCTTATAGAATGGAACTTTCACACTTTATGCGATTTAGTCCTTTTTCGCAATTACACATGAAATCGCTAAAATTAAAGCACCAAAAATCTCATGCACATATACCATCATGCTCTGACTCATAATATAACATGAAAATGAATTTCTCAAATCTCGGATTAGTGATCCCAAGGTCACTATTTCGACTAGCCCCTAAATCGGGCTGTTACAAAATTAGATCGATTCGATTAATAAATTCGATTTTAATTGAACTATGAACACCCTTAATCATGCACGAAGAGCATTCCCAAGCCCTATTTAATATGTTTTGAGTTTTTTGATTCCTTTCCATTCCTAATATCCAAGTATGAGTGAAACACTAATTATTTCACTCAAAACCTATAAATATGATACTTTGGCACAAACTTTAAGGACATTTTGTCATATTTTTACTTTGATATACTTTTGTTTTTTTTTTCTACTAAAATGTTAAAACTTTTTTTCTAGTTACAGGGTTTTTAATGTTTTGATTCTTCAAGTTTGTGAGATATAATTTGTTCTTAATCTTTCTTATTGTTTGGTATTTGTATATATTATATTTTAATTACAAATATTTAGGTTTGTTGAATATTGAATTTGTATTCAATAACTTAGAATATTTTCCTTATTAATTAAAATTGTTAAATCCATAATTGTTTAATTATTCTAATACTTGTGACAAATAGCATAATTGGGTATAAGTTACGTAATTCATGTTATGTGGATATGTGATCTAGTCTAAATAAATTATGTTTGTGTGTTTGTTGGCTAGAATTGAATCTCTTTCATTCTTAATGCTATTGATATATTAAATTTTAGTCGCTCGTTATAGGGCTGTTTATCAATGGTATTCATCTTGGTTATCCAGAAGGTAAGAAGAGATTGATTGCTAGGAGTTTGTTAGTAACTATAATCAATTTAGCGTAGAATATTGAAATTTATCTTTACATCGATGATATAACCTCTGAATCAAAATTGAGATTTTGCCTTTGATTAGATTCTCATCATATTGCTTTTTTTCTTAAAATTTTAATGCAACCTCTCCTTATATAGTTTAAGTTTTAATTTTCATTTTCATTTTGAAACCTTTTATTTTTTATTTTACTTGTTTTTACTAAACAAATAACATTATCACTAGTCTTGATGGATTCGACCCTACTAATTTCTGTCTACTCAAAATTATATTTTTTAGTTGGAATTTGTTTTTATTGGTTTCGGTGCTCATCAAATTTGGCGTCGTTTTTGGGGACTGGTGTCAATAGTGTTATTTCTTTTTAGGCATAATGATTTGTTTGGCCATCTAGCTTTAGAAAAAAAAAAGTCTTTTTTGCTCTACATTTAATTTTTCATCTCTTTTAGCCCTTAAGCTTGAGTTTTTTTTTTTGTCAAATTAACCTAAAATTGATGGAAAAGTTAACATATGTTAACTTTACTGACGTGGCATACATGTGGATCTCATGTTAGTAATTAATTAATTTTTTTAAATATAAAAATTTAAAAAAGTATAAAAAAATTTTAAAATTCTTTTGTTAATATCTTTTAAATTTAAAAAAATAATTGCTTATATGGCATACACGTCGACTTCCAAGTGGATGTCACATCAACAAAGTTAACAGATATTAACTTTTTTATCCATTTTGAGGTGATTTGACAAACAATGCAAGTTTAAGGGCTAAAAGAGGCAAAAAATTAAATGAAGGGCTAAATTTTTTTTTCTTTTTTTGTAAAGTTGGTGGGCTAAATAAATCATTATGCCTTCTTTTTATACCTCAATCTTCTTGTGCTAATGAACTCCAGTATGATCTTAAGATTAAGAAAACTGCTTGAAAACTAAGGAAGGAAGCTCGATTGAGAACCAACTATCTATCTTTATCTACCAAGTTGGATAGAGAAAACAATTTAGTTGCTTCATTTAACGAATCAAAAGGAGAAGAACCAATGGTGCACAAAGAACGTACTAAGAGAGAGTTAGTTGCGTCGAATTTGGATCAACCATCGCTTTGCATCGAATATCTTGAATTAGAGGTATCTTGTGAATAATAAATTGGACCAATTCATTTATTAGCTACTTTTCGTGGTCTAGAAAATGAACATCCTCACAAGCACTTGAATGATTTCATCTGGTATGTTCAACTATAACACCCAAGGAATATCCAAAGAGCAAATCAAGCTAAGGCCTTTCCCTTTTCACATGTAGATAAAGAAAATGACTTGTTATTTCACTTCTAGATCTATAACCAAAAGGACAAACATGGTAAGATTATTTTTAGATAAAAAAATTTATTGATTCACATGCTACTTCTATTAAGAAGGAGATTTTCAACATCAAGCTAAAAGACATGGAGAACCTTCATGTAACAACCCATTTTTTAGTGGTGTTGGAAATAGTGGTTTCGGTGTAACACTCCAAACCCAACCTAGACGTTATGGCCGAACCCGAAAATGTCACATGGAATAGGGTTGAAAACCGTTGTCATTAAGTTAAACCATACCAGTTCATTAGCCCTTATCGCTATTAACAGTTTCAAAACTCTCATTGTTTTAATTGCTTAGAGATAAAAAATATTTGTAGCGGAAGCTTTAAAACAATTACGCCGTGTTTAGAAAACCGTTGAAGATTTTAGAAAAGCCTTGCTTTTGGTAAACTCCGAGTTATATCACGTTTTGCATTTATAAAATCATAAAATAGCAGACTAGCCCAAATTAAAATAAAACAGTCCGTAAAGTCCAAATTACATAAAATAAACTCAGAATAAACCAAAACATAAAAATTTAGTTATAACTATAACCAGTTTGAACATGTGGTCAGCGAGGACTCAAAGACCGATCCGCCTAAGGCGTGGATTACATGCAGTTAAGCAGAAAGAGTGAATTTATGTAAACTCAGTGTGTAACCCCACATAATTAAGCATGCAGACAACCAAAAAATCAGAATCAGTCAGATATAGATTCGGGCTTAAGCCCATTACCGATACAGATGCAGATTTAGGCCTAAGGCCATCCCATATACAGATACAAATATGCAAATCAGAATCAGAAATTAGATATCCTACCCCCATCCTCTACACACCATCTCCGACCATACCTACACACCATGTGGGGTTTAAAACACCCACCCAGCCCTACACACTCTGTTGTACCGATATGGTACATAACAGATATAATGTAGCCATGCTGCCAGATAATAGGCAAAACTGCCTTTCAGAACACTTCCTCCATAATACATCATATCCCACCCCAATATAAGAAACAGAAATCAGATGCAGATATACTAGACATAACATGCTCAACATGCACATTAACATACAGAACTATCAGGCAATCATTTAGCATCCTACTCAAATCATTCCATCAGATTATCATATCATACAGTATAGGGTTTATTTAACCCTTACTGACCCTACAGTAGGCCCACGGTGGTTTAGGGCGACCCGTGCAACCCTAGGGATAATATTAGATAAATGGGCTCACATGCCCGTATGGGCCCATACTCCCGTGTGGCCCACACACCCAGATTGGCCTTGCCCGTGTGGATCACATGGCCTGGCCCAAAGTTCACACGCCCGTGTGACACACTTGTGTGGGACCACACAACTAGTCCGGTTTAGCCCGTGTGGCCCACACGGCCACACTCCGGCCATCACACGGTCGTGTCTTATGCACGGCCTGGCGTTCGTCGATCACACGGCCGTGTCGTTGCACACGGCCTACCATACGGCCTACCACATGGCTGTGTTGCATCGACAGTGGTGTTTTCGACTTTCTCTGAATCTTGGTTTTCTGCGTTTCAGGTGCACACCTGGTATCGTTTTGATGTGAAACAACTCCCGAGCCTTCCAAAACCTAAAACCGACGTAACATCGCTCAATTTCAGTCCTTACATTAGAGTAAACTGAAAACCCGAAATCAACCATAACTTAAATCGAGCACTTACCACTTACTCCAACACCTCGATTGATCAACTACGAGTCTGCAAGAGAAGAGTCACGATCTTCTCGATTCGCTGCTGCCAAACACAAATTATTACCAATCAGAAAAGAGAAATTATTCTAACGATTCTAAAAGAAAACTCCCTATTTGAACAGAAAGACCACCACCACCACTTACCAATGCGTACAAATTTTGTGAACAGGGGAATCGTAATTCGAAAAATAAAAAGATGACGCTGAAAGCAAAGGAAAATAGCAGAAGAAAAGGAAAAGGGAAAAACAGAGGAAGGAGAAGAATGAAATGTCAGAACAGAAGGGATTTTTGGCAAAAAGAAAAAATAAAGTAAAAATTAATTTGATAAACCCCAACTCCCTACTAACTACACAATCTCAATCACTTCAGCATTTAAGTTGAATCAAAACTCTCTCAATCAACCAAGACCTCACACACACACCCAGAACACTTAACCACTGAACCAGATACACAGTTGTGACAAAATTTTATAGAAACAAACATAAGAAATTTGAGGCGTTACAACTCTACCCCCTAAAAGAAATTTCGACCTCGAAATTTACCTGATCAGAATAAGTGAGGATACTGCTGACGCATCGAATCCTCAGGTTCCCACGTGGCCTCCTCCGAGCCATGATTCTGCCACAGAACCTTCACTAAAGGAATGGACTTCCTCCTCAGAACCTTGATGTCACGATCTAGAATCTGAACCGGCTCCTCCTCAAAGGTCAAATCTGGCCTAACCTCGATCTCCTCAATAGAAACAACATCAGATGGATCAGACCGGTATCGCCTCAGCATCGAGACGTGAAACACATCGTGGATCTGGTCTAACTCTGAAGGTAGCTCAAACTGATAAGTAACAGGTCCTACATGTTTCAGAATCTGATACGGTCCAATAAACCTAGGGCTCAGCTTGCCCTTATGACCGAAACTCAGAACCTTCTTCCATGGAGAGACCTTAAGAAATACGAAGTCCCCCACCGAGTACTCAATCTCTCGCCTCTTTAGATCCACATAAGACTTCTGTCTATCAGAAGCCGCCTTCAGACGATCCCGAATCAGTCGAACCTTATCATCAGTCTCAGAAACCAACTCAGGACCCAAAACTCGACGTTCGCCCAACTCAGTCCAACACAAAGGAGTACAGCACTTACGACCATACAAGGCCTCGTAAGGTGCCATCTAAATACTAGCTTGGAAACTATTATTGTAAGCGAACTAAGCTAGAGTGTAACATCCCAAAAATTAGGGGTTGTAACATTTGTGTAATTACATGATATGCTGGTTCTGTGGGTTGTTTAAGGGTGTTTAGGGGCTCTGGGGAGGCCTGGGGTCGAGTTTGAGCCATGGTAAAATTTTGGTTTTTGGGCACTTTAGGGGGGAGGACTGCTGGAAGTGAGGCTTAAGGGAATTTGTAGGTGTTTGCTAACACAAGTGGCCACATGGTGGAATGGTGGTGGCGTCAACATGGGAGCTGAAAGGTAAGGGGTTCGAATCCCACTTGTGTCAAGTCAAAGGTTTTATTTTTGCATTAGCTGGATGGAAGAAGTAGAGTTCAGTCAGAACTCTGCAAGGGGGAAAGGAGACTCAGTCAAATCGTTTGAATGGGTGATGGGGAGAAATGCAAGGAGAATATCATGGAGTGAATCAAGGAGTGGGGAGTGTGGAGGAGTTGTGCCATGAGTGGGGACTCAAAATAGGCAATTTCAGCTAGGGGGAAGAGTTGAGCATTTTGGGGAGAATGTAGCCGAAATTCTCTTTAAAGTATCTTGCATTTTTGGCTTTTGTGGCATTTTGAGCATTTTTCTTCCCTTGAGCATTTTGGGTTCTTCTTCGTTTCTGCTAGGTATAGTAAGACTACCCTCTTTAGTTTCTGTTCTTCTAAACAATTACTTCTACTCCTAAACCAAACCAACACATCTCTCCTTCTTTTCTTCTATCATACTTGCTGAATTCTTTTTTTTTCCAAAGCCGAATTTCCACATTTTCTCCTTCTTTCTTTTCTCAGTTGAGTCTTGGCCAAACCTGTGGGAGTGACCACTCGTGTATTTTCTCTTCAATCTCTCCTCTCTTTTCTTTAAGCTGTTAACCTCACTTTCTCTCTTTTGGCCGATTTTGGGTAAGTCTTTGCTTTCACTCTTTTTTTTTCTCTCATTCTATTCTATTTCTCTGATCGAGCTTAGCATCCTCTCATTTTCGTCATATCCCATTTCTTTTTCTTTTAAAGCATAAACCGAAACACTCTTATTGGGGGTAGGCTGAATTCGTTAGCAACCATCGGGTGTAGATCATTAATCTTGGTTTCGATAAGGTGAAGTTATTCTAACACCTTTTAATTCGATTCTAGTTTCATTCATGTGATCCTATTTTGTTAAGTTAGGGTCGGTTTCTTCCTTTCTTATAGGAGAACCAAATATTGCTTGGATGCTCCTCTTTAGTGCATCAATGGGTTCTTTTAGGTATTTGTGGTGGTAGCCAGGAAGCAAGGCCAGATTTTAGAACTCTGTAGGGAAGATCACGTTTGTGGTAAGTAATTCTAGTGAGGTAATGCATTTGGACTTATGGAATCTTTGAAAAGTTGGGGCTAACTTTTGATCATTATTATTCTAGGGGCAACGAGGGGTGGTTCTTTTGGCCATCTAAACCAGGTGTGTAATCTCACACCCACCTTGATGAATGTAGGTGATGTTCTGTGAAACGGCCAAAAAGCCGAAAAGCCAGAAAACCAGCAACCGTGACCACTCGAGCGTGCGAACGCTCGTGGTGTTAAACCAAGAAACGAACAATGGCAATAGATTGTTGAGAGTGTCACGAGCACTCTAGCAAAACTGAGGCTGTAACGGGCCAAATTGAGCCGAAACAGGCCAAATGGGCCCAATAGGCTATCCGACCCACATGGACGAAATTCATGGAAAACTGTCAAATGATAGGTGCGAGTGCAAAATCTACAAATCTGAGACCGAAGCCATGTGTAATGGGCCACACGAGTGTGTGGGCCCGTTTGGGCCTAAAATGGATTTTAGGCCCAATAGTACCTTAGAGACCCAAAAAGGGGTCCCGAGTCGCTCAAGGCGACATTAGGCCTCCGGAAAGGCCACTATATGACTAAATTACCGAAATACCCCTGGAGGGTAAATTACCAAATACCCCTAGAGGGTAATTTACCGAAATACCCCTGGAGGGAAAATTATTGAAATACCCTCAGTGGGAAGAAAATTATTGTTATACCCTTACGGGTAGTTTTGGTATGATTTTGTGGGTTCTATTTAACTGTTATGATGGTACTTTACTGCATGCACTGAATTAATATGTCACTTCATATTGCATTGGGATTGGATATTGTAATTGGAGGAAGTGATTGATCTGTTAGGGTCGTACGGGTCGCCCGAGACGACTGTGGACCCAACAATTTGATTGTTAGGGTTGCACAGGTCGCCCGAGACGACTGTGGACCCACCGAATTGTCTGTTAGGGTTGCACGGGTCACCCGAGATGACTGTAGACCTACCAACGGCTCTAAGCCGCTTATATTCAGCGGTTAATTTGCATTCTTGGTGTGTAGAAAGTGGGTGGGTTGACTTGGTCCCAGCGTGTGTGTAGGGTTGAGTGCGGGGTGTGTTTGGTTGGATTAGGGTGGGCTGCATACTCTGTTTGCATTATCATGTTTATATGGCTAAGGCCCAGATTGTTACCGAATAGGGCTTCGGTCCAGGCTACTTCCGTATGGGCTCGGGCCCATTTAATGACCAATTAGGGGATTACAAACTGAGTTCTCGTAACTCACCCCTCTACTTTAACCTTGCAGGTGATCCCCAGCGATAGAGGATTTGGAGCTGCGGTGGACTCTGTGGTGGCCATATGTCGGAGTATTTCTCATGAACTTTAGTAAATTTCGTTTTTGCTTTATTTTAAGATTATTTTAATTTGGGTTTAATATTTTGTAATAAGGCCAATGGACTTTAATTTTTCTTTTAAACTTTCATTTTAGTTATATTCAAACTATACATGATTAAACTCCGGGTTTTCTTAAAATGTCATTAATTGTTTTTCAAAATATCACATTTTCGTAAATTACTAGATCTGATTTTTGCTATAAACAAAATTTTCGTGAATAACCCTAATAACATTTTTACAAGAAAACCATAAAAGCAAACCTGAATTTTACAAACAACAAAGCTCGAAGTTTTAAAAAGAATACGAACTTTTTAACGAACGCGCAGTTTTAAACAACCTTTCTATGTGACATGCTAGATCTGGTCATAACGTCTAGGCCGAGTTTGGGGTGTTACATAGAGGCAGATAATCCTCCCAACTACCTCAGAAATCAATCACGCAACTCTGAAGCATATCCTCCAATATATGAATCACCCTCTCAGATTGACCATCGGTCTTAGGATGGAACGCAGTACTGAAGTCCAATCTCGACCCAGAGTTTCATGTAACTTCTTCCAAAATTGAGATGTAAAACGAGGATCTCTGTCAGAAATAATTGACACTGGAACCCCATGCAGTCTAACTATCTCGGAGATATACAGCTTCGCCAATTTCTGAAGAGAAAAGTCCGTCCAAACCGTAGTGAAGTGTGCAGACTTGGTCAATCGATCCATGATGACCCAAACAGAATCCTTCTTAGTGGGTGTTAAAGGCAACCCACTAACGAAGTCCATCGTCACTCGCTGCCATTTCCACAGAGGAATCTTAACTGGCTGCAACAAACCCGAAGGCAACTGATGCTCAGCCTTAACCTGCTGACAAGTCAAACAACGAGAAACATAATCGGTAACCTCACGCTTCAACCCATGCCACCAATACAATTCACGAAGGTCGTTGTACATCTTATTACTGCCGGGATGCATAGCATAAGGACTACTATGTGCCTCCCTCAAAATAGACTGCCTTAGATCAGAATCGTTTGGTACACAGATCCGTCCTCGAAAACATAACACACCATCATTGTTTAACCCAAAATCAGCTGTAGTACCACTCTCAACCTGACGGAACTGCACACCCAGAGTCTCATCCACTAACTATTTATCTCGAATTTGATCAATCCAAGTCGGCTTAACCTGCAACTCAACTAGCATACTCCCATCGTCAAACAGACTAAGGCGAACAAATATCGCCCTCAAGTCAGACATCGCTCTTCGGCTTAGAGCATCGACTACCACATTAGCCTTACCAGGATGATACTCAATGGTGCAGTCATAGTCCTTAAGCAGCTTAATCCAACGATGCTGCCTAAGATTTAACTCCTTCTGAGTATGGAGATACTTGAGACTCTTGTGATCGGTGTAAATGATACACCTCTCACCATACAGATAGTGTCTCCAGATTTTCAATGCAAAAACTACTATAGCCAATTCAAGATCATGCGTCGGATAGTTCCCTTCGTGTGACTTAAGCTGACGAGACACATAAGCCACAACCTTGCAATCTTGTATCAGAAAGCAACCTAGACCAACGTGTGATGCATCATCGTATACTACAAAATCCTTTCCAGATTCAGGTTGTATTAGAACAGGAGCCTGAGTCAAAATAGACTTGAGCTTCTCAAAGCTCTCTTGCTGTGCATCAGTCCAGACAAAAGGGACCCCCTTACGTAGAAGCTTAGCAAGAGGAGCTGCTATCAAAGAGAACCCCTCGAAAAACAGACAATAATATCCCGCCAAACCCAAAAAGCTGCGGATCTCAGATACATTCTTAGGTTGTTTCCAGTCCAACATAGCCTCAATCTTTCGAGGATCAAAACGAATTCCCTCAGCAGAAACCACGTGCCCCAGAAAAGTCACTTCACGCAACCAGAACTCACACTTGCTTAGCTTAGCGTAAAGCTGCTTCTCGCGTAGAATCTGAAGCACCACTATAATATGCTCATTATGCTTATCCTCAGTCTTAGAGTAAACTAGGATGTCGTCAATGAAGACCACGACGAACTGATCCAAATAGGGCTGAAACACTCAGTTCATCAAATCCATGAATGCGATCGTAGCATTCGTCAAACCAAAAGGCATAACTAGGAACTCGTAGTGCGCATAACGAGTCCTAAATGCAGTCTTATGTACATCCACATCCTTAACCCTCAGCTGATGATACCCAGATCGAAGATCAATCTTGGAGAATACAGAAGCCCCTCTAAACTGATCAAACAAGTCATCGATCCTCGAAAGCGAATACTTATTCTTTACAGTTAGCTTGTTCAACTGTCGACAGTCGATACACATCCTCAATGTCCCATCCTTCTTCTTAACAAACAGAACTGATGCTCCCCATGGAGACACACTAGGACGGATGAAACCACGATCCAGAACCTCTTGCAGTTGAGCCTTAAGCTCAGTAAGCTCTTTTGGTGCCATACAATTGGGAGCAATGGACACCAGAGCCGTGCTTGGAAGAAGCTCAATCCCAAACTCCACTTCCCTATTAGGAGGTAATCCCGATAACTCCTCAGGAAAGACGACTGGAAAACCCTTTACTGTTCTAATATTTCCAACAGAAGAGTCCCTAAAATCAGAAACACTTACGTAAGCCAAGTATGCCTCACACCCTTTTCGCACTAGTTTCCCAGCTACTAGTGCGGAGATCACATGTGACAGATAGTCTCGACGCTCACCAATCATAACCACCTCCACATCATACTTGGTCCTCAGAACGACCCTCTTAGATGCGTAGTCTAAACTGACTCGGTGCTCCACCAACCAGTCCATACCCAGAATTAGGTCGAACTCCCCAAACGGAAGCTCCATCAGATTAGCCAGAAAAATAATCCCGTGTACCTCTAACAGAAACCCCACTATAAAGTTTACTAACCCGCACAGACTGCACCAAAGGACTCATTACCATAACCTCACTAGAAGTGCTCTTTACAGAAATCCCCAAAGTTCCAGATATTGAACTAGCTATGTACGAGTCTGTAGACCCTATGTCTATCAAAGCCAAGTAAGGTACATCAAATATAAAGAACGTACTGGTAATGATATCAAGAGCATCTCTGCCCTCTCGGTGACGTGCAGCATAAACCAAAGCAGGCTGCCTCGCCTCGGCCTGACCTGCACCTCTGCCCGGTGCTCTCTACCCTCGACCCATACCATTACAACCCCTAGCCTGACCACGGCCCTTAGGTGGTTACTGAACTACTCTATGCGGCTGCACGGGACCTGATACCGGAGCTTGCACCTGATCAACCCTCAGTGGACACTCCCGAATGCGGTGCTCTAATGACCCACATCTCAAACAGGCCCCAATCCTCCTCCAACATCATTCGGATGGCGTCTACCAAAATCACCACAAGGCTGCAACCCAGCTGAAGCAACGGGAGCTCCCACTCTAACTGGCCCATCAGATCTGGCCTTTTTCTTAGGCCTCTGCACAGAACTCAAGGGCTCCGAATACCTCTTGTTCTTACCTCTCTCCCTATCTCTATTCTGGCACTCCGCGCGCTTAACATCTTCAACGATCTTCGCCTTCTCAACAAGAACAGAGAACTCGCGCTCCCTCTGCGGAGATATTAAACCCTCAGATTATCCCTTAGGCCGTCCTCAAAACGGACACACCTCTCATATTCTGATGCCACCATATGTCGAGTATTGTGGCTTAGACTTAGAATTTTGGCCTCATACTCGGCCACAGATCGGTCACCTTGCGTAAGGTTCAAGAACTCACGCCTGTGAGCATCGACGTAGCTAGCCCCCATATACTTGCTCTAAAATGTAGTCTTAAAGAATTCCCAAGTCAGACAATCCGGCTGAGTGCCCTCCTTAACCGTCAATCACCACTGGTAAGCCTCATCGTGAAGCAGAGAGACTGCACCCTTCAATTTCTGCTCGGGGGTACAGTCCAAATCATCCATAATCTTCTCAGTGGCTTCCAACCAATACTTAGCCACATTAGGGGCGACTCTTGTGACACCCCTAAATAACTCAGCTCTATTAGACCAGAGTCGCTCAGTTACTGACCCTCGGCCCCCAGATCAAGAATTGGGCCTAGCGACCCTCTCTAATATCCTCAGTATGGCTTGAGACAGTGCGTCGTCCCCAGCCGAACGACTCTGAGACCCAGTCTCAGTAGCAGGTGACACAGGTGTCTCACTAGTGTCCAAATTTAGCATGCTGCCCAGAAATGAGGACTCAGCTCGATCCCCCTACGGCCTCTACCTCGGCCTCGAGTACCACGACCACAGATACCTCGTGCGCTCATTATTTAATTCAAGTTTATCTACATTAAGAGTTTTATGCATCATTTCAATATTTATTAACATATATTTTATGTAATAAATATCAGAAGTTTGTAATGTTTCCGAAAGTTTCAATCTCTATTCGTTTCACTACAGTTTCAGAGAGTACTAACTATAGTGTTTACAGAGTATGCTATCAACCGTATTTCAAAATAAACTATCTAAGTTTCAGAATACTTACAGGATTGGCACCGGAGACTCGGTGGACCACATTCTCAATCAGAATATTTTTAAACCATTTGAAAGCAATTTCTTTAAAGCATATTTTGGAACCCAAAATTCACAGCCGAGTTTTGTAACCTGGCTCTGATACCACTAAATGTAACACTCCAACCCCGGACTAGACGTTATGGCCGAATCTGGAAATGTCACATGGAATGGGGTTGAAAACCGTTGTCGTTAAGTTAAACCATACCAGTTTATTAGCCCTTATCGCTATTAACAGTTTCAAAACTCTCATTATTTTAATTGCTTAGAGGTAAAATGTATTTGTAGTGGAAGCTTTAAAATAAGTACGCCGTGTTTAGAAAACCGTTGAAGATTTTAGAAAACCCTTACTTTTGGTAAATTCTGAGTTATGTAGTTATAAAATCATAAAATCGCAGTCTAGCCCAAATTAAAATAAAATAGTCCGTAAAGTCCAAATTACATAAAATAAACCTAGAATAAACCAGAACATAAAAATTTAGTTATAACTATAACCAGTTCGAACATGTGGTCACCGAGGGACTCCGCAGCACCGATCCGCCTAAGACTGTGGATTACCTGTACAGAATAAACAGAAAGAGTGAGTTTAAGTAAACTCAGTGTGTAACCCCACAGAATTAAGCATGCAGACAACCAGAAAATCAGAATCAGTCAGATACAGATTCGGGCCTAAGCCCATTACAGATATAGATGCAGATTCGGGCCTAAGCCCATTCCATATACAGATACAAATATGCAAACCAGAATCAGAAATCAGATAACCTACCCCCATCCTCTACACACCATCTCCAACCATCCCTACACACCATATGGGGTTTAAAACACCCACCCAGCCCTACACGCCATGTTGTACCGATGCGGCACATCACAGATATAATGCAGCCATGCTGCCACATAATAGGCAAAACTGCCTTTCAGAACACTTCCTCCATAATACATCATATCCCACCCCAATATCAGAAACAGAAATCAGATGCAGATATACCAGACATAACATGCTCAACATGCACATTAACATACAGATATTACATACAAAACTATCAGTCAATCATTTAGCATCCTACTCAGATCAGTCCATTAGATTATCATATCATACAGTATAGGGTTTTTTTAGCCCTTACCAACCCTACAGTAGGCCCACGGTCGTTTGGGGCGACCTATGCAACTCTAGGGAAAATATCAGATAAATGGGCCCATATGCCCGTGTGGCTTGCCCGTGTAGGCCTACACGCCTGTGTGGATCACACAGCCTAGCCCAAAGTTCACACGCCCGTGTGACCCACACGACCACACTCCGGCCATCACACGGCCGTGTCTTGCGCTCAGCCTGTCCTTCGTCGATCACACGGCCGTGTCGTTGCACACGGCCTACCACACGGTCGTGTGGCATCGACAGTGGTGTTTTTTGACTTTCACCGAATCTCAATTTTCTGCGTTTTGGGTACACACCTGGTATTGTTTCGATGCGAAACCACTCTCGAGCCTTCCATAACCTAAAAATCAACGTAACAACGCTCAATTTCAGTCCTTGCATTCGATTAAACTGAAAACCCGAAATCAGTATAACTTAAATCGAGCACTTACCACTTACTCTAACACCCTGAATGATCAACTACGAGTCTGCAAGAGAAGAGTCACGATCTTTTTGATTCGCTGCTTCCAAACACAAATGATTACCAATCAGAAAAGAGAAATCGTTCTAACGATTCTAAAAGAAAACTCCCTATTTGAACAGAAAAACCACCACCACCACTTACCAATGCGTATGAATTTTGTGAACAGAGGAACCGTAATTTAGAAAATAAAAAGATGACACCAAAAGAAAAGGAAATAGACGAAGAGAAGGAAAAGGGAAAAACAGAGGAATGAGAAGAATGAAACGTCAGAAAAGAAGGGATTTTCGGCAAAAAGAAAAAAATAAAATAAAATTAATTTGATAAACCCCAACTCCCCACTAACTACACAATCTCAACCACTTCAGCATTTAAGTTGAATTGAAACTCTCTCAGTCAACTGAGTAAAAAAATAAATATCCACGCTCGCGCAGGGATTCGAACACAGAACCTCAAACACACTAACTCCCTTGCCACTTGAACCAGCAGTCTCATTCTGATATGAAATTAGAGGCAATTAAATATAAGCCCACTGAACAAAGATCGGGATTAATTCCAAAAATAACAAAAATTGCTAAAGGTAAGGCTTGAGCTTAAGACCTCTCACACACACCCAGAACACTTAACCACTGAACCAGATACACAGTTGTGACAAAATTTTACATTCGGGGCCACCAAATTCGATGAGTAAGTTCGTAAATATTGTTATTTGATATTTACAAGTCAAATATGGTTTTAAAAAGGTTTTTGATTTGATAATTTATGTTATATAAGTGAGTTATTAAGTTCAAGTCGTATGACCCTAAGGTCAAGTGGTTTTAAAAAATGAGGTAGCGGGACCTCATTTCTATAAACCGAGCTATAAATATTTTTATAAATGTTTTCAAAGAGTCATTAAGGTGGTATTAAATTTTCGTTGAAAAATTTTAACGTTTCGATAGTTAATTAATTAAAAAAGACTAAATCGTAAAAGATGTGAAATTTTATCACTATTTGAGTTGAGTGATTAAATGGTTAACTGAATAAAGGAAAAGGGACTTAAATGGTAAATTAGACCATTCAAGGTGTTAGTGGACAATAATGGACATGAATTTGATGCTTTATTTAATTATTAACTAAGGTTAATATGGTAATTTGATAATTATATTAAAATAAATAAAAACAAAAGTTTTATCATCTTTTTCAAAGCTTCATCACCGATTGTAAATGGGGGAAGAAGCTATTTTTTTTGCTTGGAGGTTTCGACAACTTCACAAGCTAAATTGGTATGTGATTTTAGCCCCGTTTCTTATAATTTTTATGTTTTTAAGATTATTGCAACTAGGTCCATCTAGCCCGTACCTTCGATTTTGAAACTGTTAAAGATTTTGAATGTTGCCATTGATGGAATTTGTGATTTTAGATGTTAAATGATGAATTTGAGATATTATTTGTTATTTAAAAGTATTTTATTAAGTGATTTTTGATGAATTTTCCGGTTAGGGACTAAATTGTTAAAATAGTAAAAGTACAAGGATTTGATGTGAAAATAATACAAATGTGGGCTTTTTTGGGTGCCATGAACATTCAGCTAAGCTTAAATTTGGAAAAAATGGTTAATTTGCATGTTTTAGGCTTAGGGACTAAATTGAATAAAAGTAAAACTTTAGGGGCAATTTTGTAAAAATGTCAAAAAGTGACTAAATTGCATAAAATACATTGTTTTACTGGCTAAATTAATAGATTGAATGAAATTATTAATTTAGATCAAGATTGGGTGGAAAATTGAGGAGAATGGAAAATTAAAAAAATGCCCCTGTACTTTGAGATTTCTACAATTTAGCCAGGTAAGTTCGTATGAACTATAAACACTTAAAAGTGAGTTAAATTGATTGTTTAATGTGCTATCCTATTTTACTTGAATAAATATATAGATGTTATTATGCAATTTATTATGTCATGGAATGACAGAAATTCAACGACATACGACGACTACCGAGCCCCGTTTGAACCTTAGGAATCTGTAGGATACAAATGACATGTCATTAGGGTTTACATGATTCAAGTTCTGGTCTTGAATTTCCTACCAATGGCAGATGTTCGGCATGTGTTGCGGATACTCCACAGCTCGTGTGAGCAGCATCGTGTAGCTACGTTTCGACCCACAGCTAGTGTGAGCATATATGTACATGAATTGACGAATTACGGTTATATGAGTTAGCACACTTTGTGTGAGCTATCCCGGGTATCCAACAACATTCTATTCGATTCAACGGGCATGAATTTGAAAGGAAACAGTAAATGTTCAATATGAGCAATTACATGTATACATAGAATATATTGAAATGATGAGATACATGGTAAGCATGTTATGTTATGAAGGATGTTATAACCAATGGTGTAACATCCCAAAAATCAGGGGTTAGTAGAACCGGGTTTGTGAATCGAGAGAGAGTGGCCATGCCTTATTTTTTGAGATTATCTATGCATTTTTAGGAAATAAATGAGTTATTAGTTTGTTGGTTAAGTGTTAGTGAAATGTTTCTTGAAACCTAAGTTCAAATCCCTTCTCTCGCATCATTTTTATTATTTTCCAAATTTTACCTTAAACCCTAGTATGTGGCATGCCTTGTAAAACCTAATGGTTAAAAGAAATATGAGAAAGCATGGAAATTAAATGAGGTCCCAAGTTTGAATCCTTTCCCTTGCGAAATAATTAAATTTTGCAAAATCCATTGTTTCTTTAATGTGTATGTCATCCATACCCTTGAACCTTAAGTATAAATACAACTTTTTATTATATTTTTCAGCCATTAATTCAATTTTTCCCAACCTTAGTCGTTCACCCTCTTCCTCTCATATTTTCTCTTCAATTTTCTTTCTTTCTCCCATTGTTTTGGTCACCTACACCTCCCATTTTACCATCTCTTTCTTCTTCTTTTTGCATCAAGATTGTGCACCATCTCCTTTACTCTATTTTTTCCATTTGTCCTCATCTAAATCAGCCCCAAATCTGAAATCTTGAACCCCAAGATCGATCCCAAACATTTCCAAGAAAGTGTCATTATCGTTTCTCTCAAAAGATCCATTTTCTCTTAAATTTCTTGATTAATCTTGTCAATTGAAAACCAAAATTTTTAGATCTGGATTTTTTGGGATTCTAAATGATTTCAAAGGTATTTTTCTAGATTTTAATTAGATCTCAAACCATTTTAAAATTTAGCCCCAATTTTGGCCACCATGAGTGGTGGTGCGTAAGCCTATGTGCAAGAAAGGGGGATGTTTTGTTTCTTGGGTATTACCCATATTTTTTTAGCATTAAATTGTGTTTTTGAACCCTCCTAATCAGCCTTTAATCTCATGTTAATTAGGGAGAGACGTTCTTGATCAATTAGCCAATCGGATCCTACAAATCGTGAAGCGTAAGTGTAATTAAGGATAGCTAGTTTGTTATTTTGACATAGTTGTTGGGTAAAGGTTATGAGTTGATTAAATTAAGAAATTTAATTGTAACACCCCAAACCCAGCCCATAAGTTTCGACTTGATCTGGTATGCTACGGGTTGTACATTGAAAACTTTTGCTAAGTTGGTTTTAGTAAATCATAAGTTATTAGGCAAAATTCGAATAAACAAGTGACTTTTGAAAAGAAAACCTTGTATTATTATTATTTTGAATAATAAAACCTTTGACATAGTTCCATAAGTTGCAAATATTAAAAACTAAGTAGTGAGTATAAACTATGGGGCATTATTACATAAATGTTTCCAAAATTAAAAACTTAAGGAAAAACCGAAATAATCTATAGGAATAAAAACTTGATGGCCCCTCGAGTCCGCCTTTGCTCCCATGTCCACGATCTACTGCTCATCTGCAAAGTTAGGGAAAAATAATAGGGTGAGTCACCAAGACTCAGTGTGTAAATCCAGAAAACACATCAAAGGCTTGGCCTACAAACACATTATGGCCTTGGCCCGTATACAAGGGTAACTATATATGCATCATGGCCCATCCCAGCCTAGAAATCCATCCTCTACACACCAACCCGTACCAACCATCACACCTTGGGATTTCTACAATCAACCCTCCAACCGTTACACACCATATCGGCGGTTTGTCTTTGCTGTCTTAAAGACCGATCAACGTGTGACCTATGTCGCAAAGCCACCGATCGCCATGCGACCTTAATAATACATCGTAGCATTTCCCACTGGTGAAATTTTACGTTGTCATAAAGACCGATCACTATGTGACCTATGTGGCAAAGCCACCGATCGCTATCGACCTTCTTCCCCTTCACCATATCAATCCCATCCCATGCATACATACATGCAGAATCAAAACAATATACTACCTAAAAGTTCTACGTCTATCACATACATCGATACACATAGAAGTTTCTATGATTACATACCGGCATCCCTTGCCTACCCTTTTGGGTAATCCGATTGTCTATCTGACCTTTTTAGGCTTTTAGCCCATAACATATATTTAGTACAGATTAATTAGTGTGTTAGAGATCTACACACACGATTACCAGTTAGAACGACACTCTCTATGTCGACACTATCGAAGTCGATACAACTACTACTTGCCTAAGGTGTTGTTCGAAGCGGTCCACAACACGGTGGCCAATCCGTCATCTTGACACATTTCGTTTCTTAAACTTAGGATTCTCTCCTTTTTCTGATCCATATTTATTTCCATCACAAGTCCTTGTCGAACTACTACCACAACATATGATCGTTAATCCACATCATAAAGTTAAGATCTCGCATGCGATGAGCGAATCTAGTGAAAATCTAGGAAAATCACCTTACCTTAAAATCTCGAAATTGGAGACTAGCGATTTACGGCTTTTAAATCTAGATGATCGAGTTTCCTTCAAATCACGGAATGTCGCCCAAGCGCAAAAGAGAGGAAATATTAGCTTCATTCGGCAGCCTTAACAACCAAGTGGTCATTCGGCCTTGTCTCTTAAAAACCGAAAGAGAGATTGAAGAGATAGGAAAATCGACACTCACCTTAATGCAGAGAATTTGACTACCCCTTAGAGATTCTGGCTTTTTGAGAAGATCAGAAGAGAAGATGATTCAAAGAAATCTATAGAGATTCGGCTTTTAGAAGAAAGAAGAGAAAAGAATAATGGAGTTTTTGGCTTTTGGCTTTTTAGAAGAAAGAAGAGAATAATTGAGTTTTTGGCTTTTAGGAGAAAGAAGAGAA
This sequence comes from Gossypium sturtianum, assembly GCA_025698515.1. Lineage (NCBI taxonomy): Eukaryota > Viridiplantae > Streptophyta > Magnoliopsida > Malvales > Malvaceae > Gossypium > Gossypium sturtianum. The sequence goes on from CM046944.1 coordinate 86,108,274, forward strand.
AAGAATAATGGGGTTTTCGACTTTTAGAAGAAATAAGAGAAAGAAAAGGTGGAAACCCTAAATGCCAAAAAAATAAAGAAGAGAACCTTTCCTATTTATAGAAATTTCAGCACTCACCTATGAAAAACTGAAAGTGCACTTCCTGATAACTAAAAATTAATCAAATAAAAAGGGAAAATTCGGCACCCCATTTTCCATAAAGAAACTGATTTCTTCACTTCTCTAGGTTATGGAATTTTGGCCAACTCCTAGCCTTGTAGATAGCTCCTATCTTTTCTCCTTTTTTTTTCTTCCATATTATCAACTATATTATCTACATTATCCCATTCACATAAATCCTCCTATTTTTGAGCCTTGTTGCCGTCCACTCTACCTAACCCTAATGCCGAAATTTAGCTAACTTAAATTAAAAGAGTTGGGCTCCATGTAACTTAAATTTTGGCCCTTACTCCCTTGTGTGGCGTCACCTCCTTGCTCCCTAAGTGGCGCCATCGACCCTTTGGGCCACAAGCCCATTTTGATATTTTAAACTCAGATACCACCTTTTAAACCCTATAGTGCCCAAACAAAAAATTAACTAAGGCTTCAGCCCAATCCTGAGCCCAATTTGGACCCCTAATGCTCAAATTAACTCATTACACATATTCACCCATTAAATGCATAGGCCCAAAAATTCAGGATGTTACATTAATCATTAATTAGCTACTTATTTTCCAGTATATTATTGAATTAGGTGCTGACTCAAACGTCCCAAATCACCCATAAAGGCGAAGAACGATTGTACGTATGGTTCATATCGATACAGTGTAAGGAATCTAACTAGTTTGGATTCATAAAATAGTTATAATTTCAACGATTGGTTTGAACTCATAAGTGGGTGTTTGGGGGCTGGTTTAATGGTAAATTGATTTAATTTATACTGAATTTTAGTTTAGGTTTGTTTAAGGAATTATTAAGGAAAATTGGAAGATTCGCTAGTGTGCTACGAGGAAGCGAAAAATAAGGTGTGGGTCTTAAACTCATAAAATTATTGACAATGTTAAATATCATATTATATTTGATAAATTAGCTTGCTGTTTGGATTGGCTTAACAGCCAAATTATTGATTTTGTAAATGGCTGAACCAGATATGTTTCGAGCTTTAAAAGACTGACATGTTGGCAAAATTGCTAGTTTGATAGTATGAACGTTTGATGGAATTTGCAATTGCATATTTGAGTTATGAGATATGAGAATGTTTGACTGAATGATATAATGTGTTGAGATATTAAGCTAATGTATGATTTGAACGCATGAGTTATTTGTTATATTGTGTACTGAAAAGGGTGCTATTTATGCACAATGAAAATTCGTAAAGTATGTGAAATTGAACGATATTGATTGATACCAACACAATGGTAATGTGAAAGATTGGAACACTATTTCCATTTACTGAAAGTATGTGATTATTGAGGACATGCTGAGCATGTCAAATGAATGTGAAAAGGATTGAGATATGATTATGTATAAGATTGTGTGACATATTACATATGCATTGGGTTTGGATTTTGTGGTTGACGGAGGAGTTCCGTGGAGTACCAGCGGCATATTAAGTCCGCATTATTTGTAGTCAGTGCACTGCACCTGGAGTATCGAGGAGAATGACAATTTATCACATTTTTACCTCCAGCTTGTCTGCATTTTTACTGGTAGAATTTTCTGCATATTATTATCGGTGGTTTTAACCATAACGGGCTTAAGCCCATAATGTTTTGGAGTTCGGGTGACGGGTTCTGGGGAACTCGTGGTGTGTAGCAGCTGGTATGGGTAGGAACCTTTTAATATTGCATCATGCTAACGACATATTCGAATTTTATTGATTTATGATATGTGTTGTATTGTGTTGTGTTGAATGGTATCAAAATTAATGATTGTTACTCAAATGAATGATATATCATGCTCATACACCGTTTGACATCAATTTGATAGTGGTTATGTAATGATATGAAATTTCTATGATGGTTCTGCTTTCTTCTGTTAATGCTAATATGTTCCATTGTATTTGATGTTTTTGCCTGTTTAAATCATTGTTCGACTCGCACTAAGCTTTTCATAAGCTCACCCCAAATAGTGTTTAACTTTTTAGGTAAACCTTGAAATTAGGACTAGACTCGGCATTCAGAGAATCACCTTGGACCTTGGATTATTTTTCTTAATAAGTATTATTAAGTCTATATTGGTTTTGGTTTGTAATTTTTAATTATTTCTGGTCTGTGGTGTAATACCCCTAACCCGTGCCCATCGCCGAAATAGGGTTACAGAGCATTACTGGAGTTTACAATTCAAACGGATAGAAATTTAAAAAATTTCATAACTTACCAATAAACATATTAAAACTAGTACAAAACATACATATGATCCCTTATACGAGCCTTTGAGGCCCTAAATACGTTTTAGAAACAAGTCGAGACTCAATCGGAAACTCAAATTTTTTTTCACAAAAATAGTTAAAATTTTCAACACTGCAGGGGTCACACGGCCGTGTGGCTAGGCCGTGTCTCAGACTGTGTGGGCATTCGAAGTAGGGACATACAGCTGTGTTCTGGCCTATGTCTGTGCTCCTGTAACTCACTGACTTGGGCCACACGGTCAAGCCACACGCCTATGTACCCTTCGAAATAACCTTACACGCCCGTGTGCTAAAAAAATGTAACAACCTGACTTGCAACCCTTTGAAAGATACAGGGGACATATAGCCGTGTCACCTGATAAACGGCTGAGACACACGCTCGTGTCTCTACCCGTGTGGACGAAAATAGGCTATTTTTCAAGCCATTTTTCTCACCCAAATTGGCACGTACCTGCAATCACAAATGCACATATATAGACAAGCCATCACAAAGTACCAAAATCATGCAGATTCCATCTTCATTCATATGCTATAATCACATACAACCAATATGCCATTGAGCACCTCAATGACAATATATAAACATGTATAACTATGCAATCCTTTTGGCCAATTGATCAATTAACTTATAGGCATGTTTGCCTTTATACATAACATGGAACTTACTTGCTAAAACAATCAAATGGTACTAATCATGACATTCAATCACTAGCATCTAAAACCTTATAAGCCATTCAAAGAAAGTGCCAAATCACAACAATTCCAACAAATTACAAGACTTATACAATATGCATATTCAAACCATAATTTCATCTTCTATAATTCAAGCATATCAATCCAAACATCAACCATTAGAAAGTTAATATTTACATGCCATATACTTAACTCATACTATCATCAAAGTGTTAAAACATAAGCCAAACAAATGGCCATTTCAACAACCAAACATATAGGCCAACATTAGCCAAAATACCTATACATGCCATTTTAACCAAAATTTAACAACCGAAAGTACCAAAAGAGCTGATGGATAGTGTGATATAGCTCCGACAAGCTTCCAACTTTAATGAGCTTCCGATTCACTAAAAAACACAGAAAATAACATAGAGTAAGCATTTAAGCTTAGTAAGTTCATGTAACATAGAATTTAACTTACCATTTAGTCTTATAATAGGTAAGTAAACAAGCATATCCCAGTACAATTTCGCCAAATGCCTAAGCACATATACACCAACCATGTTAGCCATGTAAATACATATATAAGCCAATAAACATGGATGATCACAACAATTGATCAAGTTATATACACATGTATCATCCAATTCAGCTTTCCATATACCATAAAATAACATGTCCATGTAATTCATGTATATACCTATAATAGTTCGTATTCATTACGCATCAGAACATTGCCCGTTGAACCGTTTAGAATACCGTTGGATACCCGGGATAGCCTATACATAGTGTGCTAGCTCATTAACTATAATCCATCAATTCATGTACATGTATGCTTATACGAGCTGTGAATTTGTATGCTCACTCGACCTGTAGATCGGTATGCTCTCACGAGCTATAAATCAGTATGCTCTCACGAGCTATAAGTCAGTATGCTCTTATGAGTTATGGAGTATTCGCAACACATGAAGGACCTCAACCAAATCATGTAACCCGAATGACATGTCATTTGTATCCTACGGATTCCTATGGTTCAAACGGTGCTCGGTAATCGCCATACATCATAGGATATGTAATCGGTAATTATGTATGACAATTCATAACATATATATATATTTCAATTTAAACCATATAAACACAATTTAATTACACGAACTTACCTCGACGAGTATACGTGGATACGGAGGCGATTAATCCGGGACATTCTCTTTGCCCCGATCTAACTCTGTACAAGGTCTAATTGGATCTATACGGATAAATTTAACTCAATTCAACATATAATTCATTCAATTTAATCCAAAACATATTTTTGGAAAAATTACCATTTTGCCCCTATACTTTTAATTTCTTTGCAATTTAATCCCTAGGCTCGAAAAATGAAATTCATGCAATTTTACCCTTACCCAAGCCTAGCCGATTATTTTACAAACTTATAGCAGCCCATATATTTCATAAATTCACAAATTATACCATGAATTTATCACATTTTTCAATTTAACCCCTAATTGACAATTTCATAAAATATCTCTTTACAAAAGTTGTTTATCTAACAACAACCATTCATTTTCTATCATCAAACATCAAAATTCATATGTATTCAACAATGAAAAAACCCTAATAGTTTACTAGTTTCACAAATTAGTCCCCGAGCTAGCTAGATTAAGTTACAACAAACCCGAAAACATAAAAATCATTAAAAATGGGACAAAAATCACTTATAATGCAAAAAAATTAGCCTAGCCAAAACCTTCCTCTTTGTTTTTCTATGATGGTCGGTTCTTAGGTTAGAGAATGAAGAAGATAGTGTTTTAATTTCATGTTTCCTTTAATTAAATTAGTTTAATTTAATTAATTACAAAATCAACCTTTTAAAACATCACAAATTACAAAAATGCCAAGCCATGCTCATCCACTAACATATAAATGGTCTAATTACCATATAAGGACTCTTACTTTAAGGTTCTATAGCTATTTAATACCTTTATCTATTAGAACTAAACTTTTGCGCTTTATGCGACTTAGTTCTTTTTATCAAATTGAGCATATAAACGGTAAAATTTCTTAACGAAATTTTTATGTGGTACTACTACCATGTTGTATACAATAAAATAATAATAAAATAAATTTTTTGACTTCAGATTTGTGGTCTCAAAACCACTTTCTGATTTCACTAAAAACAGGCTGTTACAACTCTCCCCGTAAAGAGAATTTGTCCCCGAAAATCTTACCAGAAAAGAGGTTCGGATATTGCTTTCTCATAGCTTTCTTAGGTTCCCAGGTGGCTTCTTCTATACCGTGTCATTGCCAGAGAAATTTTACTAAAGCTATGTTCTTGTTTCTCAGTTCTTTCACCTCTCGTGTCAGAATCCTGATCGGTTCCTCACTGTACGACATATCAGGTTGAATTTCAATATCTGTCGGGGCGATAACATGTGAAGGGTCAGGTCGGTACCGTTGTAACATAAACACGTGAAAGACATTAGAATCTTTTTTAATTCTGACGGTAAATCTAATCGATACGTAACAGGTCTGATTCTTTCAATAATCTCATACGGCCCGATAAGTCGTGGACTCAGCTTTCCTTTGCAACCAAACCGAAGAACTTTCTTCTAGGGCTGTACTTTTAGAAACACTTTTATTGCGAATTGAAATTCAATGTCTTTACGCTTATGATTTTTGACGATCTGAAGCTGCTTTCAAACTGTCTCGGATCACTTTTACCTTTTCTTCAATCTCCCGAATCAAATCAACCCCATGTATCTTTTTCTCACGGAGCTATGTCCAGTATAACGGAGTTCGACATTTACAGCCATACAGAGCCTCATACGGTGCCATCTTTATACTCGATTGAAAACTGTTGTTGTACGCAAATTCAACCAACGGTGGATATTTCTCCCAATTGCCTTCAAACTCTAATACACAGCAACGAAGCATATCTTTGATAATTTGAATTACTCGTTCAGATTGACCATCGGTCTGAGGATGAAATACAGTGCTAAAATGCAACCGTGTATCAAAATCTTCCTGTAACTTTCTCCAAAATCGTGATGTAAACAACGGATCTCTATCCAAAATAGTGGGGACTGGCACTCCGTGTAATCTGACAATCTCAGAAACATATAACTCAGATAATCTGTCAAGGGAGAAATCTGTACTTAACGGGATAAAATGTGCAAACTTCATCAATCGATCCACAATAACCCAAATGGCATCTTTCTTTTTCAGAGATAGGGGTAAACTCGATACGAAGTCCATCGTAACTCGATCCCATTTTCACTCTGGTATCATCACTGGCTGCAATAACCCAGAAGGTACCTGATTTTCAGCTTTAACTTGCTGACATACTAAGCATTTAGATGCAAATTTAGATATCTCACGCTTCATTCCCGGCAACCAGTGCATCTGTTTCAAATCATCATACATCTTATTACTTCCCGAGTGAACAGACATGCTACCACTATGAGCTTCAAGTAATATTTTTTGAATGATTTCTGGATTCTTCGGTACACAAACTCTACCTCTGAACAATAAGCAACCATCAGATCCTATCTGAAATTATGAATCAAAAGTCGACTCACACTGTGCTCGTTTAGCTAACAAATCGTCATCACATTTTTGAGTTTCATAGATCTGCTGTAAAAACATCGGTCTAGCTTTCAACTCAGATTAGATCAATCCATCGTCAGATAATGTCAGTCGAGTATTCATCACTCGTAAAACAAATAAAGACTTTCTACTCAGAGCGTCAGCAACTACATTCGCTTTTCCTGGATGATAATCAATGAGCAATTCATAATCTTTTAACAATTCGAGCCATCTATGCTGCCTCAGGTTAAAATCTTTCTGTGACATTAGATACTTCAAACTCTTGTGATCGGAAAACATATGACATTTTTTGTCGAACAAATGGTGTCACCAAATTTTCAACGCAAACACAATAGCTGCCAACTCTAAGTCATGTGTCGGATAGTTCTTTTCATGTGGCTGTAATTATCTGGAAGCATAAGCTATTACTTTCTTTTCCTGCATCAAAACACAACCTAAACCATTTAAAGATGCATCACTAAAAATCACAAATTCTTTACCCAATTCAAGTTGAACCAAAACTGGTGCCTCACTCAACAGTGCTTTCAACTGATCAAAACTTTGTTGACATTTCTTGGACCATTCAAACCTTACATCTTTTTGTAAAAGTCGCGTCATCAGTGTAGCTATTATTGAAAACCCTTTTATGAATCTTTTTTTAATATCCAGCTAATCCTAGGAAACTTCTAACTTCAGATACGTTTCTCGGTGGTTTCCAGTCAACAACTGCCAAAATTTTACTCGGATAGACTCTAATGCCTTCAGCCGATACTATATGTCCCAAAAATTTGACTTCTCAGAGCCAAAACTAACATTTTCTAAATTTAGCAAAGAGTTGTTTATCTCACAAGGTTTGAAACACAACTCTCAAGTGTTTAGTATGGTTACACTCGTCTCGTGAATATATCAGAATGTCGTCAATAAATACCACAACAAATCTGTCTAAATATGGTCTGAAGATTTTGTTCATCGAATACTTAAATACTGCAGGTGCATTAGTTAAACCAAACGAAATCACAAGTAATTCATAGTGTCTGTACCTGAATCTAAATGTAGTTTTCAGCACATCTGAATCTTTCACCCGTAGCTGATAGTAACCAGAACGAAGATCAATCTTTGAGAATACTGTGGCACTTTTCAAGTGATCGAACAGATCGTCAATACGAGACAGTGGATATTTGTTCTTGATTGTAACTTTGTTGAGCTGATGGTAGTCTACACAGAATCTCATCGATCCGTCATTTTTCTTAACGAACAGAACCGGTGCACCCCAAGGTGAAAAACTGGGTCGAGCAAAACCACTGTCTGTTAACTCTTGCAGTTGTACTTTCAACTCTTTCAACTTAGTAGGAGCCATTCTATAAGATGCTATTGATATCGATAATTTCCCCAGTACAAGTTCAATAGCAAACTCAACCTCTCTGATCGGCGGTAATCCAGGTAACTCCCTTGGAAACACATTAGGATACTCGCAAACCACTGGCACTGTTTCAAGCTTCGATTCAGACACTTTATATGTAACAGCCCGATTTTGGGGCTAATCGGAACAGTGGTTTTGGGACCACTAATTCGAGGTCGGATAAAATTATTTTTAATATTAGTTTATGTGTTATAGCATGATTATATGAGTGTATGAAAATTTTGGTGAATTAATTTTAGTGACTGCATGCTTAATTTTGAAAAAGGATTAAATTGCATAAAGTGAAAAGTTTTGTTATACAAGTTAAAGGTGTCAAATAGCTATAGAACCTTAAATTGGAGGTCCTTAATGTGCAATTAGGCCCTTTAGAGAGTGTTGGCCGGCCATAGGGACAAATAAATGACATTGTCAAAGGTTAGGTGAAGTATTTGGTGACTTAATTGATAAATAAACATAAAATAAAGAAGAAAAGAGATATCATATTTTTCATTTTCTCTTCTCCACCGATTAGTCACTCAAGAAAGGGCCATGGAAGCTTGAAAATTTCAGCAACCTTTAATCCTTGCAAGTAAGTCATCATGATGGTCATTTTTAATGATTTTTGTGTTTTTGGAGCCCTTGTAACTTAATCTAGCTAATGAGGGGACTATTTGGCACTATGATTGAAAGTCTAGGGTTTTTCCATGAGAGCATTACTATTTTTTGCTAAATTTTTATTAAAAAAAATGAATTTTGGTTGTTAAATAAACAACTTTTGTGAAAGGGGTTTCCGTGAAAACACCTAAAATGGACCTTTTTGTAAAGGTTGTAAAATAGGTGGTAAATGTATGAAATAATTGGATTTGTGAGTTGCTATAAGCTTAAAATAGATTTGGCTAGGCTTGGTTAATGAGGAAATTTGATGAAAATCGATTTACAAGCCTAGGGGCAAAATCATAATTTTGTGAAAGTCTAGGGGCAAAACGGTAACTTTGCCAAAGTAGGAATTTTGAAAATGTCTTGATTAATGTAGTGATTAAATGAGTGAATTTTATCATTATAGATCAAGAAAAACGAAGTCTGGACCTAGACCGGGGGAAAGCCAAGCTAGTAGACTAATTCAATTTAGTCGTTCACTTTTTGTATACCGAGGTAAGTTGTACGTAAATAATACAACGTTAGTGTATTTATGCATTAAACAATTGATATTGCATAAAATGTTTGATTATTGATGTGAATATGCATGATGAGAATTGATGAAGTAAAATTTCCCAGTTGAACCTTCGGAATAGATTGGATATCCATGCTATGACATGTGGGTTGATATGTGTGCTAGTGTAAGACCATGTCTGGGACATGGCATCGGCCACATTATGAGAGCCAGTGTAAGACCATGTTTGGAACATGGCATCGGCGTTGATATGTGTGCTAGTGTAAGACCATGTCTGGGACATGACATCGGCCACATTATGAGAGCCAGTGTAAGACCATGTTTGGAACATGGCATCTGCGTTGATATGTGTGCTAGTGTAAGACCATGTTTGGGACATTGCATCAGCATTGAGACTAGAGCTAGTGTAAGACCATGTCTGGGACATGGCATTGGCCTCGACATGTGAGCCAGTGTAAGACCATGTCTGGGACATGGCATCGGCATTTTACCCTCTTGTGAGAGGCTTATCGGGTATCCTTTGGTATTCCAATGGGTCCAACGGGTAAATTAAAGATTGTGCCAAAAGTGAGAAAAGTTACAGCAATGTTGTAAGTGATATAGGTACCTATATGAGATTCATGAGAAATGAGCTCGAATTATGTTGTGTGATTAGTAAGGGTGGAAATGAGTAAGTTATGCCTTTATTCATTCGAGAATCATGTGCAAATTTATAATATGCTATGAGTATGATAATGCATGTTAATTATTGTTAATTATTTACATGCGACTTACTAAGCTTTATGCTTACTCTCTTTCCTTTCCATTTTCTTATAGTATCGCCAAGCTAGCTCGGGGATCAAAGGACGTTGGAGGCTTGATCACACTATCAATTGGAACATTTGGTATAGTTAGATTTATCATTTTGAGTATGGCATGTATAGGGACTTAGTCTTTGTCAAGTGTCATATTGTTTTGGCCAAATGTGTTGGCTTGACTTGGAGATTTGATTCTTTTTGTATAAGGCCATGGATGATGGCTATTTCCTATTATTGATATATGAAAATGATGATGTTTTTCATGGGTGAGCAAATTGCATGAATGGATTGATAAGTATGTGATAAGTTTAGCATGTTAAAATGGTGTGGTAGCATTGATGTGTGTATGTCTTGATGGTGGCTTATGTTGGTGCAAGTAGGGGTGGCAAAAAGGGCTTGGTAAATAGCCTTGCTTTTGTCCACATGGGTAGACACACGGGCATGTGTCTAGGCTGTATGTGACACACGGTCTACCCCATGGGCGTGTAGTTCGGCCGTGTGACCCCCTGCACCCTAAGTTGACAAAACTGAATGCCCAGTAGTAACCACACGGGCTGAGGCACGGTCGTGTGTCTCAACCGTGTGGAAGAAACCACCATAGGACATGGGCATGTGCCCAGGCCGTGTGAAGTCTGCACTTGAATTTAGGAATTTAATTCACCACACGGCCTAAGAACACGGGCGTGTGCCTTGGCCGTGTGACCTTATTGAATTGATGACGTCAGAAACAGAATGTCAAGGTTTTTACACACGGGTGGAGACACGGGCGTGCCATGGCCGTGTGAGGGACACGGGCAATGGGCACGGGCGTGTGCCAGGCCATGTGAAAACCCCTGTAGGTTAAAATTTGAAAAATAAATCCACACGGCTAGGGATATGGGTGTGTGTGACTACACGGTCTGTCCACTCGGGCGTGTCCCTTGCCACACGGGCGTGTGCCATTGTTTTTTTTAGTGAAAATTTTCAAAGTTTTCTAAAGTGCCGGGTTTAGTATCGTACCATTTCTAAAGTATGATTTAAGCCTTGTAGGCCCATATTAAGGACTTTAAGATGGATATTGAAAAGTTTTAAATTTGAACAGAATTTCATAACCCGAAAATGTATGTTAGTATGCGTTTGAGTTAAGTAACGCCTCGTACCCTGTTCCAGTGTCAAATACGGGTAAGGGGTGTTGCATTTAGTGGTATCAGAGCTATGGTTTAGTCGATTCTCAGACTAACCTAGTGTGTGTATGAGTCTAGCTGTACATGTAATAAATGAATTATGATAGTGTGACGACTCCTGACAATTTAAAATATGTTTTTATATAGTAAATGGATCCTGACAGAGCAGTGGCAGATGATGTAGAAAGTAATGTGTCGGCTCCCACAGAAGGGACCGCGCCAGCCAAAAGTGTGCCCGTGACACTGAGTCAGGGCGGAGGGGCTAGAGAAGCCTTCCTCCATATGATGAATGTCTGGTATTTAGAGTTTGTTCGTGCAAACCCGAACGCTCCACCTCCTCCACCCCCTCTAATTCCTCAGTCTACCTCTGTAGCTCCCCAAGTGGTGGAGATGTTGAGATGGGAAAAACCTCTAGTTGATAGAATTCAGAAGTAAGGGGCTGAGGAATTTAGAGCAAATATAGATGATAACCCAGAGAGGGCAGAATTTTGGCTAGAAAATACCATTAGGGTATTCGATGAGTTGTCTTACACACCTGATGAGTGTATGAAGTGTGTTGTATCACTCTTGCGAGACTAGGCCTACCAATGGTGGAACACCCTTGTGTCGATTGTACCAAGGGAAAGGGTTACATGGGAGTTTTTCCAAGAGGAGTTCCGAAAGAAGTATATTAGTCAGAGGTTTATAGACAAGAAAGGAAGGAATTCCTTGAGCTAAAGCAAGGCCGAATGACAGTGTGTATCCACCGAAGCCATCATGTGTAAGAGGTTTGAGGATGGATTAAATTAGGACATCTGATTGTTTGTTGGTATTTTAGAATTGAAAGAATTTGTTGTACTAGTGGAGAGAGCTTGCAAGGCCAAGGAATTGGCTAAAGAGAAAAAGAAAGCTGATATTGAGTCCCGTGACTCAAAGAAAAGACAGTTGGGAAAATCATTTCAGTCCTCATCCAAGAAATCAAGAGAGTTCACTACTCGATCCAATGCTTCAGTTGGATTCTCGAACAGAAATAAGAATAAGCCGTACACGGCATCTAAGGCTTAGACCACTTCAATTGCGAGTGTTGGTAGTGCCCGACCTAATAGACCAGAATGCTCACAGTGTGGTAGACGTCACTTCGGTGAATGCCGAGGAAATGAAAGAGGCTGTTTTAAATGTGGGTCACTAGACCATTTTATTCGAAATTGTCCTGAGACGAATGAGAAAGACAGAAAGCAAGAAGTGCGAGCGAATAATGCTCCTCCTAGAGGTAGACCACAAAAGAACCCTGGAAGTGGGGCTAGCAGCAGAGGTGCGCCTAGAGATTCCATCGTGAGGTCCAAGGGCCGAGCGCCTGCAAGGACTTACGCCATTCGCGCTCGCAAAGAGGCATCGTCACCAGATGTGATTACGAGTGCTTTTTCTCTTCATGACATATCTTTTGTTGCTTTGATTGATCCGGGGTCTACCCATTCCTATATTTGTATGAAATTGGTGTCTAGCAAGAATATGCTTGTTGAGTCTACAGAATTTGTGATAAAAGTGTCAAACCCGTTAGGCAAGCATGTGATAGTTGACAAAGTGTGTAGAAACTGTCCTTTGATGATTAGAGGCCATTGTTTTCCGGCTAACCTCATGTTACTACCGTTTGATGAATTTTACCTAATTCTTGGCATGGATTGGTTGACTATTCATAACGTGTTAGTAAACTATGGTAGTAAGTTTATTAAACTAAAAAGTTAAAGTGGGGATATTATTCGGGTTGAATCAGGTGAACTGGATAGCTTACATGTACTGATTTCTTCTATGACTGCTGAGAAATACATGAAAAAAGGGTATGAGTCCTATCTTTCATTTGTGTTGAATACCCAAGAGTTGGAAGTAAAGATTGAGTCAGTGTCTGTGGTATGTGAGTACTTAGACGTGTTTCCGGAGGAGTTACCTGGATTGCCTCCAATTAGAGAAGTTGAGTTTGGTATTGAGTTAGTCCCGGGTACGGCACCAATTTTGATTGTCCCATATAGGATGGCTCCGACGGAATTAAAGGAGCTGAAAATCCAGTTGTAAGAGTTAACGGATAAGGGTTTTGCGAGACTGAGTTATTCTCCGTGGGTTGCTCCGGTACTTTTTGTGAAAAAGAAAGACGGGTCGATAAGATTATGTATAGACTACCGACAGCTCAACAAGGTTATAGTTAAGAACAAGTATCCTTTGCCAAGGATTAACGATTTGTTTGACCAATTGAAGGGAGCCACAGTGTTTTCTAAGATAGACCTGAGGTCTGGTTACTATCAGTTGAGAGTTAAGGAGAAGAATGTGTCGAAAACTACATTTCGGACGAGGTATGGACACTATGAGTTCCTGGTCATGCCCTTTGGGTTAACAAATGCTCCTGCCGTGTTTATGGATTTAATGAATCATATGTTTCGACCGTATTTGGATAAGTTTTTCGTTGTCTTTATCGATGACATATTAATTTATTCTCGTGATGAGAGTGAGCACGCGGAGCATTTGAGAACTATTTTACAGACTTTAAGAGATAAGCAGTTGTATGCTAAGTTTAGCAAAAGTGAATTTTGGCTCCGAGAGGCCGGATTCTTAAGACACTTCGTGTCGGGTGGTGGAATTAGAGTTGACCCGATTAAGATCTCGACTATTGTTGAGTGGAAACCGCCGAGGAATGTATCAGAGATTAGAAGCTTTTTGGGCTTAACGGGATACTACAGACGGTTTGTTAAAGGATTCTCCATGATTGCTACACCGATGACGAGGTTGCTACAGAAAGATGTCAAGTTCGAATGGACAGAGAAGTGCCAACAGAGTTTTGAGAAACTAAAAGCATTGTTGACTGAAGCTCCAATTTTAGTGCCACCGAAATCGAGAAAGGAGTTTGTGGTGTATAGTGATGCATCCTTAAATGGATTGGGGTGTGTGCTTATGTAAGAAGGCAAGGTGATAGCTTATGCCTCGAGACAACTGAAGCCGCATGGAAAAACTTTCGGACTCACGACTTAGAGTTAGCCGCCATAGTGTTCGCACTGAAGATTTGGAGACACCATTTGTATGGCGAGAGATGCTGAGTGTTCACTGACCATAAAAGTCTAAAGTATTTGATGACTCAAAAAGAGTTAAACCAATGGTAGCGGAGATGGTTAGAGTTGATAAAAGATTACGAGTTGATAATTGACTATCACCCTGTAAAGGCAAATGTGGTCACCGATGCTTTGAGTAGAAAGTCATTGTTTACCTTGAGAGCTATGAATACCCAGTTGACTGTGACTGATGATGGTTCGGTCATAGCAGAGTTAAGAGCTAGACCGATGTTTCTGCAAGAAATTTGTGAAGCTCAGAAAAGTGATAAAGAGTTACAAGCCAAGAAAACTCAGTGCGAGGCGAGAATTGAATCAGATTTTCAGATTGGTGTCGATGGCTGTTTAATGTTTTGAGACAGAATCTGTGTACCCAAAGGTGATGAGGTTATTTGGAAAATTCTGCATGAGGTACATAGCAATTGTATATCTATCCATCCGGGTAGTGTGAAAATGTATAATGACTTGAACAAAATGTATTGGTGGTAGGGAATAAAAAGAGATATCTCAGAGTTTGTCTCTAAGTGTTTAATATGTCAGCAAGTGAAAGCCAAACACCAAGTACCTTCGGGTTTACTTCAGCCCGTAATGGTTCTCGAGTGGAAATGGGACCGTATCACCATGGATTTTTTATCCGGTTTGCCATTGACACCAAAGAAGAAAGATGCGGTGTGGGTTGTGGTTGATAGGCTTACGAAATTGGCTCATTTTATACCGGTGCGTACCGATTATCCACTTGAGAAATTGGCTGATTTGTATGTTTCTGAAATTGTGAGACTTCACGGGGTACCTTTATCGATCATTTTGGATAGAGATCTGAGGTTCACATCTCGGTTTTGGAAAAAGTTGCAAGAAGCGTTGGGGACAAAACTGAATTTTAGTATCGCTTTCCACCCGCAAACCGACAGTCAGTCGAAAAGAGTGATTCAGATTCTTGAAGATATGTTACAGTGTTGTGTTCTTGAGTTTCAAGGAAGTTTGGAAAGGTACTTACCGTTGGTAGAGTTTGCCTACAAAAATAGCTATCAATCGAGTTTGAAAATGGCACCTTATGAAGCTTTGTATGGGCGTAAGTGCTGAACGCCCTTGTATTGGACCGAACTCAGAGAAAATTAGATACACAGGGTTGACTTAGTCAAAGAAGCAGAAGAGAAAGTAAAAGTGATTCGTGGTTGTATGAAGGCTCCTTTGGATAGACAGAAATCCTGCTCGAATTTGAAACGAAAAGAAATTGAGTTTCAAGTCGGTGATAAGGTGTTCTTGAAAGTATCCCCGTGGAAGAAAGTCCTCAGATTCGGTAAGAAAGGCAAGTTAAGTCCACGTTTTATTGGGCCATATGAGGTAACTGAGAAAATTGGACTGGTAGCTTATCGACTAGCCTTGCCTTCTGGGTTAGAAAAGATCCACGATGTATTCCTTGTGTCTATGTTACGCCGTTACTGTACTGACCCATCACATGTGATTTCACCAATAGAGGTTGAAATTTGTTCAGACATGACCTATGGTGAAGAGCCGGTTAAAATTTTAGATCGAGAGGTCAAGAAATTGAGGAATAAAAGTATAGCACTTGTGAAAGTACTATGGCATAGAAATGGGGTTGAAGAGGCCACATGGGAGCCTAGGAAACCATGAAAGACCAATACCTGAATCTTTTTGCTGGTAAGATTTTCGGGGACGAAAATCCTTAAGGGGGAGAATTGTAATAGCTTAATTTTGGGGCTAGTCGGAACAGTGGTTTCGAGACCACTAATCCGAGGTCGGAGAAAATTATTTTTAATATTAGTTTATGTGTTATAGCATAATTATATGAGTGCATGAAAATTTTGGTGAATTAATTTTAGTGACTGCATGCTTAATTTTGAAAAAGGATTAAATTGCATAAAGTGCAAACTTTTGTTATACAAGCTAAAGGTGTCAAATAGCTATAGAACCTTAAATTGGAGGTCCTTAATGTGCAATTAGGCCCTTTAGGGAGTGTTGGCCGGCCATAGGGACAAAGAAATGACATTGTCAAAGGTTAGGTGAAGTATTTGGTGACTTAATTGATAAATAAACATAAAATAAAGAAGAAAAGAGATATCATCTTTTTCATTTTCTATTCTCCACCGATTAGTCACTCAAGAAAGGGCCATGGAAGCTTGAAAATTTCAGCAACCTTTAATCCTTGCAAGTAAGTCATCATGATGGTCATTTTTATTGATTTTTGTGTTTTTGGAGCCCTTGTAACTTAATCTAGCTAATGAGGGGACTATTTTGCACTATGATTTAAAGTCTAGGGTTTTTCCATGAGAGCATTAATGTTTTTTTGCTGAATTTTTATGGAAGAAAATGAATCTTGGTTGTTAAATAAACAACTTTTGTGAAAGGGGTTTCCATGAAAACACCTAAAATGAACCTTTTTGTACAGGTTGTAAAATAGGTGGTAAATGTATGAAATAATTGGATTTGTGAGTTGCTATAAGCTTAAAATAGATTCGGCTAGGCTTGGTTAATGAAGAAATTTGATGAAAATCGATTTACGAGCCTAGGGGCAAAATCATAATTTTGTGAAAGTTTAGGGGCGAAACGGTAACTTTGCCAAAGTAGGAATTTTGAAAATGTCTTGATTAATGTGGTGATTAAATGAGTGAATTTTATCATTATAGATAAAAAAACGAAGTCCGGACCTAGACCGGGGGAAAGCCAAGCTAGTAGACTAATTCAATTTAGTCGCTCACTTTTTGTATACCGAGGTAAGTTGTACGAAAATAATACAACGTTAGTGTATTTATGCATTAAACAATTGATATTGCATAAAATGTTTGATTATTGATGTGAATATGCATGGTGAGAATTGATGAAGTAAAATTTCCCGGTTGAACCTTAGGAATAGATCGGATATCCATGCTATGACATGTGGGTTGATATGTATGCTAGTGTAAGACCATGTCTGGGACATGGCATCGGCCACATTATGAGAGCCAGTGTAAGACCATGTTTGGAACATGGCATCGGCGTTGATATGTGTGCTAGTGTAAGACCATGTCTGGGACATGGAATTGACCACATTATGAGAGCCAGTGTAAGACCATGTTTGGAACATGGCATCGGCGTTGATATGTGTGCTAGTGTAAGACCATGTCTGGGACATGGCATCGGCCACATTATGAGAGCCAGTGTAAGACAATGTTTGGTACATGGCATCGGCGTTGATATGTGTAACAGCCCAATTACGACCCTAATCGGAACGGTGGTTTCGGGACCACGAATCCGTGTCAAAAAAATATTCTAATATTATTTTTCGTGTTAAATATTTATGATTGAGTATGTGCTAAAAATTTTGTGAATTTATTTGCTCTTTGGTGTGCTTAATTTAAGAGAAAGGACTAAATTGTTAAACTAGTAAAAGTAGCCTTTATTAAGTTGGATGGTTTAATTGATTTGTTTTCTTGCATGTATGGACTTGCATGTCAAATTACCCTAAAACCAATTAAGTGGACGGCATGATGATTGCTTCATATATTATATTAATAGTTTTAATAAGTGATATTATATTAATGTTTTATAATATGATTAAAATAATGAAAACATAAAAAAAAAAACAAATAGTGGATGTTCATCTTCCACCTTTGGTTATTCATTGCCGAAAATTAGAAGAGAGAAGAGGAAACTTAAGCTTCCATTATTCGGCCATTTGCATGTCATCTTAAGGTTAGCATTTGAACTTGATTTATTAAAATTTTTACATTTTTGAGTTCATGGTCTTGAGTATTATCGAACCCATGTGGAAATTTTTGAGTTTGAAGCATGCTATAGATTTGACCATTGATGAATGTTTGTGATTTGTTATGCTTGATGGAAGAATAGTAAATATATGCTTGAAATCAACATGTTTTAAGTATGAAATTTTATATGAAATGGTGTATGATGGCTTAAATTGTGAAAATAAATAGTTGAGGGTCTAAAATGAAAAATAAATGGTTTGTATGGACTTGTATAGGGAGGAAGAACATTTGGCCCTTAGGGATTAAATTTAAATTTTGAATATTTTGTAAGTTTTGTAATTGGGACTAAATTGTAAAAATTACAAATGCTAAGGGTAAAATTGTAAATAGTGTGATTATATGTTTTTGGATAAAGTTGATTGAATATATATATTTGAATAAGTTTAAATTGGAAATATTTAGATCAAGAACAAAAGGAGACGGGATTGGATCGGGGAAAAGCTAAATTGAACGACTAGTCGGGAAGTTTAATTCGTCGATATCCGAGGTAAGTTTTAAGCAATTGGAAAGAATTGAAAATTAGCCTATATCGATATACATGTGTTAAATGTTATTAAGCATGTTTTATTTCAAATTGCCGAATGTATAATGAAATTTTTGTATGGATTGGTTGAAGGTATATTGGTTAGCATATGACTTGATAGAAGCATTGATATTTGATTTGGATGAGCTTGTGTGTAAAGAGGTTAGGGTAAATAATTATAATCGAATAAGTGATTATGTATTTTCATGGGTATTAATGGATGCCGAATATGATGGGATGAGATGGAAGAATGATTTATGTATAATAGATGTTTTATTTGAGTATAGATAATGTTGATAGTGAAATTATATGTGGTTATGTGATTGAGGAAATAATCGGTTAAGGGCACCATGTGTGCGAGTTTTATCACCGAGCACTGTGTGTGCAAAATCGTTCGATTGGCACGAAATGTGCGGAAAATAAGCAATGGCACTAAGTGTGCGATACATTTCAAGTAATGGCACTAAGTGTGAGATACATTACTGGTATTTAGCACTATGTGTACTCATTATCTAAGCAATGGCACTATGTGTGCGATACATTGCAAGCAATGGCACTAAGTGTGCGATACATTGCAAGTAATGGCACTAAGTGTGCAATACATTACTGGTATTTAGCACTATGTGTGCTCATTATCTAAGCAATGGCACTATGTGTGCGATACATTGCAAGCAATGGCACTAAGTGTGCAATACATTGCAAGTAACGGCACTAAGTGTGCGATACGTTACGTAAAAATTTGCATTACGTGTGTGGGTGGTTAAATTGGCTAGAGACCTTGATAATTGAATGAAAGTAATCGAGAAATGGTATACAGGTAAGTAATATATGATAGTTGAATACTTAGAGCTAATGAGGTAAGTTGATTCGAGTTCATGAATATTTGCAATAATGTGAGTTCATTAATTTTGGTTTTGATCGGATGGGATATATATATAGTATATGACTATTCGGGTTGGAACTACTTGAGTACATTATAAATGTTAAACATTGGAATATAATATACATATTTATGTGATTATGTGTTCGTTAAAAATTATGAGTAAGTTGATTTAATTCGAAATAAGTATTAGGTGTATATGATTTCCATTGCTTATTACTTACTAAGCTAAGATAGCTTACCATTTGTGTTGAATTGGCTATTTTATAGATCTTTGAAGACTAGCTCGTGCTCGGGGATCTTCTTCAGTGTTGATCACATTATCACTTAATTTTGGTATTTCATAAGTTGTATCTCTTTTGAATTTATGGCATGTATCGTCTAAGTCTCTTAGGTGGTTCAAATGATATGTATATGTTTGCATGCCATGCGAAAATGGCTTACCCCTTTTTGGCTTAAACTTATTTGTATATGTTTCTTTATTTAAGTTGGGTTGAGCTTATTTGAACTATGAATTTGTTATTTGGATATCGTAGTATACTTACTTATTACAAGACCATTTCATGATAGATCTATGTTAGTTTGATTTACTAGATATGGATTAAATATATATATATAGATACATGTATGGATGAGGTTTGGGTGATTATTTGTTTCGGCATTTTTCTTTAAAAGCATTAAAGTGACTGAACATAGATAGAAAATATATTACATCATGTGCATGTGTATTTATGGTAATGATTAATGCCGAAGGTGATAAGTAACTATGAGATGGATGAGTTGGTTTGTATTTATATTTATAGTATATTTGAATATGGTATAAATATATTGGGCAATTGTATAATTGTATGTGATAAAGAAATGAGAAATGTACATAATTGAAAGTGATGCATATGTTCAGAAATGGTATATGGTTAAGTGTAATGTTGATTATAGAATTGAAATAAATGAATAATTACCATATTCCTATTCGGCCTTTACATTTGAATGACCAAATGTGTAGTGATTTGCTAGTAGATGTTAATGATAATATTCATGATGTGTAAGTTTATGTTTTGATATTAAATGGGATATACTTGTTGAATCGTAATGGTATGAATTGGTATGCATTTGTCATAATATTAATTTCTTTTATAAAAGTACATTGATTTGTGTTCGGTCGAGTAATGCCTTGTAACCCTAGTCCGGCGACGGATACGGGTTGGGGGTGTTACATTTTATTGGTATCAGAGCTACGGCTTAGTCGGTTCTCGGACTAACATAGCGCGTGAGAGTCTAGCTATACATGCCATATTTTGTGATATGATAATGTGATGACTTCTGACTCTGAAATGTATTCGTTTCTCATATATAGTAATGGATCATGATCCCGAGCGAGCTGTAGCTGATGACGTCGAGAGTGTGGCGCCCGCTCCCGTGTCAGGGACCGCGCCGGAGGAATCTCGACCAGCTGCGAGTAATCCTGATGAGGGGTGTAACACCCCAAACCCGGCCTAGAAGTTAGGCCTGAATCTGGTGTGTCACATGGAAAAAACTTGTTTGAAAATTACAGCCTCTTTGTTAAAACCCAAAACACTAAAGCAATTATTAACTACTTGAAAATTTAATTTTCTTTAAAAACCCTTTTGGTGGCGAAAGCATATTTGAAATAAACAATTTACAAAAAAAATGTGATGTTTAGAAATAGAGCTGCAGAAGTATTTTGAAATCGTTGCGGAAACGTAGATAAAATACAAGTATTTTTGAGAGATCGTTTGATGATTCGAAAATCGAGGTAGTGAGCTTTAAAACTGTGGCTTTTGAAAATATTGTTGATAATTCGAGAGAAAATTTCCGAGTTAAAAATATTTGTAAAAGTTTGTTATAAAATCCATTTATTAATCAATTTTGGAAAACCATTCTTTATGATTTTAAAAAATCCCCGTTAAAACAATTCAAGCAATATTATAAGTACGACTAAACATAAAGCAATTTAAAACATATCCCAGAGGCCTTATTACAACTTAAACCAAAATAGCAAAATAATAAAATAAACCGAAATAGAAATTTAAAGTTCAATAACACCATTTCTAAAGTATGGCCTCCACCTAGTCATCCATGGGCCCAAGTCCTCATTACGGAGCATTACCTACAAGGGTTAAGAAAAAGGGGGAGTGGGTTACAAGAACTCAGTGTGAAATCCCTTACCGTCATCCACTGGGCCTGAACCCATATAGCAACATCTTGGGCCTAAGCCCTTTTACATAACAATTCTTAAAATGAAGCAAATGTATGAATGTATGCAACCCAACCCATCCTAGATATCCATCCGCTACACACCACCCGTACCATCCCATCACACCTGTGGGGATCAAGTCAACCCACCCTGCCAAACACACCAATCGCAGGCAAGTTGCCATATACAGAATTTGTGGCGAAGCCACCAGAATAACAGATTATACGTGGCATAGCCACCAGACAGAATTGTGGCAGAGCCACCGGAATTAGAATATATTGCTGCAGTCAAACTGCTTTTCATAATATTTGTGGCAAAGCCACCAGGCTAAACTTCTCTTCAACATTTTTCCCATCCCATGCAAAATTTGTAAATGCAACATACATAATAAAGCATAATATCCACATATATAAACAGCAATCATTAATCCAGTAATTTATTACGGTAAATCGGCCAATTATAGAACTTGTAATTCGGCCCACTAAAGCATTCTAGCAATTTAGCCGATAGGGGCATTTTCGTAAATCGGCCCGTAGGGGCATTTTCGTAATTCGGCCCATAAGAAAATTTTTATAATTCAATTTACCCACTAAGGTTATTTCGGTAATCTCGTAACCCAGGGGTATTTCGGTAATTTACCCTCCAAGGGTATTTTGGTAATTCCGCAACCTAGACTTAACTACTAATGTGGGGCATAAAAATCGAAAACTGTCCATTTACGTCATACTGACTAAATTTACTATAACTCGAGTTAGGAAACTCAAAATTTAGATCCATAAATTTTTCTTGAAACTAGACTCATATATCTTCTTACTACAATTTTTCCAGAATTTTTGGCTTAACCATTTAGTACAGTTTATTCCTTAAAGATTCCCTTGTTTCACTGACCAATGGTTCTGACCTCTCTTACCCAAAATTCAAATATCTCTCTGTACGGTTTTCATATGTTGCTTCCACTTGTTTCTATTGAAAATATGCTTACTAAGGAATCTATACATATAAATTATAACTCTTAATTCAACTTGTACAATTTTCAATGATTTTTCCAAGATAGAACAGGGAACCACGAAGTCAATCAGAACCAGTCTCACCAAAATTAACATATCACAGAATATAAAATTCATCTTCCTCCTTTGTTTCCTTCATATAAAAATAGACACAGTAGGATTTATTTCAATATCTTTTTCACTTTCTAACTTACTTTATCCTATTTTTCGTGATTTTTCAAAATCACGTCACTACTGCTGACCAAACTGTTTCATTGCAAAATTTGGTTACTACAACGAACATACGCACGTCTGAGTGATCACGGATGCCGGTTTCTGGTTTTCTTCGGTATCTCGACCGAATCATAGAACATTTCATACAAACTTTCAGAGAGGTATGAGATTAGACACCATTTCAAACATGTATTCGAAAGGGTACGGGATTACACACCTTATTCGGAATCCGTAACACGATACTCTCCGCGACACCTAAAGGTACAATCGGTCAACAATTAGTCCAAAGTCCAATTTACGACTTCAACCAAGTATTGCGATTGATTAACAATCCATATCACTTACCAACAATTCGAGTCTCTTATTACGAGGGATAGGTGATCGGGCGATTTGGTTCCTATAGTGACCGATTAGTCCAAACTATTAATCCATTTAGCAACCAATCGAATAATGAACGATATCAAATAATCCATAAAGAACTCCTTACCTTGTTGCAATTTCCACCACTTGACTTATGGATAGAATGATATTCGGCCATCCACTAAGATCACTACGAAAGAGTATTGATCACAACATGAGAATGATGGAGAGAGTGACGTTTTGATAAGAAACAAAGTTGACTAACCGAATAACGATGAACATTCATATTCGATTAGGAAGAAAAAGAACATAAAAATAGATAGAGGGATATAAGATCACTTACCGATTCGATTAAGAAGAGATTTTCTACACGATGGGGAACGAAATGATGAAGAAATAGGATGATAAGGGTTACGCTATAGAGAAAATCGAGCAGAAATGTGATCACAAAGTGATGTCGATTAAAGAAAAGAAAAGGTTGATGAAATGGTCAAAAGAAAAATGAATGGAGAAAAGTGCTTTGGTAATTTCGGCTATCAAAGGGGAGATGAGCAAGGTGAGTGTTTCGGCCAAACAAAAGAAAAGAATACACAAATGTGTTGGGAGATTTCGGCCAAAGCTAAGAGGAAGATGGATTTGAAAAGAAGACACAAATGTTCAAAGAGAAAAGTGTACCTCTCATGCACCCAAAAACTAACAAAATGATCTAAAGAGAAAAGAGATATTCGGCTCTTCCTTTCCCCCTAACAAAACCGTGTGAACTCTAGCCAAAAAGGGTGGATGTTGACCAACAAAAATCTTTCCAAAACATCACCCATGAAAAAGGCCAACATGCTCTCTTATACTTGCCTTTTATTTTGATTTCTTTCCCTACCTTCATCCTTTCCTAATATCATTAGCCACCTTGCCAAAATTAAAAAGTCCAACTTGCCTTATTTACTAGCTTGGCCGACACTTAGGGAAAGAATACAAAAATAATAGTCAAAATTTGCACATTATGGGATTTGAACCTCTTCCCTCCATACTCTTCACTTAATGCCATAACCTCTTTGCCATATGCTCAATTATGCTAGCGCATTACTCATTTAATTCCATAAACATTGAGGTCACTTACTATATCTCCTTAAAGTGCTAAAACATAAAATTTACCTATAGCCTAACTTGAACCCGGAACTTCCTAGAAGCCTCGTAACTTTCCAAAGTCACCCTCCTAATAAGTCCAACTTGTAATAATGGCGTTCTCAAATTCTCATAAATTTTAAAACGCTTCTACGCTCCAGGTCCAATGGGCCCAATAAGTCCAATTCTACTAGGCCCAATTTTTAGGATGTTACAAGGGGGCTAAACAAGCCTTCTATAGTATAATGAATGATTGGTTTTGTCAGTATATACGAACCAATCCAGCTGTTCAACCACCCCTGAATTCGAATGTTCCCCCTATAGTACCGATGATACCCCCGATTGTAAATCTTAAAAGAGTAAATAAGCCTCTGGTTGATCGTGTCAGAAAACACGGGGCTCAAGAATTTAGAGCCGAAGATGATGATGACGCAGAGCGAGCTAAATTTTGGCTCGATAATACTATTCAAGTTTTTGATGAGCTGTCTTACACACCCGATGATTGTCTGAAGTGTGCTGTATCCTTATTACGGGATTCTACCTACTATTGGTGGAATACTCTCGTGTCAGTTGTTCCGAAGGAGAGAGTTACTTGGGATTTCTTTCATATGGAATTTCGTAAGAAGTACATAAGTCAGCGCTTCATAGACTCCAAGCGTAAGAATTTCTCGAACTCAAACAGGGTCGTATGACTGTGTCTGAATACGAGCGCAAGTTTGTGTGACTTAGTCGCTACGCACATGAATGTGTATCATCTAAGGCTGCTATGTGCCAAAGATTTGAAGATGGTCTGAATGAATATATAAAGCTTTTGGTTGGCATTCTTGAAATTAACGAGTTTGATATTATCCTCGGTATGGATTGGTTAACTGTACATGAAGCAGTAGTGAATTGCAGATGAAAGACTATTGATTTGAGGAGTCAGAATAACGAGATACTTCGGATTGAATCGGCGGATTTGAATGGGTTACCAGCTGTGATATCATCGATTTTGGCTCGACAATATTTGAGAAAGGGTTGTGAAGCTTATCTTGCATAAGTGATTGATAGAAAGGTAACCGAAAAGAAGATTGAATCTGTACAGGTTGTTAGTGAGTATCCAGATGTGTTTCCGGAGGAATTACCGGGATTGCCACCCGTTCGCGAGGTAGAGTTTGGTATTGAGCTAGTGCCAGGGACCACTCCGATTTCGATAGCTCCGCACAGGATGGCACCGACTGAATTAAAAGAATTGAAGGCTCAGTTGCAAGAATTGACAGATAGAGGTTTTGCCCGACCGAGTTTCTCCCCCTGGGGTGCACCCGTTCTATTTGTGAAAAAGAAAGATGGAACTTTGAGAATGTGCATTGATTATAGGCAGCTCAATAAGGTGATAGTTAAGAACAAATACCCGTTACCACGTATTGACGATTTATTTGATCAGCTTAAGGGAGCCTCTGTGTTCTCGAAAATTGATTTGAGATCAGGATATTATCAGTTGCGAGTTAAGGAGTCGAACATACCGAAGACTGCTTTTCGGACGAGATACGGTGATTTCGAGTTCTTGGTGATGCCGTTTGGACTCACTAATGCCCCTGCTGTTTTCATGGATTTGATGAATCGGGTATTCAGACCGTATCTAGATCGGTTTATGGTTGTATTCATAGATGACATACTGATCGATTCACGAGATGAAATCGAGCATGCCGAGCACTTGAGACTTGTATTACAGATTTTGCGTGATAAGCAGTTGTACGCAAAATTTAGCAAATGTGAGTTTTGGTTGAATGAAGTTAGCTTCCTGGGGCATGTTGTTTCCGCATCGGGTATTCGGGTTGACCAGAGTAAAGTCTCGGCTATACTGGATTGGAAACCCCCGCGGAATGTTTCTGAGGTTCGTAGCTTTCTGGGACTTGCCGGATATTATAGACGCTTCGTGAAAGGGTTTTCTATGATAGCATCCCCGATGACAAAGCTATTACAGAAAGACGTTAAATTCGAGTGGTCAAACAGGTGCCAAAAGAGTTTTGATCAGCTGAAGACTTTGCTAACGGAAGCTCCAGTGTTGGTTTAGCCGGAATCGGGTAAAGAGTTCATTATTTTTAGTGACACATCTTTAAATGGGCTGGGTTGTGTTTTGATGCAGGAGGGTAAAGTTGTAGCCTATGCTTCGATACAGTTAAAACCGCACGAAAAAAAATATCCGACGCACGATCTTGAATTGGCCGCTATAGTTTTTACTTTGAAAATATGGCGTCACTATCTATTCGGTGAGAAATGTCATGTCTATTCGGATCATAAGAGTCTTAAGTATTTAATGACTCAGAAGTATCTGAGTTTGAGACAACGACGATGGTTAGAACTATTGAAAGACTACGAGCTCGTGATTGATTATCACCCGGGAAAGGCTAATGTGGTTGCTGATGCACTTAGCTGAAAGTCATTATTTGCTCTACGCGCAATGAATACAGATATAGCTATGACCGATGATGGTGCGACCATTGCAGAATTGAAGGCGAGACCATTGTTTGTGCAGCAAATTTGAGAAGCCCAAGGCTTTGATAATGATTTAAAAGCAAAAAAAAGTCATTGTGGCTCGGGTGTGGATTCAGATTTTTAGTTAGATGCTGAAGGATGTCTACGGTTCAAGAATCGGATGTGTGTGCCTAAAAATCCTGAATTGATTCGAATGATTTGTGATGAAGCACATAATAGTAGATTTTCAATTCATCTTGGTAGCACAAAAATGTATAACGACCTGAAACAACAATATTGGTGGAATGGTATGAAACGAGACACCTTCGACTATGTGTCCAAGTGTCTAGTATGCCAACGAGTGAAAGCCGAGCATCAAGTGCCATCGGGATTACTTCAGCCGATTATGATACCTGAATGGAAGTGGGATCGAGTCACTATGGACTTCGTATCGGGTTTTCCTTTGACGCCAAGTAAGAAAGATTCAATCTGGGTTATTGTTGATAGATTGACAAAATCGGCCCATTTTAACCTAAATCCATGTTAACCACAGATGCAAGGGATCTTGATACAACTCATAGTTACCATCATTTCACAATAAAACATATAGATTTACACCTTTCATAATTTAATCTCTAATTCCAAAATTCATCAAAAAATCACTTAACAAAACTTGTTTATTTTTTAAGAAAGATTCATAATCTATCAATTAACAGAAAAAATCATTCAAAAGCATTCATGGTAAATCCCTCAACCTTTAACAGTTTTGCAATTAACCTCCAGGCTAGCTAGATTAAGCTACAACAAATTCAAAAACATAAAAATCATTAAAAACGGGACACAAAATCGTACCATGCAAGGAAGAATTCAAAACAAAGCTCACTCCCCTTCAGCAATGGTGGATTCGACCAAGAAGAAGAAAAATAAGAAGATGACAACATTGTTTCCTCTTTTCTTTACTTAATTTTCTTTTTAATTACCTAATTACCATTTTAACCTTATTACTTATAAAAAATTACAACAAAACCTTGTCCATATTTTTCCACTAATTCCTTAAATGGTTTATTTACCATTGAAATCCATTAGTTTAAGATTTCATAGCCATTAGACTCCTTTAACTAATAGAACTCAACTTTTCCCCTTTTACGATTTAGTCCTTTTCACTTAATTAACTATATAAACCTCAAAATTTCTTAACAAAACTTTTATACGACCTTAATATAATCTTGTAAATATTAAATAAACAATGAAATAATAACTCGCTCGTTAGAATTGTGGTCTCAAAACTACTATTTCTGAGATCACTAAAAATGGGTTGTTACAGAGATAACCGATTTGAGAGCGACGCTTGCTCGTCTGAGTTTGTTTGAAAGTGGTAGTTTGTTGGTCGATTTGCATGTTAAATCGACCTAGATTGATCAAATTCGAGTTAAACTGATGAGTGATTAATCTCTGGTTTCACAATTTTGATAGGTTGAGGATAGTGGGACTTCTGATTTTGGGTGGTGATGGGGTTCTGTGTTTCTGAGGTCAAGTTTTTGTGCATAACAATTTAGAGTTGAGGTAATTGGTTCTACGAGAGTTGCATAATAGCCCTTATGCTATGCATCCCTGTAGGAATAAGATGTATAGAGATCTCCGAGAGCTATACTGGTGGCCCGGTTAGGTGAACATCGAATGTTGTATCATGAATTGGTTTTTAAGACTGATGATACAAATATATTAATTTTGAGACCATCTTAAGGTAGCTTCTGATCGACAGAAATCATATGTGGATCTAAAGATGAGAGATATTGAGTATTCAGTGGGTGATCAAGTTTTTCTGAAAGTATCTCCTTGGAAAAAGGTTCTCCGGTTTGAACAAAAGGGCCAGTTGAACCCGAGTTTCATTGGACCTTATTGCGTTCTAAAACGTATCAGACATGTCTCCCATTAGCTAGATCTACCATCTCTATGTTAAGACGGTATTGGTCTGACCCATCTCACACTGTTCCCGTTGAGGAGATAGAAGTATGACTGGATCTGACTTTCGATGAGGAGCCTATTTAGATTCTAGATCAAGACGTTAAGGTCTTGAGAAGAAAAATCATTCCTCTAGTAAAGGTTTTGTTGCAGAATCATCGTACGAAGGAAGTTGGTTAGGAACCTTAGGATTCAATTCGTCAACAATACCACCATCTATTTACATCAGGTAAATTTCGAGGCCAAATTTTCTTTTAGGGGGAGAGAGTTTTAATGCCCTAAAAATTTAAACTTCTGCCTTGTTAACTTTGTCATTACATGTATGTCTGCTTCAGTGTTTTAGTGCCTTAAGTATGTATGTGAGAACTGGGGTTCGAGTCTCACTTGTGAAAAAATTTATTATTCTTTTATTCAACCTTTAGTTGTGAATGTTAGACTTAAGTTTAAGTCAATGTAATCTCATATCAAGAATGAGCCTACTGGTTCAATGGTTAAGCTTCTATGTTCTGGGTATCCTGTGTTTGAGTTCCCGTGAAAGCTAAGGGGAAATATTTTATGTTACTTTAAACATTTAGTCATTTTGAAAGAAATTAAATTAAATTTTTTTTTGCTTCTTTCTTTCTTTCTTTTCTTCTAAAACTTCTCTGAACGTGTTCTTTTCTTCTTTTAATGTAGTTTTTTCTTTCTTTCTTTTTTGTTCCTTTTTGTTGATATATCTTTGGCATTGTTTTTCTTCTCCTATGGATTTTGCAGTTGAACTGTCAAAGAATTGCGTTATGTTTGTTCGATTGAAGGGTTACTTTTTGCTCGTTATTTTATTCAATTCTTTAATTTTAGTGTTCAACTTGTTCCTTTCTTAGGTGAAGGGGTTGCAAATCAAGATCCCCTAACATCCTAGGTTTTGGTGCTGCTAATTTTGCGTGGGGCCAGGCATTGTTTTGGTTTCGAGTATTGGAGTAGAAGTGTTTCGATGTTGTTTTGGTTTCAATCATTAGTTTAGTGAACTGGTTCGATTAATTCATTTGATTGGTCAATGGAATGTCATTTTTAGGTTATGGAATCACCGTTGTTGTTCCTACATCGGAAGCATATTAGGTGTGTAATGAAAACCCCAAATTCTACGGTCAGCAAAAGCTGGAAACCATGGTTGTCTACACCACACGGCCGTGTGGTAAGCCGCGTAACTCATTGTTTTGGATTTAGAGTCCAACAAGCCAGAGAAACGGGCGTGTGTCTAGACCGTGTGCTAGACCGTGTAACTCATTTTTTTAGGTCACACAGCCATGTGCTAGGTCGTGTGACAGGCCATGTGTGACACTAAGGTGGGCCACATGGGCATGTGCTAAGCCGTATGGACCACATGGGCCAGCCATCTAGGCCGTGTGAATCCACACGGGCGTGTGGACCAAAAATCAAGATTTTTCTCTAGGGTCATAAACGTTGTTCTAAGCGAACGTAGGCCTACCATAGATTTCGTGTGATCTGAATTAGGCTTTATAAATTGTCATATGATGATCTAATGATGAATAAATTGTTATATATGCTTATATTCATCGTGGTATCTGTTAATTGAGTATGATCTATTTAATTTGAATATGATCTGAATATGAATAACGGTATGTGCATTTTTTATATCTATCAATTCTGTAACTGTATTGGGTTGGGATTTGGTGATAAAAGATAAAGTGTGGACTGTTATTTATCTGTTGATTCTGGTGGCTAAGCCACATATAAATCTGATTCTGGCAAAATATCGCACTCTGGTCCGGCAACTAGTCTGCAAATACTCTGACACGTGACATACAATCACTATGCGGTGTGTAAGGATGGATGAGTACTTGTTACCCTATTTGGTTTGTAGGGATGGATGGAGATGATGTGTAGCAGATGGGGGTAGAAATTTTTCATATGTATCTAATGTGATATGCAATTGTATCTGATATATTTTGTTTCTATTTTGCATTTGAATTTGAGAACTGACTATAATTGTCGATTTGAAGACATATCTATTATGCTTCCGCTTACTTAAAATATATAAGTTATACACAGAGTTGTAAACTCATTTAGTGTGTTTGTCTGGATTTCAGGTAACTCACAGACTTAAACGGTTCGGCGTAGCTAGAGCTCGGTCATCTATGTTTTTAGTTATTCTACTATTTTAGCTGAACTTATACTATGACCTATTTTATTTCGGATTGTTGTTTATGTAACAGCCCATTTTCGATGAGATCGGAACAGTGGTCTGAGCCACAGATCAGAGCCAAAAATAAATTTTATTTTATTTTATTTTATGGTTGGTATCATGATAGGAAGGTCACATAAAAATTTTGATACGAAAATTTTATCGATTGTGTGTTTAATTAGGGAAAGGACTAAATTGAATAAAATGAAAAAGTTGGGTTCTAGTAGCTATAGGTATCAAATAGCTATGGAATTCAAAACTTAAGGTCCTTATATAGTAATTAGACCATTGAAGAGTAGTTAGTAGATATTTTAATGACTCATCCATGGAAAAATTAGAAAGGGGTAGGGACTAAATTGGAAATCAATAAAATTAATAGATGATAATTATTAAAAAGAAATAAATCATCTATTTTCATATCATCTTCCCCAATTTTTCTATGGAAACCCTAGGAGAGAGGAAGAAAACTTTTCAAGCTTAATAAGGTATGAAATCAAGTCCCGTTTTTAGTAATTTCTATATTTTTGGAATCGAGATAGTCTAATCTTTCTATTTAGGGGATTTTTTTGAAAACTTATCAAGGTATGAAATTTGGGTCATGGATGAATATGCTGAAAATTAGAAATTTATGGTGGAAAATGAAAGGTTGTTCATAGATAAACAACTTTTACAAAGCAATTTTTGATGAAAATTTGATTTAGGGACTAAAATGAAAAAGTGGTAAAACCCATGGAAAATTCTGAAATTTGTGAAATGTATGTGTTGTAAATGTAGTATATAAATTTTGGCTAGGCTTGGAAAGAGGGCTAAATTTTATGAATTTCATTTTCCGAGCCTAGGGACGAAATCGAAAATTTTAAAAAGGATAGGGGTAAAATGGTAATTTTGCCTAGGATATAATAGAATACAAATGTAAATGAAATGTGATAGATTAATAGTTAAATTTATCCATATAGATCCGGAAAGACCAACTAGGGAACTAGATCGAGGCAAGCAAAAGGTTTCGGATTAGTTGACATTCAAATACGAACCATTTCAAGGTAAGTTCGTGTAACTTAAATATGTATGTTAATATGCTTGAAATGAATTGTATGATTGTGTGAGATGATATATACATAATGAAATAGTCCTAAGTTGTGAAATATGGACAAATTGTCATGTTTCGGTTGAATGTTGAAATTCGATGGATTAAGGTGATTTCTTGAATAAGAATAATATTGCATATGTTGCAGATAGAATTTAGCCCAGACGGGTAATTCTAATGTAAACTCTCTTGAGCTTTTGAAATAGATTGGATTTAGCCCGAACGGGTAATCCAAATTAAGCTCTCTAGAGCATATGCTACGGATAGGATTTAGGCTGGACTGGTAATCCTGTTGTAAAATGTATGGCTCAAGAGTGTGCCTTTTATTTTGTACCCTAATGGGTACTTTTGCACATGAGTATATTACTCGAACATCCATCAAAATTTCAATAGTTCGATGGAATGGACTCTTGAAGTATGGAAAGTTAAAGGTGAATGAAAGTTTATATTATGATGAGCTCATCTATGTTTATTTGATATACATATGAGATTATGTAACTAACTTGTTTGAATAAGTGTATGTGCTTAGGTAACTTACCCAAAATCGATGGATTGTGTATTGTTTATGCTTGTATTTATAAATATAACTGGTAAGTTTATTTCCCGTTATATGGACTTACTGAGCATAAAATGCTTACCCTGTTTAATTTTCCCTATTTTATAGTGCTCAAAAGCTCGCGAAGGTTGGAAGTCGGTCGGAGCAGTCATCACACTATCCACTATCTCATTTTGGTATAAATAGAAATCTCATTTTGGTATAAGGGCATCTATAAGCTTATTTGGCCAATGATGGCTTGTAATTGTTGTTTTGTAATCTAGCCATTGGAGTGGCTAGTGATGGTCTAAGTTTGGCCATTTTGAAGTAATATTTTGCTAATCACATAAGTGCTTATTATGTGTTAGTTTGTTGGAAATATGTTAGCATATAAGTTTATGATAAGAGTAAGTTTATATCCTTTGATGCATGAGATAATACCACATGATTGATGTCTAATTTTATGTGAATATGATGTTGGATTGGTGGACATATGCTCGTGAGTTTTGGTGCAGGAAAATGGTAAGTTTTGGGTGACAAATGAGGCTAGAAATGGCTTCCTTTTGTCCACACGGGTAGACACACGGGTGTGTGTCTAGGCCATGTGTGACACACGGCCTACCCCATGGGCATGTGGCCTGGCCGTGTGTCCCCAGCACCTAAAAATTTAGAAATAGAATGCTCAGAATTGGGCACACGGGCAGAGACACGGGTGTGTGTCTTAGCCATGTGGTTGACACGGCCATGAACACAGGCGTGTTAGATGGCCATGAACACGGGTGTGTTACATGGCCGTGTAAAAACTGCACCTAAATTTCAAAAATTAAATTCGCCACACGGCCTAGCACACGGGCGTGTGACTTGGCCGTGTGACTTCAATTTCTTCATGCTTGCAATTCATAGAGTTACATGGGTTAGGGACACAGGCGTGGGTGACCACACGGCCTGATCACACGGGCGTGTGAGCCCTGCAACCTTGGAAAATTTTTGAAATGTCGCGAAAAATTTTATGAGTTTCCACTTAAGTCCCGACTTGATTCTAATGCTCGTATTGGACCTCGAGGGTCCAATTAAGGGACGTTTTGAATGATCTCGGTATATGAATAGTAATCTACGTAAATTATTTGTAAAATGTTCTGAATCTTTCGGTAATACTCTGAAACCCTGTTCCAATGACAGGTACGGGTTAGGGGTGTTACATTTAGTGGTATCAGAGCTACAGTTTAGCTGATTCTCGGACTAACGTAGCAAGTACGAGTCTAGATATACATGCCATTATATAAATTATGATAGTGTGATATCTCCTGGCCATTTTTAAATATATTTTCATATAGTAATGTCTTCCAACCAAGCTAGAGCCGAGACTAAGGAAGCTGAGAGCGCTGCTCAAGCTTCCGTGCAACGAGCTGCATGTAGTGGTAGTAGGAGGCCCGTATCTGAGGGCCAAAGTGAGGCGGTAAAAGCAGCCTTCTTTGAATTGATGGATGAATGGTTTAGTGAATATATGAGAACAAACCTTGCTATTCAACGACCTTCCCCACCTGCCTCACAACATGATGAAACGCCGCAAGATGCTAGACCTGTTAGAATTAGTAAGGCTCCAATAGATAAAATCAGAAAACAAGGGGCTGAAGCCGATGAAGATCCAGAGAGGGCCGAGTTCTGGCTGGAAAATACTATTCGGGTTCTAGATGAGTTATCATGTACACCAGCTGAATGTCTGAAATGTGGGATATCTTTGTTGAAAGACACAGCCTACCATTGGTGGAAAACCATATCTTCTGTGGTACCAAGGGAAAATATTACATAGGAATTTTTCCAAACAGAGTTCAAAAAAAAGTATATTAGTCCAAGATTCCTGGACCAGAAAAAGAAGGAATTTCTAGAGCTCAAACAGAGAAATATGACAGTGTCCGAGTATGAACGAGAATTTGTTAGATTAAGCAAGTATGGTAGTGAATGGGTTATGACTGAAGCCGAAATGTGCAAACGATTTGAAGAAGGGCTAAACGAAGATATCAAGCTGTTGATTGGAATTTTGGAATTAAGAGAATTCGTGGTGTTGGCTAAACGAGCACACATTGCCGAGGAATTAAGCAAAGAAAAGAGGCAAGCAGAAAGGGAAGCTCGAGTTACGAGTAAAAGATTTATGAACAAGACGCAATCATCTGCTTCAAAGAAATCAAAGAATTATCATGAGTGTTTTGCTACATCAAGGGAGTATTCGGGAAAGGGACGAATTTCTAAAAGTACTAACCCGAGGTCTTTGTCTCCCTTAACAACCAATGTTAGGAGTGTTGGAAACCCTAAACCACGATGCAATGTCTATAATAAATTACATTACGAAGAGTGCCGGATGAGAAGTGGGGCTTGCTTTAAATGTGGTTCTCTTGACCATTTTCTTAAAGATTGCCTGGAAAGGGTTGAGAAAGACGTTGAACAGACCCTGAAGCTGAGTAATCCTGTCTCGAGGGGAAGACCACCACGGTATTCTGGAAATGTCGATGGTAGACGTAGTGCTGCAAAAGATTCAACAGCTAAATCGAGGCTCGGGCTCTGGCAAGAACATATGCGATACGTGTAAGAGAAGATGCCTCAACACCAGATGTTATCACTGGTACGTTCTCTCTACTTGATACTGATATTTTTGCTTTAATTGATCCTGGTTCCACGCATTCATATATATGCACAAAACTTGTGTCCGTTAAAAATATGATCGTTCAATTCACTGAATTTGTGGTTAAAGTTTCAAACCCCTTAGGTCAGCATGTTATGTTGGATAAAATTTGTAAAAATTTCCCATTGATGATAGCGGGTTACTGTTTTCCGGCTAATTTGATGTTGTTACCCTTTGATGAATTTGATGTAATATTGGGAATGGACTTGTTAACCCAACATGATGCAGTGGTAAATTATAAGCATAAATACATTGTATTCAAGGGTCAGAATGGTGAGTTACTTCGGCTTGAACCTGAGAAACTGGATGGGTTGTCTAATGTGAGTTCAGCAATATCAGCATAGAGATATATTAAAAGGGGGTATGAGGCTTACCTTGCAATTGTCCTGGATACCAAAGTATCAGAGTTAAAAATCCAGTCGGTGTCGGTTGTTTGTGAGTTTCCTAAGGTATTTCTAGAAGAACTACTTGGTCTACCTCCAGTTAGAGAGGTGGAATTTTCCATAGACCTTGTGCCAGGGACGACGCCGATATCTATAGCACCATATAGAATGGCTCCTATTGAATTGAAAGAACTAAAGGTACAGTTGCAAGAGTTGATTGATAGAGGATTTGCCCGACCCAGCTTTTTGCCATGGGGTGCAACGGTATTGTTTGTAAAGAAGAAAGATGGATCATTGAGATTATGCATCGATTACAGACAGCGTAATAAAGTCACAGTAAAGAATAAGTACTCGTTGCCTCATATATATGACTTGCTTGATCAATTAAAATGTGCCAATGTCTTTTCGAAAATTGACCTACGATCTGGTTACTATCAACTACGGGTAAAAGATTCGGATGTGTCGAAGACAGCTTTTAGAACCAGATATGGGCATTATGAGTTTTTGGTGATGCCATTCGGATTAACTAATGCCCCGGCAGTATTTATGGATCTGATGAACCAAATTTTCAGACCATACCTGGACAGGTTCGTGGTTGTTTTTATTGATGATATTTTGGTTTATTCCCAGGATGAAAATGAGCATGCTGAACATTTGAGAACTGTATTGCAAACTCTGCGTGAGAAGCAATTGTATGCCAAGTTTAGTAAATGTGAATTCTGGTTAAAGGAAGTTAGTTTCCTTGGACATGTTGCATCTGTAGAAGGTACTCGGGTGGACCCGAATAAAATTTCAGCTATTGTAAGTTGAAAGCCACCGAGGAATGTTTCAGAAGTAAGAAGTTTTCTGGAACTAGCTGGATATTATCAGAGATTCGTTAAAGGGTTTTCAATGATAGCTTCTCTGATGACCCGATTGCTGCAAAAAGATGTGAAATTCGAGTGGACTGAAAAATGTCAACAGAGTTTTGATAAATTGAAAGCCTTACTGACGGAAGCACCTGTATTAGTCCAACCTGAATCTGGTAAAGAATTTGTAGTTTACAGTGATGCCTCATTAAATGGTTTGGGTTGTGTGTTGATGCAAGATGGTAAAGTAGTGGCTTATGCATTTAGGCAGCTAAAATTGCATAAGAGAAATTACCCGGTATATGATCTTGAATTGGCAGTCATCATTTTTGCACTGAAAATATGGTGGCATTATCTATTTGGCAAAAAGTGTCACATCTTAACGGATCACAAAAGTTTGAAGTATTTAATGACACAAAAAGAATTGAATTTGAGACAACGAAGATGGTTGGAGTTATTAAAGGATTACGACCTCGTTATTGACTATCATCTAGGGAAAGCTAATGTAGTTGCGGATGCCTTGAGCCAAAAATCTTTATTTGCCATAAGGGCATTGAGCACCTGGTTATCATTGTCTGATGATGATTCAATCATAGCTGAGTTAAAAGCTAGACCAACATTTCAGTAACAAATTTGTGAATCTCGGAAGGATGATGATAAGTTACAGGCCAAACGAGTACAAAGTGAGTCAGATCCTGACTCAGAGTTTCAGATTGATTCAGACGGTTGTTTGTTATTCAAAGACAGAATATGTGTACCGAAGAATTCAAAATTGGTACAGAAGATTCTACATGAAGCACACAATGGAATAATGTCTGTACATCCCCATAGTAACAAAATGTACAATGACTTGAAGAAAATGTATTGGTGGCTGGGTATGAAAAGAGATATTTTTGAACTTGTATCTAGGTGTTTGATCTGTCAGCAAGTAAAGGCTGAACATTAAGTACCTTCGGGATTATTGCAGCCAATTACCTTACCGGAATGGAAATGGGAAAGAATTACCATGGATTTTGTATTGGGATTACCCTTGTCACCGAAAAAGAAAGATGATTTTGGGTAATTGTTGACCGCCTAACGAAGTCGGCACACTTTATTCCGGTACGTATGGATTTTTCATTTGATAGATTGGCTGAATTATATGTCTCTGAGATTGTGAGGCTACACGGAGTGCCAATCTCCATTATTACGGTTACACCCCTTACCCGTATTCGACGCCAGAACAGGGTACGAGGCATTACAAGACGTAAACACAAGTAAACATACATTTCCGAGTCATAAATTTTGCGTCCAAATTAAAACTTTTCATACGCATTCATATCATCCCTAAAACGAGCCTACGAGGCCCAAAACATACATCGGAAATGGTTCAGGACTAAACCGAGAACTTTGAAAACTTTTGGAGAACTTAGAAAAATTTTCATGGAAATAGGGCCACACGCCCGTGTAGACCAAGGCACACGCCCGTGTAACTCTCTGTTTATGACGTCATGAACAAATTAAGGTCACACGGCCAGGGCACACGCCGGTGTCCAGGGTCGTGTCCTCCACACGGCTGAGACACATGCCTGTGTCTCTGCCCGTGTGTTGGATACTGGACATTCTGTTTTGCAATTATTTAGGGTGCAGGGGACACACAGCCGAAACACATGCCTGTGGGGCAGACCGTGTGTCTCACACGGCCTAGACACACGCCCGTGTGTCTACCCGTGTGGACAATAAAAAGGCTATTTACCAAGACATTTACACCCTTATTCACACATACACTCACATCCATTCAAAGGCACATAACATTACATACTTAGGCAACCAAAGCATCCACATTCATGGTTAAAACATATCAACTTTATATGTTTATCTAACATATTCACTACATTTATTAAGCCCTAAATCAAACATACAAATATCATATTCATTAGGCTTCATTCAATTACTATCTAGTTACCAAATTATACTCAAATTCCTCATCTCATCAATAGGTCACAATTCCAACATTACACAATCATGCCATAAATCACATTTCCAAATATTTCACATTCACCAAGCATACCATGATCATATCACCATGGACATTGACACATATAGGAATATATTTAGGCTTACAACCATGTTTCCAACATATGCCAACATAAATGGCCAAATAGAAAACAAGCCTTTTACGATTACAAGCCAATATATTGGCTACAATCATAAAGACACTATAATCAATTGACTTAGTCCCTATACATGCCATAACTCAAAATACTTGAATTTATATATACCCAAAATGGTAGCTTGATAGTGTGATAGGATCTCCGGCGATCTCCAACTCGAGCTAGCTTACTAGCCCTATAAGACATGGGAAAGGAAGGGGGTAAGCTATATATCTTAGTAAGTTCATATGCAAATAATAAACAACATTAATTATACATTGCCATATGAATAACATGACATATTTTAACATAAATGTTATTAAACTTCATGAGCATAACTTACTCAATCATATGAACAACATAACACATACCAGAATCAACAAACCATTTCAAACCTCACATAAAACATACACATTAATTATGAGCATTTACATTTCAAGCATATACTCTTACATCTTACAATTGCCTAAACTCTTATCTTTCCATGCTTCCATAATCATTTTAATTGGCAATTATGCCAATCTTTCCTTTATCACATATCCTGACAAATCACAATTTGCATGAATATAACATGCTATATATTAACTCAATTTGTCCCGAAAGCCAATCACATAATCATCAATAGAATTTATCATGTATTTCATACATCACAAGTATAGACCAATAATCACAATGTTTTCATAAAATCATTCTCGTGGAAATCATGAACTCACAATTTCATGAAGTCAATGTATATAAACTTTACGTACCTACCTGTACCAATTCGTAATATTTACATACTCTTTCTCTTCTTTGACATAACCGTTGAATTTCCTATTGAACCACTCGGAATACTAAAGGATACTCGGGAATCTAGTACACACAGTACCATACCAATGCCATATCCCAGATATGGTCTTACATGTAATCTCGTATTGATGCTAATAGCCCAGCTATGGTCTTACACGAAGTCTCACATCGATGCCATATCCCAGATATTGTAACACCCCTTACCCGGGTTCTACGCCGGAACCGGGCCCGAGGTGTTACCGAACTCAAACCACTTGATCGCCACTTAGGCTCGTTGTAACTACTCTCTGAAGTCATCTCAACAACCTCATTCTCGACTTACGAGGCATCACTCATACACACGAGGGCTCTCGAGACTAAACCGGAACTTTTTCCAATCTTAAAAATTTTCTCTTTTGAACAGGGCTCACACGCCGGTGCAAGGTACAACACGCCCGTGTGAAGTTACACACGCCCATGTTTCTAAACTGTACTTAAAAACCCAGCATTCTGCCAATGCCCCGCGGTTTGGGCACACGCCCGTGCCTTCCACCCATGGTGCATACTGACTACCTTAACACGGCCTAGAGTCTAGACACACGCCCGTGTGGCTAGCCCATGGCCAACACTGATTAGTCCCACACGCCCTAGGCACACGCCCGTGTGACTAGTCCGTGGTTTATTCTGACTTCAAATACTAACATGCAGGGGACACACGGTGTGAGTCCACGCCGTGGGCTGGCCGTGTGTCACACATGGCCTAGACACACACCCGTGTGTATCCACATGGACAAGAACAAAGCTATGTGCCAAGTTCTTTTCACCCCTCTAACATCCACACATATACTCATCTAACACAATCATAATCAACTCAAATTGAATTGCAATCTCACATAGACAACTATAACTTTTCATATAACATAAAATAGCCAACAACTATGGCATTATACAAAATAAGCTATCCATCTAAAGGCCAACACATCTTAGCCGTTTACAACAAAATTCACTAACTTATCTAGCCCCTATACATGCCATATACAAAACATTGAGTCTCATGTACCAGAGTGTGCTGATAGTGTGGGCGATCTTCCAATTGATCCTCGTATCTCGATTCAACACTTTTACTCTATAAGACAAGGGAAAAGAAAAGGAGTAAGCTTTGAGCTTAGTAAGTTTA
This sequence comes from Gossypium sturtianum, assembly GCA_025698515.1. Lineage (NCBI taxonomy): Eukaryota > Viridiplantae > Streptophyta > Magnoliopsida > Malvales > Malvaceae > Gossypium > Gossypium sturtianum. The sequence goes on from CM046944.1 coordinate 86,148,804, forward strand.
CACATAAACAATTAAGCATCATAGTATAAGCTAAACAACAATTAGCATTATACTACCAAAAGTAATGAACAACTATGCTTACTCTTTCTAACCCTTACCACATTTCCAACACATCATGAGTCACATACTCATAACCATCGAAATGCACCCCTACATTCAATGTCACATTTACACAATATACAACACATCATTATTTCTCAATAATTCATCCACACAACTAATTAACTTAATAATGCATCCACACAGCTTCTTTACTCAATAATGCAATCATATGGCTAATCCACACAGTTAACCCACACAGCAAATGTCTCAGTGGTTTCGCACTTAGCCTACCACAAAGGTAATCATAGGGATTTCTCACTTAGCCCACTAAACGATATACCTAACGATAGCATTGCACATAGCTAGCTCATCGTCAATATGCATTAGGATGGTATCGCACTTAGCCTGCCATATAGCATTATCACTACACATTCACATGTCTACTTACTCAATTAAACATCCATTCACAATTCTACTACATTCATTCTACTTGAACCACATAGGTTCTCAATCAATCTCGATCAAGCTACACACTAGCTATCATCAACAAATTGTAAGTATGAATGCATTGTTTATGCATAGACTTACCTCGGTACTCAAAAGTATTGAGACTTACAATTTAGTCCACCACCTTGCTTTTGCCTCGGTTTCGATCCGGGCTTCGTCTTTCTTGATCTATAATGAATAAATTAGCTTATTCAATACATACATTGACTAAATTGACCCACATCTCATACTTTAGCAAAATTACTATTTTGCCCCTAAACTTTCTCATATTTACACTTTAGCCCCAAAGGCTCGTAAAGTGATTTTTATTCAACTTTCTAGTCTTTCATACTTAGCCGAACCACTTATTCAACTAAAGCTCATCAATTCTCACTAAAACACACATGTATGACCAAACTTAAGATTTTCACAATCAAGTCCCTACATGCATTTTCATGGAAAATCACTTAACAAAAGATGTTTCTACTATATCAAGCTTTCATAGTCTTCCATAAAATATCAACATACATGCATGTCATACATGACCACATTTTTGAACATCCATTTTAGCTCATCAAATAGCTAAAAATAGCTTACTCATGCTACTAGGACTTCAAAAATACAAAGAATATCAAAAATGAGGCTAGATGCACTTACTAGCAAGCTTGAAAAATTGAAGAACCCTAGCTATGGCTTCCTTCAAATTTTCGGCAATGAGGGGAAGAAGATGAGCATGATTTTGTCATCTTTTCTCCTTTTTAATCACTTATTTGTTAAATGACTAAAATGCCCTTTTTGATAAACTTTCTATTTTAACTCATCCATGCCCAATTTTGTCCAAAAACTAAAAATTGGGAAAGTTGCTCATTAAGGACCTTTAATTAATAATCTAAAGCTATTTCACACATATAGCTTCTAGAAACACACATTTTGCAACTTTTGCAATTTAGTCCTTTTTGACAATTCAACCGCAATTTCACAAAATTGCTTCATGAAACTTTCACACTAGCATGCATACAAGGCATAAACCTCAAAAACTCATTTATAACCCTCAGATTTGTGGTCTCGCACCACTATTCCGACTAGGCCCTAAACCGGGATGTTACAGATATGGTCTTACACGAAGTCTCATATCGATTCCATATCCTAGATATGGTTTTACAGGTAATCACATGAACCCTAATGTCATGACATTTGTATCCTATCTATTCCTAAGGTTCAACCGGGATTTCTAGCTCGTCAAAACTTTGACGAATACTTCCATAGAGTCAATCATAATTCATACAACTTTAAAGCATTTAAAACATAATATAACAACGCATTATTTACATACGAACTTACCTCGGTACAAAAATAGTGAAAATGGACCTAATTGTCAAACACTTTATTTTTCCCCCGATCTAGGTCCGAACTTTGTTTTTCTTGATCTATAATAGCAAATTCAGCTCATTTAATACTCACATTATTCAATTCAGCCCAAAAATCACATTATGGCAAAAATTACATTTTTGCCCCTATCTTTTCAACTTTTTACATTTTAGTCCCTTGGCTCGTAAAATAAAATCTATCCATTTCCTTGAATCCCAAGCCTAGCCAAACCTAAATCATGCTCATAACAGCCACATTTTTCATAAAATTAGATTTTTACTACCCATTTTACAACTTTTTACAAATAAGTCCTTTTTATACATTTTCACTAAAAATCACTTAGTAAAAGTTGTTTATCACACCTTAAACAATCAATATCTTCCATAAAACATCAAAATACATGCATGTCACACATGGGTAAATTTTTAAACATGAACCCGACTTAAAAATAATGGTAGAAATAGGTAAATCGGGTTACGAGGACTTCAAAAATGTAAAGAGCATTAAAAACGGGGCTAGGATGTACTTACAACCAAGCTTGAAAGTTGAAGAAAACCCTAGCTATGGTGTCTTGTAAAATTCAGCCAAGGAGAGAAGATGGGCACCAATTTTTGACTTGATTTATCCCTTTTTATTCTTTTATTGACCAAATGACCAAAATGCCCCTAAAGCCTTTCTTTGAAATTTTTCCTAAATATGTCCATTTTTGTCCATAAAGATAGAAATTGGTCAAATTTCTATTTAAAGACCTCTAATTAAGAATCCATAACTATTTCATACTTAAAGCTTCTAGAACACACATTTTGCAGCTTTTGCAATTTAGTCCTAAAAGTCAATTTGGATAGTTTACCAACAAAATTTCTCAACGAAACTTCCACACAATCAAGCAATCATATCATGAACCTTAAAACAATCATAAAATAAATATTTCTACTTTGGATTTGTGGTCTCGAAATCACTATTCTGACTAGACCCTAAATCGAGTTGTTACAATTCTCCCCCTTTTAGAGATTTTTGTCCCCGAAAATCTTACCAGAATATAAATTTGATTTCCACGTAAACTCATCTATCTCGTGACACTTCCAAAGAACCTTCACTAAGGTTATGCCTTTACTTCCCATCTTTCAAATCTCTCGTGTCAAAATTCCATTCAATTCTTCGTTATACAACATATCGGCTAAAACTTAATCCCTATCGGAGAATTCATACTCAAAGAGTCCAATCGATACAATCGCAACATAGATACACAAAACATATTTTGAATCTTTTTCCAAGGCAATACTTTCGAAAGCATGCTATCACTGAACAGGAATTTCATATCCCCATGTTTCAAATTTACATACGTTTTCTGGAAATCTGAAGTGGATTCTAAAATTCCACGAATCTTTTATACATTCTGTACATTTTCTGATCGGATAGTCTCAGAAACATATAACTCAACTAATCTATCAGGTTACATACCCGATCACCAGAACATCTATTTCAAATAATTGTACAATTGATTACTCCCTGAATGAACAAACAAGCTACTACTGAGTTTCGTACAACATTTTCTATATAAGCTCTGGATAATTCATTATACGAATTCTATCTTGGAGTAATAATAACAGATATCAGAATCAAAAGTTGTCTCACACTGTACTCGTTTAATTTACCACTCACTATCGCATTCCTGAGATTCTCAATCTTGCAAGGAAAACATCGTTTTAGCTTCTAATTTAGCTGGATTTAGATCTTCATCAAATAAGATTAATCATGTATCCAATACTCGCAAAATGAAAAAAGGCTTTCCATTCAAGCATTCGTAACTATATATACTTCCTCAAAGATTAATCGTTAATGTAACACCCCTAACCTGTATCTGTTGCCGGAATAGGGTTACGAGGCATTACCTATCAAATCACAACATACAACATACATTTATGCATCCATTCTCAAACACAATTCAATCATAAACACATTGTCCCTTATAAGGGCCTACAAGGCCTTAAACATGCTCTAGAAGTGGTTCGGGACTAAACCGATAACTTATAAAAAATTTGGAAAATTAGAAATTTTTCAAAAATACAAGAGTCATACGCCCGTGTGAACTGGCCGTGTGCCTCACACATCGTTTTATATCTTCATTCAATCCATCTACAAATCGTTTGCACAAAATCTCCTTAGTTGACACATACTCTCGAGCATACTTGCTTAATCGTACGAACTCTCTTTCATACTCAGTGATAGTCATACGGCCTTGTTTTAACTCTAGAAACTCTTTGTGCTTTAGATCAAGGAATCGCTGACTTATATATTTCTTTCGGAACTCTGTCTGAAAGAATTCCCAAGTCACTCGTTCTCTCGGTACCACATATACCGACATTTTCCACCAATGGTACGCATTATCTCTAAGCAAAGATACAACACATTTGATACACTCATTAGGAGTACAAGACAATTCATCGAATACTCGGATCGTATTTTTGAGCAAGAACTCGACTCTTTCAGCATCATCATCAACGGTAGCCCGAAAATCTTCAGCCCCATGTTTACGAATCTTATCTATTGGTGGCTTATTCAATCGTATCAGATCTATAACTTGAGGATAAACAGGGATTTGTTGAGGAACAACTGGGGGTAGAGGTTGTTGAGCAGCCGGATTCGTTCGAACGAACTCCGTAAACCACTCACTCATCATCTGGAAAAAAGCTTGTTTAGCCTCTCCCTCATGGCTACTAGATACAGGCCTAGAGTCAGATTGTGCTGCCCTTTGAGCAGGAGCGGGCGCGTTACTCTCTACATCGTCAGCTACAGCTCTTTCAGGATCCATTGCTATACGAAAACACAATTTAAGCTGTCAGGAATCATCACACTATCTCAGAGTATATATGGCATGTATAGCTAGACTCTCACACATGCTACGTTAGTCCTAGAATCAACTAAACCGTAGCTTTGATACCAATAAATGTAACACCCCTAACCCGTATCCGTTGCCGAAATAGGGTTACGAGGCATTACCTATCAAATCACAACATACAACATACATTTATGCATCCATTCTCAAACACCATTCAATCATAAACACATTGTCCCTTATAAGGGCCTACGAGGCCTTAAACATGCTTTAGAAGTGGTTCGGGACTAAACCGATAACTTATAAAAAAAATTGGAAACTTAGAAATTTTTCAAACATACAAGAGTTACACGCCCGTGTGAACAAGCCATGTGCCTCACACGGCTCTAGACACACCTGTGTCTCAGGCTGTGTGAAAACAGGGCATACATACTAACTTGGGTCACACGGCTGACCACACGCCTGTGTGTCTAGCCCGTGTGCCCTTCGAAATGGCCACACATGCCCGTGTGCCAGGCCGTGTGCTAGGCCGTGCCAATCCTATAGGGTATACTGACTTATGCAACACGACCAAGTCACATGCCCGTATGATAGGCCGTGTGCCATTTAGGGGGTATACTGAAGTGTGCCACACGGCCGGTCACACGCCTGTGTGTGAGGCTGCATGGAGCATACTGACTTCAATTTAATTCCAATACCAGGGGACACACGACCGTGTATCATGACCGTGTGTCGCACACAGCTGAGACACACGCCCGTGTCTCTGCCCATGTGGACAAGAATAGGCCATTTGCAAGGCCAATTTGCCACCCTTTCTCATGCTCACCTAAACAACCAAAATAATACCAGTTCAACACATTTATAGACAACCAAAACATGCCAATTAATATACAAATCAAGCCATTTCATCTTCAACCATTTCACTACTCAAATCATAACCATAAACATACCAAAACAATATGTCATTACCAACAATTTCACCTATTTTCCCTATGTATTTTTCTCATCATTTTATCAACTAATTCATGCCACAAAATATACCAATTCATCATTCCTATATCATACCAAAACATACCAAAACATAAGGCCATATATATACATCACATATCACTTACAAAATTCATAAATTAAGCCAACTTAGATGGCCAAATTGTAACAGATCGGTTTATACCCTAGTCAGAACCGTTGTTTTTAGGACCACAAATTCGAGTCAGTAAAATATTTTAATATTATTTTCTGTGCTTCTGATATGTGAATTAGTATGTGTGAAATTTCTGTGAGTTAATTTGTCCATTTATATGTTCAATTTGAGGAAAGGATTAAATTGCATTGAATGCAAATTTGCGTGCTTTATGAAAAGACACCTATTTGAGATGGATTTTAAATTAGGAGTTCTTAAAAGGTAATAAGCCCATTATTTGAGTAAGTGGATGAACATGGTCAAAAGTGACCTTATATGATATGTTTTATGCATTTAGAATTTAAGGTTAATTTTATAAATGGATTAATAACATGAATTTTAATGAAACCAAAAGTATGAAATTAGCTAAAGTCATCATCTTCTTGTCAAAAATTAAAAGAAAATAAGGGTTTAAAAGCTTTCACACATTCGGCACTTGCAAGCTTTGATCAAAGTATGTTTTGGCTTTGGTTTTTGATAATTTCTACGTTTTCGTAATCGTTGCTTCGTCTACTTCAAAACCCATGTCTTAATTTTGAGAACTGATGATGATTTTGAAATGTGCCTTTGATGAACAAATGAGCTTTGGAACATTTGATGATGAAAAATGGAATATATGTGTTTGATTAGCATATTTTGTCTTTGAAGTTTTGATGAATTTGAGTAATTTGGTTGTAATTGAGAAAATAATATTTTGAAGGACTAATTTGTGAAATAAAGGAAATGTATGGATTGATATGAGTATAGTGTGTATTCAGCTAAGCATGGGTATATGATAATTTTATGTATTTTGTGATTTTGTGAATTAAGGACTAAATTGTCCAAATGTGAAAATGTGAGGGTTAATTTGCAAATTGCCCTAAATATGTGTTCTTGGATTGAATTGAATGAATTAGTGAATAAATGGATTAAATTTGAATATGTATAGATCAAGAACCGATGAAAATGAACTTAGATCGCGGGAAAGCGAAAGTAGTCGAATAACCGAATCTGATCAACTATCCGAATCCGAGGTAAGTCGATATACAAATAAATGTATTTGAATTGACTTATTTGTGAATATATGAAATTTGAATTGTTATGAATAATACTTGAAATGATGAATATATGAATTCCAAGAAAGATTCGAGAGATGATTAACGTCCGAGAAGTCCTGTCTGAACCTAGGAATAGATAGGGTAGCATATGTCCTGACATAGGTGTCCGATATTTGATATCATGTAAGACCACGTCTGGAACGTTGGCATTGATTCAAGATTTCATATAAGACCACATTTGAGACGTTGGCATTGATATGAGATTTACGTGTAAGACCATGTCTGGGACATTAGCATCGTATTGATTCGTGTAAGACCCTGTCTGGGACAGTGGCATCGATATCTGATTACATGTAAGACCACGTCTGGGACGTTGGCATTGTACGATTATTCCAAGCACTCTGAGTATCCTATTTAGTTCTGAATGGTTCAACGAGAAAGCCCGAGAAACAAACGACTATGTGATTTGTATATCGGTTTTAGGTACGTTTGATATGTACACATTGTGTGTATAAGAAGGTAAGTATATTCATAAACTTACCTCGTTGAGTTATGTATTTGAATAAGAGAATTTAAATGTATTACATGATTGGACAAGCTATGATCCAACAAGTACATGGTGATATGCAATATCGAAAGATGAATGGCTAAGTAAATGTGCCAAGAAGAATTATGGCTATGCAATTGAGCTACTAGTGAATCCATATTGATTATATGTTTTGAATGCTTATATGCTAAGTTTTTTTGTATATGGCTTACTAAGCTTTTGGAAAGCTTACTCTGTGTGTGTGTTTACTCTATTTTATAGGTCGTCAAAGCTACGAAAGGCTCGGGAATCGTCAAGGATCATCACCACACTATCAAACTCAACTTTGGTACTTTTGAATGTGTATATAACTAAATATGGCATGTATAGGCTAGTCATTTGGTATATGTTTGATATGTAAAAAGCCATGTGATGTGGCTTGGTAAATGTTGATAATAAGCATGAGTGAATATGGTATATGATGCATGTTTTAGTATGGCTTGATGGCAAGTGATATGGTCAAGATTATGGTAAGCCTATTAATGCAATATGAGTGCATATATTTAGTCAATGAAATGGTTATATCAAAGGTAAGATGTGGATGTAACATGCTTGATTATATATGTGTTTTAGTTGTGCAATTTGGTATGTAGGGTGGCATTTTTGGCCTTGCAAATGGCCTATTTTGCATACACGGCCAAGGGACACGGGCGTGTGTCTCTGCCGTGTGGCTCAAGGGCCACTTCAAAGTGTGCCTGGGCAGGTTACACGGCTGTGGCACACGGGCGTGCCTGGTGGCCGTGTGAACAAGTCAGTAGCTAGCCTAATTTTACACGGTCATGGCACACGGGCGTGTCTGGTGGCCGTGTGAATAAGTCAGTATACATGCTCTGTTTTGGCACGGCCAGGACACATGGGTGTGTCTTGTAGCCGTGTGGGGCCCATGTCCTGACTGCACAGGCGTCAGTGTGAATCTGCGACAGAGAAGATGGTGAGAAATGTACGGTGAGAAAACACATGGGTGACTCCAAAAGATTTGAATCTGCGACAGAGAAGATGGTTAGAGCTGTTGAAAGACTACGAGCTTGTGATAGATTATCACCTGGGTAAAGAAAATGTCGTAGCCGATGCATTGAGTTGTAAGTCATTGTTTGCATTGTGTGCAATGAATACTCATTTAGACTTGTCTGATGATAGTTCAGTAATAGCTGAATTGAAAGCGAAACCATTGTTTTTGCAACAAATATGTTATGCTCAGAAAGTTGATAATGAAATGCTAGCGAGACGAGCTCAGTGTGATTTAAACTCTGATTCTGAATTTCGAGTTGATGTTGACGATTGCTTGAGGTTCCGAGACTGAATTTGTGTTCCGAGAAACCCAGAGTTAATTCAGTTGATTTTGAATGAAGCACATAACAGTCGTTTATCTATTCATCAGGGAAGTACAAAGATGTACCATGATCTGAAGCAACACTATTGGTGGTCAGGTATGAAACGAGACATTTTTGACTTTGTTTCGAAATGTGTAATTTGTCAGCAAGTTAAAGCTGAACATCAGGTTTCGTTTGGTTTGTTACAACTGATTCTGATTCCCGAGTGGAAATGGGATAGAGTGACGATGGACTTTGTTTCTGGATTGCCTTTGACTCCGAGAAAGAAAGATGCAATTTGGGTCGTAGTTGATCGATTAACGAAATCTACCCATTTTATTCTGGTACTATTTGATTACTCGCTTGAAAAGTTAGCTGAGCTTTACATTTCTGATATTGTGAGATTGCATGGAGTGCCATTGTTTATTGTGTCAGATAGAGATCCGAGGTTCACTTCACGATTTTGGAAGAAACTACAAGATGCTTTAGGTACTAAATTGCATTTTAGTACAGCATTTCATCCACAGACGGATGGTCAGTCCGAACAGATTATTCAGATACTGAAAGATATGTTGAGATGTTGCATTCTTGAGTTTGACGGTACGTGGGAACAGTACCTGCCATTGATTGAATTTGCTTATAATAACAGTTTTTAGTCAAGCATTAAAATGGCACCTTATGAAGTTTTGTATGGACGTAAATGTCGAACACCTCTGTATTGGACTGAGCTTAGTGAAAATAAGATACACGGGGTTGATCCGATAAAAGACACTGAACAGAAAGTGAAAGTGATCTGTGATAGTCTGAAAGCAGTGTCTGATCGTCAGAAATCCTACGCGGACTTGAAACGTATAGATATTGAATTCGAGATCAGTGACAAAGTATTTTTGAAAGTATCTCCGTGGAAGAAAGTACTCCGATTCAGACGAAAAGGCAAGTTGAGTGAAAGATTTATTGGACCGTATGAAATTATCGAACGAATTGGGCCAGTTGCGTATAGATTGTTGTTGCCACCTGAATTAGAAAGAATTCATAATGTATTTCATGTATCGATGCTTAGACGATACAGATCTGATCTGTCACATGTGATTTCTCCATCTGAGATTGAAATTCGACCCGATATGACTTATGAAGAGGAACCGATCCGTATCTTAGCTCGTGAAATGAAAGAGTTGAAAAACAAGAAAATTTCGTTAGTGAAAGTGTTGTGGCATCGACACGGAGTGGAAGAGGCTACATGGGAGCCTGAAGATTCAATGAGGCAGCAATATCTGAATCTGTTTAACGGTAAGATTTTCAGCAACGAAAATCCCTAAGGGGGGAGAATTGTAACAGTCCAGTTTATACCCTAGTCGGAACAGTGGTTTTGGGACCACTAATCCGAGTCAGTAAAATATTTTAATATTATTTTTCGTGCTTCTAATATGTGAATTAGTATGTGTGAAATTTCTGTGAGTTAATTTGTCCGTTTATATGTTCAATTTGAGGAAAGGATTAAATTGCATTGAATGCAAATTTGCGTGCTTTATGAAAAGACACCTATTTGAGATGGATTTTAAATGAGGAGTCCTTAAAAGGTAATAAGCCCATTATTTGAGTAAGTGGATGAACATGGTCAAAAATGACCTTATATGATATGTTTTATGCATTTAGAATTTAAGGTTAATTTTGTAAATGGATTAATAACATGATTTTTAATGAAACCAAAAGTATGAAATTAGCTAAGGTCATCATCTTCTTGCCAAAAATCAAAAGAAAATAAGGGTTTAAAAGCTTTCACACATTCGGCACTTGCAAGCTTTGATTAAGATATGTTTTGGCTTCAGTTTTTGATAATTTCTACGTTTTCGTAATCGTTGCTTCGTCTACTTCAAAACCCATGTCTTGATTTTGAGAATTGATGATGATTTTGAAATGTGTCTTTGATGAACAAATGAGCTTTGGAACATTTGATGATGAAAAATGGAATATATGTGTTTGATTAGCATTTTTTATCTTTGAAGTTTTGATGATTTTGAGTAATTTGGTTGTAATTGAGAAAATAATATTTTGAAGGACTAATTTCTGAAATAAAGGAAATGTATGGATTGATATGAGTATAGTGTGTATTCGGCTAAGCATGGGTATATGATAATTTTGTGTATTTTGTGATTTTGTGAATTAAGGACTAAAATGTCCAAATGTGAAAATGTGAGGGTTAATTTGCAAATTGCCCTAAATATGTGTTCTTGGATTGAATTGAATGAATTAGTGAATAAATGGATTAAATTCGAATATGTATAGATCAAGAACCGATCAAAACGAACTTAGATCGCGGGAAAGCGAAAGTAGTCGAATAACCGAATCCGATCAACTATCCGAATCTGAGGTAAGTCGACATACAAATAAATGTATTTAAATTGACTTATTTGTGAATATATGAAATTTGAATTGTTATGAATAATACTTGAAATGATGAATATATGAATTCCGAGAAAGATTTGAGAGATGATTAACGTCCGAGAAGTCCCGTCTGAACCTAGGAATAGATAGGGTAGCATATGTCCTGACATAGGTGTCTGATATTTGATATCATGTAAGACCACGTCTGGAACGTTGGCATTGATTCAAGATTTCGTATAAGACCACATCTGAGACATTGGCATCGATATGAGATTTACGTGTAGGACCATATCTGGGACATTAGCATCGTATTGATTCGTGTAAGACCTTGTCTGGGACAGTGGCATCGATATCTGATTACATGTAAGACCACGTCTGGGATGTTGGCATTGTACGATTATTCCAAGCACTCTGAGTATCCTATTTAGTTCCAAATGGTTCAATGGGCAAGTCCGAGAAACAAATGACTATGTGATTTGTATATCGGTTTCAGGTACGTTTGATATGTACAAAGTGTGTGTATAAGAAGGTAAGTATATTCATAAACTTACCTAGCTGAGTTATGTATTTGAATAAGAGAATGTAAATGTATTACATGAATGGACAAGATATGATCCAACAAGTACATGGTGATATGCAATATCGAAAGATGAATGGCTAAGTAAATGTGCCAAGAAGAATTATGGCTATGCAATTGAGCTACTAGTGAATCCATATTGATTATATGTTTTGAATGCTTATATGCTAAGTTTATTTGTATATGGCTTACTAAGCTTTTGGAAAGCTTACTCTGTGTGTGTGTTTACTCTGTTTTATAGGTCGTCAAAGCTACGAAAGGCTCAGGAATCGTCAAGGATCATCACCACACTATCAAACTCAACTTTGGTACTTTTGAATGTGTATATAACTAAATATGGCATGTATAGGCTAGTCATTTGGTGTATGTTTGAGATGTAAAAATCCATGTGATGTGGCTAGGTAAATGTTAATAATAAGCATGAGTGAATATGGTATATGATGCATGTTTTAGTATGGATTGTTGGCAAGTGATATGGTCAAGATTATGGTAACCCTATTGATGCAATATGAGTGCATATATTTAGTCAATGAAATGGTTATATCAAAGGTAAGATGTGGATGTAACATGCTTGATTATATATGTGTTTTAGTTGTGCAATTTGGTATGAATGGTGGCATTTTTGGCCTTGCAAATGGCCTATTTTGCATACATAGCCAACGGACACGGGCGTGTGTCTCTGTCGTGTGGATCAAGGGCCACTTCAAAGTGTGCCTGGGCAGGTTACACGGCTGTGGCACACGGGCGTGCCTGGTGGCCGTGTGAACAAGTCAGTAGCTAGCCTAATTTTACACGGTCATGGCACACGGGCGTGTCTGGTGGCCGTGTGAATAAGTCAGTATACATGCTCTGTTTTGGCACGGCCAGGACACACAGGTGTGTCTGGTAGCCGTGTGAGGCACACGGCCTGACTGCACGGGCGTGTGAGGCACACGACCTAACTGGACGGGCGTGTGACCTCTGCAGTGATGAAAAAGTTTTAAATTTCTGAGAATTTTCATTTGTGTTTGGTTTAGTCCCGGCCCTATTCTAAAGCATGTTAAAGGTCTCGTTGACCTATTTAAGGGACACTTTGATCTGATTGGTTGAATTCTATTATGAAATGTCTATAAAAGTTTCCGATTGTCTGGTAATGCCTCTCAACCCTAATCCAAGGACGGATACGGGTTCGGGGTGTTACACAAATACACACCAACATGTACATCATTTACAAGCCAACTCTCATGGCTAAAATCACAACTCAAAACATATCATCTTAACACTAGCCTATACATGCCGTATACCATATATACATAACATCAAAAGTACCAACAAGTTGATCGATAGTGTGACGATGTTCCTGATGATCCCCGAGTCCGAGTTAGCTTCGATTATCTATAAAACAGGAAAAAAACACACAAAGTAAGCTTTAAAAGCTTAGTAAGCCATATACAAATAAAATTACCACATGAATCAACATTATTTCCATCAATAGGTAAACTATGAATAAACACATATAAGCTCACAAACCTTTCCCAATGTATACATATTCAATATATTAAGTGAATTCATCAAATACTTCCCTTTTCAATACTTATATGAATCTCGTACGTACCTCAGCCACTTAACTCATTCACACATTCTTTCTTGACTTGACTTTGCCCGTTGAACCATTCAAAATCGTTAAGGATACTCGAAAATCACATATAGCTCGTACAATGCCATATCCTGGATATGGTTTTACATGTTATCACATATCGATGCCACTGTCCCAGACAAGGTCTTACACGAAATCAAATAACGATGCCAATGTCCCAAACATGGTCTTACACGTAATCACATAATGATGCCAATGTCCCAGACATGGTCTTACACATAACCACATCTCGATAATCCTAATGTCATGACATTCGTATCCTATACTATTACTATGGTTCGTACGGGACTTTTGGATATTGTAACCCTGTTGATTCTTGCTCGTAATTGATCATTCAACATTCATAGCAGTTCAATGACAATTAAACATATGTAATTCAATTTAAAGACATTTATTTGCATATGAACTTACCTTGTATTCGGGATAAACAGACTGCATCGAAAATTTCATAACCTTTGATTTTCCCTGATCTAAATCTGATTTCTTTTGTTCTTGATCTATATACATTAAAACTTAACTCATTTATTCACCAAATCATTCAATTCAGTCCACAAAGACATATTTGGGCATTTTTACACTTTAGCCCCTAAAGTTCCACATTTTTACAATTTAGTCCTTATTTCATAAAAACACAATTTACACAAAATTTAACAAAACACATGCTTAGCCGAATTACCATAGTACCCCTAGCCGCCCATATTTCACATTTATTTCACATTTCAACCATATAATTTGTACTTTTCATAATTTAATCCCTAAATAGTATTTTTACAAAAAATCACTTAACAAAATATGATAATCTATCAACAAATATCCATTTTCATCATCAAACATTTAAAAGCTTAAATAATCATCAATGGCATTTCACAAAATCATGAACAAATTAAAAAATTAAGGCACGGGCTAGCTAGAACACGAAGTAACAATTACAAAAACATAGAAATCATCAAAAATCGAGCTCAAATCGTACCTTAATCAAGCCAAATGTGTGTCGAACCCTAATCTTCTCCCATGGCTTCTTTCTCTTTTAAATTTTCGGTGAAGATGATGATATTTAGGCTTATTTTTAACTTTGTTTTATTTATTTCATGTATATTATCATTTTTACTAAATTAACCTTTACTAAACCATTTAAAATCATCATATTAATGCCCATTTATGTCAAATTCAACTATCAATGGTCTAATAACATCATAAGGACCTCTCATTTAATAAATCATAGCAATTAAACACATTTAACATATAGAATGTCACTTTTGCATTTTACGCGATTAAGTCCTTTTTCTCAAATTAAGCATTCAAACGCTAAAATTATTTCACGAAACTTTCACACATATATAATCACATGCTATAAACACCAAAAATAATATTAAAATAATTTTCTAACATCGGATTTGTGGTTCCAAAACCACTGTTCTAATTTAGCTAAAACCGGGCTGTTACAACTCTCCCCCCTTAAAGATTTTCGTCCCGAAAATCTTACCAGTGAATAGGTTCGGGTATTGATTTCTCATAGCCTCCTCGATTTCCCACGTAGCTTCTTCAACCCTGTGTCGATGCCACAAGACTTTCACTAATGCGATTTTCTTATTTCTCAATTATTTGATCTCGCAAGCTAAAATTCGAATTGGTTCTTCATCATATGACATATCTGATTGAATTTCAACCTCAGCCGAGGAATGATGTGTGAAGGGTCGGATCGGTATCGTCGTAGCATTGATACGTGGAACACATTATGTATTTTCTCTAATTCAGACGGTAAGGATAATCGATAAGCAACTGGCCCGATTCGCTCGATAATCTCGTAAGGTCCGATATATCGCAGACTCAATTTCCCTTTCCGACCAAACCGCAATATCTTTTTCCATGGCGACACTTTCAGAAACACTCTATCCTCGATCTAAAACTCAATATCTTTTCGTTTCAAGTTTGCGTATGATTTCATTCGATCTGACACTACTTTCAGACTATCACGAATTACTTTCACTTTTTCTTCAGTCTCTCTGATTAGATCAACCCCGTGAATCTTATTTTCACTGAGCTCACTCCAATACAACGGTGTTCGACATTTACGACCGTATAGAGCTTCGTATGGTGCCATCTTTATACTCGATTGAAAGCTATTATTGTAAGCAAATTCAATCAATGGTAGGTATTTCTCCCAGCTACCTTCAAACTCAAGAATGCAACATCTCAACATATCTTCAAGTATCTGAATAACTCGCTCAGATTGACCATCCGTTTGCGGGTGAAACGCTGTACTGAAATGTAGCTTTGTACCCAGTGCGTCTTGCAGTTTCTTCCAAAATCGTGAAGTGAATCTCATTAACTAACATACGACCTTGTTTCAACTCTAGAAACTCTAGAAACTCTTTACGTTTCTGATCTATGAACCGAAAACCACTCACTCATCATTCAGAAGAAGGCTTGCTTAGCCTCTACTCCCTCACCAATATCATTCGGCCTAGATGTGGCCGGCACTGTCCCTTGAGCGGGAACAGGCGCATTACTCTCAACATCGTCAGCAACTGCTCGATCGGGATCCATTACTATACGAAAACACATTTATAACTGTCAGGATTCATCACACTATCGCAATTTCATATATGGCATGCATAGCTAGACTCACACGCGCTACGTTAGTCCGAGAATCGACTAAACCGTAGCTTTAATACCAATAAAATGTAACACCCTTAACCTGAAACTGTCACCGGAATAGGGTTAAGAGGCATTACCAAACAATCGACACATTTCACATCCATTTCACGACACAAAGTCAATCATCAATCCAACATAATCAAATATAAACATATAGTCCCTTATTACGGTCTACGAGACCTTAAACATGTGTTGATAAAAGGTCGGGACTAAACTGAACTTATACAAAAAATTTTGGAAATTTGAGCATTCTGCAAAACTACAGAGGTCACACGCCAGTGCGGTCAGGCCGTGTGCCTCACACGGCTACCAGACACACCCATGTGTCCTGGCCGTGCCAAAATAGAGCATTTATACTGCTTATTCACACGGCCACCAGACACGCCCGTGTGCCATGGCCGTGTAGAGTTATGCTAGCTACTGACTTGGTCACACGGCCACCAAGCACGCCCATGTGCCACAGCCGTGTAACCTGCCCAGGCACACTTCGAAGTGGCCCTTAAGCCGCACGGTAGAGACACACGCCCGTGTCCCTTGACCATGTATGCAAAATAGGCCATTTGCAAGGCCAATTTGCCACCCACACTTGGGTCATACCTACAAACTTCAAAGCAATACCAATTCATACTTCTAAATGCTTTCAAAACATACCATTTCATGCACCAATTAATCATCAACAATACCATCTACTTCCATTCCTAATATCATCACAAATGAGTCCATTCAAAGTAACAATTGTGCATCCCAAAACATATATATATCTAGCATTATGTAATCCAGGCCATAATTCATCTTCAAACCACATCTTTCATCAACTACCTAACCATGAAATATTCTAAATTTATAGCTCATTCATAAGTTCAACATCATTCAACTTCCAAGCCAAATCACATGGCAAGGATTAAGCATTTCAAAACATACCATAACTTCTAGCCTATACATGCCATACTTCAACTTTATACATCTTTTCAAAAGTACCCAAAAATAGATTGTCGATAGTGTGATGGAGATGCTAACGATCCCTGGATCTGAGCTAGCTTTACTGACTCTGTTAAACAGAGAAACAATTCACACAGTAAGCTTTCAAAAGCTTAGTAAGTTCGTAACATGATACATTATACCAAAACAAACCATCACATAGATTAATTCACAATCACATATACCATACCATCCAAGCTAATATGTTCAATTAACCTTCCATAAACTCATTCATATTCACATCAACCACATAGGTTCCGAACGTACCTTAGCCAACACTTAGTTATCGATCACTTATGCCACTCAATACTCAATATTTCATATCTATCAACTTTCGTCACTTCTTCGATTTAATCGCACACTTAGTGCCCAAATCATTAGCCGAAGCTTATATTAACATCACACACTTAGTGCATCTATATCAAACCGATCTTAAATCGATATCACACACACAGTGCCAATCAAAAGCCGAAGCTTATATTATTTCGCACACACAGTGCTAACCGTCTCGGTCACATTTCCGAATACGCACACTTAGTGCCACATAACTCGAACCCTCACATAGCATTCATAATTCAATATTATCACACTATTCATTTCATCACCTTAAACATAGTTAAATACAAGTGTTATGTCCGAACTTACCTCGAACGTCGAAATATCGAAACGGTCGATTTAATCGAGTACTTTATCTTTGCCTCGATCTCGATCTGAACTTCTTCTCTCTTGGTCTATACACATTCAAATTCAACTCAATCAATCACCAATTCATTCAATTCAATCCAAACACATATATTTAGGGCATTTTACAAAATAGCCCTCACATTTTAACATTTCGACACTTTAGTCCCTATTTCGCAAAATCACAAAATACACCAAATTTCTACTCACACAAGCTTAGCCGAATTCTTCCCATGCTAATACAAGCCCACACATTTCATTTATTTCACAATTTAGTCCTCCAATTTACACTTTTCTCAATTAAGCTCAAATTACTCAATTTCACTAAAAATCTCAAGACAAAATATGATAATCTCTTACATATCTTTCATATTCCATTATCAACTAACACAAAGCTCATGAATTCATTCATGGCACATTTCAAATTCATCACCAATTCACAAAATTTAAGCATGGGTTTTGTAGAGCACAAAGCAACAATTACAAAAACATAGAAATTATCAAAAACCGAAGCAAAACTTACCTTGAATCAAGCTAGATAGGTGACGAATATTCCAAAGCCCTAACTCCATCTTTTTCTTTTAATTTTCGGTAATGGAAAATGAACACTCACCAAATTTCATGTTTTTGTTTTATCTATTATAACATTAATAATTGATTTCAAATTCTACCCTTAATGAAATAAACATTAATACTTATAATAGTTGGTTATAATTGTCCTTTAACCATCCACTAACTATATAGTGGCTTAATTGCCTCATAAGGCCTCCACATTATAAAGACAATAACAATTAAGCACTTAACAATCAGCACACAGCATTTTACACTTTATGCGATTGAGTCCTTTTCACAAAATTTAACACACAATCGATAAAATCTTCACACAGAAATTTCACACAGGGTAAATCTCATACTATAAACACAGAAATTAATATTAAAATATTATTTCGACCTCGGATTTATGGTCTCTATACCACTATTTCAACCAGGGTCTAAATCGGGCTGTTATAACTCTCCCCCCTTAGGGATTTTCGTCCCCGAAAATCTTACCAGTGAATAGGTTCGGATATTGCTCTCTCAAAACGTTCTCAGCCTCCCATGTAGCCTCTTCTACTCCGTGTTTATGCCACAACACTTTCACTAAGGAAATTCTTTTGTTTCTCAACTCTTTAGTCTCTCGTGCCAAAATTCGGATCGGTTCTTCTCTATACGACAAGTCTGACTGAATTTCAACCTCAGTAGGAGTAATCACATGAGATGGATCAGATCTGTATCGTCGAAGCATCGACACATGAAACAGATTATGAATTTTCTCTAACTCAAGTAGCAACATCAATCTATAAACAACTGGCCCAACTCGTTCAATGATCTCATACGGCCCGATGAACCTCGTACTCAACTTGCCCTTTCGGCCAAATCGAAGTACTTTCT
Organism: Gossypium sturtianum; assembly: GCA_025698515.1. Lineage (NCBI taxonomy): Eukaryota > Viridiplantae > Streptophyta > Magnoliopsida > Malvales > Malvaceae > Gossypium > Gossypium sturtianum. Next base: position 86,167,992 of record CM046944.1, read on the forward strand.
TCCACGGAGACACTTTCAAAAACACTTTGTCACCAATCTCAAATTTTATATCCTTCCGTTTCAAGTCTACATAAGACTTCTGATGATCTGAGGCCGCTTTCAAACTGCCACGAATCACTTTTACTTTCTGCTCAGTCTCTTTTATTAGATTAACCCCGTGAATCTTCTTCTCACTCAGTTCAGTCCAATACAATGGAGTTCGGCATTTTTTACCGTAAAGAGCCTCATACGGTGCCATTTTAATGCTAGATTGAAAACTATTATTATACGCAAACTCGATCAACGGCAAATGCTTTTCCCACGTACTTTCAAACTCAAGAATACAACACCTCAGCATATCTTTGAGAACCTGAATGATCCGCTCAGATTGTCCATCCGTTTGCGGATGAAATGCAGTACTAAAATGAAATTTTGTGCCTAAAGCCTCTTGCAATCTCTTCCAAAATCACGAGGTAAATCTCGGATCTTTGTCAGATACAATAGATAATGGCACCCCGTGCAATCTCACAATCTCTACAATATATAATTCAGCCAATCTATCGAGTGAATAATCTATTCTCACCGGAACAAAATGAGCTAATTTCGTCAATCTGTCAACTATCACCCAGATTGTATCTTTCTTTCCCGGAGATAAAGGCAATCCCGACACAAAATCCATCGTGATTCTCTCCCATTTCCACTCAGGAATCATGATCGGCTGTAACAAACCGGATGGAACCTGATGTTTAGCTTTAACTTGCTGATAAACTAAACACTTCGACACAAAGTCAGAAATGTCTCGTTTCATACCATGCCACCAATAAAACTGTTTCAAGTCGTTATACATTTTTGTACTCCCCGGATGCACAGTCAAATGACTATTATGAGCTTCATTCAAAATTAACTGAATCAACTCTGAATTTCTCGGAACACAAATCCGATCTCTGAATCTCAAACAATCATCACTATCAACTCGAAATTCTGAATCAACATTCAATCCACACTGAGCTCGTTTTGCTTTCAACTCACTATCACTTTTCTGAGCGTCACAAATCTGACGTATAAACATCAGCCTCACCTTCAACTCAGCCAAAACTGAACCATCATCACACAGATCTATCTGAGAATTCATAGCTCGCAAAACACCTAAAGACTTCTGACTCAAGCATCAGCAACAACATTAGCTCTGCCCGGATGATAATCAATCACAAGTTCATAGTCTTTCAACAATTCTAACCATCTTCTCTTGCGTAAATTCAATTTTTTCTGAGTCATCAAGTACTTCAAACTCTTGTGATCGGTATAAATATGACATTTCTCACCGAATAGGTAGTGACGCCAAATCTTTAACGCAAATACAATTGTGGCTAATTCAAGATCATGCGTTGGATAGTTCTTTTCATGCGGCTTTAGCTGCCTCGAAGCATAAGCAATGTCTTTAACTTCTTGCATCAGCACACAGCCCAAACCATTCAACGATGCATCACTGTAAACTATGAATTCTTTACCCGATTTAGGTTGAACAAACACTGGTGCTTTCGTCAACAATGCTTTCAACTGCTCAAAACTCTGATGGCACTTTTCTGACCACTCAAATTTGACCTCTTTCTGTAGCAACTTCGTCAACGAAGTCACAATCATCGAGAAGCCTTTCACAAACCGTCTATAATATCCTGCTAGTCCCAGAAAACTACGAACTTCAGACACATTTCTCGGAGGCTTCCATTCTAAAATAGCTGAAATTTTACTCGGATCAACTCGTATTCCCACAGCTAATACAATATGTCCCAAAAATCTAACCTCACGCAACCAAAACTCACATTTACTGAACTTTGCATACAATTGCTTCTCACGCAGAGTTTGTAACACAATTCTTAAATGTTTGGCATGTTGCGTCTCATTACATGAATAAATCAGAATGTCATCAATAAACACCACCACAAAGCGATCCAAATACGGTCTGAATATCCGATTCATCAAATCCATAAACACTGCAGGAGCATTCGTTACTCTGAAAGGCATCACTAAGAATTCATAATGTCCGTACCTCATTCTAAAAGTAGTTTTCGGCACATCGAATTCTTTAACTCTCAACTGATAGTAGCCCGATCTCAAATCTATCTTAGAAAACATTGTAGCTCCTTTCAGCTGATCAAACAAATCATCAATACGAGGCAACAGATATTTATTCTTTATCATTACTTTGTTCAATTATCGGTAATCAATACACATTCTCATGGTGCCGTCTTTCTTTTTCACAAACAACACAGAAGCACCCTAGGGCGAGAAACTCGGTCATGTAAATCCTCTATCGGTCAACTCTTGTAACTGAGACCTCAACTCTTTCAATTCCATCTGTGCCATTCTATACGGAGCTATAGAGATAGGAGTAGTCCCTGGCAATAGTTCAATACCAAATTCAACTTCCCGTATCGAAGGTAGTCCCGGTAATTCTTTAGGAAACACATCTGAAAACTCACAAACCACAGGCACAGATTCAACTTTCTTTTCTATCACTTTTGTTTCAATCACATATGCCAAATAAGCTTCGCAACCCTTTCTAACATAGTTCAAAGCTTTCATCGCAGATACAACAGCTGGTAACCCTTTCATATCACTAGATTCAATTCGAACTATCTCACCTGACTTCTCAATTCAATACTCTTTCTTTTACAATTCACAATGGCATTGTGCAAAGTGAGCCAATCCATACCCAGAATAATATCAAATTCATCGAATGGTAGCAACATCAAATTAGCTGGAAAGCATATATCCCGAAACATCAATGGGCAATTCTTGCACACTTTATCCACCAAAACACACTTGCCTAAGGAGTTTGATACTCTAAGTACAAATTCAGTAGACTCAACAGGTAGAGTCTTACTTGATACTAGATTCACACACACATAGGAATGAGTAGAACCTGGATCTATCAATGTAATCACATCAGTATCAAATAGAGTAAAAATACCAGTGATGACGTCTGGAGATGATGCTTCCGCTCGTGCGCGTATGGTATAGGCTCGAGCAGGTGCTCTTGCCTCTGATCTCACAGCTGTATCAGTAGTCCCTCTTTGACTTCCACTTGCATTCCTGACATTTCTGGGTGGTCTACCCCTAGCCGTCACATTACTCGATCTCACATTCTGAACATTTTCTTCCTCAGCCATCTTTGGGCAGTCCCGAATGAAGTGATCTCGTGATCCACATTTATAGCAAACTCTATTGTTATACTTGCCCCAGCATTCTCGCACATGTCGTCTTCCGCACTGTCTACACTCAGGTTTGTTGCTTTTGGCACTTCCAACACTTGATTCAATTGGAGCTTGAGTTCTCGAACCAACACTTATTCTTGCGCGGTCTCTATACGGATGTACAAATGAAGCATTTGATCGGTTGCTTGCATCTCTAAATCTCTTCGTCGAAAGTTAAGACGACTTACTCATCAATCTTTTTCTCTCATCACGAGCTTCAGAATAAGTTTTTCTCTTTTCTTTACTGAGCTCTTCAGCTTTACAGGCTCTTTCAACTAACACAAAAAATTCATTTATATCAAGTATCCCAACCAATAATTTAATATCCTCGTTCAACCCTTCAATGAAGCATTTACACATAGTGGCTTTGGTCAAAACACATTCCCGTGCATATTGGCTCAATCGTACAAACTCCCGTTCATACTCAGTAACTGACAAACGGCCTTGTTTCAACTCTAGAAACTCTTTACGTTTCTGATCTATGAACCGTTGACTGATATACTTCTTTCTAAATTCAGCCTGAAAGAAATCCCAAGTGACTCTCTCTCTTGGAACCACAGATGTCAACGTTTTCCACCAATTATAAGCTGTATCTCTCAACAAAGAAACTGCACACTTAATACATTCATCAGGGCTCAACGATATCTCTTCAAATACCCAAATTGTATTCTCGAGCCAAAACTCGGCTCTCTCAGCATCATCATCAGCTGTGGCCCTAAACTCTTCGGCCCCGTACTTACGAATCTTATCCACAGGAGGTTTATTCAATCGGATCAGATCTATCACTTGTGGCACAATAGGTACTTGTGGGGGTAGAGGTTGTGGAGCATTCGGATTCGTTCGAACAAACTCCGAAAAGCACTCACTCATTATTCGGAAGAAGGCTTGGTTAGCCTCTCCTCCCTCACCAATATCATTCGGCCTAGATGTGGCCGGCACTGTACCTTGAGCGGGAGCAGGCGCATTACTCTCAAGATCATCAGCAACTGCTCGATCGGGATCCATTACTATACGAAAACACATTTATAACTGTAAGGATTCATCAAACTATCGCAATTTCATATATGGCATGCATAGCTAGACTCACACGCGCTACGTTAGTCCGAGAATCGACAAAACCGGAGCTCTAATACCAATAAAATGTAACATCCCTAACCCAAAACTGTCACCAGAATAGGGTTAAGAGGCATTACCGAACAATCAGAACATTTCACATCCATTTCACGACACAAAGTCAATCATCAATCGAACATAATCAAATATAAACATATAGTCCCTTATTACGGTCTACGAGACCTTAAACATGTGTTAATAAAAGGTCGGGACTAAACTGAACTTATACGAAAATTTTTGGAAATTTGAGCATTCTTCAAAACTACAGAGGTCACACGCCAGTGCGGTCAGGCTGTGTGCCTCACACGGCTACCAGACACACCCATGTGTCCTGGCCGTGCCAAAATAGAGCATGTATACTGACTTATTCACACGGCCACCAGACACACCTTTGTCCCATGGCCGTGTAGAGTTATGCTAGCTACTAACTTGGTCACACGGCCACCAAGCATGCCCGTGTGCCATAGTAGTGTAACCTGCCCAGGCACACTTCGAAGTGGCCCTTAAGCCGCACGGTAGAGACACACGCTCGTGTCCCTTGACCATGTATGCAAAATAGTCCATTTGCAAGGCCAATTTTCCACCCACACTTGGGTCATACCTACAAACTTCAAAGCAATACCAATTCATACTTCTAAATGCTTTCAAAACATACCATTTCATGCACCAATTAATCATCAACAATACCATCTAATTCCATTCCTAATATCATCACAAATGAGTCCATTCAAACTAACAATTGTACATCCCAAAACATATATATATCTAGCAATATGTAATCCAAGCCATAATTCATCTTCAAACCACATCTTTCATCAACTACCTAACCATGAAATATTCCAAATTTATAGCTCATTCATAAGTTCAACATCATTCAACTTCCAAGCCAAATCACATGGCAAGGATTAAGCATTTCAAAACATACCATAACTTCTAGCCGATACATGCCATACTTCAAATTTATACATCTTTTCAAAAGTACCCAAAAATAGATTGTCGATAGTGTGATAGAGATGCTGACGATCCCTGGATCCGAGCTAGCTTTATTGACTCTGTAAAACAGAGAAACAATTCACACAGTAAGCTTTCAAAAGCTTAGTAAGTTCGTAAAATAATACATTATACCAAAACAAACCATCACATAGATTAATTCACAATCACATATACCATACCATCCAAGCAAATATGTTCAATTAACCTTCCATAAACTCATTCATATTCACATCAACCACATAGGTTCCGAACGTACCTTAGCCAACACTTAGTTATCGATCACTTATGCCACTCAATACTCAATATTTCATTTCGATCAACTTTCGTCACTTCTTCGATTTAATCGTACACTTAGTGCCCAAATCATTAGCCGAAGCTTATATTAACATCACACACTTAGTGCATCTATATCAAACCGATCTTAAATCGATATCGCACACACAGTGCCAATCAAAAGCCAAAGCTTATATTATTTCGCACACATAGTGCTAACCATCTCGGTCACATTTCCGAATACGCACATTTAGTGCCACATAACTCGAACCCTCACATAGCATTAATAATTCAATATTATCACACTATTCATTTCATAACATTAAACATAGTTAAATACACGTGTTATGTTCGAACTTACCTCGGACGTCGAAATTTTGAAACGGTCAATTTAATCGAGTACTTTATCTTTGCCTCGATCTTGATCCGAACTTCTCCTCTCTTGGTATATACACATTCAAATTCAACTCATTCAATCACCAATTCATTCAATTCAATCCAAACACATATATTTAGGGCATTTTACAAAATAGCCCTCACATTTTCACATTTCGACACTTTAGTCCCTATTTCACAAAATCACAAAATACACCAAATTTCTACTCACACAAGCTTAGCTGAATTCTTCCCATGCTAATACAAGCCCACACATTTAATTTATTTCACAATTTAGTCCTCCAATTTACACTTTTCTCAATTAAGCTCAAATTACTCAGTTTCACTAAAAATCTCAAGACAAAATATGATAATCTTTTACATATCTTTCATATTCCATTATCAACTAACACAAAGCTCACGAATTCATTCACGACACATTTCAAATACATCACCAATTCACAAAATTTAAGCATGGGTTTTTTAGAGCACAAAGCAACAATTACAAAAATGTAGAAATTGTCAAAAACCGAAGCAAAACTTACCTTGAATCAAGCTAGATAGGTGCCGAATATTTCAAAGCCCTAACTCCATCTTTTTCTTTCAATTTTCGGTAATGGAAAATGAACACTCACCTAATTTCATGTTTTTATTTTATCTATTATAACATTAATAATTGATTTCCAATTCTACCCTTAATGAAATAAACATTAATACTTATAATAGTTGGTTATAATTGTCCTTTAACCATCCACTAACTATATAGTGGCTTAATTACCTCATAAGGCCTCCACATTATAAAGACAATAACAATTAAGCACTTAACAATCAGCACACAGATTTTACACTTTATGTGATTAAGTCCTTTTCGCAAAATTTAACACACAATCGATAAAATCTTCACACAGAAATTTCACACAGGGTAAATCTCATTTTGTAAACTAAGAAATTAATATTAAAATATTATTCTGACCTCATATTTGTGGTATCAATACCATTGTTCCGAATAGGGTCTAAATCGAGCTGTTACAATTTAACGATGCATCACTGAAAATTATGAATTCTTTACCCGACTCAGGCTGAACTAACACTAGAGCTTCAGTCAATAAAGCTTTTAACTGCTCAAAACTTTTCTTGCATTTATCTGACCACTCAAACTTAACATCTTTTTGAAGCAATCTTGTCATCGGAGTTGCAATCATCGAAAAGCCTTTTACAAACCGTCTATAATATCCTGCTAGTCCCAGAAAACTGCGGACCTTAGAAACATTTCTCGGACGCTTCCAATCTATAATCGAAGATATCTTACTCGGATCAACCCGAATATCATCAGCTGAAACAATATGTCCCAGAAATCCAACTTCTCGTAGCCAAAACTCACATTTGCTAAACTTTGCAAACAACTGTTCATCTCTCAAAGTATGTAGTACGATTCTCAAATGCTCAGCATGCTCAGATTCATCACGAGAGTAAATCCATATTGCATCAATGAACACAACTACAAATCAATCTAAATACGGCCTAAAAATCTGGTTCATCAGGTCCATAAAAATAGTAGGTGCATTCGTTAGTCCGAAAGGCATAACAAGAAATTCGTAGTGTCTGTACCTTGTTCTAAATGCAGTCTTTGGCACATCCGAGTCTTTTACTCGCAACTGGTAATAACCTGATTTCAAATCAATTTTCGAAAACACTGTTGCCCCTTTTAACTGATCAAACAAATCATCTATTCGTGGCAAAGGGTATTTATTCTTAATCGTCACTTTGTTGAGCTGTCGATAGTCTATACACATTCTCATTGTGCCATCTTTCTTTTTCACAAATAAAACTAGTGCACCACAGGGAGAGAAACTCAATCTAGCAAAACCTTTATCTGTCAACTCTTGCAACTGAGCTTTCAATTCTTTTAACTCTGTCGGGGCTATTCTGTATGGAGTTATCAATATCGGTGTAGTTCCCGGCACTAACTCAATGCCAAACTCAACCTCTCGGATCGGTGGTATACCCGGTAATTCTTTAGGAAACACATCCAGATACTCACACACAACTGGCACTGATTCGATCTTCTTTTCAGTCACTTTTGTATCAAGCACATAGGCAAAATAAGCTTCGTAACCCTTTCTCACATATTTCTGAGCTAACATCGATGAAATCACTGCTGGTAAACCATTCAAATCATCTGACTCAATCTAGATAATCTTATTATTCTGACATCTAAGATCAATCGTCTTTTGTTTACAATTTACTATAGCATCATGTAGCGTTAGCCAATCCATACCCAGAATTATATCAAATTCATCAAATGGCAACAAAATCAGATCAGCTGGAAAATAGAAATCCCGAATCATCAATGGACAGTTCTTGCACACTTTATCAACCAAAACACACTTGCCTAAGGGGTTCGATACTCTAATCACAAATTCAGTAGACTCTACAGGCAAAGTCTTACTGGATACTAAATTCATGCATATATAAGAATGAGTTTATCCTGGATCTATCAATGCAATCACATTAGTATCATAGAGAGTGAAAGTACCTGTGATAACATCTGGAGATGATGCTTCTTCGCGAGCGCGAATAGCGTAGGCTCGTGCAGGTGCTCTGGCCTTAGACCTCACAGCAGAGTCTTTTGTCGCTCTCTGACTACCACTCACATTACCAGCATTTCTGGGTGGTCTCGCTCTAACTGCAGTATTACTCGGCCTCGTACTCTGAGCGTTATCTTTTTCAGCTAACTCTGGGCAATCTCTGATAAAATGATCTAACGATCCATATTTAAAACAAGCCCGATCATTCAATCTACAATCACCGAAATGCCGTTCTCCACACTATTTACATTCGGGTCGATTTGGTTTTGCACTCTCGACACTAGCTATTGAGATAGCCGGAGTTTTAAAGCTCGAATGTTGCCTTTCACGATCTCTGTTTGAATGTCCCACTGATGCATTAGAACGATTAAATGAGTCTCGAAATTTCTTTGATGCAGACTGATAAGATTTACTAGTTGATCTCTTTCTCGAATCTCTTGCTTCAAAATCAGCTTTTCTCTTTTCTTTACTAAGATCCTCGGCATTACAAGCCCTCTCAACCAGAACGACGAATTCTTTCAACTCTAGAATTCGAACTAGTAGTTTTATATCTTTGTTCAATCCATCTACAAATCTTTTGCACAAAATATCCTCAGTTGACACATACTCTCGAGCATACTTGCTTAATCGTACAAACTCTCTTTCATACTCAGTGACAGCCATACAGTCCTTTTTTAACTCTAGAAACTCTTTATGCTTTAGATCAAGGAATCGATGACTTATATATTTCTTTCGGAACTCTGTCTGAAAGAATTCCCAAGTCACTCATTCTCTCGGTACCACAGATACCAACGTTTTCCACCAATGGTACGCATTATCTCTCAGCAAAGATACAACACATTTGATACACTCATCAGGAGTACAAGACAATTTATCGAATACTCGGATCATATTTTCGATCCAGAACTCGACTCTTTCAGCATCATCATCAACGGTAACCCAAAAATCTTCAGCCCCATGTTTACGAATCTTATCTACTGGCGGCTTATTCAATCGTATCGGATCTACAACTTGAGGATAAACAGGGATTTGTTTAGGAAGAAGTGGGGGTGGAGGTTGTTGAGCAACCGGATTCGTTCGAACGAACTCCGTAAACCACTCACTCATCATCTGGAAAAAAGCTTGTTTAGCCTCTCCCTCATGGCTACTAGATACAGGCCTAGTGTCAAATTGCGCTGCCCTTTGAGTAGGAGCGGGCGCGTTACTCTCTACATCGTCAGCTACAGCTCTTTCGGGATCCATTGCTATGTGAAACACAATTTAAGCTGTTAGGAATCATCACACTATCGCAGAGTATATATGGCATGTATAGCTAAACTCTCACACACGCTACGTTAGTCATAGAATCGACTAAACCGTAGCTCTGATACCAATAAATGTAACACCCCTAACCCGTATCCATTGCCGGAATAGGGTTACGAGGTATTATCTATCAAATCACAACATACAACATACATTTATGCATCCATTCTTAAACACCAATCAATCATAAACACATTGTCCCTTATAAGGGCCTACGAGGCCTTAAACATGCTTTAGAAGTGGTTCGGGACTAAATCGATAACTTATAAATAAATTTAGAAACTTAGAAATTTTTCAAACATACAAGAGTCACACGCCGTGTGAACAGGCCGTGTGCCTCACACGGCTCCAGACACGCCCTTGTCTCAGGCCGTGTGAAAACAGGGCATACATATTGACTTGGGTCACACGGCTGACCACACGCCTATGTGTCTAGCCCGTGTGCCCTTTGAAATGGCCACACACGCCCGTGTGCCAGGCCGTGTGCTAGGCCGTGCCAATCCTGTAGGGTATACTGACTTATGCAACACGGCCTATCTCACATGCCTGTGAGATAGGCCGTGTGCCATTTAGGGGGTATACTGACTTTTGTTCTTGATCTATATACATTAAAAATTAACTCATTTATTCATCAAATCATTCAATTCAGTCCACAAACATATATTTGGGCATTTTTATACTTTAGCCCCTAAAGTTCCACATTTTTACAATTTAGTCCCTATTTCATAAAAACACAATTTACACAAAATTTAACAAAACACATGCTTAACCGAATTACCATAGTACCCCTAGCAGCCCATATTTCACATTTATTTCACATTTCAACTACATAATTTGTACTTTTCACAAATTAATCCCTAAATAGTATTTTTACAAAAAATTACTTAACAAAATATGATAATCTATCAACAAATATCCATTTTTCATCATCAAACATTTAAAAGCTTAAATAATCATCAATGGCACTTCACAAAATCATGAAAAAATTAAAAAATTAAGACACGGGCTAGTTAGAACACGAAGCAACGATTACAAAAACATAGAAATCATCAAAAATTAAGCTCAAACCGTACCTTAACCAAGCCAAATGTGTGCCGAACCCTAATGTTCTCCCATGGCTTCTTTCTCTTTTAAATTTTCGGTGAAGATGATAATATTTAGGCTTATTTTTAACTTTGTTTTATTTATTTCATGTATAGTATCATTTTTACTAAATTAACATTTGCTAAACCATTTAAAATCATCATATTAATGCCCATTTATGTCAAATTCCACTATCAATGGTCTAATAACATCATAAGGACCTCTCATTTAATAAATCATAGCAATTAAACACATTTAACATATAGAATGCCACTTTTGCATTTTACGCGATTAAGTCCTTTTTTTCTCAAATTAAGCATTCAAACGCTGAAAATATTTCACGAAACTTTCACACATATATAATCACATGCTATAAACACCAAAAATAATATTAAAATAATTTTTTGACATTAGATTTTTGGTTCTAAAACCACTGTTCCTATTTAGCTAAAACCGGGTTGTTATAGTTAATTATTAACAATCTTTCAGTAGTTCAAGCCATCAACATTGTCTTAATTTCAGATTTTTTGGTAACATTAGATAATGTATACTCTTGGGATCAAGAAGCATATGACGTTTTCGTTGAACAAATGATGTCATCCATTTCTCAACAAAGACATACTGGCGGCCGACCCTAAGTCACTCGCCGAACAATTCTTTTAATGAGACTTTAACCGTCTGAAAGCACAAACTGTCACTTTACATTCTTGTATTAAAAAACATTCCAATCCATTCTATAGTGCATCACTGAAAAATTACGAATTATTTACTGAATTCAAACAGAACCTAGAGCCAGTGCTTCGGTTAACAATACCTTCAACTGTTTTCTACTTTGCTAATACTCAACAGACCATTCAACTTTCACAAATGTGTTAACTTTATCAATCAGAACAGCTTTAACTCATAATAACATCGTCCGATTAAAACAAATCTATTAGGTATATCTCTTTATCATACTGTCTAAAATATAAATTCTTCCTTCAGACTATCTGTCTAATTACTCATGAATGCACAAAATTCATTTCCATACCTGAGGACAATTTAAATGTGTACGACTCAAATTACCTTTCAACTAGCCAACTCGCTCAGATAAAACAAATGAGTCGATCTCAACTATCAAATAACATCATATCAAAATACTTCCTCTTTCATTCTGCTAAAACAACTTAAACATACACTCTTTCCAAATTTTCCTCACATGCTAGTCAAAAGATCTTTACAACTACATTAGCTCAGGGAAACAAAATATCCTGATTGAACTCATTGACCTTAATTAAAATTACCTAAGAAAAGAAAACCATAGTACAATATGAGCTTGAGCTTCCACTATCTACACCTTTGTCGATGTCAATTCCTTTCACGAAAATTAGAGAAATCCTGATACCAGAATCACTACGTTCGCATAATCAAACCAGGAATACACTCATATTAGACATAGTTATCACAAGCCACAGAACACACTTTAAAGATGAGCCATGATTGATAATTTACGAAATAAGGATGATAAAGAAACCGAGACAAAGAAATCCAAGATGCAATATCATACTGGAAGTCCAAGAACATAACTCATAAGAAAATAATAAAGATCTCGATGATTTCTCAGAGAAAACCAGAAGAAAAAACAATGCTTATACACTCTGGAATCAATTGTAACGGAGATAATATATTTTCCAAATATATATATACAAAACAACACAACATCCAATAGAGACAGAAGAGTAGCCTCACATAAATTTTCACCAACAACTTTTATTCCAAGTAAAATAGAATAGAATCCCACAGAGAGATAAGATATGTTGATCATAAACAAACCAGACCAACAGTGCTTTCGTCTAACATTAGAGTTAGATAGCATTCTCATACGATAAAAATTTCATCAGAGAATAAACAATTACATAAACCCCAGAGGACAAACGAATATATAGAATACTCAGGAGAGATCATCATAATCTATTCAACTATAACTGTTACATACAGACATCTTTACAACTCACGTATCATTTCTTGGACTAATTCTGTCATCATTAATCCCATAGAATCCCATTCACTAACGAAAATCAATCCGGAAGAAATTCCAGCAAATACATACTTTAGACACCATACCTAAATGAGTCGATTAGCTGAGACTAACTTTTTCTTTAACCATGACATTGTGAAATCCGGATGATCTTTAGAACAATCTGACGTCTCTTTCAGAACTGTATTCACTTGCCAAACTATTCTTATCTCTACCCGTATTAATAATTACTCCACCACTGAGCTCTTTAGTTTCACACTTGTGAGATTATTCAATATAAATCTCGTGAAATTTCTTTATAAATACCACATTGGTAAGGGGTGAGGTCGTAGAGCCTCTAACTAGACTCTCATATATACACACATGTGACTCAACATTCATCATTAACATCATATCTTCACAATCATATAGTTCACTTTAAGCTAATCAACATACATATTTATGTTACACGAGCCTTCCGATTATCTTTATTCAAACAAGTGTACTTAAACATACATTCCATAGATTTTGAGTAAGTTTACTTATCGCATTCACTTAATCAAACAAGTTAGGCACATAACATCATATGAATGTCAAACAAACATGGATGAGCTTATCATAATATAAACTTCCATTTCATTTCACCTTTTCATATTTCAAGAATAATTCCCATTGAACTATTGTAATTTCGATGGATACTCGGGTAGTATGCTCAAGGTATACTTATCAACAGTCCAACAATTCATATTCAAAAGTGCCCTTTTGGCACATATTCATAGAGCACACTCTCGAGCCTCATATTACATAACAGGGTTGCCAGTCCAGGCTAAATCCATTTCATAACATATGCTCAAGAGGGCTTAATTTAGGATTGTCGTTTCGGGCTAATCCTTTTTGCAACATTTAAAACATTTTGTCTGTTTCAAAAAATCTCCATAATCCATCGAAATACAACGTTCAATCGGAACAATAACATTTTATCCATATATCTCAACTTATGGTTATTTCATTCTATACATCATCACATACACATCATGAACTCTTATTTATACCTTTCCAAGTTCCGACTCATCACAAACACATTTTCAAATATTTTAGTATCGCTTTCAGCATTTTTGAAAATAGCTCGGTTGGAAAGCATCTCTGCCTCAACAAAACAATTTCATTAGAGTCGAGAGATATCACACTATCACAGGTAGTAATATGGCATGTACAGCTAGACTCTCACACATGCTAGGTTAGTCCGAGAATCGACTAAACCATAGCTCTGATACCACTAAATGTAACACCCCTTACCCGTATTCGACACCAGAATAGGGTATGAGGCATTACCGGATGTAAACACAAGTAAACATACATTTTCAAGTCATAAATTTTGCGTCCAAATTAAAAAATTTCATACACAATCATATCGTCCCTAAAACGAGCCTACGAGGCCCAAAACATACATCAGAAATGGTTTGAGACTAAACCGAAAACTTTGAAAACTTTTGGAAAACTTAGAAAAAATTTCATGGAAACAGGGCCACAAGCCCGTATGGACCAAGGCACACGCCCATGTAGTGAGGGGCACGCCCATGTAGCCCGTGTAACTCTCTGTTTATGACATCATGAACAAATTAAGGTCACACAGTCAGGGCACACGCCCGTGTGTTTAGGCCGTGTGGTCGATTAAATTTTCATAATTTTTCATAAAATAGGTGCAGACTTCACATGGCCAGGGCACACGCCCGTGTCTAGGCCCGTGTGTTGGATACTGGACATTCTGTTTTACAATTATTTAGGGTGCAGGGGACACACGGCTGAAACACATACCCGTGAGGCAGACCGTGTGTCACACACGGCCTAGACACACGCCCGTGTGTCTACCCGTGTGGACAAAAAGGCTATTTACCAAGCCATTTGCCACCCTTATTCACACATACACTCACATCCATTCAAAGGCACATAACATTACATACTTAGGTAACCAAAGCATCCACATTCATGGTTAAAACATATCAACTTTATATGTTTATCTAACATATTCACTATATTTATTAAGCCCCAAATCAAACATACAAATCCCACATTCATTAGGCTTCATTCAATTACTATCTAATTACCAAATCATACTCAAATTCCTCATCTCATCAATAGGTCATAATTCCAACATTACACAATCATGCAATCAATCACATTTCCAAATATTTCACATTCACCAAGCATACCATGATCATATCACCATAGACATTGACACATATATGAATATAATTAGGCTTACAACCATGTTGCCAACATATGCCATCTTACATGGCCAAATAGAAAACAAGCCTTTGACGATTACAAGCCAATATATTGGCTACAATCATAAAGACACATATAACCAATTGACTTAGTCCCTATACATGCCATAACTCAAAATACTTGTATTTATATATACCCAAAATGGTAGCTTGATAGTGTGATAGGATCTCCAACGATCTCTAACTCGAGCTAGCTTATTAGCCCTATAAAACATGGCAAAGGAAGGGGGTAAGCTATATAGCTTAGTAAGTCCATATGCAAATAATAAACAACATTAATTATACATTGCCATATGAATAACATGACATATTTTAACATAAATGTCATTAAACTTCATGAGCATAACTTACCCAATCATATGAATAACATAACACATACCACAATCAACAAACCATTTCAAACCTCACATAAAACATACACATTAATTATGAGCATTTATATTTCAAGCATATACTCTTACATCTTACAATTGCCTAAACTCTTATCTTTCCATGCTTCCATAATCATTTTAATTGGCAATTATGCCAATCTTTCCTTTTTCACATATCCTGACAAATCACAATTTGCATGAATATAACATGCTATATATTAACTCAATTTGGCCCGAAAGCCAATCATATAATCATCAATAGAATTTATCATGTATTTCATACATCACAAGTATAGACCAATAATCACAATGTTTTCATAAAATCATTCTCGTGGAAATCATGAACTCACAATTTCATGAAGTCAATGTATATAAACTTTACGTACATACCTGTACCAATTCGTAATATTTACATACTATTTCTCTTCTTTGACATAACCGTTGAATTTCCTGTTGAACCACTCAGAATACTAAAGGATACTCGGGAATCTAGTACACACAGTACCATACCAATGCTATATCCCAGATATAGTCTTACATGTAATCTCGTATCGATGCCAATAGCCCAGCTATGGTCTTACACGAAGTCTCACATCGATGCCATATCACAGATATGATCTTACACGAAGTCTCATATCGATGTCATTTCCCAGATATGGTCTTACATGTAATCACATGAACCCTAATGTCATGACATTTGTATCCTATCTATTCCTAACGTTCAACCAGGATTTCTCGCTCGTCGAAACTTTGACTAATACTTCCATAGAGTCAATCATAATTCATACAACTTTAAAGCATTTGAAACATAAATATAACAATGCATTATTTACATACGAACTTACCTCGGTACAAAAATAGTGAAAATGGACCTAATCGTCAAACACTTTGTTTTTCCCCCGTTCTAGGTCCAAACTTAATTTTTCTTGATCTATAATAGCAAATTCAGCTCATTTAATACTCACATTATTCAATTCAGCCCAAAAATCACATTATGGCTGTAACAGCCCGATTTAGACCCTAGTCAGAATAGTGGTTTCGAGACCACAAATTCGAGGTCAAAAAAAATATATTTTAAAATTATTTTTCATGTTTATAATATGTGATTAAGTATGTGTGAAATTTCTGTGTGAAAATTTTATCGACTGTGTGTCGAATTGTGAGAAAGGACTTAATCGCATAAAATGTAAAAGCTATTTGCTGATTGCTAAAGTGTTTATTTGTCATGGCTTTCTAAAGGAGGAGTCCTTATGTTGATATTAAGCCATTATTAAGTTAGTGGATGGTGGATGGACATTTATAACAAATTATAATGTATGTTATAATGTTTTATAATAAGGGTAAAATAGTAAAGTTTGTATTAATATGTATTAAATAAAACAAAAAGAAAGATGAAGCCATATTCTCATATTTTCTTATCGAAAATTTGAAGAAAAAGAAAGGAAGAAAGCTTTGATATTTTGACTAGGGCTTAGCTTGGTTGAGGTAAGTTTTTGACTCTGTTTTTAATAATTTCTACGTTTTCGTAATTGTTGCTTTGTGTACTTCAAAACCCGTGCTTCAATTTTGAAAATTGATGAATATTTTGAAATATGCCATTGATGAATATGTGAGCTTTGTGTTGATAGTTGGTGGAATATGAAAGCTTAGTGTTGGGTTAACATAGTTTGTATTTGGATTTTTGGTGAAATAGAGTAATTTGGGACAAATTGAGAAAAGTGTAAATTGGAGGACTAAAATATGAAATAAATGAAATGTGTGGGCTTGTATTAGTATGGGAAGAATTTGGCTAAGCTTGTGTGAGTAGAAATTTGGTGTATTTTGTGATTTTGTGAATTAGGGACTAAGGTGTCGAAATGTGAAAATGTGAGGGCTATTTTGCAAAATGCCCTAAATATGTGTGTTTGGACTAAATTGAATGAATTGGTGATTGAATTAGTTAAATTTTAATGTGTATAGACCAAGAAAGGAGAGGTTTGGATCGAGATCGAGGCAAAGACAAAGTGCTCGATTAATCGACCGTTTCGGTATTTCGACGTCCGACGTAAGTTCGGATATAATACTAGTGTTTAAATTATATCTATGTGATGTGAATTGAATGAATATATACATAATTATGAGATTAGGAATGCTATGTGCGGAGCTAAAAGATGGCACTAAGTGTGCGAAATATTAGAAACGAGACAGAGATGGTTAGCACTGTGTGTGCGAAGAGATAGAAGCTTCGGCGTATTGATTTGGCATTGTATGTGCGTTACCGATATAAGTTCAGTTTAACATATTGGCACTAAGTGTGCGATGACGATTATGTTTCGATCATAAAACTAACACTAAGTGTGCGAATAAATCAAAAGAATAGCAAAGATTGAACGAGATGTAATATCGAGCTATTGAGTAGCATGAATGGTGAGTAACTATGTGTTGGTCAAGGTACGTTTGAACCTATGTGGTTGATGATGATTTTAAAAGTTGAATGAATAGATATTTGAGCATATAGTTGAGATTGATGATGTGCTTAATTGTGAATTTATCTAAGTGATGGTTTAATTATATGTTGATGAGATATTATTGAGTTGTATGTATTGTATTACGAACTTACAAAGCTTTGAAAGCTTACTGTGTGATTTGTCTCTCTGTTTTACAGTGTCAGTAAAGCTTGCTCGGATTCGGGGATCGTCAGCATCTCTATCACACTATCGGCAATCTATTTTGGTACTTTTAAAGATGTGTATATTTGAATATGGCATGTATAGGCTAGTTGTGTTGAAACATGTTCGAGATGTGTAAATAGCCATGTGATGTGGCTAGATAAATGTTGGTAATATGCATGAGTGATTATGGTATATGAAGTGTATTTTGGAATGGTTTGATGGCAATGAAATAGTCTTATGAATGGTAAACTTAGTGATGGATTGATGCCATTGTGATCTAGTGATATTGTGGATGAATCATGCTTGGTTATGCATGTGTTTTAGTTTTGCAATTTGGTATATAAGTTGACATGATTAGAAATTAGATTGTATGGGATGATATGTTGATCATTTGACATGTATTTGGTTGCCAAATTGTGTGTAAAAATAGGCTTGTATGTGCTTGTAGGTATGACCCAAGTGTTGGTGGCATTTTAGCCTTGCAAATGGCCTATTTTGCATACACGGCTAAGGGACACGGGCGTGTGTCTCTGCCGTGTGGCTCAAGGGCCACTTCAAAGTGTGCCTGGGCAGGGTACATGGCCATGGCACACGGGCGTGCCTGGTGGCCATGTGACCAAGTCAGTAGCTAGCTTAATTTCGCACGGCCATGGTACACGGGCGTGTTTGGAAGCCGTGTGGACAAGTCAGTATGTATGCCCTATTTTGGCACGGCCTGGACACATGGGCGTGTCTGGTAGCCGTGTGAGGCACACGGCCTACTCACACGGGCGTGTGACCACTACAGTTTTGAAAAATGTTTGAATGTCTGGAAATTTTCATATCTGTTCGGTTTAGTCTCGACCTCTTTCTAACACGTGTCTAAGGTCTCGTAGACCTCAATAAGGGACTAAATCTTTATATTTGAATATGTTTGATTGATGATTGACTTTGTATCATGAAATGGATGTGAAATGTTCCGATTGATCGGTAATGCCTCTTAACCCTATTCTGGCGACAGTTTTGGGTTAGGGGTGTTACATTTTATTGGTATTAGAGCTACGGTTTAGTCGATTCTCGGACTAACATAGCGCGTGTGAGTCTAGCTATACGTGCCATATATATAATTGCGATAGTGTGATGAATCCTGATAGTTGAAAATGTGTTTTCATATAGTAATGGATCCTGATCAAGCAGTTGCTGACGATGTAGAGAGTAACGTGCCTGCTCTCGCTCAAGGGACACCGCCGGCCACATCTAGGCCGAATGATAGTAGTGAGGGAGGAGAGGCTAAGCAAGCCTTCTTCTGAATGATGAGTGAGTAGTTTTCGAAGTTCGTTCGAATGAATCCGGCTGCTCCACAACCTCTACCCCCACAAGTACCTGTTGTACCACAAGTGATAGATCCGATCCGACTAAATAAGCCATCTGTGGATAAAATCTGTAAGTATGGCGCCGAAGATTTTAGAGCCACAGCTGATGATGATACCGAGTGAGCTGAGTTTTGGCTTGAGAATATAATTCGAGTGTTTGATGAGATGTCGTTGAACCCTGATGAATGTATTAAATGTGCGGTTTCTTTGTTTAGAGATACGGCTTATAATTGGTGGAAAATGTTGACATCCGTGGTTTCGAGAGAGAGAATCCCCTGGGATTTCTTTTAAGCTGAATTCTGAAAGAAATATATTAGTCAACGAATCATTGATCAGAAACGTAAAGAGTTTCTAAAACTGAAATAGGGCCGTATGTCAGTTACGGAGTATGAACAAGAATTTGTGAGATTGAGTCAGTATGCACAGGAATGTGTTTCGACTAAAGCTATTATGTGTAAACGCTTCATTGAAGGGCTGAATGAAGACATTAAATTGTTGGTTGGGATACTTGACATAAATGAATTTGTTGTGTTAGTTGAAAGAGCTTGCAATGCCGAGGAGCTTAACAAAGAAAAGAAGAAAGCCGATTTTGAGGCTAGAGATGAAAGAAAAAGATCGATGAGTAAGTTGTCTCAACCTTCGACGAAGAGATTTAGAGATGCAAGCAATCGTTCAAATGTTTCATTTGGACATTCGAATAGAGACTGCGCAAGACTAAGTGTTGGTCCGAGAACTCAAGCTCCAATAGAATCAAGTGTTGGTAGTGCCAAAAGCAACAAACCTGAGTGTAGATAGTGTGGAAGATGACATGTGGGAGAATGCTGGGGCAAGTACAATAATAGAACTTGCTAGAAATATGGATCACGAGATCACTTTATTCGAGATTGCCCAAAGTTAGCTGAGGAAGAAAATGTTCAGAATGTGAAACCGAGTAATGTGACGGCTAAGGGTAGACCACCCAGAAACACTGGGAATGTGAGTGGAAGTCAAAGCGGGACTACCGATACAGCTGTGAGATCAGAGGTGAGAGCACCTGCCCGAGCCTATGCTATACGCGCACGAGAGGAGGCGTAATCTCCCGATGTCATCACTGATACTTTCACTTTATTTGATACTGATGTGATTGCATTGATAGATCCAGGATCTACTCATTCGTATGTGTGTGTGACTCTAGTATCAAGTAAGACTCTACCTGTTGAGTCTACTGAATTTGTGATTAGAGTATCGAACCCTTTAGGCAAGTGTGTCTTGGTGGATAGAGTGTGCAAGAACTACCCGTTGATGTTTCGGGATATATGCTTTCCAGCTAATTTGATGTTGCTACCTTTTGATGAATTTGATATTATTTTGGGTATGGATTGGCTCACTTTACATCATGCTATTGTGAATTGTAAACGGAAGAGTATTGATTTAAAAAGTCAGAACGGTGAGATAGTTCGAATTGAATCCAGCGATTTGAATGGGTTGCCGGCTGTTATATCTTCGATGAAAGCTTTGAACTATGTGAGAAAGGGTTGCGAAGCTTATCTAGCATATGTGATCGATACAAAAGTGACAGAAAAGAAAGTTGAATCTGTGCCTATGGTTTGTTAATTCCCTGATGTGTTTCCTGAAGAGTTACCGGGATTACCTCCGATTCGGGAAGTTGAATTTGGCATTGAATTGGTGTCGGGAACGACTCCTATCTCAATAGCTCCGTATAGAACGGCACTGACGGAATTGAAAGAGTTGAAGTCTCAATTGCAAGAGTTGACCAATAGAGGATTTGCACGACTGAGTTTCTCACCCTAGGGTACTCCTGTGTTGTTCGTGAAAAAGAAAGACGACACTATGAGAATGTGTATTGACTATCGACAGTTGAACAAAGTGACAATAAAGAATAAATATCCATTGCCTCTTATTGATGATTTGTTTGATCAACTGAAAGGAGCTACAGTGTTTTCTAAAATAGATTTGAGATCAGGTTATTATCAGTTGAGGGTTAAAGAATCAGATGTGCCAAAGACTGCTTTCAGAACGAGGTATGGACACTATGAATTTTTAGTTATCCCTTTCGGATTAACGAATGCTCCTGCAGTGTTTATGGATTTGATGAATCGAATATTCAGACCGTATTTGGATCGTTTTGTTGTGGTGTTCATTGATGACATTCTAATTTATTCATGTGATGAGACACAACATGTCGAGCATTTGAGAGTTGTGTTACAGACTCTGCACGAGAAATAATTGTATCCTAAGTTTAGCAAATGTGAGTTTTGGTTGCGTGAGGTTGGATTTCTGGGGCATATTGTATTAGCTACGGGAATACGAGTTAACCAGAGTAAGATCTCAGCTATTTTAGAATGGAAGCCTCCGAGAAATGTGTCTGAAATCCGTAGTTTTCTCGGACTAGCGGGATATTATAGACGATTTGTGGAAGGCTTCTCGGTGATTGCGACTTTATTGACGAAGTTGCTACAGAAAGATGTTAAATTTGAGTGGTCAGAAAAGTGTCATCAGAGTTTTGAGTAGTTGAAAGCGTTGTTAACGGAAGCACCAGTGTTAGTTCAACCTGAATCAGGCAAAGAATTCATAGTTTGCAGTGATGCATCGTTGAATGGTTTGGGTTGTGTGCTGATGCAAGAAGGCGAAGTCATTGCTTATGCTTCGAGGCAGTTAAAGCCGCATGAAAGGAACTATCCGACGCACGACCTTGAATTAGTCGCGATTGTATTTGCATTGAAAATTTGGTGTCACTACCTATTCGGTGAGAAATGTCATATTTATACCGATCACAAGAGCTTGAAGTACTTGATGACTCAGAAAGAATTGAATTTGTGACAAAGAAGATGGTTGGAATTGTTGAAAGATTACGAACTTGTGATTGATTACCATCCGGGCAAATCTAACGTTGTTGCTGATGCTTTGAGTTGAAAGTCTTTATGTGCTTTGCGAGCTATGAGTACACAGATAGATCTATGTGATGATGATTCAGTTTTGGCTGAGTTTAAAGTGAGGTCGATGCTTATAAATCAGATTTGTGATGCCCAGAAGAGTGATGTTGAGATGATGACTAAACGAGCTCAATGTGATTTGAATTCTGATTCAGAATTTTGAGTTGATAGTGATGATTGTTTGAGATTCAAAAATCGGATTTGTGTTCCGAGGAATTCAGAGTTGATTCAGATGATTTTGAACGAAGCTCATAATAGTCGTTTGACAGTGCATCCGGGGAGTACGAAAATGTATAATGATTTGAAATAGTTTTATTGGTGGCATGGTATGAAACGGGACATCTGATAAACCGAAATAGTAACATATTTTAATCCCACATTTAGCATGCTTTTAGATGAATTATCCCTTATTTTATGTAATTTGGGGCTCTTAATCCTTTATTTTCATTTTTTATACTCAAGAAAGCACCGGAGGATGAAAAGAATAAGAAACGGGCTTAAAATGGGCCAAATGGGCCACATCACGAAATCGACACGGCCTGGACCCAAGACCACACAGCCGTGCCTCCTTAATAATCTCGAACACGGCCTGAGCCCAAGACCACACGGTCGTGCCTCATTAGTTGACCCAACACGGCCTGGCTACGATTCACACGGGCGTGTGCCATGGCCGTGCCCCTGCCGCGGCCAAGAGGAGTTTTACTCGGACTTGGATGCTTGGAGGCAAAGAAACACAATCCAAAGTCTATATAAACACCCAAATAGGAACTTCACTCAGATTAGGATACTTGGAGGCCAAGTAAGGCATCTCCAAGCCTATATAAACATCCTAGGGGGCAACTTAAGAAGGGAGTTCGGCAGAAGCCGGAGCCCAAAGCTATCGTTTAGGGGCGGTTAGCTAGGCCAAGGAGCCGAGCCGAAGAGGTCAGATTTGTGGGAAACTCCCAAGGGATAGCTAGTTGATCCATCTCCAGAAGCCGGAATTCTACTCAAGACGGTGGATCTCTCCTTCAATTCCTTCAGGGAGTTTTAGGGATTTCTTATGTTTTGTTTTATCTTTTCTTCTGAGATGTTTTTCTTTATTATTATGAACTAAACCCTTCAGATACTTGAAGGGGGATGAAACCTAGATGAATCTTGTTATTGTTTTCTGAACTATATGATAAATACTTGATTTTTTCTTGATTATGTGTGCTTAATTCTTGTGTTGATATTTCGCGGATATTAATTCAAGTTGAATGTGCTTAGGTGGTGGAGCAAAAGTCCCTGCTTAAGAGTAGATCTAGCATAATTAAGCGGAGTTGATCGCGCGCCTAGAGATAGGGTGACGAGATTTTGCCGGATTAGGGTGAAACCTAATATGGGAGTCCATAGATCGATTTACTACTATTCTAGGGGTTTTAATTCGAAAGAGATTTCAATTAATCAACCTAGGGTTAGACGTTATTCGCCTCGAGAGAGGGTTTAATATAAATTAAAGAGTCCTACGGATCAAGTCAAGTGAATAAATCGTCTGGTTCAGTGTTAGATAACAAGTGAAGTCTAGGTGGATTCTTCCTAAGGGTATTGTATTAATCAACTGAGTTTTTCCCAAGTATTTCCCCAATTCATTCTTTTTGTCTTTGCATCTTTAGCTTAGTAATTAGTTAATTTAGATTAATAAACAACTTCACTTATTTTAGGCTAAATAATAGAAAGAAAGTTAGTATTAGTACTTTTAGTTCCTTTGGGTTCGACAATCCGGTCTTGCCTAAGCTATACTACTATTCGATAGGTGTACTTGCCTCAATCGTTGTTATAGTTAGTTCCAGGATCGATCATTATAAATTTAAAACTCTGAAATACAACGATCAAGTTTTTGGCGCCGTTGCCGGGGAACTAAAATATTAAGAAAACTCTTTTTTTATTACTTTAGCCATTATTTTTATTTTTATTTTTATTTTTATTTTTATTTTTATTTTTTTTACTTTGCTAAATTTTCTTTTATTTGATTTTGGCAGATAGAGGAGATGGCACTGAATAACTATCAGTGGCAAGTTATGAGGACAAAGCCAACAAAAGCAGCCGATATCTACAACCTCGACCCAATAACCAGGTTATCAAACTAGTTAGAGATGTTAAATAAAAAGTTTGATGATTTGTGTTCTTTGCAGATACATCCAGTTATGCAGTACAAAACAAGCGGAGGCGTGGCGAATCCTGAGTACCCACCCAACGGATATGGCATAGAGAACGAACAAGTCCACTATATGGGTAACTATTCTAGACCTCAAAATATTTTTTATAGTGACACTTATAATGCAAGTTGGAGGTACCATCCTAATTTCTCGTGGGATGATCAAAGTAGCCAAGGACCGGAACTTCCTCCAAATTTTCAACAACCACCTTACCAACAGGAAGAGGAGTTGAACCTCGAGGAGATGCTGACAAAATTCATGGCAGCCACAGATACTCGTCTCCAAGACACTGAGACCACCCTTAAGAATCAACAGGCATCAATTAAAGGGATCGAGAGCCAAGTTGGGGAACTCACTAAGACAGTTGGACAACTTACTAACACAGTTGGACAACTCGGAAAGATAATTTCCAAACGACCACAAGGGCGTCTACCAAGCAACACTGAGATTAACCCAAAGGAGCAAATCCAAGCCATATCAGCTCAAGAAAGTGAAGGGTTAGACGAGCCCAATTCAAATCAAGAGAATGTGGTCAAAGAAGGTAAGGTTGAGGTAAGTAATAATAAGCCAAAACCGGTAATCAAAGAGTACCAACCTCGCATACCATATCCCGAAGCATTAAAAAAAGACCACATAGAGGAACAACTCGATAAGTCTCTTAAACTTTCAAAGAAATTTCTTATTAACTTGCCGTTTCTAGAAGCTCTTTCGCAGATGCCAGATCCTAGACCTCGTGTCGATAAAGAAGAAATTCATGAGGAATGAAGGCTTTGGATCGATGAACTAGACGAATGGAATACACACTTCAAGGAGAGACTAAAAACACACGAAGCAAAGACGAGGTAACTCCACGACGAACTTAATAATGGGACAACCCAGCTTAAGATAGGAGATCAGGTACTCAAAATCTTCCCAGATGGAACGGTCGAGGTAACACATTCTAATTTCGACACTTTTGAGGAAAACATTACTCGACTTAAATTTTATATCAATAACCGAATTGATCGCATGAGAAAGGATTTTCACCTCCTCAAACCACCATGACCATACGAATGAGAGGTAAAGTCTAGCTTAAGACTATAAGGAGCGCTTCTCGGGAGGCAACCCGAGCACTAACCCATCAATTTTTACATTTTTAATTCTTCTTTTACTTTTATTTTTCCTTTTTAGCACCTAACTATAAACTAACCAAAGTGCAGATTTTTGCACACACGGCCGTGGGCGTGGCCGTGTGGCCATCACGAGAAGGTACAAGGGCGGGGGCAACCACCAGATCCATAATCTCTATTTAGGCCCCCCTTCTTCCTTTTTCTTTTCCAGTTGTCTTTCTTCTTTCATTTTCCATTATTTACTTTTATTCTTATTTTTATTTTCCATTATTTACTTTTATTTTTATTTTTATTTTTATTTTTATTTTTATTTTTATTTTTATTTTTATTTTCTTTATTATTTTCTTCTTATTCTTTATACCATTTATATTTAGCTTAGGATACAATAAAATTAGACCGACTACTTTGAGGATTCAATTTCAAACGGTTCGAGACGCTTCCCCACGTTCACCTCCAATCCTATCTGGTTTCTTTTCATTAACTTCATCCGAAATTCAGGAAGTTTCACTTCTCTCCACATCTTATGATTTTATGATTTTATGATTTTATTTTGCTATTATCTCTCTTTGTACATTGAGGGCAATGTACATCTTAAGTGTGGGGGGTGAAAACAACCTAAAAAGGTGCCTAACTTTTTTCATTATTCTCAAATTCCTGAAATTAGGTGCCAAACATTTTGTATTATTCTCAAATCCCTGAATTTAGTCTTGTTTTTAAGTAATTTTCTCATATTATTAATTAGGATGAAATTTCAATGATTTATGATTTTTATTTATATGTTTTGGATAAAGTCATTGATAATTGTGCATTGATAATTAAATTTTAAGATACTAAAGAATCAAGCATGATAAGTCCATTTTTTTCAATTAAAATTTGCTAGGTTGTTGAACTGAATTTAAATATTACTTTGAAGTTTGAAATTTACGAGGTTGATGTCAAAAATACCCATAATTTTTGTGAGTTTTTGAGCCTTATAGAGCATATATTCTTTTTCATGCTCACTTTATTGATTATGAGTATGTCAACATTGATTTGTTATTCTAGAACTTGCCTCGTTTATACATATCGAGACCACACCTATGATTTGATATACAGAGATGATTAAGGCACCTAGGTTTTAACCCACTAACTCCATTAAAAGCCTACCTTCACAATTAACCCCTAGTGAACCCCTTTTAATCCTAACAACCCTTTTTATTGACATAACCACTAATATTAACCCAAAACCCTTTGTATTTGTTATCACCATTCTTTTTTGACTTCCCTTATATCGAGATTTGATTTGATTAAGCTACCTAATTATTTCATCTTAGTATATGAATAGATGTATTATATATAAAAAAAATCAAAGTATATTCAGTATTAGTACGATGAAAGGCGAGCTTGTACAGTTAAAGTCTATTTATTGAAGAAGAAGCTCGTATTATTAAGGTTTCAATTCATTATGTAATTATTCAGTTTATTGTTTCTAGTTAGGTAATTTATCAATTCAATCTCGATTCTAACCTTCTAATTCAGCCTCTATCCACACCTTAACCCTAGACCCGTTACAACCCTAATTAAAGACCTTTTGATTTGTGCATCATCTCATATTACAGTGGTGGAGACTTGATTTTCAGGCAAGCCTATGGGATTAACTTTTCATGTTCGACTTTTGAGTGCCTAAATTTTGAACCTTAAACACTTTGAGTGATTTGAGTGAATCTTTTGTGAGGATGTCAATCCTTTTCGGTTTTGAATTAAAGGTAATTATTTAGATAATGGGAGACGCCTATATTTTCGAGCTACAAATCTATGACTTAGATTGTTTGAATCCTTAGGACTCTTTGAATTGAATTATCCATGTATAAATTATCTATGAATTATGATGAAACATTGTTGATAGGAATTATGAATTATAGAAAGTTCGTTTTAATTGTAGGTTGAGAATTTTGCTTGAGGACAAGCAAAAGCTTAAGTGTGGGGGTATTTGATAAACTGAAATAGTAACATATTTTAATCCCACATTTAGCATGCTTTTGGATGAATTATCCCTTATTTTATGTAATTTGGTTCTCTTAATCCTTTATTTTCATGTTTTATACTCAGGAAAGCACCGGAGGATGAAAAGAACAAGAAACGGGCTTAAAACGGGCCAAATGGGCCACATCACGAAATCGACACGGCATGGACCCAAGACCACACGGCCGTGCCTCCTTAATAATCTCGAACACGGCCTGAGCCCAAGATCACACGGCCGTGCCTCATTAGTCGACCCAACACGGCCTGACTACGATTCACACGGGCGTGTGCCATGGCCGTGCCCCTGCCGCGGCAAAGAGGAGTTTTACTCGGACTTGGATGCTTGGAGGCAAAGAAACACAATCCAAAGTCTATATAAACACCCAAATAGGAACTTCACTCAGATTAGGATACTTGGAGGCCAAGTAAGGCATCTCCAAGCCTATATAAACATCCTAGGGGCAACTTAAGAAGGGAGTTCGGCAGAAGCCGGAGCCCAAAGCTATTGTTTAGGGGCGGTTAGCTAGGCCAAGGAGCCGAGCCGGAGAGGTCAAATTTGTGGGAAACTCTCAAGGGATAGCCAGTTGATCCATCTCCAGAAGTCGGAATTCTACTCAAGACGAAGGATCTCTCCTTCAATTCCTTCAGGGAGTTTTAGGGATTTCTTATGTTTTATTTTATCTTTTCTTCTGAGATGTTTTTCTTTATTATTATGAACTAAACCCTTCAGATACCTGAAGGGGGATGAAACCTAGATGAATCTTGTTATTGTTTTCTGAACTATATGATAAATACTTGATTTGTTCTTGATTATGTGTGCTTAATTCTTGTGTTGATATTTCGCGGATATTAATTCAAGTTGAATGTGCTTAGGTGGTGGAGCAAAAGTCCCTGCTTAAGAGTAGATCTAGCATAATTAAGCGGAGTTGATCGCGCGCCTAGAGATAGGGTGACGAGATTTTGCCGGATTAGGGTGAAACCTAATATGGGAGTCCATAGATCAATTTACTACTATTCTAGGGATTTTAATTAGAAAGAGATTTCAATTAATCAACCTAGGGTTAGACGTTATTCGCCTCAAGAGAGGGTTTAATATAAATTAGGGAGTCCTACGGATCAAGTCAAGTGAATAAATCGTCTGGTTCAGTGTTAGATAACAAGTGAAGTCTAGGTGGATTCTTCCTATGGGTATCGTCTTAATCAACTGAGTTTTTCCCAAGTATTTCCCCAATTCATTCTTTTTTTCTTTGCGTCTTTAGCTTAGTAATTAGTTAATTTAGATTAATAAACAACTTCACTTATTTTAGGCTAAATAATAGAAAGAAAGTTAGTATTAGTACTTTTAGTTCCTTTGGGTTCGACAATCCGGTCTTGCCTAAGCTATACTACTGTTCGATTGGTGCACTTGCCTCAATCGTTGTTATAGTTAGTTCCAGGATCAATCATTATAAATTTAAAACTCTGAAATACAAAGATCAACATCTCTGACTTTGTGTCGAAATGTTTAATTTGTCAGCAAGTTAAAGCTGAACATCAGGTTTCGTCCGGATTGTTACAACCGATTATGATTCCTAGGTGGAAATGGGAGAGAATCACGATGGACTTTGTGTCGGGATTGCCTTTATCTCCGGGAAAGAAAGATGCAATCTGGGTGATAGTTGACAGATTGACGAAATCAGCTCATTTCGTTCCGGTAAGAACAGATTATTCACTCGATAGATTGGCTGAATTGTATATTGCTGAGATTGTGAGACTGCACGGGGTGCCACTATCTATTGTATCTGATAGAGATTCGAGATTTACCCCGCGATTTTGGAAGAAATTGTAAAAGGCTTTAGGCATAAAATTGCATTTCAGCACTGCATTTCATCCGCAAATGGATGGACAATCCGAGCGGATCATTCAGGTTCTCGAAGATATGTTGAGATGCTATATACTTAAGTTTGAAAGTACGTGGGAAAAACATTTGTCATTGATTGAGTTTGCATACAATAATAGTTTTCAAACTAGTATCAAAATGGCACCATATGAGGCTCTCTACGGTCGAAAATGCCGAACTCCATTGTATTGGACTGAGTTGAGTGAGAATAAGATTCACGGGGTTGATCTAATAAAAGAGACTGAACAGAAAGTGAAAGTGATTCGTGACAGTTTGAAAGCGGCCTCAGATCGTCAGAAGTCTTATACAGACTTGAAACGGAAGGATATCGAATTTTAGATTGGTAACAAAGTGTTTTTGAAAGTGTCTCCGTGGAAGAAAATACTTCGATTTGGCCGAAAGGGCAAGTTGAGTCCGAGGTTCATAGGACCGTATGAGATCATTAAACGAGTTGGGCCAGTTGCTTATAGATTGCTGTTGCCACCTAAATTAGAGAAAATTCATAATGTGTTTCATGTGTCGATGCTTCGACGGTACAGATCTGATCCGTCTCATGTGATTGCTCCTACTGAGGTTGAAATTCAGACAGATTTGTCATATAGTGAAGAACCGATTCGAATTTTGGCACGAGAGACCAAAGAGTTGAGAAACAAAATAATTTCTTTAGTGAAAGTGTTATGGCACAAACACGGAGTAGAAGAGGCTACGTGGGAGCCTGAAGATGCTATGAGAGAGAAATATCCACACCTATTCACTGGTAAGATTTTCGGGGACAAAAATCCCTAAGGGGGGAGAGTTGTAACAGCCCAGTTTAGACCCTAGTCGGAACAGTGGTTTCGAGACCACAAATCCGAGGACGGAAAAAAATATATTTTAAAATTATTTTTCATGTTTATAATAAGTGATTAAGTATGTGTGGAATTTCTGTGTGAAAATTTTATCGACTGTGTGTCGAATTGTGAGAAAGGACTTAATTGCATAAAATGTAAAAGTTGTGTGCTGATTGTTAAAGTGTTTATTTGTCATGGCTTTCTAAAGGAGGAGTCCTTATGTTGATATTAAGCCATTATTAAGTTATTGGATGGTGGATGGACATTTATAACCAATTATAATGTATGTTATAATGTTTTATAATAAGGGTAAAATAGTAAAGTTTGTATTAATATGTATTAAATAAAACAAAAAGAAAGATGAAGCCATATTCTCATCTTTTCTTGCCAAAAATTTGAAGAAAAAGAAAGGAAGAAGATATTTTCGGCTAGGGCTTAGCTTGATTAAGGTAAGTTTTTGACTCGGTTTTTAATAATTTCTACATTTTCGTAATCATTACTTTGTGTACTTCGAAACCCGTGCTTCAATTTTTAAAATTGATGAATATTTTGAAATATGCCATTGATGAATATGTGAGCTTTGTGTTTATAGTTGGTGGAATATGAAAGCTTAGTGTTGGGTTAACATAGTTTGTATTTGGATTTTTGGTGAAATTAAGTAATTTGGGCCAAATTGAGAAAAGTGTAAATTGGAGGACTAAAATGTGAAATAAATGAAATGTGTGGGCTTGTATTAGCATGGGAAGAATTAGGCTAAGCTTGTGTGAGTAGAAATTTGGTGTATTTTGTGATTTTGTGAATTAGGGACTAAAGTGTCGAAATGTGAAAATGTGAGGGCTATTTTGCAAAATGCCCTAAATATGTGTGTTTGGACTAAATTGAATGAATTGGTGATTGAATGAGTTAAATTTTAATGTGTATAGACCAAGAAAGAAGTGGTTTGGATCGAGATCGAGGCAAAGACAAAGTGTTCGATTAATCGACCGTTTCAGTATTTTGACGTCCGAGGTAAGTTCGGATATAATACTAGTTGTTAAATTATATCTATGTGATGTGAATTGAATGAATATATACATAATTACGATATTAGGAATGCTATGTGCGGATTTGAAATAGTTAGTGTACGAAATATTAGAAACGAGACAGAGATGGTTAGCACTGTGTGTGCTAAGAGATAGAAGCTTTGGCGTATTGATTTGGCACTGTGTGTGCGTTACCGATATAAGTTCGGTTTAACATATTGGAACTAAGTGTGCGATGACGATTATGTTTCGATCATAAAACTAGCACTAAGTGTGCGAATAAATCAAAAGAATAGCAAAGATTGAACGAGATGTAATATCGAGCTATTGAGTAGCATGAATGGTGAGTAACTATGTGTTGATCAAGGTACGTTTGAACCTATGTGGTTGATGATGATTTTAAAAGTTGAATGAATAGGTATTTGTGCATATAGTTGATATTGATGATGTGCTTAATTGTGCATTTATCTAAGTGATGGTTTAATTTTATGTTGATGAGGTATTATTAAGTTGTATATATTGTATTACGAACTTACTAAGCTTTGAAAGCTTACTGTGTGATTTGTCTCTCTATTTTATAGTGTCAGTAAAGCTAGCTCGGATCCGGGGATCGTCAACATCTCTATCACACTATCGGCAATCTATTTTGCTACTTTTGAAGATGTGTATATTTGGATATGGCATGTATAGGCTAGTTGTGTTGAAACATGTTTGAGATGTGTAAATAGCCATGTGATGTGGCTAGATAAATGTTGGTAATATGCATGAGTGATTATGGTATATGAAGTATATTTTGGAATGGTTTGATGGCAATGAAATAGTCTTATGAATGGTAAACTTAGTGATGGATTGATGCCATTGTGATCTAGTGATATTGTGGATGAATCATGCTTGGTTATGCATGTGCTTTAGTTGTGCAATTTGGTATATAAGTTGACATGATTAGAAATTAGATTGGATGGGATGATATGTTGATCATTTGACATGTATTTGGTTGCCAAATTGTGTGTGAAAATAGGCTTGTATGTGCTTGTAGGTATGACCCAAGTGTGGGTGGCATTTTAGCCTTGCAAATGGCCTATTTTGCATACACGGCTAAGGGACACGGGCGTGTGTCTCTGCCGTGTGGCTCAAGGGCCACTTCGAAGTGTGCCTGGGCAGGGTACACGACCATGGCACATGGGCGTGCCTGGTGGCCGTGTGACCAAGTCAGTAGCTAGCTTAATTTCACACGGCCATGGCACACGGGCGTGTTTGGCGGCCGTGTGGACAAGTCAGTATGTATGCCCTGTTTTGGCACGGCCTGGACACATGGGCGTGTCTGGTAGCCGTGTGAGGCACACGGCCTACTCACACGGGCGTGTGACAACTACAGTTTTGAAAAATGTTTGAATTTCTAAAAATTTTCATGTGTTCGGTTTAGTCCCGACCTCTTTCTAACACGTGTCTAAGGTCTCGTAGACCTCAATAAGGGACTAAATCTTTATATTTGAATATGTTTGATTGATGATTGACTTTGTGTCGTGAAATGGATGTGAAATGTTTTGATTGATCGGTAATGCCTCTTAACCCTATTCCGGCGACGGTTTCGGGTTAGGGGTGTTACAATGGCAAAAATTACATTTTTGCCCCTAACTTTTCAACTTTTTACATTTTATTCCCTAGGCTCGTAAAATGAAATCTATCCATTTTCCTTGAATCCCAAGCCTAGCCGAACCTAAATCATACTCATAACAGCCCACATTTTTCATCAAATCAGATTTTTACTAACCATTTTACAACTTTTTACAAATAAGTCCTTTTTAAACAATCAATATCTTCCATCAAACATCAAAATACATGCATGTCACACATGGGTAAATTTTTAAACATGAACCCTACTTAAAAATAATGGTAGAAATAGGTAAATCGGGTTACAAGGACTTCAAAAATGTAAAGAGCATTAAAAACGGGGCTAGGATGTACTTACAATCAAGCTTGAAAGTTGAAGAAAACCCTAGCTATGGTGTCTTGTAAAATTCAGCCAAGGAGAGAAGATGGACACCAATTTTTTACTTGATTTATCCCTTTTTATTCTTTTATTAACCAAATGACCAAAATGCCCCTAAAGCCTTTTTTTTGAAATTTTTCCTAAACATGTCCATTTTTGTCCATAAAGATAGAAATTGGTCAAATTGCTATTTAAGGACCTCTAATTAAGAATCCATAACTATTTCATACTTAAAGCTTTTAGAACACACATTTTGCAACTTTTGCAATTTAGTACTAAAAGTCAATTTGGACACTTTACCAACAAAATTTCTCAACAACACTTCCACACAATCAAGCAATCATATCATGAACCTTAAAAAAATCATAAAATAAATATTTCTACTTCAGATTTGTGGTCTCGAAACTAATATTTTGACTAGACCATAAATCGAGCTATTACAATTTCAGATAGAGATCCATGGTTTACGTCCCGATTTTGGAGTAAGTTGTAAGAAGCTCTGGGCACTCGTTTACACTTTAGTACTGCATTCCATCCTCAAATAGATGGACAATCTGAACGCGTGATATAGATTTTAGAAGACATGCTTCGGTGTTGTGTACTTGAATTTGGAGGTAACTGGGAAAAATACTTGTCTTTGATTGAATTTGCTTACAATAACAGTTATCAATCCAGTATTAAAATGGCGCCGTGTGAAGCTTTATATGGTCGCAAATGTAGAACTCCATTGTATTGGACAGAATTGAGTGAGAAAAAGATACATGGAGTTGACTTGATCCGGGAGACCGAAGAAAAGGTGAAGATAATTAGAGACAGTTTGAAAGTGGCCTCAGACTGTCAAAAGTCTTATGCTGATTTAAAGCGGGAAGAGATAGAATTTTAGGTTGGTGATAAAGTATTCTTGAAAGTGTCACCTTGGAAGAAGGTTCTCCGATTTGGTCGTAAAGGAAAACTGAGTCCACGGTTCATCAGGCCATATGAGATCATTGAAAGAATCAGGCCTATTGCATATCGGTTAGCATTACCACCGGAGCTTGATAAAATTCATAATGTGTTTCATGTGTCCATGCTACGACGATACCGATCGGATCCTTCACACGTTATTACTCCAACAGAAGTTGAGATTCAGCCTGATATGACCTACAATGAAGAACCGATTAAAATACTGGCATATGAAACGAAAGAGCTAAGAAATAAAAAGGTGGCATTGGTAAAAGTACTCTGGCAACGACATGGGTTGGAGGAAGCTACCAGGGAGCCGGAGGATACTATGAGGAAGCAATACCTGTAACACCCCTTACCCGTATTCAACGCCGGAACAGGGTACGAGGCATTACCTGACATACAACACAAACATTCATACAAATCGAATCATAAAATTTGCGTCCAAATTGAAAACATTCATACTCAATCATAAAGTCCCTAATACGAGCCTAAGAGGCCCAAAACATGCGTTGGGAATGGTTCGGGACTAAACCGAGAAATCAAGAAATTTTTACAAAACTTAGAAAATTTTTGTTAGAAACAGGGGTCACACACCCGTGTGGTTTTGGGACACGCCAATGTGCGCAGGCCGTGTGGTCACACACGCCCGTGTCCTTAACCCGTGTAACTCTCTGTTTGTAACTAATTAACAAATTGAAGTCACATGGCCAAGTCACACGCCCGTGTGCTAGGCCGTGTGGTCGATTTAAATTTCATGATTTTTCATAAAATAGGTGCTCACATGCCCGGGACACACGCCCGTGCCTGAGGTCGTGTCCCTCACACGGCCAAGACACACGCCCGTGTCTCTGCCTGTGTGCTCAATTATGAGCATTCTGTTTCTCAAATTTAAGGTGCAGGGGACACACGGCCAATACACACGCCCGTGGGGCATGCCGTGTGTCGCACACGGCCTAGACACACGCTCGTGTGTCTACCCGTGTGGACAAAATAAGGCTATTTACCAAGCCTTTTTGCCACCCTTCCATGCACATACCTACACAACATCATATAATACCAATTCAAGCATACTTAGGCAACCAAAACATCCACAACCAAGGTATTAACATCACATCCACATGCTAACATCTAACATGCTTTAACATCATAATTTATCAACACAAATCATGCAAGTTTCCACATTCATGAATAGTATCATCATATAATGATACTCATAACCAACATTAGCCAACTTTCTTGGCCATATACAAAATGAAATCATTACTCATTATAAGCCAATACGTTTGGCCACATTACCAATGACACATATAACAAAATGACTAAGTCCCTATACATGCCATAACTCAAAATATTGACATTTCAGTGATACCCAAAAGAATGATTGATAGTGTGAATGGATCTCCAACGATCTCCAATCCCCGAGCTAGCTTGGTGACACTATAAGATAATGGAAAGAAAGGGGAGTAAGCTATATAGCTTAGTAAGTTCATATGTAAATAATAAACAACATTAATTATACATTTGTCATATGAATAACATAACATGTGCTAACATAAATGTCATTAAAACTTCATAAGAATAACTCATTCAATCACATCCTTACCAATAGTTCATCATATACCGAATCCATTTTCTTTGAGTTTTTCATACATACCTGTATCAACTCATAACATAGTCACATACTTTCTCATCTTTGACATACCCGTTGAACCACTTGGAATACTACCGGATACACAGAATTCTCGCACATAAGTGTCACATAAGTAGCCAATGCTATTACAAATCTCATAACACATATAGGCTCGCTCTCGAGCTATCCACGGGCCTACTCACACAGGCTGTCAATCGAGACGTAGCTACGCAGTGCTGCTCACACAAGCTGTCAAGTATCCGCAACATATGCCGATATACCCAGCCACCGGTAGGACATGCAGGACCAGCACCCGGGACACATAAATCACATAATTACATTTTCACATGGGTTCCTAGTGACATGTCACTTATATCCTAATCTATTCCTAAGGTTCAACCGGGATTTCTCTCTTGTCGGAACTTTGTCGAATAGGCTTGTAGAATCAATCATACAGTTCATGCAATATCAAAACATTAAAATACAAATATAACATTGCATTATTAACATACGAACTTACCACGGTACAAAAATAGCGGAAATGTACCTAATCGTCAAACACTTTATTTTTCTCCCGATCTAGGTCTGAACCTCATTTTTCTTGATCTATAATAGCAAATTTAACTCATTTAATACTCACATTATTCAATTCAGCCCAAAAATCACATTATGGAAAAATTACATTTTTGCCCCTAACTTTTCAACTTTTTACATTTTAGTCCCTAGGCTCGTAAAATGAAATATATCCAATTTCTTTACACCCAAGCCTAGTCGAACCTATTTCATGCTCATAACAGCCCACATTTTTCATTTATTCACATTTTTACACACTTTTTACAACTTTTTACAAATAGGTCCTTTTTAGGTATTTTCATAAAAATTCACTTGGTAAATGTTGTTTATCTAACATCAAACATACATTTTCTACCATCAAACATCAAAATACACAAATATCTAACATGGGTAAAATTTTCAACTTTGATTTTCTTTCAAATTAGTCCTTGAAATAGCTAGATTAGGTTGCAAGGATCTCAAAAACATAAAAATCATTAAAAACGGGGCAAGAACGGACTTACAATTGAGCTTGAAAGATGGACAAACCCTAGCTATGGACTCCTTCCAAATTTCGGCACAAGGGGGGACTATTTTGAGAAGATGACATCTTTTATTTTAGTTATTTTGGCTTTATTTACCAAATGACCAAAATGCCCTTAATGCATAACTTTGAAATTTCACATAATCATGTCCATTTTTGTCCACCAACTTAACCAATGGTCTAATTACCATCTAAGGACCTCTAATTTAAAATTTCATAGCAATTAGACACCTCTAGCTTCTAGAACACACATTTTGCACCTATTGCAATTTTGTCCCTTTAACTAAATTGAGTGCCCAAACGTCAAAAAATTCGAACAAAATTTTCACAAAATCATTCCATAAAACTGTAGAACATAAAAATATAATAAAAATAAATTTTATTGCGTGGAATTTGTGGTCTCGAAACCACTGTTCCGACTAGACCCAAAATCGGGCTGTTACAATACCCTAATCTCTTTTCTGGTAAGAATTTTCGAGAACGAAAATTTTTAAGAGGAGAGAGTTGTAACAGCCCATTTTCGGTGAGATCAGAACAGTGGTCTCGGGACTACAAATTCGAGCCAAAAATAAAATTTTATTTTATTTTATGGTTGGTATCATGATAGGAAGGTCACATGAAAATTTTGATACGAAAATTTTTACCAATTGTGTGTTTAATTAGGGAAAGGACTAAATTACATAAAATGCAAAAGTTGGGTTCTAGTAGCTATAGGTATCAAATAGCTATGGAATTTAAAACTTAAGGTCCTTATATGGTAATTAGACCATTGAAGAGTAGTTAGTAGATATTTTAATGACTCATCCATGGAAAAATTAGAAAAGGGTAGGGACTAAATTGGAAATCAATAAAATTAATAGATGATAATTAATTAAAAAGAAATAAATCATCTATTTTCATATCATCTTCCCCAACTTTTCTATGGAAACCCTAGAAGAGAGGGAGAAAACTTTTCAAGCTTAATAAGGTATGAAATCAAGTCCCGTTTTTTGTAATTTCTATATTTTTGGAATCGGGATAGTCTAATCTTTCTATTTAGGGGATTTATTTGAAAAGTTATCAAGGTATGAAATTTGGGTCATGGATGAATATGCTGAAAATTAGAAATTTATGGTGGAAAATGAAAGGTTGTTCATAGATAAACAACTTTTACAAAGTAATTTTTGATGAAAACTTGATTTAGGGACTTAAATGAAAAAGTGGTAAAACCCATGGAAAATTCTAAAATTTGTGAAATTTATGTGATGTAAATGTAGTATATAAATTTCGGCTAGGCTTGGAAAGAGGGCTAAATTTCATGAATTTCATTTTCCGAGCCTAGGGACAAAATCAAAAATTTTAAAAAGGATAGGGGCAAAATGGTAATTTTGCCTAGGATGTAATAGAATGCAAATGTAAATGAAATTTGATAGATTAATAGTTAAATTTATCCATATAGATCCGGAAAGACCAACTACGAAACTAGATCGAGGCAAGCAAAAGGTTTCGGATTAGTTGACATTCAAATACGAACCATTTTCAAGGTAAGTTCGTGTAACTTAAATATGTATGTTAATATGCTTGAAATGAATTGTATGATTGTGTGAGATGATATATACATAATGAAATAGTCCTAAGTTGTGAAATATGGACAAATTGTCATGTTCCGGTTGAATGTTGAAATTCGATGGATTAAGGTGATTTCTTGAATAAGAATAATATTGCATATGTTGCAGATAGAATTTAGCCCAGACGGGTAATTCTAATGTAACCCTCTTGATCTTTTGATATAGATTGGATTTAGCCCGGACGGGTAATCCAAATTAAGCTCTCTAGAGCATATGCTACGGATAGGATTTAGCCTGGACTGGTAATCCTGTTGTAAAATGTATGGCTCAAAAGTGTGCCTTTTTATTTTGTACCCTAATGGGTACTTTTGCACATGAGTATATTACCTGAACATCCATCGAAATTTCAATAGTTTGACGGAAAGGACTCTTGAAGTATGGAAAGGTGAAGGTGAATGAAAGTTTATATTATGATGAGCTCATCTATGTTTATTTGATATACATATGAGATTATGTGACTAACTTGTTTGAATAAGTGTATGTGCTTAGGTAACTTACCCAAAATCGATGGATTGTGTATTGTGTATGCTTGTATTAATAAATATAACCAGTAAGTTTATTGTAACTCCCCTCACCCATATTCACAGTCAGAATAGGGTTATGGAGCATTACCGGACTTACAACACTTTTAAACATACATTTCATACACCATTTATCAATTTGAATACAATTCAAATCACAATCAATCATAGTGTCCCTTAAACGAGCCTACGAGGCCTTAAACATGCATTAGAAGTGTTTTGGGTCTAAACTGATAACTCGGGAAACTTTTCTACAGTTAGAATTTTTTTCTCAAAACAGGGGACACACGCCCGTGTGGCTAGGCTGTGTGTCTGACAAGGCCACCAGACACACCCGTGTCACAGGCCGTATGGACATTCGAAATAGAATCACATGGCCGTGTCCCAACCCATGTCCTACCCTATGTCCAAACAAGTGAGGTAACTGACTTGGGTTACACTGTAACACCCCTTACCATATCCAATGTCGGAATAGGGTACGAGGCATTACCGGACTTATTCACCAGCAAACATTCAAAATCAAGACATAATTTTCCACTCAAACTTAAAACTTTTCAAAAACATTCATATTGTCCCTATAACGAGCCTACGAGGCCCAAAACATGCATCGGAAGTGGTTTGGGACTAAACCGAAAACTTTGGAAACTTTTGGAAAACTTAGAAAAATTTTCATGTAAAAGGGGTCACACGCCCGTGTGACCCTAAGACACGCCCATGCTTCAGGCCGTGTTCAAACTAAGGAGCATTTTGTTTATGACATCATCATCAAATTAAGGTCACACGGCCAAGTCACACGCCCGTGTGCTTAGGCCATGTATTCGATTAAATTTTCATAATTTTTCATAAAATAGGTGCAGACTTCACACGGCCAGGGCACACGCCCGTGTTCGAGGCCGTCCCGTCCACACGGCTGAGACACACGCCCGTGTCTTTGCCCGTGTGCTCATTATTGAGCATTCTATTTTGCAGCAATTAAGGTGCAAGGGACACACGGCCGAAACACATACCCATGGGGCAGACCGTGTGTCGCACACGGCCTAGACACACGCCCGTGTGTCTACCCGTGTGGACAAATATAAGGCTATTTACCAAGCCTTTTTGCCACCCTTCCATGCACCAACCTACACAACAAAACATAGCACCAATCCAAGCATATACTTTCAACCCAACCAGCCATACACAAGGCATCCACATATCCTTTACATGCTATCATTTATCACATACAAACATCACATACTTAGCATCTCAAACCATGCAATTTCCCAAATTCATGAAAACATCATCATATGTATATATACTTAACCAATATTAGCCAATATCAAATGGTCATTTACAAA
The DNA here is from genome assembly GCA_025698515.1 of Gossypium sturtianum. NCBI lineage: Eukaryota > Viridiplantae > Streptophyta > Magnoliopsida > Malvales > Malvaceae > Gossypium > Gossypium sturtianum. The sequence goes on from CM046944.1 coordinate 86,208,684, forward strand.
ATGAATTATCAACTATTGAAGCCATCACTTATGGCCAAATCAATTATGACACATAACAAAAATACCAAGTCCCTATACATGCCATAACTCAAAATATTGAAATCAAAAGTACCCAAAATGATAATTTGATAATGTGAATGGATCTCCAACAATTTCTGATCCCCAAGCTGGCTTGGCTACTCTATAAGACAAGGGAAAAGAAAGGGGAGTAAGCTTTATAGCGTAGTAAGTTCCTATGCAAATAATAAGCATCATACACACTTTAACATATATTTAACATAAAGTAAATTAACATAAATGTTATTGTGAATTCATAATCAAGCTTAGCATAGATGTTTTTAAAATCTTAACATCATAACTTACTCAATCAAACCAATCCGAGGTTCCTTCACATATCGAGCTCATTTAGCATGATTTTATGTACATACCTGTACCAACTTGCAGCTTACCATAATCCTTCACATCATACCGTAGTCTTTCACAACTTAAACTTTGCCGTTAAGTTTCTCGTTGAACCGCTTGGAATACTAAAGGATACTCGGGAAATCTCACACACAGTACTATACCAATGTCATATCCCAGATATGGTCTTACATGGGATCTCATATCGATGCCAATAGCCCAGCTTTGGTCTTACACGAAGTCTTATATCGATGCCATATCCCAAATATGGTCTTACACGAAATCTCAATAACCCTAATGTCATGACATTTGTATCCTAACTATTCCTAAGGTTCAACTAGGATTTTCTCATTTGTCGAACTTTGTCGATTTCATTCAAGAGTAAATCACAATTCATACAGTAATAACACAATTAAAGCATAAATAATAATGCATTATTTACATATGAACTTACCTCGTTACAAAAATAGTAGGAATGGGACCTAATCGTCAAATACTTTGTTTTTCCCCCGATCTAGGTCCGAACCTCGTTTCTCTTGATCTATAATAGAAACTTTAACTAATTTATTATTCACATTATTCAATTCGGTCCAAAAATCACATTATGGTAAAATTACATTTTTTCCCCTAAACTTTGACATATTTACATTTTTGGCCCTAGTCTTGTAAAATGAAACATGCGCAATTTATTTAATGTACAAGTCTAGCCGAACCATTTTTATAACTATAACAGCCCACAATTTCCATTAGAACACACTTTTACTACATATTTTTAACTTTTACAAATAGGTCCTTCTAAGCATTTTCATCAAAAATCACTTAGTAAAAGTTGTTTATTACACATCAAACTTTCATTTTCTACCATATAACATCAAAACACATGCATGTCATACATGGTTCAAATTTCAAACATGAACCCTACTTCAAAATAATGGTAGAAATAGAAAGATCGGGTGAATACGACATCAAAAACGTAAAGAGCATTAAAAATGTGGCTAGGATGCACTTACAATCAAGCTTGGAAGTTGAGAAAAACCCTAGCTATGGTGTTCTTTTAATTTTCGGTACTTGAGGAAGAAGATGGACAAGATTTTAGCTTGATTTTCCCTTTTTATTCTTTTATTTACCAAATGACCAAAATGTCCTTCACTTAAAACTTTGAAATTTTATCTCACCATGTCCATTTTTGTCCACTATCTTAACAAATGGTCTAATTACCATCTAAATACCTTCTATTTAAAATTTCATAGCAATTAGACACCTCTAGCATGTAGAACTCAACTTTTTCACTTTTTACAATTTAGACTAAACTGAGTGCCCAAACGTCAAAATTTTCGAACGAAATTTTCAAAAAATCATTCCGTGAAACTGTAGACCATAAAAATAAAATAAAAATGAACTTTGCTGTGTCGGATTTGTGGTCCCGAAACCACTGTTTCGACTAGGCCCAAATTAGGCTGTTACAACACGGCCAACCACACGCCCGTGTGTCTAGCCCGTGTACCCTTCGAAGTGGCCACACACGCCCGTGTGCCAGGCTGTGTGATAGGCCGTGTCAAACTTGTAGGGTATACTGACTTATGCAACACGGCCAAGTCACACGCCCGTGTGCTAAGCTGTGTGCCAATTAGGGGGTATACTGACTTGTGCCACACGACCGATCACACGCCCATGTGTGAGACCGTGTGGAGCATACTGACTTCATTTCAATTTCAATACCAGGGGACACACGGCCGTGTAACATAACCGTGTGTCACACACGGCTGAGACACACGCCCGTGTCTCTGCCCGTGTGGACAAAAATAGGCTATTTACCAAGCCATTTTGCCACCCATTTTGCACATACCTAAACAAGCCCAAATGGTACCATTTTAAGACACAAATATGCAACCAAAAGTCATCAATCAATACACAATCATTCTATATCTATTTCAACCATTTTAATACTTAATTCAATGCCATTTATCAATTCAAGTACCTATCAACTCATCTTGCTTTACTAGACATAATTCACATATATAACTCATTTAATTAAACCATTTCAAACATGCATTATCAATTCAACCTCATTCACTCCATATAGGTCAATTACCAAACTCAAAACAAAGCCATTTACACATCTTTAAACATTAACAAATTCATCATCACAAGCCAACTCAAATGGCCTAAATACACTTTTAACAAACATACCAAAATGACATAAGCCTATACATGCCATATACCATATATACACAACTTCAAAAGTACCAAAATAGATGTCCAATAGTGCGACGAAGTCACTGACGATCCCCGGTTCCGAGCTAGCTTTGATATACTATAAAACATAGAAGAAAATAAAAAAAGTAAGTGATAAACCATAATTTATACATATTTTAACCCCATTCTTAGCTTATTTTTGGATGAGTTTTCATTAGATTTGATGAATTTGATGCTCCTAATCCTTTAATTTTATGTTTTACACTCAGGAGAGCTTAGGGAGTCAAAAAGAACGAGAAACGGGCCAAAAAGGGACAAAATGGGCCTATCTTAGAATTTAACACGACCTGGGCTATCAAACACGGCCGTGCATTATGAGCAGGAGCGAGCACGACCTAAGGCAATCGAACACGGGCGTGTCACACGGGCGTGTCCCTGCCGTATCAAAGACTAATTCTATCCGGAAAAGGTTACTTGTGGGCAAAGAAAGACGTTCCAAAGACTATATAAACACCTTAGGGGGTAACCTAAAAGAGGACACTGGATAGAACGCAGAAAATACTAGAAGACAGCCGTCGGAAGCAGCTCGGGGGAAGGATCTCCATCAAGACTGAAGATCTCCCATCAAGTTCTTTAGAAGTTTTTGGGTTTTCTTATGTTTTGTTGTTTTTCTTATTTTGAGATTGTAACACCCTGGTTTAGGGGCTGTGCATATTGGGTATAAATCAAGTGTTAGTGGGTTTTTGGGAGTGCTTGGATGAGTTTTAGAGGTTCTAAGAATGCTTGGATGAAAGGGAAAGGCTTTGGAAAATTTTTGATTTTTAGGGTATAAAGGGGAAATAGGGCAGGAAGGCCTTAAAATAAATTGGGGGAGTTTAGGACGCAAGAAAGGATCTGGCAAAGTGGCGTGGAGGCGCTGCTTGGGGGCTTTAGAAGGTGACGCCTAAGGGAGCAAGGGTTCGAGCTGCTGGGGCAGCAATTTTTGTTTTATTTTTGTGCGTCAAGGGACTGGGCTAAGTATGCCTTAAAAGTAAATAGTGTGGCTTGGTGGACATGGAAGTCCGGTTGGCAAGTGGCACTCATGCGCCACTTAGGCGCGAAGGAGAGCAAGGGCGCTGGTTCGAGTGGGGGCAGCGACGTTTTGGGCGTTGTATTTTTATGTGCGGTTATGGAAATTTGGAGTAAGAAGGGTTTAAAATAAAATGATGGGGGTTGTTGGCATAAAAATCAAAGTGGCCGAGTGGCACCTGGGCGTTGGAAGTAAGGGCGTGCGGCAGGCAATGTCCAGTGTTCGAACCTTGGAGGCCGCAATTGGTGTTATTTTATTTTCTTTATGCTCTTTATTTGGACTAAGAAGAAGAGAGAGAAAATGCTCAAATTTTATTTCAATATTAAAGGATAATATGAGCATTTTTAAATTGGTTTTTTTTTAATTGTTTAATTCTAAGGATAATATTAGTTTATTTAGATAAACAAGATAATAGGTGATAATAAGGAAATTATTTGGATTATTAAGAGATTATTTGATTATTTGGGAATTAATAGATTTTTATCTAAGGATAATTAGTGATAATCAGGGATATTATGAATTATTATTGGATTATTTTTCAAATGATTTGAATTAAATCAAATGAATGGCCAAGAGAAAAACTAGGAGTTGGTTAGGAGTTTGAACTCCTTGTTGCCAAGGGTGGACGGCAAGCTTAAGGAGGGGGGGCCGAATGCTTATAAAAACCTCACCCTACCACCTTGATTTTCTTTTCCATCTTTGCTTAGCCGAAAATCCCTAGCCCTTCCTTCTCTGCTTTCTTTTATTTTTTTTCTATTTTCTCAAGACTTTGGCCGAAACCTTCTCTATTTCTCCTTGCCGAATTCCCATCTTCAAATTCCTTTCTTCTTTTTCCTTATTTAGCCGAACATTCACTCCCATTCAACACTCTTTTCTCCCATTGTTTCTCCCAATAGCCGAATTCACCTATTGGTTTGCCGAAAATTCCCTTCCTCTACTCTATAGACTTGGCCGAATATTGAAGCAGAGGTAAGAAGTATTAGCCGAATACTATTTTGTTTCCTTCTCTTACGTATCTCTGTCGACATCCATAAGGGGGTAAGTGCCGATTTCAATAGTGTATTAACACCCTTGTGAAACCGATTTCTTTCTAGGAAACTCAGGGATCTCAAAGAGAGAAGGCGGATCTTCCATTCCTTAGTCAATCGATTGGTAAGTAGGTGGTAAGGATTTATGGTAAATAGAGTGCTATTCTAGTAAGTCAGTTAATAATTAAAAGCCGAAGGCTATCAGTAGTATTTACTAATCGATGATGGTGGGCGAGCAAACCAGGAATTGAGTCTTTGTGATTAGGAACAAGAAAGGATAAAGGTAAGGTTCGGGTTCACAAGGAACCCTTCTCAAATTATTTGGTTTGGCCGAATGGCCCATATCACTAACACTATTATGGCCGAATATAGGGACAAGTAGATCTAGGGTGGCCGACTCTTCTTTTTGGATTTAGAGCATCCAAAGGTGACAGTGTGTACATACACACGTATAACTATTTAAATGTGTTGAGTGCTATGTATGCTAACTTTGATTTGTGTAGCATCCGATTAATACCATAACGGTATGAGTGGTGATTCGAGTAAGTACTGTTAATATGGATGTGTTATTGATGCTTTTGGTAAGCATGATGTATTGATACATGATATGTATATATGACTGATGTGGGATTAATGAGTGGAGGGGACAGTATTATTGTGCCGACGGGCACCGAGTGTTTTGGTAACACACTTTGTGACTACGGTCACCGGAGGTTTGGTACCTCGGAGGTTTGGCACCTCATAGCGACTTGTCCTCGTGGTTAACACCACCGTGGGTTGGCCCCACTTGAGATATGGGATCGTCGCGCGGTGATTTGGTATCACACACGATGGGTTGGCCCCATCAATCGATTCGTGTCTACGGACACAGTGTTTTGGTAACACATCGTGACTATATGTCACGGTGGTTTGGCACCACCGGTGGTTTGGTACCACGTGAGGGTAGAGCGAGTGGCGTTTGGTTGGCTAGGTTGGGGGTACATAATATTCTCGCATAACGATTGTTATATGTTGTGTATGAAAATGTCTTTAAAACGGGGGAAGGGTTACATACTGAGTCTTGGTGACTCACCTTCTCCTTTAACATTTTTCAGGTGACTCATAGATGGCGGTTGAGGAGCCGGTTGGACTCGAGGTGGCCATGCAGTGGACTTGAATAAATTGAACTCTAAACTTAGCTACTTTATTTTATTATTGGATTATTTTTATTTTGGATGTAATAAGGCCTCCATATACTTTACTTTTGTTATTTCTCATATGTTGAATACTTTGTTTTAAACTATATTATTAAAATTAAATTAAAATCACATGTTTTTCTTAAATTAACACGAAAATGTTTTCATAGTGCCATCAGCACACACTCGGTATTCTATAATAACTTGGTTGAATTAACTTTTAAATAAATTCTAAGTAAGGTTTTCCAAAATCTTTTCCACCGTAGCAACTCGGATTCGGCCATAGTGTCTGGGCCGGGTTTGGGTTGTTACAAAATTGGTATCAGAGCCCAGTTCAAAGCTCGGCTGTGGGGGCCCAAGGCCCACAAATGTTTTGGTAGGCCTTATGGGATGATTTTTGGTTTTTGAACCGCATGGCCCGAGTCTCGGCAGACCGATCCGCCTGTAAGTACATCGAAACCTCTTTGTGAATTATATTCTGTAGAAGGGTAGGAAGCATGGAACGTAGATAGACTTATAGGAACTTGAACACTAGGGTTAGATTACCCAAACACATAAACAGAACATAAGACTTAAGGAACTAAACCAACCTATGGCTAAGTCACTAAGTTAGGGTGTGGTAACCCCTGTACGCATGTCTAGGATTGGATCCGGAAGAGCCTGGTATTTAAGCAGTCCTCGTGACTCACCTCCTCTCTTCGCAGTATCCTGCAGTGCGTAGCTTCCTGTTCACCCTAACTCGAGAGGGCTCGGTGGTGTGGCAACCTCTGTGCGCATGTCTAGAAAGGTTCGGTGAGAGCTTGGTATTTAAGCGGTCCGCGTGACCCACCTCCTCTTCACTCGAATTCTGCCTGGTGCGTAGCTTTGGTTCACCCTGACCAGGAGGGCTCGGTCATAGGCTAAACACAATGATTAAAACCCGAAAAGGGAATTAACCATGTTTTCGAAAAAGAATGAAACAACAAACCCTAATGTTTCAAAACTTGTGCAATAACTTTTTCAAATCCGAGAACATTATTTTTACAACGTTTTTCTCGAAAAACTTGATTGTGGAAAATTACAGAAATGCCCTTAGGGGGGTAAAATTACTAAAATACCCTCGGTTCATAAAATATCAGTTCAATGGTTTTGCTTAAAAAATTTCAACTATTTTACAAAATTCAACAACTTAGCTTTGGAAATCATCATCAAAATATTTTGGTTACGGAAAATTACGAAAATACCTCAGTAGGAAAAAAGACGAAAATACCCCCTGGGTTAGAAATGGGCAGAAATGTCCGATGAGCGATTAGGTATGGAAAGTATTAAGGAATGGATGCATGAACTTCTTTGTGCGAACTAGGATAGGAAACGGAAACCTTGTTTGCTCGAAAGAATCTCTGATTAAAACTCTATCCATAAAATTTCTTCGTGAATAAGAAAGTGGAACAAATGCTAACGCATAAAATTTTTCTTAATCAGATTAAAAACGCGGTAGATAGAATGAGTTCTAGAGGGGCGTGGGACGCCGTGGGACGCGGTAGGGGTAGGATGACGGTGTCCGAACCCGTCAGTCGGGACAAGGTTCGAAAATGAGGTACCACCGCCACCACCACCTCCTACTTTTAGAACTGAGGAGCAGGATCAGACCGTGGTGAGGCGGTATCGCAAGCTGTTTTGCGAGTCTTGGAGATGGTGGCTGGGGCTGGTGGAAATTTGGGAGCTCGGAAATCTGTCCCTGGCGACTCGATCTAACTGAGCGGAGGTATTAGGGTGTGTCGGGAGTGGCACCAAGGCGCGTGAGAACATCTGGCTAGAGTCAACTGAAAGGATCATGGATGATCTTGACTGACCGAGGAAGAAAAGTCGAAAGGCGGTGTCGCTTCTAAAGGATGAAGCGTGATCGGTGGTGGCTTACGGTTCGAGGCGGGGCTACTCAGCAGATGATCGACTTGGGAGTATTTCAAAACCACCTATCGGAAGAAGTATGTGGGTACCAGCTACACCGACGCAGCAGAGAAAGGCTTTTGCGGGATTAGTGCAAGGAACTAAGTCGAGTGTGTCGAATATGAGGCGGAATTCTTGAGGTGAGTAGATATGCTCGAGGCATCGTGGCTATCGAACATGAGCGCTGTGTCCGCTTTGAGGACGGGCTTAGAGATGATTTGAGGTTCTTTGATTGCCCCACAAACAGTTCGTGAGTTTTCGTCTCTAGTGGAAAAGGCTAAGGTAGCCGAAGGGATCAAGGAGACCGTAAGACGAAGCATGATAGGAGCAACCGGAAGAGAGGCTTTGGATCGCTGGATCGGGCAAGAATGTGAAAAGAGGGCTAGATTTGGGGAATCGGAAAGAACCACAAAGCACCGCTCAGTGGCCACCTCGGTGTGTTAGATGCGGGAAACCCCATTCAGGAGAATGTTTGGCTGGAAGTAAAGGGTGCTTTGAATGTGGGTCATTCGATCACCGTGTAAGGGATTGTCCTCGAAAGCTAGCTAGGAACCAACCAGAGGGTCAGAACCGTGCGCAGGTTAGAAATGAAGGACCACCACAGAGGGGTCGAGGTGCAGCTAGAGGTAATGCAAATGGTAACGGGCGTGGCCGAGGTCTTTGAAGGTGCAGAGGCGAGGCAACCAAGGTTGGTTTATGCAGTTGGCTGTCGTGAGGAGGAAGATGTGCCAGACATGACAACGGGTAAGTTTCTTATTTTCGAAATACCCTCAATTGTCTTGGTTGTAGTTACGTTAGTTCATTCTCATGATTGCTAGTAAAGAGTATGGAACCTGGATTATGAACGTAGGGAATGTGTAGAAAGTATGATAGTTCTTTAAGATCAGAGTGCGCAGCAGTAACATAGGATGACGAGTTAAGGATGCACGATTGAGCGATAATAAGTAATTTCGAGGACGAAATTATTTTTAAGGAGGGTAGAATTGTAACACCCTGGTTTAGAAATTTTGTGCATATTGGGTATAAATCAAGTGTTAGTGGGTTTTGGGAGTGCTTGGATGAGTTTTAGAGGTTCTAAGAATGCTTGGATGAAAGGAAAGGCTTTGGAAAATTTTTGATTTTTAGGGTATAAAGGGGAAATAGGGCAGGAAGGCCTTAAAATAAATTGGGGGAGTTTAGGACGCAAGAAAGGATCTGGCAAAGTGGCGTGGAGGCGCTGCTTGGGGGCTTTAGAAGGTGACGCCTAAGGGAGCAGGGTTCGATTTCTTTGGGGCAGCAAATTTTTGTTTTATTTTTGTGCGTCAAGGACTGGGCTAAGTATGCCTTAAAAGTAAATAGTGTGGCTTGGTGGACATGGAAGTCCGGTTGGCAAAGTGGCACTCATGCGCCACTTAGGCGCTCAAGGAGAGCAAGGGCGCTGGTTCGAGTGGGGGGGCGGCGTTTTGGGCGTTGTATTTTTATGTGCGGTTATGGGGCTGGAGTAAGAAGGGTTTAAAATAAAATGATGGGGGTTGTTGGCATAAAAATCAAAGTGGCCGAGTGGCCTGGGCGTTGGAAGTAAGGCGTGCAGCAGCAAGGTCTGGTGTTCGAACCTTGGAGGCTGCAATTGGTGTTATTTTATTTTCTTTATGCTCTTTATTTGGACGGCAGCAAGAGAGAGAAAATGCTCAAATTTTATTTCAATATTAAAGGATAATATGAGCATTTTTAAATTGGTTTTTTTTAATTGTTTAATTCTAAGGATAATATTAGTTTATTTAGATAAACAAGATAATAGGTGATAATAAGGAAATTATTTGGATTATTAAGAGATTATTTGATTATTTGGGAATTAATAGATTTTTATCTAAGGATAATTAGTGATAATCAGGGATATTATGAATTATTATTGGATTATTTTTCAAATGATTTGAATTAAATCAAATGAATGGCCAAGAGAAAAACTAGGAGTTGGCTAGGAGTTTGAACTCCTTGTTGCCAAGGGGGTGACGGCAAGCTTAAGGAGGGGGCCGAATGCTTATAAAAACCTCACCCTACCACCTTGATTTTCTTTTCCATCTTTGCTTAGCCGAAAATCCCTAGCCCTTCCTTCTCTGCTTTCTTTTATTTTTTTCTATTCTCTCAAGACTTTGGCCGAAACCTTCTCTATTTCTCCTTGCCGAATTCCCATCTTCAAATTCCTTTCTTCTTTTTCCTTATTTAGCCAGAACATTCACTCCCATTCAACACTCTTTTCTCCCATTGTTTCTCCCAATAGCCGAATTCACCTATTGGTTTGCCGAAAATTCCTTCCTCTACTCTATAGACTTGGCCGAATATTGAAGCAGGGGTAAGAAGTATTAGCCGAATACTATTTTGTTTCCTTCTCTCTCGTATCTCTGTCGACATCTATAAGGGGGTAGTGCCGATTTCAATAGTGTATTAACACCCTTGTGAAACCGATTTCTTTCTAGGAAACTCCGGGATCTCAAAGCAGAAAGGCGGATCTTCCATTCCTTAGTCAATCGATTGGTAAGTAGGTGGTAAGGATTTATGGTAAATAGAGTGCTATTCTAGTAAGTCAGTTAATAATTAAAAGCCGAAGGCTATCAGTATTATTTACTAATCGATGATGGTGGGCAGAGCAGAACCGGGAATTGAGTGCTGTGATTAGGAACCGAAAGGATAAAGGTAAGGTTCGGGTTCACAAGGAACCCTTCTCAAATTATTTGGTTTGGCCGAATGGCCCATATCACTAACACTATTATGGCCGAATATAGGGACAAGTAGATCTAGGGTGGCCGACTCTTCTTTTCGGGATTTAGAGCATCCAAAGGTGACAGGTGTGTACATACACACGTATAACTATTTAAATGTGTTGAGTGCTATGTATGCTAACTTTGATTTGTGTAGCATCTGATTAATACCATAACGGTATGAGTGGTGATTCAGGTAAGTACCTGTTAATATGGATGTGTTATTGATGCTTTTGGTAAGCATGATGTATTGATACATGATATGTATATATGACTGATGTGGGATTAATGAGTGGAGGGGGCAGTATTATTGTGCCGACGGGCACCAGTGTTTTGGTAACACACTGTGACTACGGTCACCAGAGGTTTGGTACCTCCAGAGGTTTGGCACCTCATAGCGACTTGTCCCTGTGGTTAACACCACCATGGGTTGGCCCCACTTGAGATATGGGATCGTCTGCCAGTGATTTGGTATCACACGATGGGTTGGCCCCATCAATCGATTCGTGTCTACGGACACCAGTGTTTTGGTAACACATCGTGACTATATGTCACCAGTGGTTTGGCACCACCAGTGGTTTGGTACCACAAATGGTAGACAAAGTGGCGTTTGGTTGGCTAGGTTGGGGGTACATAATATTCTGCATAACGATTGTTATATGTTGTGTATGAAAATGTCTTTAAAACGGGGGAAGGGTTACATACTGAGTCTTGGTGACTCACCTTCTCCTTTAACATTTTTCAGGTGACTCATAGATGGCGGTTGAGGAGCCGGTTGGACTCGAGGTGGCCATGCAGTGGACTTGAATAAATTGAACTTTAAACTTAGCTACTTTATTTTATTATTGGATTATTTTTATTTTGATGTAATAAGGCCTCCATATACTTTACTTTTGTTATTTCTCATATGTTGAATACTTTGTTTTAAACTATATTATTAAAATTAAATTAAAATCACATGTTTTTCTTAAATTAACACGAAAATGTTTTCATAGTGCCATCGGGCACACTCGGTATTCTATAATAACTTGGTTGAATTAACTTTTAAATAAATTCTAAGTAAGGTTTTCCAAAATCTTTTCCACCGTAGCAACTCGGATTCGGCCATAGTGTCTGGGCCGGGTTTGGGTTGTTACAGAGATGTTTCCTTTTATCAGTATGAACTAAATCCCTTAGATACCTAAGGGGATGAAACCTAAGACGGATCTTATTATTATTTTATTTATAAGATAAATACTTGTTCTTATTCTTAATTGTGAGTTCTTATTCTTGTTTTGATAATTCAGGTTATTGATTCAAGTCGTATGGCTTATTCAGTGGAACAAAAGTCCCTGTTTAAGAGTAGATCAACACAATTAAGCGGAGTTTATTGCAACCCTAGACATAGGGCGGCGAAAATCTTCCGGATTAGAGTCAAATCTAATAAGGGAATCCATAGATCAAGTTAATGCGACAATAGGGGTTTTAATTAGAAAGAGATTTCAATTAATCAACTTAGAGTCAGTTGTTTTTAGTCTCGAGAGAGATATTAACATAAATCAGGGATTTTTACGGATTAAGTCAAGTGAATAAATCATATGAATAAAAAGTAATAAGTGAAGTCTAGGTGGATTCTTCCTTAGCTGTTGCTTATCACATAAGTTGTCTAAAAGTATTTTCCCAATTCTTTCGTTGTCGTGTTTAATTAGTTTTTAGTTTAAAAGAATCACTCCAATTTTTAGGCTAGATAATAAAAATATAGTAACTACTAGTAATCTTGGTCCTTGTGGATACGATATTACCGGTCTTACCATAACTATACTACTGTTTGATAGGTGCGCTTGCCTTTATTGTGATCGTAGTTAGTTTTAGACACATTAGTAAGCTATAAAGCTTAGTAAGTTCGTATGTAAATATGAAATAATCTTAATAATCATTAACACTTCAAAATGGATAACATAATTAGCATTTAAATCACTAATCAATGAGCTAACATAAAGTTTAACCATATCGTAACTCATAAATCCTCAACTTCTTCTAACTCGATACAAGAATAATTTACAGTACATACTTGTACCGATACATATCTATTACCACCAATTCTCTTACCAAATCAATTCGAGCTTATAAATTCTTATGAAACAAATACATCAATTTTTCGATGCCATAGTCCAACTATGGTCTTACACATACATTGCCAAGGCCCTGCCGTGGTCTTACGTTCACATGCCATAACCCGGTTATGGTCTTATTATCCGGTTGCCATAGCCCGGCTATGGTCTTATATAACAACTCATCTTATTTAAACCGTACATTAAATTCAATATCTCCAAATTTAACTAATGGAGTACATACAATCTCAAGTCTATCCATATTAAGTTCAATTATACGAACTTACCTCGTGTACGGAAATGACGAAACGGATCGACTATTCAATTACTTTGCTTTTACCCCGATCTAAGTCCAAATTCCTCTTTTCTTGATCTATAAATAATCAAAATCAACTTATTTAATCATCTATTTGTTCAATTTAGTCCAAATTACACATTAGGGCTATTTTACACATTTACACCTAAACTTTCACATTTTTCACAATTTAGTCCTCATTTCATAAAATCACAAATTAATGAAATTCCAAATATACCCATGCTAGCCGAATTACTATAATGCCCCTAGCATCCCATATTTTTCATTTATTTCACATTTTAACCACTAACTTTACATATTTCTCAATCTAATCCCTATTTTGCATTTTCACTAAAAATCACTTAACAAAACTTGTATATCTATCAATTAACATTCATAATCTATCAAGAAATTTCAAAACTCATACATATTCATCAATGGAAACTTTCAGAATCTTTAACAATTTTACAAAATAGTCCTTGGGCTAGCTAGTACTAGATGCAACGATCACAAAAACATAGAAATAATTAAAAACGGATCAAAAACGAGCTTACATGTAAGGATGAACCCTAGCCAAAAATTCAAGCTTCAAAAATGGTGTTTCTTTAGTTTATTTTCGGTGGCTGATGATAATTAGGAAGACAACCATTTGTTTTCATTATTTTAGTTAGGTTATTTAATAATTTACCATATTAACCTTGGTTTAAAACATTAAATATCACATAATATAAGCCCATAATTGTCCACCCACCATTATAATGGTCTAATTACAACATAAGGACCTTCACATTAAGTTTCTATAGCTATTTGATACTTTTAGCTATTAAAATTCAAGTTTTACGCTTTACGCGATTTAGTCCTTTTTATCAAATGGACCAACTAAACGATAAAATTTCTTAACAAAATTTTCTCACAATCATATTATCATGCTGTAGACATTAAAATAATAATAAAATAAATATTTTGACCTCGAATTTGTGGTCCCAAAACCACTGTTCTGATTTGACTAAAAACGGGCTGTTACATTTATTTCCCGTTATACGGACTTACTAAGCATAAAATGCTTACCCCATTTAATTTTCCCTGTTTTATAGTGCTCAAAAGCTCGTGAAGGTTGGAAGTCGGTCGGAGCAGTCATCACACTATCCACTATCTCATTTTGGTATAAAAAGAAATCTCATTTTGGTATAATAGCATGTATAAGCTTATTTGGCCAATGATGGCTTGTAATTGTTGTTTTGTAATCTAGCCATTGGAGTGGCTAGTGATGGTCTAAGTTTGGCCATTTTGAAGTAATATTTTGGTAATCACATAAGTGCTTATTATGTGTTAGTTTGTTGGAAATATGTTAGCATATAAGTTTATGATAAGAGTAAGTTTATATCCTTTGATGCATGAGATAATACCACATGATTGATGTCTAACTTTATGTGAATATGATGTTGGATTTGTGGACATATGCTTGTGAGTTTTGGTGCAGGAAAATGGTAAGTTTTGGGTGACAAATGAGGCTAGAAATGGCTTTATTTTGTCCACACAGGTAGACACACGGGTGTGTGTCTAAGCCGTTTGTGACACACGGCCTACCCCACGGGCGTGTGGCCTGGCCGTGTGTCCCCTGCACCTAAAAATTTAGAAACAGAATGCTCAGAATTGGGTACACGGGCAGAGACACGGGCGTGTGTCTTAGCTGTGTGGTTGACACGGCCATGAACACGGGCGTGTTACACAGCCGTGTGAAAACTGCACCTAAATTTCAAAAATTAAATTCGCCACACGGCCTAGCACACGGGCGTGTGACTTGGCCATGTGACTTCAATTTCTTCATGCTTGTAAGTCAGGGAGTTGCACGGGTTAGGGACACGGGCGTGGGTGACCACACAGCCTGATCACATGGGCGTGTCCCTAGACCACATGGGCGTGTGAGCCCTGCAACCTTGGAAAATTTTTGAAATGTCGCGAAAAATTTTATGAGTTTCCGATTAAGTCCCGACTTGATTCTAATGCTCGTATTGGACCTCGAGGGTCCAATTAAGGAACATTTTGAATGATCTCGGTAAATCAATAGTAATCTACGTAAATTATTTGTAAAATGTTCTGAATGTTTCGGTAATACTCTAAAACCCTGTTTCGACGACGGATACGAGTTAGGGGTGTTACAGTTTAGGAGATTGGATTTCTATGTTTGATTTAATAGTTTAAATGATTTCCGACTGTTGAGTGTCAAGAGACATTGTAACTTTCCAAATTTCGCCGTAACATCTAGGTCGGGTTTGGGGTGTTACACTACTTATCCTTTCACATTATTAATGTTAAAACTTGATCGTGCCTCGGTGTACGTGCACTGAGACTATAAAAAAATGCAAACTAAAGATAAATAACTTCGATAGATTGCAAGCAAACAAATCATACGAAAGGTTTAGTCGCACGAAAGGTTTTTGACTTTATCATATATGATTTTAATCTAATTTTATGTTAATCTTTTTTCATTTTCAACTATTGGATCTTATATGATTTTAATCTAATTTTATGTTGATCATTTTTCAATTTCAATTAATTATAGTGGATGTTATTATATTCACTAGAGTATTTTCATCGCTTCATTCTTTTTTGGCTTTGGATTTTGAATCAATTATGGATTGTGGTGGTGGAGGTTTTAGGATCAAATATATGAGGTAAGCCTAATAACTTGAAATTAGTTGTTCTTCCACATTGTTGATTTGTTTACTTATGTTTCTTCGTTAATAATAGATTAAACTACTAAAATAGTCATTTTTGTTTGTCTCAGGTTACATTTTAGTCACTTACGTTATTGTGTTGTAACATTTTTGTCACTGGGCGTTAATTGTCATTAACGATGTAACAGTAAGCTGATGTGGCATGCTAAATCATCATTTTAAATGAAAATTTTAGGTTAAATTATACAATTGGTCCATATTTTTTTTTCGTTTTGAGTAATTTAATTTTTTTTTATTTTACGTTAATAAAGATGGAGAATGGAGAAAAATAGAGGGAGAAGCAAAAGAGAGTGGAAAATAAATAAAAAAAGAAAAGTTAAAAGAACATAAAAGAAAAAAATTAAATTACTCAAAACGAAAAAATATGGGGACCAATTGTATAATTTAACCTAAATTTTTATTTAAAATGATTATTAAACGTGCCACGTCAGCTTACTGTTACACCATTAACAGAAATTAACGATTTAATGACTAAAATGTTACAACACGTTAACGTAAGTGACTAAAAGTAATATTTCAAATATAAGTGAATAAAATGTAACATGAGAAAAACAAAAGTGACTATTTCGATAGCTTACCATTAATGATATTGCTTTACCTTCAAAAAATCATATGGGCTAGTCGTTTGTCTTTTTCTTATTTGTTGCACTAATATGGCCTTAATTAGCCCTCAAAACACCATCCTCAACGAAGAATAACATTTAAAATGCTCTCTTGAAGAAATTATCATATAGGCCCCTACCACCACCTAAGCTCCATCATTTATTTTTCCATGTCATAGGCATAAACCCCAAATCACTTTTTTCTCTCAAAATACCTAATTGCAAAATTTTCTTCTTTTTCCTTGTGTTGTCGCCAAAACCAACTAGATGGTGAACTCACCACCTTTTTTATGTCCATGAAAAAAAAAAGAAACTTTTTTTATAAAAACAATAGAGAAAATCGTACAAACTCAGACAAAAGTATTTGACAATAGGGAAATAATTGTGGTTTTTAAAAAGTAATTTCTTGGATCAAAATTGAAAATTTTAAAAAAAAATCAATTTCATTTTTGGGGTTTCTCCACTATTTTTATAAGAAAATTTCTTCAATTTGTTTTCAGGAACGCTGATATTGATGGTTATGATAACAAGCTTTTCAAGTCTTCTAGCTGATATATACAACATCCCTAATTTAATGACATGATTTTTTTTTATATTTTAATTGCAGCTAATTAGATTAACCTATTTTTACAATTATATATTAACTTAATCATTTAAATGGTAATTGATGACCCTAGCTTCCAATTTGCCGCCTGGATGGGGAGGAGAGGAAGAGAAGATCGGGATACTGCAGGAGGCCTCTGCAACTGGCCTAATGACATGCACGCCTCCAACAGAGGCCATGCCGCCGTGAAATCCCAAGAAAAGAACGTCGAAACCGCCTAAGGACCGAAAAGACCACCAAAGAGGAAGAGTCAAAGCTGCACAAAAGGCAACAACAACAACCAACAGACGTAAGATCTGGTGCGATGACAGTTGGAACTGTCGAGAGATGAAACAGGCGAAACCCCGGGGAGGCTTCAACGTAAGAACAACGAAATCAGAGGAGTTTCACGAAAAACAAAAGAAAAGCAGGGAGATCCGACACCGCCAGTGTTCAAATACAAATTCTGGCGAGCAAATAGCCAAAACCCATGAGAAACAAAGAGCCAACGTCTTAGACCTGGAGGGGGCAGCGAGGCGTGAAACTCAGTTATTATGCCCAAAGGAAATAGAGAAAGCTAAAGAAGACTTTTGAAGGAAGTTGGAAAACAATGAAAAAAAAAAATTGCCTCGTAACAAGTTTTCAAACTTAAAAATAAAAAATTAAAAAAAAAATAAACTCCTGTTTTTTTTTTCATTTAATTGATTAGTTCAACTTTTAAAATCCATAAAAAATATTTTAAAATTTCTCAAAAAAGTAATTAACTTTAACAGTCAAATACATCAAAAAGATCTTTTAATTATACTTTAACAGTTGATCGTTAAAGTTAATTTATCTCTAATTTTTTCAATTAAAACTATTCGTGTCACAATCACAGCATGGCATATGGTAAAAAAATTATAAACAATAAAAAATATTAAATTTTAATAAAAATATAAAAAAATATTAAAATTTTATTAAAAGGTAAAAAAATTATAAAAATCCTAAAAATTATATTTTTTTATAAAAATCATAAAAAAAACTATAAAATACATAAAAAATTCTCATATTTTATCATAACTGATTTTTTTTCTAAATGTATTTATTTTAAATTTTAAAGAATATACATTTCCTTAAATTAATATATTTTATCATAATTGATTTTTTTTTTCTGTTTTGCCTTCTAAGTTCTACCTATATATTAAATGAAAATAATTTTTTTATATCAATTCCCTAAAATATATACTATTTGTGCGGGGTTAAATATAAAATTGATACCCGAATTTATCTATTTCTCTCAAATTAGTATTTATGGTTTTTTTCCGTCCACTATATTGGTACCTGACACTAACGCCGTTAATTTTTTGTTGACATAGTAACACTGGCCAATCACGTGCTATCACGTGGCGTCCTATTATACTTCCTTTTTTTTCCTTTTTCTTTTTATTTTCTTTTTTATTTTCCCTCGTCTTCCCTTTTTTTGTTTCTTTTCTTAATTATTTTTTTCTTTTTTTTGTGTTTGCTTCTATATTTCTTAATAGATCCATTTTGAATTGAAACATCCATTTATTTGTAGATTTCTTCTCAAAATTCAAGATCCACCATTAAAGCACTTTAAGCTTTTGAAGAAGATGACATTGATAAAAAAAAAATCCTTTAATTGACTATCAAATCATGTAAAAATGTTACTAATCATCATAAAAATAATTTTAAAATAATAATTACCTTTGATTCGCTCTAAATCCTTTGATTGAAAATATTGATTCAAAAATCTTGAGAAATTTTGGAATATTTTTTACTACTTTTGAGAATAATTTCGGATGAATTGAGAGAGTATTTTGAGAAGGAAAATGGTTGGATCTATTAACTGATGATAGATCTTTAGAACCATGCAAAGAGAACGAAATTTATAACTCTCTAATATGATGTAAATGGTGTGAAAAGTAGGCTAGATGCATTGTTTTTAAAGCTGAAACAATCCACCAGAATTTAAAAATTGGGAAATTTGTCTAATGGCCACTCCCACATTTCCCTTGTTTTACCATTTAATCATTTGCCTCTAAAATTTCGAATTTTAAGGTTTATTTGCCAAATAAATACTTTAAATTTTCCCTTATTTTAAATTAAACCCAATTTAATTAATAATTAAATTTAGCTCAAATTAACCCCTAATAAAAATTATTTGAAATTTCTTTTTCGACCCAAATTAATTATTTTCACTAATAATTATTTAATTAATTCAAAATTAATTTTCCAAAAATATTTTTCTTTTTCCTGATTATTGTTTAATCATTTTAGATGAAATTAACCTCCTAAATTAAATTAAATTTACTAGAAACCCCATAAATTCCTAGTTTCACATTTGGAACCCGAAAAATATACCCGAAAATACTAGACCCGATTTAGGAATATTACAACCGGCACCGTCGTAGACGCAATAGGGACTCTCAGGTGGGGAGCGGTTGTTGCGGTGCAATAAAGGTGATACTCTTTTCGGGGCGACAATGGTTGTCATTATTACACAACTCATTAATAACTAGAATTGTTGTCGCGCCGATCCGAGTTTGACCTCTACTGTGTCGGAACATCCACTCTCCTCCTGAGAGCCCTCGGTGTCAGCCTTCGAGCAAGAATGAAAGGCTCAAGATACCGGCTGCTTGGAAATAAAGAAAAAATGTAACACCCCTAACTCAGCCTAGATGTTATGACCGAATCAGGAAGTGTTACGAAGAAGGGATTTGAAATCGACATTATTTTGATAAAACCATGTTTAGTTATTTGATAAAACGTCCAAGTATTATAAAACATATTCGTTACTGAAACCGTGATATGAAGTTCTTTAAAGTTAACCGTTTATTTCGCAGCGAAAGTTTGGAAATCGTTTAAAACAAAAACCAAGCTTGTGTTTTCAAAAACCCGTTTGTTTGCATAAAGTGTTTTTATTGATGTTGCGAAAAAATTTCAAATCAAAATCCAAATCCAAAAGTTAAAACCAACCAGACCAGAGAGTCCCAAAAATTAAAAACTCTCATGAAGAACCCAATTTTAAAATTTAATCATTATTACTAAATAAAAACAGATCTCGATAGAGTGGACACCGCTGAGCCTCCACCGCACCAACCCACCTAAGTTTGTGGATTACCTGAACAGAACAGACAAACAGATGTGAGTTTTCGTAACTTAGTATGTAACACCCCTTACCCGTATTCGACGCCAGAACAGGGTACGAGGCGTTGCCGGACTTATAAGCAAGCAATCAAACAAAATCGAGACATGACTTCCCACTTAAATTTAAAACTTTTCATAAACATTCATATCACCCCTTAAACGAGCCTACGAGGCCCAAAACATACATAAGGAGTGGTTCGGAACTAAACCGAGAATTTTAGAAACTTCTGGGAAAACTTAGAAAATTTTCATCAGAACGGTCCACACGCCCGTGTGGGAGAAGGGAAACGCCCGTGTGTCATATCACATGCCCATGCTTCAGGCCGTGTAAAAAATAGGGGACATTCTGTTTATGACGTCATCACCCAAATAAGGTCACACGGCCAAGACACACGCCCGTGTCCTTAGGCCGTGTGGCGAATTAAATTCTTAAAATCAAGTGCAGACTTCATACGGCCTGGGCACATGCCCATGTCCTATGGTCGTGTCTTCCACACGGTTGAAACACACAGCTATGTCTCAGCCTTTGTGGTTACTACTGGGCATTCTGTTTTGCCAACTTAGGATGTAGGGAGAAACACGGCAACACCACACGCCCATGGGGCAGACTGTGTGTCACACAAGGCCTAGACACACGCCCGTGTGTCTACCCGTGTGGACAAAATAAGGCTATTTACGAAGCCTTTTTGCCACTCATACTTGCATCAACCTACACGACATCAAAACTACACCAATCCAAATATACATATAAATTCAAGGCACTTAATATAGCATAACTAAGCGCTTCACCATCATCAAACATCCATAATCACATGCAACATATCATCATTCAACCATCAATAATCATAGGCCATATCATAATGGAAATGACACATACATGCATATATGAATAGATTTACATCCAAATAATCATTATGAGCCACATCTCATGGCCTTGTACAAAATGAATCAAATATTATCCTAAGCCAACACATTTGGCTAAACCAATATGACATATAATCAAAAAGATCAAGTCCCTATACATGCCATAATTCAATGTAAATCTCATTATACCAAAATGTGTGGATAGTGTGGGTGATCCTCCTACGGTCTCCGTATCCCGAGCTGGCTTCTTGACACTATAAAACAAGGGAAAAGAGAAGGGAGTAAGCTTTAAGCTTAGTAAGTCTATATGTAAACAATGAACATCATGCCACATACTTATCAATCAAGAACATTACATACTAATCAAGAACAATTCAGATCCTCGTGGTTGTACTTACTCATTTCAAATCTTACCGCATTCCAAATACATATTATAAACATTGCTCACATTTACATGCACTTATACCCTGCACTTGTCACCACATAGCCACACATAATTTCACTTAGTTAAAGTTTCTCGATGAACACTTCAGAATAATACCAGATACATGGTGGTTTAGAACACAGCCCACCATTAATAAATAACACGGTGGTATCACACACAGCCCACCAATAATCATATATCCATGGTGGTATCGTACACAGCCCACCAATAATAATAAATACGGTGGTATTGCACACAGCCAACCAAAAATAATCACTTATTCACGATGTTTATCCGTATCATTTTCCTATTCCGAAGGTTCATCCGGGAATTTCTTCACTTTCTATCTTTTTAATAGATATCAATAATATTCATTCACATTTCACATAATACATTAATATGTAAAAACATAAGTAAAAAGGATGTATCATTTACATATAAACTTACCTCGATACAAAATATGTCAATTTGAAGTTTAGTCCGAAACCTTGCCTTTTCCTCGGTCAAGGTTGATTCCACATTCTTCTTGATCTATAATGACATATTTAGCTTATTAAATAACCACATTAATCAAATCACTCCAAAAATTCCTATTTTGGCAAAATTATCGTTTTGCCCCTAGACTTTCACAAAATTACGATTTTTCCCCTAGGCTCATAAAATGAAATGTGTTCATATTTTTTCACGCCCAAGCCTAGCCGATTCATATTCTCTCTTATAGCAACTCACAATTCCAATTATTTCACACATTTACTATCCATTTTATAACTTTTACAAAATAGTCCTATTAGGTGTTTTCATGCAAAAATCCTTTCACAAAAGTTATTCATTAAACAACCAAGATTCATTTTCTTCCATAAAATTTCAGCAAACACATGAATACTCACATGGAAAAACCCTAGACTCTCAACCACTTTGCAAAATAGTCCCATCATTAGCTAGATTATGTTACAAGGGTCCCAAAAGTACAAAAATTATCAAGAATGATCACCAAAAGCACTTACTTGCAAGGATAAAAAGTTGCTGAAATTTTCAAGCTTCCATGGCCCTTTCTTGAGTGAAAAAGAATCGGTGGAGAAGAGAAAATGAAAAAGATGATATCCTTTTTCTCTTTATTTTATTTTATTTATCAATTAAGTCACCAAATACAACACCTAACCATTGACTATGTCACTTCTTTGTCTCTATGGCCGGCCAACACTCTCTTAAGGGCCTAACTGCACATTAAGGACCTCCAATTTAGTATCCAATAGCTATATGACACTTCAAATTAGTAGAACACAAATTTCACCTTTTATGCGATTTAGTCCTTTTTCGAAATTAAGCAAGTAATCACTACGATTAATTCACCAAAATTTTCATGCATTCATATAATCATGATATAACACATAAAATAATATTAAAAATAATTTCTCCGGCCTCGAATTAGTGGTTCCGAAACCACTGTTCTGACTAGCCCCAAAATCGGGATGTTACAACTCTCCCCCCTTTAGGAATTTTCATCCCCAAAAATCTTACCGATAAAGAGGTTCGGGTACTGCTTTCTCATGGCTTCCTCCGGTTCCCACGTAGCCTCTTCTACACCATGTTTTTGCCACAACACTTTCACTAATGTTATACTTTTATTCATCAACTGTTTAACCTCTCAAGCCAGAATCTTAATTGGTTCCTCATCATAGGTCATATCCGGTCGTATCTCAATTTCTGTAGGAGAAATTACATGTGAAGGATCGGAACGATATCGTCGCAACATCGACACATGGAACACATTGTGTATTCTCTCCAACTCCGCCGGCAAAGCTAACCGGTAAGCTACTGGTCCAATCCTTTCAATAATATCATACGGCCAAATGAAACGCGGACTCAATTTGCCCTTTCTACCAAATCTCAATATCTTCTTCCACGGGGATACTTTCAGAAACACTTTATCACCCACCTGAAACTCAATTTCCTTCCTTTTCAAATCCGCGTATGACTTTTTTTCTGCTCAAGCGGACTTTGGACTATCACGGATCACTTTCACTTTCTCTTCGGTTTCTCTAACTAAATCAACCCCATGAATTTGCTTCTCACTAAGCTCGGTCCAATACAAAGGAGTTCGACATTTGCGACCATATAATGCTTTGTATGGTGCCATCTGTATACTCGACTGATAACTGTTGTTGTAGGCAAATTCGACCAAAGGTAGATATTTTTCCCAACTATCTTCGAACTCTAAAACACAGCATCGGAGCATGTCTTCGAGAACTTGAATCACTCTTTAGGATTGACCATCAATTTGCGGATGGAACGCGGTACTAAAATTCAATTTTGTACCCACGGCTTCTTGCAACTTTTTCTAAAACCTCGAAGTAAACCTTGGATCTCTATCCGAAATAATGGACATAGGCACCCCATGTAATCTCACAATTTCGGCATTATACAGCTCAGCCAACTTGTCAAGTGAGTAATCAGTACGTACTGGTATAAAGTGAGCTGATTTCGTTAATCTATCAACGATAACCCACACGGTATTTTTTTTTTGAGTCATGGGTAACCCTGTTACGAAATCCATCGTGATTCAGTCCCATTTCCACTCGGGAACCATCACTAGATGATGTAAACCCAAAGGTACCTGATGCTCAGCTTTCACTTGTTGACAGATCAAACACTTTGTCACAAACTCAAAGATGTCTCTTTTCATACCCGGCCACCAATACAACTTCTTCAAATCATTATACATTTTTGTACTGCCCGGATGTACTGACAAACAACCATTGTGCGCCTCCTGTAAAGTTTTTTGAATTAACTCATCATTCTTCGGTACACATACCCTATCACGGAACATCAAGCAATCATTTGGTCCGATTCAAAAATCTAAATCATTACCCGATTCACACTGAACTCTTTTAACTTGCAATTCCTTGTCTTTCTTTTGAGCTTCACAAATTTACTGATGAAATAACGGTCTAGCCCTTAACTCGGCCAAAATTGAACCGTCGTTAGATAAAGCTAAACTCGTACTCATAGCTCTCAAAGCATACAATGATTTTTTGCTCAAGGCATCTGCTACTACATTCGCTTTCCCCGGATGATAATCAATCACTAGCTCATAATCTTTCAATAATTTGAGCCACCTCCGTTGTCGCAAATTCAAGTCCTTTTGGTTCATCAGGTACTTCAAACTTTTGTGATCTGTAAAGATTCAGCATTTCTAACCATACAGATAATGACGCCAAATCTTTCAAGCAAAGACAATGGCGGTCAATTCCAAATCGTGCGTCGGATAATTCTTTTCATGTGGTTTTAGCTGTCTCGAGGCATAAGCTACTACTTTGCCCTCTTGCATCAACACACAACCAAGACCATTCATTGACGCATCACTATAGATCACAAACTCCTTTCCCGACTCAGGTTGTACCAAAACTGGTGCTTCAGTTAATCGTGCCTTTAACTTCTCGAAACTTTGTTGACATCTATCGGTCCATTCAAACTTAACATTCTTTTGCAATAACTTAGTCATAGGAGAAGCAATCATTGAAAATCCCTCGACAAAAAGTCGATAATACCTGGCTAAGCCCAAAAAGCTTTTAACCTCGGATATGTTCTTTGGCAGTTTCCAATCAACAATCGCCGAAATTTTGCTCGGATCAACCCAAATACCATCACCTGAAACCAAATGTCCCAGAAATCTGACTTCACGAAGCCAAAACTCACTTTTACTAAACTTAGCAAACAATTTCTCCTCTCGTAGAATCTGCAATATCGTTCTTAAGTATTCGGTATGCTCGGACTCATCTCGGGAATAAATCAATATATCATCTATGAACACAACCACAAACTTATCCAAATATAGCCGAAAAATTCAGTTCATTAAATCCATAAACATAGCTGGTGCATTAGTTAAACCGAAAGGCATTATAAGAAATTCATAGTGTCCATACCTCGTTCTAAAAGTAGTTTTCGACACATCGAATTCTTTGACTCTCAACTGATAGTAGCCGGATCTTAAATCTATTTTCGAGAACACGGTTGCTCCCTTCAGTTGGTCGAACAAATCATCAATTCTCGGTAATTGATACTTGTTCTTTATAGTTACTTTGTTAAGTTGACGATAATCAATGCAAAGTCTCATTGTTCCGTCTTTCTTCTTTACAAATAATACGAGAGCACCCCAGGGAGAAAAACTCGGTCTAACAAATCCCTTATCAGTCAACTCTTGCAGCTGAGCCTTTAACTCTTTCAATTCGGTCGGAGCCATTCTATACGAAGCAATAGAAATCGGTGCAGCCCAGGTATCAAATCGATAGCAAACTCAATTTCTCTAACCGGTGGCAACCCAGGTAATTCTTCCGAAAATACATTCGGAAATTCACAAATTACTGGCACAGTTTCAAGCTTCAACTCAGACATCTCAGTATTCAACACATATGCAAGGTATGCTTCACACCCTTTTCTCATACACTTCTGAGCAGACATGTACAAAATCACCATAGGCATCTTATTTAAGTCATCTGTTTCAACCCAAAGAATCTCACCATTTTCACATTTAAACTCAAGGGTTTTCTGTCTACAATTTACCTTAGCATCATGTAATGTCAACCAATCCATGCCCAAAATAACATCAAACTCATTAAATGGCAACAACATCAAGTTAGCCAGAAACTAGTGACCTTGAATCGTCAAAGGACAATTCTTGTAAACCTTATCTACTAACACATACTTGCCTAAAGGGTTTGACACCTTAACAACAAATTCAGTCAATTCAACAAATAATTTCTTACTATTTACCAAATTCACACAAACATAAGAATGAGTGGATCCGGGGTCAATTAATGCAACAACATTAGTATCATAAAGAGAGAATATACCCGTAATCACATCGGGGGATGATGCATCCTCACGAGCTCGTATGGCATAAGCTCTAGCAGGTGCTCTCGTTTACGACCTCATGAATCGAATCTTTTATTATACTTTTACTACTAGCTCCACTTTAGGCATTTTCGGTGGTCTACCTCTGCTAGTAGTGTTACTCGGTCTAACATTCTGAAGTTTCTCTCCTTCAATGTTCTCAGGATAGTCTCTGATAAAATGTTCTCGAGAACCACACTTGTAGCAAGCTCGATTATTTCCCCAACACTCTCAAATATGTTTTCTACCACAATTCTGACACTCGAGTTTATTAGACTTCGTATTACCCACACTTGCCATCGAGGTGGCTTGAACTCTAGAGCCCCAATATGTTTTACCACGATCTCAGTGTGTGAAACGGTCATCCTAGGGTTCGTTTCTTTGGACCTCTTTGATTGGGATTGGAACGACTTACTCATCGGCCTCTTCCTTACATCTCGGGCCTCAATCATAGCTTTTCTCCTTTCCTTATTCAGCTCTTCAGCCTTGCAAGCTCTATCGACCAATACCACGAATTCTTTCAACTCTAAGATCCCGACTAACAATCTAATATCCTCGTTCAGCCCATCTTCGAATCTCTTACACATAATAGCTTCTATAGACACACACTCTTGAGCATGCTTGCTGAGTCTGACAAATTCACGTTCATACTCCGCCACAGACATTTTGCCTTGCTTCAATTCGAGGAACTCTTTTCGTTTCTAATCGATGAACTGCTGACTTATGTATTTCTTTTGGAACTCCTCTAAGAAGAAATCCCATGTCACTCTCTTCTTCGGAACTATAGATGTCAGTGTTTTCCACCAGCGGTATGCCGAGTCCTTCAGTAATGATACAGCACATTTTAAGCATTCTTCGGGCGTACAAGAAAGTTCATCAAATACCCGCATAGAATTCTCAAGCCAGAACTCTGCTTTCTCAGGATCATCATCTATGTTGGCTCTAAATTCCTCGGCCCCTTGCTTTCAAATCTTATCAACCGGGGGATTAGTCAGTCTTACCAAATTAATACCTTGAGGAGCTACGGGGACCGGCTGAGGTATAGGAGGGGGTAGAGGTGGTTGAGCATTAGGATTTTCTCGAACAAATTCAGTATACCAATTACTCATCATATGAAGAAAGGCTTCCCGAGCCTCCTCTCATTGACCCAAGGTCTCAAGTCTACTTTCTTCTGACGTGGTCCCTTGCGCGAGAGTCGGAGCATTACTTGCAGCATCATCAGCAACAGCTTGGTCGGGATCCATTTACTATATGAAAACACTGCTTAAAGATGTCAGGAGTCACCACACTATCATAATAATTTTATGGCATGTATAGCTAGACTCTCACACATGCTACAGCAATCCGAGAATCGATTAAACCATAGCTCTGATACCACTAAATGTAACACCCCTTACCCGTATTCGACACCGGAACAGGGTACGAGGCGTTACCAAACTTATATGCAAGCATTCAAACAAAACTGAGACATGAATTCCCACTTAAATTTAAAACTTTTCATAAACACTCATATCACCCCTTAAACGAGCCTACGAGGCCAAAAACATAATGAGTGGTTCGGAACTAAACCGAGAATTTTAGAAACTTCTGGGAAAACTTAGAAAATTTTCATCAAAACGGTCTACACGCTCGTGTGTCATATCACATGCCCGTGCTTCAGGCCGTGTCAAAAATAGGGGACATTATGTTTATGACGTCTGTAACAGCCCGATTTAGGGCCTAGTCAGAATAGTGGTGTGAGACCACGAATCTGAGGTGAATTTATGAGTTTTTAAGGTTCATGCCATGTTTGCATGTTAGTGTGAAAGTTTCATGAAGCAATTTTTCTAAATTGAAGTTGAATGGTCAAAAAGGACCAAATTCCAAAAGTTGTAAAATGTGAGTTTCTAGAAGTATTTTGTATGAAATAGCTCTAGAATAGCAATTATAAGTCCTTAAATAGCAATTTTCCCAAATCATAATTTTTGGACAAAATTGGACATGAGTTAGTAAATGGTGATATTTTTAAGAGAAGGGCATTTTGGTCATTTACCTATTAAATGATTAATAAAGGAAAAAGATGACAAAAATCATTATCATCTTCTTCCTCATTCCCGAAATTTTCAAAGAAACCATAGCTAGGGTTTGCTCATCTTTCAAGCTTGCTAGTAAGTTCATCTTAGTCCCGATTTTAATATTCTTCGTGTTTTTGAAGTCCTCGTATTATGAATTAGCTATTTTTAGCTATAAAATGAGCTAAGATGCATGTTCAAAAATCTACCCATGAATGACATGCATGCTAAATGATGTTTTATGGAAGTTTATGAGAGTTTGATGTTAGATAAACATCTTTTTCTAAGTGAATTTCATGAAAAATGAGCATAGGGACTAGTTTGAAAAAGTTTTGAAATTAGTCAAACCTATTAGAAATAATGAGAATTGATAATGGCTATATTAGAGAAAATAAATCAGCTAAGCATGTAGTCTAAGAAAGTTGAATGAAAATTATTTTACGAGCCTTGGGGCAAAAGTGCAAATATGAGAAAGTATAGGGGCAAAATAGTAATTTTTCCAAAGTATGAGTTAAGAGTCAATTTAGTCAATGTGAGTTTTAAATGATATATTTATGATTATAGATCAAGAAAAACGAAGCCCGGATCGAAATCGAGGCAAGAACAAAGTAGAGGACTAAATTACACATCTACATACATTTTGTATATTGAGGTAAGTTTGTATGATTTCTAAGTTTTATGATTTTTATCATTGAATTGCTTAGTATAATGTACACTATTTTCATGAATTATTTGATGATATGTTCAACCAAGAAATCAGTGAGATTAAGTATGAGCAAGTCCCGATTGAAAATGAATTTCCCAGGAGACTCGATCTACCATATTATGAGA
Organism: Gossypium sturtianum; assembly: GCA_025698515.1. Taxonomy (NCBI): domain Eukaryota; kingdom Viridiplantae; phylum Streptophyta; class Magnoliopsida; order Malvales; family Malvaceae; genus Gossypium; species Gossypium sturtianum. The sequence continues at coordinate 86,237,730 of CM046944.1, forward strand.
GCCAGTGTAAGACCATGTTTGGAACATGGCATCAGCAAATCAAGCAAGTTATCATGTAAGTCCAAGGCAAGCTTGGCATTGAGCAAGTTATCATGTAAGTCCAAGGCAAGCTTGGCATTGAGCAAGTTATCATGTAAGTCCAAGGCAAGCTTGGCATTGAACAAGTTATCATGTAAGTCCAAGGCAAGCTTGGCATTGAGCAAGTTATCAAGAGAAAGACTTCATATAAGTCCATTTCAAGACATGGCCTTGAAACCAAGATGAGATATTCCATATAAGACCATATCTTGGATATGGCTTTGGCATCATGTTACGTGGGAAGAGATTTAGTATCCTCGGTTATTCGCAGAAATTCATCGGGCAAACGAGTAAAGTTAAAATGAGATAACAAGAAAGCAAAGCTAGCATCAAGATGAAAGTGAGCATTATTTGCGTTATGAATGACGAATGATAGATAATGATTATTAGGTTAAAGTATGCTGATCAATGTGATCAAGTGATACAGGTACCTTGGTTACCTCTCAAGCATGAGATTTGTAAGTTTCATGAGATATGTATGAATCAAGTATGAGTAAGTAAGCTTTATAGCTGAAATCTATGATACCATTATTTATGTTAAATGGTTTATATCAAGCAAGAATGTACATTATATGCAAACTTACTAAGCTAAATGCTTACGCCTTTGATTCTTTCTTTCTATGTAGTCCCGCCAAGCTAACTTGTGGATCGTTGAAGTCGGAGCTCGTAGCACACTATCAATTGCCATTTTGGTATAGCAAAGTTGTTTTATTAAGTATGGCATGTATAGGAGGCACTTCATTTTGAGTATATGTTTTAAGAAGAGCCATAGTATAGGCTATCTTGTTCATTATTCTTTTTGTATATGGCTAGAGAAATTGGCCAAATCGACTAAGTATGTATGCTTTTTGATATCAATGAAAGATGTAGTAATTTGAGTAATTGAATTGAGTATGAATGTGATCTTAGTTTTGTGGTGGTGATTGGCTTGGTAAATAGCCTCTAAGTGCCCACACGGTTGGACACACGCAGGCAGTGTCTAGGCCGCGCGTGAACCGCACCTTAGTCTTATAAATAAGGATAGGCCACGGACTAATCCCATGGCCGTGTGCTAAGGCCGTGCATGACACACGGTTAGAACATGGGCGTGTGCCCGGTCGTGTGAAAGAAGTCAGTATATCAAGATGTAATACACGGTCTAAGTCCACGGGCATGTCATGGCCTTATGGAAATCGACAGAATACTGAGTTTTAGGGCACGGTCTGAGGACATGGGCGTGTATGCCTATGCGCGGGCGTGTCTTATATTACACGGGCGTGTAACCCCTGTTTCAAAGAAAAGTTTTTCGATAAGGTTTTGAAAGTTTACCAGTACGAGTTTAAGGCCTCGTAGGCCAATGAAATGTACAAATTGTTTAAGAATGAGAAGTTTTAATTTCAGAACGAAATTTTATAGCCCGTAATGTCATGATTAAGTATGTTCAAGCATAGTAATGTCTCGTATCCGGTATGAGCCTCAGACTCGGGTATGAGGTGTTACATTTAGTGGTATCAGAGCTACGATTTAGTCAGTTCTAGGACTAACGTAGCATGAGCACGAGTCTAGCTATACATGCCATACGTGAGAATGTTTTTATAATGATAGTGTGACGACTCCTGACGACTTAAATTATGTTTATACATTTAGTAAATGGATCCTGAAAGAGATATGGGGGATGATGTAGAAAGTAATGCACCGGCTCCCGCTGAAGGGACGATGTCGAACGAGAATGAGAATAGACCCACTACGGTGAGTCAAGAAGGAGGAGAAGGGGGTAGAGAAGCCTTCCTCCATATGATGAATACGTGGTATTCAGAGTTCGTTCGTACGAACCCAAATGTACAACCCCCTCCACCCCCACCTGTTCCACAACCTATTCCAGTAGCCCCTCAAGTAGTAGAGGTGGCAAGAGGAGTTAAGCCTCCAGTTGATAGGATCAAGAAACATGGGGCAGAAGAATTCCGGGCTAGAAAAGATGACGATCCAGAAAGAGCTGAGTTCTGGTTAGAAAATACCATCAGGGTATTTAATGAATTATCATGCACACCTGAGGAAAGCATGAAGTGTGTAGTCTCCCTTTTAAGAGATTCTGCCTATGAATGGTGGAACACCCTTGTATCAGTGGTACCAAGGGAGAAGATCACATTGGAATTCTTCCAAGAAGAGTTCAAGAAAAAGTATATCAGTCAAAGGTTTGTGGACCAGAAAAGGAAAGAATTCCTAGAACTGAAGCAAGGCAAGATGTCAGTGACTGACTATGAGCGTGAGTTTGTAAGACTCAGCAAATACGCTCGAGAATGTGTGTGTCCACGAAGCCATCATGAGTAAAAGATTTGAAGATGGAATTGAATGAGGACATCAAAGCATTTGTTGCTGTCCTAGAATGAAGGAATTTGTGGTGCTAGTCGAAAGGGCTTGTAAAGCCAGAAGAACTAGTAAAAGAGAAGAAGAAATCTGAAATGGAGTCTCGTGACTCTAGAAAGAGACAGTGGAATAAGTCATTCCAATCTTCATCCAAGAATTCAAGAGATTTCCCTACCCGATCGGCTACTTCCATTGGGTTTTCAAAGAAAGACAAGAGCAAGCAATATTCAGGGAATAAAGCATGAGACTACTTGATTGCAAGTGTTGGGAACATTAGATTCGACAGACCCGAATGCCCACAGTGTGGCAAACGTCATCTTGGAGAATGTCAAGCACATGAAAATGCATGCTTTAGATGTGGTTCCCAAGACCACTATATAAAAGATTGTCCAGAGATGATGAAAGAAGAAAGAACTCGTAACCCGAGATCGGGGTATGGTCCGAGGAAGATCGCAGAGTAACCTGGGGGGTGGGGCAAGGGAAGAGGTAACCCTAGAGAGCGCATCTGCGAGACTCGAGGGTAGAGCACCTGCAAGGACTTATGCCATTCGCGCTCGCGAAGAGGCATCTTCCCATGATGTTATTACGGGTACCTTTTCTCTTCATGATATCAAAGTTATTGCTTTAATAGATCCCGGATCCACACACTCTTACATTTGCATGAAATTAGTATCCGATTTGAGTATGCCTATAGACTCTACAAAATTTATGATTAAGGTGTCTAATCCTTTAGGCAAGAGTGTGTTAGTTGATGAAGTATGTAAAGATTGTCCATTAATGATTAGAGGTCATTGTTTTAAAGCAAACCTTATGTTGTTACCATTTGATGAGTTTGACCTCATTCTTGGTATGGATAGTTGATCGCCCATAATGTAATAGTTAATTGTGGGAAGAAATACTTTGAGATGAGATGTGAGAATGGGGACACCCTTCACATAGAATCAGACGAACAGAGTAGGTTGCCGGTTGTGATTTCCCATATGACAACACAGAAATACATGAGAAAAGGGTATGAGGCATATCTGGCCTTTATGATGAATGATAAAGAAACGGGTCAAAGATTGAGTCGAGGTCGATAGTATGTGAGTACTTGGATGTCTTTCTGAAGAATTATCGGGATTACCTCCAATCGGAGAAGTTGAGTTCAGCATTGAGCTAGCTCCCGATCGTACCAATATCTATTACTCCATACAGAATGGCTCCAATGGAGTTGAAAGAGTTGAAGACACGCTTGCAAGAGTTAACGAGACAAAGGCTTTGCAAGGTCAGTTATTCTCCCTCGGGTGCTCCAGTTTTATTTGTGAAAAAGAAGGATGGCACTATGAGATTGCACATAGATTACCGTCAGCTTAATAAAGTGACAGTAAAGAACAAGTACCTATTGCCAAGGATCGATGATTTGTTCGATCAATTGAAAGGAGCCACCGTGTTCTCTAAGATAGACTTAAGATCGGGTATTACCAGTTAAGAGTAAAGGAATCGAGATGTATCCAAGATCGCCGAACAAGGTATGGACATTATGAATTTTTAGTCATGCCTTTTGGTTTGACCAATGCTCTGCGGTATTCATGGACTTAATGAACCGCATCTTCGCACCATACCTCGACAAGTTTGTAGTCGTTTTTATTGACGACATACCGATTTATTCCGAGATGAGAATGAGCATGCCGAGCACCTACGGACGCTTTACAGATTCTTCGAGAAAATCAGTTGTATGCCAAGTTCAGTAAAAGTGAGTTTTGGCTCAATGAAGTACGATTTCTGGGACATATTGTCTCAGGAGAAGGGGTTCGAGTAGACCCAAGTAAGATCTCGGCCATTATGGACTGGAAACCAGAAGAATGTCTCACGAGATTAGAAGTTTCCTAGGCTTATTTGGTTATTACACAGACGATTCGTCAAGGGGTTTTCTATGATTGCAACCCCGATAACGAAATTGTTACTGAGAAAAATGTGAAGTTTGAGTGAACAGAAAGATGCCGCAGAGCTTTTTTGAGAACCGAAAGCATTATTGATGTAAGCTCCAGTCTTAGTACAACTCGAGATGGGGAAAGAGTTCATAGTTTTCAATGATGCATCCTTAAATGGATTAGGTGTGTGCTTATGCAAGAAGGCAAAGTGATTGCTTATGCCTCAAGACAGTTGAAGCCTCATGAGAAGAATTATCCAACACACGATCTAGAGTTGGCAGCCATAGTCTTCGCATTGAAGATATAGAGACATCATTTATATGGTGAGAGATGTCGGATAACACTGATCACAAAAGTTTGAAGTATTTGATGACGCAGAAAGAATTAAACTTGAGGCAAAGAAGATGGTTAGAGTTGATAAAAGACTATGAGTTAGTTATTGACTACCATCCTGGCAAGGCGAATATGGTCACCGATGCTTTGAGCAGGAAGTCCCTTTTTGCATTAAGGACAATGAATTCACGGATAACTTTATCCGATGATGGTTCTATTATAGCTGAGTTGAGAGCTAGACCAGTATTTCTCCAAGAGATCGTTGAGGCTCAGAAAGAAGATAGCGAATTGCAAGTCAAGAGAGTTCAAGTCATGAGTCGGATGTTGAATCCGACTTTTGGATTAATTCTGATGGATACATGTTGTTTAAAGATAGAGTTTGTGTACCGAGAAAAGAAGAGCTTATTCAGAGAATTTTACACGAGGCACATGATGGATGTTTATTTGTACATCCAGGTAGTACCAAGATGTATAATGACTTGAAGCAACAAAGATTGGTGGCGAGAATGAAGAAAGATATTTCTGAGTTTGTTTCCAAATGCTTGATTTGTCAACAAGTAAAGGCTGAACACCAAGTACCTTCGGGTTTACTTCAACCCATTTTGGTTCCCGAGTGGAAATGGGACCGTATTACTATGGATTTTGTAACGGGTTTACCGTTGTCACCAAGCAAGAAGGATGCTATATGGGTTGTAGTTGATAGACTCACTAAGTCAACCCATTTTATACCTGTACGAGTAGATTACTCACTCGAAAAATTGGCAAACTTGTATGTTTTAGAAATAGTAAGACTTCACGGAGTCCCTTTGTCAATCATATCGGATAGAGATCCGAGGTTCACATCCAGATTTTGGAAAAAGTTACAAGAGGCCCTGGGTACAAAGTTGAACTTTAGTACGACCTTTCATCCTCAAACTGACGACCAGTCGGAAAGGGTAATTCAAGTGCTTGAGGATATGCTCAGATGTTGCATTCTAGAATTCCAAGGCAGTTGGGAAAAGTTCCTCCCATTTGCAGAATTTGCCTACAACAATAGTTTTCAGTCAAGTTTAAATATGGCACCTTATGAGGCTCTATATGGGCGTAAGTGCAGAACGCCTTTATTTTGGACTGAACTCAAGGAAAACCAAATTCATGGGGTTGATTTGGTTAGAGAAGCTGAAGAGAAAGTGAAAGTGATACGAGAATGTTTAAAAGCTACCTCAGACAGACAGAAATCCTATTCGGATTTAAAGAGACAAGAAATAGAGTACCAAGTCGGGGATAAAGTTTTCTTGAAAGTATCACCATGGAGAAAAGTTCTCAGATTTGGCCGGAAAGGCAAGTTAAGCCCACGTTTCATCGGACCTTACGAGATTACTGAGAGAGTTGGGCCGGTAGCTTACCGTTTGACTTTGCCATCAAAATTAGAAAAGATACATGATGTGTTTCACGTGTCTATGTTGCGACGCTACTGATCAGACCCTTCACATGTAATTACCCCGTCAGAGGTAGAAATTCATCCCTACATGACTTATGGTGAGGAACCAGTCAAGATTTTGGCTCGGGAAGTCAAGCAGCTAAGAAATAAAAGTATTGCCCTAGTGAAAGTATTTTGGAAAAGACATGGAATAGAAGAAGCCACATGGGAACCAGAAGAGACTATGAGAAACCAGTATCCAAACCTTTTTGCTGGTAAGATTTTCGAGGACGAAAATCCCTAAGGGGGGAGAATTGTAATAGCCCGATTTAGGGCCTAGTCAGAATAGTGGTGCGAGACCACGAATCCGAGGTGAATTTATGAGTTTTTAAGGTTCATGCCATGTTTGCAAGTTAGTGTGAAAGTTTCATGAAGCAATTTTGCTAAATTGAAGTTGAATGGTCAAAAAGGACCAAATTGCAAAAGTTGTAAAATGTGAGTTTCTAGAAGCATTTTGTATGAAATAGCTCTAGAATAGAAATTATAAGTCCTTAAATAGCAATTTTCCCAAATCATAATTTTTGGACAAAATTGGACATGAGTTAGTAAATGGTGATATTTTTAAGAGAAGGTCATTTTGGTCATTTACCTATTAAATGATTAATAAAGGAAAAAGATGACAAAAATCACTATCATCTTCTTCCTCATTGCCGAAATTTTCAAAGAAACCATAGCTAGGGTTTGCTCATCTTTCAAGCTTGCTAGTAAGTTCATCTTAGTCCCAATTTTAATATTCTTCGTGTTTTTGAAGTTCTCGTATTATGAATTAGCTATTTTTAGCTATAAAATGAGCTAAGATGCATGTTCAAAAATCTACCCATGAATGACATGCATGCTAAATGATGTTTTATGGAAGTTTATGAGAGTTTGATGTTAGATAAACATCTTTTTCAAAGTGAATTTCATGAAAAATGAGCATAGGGACTAGTTTGTAAAAGTTTTGAAATTAGTCATAGTTTGTACAAGTTTTGAAATTAGTCATACCTATTAGAAATAATGAGAATTGATAATGGCTATAGTAGAGAAAATAAATCAGCTAAGCATGTAGTTTAAGAAATTTGAATGAAAATTATTTTACGAGCCTTGGGGCAAAAGTGCAAATATGAGAAAGTATAGGGGCAAAATAGTAATTTTTCCAAAGTATGAGTTAAGAGTAAATTTAGTCAATGTGAGTTTTAAATGATCTATTTATGATTATAGATCAAGAAAAACGAAGCCCGGATCGAAACCGAGGCAAGAACAAAGTAGAGGACTAAATTACACATCTACATACATTTTGTATATTGAGGTAAGTTTGTATGTTTTCTAAGTTTTATGATTTTTATCATTGAATTGCTTAGTATAATGTACACTATTTTCATGAATTATTTGATGATATGTTCAACCAAGAAATCAGTGAGATTAAGTATGAGCAAGTCCCGATTGAAAATGAATTTCCCAGGAGACTCGATCTACCACATTATGAGAGCCAGTGTAAGACCATGTTTGGAACATGGCATTGGCAAATCAAGCAAGTTATCATGTAAGTCCAAGGCAAGCTTGGCATTGAGCAAGTTATCATGTAAGTCCAAGGCAAGCTTGGCATTGAGCAAGTTATCATGTAAGTCCAAGGCAAGCTTGGCATTGAACAAGTTATCATGTAAGTCCAAGGCAAGCTTGGCATTGAACAAGTTATCAAGAGAAAGACTTCATATAAGTCCATTTCAAGACATGGCCTTGAAACCAAGATGAGATATTCCATGTAAGACCATATCTAGGATATGGATTTGGCATCATGTTACGTGGGAAGAGATTTAGTATCCTCGGTTATTCGCAAAAATTCATCGGGCAAACGAGTAAAGTTAAAATGAGATAACAAGAAAGCTAAGAAAGCAAAGCTAGCATCAAGATGAAAGTGAGCATTATTTGCGTTATGAATGATGAATGATAGATAATGATTATTATGTTAAAGTATGCTGATCAATGTGATCAAGTGATACAGGTACCTTGGTTACCTCTCAAGCATGAGATTTGTAAGTTTCATGAGATATGTATGAATCAAGTATGAGTAAGTAACTTTATAGCTGAAATCTATGATACCGTTATTTATGTTAAATGGTTTATATCAAGCAAGAATGTACATTATATGCAAACTTACTAAGCTAAATGTTTACGCCTTTGATTCTTTCTTTCTATGTAGTCCTTAAGCTAACTTGTGGATCGTTGAAGTCGGAGCTCGTAGCACACTATCAATCGCCATTTTGGTATAGCAAAGTTGTTTTATTAAGTATGGCATGTATAGGAGGCACTTCATTTTGAGTATATGTTTTAAGAAGAGCCATAGTATAGGCTATCTTGTTCATTATTCTTTTGTATATGGCTAGAGAAATTGGCCAAATCGACTAAGTATGTATGCTTTTGATATCAATGAAAGATGTAGTAATTTGAGTAATTAAATTGAGTATGAATGTGATCTTAGTTTCGTGGTGGTGATTGGCTTGGTAAATAGCCTCTAAGTGCCCACACGGTTGGACACACGGGGCGTGTGTCAGGCCGTATGTAAACCGCACCTTAGTCTTATAAATAAGGATAGGCCACGGACTAATCCCACGACCGTGTGCTAAGGCCGTGCATGACACACAGTTAGAACATAGGCGTATGCCCGGTCGTGTGAAATAAGTCAGTATATCAAGATGTAGTACACGGTCTAAGTCTACGGGCGTGTCATGGCCGTGTGGAAATCGGCAGAATACTGAGTTTTAGGGCACGGTCTGAGGACATGGGCATGTATGCCTATGTACGGGCGTGTCTTATATTACACGGGCGTGCAACCCCTGTTTCAAAGAAAAGTTTTTCGATAAGGTTTCGAAAGTTTACCAGTACGAGTTTAAGGCCTCGTAGGCCCATGAAATGTACGAATTGTTTAAGAATGAGAAGTTTTAATTTCGGAACGGAATTTTATAGCCCGTAATGTCATGATTAAGTATGTTCAAGCATAGTAATGTCTCGTATCCGGTCTGAGCCTCGGACTCGGGTATGGGGTGGTACAACGTCGTCACCCAAATAAGGTCACACGGCCAAGACACACGCCCGTGTCCTTAGGCCGTGTGACGAATTAAATTCCTAAAATCAAGTGTAGACTTCACATGGCCTGGGCACAAGCCCATGTCCTATGGTCGTGTCTTCCACACGGTTGAAACACACGGCCGTGTCTCAACCTGTGTTGTTACTACTGGGCATTCTGTTTTGCCAACTTAGGATGCAGGGAGACACACGGTCAAACCACACGCCCATGGGGCAGACCGTATGGCACACACGGCCTAGACAAACGCCCGTGTGTCTACCCATGTGGACAAGATAAGGCTATTTACCAAGCCTTTTTGCCACCCATACTTGCATCAACCTACACAACATCAAAACCACACCAATCCAAATATACATATAAATTCAAGGCACTTAATATAGCATAACTAAGTGCTTCACCATCATCAAACATCCATAATCACATGCAACATGTCATCATTCAACCATCAATAATCATAGGCCATATCATAATGGCAATGACACATACATGCATATATGAATAGATTTACATCCAAATAATCATTATTAGCCACATCTCATGGCCTTATACAAAATGAATCAAATATTATCCTAAGCCAACACATTTGGCTAAACCAATATGACATATAACCAAAAAGATCAAGTCCTTGTACATGCCATAATTCAATGTAAATCTCATTATACCAAAATGTGTGGATAGTGTGGGTGATCCTCCTACGGTCTCTGTATCCCGAGCTGGCTTCTTGACACTATAAAACAAGGGAAAAGAGAAGGGAGTAAGCTTTAAGCTTAGTAAGTCTATATGTAAACAATGAACATTATGCCACATACTAATCAATCAAGAACAATTCAGATCCTCATGGTTGTACTTACTCATTTCAAATCTTACCGCATTCCAAATACATATTATAAACATTGCTCACGTTTACATGCACTTATACCCTGCACTTGTCACCACATAGCCACACGTAATTTCACTTAGTTAAAGTTTCTCGATGAACACTTCGGAATAATACCGGATACACGGTGGTTTCGCACACAGCCCACCATTAATAAATAACACGGTGGTATCGCACACAGCCCACCAATAATCATATATCCACGGTGGTATCGCACACAGCCCACCAATAATAATAAATACGGTGGTATCACACACAGCCCACCAAAAATAATCACTTATTCAAGGTGTTTATCTGTATCATTTTCCTATTCCGAAGGTTCATCCGGGAATTTCTTCACTTTCTATCTTTTTAATAGATATCAATAATATTCATTCACATAATACATAATACATTAATATGTAAAAACATAAGTAAAAAGGATGTATCATTTACATATAAACTTACCTCGATACAAAATATGTCAATTTGAAGTTTAGTCTGAAACCTTACCTTTTCCTCGGTCAAGGTTGATTCCACGTTCTTCTTGATCTATAATGACATATTTAGCTTATTAAATAACCACATTAATCAAATCACTCCAAAAATTCCTATTTTGGCAAAATTACTGTTTTACCCGTAGACTTTCACAAAATTACGATTTTGCCCCTAGGCTCGTAAAATGAAATGTGTTCATTTTTTTTCACACCCAAGCCTAGTTGATTCATATTCTCTCTTATAGCAACTCACAATTCCAATTATTTCACACATTTACTATCCATTTTATAACTTTTACAAAATAGTCCTATTAGGTGTTTTCATGCAAAAATCCTTTCACAAAAGTTGTTCATTAAACAACCAAGATTCATTTTCTTCCATAAAATTTCAGCAAACGTATGAATACTCACATGGCAAAACCCTAGACTCTCAACCACTTTGCAAAATAGTCCCCTCATTAGCTAGATTATGTTACAAGGGTCCCAAAAGTACAAAAATTATCAAGAATGATCACCAAAATCACTTACTTGCAAGGATAAAAAGTTGCTGAAATTTTCAAGCTTCCATAGTCCTTTCTTGAGTGAAAAAAAAATCGGTGGAGAAGAGAAAATGAAAAAGATGATATCCTTTTTCTCTTTGTATTATTTTATTTATCAATTAAGTCACCAAATACTACACCTAACCATTGACTATGTCATTTCTATGTCCCTATGGCCGACCAACACTCTCCTAAGGGCCTAATTTCACATTAAGGTCCTCCAATTTAATATTCAATAGCTATATGACACTTCGAATTAGTAGAACACAAATTTTGCCTTTTATGCGATTTAGTCCTTTTTCGAAATTAAGCAAGTAATCACTACGATTAATTCATCAAAATTTTCATGCATTCATATAATCATGATATAACACATAAAATAATATTAAAAATAATTTCTCTGGCCTCGGATTAGTGGTTCCGAAACCACTGTTCCGACTAGCCCCAAAATCGGGCTATTACATAGTATGTAACCCAACAGAAGTAGACATGCAATATACACAAAAATCTCATATACAGTAAGATACAGATTCAGACCTAAGTCTATGACAGATATAGATAGCAGAATCAGATAAGCAAAAAAAAAATCCAGAGTCCTACACTCATCCTCTACACACCATCTCCGACCATCCCATCACACCATGTGGGGTTAAAAACACTCACCCATCCCTACCAGAATATAGTCAAAAAGTCGCCATACAGATCACTTCCTCCACATATCCAATTCCCACCCCAATCATAGATATAAAATACAAATACAGAAATATCATGCTTAACATGCTCAAATACAAATAACATATATACTTAAACAGAACAGTCAGACATACATATCAGTGTCCTACTCATAGCAGACTATCAGAATACCAGATCACATGATTTAAGGTATGGCTAGTTGTAACACCCCTCACCCGTATTCAACTCTGGAATAGGGTTACAGAGCATTATCGGACTTACAAAACAATTAAACAACTATTTAACATACAATTATTCAATTCAATCATTCATCATTCAATCTCAATCAATTTGTCCCTATTAAGAGCCTACGAGGCCTTAAACATGCTTTGGGAGTGGTTCGGGACTAAACCGATAACTTAGGAAATTTTTTAATACTTAGAAAATTTTTCTTCAAACAAGGGACACACGCCCGTGTGGCCAGTCCGTGTGTCTCACACGACCACCGGACATGCCCATGTCATAGGCAGTGCGAAAATAGGGGGTACATACTGACTTGGGTCACACGGCCAAGTCACACGCCCGTGTGCTAGGCCGTGTGCCAATTAGGGGGTATACTAACTTGTGTCACACAGCCAATCACACGCCCGTGTGTGAGGCCGTGTGGAGCATACTGACTTCATTTCAATTTCCACACCAGGGGACACACGGCCATGTAACATGACCGTGTGTCACACACGGCTAAGACACACGCCCGTTCGACAAAAATAGGCTATTTACCAAGCCATTTTGCCACCCTAATTTAAATGTACCTACATCAACCCAAATGGAAACAATTCAAAGCATAAATGAACATCAATTTAAGCCATAATCAAGATTAAATCATACCATTTCCAATACTAGCAACCAACATGCTTATAACCCCAAGTTTTATCTAATCAAAACATACCTAATTACATATACCAAAGAACTATCTAATTCTTTGTCAAACATACATCATTTTGCACCAATTCACAAATACAATTCAAATCTAACATCAACCGATTAACCTTTACTATGACCATATCCACAAGCTTCATAACAAGCCTTTCATGAACCCAAATATCAACCATAATGCACATATAAGTACATAACCAAATCCACCAAATTAAGTCAAATCCTATGGATATATTTACAAACCAAAACATATATACATTTACAAACCAATTCATTTGGCCAAAGTCATTACCAAAACATAACCAACATGACTCAAATACCTATACATGTTGTAACACCCCTTACTCGTATTCAAAGCCGAAACAGGGTACGAGGCATTACTAGACTTACACGCGATCAACCAAACAACTCCGAGACTTGACTTTCTACACCCAATTTAAAACTTTTCATAATATCTCTTAAACAAGCCTATATGGCCTAGGTCCTCCCTTTAGGAAAGGGTCGGGATCAAATCGAACCCTTCTGAAGCCCTCTAGAAAACCTTAGAAAATTTTCACTAAACAGTCCACACACCCGTGTGGCATATCACATACCCATGTTTCACACCCGTGTGGAATTATTTTTCAATTCAAACCTACAGGGGTTTTCACACGGCCAGACACACGCCCGTGTCCCTCACACGGCCTCAACACGCCCGTGTCTTAGCCCGTGTGCCAAAACCTTGGCATTCTATTTCTGATGTCATCAACTCAAAAATGTCACACGGCCTAGGCACACGCCCGTGTCCTTCGACCGTGTGGCGAATTAAATTCCAATTTCAGGTGCAGACTTCACACGGCCTGGGCACACGCCCATGAGGTTGACCGTGTGTCACACACGGCCTAGACACATGCCCGTGTGTCTACCCGTGTGGACAAGAACAAGGTTATTTGTCAAGCTCTTCTTATCACCCTAACTCATACAAACGTAAATCACATTCAACCATCAATCCATTCATGCATACTTTAACCAAGTAACCTAATCATGCATCATACACATTCATGAATAACCTCACCTTTTCGTAGATTAATAATAATGAGCCATCAACTATGGCCTTATACAAAAGAGTTCACCTTTAAGAGAGCCAATACACTTGGCCTAAACAACATGACATTTCACTAAGTCTAGTCCCTATACATGCCATACTCAAAATTCTAAGTCTAACTATACCAAGATGTGCTGATAGTGTGGGTGATCCTTTACTTATCTCCGTATCCCGAGCTGGCTCTTTGACACTATAAAACAAGGGAAAAGAAAGGGAGTAAGCTTTAAGCTTAGTAAGTCTACATGTAAACAATAAGCATCATATTATATGCTAATCAACCAAAAGCATTACATACTAAGTAAGAACAATTCACATTTTCATAATCATGCTTACTCGTCTCAACTCTTACCACATCCCAACCACATAACATATACATTGCTCACATTTCCTTATAATTATGCCCTGCGCTTAACACCACAAAGCCACATGAAATATTTACTTAAACAAGTTTCTCGATGAACCCTTCCGAATGATATAAAGTACTCAGTGGTTTCGCACACAGCCCACCATTAATCAATACTAGAGTGGTATCGCACACAGCCCACCAACAATGATAATTACGGTGGTATCGCACATAGCCCACCAAATGATAATGTAAATGATGGTAACACATACAGCCCATCGTAAATAAATAACAAGGTGGCATCGCACACAGCCCACCAACAATGACATATTTACAAATATTTATCCGTACTTACATTTCTATTCCGAGGTTCATTCGAAAACTACTCATTTCTATCATTTTCAATCAATCTCACCAATAAGTATTTACTCCCATACAATGCATCAATAGATAACAACATATGTATAAAAGATGTATCGTTTACACATAAACTTACCTCGGTGCAAAAATGTGTTAATTGACGGTTTAGTCCGTAACCTTGCCTTTTCATCGGTCAAGGTTGTTTCCGCGCTCTTCTTGATCTATAATAATAAAATTTACTCATTTAATCACTACACAACTCATGGTACATCAAAATTTCTACTTAGGCAAAAATGACCATTTTGCCCTTATACTTAGGCAAAATTACAATTTTTCCCCTAGACTTGTAAATCATTTCATTTTCTCATTAAACAAGCTTAGATGAACATTTATTTCTCTTGCAAAAATTCACACAACCTATCATTTCATGCATTTATTACTCAATTACAACCTTTACAAATAAGTCTCATTTAGGTGTTTTCATGGAAGAGCCTTTCACAAAAGTTATTCCTTAACCTACTAACATTCATTTTCCTCCATAGAAAATCAGCAAACAACAAGAATACTCTCATGGAAAATCCCTAAACTTTCAACCATTTTGCAACATAGTCCCCTCATTAGCTAGCTTAAGCTTTAGGGGTTCCAAAAGTACAAAAATTATCAAGAAAGAACTCTAAAATCACTTACTTGCTAGGGAATGGCTTGGCTGAAAGTTTGAACTCCAAAACCCTCTATTTTCTCTTCAATTTTTTGTGGAAGAATAAATGGGAATAGTAAAAGATGATATCTTCTTTCTTTATCTTATTTTATTCATTTTTAGTCACCTAATATCACCAAATTTTTGACCAAATTTAATGCTCTTGTCTCCCTTGTCCCTATGGCCGGCCAACACCCTCTCATTGGCCTAATTGCACATTAAGGACCTCCAATTTAATATCCCATAGCTATTAGACACCTCTAGCTTGTAAAATAGAACTTTCGCACTTTATGCGATTTAGTCCTTTTTCACAATTAAGCATACAATCGCTAAAATTTAAGCACCAAAATTTTCATACATCCATATAATTATGCCGTAACACATATATTAATATTAAAATAATTTTCCTCAACCTCGGATTAGTGGTCTCGAAACCACTGTTCGGACTAGCCCCATAATCAGGTTGTTACAACTCTCCCCCCTTTAGAGATTTTCATCCCCGAAAATCTTACCGGTAAAAAGGTTTGGGTATTTTTCTCTCATGGCTTCTTCCGCTTCCCACGTAGCCTCTTCTACACCATGCTTTTGCCACAATACTTTTACTAAGGCTATACTTTTGTTCCTCAACTGTTTAACCTCTCGAGCCAAAATCTTAATTGGTTCCTCTTCATAGGTCATATCTGGTCGAATCTCAATTTCGGTTGGAGGAATCACTTGCGAAGGATTGGAACGATATCGTCTTAACATCAACACATGAAACACGTTGTGTATTCTCCCTAACTCTATTGGCAAGGCCAACCGGTAAGCTACTGGCCCAATCCGTTCAATAACCTCGTACGACCCTATGAATCGTGGACTCAACTTGCCCTTTCGACCAAATCACAATATTTTCTTCCATGGGGATACTTTCAGAAATACTTTATCGCCCACCTGAAACTCAAATTCTTTCCTTTTTAAATCGCGTATGACTTTTGTCGATCTGAAGCAGCTTTCAGACTATTACGGATCACTTTCACCTTCTCCTCGGTTTCTCTAACTAGATCAACCCCGTGAATTTGTTTCTCACTAAGCTCGGTCCAATACAAAGGAGTCCGGCACTTGCGACCATATAAAGCTTCGTACGGCGCCATCCGTATGCTCGACTGATAACTGTTGTTGTAGGCGAATTCAACCAAAGGTAGATATTTTTCCCAACTACCTTCAAACTCTAAAACACAGCATCGGAGCATATCCTCAAGAACTTGAATTACTCTTTCGGATTGGTCATCGGTTTGTGGATGGAACGCAGTACTAAAATTCAATTTCGTACCCAAGGTTTCTTGCAACTTTTTTCCAAAACCTCGAAGTAAATCTTGGATCTCTATCCGAGATAATGGATATAGGCACCCCATGTAATCTCACCACCTCAGCAATATACAGCTCAGCCAACTTGTCAAGTGAATAATCCATAAGAACCGGTATAAAGTGAGCCGATTTCGTTAATCTATCAATAATGACCCACACAGCATTTTTCTTTTTCGGAGTCATAGGTAACCCCGTTACGAAATCCATCGTAATTCGGTCCCACTTCCATTCGGGAATCATCACTGGCTGAAGTAATCCCGAAGGTACTTGATGCTCAGCTTTCACTTGTTGACAGATCAAACATTTTGTAACAAACTCGGAGATGTCTCTTTTCATACCCGGCCACCAATACAACTTCTTCAAATCATTGTACATTTTTGTGCTGCCCAGATGTACTGACAAGAAACCATTATGTGCTTCATGTGAAATTTTCCGGATCCACTCATCATCCTTTGGTACACAAACTCTGTCATGAAACATCAAACAATCATCTGAACCAACCCGAAAATCTGAGTTATCTCCCGATTCGCACTGAGCTATCTTAACTTGCATTTCACTATCATTCTTTTGAGCTTCACATATCTGCTGAAGAAATAATGGTCTAGCCCTCAACTTGGCCAATATAGAACCATCACTAGACAATACTAAGCTTTGACTCATAGTTCTCAAAGCATACAGGGATTTTTTTCCCAAGGCATCTGCAACCACATTCGCTTTCCCCGGGTGGTAATCGATTACTAGTTCATAATCTTCAGTAATTCGAGCCACCGTCGTTGTCACAAATTCAAATCCTGTTGGTCCATTAAGTATTTCAAACTCTGGTGATCGGTGAAGATTCGGCACTTTTCACCATACAAATAATGACGGTAAATCTTTAAGGCAAAAACAATCGCAGCCAACTCCAAATCGTGAGTCGGATAATTCTTCTCATGCGGTTTTAGCTGTCTCGAGGCATAAGCTACTACTTTACCCTCTTGCATCAACACACAGCCAAGACCATTTAATGACGCATCACTGTAAACGAAAAACTCCTTCCCCGACTCAGGTTGTACTAACACCGGAGCTTCCGTCAACAAAGCTTTTAGTTTCTCAAAACTCTGTTGGCATTTCTCTATCCACTCAAACTTAACATCTTTATGTAACTGTTTCGTAATCGGGGTAGCAATCAGGGAAAACCCTTTGACGAACCGTCTGTAGTAACCCACTAAACCCAAAAGCTCCTAATCTCAGACACATTCCTCGGTGGTTTTCACTCCACAATAGCCGATATCTTGCTCGGATCGACTCTAATGCCCTCACCCGACACAATGTGTCCTAAGAATCTGACCTCTCGGAGCCAAAACTCACTCTTGCTAAACTTAGCATACAACTGCTTATCTTTTAGAGTCTACAAAATAGTTCTTAGGTGCTCCGCATGCTCACTCTCATCCCGAGAATAAATTAGTATGTCGTCAATAAATACGACTACAAATTTGTCTAAGTACGGCCGAAAGATACGGTTCATTAAATCCATAAAGACCGCAGGAGCATTCGTTAAACCAAATGGCATGACAAGGAACTCATAATGGCCATACCTCGCCCGAAATGCAGTTTTCGGCACATCTTGCTCCTTAACTCTCAATTGGTAATAGCCAGACCTCAGGTCTATCTTAGAAAACACCGGAGCTCCCTTTAATTGGTAGAACAAATCATCTATCCTTGGCAAAGGATACTTATTCTTCACTGTTACTTTGTTGATTTGTCTGTAGTCTAGACACAATCTCATCGACCCGTCTTTCTTCTTCACAAAAAGTACTAAAGCACCCCCACGGTGAATAGCTCGGTCTTGCAAAACCTTTATCCATTAACTCTTGCAACTGAACCTTCAACTCTTTCAACTCTAACGGTGCCATTCTATACGGGGCAACCAAAATAGGTGCTCTACCCAAAATTAACTCAATGCCAAACTCGACTTCTCTAACTGGAGGTAATCCGGGTAACTCTTCCGGAAACACATCCGGATACTCGCACACCACAGGCACTGATTCAATCTTCACCTCTGACTCGTGAGTATTCAACACAAAGGCGAGATAGGACTCATACCCCTTTCTCATGTATTTCTCAGCTACCATAGATGAAATCACTATAGGCAATCTATCTGATTTACCTGATTCAACCTGAATGACATCTCCATTTACACATCTCAATTCAATAAACTTATTACCACAGTTTACTAAAATATTATGAGCAGTCAACCAATCCATACCAAGAATCAGGTCAAATTCATCAAACGGCAACAACATGAGATTTGCCGGAAAACAATGACCTCTAATTGTCAAAGGACAATTCCTACACACCTTGTCAATTGGCACATGTTTGCCTAACGGGTTTGACACTTTTACTTCAAATTCTGTCGATTCGACAATCATACTCATACTAGATACCAATTTCATGCAAATATAAGAATGGGTAGACCCCAGATCAATCAAAGAAACAACAAAGATATCATGAAGAGAAAAAGTACCCGTTATCACATCGGGAGATGATACCTCTTCGCGAGCGCGAATGCCATAAGTCCTTCCAGGTGCTCTACCCTCTGATCTCACAGTAGAATCTCTGGGTGCACCTCTACTATTAGTCCCGCTCCCCGGGTTCCTTTGTGGTCTACCTCTCGAAGGTACATTGCTCGCCCTTACTTCTTGTTTTCTACCTTCTCATCCCTCTCCGGATAGTTCCAGATAAAGTGGTCGGGTGAACCACACTTGTAGCAATTACGGTTGTTTCCCCAACACTACCCAGTATGTTGGCTACCACAATTTGGACACTCTGGTTTATTTGACTTTGTATTGCCCACCTTGCCATCGAGGTGGCTTGAACTCTCGAGCCCGAATATGTATTACCTCAATCTCAGTGTGAATACCCAACTGAAGCAGTCGTCCGAGGGTTCATTTTCTTGGACCTTTTTAATTGAGCTTGGAACGATTTACTCATTGGCCTCTTTCTTGCATCCCGTGCCTCAATCATAGCTTTCCTCTTTTTCTTATTCAACTCTTCAGCCTTACAGGCTCTATCAACCAATACCACAAATTCTTTCAATTCTAAGATCCCAACTAGTAATCTGATATCCTCACTCAGCCCATCCTCGAACCTCTTGCACATAATAGCTTCCGTAGACACACACTCTTGAGCATACTTGCTGAGCCTAACAAACTCACGCTCATACTCTGCCACAGTCATTTTTCCTTGCTTCAATTCAAGGAACTCTTTCCGTTTTTGATCTACAAATCGCTGACTTATGTATTTCTTTCAGAACTTTTCTAGGAAGAAGTCCCATGTCACTCTCTCCCTCGGTACTACAGATGTCAGTGTTTTCCACCAACGATATGCCGAGTCCCTCAGCAATGACACGGCACATTTTAAGCTCTCCTCAGGCATGCAAGAGAGTTCATCGAATACCTGCATAGAGTTCTCAAGCCAGAACTCCACTCTCTTAGGGTCATCATCTATGTTGGCTCTAAATTCCTCGGCCCCTTGTTTCCAAATCTTATCGACCGGGGGTTTGTTCATTCTCACCAAATTTATACCTTGAGGAGCCACGGGGACTGACTGATGTATAGGTGGGGGTGGAGGAGGTTGAGCATTAGGGTTCGCTTGTACAAACTTAGTGTACCAAATACCCATCATGTGGAGAAAGGCTTCCCGAGCCTCTTCTCCTTGACCCAATGTCTCCGGTCTACTTTCTACAGGCGCAGTCCCTTGCACGGGAGCCGGCGCATTACTAGCAGCGTCATCAGCAGCAGCCCGATCGGTCGGGATCCATTTACTATACGAAAACATAGTTTAATATGATCAGGAGTCACCACACTATCAATATATATTTATGGAATGTATAACTAGACTCTCACACATGCTACGGTAGTCTGAGAACCGACTAAACCATAGCTCTGATACCACTAAATGTAACACCCCTTACCCGTATGCAATGCCGAAACAGGGTACGAGGCATTACTAGACTTACACGCGATCAATCATACAACTCTGAGACTTGACTTTCTACTCCTAATTTAAAACTTTTCATAATATCTCTTGAACAAGCCTATATGGCCTAAGTCCTCCCTTTAGAAATGGGTCGGGATCAAATTGAACCCTTCTGAAGCCCTCTAGAAAACCTTAGAAAATTTTCACTAAACAGTCCACACGCCCGTGTGGCATATCACATGCCCGTGTTTCACACCCGTGTGGAATTATTTTTCAATTCAAACCTACAGGGGTTTTCACACGGCCGGACACACGCCCGTGCCTTAGCCCGTGTGCCAAAACCTTGGCATTCTGTTTCTGACGTCATCAACTCAAAAATGTCACACGGCCTAGGCACACGCCCGTGTCCTTCGACCGTGTGGCGAATTAAATTCCAATTTCAGGTGCAGACTTCACACGGCCTGGGCA
The DNA here is from genome assembly GCA_025698515.1 of Gossypium sturtianum. NCBI lineage: Eukaryota > Viridiplantae > Streptophyta > Magnoliopsida > Malvales > Malvaceae > Gossypium > Gossypium sturtianum. The sequence goes on from CM046944.1 coordinate 86,258,670, forward strand.
CACGCCCATGAGGTTGACCGTGTGTTACATATGACCTAGACACACGCCCGTGTGTCTACCCGTGTGGACAAGAAAAAGGCTATTTGCCAAGCTCTTCTTATCACCCTAACTCATACAAACGTAAATCACATTCAACCATCAATCAATTCATGCATACTTTAACCAAGCAACCTAATCATGCATCATACCCATTCATGAATAGCCTCATCTTTTCATAGATTAATAATAATGAGCCATCAACTATGGCCTTATACAAAAGAGTTCACCTTTAAGAAAGCCAATACACTTGGCCTAAACAACATGACATTTCACTAAGTCTAGTCCCTATACATGCCATACTCAAAATGCTAAGTCTAACTATACCAAGATGTGCTGATAGTGTGGGTGATCCTTTGCTTATCTCCGTATGCCGAGCTGGCTCTTTGACACTCTAAAACAAGGGAAAAGAAAGGGAGTAAGCTTTAAGCTTAGTAAGTCTACATGTAAACAATAAGCATCATATTATATGCTAATCAACCAAAAGCATTACATGCTAAGTAAGAACAATTCACATTTTCATAATCATGCTTACTCATCTCAACTCTTACCACATCCCAACCACATAACATATACATTGCTCACATTTCCTTATACTTATGCCCTACGCTTAACACCACAAAGCCACATGAAATATTTACTTAAACAAGTTTCTCGATGAACCCTTCGGAATGATATAAAGTACTCGGTGGTTTCGCACATAACCCACCATTAATCAATACTAGGGTGGTATCGCACACAGCCCACCAACAATGATAATTACGATGGTATCGCACATAGCCCACCAAATGATAATGTAAATGATGGTAACGCACACAGCCCATCGTGAATAAATAACAAGGTGGTATCGCACACAGCCCACCAACAATGACATATTTACAAATATTTATCCGTACTTACATTTCTATTCCGAGGTTCATTCGAGAACTACTCATTTCTATCACTTTCCATCAATCTCACCAATAAGTATTTACTCTCATACAATGCATCAATAGATAACAACATATGTATAAAAGATGTATCGTTTACACATAAACTTACCTCGGTGCAAAATTTGTTAATTGACGGTTTAGTCCGTAACCTTGCCTTTTCCTCGGTCAAGGTTGTTTCCGTGCTCTTCTTGATCTATAATAATAAAATTTACTCATTTAATCACTACACAACTCATGGTACATCAAAATTTCTACTTAGGCAAAAATGACCATTTTGCCCTTATACTTTGGCAAAATTACAATTTTGCCCCTAGGCTCGTAAATCATTTTTCATCACATTTTCTCATTAAACAAGCTTAGCTGAACATTTATTTCTCTTGCAACAATTCACAAAACCAATCATCTCATGCATTTATTACTCAATTACAACCTTTACAAATAAGTCCCATTTAGGTGTTTTCATGGAAGAGCCTTTCACAAAAGTTATTCCTTAACCTACTAACATTCATTTTCCTCCATAAAAACTCAACAAACAACATGAACACTCTCATGGCAAATCCCTAAGCTTTCAACCATTTTGCAACAGAGTCCCCCCATTAGCTAGCTTAAGCTTTAAGGGTTCCAAAAGTACAAAAATTATCAAGAAAGACCTCTAAAATCACTCACTTGCTAGGGAATGGCTTGGTTGAAAGTTTGAACTCCAAAAACCTCTATTTTCTCTTCAATTTTCGGTGGAAGAAGAAATGGGAATAGTAAAAGATGATATATTCTTTCTTTATCTTATTTTATTCATTTTTAGTCACCTAATATCACCAAATTTTTGACCAAATTTAATGCTCTTGTCTCCCTTGTCCCTATGGCCGGCCAACACCCTCTCATTGGCCTAATTGCACATTAAGGACCTCCACTTTAATATCCCATAGCTATTAGACACCTCTAGCTTGTAAAATAGAACTTTCGCACTTTATGCGATTTCGTAATTTTTCACAATTAAGCATACAATCGCTAAAATTTAAGCACCAAAATTTTCATACGTCCATATAATTATGCCATAACACATAGAATAATATTAAAATAATTTTCCTTAACCTCGGATTAGTGGTCCCGAAACCACTGTTCCGACTAGCCCCAAAATCGGGCTGTTACACATGCCATATACTTAAAACATAGTTTCAAAAGTACCAAAGAGTCAGTGGATAGTGCGATGAAGTCTCCGACGATCCCCGAATCTGAGCTAGCTTTGAAATCACTATAAAACATGGAAAAACAACAAAGTAAGCTCTATAGCTTAGTAAGCTCGTATGTTAGTAATGAGCAACTAGCATCATTCATTAATCATTCATATAATAGAAAACAATGTGCAACAAACCTATTAAATCTCAAGTCATCATATGATCATTCATATAACTTACCAAGGAACTCATCAATTTCATAGTTTTCAATACTCAATTCATTTTTGTACGTACCTGTACCATCTCATACCAATCTCATAATCAATCACATCCTTCTTTTACCCGTTAAACCATTCGGAATAGAAGTTGGATACTCAAGGTCTCACTCAATAAGTACCTATACCATGGCCTGTAGCCAAATCAAGGTTACTTATCCGAAATTTTGATATCATGGCCCGAAACCAAAACAGCCGATATGCATGGTCCGAAGCCAAATTGGTTTATCTCGCACATATAGTGCTAAATCATGTCCCAAAGCCAACTCAAGTATACCTAATGACATGTCACTAGCATCCTAAACTATTCCTAAGGTTCAATCGGGTTTCCAACTGTCGAATCTTCATCGATTCATTTCCAAACTCGTACGTAATCACATAAACACAATTTATGCTATATTGAAGCATATAAAATACATTTGAAATGAATTTATAACATACGAACTTACCTCGGATGCTAAAACGGCGAATCAAGTCAACTATTTCGTAACTTTATTCTTTCCCCGATCTAAGTCCATATTTCTCCTTTCTTGATCTAAATATATTCAAAATTAACTTATTCAATCATCTATTTATTCAATTTAATTCAAAACACACATTAGAGCTATTTTACACATTTGTTCCTAAACTTTCAAATTTTAATAATTTAGTCCTTATTACACAAAATCACAAATTCATGCAAATTTCAAGATACCCATGCTTAGCCGAATTACTAATATGCCCCAGTAGCCCATATTTTTCATTTATTTCACATTTCAACCACAAAGTTTCAACATTTCTCAATTTAATCCCTATTTTGCATTTTCACTAAAAATCACTTAACATCAAAATACTCATGTATTCATTAATGGAAATATCGAAAATCTTTAACAATTTTGCAAAATAGTCCCTGGGCTAGCTAGACCTAACTGCAACGATCTCAAAAACATAGAAACCATTAAAAACGAGACAAAAACGGACTTACAATTAGATCATGAAGTGGCTGAACCCTAGAAACCTTCCATGGATGTTTTTCTTTCTTAGTTTCGGTGGTAGAAGATGAAAATGGAGTAAAAATTTGGCTTATTTTTACTTAATTCATGTTTATTTTATAAATTACAAATTTAACCTTTATAATTAAACATATAAATCATTTAATATATGCCCAAAAATGTCCACTCACCATTATAATGGTCTAATTACAACATAAGGACTTCTAATTTAATATTCCATAGCTATTAGATACTTTTAGCTATTAGAACATCACTTTTCCACTTTACATGATTTAGTTCTTTTTATCAAATTGACTAGTCAAACGATAAAATTTCTTAACGAAATTTTCACACAATCACATTATCATGCTGTATACATTAAAATAATAATAAAATAAATATTTAGACCTCGAATTTGTGGTCCCGAAACCACTATTCCGATTTAACTAAAAATGGGCTGTTACATTAGCCTTTACCGATCATACGGTAGGCCCACAGTTGATCGGAACGACCTGTACGACCCTAGGGAAAATTTCAAAATTATGGGCCCACAAAAAATATAATGGTAGCAAGTACCGTATTATTATTTTTATTGATATTGTCGTGCTGTTTCGAATTTGTCGTTATTTAAAAAAAACATAAAAATATTTACAAATATCAAATATAAATACTCATAAAAAATTCTTTTGGCCGAAGTGGTAAAAGAAAAGATTTTAAAAATGTTAAGGCATGAGTTCAAATCTCATCATATGTAAATTTTAAGATACAAAAAATAAAAAAATCTCATCAATTATATAAAAATATTTTTTAATAAGCTTCACAAATGCAATCCATTATTAAACAAGCTCAAAATAAACAAGCAAAAAGTTCATTTTATACATTCAACAATTCGATAGTTTCACATATAATAATTCAAAATAAATAATATATTTTAAAATTATTTTTCGGTAAAAAAAATAAATTTATTTTTTGTACAATGAATGATAAAAAAAATTAAATTTAAATATAAAATATATTTTAAATTTATTTTTTTATACCGATGGACATATTTCAATTGGTACGAACTAAATCAACTAATACGATTGATATCGATCAAAATTTACACCAAAACAAAATATATTTTTTTTAATTCAATTTATTATCCGAACGAAACATTCCAACTAATATCGGGATACTGGAAGTACCATCTATAATATGCAACTACATAAGAAGTTGAGAAGGAAAAAAAAAATCATGAAAATATTAAGCATGCATAAACTTCTTTTTTTGTCCAGAAAGCTGATTAAAACATAATAAAAAAACAAAAACAAAAAAACACGTGTTACACACACAGCTAAACACTTGTACAGTCTTACAGTAAAAGAGTATTCTCTTTTCTATTATGTTATGAAGGGTCAAGGCCCAATACCAAAAGCAAGCCCAAAACAAAATATAATTACTTGTATAGACCATCCCGCAGCTTGCTTATACAAAAACACTTCCTTTATTCTTTATTTTTGGAATTTTTTTATATGTAACCACATGTGTATGTCTTAAAAATCTAAGTTAAAAATTATTATCTAATATCGAATTGAATTTTATTTTTTATTTAATTTATAACTAATTTTAATTTTATGATGTAGAAATAATTGTTTTATATTTAAATAATAAAAATAACTTACAAGTTAAATGTAAAAAAAAAAAAAAACTAGTTTTCAAAAAATATCAAATAAGAAATTTTTTTTTACTTGAAATATTATTTTTTTTTAGAAATACTTATGAAAAAGAGTTTGAAAATTTGACAAATAATATTTAAAAGTAATAAAATAAAGCTCATTTTGTCTAAATAAGATTAAAAATTCAAAACTAAAAATTAATATGAAAAAAAATAAAGAACCAATCTGAACCCAATTATGATGGATGGTTTTAAAAAAAAAAAAAAAACTCGACTGAACCAAACTAACACGCAAGTATTTTCATATGTTTTACAATATAAACCTAATCCTATTGAAACACTTTGAGCGTATATAATTATCATTACGATAAGAATAATAAGCGTTAGAGGAATGAGAGAAATTGAATATTTGAATGCAATTGTTTAATATTATTACACTTGTGGTTAATATATATAGTTTAAGACTTAATTGATTATTGAAATTAAGTTGTGATTTATGAATGGACAAATAATTATGATTTTATTTTTCTTCATACTTATAAAATAAATGATTAAGTGAAAGAAAGAAATTTGGTGAGAGAGTGAGGACCGCAATTAATTAATTAATGAAGGCCTGAAAATTATGTTCAACACCCGAAGTCCCGTATGGAGTATGAATAATGAGTTATTTGATTTTGGTACTGTCCCAAAACACTACTTTGGTTAATTGTCAACTCAGTGAATGCTGCACTGCTTCAACCAGCAGTTGGGGACCATGCTATGTCTATATTATTAAATTTTTTAATATCTGAAATTATTATAAATAAAATCATAATTATTGAAATTAAGAATCGATTTTTTAATCTCTTCTTTTTTTGTTAATTTAGATGTAATCATGATTAGGTTTAGCAAGTTAATTATTTTTATTTAAATTTAAATAATATGAATGAAAAATATAAATAAGGTAAAGTAATTAGCGAATGTCCTGAACTTAAATAACTTTCGAGTATCAAACTCGGTCATAAAATTTTAAAACCCAAAAAGTAATCCAATATTTGTTTATCCTATCAAACACAAACGTATTTCTGTGTATGACATCATCGAAATCCAAATAAAAAGGGAAAGATGAAAGAAGGATGAAATTATAATGTGATGACAAGGGCAAGACGACTGAAAGTTTTGTCCTATGAGATGAACACATCCTAAGCAAATAGTAAAGGGTCCCCCACCACGTCCCTTCCGAGGCTAGCTATGCTACAGAATGGAATCCACCGGTTGATCAGCCTCGTGCATGCATCCATCTACGTCTTCACAAAGAAATTTGGCAGAGGCTTTGCTTTGCATTACATTGCAGGACGACTTAGATGCCAATTTGCCTCCCATCTAATTACAAATCTTTATTTGGATATAGACTCAGCAATAGAGTTATATAGTGAATAATTCTATATACGGACATGCCACCTCATAAAATGTGAAATTTATTATTACATCTTTGTGGCAACAAAAGAATAAATTTATCCATTAAATAAGAACTTGTATGTATACACGTGACGTGAGTCATGGAAGAGAATGGCTTAGGGTTACGAGCCCGGTGCCGTATCAAATCGAAAACCTTCTATTCTCCAACTGTATTCATGCCTGACATTTCGTAGCCTTGTCGAATAATACTGCTACTGTTTTCATAGTTACTTAAAAATTTTATATACCCAATTAATTAAACAATCATGAAATTTTAAATTTGTTCCAGAGACGTGGGAGTTATTTTCTTCATTAGTAAAAATATATTTTTTTTATGTTTTTTAATATTAATATTAGATAGTTAATCATTTTTAATGTCGAAACCATTTTTTGACAAAGGGGTCGACTTTTATTTTAAAAATGAAAACGAAAAAACGGGAGTCGTCACCAATCTTTTTTTTATGAGGTGTGATCGGATCACCTCGTAATTTGATCGTTTTAATAAAATATTTTGATTTATTAAAATAATGATTTTGGTCTGCGAAATTCGAGAAAACGAGCTCGGAGTCGGTTACGTGCGAGGAAGGATTAGCACCCTCGTCACGTCCAAAATTGGTACCTAATTGATTAATTAATGTCTAGGTGTCGAAAAATCGAAAATTTGAAGAGATTTTAAAAATACGATCCTTTGTTTAATAGAGAATTATTCTGAGAAGAGGGCATATTTCACGTTAATCGAGAATAAAGAAGTACGTCCCGTAAGTTAGGACACAACATCTTAAAGCTCGAAACGAGAATGGATACCGAAAAATTTGTTTATTTTGGAAGACCTTCGATTATCTCGGTTTTAGAAAAAAATCATGTTCCGTAAGTTAGAACACGATTTTTCCTAATTCCCGAGAATGTTCAAAATTCATGCTTTAAAAAGTTCGTTTACTCGGACTTATCAAGAAAATTGAAACCCCGTAAGTTAGGGAACAAATTTTCGAATTTCCAAATACAAAACATTACTGATTTAAAAAACGAAATTTTATATATCGGGTAAAGATTAATGTAACACGATTTTGTAGTAAAATGTAAAAAATAAATTACGGTACTAATATGCATAACAGGCTAATAATAAATGCATTAATGTAAATGACAATAATAAGAGCAAAAATGAAAATAAGATAAATAGTAAAAACAAAAATAAATAAATAAATAAAAATAAAACAAACTAATTATATAAAAAATAATGAGTAAGTAAATAAATGAAGACTAAAAAAATAATTAAAAATTTAATAGTGAACAAATAAATGAATAAATGAATGAATATTAGGTAAAATAGTTTAAAAATAATAATAATAATATTAATATTAATATTAATAATAAAGGAATAATAATAGTAAAAAAATAAATAAATAATAGTAATAATAATATTAATAATGATAATAGTAATAAAAATAAAAATACTAATACTAGTAATAATAATAGTAATAGTAATAGTAATAATAATAATAGTAATAATAATAATAATAATAATAATAATATAATAGTAATAAAAAAATAAAAAAAATACTAGTAATAATAATTGTACTAGTAATAGTAATAGTAATAGTAATAATAATATTAATAATAATATTAATAATAATAATAATAATAATAATAATATTACAAAAAGGACTAAAAGGGACTAAATTGAACTTAAAAACCGAAGTTCGGGGCAAATCTGAAACAAATAAAAAGGAAAAGGACCGCATTGAACACGCGAATGATAAGGAGGGACCAAAAGGGCAATTAATCCCCGCCTTCCAAAACGACATCGTTCGAATATGGACCTAATTGAAATCGCGATCAAATATGGGGTAAAAATTAAAAGATCAAAAAACTTAATTGTAAAGTGATTAAAAAGCGGAAGGGCTAAAGGTGCAATTAGCCCTTCTGCTTAAAAACACGCGGATCCTAGGCCGGGTCGGGTCAACACGCGGGTTAAGGGGGTTAAACGGCGCCGTTTTGTGCCTGGTGTTTTAAATCAAAACAACGTCGTTTTGATAAGCTTTATAAATCAAATTTTTTTCCCAAAAATCATTCTATCCCTCACTTTTAAAAAAAAACTTTCAAAACCTTTCAAAAATTCTCTCCTTCCCCGATTTCCGGTGGGAGTTCCGATCACCGGACCACCGTGGCGGCCGCCGGTTGTCGGTGACGGCGCCACCGTCCACGGTGGCGGAAAAACTAAAAAGCCCCCTTTTAAAGTTTTTTGACCTCCCGAGTCCAGATCCGAGGCGAAAATGCCCAGAAACCCAACCGAAAGTTTAAAAAAAAAAGAGAAACCTTTCGGTTCCGTCCACAACAAAGGTAAGATTTTTTATTTTCTGTTTTACTTCTTAAAAAATGAAATAAAGCGACAAAAAAAAAGAAGAGCCGAATAAAAAAGACCTTTCGAAACTTTTTTATTGCTGTATTTTTGTTGATTTCGTGTCTGTTTTTTATTTCTCTGTTCAAAAAAAAACCTCCCCGAATACATTGGTCTTTCGTGCTTTTATAGCCGAAAGTATTACAAATATGTTTTTTGCTTTTCTTTGTTACTGTTTCCTTTGCTATTTTTCTACTGCTTTTGGTTCTCTTTCGCAGGTCTGCTAGGAGTCAACGGGGCTGCTTTGGCTATTCTAGTGTAAGAGCCATGGATGGGGTGGTTAGGCCTCGGGCGTTGAACGTGCTGGCGAGGCACGTGGGGAGCGGCGTAAGGCTGCTAGGGTTTCTGACCCTTTTTCTTTTGCTGAAAATGTTTAATTTTGGGCCATTTTGGGCATGTTTTAGTTTGGGTTGTATCTGGACTGAACTTTATTTATTTTTATTTGGTTTTTTTATTTCTGGTTTGGGCCTGGGCGAATTTGGGCCTGTTACAGCTGCCCCTCTTTGCTCATTTTCGTGTAACGAGGATGGAGCAAAGACCTTTAAGAAGGACCAAATTTTCCCAGTTTTCAGATCTCGACTTCTTTAGTGCTTCTCTTCTTCAAGTAGCCTCAATCTATCCCACTGCAACTTCAGGGGTATAAGATTTGCTATCCTCAATCTGCTCCACTGGAACCTCAGGGAGATAAGATTTGTAACTCGTAGCTTTAACCTGTTCCACTGCAACTTCAGGGAGATAAGATTCGCCATGATAATTTCAACCCATCCCACTGCAAATTCAGGGGTATGGGATTTGTAACTTCAATCTACTCCACTGCAACCTCAAGGGGATAAGATTTGTTATTTTTTACCTACTCTACTGCAACTTCAGGGAGATAGGGTTTATAGCTTTAATCTGCTCTACTGCAACTTCAGAGAGATAAGATTGGCTATCTTCAGTCTGCTCCACTGCAACTTCAGGGAGATAAGACTCGTAACTTCAACCTGCCCCACTGCAACTTCAGGGGGATAAGGTTTATAGCTTTAATCTACTCTACTGCAACTTCAGATAGATAAGGTTCTCTACCTTTAGTCTGTTCCACTGCAACTTCAGGGAGATAAGACTCGTAACTTCAACCTGCCCCACTGCAACTTCAGGGGGATAAGGTTTATAGCTTTAATCTGCTCTACTGCAACTTCAGGGAAATAAGATTTGCTACGACTACTGCTCCACTGCAACTTTAGGGAGAAAATACTTGTGGCTTTAATCTGCTCCACTGCAACTTCAGAGAGATAAGATTCGCCATGATTTATAGCTTTAATCTATTCCACTGTAACTCCAGGGAAATAAGATCCGCTATCTTCAACCTGCTCCACTGTAACTTCAGGGAGATAAGGCTTGGTGGCTTCAATTTGCTCCACTACAACTTCAGGGAGATAAGATTCGCCATGGTAGATTTGATCCGACCTACTGCAATCTCAGAGGTATGGGATTTGTAACTTCAATCTACTCCACTGCAACTTTAGGGGGATAAGATTTGTTATTTTTGACCTGCTCCACTGCAATTTTAGGGAGATGAGGTTTGTGGATTCACCGATGTTGCTACACCGTCCTCTGGGGGATATAACCTGTAGAATCGATTTCATGGGCCTACTTATGCCAAGCCATTAGGATGTCATGATCGGAATGAATCAAATGCTCCTATTTGGATGTGTACGAATGATATTTGCATGAATGCATAATGTCATTTTTCGAGAATGATCCCTTTTTAATGCTTAGGTTGTCATTGCTCATCGTTCATCAAGGTTCTATCACTGATATGCTACCGTGCCTTCTTGTTTAGCCGGTATCTTTAACAGAAGATCTGAATAAATAGTCATAATTTGGACTATTCTTTCTCAAATGTTTCTAACTCCTGAATTTAGTTAGTTCTAACTAGTGGTCCTGTTTCAGGTCCTTGTACTATTTAGAAACTTTTCAGAGTAATATGCAGAACTCCTTTTGCTTGAATATTATCAGTCCTTTAATCGTTCTTTCAATGAAAAATGCTTAAAAAAGATTATCACAATGGACAAGAAAGAAATTGATTGGGAGCATAGCTTGAAACTAATAAATTAATCAATGATAGCAAATATTACTAGAATACAAAATAGGTGAGGGGAAAACAGGTGCCCCAAATAGCGCAACATGAGCTTCTCTGTACAAACTTCTTGAGGACCCCTTTTTGAGCTCAATATGTGTTTAGGGAATCTAGAGTATTCTGTTGATGCCCCAAGATGTAACATCTCTCATTCTTTTTAATTCGAAGAAAGCGAGACTACCGCATGCCCCATTTTTTATCAAAATTTGAATTGCCCTTTATGGGTTTTCAATTCAAAACCCCTTTGGTCTCAAGGCGCCCTTTGCGGGTTTTCGCCTTGGCCTCTCCTTTTTCTTTTTCTTTTCCTTTTCTTTTTTTCTCTTTTTTCTCTTTTTCGTTTGTGTTTTTAAGTGAAGTTCTTCTTGACTGAATCCGAATTTATGGGATTAGGCAGGTTCTTGCCATCCATCTCGGTTAAAATCAACGTTTTTTCAGAGAAGGCCTTCTTTACCACATAAGATCCTTCCTAATTCGACATCCACTTTCCTCTGAAGTCCTTTTTTATATGAAGGATCCTTTTTAAAACTAAGTCCTCCTCATGGAATTCTCTGGGACGAACCCTTTTTGTTGTAAGCTCGCATCATTCGTTTTTGGCATATTTGACCATAACTTTCAACCTCTTCTCTTTGATCAGATTTAGCTGATCATACCGAGATTGGATTCATTCTGCTTCATCCAACTTCATCTCTGACAAGACTCGAAGGGAAAGAATCTTAACTTCGATGAGAAAGGCGTTGCCCCAGTGGAGGTCCTGACAGACGTTTGATGAGCATAGATGGTAATTTCTCAGGCTAATCTTTATGAGTTTCAATCATTTTCCTCACGATTTTTTTTATAAGGTTGCCTCCACTGTTCCATTCATTTTGGGGCGATGTGATGTTAATCTTGAACAGACTGCAAACTTCTGATTTCGTGCTGTTGTTCAAATTTAGTGCATTGTCAGATATGATCCTTTTTGGCATTCTATACTGACATATGATCTCTTTTTTCAAGAATTTACTGACTGTCGACTTTGTGACATTGGCATATGAAGCAAATTTCACCCACTTAGTGAAGTAATTGACGACCATGAATCAATGCCCGCTAGAAGCTTTTGGCGAGATCGGCCCAATAACATCCATGCCCCACGTAGAGAAAGGCCATGGATTCCACTGATTCTTTGTAAGGTAGGATTTGTTTCTCCTCTTGTTCTACCATTATTAACAAATCAGGAGATACGCTACAGTCTCGATCCTCTTCAGAGTCCTGAGATTCCTCTAGACACATATCTTACTCAAAAGGAGATTCTAGGTCAGTAGTAGCGTCGCATATATCATTGATATTTGGAGACCTGTTATAGGGATGAAGAGAAATCCAAAAAACAAAAGAATCTAAGAATAATTATTTGTATGGTATGATTATGAATGAAATGAAAAGAATAAAAGGATATTTGCTCAAGATGATACGAAAAAATACATTTTATTGAAATAAAGATGTTGGACATAAGCCTATTTCACAAAGGATTCTTATTGCTCCTAGGCTTAGAGCAATAAGCGTGTTTTGAACATTACTCCGAATTAGCTCTAATGTATACAGGGACCTCTTCCACAGTCCCATTGTTCAAAACATTCCCAAGTATGTAAGGGTAGATGCCTGATAAATTTTCTTCTCCGGCTCCCTCTTCGAATACAGCGTCAATGTTCAAATTTCCCAACATTCCTTCCGGGCCTTTGACTTCTTCAAGGAATTCCAACTCTTTATTATCCATCAGGCTCTGCACCAAAGCTTTGAATTCAACGCACTCTTGGATTTCATGACCTTCTTCTGCGTGGAATTCACAGTAGCTCCTCATCCCTTTGGGTATCTCCTCTGAATTCTGAATGATTAATCCCATGTCTATCATTTGTTTCAAAACCCATTTCAATAGGTTTTTTACTTCTGCAATATTCTTCTTGATTCTCTTCCCTGCATTCTCGATTATTGCGTTTACCCCCTTATCAGCATGGTTGGGTAACGGATTTTCTACACCAGACGGATTGTCAAATTTCACAATTCCCATTTTGATGAGCCTTTCGATTAACTTTTTGAAAGTGGTGCAGTTTTCTATCGAGTGTCCCGTGATTCCTGCGTGGTACTCGCATTGGGCGTTCGCGTGGTACCATTTAGGGAACGGAGGCTGCATAGGTTCCGAGTAGAACGGAGATACCACATGGGCATCAAACAAATTTTGGTACAACTCCCTATACGTCATGGGGATGGGAGTGAACTGGAGTTTTTCTGAGTTCGGCCTCGAGTTGGATTCTTGCCTTGAAGGGCCTTGATAGCTGGTGGTTACGGCCCTCGGCTGGCCCACAGTGATTGGCTTGGAATACTCTTTATTGTACAGGCCCAGGTTATTAACTTCATTTTTCTTATTCTTTGGGGTTGGCCTCTTTGTATTTTCTTCTGCCTCTATTTTTCCACACCTTATTGCATTTTCTATCATCTCGCTGGACATTACTATATCTGAGAAGCTCATGGTAGCGCTTCCCAACATATGGTTAATGAACGGGGCTTTCAGAGTATTGATGAAAAGCATTGTTGTTTCCTTCTCTAAAAGAGGTGGCTGGACTTGCGTTGCCATCTCTCTCCATCTTTGGGCATACTGGCTGAAGCTCTCATTCTGCTTCTTCTCCATATTCTACAATGTGATTCTGTCGGGCGTCATGTCTGTCACATGACTATATTGCTTCATAAAAGCTTGTGCTAAGTCTTTCCACGAATTGATTTTGGTACGACTTAGTTGATTGTACCATTTAGCTGCTGACCCAATCAGACTATCTTGAAAGCAGTGGATCAACAATTGATCATTATTGACATATCCTGTCATCTTTCGACAGAACATAGTAATGTGAGCTTCAGGACAACTAGTCCCGTTATACTTTTCAAACTCTGGAGTTTTGAACTTGGGAGGGAGTACTAAATCTGGGACCAAACTTAGGTCCTTGGCATCGATTCCGCAATGGTAATCAGCATTTTCCATTACTCTGAATTTTTCTTCTAGCCATCTGATCGATCCTCAAGTTGCTTTGACAGCTCCACTCTTGCTTTTTCCATTTGTGCCATATCGTCTAGATCAGGAACAACAGGATTAGTTGAATTATCCCCTGGATTAGAGCCTGAGCCTGTTTGGTAGTTCATTGGCCCCGAGGTACCGACTTGATACTGTTGGGGTATGATCGTAACGGGTACCCTTTGTGGGTACACATCTGGTTGTGTCTGGACGTTTATCGGGGTAAAACCTAGGGGGTAAGTGGGGTCCTCGTTATCATCCCATGAGTTAACCACGGTGCTCTTCCCTTTTTCAAGTCCTCCAGCCATCAATTGCATCAATTGACTTATCATATTTCTTTGGGATTCCAGTATCTGATCCCTCATATCCCGTTGTACTTTTGCTAACTGTTCTTGCAGTTGCACTTGCAACTGGTCTTGCATCTCTTTTTGAATCTGTTCTAGCATTTTCAATCGTTGGTCTATTACTTTAGTTTTGGCGCGAGTATTGTAACGATGTTTGATTGGTTGGCTCTTGTTAGTTTCCAGATTAACTGAAATAATTTTGTTTTAATTAGGGTCTCTTCGTAAAATTTAATGCATATGATGCAATATAATGAAATGCATGAGATGAATGCAAAAAGAGGCATTGACTCTGATTCAATTCTTTTAGAACAACTTTACTAGAAAACAAATTTCTTTACATAAAATAGATTACATATACGGCCTTGCCCTAATACTCAAAGCGAAGACATCGATCATTTTCTTCATATCTGGATGTTAAGATCAAATCTCGCGAATTTTCCAATGGATGCCTCTACTAGCTCCTTTTGCTTGATTCGGGCTGCGACCCATTGCTCACTCATCCCCGTGATGCTTGTTAGCTTCTTTAAGGAAATCGGGACGTTAACGGCTCTCGAATAATCTTTGTCGGCTTGAATCCTCGGGCAACGAATCAAAGTCATGTACTCCTCCGTCAGACCATCACCCTTCTCTCGTTGTGTTTACCCGGACCATATTCGGACGGTCGCATTATCCTCCACTTTATCAAGAAATCTATTTTCCATGACAAGCTCTCTATTTAGCAACTGAACGTGAATCAACACATCTTTTCTATGATGAAAATGCGATGCAATCATAACCAGAACAAAAGAAAATACGTCAGTACAAAAACATAAATAATAAATAGAGCACCTATTTGGATGACCTCTAGGGGTTTGGTGTGGTTCTACCTAGGGTAGGCTCTTAGGGCTCATTATATGCGGCTCGGTTCTAAAGTAAAGGTACCTGAACCGGCAGATTCCTCGATCCTCACCCATTATAGGCTCATACGGACCGAGTTCAGTTCAGGGGAATACATTTCCCTATGGCTATACGGAGATGAAAATCTCACGAAGACATAGGTACGGATGTATCCCGAAAGCGATTCACTATCCTATACGGAGGTGAAGACCTCACGAAGGAATAGTTTCTCACTCCCACTTAAAAGGTAAAATCGATCGATTATGCAATGCAATGTGTAGAAAGATATCAAAAAACTCGAACCAGTAAAGCAATTATAAACCAAAATGATGAAGATCGTAATAAAACAGATGGAATGCAACGAAAGGATCGTAAATTTAAGTTAAGTTCTCAATTTTCGACAAAAAGACAAAAAGTAATCAACTCGTGGCTTGACTCTCTTATTTTGCGTCCTCAGCGGAGTCGCCAAGCTATCGAAACCATTTTTTGACAAAGGGGTCGACTTTTATTTTAAAAATGAAAACGAAAAAACGGGAGTCGCCACCAATCTTTTTTTATGAGGTGTGATCGGATCACCTCGTAATTTGATCGTTTTAATAAAATATTTTGATTTATTAAAACAATTATTTTAGTCTGCGAAATTTGAGAAAACGGGCTCGGGAGTCGGTTACGTGTGAGGAAGGATTAGCACCCTCGTTACGCCCAAAATTGATACCTAATTGATTAATTAATGTCTAGGTGTCGAAAAATTGAAAATTTGAAGAGATTTTAAAAATACGATCCTTTGTTTAATAGAAAATTCTTCTGAGAAGAGGGCATATTTCACGTTAATCGAGAATAAAGAAGTACGTCACGTAAGTTAGGACACAACATCTTAAAGCCCGAAACGAGAATGGATACCGAAAAATTTGTTTATTTTGGAAGACCTTCGATTATCTCGGTTTTAGAAAGAAATCGTGTTCCGTAAGTTAGAACACGATTTTTCCTAATTCCCGAGAATGTTCAAAATTCATGCTTTAAAAAGTTTGTTTACTCGAATTTATCAAGAAGATCAAAACCCCGTAAGTTAGGGAATAATTTTTTGAATTTCCAAATACGAAACATTGCTGATTTAAAAAACGAAATTTTATGTATCGAGTAAAGATTAATGTAACACAATTTTGTAGTAAAATGTAAAATATGAATTACGGTACTAATATGCATAACAGGCTAATAATAAATGCATTAATGTAAATGACAATAATAAGAGCAAAAATGGAAATAAGATAAATAGTAAAAACAAAAATAAATAAATAAATAAAATAAAACAAACTAATTTTATAAAAAATAGAGTAAGTAAATAAATGAAGACTAAAAAAATAATTAAAAATTTAATAGTGATCAAATAGTAAACTAGTTTAAAAATAATAATAATAATAATAATAATAATAATAATAAAATTGCAAAAATAACTAAAAATGACTAAATTGAACTTAAAAACCGAAGTTCGGGGCAAATCCGAAATAAATAAAAAGAAAAAGGACCGCATTGAACGCGCGAATAACAAGGAGGGACCAAAAGGGCAATTAATCTCCGCCCTCCAAAACGACGTCGTTCGAATATGGACCTAATTGAAATCGCGATCAAATATGGGGTCAAAATTAAAAGATCAAAAAACTTAATTGTAAAGTGATTAAAAAGCGGAAGGGCTAAAGGTGCAATTAGCCCTTCCGCTTAAAAACACGCGGATCCTAGGCCGGGTCGGGTCAACACGAGGGTTAAGGGGGTTAAATGGCGTCGTTTTGTGCCTGGTGTTTTAAATCAAAACAACGCCGTTTTGATAAGCTTTATAAATCAAATTTTTTTCAAAAAAATCATTCTATCCCTCACTTTTAAAAAAAAAAACTTTCAAAACCTTTCAAAAATTCTCTCCTTCCCTGATTTCCGGTGGGAGTTCCGATCGCCGGACCACCGTGGCGGCTTCCGGTCGCCGGCGACGGCGCCAGCATCCACAGTGGCCGAAAAAACTAAAAAGCCTCATTTTAAAGTTTTTTGACCTCCCGAGTCCAGATCCGAGGCTAAAATGCCCAAAAACCCAACCGAAAGTTAAAAAAAAAAAAAGAGAAACCTTTCGGTTCCGTCCACAACAAAGGTAAGATTTTTTATTTTCTATTTTACTTCTTAAAAAATGAAAGAAAGCGACGAAAAAAAAAAGAAGAGTCGAATAAAAAAGACCTTTCGAAACTTTTTTTATTGTTGTATTTTTGTTGATTTCGTGTCTGTTTTTTATTTCTCTGTTCAAAAAAAAAACCTCCCCGAATACATTGGTCTTTCGTGCTTTTATAGCCGAAAGTGTTACAAATATGTCTTTTTGCTTTTCTTTGTTATTGTTTCCTTTACTATTTTTCTGCTGCTTTTGGTTCTCTTTCGCAGGTCTGCTAGGAGTCAACGGGGGGCTGCTTTGGCTATTTTGGTGTAAGAGCCATGGACGAGCCAGGGGTGGTCAGGCCTCGGGCGTTGAACATGCTGGCGAGGCACGTGGGGAGTGGCGCAAGGCTGCTAGGGTTTCTGACCCTTTTTCTTTTGCTGAAAATGTTTAATTTTGGGCCATTTTGGGCATGCTTTAATTTGGGTTGTATCTGGACTAGACTTTATTTATTTTTATTTGGTTTTTTATTTCTGGTTTGGGCCCGGACGAATTGGGCCTGTTTCATTTAATATTGTTAAAATTTTAAATATAATAATTAATATTTTTCTTTTCTGCAGTGGAGGCACTAAGTCCCCAAGAAGAGCAAATTTCCAATTTTAGACAACGGAAATCCCCTAGGTCCCTCTGCTCCATTCTTGCCGCTATAGGGAATTTGTCACGTGTCTTTTTTAAATCTTGGTTAAAATTATAATTCACTACAAAGATTAAATTTAACCAAAAAAACATGGTGTAAGGGTAAAAATTTACTTTAATAAAAAAATCAATTAAGATATTAAAAATACCTACATCCTGTTAAGCCTTTTATCAAAATTAATTAAGCTATTCCCTTAACATAAACTATTAGTTAACTAGTTTTAATAATGCTGATGTGGCAAACAACGCTGATGTGGCATGCCACACTAACAAAAAATGTTTAACAATTAAGATAAATTAAAAATTGTAAAAATATATATTTTAAAATTAATAAAAATATAAAAATGTAAAATGAACCTAGACATATGGTTGTCCAGATTAATTTAAAATTGGACAATCATTTATTTAAATTTGTGCATAAAAATGTTAATAATTATAAATATTGTTAAATATTATAAAAAAATTTAAATATCTAAAACTATTCAAAACAATAAAAAATTAGGGTAAATTACAAAAATGGTCACTAAAGTGTTCCTGTGCTCTATTTTGGTCACCGAACTTTTAATTTTTTCTATTTTGGTCACTAAACTAAACAAATTCAAATATTCTCGTCACTGAATGTTAACAACCATTTGAAATTTGACAGCAATGCTGACATGGGTTTTTTTACTGGTTTAGTAAGAAATTTAACCCTCTATTATTTACACATTCTATTAATCTGATCCTAAATATAAAATTCAACAAATTTAGGTCTCAATTTTTATAAAATTTGTCATTTTAGTTCAAATTCTAAAAATTTCAATAAATTTAGCTCTTAACATTTACAAAATGAAAATATTTAATTTTTTAAAATTTTATAAATTAAAAAAAAAACTTCCAAATCTAGCGTAAATCCTATAAGAAATTATTACCAGATAAAAAAAAATCCATAGAATCATTGGTTACATCACAACCACAAACATCTAAAAATACACTTAGCCATAACAGTACAAGAATTAATCAGAAACTTGAGTAAAATCCAAAACAATCAACCTTATAAGTCTACCTTTTCAAGACTTTTAATGTAAACTAAAAATTCTTTTCCATATTTTTTTTTTCTTTTTGGCATTGGGTTTAAATTATTATTTTCCATTAAAACACTGTCAATTTCAATATTTGTTTCTTTGCTTGATCTTCACAAGAAATTCTAGAAATATAGTATTGTGTTTTTGAGAAATTAGGAATCCTGTTTTACTAATTTAGGTTCACACCAAATTTCATTCTTGTACTCTACTCGTGGTTTATTTGTGGTTCTTTATTCAACATCTATGAAAAAAATTTTGTGCTTGAAAATGGGGTATTAATGATTTTTCAATACTTCTACTAGTTGTATATAAAGTTGTTCAAATTTGTGTGTTCAGCCAAAGGTGGGGGAATTAATGGCATCTGCTATACTTACTTTTAGGGTCTCGCATTGTCTTAGAGTTAACTCAAAGTTGAAGCCTCATTTTAGAGTTGAGAATTAGCTAGTGGTGATGATATTTATTCTTTTATTTTAATTTATTTAGGTTTGGGTGTTGTTGTTTTTTTTTAATTTATAAAATTTATAAAAATAAAAAAAATTTCATTTTGTAAATGTTGACAGTTAAATTTATTGAATTTTTATAATTTAAACTAAAATGACAAATTTTGTAAACATTAAAGGCTAAATTTGTTAAATTTTTTATATTTAGGATCAAACTGATAGGATGTGTAAACATTAGAGGGTTAAATTTTTTACTAGACCAATAAAAAAAAGCCCATGTCAGCGCTTCTGTCAAATTTTAAACGGTTGTTGATGTTTGGTGACTAAAATATATAATTTCGTAAAGTTTAGTGACTAAAATAAAAAAAATTAAAATTTTAGTGATCAAAATAGAACATAGCCAATACTTTAATGACTATTTCTATATTTTACCCAAAAAATTTTAAAAAAATACACCTATAGAATGAGCTTGGACATATGATTGTCCAACTTCAGATGAATCAGGACAAATGAATACAAAACTATTAAAAATTATAAATTATATAAAAAAATTATTAAAAAAACACCCTTTTACATTTTGGTGTTAAATTTTAGAACTGTTATAAAAATTCAAATATGGATGTAAGAAATATAAATAATTTTTTGAATTCTTTTACATATTACATGAACTTTATAATATTATAATATATATTTTTACAAATTACATGATTTTTAAAATGTTAATAATATTTTTTGGAACACAATTAGGCTTCCAGCATCCACAAGCGCCACACTACGACATCCACCATCAACCATTTTCGACCTTTCCCTGAAAACTGAAGAAACCCCAACAATTTTCATTGCTTTCCCTCTACTCCCTTGCTAATGCACGAAACTGCTCCACATGCTTTGCTTTTTATTATTTTTTAATAAATTATTAATATTTTTATTTAAATTTTTATAACTTTTAGAAGTTTTTATAATTAATATAATTTTACTTTTTAAATAAATTTAAACAAATAGATATTCAAATAAACATGAATAGTTATGAATTGTCAAATCAATCAATTAACTATTTCTGTTATTCTAGTTAATTTCATTTTTTTTTGTCATAAAAGGTTCAATAGGGTGCACTTTTTTCAAGAGCTTAATTGATTTTTGGGAAGACTATAACTAAGGTACTATAAAATATTATTTGTCTTATTTTTGTCACTCTAATTTTTTTCAATTTAGTTACTCTCGTTGAAATAATTGTTCAAACTAATCACACTCGTTAAATTAATCCATTTTTCACTAACGGATTGCTAACATGACACATAGCCCATTGAGTGACAACACATGGCACTTTTCTGTTGACTTTTGTCTAAAGCTTAGAGACTTCTCTATAATTAGTCCACAAAATTTTAAAAAAAGCTTAAATATAAATTGGTACATGAACTTATCCACTTCTTTCAAATTGATACTTAAAGTTTTTTTTTTATCTCAGATTAGTACCTGAATTTTTTCCGTTAATTAAATCAATACTTTTCTCTTACATACACTGTTAGTCTTTTAATGACGTGACAATGCTAGCCAATCGTGCGATGCCATGTGGACTTTTTTTTAATATTTTCTAAAAATACAAAAAATAAATTAAATTTGATTTTCTTTCTTTCACTTATTTTACATTTTCTCATCAATTTCTTTTATCTCATCGTTTGATTTTTGTTCATCTGGGTATGCCTTGTTTTTTTTTTTTTTTTTTCCTTTCCTTTCTTCTCTACTTCACCTGACTTTCATTCTTGTAAATAAATTCAACCAATCGATAAACACAAAAGGGAAAAAAATACAGAATTGATTTTGCATGATTTTCGAAGTTGAGTTATTTTTATTGGTTCATTTGGTTTTATCACGTTTCTTGATCAACTTTTCATCAATAAGCAGGGGCGAAGCCAAGACAATTTTTTAGGGGAGGCCGGATGAAATTTTAATTTTTTATAGTTTATATCTTTCTAATTTGTAAAGAATTAAATCGAATTTTTATAATTTTAGGGGGGCCAAAGTGTAATTTTACCTTTACTAATTTAAAATTTTAAAACAATTTCAATGACCTAAATAGTAATTTTACCTTTTAGGGGGGCCGGGCCCATGCCAGCCCCCTGGCTTCGCCCCTGTCAATAAGGGAATGAAATTGTATATTATGGGATACCCAAGATGAACCTAGAAATGCATGACCTATCTACTTTGAATACTCAAGATGAATTCCATTTTTTAATTTAATTTTATAAAATATGGGATATCCGATAAAATCAAAAATTATTCTCAAAAAATAAAAAAAGATGAACCCAAAAACACTCGACCAACATAAACTAAAATCAAAGTGATTTTATTTTATTTTTCTAAAATTACTCGATAGAAAACACCATAGATTAAAGAAAACTCGTAGTAATACTTAACACTGAAAACTCACAGTTCTAGTGCCTCAAATCAAACAAGATATTTGTATATCACAACAACCAAATTGTAAAAAAAAAAAAGAAAAAATTTGAGAAAAGGAAAAAAAAAATTAAATTATAAAGTTGTCCGAGAAGACGTTGAAGAAGGTTTCCATTGTTATCACGAGGATCATCAAGGAGAAGGTTTCCATTGTTATCACAAGGATCATCAAGGAGAACTCAATTATCTGAAGATAGCTTGTGATTTTTTTTACCTTTTCTAGTTTTAGGGTATTGTCCACCTTAGCGTTACAATGAAAACACTTTCTCGTAATTGTTTATTTAATAATAACTTTTGATATTTTCTTCAAACAATAGATTGAGAGGTGCAATTTGCCACAGAGGACGTTGGAATCCGACGACGATGATAAAGTCAACGGCGACAACAATAACTTGGTGAAGAGAAAAGATTATAAGCATTAGGTTTTTCGGAGAACGGAGGAAAAGTTGACGAGGATTAAGAAAATTTTAATATTTTTTATTTATAAAATTTTTATGATTTTTAATTTTAATATTTTAAAAAAAGTTAAATTGTGACACCATCATCTCTACGTGTCACAATTTAAGGGTAGATTTGAATGAGCGATTAGATGATGTGTGTTTAGCTTACTTTTTGTCTCACGCTACAGTATCGTTACCGTATCTAATCTCACCACCACTGCTATTTTTACACTAAGTGCAGATAAATGCATTGCCCATCCAAAATAACCCTAACAATACCAAGTTCGAAAAAAAATATCTAACTTGGAAGAAAGTGCAAATTCAGCAGCCAAATGTATATTTAAGCGAATTAAAAACAAAGCAGGTGGTTGCCATTGTTGCGGTAGACTGGATCTTTGGTGAAAATGAAACCTGCAGTTGTGGTGTTTTACTTTGATTCGAGCTAGTATTCGATTTCTCATCATCGATGAACCTGTTCTTCAAATTACCATTACCAGCAGCTAGATTATCCAATGCAGGACAACTTGCAATCTTACTAGCAGCCATGGGATTGAACCAAAGCTCCTTGGATTCCTCATGCTGTTTCAACAAGTCTCGTGACACAGAATGCGACTCGACTACAGGATTGAAAACAACATGCGTTTTCGAAGTTGATGTTTTGGAAGATGGAGATCTCTTAACTCGGTTTGGTTTGTTGGAAACAGATGCAGACGAAGAATTTTCCTTCGGTAAAATAATTGGATTGGAACTTACAGGATACCGATGTGAATGAATATCAGAAAAATGAGAAAGATTTTCTTGTTCTTGTTGTTTCTCATTCGACATCTGCTCAGATTTAGAAACACCACCTTCCTCTTAGAGACCTTTTTTTCCCTCTTGCTTGAGCAGGCTTTGACTAAAAATGAGAGAAAACAAATATGAACAGATAAATGATCTCGTCTTGCTTCATGAATCAATTCAATTTCTGAAAAAGAGTTAAACGGGTGGGGGGGGGGTGCGGCAGAGGATATACCTAAAGCATCCCAAGCGATAGAGGAAGGAGGAACATTCTGGGACTTTGGTGGTGCTGCTGCTGCGGAGGTGTAGAGTGAGTAACCACAATTTCCGATGGCAGTGCGGGAGTAGATCTGAAGAATGTTGTGGTGAAATCGTAGTTTACGAACTAACTGTATTTGTTTTTTTTTTCTTTTCAATTTCTTAGGTTATTTTATTTGTTATTAATTTGCGAACTAATTATAGAAAAGTTGTTAATCTTTAATCAAAAGTCAATAAAAAAAAGGTGTCATGTGTCATTTAATATGTTAATGTGTTACGTGTAATATATTATTTTAATAGAACTGATCAACTTAAATAATTATTTTAATGAGAGTAATTAAATTTAAAAAATAAATTTAGAATGATCAAAATATGATAAACCATATTTTAGAGTGATAATAGGTGTAATTTACTAATAGAATAAAAAAAAAGAGTAAGTTTTGAGGGGTCTATTAAAAATTTCAAAAAAAATTTAGGAAGCAAATTTTTTAGGGATTAATTAAAATTTTCAAAAATTTATAAACATTTATAGAGTTTTCAATAAATTTGGTGTGATTTTATTCTGGCATTGTTTCGAATTTTTATGATGATTGGGCTTCGAATTCGAAGAGGATAGCTACTGCGTTAAATTGAGGGGTAAAATATCTAAATATACCAAAAAAAAAACAAAATTTACAGAAAAGGGCCGGTTTCTTGAAAATTTACGGAAAATGGCCATTTCCTCACAAAACGCGTCCACGTCAGCGCGTTTTGTAGGGATAAACCAGGAAAGCGCGTCCCCAGGGGCGCGCTTTAGCCCTGCAACAGTCAAAAATTTTTTTGACCGTTGGGCCTCCAACGGTCAAAAAATAAACTTATAAAAACCCCCCAACCCTTTTATTTTTTTCACACTTTAGCCCTTACTCATTCTTCTCTCAAATTCCTCTCAAATTTCTCTTTAAGTCCTTGAAACTTCCTCTGAAATTTTGAAATAGTCCTTTAATATTTACAAAAAAAACCTTTTTTAATTTTTTTTAATATATTTTTTTTGAAACTTTTAAAATTTTTGATCGTATTACCAATGGCCGGGGAATTAATTCGTCTAGACAACAAGCACATCTCCGTCGATCAAATGCAAATGGTAAGTTTTAATTTTAATTTTTCAATATTATTTAATATTTTTTAGGTTTATGCAATTTTAATTAATTTTTATTTTATAATTTTAAACGATCATGTAGATCGGGTGTTGCAATGTTATATTCGCAATATGCATGGTCCCCCATCGCCGTTGATCGAGAATTACCTGCGGGAAGCGGGTTTTTGGCACGTGGCCACGATAGGCCGGGGGTTCAAGTTGGAGCCGACTTTGATCAGTGCATTAATAGAGAGGTGGAGACCCGAGACGCACACTTTCCATCTTCCATGCGGAGAGTGTACCATCACTCTGGAAGATGTGCGATTGCGATTGGGATTGCGGTGGGACGGTCGGTAGTCACCGGGTCCGCAACTTCTACCGATTGGATGGCCGTATGCTACGAGCTTCTGGGTGCCATTCCAGATAACATTCATGGAGGTTGGATCGAGATGGCCTGGTTACGAGACACATTCCCGGAGTCGAATGATGGTTCGACCGAAATAGAAAGAATACGGTATGCTCGGGCATACATTCTTGAGATAATTGGAGATTATCTGATGCCGGACCTGTCTAGAAACCTCGTCCACTTGAGATGGCTGCTGAAACTTGTTGATTTTAGAGCAGCCGGTGAATTGAGTTGGGGGTCTGCCGTGCTATCGAAGTTGTATCGGAAGATGTGCGGGGCGACGCGGCCGAGTAAAGCGAAAATTGGAGGTTGCCTATCACTACTGCAGTCATGAGCACGGTTTCGATTTCCATTTTTACGTCCTCGACTCGACCACCCATATTCATTCCCACTGATAACGAGGTAAATTTAATGTTATATTTTACAATTATTACGTAGATTTATAGTATAATTGTATGCTAAAAATTTATTTAATTAGGTGGAACCATTCGTGAAGTTATCTTTGCCGAATACCTACCTCGCTTGAAGATATACGGCTTCTATTGGACCAAAGGTCGGAATCACAAGTAAGTTTCGAATTTCATATTTATAATTTAGTACTTCGTATTTAGTGTTTAGTATTATGTATATAACTAATATTTTGGTAATGTTAATATAGTTTCAATGGACACTGCACGAGGATCCGGCAATTCGGGCGATAATTAGGAGGAGTTCTTGCAAAATTCAAACATTTGGCACGTGAAGGTCCCATTGATCAACTATGCGACCGTGGAGATGCACCAGTCAGATCGGGTTCTGCGACAATTTGGATTCCGGCAACCGATTCCCGTGCCACCTGAGGTGCTCGATGATGAGCACAAAGTGGACTTACGGCGATTGCTACCGGATTGGCCAAGATTTTAGTCAAGCATATATCGAGATGTGAGAGAACCGGTATGACTATTTACCTATCCGGGAACCGATAAATCGCGTTCTCGAGTTAGCGTGCGTGCCGGAATACATGCCATGGTTTAGGATCCATGGTAAGCCGTATTTGTTGTCGGAAGAAGAGAGGCGACGGCAACTTCGTCAACAAAGGGAACGTCGGGGCCCTTTAAATCCAAGGAGAAGGGGTGATGAGACGGGGCCATCAACAAAGCGACACACGATCACCTAGCCCATCAACAACGCCCACACGATCCACCGTGCCCATCGGGTTCAACCGGCGACACCGACATCACGCCTTTAGCCTTTATGCCGGTCGCACCTAGCCCTTATATGTATCCTAACCCATATATGTTTCCTTTTCCAGCCCCACCCCAGTTGGAATGCATGGTCGGGTTTGAGTCCGTTCCCGACTACTCCGACCGCCACCGATCTTTGAGGCCGCTGTCGCGTGAGGATCAAGGGAGGCGCCGTCGGGGAGCACTTCTTTTACCGGTCTCCTTCGCCATACGGGATTGGACACTCCCGCCGTGGTTTATGCAAACACCTCCGAGTCGTTATTTTATCAAGGTGGGTCATCCTCGCAACACCCACAACCGGACTCCACCGCCGGGAGGAACAGGAATCCCCGCCCGAGGTTCCACGACCCCGCCGAAAGCTAGAAGAAGGAGGAATCTAGCGCAGAATCGCCGACCACCCCGTGTGGCATCGATTCCGACCGGCATCAACATTGATTCGGATGGGCTTTTTTATTTTTAAATTGTAATAAATTTTTTTATTTTTTAATAAAATAAAAGTTATTTTTATTTGTGTTTGTAATTTAATTTTAATATCTTCACTAAAATAGAAGTTGTTTATTTTTTTGTATGTAATTTAATTTGATTTTTTTAATAAAATAAAAAGTTATTTTTATTTTTGTAATTTAGTTTTAATATATTTAATAAAATAATAGTTGTTTAATTTTTATTGTAATTTAATTTTAATATCTTTAATAAAATAGAAATTGTTTATTTTTTTATTGTAATTTAATTTTAATATATGTAATAAAATAAGAAGTTGTTTTTATTTTTTATTTTATTGTAATTTAGTTTTAATATATTTAATAAATAAGATGTTGTTTTTTATTTTTTATTTTTTGTAATTTAGTTTTAATATATTTAATAAAATAAGAAGTTTTTATTTATTTATTTATTTTCTTTTGTCATAATTAGTAAAATAGTTGCATTTGGACCCACTTAAATTAATTTGTGATCTAGAATAATGTTGAAATTTAATATTAAATAAATAAGATTTCATAGGACCTATTTGTTAGAATTTTAAGATCTGGTAGAACTTTCTGGATTTTAGCAAATTTAAATCCATTATTTTATATTAGAGATGGTGATGGATCGTGTTGGATGTAATCGCAACTTAAATTAAAACTATTTAAATAGTACATTTTATTATTTAAAAATAACAAAATATTAAAAAGATATTTTTACGCTAATGTTTATATATTTTAAAAATATTTAAATTTAAATTTGGTTCAAAGATAAAAAAATTATTCTCTAAATTTAACCCATGAATATGCAGATTTTAAATTAAATTGAATATTCAATGGATTGATCAGACGTGGTTAATAATTGTAAAATTCATACTCGAATTAATATATATATATTTTAAAATTTAGATCCACTAATTATTTGTATTAAACACGAGAGTTGTTATAAGGATTCGAGCCCGATTGCTTAAATTATTTATATGATATTCAAATATGATTAATAATTGTAAAAATTTTGACTGTTGCAGGGCTAAAGCGCCCTGAGGGCTAAGCCACATCGCAAAGCGCGCCCACGATAGCGTTTTTGTCGATGTGGCACAAAGCGCGCCCTCATGCTGCGCGCTTCGAATTTATCCCCACAAAACGCGCTGACGTGGACGCGTTTTGTGGGGAAATGACCATTTTCCGTAAATTTTCAAGAAACCGACCCTTTTCCGTAAATTTTGTTTTTTTGGTATATTTGAGTATTTTACCCTAAATTGAGCGCTAAATTGAATTTCTTTTATTTAATTCTAAAACTAATTCAACTTCAATTTAATTTTAAGATTAAATTGGACTTTCAAATTTTCAATTAGTAATTAAATTCAACTTTTCAAAATTTCAGCTTAAAGCCAAGTATTACTCTCTTTTCCAATTTAAACTAGTTTAAAATTCGAAATAGGTTAATTTGGATTTTTTTTATCAAAACTATATAAAAAATTAATTATAAAAATAAAATAGGTTGTAAATTAATTATAAAAATGGTGCATTTTCTATTTTAGAATTTGGCGTCGTCAATATATTAGGCGGCACTACCCAAAAAATCACCCAATCATTTGACAATTATTTTCGGTAATTTTTT
This sequence comes from Gossypium sturtianum, assembly GCA_025698515.1. Lineage (NCBI taxonomy): Eukaryota > Viridiplantae > Streptophyta > Magnoliopsida > Malvales > Malvaceae > Gossypium > Gossypium sturtianum. The sequence goes on from CM046944.1 coordinate 86,286,991, forward strand.
TTAAGTGGTGTCATCAACATGTCAAACAATGCAAAAATACATATATTTTCAATAAATCCAGAACAAAAAATGTATGGGTAAGAAAAAATATATTTTTTTGGCACCATCAAACACATTGACGACACTAATTTGATTTTTTTTAAGAAAATGTTGACAAAAAAAGAAAAAAAAGACTAAAAAAGAGAGAGAGAAAAAAAGTTGGTCCCCCATACAGAACAGTTACAGTATAGAAGAGAGATTTTTTTTTTTTTTTTGTGTTGTTTGTGTTGGAGTTTTAGGGAGAGATAGTGATAGTTTAAAAGTTTTTTGTTTGTTTGTAATAATAATTTGTATATTATATGTTTATATTTTATTTTTAATATTTAGATTTAATGTTTAAAATAATATTTTTGTTTGTAAAAAAATTGTTTGTGTTGTTTGTATTTGAATTTTAGGGAAAGATAATGATAGTTTTAACGTATGATTTTTTTTTGTAATAATAATTTGTATATTATATGTTTATATTTTATTTTTAATATTTAGATTTAATGTTTAAGATTATATTTTTGTTTGTAAAAAAAAAAATTGTTTGTGTTGGAGTTTTTGGTTTTCTTATTTTTATTTTTTTATGTTTGTAATTTATATTTTATTAGATTAATTATGTTTTTATATATTTTCAATAAAGATACTTATGTTTTAATATTAATTTGTGTAGAATATAAAATTTTAGTTGCAAACATTTTAGTTAAGGTAATTTATTTTAATATTTTTTTGTTTAGTTTATGATTAATATTATTATGTGGTTATTTTATTTAAATAAAAAATAAATTTATTTACAAAATTGAGTTGTGCTAAATATTAATATGTGAAAGCGTTATTGTTTTAAAATGATATGTTTATTCAATTTTGCTTGGGCAGATATTGAAATGGGTTCATTAATTAGAGCAACCGATCACATTGCCACAATGATTCATGTGCCTATAAAAAGAATTGCTACTCACTATTCATGAGTATTTTATAAATTTGCACGTCATTATTTTTTTAATTGTCATATTTAACTAATATGGTAATTTGGTATGGACAGGGTGAGTACCGTGTCTTGAGAGGGCATGTCCATGGTTCGAGCTATCGACCGAATGAACATATTTTCCTGTATTTAGATATTGTGGGATTTGGAACGACGACATTGATTAGGACGTTTGCGCTTAGGGCCGACTTGATATCTACCTTAGTTGAGAGGTGGTGCCCGGAGACCCACACATGTCGTTTATCGTGTGAAGAGTGCACTATCACCTTAAAAGATGTTGCATTGCAACTCAGACTCTCAGTTGATGGTGCAACGGTTACAGGTTCAAGTGATCGAACCTATGTCGCTTTGCTATCAGTTGCTTGGACGATCACCGGGTGATGGTGCTGCTAAAATTACCAGTTTGAAATTTTCTTGGCAAAAGCAAAATTTTGAAACTTTACCAAGTATTGTCTCTGAGTGGCAGAAGATGTGCATTGCTCAGGCATATATACTAGAGCTAATAGGGGGTACTCATGCCATACTCATGTAATAATAAATTCCACATGATGTACTTGCCTATGTTGACATATTTTCAAGTTGTTTGTTCGTATAGTTGGGGTTCAACAGCATTAGCAACGTTGTATTGTGAGCTTTGTCGGGCGACAAATCATGATACATAAGATATAAGCGGGTGCTTGCTACTGCTATAGTCTTGGGCACTGTATATGATCTCATTTCTAGCATCATTGAGTTACCAACAATATGTTTTCCCATTTGTAAATACGAAAAGAAAAATTTTTAAACATCGATTAAGAATTATTTTTATGAAAAATAATCTAATTCAAAACACTTACCAAAACTTATCTCAAATAACCATTTTCATGACATCATAAAATACCAAAATGGAACCTTATATACAAGCATTTAGAAGTGTCCAAAATGACAATACTTGGTGAAGCATTAAAGTACACCAATACCAACCATAACTTTCAAAGTATAAACATACAAAGACACCATTACAAAACACCCTATACCCTTCAACCACATATTCATCTATATATACATGCCACTACCCTAAGAGTCATAAAAGCTATCAACTTAGATGGATAGTGTGATCCGGTTGATTGATCCCTCCAAAATGTCAGCGACGGTTATCTACAAAGAAAATCCCAAAAAATAAACTGATAAGCTTACAAATCTTAGTAAGGACATAGTATAACACTTAATCTAAATACAATTAAATGCAGTTCATATAATATTTGATTCAGAGTTACTGAAGTATAAATAGGGGCACGAAAGTGCATTCAGGGGTACCGAAGTACAAACAGGGGCACGTAAGTGCAACCTGGGGTACCGAAGTACAAACAGGGGCACATAAGTGTAATCAGGGGTACCGAGGTACAAACAGGGGCATGTAAGTGCAATCAGGGGTACTGAGGTACAAATAAGGGCATGTAAGTGCAATCATTCAATAATTAACTATAAACATTTAGTTAAAGAACTATAATGTAAGAATAGAATTAGAAATTCATTTAAGTATTGAAACACTATGAACTTACCAACTATTTAATGCCGACCAACACGCAGGGACTAATCTACTATTTTTCCTTTTCCTCGGTTATTGTCTTTTTTATCCAAGTTTTGATCTATATAATAATTAAATAAAATATATTAATTTCATATTCCATTCAATGTAACACCCCAAACCCGGCCTAGACGTTAAGACCGGATCTGGCATGTCACATGGAAAGGTTGTTAAAGAAACTTTGTGATCGTTTAAAAATTTCGAGTTTTGTTTCCATTTTGAAATGTAGGTGTGATTCAATGGTTTTCTTGCAAAATGTAGTTAATAATACTAACTACCGAAAACTTGTTTTGTGATACGAAAAAAAACCAAAACTAGTGGACTTCAGAAATGTGAAATTTTGAAACAGTTTTTGTAATCCTAAGAAAAACCCGAGTTTAATTATTTATTGCTTGTGATCCGTTTGTTAATATTCTGGAAAAAAGATTGTTTATAAAGTTTTTTTTAGAAAAAAAACTCCGTATTTAACATTTCATAATATAAAATAACCGTATTAAATCAAAAACCAAATTAAATCCCGGAGGCCTTATTACATAACAAATTCCCAAATTTAAAATAAGTTTAAAATAAAGAAAACGGAGTTTACGAAAGAAGTAACGCATGGCCACCACAGAGTCCTCCTCGGCTCCAAATCCTCGAACTAGGGATTACCTGCAAAATTAAGCAGAGGGGTGAGTTACGAGAACTCAGTGTGTAATTCCCCTTACGAACGAAATCTGGTCTAAGCCCACGGAAACAAATTGGGCCATAGCCCTCACAGTCACAAATTTGGCCGAAGCCCATACGTATCGAATTGGGCCGTAGCCCTAACAACATGGCATATCAGATAGTGAATGCAATGCAACCCAGCCCAACCTAGTATTCCATCCGCTACACACCGCTCCATATGTCCAACCTCAACACACCTGTGGGGATTTCTACAATCAACCCTTCATCCGCTACACTCTTCATTGGCAGTCATGCTGACAGTCATGTTGCTCAAAGCCGATATAATGTGATAGAGTCACCGATATAAGTGGCCTATCCACTGAAACAATGTGACAGAGTCACTGATATACATGTGGCCTAGCCACTGAAACAATGTGACAGAGTCACCGATATACATTGCCCCTTTTCATCAATATCATATCCCAATCCCATGCAACATATAATCATAATTTGATGAGTGCAACATATATCAATGTACATCGAATAATCGGAGCATACACATATTCATGCTGAGTTATTTAAGTGACATAATCAAAAGGTAACTAACCTGGTATCTCCGATTTTACCCCTCCAAGGGTAATTCACCAGCCGTTATAGATATTTCGGCTTGTAAACAATACACATATTTATTACTAATCAAACAAGGAAAGGTGTGAGAATTACACACCTGATTACACGAAGAACTAAACACTCCTGATCAACGCTACTCTCACTAGCGGGAATAACCACTATCTGCCTATCCCAAACGGATGTCGGCTCTCTACCACAACCTGGCAGAAAATCTCGAACCGCCGACACAGCACGTCGTTTGAACTTGGGAGCAGAGACTACGAGTCCACTCCCCTCCTCAGATCGGCTAGCACTCGCATCCATGAAGAGAGTCTTGGTCAGTAAGGTACCACAGTGAAATCAGCGATGGTCTAACAAAGAGATTTGGTTATGGCAGAGTACAACGAATAGAAACTAATCGTATAGGACTAGAGAGAAACTCCTTACCTTAATTATCAACACAGTTTGGTTCAATACTTTCGGCAAACCAAAAGGGATGCTTCCTGATGTTCGACTAAAATCAAAAGGTGAAAGATACGGGTTTAGTTTGACACAAGAGGGGTTTCAGCTCAAGAGTAGAACAAGAGAAAGAAAAAAAGAAAAGTGAAGAAAGTGGGCAACTCAGGTTCGGCTAACACCCAAAAGAAAAGAACAATTATAGAGAAAAGAGATAAGAAGTAGCAAGGTTTGGCTTGATGAGAAAACAAATGGTAAAAAGAGAGGTTCGGCTATGTGGAGATGAAAATAAAGAAGCAAAGAAGAAAAAAGATGAAATAGAAGAAGAAGAGTTCAAGCTAAAGAAGAGAAAAGACTAGGAGAGGATTCGGCTATGGTATTTCGGCAATCACAATGGCAAAAAGAAATGTTTGCAAAGAGAAAAGAAAAGGAAGTAAATGGAGAGTTGGGGTTTCGGCAATAAGAGAGGCAACAAAGATCAAATAAAATGCTCAACGAAAAGAAGAATTAGTGACCAAAAGGTACCCAAATCTTGAGTATCAAATCAGAAAATGTAAAAGAAAACTAAAACCAGTATAGAGAATTTGGCACAACACCAAATGGTTCGGTTTTGCTCTCCTCCTCTAATGCCGAATTTCCCTTGCTAAACACCCTATAGCCGAAATTCACCTCCCCCCTCTCCAACATTCGGCCAACTCTCAACTCACTTCCCCACTTCCTTGATTTGCTCCTTGATCCACTCCCCCACTCACTCTCCATCCACCATTTGAAATGGTTGACCACTTCAAACTCCCCCAACTCCACTCCTCCATCCATTTCAAATCATTTGACTCATTCAACAACCACATTGATAGAGTCCCAGCCGAATGTCACCTCTTCTCCATCCTGGCACAAAATAAATATTCCAAATATTGCAACCTGTGGGATTCTAACCCACTCTCCCTTCCATGCTCCCTTGTGACGCCAACCACAAAGCCACCTTGCTCCTTGTGACATCAAATTACAACCAAACATACCTAAGGCCTGCATCCACTAGCTTTCCCCCCTAAAGTGCCCTTAAGAGAAAAATTTACCAAAGCTCTGGCTCGAACCCGAGCCTCCCCAAGACCCCCAAACACACCAGAACAACAAGCATAGCTAACCAAATGCATGAAACAGTGTAAAATGTAGAACCCCTAGTTCTAGGATGTTACAGTTCTACCTCCCTTAAAGAAATCTCGGCCCCAAAATTTACCTGATCAAAAGAGGTGAGGGTATTGCTGTCGTATCACATCTTTCGGCTCCCATGTGGCTTCCTCAGAACCGTGATTTCGCCATAAAAATTTAACCAATGGAACCGACTTGCTTCTCAACACCTTAACATCCTGATCTAAGATCTGCACTGGTTCTTCTTCAAAAGACAAGTCGGGTCTTACTTTAATTTCTTCCACCGGCACTATGTGAGATGGATCCGAACGATAGCACCTTAACATCGAGACATGGATTACATTATGGATCTGAATCAACTCTGGAGGTAACTCAAGCTGATAAGCTACTGGTCCCACACGTTTCAACACACGATAAGGTTCGATGAATCTGGGGCTCAACTTGCCTTTCCGTCCAAATCTTAGAGTTTTCTTCCAAGGTGAAACTTTCAGAAAAACCTGATCACCCACTGAGAATTCTATTTCTTTATGCTTCAGATCTGCATACGATTTCTGCCTGTCGAAAGCTTCCTTCAACCGAGCCTGAATCAATATAACCTTTTCCTCCGTCTCTGAGATTAATTTCGGACCCAACAACTGTCGCTCACCTAACTCTGTCCAGCAGGTAGGGGTACGACACCTACGACCATACAACGCCTCGTAGGGTGCCATCTGAATGCTGGATTGATAGCTATTGTTGTACGCAAATTCTGCCAATGATAAAAAATCCTCCCAACTACCCCTGAAGTCGATTACACAACCTCTTAACATGTCTTCCAAAATCTGAATTACTTTTCTCGTGACCATCACCACGTGGATGGAACGCCGTGCTGAAATCCAGTCTTGTACCTAAAGCTTTATGTAATGCCTTCCAGAATCGCGATATAAACCTAGGGTCCCTGTCTGATATGATAGACACTGGTACCCCATGTAACCTTACAATCTCTGCTACATACAGCTTGGCCAACTTCTACAGTGAATAGTCGATACGAACCGGTATGAAGTGAGCGGACTTCGTCAACCGATCGACAATCACCCACACCGAATCTTTCCTAGCAGGCGTAAGAGGTAGCCCACTAACAAAATCCATCGTTATCCTCTCCCACTTCCAAAGTGGAATCTTTACTGGTTGCAGCAACCCCGAAGGTAACTGATGTTCTGCCTTCACCTGTTGACACATCAAACACTTACTCACAAACTCGGTAACTTCTTGCTTCAGACCCGGCCACCAATACTGTTTACGCAAATCTTGGTACATCTTACTCCCATCGGGATGCATAGCGTATGGGCTACTATGCGCCTCCCGAAGAATCATCTGTCTCAACTCAGAGTCCTTCGGCATACAAACCTTTCCACAAAAGCATAATACCCCTTTATTGTTCAGACCAAAATCTTCTGTCTCACCACCTTCTACTTGCTGAAGTCGAGAACTTAACAATTCATCTAATATCTGTTTCTCTTTAATCTGTCCTACCCATGAAGGCTTCACTTGAAGTTCGGCTAATAAGCTTCCATCTTCATACAAACTGAGATGAGCAAACATTGCCCTCAAATCCGATATCACCTTACGACTCAATGCATCCGCCACCACATTAGCTTTACCCGGGTGATACTCGATCAAGCAGTCATAATCCTTCAATAACTCAATCCACCTCTGCTGCCTTAAATTCAACTCCTTCTGGGTAATAAGATATTTGAGGCTCTTATGGTCGGTGTAGATAATCGACTTTTCTCCATACAGGTAGTGCCTCCAAATCTTCAGAGCGAACACTACCGTAGCTAGCTCCAAATCATGAGTGGGATAATTCACCTCATGTGGCCTTAATTGCCGAGACGCATATGCTATCACCTTCCCTTCTTGCATCAACACACATCCTAACCCTGTGTAACATCCCAAAATTGGGCCTAGTAGAATTGGACCTATTGGGCCCATTGGGCCTTGAGCGTAGAAGCATTTTAAAATTCATGGGAATTTGATAACGGCATTATTTCAAGTTGGACTTATTAGGAAGGTGATTTTGGAAAGTTACGGGGTTCTATGAAGGCTCGGGGTTGAATTGGGCCCTAGTAAAAATTTGGTGTTTAAGCCTATTTAGGAGAAATAGTAAGTGACCTCAAAGCTTATGGAAATAAATGAGTAATTTGCTAGCATAAATGAGCTATTGGTAAAAAGGATATGGCGCCACATGAAGTACCTTGAGGGAAGAGGTTCAAATCCCATTGTGTGCAAATTTTGACTATTATTTTTGCATTCCTTCCCTAAGTGTCGGCCAAGTATGTAAATAAGGCAAGGTGGACTTTTTATTTTTGGCAAGATGGCTAAGAAAAATAGGAAAGGATGAAGGTGATGAAAGAAATCAAGAGAAAGGGGAAAGTAAGGGGAACATGTGGCCTTTTTCAAGGGAAGTGTTATGGAAAGTGTGGTTGGCCGATTTTTGACCATTATGGTCTTGAATGTGGACGGTTTTGGGTGTAGAGGGAGGTAGCCGAATTTTACTTGGTGTTTTGGTAAAACTATAGTGTTTGTTTTGGTCAAAAATACCTTTGGCTTCAATAGTGTCATTTTCTCCAAATTGCTACTCTTTGTGAGTTTTAGTTTTTCTTCTTTCTTTCTTCTTTGCCAAAACCTCCTAGCACATTTGTGCAATTTTTTTTACTTCTCTTTTGTTTGGTCAAAACATTCACCTCATGTTCATCTCCCTTTGATAGCCGAATCACTTAGCATCCATCCAACCTTCCATCCTTTTCTTTTAACCATCCCTCTAATCTTTTCTCTTCTCTAAATCGACACCACCATAAAATCACATTTTCTTGTTTGATTATCCTCCATAGCCGAATATCAATATTCATTTTCTTCTATAACCGAACCTTCATCTATTTTCTATCTTTTCTTCTCATCCGTATTTACACTCAATCCTTGATTAATCGGTAAGTGTGCATCTCAACATTTCTTATTTTCTTTCTCTTAATACCGAATTTATGTTTTGGTTTGGGATGGTCATATTGGCCAAAACCATCACCTTATTCTCTCTCAAACAAGATTATTTTCCTTCTTCGTAGTGATATAGTGGAAGGCCGAAACTTTGAATCTTTCGAAGTTATCATACAATCGTTGGGAATCGGTCCTAAAAATCTTCAAGGTAAAGGAGCACAAGTGATTTTTATTAACCAAATCATTATTGTCGACTCGTCAAGCAAGTGGGGACGGGATTTCAGTAGCCAAAGGGTAGGATCAATTTTTTTTGTGCACTGAGGGAGATCACATTCGTGGTGTTGAAACGGTAGAAAGCACAACTTGTAATCAAGGTGTGTAATCCCGTACCCTTCCCAATACATGATTGAAATGGTGTGTAATCTCATACCTCTCTGAATACTTGTATGATATGTTCTATGATTCGGTCAAAATACCCAAAAAAACTGGAAACCGGCATCCGTGACCACTCGGGAGTGCGTATGTTCATAGTAGTAACCATATTTTGCAAAGAAACAGTTTGGTCAGTAGCAGTGACGTGATTTTGGAAAAATCACGAAAAATAGGATAAAGGGAATTAGAAAGCAAAAAAAGATATTGAATTAAATCTTACTGTGTCTATTTTGATATGGAAGAAACGGAGAAGGAAAAGGAATTTTATATTCTGAGATATCTTAATTTTAGTGAGACTGGTTCTGAATGACTTCGTGGTTTCCTGATCTGTCTTGGTAAAATCGTATAAAATTGTAAAAAGTGAATAATGAGTTATAATTTATATGTATAAATTCCTTAGTGAGCCTATTTTCAATAGAAACAAGTGGGAACAGTATATGAAAACTGTACAGTGAGATATTTGAAATTAAGGTAAGAGAGGTCAGAATCGTTGGACAGTGAAACAAGGGAAACTTTAAGGAATAAACTGTACTAAACGGCTAAGCCAAAAATTCTGGAAAAATTGTAGTAAGAAGATATATGAGTCTAGTTTCAAGAAAAAATTATGTATTTAAATTTTGAGTTTTCTAACTCGAGTTATAGTCAATTTAGTTAGTATGACGCAGATGGACAGTTTCAAATTTTTATGCCCAAATTAGTAGTTAAGTCCGGGGTTGCGAAATTACCAAAATTGTAACAGTCCGAATTTGACCCTAATCGGAACGGTGGTTTCGGGACCACGAATCTGAGTCTGAAAAATATTTAAATATTATTTTCTGTGTTTATTATATGTGAATTATTATGTGTGAAAGTTTCGTATGAAAATTTGATTGTTTGTGTGCTTAATTGAATAAAAGGACTTAATCGCGTAAAGTACGAAAGTTACAAATTATAGTGAAAGGTGCTAATGTGTTAGTGGATTTTTAATATGAGGTATTAAAATGGCAATTAGCCCATTTTACAAGGTAGTGGACGGCTTAGGACTATAATGCCCTTATTATATATGTTAGTTTTATTTTTATTAAAAGGTTATGTTAGTAATTAAGTAAATAACATATTATATGCTAAAATAAAACAAAAGAAAGGCCATTACCATCTTTTATTCTCTTGGCCGAATATTGGAGAAAGAAGAAGGGCTTTGTTTCATTTGATTTTTGGCACTTATAAGCTTAAATTCAAGGTTAGTTTGATTTCGGTTCTTGATAATTTTTACGTTTTTGAGATCGTTGCTTAGAAATCTTCAAGACCCATGCTTGAATTTTTGATTTTGATGAATATTTTGAAATGTGCCATTGATGAGTTCATGAGCTTTATGATGATAGTTGATGAATTATGAAAGATATATGTTAGATTAATATGTTTTTGTATTGAAATTTTTGATGAATTTGGCTAAATAGGGCTAAATTGAGAAAATAAAATTTTGAGGGGTTAAAATGTAAAATAAATGAAATGTAGGGACTTTTATGACCATGGGGAAGATTCGACCCTTAAGGAGTGAATTCAAATTATGTGTATTTTGTGTTTTGTGCAATAGGGACTAAATTGTAAAAGTTGTAAATGTCAGGGGTAAAATGGTAATTTGCCTATTTATGTGTTTTGGGACTAAATTGAGATAAAATGGGCTTGAATGAGCTTAATTTGATTATGTTTAGATAAAGAACAAAGAAAAACGGACTTGGATCGGGGAAAGGCGAAAGTTATCGAATAGCCGGTTCTTGTCGACCGACGATATCCGAGGTAAGTTCTTAAGCAAGTTAATACCGTAAATATTGTTCGTAATCTAGTTTACATGCTGAATTTTGAGTTATTGGATTGAAATATTGATAAAGCCGAATGTGACATATTAATTCGGTAATGAAGGGTAGTTAAATCTAATTGAATTTATTATGTGAAAGTGACATGAATTATGTATTGTATATGTGATTTTGGTAATATATAATGTGTACAAGATGGTTGAATAATATTAATTCAGGCTTTGAGCCTAGCAGGCCTTGTGCCGATGAACTATATCGGGCTTTGAGCCTAGCAGGCCTTGTGCCGGTGAACTATGTCGGGCTTTGAGCCTAGCAGGCCTTGTACCGGTCAACTACATCGGGCTTTGAGCCTAGCAGGCCTTGTGCCGGTGAATTATATCGGGCTTATTGCCTAGCAGGCTAAATGCCGGTGTTTAACTTACAGACCTCGGGTCTAGCAGGCTTAGTGCCGGTGTGTGATTCAGGCTGACGCCTAGCAGGTTTATTACTGGTGATTTACAATTCCGACTTTAGACTACGAAATGATTAAGTTATGGAACAAATCGAGTAAGCCTAAGCTTATGCAAATGAATTTTGTTAATTCGATCGTAAGGTATGTATTTTCATACTTATATGTTATATGTGCGGTCATTGAACAGATAAAACGATGAAATAAATGTGTTGTATATTAGGTTGATGGAATATGTGGATAAATTATGTTATGTGGATGTTGTTTACTTGTGACATGAAAGTTGTTTAAAGATGTTCATGTATGTATATCTATATATACTGAGATATGCATATATATATATATATATTCGGTTATATGAGATAATTTGTATTTTCATCGAGTCATGTGGAATATATGTATATGTGTGTTATCGAACATGTGGGATTGAATTTAGATACTTTTGGTTATAGTGGCTTACTATATATGTATAGGAAAAAATGATATTCGGTTATATATAGATATATATATATAACTTTTATGTGATGTGTATTTTAAGAGTTCTACTTTTAAGTATATGTGATAATAATTTTGCTATATATATATGGATATTGATATTCGGCTAGGATAGCATATAAATGTCTTATTATTTTATAAATGTTAGGAATTTGTTCGATTTAACTTGTTTTAAATAATTAGCCGAATTGTTGAAATTGCTTAAGACTTGCTAAGCTAAGTTAGCTTACTCTGCGTATTTGTTGCTCTGTTTTATAGATTTTGATCAAGCTACGAGCTCAGGGGATCGTCAGAGAAGTCATCCACACTATCATCTTGTTGTGGTACTTATAAGTTTAGTTTTTGAACTAAAGGCGTGTATAGGTTAGACTATGTTTCTAAACCGATGAGTTTTGGCTTGTATATAAGTATAGCCATACGAAAATGGCTCAGTTAAGATACTTTGGTCTTGAATGTATATGGCAATGTTGTATGAACTTTCTGCAGTATAATCGGCAATGTGAGTTGCATGAGTGGATGTATAGTTAATCATCGTGATATTCATACGGTTTAACTTAAACGTTAAGTTAATTATCAAATGAGGTTGATCATGCAAGATCTTTGGTTTATTGCTTATTATGGTTTGAATTATAAGAGTTACAATTGAGATGTTAACGGTTGCATTTATGTGAATGTGTTTGATTTATGGACTTAGGAAAAAGTGTTAGTGAAGCGTTTTATTCAAGTTTTTATGAAGTAGAAAATGTTATAGTGTACATAGTCTGTTTGGTCAAATATGAAGGCATAGGTTTGGAAATATGAAACGCATAAATAGGTATTTGACATGTTTTATATATCTTGATATTTGATGTAGTCAAATACGCATATGATTTTAATGATTAATGAAATGTGTTTGATCATAACCTGAAGTTGTTAATGCCTTAATTTCTTATGGTCACTAAGTCAAGTATAAGCATGAATAAAATTTTGAAGCAAAGTGTTTAATTTTTGTTAAGTATTCGTATATTATTAAGATGATGAGCCTATGTTTGAGTATTGTGTTCGTAAAGGATGCATATATTATTTGGCTTTGTGGTATGTTCTTAGTTTGAAATTTGAATAGATATATGGTATGATTATGAGTAAATGTAGAGGCATGATCCATATGTTTAATTTTCAATTAGCTACGAGTTTTATATATATTTATATATGAATATAACTTGGGTGAATGTTTGAATCTGTATATGTGTTCGGTAATACCTTGTGACCCCAATCTGGCGACGGATACGGGTTAGGGGTGTTACATATAATTGGTATCAGAGCTTACGGTTTAGTCGATTCTAGGACTACCGTAGCGCGTGTGAGTCTAGCTATACATGCCTTAATTTTATAATACGATAGTGTGGTGACTTCTTCAATTTAAATTGTGTTTTATATAGTAAATGGATCCTGACAGAGCCGTAGCTGATGATGTAGAGAGCGTAGCGTCTGATCCCGCACATGAGTCAGCGCCGGTAGACTCTCGACCTGTCTCGGGTAGCCATGAGGGGGAGGCTAAGCAAGCCTTCTACCATATGATGAATGAATGGTTTACCCAATTTATTCGGACTAATCCAGCTGTACAACAACCTCCACCCCCGAATAATCCAACTCCGATACCTTCAGCACCTCCGATGATAGATCCAATGAGATCTGGCAGGCCTCCCGTTGATAAAATCAGGAAACACGGGGTCGAAGAATTTAAAGCTAATGATGATGATGACGCGGAAAGAGCTGAGATGTGGCTTGATAATACTATCCGTGTGCTTGATGAGCTGTCATGTACTCCAGACAAATGCTTGAAGTGTGCTATATCCTTATTACGTGACACCGCATATCACTGGTGGAATACACTAGTATCGGTGGTTCCGAGGGAGAAAGTGACCTGGGAATTCTTTCAGATAGAATTCCGTAAAAAGTACATCAGTCAGAGATTTATTGATCAGAAACGAAAAGAATTTCTGGAATTGAAACAGGGTCGAATGACCGTGACTGAGTATGAATAGAAATTTGTCAGACTGAGCCGATATGCCCGTGAATGTGTGTCAACTGAAGCCATTATGTGTAAAAGATTTGAAGACGGTCTGAATGAAGATATTAAGTTGCTAGTCGGCATACTCGAGATTAAAGAGTTCTTGGTACTTGTTGAACGAGCTTGCAAAGCCAAGAGCTTGAAAAGAGAAAAGAAAAGCCAAGTTGAAGCTAGAGACATTGAAAAGATCATCGAGTAAGACCTTTCATTCCGCATCAAAGAAGTTTAAAGATGAATCCGATCGACATAAGGCTACTTTGGACTTTCTAGACGAGATCGACCTCCTGTGGGTTCCCGAGCCACTTCGATGGCTAGTGTTGGTAATGTTCAAAGAAACCGGCTGAGTGCAAGCATTGTGGAAAATGGCATTCGGGAGTTGTAGATTTCGTGATCGGTCCTGCTTTAAATGTGGATCGTCGGATCATTTTATTCGAGAATGCCCGATGCTAGCCGAGTAAAATACGGCTCAGAATACAAGATCGAGCTATGCGTCAAAGACGAGGCGAACCACCGTGCATTTGGGAAATGTAAGTGGCGATCGAAAGGAACTAAAGACACCGCAGATTCGATCGAGGCTCGTGCACCGCTAGAGCATATCTCAGACGTGCTGAGAGGATGCTTCTTCCCCAAATGTTATCACCGGTACTTTCACTCTTTATGATACTACTGTGATTGTTTTGATTGATCCGGGTTCGACTCATTCATATGTGTGTGAAACTTTAGTATCCAGTAGGACTCTACCTGTTGAGTCTACTGAGTTTGTGATTCGTGTATCAAACCCCTTGGGTCGATGTGCTCTGGTTGATAAAGTGTGTAAAAGTTGCCCGTTGATGATTCGGGATTCATGCTTCCCAGCTGATCTAATGTTGTTGCCTTTCGACGAGTTCGATATAATTTTGGGAATGGACTGGTTAACTTTGCACGATGCTATTGTTAATTGCAAAAGAAAGACCCTTGATTTGAGATGTCAGAATGGTGAAGTTATCCGAATTGAATCTAATGACCTGAATGGGTTATCGGGAGTAATCTCCTCGATGTTAGCTCATAAGCATGTGAGAAAAGGGTGTGAAGCTTACTTGGCTTATGTGTTGGATAGTAAAGTTACTGAGAAGCAGATTGAATCCGTACCAGTTGTGTGCAAGTATCCAGATGTGTTTCCTGAAGAACTACCGGGTTTACCATCTGTTCGAGAAATAGAGTTTGGTATTGAATTAGTACTGGGGACGACTCCGATTTCAATAGCTCCATATCGGATGGCACCTAAAGAATTAAAAGAGTTGAAAGCACAGTTGCAAGAGTTAACAGATAGGGGCTTTGCACGACCGAGTTTCTCTCCTTGGGGTGCACCAGTTTTATTTTTGAAAAAGAAATATGGAACTATGCGAATGTGCATTGATTACCGGCAGCTGAATAAGGTGACTATAAAGAATAGGTACCCGTTGCCACGGATTGACGACTTGTTTGATCGCTTGAAAGGGGCTTGGTGTTTTCAAAGATAGATTTGAGATCGGGTTATTATCGCCATGTAGTCGAGATTCCGATGTACCAAACATCGCCGAACGAGGTACGGACATTATGAGTTTTTGGTTATGCCTTTTGGACTTACTAATGCACTCTTTGCTTTTATGGATTTGATGAATCGGATTTTTAGACAGTATTTGGATCGGTTTGTGGTAGTGTTTATAGATGATATTCTGATCTACTCCAGAGATGAAACCGAGCATGCTGAGCATATGAGATTAGTGCTACAAACTTTGCGAGATCAGCAGTTGTATGCAAAGTTTAGTAAGTGTGAGTTCTGGATGAATGAGGTCAGTTTTCTGGGTCACGTTGTTTCAGCGTCAGGCATTCGGGTTGATCCGAATAAAATATCGGCTATACTTGATTGGAAACCACCTAGGAAGGTCTCTGAAATTCGAAGCTTCCTGGGACTTACTGGATACTACAGAAGATTCGTGAAAGGTTTTTCTATAATAGCCACACCTTTGACAAAGCTATTATAGAAGGATGTCAAGTTCGAATGGACGGAAACATGTCAGAAAAGTTTTGATCAGTTGAAAGCTCTTTTGACCGAGGCTCTAGTGTTGGTTCAACCTGAATCAGGTAAAGAATTTGTTGTTTATAGTGATGCATCTTTGAATGGTTTGGGTTACGTTTTAATGCAGGAAGGCAAAGTCGTAGCCTACGCTTCGACACAATTGAAGCCGCATGAAAGAAATTACCCGACACATGATTTGGAGCTAGCAGCTATGGTATTCGCGTTGAAGATTTGGCGTCATTACTTGTTTGGGGAGATGTAACACCCCAAACCCGGCCCAAACACCACGACCGGATCTGGTATGTCACTAAGGAAAAACTTATGAAAACGCCATTCATTTTTAAAGGAAAAGCTGGAATCTCGAATATAGTGGTTATCTAGAAAACTTAGGGTTTTAGGTTATTCGAGTTTAATTAGGCCAAGTTCAAAAGAAAACAATCAAGTGGCTAATAGCAATCCATGTTATCCATTTAGGCTATAAAAGTTTATTTTCAAAAAGTAGTTCATTTAATAATTTGGTCGTTGAAAACTTTGTTGCCTTTGTGTTATTTATTTTTAAAACATCTCATGAACCCGAAACGTTGACTTGAGTATCTAAAACTTAAAACCCGAAAAAAAATGATTACCAGTGGCCTTATTACAACAAAATACCAAATCAGTTATTAATAAAAAAAATTTAAGTCCTTTAATGAAACCGGATAGAAACCATGCATGGCCACCTCGTGCTCCTCTCCAGCCCGGTCCAATGCACTATGTGCTACCTGAAAAGATGTAAATCAACGGGGTGAGTCATAGGACTCAGTGTGCAACACTCATACACCATCAGATCGGGCCATAGCCCTACAGAACAGAATAACAGAGTATAGCATGTACAGAAAATGATGCAACCCATCCCAACCTAATTTCCATCCGCTACACACCTCCCGTACCTGCCAATCACACCAATGGGGATTTCTACAATCAACCCTCACCGCTACATACCAATAATGGCATTCATGCTACAGTTAGCTGCTCATCGGCAATAT
The DNA here is from genome assembly GCA_025698515.1 of Gossypium sturtianum. Lineage (NCBI taxonomy): Eukaryota > Viridiplantae > Streptophyta > Magnoliopsida > Malvales > Malvaceae > Gossypium > Gossypium sturtianum. The sequence continues at coordinate 86,303,674 of CM046944.1, forward strand.
TGTGACATAGTCACCAGAACAGATCGTGGCAGAGCCACTACAACAGATCGTGGCAGAGCCACTACACACTTCCCCTTTCATTAATAACCCATGCCCCATGCAAACATATTACCTTTCATGACGAGCTGTCACAGATTTCAACATGCATATATGGCATACTCATAATATATATCATATCATTTCATTAAATCTTTTACTAAGATATCACAAGAACCACCAACCTGATGAATCGCCTTTACCCTCCACAGGGATTTCGATAACCATATCACATTTCCGGCATTTAACAGATTACACATATACAAATTGTAACACCCCAAACCCGGCCCAAACACTACGACCGAATTTGGTGTGCTACAGAGAAAACATCTTTGAAAATCCTTTTAAGTCGAATTATCTTTTTGGTAAAAGATGGTTATTTTGTTTGAAACATTTGAGGTGTATAAAATCCATACTTAGGTTTATTTTAAAATATTTATTAAGCTAGATTGTAGCCGATTCAGATGTGCCCGATGGCACGATAAAACATTTTTGCGATTTAAAATTTTAGAAACCACGTGTACTTAATTTAATGTTAGAAAATAGTTTAACAAATTAATCCAAACATAGAATAATAAAATTATGTCTAGGCCTTACTACAACTTAATTAAAATAAACCAACATTAAATAAAATAAAACAAAGTCCAAGTTCGTCTAATTAAAATTTCCACCGCATGGCCACCTCGAGTCCATCCACTCCATCTCCGCGATCTATCCATCCGCAAAATGTTAAGGGAAGGGGTGAGTCACCAAGACTCGGTGTGTAATCCCCACCCAGAAGATAACTCATACACAAGTCATTAATAAACATGCACATGCAACCCAACCTAACCATCCATACTCCTTTTCTACCCCGTGTGGTCAAAACCACCGGTGGTCAAAACCACCGATGACTTAGAGTCACAAATCGGATGATGGGGCCAACCCATCGTGTGGTCAAAACCACCGATGACCATAGGTCACAATATATAAAATGTGGTCAAAACCACTGGTGGTACCAAACCACTGGGACTTAGTCGCAAATAATCAATCGTTGTGGTCAAAACCACTGATGACCATAGGGCACAATAATCTGATGGGGCCAACCCATCTTGTGCTCAAAACCACCGACGACAGTCCATAGTTCATCCCCTCCTCTCATCAATCCCACCATCACATGCTTACACATCAAATTTCATATATCATGTCATAGTATTAAACATCATGTGATGGCATGCAAACATATAAAAATTACAAGTTAGGGACTTACTCGAAATCCATGATTATGCCACAAACTAACCACAACCAAAAGATCTAAGGCAAATAATAACAAAGATGTAAATTAATAAAGTGTGTATAGAGATCTTACACACTGTTACTATCGTAATTCCTAGATCCCTAAAAAGCCGATCTATAACGTTAGATCTCTTAACTTTAAACGGATTTGATTTCCTAACAAATCCGAAGCCTTAATTAGTCCTTTGGAAAATAAATCCCAAAGCTTCCCTACAATTGGTTTTAATAGAGTTAATACGAATCATAGGCCATAATTTTAATTCCATAAGAGATGATTACCCTTACCACACTTATTGAAAATTGGCAGCACCTTGTTGGAGATATGATATTCGACCTAATACACAATTGGAAGGGCTGGAAATTTTAGTGAAGGAGGAGGGTGTATTCGGCTAAGAGAAACAACGATCTTTGGAATTTTCTCAACAATTTTGGCTAAGAGTTTAAGGAGATTTTGGCAAAGACAATGAAGAGAGGAAGAAGAGAAAGAGTTTGCTGGAAATTTCCTCTTAAAGAGGGGTATATTCGGCTTTGTAAAAGAGAAGAGAAGCTGGAATTTTTGAATGGTTTTGGCTATGAAACAATGGAGATTTCAGCAAAGAAGAATTTGGAGAGAAAAGAAGAATTTTGGTTGAACTTTTGGCACTTTCCTAATATCCTTGCCGTCCACTCTACCCCAACCAAGAGTTTAAAATTCCTCCAATTCCTTAATTTACTCTAGACCCCATATTTAAATGGATAAAAACAAAAACATCAATTATGGCCTACTAATATCCCACTTAATCCATTATCACCTTTTTCAAAATAATAAAATACAAAATAAAAGAAAACCATGTGCTTATCAATTCCTATATATTCTCTTATCCTTTACAATTAATAAATTAACCCCATGCATTATCCTTATCAATTTAAGAGTCCAAATTCATGCCATCACCTACTCTCCCATTCACGCCGGTTTCCAAAATAAAATATATATAAAAAAAAAATGCCAATTGCAGCTTCTTGGGTTCGAAACCAAGACCTCACTGCCGCTGCCCCTTCTTCCATCGCCCCATGCCATCTTTCCCAACTGACTTTCATGTCATAAAACCACAACATTTATTTATAAAACCTTCTTCTCGGCCCTCTTTCTTTTAACGCAAAAAGCCCAAAATAAAAATGCTCCTTGCGTCCCTTGTGTCTCGAACCCGAGACCTGCCACTTCTAAACTCTTAAGTGGCGCCCCAAGCCACTCCAACCACCTGGACTTTCATGCTCAAACCTTGCCCGAAATTTCTTTAAAGCCCTCTTCACTTTAACGCCCCAACGACCCAAAAGAAAAACATTTCCCCCTTGTAACTTTTAAGAATCAAACCCAAGACCTCCCTTGCAACACCCTTGGGCGCACCAAGCCAATTGTACCAAGCCCATTCTTTGTCATATTTCGCCCAAAATTTTATTTAAGCCCTATCTCACCTAGCTCCCCCCTTTTAGGTATTAAAAAAAATTTTAATACTAAGTCAGGCCTAGCTCGGGTTTAACTCTAGGCCCTAGAACATGCTTAATACTTCTAGAATTTAATTCTTCAAGCACACACATGGGAAAATATTTAAATTACAAATAACCCCTAATTCAGGGTGTTACAATTCTACCCCCTTTAAAAATAATTTCGTCCTCGAAATTACTTACTAACGAATAATCGTACATCCTAACTCACCGCACTACGCTTATGTTGCGCACTCTGATCTTAACAAATCTAACACATCCCCTAGAACTCATTTCTAACGTTGCGATTTAATCTGATTAAAAAGTTTTATGCATTAGTATTTGTTCCACTGTTTAACCGCGAACAATTTTATGAAAAGAATTTCTAGAAGTGGTTCTTTCGATCGAACAAAGTTTCAGTTCAAGTTTACTATTCTAATTCAGAGAATCACATTCACATTCATCCACAACATTCACTTCACTACTTTGGACATTATTTCGATCATTCCCTACCCTGTGGGTAGTTTCGTCTTTTCCTATAGGGGTGTTTTCGTAATTTCCAAAGTCGTGGTATTATTTATTGTGTTTGGCCTATGACCGAGTCCTCTTGGTTAGGGTGAACCGAAGCTACGCACCAGGTAGGAATCCGCGAAGAAGAGGTGAGTCACGAGGACCGCTTAAATACCAAGCTCTTTCCGGATCCAATCCTAGACATGCGCACGTGGTTACCACACCATAACTCGGTGACTTGGTCGTAGGTTTGTTTAATTAGGCACTTAAAGTCTTATGTACTCTGTTTGGGGTAAACTAATCCTAGTGTTCAACCACTTAATCATACTATCTACGTTCCATACCATACCCTTCTACAGATAATAATTCATACGAAGTTAGAGGTACTTACAGGCGGATAGGTGCAGGAGACTCGGTGCCATGTTGTTCAAAACCCAAAACAATTCAAAAGGCCTACCAAAATATTTTTGGGCCTTGGGCCCCCACAACCAAGCTTTGAACTGGCTCGATATCAATTTTGTAACACCCCAAACCCGGCCCAAACACTACGACCGAATTTGGTGTGCTACGCAGAGAAAACATCTTTGAAAATCCTTTTAAGTCGAATTATCTTTTTGGTAAAAGATGGTTATTTTGTTTGAAACATTTGAGGTGTATAAAATCCATACTTAGGTTTATTTTAAAATATTTATTAAGCCGATTGTAGTCGATTCGGATGTGCCCGATGGCACGATAAAACATTTTTTGCGATTTAAAATTTTAGAAACCACGTGTACTTAATTTAATGTTAGAAAATAGTTTAACAAATTAATCCAAACATAGAATAATAAAATTATGTCTAGGCCTTACTACAACTTAATTAAAATAAACCAACATTAAATAAAATAAAAAAAAAAAGTCCAAGTTCGTCTAATTAAAATTTCCCCGCATGGCCACCTCGAGTCCATCCAGCTCCATCTCGCGATCTACCCATCCGCAAAATGTTAAGGGAAGGGGTGAGTCACCAAGACTCAGTGTGTAATCCCCACCCGGTAAGATAACTCATACACAAGTCATTAATAAACATGCACATGCAACCCAACCTAGCCATCCATACTCCTTTTCTACCCGTGTGGTCAAAACCATCGGTGGTCAAAACCACCGATGACTTAGAGTCACAAATCGGATGATGGGGCCAACCCATCGTGTGGTCAAAACCACCGATGACCATAGGTCACAATATATCAAATGTGGTCAAAACCACTGGTGGTACCAAACCACCGGGACTTAGTCGCAAATAATCAATCGTTGTGGTCAAAACCACTGATGACCATAGGGCACAATAATCTGATGGGGCCAACCCATCTTGTGCTCAAAACCACTGACGACAGTCCATAGTTCATCCCCCTCCTCTCATCAATCCCACCATCACATGCTTACACATCAAATTTCATATATCATGTCATAGTATTAAACATCATGTGATGGCATGCAAACATATAAAAATTACAAGTTAGGGACTTACTCGAAATCCATGATTATGCCACAAACTAACCACAACCAAAAGATCTAAGGCAAATAATAACAGCATGTAAATTAATAAAATGTGTATAGAGATCTTACACACTGTTACTATCAGTAATTCCTAGATCCCTAAAAAGCCGATCTATAACGTTAGATCTCTTAACTTTAAACGGATTTGATTTCTTAACAAATCCTCAAGCCTTAATTAGTCCTTTGGAAAATAAATCCCAAAGCTTCCCTACAATTGGTTTTAATAGAGTTAATACGAATCATAGGCCATAATTTTAATTCCATAAGAGATGATTACCCTTACCACACTTATTGAAAATTGGCAGCACCTTGTTGGAGATATGATATTCGACCTAATACACAATTGGAAGGGCTGGAAATTTTAGTGAAGGAGGAGGGTGTATTCGGCTAAGAGAAACAACAAATCTTTGGAATTTTTCTGAACAATTTTGGCTAAGAGTTTAAGGGAGATTTTGGCAAAGACAATGAAGAGAGGAAGAAGAGAAAGAGTTTGTTGGAAATTTCCTCTTAAAGAGGGGGTATATTCGGCTTGTAAAAGAGAAGAGAAGCTGGAATTTTTGAATGGTTTTGGCTATGAAACAATGGAGATTTCGGCAGCAGTAAATTTGGAGAGAAAAGAAGAATTTTGGTTGAACTTTTGGCACTTTCCTAATATCCTTGCCGTCCACTCTACCCCAACCAAGAGTTTAAAATTCCTCCAATTCCTTAATTTACTCGAGACCCCATATTTAAATGGATAAAAACAAAAACATCAATTATGGCCTACTAATATCCCACTTAATCCATTATCACCTTTTTCAAAATAATAAAATACAAAATAAAAGAAAACCATGTGCTTATCAATTCCTATATATTCTCTTATCCTTTACAATTAATAAATTAACCCCATGCATTATCCTTATCAATTTAAGAGTCCAAATTCATGCCATCACCTACTCTCCCATTCACGCCGGTTTCCAAAATAAAATATATATATAAAAAAAAATGCCAATTGCAGCTTCTTGGGTTCGAAACCAAGACCTCACTGCCGCTGCCCCTTCTTCCATCGCCCCATGCCATCTTTCCCAACTGACTTTCATGTCATAAAACCACAACATTTATTTATAAAACCTTCTTCTCGGCCCTCTTTCTTTTAACGCAAAAAGCCCAAAATAAAAATGCTCCTTGCGTCCCCTTGTGTCTCGAACCCGAGACCGCCACTTCTAAACTCTTAAGTGGCGCCCAAGCCACTCCAACCACCGGACTTTCATGCTCAAACCTTGCCCGAAATTTCTTTAAAGCCCTCTTTACTTTAACGCCCCAACGACCCAAAAGAAAAACATTTCCCCCTTGTAACTTTTAAGAATCGAACCCAAGACCTCCCTTGCAACACCCTTGGGTGTACCAAGCCAATTGTACCAAGCCCATTCTTTGTCATATTTCGCCCAAAATTTTATTTAAGCCCTATCTCACCTAGCTCCCCCCTTTTAGGTATTAAAAAAATTTAATACTAAGTCAGGCCTAGCTCGGGTTTAACTCTAGGCCCTAGAACATGCTTAATACTTCTAGAATTTAATTCTTCAAGCACACACATGGGAAAATATTTAAATTACAAATAACCCCTAATTCAGGGTGTTACACAAATATATACAGAACGCTACGAAACAGAATAGTACCCATGGTGTGAGGAGTTACACACCTGATTACGTGCAACACTAGACTATCTACGACGTTGCTTTCACTAGCGGAAATTACGGCTATTTGCCTACTAGCTGCGCTCGGAGGTGGCCCACACCAGTGGCCAATCACTTAACAGCAGACAGACTACGCGCTTCTTGAACTTTGGAATCGGGGTTACGGGTTTAACCCCTTCCTTCGTTTGGCTAGCGTTTGGATCCATGAAAAAGAGCTTGGTCACTAGACCGGATTAACGCATAGAATAAGATGAAATAGGAATATGCACTCAAACGTCAAGATCCCTTACCTAAGTTGACAAAAGCCGAAACTCCAAACTTGATTCACAAGCCAAGCGAATCCTGAAAATCTCTAAAGGATTGCGACACCTCCCTACCACCTACATTCGGCCAAGGCATCCATATCAACCAACCAATTAGCCTTTTGGCTTTGGTTACAAACAAACCAAGAGGGATTAAAGGAATAGGGAAAATCGCCACTTACCCTACACAGCAGATTCGAATACGCCTGGGAGAGTTCGGTAAAGAATATGGCAGGGATCCACGATCAAAGCAAAAGAACCAAAAGTGAAGGCAAGAGGGCTTCAAATAGGGACTTAGAGATTTCGGTTTCCAGGGAAAAGTGAAGAGAGATGTAGAAAAATAGATAGGAAGATTTGGCTTTTAGTGAAACAAGAACAAGACGATGGAAGGCAAGAAGATTCGGTAAGAGAATAGTTTATGAAAGAAAAGAAGAATTAGATAAGAGAAGAAAAGAGCAAGGTTTCAGCTTTTGAAGAAAGAATGGAGAAGAAAAATGAAGATGAGAAAGTAATAGAAGGAGATGAGAAGGTGATCCGAATGGTGAAAAGAAAAGAAGAATTTCGGCAAGGCTTAGGTAGATTCTGGCTTTAGATAGAATCACTAAAAGAAGAAAATGAAAAAGAAACGCAAAAGGCAATAGGAGAGTTCGGTTTTAACAGAGGGAAAGGATGAGGAAGTGAATGAAGGAGACCCTAAATGCCAAAAATGAAAGAACTCTCACTTACCAACACAATTTCGGCACCTTCCAAAACCGATTTCTTCCCCCTACTAAGACTTTGAAATTTGGCCAACACTGAGCTCCAATGGTCATCCCTTACTTTTCTCCTCGAATTCCTCCCGATCACCCGTTTGAATTGTTTTGAATAATTTGAATGCTTCAACCTCCACTTTTTCCTCTCAGCCACTCATTCAGACTTTTTGACTCAGTCCACCCTTCTATCTCAAGTGTCCCACCACTCGCCTCTCGCTCTTCCCGACGCCAAAAACTCCAAAATGAGCTTCTTGTGACTTGAACCTGCTCCCTCTCCTTACTCCTGTGGCGTCACCTTCCTGAGCACTAAGTAGCGCCACCTTGCCACTTTGCCAACTCCCCAATTGTGTCAACCAAATAGAAACAACATCCCTTAAGCCCTATTCTAGCCAGCTCTCCCCTGAAAGTGCCCAAAAAGAAAATTTTGGCCAGGCCCCCGGCTTTCCCCTAGGTCATACTTAGACCCTAAAGTACCCTAAATTAGCATGATAAGCATTGCATTCACACACGAACATATAAGATACACAGACCCAAACTCAGGATATTGCAGGAGAAATGTCATGTTTATTCGGATCACAAGAGTTTAAAGTACTTGATGACTCAGAAAGATTTGAACTTGAGACAACGCAGATGGTTAAAGCTGTTAAAAGATTACGAATTAGTGATTGACTACCATACGGGGAAATCCAATGTTGTTGTGGACGCCTTAAGTCGGAAATCATTATTTGCTCTTCGTGCGTTGAACGCATATATGGTTATGTCTGATGATGGTTCGATAATAGCCGAATTGAAAGTAAGACCGTTGTATATCCAACAAATTTGTGATGCTCAGAGAGTTGACAAAGATACTATGGCAAGACGAGTTCAGTGTGAAAGTCATGCAGAGTCAGAGTTTTGAATCGATGAAAATGACTGTTTGAACTTCAAAGGCCGAATATGTGTTCCGAGAAATGAAGAATTGATTCAGATGATATTGAATGAAGCTCATAGTAGCCGATTGTCTGTACATCCGAGTAGCACAAAATTGTATAATGATTTGAAATAGTTCTATTGGTGGCCCGTATGAAATGGGACATATCCGAATTTGTCTCGGCGCTTAATTTGTCGCAAGTAAAAGCCGAACATCGTGTGCCTTCGGGTTACTTCACCGATCATGATACCCGAATGGAAATGGGATAGAATTGCTATGGATTTTGTATCCAGCTTTTGCCTCACGACACCGAGCAAGAAAGATGCAGTCTGGGTTATAGTGGATAGACTAACAAAATCAGCTCACTTCATCCGGTTAAATGACGGACTATTCGCTTCGATAAGCTTGTTGAGTTATATGTATCTCAAATTGTGAAATTGCATGGTGTGCCGATTTCCATTGTTTCGACAGAGACCGAGATTCACGTCATGGTTTCGGAAGAAATTGCAAGATGCTTTAGGTACCAAACTACACTTTAGCACAGCTTTTCATCCGCAGACAGACGGTCAGTCTGAACGAACCATTCAGATACTTGAGGATATGTTGAGATGTTGCGTCCTCGAGTTTGAAGGTACGTGGGAACGATACTTACCTTTGATTGAATTTTCTTACAATAATAGCTTTCAATCTAGTATCAAAATGGCACCTTACAAAGCTTTGTACGGCCGCAAGTGTCGCACACCATTATACTGGATCGAGCTCAGTGAAAACAAGATACACGGGGTTGATTTGATTAAAGCAACTGAACAGAAAGTGGCAGTAATCCGAGAGAGTTTGAAAGTTGCATCAGATCGCCAAAAGTCATACGCAGATTTGAAACGTAAAGACATTGAGTTTCAGGTTGGAGACCGGGTATTTTTAAAAGTTTCTCCGTGGAAGAAAGTACTTTGATTTGGTCGAAAAGGCAAATTAAGTCCGAGGTTCATCGGACCGTATGAGATCATCGAACGTGTTGGGCCTGTTGCTTATAGATTAAAGTTGCCCTCTGAAATAGAAAAGATACACAACGTATTTCATGTTTCGATGCTGCGTAGATATAGATCAGATCCGTCACATGTGATCACCCCGTCTGAGATTGAAATTTGATCCGATATGACGTACGAGGAAGAACCGATCCGTATCTTAGCTCGTGAAGTGAAAGAGCTGAGAAACAAGAAAATTCCGTTAGTAAAAGTAATATGGAATCGACATGGAGTAGAAGAGGCTACGTGGGAGCCTGAGGATTCAATGAGGCAACAATATCCAACTTTGTTTAATGGTAAGATTTTCGGGGACGAAAATCCCTAAGGGGGGAGAGTTGTAACAGTCTGAATTTGACCCTAATCGGAACGGTGGTTTCGGGACCACGAATCTGAGTCTAAAAAATATTTAAATATTATTTTCTGTGTTTATTATATGTGAATTATTATGTGTGAAAGTTTCGTATGAAAATTTGATTGTTTGTGTGCTTAATTGAATAAAAGGACTTAATCGCGTAAAGTGCGAAAGTTACAAATGATAGTGAAAGGTGCTAATGTGTTAGTGGCTTTTTAATATGAGGTATTAAAAGGGAAATTAGCCCATTTTACAAGGTAGTGGACGGCTTAGGACTATAATACCCTTATTATATATGTTAGTTTTATTTTTATTAAAAGGTTATGTTAGTAATTAAGTAAATAACATATTATATGCTAAAATAAAACAAAAGAAAGGCCATTATCATCTTTTATTCTCTTGGCCGAATATTGGAGAAAGAAGAAGGGCTTTGTTTCATTTGATTTTCGGCACTTATAAGCTTAAATTCAAGGTTAGTTTGATTTCGGTTCTTGATAATTTTTACGTTTTTGAGATCGTTGCTTAGAAATCTTCAAGACCCATGCTTGAATTTTTGATTTTGATGAATATTTTGAAATGTGCCATTGATGAGTTCATGAGCTTTATGATGATAGTTGATGAATTATGAAAGATATATGTTAGATTAAAATGTTTTTGTATTGAAATTTTTGATGAATTTGGCTAAATAGGGCTAAATTGAGAAAATAAAACTTTGAAGGGTTAAAATGCAAAATAAATGAAATGTAGGGACTTGTATGACCATGGGGAAGATTCAGCCCTTAAGGAGTGAATTCAAATTATGTGTATTTTGTGTTTTGTGCAATAGGGACTAAATTGTAAAAGTTGTAAATGTCAGGGGTAAAATGGTAATTTGCCTATTTATGTGTTTTGGGACTAAATTGAGATGAAATGTGCTTGAATGAGCTTAATTTGATTATGTTTAGATAAAGAACAAAGAAAAATAGACTTGGATCGAGGAAAGGTGAAAGTTATCGAATAGCCGGTTCTTGTCGTCCGACGATATCCGAGGTAAGTTCTTAAGCAAGTTAATAACGTAAATATTGTTCGTAATCTAGTTTACATGCTGAATTTTGAGTTATTGGATTGAAATATTGATAAAGCCGAATGTGACATATTAATTCAGTAATGAAGGGTAGTTAAATCTAATTGAATTTATTATGTGAAAGTGACATGAATTATGTATTGTATATGTGATTTTGGTAATATATAATGTGTACAAGATGGTTGAATAATATTAATTCAGGCTTTGAGCCTAGCAGGCCTTGTGCCTGTGAACTATATCGGGCTTTGAGCCTAGCAAGCCTTGTGCAGGTGAACTATATCGGGCTTTGAGCCTAGCAGGCCTTGTGCCGGTGAATTATATCGAGCTTATTGCCTAGCGTGCTAAAAATGGTGTTTAACTTACGGCACCTTCTGTCCAGCAGTGCTTAGTGCCGGTGTGTGATTCAGGCTAACGCCTAGCAGGTTTATTACCGGTGATTTACAATTCCGAGTTTAGACTACGAAATGATTAAGTTATGGAACAAATCGAGTAAGCCTAAGCTTATGGAAATGAATTTTGTTAATTCGATCGTAAGGTATGTATTTTCATACTTATATGTTATATGTATGGTCATTGAACAGATAAAACGATGAAATAAATGTGTTGTATATTAGGTTGATGGAATATGTGGATAAATTATGTTATGTGGATGTTGTTTACTTGATAGCATGAAGGTTGTTTAAAGATGTTCATGTATGTACATTTATATATACAGATATGCATATATATATATATATTCGGTTATATGAGATAATTTGTATTTTCATCGAGTCATGTGGAATATATGTATATGTGTGTTATCGAACATGTGGGATTGAATTTAGATACTTTCGGTTATAGTGGCTTACTATATATGTACAGGAAAAAATGATATTCGATTATATATAGATATATATATATATATATATATATAACTTTTATGTGATGTGTATTTTAAGAGTTCTACTTTTAAGTATATGTGATAATAATTTTGCTATATATATATGGATATTGATATTCGGCTAGGATAGCATATAAATGTCTTATTATTTTATAAATGTTAGGAATTTGTTCGGTTTAACTTGTTTTAAATAATTAGCCGAATTGTTGAAATTGCTTAAGACTTACTAAGCTAAGTTAGCTTACTCTGCGTATTTGTTGCTCTGTTTTATAGATTTTGATCAAGCTACGAGCTCAGGGGATCGTCAGAGAAATCATCCACACTATCATCTTGTTGTGGTACTTATAAGTTTTGTTTTTGAACTAAAGGCATGTATAGGTTAGACTATGTTTCTAAACCGATGAGTTTTGTCTTTTATATAAGTATAGCCATGCGAAAATGGCTAAGTTAAGATACTTTGGTCTTGAATGTATATGGCAATGTTATATGAACTTTATGCAGTATAATCGGCAATGTGAGTTGCATGAGTGGATGTATAGTTAATCATCGTGATATTCATACGGTTTAACTTAAACGTTAAGTTAATTATCGAATGAGGTTGATCATGCAAGATCTTTGGTTTGTTGCTTATTATGGTTTGAATTATAAGAGTTACAATTGAGATGTTAACGGTTGCATTTATGTGAATGTGTTTGATTTATGGACTTAGGAAAAAGTGTTAGTGAAGCGTTTTATTCAAGTTTTTATGAAGTAGAAAATGTTATAGTGTACATAGTATGTTTGGTCAAATGTGAAGGCATAGGTTTGGAAATATGAAACGCATAAATAGGTATTTGACATGTTTTATATATCTTGATATTTGATGTAGTCAAATACGCATATGATTTTAATGATTAATGAAATGTGTTTGATCATAACCTGAAGTTGTTAATGCCTTAATTTCTTATGGTCACTAAGTCAAGTATAAGCATGAATAAAATTTTGAAGCAAAGTGTTTAATTTTTGTTAAGTATTCGTATATTATTAAGATGATGAGCCTATGTTTGAGTATGGTGTTCGTAAAGGATGCATATATTATTTGGCTTTGTGGTATGTTCTTTGTTTGAAATTTGAATAGATATATGGTATGATTATGAGTAAATGTAGAGGCATGATCCATATGTTTAATTTTTAATTAGCTACGAGTTTTATATATATTTATATATGAATATGACTTGGGTGAATGTTTGAATCTGTATATGTGTTCGGTAATACCTTGTGACCCCAATCCGGCGACGGATACGGGTTAGGGGTGTTACAAAAATACCCTTGGACTGTAAATTACCGAAATACCCCTGGGTTGCGAGATTATCGAATTACCCTTAGTGGGCAAAATTACTGATTTACCAAAATGCCCCTATGGGCCGATTTGATAGATTGTTATAATAGGTCGATTTACCGAAATGTCCTTATGGACCGAATTACCGAAATGCCCCTATGGGCCGAATGATCGTATTGCTTTAATGGGCTGATTCATAAAAAGTATTCAATAGGTTAATGGATGTTATTTTTATATGGATGTTTTACGATTATGTATGATGCATCTTTACATATTGCATGGGATGGGAAAATTTGAATGAAGAGAAGTATAGACCGGTGGCATTGCCACAAATTCTGATAATAACTATGTGCCTAACATATGAATTAACGACTCTGTGTCGATCATTTTATCAGTATATGAATCTGGTGGCTCAACCACAAATAGTATAAATGGCGGCTTTTCGCAAATTGGAGAGGCCGGCGGGGTGGGTTGACTTGATCCCCACGGGAGAGATCGGCCGGTACAGGGAGAGATTGGATGGATGGGTTGGGTTGGATACTTTTCATTCATATATATATATTGTTTTGTAATTGGGCTTCGGCCCAAGAATACCTTAAATGGGCTTAGGCCCAAGATATTTCTAAGCGGGTTCAGGCTGAGTGGATGACTGGGTAAAGGGATTTCACACTCGAGTTCTTGTAACTCACCCCCTTTTCTTAACCCTTGTAGGTAATGCTCCGTAATGAGGACTTGGGCCCATGGATGACTCGGTGGAGGCCATACTTTAGAAATGGTGTTATTGAACTTTAAATTTCTATTTCGGCTTATTCTATTATTTTGCTATTTTAGTTTAAGTTGTAATAAGGCCTCTGGGATATGTTTTAAATTGCTTTATGTTTAGTCGTACTTATTATATTGCTTGAATTATTTTAATGGGGATTTTCTAAAATCATAAATAATGGTTTTCCAAAATTGATTAATAAATGGATTTTATAATAAACTTTTATAAATATTTTAACACAGAAGTTTTCAGTCGAACTATCAAACGATATTTTCAAAAGTCACGATTTTAAAGTTCACTACCTTGATTGTTGACTCATCAATCAATCTTTCAAAAATACTTGTATTTTATCTATGTTTCCGCAACGATTTCAAAATGCTTCTACAACTCTATTTCTAAACATCACATTTTTGTAAATTGTTCATTTCAAATATGCTTTCGCTACTAAAAAGGTTTTTAAAGATTATTACGTTTTCAAGTAGTTAACAATTGCTTAAGTGTTTTTGGTTTTAACAAAGAGGCTATATTTCTTAAGCAAGTTTTTAATAATCGCAAAGATGGTTTTTACTTTCATGTGACACACCAGATTCGGGCCTAACTTCTAGGCCGGGTTTGGGGTGTTACACCCTGTGTGCGACGCATCACAATAGACGACAAATTCTTTCCCAGCCTCAGGCTGAATCAAAACCGGCGCCTCAGTCAGAATCTTCTTTAGCTTCTCAAAACTTTCCTATTGCTTATCGGCCCAAACAAACCCTTCCACGAACCTTCTGTAATACCCAGCCAAACCCAGGAAACTTCAAATTTCTGACACTGACTTCGACAGTTTCCAATCCAAAACAGCTTCAATCTTTCGGGGATCAACCCTAATCCCCTCAGCAAAAACAACATGCCCCAAAAAGGTCACCTTCTTCAACCAAAATTCACACTTTCTGAATTTAGCATACAGTTGCTTCTCTCTCAAAATCTGCAGAACTATCCGAAGATGCGAATCATGCTCCTCCTTAGTCCTCGAATATACAAAGATATCATCTATGAACACCACGACAAACCGATCCAGGTAGGGTTGGAATACCCGGTTCATCATATCCATAAATGCAGTCGGTGCATTCGTCAACCCGAATGGCATCACTAAAAACTCGTAGTGACCATAACGAGTTCGAAAAGCAGTCTTATGAATATCCGCCTCCTTGACCTTTAGCTGATGATACCCCGACCTTAAATCTATCTTCGAGAACACCGAAGCTCCTCTTAGCTGATCGAACAAATCATCAATCCTTGGCAATGGGTATCTGTTCTTAATCGTCAACTTGTTCAACTGACGATAGTCAATGCACATACGCATCGACCCGTTCTTTTTCTTCACAAACAACACCGGCGCTCCCCACGGAGATACGCTTGGTCGGATAAATCCACGATCCAACAGCTCTTGGATCTGCGCTTTAAGTTCCACCAGCTCCTTTGGTGCCATCCTATAAGGGGCAATGGACACCGGAGCTGTTCCCGGAAGTAGCTCAATGCTAAACTCCACCTCGCGATCCGGAGGTAACCCTGGAAGCTCTTCAGGAAAGACGTCCGAGAATTCCTTCACCGTTCTGACATCCTCTACGGACAATTCCTTAACATCCAAAGCACTAATGAAAACTTGGAACGCCTCACACCCTTTTCGCACCATCCTTTCAGCCTTTAGTGCCTAGATTACATGGGACAGATAATCTCTTCTTTCCACTATCACAATTATTTCCTTATCCTCTGGAGTTCTTAACACCATACGATTAGCAGCACAATCCAAGTTTGCACGATGCTTAACTAACCAGTCCATGCCTAAAATCAGATCGAACTCGCTGAACGGCAGTTCCATCAAGTCTGCCAGAAACACTACCCCTTGAACTTCTAAAGGCAGATTCCTAAACAACTTGTTCACTACCACAGATTGTCCTAGAGGGCTAACCACAGATATTTCTCTAGCAGCAAGCTCAGATTTAATGCTCTAAGTCCCAGATACAGTACAGGCAACATATGAATGTGTAGACCCAATATCTATCAAAGCTGTAAAGGGTGCATCAAATACAAGAAATGTACCGGTTATGACGTCTGGTGCATCGCCATCCTCTCGACGTCTAGCCGCATAAACCAATCCAGGCTGTCTTGCTTTTGTACTACCAGCACCTCTGTCTAGTGCTCCACGCCCTCGACCAAATCCATTTCCTCCTCTAACCGGACCACGACCTCTCGGTAGCTGCTGCCCACCTCTTTGGGATGTGTGCATATCCCGACCTAACGATCATACTGGCTAACTCTTGTGGACAATTCTTTATCAGATGATCCATAGATCCACACTTGAAACATCCTCTATTTCTTACCCAACACTCCCCCGAATGTAATTTCCCACACCGAGCACACGGCCGAGACTGACCAACAGCAACAGGCATCGCAACTTGACCTGACCCCTCAAACCTAGGCCTCTTTTAGAAACCCCCAGCAGATCCTGACGACCCAAAACTCCTCTTATTCTTACCCCTGTCCTTATCTCGATTCTGCCTCTCAGATTGCTTCACCTCCTTGGCTATTTTTGCTTTCTCAACCAGAATGGAAAAATCTCTTTCCCGCTGCGGAGCTATTAGTACCCGCAGCTCGTCCTGCAGACCATCCTCGAACCGAACACAACGCTCATAGTCAGTCGCAACTATTTCTCGGGCATAACGACTTAAACGCAGAAACTCCGCCTCATATTCAGCCACGGACTTATTCCCTTGGACTAAATTCAGAAATTCTTTCCTCTGGGCGTCCACATAACTAGCCCCAACATATTTTCCCTAGAACGCTGTCTTAAAGAAATCCCAGGTAATACGATCCGCTGGAGTACCCTCCCTTACCGTGAGCCACCACTGGTACACCTCATCTCGAAGGAGGGACATTGCTCCTTTCAACTTCTCCTCTGTCGTGCAGTCCAGATCATCCATAATCCGCTCAACAGCCTCCAGCCAATATTCCGCTACGTTTGGGGCCACACCAGAAATACCTCTAAATATCTCAGCCCCGTTTGCTCGAAGTCGCTCAGGAATAGTTTTTCGAGCTACCGATCCCGTGCTTGCTCCAGCAACCCGCTCCAGAACATGCAGCATAGCTTGGGACAAAGCATCGTCCCCTCCAGTTCGGTCTTGAGATCCTTCTCCCACTCTCGGCGATGCTGGCACTTCGCCTTCCGGCCCATGTCCTGATTCCAAGGATCCAGCCTCAACACCCCGGCCTCTACCACAGTCGCGTACACCACGTCCACGTCCTATAGCGCTCATGTTTACTGAATCGACTTAATCTGATTAGAAATTTTATGAATTAGTATACCGTTCCACTGTTTATTAACAGATAGCTTATGAAGACAGATTTAGAAGTAGTTTTCGCAAATCATATTTCTAAAGGTCTTAATCTCTAAAATTTTATCTTTTATAACTAGCAATCACAACACAATAAAATTATTTTCATAAAATCAACCAAAGTCAGAAAACTTACAGTACGGATTTGGCCGAAGACTCGGGTGCCATACTTCCAGAAAGACAAACAAATTTGGAAAACACTTTTGAACCCATTCCACAGCCGAGTTTTGCAACTTGGCTCTGATACCATAATTGTAACACCCCAAACCCGGCCTAGACGTTAAGACCGGATCTGGCATGTCACATGGAAAGGTTGTTAAAGAAACTTTGTGATCGTTTAAAAATTTCGAGTTTTGTTTCCATTTTGAAATGTAGGTGTGATTCAATGGTTTTCTTGCAAAATGTAGTTAACAATATTAACTACCGAAAACTTTTTTTGTGATACGAAAAAAAACCAAAACTAGTGGACTTCAGAAACGCGACATTTTGAAATAGTTTTTGTATTCCTAAGAAAAACCCGAGTTTAATTATTTATTGCTTGTGATCCGTCTGTTAATATTCTGGAAAAAAGATTGTTTATAAAGTTTTTTTTTTAGAAAAAAAACTCCGTATTTAACATTTCATAATATAAAATAACCGTATTAAATCAAAAACCAAATTAAATCCCGGAGGCCTTATTACATAACAAATTTCCAAATTTAAAATAAGTTTAAAATAAAGAAAATGGAGTTTACGAAAGAAGTAACGCATGGCCACCACAGAGTCCTCCTCGACTCCAAATCCTCGAACTAGGGATTACCTGCAAAATTAAGCAGAGGGGTGAGTTACGAGAACTTAGTGCGTAATTCCCCTTACGAACGAAATCTGGTCTAAGCCCACGGAAACAAATTGGGCCATAGCCCTCACAGTCACAAATTTGGCCGAAGCCCATACGTATCGAATTGGGCCGTAGCCCTAACAACATGGCATATCAGATAGTGAATGCAATGCAACCCAGCCCAACCTAGTATTCCATCCGCTACACACCACTCCATATGTCCAACCTCAACACACCTGTGGGGATTTCTACAATCAACCCTCCATCCGCTACACTCCTCATTGGCAGTCATGCTGACAGTCATGCTCCTCAAAGCTGATATAATGTGACAGAGTCACCGATATAAGTGGCCTAGCCACCAAAACAATGTGACACGATCCACCGATATACACCGCCCTTTTCATCAATATCATATCCCAATCCCATGCAACATATAATCATAATGTGATGAGTGCAACATATATCAATGTACATCGAATAATCTGAGCATACACATATTCATGCTTTGAGTTATTTAAGTGACATAATCAAAAGGTAACTAACTGGTATCTCGATTTTACCCCAAGGGTAATTCACCACCGTTATAGATATTTCGGCTTGTAAACAATACACATATTTATTACTAATCAAACAAGGAAAGGTGTGAGAATTTACACGATTTATGAAAGAACTAAACACTCGATCAATGCTACTCTCACTAGCGGGAATAACCACTATTTGCCTATCCCAAATGGATGTCGGCTCTCTACCACAACCCGACGGAAAATCTTGAACCGCCGACACAGCACGTCGTTTGAACTTGGGAGCAGAGACTACGAGTCCACTCCCCTCCTCAGATCAGCTAGCACTTGCATCCATGAAGAGAGTCTTGGTCAGTAAGGTACCACAGTGAAATCAGCGATTGTCTAACAAAGAGATTTGGTTATGGTAGAGTACAACGAAGAGAAACTAATCGTATAGGACTAGAGAGAAACTCCTTACCTTAATTATCAACACAGCTTGGTTCTATACTTTCGGCAAACCAAAAGGGATGTTTCCTGATGTTCGACTAAAATTAAAAGGTGAAAGATACGAGTTTAGTTTGACACAAGAGGGGTTTCGGCTCAAGAGTAGAACAAGAGAAAGACAAAAAGAAAAGTGAAGAAAGTGGGAAACTCAGGTTCGGCTAGCACCCAAAAGAAAAGAACAATTGCAGAGAAAAGAGATAAGAAGTAGCAAGGTTTCGGCTTGGTGAGAAAATAAATAGTAAAAAGAGAGGTTCGGCTATGTGGAGATGAAAATAAAGAAGCAAAGAAGAAAAAGAAGATGAAATAGAAGAAGAAGAGTTCGGCTAAAGAAGAGAAAAGACTAGGAGAGGATTCGGCTATGGTATTTCGGCAATCACAATGGCAAAAGGAAATGTTTGCAAAGAGAAAAGAAAAGGAAGCGAATGGAGATTTGGGGTTTCGGCAATAAGAGAGGCAACAAAGATCAAATAAAATGCTCAACGAAAAGAAGAATTAGTGACCAAAAGGTACCCAAAATCTTGAGTATCAACTGCCAAAAATGTAAACGAAAAACTAAAACCGTATAGAGAATTTCGACACAACACCAAATGGTTCAGTTTTGCTCTCCTCCCTCTAATGCCGAATTTCCCCTTGCTAAACACCCTATAGCCGAAATTCACCTCCCCCCTCTCCAACATTCGGCCAACTCTCAACTCACCTCCGCACTTCCTTGATTTGCTCCTTGATCCACTCCCCCACTCACTCTCCATCCACCATTTGAAATGGTTGACCACTTCAAACTCCCCAAACTCCTCTCCTCCATCCATTTCAAATCATTTGACTCATTCAACAACCACCTTGATAGAGTCCCACGAATGTCACCTCTTCTCCATCCCCGGCACAAAATAAATATTCCAAAATTGCAACTGTGGGATTCGAACCCACTCTCCCTTCCATGCTCCCTTGTGACGCCAACCACTAAGCCACCTTGCTCCTTGTGACATCAAATTACAACCAAACATACCTAAGGCCTGCATCCACTAGCTTTCCCCCCTAAAGTGCCCTAAAGAGAAAAAATTACCAAAGCTCTGGCTCGAACCCGAGCCTCCCCAAGACCCTCAAACACACCAGAACAACAAGCATAGCTAACCAAATGCATGAAATAGTGCAAAATGTAGAACCTCTAATTCTAGGATGTTACATTCAACGTATGTGACCCTTAACTTTTCATTAGTTACACATTTTCCTTAAACTTTTACATCTTTTGCATTTTAGTCCTCTAACCCAAAAATATCAATTTGACCATTCTCTAAAAAATAAAATTACAGCAAATACTATAGGCCCTTTAACAGTCCCTATTAAACATCAAATTCACTATCAAACCTTGAAAATTTGACATTTTAACAATTCAATCCCTAAATCAAAATCTAACAAAAATCACTTCACAAAACAACCAAATACAATAACCAAAGCTTCAAACACATAGTTATCATAAAAAACCTTCAAGATTCATCAATGGCAACTTCTGAAATTTTTAACAGATTCAAAAACGAAGGTACGGGCTAGTTGAACCTAGTTGAAACGATCTCAAAAACATAAAAATTACAAGAAATAGATATCTAAACTTACCCATGCAAAGCTTCAAACTAGTGGAATGTTAGGTTTCTTTCCTCATGTATATTCGGCCAACCATGAAACAAAAATGAAGAATAAGATGATATCCTTTCCTAAATAATTTATTTTCATGTTAATTACCATTTTGCCATTAAAACATGTTTTATTTTATTATTTCTACTTATAATGCCTCCCACAAAAATAACTAGGGACTAATTGCTATATAGGTCCTTCCTCATTTACTAATTAAGCTATTTGGCCACTTAAATGCAATAATTACTAAGTTTTGCACCTTTCACAATTTAGTCCTTTTTCTTTAATTAGCTATCTAAACGATAAAATTTCTTAACCAAAAATTAATACGACTCTAATGGCCTCATAAATTTCTATAAATAATATTTATGAGCCAACACAATTAAAATTTGTGATCCCGAGACCACTGTTCCGTCACCACTAAAAAAATGGGTTGTTACAATGGACATATGACCACCAACCTTGTAGAGTTTATTAATGTCGTCTTGAAGCATACAGGACATCTTCCCATTTTAGTTGTTTTCTCTGCTACGTTCTACAGGTTGGTAACCTTTATGCTAAGAATGGGGGAGAAACTAGTAAAGCAAATGGAGGCGAGATGTAACATCCGCGTTATGCCTCGAAGTTAGGTGCAATGCTATGTCGAGTTAGGTATTAGAGAATTTTTAGAAATGAATAATATAGGAAATTTGAGTGTTAATATAGATAGTAGTTAGAGCCAATATGAAATTAGAAAATGCTTTTAGATGAGGAAAATTAATTTGAGATATTGACTAAATTGTAGAAGAATAAAAATTATTGTGGCTAAAGTAGGAAGTTAAAAGTTTTTAAAAAAAGAATCCATGGAATTAGTGAAAAATGAGGAAGGACTAAAGAAATTTTTTTACCAAAATAGAGTATGATTCATATATGGTATTATGAAAAAGATAAAGGATAAAATAGTAATTAGTTAAATAAAATAATTATGGAAACAAAATGACTAAAGGATAAAATTGTGTCAAATGATATTTGGTGGGTTAAATTGCAAATATCGATTTCAATTATTAAATTAAGAGATTTTTTAAGGAATTTTTTAGAAATATGAAGAAAGATGAAAAGCGTTCATCTTTTTTGAACAAGCCAAAACGTCACCACCAAAGATCTTTCCATCCAACTTTTGTTTTTATTCCAAACAAGTTCTTCCATCATTTTTAAGCCATTCCAAGCTCAATTCCTCCAATTTCTTTGATGTTTTCTTAGTAAATTCAATAGATAAGACTAGCAGTCACCTTAGTTTCATAAGAAGAAGCATCAATAGTGATTTTTTGAAGAGGGAGAAAATAAGAATATAAATCAATTCCTTGAGAACAAGGTAAGATATGAAATTTCCATGGGATTCATGTGTATTCCATTAAAATAACATAAAAATGTTATTTGATTATAATTTTAACATGTGAATTTTATATGTTCTAATATGGAAATGAAGAAAAAGAGAAGAAAGGTGAGGATCAAATTGAAGACAAAGGAAAAGAGGTGACCGAGGAGTAAGGCAAAAGAAAAATACATCATCCAAGCCTTGCTTGTAAGTACATCAAGAATTTTACCTTGTCTAATTCCAAATTAGTTATAAATTATGTTAATTAAATAGTTTAATTACTAATCTATTAATGTTAAATGTAGAAATTATTACTGAATACTAATGAGTATGATTAAAATTTTAGTTTCTGTTATGAGATTTAAGTGATTCCTGATGATAGTGGAAAAATGGACTAATTTGTAAGGTAAATAAAATATGTCATGATATTTTTGAAATGTTGAGAAGATATAATGTTATAAACATCAAACGTGTAATGAAATTTACAAGTTATAGTGTATTTATGTAAATGAGAACTAAATTGTGAAAGGTGAAAAGTTATATTATATTTGTTGACTGAGTAAATGTTTTGGTTTTATAAAAGTAAAGCCCATGTAGACGAGATGTGAACTATTAGGATATATATGACATGCCATTAAGAAATTTAGCGTGCCCTTTGTTCTGTTAAGCACTCCGGTGCCCTCCGTTCTGATATAGCACTTCGGTCTGACTCTGTTCTTTTAATGCACTTTGGTGCAACTCTACATCTATTTAACTCTACATCTATTTCTTATATCCTAAGTATTCTATTCAATCTATCATGGGCTATAAAATACAATGTGATAAAAAAGAGTGGTTAATGTGACAAGGTAAGTCACGGTAAGTATTTGAATGAAAAAGATTTCCTTATTGATGTTAATAAGTAAGAATTGGATGTTGGAAGTATAATATAAGGTAGTTAATAGAAATTGATATTTTAATGGTTTAAATTATTATTGTACTTACTAAGTCTTCACCGGTTTAACGTGTTTGTTTCCAATGCGTAGGTATGAGATAAATTGATGAGCTAAGATAGTGACTATGACTCATCTCATCACATCATAAAGCTTGGAAGAAAAAATGATATTCAATTTTTGGCTTAGTTGGCATGTACATAGGTAATATAGTTTGAGACTTGGGTATGAAGGACTAAAATACAAACTTTAGCAATTTGAGAACTTAATCAAAATCTCATTATGCTTGTGGTGTATGATAATACGTTAGTACTATGAGTGATTGCTATGCATAAATTGTAGGTTGGTTTAGTTTCATTTTAAGTTTTGTGTGTGGGGGCATAAATGTTAAAATTGTGAAATTGTAAAATTATCTCCTAAATTTCAAACCACACAGTTCCCGAAATTCACATGGCCGTGTGAAAGACACGGGCTAACCACACAGCCATGTGAATACTGGAAGAAAGTTTTTCTAGAACCACACAGTCTCCAAGATCCACACGGCCTAGGGACACGACCATGTCCCTTGTTTTTCATAATGGCCCTTATTTCACTTTAGTATATTGTTTCAAATGTGAAAATGTTTGAAAAATTTTATCGGGCTCATCCCTAGTCTTGGAAACTCTTATTAGTGTGTCAAAGATATACAAATATTTAGAAAAAGAGGTTGCACTTATTAACATATAATTGATTAATACTCTAACACTTAATGTAACATCCCCATATTGTAACACCTCTAACCCGTCTCTGTCACCGAATTAGGGTTACGGAGCATTACCGTACAACCAGAAACATTTAAACATCATAATATGCAATTCTTTAAATATATCAAAAAAACATTCATTCTCATACATATTGTCCCTAAATTGAGCCTTTGAGGCCTTAAATATAGCTTAGAAGCAATTCGGGACTAATTTGAAACAAATTGGAAAGTTCAAGAAAAAGTTGCAAAAATTGTGAAACAAGGGTCACATGGCCGTGTGGCCAGGCCGTGTGAAATCACCCTAGGCCATGTAACTTTCGAACAAGGGACACACAACTGTGTCCTTTAACAACCCGTTTTTAGTCAAATCAGAATAGTGGTTTTGGGACCACAAATTCGAGGTCAAAATAATTATTTTATTATTATTTTAATGTCTATAGCATGATAGTATGATTGTGTAAAAATTTCGTTAAGAAATTTTATCGTTTGAGTGCTTAATTTGATAAAAAGGACTAAATCGCGTAAAGTGTAAAACTTGAGTTCTATTAGCTAAAGGTGTCTAGTAGCTATAAAAATTTTAAGTAGAGGTCCTTATGTTGTAATTAGACCATTGTTAATGTTAGTGGACAAAGATGGACATCATTTAAGTGAATTTTAATGTTTTTATTAAAGGTTATAATAGTAAATTAATAAATAAAGACTAAATAAATGAAATAAAACCAAGTATCATCTTTTTAGTCATCATCTTCAACTGAATATTCAAGGGAAAGAAACCATTTTTATTCATCTAGGGTTCGGTCACTTTGAAGTTTGATTGGTAAGTGATTTTTTGTTCCGTTTTTAATGATTTCTATGTTTTCAGAGTCATTGTAGCTTAATCTAGCTAGCCCAGGGACTAATTTGCAAAATTGTTTAAGGCTTAGGTTTTTACCATTGATGAATATAGATGTATTTTGATGTTTGATGATAGAAAATATGTAACAGCCCGTTTTTAGTCAAATCGGAACAGTGGTTTTGGGACCACAAATTTGAATTCAAAATAATTATTTTATTATTATTTTAATGTTTACAGCATGATAGTATGTTTGTGTGAAAGTTTCGTTAAGAAATTTTATTGTTTGAATGGTCAATTTGATAAAAAGGACTAAATCGCGTAAAGTGGAAAAGTGGTGTTCTAATAGCTAAAGGTGTCTAATAGCTATAGAAATTTAAAATGGGGGTCTTTATATGGTAAATATACCATTTTTAATATGAGTGGACATTCTTGGACATCTTTTAAGTGTTTTTGATAGTTTATAATTAAGGTTAAATAGGTAAATTGGTTAATAAATGATAATTTAATAAAACAAAAGCCATTTTATTCATTATCTTCTTCATCTAATTGATTATACAAGGGAAAGAAAGCCGCTTCAATATTCAGCCATGCTATCCTTGCTCAATTAGGTATGGTTTTTGTCCCGTTTTTAATGTTTTCTATGTTTTTGAGATCGTTGCTGTAACATCCCCAAACCCGGCCTATTCACTACGACCGAATCTGGTTATGTTAGTGAAAATATGTTTCTTTACTTAGAATTTAAAACATGAAAGTTTATTATCTTCGGTAAAGTCATGCCCATTTAAAATTATTAAGTAATATATGCTTGGGATGAATTAAAACTTTATTATAATTTACTATAATATAACTCTTTTGTAAGAATATTGCTAAATACGTTATAACCTTTAACAACTATAAATAGCGTACTTTAATCAAAAGTGACCCTTATTACATCAAATAAATAAACCAAGTACTTAAAATGCTTGAAATAAAAATATTCAAAACGTCAACTTCGCATGAAGATGCCGTCGCATGGGCCACCTTGTATCCACTCCAACCCGTCCACTAGTCACGACTCACTGCGATGATGGATAAATAATTGGGTGAGTCACAATGACTCGATGTGTAAGTTAACCACCTGAAATCCACCCACATGCTAGCCACAAAATATCCCAATTATCAAATGCAACAAGTAATATATATATATTCATTTTAACAATTTCCACAATCAGGCTTGGCCCACATTCAAATCACATCACATACCGGGCTTGGCCCATTTCTCAATAAACCACATATCATCTGGGCTTGGCCCATTTCCACGTATGTTCCCAAAACATACCTATCCACATGTCATATTGGGCTTGGCCCATTTCCATATTATCACAAAAATAATGCAACATGATGCCCATCCCAACCTAGGGTCCATCCGCTACACACCCCCTTATCCAGCCTACCACACACCAGGGGACTATCGAGTCACCCTCTCCTTTTCCCTCCAAAAAGGCAACCAATGCCATCCACGACGTAGCGTATAGCTAACATCAAACCACGATGGAGCACACAGCAATCCATCAAGCCACGATATGGCATAAAGCCCATATCAATCAAGGTAACCACGCGAACTAAATCGCAAAGATCCACAACGCGACCTCGATCGGCGCCAATCCACGATGTAGCACAAGTCGACATCAACCACGCACTCGAAGTACACCCGTACCTTCTTTTCATAACCCACCCATGCACATGTAACATAATATAATGCGAGGATGATGCATGTGCATGCTATTCACAATCATAGGCATACTTACATATTAAAAATCAATCATCACATATTAGCCAATTTGCTACTAACTGGTCATCATCATACCCTTTAGGGGTATATATGGCACACTCCTCATTGCACTTGTTAGTAAAACATATAACACATAAAACCGGAAACGAGTGGGTTAGTTACACACCTTATCACTAGGAGTTCTAGACTCTCGATCCTCGACGCTATCGTCTAGCGAAACTACGACTTTACGCCTAACGTTTTACATTCTTTCGCCCACACCCGTGGCCAATCCCGAAGCCGCGAGAGACGGCTCTTTTCTTAAACTTTGGGATGGGAGCTTCCCTTGCCCACCTTGGTGGTACTCGAACCCACGTCCATCGTAATCACTTAATTAGAACCCTTTGGTTAAACACCATAATACAAAATCTCAAGCGAACAACTACAATTTAACTACTTACCGAAACGATCTTAAATCTCAAAGGCTCCTCTGTACTTTTGTCGACTTGCCCCTTGATGAGTCCAAACAATTCAAGACCTTCCTTTAGACTCCTTGGCGCTGGCTACAAGCTCTCGAATGTCGATGACACTACACCTCACCATTCGGCTTCAAACTTGATAAAGTAGGAGAGTGATGGAGGGCTAAGGATTTCGGCTATCAAGGGGCTAAAAGAAAATAAAAGAAATACTTGGCTACAAGGCCAAAGGAGAAATCGGCACACCAAGAGGGAGAGGCAAAAGACTTGATGAACAACTAGCACTCTACCCTCCCCTATTTATAGCATTCGGCCAACCCCCCTTGAAGTCTCCAAAATTTGGCCAACACCTCACTAATTTAATTCCACTTAAACACTTCACTAATAATCCAATAATAATTCTTTTAATCTTCATAATATCCTTGATTATCTCCTAAAAAAACTCATATCATCCTCCAATAAAAAAAATGCTCATATTATCCCATTATTATCTAACAAAAATAAATAATAATAATTCCACTTAATCTAAATAATAAATAATAAATAAAAAAAAATAATAAAAACATAATCCTTATCAAAATCAAAGTCTTCTAGCCGTCCAACACTTCCTAAAATTGCTGCCAAAAAGCATCAAAAATTTAAACTCCTAAATGCAGCTTCCTTGGCTCGAACCTGGGACCAAGCTGCTGCTCCTTTCCCCCCCAGCGCCCAGGCCACTCGGCCAGCCTGATTTTTATGCTATAAAGCCACCCATTTTATTTTTAAACCCTTCCTCCGCCAGCCCATAACCGCATATAAAATAAAACACCAAAATGCCGCTTCTACCACTCGAACCAGCGCCCTCACCCTCCTCCAGCGCCTAAGTGGCGCACGGGCACCACTTTGCCAATGCCTTTCTTATGACTTAAACTCCACAATTTTATTTTAAGGCCTTTCTACCCTATTTCCCTCTTATTACCCTAAAATTTAAAAATTTTCTAAGGCATCCCTTGCCTTTTAAGGTTCTCCAAAACCCCTAAAAATTCTCCCAACATGACCATAGCCTACTAAATGCTCGAGTTATGCTCCAAATGCATAACCCCTAAACCAGGGTGTTACAATTCTACCCTCCTTAAAAATAATTTCGTCCTCGAAATTACTTTACTAACAAACGTCCATACCACCTATCTTACCATACGCTTATGCTGCGCACTCTGATCTTACTAAGGCTATCGTACCTACACAATCTCTAAGTTCATGCTAAAAAAAAATTCGAAACACCTCTCTTAGCAACACAGAAAAGGCTAAATCGTAATCAAACCAAGTAATTAAAGCATGTACCAAAGCAAAGAAGCTTACCTAATATCACAACCTTGGTTGACTCCGACTAGAACCATTCCTTCCATGACTTGAACCACGACCCTCGTCGCTTGAGGACAATTCTTAACTAAATGTGCCTTAGATCCGCACCGAAAGCATTCTTTACTATTTCCCCAACACTCTCTCGTGTGAGGTCTTCCACATCGAACACAAGAACGATTCCGATCCATTGGTACAAGTACACTTACTGGGGTTCTCGGTCCTTGGTCTTTTCGGACATTACCAAGCGATAATCTTGACGGTCCAATACTTCTCTTATTCTCGCTCCTATTCCTTTCTCGGTTTTCTCTTATAGTCTTCTTAACCTCTTCAACGATCCGAGCTTTCTC
Source organism: Gossypium sturtianum (assembly GCA_025698515.1). Classification (NCBI taxonomy): domain Eukaryota; kingdom Viridiplantae; phylum Streptophyta; class Magnoliopsida; order Malvales; family Malvaceae; genus Gossypium; species Gossypium sturtianum. Next base: position 86,332,125 of record CM046944.1, read on the forward strand.
TACTAGCACCATGAAGTCTCTCTCCTCTGCGGAGCAATCACCATTCAAGTTCATCTCGCAATCCGTCCTCAAACCGGACGCACCTCTCATAATCGGTGTCCACAATTCCCTTAGCATCTCGACTAAGTCGCACAATTCCGCCGTACTCGGCTATCGACTTACTTCCTTGTACTAGATTTAGAAACGCTTTCCTTTGCGAGTCCAAATAACTGGCTCCTACGTACTTTCCTTCAAACTTAACCTTAAAGAAGTCCCAATCCTGTCGATCTCTTTGGTACACTTTGCTTTGACGGTGAGCCACCAACGATAAGCTTCGCCGCGAAGCAACGAAGCAGACACCTTCTTGACTTTTCTTCATTGGTGCAGTCCAAATCGTCCATGATTCTTTCGACTGCTTCTAGCCAATACTCCGCTACGTTCGGAGCTACTCCAGATATTCCTCTAAAGATCTCAGCTCCGTTCAATCTAAGCCTTTCCGACACCGACTTTCGAGTTCCATTTCCTCTACTAGCTCCTGCTACACGTTCTAAAATTCGTAACATGGCCCGCGACAACTGCGTCATCTTCTCTGTCGGTCTTGCCTCTCTACGTCCATCGTCTGGCGGTACTTCACTTTCGACTCATGGCGGACCCTACGGGTTCCGAAAGCGCCATTCTACCTCTACCGCGCCCCCTAGAACTCATCTCTATCGTCGTGATTTAATCATTTAAAAAGTTTTATGCATTAGAAATTATTGTTTCACTATTTTATCCACGAGCAATTTTATGCAATGAAGTTTCAGAGAGTAGTTCTTTCGAGCAATCAAGTTTCCTTCCCTACCTGTGGGGTAATTTCGTCATTTTCCTACAGGGTATTTTTTTAGAATTTTAAAACTAAGGGTTTTAAAGCAGTGAGGCAAATCCCTTTCGGGTTTTAATATTTGGTTTAGCCTATGAACAAGTCCTCTTGGTTAAGGTGAACCGTAGCTACGCACTGCAGGATTCCAAACAAGAGGAGGTGAGTCACTAGGGATGCTTAAGTACCTGTGCTCTTAGGATCCACTCCTAGACATGCGCACAATGGTTACCACACCTTAACTCTGGCGACTTAATCACGAGTTTGTTTAGTAGCTTTAAGTTTTATGCATATGTTTGAGTAGACTAGTCCTAAGGTTCAACAGTCCTAGTTCACTAATCTACGAGCCCAACAAAGCCCATAACAGTTCATATAACAAATTACTTCAAAAGTCCAAGTACTTACGGTGGACTCGGGTTGAAGGTACAGTGCCATGCGAATAACTGAAAATAATTTCCTAAAAGCCCATATTTTTTAAAAAGCCCATTTTGAAGCGTTTTTGGGCCAAAACCCTCAAAGCCGAGTTTTGAACCGGGCTCGATATTAAATCAGAACATCCCCAAACCCGGCCTATTCACTACGACCAGAATCGGTTATGTTAGTGAAAATATGTTTCTTTACTTAGAATTTAAAACATGAAAGTTTATTATCTTCGGTAAAGTCATGCCCATTTAAAATTATTAAGTAATATATGCTTGGGATGAATTAAAACTTTATTATAATTTACTATAATATAACTCTTTTGTAAGAATATTGCTAAATACGTTATAACCTTTAACAACTATAAATAGCGTACTTTAATCAAAAGTGACCCTTATTACATCAAATAAATAAACCAAGTACTTAAAATGCTTGAAATAAAAATATTCAAAACGTCAACTTCTGCATGAAGATCTGCTTCTGCATGGGCCACCTTGTATCCACTCCAACCCGTCCACTAGTCACGACTCACCTGCGATGATGGATAAATAATTGGGTGAGTCACAATGACTCAGTGTGTAAGTTAACCACTGAAATCCACCCACATGCTAGCCACAAAATATCCCAATTATCAAATGCAACAAGTAATATATATATATTCATTTTAACAATTTCCACAATCTGGGCTTGGCCCACATTCAAATCACATCACATACTGGGCTTGGCCCATTTCTCAATAAACCACATATCATCTGGGCTTGGCCCATTTCCACGTATGTTCCCAAAACATACCTATCCACATGTCATATTGGGCTTGGCCCATTTCCATATTATCACAAAAATAATGCAACATGATGCCCATCCCAACCTAGGGTCCATCCGCTACACACCCCCTTATCCAGCCTACCACACACCAGGGGACTATCGAGTCACCCTCTCCTTTTCCCTCCAAAAAGGCAACCAATGCCATCCACGACGTAGCGTATAGCTAACATCAAACCACGATGGAGCACACAGCAATCCATCAAGCCACGATATGGCATAAAGCCCATATCAATCAAGGTAACCACGCCGAACTAAATCGCAAAGATCCACAACGCGACCTCGATCAGCGCCAATCCACGATGTAGCACAAAGTCGACATCAACCACGCACTCAAGTACACCCGCACCTTCTTTTCATAACCCACCCATGCACATGTAACATAATATAATGCGAGGATGATGCATGTGCATGCTATTCACAATCATAGGCATACTTACATATTAAAAATCAATCATCACATATTAGCCAATTTGCTACTAACTGGTCATCATCATACCCTTTAGGGGTATATATGGCACACTCCTCATCTGCACTTGTTAGTAAAACATATAACACATAAAACCCGGAAGCGATGGGTTAGTTACACACCTTATCACTAGGAGTTCTAGACTCTCGATCCTCGACGCTATCGTCTAGCGAAACTACGACCGCTACGCCTAACGTTTACATTCTTTGGCCCACACCCCGTGGCCAATCCCGAACTCGCCGAGACGGCTCTTTTCTTAAACTTTGGGATGGGAGCTTCCCTTGCCCACCTTGGATCGGTACTCGAACCCACGTCCATCGTAATCACTTAATTAGAACCCTTTGGTTAAACACCATAATACAAAATCTCAAGCGAACAACTACAATTTAACTACTTACAGAAACGATCTTAAATCTCAAAGGCTCCTCTGTACTTTTGTCGACTTGCCCTTGATGAGTCCAAACAATTCAAGACCTTCCTTTAGACTCCTTGGCGCGGCTACAAGCTCGAATGTCGACAAGACTACACCTCACCATTCGGCTTCAAACTTGATAAAGTAGGAGAGTGATGGAGGGCTAAGGATTTCGGCTATCAGGGGCTAAAAGAAAATAAAAGAAATACTTGGCTACAAGGCCAAAGGAGAAATCGGCACACCAAGAGGGAGAGGCAAAAGACTTGATGAACAACTAGCACTCTACCCTCCCCTATTTATAGCATTGATCTACCAACCCCCTTGAAGTCTCCAAAATTTGGCCAACACCTCACTAATTTAATTCCACTTAAACACTTCACTAATAATCCAATAATAATTCTTTTAATCTTCATAATATCCTTGATTATCTCCTAAAAAAAACTCATATCATCCTCCAATAAAAAAAATGCTCATATTATCCCATTATTATCTAACAAAAATAAATAATAATAATTCCACTTAATCTAAATAATAAATAATAAATAAAAAAAAATAATAAAAACATAATCCTTATCAAAATCAAAGTCTTCTAGCCGTCCAACACTTCCTAAAATTGCTGCCAAAAAGCATCAAAAATTTAAACTCCTAAATGCAGCTTCCTTGGCTCGAACCTGGGACCAAGCTGCTGCTCCTTTCCCCCCCAGCGCCCAGGCCACTCGGCCAGCCTGATTTTTATGCTATAAAGCCACCCATTTTATTTTTAAACCCTTCCTCCGCCAGCCCATAACAGCATATAAAATAAAACACCAAAATGCCGCTTCTACCACTCGAACAGCGCCTCACCCTCCTCCAGCGCCTAAGTGGCGCACGGGCACCACTTTGCCAATGCCTTTCTTATGACTTAAACTCCACAATTTTATTTTAAGGCCTTTCTACCCTATTTCCCTCTTATTACCCTAAAATTTAAAAATTTTCTAAGGCATCCCTTGCCTTTTAAGGTTCTCCAAAACCCCTAAAAATTCTCCCAACATGACCATAGCCTACTAAATGCTCGAGTTATGCTCCAAATGCATAACCCCTAAACCAGGGTGTTACAGTTGCATCTTAATCTAGCTAGCCCAAGGACTAATTTGCAAAATTGTTAAAGGTTTATTGTTTTTCCATTGATGAATGTTGGTGTTTTTTTATGTTTAATGGTAGAAAATGCACGCTTGTTGTTAGATAAACAACATTTGTTAAGTGATTTTTAGTAAAATGTCCAATTAGGGATTAAATCGTGAAATGTGTAAATTTTGTGGTTAAATTGTGAAATAAATGAAAAATATGGACTGCTAGGGACCTAATTGAAATTCGGTTAGCATGGATTTTGGTTGAATTGCATGAATTTGTGATTTTATGAAATAAGGACTAAATTGTAAAAATGTTGAAATATTAGAGGCAAAAGTGTAAATGTGCCTAAATGTGTATTTTGAACTAAATTGAGTAGAGTGATAATTAAATAAGCTAAATTTGATATTATTTAGATCAAGAAAGGCGAAATACAGATTTAGATCGGGGAAGTTTCAGATTAATCGACTTGTTATGCCGTTTTTGTATTCGAGGTAAGTTCGTATATAATAAACTTGGTTATAATTGTATTTTAAATGCTTTGATATTGCATAAATTGTGAGTACAACTCTACGGACATGTTCGATGACGATTCGGCGAATAAGAAATCCCAGTTGAACCTTAGGAATAAATTAGGATATGAATGACATGTCATTAGGGGTTATGAGATTTGGGTGATGTCCCTACGTCCTATCGGTGGCTGAGTTATCCGACATGTGTTGCGTGTACTAAATCACTTGTGAGCAAAGATCGTAGTGTAAACCGTCATGACCGTCAGCTTGTGTGAGCAGACCCGTTGATAACTCTAGTGTGAGCATTATATGTGATACGAGATTGAGATAGCTTCGGCTATATTTGTGGCACTTAGGGTGCAAGATTCCCGAGTATCTGATAGTATTCCGAATGGTTCAACAGGTATATCAGAGAGGTGGTTGTGTATAATGTGATACGAGGTGGTATAGTTATGTACATGAACCGTACAAGTATTGAAATGAGGAAATTATGAAAGTTATTTATAATTTTGTGAATGAATATGTGGTAGGTTGATGATTCAATATGTTTTATGTTATGTTATGTATTATTTGCTTAAGTTGTGCATATATGGTAAGTTAATTTTTATGCTATACGAACTTACTAAGCTTTATACCTTACTTTGTTTATTTTTCGTGTTTTATAGTGAAATCAAAGCTAGCTCGGATTCGGGAATTTCATCACACTATCCAACTATCACTTGGTACTTTTGAACTTAAGTATTTTGGGTATATGGCATGTATAGGATTATGGTCATTTTGATATATAGTTTGGTAATGAATTTAGTCATTTGAAATGGCTTGTAAATGTTAATGTTTTGGTTTTGTATATAGCCGTGAGAGTTGGCTTAATTTGGTTGGTTTGGTTGTGTTTTCATATGTGCATATGGTTTTCGTTATGTGTTTATTGATGGATATGTGATGCTTGATGATATTTGATAATTTGGGGTACTAAATGGTTCTGAATTGAATTTGTTATGTTTGTGAGATTAGGCTACATGATGCATGGTTGAAAGTGGTTGTATTGTTGATTTGAGATAATGAGTTTTTGGTATAAATGGAATGACACATTGTGGTATCGATATGTTTGGTATTGGTTAGTATTAAAAAGGTATAAATTATGCTTGGATGAGGTTGACTGAATGCCTACTTACGTCTTGTTTTGGTGCCATTTGGTTTGATGTAGGTTCATACAAATTTGGGTGGCAAAATGGCTTGGTAAATAGCCTATTTTTATCCACATGGGTAGAGACACGGACGTGTGTCTCAGTCGTGTGTGACACATGGTCAGGATGCACGGCTGTGTGTCCTCTGGTGTTGAGTTAAAAATCAAGTCAATATGCTCCACAAGGCCTAGCACACGGGCGTGTGACTTGGTCGTGTGGCATAAGTAAGTATACCCTACAGGTTTGGCACGGCCTGGTACACGGGCGTGTGTGGCCATTTTTAGGGCATATAGGCTAGTCACACGGGCGTGTGTGTTGGCCGTGTGATCGAAGTCATAGAGTTACACAGGGTCGGACATGGGCTCGGACATGGCCATGTGCTCCCATTTCGACTGTCCACACGGCTTGTGACACGGGCGTGTGTCCCCTGTAGTTTGAAAAATTTTCTAAGTCTCATAAAAATCTCTTGAGTTATCGGTTTAGTCCCAAACCACCCTGAATGCATGTTTTGGGCCTCGTAGGCTAGTATTAGGGACAATGTGGTTGAATTTGAATGATGTTTATTTGAAATTCGAAAATGTATGTGAAATGAATGTTTAATTGTATTATAAGTTTGGTAATGCTCTGTAACCCTATTCCAGCGTTGAATACGGGTGAGGGGTGTTACAAAATAAATGGTTGTTGTTAGATAAACAACATTTGTTAAGAAATTTTTGATAAAATTTTCAATTAGGGATTTATTTGTGAAAAATAAAAATTTTGTGGTTAAATTGTGAAATAAATGAAAAATATGGGATACTAGGTTAATAAGGGAAATTCGGCTAGCATTGGTAGGGATCTAATTGCATGAATTTGTATTTTTATGAGCTAAGGACTAAATTGTAAAGATGTTAAATTATTAGGGGAAAAGTGTAATTTTTCCATAATGTGATTTTTAGGCTAAATTGAATAGAAGGATAATTGAATAAGTTAAATTTGATATTATATAGATCAAGAAAAATGAGGTTCGGATCTAGATTGGGGGAAAAACAAAGTATTGGACTAGTCGATCCATTTCGTCGTTTTTGTGAATCGAGGTAAGTTCATATGTTAATAAGCATTAATTTAATTGTGTTTTAAATGCTTTATTATTGAATTAATTGTGAATATGACCTTACGAATATGTTCGACAAAGATTCGGCAATGTGAAATCCCAGTTGAACCTTAAGAATAGATAGGATACAAATGACATGTCATTAGGGGTTATGTGTTTTGTGTGCTGGTCCGTACATCCTACCGGTGGCTGAGTTATCTGGCTTGTGTTGCAGATTCTCGTCAGCTTGTGTGAGTAGCACCGTGTAGCTATGTCATGACCGTCAGCTTGTGTGAGCAGACCCGTTGATAGCTCGAGAGTGAGCATTATATGAGATATGGGATTGAGATAGCTTCGGCTATGTATTGGCACTTAGGGTACGAGATTCCCGAGTATCCGATATTATTCCAAATGGTTCAACGGGTATATCAAGGATATGGATGAGTGTGAGATTGATACGAGTTAGTACAAGTATGTACATGAACCATACAAGCATTGAATCAAAGAAACTTGTGAATTTCATATCTAACCTTGTGAATGAATATGTGATAGGTTTGTGGATCAATATGAGGTATATTATGATATGTTTAATTACTTAAATTGTGTAATATGGTAAGTTGAGTTTATTACTATATGAACTTACTAAGCTTTGTAGCTTACTTTGTTTACCTTTCCGTGTTTTATAGTGAATATCGAAGCTTGCTTGGATTTGGGAGTTTTCGGAGATCTCATCACACTATCAAGCTATCACTTTGGTACTTTTGAACTTATGTATTTGGTTATATGGAATGTATAGGAGTTATGGTCATTTTGGTATATATGTTAGTAATGCATTTAGCCATTTGATTTGGCTTGTAAATGATAAATTTTTGGTTATGTGTATAGCCATGTAAATTGGCTTATTTTGGCATGTTTGATGGTGTATATATATTGGTGCAAATGACCTTTTGTTATGTGGTTGGTAATGGCTATGTGATGTTTATTATGAATTGGTAATTTGAGTACCATATGGTTGAAATTTGGAGATTTGGAATGCATGTGATTTTAGGTAAGAAAGTGCATATATGAAGTTAACTAGTTAAGTGATTTGTGAATGTGAATTTGGTATGATTTGAATTGGAAAAATATGATGTTATGAACATTATAGTTCTTGGTATGGAAATAGCATGACTTAGACTTGATTGAGATTGGTTGGAATGCCTATTTATGCCATGTTATATGCCATTTGATTTGTGCAGGTGAATGAAAGTTTGGGTGAGAAAGAAGGCTTGGTAAATAGCCTATTTTTGTCCACACGGACAGAGACACAGGCGTGTGTCTCAGCCATGTGTGACACACGGTCAGGAAACACGACCGTGTGTCCCTTGGTGTTTAATGAGAAAACAAGTCAGTATGCTCCACACGGCCCAGCACACGGGCATGTGACTTGGTCGTGTGGCATAAGTCAGTATACCCTATAGTTTTGGCACGGCCTGGCACACAGGTGTGTGAGGCCATTTCGAAGGGCACACGGGCTAGTCACACGGGCGTGTGGTTGGCCGTGTTACCCAAGTCAGAGAGTTACACGAGGTCAGACATGGGCTGGGACATGACCACGTGATTCCATTTCGAATGTCCACAAGGCCTGTGACACGGGTGTGTCTCACACGACCGGGCCACACGGGCGTGTGTCCCCTATATTTTGAAAAATTTTCTAAGTTTTCCAAAAATTTCTTGAGTTATCGGTTTAGTCCCGAACCACTCCGAATGCATGTTTTGGGCCTCGTAGGCTCGTATTTGGGACAATGTGATTGATTATGAATGATTACTATTTAGATATGAAAAATGTATGAGAAATGTATGTTTATTTGTGTAATAAGTCCGGTAATGCTCTGTAACCCTATTCCAGCGATGAATACGGGTTAGGGGTGTTACAGTCCTCACCCGTGTAACTCACTGAGTAGGGTCACATGTCTGTGTCACACGCCCGTGTGCCAAGCTGTGTAACTCTCTGAGTTGCCCCACACGTCCGTGTGCTAGGCCGTGATTTAGTCCGTGTAACTCACTGACTTGAACCCTAAGAAATGCTCAGATGACACACAGCCATGTCACCACACGCTCGTGTCTCAAGCCGTGTGAACCCAAAATTTACCTAAAATCAAGCCATTTCAAAACCATTTCATGCATAACCTTTCAACCCATTTAAGCACACTTTAAAGGGACCTAAACATCACCCAAAAACACATCAAAATGCCATTTCAAGATCCTAATTCAACTAACCAATATGCCATTCAAAGGCACCACAATCTACCAAAACAACAACTATAAAAACATGTCAATATTGTACCATTTCATACATGATAACCTATTCTAATCTAGTTACCAAAACATACCACTTATAACCATTTTCAAACCATGGAAAACAAACCATAAGGGCCCTTATAAACATGTACAATAAGGTACCCAAAATGACATAATTTGATAAGGCATCAAATGGTATCAACCAACATAACTTTAAAAACTTATACATGCCAAAACAAAATGAACACATTCATCAAAATACCATTACAAAACACCCTGTACATGCCATTATAAACCTTGGACAAAATGCTTAAAAACTACCGAATTGACTGCTGGATAATGTGGTAGGTCTCCGACAAGCTTCCAACCAAATCAAGCTTCCGAAGTCTATAAAACAAAGGAAAGAAACTACGTAAGCAACGAGTGCTTAGTAAGCTCGTATAAACCAAAACATAACTGACCAATTCATTTGCATAATATAAAGCATAAGTATAATATCAACCAAAACCATAAGCTTGACATAAGCCTATACAACATCATCAAATTCATAAGTTAGTACACTTTTACATGATCCAAATGAATTTAACCATAAGATAAGTAGATTTCCATATGAAACACATCATTGAATTCAGAAATCGTTTCCATAAGATTAGGTTTAATTCCATTTGAATTCTTACCAATTCATTCCCTTTTCTTTCCTGCGGATACTAGGGAAAGCCTACACAAAGTGTGCCTTTGCATATAACCGTAACCTTTCCTTTACATCATTGCTCACACGAGCTGTGAAATGGGCTTGCTCACACGAGTTGTGGGTCAGGATGTAAGCTACACAACGCTACTTACACGAGCTGTGAAGAATTCGCAACAAGTGCAGGACCTCAGCCATCGGTAAGACATTCAAGACTAGCACCCGAAACATGAAATCCCTTATGACAAGTAATTTGTATTCTAAGAATTCCTAAGGTTCAATCGAGACTCAATATCCGTCAATTCATCATAACATTGATACGTTTATATATCGATCCATTTACAGAAAAATAACATAGTAAACATACAATTTAAATAACATTAACACGATAATCGTTCATATGAACTTACCTCGATTGTAACACCCCAAACCCGACCTAGACGTTATGGCCGAATCTGGCGATGTCACATGATAGTGCTTTAGAAAACGTAATTACGTTAAAACCATTTTTAGGTATCTTAGGCTATCGTCAAAATGTGTCGTTTATATATATTTATTATCCATTTTCAAAACTTTACACGTTGCAGGAGCTTTTAAAATGATTTGCGAGGTCGTACGTACTTTGATAAAACCTTTGTTTATTTTGAAAACTCGCGTCTTATCCTACTGCTAGCAGTTTATGAAATAATCATCCCAAGTTTTAAACTAAAATCCAAAAGGCCTTATTACATAAAATTTACCTAAATATAACCAACGCAAAATTAAAAAAAATAAACCATAAATAAGTATCCAGAACCGTGGTCACCGCCGAGTCCTCCGCTGCATCGATCTGCCTACTGCTGGGGATTACCTGAATAGATTTGTAACATCCTGGAAAGGGCCTATGCATTTTCGGTTTAATTGTACGAAGTAACATGTTTTATGTACTAAGAATAAATTTTGGACAATTTTGGAAACCTGAAAATGTATGGAAATGTTAAGTTAAAAAAAAATGGACAGTGAACATTTTTGGAAACTTGGAAATGGATGGAAATGATTTGGGAATGATTCAAAATAGGAAAGTGCACATTTCTGGAAACTTGGAAATGTAAGAAAATGTCTAGTTTGAGAGCGAACGAAAATTTTTGGAAACTTAGAAATGACTTAGAAATGTCGAGTTTTAAAGTTTAAAAGAGGAAATTAAGGCAAGGTGGCCTTAAAAGAAAAAGTTTGTGAAATTTGACACACAAAGCAGGCTTGGAAAAGTGGCTCAAGATGCCACTTAGGGCCTCTGGAAATGGCGCCACATGCAAGGTGTTGGGCACAGGTTCGAGTCACTTGGGAAGCAAATAAAAGAAGTTTTATTTTTGCTTCCGGAAGCTCGAGGTGGACGGCACAAGCCTTCTAGAAATGAGGAGTTTTATTCTCTTTAATATTCGATTAATAAGGTGATAAATAAGGGATTTAATTTGGATTATTTTTGAAGAGATAATAAAGGATTATTCTCTAATTATTTTAAATTAAGAGATAAAAATATCAAATAAAGAAGAGTGGTGGCCAAGTAAGGGAGTCTGAGGAGTAGTTTCGGATATAAAAGGAAGGAAATAGGGCTACTCATCAATTTTTCTTCCTCCTCTCTCTCGTAGAATTTTCGAGTGCTCTCTCTCTTCTCTTCTCTTTTTCTTTTGTCAAGCCGAATCTATAGTCCACCATTGCCAAAATTCTCAAGTTTCTTTTCCTTATTTTCGTGGAAACCAAATACCCCAAGAGAACCTCTAGTCGACTTCTCCATTAAATCTCAAAAGCCGAAACTTTATCATCTAGTCATCAAGGCCGATTCTTTAAGAGGCTTTTTTTAACAAGGGTGCTACCGATTTCTTAAAAAGGGTAAGATCCAAAGTTTGGTTTCAATTCTTTTATATTTTAAACCTATCTAAAATTTAGGGACTAATCTCTATTATGGATTTTGGCGAGGAGTTATGGAAGGGTGTTTTCGGGATTTAAGAAATTGTCAACTACAAGAAGGTATCTTCGGAACTTCTAAGATCTAAGGTAAGTTATGAATACCATTCGCCATAAGCTATATTATTATGATTTAATGTTAGATTGGATCTAACATGGGTACATAGGGATTTCGACAAACAATAAAGAAGCAAGGATCCAATTCGGGATTTAAGATTTGGAAGGTAAGAACAAAGGTAAATTCAGCCAAGGCCTATTTTAGTAGTAGATCTATTATTATGTGTTTTAAGTCGAAAACTAACCAATTCAAGGGATTTAGTGACTAGCCGATTTCAAAGGGGAAAAATACGAGTTTCGGGATTTGATTAAATCATCAAATCGACACCAAGGTAAGCTTTAAGAATACAAATCCTACTAGGATTTGGTTTTCTAGCCGAATAGGCTTTGTGCTAAATAGTAAGTGATTAATCAATTTTAGGAACTTGAGATCTAAAATGATAGATCGATTTGGGATTTCGGTGAAGTGGTTAAGCAAATCGGTGTGTACCCCACACTACTTCTTAATATGTTTCATGGCTGTTTTATTAAAATATGTGATATTAAGAATATGAAAGTGGCTAGGGTACCATGTTATGGTACTAAGTACTCAGTACATTTCCTACTTCTACAAAGAATATGAAAAGGTCATTAGTAACATGAGAATATGATAAGAATGTGAACTCGGCATATTTATGCATATCATCATTATATGGGGCATATAGGTTTGTTTGAAAGGGAAGTGAATGTGGTGACTTAAGACCACGAACACGGTGACCTAAGACCGTGATATATCGAAAGTGGTGACCTAAGACCACGAGAATCGAAAGTGGTGACCTAAGACCACGATGAATCTGAACGTGGTGACCTAAGACCAAAATTGCGGTGACCTAAGACCGCGATATGGAGTGTAGCGGAAGGAGGGTCGACTTAGTAGTCCCCACGGTGTGCAGTTTGTGTGCGGGAGTGTAGCGGATGGCTTATTAGGTTTGGGTTTGGGAATGCATCATAATTTGTATGCTATGATATGAATGCGTAACATTTGTATGCCCGATTCTATTTTGATTTAGTGTTTGTGTACACATTGAGTCATTTGACTCACCCCGTTGGGGAATATTTTTCAGTGATGATCGGTGATGGACCGGGACTAGCAGAACTTGTGGTGGCCATGCTCAACATGAAGTTTTTATTTTATGAACTACTATTTCTATTTAAGTACTTGAATTACTTGGAAATTATTTGATGTAATAAGGCCATAAGGCCATAGTTGGATTGTTTTCCATTTATTTCTATTTATTATGATTATGAGTTTTACCTATTAAAGTTTAAGTAAAATTTTTAATATAAAGAATTGAATTCGTTTTCAACACAAGCCGAACCCAAAACAAATTTTTTTCAAAATCGCACAAGTTTTCTCTAGGTAACGAAAGAATTTTGAAACCTGGTTTACTTGAGGAACATACTAAACTGGGCAAATCTCGTGGGCCGAGTTTGGGGTGTGTTGATTTGATATCGAGCCCGTTTTAAAACTCTCGGCCTATGGGCCAAGGCCCAAAACGTTTTCAAAGCGAGCCCAAATAAGTTTTTTTGAAAATATTTTATGAAACAAGCGAGGTTTTTCGGCATGGCACCTAAAGTCTCCGACCATGATCCACAGGTAAGTACCCCTAACTATTTGTGTGATTATGTGTAATGAATATTAGAAGGGTAGAAAAGGAATGGAGCGTAGAATAGCATGATAGGAACTTGAACCCTAGGACTAGTCTACTCAAACACAAACACATAAGACTTAAGGAACGTTAAACAAACCCATGGCTAAGTCACTAAGTTAGGGTGTGGTAACCCCATGCGCATGTTCAGGATTGGATCCGTAAGAGCACGGTATTTAAGCGATCCTAGTGACTCACCTCCTCTTCGCAGAATCCTACAGTGCGTAGCGTCGGTTCACCCTAACCCAAAGGGCTCGATGAGGTGTGGCAACCTGCGTGCGCATGTCTAGGAATGGTTTCGGTGGGAGCTTGGTATTTAAGCGATCGCGTGACTCACCTCCTCTCCACTCGAATCTTGCACTGGTGCGTAGCTTTGGTTCACCCCGACCAAGAGGACTCGGTCATAGGCTAAACATAATAACTAAAACCCGAAAGGGAATTAGCGTGTTTTTATAAAAACAACAAAACCCTAGTTTTAGAACGCTTAAAACTTTCTTCTAAATTCATGAAAACCATCTTTACAAAATTTTCCGAAAGATTTCGATTTATACAAAAATGCCCCTAGTGGTAAAATTACCAAAATACCCTTGGTTTATAAAATGACCAACTACCCAATGATTTTGCCAAAATTTCATTATTTTATCAATGTTCAAAACCCTAATTTGCAAATTATAAAAATACCTTGAATTTTGGAAATTTCAAAATTGCCCCTAACTTATAAAATTACCAAAATGACCCCGATTTCCAAAATTTTTGCAACATCACCGTTTTGAAAAGTACAATTCTCAAAAGAACCCTCAAAGTTTTGCAACCTTTGAAATATCCCCGATTTATAAGATTTTACAAATTTACCAGGCTTGGAAAAAAATCACCAAAATACCCCGAGGTCCAAAATCACAGAAATACCCACAGGTTTCAAAATTTTCAAAATACCCGAATTTAAAAATACCAAAATACTTTGTGACAAAATCACCAAGGAACTTTTTCCTTTTGAAAAATTACGAAAATACCCCTGTAGGATAGAATTACGAAAATACCCCTGGGTAGTGGAAGAAAAAAAAACAATAACAATGAAAACTACAACCTTTCTCTGAATGAACGAGAGGTCATGATTGTTTGATGGATGTATGGATGAATGAATGGAAAGACTGTGTGCATACGAAAGAACCACTCCTAAAACTCTTTTCATAAAATTTCTTCGCGGGTAATCAAGTGAAATAAAGACTAATTCATAAAACTTCTTAATCAGATCACGACGTTAGAAATGAGCTCTAGAGGACGTGGTCATTGTGGACGAGGTAAAGAAAGGATGACGGTGTCAGAACCCGTTAGATCGGGTCAAAGGTCCGACAATGAGATACCACCACGCCACCACCACCCCGGTTTGTTGGTGTTGAGCAAGCAAGCTCGGGACGGGGATGATCTTTGTGTCGCAGTGTCTTTGCGAGTTTTGGAGTTGGTGGGTGGTGCGGGGAGGAAATTCGGGAACCCGTAAGTCGTACTGGCGGCTCAGAGCTAATAGAGCCGAAATGTTTCGTGGGGTATCGGTGTGGCACCCAGTTCGGTGAGTCTTGGTTTGAAGCAACAGAGCGCATCATGGATGAGCTTGACTTGACCCCGAGGAGAAGTTAAAAGGAATGGTGGCATCGTTACGCGATGAAGCGTATCGGTGGTGGTTGACTATTCGGGATGGTGCCACGGTGAGGATCGACACGGGAATATGTTAAGGAAGCATTTCGGAAGAAGTATGTGGGAACGGTATATCTTGAGCAAAGGAAGGCATTTCGGGACCGATGAGCAAAGGAAGGCATTTCTGGGGTGGTTCAAGGAACAAGTCCATGGCGGAGTATGAGGTGAATTCACGAGGTTGAGCCGATATGCTCGAGGAGTAGTGGCAATCGAGCATGAGCGCTGTGTCCGCTTTTGAGGGACGGGCTAAAGGATGATCCGAGATCGTTGATAGCACCGCATCGGGAGGCGGGAGTTTTACGCTTTGGTAGAAAAGGCCAAGGTGGTGAGGGGATCAAGGATTCTATAAAGTAGGCTATGAATAGGAATAGGCCCAAAAGAGGTTTTGGAACGTCTGGAAAGGTTCATAAGAGGCCTAGAGTTGATGGGCGCGAGGTCGACAAGTTGGTTCGGAAGGGCGGTATCGACCTTGTGATGTGTGTGGAAAGAAGCACTTAGGAGAGTCTTTGGAAGAAAACATGAGGATGTTTTAGATGTGGGTCCAAGGACCATGTGATCAAGGATTGTCCTAAGCAATCAGATGAAAGCCGACCAATAGCTCAGAATGTTAGTCGGTGGTAGAAGAGGACCGCTGACCTCAACGAGGTCGTGGTTCGAGTAACATGAGGTAATGGTTTGGCAGAGGCCGTGGAACACAAGGTAGATGTGATGCTAATCTTTGAGGCAAGGCAACCAGTTTGGTTTATGCGGTTCATTTGGAAGGGAAGATGGAGACGCTTTGGACGTTATAAGCAGAGTGACGTTCTTTATTTTTGACAAGCCCTATTTTTCTCTAATTGATGTGGGCTCGACCCATTCCTATGTTGCATGTAGTGTAGTGGAAACACTAGGGTGAGACTCGAACCTTACGATAGGCGGATGATCGTAGTAAGCCCATTAGGCCTAAGCTGTAGTGGTGGATAAGATCTTTCGGAATGTACCCCTAGAGATTCGGGGAGTGAACTTTGGTGACTTAATGGAACTACCTTTCGGGAGTTTGAACTTATACTTGGAATGGATGGCTAGTAGAGCACCGATCCGTGTTGGATTGTGCGGCTAAACGAATGGAACTAAGGACCCGGAGGATGAAGTAGTAGTGATGATCGGAGCGAGAAGAAACTACCTGTCCAACGTAGTTTCGGCGTTGAAAGGTCGAGAAAATGGTTAAGAAAGGGTGCAAGGCGTTCTTAGCCTTCGTAAGTGCGTTAGGTGGAAAGGAAAAAGGTGTCGAGTGGAGTTAGAACGGTGAAAGACTTTGAAGATGTATTTCCGGTGGAATTACCAGAATACCCCGGATAGAGAGGTGGAGTTTGGAATAGACTTACTACAAGGAGCAGCTCATGTGTCAATCGCTCCATACCGAATGGCGCCAAAGGAGTTAGTTGAGCTCAAGGCTCAAATCCAAGAGTTGTTGGATCGTGGGTTCATACGACCCAGTGTGTCTCCATGGGGAGCACCGATTACATTTGTAAAGAAGAAGGACGGAACTATGCGTATGTGCATAGATTACCGTGTCGATTGAATAAGTGACCATTAAGAACAAGTATCCTTTGCCAAGGATCGATGACTTGTTCGATCGGTGAAGGGGCCACTGATATTCTCAAAGATAGACTTAAGGTCGGGATATCACCCGATTGAAGGTGAAGGAGGTAGATATCCATAAGACCGCTTTTAGGACAAGATACGGCCATTTTGAGTTTGTGGTGATGTTGTTTGGATTGACAAGCGCTCCACCGCGTTCATGGATATGATGAACCGAGTTTTTCAACCCTACTTGGATAGGTTCGTCGTTGTGTTCATCGACGATATTTTGGTGTATTCTAAGTCGAAGAGGAGCATGATGAACATCCGAGAGTGGTGCTACAAGTGTTAAGGGAGAAGAAGCTCTATGCCAAATTCAGCAAGTGTGGATTTTGGCTTAAGGAGGTGGCATTCTTAGGGCATGTGGTATCCGCAGAAGGAATAAGAGTGGATTCTAGGAAGATCGAGCGGTGTTGGATTGGAAACCACCTAGGTCCGTGGTGAGATTCGAAGTTTCTTAGGTTTGGCGGAGCTATTACTGAAGGTTCGTAGAAGGATTCTCGTCAATAGCCGCGCCTTTGACAAAGTTACTAAGGAAGGAAGTACCCATTGAATGGTGCGATAAAGCAACGAAGAGCTTTGACAACCTTAAGAAGGTGTTGACGGAGGCTCGGTGTTAATTCAGTAGGAGGTGGGAAGGATTTTGTGGTGTCTTGTGGACGCCGCATACGGGATTAGGATGTGTGCTAATGCAAGAAGGAAAAGTAGTCGCTTATGCGTCTCGGCAACTAAGGCCTCATGAGGTTAACTACCCAACTCATGACTTGAACCGCAAAGCAGTGGTTTTGCCCTTAAGGTTTGGAGGCACTACCTCTATGGAGAAAGGTCGGTGATCTACACGGACCACAAGAGCCTTAAATATCTGTTGACTCGAAGGAGTTGAACTTGAGGCAACGAAGGTGGGTGGAGTTGTTGAAGGACTACGATCATTCGATAGAATATCATCGGGCAAGGCGAATGTGGTAGCCGATGCCCTAAGTCGGAAGGTTGTGTCGGATCTAAGGGCTATGTTCGCTCACTTAAGTTTGTACGATGATAGAAGCTTTGTTGGCGAGTTGCAAGTCAAGCCCACATGGTGAAGGAGGTGAAAGAGGGACGGTTGGTTGATAAGGATCTAAGTGCTAAGTTACTGCAAGTGCGAGCGGAGAGTTAGAGGATTATAATGTTAATGATGAGGAGTATTGTGCTTCAAGGAAAGGCATGTATGCCTAAGGACAAGGAGTTAAGACAAAGGATTCTTGGGAGGCGCATAGTAGCCCTTATGCTATGCATCCCGGAGGCATTAAAGTGTCTGAGAGATCTAAGGAACAATTTTGGTGGTCCGATCTTAAGCAAGAAGTGACCGAATTTGTGGGGAAATGTTTGGCGTGTCGACAAGTTAAGGTGAACACCAAGTTCCATCGGGATTGCTTCAACCAATCGAGATTCCGCAATGGAAGTGGGAGAGAATTACCATGGATTTCGTTAGCGGGCTTCCCCTTACGCCTACTAAGAAGGACTCGGTATGGGTGATAGTGGATCGTTTGACTAAGTCGCGCATTTCATCCCGGTAAGAGTTGACTATTCTCTTGGTGGCTAAGTTATATGTGGCGAGAAATTGTGAGGTTACATGGTGTACCGAGATCGATCATCTCCGAGCGAGAGACCCAAGGTTTACGCCTCGGTTCGGAGGGCACTTCATCAAGCTTTAGGCACTAAGTTGGACTTCACTACGGCTTTTCATCCACAATCGGACAGGCGAGTTCGAGCGAGTTATACAAGTGTTGGAGGATATGTTGAGAGGTTTGTGTGATGGATTTCCGAGGAAGTTGGGAAGACTATTTGCCTTTAGCTGAGTTCGCCTACAAACAACGGCTATCGAGGCTAGCATTCGGATGGCACCATATGAAGCATTGTATGGTCGGAAGTGTAGAACTCCTACTTGTTGGGTGAGTTAGGAGAACATCGAGTTTTGGGTCCCGAGTTAGTGGCCGAAATCAAGAGAAGGTTGAGATGATTCGAGCACGGTTAAAGGAAGCCTCGATAGGCGGAAGTCGTCACGCAGACCTTAAGCGGAAGGAAATAGAGTTTGAAGTGGGAGACCAAGTGTTTACGAAAGTCTCGCCTTGGAAAAAGGTAATGAGGTTCGGTCGCAAGGGAAGTTAAGCCCAAGGTTTATAGGGCCCTATCGAGTCTTGAAGCGCGAGTTGGAGCGATGGCATACCAATTGGAGTTGCCACGAGTTGCGTAGATGCACGACGTATTCCATGTATCCATGCTTCGTCGTTACCGATCGGATCCGTCTCATGTGGTACTGTCGAAGAAGTAGAGCTAAGGCCGGACTTATCCTACGAGGAAGAGCCGATTAGGATATTGGGCGTGATGTGAAAGTGCTACGGAGGAAGTCGGTTCCTCTAGTCAAGGTGTTATGGCGCAATCATGGATCGGAAGAAGCGCGGGGAACCGAGAAGAGGCAATGCGACAACAATACCCTCAATTATTTTAGTTAGAAAATTTCGAGGACGAAATTATTTTAAAAGGGGTAGAATTGTAATATCTTGGAAAAGGGCCTATGAATTTTCGGTTTAATTTATGCGAAGTAACATGTTTTATGTACTAAGAATAAATTTTGAACAATTTTGGAAACACGAAAATGTATGGAAATGTTAAGTTAAAAAAATGGAAAGTGAACATTTTGGAAACTTGGAAATGGATGGAAATGATTTGGAAATGATTCAAAATAGGAAAGTGCACATTTCTGGAAACTTGGAAATGTAAGAAAATGTCAAGTTTCTGAGCCGAAACGAAAATTTTTGGAAACTTAGAAATGACTTAGAAATGTGGAGTTTTAAAGTTTAAAAGAGGAAATTAAGGCAAGGTGGCCTTAAAAGAAAAAGTTTGTGAAATTTGACACACAAGCAGGCTTGGAAAAGTGGCTGAAGATGCCACTTAGGGCCTCTGGAAATGGCACCACATGCAAGGTGTTAGGCACAGGTTCGAGTCACTTGGGAAGCAAATAAAAGAAGTTTTATTTTTGCTTCCGGAAGCTCACAGGTGGACAGCACAAGCCTTCTAGAAAGGAGGAGTTTTATTCTCTTTAATATTCGATTAATAAGGTGATAAATAAGGGATTTAATTTGGATTATTTTTGAAGAGATAATAAAGGATTATTCTCTAATTATTTTAAATTAAGAGATAAAGCTATCAAATAAAGAAGAGTGGTGGCCAAGTAAGGGATTCTGAGGAGTAGTTTCAGCTATAAAAGGAAGGAAATAGGGTTACTCATCAATTTTTCTTCATCCTTCTCTCTCTGTCGAATTTCTGAGTGCTCTCCTCTCTTCTCTTCTCTTTTTCTTTTGTCAAGCCGAATCTATAGTCCACCATTGCCAAAATTCTCAAGTTTATTTTCCTTATTTTCGTGGAAATCAAATACCCCAAGAGAACCTCTAGTCGACTTCTCCATTAAATCCCAAAAGCCGAAACTTTATCATCTAGTCATCAAGGCCGATTCTTTAAGGGGCTTTTAACAAGGGTGCTACCGATTTCTTAAAAAGGGTAAGATCCAAAGTTTGGTTTCAATTCTTTTATATTTTAAACCTATCTAAAATTTAGGGACTAATCTCTATTATGGATTTTGGCCGAGTTATGGAAGGGTGTTTTAGGATTTAAGAAATTGTCAACTACAAGAAGGTATCTTTTTGAACTTCTAAGATCTAAGGTAAGTTATGAATACCATTCGGCCATAAGCTATATTGTTATGATTTAATGTTAGATTGGATCTAACATGGGTACATAGGGATTTCGACATGACAATAAACAAGCAAGGATCCAATTCGGATTTAAGATTTGGAAGGTAAGAACAAAGGTAAATTCGGCCAAGGCCTATTTTAGTAGTAGATCTATTATTATGTGTTTTAAGCCGAAAACTAACCAATTCAAGGGATTTAGTGACTAGTCGATTTCAAAGGGAAAAATACGAGTTCTCGGGATTTGATTAAATCATCAAATCGACACCAAGGTAAGCTTTAAGAATACAAATCCTACTAGGATTTGGTTTTCTAAGCCGAATAGGCTTTGTGCTAAATAGTAAGTGATTAATCAATTGTAGGAACTTGAGATCTAAGGCGATAGATCAGATTTTGGGATTTCAAAGTGAAGTGGTTAAGCAAATCAGTGTGTACCCCACACTACTTCTTAATATGTTTCATGGCCTGTTTTATTAAAATATGTGATATTAAGAATATGAAAGTGGCTAGGGTACCATGTTATGGTACTAAGTACTCAGTGCACGTTTCCTACTTCTACAAAGAATATGAAAAGGTCATTAGTAACATGAGAATATGATAAGAATGTGAACTCGGCATATTTATGCATATCATCATTATATGGGGCATATAGGTTTGTTTGAAAGGGGAAGTGAATGTGGTGACTTAAGACCACGAACACGGTGACCTAAGATCGTGATATCTAAAAGTGGTGACCTAAGACCACAGTAATCTAAAAGTGGTGACCTAAGACCACAGTAATCTGAACGTGGTGACCTAAGACCACAAATGCGGTGACCTAAGACCGCGATATGGAGTGTAGCGGAAGGAGGGTCGACTTAGTAGTCCCCACGGTGTACGAGGTTGGTGCGGGGAGTGTAGCGGATGGTTTATTAGGTTTGGGTTTGGGAATGCATCATAATTTGTATGCTATGATATGAATGCGTAACATTTGTATGCTGATTCTATTTTGATTTAGTGTTTGTGTACACATTGAGTCTGTTTGACTCACCCCGTTGGGGAATATTTTTTGGTGATGATCGGTGATGGACCGGGACGGCGAGAACTTGTGGTGGCCATGCTCAACATGAAGTTTTTATTTTATGAACTACTATTTCTATTTAAGTACTTGAATTACTTGGAAATTATTTGATGTAATAAGGCCATAAGGCCATAGTTGGATTGTTTTCCATTTATTTCTATTTATTATGATTATGAGTTTTACCTATTAAAGTTTAAGTAAAATTTTTAATATAAAGAATTGAATTCGTTTTCAACACAAGCCCAACCCAAAACAATTTTTTTCAAAATCCCACAAGTTTTCTCTAGGTAACGAAAGAATTTTGAAACCGGTTTACTTGAGGAACATACCAAATCTGGGTAAATCTCATGGGCCGGGTTTGGGGTGTTTCAAGATTAAACAGAAAAGTGTGAGTTTTCGCAAACTCAGTGTGCAATCCCCATAGAAAACATACACACAGAGATATCAGATAACAGACATAATCTCACAGTTCAGTTCTGAGCCCATTACAGAAACTTTGTGGACCATAGCCCACTCAGATTCAGAATTAGACATATTATAGGGCCTTAGCCCATTTCAGATAGAATATGCAGAAAACAAAGTCCTACCCACTAGCCTCTACACACCAACTCCGTCTAACCCTACACACCATGTGGGGATGAAATCAACCCACCCAGCCCTACACACCATGTGGTACCGAATGCGGCACATAATCAGAAATTTGTAGCTGAGCTGCCAGATAACAGGCTTAAGATCCTTTCAGATACTTCTTCCAATCATAATCAACCCACCCCGATGCAATGCAACATACAAGAATGACATGCTACTATGCAATTTAAACTCATATATTCAGATCAGTATACATGCTTAGTACAGAAATTGGATAGATAGATCATTCATATAGGGGTCTAAGTATTGCTTACCGACCCTATGGTAGGTCCACAGTCGACTTGGGCGACCCGTGCAACCTTACAGAGTTTTTAAGAAAAATGGGCTCACACGCCCACGTGGCCCGCCCGTGTGGCCCACACGGCCCAAATTGGCCTTGGCCGTGTGGATCACACGGCCTGGCCCAGAATCCCACACGTCTGTGTGGCCCACGGCCCAATTGGTCGAGCCTGTGTGTAGCACACGGCCTTGCCCAACCGTCACACGATCGTGTCACTCGCGCACGGCCTGGCTCGTCGATCACACGACTGTGTGGTGACTAACAGTCTTGCACACGGCTTACCACACGAGCGACCACACGCCCGTGTGACGTCGACAGTAAGGTTTTTGGCTTTCGCTGAAACCTCATTTTCTGCATTTTTCGGGTACACACCTGGTATCGAATCGATGCTAAAGCAACTACGAGCACTCCAGAAGCTAAAAATCCATATTTCAAACCCAATTTCAGTGATACTAACGAAATCTTAACGAAACCTATAACAAGGTATTCAGTCTTTACCAACAAAACCTTACCCTCGAGCAAAAACAGGAAATCCAAGCACTTTAAAACGTCTACGACCAACCTTCAGCCCTTCGATTAATCCCTAACATCCATGAATCCCTTCATTAACACTTGACCACAACAAGTTAAGGGTTACAAAGCTAAACTTACCGAATACGTGCAGTCCACGATGCACAAGTGAATCGAAAAGCAAAGAAACGGAAGAAAGAGAGGATGAAGGGAGAACGAAATTTTGGCAAAAGAAATTAGGAAATGAGGAAGATAGGGCCGACTTTTGCTATTGTTGGGGAGAGGAAAACTGAACAGATTTTCTGATATTCCCCCTATCATATCCCCAAATCTCTCCTTACTATCATATTTTTAATCCAACACAAACTCTTTGGACGTGATAGACAAAAATAATGCTCATGTAGCAACTCAAACACAAGACCCTTTTCCATCCCAACACTCCTCCTAACCACCAGACCAGTAGGCCCATTCTGACATGTTCTTACAAATAAATACTTATAAGCCTAACCAAAGTTTGGGCTTTATTCATAAAAATACCAAAATTTTCCCAAGTTAATGCTTGAACTTGGGACCTCTCAGACACTTCCCAAAACACTTAACCACTGAAGCAGACATACAATTGTGTGTCAAATTAACAAAAGCCAAAATTAGGAAAAATCGGGGCGTTACAACTCTACCCCCTAAAAGAAAATTTCGTCCTCGAAATTTTACCTGGTCAGAAAAGGTGAGGATACTGCTGACGCATCGAATCCTCCGGCTCCCAAGTAGCCTCCTCAGTGCTATGATTCCTCCACAGCACTTTCACCAAGGGGATATACTTCCTCCGCAGAACTTTAACGTCGCGCTCCAGAATCTGAACCGGCTCCTCCTTAAACGTCAGATCTGGTCTAACCTCGATGTCCTCAATAGGAACAACATGCATGGGATCAGAGCGGTAGCGTCTCAACATTGAGACATGGAACACATCATGAATGCGATCCAACTCTGGAGAAAGCTCCAACTGATATGCAACTGGCCCCACTCTTTTCAGAATACGGTACGACCCAATAAATCGAGGGCTCAGCTTACCCTTGCGACCGAACCTTAATACCTTTTTCCATAGAGAGACCTTGAGAAACACTAAGTCCCCCACAGAATACTCAATATCCTTTCTTTTCAGATCAGCATAGGACTTTTGCCTATCAGATGCCGCTTTCAGTCGATCTCGAATCAATCAGACATGATCTTCAGTTTCAGAAACCAATTCTGGACCCAGAACATGTCGCTCACCCAACTTAGTCCAGCACAAGGGAGTACGACACTTACGGCCATACAGGGCCTCGTAAGGCACCATCTGGATGCTAGATTGATAGCTGTTATTATAGGCGAACTCTGCCAACGACAAATACTCCTCCCAACTTCCTCAGAAATCTATAACACAGCTCATCAACATATCCTCCAGTACTTGAATCACCCTCTCCGACTGACCATCTGTCTTAGGATGGAAAGCAGTTCTGAAGTCTAACCTTGAACCAGAGCCTCGTACAATTTCTTCCAAAACCGAGATGTGAAGCGAGGATCCCTATCGGAGATGATTGAGACAGGAACCCCATGCAGTCTCACTATTTCAGATATGTACAACTTAGCTAACTTCTGGAGAGAGAAGTCTGTCCTAACCAGAATAAAATGAGCGGACTTGGTCAATTGATCCACGATGACCCAGACAGAATCCTTCTCAGTGGGTGTTAATGGGAACCCACTAACGAAGTCCATCGTTACTAGCTCCCATTTCCACATCCGAATCTTTACAGGATGTAGCAACCCCGAAGGCAGCTGATGCTCAGCCTTAACCTGCTGACAAGTCAGACAGCGAGCAACGGAATCTGTGACTTCACGCTTCAATCCTGGCCACCAGTACAACTCTTGCAGATCTCGGTACATTTTGTTCCCACCGAGATGCATAGCATAAGGGCTACTATGTGCCTCTCTCAGAATCGACTGTCGCAACTCCTCATCACTCGGCACACAAATCTGACTGCGGAAACAAAGTACCCCATAACTGTTAATCCCAAAATCAGTAGAATCATCAGTCTCAACTTGACGGAATCGGAACTCAAGAGTCTTATCCTCTATTTTTTTACCTCTAATCTGATCAATCCACGTGGGCTTAACCTGAAGTTCTGCTAACAGACTTCCATCGTCGAATAAGCTGAGTCGAGCGAACATCACTCTCAGATCGGTCATAGCCCTACGGCTCAAAGCATCTGCCACCACATTAGCCTTACTAGGGTGGTACTTGATGGTGCAGTCATAATCCTTAAGCAGTTCAACCCATTTATGCTGCCTAAGGTTTAACTCCTTCTGAGTGATGAGATACTTGAGGCTTTTGTGATCAGTGTAGATAGTACACTTCTCACCGTACAGATAGTGCCTCTAGATTTTAAGAGCAAAAATTTCCGTTGCCACCTCTAAATCGTGCGTAGGATAGTTAGCCTCATGCGTCTTGAGTTGACGTGACGCATAAGCTACCACCTTACCGTTCTTCATCAGTACGCAACCCAGACCCACATGTGACGCATCACTGTATACAATGAAATCCATCCCAGATTCAGGCTGTACCAGAACCGGAGACTACGTCAAAACAGATTTGAGCTTCTCAAATCTCCCTTGTTGCTTATCAGTCCAGACAAAGGAAACTCCCTTACGCAGAAGCTTGGTCAATGGCGCTGCGATCAAAGAGAACTTGATAAACCGAAATAGTAACAAATTTTAGGCCAACATTTAGTATGCTTTTGGATGAATTATCCCTTGATTTATGTAAAAAGGTGCTCTTAATCCTTTCTTTTCAAGTCTTATACTCAGGAAAGCACCCAAGGATAAAAAGAACGAGAAACAGGCTCAAAACGGACCAAAACGGGCCAAAGAGGAAATCGACACGGCCTGGACTTGGACCCACACGATCGTGCCAAGTCAATCATCTAGAACACGGTCTAACCCTAACTCACACGGCTGTGTCTCATTAAAGAAATCCAAACACGGCCTGGCCACGATTCACACGAGCGTGTGCCATGGCCGTGCCTCTGCCGTGGAGAAGAGAAATTTCATTCGGGAAAGGATACTTAGGGAGAAATAAACGTATTTAAAAAGCCTATAAATACACCCTAAGTATGACCTAAGAAGGGGAGCCCAAAGCCATCTTCTAGGGGCATCGTGCTAGGCCAGAGAAGGCAGATTTGTGGGGATTCACTCAGGGATAGCCAGTTGATCCATCTCAAAAAGCCGGAATTCTACTCAAGACGGAGGATCTCTCCTTCAATTCCTTCAGGGGGTTTTAGAGATTTCTTATGTTTTGTTTTATCTTTTCTCTTGAGATGTTTTCCTTTATTGTTATGAACTAAACCCTTGGATACAGAAGGGATGAAACCTATGATGAATCTTGTTATTGTTTTCTGAATTATATGATAAATACTTAGTTTGTTCTTAATTATGTGAGCTTAATACAAATTTAATGTGCTTAGGTGGAGGAGGAATAGACCCTGCCTAGGAGTAGATCTAGCATAATTAAGCAGAGTTGATCGCACGCCTAGAGATAGGGTGACGAGATTTTGCCAGATTAGGGTGAAACCTAATATGGGAATCCATAGATCGATTTACTGCTATTCTAGGGGGTTATTATAAGAGAACTAGAGTTTCACTAATTAACCTAGGGTTAGACGTTATTCGCCTCGAGAGAGGGTTTAATATACGTTAGGGAGTCTTACGGATCAAACTAAGTGAATAAATCTTATGGTTCAGTGTTAGATAACAAGTGAAGTCTAGGTGGATTCTTCTTAGGGTATCATCTAAATCAACTGAGTTTTTCCCAAGTTATTTTCCAAATTCATTCTCTGAGTTTTCCCAAGTTATTTTCCAAATTCATTCTTCTTTGTCTTAGAGTCTTTAGTTTAGTAGTTAATTAATTTAGATTAGATAAACAATCTCTCTTTATTTTTAGGCTAGATAATAAAAAGAAAGTTAGTATTAGTACTTTTAGTTCCTTTGGGTTCGATAATCCGGTCTTACCTAACCTATACTACTGTTCGATAGGTGCACCTGCCTCAATCGTTGTCAGAGTTAGTTTTCAGGTTCGATCATTCTTTTTATAAATTTTAAAACTCTGATTTACAGCGATCAAGTTTTTGGCGCCGTTTCTAGGGAACTAAAATATTAAGAAAGCTCTATTTTTATTACTTTAGCCATTATTTTTTATTTTTCGTAATTTATTTTATTTTTAGTTTTAATTTTAAATTTTGCTAAATTTTCTTTCTTTTTTTTCCTAGCAGGTACCTCTAGTTTATGACTAGAAGAAACCCGAGAGGACCTTTAGAATACGACAGTGATATTGAAGCTACCGCTCGGAGAAATCGCAGAGAAATTAGGCGAGCGCTAAATCACCAAGAAGGAGAGTGAAAAGACAGATCCAATCCTACTGAAGGTATGGACGAAAATAATCTTCCACCACAAGATGTGGCAGAAAATAATGCTCCTCGTATTATGTTTGATTATGTTAAACCTCATTTAATAGGAGCCGAATCAAGTATTGTTAGGCCTGCTATAGCTGCTAATAATTTTGAATTAAAGCCTAACACTGTACAAATGATTCAACAGTTTGTTCAATTTGATGGTTTGCAGGACGAAGATCCAAATACTCATATAGCTAACTTGTTAGAGTTCTGTGATACCTTTAAAATAAATGGTGTTTTTGATGATGCCATACGACTTCGGTTATTTCCCTTTTCATTAAGAAATAAAGCTAAACAATGGTTAAACTCGTTACCACGAGGGTCAATCACTACATGGGATCAAATGACCGAAATTTTTTTATTAAAATATTTCCCACCGGCCAAAACGGCCAAATTACGTAATGATATCTCTTCTTTTGTGCAGATTGATTTAGAGACATTATACGATGCATGGGAGAGATATAAGGATCTCTTGAGAAGGTGTCCGCACCATGGTTTACCCTTGTGGCTCCAAGTCCAAACTTTCTATAATGGTGTAAACCCCTCAACGAGACAACTAATTGATTCAGCCGCCGGTGGAACCTTGAATAATAGAACTCCTAAGGCAGCCGACGAATTTATAGAAGAGATGTCACTGAATAACTATCAGTGGCAAGTCACAAGAACAAGGCCAACAAAAACAGCCAGAGTTTACAACATCGACGCAGTAACCATGCTATCAAATCAGGTAGAGTTGATGAATAAAAAGCTTGATAGTTTGTGTTCTTCGCAGGTACATCCAGTCATGCAGTGCGACGCAAGTGGAATTGTGGCGAATCCTGAGTACCCACCCTACCAACCGGGCATAGAAAGCGAACAGATGAACTATATAGGTAACAATTTCAGATCTAATAATAACCCATATAGTAATAATTATAATCCAGGTTGGAGTAACCACCCAAATTTTTCATGGGGAGGTCAAGGAAATCAAGGAAACCAAAGACAACAACCTCCTCAAAATTTCCAAAATTAGCCCTATCCACAGGAAAAGAAGCCGAATCTTAAAGAGATGCTGAACAAATTCATAGCTTCCGTAGAGACCCGTTTCCGAAAGACTGAGACAACACTTGATGACCAACAAACATCGATCAAAGTGATAGAGAAAAAAATTGGAGAACTCACTAAGTCAGTAGGACAACTTACTGAAATGGCTTCCGAAATTCGATCAGTGATTTTCTCTAAAGCAATAGAACAGGTAAAGACAGTTACACTGAGAAGTGGAAAGGAGTTAGTTGAACCAAAGAAATAAATACTACATGAAGATGACAAAGCAAAGGACATGAGAGTTGGGGATGTAACTCCAATACGCAAAGAAAGTAAACCACCAATCCCATATCCAGCGCAGTTAAAGAAAGAACGATTAGACGCCCAATACGGTAAGTTTCTTGAACTGTTTAAATAGATACATATTAACTTACCTTTTGTTGAAGCCATTTCACAGATGCCGACGTACGCAAAATTCTTAAAGGAACTCCTAACAAATAAAAGGAAGCTTGAAGAAGTATCCATGGTGGAGCTTAATGAAGAATGTTCAGCTATCCTCCAAAACAAGCTACCAACCAAATTAAAAGACCCAGGAAGTTTTACTATTCCTTGTTTAATTGGTAGTTTAAATATTAAGAAAGCATTAGCTGATCTAGGTGCCAGTATTAATTTAATGCCTTATAAAATGTTTAAACGACTAAATCTTGGAGAACCAAAACCCACTAGGATGAGTATTCAGTTAGCTGATAGATCTATTAAATACCTTAGAGGAGTTATCGAGGATGTCTTGGTAAAAATCGATAAATTTATTTTCCCCGTTGATTTTGTTGTGCTTGACATGGATGAGGACATTGAGGTTCCCTTAATTCTAGGGCGCCCTTTGTTAGCTATCGCTGTGGTACATTATCGATGTAGGTGATGGTAAACTTGCATTAAGGATAGCCGATGAAGAAATTATTTTTCAAATTTATGATGCCATGAGATATTCTAGAGAACAAGATGATTCCTGTTATTTTATTGACACCACTGATCATATCATTCAAAACTCATTACAGGAAATTCTACATGACGACACGATGGAACTGTTTCACACTCAAGAAGAGGGGGAAGAAGATGAAGTCCGCGAGCTAAATTCAAAAATATCGTCATTAAGACAAACGGAAAAAGAAAGCATTAAATTCGATGACGATTTAAAACAAAAACCCTCTGTTGATGAACCACCTAAATTAGAATTAAAGCAACTGCCAAAACATTTAGAGTATGCATTCCTTGGGGAAAATTATACGTTACTAGTAATTATCTCTTCAGAGCTAGAACCTCAGGAAAAAGAGGAGTTGATACAGGTACTAAGAGAACATAAAAAAGCCATAGCTTGGAAAATCTCTGACATTAAAGGAATAAGCCCAACATTTTGCACCCACAAAATTTTAATGGAAGACGAGTACAAGCCATGCGTGCAACCACAAAGACGATTAAATCCCAACGTAAAAAAAGTCGTGAAAGACGATGTAATTAAACTTCTAGATGCTGGAATAATTTATCCTATTTCTGACAGCAAGTGGGTGAGTCCTATGCAGGTTGTCCCAAAGAAAGGAGGCATGACCGTGGTAGCTAACGAAAAGAATGAACTAATTCCTACCAGGACAGCCACAGGTTGGAGAGTTTGTATAGATTACAGGAAGCTGAATGACGCCACTAGAAAAGATCACTTCCCTCTACCCTTCATTGATCAAATGCTAGAAAGGTTATTAGACATATGTACTATTGCTTCCTAGATGGACTCTCCGGTTATTTCCAAATCCCAATAGCACCTGAAGATCAAGAGAAGACAACGTTCACATGCCCATACGGTACGTTTGCTTATCGAAGAATGCCTTTTGGATTATGTAATGCTCCTGCTACCTTTCAACGTTGCATGTTGGCAATATTTGATGAACTTGTAGAAGATATTATGGAGGTATTTATGGACGATTTCTCAGTATACGGTAATTCTTTCCATCTTTTCCTTAAAAATTTAAAACGAGTCTTGATGAGATGTGAGGAAACAAACCTTGTTTTAAATTGGGAGAAATGTCACTTTATGCTACAAGAGGGAATTGTATTAGGACATAAAATTTCTAGTAAAGGGATTGAGGTAGATAAAGCAAAGATTGAAACCATAGAAAAATTACCTCCTCCTAGTTCAGTTAAGGCCATTAAAAGTTTTTTAGGACACGCAGGATTTTATAGAAGATTCATTAAGGATTTTTCTAAAATAGCTAAGCCTTTAACAAAATTACTAGAAAAGGATGTTCCTTTCAATTTTGATCAGGAATGTTTAGACGCATTCAATATCCTTAAGGATAAACTAATAAATGCTCCGATTATAATTGCACCTGATTGGAATCTACCCTTTGAACTAATGTGTGATGCAAGTGATTTCGCGAAGAGGTGCGCCTGGGACAACGAAGAGGCAAGCATTTTTAGCCAATCTATTATGCTAGCAGGACTTTGACACCAGCACAGGAAAATTACACCACCACGGAGAAAGAACTGCTAGCTGTAGTTTTTGCTTTTGACAAATTTAGACAGTATTTATTATTATCTAAAGTTGTCATTTTCACTGACCACTCAACTCTTCGTTATCTATTAACTAAACATGATGCGAAACCATGACTCATAAGATGGATTTTACTTTTACAAGAATTTTATTTGGAAATACAGGATAAGAAAGGAGCTGAGAACCTTGCAGCTGATCACCTCTCTAGACTTGAAAACCCCCATATCGAAGAGCTAAATGAAGGAGAGATAAACGATTCATTCCCAAAAGAACAACTCTTTTCGATAACTCATTCTGAGGTACCATGGTTTGCGGATATTGCAAATTATTTAGCTACTAACATCTTGCCAAAAAAATTAACACATCACTAAAAGAAGCGATTCTTTGCTTATGCAAAAAATTATTTTTGGGAAGATCCCTTTCTTTTCCGAATATGTGCAGATCAGGTAATTCGAAGATGCGTTACAAGGACAGAAGCAAGTAAGATTATAGAACATTGCCATTCAGGACCTTCAGGAGGACACTACAGTGGCATTAAGACAACACATAAGATGCTCGAATCAGGTTTTTATTGGCCCACTCTATTCAAGGATGCCAACAGGTATGTCGCTTCATGTGATAAATGTCAAAGAACAGGTAATGTCTCTAAACATGATGAAATGCCTCAAACATATATGCTATCATGTGAAATATTTGATGTATGGGGTGTTGATTTTATGGGGCCATTCCCTAGTTCATTCGAAAATAAATACATCCTAGTGGCAGTAGACTATATGTCAAAATGGGTGGAAGCCGAAGCTCTCCCTACTAATGATGCTAGAGTAGTAGTTAAGTTCCTCAAGAAACTGTTCTCTCGATTTGGAACGCCTAGAGCTATCATTAGTGATAGGGGCACTCATTTCTGTAATACTCAATTTGACAAAGTCTTAAAAAAGTATGGAGTACACCACAGGATAGCTACCCCTTATCACCCTCAAACCAGTGGGCAAGTTGAAGTAGCAAACTGAGAACTTAAGAGCATTCTAGAAAAGACGGTTGAATCAAACAGAAAAGATTGGGCATTAAAAGTAGATGATGCCTTATGGGCCTATAGAATAGCATTTAAAACCCCTCTAGGGACATCCCCATACAAACTTGTATATGGGAAAAGCTGTCATCTACCATTCGAGTTAGAACACAAAGATTTTTGGGCCATAAAGTTTTTAAATTTTGATCTTAGAATTGCAGGAAAGAAAAGAATGATGCAGATGAACGAGCTAGACGAATGGAGAGCTGAGGCCTATGAGAACTCGAAACTATACAAAGAGGCAACTAAGCGACGCCACGACGCTCGTCTAAAGAAGTCGAAACAATTCGAAGTAGGGGACTTGGTCCTACTGTACAACTCAAGGCTTAAATTATTTCCTGGGAAGCTGAAATCGAGATGGTCAGGCCCATTCATGATCAAAACAATTTTTACATACGGCACAATCGAGGTAACTCACCCCACTAAGGGCACATTCAAGGTAAATGGTCACCGATTAAAAATTTATAATGGTGCAGATTTTAGATATATGAGAGAGGAGCTTCTGCTCCAGGAACCTTCTTTTAGAACCGAAAACAGGGAAAGTCTAGCTTAAGACTATAAACAAGCGCTTCTCGGGAGGCAACCCGAGCACTAATACCATTAACTTTTTTTATCTTATCCTTTCTTTATAATATCTAGCTTTAAACTAACAAGGGGTGTAGAATTCCAGGCCACACAGCCCTGCACACGGTCGTGGCCATGGCCGTGTATACCTCAAGAATCTTGGTACTAACATGGCAGGACGGTACAAGTCAGAGGTACTAAATTTAGAACTCACGGACTCAACCACTACACCACGGGCATCGACAAAGGGGCACGGCCGTGCCCCATGACCGTGTGAAGCTACTGACTTACCAACCACAGACGTAACACACCCGTGCCTTAAAACCGTGCCAACATACTGACTTGTCAAACACAGGCTAGACACGAGTGTAGGGTAACCAACACGCCTAGGAACACGGCCGTGCGATGCGGCCGTGTGAATTGACACACCCTCAGTCCACGGGTGTGGGAAACTGCCAGACTTGAAATCCTATTTAAACACCATGCCCCTCTCCTTTCTCTTCTTAACACACTCTCTTTCTTTCTTTCTTTTCCCTCTTTTTCCCTTTTTCCTAATAAATCCTTAGACTCTTGAGCTACAACAACATCATATCCATGGCAAAGAAGCATAAAAGGCCAATCACAGTCTCCTCAAAGGAGACCGATTCACATGAGTTCATGCCGGCAGCTTCATCCAAACAACAAGCCAAGGGTCTTTGGGACCAATTATCTATTCTTTTATTTTTATCTTCTCCTTTATTTTCCTTATCTTTACTTCTCTTCTACTTAATCTAGTTTATTTTATTTTAGTTTCTTGTTTCTAGGTTCTTAAGGCTGCTTGGGAATCACGCCACTTCCACCATCACCAACACCTCCGTAACCTTCAAAGTCACACCCACCTCTCGATCCATCTACCAATAAGGATTCTCAAG
Organism: Gossypium sturtianum; assembly: GCA_025698515.1. NCBI lineage: Eukaryota > Viridiplantae > Streptophyta > Magnoliopsida > Malvales > Malvaceae > Gossypium > Gossypium sturtianum. The sequence goes on from CM046944.1 coordinate 86,365,728, forward strand.
CCCCTTTATCTTTTAAACTTAGTTTATTTTCCTTCTTAGTCTCCTTCTCTTTACCTTTCTTGTCTTTAATTATATATTTAGTTTATTTTAAATTTGTCTTAATAAATCCTGGCTAATCCCCCACGAGTCTCCCAATTTCTTCATCTAGCGCAGAACTCGTGGGCAACCACCACATCCAGACTGGCCCTCCAACTTATCTTTCACCACGACCACTGCCAACTCAAGGAGCCATCCATAATTCAGGGAGTTTCACTTATCCCCATATCTTCTGATCTGAACATTACATTTGTATTATCTATCTTTGTACATTGAGGGCAATGTACATCTTAAGTGTGGGGGGTGAACAACCTAAAAAGGTGCCTAACTTTTTTCATTATTTTCAAATTTCTAAAATTAGGTACCAAACTTTTTGGATTGTTCTCAAAATCCTGAATTTAGTCTTGTTTTTAAGTAAATTCCTCATATTACTAATTAGGATGAAATTTCTGATGATTTATGATTTTTATTGATATGTTTTAGATTAAGTCATTGATAATTGTGAATTGATGATTATATTCTAAGAATACTAGAGAATCAAGCATAATAAGTCTATTTTTCTGAATTAAAAATTTTCTAGGTCGTCTACCTGAATTTAAATATTACCTTGAAATTTGATATTTACAAGGTTGATGTCAAAAACACCCATAATTTTTGTGAGATTTTGAGCCTTATAGAGCATAAATTCTTTTTCTTACTTACTTTATTGATTATGAGTATGTCAACACTGATTTGTTATTCTAGAAATTGCATCGATTATACATGTCGAGACCATATTTTTTGATTTGATACACAGAGATGATAAAGGCACCTAGGATCTAACCCACTTACTCCATTAAAAAGCCTACCTTCACAATTAACCCCTAGTGAACCCCTTTTAATCCTAACAACCCTATTTATTGACTCACCCACTAATATTAACACAAAACCCTTTGTAATTGTTATCACCATTCTTTCTAACTACCCCTATATCGAGATTTGATCTGATTAGTTGCCTAATTATGAATTTTAGTAATTTATCCTTCATTATGTATTTAGTTTGTTCTTAAAAAAAAACACACGAAGTATATTCATTATTAGTTATGTGATTAAGTTAGCCTATACGTTTGAATTCCAAATATTGAAGAAGAAGCTCGTATTATTAGTTTCAAAGTTTCAATTGATGTAATTATTATTATTGGTTCATTAGTTCTTAGTTAGGTAATTTGTCAATTCAATATCGATTCTAACCCTCTAATTCAGCCTTATTCCACACCTTAACCCTAGCCCCATTACAACCCTAACAAAGACCTTTTGATTTGTGTTTCATCTCATATTTCAGTGGTGGAGATTTGATTTTCATGCAAGCCTATGGGATTAACTCTTCATGTTTGACTTTTGAGTGCCTAAATTTTGAACCTTAAACACTTTGAGTGATTTGAGTGAATCTTTAGTGAGGATGTCAATCCTTGACAATTTCGACTCAGAGGTAATTATTTAGATGAAGGGAAACACCTATGTTTTGTGCTACAAAATATAAGGCTTATAATGTTTGAATTTTTAGGACTCTTTGAGTTGAATTATCCATGTATGAATTATCTCTGAATTATGATGAAACACTATTAATGACTATTATGAATTATAGGAAGTTCATGTTAATTGTAAGTTGAGAATTTTGCTTGAGGACAAGCAAAAGCTTAAGTGTGGGGGTATTTGATAAACCGAAATAGTAACATATTTTAGGCCTACATTTTAGTATGCTTTTGGATGAATTATCCCTTGATTTATGTAAAAAGGTGCTCTTAATCCTTTCTTTTCATGTTTTATACTCAGGAAAGCACCCAAGGATAAAAAGAACGAGAAACGGGCTCAAAACAGACCAAAACGGGCCAAAGAGGAAATCGACACGGCCTGAACTTGGACCCACACGGCCGTGCCAAGTCAATCATCTAGAACACGGGCTAACCCCGACTCATACGGCCGTGTCTCATTAAAGAAATTCGAACACGGCCTGGCCACGATTCACATGGGCATGTGCCATGGCCGTGCCTCTACCGTGGAGAAGAGCAATTTCATTCGGGAAAGGATACTTAGGGAGAAAGAAACGTATTTCAAAAGCCTATAAATACACCCTAAGTATAACTTAGGAAGGGGAGCCCAAAGCCATCGTCTAGGGGCGTCATGCTAGGTCAGAGAAGGCAGATTTGTGGGGATTCACTCAGGGATAGCCAGTTGATCCATCTCAAGAAGCCGGAATTCTACTCAAGACGGAGGATCTCTCTTTCAATTCCTTCAGGGGGTTTTAGTTATTTCTTATGTTTTGTTTTATCTTTTCTCTTGAGATGTTTTCCTTTATTGTTATGAACTAAACCCTTCAGATACCCGAAGGGGATTAAACCTATGATGAATCTTGTTATTGTTTTTTGAATTATATGATAAATACTTAGTTTGTTCTTAATTATGTGAGCTTAATCCAAATTTATTATGCTTAGGTGGAGGAGGAATAGACCCTGCCTAAGAGTAGATCTAGCATAATTAAGCGAGTTGATCGCACGCCTAGATATAGGGTGATGAGATTTTGCCGGATTTGGGTGAAACCTAATATGGGATTCCATAGATCGATTTACTGCTATTCTAGGGGGTTATTATAAGAGAACGAGAGTTCCACTAATTAACCTAGGGTTAGACGTTATTCGCCTCGAGAGAGGGTTTAATATACGTTAGGGAGTCTTACGGATCAAACTAAGTGAATAAATCGTATGGTTCAGTGTTAGATAACAAGTGAAGTCTAGGTGGATTCTTCCTAGGGTATCATCTAAATCAACTGAGTTTTTCCCAAGTTATTTTCCAAATTCATTCATCTTTGTCTTAGAGTCTTTAGTTTAGTAGTTAATTAATTTAGATTAGATAAACAATATCTCTTTATTTTTAGGCTAGATAATAAAAAGAAAGTTAGTATTAGTACTTTTAGTTCCTTTGGGTTCGATAATCCGGTCTTGCCTAAGTTATACTACTGTTCGATAGGTGCACTTGCCTCAATCGTTGTCAGAGTTAGTTTCCAGGTTCGATCATTCTTTTTTATAAATTTTAAAACTAGAATCCCCAAAGCTTCAGACACAAAGCTAGCTACGTAAGAGTGTGTAGAGCCTATGTCTATCAATGCCAAGTATGGTACATAAAAAATTAACACCGTACCCGTGATGACGTCCGGAGCATCACCATCCTCTCGGTGACGTGTAGCATAAACAAGTGCAGGCTGCCTCGCCTCAGTCGGTCTTACACCTCTGCCCATTGCTCTCTGTCCTCGGCCCATGCCATTACCACCACTGGCCTGTCCTCGGCCCCTAGGTGGCTGCTGTGCTACTCTCTACGGCTGCGCAGCACCAATACCCGTAGCTTGCACCTGATCAGTTCTCAACGGACAATCCCGAACATGGTGCTTAGTCAACCCAAATCTCAAACATGCCTCAGTCGTGTAACACCTCTTACCCGTATTCTACACCGGAACCGAGCCCGAGGCATTACCGAGTTAAAACCACTTGATCGCCACTTAGGCTCAACGTGACTACTCTCAAAAGCTACCACAACTACCTCATTAAGGACCTACGGGGTCTTAAACATACATACGAGAGCTTCCGAGGCTCTACCGAAACTTTATCGATCTTAAAAATTCTTTCACTTAGACAAGAGTCACATGCCATGTGGAATGGGACACGCCCGTGTGCCCTCAAGACATGCCCGTGTCTTCCACCCGTGGTCGACACTGACTAAATTCACACGGCCTGGACACGCCCGTGTTCTCCACCTGTGGTGAACACTGACCACTTTACACGGCCTAGGCACACGCCCGTGTGGCTAGCCCGTGGTCTATTCTGACTTAAAATGCTAACATGTAGGGGACACATGGCCAAGTCACACGCCCATGGGCTGACCGTGTGTCACACATGGCCTAGACACACGCCCGTGTGTCTACCCTCATGGACAAGAACAAAGCTATTTGTCAAGCCCTTCTCACCCCTCTAGCATACACAACATGTACTCATTCAACACATTCATAACCAACTCATTTTGAAACACAATCTTACATGGATAACTACATCTTTTTATATAATAAAGTAGCCAACAACCATGGCATTATACAAAAATAGTTTATCCATCTAATGGCCAACACATCTTAGCCAATACAACAAAATTCACTAACTTATCTAGCCCCTATACATGCCATATACAAAACATTAAGTCTAATGTACTGGGAGTGTCTTTGATAGTGTAGGCGATCTTCCGATTAATCCGCATATCACGATTCAATCCTTTTTCTCTATAAGACAAGGGAAAAGAAAGGAGTAAGCTTTGAGCTTAGCAAGTTTACACATAAACAATTTAAGCATTCTAGTATAAGCTAAACAACAATTAGCACTATACTAACATATGTAATTCACATCCATTACTATGCTTACTCTTTCTATCCCTTACCACATCTCCAACACATCATGAGTCATATACTCATAATCATTGACATGCACCCCTGCACTCAATATCACATTTACTCAAAATACAACACATCATTATTTCTCAATAATACATCCACACAGCTAGATTACTCGGTGGTTTCGCACTTAGCCCACCACAATCAGATCATGAGGTAGTATCACACATAGCCTACCACAAAGGATAATTATAGTGATTCCGCACATAGCTCACTAAATAATATGCTTAACAATAGTATCGCACACAGCCCATCATTGTTAAGTATCAAGGTGGTATCGCACTTAGCCCACCATCAAGCATTATTACTACACATTCACATGTCTACTTTGTAATACATTCATCCATTCACAACTACTATCTCATTCATTCCACTAGAATCAAATAGGTTCTCTATCATGCTACACATTAGCTAGCATTAACAATGTATACGCATAAATGCATCGTTTATACGTAAACTTACCTCGGTACTCAAAAAGTATAGAGATGTGCAATTTAGTCCACGACCTTGCCCTTGCCTCGGTTATGATTCAAACCGTCTTTCTTGATCTAAAATGATAAATCAACCCGTTCAATACACACATTGACTAAATTGACCCTTATCTCATACTTTAGCAAAATTACCATTTTGCCCCTAAACTTTCTCATATTTACACTTTTGTCCCAAGGCTCGTAAAGTGATTTTCATTCAACTTTCTAGCCTTTCATGCTTATCCGAATCATTTACTCAACTAAGGCAATCATCAATTCTCACTAAATCGTTCATGTATGACCAATCTCAAGACTTTCACAAACTAGTCCCTACATGCATTTTTCATGGAAATCACTTAGCAAAAGATGTTTCTACTACATCAAGCTTTCATATTCTTCCATAAAACATCAAAATACATGCATGCCATACATGGGTACATTTTTGAACATCAATCCTAGCTCAACATATAGCTAAAAATAGCTTACTCATGTTACTAGGACTTCAAAAATACGAAAAATATCAAAAACGGGGCTAGGATGCACTTACTAGCAAGCTTGAAAAATTGAAGAACCCTAACAATGGCTCCCTTCAAATTTCGGTAGTTTGGAGAAGAAGATGAATGAAATTCTATCATCTTTTCCCATTTTTAATCATTTAATTGGTAAATGACCAAAATGCCCCTTCTCACTAAACTTTCCAATATCATCCACTCATGCCCATTTTTGTCCAAAAATTAGAATTTGGGAAAATTACTATTTAAGGACCTCTAATTGATAATCCAAAGCTATTTCATACAATTAGCTTCTAGAATATCACATTTTGCAACTTTTGCAATTTAGTCCTTTTGGACAATTCAACCGCAATTTAACAAAATTGCTTCATGAAACTTTCACACTAACATGCAAACATAGCATAAACCTCAAAACTCATACATATACCTCAGATTTGTGGTCTCACACCACTATGCTGACTATGCCCTAAATCGGGATGTTACAAGTCGTCCTCCAACACTCGCCCGAATGGCGTTTATCACAGTGCTCGCAAAGCGCCACCCCACTAGGTGCAACAGGAGGCCCAACTCTCATTGGCCCATCCGATCTCACTTTTTTCTTAGGCCTCATCACAGAATTCGAGGGCTCCGATTCCCTCTTATTCTTTCATTTCTCGCGATTTTGGCGCTCAGCTCGCTTAACCTCCTCGACGATCTTCGCCTTCTCCACTAAAGCAGAAAAATCACTGCACAACCTCAGGAACTCGGCCTCATACTCGGCCACCGAACGGTCTCCCTGGGTGAGATTAAGGAACTCACGCCTCCTAGCGTCAATGTAACTGGCTCCTACATACTTGCTCTGGAAAGCCGTCTTAAAATAGTCCCAAGTCAACCGATCGGCCTGAGTGCCCTACTTAACCGTCAGCCACCATTGGTAAGCTTCGTCGCGAAGCAGAGAGACAGCACCCTTAAATTTCTGCTCCGCGGTAAAATCCAGATCATCCATAATTCTTTCCGTAGCCTCTATCCAATATTCGGCCATGTTAGGGGCGACTCCACTGATACCTCTGAATAACTCTGCCCCATTTGACCGGAGTCGTTCCGTAACTACCCCTCGGCCCCCAGATCCAATGTTGGGCCCAACGACCCTCTCTAGAATCCGTAGCATGGCTCGGGATAGTGCGTCATCCCCAGCCTCACAGTCATGAGACCCAGTCTTTGTAGCAGGTGATATCGGCATCTCGTTCGTATCTAGATTGGGCAGATTCTCAAATGCTGAGGACCCAGCTCGAGCCCCTACGACCTCTACCACGGCCACCAGTACCCCGTCCGTGGATACCTCGTACACTCATCAAAATTTTGGAATTTATCTGTATTAATAGTTTTATGCATTAGTTAGAATTCCAATATTTGTTAACAGATGTTTTATGCAGAACACTATCAAAAGTTCAGAGTTCGTTATCGCGAATCGCAGTTTTACTGCGATATTCAGTTTCGCTACAGTTTTTAGTTTACCCTACCTAGAGTGTTTTCAAGATGATAAGATACTACCTAAGGTCATTTCAAGCATACAAGTAGTATTTTCTGGACAAATTTAAATGAATTGTAACACTTACAGGATCGGCCCCGGAGACTCGGTGTACCATATATTCATTTCAAAAATATTCTGAATCACTTGAAAATTGTTTCCTTAAAACCAACTTTTAAAACCCAAATTTGTAGCCGAGTTTTGCAACCTAGCTCTGATACCATTAAATGTAACACCCCAAACCCGACCTAGACGTTATGGCCGAATATGACGATGTCACATGATAGTGCTTTAGAAAATGTAATTACGTTAAAACCATTTTTAGGTATCTTAGGCTATCGTCAAAACGTGTCGTTTATATATATTCATTATCGATTTTAAAAACTTTACACGTTGCGAGAGCGTTTAAAATGATTTGCGAGGTCGTACGTACTTTGATAAAACCTTTGTTTATTTTAAAAACTCGCGTCTTGTCCTACTGCTAGCAGTTTATGAAATAATCATCCCAAGTTTTAAACTAAAATCCGAAAGGCCTTATTACATAAAATTTACCCAAATATAACCAACGTAGAATTAAAAAATAAACCATAAATAAGTATCCAGAACCGTGGTCACTGCCAAGTCCTCTGCTGCACCGATCCGCCTATTACTGGGGATTACCTGAACAGATTAAACAGAAAAGGGTGAGTTTTCGCAAACTCAGTGTGTAATCCCCACAGAAAACATACACACAGAGATATCAGATAACATACATAATCTCACAATTCGGGTCTGTGCCCATTACAGAAACGGTGTGGACCATAGCCCACTTAGAATCAGAATCAGACATATTATAGGGCCTTAGCCCATTTCAAACAGAATATGCAGAAAACAAAGTCCTACCCACTAGCCTCTACACACCAACTCCGTCCAACCCTACACACTATGTGGGGATGAAATCAACCCACCCAGCCCTACACACCATGTGGTACCGAATGCGGCACATAATCAGAAATTTGTAGCTGAGCTGCCAGATAACAAGCTTAAGAGCCTTTCAGATACTTCTTCCAATCATAATCAACCCACCCCGATGCAATGCAACATACAAGAATGACATGCTACTATGAAATTTAAACTCATATATTCAGATCAGTATACATGCTTAGTACAGAAATCAGACAGACAAATCATTCATATAGGGGTTTAAGTATTGCTTACCGACCCTACGGTAGGTCCACAGTCGACTTGGGCGACCCGTGTAATCTTACAGAGTTTTTTGGAAAAATGGGCTCACACTCCCACGTGGCCCGCCCGTGTGTGCCCACACTCCCGTGTGGCCCACACAGCCCAATTGGTCGAGCCATGTGTAGCACACGACCTTTCCCAGCTGTCACACGGCTGTTTCACTCACGCATGGCCTATCTCATCGATCACACGGCCGTGTGGTGACTAACAATCTTGCACACGGCCTACCACACGTGCGACCACACGCCCGTGTGGCATCGACAGTAAGGTTTTCGGCTTTCACCGAAACCTCATTTTCTGTGTTTTTGGGTAACCACCTGGTATCGAATCGACGCTAAAGCAACCACGAGCGCTCCAGAAGCTAAAAATCCATAATCCAAACCTGATTTCAATGATACTAACAAAATCTTAACGAAACCTATAACGAAGTATTCAGTCTTTACCAACAAAACCTTACCGTCGAGCAAGAACAAGAAATCCACGCACTTTAAAACGTCTACGACAAACCTTCAGACCTTCGATTAATCCCTAACATCCACGAAACCATTCAATAACACTTGACCACAACAAGTTAAGGTTTAGAAAACTAAACTTACCGAATACGTGCAGTGCACGATGCACATGTGAATCGAAAAGTAAAGAAACGGAAGAGGGAGAGGATGAAGGGAGAACAAAATTTTGGCAAAAGAAATTTGGAAAGGAGGAAGATAGGGCCAACTTTTTCTATTGTTAGGGAGAGGAAAACTGAAAAGGTTTTCTGATATTCCCCCTATCATCTCCCAAAATGTAACGCCCCAAAAATATAGGGTCTTTAATTTTGCATGTTCTGACACAAAAGCTTGTTTGCTTTAATGGCTAAGTGATTTAGGTGTGTATGGGGGTGTCTGAGAAGCCTGGGTTCAAGTCTTGGCTCTTGCAATTTTTTTTAGTTTTTCTCTTAAATGAATCTGGGCACTGGCATATAGGCTTTATTAATAATAGTGCTTGTTTATGACACAAGAAGAGTTTGTGGCCTAATGGCAAGGTGGCGTGTAGTGCAACTGCAAGGTCTGAGGTTCATGTCCTGGGTTGCGCAATGGGTATTTATTTTGCTGCTTGAGCTGTGTAGGTAGTAGAGTTGGACTGAAACATAGCTAAGGGGAGTTTGAAATGATTTGAATGGTGTTTGAAGTGGTCATGGAGATATTCAAGGAGGGATTTTAGGAGAGTTTTAGGGGAGGAAAAAGTGGAATTTGAAGTACAGTAGAGTTGTGCCGTAATTGCATAGTGGGTACACAGGAATTTTTGGCTGAGCTGCTATTCTCTCAAATTTTTAGTTTTGCATGTTTTTTTTCTTCTATTCTTTTCTTTTGCATTTTGGTTCTTTATGCCGTGGGTGTCAGAAATTGTCTTTTGTTGCCTTTTCTCTCTGCTTCTTGTATTGGCTTCTCCCTTGTTCACTATTTCAATTTTGCTTCATTCCTCCCTCTCTACTTTCTTCGGCTTTCTTAGAGTTCCCTCATACATTACTGGTCAAATTCTCTTGTAGCAGAATTTCTCTCTCTGCATTCGATTAAGTTAACTTGGTTTTCTTTTGGGCTGTAGAATCCTTGACTTATGCCCAACCTTGCTGTAGCCACCATCTCTGTTTGAATTCACAGTTCTCTTTTCCCTTTCTTTACTTTCTGTCGAAATAATTTTTCCCTTTAACATCATCTTGTCTCTGCCGTTACTGCCAGGGGTGTGATTGTACCATCTCATGCCTCGGGTTTAGGGGGTGCTTGTGTAGAATGATTACTTCTATCTACCATTCTTAGTCTATGTTCGGTAAGTTGTTATCCGCTTGATTCAAGTTATTTACGTTTATGGTAATAATTAACAAGATTAGGTTGTAATACAAATTTTTGGCCAAGAATCTTGAAATCAACCTTCGTCAACGGTTTAAGCGGGCTAAAATCACCCTCGTTCAAAAAAGTTTTGGTGCTCGTGGATCTTAGCACAGTTTCGTAAAACAGGTCTGTAACCGTACCCTGCAAATGGTAATAGGCGCAAACGCCAGTAAAGTGTGTATTCACACTGTTTTAACTATAAAACGGCAAAAGTCGAAAAGCCAAAACTTCGGCATTTGAGGCCTCACGAGCGTGCGATCGCTCGTGTGGTCAACCGAGCGCACAAATTGTGGCGATAGGCTGTAGAGGCCACCACGAGCATTCTCATGCTCTTGGGCCGATATGTGCCTCGTTTGGCTGAAATGGGTCGTGTGGGCCCACTGGCTCGTAGGCCCCACACGGACCAAATCCTCGATTCTTGGCAAATACTAGAATGGGCTATGTAGTTCACATAGCCGTGACTGAATTTGGGCTGCATGGGCCACACGAGCTTGTGGGCCCACTTGGGCCGAATATTGGGCCTTAGGCTCATTTGCACCGTTATGACCATTTAGGTTATCTGTGTCACTCGAGGCGACTGTAGACCTTCAGAAAGGTTGTTATCTGCACTGAAATACCCTCATAGGGTAAAATGATCGAAATACTCCCATAGGGTAAAATGACCGAAATACCCCCATAGGATAAAATGACCGTTATACCCCTAAGGGTAGGTTGACTGATGTGTTCATGATTTGTATATGACTTTTACTGAGTATGACATTCTGCATACACGTATGATTTATGACATGACATACTGCATGGGGTTGGGATATCGTTATTGAGGAAGTATATCAGCATCGTGGTGGCATTACCACATATATCATTATCGGCGACTTTATCGCGATATCGGCATCGGCAGCGACTCTGCTGCGTTATTGTGCTTCGCGACTATGCTGTGATATTGGTGGGCTGGCTGGGTGTGTCGATTTTATTCCCACATGGTATGTTGGTTGGTACGGGTGGTGTGTTGGCTGGATTGGAGTGGGTTACATATTTGCACCGTACTGGTACTGTATTGGGCTTAGGCCCACACTGTTACTGTAATGGGCTAAGGCTAAATAGAGCTCAAGCCCAGATCGTTACTGCATATTGTTACTGACTGACTGGTAGGGGATTACACACTGAGTTTTCGTAAACTCACCCTTTCTTTTTAAACTGTGCAGGTAATCCCTTGCCTTAGACGATTTGGTGCTAAGAGGGACTCGGAGGTGGTCACACAATCGCTGATATTCTATTTTAGACTTAGTTGTTTAATTTCAATTTTCATATTGGGCTATTGATTATGTAATAAGGCCATTGGTGGGTTTAATTTTTTTATTGGGCTTTGTTTTCTTGTTTCAAACTGCCAAACGGATACAGAAGAGGTTTTCAAAATAACAATGATTTTCAAGAAAAACACGCATTTTAAACTTCAAGGTTTTAATTAGAGAAGCTTCTGCGATTTTATTCAGTTTAAAGAAATCAACATTAATAAATATGGCAATCATTTTGATAAGTTGGTTTCAGATTGTAATAACTTAATTTGCCAAATTTTCTCAAGCAATAAAAACTAAATGGGTTTTAACCTAAATACGGAGTTTTATCAACAAGTCCAAAATTCAAAAATCACTTCGATGTGACACGTTAGATTCGGTCGTAACGTCTAGGCCAGGTTTGGGGTGTTACATTTAGTGGTATCAGAGCTGGGTTGCTAAACTCGGCTGTGGAATGTGTTTTTGAAATTTTTTTCTGAAAGTGGATTTTAAAGATTTGAAACGTTTTGGAAGATTCACAAGTGTGGCACACCAAGTCTCCGGTGCCAAATCTGTAAGTTTTTGAATATTGTTTACTATTATAGACTGAGACGTTATATTGAAAAACTACTGTGATAGTAGGACTATACTGTGAAACTCTAGGTAAAAAAAACTGAGACCGTAGAAGATTGAAAATTGTAGTGAGATCTCGATCTGCAAAAACAAACCCCTAATGACTGTCTTTCATAACACAATTTGTTAATAATTACTGAAATTATAATCTAATGCATAAGACTTTTAAAATAGATAAAGTGTATATCGGAATGAGCACAAGAGGTACTCATGGAAAGGGTACACGGGGCCGCGGTAGAGGCCGAGGAAATGCTCGGGCTGGGTCTTCGGCATTGGGCCACATGCCTGCTAGGGAAGCACCAACTTCACCGGTGACCGAAACGGGGTCTTACAATCGAGTGGCTGAGGATGATGCCCTGTCCCAAGCTATGCTCCGCATTTTAGAGAGGGTTGCTGGATCTAATACTGGTGCAGTGGGCCGAGGGTCAATTTCAGAATGACTCAGGTAGAATGGAGCGGAAATTTTTAGGGGTATTTCCGGAGTAGCCCCAAATGTGGCTGAATACTGGCTGGAGGCCACTGAAAGAATAATGGATGACCTCGATCGCATCTTTGGAACAAAAGTTAAAAGGAGCGCTTTCTCATTTGCGAGACGAGGCCTACCAGTGGTAGCTCACCATGAGAGAGGGTACACAGGTCGATCGGTTGACATGGGATTTCTTTAAGGTAGCCTTTCAAGGGAAGTATGTAGGCACAAGTTATGTGGACGTTCGAAGAAGGGAATTTCTAAGCCTGACCCAGGGGAATAAGACAGTGGCGGAATATGAGGCAGAGTTCTTGCGGTTGAGTCGATATGCTCGAGGGATAGTAGCAACTGAGTATGAACATTGTGTGCGTTTTGAGGATGGCCTTTGAGATGAGTTACGAGTATTGATAGCTTCACAGAGGGAGCGAGACTTTGCTGCCCTTGTAGAAAAGGCAAAAATTGCTGAGGATGTGAAGCGCTCTGAGCGCCAGAACTGCTAGAAAGATAGGGGCAGAAATAAGATGGATTCTGGGCCCTCAGATTCTTCTGGAAGGCCTATAAAGAATGCCAGGTTTGATGGGCCAGTTCAGGCTGGAATTCCTGTTGCTATTTCTAGACCGCAGCCTTGTACTGAATGTGGGAGAGCTCACCAGTGTGAGTGCTGGAAGAGGAATTGGGCGTGCTTCAGATACGGGTCCATGGATCATCAGGTTAAGAATTGTCCTTAGAGGCCTGTTCAGATGCAAGCTGCAGGACAGGGTCATGTTCAGCCAGTGAGAGGTGGTCAGCAGCCACCGAGAGGCCGTGGGCAGGCCAGAGGTGGAAACGGTATGGGACGAGGTCGTGGAGCACTCAGGCAGAGGTCTTTGGTAACACCGAGGCGAGGCGGCCACTACGGTCTATGCCGCTCGTCGTAGAGGATGGTGACGCCCGCATGTTATAACCGCAGACGTCCTAATTCATAATGTACCTTACATCGCTCTGATTGATATAGGGTCTACGCATTCATATATTGCATGCACTGTGTTTGGCACCTTGGGTATCATGTGTGAGAGTACTGTTAATGAGATGACTGTGTTAAGTCCACTGGGACAGTCAATAAGAGTAGACAAGTTGTTCGAGATGTGCCCTAGAGGTTCAAGGAGTTATATTTCCAAATGATTTGATGGAGCTACCGTTTGGTGAATTCGACCTAATCTTAGGGATGGATTGGTGGTGGTAAACACCGCAAGTCCGGATTGTGCCGCTAAGCGTATGGTGTTGAAGAATACAGATGATCAGGAGGTGGCTGTGATTGGGGAGCGAAGGGACTTTCTGTCTAATATGATCTCTGCACTAAGGGCCGAAAAACTGGTTCGCAAGGGTTGTGAGGCATTTCTAGCCTATATTGGCGTATCTGGTTTTGAGGGTCCTTCTGTTGGAGATATTAGAACAGTTAAGGATTTTTCCGATGTATTTTCAGATGAGCTCCCTGGGTTGCCCCCGAACTGCAAAGTTGAGTTTGGTATTGAACTCCTGCCTGGAATAGCTCCGGTGTCCATCGTCCCTTATAGAATGGCACCGAAAGAGCTGGTGGAGTTAAAGGCTCAAATTCAAGAGCTGCTGGACTGAGGATTCATTCGACCGAGTGTGTCTCCATGGGGAGCACCAGTGTTGTTTGTGAAGAAGAAGGATGGATCTATGCGCATGTGCATCGATTATCGGTAGTTGAATAAACTGACAATCAAAAATAAGTATCCTTTTTCGAGGATTGACGATATGTTTGATCAGCTGTGAGGAGCTTCGATTTTCTCCAAAATAGATCTCCGTTCTTGGTACCATCAGCTGAGGGTTAAAGAGGCTGATGTGTATAAGACTGCGTTTAGGACCCGTTATCGTCATTACGAGTTCCTAGTGATGCCGTTTGGGCTTACGAATGCACCCGCTGCTTTCATGGATCTGATGAACCGAATGTTTTAGCCCTATCTGGATCAATTCATAGTAGTTTTATAGACGATATCTTGGTGTATTCGCGAACTGAGGATGAACATGATGCACATCTTCGAATTGTTCTGCAGATTTTAAGGGGGAAACAACTGTACACTAAGTTCAGCAAATGTGAGTTCTGGCTACGAGAAGTGACATTTCTTGGTCATGTGGTATCTTCCGAGGGTATTAGGGTCGATCCTCGAAAAATTAAAGCCATACTGGATTGAAAACACCTAAGACCGTATCTAAGATTCGAAGCTTTCTGGGTCTGGCTGGATATTATAGACGTTTTGTCAAGGGGTTTTCTGTGATTGCTGTACCTCTGACTAAGTTACTGCGTAAAGGGGTACCGTTTAATTGGACTGATAAGCATCAAGAAAGTTTTGAGAAATTGAAGAAAGTTCTAACTAAGGCTCCAGTCTTGATACAGCCAGAGTCTGGGAAGGAATTCACTGTCTACAGTGACGCATCCCAAATTGGATTGGGTTGTGTGCTAATGCAGGAGGGTAAGGTGGTTGCTTATGCGTCTCGTCAGCTTAAGCCTCACGAGGCGAATTACCCTACTCATGACTTGGAGTTAGCCGCGGTGATATTCGCACTGAAAATTTAGGGGCATCACTTATACGGTGAGAAGTGTATTATTTACACATATCACAAGAGCCTCAAATACCTCCTTACTCAGAAGGAGCTGAATCTTAGGCAGCGAAGATGGATAGAGCTGCTTAAGGATTATGACTGCTCGGTTGAGTATCACCCTGGTAAGGCTAACGTGGTAGCTGACGCGCTACGCCGTAGGGCTGTATCTGATTTGAGAGCAATGTTTGCTCGTCTCAGCTTGTATGATGATGGTAGCTTGTTAGCTGAGCTTCAAGTGAGACCGACATGGACTAAGCAAATTAAGGGGAAACAATTGTTGGATGAGTCACTGGTTCCTTGTTTCCGACAAGTTGAGAATGGAGAGACTGTAGATTTTGGGTTGAATGGCTAGAGAGTACTGTGTTTCCGTAGGAGAGTCTGTGTACCGAGGGATTCTAAGCTGAGGTAGTCTATACTGCGAGAGGCGCATAGTAGCCCATATGCTATTCATCCTGGCGAAAATAAGTTATACCGAGATCTTCGTGAGCTATACTGGTGGCCAGGACTGAAACGCGAAGTTACTGATTTTGTGAGTAGGTGCTTGACGTGCCAGCAAGTTAAGGCCGAACATCAACTAAGGTTTAATTTTGCATGTTCTGACACAAATGTAACGCCCAAAAATATAGGGTCTTTAATTTTGCATGTTCTGACACAAAAGCTTGTTTGCTTTAATGGCTAAGTGATTTAGGTGTGTATGGGGGTGTCTGAGAAGCCTGGGTTCAAGTCTTGGCTCTTGCAAAATTTTTTAGTTTTTCTCTTAAATGAATCTGGACACTGGCATATAGGCTTTATTAATAATAGTGCTTGTTTATGACACAAAAAGAGTTTGTGGCCTAGTGGAAATGTGGCGTGTAGTGCAACTGCAAGGTCTGAGGTTCATGTCCTGGGTTGCGCAATGGGTATTTATTTTGCTGCTTGAGCTGTGTAGGTAGTAGAGTTGGACTGAAACACAGCTAAGGGGAGTTTGAAATGATCTGAATGCTGTTTGAACTGGTCATGGAGAGATTCAAGGAGGGATTTTAGGAGAGTTTTAGGGGAGGAAAAAGTGGAATTTGAAGTGTAGTAGAGTTGTGCCGTAATTGCATAGTGGGTACACAGGAATTTTCGGCTGAGCTGCTATTCTTTCAAATTTTCAGTTTTGCATGTTTTTTTCTTCTCTTCTTTTCTTTTGCGTTTTGGTTCTTTATGCCGTGGGTGTCAGAAATTGTCTTTTGTTGCCTTTTCTCTCTGCTTCTTGTATTGGCTTCTCCCTTTTTCACTATTACAATTTTGCTTCATTCCTCCCTCTCTACTTTCTTCGGCTTTCTTAGAGTTCCCTCCTACATTGCTGGTCAAATTCTCTTGTAGCCGAATTTCTCTCACTGCATTCGATTAAGGTAACTTGGTTTTCTTTTGGCGTGTCGAATCCTTGACTTATGGCTGAACCTTGCTGTAGCCGCCATCTCTGTTTGAATTCACGGTTGTCTTTTCCTTTTCTTTACTTTCTGTCGAAATAATTTTTCCCTTTAACATCATCTTGTCTCTGTCGTTACTGTCAGGGGTGTGATTGTACCATCTTGTGCCTCGGGTTTAGGGGGTGCTTGTGTAGAACGATTACTTCTATCTACCATTCTTAGTCTACATTCGGTAAGTTATTATTCGCTTGATTCAAGTTATTTACGTTTATGGTAATAATTAACAAGATTAGGTTGTAATACAAATTTTTGGCCAAGAATCTTGAAATCAACCTTCGTCAACGGTTTAAGCGGGCTAAAGTCACCCTCGTTCAAACAAGGTTTGGTGCTCGTGGATCTTAGCACGGTTTCGCAAAACAGGTGTGTGACCGTACCCTGCAAATGCTAATAGGCGCAAACGCCGGTAAAGTGTGTATTCACACTGTTTTGACTGTAGAACGGCAAAAGTTGAAAAGCCAAAACTTTGTCATTTGAGGCCTCACGAGCGTGCGATCGCTCGTGTGGTAAACCGAGCCCACAAAATGTGGCGATAGACTGTAGAGGCCACCACGAGCGTTCTTGTAACAGTCCGATTTATACCCTTGTCGGAACAGTGGTTTCGGGACCACAAATTTGAGTCAATAAAATATTTTAATATTATTTTTTGTGTCTATGATATGTGAATTAGCATGTGTGAAATTTCGGTGAAATAATTTGTCTGTTTGTGTGCTTAATTTGAGCAAAGGACTAAATCGCGTAAAGCGTAATTGTAGCATTCTATTTGATTAAGGGCCAAATTGTTGTGGCTTTTAAATATGGAGCCTTTAAAAGGAAATTTGTCCACTAATAGAGTGAGTGGACGGTTATGGTCAAGAATGACCTTGAATTACAAGTTTTATACATTTAGTATTAAAGGTTAAAAATGTAAAATGAAAATTTATTCATTATAGCATAAAACATAAAAGAAATAAGCCATGTTCTCCATCTTTTCATCACCGAAAATAAGAAAGAAAAGAAAGGGTTTGAGCTTGTTATATTCAGACATGGTTCAAGCATAAATCAGGTATGTGTTTTTGATCAGTTTTTGATAATTTCTACGTTTTTGCAATCGTTGCTTCGTATACTATAAAACCCATGTCTCAATTTTGTGAATTGATGATTTTTTTGAAATGTGCCATTGATGAACACATGAGTTTTGTGATGTTTGATAGAGAATTATGAAAGTTATGTGTTTGATTATCATTGTTTGTCTTTGGAGTTTTGTTGATTTTGAGTAATTTGGACTTAATTGAGAAAATAATATTTTGAGGGACTAAATTATAAAATAATGAAGTGTATGGACTAGTATGAGCTACATGAAAATTTGGCTAGGCATGGGTGACATGAAATTTTGTGTATTTTGTGATTTTGTGAAATAGGGACTCAATTGTCCAAATGTGAAAATGTGGGGGCTAATTTATAAATTTCCCTAAATGTGTGTTTTTGGATTGAATTGAATGGTTTGGTGAATAAATGGGTTAAATTTGAATATGTATAGATCAAGAACCGAAGTAAACGGACTTAGATCGCGGGAAATCGAAAGTAATCGAGTAGCCGTATTCGTTTCCATTAAACTGAACTCAAGGTAAGTCGATATACAAATAAATGTATTTGAATTGAATTATTTGTGTATATATGAGATTCAAATTGCTATGAAAATCCATTGAGACGGATTGTATTGGAAATTCGAGCTTACGTATATATATCGACAAGTTGTTAAAGTCTGAGAAGTCCCGTATGAACCTAGGAATAGATAGGATATCATATGTCATGACATAGGTGTTCGATATTTGATATCATGTAAGACCACGTCTGGGACGTTGGCATTGATTCTAGATTTCGTGTAAGACCACGTCTGGGACGTTGGCATCGATTTGAGAATTACGAGTAAGACCATGTCTAGGACATAGGCATCGTATTGATTCGTGTAAGACCCTGTCTGGGACAGTGGCATCTATATCTAATTACATGTAAGACCACGTTTGGCACGTTGGCGTTGTATGAATATTTCGATCATTCCGAGTATCCTATTAGATTCTGAACGGTTCAACAGGCAAGTCCGAGAAATGAATGACTATGTGAATTGTACATCCGTTTCAGGTACATTGATACGTATGCTTTTTATAAGCATGAAAGGTGAGTAAATATGTGCATTAATGCAAATAAATATTTAAGATATATATATGTTTGAGATATGAGCAAATGAGATACTTGGGATATGATGAATTGGTATGCAATGGCAAACCAAGTGAGCCAAAGAGATTAGTTATGTGCTTGTAAAGATGATATGTTAATGAATTCAAATAGCTATGCTTATGAATGATTTAAGTTAAGTTTATTTGTATATGGCTTACTAAGCTTTTGAAAGCTTACTTTGTGTGTGTTTGTTCTATTTTATAGACCGTTTAAGCTACGAGAGGCTCGGGGACCGTCGAGGATCATCACCACACTATCAAACTCAACTTTGGTAATTTTGAATGTGTAAATAGCTAAATATGGCATGTATAGGCTAGTTACTTTGGAACATGTTTGAGATGTGTAAATAGCCATGAGATGTGGATAGATAATGTTGGTAATATGCACGAGTGATTTAGGTATATGATTCTTGATTTTGGTATGGATTCATGGTTTTGATATGGTCATATGAATGGTAAGCATAATGATGCAATATGAGTATATATGTTTGAACAATGAGATGGTTCTATGAATGTGGCAAATTCAGGATGTAATATGATTAGTTTTATATGTGAATTGGTTGTGCAAATCAGTATACAAGTTGGCATGAATAGAAATGATATTGAATGAGATGATAATTTGAACATTTGACATGATTTTTGTTGCCAAATGTGTATGGGATATTGATTATATGAGCTTGTAGGGATGACCCTTGTGTGGGTGGCAATTTGGCCTTGAGAATGACCTATAATTTCCCACACGGTTGAGCACACGGGCGTGTGGCTCGACCGTGTTATTTAAGTTTTCCAAGTGAAACAAGTCAGTAGCGACCACGAGCTGGACACACGGGCGTGTGACTGGCCGTGTGGTGCAAGTACGAGTCCACCACGGGTGAGACAAACGGGTGTGTCTCAAGCCGTGTGGACAAGTCAGTATGTATGCCCTGTTTTGACACAGCTTAGGGAAACGGGTGTGTCGAGGCCGTGGGAGGCACACGGCCTTCCCACACGGGCGTGTGACCTCTGCAGTTTAGAAAAATTTTAAATTTCTGAGAATTTTCGTATGTATTCGGTTTGGTCTCGACCCTATTCTAATGCATGCTTAAGGTCTCATTGACCTATTTAAGGGACACTTTGATCCGATTGGTTGAGTTATATTATGAAATGTTCGTAAAAGTCTCTGTTCATCCGATAATGCCTCTTTACCCTATTTTTGCGACGGATATGGGTTAAGGGTGTTACATTTTGTTGGTATCAGAGCTACGACTTAGTTGATTCTCGAACTAACGTAGCGTGTAAGAGTCTAGCTATACATGCCATATATTTGAACTGTGATAGTGTGATGAATCCTGACATGAAAATGTGATTTTCGTATAGTAATGGATTTCGAAAGAGCCGTAGCTGATGATGTCGAAAGCAATGCGCCTGCTCCCGCTCAAGGGACAGTGCCATCTTATTTGAGATCGGCTACGAGCAGTCAAGAGGGAGAAGCTAAACAAGCTTTCTTCCAGATGATGAGTGAGTGGTTCACTCAGTTTGTGAGAAATAACCCGACTGTTTCACAACCTCTGCCCCCGTCTAATCCCCCTCAGACCTCAGTTGTGCCTCCGATAATGGGTATAAATCTGTTGAATAAGCCTCCGGTCGATAAAATCTGTAAGTATGGGGCTGAAGAATTCAGGGCTACTAATGACGATGATGCTGAAAAAGCCAAGTTCTGGTTAGAAAACACTATCCGAGTATTTGATGAGATGTCTTTGACTACAAAAGAAAATATTAAATATGTTGTATCTTTGTTACGAGACGCGGCATATCAGTGGTGGAAAACTTTTATTTCTGTTGTTCCGAAAGAGCGGGTCACATGGGATTTCTTTCAGATTGAGTTTCGGAAGAAATATATTAGTCAGAGATTCATTGATCAAAAACGAAAGGAAATTCTGATTCGAAACAGGGCCGGATGTCTGTTAC
Organism: Gossypium sturtianum; assembly: GCA_025698515.1. Taxonomy (NCBI): domain Eukaryota; kingdom Viridiplantae; phylum Streptophyta; class Magnoliopsida; order Malvales; family Malvaceae; genus Gossypium; species Gossypium sturtianum. The sequence goes on from CM046944.1 coordinate 86,386,398, forward strand.
TGAATACGAACGAGAGTTTGTGAGGCTAAGTCAGTATGCCCGAGAATGTGTATCGTTTGAAGAAATAATGTGTAAGAGATTTGAAGAAGGCCTTAATGAAGATATTTGATTGCTAGTTGGTATTCAGGAAATAAAAGAGTTCGTTGTGCTAGTTGACCGAGCGTGCAAAGCTGAGGCACTCGGGAAAGATAAAAGAAAAGCTGAGTCTGAAGCCAGAGATGTGAGAAAGAGATTTTCGAGCAAATCATTTTAGTCTGCTTCAAAGAATTTCAGAGATGAGCATAGCCATTCAAGAGCTAATATGGGACAATTGAGTAGAGATCGAGCTAGATCGTAGTCAAACTTAAAAGCCCCAGCAACTTCAATGGCTAGTGTTGGAAATGTCCAATTCGAGCGACCTAAATGTAAACATTGTGGTAAAAGGCATCCAAAAAGTTGTAGATTGAATGACCGGGCTTGCTTCAGATGTGGATCGTTAGATCATTTCATCCGTGATTGCCCAGAGTCTAATGAACCAGAGACTATTCAGAATTCGAGATTCGATAATGATTCAGCGAGAGGTAGACCCTCCTGAAATGCAAGAAATGTCAGTGGTAGCCAGAGAACTACGAGAGGCACTGTTGCAAGATCTGAAGCTAGAGCGCCTGCCAGAGCGTATGCCATCCGAGCTCGTGAGGAAGCTTCATCTCCTGATGTTATTACGGGTACATTTACTCTTTATGATACTTCTGTGATTGCATTGATAGACCCTGGTTCTACACATTCGTATATATGCATGAACTTAGTATTCAGTAAGACTTTACCTGTAGAGTCTACTGAATTTGTTATAAAAGTATCGAACCCCTTAGGTAAAAGTGTCTTGGTTGAAAAAGTATGCAAGAACTGTCCATTGATGTTCAGAGATATTTGTTTTTCGGCTGATCTGATGCTATTACCTTTTGATGAGTTTGATATCATTTTGGGTATGGATTGGTTAACATTACACGATGCTATTGTGAATTGTAAAAGAAAGACCATTGATTTGAGATGTCAGAATGATGAAATAGTTCGGGTTGAGTCTAATGATTTGACTGGATTACGTGCTGTGATATCTGTATTGAAAGCTCAGAATTGTTTGAGAAAGGGTTATGAAGCTTATTTTGCTTATGTAATTGACTCGAAAGTATCTGAAAAGAAAGTTGAATCAATGCCAGTTGTCTGTGAATTCTCTGATATGTTCCCTAAAGAACTATCGGGATTGCCTCCGATACGTGAAGTTGAATTTGGTATTGATCTGTTGCCTTGTACAACTCCTATTTCGATAGCTCCGTATAGAATGGCACCAACAGAACTGAAAGAATTGAAGTCACAGTTGCAAGAGTTGACTGACAGAGGGTTTGCAAGACCGAGCTTCTCACCTTGGGGTGCTCCTATTCTGTTTGTGAAAAAGAAAGATGGCACGATGAGAATGTGTATTGATTATCGTCAGTTGAACAAAGTGACAATAAAGAACAAATATCCTCTGCCCAGAATTGATGATTTGTTCGATCAGCTTAAAGGAGCCACTGTGTTCTCAAAGATAGATCTGAGATCGGGATACTACCAGTTGAGAGTAAAAGACTTAGACATTTCGAAAACTGCTTTCAGAACGAGGTACGGGCATTATGAGTTTTTAGTTATGCCTTTCTGACTAACGAATGGTCCTACTATTTTTATGGATCTAATGAACAGAATTTTCAGACCGTACCTAGATCGATTTGTTGTTGTATTCATTAACGACATATTGATTTACTCTCGAGATAAGATTGAACATGCTGAACATCTGAGGATTGTGTTGCAAACTTTGCGAGATAAGCAATTGTATGCAAAGTTCAGCAAATGTGAATTCTGGTTGCGTGAAGTCAATTTTCTGGGACATATTGTATCGGCCTCTAGAATAAGAGTTCATCCGAACAATATTTCTGCTATTCTGGAATGGAAACCTCCGAAGAATGTGTCTGAAGTTCACAGTTTTCTGGGACTTGCTGGTTATTATCGTCGGTTTGTAAAAGGATTCTCGATGATAGCTACTCCGTTGAATAGATTACTTCAGAAAGATGTGAGATTTGAATGGTCCGGTAAAAGTCAGAAAAGCTTCGATCAGTTGAAAACTCTATTAACCGAAGCTCCAGTGCTAGTACAGCCAGAATCAAGTAAATAATTCATGATTTACAGTGATGCTTCATTAAATGGTTTGGGATGTGTTTTGATGCAGGAAGGCAAAGTTATAGCTTATGCCTCGAGACAATTGAAGCCGCATGAAAAGAATTATCCGACACACGATCTTGAATTAGCTGCGATTGTGTTTGCATTAAAGATTTGGCGTCATTATCTATTTGGTGAGAAATGTCACGTGTTTTCAGATCATAAAAGTCTGAAATACTTAATGACTCAGAAAGATTTGAATCTGCGGTAGAGAAGATGGTTAGAGCTATGAAAGACTATGAGCTTGTGATAGATTATCATCCGGGTAAAGCAAATATTGTTACTGATGCATTGAGCCGGAAGTCATTGTTTGCATTGCGTGTTATGAATACTCATTTAGATCTGTCTGATGATGGTTCAATGTTAGCTGAATTGAAAGCAAAACCATTGTTTTTACAACAAATATATGATGCTCAGAAAGTTGATAATAAAATGTTAGTAAAACAGACTTAGTGTGATTCAAACCTTGATTCTAAATTTCGAGTTGATGTTGATGATTGCTTGAGGTTCCGAGATCGAATTTGTGTTCTGAGAAACCTTGAGTTAATTCAGTTGATTTTGAATAAAGTACATAACAGTCATCTATCTGTTCATCCGGGAAGTACAAAGTTGTACCATGATCTAAAGCAACACTATTGGTGGTCAGGTATGAAACGAGACATTTCTGACTTTATTTCGAAATGTTTAGTTTGTCAGCAAGTTAAAGCTGAACATCAGGTTCCGTCCGGTTTGTTGCAATCGATTCTGATTCTCGAGTGGAAATGGGATAGAGTGACGATGGATTTGTTACTGGATTGCCATTAACTCTGAGAAAGAAAGATGCGATCTGGGTTGTAGTTGATCGATTGACGAAATCTGCCCATTTTATTCTGGTACGATCTGATTACTCACTTGAAAAGTTAGCTAAGCTTTACATTTTTGATATTGTGAGATTGCACGGAGTGCCATTGTCTATTGTGTCTGATAGAGATCTGAGATTTACATCACAGTTCTGGAAGAATTTGCAAGAAGCTTTAGGTACTAAATTGTATTTTAGTACAGCATTTCATCCATAGACGGATGGTTAGTCTGAACGGATTATTCAGATACTTGAGAATATGTTAAGATGTTGCATTCTTGAGTTTGATTGTACGTGGGAATAGCATCTTCCATTAATTGAATTTGCGTACAATAATAGTTTTCAGTCGAGTATCAAAATGGCACCTTATGAAGCTCTATATGGACGCAAGTGTCGAATGCCTCTGTATTGGACTGAGCTCAGTGAAAATAAGATACACGGGGTTGATTTGATAAAAGACACTGAACAGAAAGTAAAAGTGATCCGAGATAGTTTGAAAAGCGTCGATCGATCGCCGAAGTCCTATATGCATTTGAAACGAAAAGATATTGAATTTGAGATCGGTGAAAAAGTATTCTTAAAAGTGTCTCCGTGGATGAAAGTACTCCGATTCGGACGTAAATGCAAGTTGAGTCCGAGGTTCATTGGACCATATGAGATTATTGAGCGTGTTGGACCTGTTGCGTATAGATTGTTGTTGCCCTCCGAGCTAGAAAAGATACATAATGTATTTCACGTATCGATGCTTACACGATACCAATCCGATCCGTCACATGTGATTACTCCATCTGAGATTGAAATCCGATCTGATATGACATATGAGGAAGAACTGATCCGTATCTTAGCTCGTGAAGTGAAAGAGTTGAGAAACAAGAGAATTCCGTTAGTGAAAGTGTTATGGCATCGACACGGAGTGGAAGAGGCTACATGGGAGCCTGAAGATTCAATGAGACAGCAATTCTAAATCTGTTTAACGGTAAGATTTTCGGGGACTAAAATCCCTAAGGGGGAGAATTATAACAGTCCAGTTTATACCCTAGTCGAAATAGTGGTTTTGGGACCACAAATCTGAGTAAGTAAAATATTTTAATATTATTTTCTGTGTCTATGATATATGAATTAGCATGTGTGAAATTTCTGTGAAATAATTTGTCTGTTTGTGTCCTTAATTTGAGTAAATGACTAAATCGCGTAAAGCGTAATAGTAGCATTCTATTTGATTAAGGGCCAAATTGTTGTGGCTTTTAAATATGGAGCCTTTAAAAGGAAATTTGTCCACTAATAGAGTGAGTGGACGGTTATGGCATGTTTTATACATTTAGTATTAAAGGTTAAAAATGTAAAATGAAAATTTATTCATGATATCATAAAACATAAAAGAAATAAGCCATGTTCTCCATCTTTTTATCATCGAAAATAAGAAAGAAAAGAAAGGGTTTGAGCTTGTTATATTCGGCCATGGTTCAAGCATAAATCGGGTATGTGTTTTTGATCGGTTTTTGATAATTTCTACATTTTTGCAATAGTTGCTTCGTATACTATAAAACCCATGTCTCAATTTTGTGAATTGATGATGTTTTTGAAATGTGCCATTGATGAACACATGAGTTTTGTGATGTTTGATAGTGAATTATGAAAGTTATGTGTTTGATTATCATAGTTTGTCTTTCGAGTTTTGTTGATTTTGAGTATATATGAGATTTGAATTGCTATGAATATCCATTGAGACGGATTGTATGGGAAATCTGAGCTTACGTATATATATCGACAAGTTGTTAAAGTCTGAAAAGTCCCGTATGAACCTAGGAATAGATAGGATAGCATATGTAATGACATAGGTGTTCGATATTTGATATCATGTAAGACCACGTCTGGGACGTTGGCATTGATTCTAGATTTCATGTAAGACCACGTCTGGGACGTTGGCATCAATTTGAGATTTACGTGTAAGACCATGTCTGGGACATTGGCATTGTATTGATTGGTGTAAGACCCTGTCTGGGACAGTGGCATCGATATCTGATTACATGTAAGACCACGTCTGGGACGTTGGTGTTTTACGACTATTCCGATCATTCCGAGTATCCTATTAGATTCCGAACAGTTCAACGGGAAAGTTCGAGAAATGAATGACTATGTGAATTGTACATCCGTTTCAGGTATGTTGATACGTATGCTTTTTATAAGCATGAAAGGTGAGTAAATATGTGCATTGATGCAAAGAAACATTTGAGATATATACATGTTTGAGATATGAGCAAATGAGATACTTGGGATATGATGAATTGGTATGCAATGGCAAACCAAGTGAGCCAAAGAGATTAGTTATGTGCTTGTAAAGTTGATATGTTAATGAATTCAAATAGCTATGCTTATGAATGATTTAAGTTAAGTTTATTTGTATATGGCTTACTAAGCTTTTGAAAGCTTACTTTGTGTGTGTTTGTTCTATTTTATAGATCGTTTAAGCTACGAGAGGCTCGGGGACCGTCGAGGATCATCACCACACTATCAAACTCAACTTTGGTACTTTTGAATGTGTAAATAGCTAAATATGGCATGTATAGGCTAGTTATTTTGGAACATGTTTGAGATGTGTAAATAGCCATGAGATGTGGCTAGATAATGTTGGTAATATGCATGAGTGATTTAGGTATATGATGCTTGATTTTGGTATGGATTCATGGTTTTGATATGGTCATATGAATGGTAAGCATAATGATGCAATATGAGTATATATGTTTGAACAATGAGATGGTTCTATGAATGTGGCAAATTGAGGATGTAATATGATTAGTTTTATATGTGAATTGGTTGTGCAAATCAGAATAGAAGTTGGCATGAATAGAAATGATTTTGAATGAGATGATAAATTGAATATTTGACATGATATTGGTTGCCAAATGTGTATGTGATATTGATTATTTGAGCTTGTAGGGATGACCCTTGTGTGGGTGGCAATTTGGCCTTGAGAATGGCCTATAATTGCCCACACGGTTGAGCACACGGGCGTGTGGCTCGACCGTGTTGTTTAAGTTTTCCAAGTGAAACAAGTCAGAAGCGACCACGGGCTGGACACACGGGCGTGTCGAGGCCGTGGGAGGCACACGGCCTTCCCACACTGGCGTGTGACCTCTGCAGTTTAGAAAATTTTTTTAATTTTTGAGAATTTCCGTATGTATTCGGTTTGGTCCCGATCCTATTCTAAAGCATGCTTAAGGTCTCGTTGACCTATTTAAGGGACACTTTGATCCGATTGGTTGAGTTATATTATGAAATGTTCGTAAAAGTCTCCGTTTGTCCGGTAACGCCTCTTAACCCTATTAAGGCGACGGATATGGGTTAGGGGTGTTACAGTTCTCGTGCTCTTGGGCCGATATGGGCCGTGTGGGCCCACTAGGCTCGTGGCCCCCACACGGACCAAATCCTCGATAATTGGAAAATACTAGACTGGGCTATGTAGTTCACATAGCCGTAACTGAGTTTGGGTTGCATGGGCCACACGAGCGTGTGGGCCCACTTGGGCCGAATATTGGGCCTTGGGCCCATTTACACCGTTATGACCATTTAGGTTATCTGTGCTGCTCGAGGCCACTGTAGACCTTCGGAAAGGTTGTTATCTGCACTGAAATACCCCTATAGGGTAAAATGACCGAAAGACCCCCATAGGGTAAAATGACCAAAATACCCGCATAGGATAATATGACCGTTATACCCCTAAGGGTAGGTTGACTGATGTGTTCATGATTTTTATATGACTGTTACTGAGTATGACATTCTGCATACACATATGATTTATGACATGACATACTGCATGGGGTTGGGATACTGTTACGGAGGAAGTATACTGTACTGGTGGCTCTGCCACTGTAACACCCCTAACCCGAAACCATCGTCGGATTAGGGTTAAGAGGCATTACAAATATTTTTCCGAACATTTCATATCAAATCACAACAAAACATAGCAATTCACAATCAGTTGGTCCCTTAAATAGGTCTACGAGACCTTAATCATGCTTTAGAAAGGGGTCGGGACTAAACCGAACACATACGAAAATTTTCAAAATTCAAACATTTTTCTAAGTTACAGAGGTCACACACCCGTGTGGGTAGGCCGTGTGCCTCACACGGCCTCAGACACGCCCATGTGTCCAAGCCGTGGCAAAACAGGGCATACCTACTGACTTGTCCACACGGCCTCAGACACGCCCGTGTGCCTCCCCCGTGGTCGACATGACTTGCACCACACGGCCAGTCACACGCCTGTGTGTCCAGCCCGTGGTCGAGCCTGACTTATTCCAATTTTGCAAACTCGAAAGACACGGTCGAGCCACACGCCCGTGTGCTCAACCGTGTGGGCAATTATAGGCCATTTTCAAGGCCAAATTACCATCCACACTTTGATATCACCTACAAGCTTCATATCTCATGCATTTATACCTCAATTGGCAACCAAAACATACCAATATATGCACCAAATAATTATCATCTATATCATCTAGTTCCATACTCAATATCATTTCAAATAAGTCCATCCAAAGTATAAAATTCACATCCCAAAACATATAAATCAAGTATCATATAATCCATACCATAAATTCACATTTAAACCACAATTCTCATCAACCAATTCAAGCATGAAATATATCATTTCCATCCTCACTACTTCATAACACTTTCATCATTTTCATAGCCTACATATAAAAGCTTATATCATTCAACTTCCAAGCCATATCACATGGCAAGATCCAAACATTACAAAACATACTATTTCTACTAGCCTATACATGCCATATACCAAATATGTACATCTTTCAAAAGTACCAAAATAGATAGCCGATAGTGTGATAGAGTCGACGATGATCCCGAATCCGAGCTAGCTCTAAAGACATCAGAAACAGAGAAAACTTCACACAGAAAGCTTAAGAGCTTAGTAAGTTCGAAACATAATACATTTAGTTCAATGATATAATTCACAATATACAAATATAATCTATCACTTAATTAACTCTCAAATATTCACAACATATCATCCATAGCTAATATATTTACTCAACCATTCATAATTCCATACACAACTTCATCAACCACAAAGGTTCAATACATACCTTAGTCAACACCTAGTTATTCACCATCCATGTTATTCAATGCTCGATATTACATTTCGATCAACCTTTGTTATTCATTTGATTTAATCGCACACTTAGTGCCAATTTCGTAGCCGAAGCATAAATGTCTTATCACACTTAGTGCCTATACATTAAACCGAACTTATCTCGGTATCGCACACACAGTGCCAAGTCAATAAGCCGAAACTTCTACTATTTCGCACACGCAGTGCCAATCATCTCTGTCTCATTACTAGTTACGCACACATAGTGCCTCATTACTCAATTTCATATATATATATATATATATAACATTTCTATATCATTAACTATATAATTTATTCATTTCTCATCACATATGTAACACCCCTAACCCAAAACCGTCGCCAGAATAGGGTTAAAAGGCGTTACCGATCAAATCGATTCATTACACAACCATTTCATAATACTAAGCCATTCATCCATCATCTATACATATTATCAACCATATGGTCCCTTATTGAGGTCTATAAGACCTTAAACACATGCTAGAATATGGTCGGAACTAAACCGAACACTTACGAAAGTTTTCAAAATTTCAAATATTCACCAAGTCTATTGAGGTCACACGCCCGTGTAACCAGGCCGTGTGCCCCACACGGTCACCAGACACCCCCATGTGTCTAAGCCGTGCCAAAGCAGAGCAAGCATTCTGACTTCTCCACACGGCCACCAAGCACGCCCGTGTGCTCAGGCCGTGTGCCCTTAAGCCACATACTGACTTATTCACACGGCGACTAGGCACGACCGTGTGCCATGGCCGTGTACAACTAAGCTAGCTACTGACTTTACCCCACGGTCATTGAACACGCCCGTGTGTCATAACCGTGTAGGCAAAACAGGCCATTTGCAAGGCCAATTTGCCACCCACATAAGGGTCAAACCTACAAGCACATTTAAGCATACTTCCACACACAAATTGGCAACCAATTTTCAAGTCAAGTGATCAACATATCATCTCATATAATCTCATTCTATACATGTCAACTTAGGAACTAAATTACACAACTTGAACACTTTCAATACAAAACATGATTCATCCCCAAATTCACTAAATCATACTAGCATCATACCATCACTAAGATTACCATTCATAAGACATTTTCTTTACCCACAAGCTATACCAAAATATGCATCATATATCAAAGCCATACATGTTTAAAGCCAACACACATCTAGCCACATCACAAGGCTATTTACACATCTCGAACACGTCTTACAAAACTAGCCTATACATGCCATATTTCAACTATGTACATCTTTCACAAAAGTACCAAATAGATTGCCGATAGTGTGATTGAGATGCTGACGATTCCCGAATCTGAGCTAGCTTTACTGACACTGCAAAGCAGAGAAACAAATCACACAGTAAGCTTTCCAAAGCTTAGTAAGTTCGTAACATAATACATTATAATAAAACAAATCATCCCATAGATTATTTCATATATACATATATATCATGCCATCCAAAACTAAAATGCTCATTTAACATTTCATAATCTCATTCATAGATTCATCAACCACATAGGTTCCGAGTGTTCCTTAGCCAACACCTAGTAGTCAATTACATTTGCTACTCAGTACTCACTTTTCCCTTTCGATCAATTTCTGTCTCTTCTTTGATTCAATCGCACACTTAGTGCCCCGATATTTAGCCAAAGCCTAATTTACATCGCACACATAGTGCATTTATATCGAACCGTTCTTCAATCGGTATCGCACACACAGTGCCAACCACAAAGTCGAAGCTTATATTATTTCGCACACACAGTGCTGATCATCTCGATCACGTTTCTGAATACGCACACTTAGTGCCACATAACTCAAACTCAACTCTCACATAGTATCCACATTTCAATATCATTATAACATTCATTTCATAGCATTTAACATAACTAGATGTTCATATTATGTCCGCACTTACCTCGGACGTTGAATTATCGCAACGGTCGGTCAATCGAGCACTTTATCTTTGCCTCGATCTCAATCTGAACCTCTCCTCTCTTGGTCTATACACATTTAAATTCAATCCATTCAATCACCAAATCATTCATTTTAGTCCAAACACACATATTTAGGGCATTTTACAAAATAGCCCTCACATTTTCACATTTTGACACTTTAGTCCCTATTTTACAAAATCATCAAATTCACACAATTTCTTTTCACACAAGCCTAGCCGAATTTTCCTTGAGTTCATTCAAGCCCACAAATTTCATTTATTTCACATTTTAGTCCTTCAACTTATCATTTTCACAATTTAGCCCTAATTAGCTAAATTCACCAAAAATCCAAGAACAAAATATGTTCATTAAACACATATCTTCCATTTAACACCAATATTCATCACAAAGCTCACCATTTCATCAATGGCACATCTCATAAACATCATCAATTCTTCAAATTACAACATGGGCTTGATAGTAGACTAAGCAACAATATCAAAAACATAAAAATCATCAAAAACCAAAGTCAAAACATACCTTAATTAAGCTTCAAACTAGCCGAACCTAGTGTTCTTTTTCTTTTATTTTCTTTGCTATTTTCGGCACCAAGATGAACAAAAGATGACCACTTTCATGCTTTTGTTTCATTAAATTATCATTTTAATTGTTCATTTCCATAATTTCTCTTAGTAAACATTAATAATAACACTAAAACCATGCTATCATCTTCCACTAACTAACAAATGGTTTATTAACCTCATAAGGACTCCTCATTTAGAGAGCCATAACAAATAGACATTTAAACAATCAGCACACAACTTTTACTTTTTATGCGATTAAGTCCTTTCTCACAATTTGACACACAGTCGATAATATTATCACACAGATTATAACACGTATAATCAACACCAAAAATAATATTAAAATATTTCTCCGACCCCGGATTTGTGGTCTCGAAATCACTGTTCCAACTAGGGTCTAAATCGGGCTGTTACAACATAGATATAAACTTAATAACTTGTATTATATTCGAACTTACCTCGGACGTCGAAATACTGAAACTAGCCGATCAATTGAGTACTTTGTCTTTGCCTCGATCTCGATCCGAATCTCTCCTTTCTTGGTCTATACATATTCAAATTTAACTCATTCAATCACCAATTCATTCAATTTAGTCCAAACACACATATTTAGGGCATTTAACAAAATAGCCCTCACATTTTCACATTTCGACACTTTAGTCCCTATTTCAAAAAAATCACAAAATACACAAAATTTCACTTCACCCATGCCTAGCCGAATTCTCCCTATGTCCATACGAGCCCACACATTTTATTTATTTCACAATTTAGTCCCTCAAAATATTATTTTCACAATTTAGTCCAAATTACTCAATTTCACCTAAAATTCAAAGACAAAACATGTTAATCTATCACATATTTTTCATAATTCATCTTCAAACATCACAAAAATCATGTGTTCATCAATGGCATATTTCAAAATCACTATCAAATTCTAAAATTAAAGCATGGGCTTGATAGTACACTAAGCAACGATCACAAAAACGTAAAAATCATCAAAAATCGAGCTCAAAACATACCTTAATTGAGCCAATTTCTAGCCGAACCCTATTTTTCTTTTCTTGTCTTCTTCCCTAGCAATTTCGGCAATGAAGGATGATAATGGTCTTTTGTTTTTGTTTTACTAATTAAAAATATAACTTAAATCTTCATTTACCAATTTGGCCTTAATGAATTAACCATTAAAACATATAATGGTTGTCCATATTAGTCCACTATCAATTATAATGGTATAATTACCATTTAAGGCCATTACATTCAAAAGCCAACCCATTTAAGCACATTAACAATTAGCACACAACTTTTGCATTTAATGCGATTAAGTCCTTTTTGCTAATTAAGCACTCAATTGATAAAATTTTCACACAGAACTTTCACACATACTCAATCACATATTATAAACACGAAAAATATTATTAAAATATTTTTTCTGACCTCAGATTTGTGGTCTCGAAACCACTATTCTGACTAGGGTCTAAACCGGTCATTATGACCACATATCTATTCATCGTAGCTTTGCCGCGATATCGCATCGCGGCTCTGCTGCAAGAGCATCTTGGCGGCTATCTATGCTGCAATATTGGTGTGCTGGCTGGGTGGGTCGATTTTATCCCCACATGGTGTGTTGGTTGGTACAGGTGGTGTGTTGGCTGGATTGGGGTAGGTTGCATATTTGCATCGCATCGATCATGTATTGGGCTTAGGCCCATATCGCATCTTGTAATGGGCTAAGGCCCATATCGCATCAGCATCGAATAGGGCTCAAGCCTGCATCATATCAGATATTGTTCCGATCGATTGGTAGGGGATTACACACTGAGTTTTAGTAAACTCACCCATTCTTTTTAAACTGTGCAGGTAATCCCCAGCCTTAGACGATTTGGTGCTGCGAGGGACTCGGAGGTGGCCACACGATCGCTGATATTCTGTTTTAGACTTAGTTATTTAATTTCAATTTCATATTGGGTTATTGATTATGTAATAAGGCCATTGGTGGGTTTAATTTTTTATTGGGCTTTGATTTCTTGTTTTAAACTGCCAAACGGATACAGAAGAGGTTTTCAAAATAACAACAGTTTTATGAAAAACATGCATTTTAAACTTCAAGGTTTTAATTAGAGAAGCTTCCACAGTTTTATTCAGTTTAAAGAAATCAACATTAATAAATATGGAAATCATTTTGATAAGCTGGTTTCAAATTGTAATAACTTAATTTGCCGAATTTTCTCAAGCAATAAAAACTAAATGGGTTTTAACCTAAATACGTAGTTTTATCAACAAGTCCAAAATTCAAAAATCATTTTGATGTGACACATCAGACTCGATCGTAACGTCTAGGCCGGGTTTGGGGTGTTACACCAAATCTCTCCTTACTATCAGATTTTTAATCCAACACAAACTCTTTGGACGTGACAGACAAAAATAATGCTCATGTCGCAACTCAAACACAAGACCCTTTTAAATCCCAACACTCCTCCTAACCACCAAACCAACAGGCCCATTCTGACATGTTCTTACAAATAAATACTTATAAGCCTACTAACCAAAGTTTGGGCTTTATTCATAAAAATACCAAAATTTTCCCAAGTTAATGCTTGAACTTGGGACCTCTCAGACATTTCCCAAAACACTTAACCACTAAAGCAGACATACAATTGTGTGTCAAATTAACAAAAGCCGGAATTAGGAAAAATCAGGGCATTACATCGATGACTAGGGGCGTAGAAGTTAGATCGAACTAATCCGAAGCTTTAACTTTTCCTCGATCTAAGTCTGAACGTGGTTTATCTTGATCTAAATAGGCAATTTCAATCAATTAAATACTTCTACTATTCAATTTAATTCACATTTCACATTTATGCAAAATTACCAATTTGCCCCTAACATTTTAACTTTTTCACAATTTAGTCCTTAAGCTTATAACTTAAAATCTAACCATTTTAATCTAAATCCATGTTAATCAAATATGCAAGGGACCTTGAAACAACCCATATTTATCATCATTTCACAATAAAACCCTAGAATTTATACCTTTAACAAATTATTCCATATATCCAAATTCATCAAAGATCACTTAACATAACTTGTTTATTTTTCAACAAAGATTCATAATGTATCATCTAACATAAAAAATCATTCAAAATAATTTGTGGTAAGTCCCTCAACCTTTAACAGTTTTGCAAATTAACCCCCGGGCTAGCTAGATTAAGTTAAAACGATCTCAAAACCATAAAAATAATTAAAAACGAGGCTTGAAAACTCACCATGCAATCAATTCAAGCTTGACCGAATGCTCCATCTTCTCTAATGGTGTTTTTAGGTTTCAAAATAACAAAAAGATGAAGATGATCACTTTAGTTCATCTTTTCTTATTTAATTTCCTTTGTAATTACCAAATTACTAAATTAACCTTTTAAAATCATTACAATTTCATTAAAACCTTGCCATGCACATCCACTATCTAATTAAATGGTTTATTTACCCTTCAAGTCATTTAGTGTAAGATTTCAAAGCTATTGGATCCTTTTAACCAATAGAACTCGACTTTTACCCTTTTTATAATTTAGTCCTTTTTACTTAATGAACTATGAAAACTTCAACATTTCTTAACTAAATTTTAATACGACCCTACTATAATGTCGTAGACCTTTTATAAATAATAAAAATAATAATTCCCTCGTCAGAGTTGTGGTCCCAAAACCACTGTTTCTGATATCATTGAAAACGAGCTGTTACAAATACTAAATCCAATAGTTGGGTTGGGTATAGGGGTGTTACACGGGACACATTCAATGCGAGGAGGTTAGGGAGGTAATAGTAATCAACACACGAAGAGCAAGGTCGGTGTCCATAAAAATATATTCTCGACATTTAGAAACTTTTCAGGTGATAGAGTTTGTCGACCATTGAGCGGATATCCCGACCAGGTCCTACGAAGTTAATATTCAAAATAGGAGATGTGACTATGGGATGTTCTAAACTCTTAAGTACCCATGGTCACACATCATTGTAGCATGTGCATGGGCCAAGGTTGATCGTGACAAATATATCAATGATGTGTACACACTGGAAGAACGTTACATATCTGGGAAAATGAGTTCCCCACCTTTAGGGATGTCTCAACATGGAAAGTGCCTTTGCCTACATTTGAGTTGCACTCAGAGTTGGGGCTACGTTGTTGGATCTAGTGCCCTAAGTGTAGTATTTTCATCTAAGTACACTTGTAATTTTCAAAGAGATTGGTTAATATAATTATTCATGAGTTACATTAATACTTTGTATATTGTCCTCAAATGGATAAGCAACTAGATAGCTGTAAGATCGCCAAAGTGATTCTGGATAAGTTAGAAGACATGTTTGGGGGCTAAGTTGCCTTGTCTCAACAGTATGCTATAACTAGCTAGATGAATGCCTAGGAAAAGCTTGACCCTTTGGTCATAGACCGTATGATTACTCTTATGGGTTACTTTGTCATGGTTGCGGACAATGAGGCCAATTCGGACCAGAACACTCAAATTGAGATGGTGTTTAAGAGCTTGTCCAAGGATTTTGTTGGCTTTCGGGTCGCATATAACCTTGGCAACAAAAACCTGGTGCTTACACAACTCATGAAGGAGTTACAATCCAATGAGTTGATGTTAAATGGTGATCAGTCGATCTAAAGAGCAGAAACAAATGTAGACGTCACTTTTTCCTGAAAAAGAAAGGTAAAATACGCTAAGAAAGACAAGTCTAAGGTCTCTAGGCCATCACAAGTGGAAAGGAAGAGAACTAGGAAACCTATAGAGTTATCTAAGTTTAAATGCTTCTTGTGTAGTAAGAAATGACACTTCAAGGCGAACTGCAAATAGTGGAAAGAATACCTAGCTACCAAAGGCAAACCTATGGAACTCTTTATGATATAATCTTGTTTAGTGGAGGATTCAATAGACCACTGGGTCATTGATTCGAGAGCCACTAATCATGTTTGTGTTTCTCTACAGGGGTTTGAGGAGACGAAAGATCTTAGAGATAAGAGCTTATCGTTGTGGAATGGGAATGGGACAAGTGTCGCAGCTGAAGTTGTGGGAGATGTACATCTCTATTTTGATAACTTTAGGAAGATTATTTTAAGAGAAGTTTCCTATGTACCATGTTTCAAAAGAAACTTAATTTCTATTGCATGTTTATATAAAGCAGGTTTGACTACGACGTTTAATAATGGAATTGCAATATTTAGAAATCATAATCTTATCTATAACGGATGGATGTCAAATAATCTCTATTTTATCAAACCAAAGATGTACACATTATTTGAGATTGAAATATCGAATAAAATACTTAAAACTTCCCACTCTAATGAGGCGTACCTTTGGCATTTGAGACTTAGTCATATTAATTGAGAAAGAATCACTAGACTTGTGAAAGACAACATCTTAAGTTCATTTAAATAAGTTGATCTTCCACAATGTGAATCTTGCTTAGATGGTAATATCATTAAGCGATCTTTTAATGCAAAAAGGAATGAGGGCCAAAAACCCCTAGAACTTGTGCACACTAATGTATGTGGCCCCATGAGCATTAGTACAAGAGGTGGTTACGAGTATTATGTAACATTTATTGATGACTATTCCAGATATGGGTATGTATACCTAATGCACCGTAAGAGTGAAACTTTTGATAAATTTAAAAAGTTTCGTGCGAAAGTGGAGAAACAACTAGGTTTACCCATAAAGGTAGTTCGGTCTGATCGAGGTGGGGAATATTTATCTGATGAGTTCTTAGGGTACCTAATAGAGAATGAGATTCTATCCTAGTTAACTGCACCAGGCACTCCAGAACAAAATGATGAGGTAGAGAGAAGAAATTGAACATTTTTAGACATGGTACATTCAATGTTAAGTTATTCGAAATTGCCAATATCTTTTTGGGATATGTTGTACAAATGAATTGCTATATTCTGAATGATGTGTTAACTAAGGCAGCACTGGAAACCCCATACAGATTATGACATTGTAGGAAGCTGAATCTTAATCATTTTAGGATTTGGGGATGCCCGACCCACATATTGGACAAAAAAGTGAGGAAGTTGTACTCACGGACATAATTGTGTATGTTTGGAGGATATCTAAAGGGAACAAAGGGTGGTTTTTTTTATAATCCGAAAGAGCAAACTGTTATAGAGTCAACTCATGCTACTTTCCTTGAAGAAAGTTACATGAATGAATTTAAACCTTAGAGTAAAGAGATACTCGAGGAAATTTTGAGAAATATACAAAACCCTACTAAAATGGTTCCAGAACCAACTCCTAATAGTAGGCACACAAATAATTAGTAGCATAGGGTGCTTCATCGCAGTGGGAGGGTCTCTCGTAGGCTTGAGTTTGTAACAGCTCGTTTTTAGTGGTGTCAAAAATAGTAGTTTCGAGGCCAAAAAATTTGACAAGTGAGTCCGTGTAACACCCCAAACCCGGCCCAAACAATATGACCGAATTTGGTTTGCTACAGAGAAAAGATTTTGAAAACCATTTTAAAACCGATTTTGAAATTAGTCGAAATGCCTTTCAATTTAAATTTTCTTTGTTAAAAACCAAACTTAAAATATTTTTGAGTCGAGTTGTTTAAAATTTCGAATGTACCCGATGGTACTTTAAAACATTTTATGTTTAATTTGAGAAAACATGTGCAAACGCTTTAACATCATCAAGTAGTTTAAACCAAACATTCAAACACGCAAAGCAATAATAAAATCATACTAGGAGGCCTTATTACAAATAAGCAACATAAACCTAAAAGAAAGATAAATAAAATCCAAAATTCATTTATTAAAAGTCTCCATCGCATGGCCACCTCGAGTTCATCCGGCTCCACATCCGCGATCTCACGAATCACCCGAAATGATAAGGAGAAGGTGAGTCACCAAGACTCAGTGCATATTCCCTCTCGGGTAAATGCCATATTCTTACACAAATTATAACAAAGTACATATATGCATAATGCACCCAACCTAGCCATCCATAACTCCTTCTCTACCCCGTGTGGTACCAAAACCACTGGTGGTGCTAAACAACCGTGTCCAAAGACACAATTGTGTTACCAAAACACCTTTGGTGACCAAGTCACAAATCAAGTGATGGGGCCAACCCATCGTGTGATACCAAATCACCGCGTGACGATCCCATATCTCAAAGTGGGGCCAACCCACGGTGGAATTAACCACGTGGACAAGTCGCTATGAGGTGCCAAACCTCCGTGTCCGAAGACACGAATGTGATACCAAATCACCGGTGGTTCCATACCACTTTGGTGCCCGAAGACACAAATCGAATGATGGGGCCAACCCATCGTGATACCAAATCACCGGCGTCGATCCCATATCTCAAAAGTGGGGCCAACCCACGGTGGTGTTAACCACGAGGACGAGACGCTATGAGGTGCCAAACCTCCTGGAGGTACCAAACCTCCGTGACCGTAGTCACAATGTGTTACCAAAACACTAGTGTCCGTCGACACGAATATCAATCTTCCCCTCCTCTCATATTGCCCATACCAATGCAATAGATAACCAAATCATGTTAATACACTTTAATATGAATCATATAATAAATACTATAAATCATAGATCATGTTTTCAATCCACATGTAATAACAACATATCAAACAGACTTACCAGAATCCTTATTCATACCATCATGGTATCATATCCAAATCTCATCGTTTTTCCCACTTTCATAATATGATTAGTAATAACACACATATACATGCATATATAAACCAAGTTATAAAGTGTGTAAGATACACACCTTATAATAGTGAGAACTACACTTTCCCGCTCGTCGATACCCTCGGAAACTCTAATAACAACTATAGACGATTTCTCTCCGATTGATGGTTCATAACCTGATGAAGAACCACGAACGAACAATGGCTCGGGGGTACGAACGACTTCAAATAAACGATTATCACCGGCAGAGGGTCCACATCCCGGTGGAAAGTCTCGAACTGCTGACACAACCCTTCGTTTGAAATTTGAGGGTATAGCAGAACCACCCCTCTTCCAAACACTACGAACTGCTCTTTTCGAACCCATTCTTGATTGCTCCAAAATCTAACGTCCAAGGAAAGAAGATAATAAACGGACAATAGAGTCCCCTAAAACTTAATCGATTAGAAGACCATCTAAAACGATATAACAAGCATAAAGATCCTTACCACTTGACTTACCAACTCCGATTCGCTAAAGGAATGACTTAAATCGATTGCTTCCAAATCCCAAAGAGCCTAAGAGAATAATCGAATCCTAAATGGTTAGAACCTTGCAAAACAATGCCCAAAGGTCGGCCTTTGTCCATAAGAAAACATCATAGAAACGAGAAAGAAAAGAAAGGAAAACGCCCATGAACACTTACCCTTTTTATCCAAAATCAATAGAAGAAAACCAAGGAGAGTCTACCCTTGAATATTCGACCAAAACAAAGACTAAAAGAGAGGAAGAAGGTTTGGCTATTTGGTTGTGAAAGAAGAAAATATGTGAGTAGAAAAGAGAATAGACATGAGAGAGAGAGAACTCGGTTTAATCAACAATGGAAGAAAGAAACAAAAAATGAGTTTGGAGAAGAAAGAGGTTCGGCCAAGTGAAAGAAAAAGAATAAGAGAGAAAATGGGGTTGAAAGATTTCGCCAACTCTTTGTTTACTAAAAAGAAAAGTGCATAAAATGCCAAAATGAAGTTTTAGTTTCAAGTGGAAAGATGAGAGAAAGAAAATAGTATTTTTGGTTCAATGAAATGAAGGCTAAAACAAAAGCAAAATTTGCACAAAATGTACAATAAACATTCTACCAAAGAAGAGTTTTTTGGAGAGGAAAAGCAAAATGCAAAAGATGCACAAAAGAGGAATTGGCCAAATATTCCCTCCTAAACCACCTAACAAAATTCGCCACCCACCTAGACACCCATGCCGTCCACATACATGCACTAAAGCCTAGGATTACTTTCCAAAACATCCTCCCTATTCCATGCCTTTGTCCCCTCATCATGCCATAAGTTCAAGATTCTTATCCCCTAAATTAAGCTTTCCTTAAACAAAAATTCAACTTACCAAAAGTTATTAGTCCACCTATCATAAATAAGTTTGACCGGCCATCAATGCTAATACACAAAAATAAACCTTCAAAATGCTAAACATACCACTCGAACCTCTAACCTCAAGCTACCTTTCAAGCTCCTTAACCAACTTGCCACTTACTCCTCTTGTGCTTTAATTAACACTTAAATTAACTTAAGTGCTAAGCTCACTTAATCCACTTCATTAAATAAACCTTACTAAAAAAAAATTATTCTAACTTCCTAAATAAAATCAAGCCTTCACAAGACTATGCTAACACACAAAATTCATACCCAAGCCAACACAAAAATAAATAATATTCTAATTTTCCTAAAGCCCAATTCCCAATCGGCCCAATCCTACTAGGCCCAATTTTGGGATGTTACAATTCTACCCTCCTTAAAGAAATTTCGTCCTCGAAATTTCTAACTAACTAACCGTCAGACATCCTATCTCGCCACACTAAGCTCTTGTCACAAGACTGATCTTAATAAAACCACAATGTACTTTTAACAAAATCTTGAATCCTTTTTCCCATAACCAGACATCTAATCCACCGTCGCAAACCATTATCTACCACTTATACCAAAAATTTTCCTACGCTCAATCATCACTTCCAATCAAAACATACCTGACTTAAGGGTGAGAAAACAATCCCGAGCCTTATGCTCACTAGACCCGCATCTCAAGCATGCTCCAACCTCTTCCAATATTCTCCGGATGACACCTTCCACAAGAATCGCAAGCTAATAAGTTCGATCATACCGATTTACTGAGAATGAAATTGTGACCCTAGGGAACCGTGATTTCTATACTTCTTACGATCTGCAGACCAAACTCAAAATGCTTCACCGATTCTTATAACTATACGAGTCGACTCATCAAACCGAACTTGATCATGATATCTCGTCACAAAGACTAGCGATGCTAACGCTCCATTTCAAAAAAAAATATGCCTCGGCACCGACGATCTAACCCTAGCACAATCGGCCTTTACCATGTTCATGACGACCACGATCTCGAGAGCTCATTCTAACTATCGCGCTTTAATCGATTAGGAAATTTTTATGAATTAGTACATGTTTCACTTGGTTATCCGCGAAGAAATTTTATGAAAAGAATTTAATAGAGATTCTTTCGATCAATCAAAGTTTTAAGTCTTCTATCCTAGTTTTACAGAAAAGTACATCCATTCCCTAATACCTTTCATACTTATTCACTCTTGGGCATTTACATGTAGTTTCTAACCCAAGGGTATTTTCGTCATTTTCCTACAGGGTATTTTTGTAATAAATCAAGAAAATTTTAAAACTTTAATGAATCAAAACATTTTGTAACTTCTAAAATTGAGGAGTATTCCTTGTAAATTTCGCAATTTAAAGGTACAGCAAAATTTTGAAAACCAGGGGTATTTTGGTAATTTTGTCAATCAGGGGTAATTTTGTAAATTTTCCAAAGTCAGGGTATTATTTGAAATACAAAATTTCACGTACATAAACAAAATAAAAAAAATTAATCAAATCGGGGTAATATGGTAATTTTAGAAACCAAGGGTATTTTCGTAATTTTGCCACTAAGGGCATTTTGGTAATTTTGATAAACCGGGAATATTTGATAATTTCCGAAGATAAATTTGTCCTACTATCTAAAAGAGATAATTTAGTGATTTTAAAACC
The DNA here is from genome assembly GCA_025698515.1 of Gossypium sturtianum. Classification (NCBI taxonomy): domain Eukaryota; kingdom Viridiplantae; phylum Streptophyta; class Magnoliopsida; order Malvales; family Malvaceae; genus Gossypium; species Gossypium sturtianum. The sequence goes on from CM046944.1 coordinate 86,407,891, forward strand.
GAAGTTTTCCTTAAAACATGGCTAGTCCCTTTCGGGTTTTATTTAGGGTTTTGCCTATGATGAGTCCTCTTGGTTAGGGTGAACCGAAGCTACGCACTGTAGGAATCTCGCGAAGAGGAGGTGAGTCATGAGGACTGCTTAAGTACCAAGCTCTTCTGGATCCAATCCTAGACATGCGCACCAAGGTTACCACACCCTAACTCGGCGACTTGGTCGTAGGTTGGTTTAATTAGGCTTTTAATGTCTTATGTCTTTGTTTGGGGTATCTAGTCCTAATGTTCAACACCTATCACACTAACTACGTTCCATACCTACCCTTCTACCAATAATAATTCACAAAGAAATGAGAAGTACTTACGAGCGGATCAAAGTCTGAGACTCTCGGTGCCATGTTGTTTCAAACCCAAAATATTTCAAAAAGGCCTACCAAAACATTTTTGGGCCTTGGGCCCCCACAGCCGAGCTTTGAACCGGGCTCTGATACCAATTTTGTAACACCCCAAACCCGGCCCAAACAATATGACCGAATTTGGTTTGCTACAGAGAAAAGATTTTGAAAACCATTTTAAAACCGATTTTGAAATTAGTCGAAATGCCTTTCAATTTAAATTTTCTTTGTTAAAAACCAAACTTAAAATATTTGCTGAGTCGAGTTGTTTAAAAATTTTGAATGTACCCGATGGTACTTTAAAACATTTTGCGTTTAATTTGAGAAAACATGTGCAACCGTTCTAACATCATCAAGTAGTTTAAACCAAACATTCAAACACGCAGCAATAATAAAATCATACTAGGAGGCCTTATTACAAATAAGCAACATAAACCTAAAAGAAAGATAAATAAAATCCAAAATTCATTTATTAAAAGTCTCCACTGCATGGCCACCTCGAGTTCATCCGGCTCCACATCCGCGATCTCACGAATCACCTGAAATGATAAGGGAGAAGGTGAGTCACCAAGACTCAGTGCATATTCCCTCTCCCGGGTAAATGCCATATTCTTACACAAATTATAACAAAGTACATATATGCATAATGCACCCAACCTAGCCATCCATAACTCCTTCTCTACCCCGTGTGGTACCAAACCACTGGTGGTGCCAAACCACCGTGTCCAAAGACACAATTGTGTTAATAAAACACTGGTGACCGAAGTCACAAATCAAGTGATGGGGCCAACCCATCGTGTGATACCAAATCACCGCGACGATCCCATATCTCAAAGTGGGGCCAACCCACGGTGGAATTAACCACGTGGACAAGTCGCTATGAGGTGCCAAACCTCGGTGTCCAAGACACGAATGTGATACCAAATCACCGGTGGTTCCAAACCATCGGTGCCCGAAGACACAAATCGAATGATGGGGCCAACCCATCGTGTGATACCAAATCACCGGGCGTCGATCCCATATCTCAAAAGTGGGGCCAACCCACGGTGGTGTTAACCACATGGGACGAGACGCTATGAGGTGCCAAACCTCCGGAGGTACCAAACCTCCGGTGACCGTAGTCACAATGTGTTACCAAAACACCGGTGTCCGTCGACACGAATATCAATCTTCCCCTCCTCTCATATTGCCCATACCAATGCAATAGATAACCAAATCATGTTAATACACTTTAATATGAATCATATAATAAATACTATAAATCATAGATCATGTTTTCAATCCACATGTAATAACAACATATCGAAAACAGACTTACCCGAATCCTTATTCATACCATCATGGTATCATATCCAAATCTCATCGTTTTTCCCACTTTCATAATATGATTAGTAATAACACACATATACATGCATATATAAACCAAGTTATAAAGTGTGTAAGATACACACCTTATAATAGTGAGAACTACACTTTCCGCTCGTCGATACCCCGGAAACTCTAATAACAACTATAGACGATTTCTCTCCGATTGATGGTTCATAACTGATGAAGAACCACGAACGAACAATGGCTCGGGGTACGAACGACTTCAAATAAATGATTATCGCCTACAGAGGGTCCACATCCCGGTGGAAAGTCTCGAACTACCGACACTGAATTCTTCGCTTGAAATTTGAGGGTATAGCAGAACCACCCTCTTCCAAACACTACTGAACCGCTCTTTTCGAACCCATTCTTGATTGCTCCAAAATCTAACGTCCAAGGAAAGAAGATAATAAACGGACAATAGAGTCCCCTAAAACTTAATCGATTAGAAGACCATCTAAAACGATATAACAAGCATAAAGATCCTTACCACTTGACTTACCAACTCCGATTCGCTAAAGGAATGACTTAAATCGATTGCTTCCGAAATCCCAAAGAGCCTAAGAGAATAATCGAATCCTAAATGGTTAGAACCTTGCAAAACAATGCCCAAAGGTTCGGCCTTTGTCCATAAGAAAACATCATAGAAACGAGAAAGAAAAGAAAGGAAAACGTCCATGAACACTTACCCCTTTTTATCCAAAATCAATAGAAGAAAACCAAGGAGAGTCTACCCTTGAATATTCGGCCAAAACAAAGACTAAAAGAGAGGAAGAAGGTTCGGCTATTTGGTTGTGAAAGAAGAAAATATGTGAGTAGAAAAGAGAATAGACATGAGAGAGAGAGAACTCGGTTTAATCAACAATGGAAGAAAGAAACAAAAAAATGAGTTTGGAGAAGAAAGAGGTTCGGCCAAGTGAAAGAAAAAGAATAAGAGAGAAAATGGGGTTGAAAGATTAGCGAACTCTTTGTTTACCAAAAAGAAAAGTGCATAAAATGCCAAAATGAAGTTTTAGTTTCAAGTGGAAAGATGAGAGAAAGAAAATAGTATTTTTGGTTCAATGAAATGAAGGCTAAAACAAAAGCAAAATTTGCACAAAATGTACAATAAACATTCGGCCAAAGAAGAGTTTTTTTGGAGAGGAAAAGCAAAATGCAAAAAGATGCACAAAAGAGGAATTGGCCAAATATTCCCCTCCTAAACCACCTAACAAAATTCGGCCACCCACCTAGACACCCATGCCGTCCACATACATGCACTAAAGCCTAGGATTACTTTCCAAAACATCCTCCCTATTCCATGCCTTTGTCCCCTCATCATGCCATAAGTTCAAGATTCTTATCCCCTAAATTAAGCTTTCCTTAAACAAAAATTCAACTTACCAAAAGTTATTAGTCCACCTATCATAAATAAGTTTGACCGGCCATCAATGCTAATACACAAAAATAAACCTTCAAAATGCTAAACATACCACTCGAACCTCTAACCTCAAGCTACCTTTCAAGCTCCTTAACCAACTTGCCACTTACTCCTCTTGTGCTTTAATTAACACTTAAATTAACTTAAGTGCTAAGCTCACTTAATCCACTTCATTAAATAAACCTTACTAAAAAAAAATTATTCTAACTTCCTAAATAAAATCAAGCCTTCACAAGACTATGCTAACACACAAAATTCATACCCAAGCCAACACAAAAATAAATAATATTCTAATTTTCCTAAAGCCCAATTCCCAATCGGCCCAATCCTACTAGGCCCAATTTTGGGATGTTACAGTCCGTAAATATTATTATTTAATATTTAAAAGTCAACTATAGTATTATATTAAATTTTAATTTGATAATTTTTGTTATTTTAGTGAATATTCAAGTTCAAGTGGTTTGTCTGTAAAGTCAAGTGGTTTTAGAAAATGAGGTATCGGGACCACACTTCTATAAACTGAGCCTATAAATATTTTATTAAATATTTACAGAGATTATATAAGGGTATTGAAATTTGGTTTAGAAATTTTTGACGTTTGGATAATTAATTAAGGAAAAATAACTATATTGTAAAAGTTACAAAGCTTAATTTCTAATGATTTTTATTAATTAAAAAGCATAATTAAAGATTATTAAAGGTTTTAAATGGTAAATATACCATTTTTAAAAGTGTTGGACGGTTATTGGGGATTATTTAGTTAAAAAGTAATGTTTATTATAATATAAACATTATATTATATGTTATAATAGTTAATAAAATAAGAAAAGAAATGAATAAAGATAATTCGTTCGTCTTTTTCACCTTATAATCGAATCAAAAAGGGGAGAAGGAGACCTAGCTCACGTCTAGCTTCAAGCTTCAATTGGTAAGCCGTTTTTGATCAGTTTCTTATAATTTTTATGTTTTTGAGATCGTTGCAACCAGGTCCAGCTAAACCATACCTCCGTTTTCAAAACTGTTAAAGGTTTTAAAACTTTCAATTGATGAATCTTAGATGTTTTTGATAGAAAATGGTAGATTATTAATCTTAATTGTTAAATAGGACTATTTTGTAAAGTGATTTTTAGTAATTTTATTGTTAAAGGATTAAATTGTTAAAATTGTAAAACTTTTGGAATTGTTATGAAATTGTGATAAATGTGGGCTGATTAGGGATTATATAAAATTTTGCTAGCATGGGTTTTGATTAAATGTGGTTAATTTGTAAATTTTGGGTTTAGGGACTAAATTATAAAAAAGTGTAAAGTTTAGGGGTAATTTTGTAGATTTTTATAAAAGGGCTTATAAGCTTAAGTTTAATTATTTGATATGTTTGAATGGATGAATGAATTGGACAAAAAGTATTATTTAGATCAAGAAATGAAGCAATCAGATTCGAATCGTGAAAAAGCTAAATTAACGGATTAGTCGTCGGCCTTGTTTTCGCAACTATTTTTGTCTAGGTAAGTTCGTAACTTGATTAAATCAATTAGTAGTTGTTTCAATTTTTTAATATCTAATTTTTTATATATGAATTGAGTTTGTTGGCTTGAAGGAATTGATTAAGACCATAGTTGAAAGACACTATGACACAATACCGAAAATAAATAAGACCATAGTTGAAAGGCACTATGGCACCATACTAGAAACGAGTAAGACCATAGCTGAAATATGTTATGGAATCATGATTCCATCAAGTAAGACTGTAACTGAAAGATGTTATAGCATCACAATTTTATTGAGTAAAACCATAGTTGAAAGACGCTATGGCATCACGAATCAAACGAATAAGACCATAGTTGAAAGACACTATGGCAACACGACGAAAAATGAATAAGACCATGGTTGAAAGACACCATGGCACTCTCTGATCATTTGCTATTCAGGTAACATGTTTCAGGTAAGTATGTATCGTAAGTATGAATACGAGTTGAACGTTTGAATATTATAGTTTGATAATAAATGTTAATGCCTTGGTGTGATTATATGCTTCATATATCTAGAAATATGTTAACTCGTGATGTTGTGGTATGCTTAGGGAATTAAATGATTATATGAGTATTTTCCAAGTATTCGATGTTATTTCCTATGATTCAACGAATGATTTAAGTTTTAATGAATGAATGAGTATATGAAAAGAGCCATGTTATTAATAATATGGATTGGAAATGTAATATGTGTAATTGAATAGAAATTAAAGTAATTAATGGAAAGATGTATGTATGCATTGGTTTACGTTAATGAACATATGAAAAGGAAAAATATGGAGTAAAAAGGGAACTAGTTGAACATGTGATGAATTGTTGTATATTGAAATCATTTCATGATATGTACCATGTTTCATAGGTTGATATATTTTTAAGTATATCTACTAACCATGTGGATTGTTGTGAATAGGAAAGGAAAGTATCCATAAGATTTGTGATCAATTATTGAATGGTTTAGTCATTTTATGTTTAGTAAGTTTATGTTTAATATTTATACGAGCTTACTAAGCATTATTGCTTACGTTAGTTGTTTTCTTTCCTGTAGATCATCAGAAAGCTCGATCTGTTGGAATCGTGTCAGAGCATAATCACATTATTCATTCGTCATATTGGTAGTTTTGGTTAACTGTTATAAATGTCATGTAATAGGAGTTTTTATGTTATTTATCAATGTGATGTGGTTTACGCTTATTTACCTATATGCCTTTAATGTTGCCTTATAAATATAAACATGTAAGCATAAGTTTTGGTCACTTGTGAATTCCTTGAGATTTAGATGGCTTTTGGTTCATTGAAGTGTGAATGGAGTGGTTAAATGGTAGGTGTGGATGTAAGTTTAAGGTATGAAATTGTGGCATTGGATTTGAGTTGATTTGGATGTTAACTTGTGGTATCAACGAGGGTACATTTGATAAACATTTAGATTAAATGATATATGTGAGCTTTGGTATGTAATAAGGTTAAAAGATCATTTTAGCATTTTGGCTTGTTTTGAATTGTGCTAAGCTTGTGGTGATTAATGTTGTTTGTTGTGGTATGTATATAAGGATGTAAATAAGTGAATTTGGACCCTTATGCATGCTCTATTGATAGTGTATATCTTATGTTAGAATGATATGTTCTTGAATGGTTATTTGGCATGATTGATATAAGTATAAGTTAGAATAATGTTGAATGGAATTAAATTTGATTTGTACTTGTGGTGGTGCCCTTTGTTAGCATATTGGTTATGTATTATAAAATGGTCGATTTGGTACGTTTTGAAGTGTGTTTGATGGTGTTTTGGTCATATGAATGCATGTGGGAATGGTGTCTCTTGGTGTTCAAGAATTGGGTATGTAATGGCTTGTTTTTGGGGTTAAAAGCAGAGCACATGGCCTAGGACACGGGCTATCACGCGGCCACCCCATACGGCTATGTGTCATTTATATTTTAGGTGTAGGTTTCACACGATCTGGCACACGGTTTGCGACACAGTCGTGTGGCCATTTTTCGAATGAACACACGGGCTGGGAAACAGCCGTGTGTCGCTACTTCGAATGGTCACACGGTTTGGGCTATGCACACGGCCTGGCCACAGGGCCTTGTGACCCCTGTTTCCCATTTTTTTTACTTTTTCCAAAATTTTTTGATTTATTTTGAAATGGTCCCTGAATGTTTCGAAATTGTTTTTAGGGCTTTGTAGGCTCGGTTTAAGGCCCGCAAGTATGTTTATGCCATAATTAAATTGAACTATTATCGATTGGTATTAAGTTGTATAATTATTCTATATTGAAGATAATTGTTCTATTTTGTACAGTAATGGTCTGTAACCCTAATCTTGCAACGGAGATGGGTTAAGGGTGTTACAGAGTTCTTCCAATCTAGCAAAAGTGTTTTTAACATTGAGTCTTCCAAATAGGAAGATCATGACCCACTCACATATGAAGAAGAGATGCAAAGTGCTGATTCCAAGCTCTTGGAAATAACTATGAAAGTTGAGATGCACTCTATGTATTCCAACTCAGTGTGGGAACTAGTAGACTTACCAGAAAGGATAAAACCCATAGGGTGTAAATGGATCTACAAGAGGAAAAGAAATGCGGACGAAAAAGTAGGAACTTATAAGGCCAGACTTGTAGCAAAAGCTCATACTTAAAAAGAAGATATAGATTATGAAGAAATCTTCTCTCCGGTTTCCATACTCAAGTTAATCTACATATTACTATCCATTGCGGCAGTTCTTGATTACAAGATCTGACAAATGGATGTTAAGGAAACATTTTTGAACTGCTATCTTGAAGAAAGCATCTATATGATGCAATCTACCAGATATATAACAAAGGGAAACAAGCATAAAGTTTGCAAACTACTTAGATCCATATACGGACTTAAGCAAGCATCTCGCTCATGGAATCAAAGATTTGATCAAGTGATCAAAACTTTTGGATTTGAGCAAAATGTAGATGAACTTTGTGTTTAAAAATGTTTAGGGGATGGAAAGGTGGTCTTTCTCGTTCTGTATGTCGATGATATTTTACTCATTGGGAATGACATAGGGACATTGTCATCGGTTAAACTGTGGTTAACCCAATAGTTTAGCATGAAGGACTTGGGAGAAGCTAGTTTTTTTTTCTAGGCATTTGAATCCTAAGAGATCGAAAGCATAAAGTGATAGCACTGTCTTAGACTTCATACATAAACAAGATACTAGAGCGTTATTCAATGACCGATTCGAAGAAGGGAAATCAACTCTCCGTATTGGGATTCATCTCTCCTTAAAGGACTGTCCTAAGGCAACAAAAAAAAGAGAGTACATGAGAAATGTTCCTTATGCTTTGACAGTAGGAAGTCTCATGTATGCTATGTTATTCACAGGCCCAGATATTTGTTTTGCAATGGGGTTGGTGAGTTAATCTCAAACGAATCCAAGACCAAGACACTAGCAAGTAGTTAAGCATATACTCAAGTATTTACGGAGAACGAGGGATTATATGCTTGTGTATTCTGGAGGAGATCTTACTCCTATTGGATATATTGAGTCTGACTTCCAAACGTGTTGGGATTTGAGGAAATTGACATTGGGCTGTGTTTTTGTCTTAGACGACAGGTCTATAGTGTGAATAAGTGTCAACAAAGGTTGCACTACTATCTTCACTATGGAAGGCCGAATATGAGGTATGGGAAATTTATGGCACTATAACAATGTGGATATAGCTAAGGCTCAAAGAAACCACATAAGGACAAAAGACATTGATACAAAGTATCATAAGAGAGACGGTAGTGTTTGACGGAATAGTGGATGTAGTCAAAGATTGCATATGAGAACAAACCCTGGGAATTTGTTTTTCCAAGACTCTACTAGCTAGAGAGATCTTTGGGAAACATATGGATAGGGCACAAGAATGTGAAACATTACTCATCTACTTCACCAGGGCAAGTGGGAAACTGTTGGATCTGGTGCCCAATGTGTAGTATTTTCATCTAAGTACACTAATAATTTTTCGAATAGATTGGTTAATAGAATTATTCATGAATTACATTAATACTTTGTATATTGTCCTCACATGGTTTCTGCATTAAAAGAAAAATGGAAACAAATGTTGCTTATTGGTTGTCTAATGTTTAACTAGTACTAAGCGGTATTATGTGGTCGGATTATTATACGAAAAGATAACTAATATTAGTAAAGGAAACTAAACATGTCCTTAGTCTAATCAGAAATGAACAAACTTATTAAAAGATTAATATGTCATCTATCAAGTTTGATTGGGGAGATGCCATGTCTTGTGTAACACCCCAAACCCGGTCAACACACCACGACCGAATCTGGCATGTCACAGAGTGAAAACGATTCGAAGAAAACATGTTACCGGTTTATTTTCGATGAAAACTCTTCGATTGCTTGTGTTTGGGGGAAAACCGATGTACGTATAGTGGAAAATGTTAAGTTGCTTTGAAATCATGTGAATTGTATTACCCGATGGTAGAGTTTAGAAAACTCGTTGCGTAGCTTAGTTTGAAAACTTTGATTATCAGGTTATTAAAGCAAATCAAGTAATTACTTAGTCATATTTAAAACCAAATCCAAAGCAGATAAAATAATCCAAAACATATTTTAAAGGCCTTGTTACAAACCCAAATAAAACCCAGATTTTAAAGTAAAATGCCCAAATCAAATGTCCATGTAAATCCGAAGCAATTATCGCATGGTCACCTCGAGTCCACCCGGCTCCTCATCCATGCTCTACTGAATCACTGAAAAGATAAGGGAGAAGGTGAGTCACCAAGACTCGATGCATAATCCCCTCCCGATTATTGCAACATGCTTACACAAATCATAATCAAGCAAACATATCATGCACCCAAACCTAGCCATCCACAACTCCTTTTTCTACCCGTGTGGTACCAAACATTTGGATATGCTAAACCACCGTGACCCAAAGTCACGAATAATCCAATTGTGGGGCCAACCCACGTTGTGATACCAAATCACCGCGACAATCTGTTTTATCAAATGTGGGGCAAACCCACCGTGGTGCTAAACCAGCAGGACGAGTCGCTATGAGGTGCCAACCCCTCCGTGACCCAAAGTCACGAAATCAACTATGGTACCAAACCTTTGGTGGTGCCAAACCCACCGTGACCCAAAGTCACAGATATCAATCTTCCCCCTCCTCTCATATCACCCACAATAATGCAATGCACATACAAATCATGCCATCATGCTTAATCATTAGACATATATCGAACATACATAGATATTATCATCAAAAATCTTGTACCGTAATCTCAACAAAACAGACTTACCCGAAATCCTTGCTCATACCTATAAAGGTATCATATCGAAATCTACACAGTTTCTCCTTTTAACATATTTAGGTTATTAAAAAGTTTACACGATTATGAAGTGTGTAAGTTACACACCTGGTTACTAACGCGATTACTGAATCCCGAAGATCCCGATCTAACGCACTAGACCCCCTTTACCTACATTCGGCCAAACCAAGATCATTAGCAAAAGCCATTCGGCTTCACTTGTAAATCCCTAAAAGATAACGCATCTAGTAACCATTCTTACCTTAACGCTTTTCGAATACTAGCCACAACCCGAGATATGCGAGATCTCAGCCTTCCCCTACAATCGGCCAACATTCAACCACATAAAGCAATAGCCTTCGGCTTTTCAAAAGAATAAGGGAAAGAATGAATCGGCATGAGACCTTACCACAATCCTAATGAAACCGATTGGCAGACAAAGTAGATGACCACGATCCACTGCTTCTAAACCCGAAGAACCTAGGAGAAATCGATTGCATAGATGAATGAGAACCCAAACAAATGCCGAAATTCGGCTTTTGGTTCTATGTAAGTTGACAGAGAAAAAGAAGAAGATGATAGAGTTTCGGCCAAGAACACTTACCATCTTCAAACCCGATTAGAGAAAATCACACAAGAGAAATCTGTGCTTAGTTGATATTCGGCCAAAAGTTAAAACAAGAAGGGGAGAGTTGAGAGCGATTTCAGCAATGGGGTTTAGTGATCAAAGGAGATTCGGCTATGGCTTAAGAAAAGAAAAAGCAGATGAGATTCGGCCAAAATAGAAGGAGAGAATGGAAGGGGTATTCGGTTTGAGTGATGGTGAAAAGAAGATGAAAGAAACAATTGAAAGAATGCTTGAGGAAGAAGAAGATTCAGCCAACCAATAAGAATGGAGAGCAAAAAGAGATGAGGTTTCGAGAGAGTAGTGTTTCGGCTTCAAATGAAATAAGAGAGGAATGCAAGTGAAAATTCGGCTCAATACCTAAGGAAGAAATCGGCAAAAGTCTAGGGTGCTTTCGGCTTTCGGTTTCAAAGGAGAAAAAGAAAGAAATCTCAAATGGTTCTAAAGGATTCGGCTTGTTCTGCTAGAGGGAAAAATCGACAAGTGCTCAATTGAGGTTTCGGTTTTGCTTCTCAACCGAATGCACCAGAGCTTTGCTAGCCAAAAATGTTCACTAAGGATTTTCAAAGACTCCTCCTAAGTCTTCGGCCAGAATACACCTCCTCACACAATTCAAATTTCGGCAAACTCTCAAACCTCTCTTGGCCACTCGTTAAAACGAGTTTGAAATATTAAAACTCCTAAATTCTCTCTTCTCCACCCGTTTAAATCTGTTGACTTGTTCAATAGTTATCCATCAGAGTTTGAGCTGAGCACAACTCTTCCCTCTCTGGCGTCAAAAAGAATTAGCAGCAAGGGATTTCTGCAGCTCGAACCCAAGCTCTCCTTCCCCTTCTTGTATGCCATCGCTTAAGGCCCTTAGTGGCGCCTCCTTGCCACTTTACCAAGGAAATTCTTGTGCTAAAGTTTACCACAAAATATTCTTAACCCCTAGCTCCTTCAGCTCCCCTTAACCAAAGCTTAAAAATAAAAATTTTCCTATAGTTCGAGCCTAGCCTTGGCTTATACCTAGACCCTAAAACATCCCAATTAACATCACAACCAAGCCATACACATGCAAACAGTTCAAACATCATAGCTCCTATTTAAGGATGTTACAGTTCTACCCCTTAAAAATAATTTCGGCCTCGAAATTACCTGGTCAAAAGAGTTGAGGGTATTGCTGTCTCATCACATCCTCTGGTTCCCACGTAGCTTCTTCCACGCTATGGTTTCGTCACAACACCTTTACTAATGGAACTGACTTCTTGCGTAAAACTTTCACATCCCGGTCTAGAATCTGCACTGGTTCCTCTTCCATGGTCAAATCTGGGCTCACCTCAATTTTCTCCACCGATACAACATGCGATGGATCTGAACGGTAACGCCTAAGCATGGAGACGTGGAACACATCATGTATCTGACTCAGCTCTGCTGGCAACTCGAGCTGATAAGCTACTGGTCCCACTCGTCTCAACACCTTATATGGGCCAATAAACCTTGGACTTAGCTTGCCTTTTCTTCCAAATCTCAGCACTTTCTTCCACAGCGAGACCTTCAAAAAGACCTTGTCTCCCACGGCAAACTCTATATCTCTCCGCTTAAGATCGGCGTAGGACTTCTACCAGTCTGAAGCTTCCTTTAGACGAGCCTGAATCAACTTGACCTTATCCTCAGTTTCCGTAACCAACTCTAGACCCAACATCTGACGCTCACCCAACTCTGTCCAGCATGTAGGTGTACGACACTTCCTACCATACAACGCCTCATATGGTGCCATCTTAATGCTTGCTTGGTAACTATTATTGTACGCAAATTCAGCTAACGATAGAAATTCTTCCCAGCTGCCTCTGAAATCCAAAACACAGCCTCTCAACATATCTTCCAAAATCTGTATAACCTTTTCCGATTGTCATTCATGCTCTCGGGTGAAATGCCGCACTAAAATCCAATCGCGCACTCTAACGCCCGATGCAACGCTTTCGAACCTCGACGTGAATCTGGGATCCCTATTCGAGATAATCGACATCGCACACCGTGCAACCTCACTATCTCTCGCCACATACAAATTTTAGCTAACTTCAAGCGAGTAATCAACCCTCACCGGTATGAAATGAGTGATTTCGTCAAACGGTCCACAATTACCCGGATCGAGTCCTTCTTACTAGGCGTAGGGGTAGCCCACCGACAAAGTCCATGGTAATCCTTTCCCACTTCCACTATGGAATCTTCACCGGCTGAAGTAGACCCGACGGCAATCGATGTTCGCCTTGACTTATCGACACGCCGACATTTACCCACAAACTCGATTACTTCTCGTTTCGCACTGCCACCAAAATCGCCTCGCAAATCCCGGTACATCTTGCTACCTCCAGGATGCATAGCGTATGGGCTGCTATGTGCGTCCTGAAGAATCCTCCGCCTTAACTCGACGCCCTCCTTCGGCATACAAGCTTTCCCTTGAAAACACGAGACTCCATCACCTGGACAAGTTGTAACCTTCCAACCCACCATTCGAACTTGCAACCTCCGAGCATTCAAACCTCATCCACTAACTATTTCTCCTTAATCTGCTTCTACCCAAGTCGGCTTTACTGTAATTCTGCCAATAAACTCCCATCGTCATACAAGCTAAGATGAGCAAACATCGCTCTCAAGTCCGATACTACCTTACGGCTCAACGCGTCTACCACCACGTTAGCCTTGCCTGGATGATACTCAATTGAACAGTCGTAGTCCTTTAACACTCAATCCATCCGCTATTGTCTCAAGTTCAAATCCTTCTGAGTCAAAAGGTACTTCAGACTCTTGTGATCCGTGTAGACTATCGACTTCTCTCCGTACAAATATTGCCTCCATACTTTCAGGGCGAAAACCACTGCAGCTAATTCCAAGTCATGCGTCGGATAGTTAACCTCATACGGTCTCAGCTGTCGAGATGCATATGCCACTACCTTCCCTTCCTGCATCAGCACACATCCCAAGCCAGTATGTGATGCATCACAGTAGACCGTGAATTCTTTTCCTGCCTCAGGCTGAATCAAAACCGAAGCTTCAGTTAGAATCTTCTTCAACTTGTCAAAACTTTCCTGTTGCTTCTCAGACCAGACAAATGGAACTCCTTTCCTTAGCAACTTAGTCAACGGTGCTGTGATCAGAGAAAATCCCTCTACAAATCTTCAGTAATATCCTGCCAGACCTAGAAAACTCCAAACTTCTGCCACTAACTTAGGCGGTTTACAGTCCAATACTGCCTCAATCTTACGAGGATCCACTCTAATCCCTTCAGCTGACACCACGTGACCCAAGAAACTCACCTCCCTAAGCCAGAATTCGCACTTACTAAACTTGGCAAATAACTGCTTCTCCTTCAGAATCTGCAAAACTATCCGCAAATGCGCATCATGATCCTCCTCAGACCTTGAGTACACCAAAATGTCGTCTATAAACACCACGAAAAACTGGTCCACAAACTGCTGGAACACCCGATTCATCATGTCTATGAATGCTGCCGATGCGTTAGTCAACCCAAACGGCATTACCAGAAACTCGTAGTGCCCATAACGAGTACGAAACGCCGTCTTGTGGATATCAGCCTCTTTCACCTTTAGCTGATGATACCCTGACCTTAGATCGATCTTTGAGAAAACTGATGCCCCCTTAAGCTGATCAAACAAGTCATCTATCCTCGGCAATGGATACTTGTTCTTGATCGTCAGCTTATTCAATTGGCGGTAGTCTATACACATCCGCATTGTACCATCCTTATTCTTAACAAAGAGCATAGGTGCTCCCCAAGGCGAAACACTTGGCCAGATAAAACCCCGGTCCAACAACTCCTGAATCAGAGCCTTCAGCTCTACCAATTCTTTCGACGCCATCCTATACGGGGCGATAGACACTGGCGCAGCTCCGGGTAACAGATCTATACCAAATTCAACTTCCCGATCCGGAGGCAGACCCGGAAGTTCTTCTGGAAATACGTCGACAAATTCCTTCACCGTTCGAACATTCTCTACAGCTGACTCCTTGGCCTCCAAGGCACACACATGTACCATAAATGCCTCATAACCCTTTCTGATAATTTTCTCAGCTTTCACAGCAAACACCACATTGGATAGATAATCTCTTCTATTACCTATCATCACCACCTCTTCACCCTCAACCGTTTTCAAAACCATGTGCTTAGCCGCGCAATCCAGACTTGCTTGGTACTTCACCAACTAGTCCATCCCAAGAATCAGATCGAACTCCCCAAACGGCAGTTCCATCAGATCAGCCACAAACACTACCCCTTGGAGTTCTAGGGGTACATCCCTATACAGCTTATTTACTTCTACAGAGTGACCTAGAGGGCTAATTACTGTCATCTCCCTAGAAGTAGTCTCAAAGTCTAGGTTCATGGTCTCTACTATGCTACTAGCAATATACGAATGCGTCGAACCCACATCTATCAAAGCAGTATATGGTAATCCAAAGATTAAGAACGTACCGGTTATGACATCCGGTGCGTCGCCTTCCTCTCGACGCCATTGCATATACCAATCCAGCCGTCTTGCCTCGGTGTTGCTCTCGCACCTCTCGCCGGTGCCCATGGCCCGACTAGAACCATTACCTCCTCTACCAAAACCACGACCCCTCTGCGGTTGCGATCCCTCATTCTTGAACTGAGCACGACCCTGGCCCTCAGACTGAATCCTGGCTAACTTCCGTAGACAATCCCTCACACGATGATCCAACGAGCCACATTCAAAGCATCCTTTTCCACCAATCCAACATTCTCCCCAATGAGATTTCCCACACCGATTACACTACGCTGGACCCTGATTAGCAGTAACAGGCCTCCCGGATTGATTTGGCCCACCATGCCTAGCCCTTTTCTGAGAATTACCGACCGACCCAGATGATCCAAAACCTCTCTTATGTCTATTCCTGTCCTGATTCTGCCTCACAGATTCCTTTACCCCTTCGGCTATCTTAGCCTTTTCTACTAACATGGCAAACTCTCGCTCCTGCTGTGGAGCAATCAGCAATCTCAGCTCATCCCTCAATCCGTCCTCGAACCTGACACATCGCTCGTGCTCCGTAGCCACAATACCTCGAGTATACCGGCTCAACCTTAAGAATTCTGCCTCGTACTCGACACGGACTTACTCCCGAACCAGCCTCGTAAACGCCTTCGCTGCTGTGGATCAATGTAATCGACCCAATATACTTCTTCTCGCACGCACGCCTTAAAATAGTCCCACGTGAGATCATCCGCCGCAAAGCACCATCCCGAACCGTGAGCCACCACCGGTATGACTTATCCCGGAAGAAGCGACACTATCCCTTTCAATTTTTCCTCGCAGAATCGGATCCAAGTCGTCCATGATACGCCCGTCGCCTCCAACCAATACTCACCGTATTGGGCGCCACACTCAGAAACACCTCGGAAAACCTCGGCCCATTGGCTCGAGTCACTCAGATACTGCATTTTACGAGCTCCCCGCACTCCACCTACTCCAGCCACCCTCTCAAGAACTCGCGGCATCGCTCGCGAGCATCGCATCATCCCCTGTCTGATCCTGGTACTCAACACCAGCAGCTTGTGGTGGTGGTATCTCATTCTCTCGACTTCGACTGGATCCCACCGTTTGCATACGATCATCCTACCCGACCGCGCCCATGCGTAATACGACCACGACCTCGAGTGCTCATGTCTAACGTCTCGACTTATTTGATTTAAAAGTTTTATGCGTCAGTCTTTATTCCACTATTATTAAGGCACAGTCTTATGAACAGTTTCTATTACAGAGTTTTGTTTTCGCGAGTCGCAGAGTCATATAGGTTCCAGTCTCTAGGGTAGTCCACTATCACTAGTCGTCCATAGAATGCAACCATCAGTTAAGGGTACTTACCTGGGCGGATCGGTGCCGGAGACTCGGTGCCATGCGTTTCAGACCATACATTTTCCAGTAAAACTCTTTGAAACCTTATCTTAAAACATTTTGGGCCTCGGGTCCACAGCCGAGCTTTTAAACTTGGCTCTGATACCAAATTTGTAACACCCCAAACCCGGTCAACACACCACGACCGAATCTGGCATGTCACAGAGTGAAAATGATTCGAAGAAAACATGTTACCAGTTTATTTTCGGTGAAAACTCTCCGATTGCTTGTGTTTGGGGGAAAATCGATGTACGTATAGTGGAAAATGTTAAGTTGCTTTGAAATCATGTGAATTGTATTACCCGATGGTAGAGTTTAGAAAACTCGTTGCATAGCTTAGTTTGAAAACTTTGATTATCAGGTTATTAAAGCGAATCAAGTAATTACTTAGTCATATTTAAAACAAAATCCAAAGTAGATAAAATAATCCAAAACATATTTTAAAGGCCTTATTACAAACCCAAATAAAAACCAGAATTTAAAGTAAAATGCCCAAATCAAATGTCCATGTAAATCCGAAGCAATTATCGCATGGTCACCATGAGTCCACCCGGCTCCTCATCCGCGCTCTACGAATCACCTGAAAAGATAAGAGAGAAGGTGAGTCACCAAGACTCAGTGCATAATCCCCCTCCCGATTATTGCAACATGCTTACACAAATCATAATCAAGCAAACATATCATGCACCCAAACCTAGCCATCCACAACTCCTTTTTTTACCCCGTGTGGTACCAAACCACTGGTGGTGCCAAACCACTGGTGACCCAAAGTCACGAATAATCTAATTGTGGGGCCAACCCACGTTGTGATACCAAATCACTGGCGACAATCCCGTTTTATCAAATGTGGGGCCAACCCCATCGTGGTGCTAAACCACCGGGACAAGTCACTATGAGGTGCCAAACCTCCGTGACCCAAAGTCACGAAATCAACTGTGGTACCAAACCACTGGTGGTTCCAAACCACTGGTGACCCAAAGTCACAGATATCAATCTTCCCCCTCCTCTCATATCATCCACAATAATGCAATGCACATACAAATCATGCCATCATGCTTAATCATTAGACATATATCGAACATACATAGATATTATCATCAAAAATCTTGTACCGTAATCTCAACAAAACGGACTTACCCGAAATCCTTGCTCATACCCATAAAGGTATCATATCGAAATCTACACAGTTTTAGCTTTTAACATAGTTTAGGTTATTAACAAGTTTACATGATTATGAAGTGTGTAAGTTACACACCTGGTTACTAACGCGATTACTGAATCCCGAAGATCCCGATCTAATGCACTAGACCCCCTTTACCTACATTCGGCCAAACCAAGATCATTAGCAAAAGCCATTCGGCTTCACTTGTAAATCCCTAAAAGTTAACGCATCTAGTAACCATCCTTACCTTAACGCTTTTTGAATACTAGCCACAACCCGAGATATGCGAGATCTCAGCCTTCCCCTACAATCGGCCAAAATTCAACCACAAAAAATAATAGCCTTCGGTTTTTCAAAAGAATAAGGGAAAGAATGAATCGGCATGAGACCTTACCATAGTCCTAACGAAACCGATTGGCAGAGAATGTGATGACCACGACCCACTGCTTCTAAACCCAAAGAACCTAGGAGAAATCGATTGCATAGATGAATGAGAACCCAAAAAAATGTCGAAATTTAGCTTTTGGTTCTATATAAGTCGACAGAGACAAAGAAGAAGATGATAGAGTTTCGTCCAAGAACACTTACCCTCTTCAAACCCGATTAGAGAAAATCACACAAGAGAGATCTATGCTTAGTTGATATTCGGCCAAAAGTTAAAACAAGAAGGGGAGAGTTGAGAGCGATTTCGGTAATGGGGTTGAGTGATCAAGGGAGATTCGGCTATGGCTTAAGAAAAGAAAAAGCAGATGAGATTTGGCCAAAATGGAAGGAGAGAATGGAAGGGGTATTCGGTTTGAGTGATGGTGAAAAGAAGATGAAAGAAACAATTGAAAGAATGCTTGAAGAAGAAGAAGGTTCGACCAACCAATAAGAATGGAGAGCAAAAAGAGATGAGGTTTAGGGAGAGTAGTGTTTCAGCTTCAAATGAAATAAGAGAGGAATGCAAGTGAAAATTCGGCTCAATGCCTAAGGAAGAAATCGACAAAAGTCTAGGGTGCTTTTGACTTTCAGTTTCAAAGGAGAAAAAGAAAGAAATCTCAAATGGTTCTAAAGGATTTGGCTTATTCTGCTAGAGGGAAAAATCGACAAGTGCTCAATTGAGGTTTCGGTTTTGCTTCTCAACCGAATGCACCAGAGCTTTGCTAGCCGAAAATGTTCACTAAGGATTTTTGGCACTCCTCCTAAGTCTTCCAGCCGAATACACCTCCTCACACAATTCAAATTTTGGCAAACTCTCAAACCTCTCCTGGCCACTCGTTCAAACGAGTTTAAAATATTCAAACTCCTAAATTCTCTCTTCTCCACCCGTTTAAATCTGTTGACTTGTTCAACGGTTATCAATCAGAGTTTGAGCTGAGCACAACTCTTCCCTCTCTGGCGTCAAAAAGAATTAGCAGCAAGGGATTTCTGCAGCTCGAACCCAAGCTCTCATTCCCCTGCTTGTGGCGTCACTGCTTAAGGCCCTTAGTGGCGCCTCCTTGCCACTTTACCAAGGAAATTCTTGTGCTAAAGTTTACCACAAAATATTCTTAACCCCTAGCTCCTTCAGCTCCCTTTAACCAAAGCTTAAAAATAAAAATTTTCCTATAGTCCGAGCCTAGCCTTGGCTTATACCTAGACCCTAAAACATCCTAATTAACATCACAACCAAGCCATACACATGCAAATAGTTCAAACATCATAGCCCCTATTTAAGGATGTTACGTCTTGGGCATCGGAGTTGATGGCTCCCAGAATATAGAGACATAGATGTGATTGATTGGAATGACAGAGGGGCATCAGTGGGGAGGATTTCACAGGGTCCCACCCCACTTCGTACCCAATTGGGCGGGGATGGGTACAGGTTTTGCAGGTGGTAGAGTGGGGACGAGGACAAAAATTAGACTCATTGTGGGTGGTGGGGTAGGCATGGTATGACCTTGTTCCGCCTCATCCTCACCTGCCCCGCATGATATAATAAGCATATTCAAAAATTAAACATTTATAAAAATTTAATTTTGATAACAATACTCTACTCACATTCACTGCTATTTTTTTAGATAAGAAAGAGAGCATTCCACAGTTTCTCACCTAATTTTAACACACCTCACTCCTTCAATTTCTCACTTTCTTTGTTTTACATGAAAACCTTAAAATTACTCACCATTGCTCCACATCGCAACTACAAATTTGAAGCTCCCGCTTCATCATGTTCTTTATCTCCTACGGTCCTATTCTCCTCCCTTTCTCTCTCTCTCTCTTTGTGAGATTCACCTTTAGTAGATCTATCTGATATGTTTTCTATAGTAATTGAATGTTAGTTGTTGGGTTTTTTATTTTATTTTTGTTCTTGTTTTGTTCAATTGCAATCTCATTTTGTAATTGTTTTGTTTATTTTAATCGAGTGATTTTTTGTTTTGACTACTTGCAGTTTCATAGAAATTAAGAAATTAACTCCACCCTGCAAGCTCCTATTCTCCTCCAACTTTCTCTCTCTCATTCTCTTTGTGGGAATCATCATAATTTGGTATGCTTTCTTTAGTAATTGAAAGTTAGTTATTCAGTTTTACTGATTTTCTTTTCTTATTTTATTCAATTACAAACTCGTTTTCATAGGTTACCAACAAAAAATTATAAGATGTATTTAATTCTACCCAGAACATGAAAAGCTAGTGTTGGAACAAAACCAGAGCCTTTGATGAGTTCAAAACATGAAACTTTATTAGCAATATAGAAAAGATTACTCATTATCCATACTCGAATTGATAATAGCAAACAAGCTTACAACTTATAAGTGGCTTTCTGGAGTAATGAGTATATAGAAAAAAAAGGAATGAGTTATTACGTTAGCTTTTTTTTTCTTTTTTGTTATTTTGTATATTTTCTGATGTTAGTCATGACATTAGTTTTCAATTGCTGTGTGGATTAATTACATTAATTTTTTTTTGTTCAATTGAGTAATTTTTTTTTTGTTTTGCTCTTGTTTCTGTCTATGTTAGTTCTTGTTTTGTTTTGTTCAATTAAGTGATGTTTTGTTCATGTTTTGTTTGATGTTAGATAAACACGTTGGTTTATTAGATAAACAAAATCATATTTCTAACCAAATTTATTTTATCTTATTATTTCTCACAAAAAAAGTACCAGAGTTCTCGCCAAATATATAAAGACTAGTGGAAGAAAAAAAATAGATATCATTTTTGGTTTTTGGGTAATTTGGTTTCCATTAAATTTGAAGTATAATATTAACTAGAATGAGTGAATATATGCTCTATTTAGAGACATTGAACTTGAGAATGCAACACTCATTCTAGAATGAATACTAACCCTTTTTGTTGCTAGCACTTTAGTTTAGTTGACAATATACTATTATGGCGTTGCAAATGTTTTAGGGAAATGGTCGGTCCAGATGCTAATTCTCCCACCCCTCAAAAACCATCAACTTCGATGAGTTGTACTCGATTTCATTGGATGATGACAAAAGCCCAGTAGATAGAGGTTCAAAGGATCCTTCTATTCTACCTTTAACTAGTAGACATACATCATCAGTTTGGACTTATTTCACAAGAAAGCGAGTTGGTGATGCCATAAAATCTGAGTGCAACAATTTTTCCAAGCTTCTTGCTGGTGGAAGAAGAGTTGGAACAACCCAATTGAAAGATCATCTAAAAATTTATCCAAAAAACAATATGTCAAGATATACGACAAACTAGATTTTTTAGTGTAAAGGTTAATCCTACTAACAAAAGTGACACATTGACCTTGGCACCATATGAGTTCCACCAAGACATGATTATTTTGCATGATTACCCCATTAGCATGGTTGAGCAATATGGGTTTTGAAAGTATTCTAAGATTGTAACATCCCATTTTTTAGTGTTGTCAGAAATAGTGGTTTCAGGGCTACCGAATCCGACGAGTAAGTTTGTAAATATTATTATTTAATATTTACGAGTCAAATGTGACTTTGGAAAGGTTTTTTATGTAACGCCCCAAATTTGGGCCTAGTAGATTTGGGCCTATAGGGTTGTAACGCCCCAAAAATCCCAAAACTTTAAATTTCTGTGCACTGAGGTTGGTATGTATGAGTAGCACTTAGAATATTAATTTTAAGGTATTATTGGGATTATTTTAAGCCTTAGAGATAGGAAAGACCATAGGGAAAAAATTATTTTTCTTGCTTTAGTGGACCCTAGTCTCAGGCATTAGGCCTCTTAAGCAGATTAAGGGGAAAATAGGACACAAATGGGCTTGTGGTCCAGTGG
This sequence comes from Gossypium sturtianum, assembly GCA_025698515.1. Lineage (NCBI taxonomy): Eukaryota > Viridiplantae > Streptophyta > Magnoliopsida > Malvales > Malvaceae > Gossypium > Gossypium sturtianum. The sequence continues at coordinate 86,429,834 of CM046944.1, forward strand.
CAAGGTGGCGTCACTAGGGGGCTACAAGGTGGCGTGAAGAGGTCCAAGGTTCGAGTAGTGGTAAGGTGTTTTTGAAGTGTTTAATTTTGCATAGTGGATGGCCAGAGTTGTGTGGAATTTGGACTCTTTCATTGAAGTGTTTGAAGTGGTCTTGTGAGCTGATAAAGGAGGGAATTTCGGATGAGATAAGAGAGATATCATGGAGAAAAATTAGGAGATGAGAAGTGAGAAGAGTTGGTGCCGAATTGGACTGTGGGGGAAGGTAGGATTCGGCTATTGGCTATAAAAGGAGGTGCCGAATTCCTTTGAGAGGTTCCTTGGGTTCCATTACTTTTCTTTTTCTCCCCCTTAGCCGAATTCTTCCATTTGCCAAAAAAAACCCATCATTCCTTTGCCGAATTTTGGTTTTCTCTCTAGTCGAATTCCCCATACCTTCTCTTCTTAAATTCCTTTTCTTGTTCACCTTTAGTTCTAGCCGATCACTTCTCCTCTTCTTCTCCCTATTGGTGCCGAATTGTCTCTGTCACCATAGTAATCTCAAAAGCCGAATTTAGGCCGCAAGATCGAAAGTGGATTTGGTAAGTATTCGGTTAACATCTCTTGTACGTTTTGCTAAAAGTCAAAAGGCTATCTAACTGACCTATCGTTAACTCTGTGGTAACAAGGATAAGATTCAAAGATTGCAAGCGTGGTAGGATCGTTAGCAAGGGTAAGTGTTCTTTACTTTAGTTTAAGGGTTGGCCGAATGGTCATATATGTTATGAGGGTGACTTGTGTTGGATGCAAGTCATCTATTACTTAGGCTCTAATTTTTAAGTTGGTACAGATCTAGGGTCTAATCACAGTTGGTGTTAAAGAAAGGAGCTATTAAGGCTTGTCGCACACGGTAAGGCTATGGTGAGGTTTCAGTTTTTGATAAAGTTTGTATTTAGCCTATGATTAATGATTAAGGAATATCGAATGTAGATTCATGACTAAGAGGAATTCGTAGCACGTGCTATTACCAGGTGTGTACAAACACTACACACACACGATGGCGGCAACGCCGAAAAGCCGAAAAGCTGAAAGTGGCTAAATGGGCCTGCCGAGCTCGTGGGCCCAAATCGACAAAGATTGATATGTGTATTTGAATATTGAATTGACAAGAAAGGGGTGTATGGTTTGATTAAGATCGGGCCTAATGGGCTACATAAACATGAGCGGGCCTAATGGGCTATATAAACATGAAAGGGCTTAGTGGGCCTTATGGGATTTTAGAAATGTATGCTAGGGTTTAATGGACTCTAGGCCTAGTTCTGATAAATTCTTAAAATTGCATAAAACTTAATTTATTAATCAAACATGTCTGTGGACAAGTCGATTAGTGAGAGTGTGGTAACCGACATATGCATGTCTAGGATTGGATCTAGGGAGAGCTTGGTACTTAAGCGGTCCTAGTGACCCACCTCCTCTTTTCTGAGATCCTACCTGGTGCATAGTGTTTGTTCACTTTAACCGCGAGGACTTGTTGATGGGCCAAAGTTCATAACTAAAACCCGAGATGGCAGAATTACGGAAATACCCCTGTAGGGTAGAATTACGAAAATACCCTCAGAGGGCAAAATTACGTAAATACCCCTAGGGGCGTAATTACGTGAAATACCCCAGAGTGCGATAATTATGGAAATACCCCTGTATGGCAAAATTACGAAAATATCCCTGTAGGGCAGAATTACGGAAATACCCCTGTAGGGTACAATTACGAAAATACCTCTGTAGGGTAAAATTACGAAAATACCCTTGTATGGTAGAATTACGAGAATACCCTTGATTGTGAAATGACTAAAATACCCCTATGTGATGAGTATGAGTTTTATGGATGTTACTCATGTGCATGCCGCATTCATATGGTATTCTGTTTAGGATGCATATGGGTTGGAATTATGGTTTGGAGGAAGAATTTGTGGATCGCATAGTCGCTTGACGACCGTGGATCCATCGATGGCTTTAAGCCCATTATATGATTAGCAACTTTGCTGCAACGTTAAGTAGTGCCGCTGTGAGTGCTACCATTGGTGTGTAGCGGAGGGGTGGGTCGAGCTAGAATTCTCCACATGTGTATAAGGTTGGAAGGGAAATGGAGTGTAGCGGATGGATTTTTTGGGGAGGGTTTTGCATTACCTTGTTTTGCATAGGATATGATATGATATGATCTGATATGAGGTCATTGTGGGCTAAGGCCCAAGACCACCAATTTTGAAAGGGCTTAGGCCCAATGTGATAATTGTATATTAAATTGATTGCCAAGGGTCGTACACACTGAGTTTCGAAATTCACACCCTTTTATTTAATGTTTCAGGTGATGCTCAGTAGACGGCTCGACGTGGAAGAGGGACTCAGAGATGGCCATATTGCAAGTTAATTAGAAGTTTTTTTGTTTATTTGTTTCGAATGACTTTAGTTTAAATCCTTTATTTTTATTGGTTGTAATAAGGCCTTGTATCTCCAATTTGACGTTACTTATGGGTTTTATTATTATTTTCGCTGCTTAATTTTTATTTCAACTTAAATAAATTTCTAAAGTTTAAGAAGGTTTTCAAAATAACTATAACCTATGGGCTTTTATTTTAAAACATGGGCTTTCTTCTTTACTTAACAAGATTCAAGGATTTTGGGCTTTTAGGCCTTAGATTTTAACTTAGCAAAATTGTTTGAGATTGTGCCTTTGATGTGACATTCCCGGATTCGGCCATAATGTCTGGGCCGGGTTTGGGGGTGTTACATTTAGTGGTATCAGAGCTCGATTGCAAAGCTCGGGCTGTGAAATGGGCCTTAGATTTTGGGTTTTTAAATGAAGTGGATTAAAGAGTTTTTGCAGGATCTTGCAGTGTGGTTCACCGAGCCCTTGACGTCGAGCCAAGTAAGTTTTTTTGTTATTTTACTTGTTTAAATTACTGAACTATAATTAGATATTGGGCTACTTTAAACAATAGGTTCTTAGACACTAAAGCCCGTAGGGAACTTAAGCCTGCAGTGGATTTTCGACCGCGAAACAACTTTTAAATAGTCATTCGCATAAGACATGTGTTTTAAACAGTGGATCTATGCACTAATTTCATAAAATTCTAACCCTTAAATACGCACGCAACGATGAGCGCTAGAAGAGGTGCAAGAGGTCGTGGCAGAGGCCATGGAAGTGTTAGGGCAGGGTCGTCAAAGTCAGGCAAACGTTGGAGTAGAGGAGGCTCCGGCCTCACTAGTACCGGAAAGGGGACCATATGAACAGGCTGCCGCTACGGAAGATGCAGTATCGTAGGCCATGTTAAGGATCTTAGAAAGGGTCGTTGGGCCCAATAATGGTACGGGAAGTCGTGGGTCAATCGTGGAGCGACTCCGAGCTAATGAGGCAGAGATTTTCAAAGGAGTGGCGGGGGTGGCCCCGAATGTGGTGGAGTATTGGTTGGAAGCTATGGAAAGAATTATGGACGACCTGGATTGCTCGGCGGAACAGAAGTTAAAAAGGGCGATATCCTTACTTAGGAAGGAAACTTATCAGTGGTGGTTGACTGTAAAGGAGGGCAACCAATCAGAGCAGATCACCTGGGAGTTCTTCAAGTCGACATTTCAGGGGAAGTACATTGGAGCGGCCTATATAGATGCCTGAAGGAAGGAGTTTTTGGATCTGACTTGGGGAGATAAGTCGGTAGCAGAGTATGAGGCTGAGTTTTTGTGCCTTATTCAATATGCCAAGGGGATAGTCGCAACAGAGCATGAGAGATGTGTATGGTTCGAGGATGGGTTAAGAGACAATCTGAGGGTGCTTATAGCTCCCCAGAAGGAGCAGGACTTTGCGGTCTTGGTGGAGAAAGCAAAGATAGTGGAGGAAGTAAAGCGCATGGAGCGCCTCCACCGAGAAAAGGAGAAGGGCAAGAACAAATGGAACGTGGAAACTATGGGGGCTGAACAGAGGCCTGGAAGGAGGGCCAGAGTGAATGGGCTGGTTAGAGCAGAGGCCCCTGTTGCTGTTGCTAATACCGGGATACCACCTTGTGTTGTGTGTGGAAAAGGGCATACGGGTGAATGTTGAAGGAGAAGAGGAGCTTGTTTGAGCTGTGGATCTATGGAACATATGATTAGAGAGTGCCCGAGAAGGCCAAATCAGGAGCGAGCCGATGGCAGAGGTAATTTTTAGCCACAGAGGGGTGGTCAACAACAACCAAGGGGCCGCGGACAAGCCAGGGGCGATAATGGTAATGAACATGGTCGTGGAGCACCAGGTATTGGTGCAGGTTATGCTGAGGCGAGGCAGCCAGCTTTGGTCTATACAGCACGTCGCCAAAGGGACGAATATGCTCCAGATGCGAATAATGGTGCATACCCTACCATAGTATACTGAGTGTTTATTTTGGCTTTAAAATTAGAGTGCGCAGCGAAAGCATAGTGGTAAGGCTTGGGTAGTACGATTAATAGTTAGTTGGAAATTTTGAGGACGAAATTTCTTTAAGGAGGGTAGAATTGTAACGCCCCGAATTTGGGCCTAGTAGATTTGGGCCTATTGGGTTGTAACGCCCCAAAAATCCTGAAACTTTAAATTTCTGTGCACTGAGGTTGGTATGTATGAGTAGCACTTAAAATATTAATTTTAAGGTATTATCGAGATTATTTGAAGTATTAGAGATAGGGAAGACCATAGGGAAAAATTTATTTTTCTTTCTTTAGTGGACCCTAGTCTCAGGCATTAGGCCTCTTCAGCAGATTTAGGGGAAAATAGGACACAAATGGGCTTGTGGTCCAGTGGCAAGGTGGCGTCACCAGGGGGCTACAAGGTGGCGTGAAGAGGTCCAAGGTTCGAGTAGTGGTAAAGTGTTTTTGGAGTGTTTAATTTTGCATAGTGGACGGCCAGAGTTGTGTGGAATTTGGACTCTTTCGTTGAAGTGTTTTAATTGGTCTTGTGAGCTGATAAAGGAGGGAATTTCAGATGAGATAAGGGAGATATCATGGAGAAAAATTAGGAGATGAGAAGTGGGAAGAGTTGGTGCCGAATTGGACTGTGGAGGAAGGTAGGATTCGGCTATTGGCTATAAAAGGAGGTGCCGAATTCTTTCGGGAGGTTCTTTGGGTTCCATTACTTTTCTTTTTCTCCCCCTTAGTCGAATTCTTCCATTTGCCGAAAAAAAACCCATCATTTCTTTTCTGAATTTTGGTTTTCTCTCTAGCCGAATTCCCCATACCTTCTCTTCTTAAATTCCTTTTCTTGTTCACCTTTAGTTCTAGTCGATCACTTCTCCTCTTCTTCTCCCTATTGGTGTCGAATTATCTCTGTCACCATACTAATCTCAATAGCCAAATTTAGGCCGCAGGATCGAAAGTGGATTTGGTAAGTGTTCGATTAACCACTCTTGTATGTTTTGCTAAAAGCTGAAAGGCTATCTAACTGACCTATCGTTGACTCTGTGGTAACAAGGATAAGATTCAAAGATCGTAAGCGTGGTAGGATCGTTAGCAAGGGTAAGTGTTCTTTACTTCGGTTTAAGGGTTGGCCGAATGGTCATATATGTTGTGAGGGTGACTTGTGTTGGATGCAAGTCATTTATTACTTAGGCTCTAATGTTTAAGTTGGTACAGATCTAGGGTCTAATCGTAGTTGGTGTTAAAGAAAGGAGCTATTAAGGCTTGTCGCATGCATGTAAGGCTACTGGTGAGGTTTGATTTTTGATAAAGTTTGTATTTAGCCTATGATTAATGATTAAGGAATATCGAATGTAGGTTCGTGACTAAGAGGAATTCACAGCACGCGCTATTACCAGGTGTGTACAAACACTACACACACACAATGGCGGCAACACCGAAAAGCCGGAAGTGGTTAAATGGGCCTGCCGAGCTCGTAGGCCCAAATCGGCAAAGATTGATATGTGTATTTGAATATTGAATTGACATGAAAAGGGTGTATGCTTTGATTATGATTGGGCCTAATGGGCTACATAAACATGAGCGGGCCTAATGGGCTATATAAACATGATTGGGCTTAGTGGGCCTTATGGGATTTTAGAAATGTATGCTAGGGTTTAATGGACTCTAGGCCTAGTTCTGATAAATTCTTAAAATTGCATAAAACCTAATTTATCAATCAAACATGTCTGTGGACAAGTCGATTAGTTAGAGTGTGGTAACCGACATATGCATGTTTAGGATTGGATCTAGGGAGAGCTTTGTACTTAAGCGGTCCCAGTGACCCACCTCCTCTTTTCTGAGATCCTACCTGGTGCATAATGTTTGCTCACTTTAACCGCGAGGACTTGTTGATGGGCCAAAGTTCATAACTCAAACCCGAGATGGCAGAATTACAGAAATACCCCTGTAGGCGGGCGAGTACGGAAATACCCCAAAGAGGGGCAGAGTACGGAAATACCCCTGTAGAGGCGAGTCTGAAATACCCTTGTAGGGTAGAATTACAAAAATACCCCCAGAGGACGAGTACGGAAATACCACTCAGAGGCGTAATTACAAAAATACCCCTGAGGCGTAATCATGAAAATACCCCTATAGGGTAGAATTACGGAAATACCCCTGTAGGGTAGAATTACGAAAATACCCATGTAGGGTAGAATTACGAGAAATGACTAAAATACCCCTATGTGATGAGTATGAGTTTTATGGATGTTACTCATGTGCATGTCGCATTCATATGATATTCTGTTTAGGATGCATATGGGTGGGAATTATTGTACGGAGGAAGAATTTGAGGATCGCATAGTCGCTTGACGACCGTGGATCCACCGGTGGCTTTAAGCCCTATATATGATTAGCAGCTTTGCTGCAACGTTAAGTAGTGTCGCTGTGAGTGCTACCATTGGTGTGTAGCGGAGGGGTAGGTCGAGCTAGAATTCCCCACAGGTGTATAAGGTTGGAAGGGAAATGGTGTGTAGCGGATGGATTTTTTGGGGAGGGTTTTGCATTACCTTGTTTTGCATATGATATGATATGATCTGATATAAGGTCATTGTGGGCTAAGGCCCAAGACCACCGATTTTGATAGGGCTTAGGCCCAATGTGATAATTGTATATTAAATTGATTGCCAAGGGTTGTACACACTAAGTTTCGAAACTCACACCCTTTTATTTAATGTTTTAGGTGATGCTCAGTAGATGGCTCGACGTGGAAGAGGGACTCAGAGATGGCCACATTGCAAGTTAATTAGAAGTTTTTTTTTATTTGTTTCGAATGACTTTAGTTTAAATACTTTATTTTCATTGGTTGTAATAAGGCCTTGTATCTCCAATTTGACGTTACTTATGGGTTTTATTATTATTTCCGCTGCTTAATTTTTATTTCAACTTAAATAAATTTCAAAAGTTTAACAAGGTTTTCAAAATAACTATAACCTATGGGCTTTTATTTTAAAACATGGGCTTTCTTCTTAACTTAACAAGATTCAAGGATTTTGGGCTTTTAGGCCTTAGATTTTAACTTAGCAAAATTGTTTGAGATTGTACCTTTGATGTGACATTCCCGGATTCGGCCATAACATCTTGGCCGGGTTTGGGGGTGTTACATTTTATTTGATAATTTATGTTATTTAAGTTATTTATTAAGTTTGAGCGATAAGACCTTAGGGTCAAGTAGTTTTAGAAAATCAGGTATCGGGACCTCATTTCTATAAACCGAGCCGTAAATATTTATAAAAATATTTACGGAGTGTTATTAAGGTGGTATTAAAGTTTCGTAAAGAAATTTTAACGTTTTAATAGTTAATTAAGTAGAAAGGACTAAATCGTAAAAATTGAAATAGTCAATCGCTATTAGTTTAAAGGTGTAAATTGATTAAAGAATTATAGTTGGATGGCCTTAGTGGGTAATTTACCCATATCTAAGATGGTGGGACGGTTCTAAGCTTTAAAATCTTTTAATTTTATATGTTTTATAAGTTAATTTATTATTAATAATAAAGTAAAATGGTTAATAAAGTAATAATAATACAAATGTGGCCATCTTCAACCTTAAGTTTTACTTGCTTAAATCGAAATCCATGGCTATGGAGAAGTGAGGTTCGATCATGTTTCATTTTGTGCATGTAAGTCCATTTTGTACCTGTTTTTAATGATTTTTATGTTTTTGAGATCGTTGCAACTAGATCCAGCTAGCCCGTGTAACATCCTGAAATCGGGGCTATTTGTGATTGAATTATTTTTCATGTGTTTGAACTTTTGTGTTATTAATTGTGGTGTGGTAAGGCTTAATTATGGACTTTGAGTAGGTTCGGTTTAGTAGAATAAATTTTTGTATGGTTTATTTAATGAAGTGGATTAAGTGAGCTTAGCACTTAAGTTAATTTAAGTGTTAATTAAAGCACATGAGGAATTAGTGGCAAAGTGGTTATGGTGTTTGAACTTATAGCTTGGGGTTAGAGGTTCGAGTAGCATGTTTAACATTTTGAAGGTTTATTTTTGAATCCTTGCATTGATGGACGGTCAAACTTATTTATGATAGGTTGGACTATTCCTTTTGGTAAGTTGAAAATTTGTTATGGAAAGCTTGAAGATAGGGATAAGAATCTTGAGTTTATGGTATAATGAGGGGACAAAGGCATGGAAGGTGGGGGATGTTTTGGAAAGAAATCCTATGCCTTAATGCATGAATGTGGACGGCATGTAAGGCTAGGGGAGTGGCCGAATTTTTGGTAGGTAGCTTGAGAGGATGTTGACCAACCTTTTGTTTTGTGCATCATTTTGTGTTTGTTTTTCCTCTCCAAAAGCTCTCATCTTTGGCCGAATGTATAGGGTACTTTTGGTGCAAAAATATTTCTTTTGATGACAACTTCATTTTGTTGGAAACAAAATACCACTTTCTTTCTCTCATTTGTCTTTTGAACCAAACTACATTTTTGCATCTTGTGCATTTTCTTCTTTAGTAAAGTTTGTGGTGACCGAATATCATTTCTTCCATTTCTCTTTTCTTCCTTTGATCAATTCTTTTTCATTCTCTTTTCAAATTTTATCAAAACCAAAAACCATTCTTTCTTTCTCTAAACTTTGGCCGAATCTCCTACACCATTATCTTTCATCTACTACTTTTCTTTTCTTCTCAAAACCGAATCCCCTATTTCTCCTTTCTTCTCAATAATTTCTTTATTAGCCAAATATACTCCTTTGGGTGTGCCGAAACTCTCTTCTTCCATTTAGAAGTATCTTGGTCGAATATTGAAGGTGGTAAGGATTTATTTTAAGGGATTATTCTTTTGATTATTCAAAAGCCGAAGGCTATTACATTAATGGTTGCCGATTGTAGGGAAGTGAAGCAAGTTTCGCAGCATCAGGTTGCGTGAGTTAGTACTCAAGGCGATTAGGTGAGGTTTTGGATTCAAATGATAACCCCTCGAGATTATTTTGGTTTGGCCGAATGGCCTTGGTACTAACTTTGGGAATGGCCGAATATAGGGCAAGGGAAACTTGTGTGGCCGATTGTCTCCTTAGGGATTTAGACTATCGTTGGTGGACAGTGTGTACATACACACTTTATAATTAATTAACGTGCAAAGTATTATGTGTATGCTAATCGGATTTGTGTAGATTTGAGTTTAATACCATAAAGGTATAGCAAGGCTTCAGGTAAGTCCTTGACAATATGATTTGCTATTTGATGCTTTTGGGAAGCATGACATATTTGGTATATGTGACTTATAAATGATTATTGGTAAATCCTATATATGTTGCTAAATGAGTATGTTGGCATGATTTTGTTAACTATCATTGATTGATGTGGGTTTTATGAGTGGAGGGGCAAAGTGATATTCGTGTCGGCATTGACACCGGTGTTTTGGTAACACATTGTGACTACGGTCACGGAGGTTTGGCACCTCCGGAGGTTTGGCACCTCATAGCGTCTCGTCCCGTGGCTTAGTACCACCGTGGGTTGGCCCCACATTTGAGATATGGGATTGGCGCCAAGTGATTTGGTATCACACGATGGGTTGGCCCCATCAATTGATTGTGACTTGGTCACCAAAGTGGTTTGGTACCACAATATTGACGGATTTCGTGACTATACGTCACGGTGGTTTGGCACCACCGGTGGTTTGGTACCACACGGGGTAGAGAAAGGCGCACGGATGGCTAGGTTGGGTGCATATTAAACTTGTGCATATTAAATTAATTATGATTTGTGTATGATGTTACATTAAAGCGGGAAAAAGGGTTACACATTGGGTCTTGATGACTCACCTTTTTCCTTTAACATTTTCAGGTGACTCGTAGTTGCGGATAAGGAGCCGGATGAACTCGAGGCGGCCATGCAATGAAAATATGGACTAGGTGGATTTGGAACTATTTTTATTTTAATATGGGTTTGATTTATTTTGTTTAAGATGTAATAAGGCCTCCTAAAATTTGCACTTGGATTATTTTATGTTTTGATAAATTGCTTAACTATTTTATGATATTAAAATGGGTACACATGTTTTTCTCAAATTAATTCGTAAAAATGTTTTATTGTGCCATCGGGTACACTTGAAACTGTAACAACCTAACTTAGTATATTTTAAATGACATTAAGTAATGCTTTCTTCATAACACCTCAAGCTGTTTTAAATCAAAACAATATCTTTTACCAAAATTTAAAACGACTTAAAAGGGATTTTCAAAAGTTTTTCCTCCGTAGCATACCAAATTCGGTCGTAATGTTTGGGCCGGGTTTGGGGTGTTACAAATTGGTATCGAGCCGGTTCAAAGCTCATTTGTGGGGCCCAAGGCCCAAAAATGTTTTGGTAGGTCTATTTGAAATATTTTGGTTTTGAATAAGCATGGCACCGAGTCTCCGGCACCGATCCGCCCAGGTAAGTACCTCTAACTTTTTGTATGGATTATTATTATAGAAGGGTAAGTAGGGAACATAGTTAGTGTGATAGGTGTTGAACCTTAGGACTAGTCCACCCCAACAAAACTCATAAGACTTTAATGGCCTAATTAAAACCAACCCGTGACCAAGTCGCCGAGTTAGGGTGTGGTAACCTTAGTGCGCATGTCTAGGATTGGATCCGGAAGAGCTTGGTATTTAAGCAGTCCTCGTGACTCACCTCCTCTTCGCGGGATTCCTACCAGTGTAGTAGCCGGTTCACCCTAACCAAGAGGACTCGGTCATAGGCTAAACACGTTAAATAAAACCCAAAAGGGATTAACCCTGTTTTGTGAAAGCTCTAAGTTTTAAAAATCGTTATGATACTCATTTCAATAGCAGCAAAAATTTACTTTCGGAAAATTTTCAAAATATTCTTCAACTTACCAAAATTACTGAAATTTCCCTAGTGGCAAAATTACGAAAAATACCCCTGGTTTTCAAAATTTTGCCATACCTTTAAATTGAGAATTTCTCGAAAATACTCCTCAGTTTTAGAAATTACAAAATGTTTTAATTTATAAAAGTTTTCAAATTTCTTCGGTTTATTACAAAAATATCCCTGTAGGAAAATGACTAAAATACCCCTGGGATAGAAAGCAGATGATAATGCCAGAAGAGTGCATAGGTATGAAAGGTATAGGGAATGGATGTACTTTTCTATGTAAATTAGACAGAAGACTTAAAACTTTGATTGATCGAAAGAATCTCTATTAAATTCTTTTCATAAAATTTCTTCACTGATAACCAAGTGAAACATGTACTAATTCATAAAAAATTTCCTAATCAGATTAAAGCGCGATAGTTAGAATGAGCTTTAGAGGACGTGGCCGTCGTGGATGCGGAAGGGGTAGGATGACCGTGTCAGAACCTGTCAGATCGGGTCAGGGATCTGAGAATGAGGTACCACCGCCACCACCACCCCCAACCTTTGGAGCCGAGGAGCGAGGATCGGAAGGGTGATGACGCTTGATGTCAAGCGATACTGCGCAGTTCTAGAGAGAGTAGCTGGAATGGGTGGAGGTGGAGGAGCTCGGAAGTCGGTACCTAAGAGACTTCGAGCTAACGGAGCTGAATTTTTCCGAGGTGTGTCCGGTGTAGCGCCCAATACGGCTGAGTATTGGCTAGAATCGATCGAAAGAATCATGGATGAGATAGATCGACGGATGGGGGGGAACCGAAAGGAGCGGTGTCGCTTCTCAAGGATGAGTCATATCGATGGTGGCTCACGGTTCGAGATGGGGCTACGGCCAGATGATCTCACTTGGGAATACTTCAAAGCGCTTATCGGAGAAGAAGTATGTGGGCACAAGCTACATTGATGCACTGAGGAAAGCTTTTCGGGGTTGGTACAAGGAAATAAGTCCGTGGTCGGAGTATGAAGCGAGAATTCTTGAGGTTGAGCCGCTATGCTCGTGGTATAGTGTCAACGGAGCATGATCGTTGTGTCCGCTTTGAAGACGGACTTAGGGATGAGTTAAGGTTGCTGATTGCTCCGCACGGGAGCGTGAGTTTGCTTGTCTTGGTGGAAAAGGCTAAGGTAGCCGAAGAAGGGGTCACGAGTCCGTGAGACGTAACTATGATAGGAACAAGCGTAAAAGAGGATTTGGGGTAAATGCGGATCGGGTGGTAATGTTCGAAAAAAGGGCGAGGCGAGTGGGCGAATCGAGCAGAAGGCCCATGGTGCTAACGCAGACCGGCTCACCGTATGTCGCTTGTGGCAAATCGCATTGGTGAGGTTGTTGGACCGGTGAGAAGGGTTGCTTTGAATGTGGGTCTTTGGACCACCGTAAGGGATTGTCCTCGGAAGTTAGCCAAGAATCGGTCGGAGGGTCGAACCAGGTGCTCGGGCTAGGAATGTAGGACCACCACGGAGGGTCGTGGTAATGGTAGAGGCGGAAATGGATCTAATCGAGGTCGCGAATTTGGGGGAGTGCAGGTACAGCAAGACGAAGCAAGGCGACTGGTCTAGTCTATGCGCGCGAGGCGTCGAGAGGAAGGTGACACACCGGACGTTATAACCGTGACGTTCTTAATCTTTGGTGTTCCATATAACGCTTTGATTGATGTGGGTTCGACGCATTCATACGTTGCTAGTAGTGTGGTAGAGACTATAAACTTAGACTTGAGATCGCTTCTAGGAGATGATCGTAATTAGTCCTTTAGGTCACTCTGTAGTTGTTAATAAGCTATATAGAGATGTACCTCTAGAACTCCAAGGGGTCGTGTTTGTGGTGATCCGATGGAACCGCCGTTTTGGGGAGTTCGATTTGATCCTTGGTATGGACCGGTTGGTTAAGTATCGAGGCAAGGTTGGATTGTGTGGCCGCTAAGCGCATGGTTCTTAAGATGGTGAGGGTGATGAAGTGGTCATGATAGGTAATAGAAGAGATTACCTATCTAATGTAGTGTCTGCGTTGAAGGTGAAAAGATGGTCGGGAAAGGTTGCGAGGCGTTTTTGGTTTGAATTTGTGCTTTGGAAGCTAAGGAGTCGCGGTTGAGAAGGTCCGAACAGTAAGGGAATTCATCGATGTGTTCCCGAGAAGAACTTACGGTCCGCCTCGATCGGAAGTTGAATTTGGTATAGACTTGCTACCCGAACGGCACTTTGTGTCAATAGCACCTTACCGAATGGCACCAAAGGAATTGGTGGGTGAAGGCTCAAATTCGGGAGCTTTTGGACCGAGGATTTATCCGACCAAGTATATCTCCGTGGGAGCACTGTGTTGTTTGTTAGGAAGAAGGATGGTTCAATGCGGATGTGTATCGACTACCGCCAATTGAATAAGTTAACGATCAAGAAGCGGTATCCGTTGCCTCGGATTGATGACTTGTTTGACCAATGAAGGGTGCATCGGTATTTTGAAGATAGATCTTAGGTCGGGATATCATCAACTCAAGGTGAAAGAGGTTGATGTGCACAAGACGGCATTCGAACAAGGTATGGGCATTACGAGTTTTTGGTGATGCCTTTTGGGTTGACTAATGCACCAAAGAAAGCATTCATGGACTTAATGAATAGAGTGTTTCAAAGAAGACTTGGATCAATTTGTCGTGGTGTTTATAGGCGACATATTGGTTTACTCAAAAGACGGAGAAGGAGCATGACATGCATTTGCGTATAGTTCTACAAGTGCGAGAGAGAAGCGGTTATATGCCAAATTCGGTAAGTGTGAATTTTGGCTTAGAGAGTGGCTTTCTTAGGTCATGTGGTGTCGTGGAAGGGATTAGAGTAGATCCTCGCAAGGTGGAAGCGGTGTTGGATTGGAAACCCCTAGGTCGATGCGAGAAATTCGAAGCTTTTTGGGTGCAGCGAGGATATTATCGGAGGTTTGTGGAAGGATTCTCTTTAATCGCAGCGCCGTTGACTAAGTTGTTAAGAAAGGGAGTTCCATTTGTATGGTCGGAGAAGCAACAAGAAAGTTTTGACAAGCTAAGGAAGATTTTGATGGAAGCTCGGTTTTGAGTACGGCTGACTGAGGCGGGAAAGTTGTTTACGGTTTCTTGTGGACGCGTCCCATCTTGGTTTGGGATGCGTATTGATGCATGAAGGGAAGGTAGTGGCCTATGCGTCCCGTCGCCTAAGACCGCATGAGGTTAACTATCCAACGCACGACTTGGAGTTAGCGGCGATAGTTTTCGCTTTGAAAATATGGCGGCATTACTTGTATGGGGAAAAGTCAATAGTCTACACGGATCATAAAAGTTTGAGGTATCTTTTGACTCGAAGGATTTGAATTTGAGGGCGTCGGTGGATTGAGCTGTTAAAAGACTACGATTATTCGATTGAGTACCATCGGGTAAGGCGACGTGGTGGGTGATGCCTTGAGCCGAAAAGTCGTGACAGACTTAAGAGTGATGTTTGCTCATCTCGGTCTATACGACGACGGAAGTCTTTTGGCGAATCGCAAGTTAAACCGACTTAGATCGAGAAGATTAAGGAAGCGGTTGGTGGATGACAATTTGAATGCAAGGAGGTTGCAAGTTCAAGGCGGTGGTTTGGAAGGGTGCAGTTTGTGCTGGCGAGGAGTGTTATGTTTTCAAGGGCGAGCTTGTATGCCGAAAGATGTGGAGTTGAGGCAAAGAATTCTCCAAGATGCACATAGCACCCATACGCTATGCATCGGGAGGTAGCAAGATGTATGGAGATTTGCGGGAACAGATTTTGGTGGCACAGGTTGAAGCGTGAGGTGGCGAATTCGTAGGTAAGTGTCCGACGTGTCGCCAAGTTAAAGCTGAACATCGGTTGCCATCGGGGTTACTCCAACCGGTGAAGATTCCTCTGTGGAAATGGGAGAGGATCACTATGGATTTTGTCGGTGGATTACCCTCACGCCTAGTAAGAAGAACTCGGTTTGGGTAATTGTGGATCGACTAACTAAGTCGCGCATTTCATACCGATGAAGGGTAGATTATTCGCTTGAAGCTAGCAAAGCTATATGTAGCGAGATAGTAAGATTGCATGGTGTGCCAAGATATCGATTATCTCGGATAGGGATCCGAGGATTACATCAAGGTTTTGGAGAGCTTTGCATCGGGCCTTGGGAGCGAGATTGGACTTCAAAGATGACTTTTCACCCGCAAACCGACGGATAATCGGAAAGAGTGATCTGATTTTAGAAGATATCTTTGTGAGGTTGCGTTTTGGATTTGGTGGTAGTTGGGAAGAGTATCTACCATTGGCGGAATTCGCTTATAACAACGATTATCAAGCGAGCATTCAAATGGCACCATTCGAGCCATTTGTATGGACGGAAGTGCCGTACTCCTACGTGTTGGACGGAATTAAAGGAGCGACATGTCTTGGGTCCGGATTGGTAGCGGAGCGAAGATAAAGTTAAGTTAATCGGACTCGTCTCAAGGAGGCATCGAGATAGGCAAAAGTCTTATGCCGACCTCAAGCGCAAAGAAATGGAATACGAGGTAGGAGATAAAGTCTTTACGAAGGTGTCGCCTTGGAAGAAAGTGTTGCGATTTGGGAAAAAGGGAAGCTAAGCCCTAGGTTCATTGGGCCATATCTGATGTTGAAGCGAGTGGGACCGGTAGCTTATCGACCGAGTTGCGGTAGAGTTAAGGCAAATTCACGATGTCTTCCATGTGCCAATGCTTAGGCGATATCGGTCCGATCCATCGCACGTTGTGCACGTGGCGTAGATTGAGGTTAGTCGGACTTATCTTTCGAGGAGGAGCGCGATTCGGATCTTAGATCGTGATGTCAAGGTTCTGCGTAGGAAGTCAGTACCTTTGGTGAAAGTATTATGGCGAAACCATGGTACGGAGGAAGCGGCGTGGGAACCCGAGAATGTGATAAAGAAGCAATACCCCCATCTTTTACGATCGGGTAATTTCGAGGTCGAAATTATTTTAAGGGGGTAGAAGCGTAACATCCCGAAATCGGGGCTATTTGTGATTGAATTATTTTTCATGTGTTTGAACTTTTGTGTTATTAATTGTGGTGTGGTAAGGCTTAATTATGGACTTTGAGTAGGTTCGGTTTAGTAGAATAAATTTTTGTATGGTTTATTTAATGAAGTGGATTAAGTGAGCTTAGCACTTAAGTTAATTTAAGTGTTAATTAAAGCACATGAGGAATTAGTGGCAAAGTGGTTATGGTGTTTGAACTTATAGCTTGGGGTTAGAGGTTCGAGTAGCATGTTTAACATTTTGAAGGTTTATTTTGAATCCTTGCATTGATGGACGGTCAACCTTATTTATGATAGGTTGGACTATTCCTTTTAGTAAGTTGAAAATTTGTTATGGAAAGCTTGAAGATAGGGATAAGAATCTTGAGTTTATGGTATAATGAGGGGACAAAGGCATGGACGGTGGGGATGTTTTGGAAAGAAATCCTATGCCTTAATGCATGAATGTGGACGGCATGTAAGGCTAGGGGAGTGGCGAATTTTTGGTAGGTAGCTTGGAGGGCATGTTGACCAACCTTTTGTTTTGTGCATCATTTTGTGTTTGTTTTCCTCTCCAAAAGCTCTCATCTTTGGCCGAATGTATAGGGTACTTTTGGTGCAAAAATATTTCTTTTGATGACAACTTCATTTTGTTGGAAACAAAATACCACTTTCTTTCTCTCATTTGTCTTTTGAACCAAACTACATTTTTGCATCTTGTGCATTTTCTTCTTTAGTAAAGTTTGTGGTGACCGAATATCATTTCTTCCATTTCTCTTTTTCTTCCTTTGATCAATTCTTTTTCATTCTCTTTTCAAATTTTATCAAAACCAAAAACCATTCTTTCTTTCTCTAAACCTTGGCTTGAATCTCCTACACCATTATCTTTCATCTACTACTTTTCTTTTCTTCTCAAAACCGAATCCCCTATTTCTCCTTTCTTCTCAATAATTTCTTTATTAGCCAAATATACTCCTTTGGGTGTGTCAAACTCTCTTCTTCCATTTAGAAGTATCTTGGTCGAATATTGAAGGTGGTAAGGATTTATTTTAAGGGATTATTCTTTTGATTATTCAAAAGCGAAGGCTATTACATTAATGGTTGCCGATTGTAGGGAAGTGAAGCAAGTTTCGCGTCCGGTTGTCGTGAGTTAGTACTCGAAGGCGATTAGGTGAGGTTTTGGATTCAAATGATAACCCCTCGAGATTATTTTGGTTTGGCGAATGGCCTTGGTACTAACTTTGGGAATGGCGAATATAGGGCAAGGGAAACTTGTGTGGCCGATTGTCTCCTTAGGGATTTAGACTATCGTTGGTGACAGTGTGTACATACACACTTTATAATTAATTAACGTGCAAAGTATTATGTGTATGCTAATCGGATTTGTGTAGATTTGAGTTTAATACCATAAAAAAGGTATAGCAAGGCTTGAGGTAAGTCCTTGACAATATGATTTGCTATTTGATGCTTTTGGGAAGCATGACATATTTGGTATATGTGACTTATAAATGATTATTGGTAAATCCTATATATGTTGCTAAATGAGTATGTTGGCATGATTTACATTAACTATCATTGATTGATGTGGGTTTTATGAGTGGAGGGGCGGTGATATTCGTGTCGCGGACACGGTGTTTTGGTAACACATTGTGACTACGGTCACGGAGGTTTGGCACCTCGGAGGTTTGGCACCTCATAGCGCCTCGTCCCCGTGGCTTAGTACCACCGTGGGTTGGCCCCACATTTGAGATATGGGATTGGCGCCGGTGATTTGGTATCACACGATGGGTTGGCCCCATCAATTGATTGTGACTTCGGGTCACGGTGGTTTGGTACCACAATATTGACGGATTTCGTGACTATACGTCACGGTGGTTTGGCACCACCGGTGGTTTGGTACCACACGGGGTAGAGAAAGGCGTCACGGATGGCTAGGTTGGGTGCATATTAAACTTGTGCATATTAAATTAATTATGATTTGTGTATGATGTTACATTAAACCCGGGAAAAAGGGTTACACATTGGGTCTTGATGACTCACCTTTTCCTTTAACATTTTCAGTGACTCGTAGTTGCGGATAAGGAGCCGGATGAACTCGAGGCGGCCATGCAATGAAAATATGGACTAGGTGGATTTGGAACTATTTTTATTTTAATATGGGATTGATTTATTTTGTTTAAGATGTAATAAGGCCTCCTAAAATTTGCACTTGGATTATTTTATGTTTTGATAAATTGCTTAACTATTTTATGATATTAAAATGGGTACACATGTTTTTCTCAAATTAATTCGTAAAAATGTTTTATTGTGCCATCGGGTACACTTGAAACTGTAACAACCTAACTTAGTATATTTTAAATGACATTAAGTAATGCTTTCTTCATAACACCTCAACTGTTTTAAATCAAAACAATATCTTTTATCAAAATTTAAAACGACTTAAAAAGGATTTTCAAAAGTTTTTCCTCCAGTAGCATACCAAATTCTATTCGTAATGTTTGGTAGGGTTTGGGGTGTTACAACCACTGCACTTCGATTTTGAAACTGTTAAAGATTTTTAATGTTTCCATTGATGAATCTAGTGACTTTTGATGTTAAATTATGAATTTGAAATATTAGTTGTTATTTAAAAGTATTTTATTAAGTGATTTTTGATGAATTTATCGATTAGGGACTAAATTGTTAAAATAATAAAAATACAAGGATTTTTTTGTGAAATTGTTACATCAGTGGGTTGTATTGGATGCCATAATTATTCGCCTAGGCTCAATTTTGGGAAAAAAATGGTTAAATTGCATGTTTTAGGCTCAGGGACTAAATTGAATAAAAGAAAAACTTTAGGGGTAATTTTGTAAAAATTTCAAAAATGACTAAATTGCATAAAATACATTGTTTTACTGTCTAAATTAATAGATTGAATGAAGTTATTAATTTAGATCAAGATCGGGTGGAAAAATCAAGGAGAATGGAAAATTACCAAAATGCCCATGTCTTTTGACATTTCTGTAATGTAGCCAGGTAAGTTCGTATGAACTATATTATGTATAATTTTGATTAAATTGAATGTTATTATATGATTTTAGCGAAAATGAATCAATATATATATGTTAATGATACAATTTATCGAGTAAAGAAATGATGAAAATTCAACAACGTACGACTATCGAGCCCCGTTTGAACCTTAGGAATATATAGGATACAAATGACATGTCATTAGGGTTACCATGTTTCGGGTGCTGGTCTTGAACATCCTACCGGTGGCTGAGTTCTTACATGTGTTGCAGATACTTCACAGCTTGTGTGAGCAGCACCATGTAGCTACGTTTTGACCGACAGCTTGTGAGAGTAGACCCATTTATGGCTCGAGAGAGAGCATCTATGTAAAGGAAAAGGATAGTGTGTGAGATTCCTGCTTATCCAATATTATTCTAAGTGGTTCAACGGGTATGCAAAAGTAAGGAACGATAAGTGTTCCAATTGGCAATGTCATGAAAATATGGAAAGGTATGAGTTGTTGAAGATTAAAGTATGTATAGCCATGTTCATGAAAAGTATGAATGCTTATATGCTATATTTATTTTATCATGTGGTGATTTTTGCTAAGTTATGTGTTTAATCACTAACTTGTGACTATGGTTAATGTTATGTTTATGTCTTATGTGTTATGCAAATGAAATGGTAAGTGTTCAATATGAATTAAGATATATGCATGAAACTCATTGAAATGGTGATACATGGAAAACATGATATGTGATGAGATGGATGATAAATCCAATTGAATCATGCTCTAGTATAATGGTTATCAATGTCAAATTTAAATGAATCATGTTTAAATGAACTAACATGTGTTGTTGATGTGCTTAGGCTTATGCTAAGCTTATGGATATGATTGATGTTTATGATTATGCTTGTATTATGCATATGAAACGGGTAAGAAAAGGGAATGAAATGGTAAGTACGTAATTGGAATGTATTATGATGTATTTATATGTAAGAAATTTTACATATACTATGAATGAATATACTTATAACATGGATAAATACACTAGGTCAGGAATTGATAATGTTGTTTAGGCTTATGATAAGCATTGGGAATGGAATGGAAAGTAACTAAATTGAAAGGTGTATAATCTTATAGAAAGGTTGATGGTTATACAATATGTCCCATAAAATGCATTCATGTTATGAATTATAAGTATATGTGATATTAATGAATTTACTCATTTGTGAGTTAATGATCATATAGATTTATGAATTTTGGCATTGGCATGGGGTTATGTCTATTTTAATAAGTTTATTATTGAAATGGAATTTTTATGCTTAAATTTTATACGAGCTTACTAAGCATACATTGCTTACGTAGTTATTTCCCTTTACCTTATAGATTATCAGAAGCCCGATCGAGTTGGAAGCTAGTCGGAGATCTATCACACTATCCATCAATTTTATCGGTAGATTTTGATGTTTTGGTAGTTGTTATAATGGCATTTATAGGTGGAATATGTCTATTGTTTATTTGATGATAATGGCATGTAATGTTACTATGAACTTATGATACTTATGTTACTTTGATGCTTAATGGTTGGTGTGTATGTGATCAAAATTGATGCATGTTTTTTATGATCAAAGTGATAAGATTTGGCATGTTTGCAAAGCGATCATGTAGGTCATGTTTTGATATGTTTTATATAGAAAAAAGTTAATTGATAAATGGTTAAATATGCACATGTATAAGTATTTTATGATTAATGATATCTTAGCAATTTGGTGCTTTCATGGTTGATGTTAGAATGATCAAGTTAATGTATGTTTTAGTGACCACTTTGGTATGTTTGTATATGATTTTGGCATGTGGTTATGGTGGTAAGTTTGGTAAGGAAATTTGATGAGAAATGTATGGTTGGTTAATGGTTAAAATTATACAAATGTTTAAACATGTTTGGTGTTTGTGATTGAAGTGCCTTTGGCATATTGGTTGTATGGATAGATACCATATTTATTTTGCTCCATTATGCATGTTTTAGGTACATTTTTGAATGCTTGAAATAGGTACAAATGTTTGGCATGTGTGAGCATGTTTAGGGTGAAGGAAATAGCTTGGAAATGGCTTATTTCTCGTCCACACGGCCTAAGACACGGGCGTGTGTCTCAGCCGTGTGTGACACAAGGTCAGACGACACGACCGTGTGTCTCCTGTAGGTTTTTATAGGTAGCATTTCGAGAGTTAAATGGCCTGGCACACGGGTGTGTGGCTTGGCTGTGTGACCCAAGTTAGAGTGTAACGCCCCAAACCCGGCCTAGAAGTTAGGCTCGAATCTGGAGTGTCACATTGAAGTGTTTTTCATAAACCATGTTTTCATTGAAAACCCTTCTTAATATTTAAAAACTTCTTCCATTTAAACTTGTGTAAAACCTCAGCTTGCGTTCGTTTATATTCAAAACGGGGTTCATTGAAAAAGGTTGTTCACTTTTAAAACGTTATTGATTTCCATCAAAGTCTCCTTCAACTGCGGAAACTTTTAAAAACGTTGCGGAAACGTGTTAACCGAAAATAGTTGTTGTAACGTAGTATTTTTAAAACAGTAATCATTTTAAAAAACCATGATTTACTTCTAACAGATATAAATTAAAATAAAACCAAACCTAAAATTTAAAATCTGAAAACTTTAAGAGGCCTTATTACAAACCAAACCAAAATAATGTACTTATGAATAACTTAATAGAAAAACATAAGCAGTTGTGTGGCCATCTCCGAGTCCCTCGCAGCTCCGATCCGTCTAAAGTGGGGATTACTCAAGACGATTAAAAGCGGGGTGAGTTTACGAAAACTCGAGTGTGTAATCCCCTAATAGAAAAAACGATCGATTAGTTAAGCGAGAATACTGAAGTGGTCGGGCTTGAGCCCTATTCGATCCACAAGACAATTTCAGTGGGCCTAAGCCCATTGCCATATCGTTTGGGTCCCGGCCCATAACAGAACCCTTTGGGCCTAGCCCATATCTGTATCGGATCCCATAAACAAAAATGCAATAGTGTAAGAATGCATCCTACCCCAATCCAGCCAGCACACCACCCGTACCAACCAACACACCATGTGGGGATAAAATCGACCCACCCAGCCAGGACACCAATGTTAGCACCGGTTGTGGCACTAACGAGCATCGCGCAGCAAAGTCGGCGTAATATAAGCGCTTTAAAGCGTCAAGTAGGTCCACGATGCGTCTCAGCGACCCGTGCGACCCTAACAGTCAAATCAGTGGGTCCACAGTCGTCTCGGGCGACCTGTGCAACCCTATCAATCAAATCGGTGGGTCCACAGTCGTCTCGGGCAACCCGTACGACCCTAATAGATCAATCACTTCCTCCAATTACAAAATCCCAATCCCATGCAGTATGTCATGTATGCAAAGCATATATATATAAATCACATGGCGTACTCTAGAAAGACAGACAAATCATAGCTCAGGTCAGTCAAAACATAGCAGAAAATAATCATTTACCTACGAGGGCAAAACAATCATTTTACCCTATAAGGGTATTTCGGTAATCCTACCCTTCAGGGGTATTTCGGTAATTCTACCCTACAAGGGTATTTCGATAATTTTGCAAACTAGGGGTATTTTAGTAATTTTGCAAACTGGGGGTATTTCAATTATTTTGCAAACCGGGGGTATTTCGGTAATTTTGCAACCCAGGGTATTTCAGTAATTTTATAAATCGGGGGTATTTCGATAATTTTACCCTTCGAGGGTATTTCGGTAATTTTACAAACTGGGGGTATTTTGGTAATTTTGTAACCCGGGGTATTTCGGTAATTTTACCCTTCGAGGGTATTTCGATAATTTTAAGACCTTTCCAATGGCCTATCGTCGTCTCGAACGACTCGAATGACTTATAGGGCCAAAATAGTGGAGTTGGGCTAAAAGCCCACTATTCGGCCCAAGTGGGCCCACACACCCAATTTCAGTCACGGCTATGCGAACTTCGCAACCTAATCCATTGTTTGTCACTATAGTTAATTTTTACCCATCCAGAGCCCATGAGCCCATTAGGCCCACTTGGCCCATCTCGACCCAACGAGGCCCATTACGGCCTAAGCCCACGAGAACGCTCGTGGTGGCATCACACGCCATATTTCCAGCTTTTCGACATTCAGCCGACTCTACAATGTTAGCAGTATAACCATTACGTACTTTCAGCTTTTCAGCCTATTATCGAAAGCAGCATACAATTACACACCTGTTCGCGAGGCTAGATAAGATCCACGCTCTCCGGATCCTAGAATCCACCAACATATCGTATCAGATTACTCCAATCAGGTTAACGTATACACTTAATCCACCACCATTATTAACTTAAACCACAATCACTCACCTTGCTAGGACTAACAGATACTAGCGCCTCCCTACTAATCAAGGGCGATCTCCCCCTCCTAACATGATTTGGTAATATAAAAGTTGTTAGAAACCATCAAACATTCGGCCCGCAGTAGAAAAAAAAGGGGAAAATCGAAGCTTGTTAATAAAGTCAAAAGAAATCTTTGCAAATAATAGAATAATAAAGTTGTTGAAGAAACCCCCTTACCAAAATCGATAACCAACGAATACCGGTAGTAGTCAGTCAAGAAGGTTCGACCCTAACCACGAAGAACAAAAAGATTTGAGAAGAAGGGAGTATGTAGATTCGGCCTAATAGATAAGGGGAAAACGAAGTTTGAAAAAAAGAAGAGATGGA
Source organism: Gossypium sturtianum (assembly GCA_025698515.1). NCBI lineage: Eukaryota > Viridiplantae > Streptophyta > Magnoliopsida > Malvales > Malvaceae > Gossypium > Gossypium sturtianum. Next base: position 86,453,837 of record CM046944.1, read on the forward strand.
AACACAAGAGGGTCGGGTATGGAAGAAGTGATTAGAGAAGAGATGAGAGAAAGACTTCAAAGGATTGATCAAAATTGGGCACTCGATATTTATGTTCCGGCAAAAAGTGAGCAGTAGTGGAGAATAGAGATGAAGAGAACAAAGACCCGAATGGTCGAAAAATGTGCCAAGATACGAAAATAACACCCGAAAATAACAGAGAAAAATCGGCACCTCTATACTCTCCCAAAGCCGAAAATGCACCAAATGCCCCACCCTTGGCCGAATTTTCCTTTACTCAAGCTCTCCCAACCGGCCAAGACTCCCTCAAACTCTCCACCAAATCCTCCTTGAATTGCTCCCAACCTTCCATTCAAATTTGTTGACCAAGTCTCCAACCTTCTCTACAGAGTTTGATTCAAACTCTACCTCTCGCACTACCAAATCATAAAATAAAAGCCCCCTATTTGCATGTCATGGGATTTGAAGCCCTACTGCCCTTGCCATCTTAGTGACGCCACCACCATCAAGCCACAAGCTCTTTTTGTGACACAAAATCACACACATTTATACATAAGTCCTACCTGCTAACAGCCAATTCCACTTAAGAATAAAAACTAAAAATTTTCCAAGGCCTAGATTCGAACGCAGGCTTCCTAAAAACACTCAAATACTCCAATATTGCTAACGCAGCAGCACTAACATGCATTCGTGCCATTTTCGTGCTCTCAAGAATTTTAGGCGCTCCCAAGCCGAAGGCCCAATTCTTCTAGGCCCAAAATTCGGGGCGTTACAACTCTACCCCCCTTAAAGAAATTTTGTCCTCGAAATTTCCAACTATCTAATAATCGCACAACACAGGTTACACCACTACGCTTCTGCTGCTCAATCTAATTCTAATTGCAAATTAGGTAAATAGTGTACTATGGTTAAAGCACGTACCAGTATTCGCATCTGGAGCGTCTCCATCCTCTCGGCGGTGTGCTGCATTAACCAAAGCTAGCTGTCTCACCTCCGCATAACCAGCACCTCTGCCCAGTGCTCCACGACCCAAACCGTCTCCCCCTCTGGCCTGGCCACGGCCTCCCAATGGCTGCTGACCACCCCTCAGCAGCTGCACAATACCTTTACCCATAGTTTGCATCCGATCCAGCCTTCGAGGACACTCTCTAATACAGTGCTCCATCGATCCGCAACCCAAACAGGCTCCCATCCTTCTCCAGCATTCGCCCACATGGCATCTTCCACAACCAGCGTAAGGTGGCAACCCAAAAGTGCCAAAAGGGACCCCAGCTCTGACTGGCCCAACTCCTCTGGCCTGTTTCTTAGGCTTCTGAACGGATCTGGAAGGCTCTATGTCTCTCTTGTTTCTACCCCTTTTCTTTTCCCGATTTTGGCGCTCAACACGCTTCACCTCCTCAGCAACCTTTGTTTTGTCCACCAGTGCAGCAAAACTCCGTTCCCTCTGTGGAGCTACCAGAACCCGAAGGCTATCTCTGAGACCGTCCTCAAAATGAACACAGCGCTCATATTCCGTAGCTATTATCCCACGAACATACCGACTAAATCACAAAAATTCTGCCTCGTACTCAGCCACAGACTTGTCATCTTGAATCAGATTCAAAAATTCTTTCCTACGAGCGTCGACATAGCTAGCGCCCACACACTTTCCCTGAAATGTGGACTTGAAGAATTCCCAGGTCAATCGATCAGACGGGGTACCCTCTTTTACAGTAAGCCACCACTGGTAGGCTTCATCTCGCAGCAGTGATACTACACCTTTCAACTTCTTTTCTGGCGTACAGTCGAGGTCGTCCATAATTCTTTCGGTGGCCTCAAACCAGTATTCCACCACACTTGGGGCCACCCCAGAAACTCCCATGAAGATCTCTACTCCATTTGACTGGAGTCGTTCCGTAACAGACCCACGGCCCCCAATAACGGTATTAGGCCCAACAGACCCAGTAACTCTTTCCAAAATACGAAGCCTTTGCACGAGAGCGGTCGTCATCCCCGATAGCTCGATCGAACGACCTGTCTTTAGTTCTGTGATGATCTTTGGCGCCTCCCTAGCCTCGACATTAGGCGCGTGGTCCGATGATGAAGACTCAACTCTAGCACTCCAACGGCCTCTGCCGCGTCCTCTGGTTCCCCTTCCACGAGTACCCCTAGTGCTCATTATCACTTTGCGAATTATCTGAATTAGAAATTTTATGCAAATTAGCTTACATTTTCAGTAGTTAAGCAGATGTCTTATGAGAAACAGAAGTTTAGAGTTTGTTTTCACAATCGCATGCTTAATTATAGTCTTAGTTCCCTACGGTTTTCCAGTTTACTCTAACTAGAGTAGTATAGTCTAATTTCTAGAGTAATCACAGTATTTCCTATTGCATAAAAGTAAAGAGCAGATAACAGAAAAAACTTACGGATTCGGCGCCGGAGACTCGGTGAACCACACTTCCAAGAAATATTCAGTAAAATAGTTCAGATACTCTATTTTTTTTTAAATTGTTCTTTCAGAAATTCCATTTTAAAAACCTAATCCACAGCCGAGTTTTGCAACCCTGCTCTGATACCACTAAATGTAACGCCCAAAACCCGGCCTAGAAGTTAGGCCGGAATCTAGTGTGTCACATTGAAGTGTTTTTCAAAAACCATGTTTTTGTTGAAAACCCTTCTTAATATTTAAAAACTTCTTCCATTTAAACTTGTGTAAAACCTCAGCTTGTGTTCCTTTATTTTCAAAACGGGGTTCATTGAAAAAGGTTGTTCACTTTTAAAATGTTATTGATTTCCATCAAAGTCTCCTTCAACTGCGGAAGCTTTTTAAAAACGTTGCGGAAATGTGATAACCAAAAACAGTTATTGTAATGTAGTGTTTTGAAAACAGTAATCATTTTAAAAAAACCACGATTTAATTCTAACAGATATAAATTAAAATGAAACAAAACCTAAAATTTAAAATTCGAAAACTTTAAGAGGCCTTATTACAAACCAAACCAAAATAAAGTACTTATTAATAACTTAATAGAAAAATAGAAGCAGTTGTGTGGCCATCTCCGAGTCCTCATGACTCCGATTAAATGCGAAAGTCGGGATTACTGCACATATAAAAGCGGGTGAGTTTACGAAAAATCGAGTGTGTAATCCCCTAATAGAAAAGCGATCGATCGGATAAGCGAATCTGTAAGCGGTGGGCTTGAGCCCTATTCGATCCTGATACATTTTCATTGGGCCTAAGCCCATTGCCATATCATTTGGGTCCCGGCCCATAACAGAATCGTTTGGGCCTAGCCCATATCAGTATCGGATCTCATAAACAGAAATGCAATAGTGTAAGAATGCACCCCACCCCAATCCAGCCAGCACACCACCCGTACTAACCAACACACCATGTGGGGGTAAATCGACCCACCCAGCCAGCACACCAATGTTAGCACCGGTTGCGGCACTAACCGATATCGCAGCAAAACTACTGGAATATAAGCGGCTTAAAGCCGTCGGTAGGTCCACAGTCGTCTCGGGCGACCCGTGCGACCCTAATAATTAAATCGGTGGGTCCACAGTCGTCTCGGGTGACCCATGTGACCCTATCAGATCAATCACTTCCTCCAATTACATGGCATGTCATGTATGCAAAGCAATTATATATAAATCACATGGCATACTCTAGAAAGACAGACAAATCATAGCTCAGGTCAGTCAAAACATAGCATAAAACAATCATTTACCTACGAGGGCAAAACAGTCATTTTACCCTATAAGGGTATTTCGGTAATCCTACCCTTCAGGGGTATTTTGGTAATTCTACCCTATAGAGGTATTCGATAATTTTGTAAATCGGGGGTATTTCAGTAATTTTGCAAACTGGGGGTATTTCGATAATTTTACCCTTCGAGGGTATTTCGATAATTTTGCAGACCGGGCGTGTTTCAGTAATTTTGCAAATCGGAGGTATTTTGGTAATTTTGCAACCCAGGGTATTTCGATATTTTTACCCTTTAAGGGTATTTCGGTAATTTTACGACCTTTCCAATGGCCTACCGTCGTCTCGAACGACTTGAATGACTTATAGGGCCAAAATAGTGGAGTTGGGCCCAAAGCCCAATATCTGGCCCAAGTGGGCCCAGACGCGCGTGTGGGCCCATTCAGCCCAATTTCAGTCACGGCTATGCGAACTTCGTAGCCCAATCCATTGTTTGTCATTATCGTGAATTTTTACCCATGCGAGGCCCATGAGCCCATTGGGCCCACTTGGCCCATCTCGGCCCAACGAGGCCCATTACGGCCTAAGCCCACGAGAACGCTCGTGGTGGCTTCTATTGTCTAGCGCCCTTGTTCATGGGCTCGGTTAACCACACGCACGCTCGCATGCTCGTGTGGCATCACACGCCATATTTCTGGCTTTTCGGCATTTAGCCGACTCTACAATCTTAGCAGTATAACCATTACGTACTTTCGGCTTTTCAGCCTATTATCGAAAGCGGCATACAATTACACACTTGTTCGCGTGGCTAGATAAGATCCATGCTCTTTGAATCTTACAATCCACCAACATATCGTATCAGATTAATCCAATCAGGTTAACGTATACACTTAATCCAGCACCGTTATTAACTTAAGCCACAATCACTCACCTTGCTAGGACTAATAGATACTAGCGCCTCCCTACTGATCAAGGGCGATCTCCCCCTCCTAACATGATTTGGTAACATTAAAGTAGTTAGAAACCATCAAACATTATTTGATAGAGAAAAAAGGAAAAAGCGGAAGCTTGTTAATAGAGTCAAAAGAAATATTTGCAAATAACGGAATAATAAAGTGGTTGAAGCAACCCCCTTACCAAAATCGATAACCAACAAATACCGGTAGTAGTCAGTCAAGAAGGTTCGGCCCTAACCATGGAGAACAAAAAGATTTGAGAAGAAGGGAGTATGTAGATTCGGCCTAATAGAGAAGGGGAAAACGAAGTTTGAAAAAAAGAAGAAATGGAAACACAAGAGGGTCGGGTATGGAAGAAGTGATTAGAGAAGAGATGAGAGAAAGACTTTAAAGGATTGACCAAAATTGGGCACTCGATATTTATGTTCTGGCAAAAAGTGAGCAGCAGTAGAGAATAGAGATGAAGAGAACAAAGACCAGAATGGTCGAAAAATGTGCCAAGATGCGAAAATAACACCCGAAAATAACAGAGAAAATTCGGGACCTCTACACTCTCCCAAAGCCGAAAATGCACCAAATGCCCCACCCTTGGCCGAATTTTCCTTTACTCAAGCTCTCCCAACCGGCCAAGACCCCCCTCACAATCCAACTCCCTCAAACTCTCCACCAAATTCTCCTTGACTTGCTCCTAGCCTCCCATTCGAATTTGTTGACCAAGTCTCCAACCTCCTCTGCAGAGTTTGAGTCAAACTCTACCTCTCGCACCACCAAATCATAAAATAAAAGCCCCCTATTTGCATGTCATGGGATTCGAACCCCAACTTCCCTTGCCATCTTAGTGACGCCACCACCATCAAGCCACAAGCTCTTTTTGTGACACAAAATCACACATATTTATACATAAGTCCTAACTGCTAACAGCCAATTCCACTTAAGAGCAAAAACTAAAAATTTTCCAAGGCCTAGACTCAAACGCAGGCTTCCTAAAAACACTCAAATACTCCAATATTGCTAACCCAGCAGTACTAACATGCATTCGTGCCATTTTCTTGCTCTCAAGAATTTTAGGCGCTCCCAAGCCGAAGGCCTAATTCTTCTATGCCCAAAATTTGGGGCGTTACATAGAGAGTTACACGGGCTAGAACACGGTCGTGTGTCCCTATTTCGAATTTCCACATGGCCTGAGTCACGGGTGTGTGTCTCAGCCGTGTGTGACACAAGGTCATACGACCCGACCGTGTGTCCCCTGTAGGTTTTTATAGGTAGCATTTCGAGAGTTACACGGCCTAGCACACGGGCGTGTGGCTTGGATGTGTGACCCAAGTGAGAGAGTTACACGGGCTAGAACACGGTCGTGTGTCCCTATTTTGAATGTCCACATGGCCTGAGACACGGGCATGTGTCTCAGCCATGTGAGTCATATGGCCTAGCCACATGGCCGTGTGACCCTTGTTGTATGAATTTTTCTATCTTTTGCCATGAAGTTCTAAATGTTTTCGATTCAGTCTCGGATCGTTTCTAAAGTGTTTCTAAGGCCTCGAGGGCTCGAAAAAGGGACGTTATGTGCAATATCCCGGGTTAGGGGCTATTTTTATTATGGCATGTTTTGCATGTGTTGGCTTGCTATGTGGCTATTTTGGTGTTTTAGGGGCTTAATTGTAGACTAGGGGTATGTCTGAGTAGGTGGGAAACTTTTTGTTTTTAGGCTTAAGTAAGAGGAGTTGATGAAGCTGGGGTATATGAATATTATTTGGTGTTCTTGAGCACAAAAGAAAAGCTAGTGGAGTGGCAAGGCATGCGTCACTTGGGAGCTTCTTTGTGGCGTCATCTTCAGGTGAGGAGGTCCGAGTTCAAGTCGTAGAGCTCCCATTTTGGTTCCCATTTTGGGAACGGCATGGAGGAAGAGGTAGAAGGCAAGTGGAATTCTACCTTGGACCAGTCAAACCATTCAAAAGAAAGGTGGAGAGTGATTGTAGGAGTAAGACTTGGTAATCACATTTGAAATGGGTGGAGTGGAGTGTTTGGGGGGATATGGCCGAATGTTGGGGAAGTGGGAGTGTATGGACGGTTTGGGTAGTGTGGGAGAGGAGTAGTGCCGAATTTCTTTTGGCAATTTTCTTAGTGTTTTGGTCACCATTTTGGGTAAACCGAATTCTCTCCTTTGTTAATAGCCAACAGAAACTTCATTTGTTTTCTCTCACTTTTGCTTCTTGAAACCGAAACCCCAAGCAACTCTATTTGCGAATTTTGTAATTGGTTTTTTTACATTTTGTGTTGTTGGTAGAAGGCTCTTCTAGTTTCTTTCTTCTTTTCATTTGTGTAAACCCAAAGTTATCTCCCAAAAATATTCCCATCATTTCATTTCTTCCCAAAATCTTAAGCCGAACCTCTCTTCTATTGTTGCCGATTTTTCTCTTTCTCTTAAACCATCTTAGAAATTCGATTCTCACTCTACTCTCATCTCACATTTGTTTTCTCTCTTCTCTCATTGAGAACAGAACACGGGTGTGTTAAACATCAAAAGACAATTCTCTTTTCTTTCTTTTAAGGTGTTGGCGAATCTTTTCTCCCTTCTAATAGCTCCTCTCTTGACCGAATTTTAGTGAAGGGTGATCTTGTTAGTTGATCGATCTTGGGTGTTGGGTAAGTGTTTGGCCGTATGGCCATTTCTTTTCTCTTTTCTGTTCTTAATCGATTCGGGTTTGATTAAGAGCCGAATATGGTAACTTTGGAAGAGTGTTAATCGTTTGTGAATCATCTCGTTATAGGATCCTTGGACTTTGGAAGCAAACAAGAGAAGTCTCTCTGTTTTACATTAGGTGATTGGTAAGGGTTGGTATTGATGTTAGTTTATTCTCTTGGTTCTCGTTTAGTCAAAGCTTCAAGAGATTAATACTTTCTTCTTTGTAGGTTGGCCGATTGTCAAAGGAACCACTATTCAGTTCGGGATTTGGTAGGAAACCAAATCGGTGAAGGGTAAGGGCTTTTGATAAACCCTTTTGGATTAAATGGTTATGGGCGAATGGTCTTAGTACCTAAGCCACGGGTTTGGCCGATTCTAGGAGCAAGTTGATCGAGGATTTAGGCGGGGTCTTTGGGATTTAGACTTGCGATTTACGGTGTGTAACTAACACACTATACTTAGTAATATTGTTATTAAACCTGTTTGCCTATTAAAATCATTGTGATTATGATGGATTATTGGATACCCAAGCGGGGTATGTGTGCGTATCGAGTAAGTCGGTATTGTTACTAGATTCACGATGATCTATATGGTATCATGACTATGTATGTATGTGATATGGGGCATGAGTCAAACATATTAGCATGATATGCATAATTTATATGATATGCATGATTACATGAGTTGGTTTGTTGATTGGTGATATGAGTGGGGGCGGTGATGATTTGTCTTTGTGAGCACCGGTGTTTAGTAACACACCTTGTGACTTTGGGTCACGGTGCTTTGGTAGCACATTTGTGTCTTTGGGACACGGAGGTTGGGCACCTCATTGCGACTTGTCCCCGTGGTTAATACCACCGTGGGTTGGCCCCACTTTGAGATATGGGATAAATGCGCTAGTGATTGGGTATCACCACGATGGGTTGGCCCCATCATTCGATTATCGTGACTACGGTCACCGGTGCTTAGGTAGCACATTGTGTCTTTGGGACACGGTGTTTTAGTAACACATTGTGACTATATGTCACCGGTGGTTTGGCACCACCGGTGGTTTGGTACCACACGGGGTAGAAAAAGGAGATACGGATGGTTAGGATCGGGTTGCATTAATTATGTTGCTATGTATGATGTGTGTTAGCATGTTGTTTCATCGGGAGCGGGATTTATGCTTTGAGTCACTCGACTCACCCTCTCCTTTGACATTTGGGTGACTCGTGAAGACGCGGACATGGGCCAGGATGGACTCGGGTGCTCATGCCATGCTTAATAAAGTTTTACTCCAACTCTATCATTTGGGTACTTTAATTTAATTACTTTTATTTGGGTTTTAATTTGGATTTGTAAAGGCCTTTAAATTATGTTTTTTTATGGTTATGTTTTAATTAGATTCTCAACACGCTTAACAAACAACTTGGCATGAAATTACTAAAACTTGGAAAGACAACGTTTTCAAAACTATAACGCAAGGTGTTTTAAAACATACCACCGGGTATCTCACTATGTTTTGCTATAAAGTAAACTCAAGTGATTTTCAAACCAAACTCGATTTTTCTACTAAGTCTAAAATGTTTCAAAATGGCCCTAAGAAACTATTGGAAGTGCTAAATGAAATCAACTCGTTTTAACTTATACTTGGATAAGTTTTCAAAATCTAATCAAACAAGCCTACTCAAACTTTCCTCAAATTCACTATGTTTTCACACCACTTCTAAGCGAAAAAAATCGATCACTCAAAAATGTTTTCCCAGTAACATACAGTTCGTGCGTGGTGTCTTATGCGAGTTTGGGGTGTTACAATTGTGGTATCGAGCCAAGTTCAAAGGCTCTTTTGTGGGCTGAGGCCCAAAAATGTTTTCAAAAGGTTGTTTTGTTAATCTTTATTCTTAAAGTAAGGTTTGAAAGGCATGGCACCGGAGTCTCGGCACCGGTTCGCCCATGTAAGTACCCGTACTATTGCTTGTGAACTGATTGGATGTGATATGATTTAATGAATAGCAATAGTATACTACTTTAGAGATTGGCGATAGGATTACGTGAACTCGCGAGAACAAATCCTCTTAAAATATTCATAAGACTTGCCTTTAAACAAGTGGAATAAATCTTTGATGCATAAAAATTCTTAATCGATCACGTAGAAAGATTAGTCATGAGCGCTAGAGGTGGATGTGGTCGTGGGCGAGGTCGTGGTAGGATGACGGTTTACGAGCCCGTAGGATCAGTCGGGGTTGAGAAAATGAGATCTGGGATCCGCCACCGGTGGAGGTGGTGAGTTCCAAGATCGGATCGGGGCGACGCGGTGTCACGAGCGATCTTTGCGAGTGTTAGAAAGGGTAGCGAGGAGTTGGTGGTGGCGCGGGAGTTAGGAAATCTGTTCTGGCGACTTGGGCCAATGGGGCGAATTCTTCCGAGGTGTTTCGTGGTGTTGCTCCAGCCTTTGCTTTGAATCTTGGCTAGAGGCAACCGAGCGGATCATGGATGATACGGACTTGACTCTTGAAGAAAAGTGAAGGGCATCGTATCGCTTCTCGGGATGAGTCATATTAGTGGTGGCTCACGGTTCGAGCGAGTGTGGCGTGAGAGGATCTAACATGGGATTATTTAGTGCATATCAAAAGAAGTACATCGGAGCTAGTTATATCGACTCCCGGTGAAAGGCTTTTACGAGGCTTGTTGAGGGAGTAAATCGGTGTCGAGTAGTGCAGGTGAGTACACAGGTGAGTAGGTATGCCGAGGGCATTGTGGCCATGAGCATGAGAGGTGTGTTCGTTTCGAGGATGGTGCAGAGCGACTTGAGGATCGCTTGATTGCTCCTCGGCGGAGCGCGAGTTCATTGTCTTAGTTGAGAAGGCTAAGGTAGCCGAGGGTGTTAAGGAGTCGGTGAGGCGGGGCATGGGCGAGAAATAGGCACAAGAGGAGCTTTGGGTCTTACGGGTCGTCGGGTAATCCCGCAGAAGAGGGCTAGACCGAGTGGGCGAACCAGACTGCTAGGTTTGTTGCGGCTAGGCGGGGACCGCGCATGATGTGATCGGTGTGGGAAATCTCATTGGGGTGGTTGTTTGGGTGGAGGAAAAGGTTGCTTCGAGTGTGGTTCTCTGGAGCACCGTGTGAGGGAGGCTGTCCGCGTAGGTTGGCTAGGATTGATCCCGAGAGGCCGGGGCGTGTCGGCTCAGAGGTAATGGACCGCCACCGCGCGAGAGGGGCCGTGGTAATGGCGAGAGGTGGTAATGGTTACAGTCGGGGCCGTGGAGCAGCAGGCGAGGTGCGAGTAGTTCGATGTTAGACAACTGGATTAGTGTATGCCGCGAGGCGCCGAGAGGAGGGAGCGGCTTGCCGGACGTCATAGCAGAGTGACGTTTTTGATTTTTGGTTCTCCTTATCTTGCTTTGATTGATGTGGGTTCAACGCACTCTTATGTTGCCGATGGTATAGTAGAGGCCATGGATTTAGACTCGAGATATCTTCTAGGCGGATGAGCGTGATTAGCCCTCTAGGTCACTCTGTAGTAGTAGATAAAGCTGTTTAGAGAGGTACCCTTAGAACTCCAAGGGTAGTGTTATTTGCGATCCGATAGAAGCTGCCGTTTGGGGAGTTCGATCGATTCTTGGGATGGGTGGTTGGTCAAGTATCGAGCAAGGTTGGATTGCGCGCCAAGCGCATGGTTCTTAAGACGGTTGAGGGTGAAGAGGTGGCTATGATAGGTAATAGGAGAGATTACTTATCTAATGTGGTATCTGCTCAAGGCGAGAGAATATGGTCGAGGAAGAACGTGTGAGGCTTATGTAGTTCATGTGTATGCCTTAGAGGCTAAAGAGTCTCTTTGTGGAGAAGGTTAAATGCAGTTAAGGAGTTTCTTGATGTTTTTCTGAGGAGCTTCGGGTTTGCCGCCGGATCGCGAGGTGGAGTTCGGGATTGATACATTGCCGAAGCTGCGCCGGTGTCTATTGCTCCGTATAGGATGGCGCCAAAGGAATTGGTGGAGCTTAAGGCTCGAGATCCGGGAGTTATTGGATCGAGGTTTTATTAGGCCTAGTGTTTCACCAGTAAGTGCGCGGTACTCTTTGTTAAAAAGAAAGATGGCACGATGCGGATGTGTATAGACTACGCTTGATTGAATAAGTCGACGATTAAAAACAAGTATCCGTTGCCACGGATAGATGACTTGTTTGATCGGTGAAGAGTCTTTGCGGTATTTTCGAAGATCGACTTGAGTGCAGGTATCACCGATTAAAGGTTAAGGAGGCGGATATCCATAAGGCGATGTTTGGACTCGGTATGGGCACTCACAATTTACGGTAATGCCATTCGGGTTGACTAACTTGCCGCGGCGTTTATGGATATGATGAATAGGGTGTTTCAACGATATCTGGATCGAGTTCGTCGTGGTTTTCATAGGCGACATCTTGGTGTACTCAGGGCAGAGGAAGAGCATGATAAGCATTTGCGAGTGGTGTTGCAGATTTTGAGGAAAAACGACTCTATGCTAAGTTCGGTAAGTGCGAGTTACGGCTTAGAGAAGTGACTTTCTTGGGTCATGTAGTGTCGGTGAGGGATTGAGTAGATCCTCGTAAGATTGAAGCGATTTTGGATTGGAAGCCGCCTAGGTCGGTGCATTGAGATTCGGAGTTTTTAGGTTTGGCCGGATACTCACAGAAGGTTTGTTGAGGTTTTCGTTGATAGCGGCGCGATGACCAAGATTCTTTGAGGAAAGAAGTTCCGTTTGTGTGGGAGAAAGCAGCAGGAAAGCTTCGATAAGTTAAAGAAGATTTTGGTGAGGCTCGGTTCTAATTCAACTTTGGTGGTAAGGAATTCACGAGTTTATTGCGACGCATCACATACGGGCTTAGGTTGTGTCTTTGATGCAAGAAGGTAAGGTTGTGGCCTACGCTTCTCGGCGGCGGTGAGGCCACATGAGGTCAACTATCCGACGCATGACTTGGAGCTAGCGGTGTGGTCTTCGCTTTAAAGATTTGGAGGCACTACTTATACGGAGAGAGATCGATAGTCTACACAGATCATAAGAGTCCGAAGTATCTCTCTACGACTCGAAGGATTTGAATTTGAGGCGTATGAGATGGGTTGAGTTCTTTGAAAGATTACGATTGTTCGATTGAGTATCATCGAGGCAAGGCTAACGTGGTGGGCGACGCGTTGAGCCGTAAGGTTGTTTCGGACTTAAGAGCATTGTTTGCCCATTTGAGTTTGTATGACGACGGGAGTAATACAGCGAGTTGCGAGTTAAGCCTACTTGGGTTGAGCGGATCGGAGAGAAGCTTGGCTATTGGATGAGGTTACGACGAGTGCGCGAAGGTTGCAAGTGAGAATGGTGGTTTGGAGGGTTCTGGCTTATGCAGTGATGAGGTTCTGTGTTTTCAAGGTAAGGCTTGTATGCCTAAAGATGTTGAGTGAGCGAGAAGATTCTTGGGGCCGCACATAGCGAGTCCTCATGCTATGCATCTGGAGGTAGCAAGATGTATAGGGATCTTAGAAGCGATTTTGGTGGCCTGGCTTGAAGAAAGAGGTGTGAGTTTGTTGGGAAGTGTCGACTTGTCGCCAGTCAAGGTGAACATCGATTCTTTGTCGGGGTTGCTTGACTGTGAAGATTCCTCGATGGAAGTGGGAAAGGATAACCATGGATTTCGTCGGTGGGTTACCGCGCTACGCCAAGCAAGAAAGATTCGATTTGGGTAGTGGTGGATCGTCGACTAAATCGGCTCACTTTATTCCGGTGAGGGTTGACTACTCACTTGAAGCTAAGCGAAAGTTTGTATATTTCGAGAGATAGTGAGGTTGCACGGGGTACGAGTTTGATAATCTCGGATAGGGATCCCGATTCACGCCAAGGTTACGAAAGCACTTTGCATCGGGCTCACGGGTACTCGTTTGGATTTGATCGGCTTTTCACCCCATGATCGGCGGTCAATCGAGAAAGGTCATTCAGATCTTAGAGGATATCTTTGAGAGGTTGTGTCTGGATTTGAGAGGTAGTTGGGAGGAGTTTTTGCCATTAGTGAGTTTGCCTACAACAACGATTACCAAGCGAGCATTAAGATGGCACCGTATGAGGCGTTGTATGGTAGGAAATGTCGCTCACCTACGTGTTGGGCGGAGTTAGGTGAAGCGTCGATTGTTGGGACCCGAGTTGGTTCTTGAGAGACCGAAGACAAGGTTAAGGCGATTCAATCTAGATTGAAGGAAGCTTGGACCGGCGTAAGTCTTATGCCGATCTTAAGCGAAGAGATATAGAGTTTCTTTGTGGGGATCGAGTGTTCTGAAGGTCTCGCCTTGGAAGAAGGTGTTGAGGTTCGGGAAGAAAGGCAAGCTAAGTCCGAGGTTTATTGGGCGTATAAGGTTACGAGGCGAGTTGGACCGATGGCGTATCGGCTTGAGTTGCCGCAGAGGTGAGTCGATTCATGGCGTTTTCACGTTTTCGATGCTTGGAGGTATCATTCGGATCCGTCGCATGTGGTAGCAATGGAAGAGATCGAGGTAAATCCGGTTGACTATGGAAGAAGAACATGCGATTCTTGATCGGGATGTAAAGGTTCTGCGTAAGAAGTCTGTGCCTTTGGTTAAGGTACTTTGGCGGAATTATGGCGTGGAAGAAGCTACGTGGGAACCCGAGGATATGATGAGACAGCATTACCCGCAACTCTTTTGATCAGGTAATTTCGAGGTCGAAATTATTTTAAGGGGGGTAGAAACTGTAATATCCGGGTTAGGGGCTATTTTTATTATGGCATGTTTTGCATGTGTTGGCTTGCTATGTGGCTATTTTGGTGTTTTAGGGGCTTAATTGTAGACTAGGGGTATGTCTGAGTAGGTGGGAAACTTTTTGTTTTTAGGCTTAAGTAAGAGGAGTTGATGAAGCTGGGGTATATGAATATTATTTGGTGTTCTTGAGCACAAAAGAAAAGCTAGTGGAGTGGCAAGGCATGCGTCACTTGGGAGCTTCTTTGTGGCGTCATCTTGGTGAGGGAGGTCGAGTTCAAGTCGTAGAGCTCCCATTTTGGTTCCCATTTTGGATGGCATGGAGGAAGAGGTAGAAGGCAAGTGGAATTCTACCTTGGACCAGTCAAACCATTCAAAAGAAAGGTGGAGAGTGATTGTAGGAGTAAGACTTGGTAATCACATTTGAAATGGGTGGAGTGGAGTGTTTGGGGATATGGCCGAATGTTGGGGAAGTGGGGAGTGTATGGACGGTTTGGGTAGTGTGGGAGAGGAGTAGTGCGAATTTCTTTTGGCAATTTTCTTAGTATTTTTGGTCACCATTTTGGGTAAACCGAATTCTCTCCTTTGTTAATAGCCAACCGAAACTTCATTTGTTTTCTCTCACTTTTGCTTCTTGAAACCGAAACCCCAAGCAACTCTATTTGCGAATTTTGTAATTGGTTTTTACATTTTGTGTTGTTGGCAGAAGGCTCTTCTAGTTTCTTTCTTCTTTTCATTTGTGTAAACGAAGAAAGTTATCTCCCAAAAATATTCCCATCATTTCATTTCTTCCCAAAATCTTAAGCCGAACCTCTCTTCTATTGTTGCCGATTTTCTCTTTCTCTTAAACCATCTTGCAGAAATTCGATTCTCACTCTACTCTCATCTCACATTTGTTTTCTCTCTTCTCTCATTCGAACCCGAACACGGGTGTGTTAAACATCAAAAGACAATTCTCTTTTCTTTCTTTTAAGGTGTTGGCCGAATCTTTTCTCCCTTCTAATAGCTCCCTCTCTTGACCGAATTTTAGTGAAGGGTGATCTTGTTGGTTGATCGATCTTGGGTGTTGGGTAAGTGTTTGGCCGTATGGCCATTTCTTTTCTCTCTTCTGTTCTTAATCGATTGGTCCGATTAAGAGCCGAATATGGTAACTTTGGAAGAGTGTTAATCGTTTGTGAATCATCTCGTTATAGGATCCTTGGACTTTGGAAGCAAACAAGAGAAGTCTCCTGTTTCTGTTAGCTGATTGGTAAGGGTTGGTATTGATGTTAGTTTATTCTCTTGGTTCTCGTTTAGTCAAAGCTTCAAGAGATTAATACTTTCTTCTTTGTAGGTTGGCCGATTGTCAAAGGGAACCACTATCTGGTTCGGGATTTGGTAGGAAACCAAATCAGGTGAAGGGTAAGGGCTTTTGATAAACCCTTTTGGATTAAATGGTTATGGCCGAATGGTCTTAGTACCTAACCCTGGTTTGGCGATTCTAGGAGCAAGTTGATCGAGGATTTAGAGCGGGGTCTTTGGGATTTAGACTTGCGATTTACGGTGTGTAACTAACACACTATACTTAGTAATATTGTTATTAAACCTGTTTGCCTATTAAAATCATGACCGGTATGATGGATTATTGGATACCCAAGCGGGGTATGTGTGCGTATCGAGTAAGTCGGTATTGTTACTAGATTCTTGATGATCTATATGGTATCATGACTATGTATGTATGTGATATGGGGCATGAGTCAAACATATTAGCATGATATGCATAATTTGTATGATATGCATGATTACATGAGTTGGTTTGTTGATGGGTGATATGAGTGGAGGCGGTGATGATTTGTCTTGTGAGCACCAAAGTGTTTTGGTAACACACCTTGTGACTTTGGGTCACCAGTGCTTTGGTAGCACATTTGTGTCTTTGGGACACGGAGGTTGGGCACCTCATTGCGACTTGTCCCCTGTGGTTAATACCACCGTGGGTTGGCCCCACTTTGAGATATGGGATAAATCTGCTAGTGATTGGGTATCACACGATGGGTTGGCCCCATCATTCGATTATCGTGACTACGGTCACGGTGCTTAGGTAGCACATTGTGTCTTTGGGACACCAGTGTTTTGGTAACACATTGTGACTATATGTCACGGTGGTTTGGCACCACCCGGTGGTTTGGTACCACGGGGTAGAAAAAGGAGATACGGATGGTTAGGATCGGGTTGCATTAATTATGTTGCTATGTATGATGTGTGTTAGCATGTTGTTTCATCGGGAGGCGGGATTTATGCCTTTGAGTCACTCGACTCACCCTCTCCTTTGACATTTCGGGTGACTCGTGAAGCCTTGGACATGGGCGGGATGGACTCGGGTGCTCATGCCATGCTTAATAAAGTTTTACTCCAACTCTATCATTTGGGTACTTTAATTTAATTACTTTTATTTGGGTTTTAATTTGGATTTGTAAAAGGCCTTTAAATTATGTTTTTTTATGGTTATGTTTTAATTAGATTCTCAACTCGCTTAACAAACAACTTGGCATGAAATTACTAAAACTTGGAAAGACAACGTTTTCAAAACTATAACGCAAGGTGTTTTAAAACATACCACAGGGTATCTCACTATGTTTTGCTATAAAGTAAACTCAAGTGATTTTCAAACCAAACTCGATTTTTCTACTAAGTTTAAAATGTTTCAAAATGGCCCTAAGAAACTATTGGAAGTGCTAAATGAAATCAACTCGTTTTAACTTATACTTGGATAAGTTTTCAAAATCTAATCAAACAAGCCTACTCAAACTTTCCTCAAATTCACTATGTTTTCACACCACTTCTAAACGAAAAAAAATCTGATCACTCAAAAACGTTTTCCCCGTAACATACCAGATTCGGGCGTGGTGTCTTGTCCGAGTTTGGGGTGTTACATTATGCATGTGTTTGAATGGAATATAATGTGTTTTGTAAATGATTGTAATCGAATTTTTTAAGTTAAAAGTTTTCGATTATGCTCTGTAACCCTATTTTGGCAATGAATACGGGTTAGGGTGTTACAAAGACACTTCAACCGGGGTTCAAAGTACTGAGCCAGAATACAACTAAGAAAGACATCATGTAAAGATATATTTCTAAAAAGGAGAATATCAGTACACTTTTTAGAAAAGAAAGAGTCGAATTGCCTTAACTACTGACATGTGGATAGCAAATAACCAAAGAAAAGGCTATATGGCTGTCACTGCACATTTTATTGATAATGCTCGGAGACTACAAAGCTGAATCATAAGGTATTGCATTCTTATTTAAACTTTTAGGGATAAATCTTTTTTAGATAGTTTAGTAACCTTTTATTTATTACATATGGTAGGTTTTGTTATGTCCTAGCCCTTCACACTACTGAGGTACTTGCTGACACTTTAAAAGAATGCATTCAATATTAGAATCTTGATGTTAGATTGTTTGCTATCACTGTGGACAATTGTACGACTAATGATGCAATGATGGATATTTTACGTGGACAGTTTCCTTATGGTTCCTTTCTTTTGCACGGTCGGTTTTTTCATATGAGTTATTGTGCTCATATATTGAATTTAATTGTTCAAGATGGGTTAAGTGTTGTTGTAGTTTATGGTTTCCAAAGAATTAGGGATAGTGTTTTGTTTTGGACTGCTTCTGATAAAAGGATACAAAAGTTTGAACAAGTAGCTAGGCAATTAGTTCCTAAATACAAAAAAAAAATGGCACTTGATTGCAAGGCTTGGTGGAATTCTACTTTTGAAATGGTTACAATTGCTATGAAGTATAGGGAAGTGTTTTTTGTTTTGAGTGGCTGAGATAATCTTTATAAGAATCCACCAAATAGTGAAAATTGGGAAAAAGTAGAGAAAATATGCGAAAAATTTGAAGTGTTTAGTACTACCACCCTAGACTTCTCTGCTTCAAGATTTCCCACTGCCAATATTTATTTTCCCAAAATTTGTACTCTTAGACTTGCTATATCTAATTGGCTTTCGTCTCCTTATGATTATATAAGGAAAATGGCACAAGTAATGCTAGAAAAATACAACAAGCACTAGATTGGTGTTAATGGTCTAATGAGTGTGGCGACAATACTTGATCCAAGATACAAAATGGCCCTTATCTGTTTTTATTTTTAAAAAAATTTATCATGATTAAGCCGGGAGGGAGGTTAGTAGAATTAGTACTTTTCTTCGCCAGTTGGTGGATGAATATGGGTCTAAGAATGGTAGGGTTCGAGCTACTAGTTCTCGAGCACCTAGTGATATTGGTAACATTAGAGGAGATGCGTATATGCAAGAATTTGCACAATTTATGCAGTAAGATAAGAGTCAGAGTTATGAAAAATTAGATTCTTAACAACCCGTTTTTCAGTGGTGTCAAAAATAGAGGTTTCGGGACCACAAATCCGATGAGTAAATCTGTAATAATTAGAATTTAAATTAAATGAGATAAATAACTTTATATTGAATTTTGATTTGAGGAATTTTAGCTAATTGAAGTAAATGGTTAATATAAGTTGTTGTCCCGAAAGTCAAGTGGTTTTAAAAAATGAGGTACCGGGACCTCGTTTCTGAAAACAGAGCTAGTAAATATTGTTATTAAATATTACGGAACCATTTTATAGGTAAGTGAAGGTTCAGTTAAAAAATTTTATTGTTTAAATAGTTAATTTATGAAAAAACACTAAATTTTGAAAGATGTAAAACTTCTATCATTGTTGATTTTTATTGACTTAAAGGTATAATTAAGATATGTTTAAGGATTTAAAAGTCAAATAGACCATTTTTTGTTAGTGGGATGGTTAGTACACATTTTATTAGATTTTTATTTATTAAATTAAATGATAAAAATAATTAAAACAAATGAAAACATAAAATAAACATTATGGTCATCTTCCTTATATTTTCCACCACTGAAAATTGAAGATAGAAAACATCATGGGAGAACCTTGAAGTTTTGGCCTTGTAAATTCCTTGCAGGTGAGTGAGGTTTTCAATCCTTTTTAGTAATTTTTATGTTTTTGAAATCGTTGCAACTAGGTCCAGTTAACTCGTATCTCGATTTTCAAAATTGTTAAAGATTTTTGATTTTTCCATTGATGAATCTTAACTATTTTTTATGGTAAATGATGAATTTGTAGTCATTATTTTTGTTAAGGACTATTTTACAAAGTGACTTTAGTTAAAGGATTAATTTGATAAAATATTAAAATTGAAATGGAATTTTTGTGAATTGTAAATAATTTTGGACTGTATCAAAATAGAAATAAGTTCGGCTAGCTTTGGGTACTTGAGAAATTTTTTTAAATTTGAAATTTCGAGTTTAAGGACTAAATTGTGAGAAATGTATAAGTTTATGAAAAATGTGTAATTAATAAAAATTAAGGGTCATATGCATAAAATGAGTTGAAATATTTATTTTAATTTGATATATTGAATTTAATCATTATATAGATCAATAATTAAATCGTACGGAGGTTAACCGGGGAAAAGAGAAAATTACTGATTAGTCCTTGCGAGTCAACCAAAAGCATAATCTAGGTAAGTTCATAGTATAATGAAATGTATATGTGTATTTCTTTATAATTATATTATTGTCCACTAGTTAATTTATAAATGTGAAATTTCATTAGTTATATATATTATTATTACATGTTTCGATTAAGTACAAATGGACAATGAATATTTAGTGGTGGTAATTCTTGTGATTTGCACTTATTGAAATAAACGTAACAAATTTATAAAATGTGTACGGAAATAAGAAGTGCCTCTAAATGATTGACCTATTAAAATTATGAGTTTAAGGATAATACCCGATTGAACGTAGTAAACGATTTGGATACGATTGGCATGCCAATAGGGTTAGTACGCACGCTTGTATGGGATTGCACTTCGGTGCCTCTGTTTGCACTTCAGTGCCTCTGATTGTACATTTGTACCTCTGTTACGCATCTATGATGCCTTTGGTGTGGTGTAGTTACTCGAGTATCCGAGTCAATTTACTATAGTTCATCGGGCTATGTGTTAATTGATCTATAACTTAATTACTTGCTAAATTATATTGCATATTTATGGTGTTATTAAGTGATAAATGTTACAATGAAATTCTTGTTTATAAATGTTGTTGGTTATATTGAGAAACTGTGGTTGATGGAATTGGTTAAGCCTTTTTGGAAGGTGTCATTTATGTATATATTTATATAAGTATGAATTGTTGGTTTGAAACTATTGTAGTACATGAATTATTCTATTGAATGCTTCGATACTAATGTTAAGTGACATTTGTAACAATTGTCAGGGTATGGTTATGAAAGCTCTTTTAATATTAATTTATAAGTTTAGGTAAGATAATATTGAAATTCATGAATCATATGGAGATGTTAAGTGATGAAATTGAATATTTGATGATTATTTATTTAAAATTTGTTTGGAATAATATTGAAACGACAAGAAAGTTTACATTTATAAGTATGAAATGCCCACTTTGTAAATATGGAAACACGAAAAGATACACATTTTTTCATGCCCTTTTTTAACTCAAATTTATGTAGTTTCGGTAAAATTCTTGTCGAAAAATATATAATTATTATAAAATAATTAAATTGTACTTAAATTATTAACATGTTGAATTTTACTTACTTTTATAATAAATTTTTATTAATTTTGATCATTTTCGACAGATTCGCACAAAGGGTGAAAAACGGCTCGGCAGACACTGCTAGAAGCACAAAACCGAGAAGCAATTTTGAAGCATCAAGCGAATTTATTTTTCATCCTAAGACGGTCCAAATTATGTGTATTAATTCATAATATAATTAATTTTAATTTTAATTCAATTTAATTTGGGTTAAATAAATTATTGTTAATTAATTATGAAAAGGGGCCCAGTTGAGCTAAACTGAGAAAACCGATCCAACCGAGCACTGGGCAGCCCAAAACTGTCCCACATGCTGGTCCCGTCAGCTTGTTTGGCTGATTATTTGGCTTGCAAAATGACCTTTGAAGACTCCTTCTGTAACACCCCAAACCCGGCCCAAACAATATGACCGAATTTGGTTTGCTCTGAGAGAAAAGATTTTGAAAACCATTTTAAAACCGATTTTGAAATTAGTCGAAATGCCTTTCAATTTAAATTTTCTTTGTTAAAAACCAAACTTAAAATATTTGCTTTGAGTCGAGTTGTTTAAAATTTCGAATGTACCCGATGGTACTTTAAAACATTTTGCGTTTAATTTGAGAAAACATGTGCAACCGTTTTAACATCATCAAGTAGTTTAAACCAAACATTCAAACACGTGACAATAATAAAATCATACTAGGAGGCCTTATTACAAATAAGCAACATAAACCTAAAAGAAAGATAAATAAAATCCAAAATTCATTTATTAAAAGTCTCCTTTGCATGGCCACCTCGAGTCCATCCGGCTCCTCACCCGCGATCTACGAATCACTGAAAAATTAAAGGAGAAGGTGAGTCACCAAGACTCAATGTGTAACCCTTCCCGGTTTAGTGCAACAACATACACAAATTATAACCAATTAACATGCATAAGTTTAAAATGCACCCAACCTAACCATCCATACGCCTTTTTCTACCCGTGTGGTACCAAACCACTTTGGTGGTGCCAAACCACTGGTGTCCAAAGACACAATTGTGTTACAAAAACACTGGTGACATATAGTCACAGATGTGATGCCAAATCACTTTGGAGATACCAAATCTCACGGTGTCAGAAGACACGAATCGAATGATGGGGCCAACCCATCGCGTGTGATACCAAATCACCGCGCGACGATCCCATATCTCAAAGTGGGGCCAACCCACGGTGGAATTAACCACGAGGGACAAGTCGCTATGAGGTGCCAAACCTGCGGAGGTACCAAACCTCCGGTGACCGTAGTCACGATGTGTTACCAAAACACGGTGTCCGTCGACATGAATATCACCGCCCCTCCACTCATCAACCCATATCAAACAATTATGTATATTTCTTGAAATCATGCAAAAAGGTTTATTTTAACAACATTAATAAATTTATCATTGCCATATGTCCAATAATACACATACCAAATGTGTCATGCTTCCCAAAAGCATCAAATAGTAATCTCATAGTCGCAAAGACTTACCCGAATCCTTGTTAATACCATGATGATATTACATCCATGTCTACATAAATCGATTAGGCATAATATAACACTTAGCATATTAAAAGTTATAAGATGTGTATGTACACACACTGTATTTAACGAAAGCCTTAAATCCCGATTGGACAAATCGGCCACACAAACTTTCCTTGTCCCCAAAAGCCTTGAACACTATCCAACACACTCCTAAAAGAATCGGCCTCACTTCCCTACAATCAACCATCATCATTAAGGTTTATTAGCCTTCGGCTTAAACGAAACTTAAAAGAATAATCCTTTGAAATAAACCCTTACCACCTTACCAAAAACCGATTGCTAGAGAAGTCCCAAAGAAAACTATGTTACCTTCAATATTCGGCCTAAGAGATTCAAGATAGAAGAAGAATATTTTCGGCACAACAAAGAGGTATATTCGGCTATAGGACAAAAAGAAAATAATGGGAAGAGAAATATAATTTCGGCAAAGAAGAGTGTATAGGAGGTTTTTGATGTTTAAGCAAAACAAATGGGAGAACAAAAGGTTAATGCAAGTTTCGGTTTTTGAGAGAATGAAAAGGAGAAAATAGCAAATGATCAAAAATGACCAAATGGTCAAAAGAGTTTAGGCTTACCACAATGTAGAATTCGGCCAAAAAGAAAAGTGTTTGAGAGAAAATGTTTTGCAACTTTTGCACCAAATGAAAGAAATGACCAAAAAGAAAAGACTTCAATCCTAGCCAAACTAAGGTAAAATTTCGGCTCCCCACCTTTAGCCACTTTGCCGTCCAAGTTCATGGCATAAAGGCCATGAATTTGTTTCCAAAACATTTCCCACAAACCAAGCCTTTGTCCCCTCAATTTACCATAACTTCAAGATATCTTACCATAACCTTAGGAATCTTATCCCTTATTCCATGCTTTCCTTAAACAACAATTCAACTTACCTAAATTATTAGTCCACCTATCATAATTATGTTTGACCGTCCATTAAAGCTAACATACAAAAATAACTTTTAAAAATGCTATACCTACTACTCGAACCACTAACCTCATGCAACCTTTCAAGCTCTTTAACCAACTTGCCACTAATTCATCTTGTGCTTTAATATACACTTAAATTAACTTAAGTGCTAAGCTTATTTAATCCTCTTCATTAAATAAGCCATACTAAGAATTATCCTACTAAACTGAGCTTACTCAAGACCCCTAATTAAGTCTTATAACACCACAAATAATATCACAGAAATTTAAACACAAGCAAAATAATTCGATCACAAATAACCCCTATTTCAGGATGTTACAGTTCTACCCCCTTAAAATAATTTCGTCCTTGAAATTACCTGATCAGAAGAGATGGGGGTATTGCTGTCGTATTACATCCTCGGGTTCCCACGTCGCTTCCTCCGTACCATGGTTTCGCCATAGCACTTTCACCAAAGGTACCGACTTTCTACGCAGAACCTTGACATCACGATCTAAGATCTGAACTGGTTCCTCCTCGAACGATAAGTCGGAGTTAACCTCAATCTCTGCTACTGGCACGACGTGCGATGGATCCGACCTATACCGTCTTCAAAACCATGCGCTTAGCAGCACAATCCAAACTTGCTTGGTACTTAACCAACCAGTCCATCCCAAGAATCAGATCGAACTCCTCAAGCAGCGGTTCCATCGGATCGACTACAAACACTACCCCTTGGAGTTCTAGGGTACATCTCTATCTGACTTATCTACTTCTCTGAGTGACCTAAAGGACTAAATACAGTCATCCTCCTAGAAGCGATCTTGGGAACTAAACTCATGGTCTCAACTATACTACTAGCAGCGTAAGAGTGCGTCGAACCCACATCTATCAAGGCGTTATATGGAACACCAAAAATTAAAAACGCACGGTTATGACGTCCGGTGCGTCTCCTTCCTCACGACGCCTCGCAAAGATACACCAAACCAGGGCCGCCTAGCCTCCGTGTTGCCAATACCTCGCGGTGCTCGCGACCTCCACTAGAGCCATAGCCACCTCTACCATAACCACGACCTCTGCGGTGCTGGTCCTCCTTTTCGAACCGGGCACGACCTTGACCTTCGGATCGATTCCTAGCTTTCTTACGGACGGTCTCTCACACGATGATCCAATGAACCACACTCGAAACATCCTTTCCCTCCGGTCCAACATTCTCCCCAATGGAACTTCCCACAATGATTACACTGGGTCGGTCTCTCGATTAGCGGTGTGGACCTTCTGCTGATTTGACCCACTCTGCCTAAACCTTTTCTCGAACATTACCACGACCTGAGACGATCCAAAGCCTCTCTTGACTTGCTCCTATCATAACTTTGCCTCGCGGACTCCTTGATTCCTTCGGCTACCTTCGCTTTCTCCACCAATACAAAGACAAACTCACGTTCTTCTGCCGTGGAGCAATCTGCGACCTTAACTCGTCTCTAAGTCCGTCTTCAAAAGCGAACACAACGATCATGCTCCGATGCCACTATTCCCCGAGCATAACGACTCACGCCTTAGGAATTCGCTTCATATTCCGACGCATTTACTTCCTTGTACTAACCCCGGAAAAGCTTTCCTTTGAGCATCAATGTAGCTTGAGCCAACATACTTCTTACGATAAGAATTCTTGAAATACTCCCAAGTGAGATCATTTGCCGTAGCACCATCTCGAACCGTGAGCCACCATCGATAGGACTCATCCTTAGAAGCGACACCGCTCCTTTCGGTTTCTCCTCATTAGACAAATCTATCTCATCCATGATTCTTTCGGTCGATTCCGCCAATACTCGGCGTATTGGGCGCTACACTGACACACCTCGGAAAAATTCAGCTCAGTTAGCTCAAGTCTCTCAGAACCGACTTCCGAGCTCCTCCACCTCCACCAATTCCAGCTACCCTTTCCGGAACCCATAGCATCGCTTGTGACACAGCGTGCGTCCCCGTCGATCTGCTCTTGACTCCAAAGGTTGGGGGGGTGGTGGTGGCGGTATCTCATTCTCGAGATCCTTGACCCGACCCGGCGAGCGGAGTTACGATCACGGCCATCCTACCCCTTCCGCGTCCACGACGGCCACATCCTCTAAAGCTCATTCTAACTATCGCGCTTTAATAACGATTAGGAAATTTTTATGAATTAGTACATGTTTCACTTGATTATCATGAAGAAATTTTATGAAAAGAGTTTAATATAGATTCTTTCGATCAAACAAGGTTTTAAGTCTTCTATCCTAGTTTTACAGAATAATACATCCATTCCCTATACCTTTCATACCTATGCACTCTTGGGCATTCTTGTCAGTTTCTAACCTGTGGGTATTTTAGTCATTTTTCCTAAAGGTATTTTTGTAATAAACGAAGAAATTTGAAAACTTTAACAAATCGAGATATTTTGAAATTTCTAAAATTGAGGAGTATTTTTTGAGAAATTCTCAATTTGAAGATATAGCAAAATTTTGGAAACCAGGGGTATTTTGGTAATTTTGTCAATCAAGGGTAATTTTGTAAATTTCCAAAGTCAAGGTATTATTTTGAAATACAACATTTTTGAGTACTTTTGTAAAATAAAAATTTGATCAAAATTGGGGTAATATGGAAATTTTAGAGACCAAGGGTATTTTCGTAATTTTTTTGCCACTAGGGGCATTTCGGTAATTTTGGTAAACCGAGAAAATTTTGAAAATTTTTGAAGATAAATTTGTCCTACCATCTAAAAATAATAATTTAATGATTTTAAAACCGAAGTTTTCCTTAAAACATGGCTAATCCCTTTCGGGTTTTATTTAGGATTTTGCCTATGACCGAGTCCTCTTGGTTAGGGTGAACCGAAGCTACGCACCAGGTAGGAATCCCGCGAAGAGGAGGTGAGTCACGAGGACTGCTTAAGTTCCAAGCTCTTCCGGATCCAATCCTAGACATGCGCACCAAGGTTACCACACCCTAACTCGGCGACTTGGTCACGGGTTGGTTTTAATTAGGCCATTAAAGTCTTATGTCTTTGTTTGGAGTAAACTAGTCCTAAAGTTTAAAATACTATCACTATCACGTCCCATGCTTCCTACCCTTCTACAGAATATAATTCATACAAAAAAAAAAGTCAGAGATACTTACTTGGGCGGGTTGGTGCAGGAGACTCGGTGCCATGCTTATTAAAAACAAAATTTTTCAAAAGGCCTACCAAAACATTTTTGGGCCTTGGGCCCTACAGTAGAGCTTTGAACTGGGCTCGATACCAATTTTGTAACACCCCAAACCCGGCCCAAACAATATGACCGAATTTGGTTTACTCTGAGAGAAAGATTTTGAAAACCATTTTAAAACCGATTTTGAAATTAGTCGAAATGCCTTTCAATTTAAATTTTCTTTGTTAAAAACCAAACTTAAAAATATTCTTTGAGTCGAGTTGTTTAAAAATTTCGAATGTACCCGATGGTACTTTAAAACATTTTGCGTTTAATTTGAGAAAACATGTGCAACCGTTTTAACATCATCAAGTAGTTTAAACCAAACATTCAAACACGCAGCAATAATAAAATCATACTAGGAGGCCTTATTACAAATAAGCAACATAAACCTAAAAGAAAGATAAATAAAATCCAAAATTCATTTATTAAAAGTCTCCCTTTGCATGGCCACCTCGAGTCCATCAGGCTCCTCACCCGCGATCTACGAATCACCTGAAAAATTAAAGGAGAAGGTGAGTCACCAAGACTCAATGTGTAACCCTTCCCCGGTTTAGTGCAACAACATACACAAATTATAACCAATTAACATGCATAAGTTTAAAATGCACCCAACCTAACCATCCATACGCCTTTTTCTACCCGTGTGGTACCAAACCACTTTGGTGGTGCCAAACCACCGGTGTCCAAAGACACAATTGTGTTACCAAAACACTGGTGACATATAGTCACGGATGTGATGCCAAATCACCGGAGATACCAAATCTCACGGTGTCAGAAGACACGAATCGAATGATGGGGCCAACCCATCGTGTGATACCAAATCACCGCGGACGATCCCATATCTCAAAGTGGGGCCAACCCACGGTGGAATTAACCACGGGGACAAGTCGCTATGAGGTGCCAAACCTCTGGAGGTACCAAACCTCTAGTGACCGTAGTCACGATGTGTTACCAAAACAACGTGTCCGATAAAACGACACGAATATCACGCCCCCTCACTCATCAACCCATATCAAACAATTATGTATTTCTATGAAATCATGCAAAAAGGTTTATTTTAACAACATTAATAAATTTATCATTGCCATATGTCCAATAATACACATACCAAATGTGTCATGCTTCCCAAAAGCATCAAATAGTAATCTCATAGTCGCAAAGACTTACCCGAATCCTTGTTAATACCATGATGATATTACATCCATGTCTACATAAATCGATTAGGCATAATATAACACTTAGCATATTAAAAAGTTATAAGATGTGTATGTACACACACCTGTATTTAACGAAAGCCTTAAATCCCGATTGGACAAATCGGCCACACAAACTTTCCTTGTCCCCAAAAGCCTTCGAACACTATCCAACACACTCCTAAAAGAATCGGCCTCACTTCCCTACAATCAACCATCATCATTAAGGTTTATTAGCCTTGACTTAAACGAAACTTAAAAGAATAATCCTTTGAAATAAACCCTTACCACCTTACCAAAAACCGATTGCTAGAGAAGTCCCAAAGAAAACTATGTTACCTTCAATATTCGGCCTAAGAGATTCAAGATAGAAGAAGAATATTTTCGGCACAACAAAGAGGTATATTCGGCTATAGGACAAAAAGAAAATAATGGGAAGAGAAATATAATTTCGGCAAAGAAGAGTGTATAGGAGGTTTTGATGTTTAAGCAAAACAAATGGGAGAACAAAAGGTTAATGCAAGTTTGGTTTTTGAGAGAATGAAAAGGAGAAAATAGCAAATGATCAAAAATGACCAAATGGTCAAAAGAGTTTAGGCTTACCACAATGTAGAATTCGGCCAAAAGAAAAGTGTTTGAGAGAAAATGTTTTGCAACTTTTGCACCAAATGAAAGAAATGACCAAAAAGAAAAGACTTCAATCCTAGCCAAACTAAGGTAAAATTTGGCTCCCCCTTTAGCCACTTTGCAGTCCAAGTTCATGGCATAAAGGCCATGAATTTGTTTCCAAAACATTTCCCACAAACCAAGCCTTTGTCCCCTCAATTTACCATAACTTCAAGATATCTTACCATAACCTTAGGAATCTTATCCCTTATTCCATGCTTTCCTTAAACAACAATTCAACTTACCTAAAATTATTAGTCCACCTATCATAATTATGTTTGACCGTCCATTAAAGCTAACATACAAAAATAACTTTTAAAAATGCTATACCTACTACTCGAACCACTAACCTCATGCAACCTTTCAAGCTCTTTAACCAACTTGCCACTAATTCATCTTGTGCTTTAATATACACTTAAATTAACTTAAGTGCTAAGCTCATTTAATCCTCTTCATTAAATAAGCCATACTAAGAATTATCCTACTAAACCGAGCTTACTCAAGACCCCTAATTAAGTCTTATAACACCACAAATAATATCACAGAAATTTAAACACAAGCAAAATAATTCAATCACGAATAACCCCTGTTTCAGGATGTTACACCTTCAATTTGCAATTAAACCCCTCCACTATTCATGCCTTTCAAGATTTGCCCCTACCTAAAAATAACATGTTTGAAATCTTCAAACATGCCACATGTGTGGCTGGCCACGAGAGGAGTCTTTGGTTGCTGATTTTGGCTATTTTTAGCAACCTTACCAACCTATAAATATCCCCCTTGGCTTCTCATTTCAAACACATCTCAAAACCATTCATTCTTCACTTCTCTCTCACTTTTCTCTCTTCATTGTTCTTCATTTTCTTTCCCATTCCCTTGCCGATTTCACCTCTTGAAAAAGAGTCATTCAACCACCATTTGGAGCAGCATTCAAGTCTTTGTGGAAGCCTCAGTTCAACAAGAACAAGCGGAGAAGGAGGAGCGGAGCAAACTAGTCAAGCCTTGTAGAAATACCAGATTTGATTCTTGTTCCTTATCCTTTTAATTTTATTGTTGTTGTTATGAACATGTCTATGAATATTTGTGACGTTGATATGTTTAATTTAATTAATATGGCTTAAATTTAATTCATGTTAGGTTGATTGCATTTCGTCTACTTGAGTTATTAAAATTGTGTTTGTGTTGTTATAGGCCTCGGTAAGATGTTTGATTAAGTAAAACCATGACTAAGTTATTCTTGCATTACAATTGTAAGGTAACTAATGAATTAATTATTTAAATGGATTGAAATTGTAATTAATTGACACGATACTTAATCAGTGCATGTTTAATCATCTAAGGTAGCTGAGGGTTAAATTAGCAATGGTATCTAACGATACACTAGCCTTGCATTACTTGCAAGATTATTGTGATTAAACTGTTTCAAGGTAGAAATACATTGTTACCTCACGTAATCTTTTATGTGCTTATGAGATTGAATTAATTGTTTGAATTGGCATAGAGATATGTACAAGAGATTTTTTTAATTTCATAAGTATGTATGCGCATTAACACATTTGCTTATTAAAATTTGTTTAATCGGTTAAATTGACATAGAGATATAGTCAAGAGATAGATGGATTTTGGTAGGCAAGTATGTTCATAAGTTAGCAAATTACCGAGTTGCGGTGAATTTATTCGTAACAACATAAACATGAGTTTATTAATTCCAAGTTTAGAAATGTAATTAATCTAGCACAATTATGTCATCTTGATTAAAATCATCTTTTGAAATCATGCATTGGAAATTTTATTTTATTTTTATTTATTTTACTTAGTTAAAATCCTAGTTTTTAATCGATATGTGAAACATTCACCTAATTGTTTTAAATGTTGTTAGGAAATCGTATTAAATTTAGTTATATTTGTTTACTTAATTATAAACCAAGGTAAGAGTTTTTTTTAAATACCTATAAACTTACTATGTAACACCCCAAACCCGGCCCATGCGTTACGAACGGATCTGACATGTCACATAAGGGAAAACATATAAAAACCTTGTGATTCGTACTAAAATAGGTGTTATTTGTTTATAGTTAAGAAAACAAGTTTGGATATAAATTCTTGATAAAATGCAACTATTTATGAGAGGTTGATTGATGAATCAGAAATCGATGTAGTGAACGTGAAAACCGTGACTTTTGAAAATGTCGTTGGTAATTTGAAAGAGAATTCGAGTTAAAATATTTGTACATGTTTATAAAACAAAAACCTTTTGTTAATCAATTTTGGAAAAACCTTTATTTAAATTTTTAGAAAAATCCCCATTTAAAACAATTCAAGCAATATAAAAAGTATGTCAAAACATAAAGCAAAAATAAAAATATTCCAGAGGCCTTATTACAACATAAAAACCCAAAATAGTAAAAGTAATAAAATAAACGGAAATAGAAATCTAAAGTTCAAAAACACCATTCCTGAAGTATGGCCTCCACCGAGTCATCCGTGGCCCAAATCCATATCACTGAGCATTACCTGCAAGGGTTAAGGAAAAAGGGGTGAGTTACTAGAACTCAGTGTATAATCCCCCTTACCGTTGTCCACTGGGCCTGAACCCGTTTAGCATCATCTTGGGCCTAAGCTCATTTACATGACAGAATATATATATGCAATGTATGCAACCCAACCCATCCATCCATCACACCCCCGACCAGCCAATCACACCTGTGGGGATCAAGTCAACCCACCCCGCCGCTCACACCAATTCGCAGGCAAATTTCCATTTATAATATTTTATTTGTGGCCAAGCCACCGAAATCATAATGAAACATAATAATAAACATTTTTGTGGCAATGCCATCAGGATACACTTCTCTTCATCATTTTTCCCAACCCATGCAATATGTAACATGCATCATACATAATTAAACATGATATCCACATATATGTACAACAATCATTAATCCAATAATTTATTACGATATATCGGCCAACTATAGATCTTTGTAATTTGTTCCACTAAAGCATTCTAGCAGTTCGGCCCATAGGGGCATTTTCATAATTCGACTCATAGGGGCATTTTCGTAAATCGCCCCATAGGGGCATTTTCATAATTTTAACAATTTTAATACCGATTTTGACAAGTTTATTGAAATAATGTAATTTAAGCAAATTTCCTAGTTTATGCCATATTACAATTTTAACCATATAATAATAATGATCTTATTTCCAACGTAATATCGAATCATAAATCTACGGGATTTCGGTGTGAGATTACACACACGACACAGTAAGGACTAAACCTTCTTGATCGCTTCGGCACCTAAATCACCATTACACTCGATTAATCCAACAAGCGAGATTTTATTATTCTAACTCTAAATCAAATGATCTAATGAATTGCTTACTCTTAGTATCGTGAGCGGCCCACGATTTGTCTATTCTCACTTGGGATGATGGTCCACAACCCGGTGGGAAATATCAGCGCGAAACCGCTCACGCTTGAACTTAGGAGTAGGAATTGCAAATCAACCCCTTTTGTCTCCTACTAACGCTTTTCCCTTCAAATCGGTACCACTTGCCTCCATTGGAAAAAGAATCTTAATCAAAATGTTATTGCGATGATATGAAACGATTGTCTAAGGAGAAGGTTCGGCTTACCACTATCTCCGAAGATCAATGAGTAGATAAGAATGAACGATCTAGTCCCTAATAATAATCGATTAGCCAAACTTTCAATCCGATTAACAAAATAACCGAATAGTGAAATAAATCAAAATGAACTATGACGAACTCCTTACCTTAACGATATTGAATCCGATTTCCTCCGATTGACTTAAGGCTAGAATTGAATCGGCTAGGATGATATTCGGCCACCCACTTAAAACTCTACGAAAAAGAGGATGATTAAGATGTGAAGGAGTAGAAGGAAACACCATTTCAGTTTAGAAACAAAATACACAACCGAATAGTGATAGACACTTATTCGGCTAGAAAGAAAAGAAAAATGAGAGTGAAAAGAGGAGAATAAGGTCACTTACCGATACGGTCAAGAAGAGAGTGCCCAATACGAAAGAAAAGAAAGAAAAGAAATAGTGAAATGGTTGAAGAAGTGTCAAAAAAGAAAAGAAAGGATGGAGAGAAAAGAATGCTAAATAGTTTCGGTTAACAATCAAAAGAAGATGAACCAAATGAATCGAGGGTTACGGCAAAACAAGGGAGAATGATGAACAAATGGACTAGGAGGTTTCGGCCAAAACAAGGGGAAAAGAAATTGGAAAAGAAAGTACCAAAATGACTTTAGTGTTTCGGCAAGACAAAAGAAAAAGATTAGAAAAGAAACACAAAATGTTCAAAACCAAAGAAAATGCCTCTCATGCACCAAACTTCTAAAATGACTCTAAGAAAATTTGGCTCTCCGATTCCCCCTCTCCAAAACCGTGTATCATCTTTACCAAAAGATGAATGTTGACCAAAAATTCCTCCCCACGGCAACTCCTAGCATTCGGCCAACATGTTCCCTTCCTTATCCCTTTTCTTTGATTTCTTTCCTTCATTTTCCCTTGTTTTCCTCCATACCATATTTCTTTAGCCATCTTTCCATAATTAAAAAGTCTCCCTTACCATAATTACCACCATGGCCGACACTTTGGGAAGAAGCACAAAAATTAGTCAAAATAATTTGCACTAGGTGGGATTTGAACCTCTTCCCTCCATGCTCTTCACTTAACGCCACAACCTCCTTGCCATATGCTCACTTATGCTAGCAAATTACTCACTTATTTCCATAAGCATTGCTGCCACTTACCTTCTCTCCTTAAGGTGCTTAAACATAAAAATTTTGCTAAGGCCCAATTCAATCCCGTGCCTTCTAAGGACCCCTAAACATACAAAATTAACATTCTTAACTAGCCTATTGCATGATATAATGCAAAGCATAAAATTCTGAATTTCAGGATGTTACACCATAAACTTCCAAATTGACTTACCCATTAAGTCCAACTCACAATTATGCTATTCTCATATTCTCAAAAATTCTAAAAGGCTTCTACGCTCGGGCCCAATAGGCCAAATTCTGCTAGGCCCAATTTTGGGATGTTACATACTAAGCTTTATAGCTTACTCTGTCTCTTTTCCTATTTTCTGTAGCTATCGTATTACAAAATTGGTCGGTCAAATCAACTTCAGATGTCACTCTGTCCAACCCTTTTTCGATAGTTTTTATTTTTAGCTATTCTGGTTTGTGGCATGTTTATAGGATTTGAAGTTGTTAAAGTTACAATGTTAGTTAAATTGTAAATAAGTTTATATGGTTTTGGCTTGGTAATCTATGTTGATGTTGATGATATTTTGGATATGGTTAGGTTTGGTACATTTGTTGTTTGACATTGTTTTGGTTTGGATTCTCTTATGATGTTGAAATATGGTCAATTTGGTAAGTATTTAAAGATAATGCATAAGTTTGAGGTGTCTTTAGTATGTGATTTGGTAATTGGTATTTTGAGGCATTATTGATGATTGAATGACATGAATATGAATGTGATGTTTTAAGTGAATTGCTTGATGTTCATGTATAAAAAATGTGGTGTCAATGAGGGGACATTGGTTAGGAACTTAGGTTGAATTTTTTTAAACATGTTTTGGACTTGTTTAGGTGTGTTTTAAGTAGGTTTAATTGCTGGTAAATGAGTTACTTGTGGTCCAAGTAAGTTCAATTTGGTAAACTTGCATATGAAGGTTCAATTAGGGGCACACGGGCTGTCACACGGCCGTGTGCTGCACACGGTCTCCTCACACGGTCGTGTGCTTCAAAATAGTTTTTTACACTATTTAGGACACGGTCTACGACACGGTCGTGTGATCATATTTCGAATATACACACGGTCTAGCACACTGCTTGTGACATGACAGTGTGAGGGTATTTCGAATGTTACAAAGTCTGTTACACGGTTAGCTGTACGACCATGTTACTGAGCCACACAGCCTGAGCTTTGCCACACGGTCGTGTGACACCTATTTTCAATTTTTTTGTCATATTTTATGTTTTGATTCAGGTTGATCCTTGATTGGTTCCAAAGCCATTTTTAGGTTTCGTATACTCTATATAAGACTCGTAAATGTATGTATGATAAGAATACTGTTTAATTTGGATTATTAATTTGTAAATTAAAAAGTGTATGTTTAAATAACGTTATTTGTATCTGATATAAATTGTAATGCTCTGTAACCCTAATCCAAGAAAAGAGACTAGTTAGGAGCATTACAAGATTTGGAAAAATACTTGGAAACTTCTAATGTACCACTTTGTGATGATTTTTATATCCTCACCTAGTTGAAGACAAATGGACGCACATATGCCATTCTTCAACAAATAGCAAGGGATATTTTAAGCATTCCTGTTTCTACAGTCTCTTCAGAGTCTACTTTCAGCACTAGTGGTCGAGTACTAGATCCTTTTCGTCGTCGACTTTTACCAGAAACTATTGAGGCTTTGATGTGTTCTCAAAATTGGATTTGGGCTCATTTTAAAGGTAGTTTATGATATTTTTTTATTTTTAATTTATTTAGAGAATAGTAACATATAATTTTTTTACACTGAATTTACTTGTCAAATAGAAGTGCAAGTTACTTATAAAGAAGCTTACATATGCAGGTTTAGGTGAAGTTAAAGAGATACAATGCTCACAATAGATAGAAGAATTAGAAGATGAATGTGATACAGAAGCAATGAGAGTGACATGTATTGATTGATTTTTGAAATTTTTGCACTTGTCTTGCATTTGAAGATATTTATGATGTATGTGAGACATTGTTTTTAATTGGATATTATGTAAGGACTTTATTTTTTGAATTTTTTATACTCATGTTGAAGTTATATTTTATTTACCAATTAAGGGGTCGCGATGACTTTTTTTTTTTATTTTAAATGGTGATAGTTGGAATAATGTCACATATGTGGTGGGAGTCCGGAGGACATGTATTTCATACTTTTTTCACAAAAAAATTTGGTTTATATTTATTTAATTGATATTTATAAATATATTATATAACTTGGGTTGTGGGGTGGGTATAGTGGGATTAGGTGGGTCTAGGGACCCACGTGGGTGGTGGGGCTGAGATGGTTTTAGGTTTTGTGTCCCCCCACACCCGCCTCGCTCAATTGACAGTACATCAGATAGTACCCAAGTATAATATATCTTAAATTCATTTATGGACTTATTCACTTTGATGCGTGGCATACCTAAATCCTGAGTGGATGACGGACTATGTATGCGTGACTTGTACACTTTGATGTAAGTAAAAGCTTGAGTTTGAATAGGTAAGAAACTAAAAGCTGGTGCATTGGGTGTACAACTTCTACAGAATGTAGTGTCATTCAAAATAGTGGAATTCATAGCACAAGACATGGGTTAATGATATCCTCTCAATGACATTACTTGGTTGGTGAAAAGTAAACATGACCATGGGTCTTTCGTCTTTGTGATGAATGACTTAATTACTATTCGATAGTAATTGACTTTTGATGAAGGAAGATGTAATGGTTACCATGAGATAAAATAGGATCATATTGGGAGAACAGATTTTATCCCAAAGAGATCAATGGTATCCTATGAGGGTAACGCACTTATGACAAGGTCATTGGATGATCACCGAGTAGTTGCTTTCATAATGGTATGTCGTTGGGGAGATCTTAGTCATGATACTATAGTGGAATGACTTAATGACTCAATGAGTTTATAATTAATAGGCGAAAAGTCAGAACTTAATTATAAATCATTTGAGCCCTAATCACATATGTCCAAGTGGTCCCTCGCTAGCTAGTTGAAACCAGAAATGAATTGGGAGTTTGAATAAAGAATGAGTAGGAAAACATAAATGAAAAGCATTCAAGAATGATTATGGTCTTTTCCAAAATAGAACAATGGAATCATTTGGAAATGAATGTAGGTTTTCAAAAATGGAAATGGAAATGGAAATGGAAATAGAAATGATTCATTTGCAATTCTATATATATTACTTAAAAATGATCGAAAAAATGAGTTTATGTTTTTGAGTTGTTTTGAAGCCCAAAAATGAAAATAAGCTATTCGACCACAATGACTATGTTGAGTTATGAAATATTGAACATATTTTCTTAAAATTTTACCAAGGGTAAAACTGTCAAAATTTTTATCGAGGGTAAAATCGTCAAAATTTTACTGGTGGTAAAATAGGGATGAGAAAATTGTTTAATATAGAATATTAAAGTTTATTTTGGAAAATAGAAAAATATGTATTAGGTTGGATTAAAAGTTCAGAAAGCACATATAATTGGGCCCAATATAATGAGAGGCCCGAATCCCCATCATAATACATACGAGGGGAATCACACCCTATTATCCCCTTTGCCTCTCCTTGTTGGACTAGGAAGTTGTTTTTCTATTTGAAATAAACCTTTACAATTCAACAAGGGTTCTACCTTCTCTCCTTATAAATAGATATCATCGGTAGAGCTATTTACACAACTTTAAGAGATTATTACTCTACCAAAATATAGAGAGAATTTATTCTCATCAAATATGTTTTTCCAGAATAACAATTCTACCGAATTCTATTAAAGAGAGAGAATTTCCATTTTCACCCAAATAAAAGAGAGAAAGCTTTTTCTAGTTATGCGTTTCGATTCAATTCGTTCGAGCCCACACTTGAAGCAGTTCGTGATACGAGAATAGCTGAGAAAATCATTTGGTTGAAAGTCGGGAACAACAAACATTCACTAAGACAAAAACACAGGTATGAATTTGGTGAGGGTTTATTGCTATAAATAAAACAAACTGATATTTTTCCTACATATGTAGTGTACGCAAAGGTTGGCCACAGGTCACATGATTCGAAATGACATTGACTTGAGGGAGAAGGGTGAACCCAAATGTTTCCCTATATGCAAAATAGTCGGCCACAATCGAAACAAGTGCCCGCATCGAAACTTCCATCTTGGATAATCATTGTAGTCGAGGCAAACTGAAATTGATGTACCCGAAGTTTGAATTTATTTTAAACATTATCTCTTGTATTTTACTGACGTTAATAAAAATTAATTAATATAAAACCAACCTTGTGATGTTTAATATAATGAAAAATGAGTTTGAAGTTTGACCATTGAAATGTTAATCAAAATTGATTAATATAACACCATTCTTGTCATGTTTAATATGATGGAAAATGATATTGAAACCCTGTTACAAATTCAAATAAAGTTTATTAGAAAAAAAAGGGTACAATTTACATTAATCAAAATTGATGGTTGAAGGGAGTTGTTAGTGGGGTGAAATGTTGTGGTGCCCTTTATTGACGTCTGGGTTTTTGGTGACTGTTTATCGGGGGCTCAATGTTTTCCTAACCCGAACTTTCATTCTAATCGTCCATCGATGAATCTTGGGGTGTATTAAAGTAACTCAGAAAATTGTATGTCCCAATGATTTGACCGCGAAGTGTAGAGTACTGAGGTGCAAAGTTAAACATATCATTCATCATTAATGACCCCGATTGTTGATAATAAGAACTAGAACTAGGAATATCAAGATGATAGGAGTAGAGTTGGAACTTCGGTGCAAAGCTGTCACTATGCAACTCCAGATGATAAGAACTACCCTTCGATTGTGTTTGTGTCCTTGTAGGTTTGGGCTTGAGAGCAGGAGGCAGATGTCTTCGGCGAGGATGGGAGCTACTGGATACACTTTGATGATGTCCCCATCGGTGTATATGTGTAAAAACTACCATCAACTAGCCACCAAATAAATACGACAACCCGTTTTCCATATGCCAACGTTCGTAGTGGATTGAGAGCGTGAAATCTTCCATACAAGATTCCATCTAAGGCCTCCTATCCATCTAGGCGTTACACATTAGAGTCCACTATTGATGCTCCAATGTCCAATTCTTTGCATTTTTGCCCATTTTATTAATTTCGTGGACATTGCCGAAGTTGACTAGAATGTCTGGAACATCTTGCTTACACTTGAATTGTCATAGAACCTGATCCCCGTTGTACCATTGAACAGTTGAAAAATTCAAGATGGGTGCGTACAATCCCTGCCACGTACTCCTGTATCGTGGGTAACCACTTTTGAAGTTCATTGTACAATGCATCCCAATCATTGTACAATTGTTCAATCTCCATTTGTTTAGCCCACCATGATTTCATTTATGAAACTTTGTACTAAAATTGAGATTGCACGTCAGTAATTAAGACTGATACAAGAATAGTGAACATGTCTTTCACTAGTGGCATGATGCAGTCACAAATATTTTTCGAATCAAGTTTCCCATGATCTTGCGTTATCCTTGTAGCATTGCATGTATAAGGCCCTACATACTTTCGAATCTCCCACAATTGTAACCTCTACATCAATGTAACTTGTATCCACCAGTTACAGCCTTCTACAGACCTTTAACACTCCTCGATATATAATGTCAGTTTAGATACGAATTTGTAGTCCAATTACACTTTCATGCTATACTTCTTGATGGCAACTACACATTCCTCTTTATTTGGAAATTGTTGACCTATGGCTAATTCTTTTGATCTAGGTTCTGGTGCGAACCTGTGGGAAGGTGTTATATTTGGGTATTTTGGGAACTTAGATGCTTGCGTAACACCAAGATCTACACTCAGCATAAGGGTTGTGTTGGAAAATCGGGTTTAGAAAGCGAAGCAGAAAATAGGTTTAAGGGAAAGCCTGAGTCTTGCAAATTTTTCCAAAAACAAGAACTTGGTTGTGTTATTTAATGTAATAAACACTTATTCAAAATCATACCTTTATAATTCATCTAGGCTGAACGCTTCAACTGAACAGTTTTTTCTGCTATCCTCAAACTCATGTCTGTAGAGTGTGGGCCCTTTTCGAATCAATATTTTTTCACTAAATTACTAGTGGGTAAAGTTGTAAATAACGATAATACCTCTAGAAATTTTTTGAAATACTTTTTTCAGAGAATTTTTCTGTACAACTTTTCTTGAATTCATGTAATGCCCTCGACCCGACTCGATCTACGAGATTCGAATCTCGGGTGTTACGCTTGAAACAAATGTAACTTTAAAATTCCTTTTGTTCATGTAAATGTCTCAATGGGTGTAAGAAAATCTCTTATTGGTGTACATTATATGGTTACATTTACATTTCGCGTATGTACAAAATACTATCTATGGCTACTACAGAGTTTCTTGTAAAATAAATGTATGATTATTATTTCGACTCAATAAAATTTCAGACTTTCCTATTTTATCTCTTAGTCTACTGGATATACTTTGGGATACTACTTAATGAACTGCAACGAAGACTCGAACATGCCATTTACCTTCTTCTGTATGCATAACAACCCAACGCACCATTTCCTTGGCGTAGCCCTGGCATCATCTCTCAGCGCATATTACTCTATAGACCTGAAAACAGAAACAACTTTTGTAAGTTCATAAGAACTTAGTGAGCTAAACCTTAGAATACCTTTTTCATTCATTCTACGTTGCATACGCTATTTTTCACATCCTTGGGGGTATTTCTTGACCTTTCTTCCTTCTTTGGCGGTACATTACTGAGACTACCGTCTTTATTTCTTTAGAACCAATTTCCTTTCTCTTGAGTGCACTATACTTAACATCTCTTTACTTTCTATAATCTTTCTTAAATCTTACCTTATTATAAGACTTAATATCTTTTTCCATACATACTAGTTTTATCATTTTCTTCAGGCGTGGTACACTTCGCCCAATACTTAACTTAAAATTCACCCAGATCTTCCTTACTTTAGTGCACTCTCTATATATATTTTCAACACATAACCTTCCCTTTCCCTGTACTCTGGCGTATACTAGTCTATTCCCTTGTAACCATACGGGGTTCGCCCAAAGGCACTATCTTCAAATGGTCATCACGAGAGTCGTACATTAGATTACGCCAAGAAGGCGATATTCTGAAAGGAAAGACTTTCCTTTCAGAGTCTCGCCACAAAGACATCCTTTTAACAGAGATGGCCACAAAGGCTTCTTTTTAATAGAGATTTCCACAAAGGCTTTCTTTTAGTAGAAATAGCCACAAAGGCTTCCTTTTAACAGAGATAGCCACAAAGGTTTCCTTTTAATTAAAATAGCCAAAAAGGCTTCCTTTAAACAAATATAGCCACAAATGCATCCTTTCAGAGATAGCCACAATGGCTCACCTTTACGAAAATTGGTGTTTTTGACGATATGGATTCCCCTAAACTCATTGTCATGAGGTTTTCCCCTCATTGCATGGTACTCACCCAACCGTCCTTTAAATCTTTTCCATATGATGCCATAGCCCAGCCATGGTCTTACACTATATATTCTTCAGAGTGCCATGGGCTTTTCCTTTCAAATATTCATATTTTTAGTCCTGACGGACCCCTTTAGATGACCCCAGAGACAGACACTCACACTTCATGCAGACTCATACTTGAGAGGCTCATTCACATCTGACTTATTTATATCCTCAAAACACACATAGACACACTTTACTCATTTAGACACATTAACCATTAACTTCAGAGATCATATCCATATTCCATATCTCACAGAATCATCACATCATGCATTTTGTTTTAGCTTATTTTCATAGAAGGTTCTAGCATGCATAATACATTTGCAAGAGTCGGCTTAGGGACTCACCTCATAACCTAGAAGTCTGTCAAACTTCAAACCTAATCCTTCCTTGTGACAATAGCAGCAGCTTGAGTTTTAGCTCTTTTATTCAACTAGATACTATGGCTTCCTTGCCTCGTCAAATAGAGACACTTTGTTAGAACTCATTCGGGTAACCTTTAACCTCTACTTTAACTCAGAAATATCACTAAGCCTTATTTCTTCAAGTATAGTCATAGATCTACGTTTCTTTAGCAGACAAAGTCATGAAATGTACCTTGTTGGGAGGGAGCTTACTACCAAAAAACCCAGAGTTCCAGACTTGTCCTTTCTTGGGGAGGAACCCCCATCTACTTAGTGTAAACTAAAAAATATATAGGATTTTTCCTATGCAATTTATCACCTTTTTATTTAAATTCGTTGTTAAAACTATGTAATTGTTTAATAAATTAATGAAATATGTGAAAATATGAAATTAGACATAGAAATTATTAAAATGTCATTTTATGCTTTATTATTTAGTTTTCATGCATAAAATGGCTTATTTTATATTTATTTGAGCATATTATATTTTTAAGACATAAAATGGGCCATGCATGATTAAATTAAATAATAAAATATAAAATTATATTTAATAATTCATTTTAAAATATTTCTTTAATAATTTGGTTTTTAATTATTTATTTATTTTATTCTTTGGTCCTTTAAATTATTGATTTATTTTGGACAGGTCTGATAGCTTTGTTGGATTACAAAAACTGTCCAAATTGAAGACCAAGTCAACCCAATTTCGGCTGCACATGGCTGTCCACATAAACCACTTTTTGGTTTAATTATATAAGGTCCTTACAATGTTGAAGAAATTAGAGATTTGCCCGAAGATTTACATTTGACTGCGTCTTAGTCTTTAGTTTTTATGGCATTTAAATTGCTTAAAAATCAAGCAAATTTCAACTCAAAATCCACTAATCAAGGCCGACCACTCATTGAAGAAGCTTGAAGAGACTAAAACCTCTCTATTTTTAGCAAACTACTCTCCTCTCTTCACCTATAAATAAGATTTCATTTCACCACTCCTAATCATCCCTCATCCCTCATCATTCTCTCTTTTCTCTCAATTCTCTTTAGCATTTTCCATTCCCCACGCCTAGCATCATCTTTTCATAGAGATTTTACCACTTAAGCCTCTTAAAGAGCCCTTGGTCAGCAACCTTGGGGAGCCATCAGCAAAGGAGCAAAGCGAATGAGCCTCGTCGATCAGAGTCTTGGGTGACAGCCACTTTGATTTGGGTTTAATTTTCCTTTTCTTTGATTTAAACTGAAAATGTTGTCTATGTGTTCTTTGTGCTTGTTTACAATAATGTTAGCTTAATTTTATTTAATCTAGGATGATTGCTTTGATTAAATAATATTTATTTGATTCATGCTTATAATATTTGTGCCTCAATCGATCATGTTTCCAATTAAAATCAAATCTGTATTTCGTTCATACGTGATTGAAATGCACCTGAATTAGTTGAGCGATCCTAACCAGATGATGGCTAGTGGACACATAATTGAAATGTGCATGCTCAATTTAGATCCTAACCCGATTAAATTGCAAGTTGCATAACAACTCTAACCAAGCTCTGTTATCTGCATAGTTGTTATGTAACAGCCCGTTTTTAGTCAAATCGAAACAGTGGTTTTGAAACCAAAAAATCTAAGGTCAAAAAATTATTTTAATATTATTTTAAGGGTTTACAGCATGATAGCATGTATGTGTGAAAGTTTCGTGAAGTAATTTTATCGTTTGGTTAGTCAATTTGAGAAAAATGACTAAATCGCGTATAGTGCAAAAGTGTTGTTCTATTAGCTGAAGGTGTTTAATAGCTATAGAAACTTGAATTTAAGGTCCTTAAGTAGTAATTAGACCATTATTATGATAGTGGATGATAATGGCATGGCACAAATGAAATTTTAAATTAATTTTAAGGTTAATTTTGGTATTTGGTTATTAAAGGTTAATTTAATTAAAACAAAACATAAAAATTAAGGCATTCATCTTCGTATGCCGATTTTGAAGGATGAAGAAATCCATTTATTTAGGGTTCATTCAGCCATGGTATTTTTCTTCAATTAGGTATGTTTTTTGTCCCGTTTTTAATGATTTCTATGTTTTTGATATCGTTGCAGCTAGGTCTAGCTAGCCCAGGGACTATTTTACAAAATTGTTAAAGATTTTGAATGATGCCATTGAAAAATACATTTGTATTTTGAAGTTTCTTGATAGATTATGAATGCTTGTTTATAGATATACAAGTTTTGTTAAGTGATTTTTTAGTGAAAATGTAAAATAGGGATGAAATTGAGAAATGTGTAAAGTTGGTGGTTAAAATGTGAAATAAATGAAAAATGTAGGCTGCTAGGGGCATAATAGTAATTTGACTTGCATGGGCTTATTTAGAATTTCGTTAATTTGTGATTTTATGAAATAAGGACTAAATTGTAAAAGTGGTGAAGTTCTAGAGGTAAAAGTGTAATTGTGCTTAAATGTGTGATTTGGATTAAATTGAATAGAGAGATTATTAAATAAGTTAAGCTTGAATATATTTAGATCAAGAAAAGCAAAATTCAGATCTAGATCGGGGGAAAACTAAAGTACTCAATTAGTCGAACAATTTCATCCTTTTCGAACCTAAGGTAAGTTTGTATGTTATAATTTCATTTCAAATGAATTCTATATGCTTTGATATAGCATAAATTGTGATTATGTGACTACGGGCAAGTTTGGAAATGATTCAACGATGATATGATAGTTGGAATCCCGTTGAACCTTAGGAATAGTTTAGGATACTAGTGACATGTCATTAGGGGATATAGTGAGTTGGCTTCGGGCCATGATATTAGCACTTCGGGTGCGAGATAAACCGATTTGGCTTCGGGCCATGCATATCAGCTGATTTGGCTTCGAGCCATGATATTAGTATTTCGGATCAGTTACCTTGATTTAGCTACGGGCCATGGTATAGGTACTTATCGTGTGAGATCCTTAAGTATTCGACTTCTATTCTGAA
The DNA here is from genome assembly GCA_025698515.1 of Gossypium sturtianum. Taxonomy (NCBI): domain Eukaryota; kingdom Viridiplantae; phylum Streptophyta; class Magnoliopsida; order Malvales; family Malvaceae; genus Gossypium; species Gossypium sturtianum. The sequence goes on from CM046944.1 coordinate 86,497,708, forward strand.
TGGTTCAATGGGTAAATGAAAGACGAGAAAGTGTATGAGATTTGTATGGGACGGTACAGGTATGTGTATAAATTATTCTACCATTGAATCGAAGAAATGATGATGAAAGTATATAGTTTGTGAATGTGTATTTGAAAGGTTTGTTAGTTAATGTAAGATACATGTTGATGTATTCAAATTATTGATTTATATTTATGTGATTGCATTAAGTTATTTCATACGAGCTTACTAAGCTTTATAGCTTACTTTGTGCATTTTCTCGTGTTTTATAGTGATATCGAAGATAGCTCGGATTCAGGGATTGTCGGAGATTGTTTCACACTACCACCTATCACTTGGTACCTTTGAACTTTGGTAATTTAAGTATATGGCATGTATAGGGATTTTGAGTCATTTTGGCTATGTTTTGGTAATGATATTGGCCATTTGATTTGGTTTGTAAATGTTTATGTTTTGGTTTGTAAATATAGCCATGAGAGTTGGCTTAATTTGGTGGATTTGGTTATGTGCATATTTGTGCATATATGGTTGATATTTGAGTTCATGGATGGATATGTGAATGGCTTATATTATGAGGCTTGTGGTTATTGATATAGTGTATGATAAATGGTTGATATTAGATATGAATTATGTTTGTGAATTGGTGCAAGATGATACATGTTTGGCAAAGGTTAGGTTAGTTGATTTGTATATCTGTTTTGGTATGTTTTGTTTGAGTAAGATTTGAGGTTATAAGCATGTTGGTTGTTAGTATTGGAAATGGTATGAATTAGATTTGATTGTGGCTAAATTGGATATTCATTTATGCTATGATTTGGTGCCATTTTGGTTGTGTAGGTAGATGCATTTTTGGGTGGCAAATTGGCTTGGTAAATAGCCTATTTTTGTCCACACGGGCAGAGACACGGGCGTATGTCTCAGCCGTGTGTGACACACGGTCAAGTACATGGCCGTGTGTCCCCTGATATGGTTTTAGAAATCAAGTCAGTATGCTCCACACGGCCTCACACACGGGCGTGTGACTTGGCCGTGTGGCATAAGTCAGTATACCCTATAAGTTTGGCACGGCCTAGCACACAGCCTCGCACACGGGCATGTATTGCCATTTTTAGGGCACACGGGCTAGCCACATGGGCGTGTGTGTTGGCCGTGTGACCCAAGTCAGAGAGTTACACGGGGTAGGACATGGGTTGGAACACGACCATGTGGTCCCATTTCGAATGTCCACACGGCCTGTGACACAGGCGTGTCTGGTGGCCGTGTGAGACACATGGCCTGGCCACACGGGCGTGTGTCCCTAGTTTTGAGAAAAAAATTCAAAGTTTCATGAAAGTTACTTGAGTTATCGGTTTAGTTCCGAACCACTTCCAGAGCATGTTTAGGGCCTCATAGGCTCGGGACAAATTGATTGAGATTGAATGATGATTGTATGTAATGATTGAATGTATGAGAAAAGTATGTATAAATGTATTGTAAGTCCTGTAATGGTCCGTAACCCTATTTTGGCGTTGAATACAGGTGCGAGGTGTGACATTTATTGGTATCAGAGCTACGGTTTAGTCGGTTCTAGGACTAATGTGATGTGGTCCTAGCTAGGGAAGCAGCTGCCGATCCCATAGAGCTGCCCCAAGGACCTATTACTCGGTCACGTTCTAAGAAGTTCCAAAAAGCCCTTGCAAGTTACATTGATCAGGCATGGGGAGAGGAAGTGGCCGGACTTATTGATCACACATGGACTAGCTTAATAAGCGTCCCATGCAACTTATTACTAGCTAAATTTTAGTTTTTCTTTCTTGAGTTGATTAGTTGCTGGAATAAACTTTAATTAAGTTTAGTTATTTTTGTTTAAGTAATTAATGTGTCTTGAGTTTATTTAATATTTCTAATTAGATTAAGCAATTAATATGTCCTAAGTTAATTAATATGTTCTAATTAGTTCAGCCATTTATTATATGTTAAGTTAATTTAATATGTCTTAGTTAATACAGCTACTTATGTGTCATAAGCTTAGACAATTTAAATGAGCTATTGATTGTGTCCTTAACCGAATTTATTGGTGTTTATAGGTGTTCACACCAGCTGAATCAGCTAGCTCAAATTCAAGGAACGGCATTAAAGAAAGAGCATGTATTTGGCAAGTGCATTGAGTTGAATTAAAAACACCAAGCTGATGTTTTCTCTTCTCTAAGTGTCTGTTCGTGGAGATCAATGGACAAGGCTGTTCACATTAGTCCATTCAGCTAGCATGTGTTTTCACACCTTGGTGGCTGATCAATTTTGTCCATTCACACCTTTAGGCTCAACAAATCCTTGTGTTCACACCATTGGGGCTGTTCGTGTGCCACAACACATTCAAGAGGGCTGCTGCACATTCAGCTTCCCAAGGGAAGATTAATTGGAGCTCATAACTTTTTGGCTGATCAATCATTGAAGAATTTAGCTCAGCCTATAAATACTTAGCTCATTTCACTTTGTAAGGACTTTTGATCAATTGATGAACTATTTTGTTCATGTGAGAATTCAACTCTCCTTGTTCTCTCTAGGACTGAACTGAATTATCAAGCTTTGTCTTGTGGCGTCATTCCTTCCTTGTTTCCGAGCTTATCACTAGAAAAGTGTGGCGTTCAAACATACCTTTGGTTCCTATCTTGCTAGATAGTGGGTCAAGCTTTCCATTGCTATTTAGAACCCGTGTCCCATCTAAGTGCTGTTTAAGACTTGGGTCAAAAATCTCCCATATTGTTGGTTCTTTCTTAGCCTTAGCCAAATTCTTCCATCAACCATTTGCTATCTCCTAGCCTTTGTTTGAGCCTTTCTATCAACCTTTACCAGCTTATTTTGAAACGATTCAACACTTGCTTAATTTCACGATCGGGCAAACTAAAATGACTCGAATCAACACCGAACTGAGTTCGTATCATTTGGTATCAGAGCTAGTGAAATTGGAGTAAGTATCGGTGTTTTTAGCAATAACGAGATTGTAATTTGATAAAAAAATCATATAAAAAAATTCAGATAAAAAAATTCAGTATCTATTGAGTTCAATAGTGTGAAAATCAGCATTTGGAAAATAAAAAATTCGTTGGTGATAAAAAAAAAAAGAAGAAAGAAAAGCTAGCTTGAAAATTTATTTGCTGCCTAAATCAGTTCATTCATATCCTACCTTTTGGCCGCACTTACATCATTCCATTTTTGTTTTTCTAGCCTACCCTTTACCTAACATCTATTCCTACCTAACCCCGATCATCACTTTTGCAAACCGACTCCACATCTACTGCTGCTAAGTCTAAGTAGTCCATTGAGAACTTATGGAGGTGAATTGAGTGGAAAAAAGCAAGAGTGAGGTAAGACCAATCAAGTGAATAAAATCCAAAGTGTGTGTGATTTCTTTGAGAGAGAACTTGTGAGGTTTTTTTGAGAGTAGTCAACATGTCACGAAGTCCGGAAAGAAATCCAAACGAAGGAGGTAGCTTTCATCCTATAAGGAATGTGGCAACCGGTAGAGGCATGCCAGATCTTACACTTCAAGCCATCATGTGAGAAATGGAGCGACTATTCAATCGAAGGCTCGAACCCATCGAAGAGAGTTTAGATCGAGTCGAAGAGCGAGGCCAACGCGAGGGAACCCCTCAAAATGCAAGAAAAGGGCGCGGGCGTCATATTAAAGATCAAGAGGACTATTTTGAACCAAGTGATAATGATAGTTATCAAGCATCTGTTCGAAGTTTACGAAAACAAGGCCATAGAAACCAAGGCCATCGAGAAAGAAATTGTGTTGATGATAATCTCAAAAGCATAAAGATGGCTATTCCTCCGTTTCAAGGGAAAAATGACCCCGAGGCTTACTTGGAGTGGGAGAAGAAGATCAAATTAGTCTTCGAATGTCATAATTATTCAGAGAGTAAGAAAGTGAAGCTCGCGGCCATTGAGTTCTCGGACTATGCCATAGTGTGGTGGGATCAACTCGTGACAAGTCAAAGAAGAAACGGTGAAAGACCTATCTTAGCTTGGGCCGAAATGAAGGCCGTCATGAGGAAGCGATTCATCCCTTCCTACTACCATCGAGACCTTTATCAACGTTTGGAAAGCCTTACCCAAGGCAATAGAAGTGTCGAAGATTACTACAAGGAGATGGAAATAGCGATGATCTGAGCTGATATCGAAGAGGATCGTGAGGCAATAATGGCAAAGTTTCTTGCGAGTTTAACCCGTGACATCGCTAACATAGTGGAATTGCTACACTATGTCGAAGTGATGTACATGGTTTACATGACCATCAAATTTGAAAAGCAACTAAAACGGAAGGGAGTTAGCCGAAACTACTCTAACCCCTCAACCACCAAATGGAGCCAAGGAGCCAACAAACCCCCCATTCGAACCAAGGAGCCTGTTATATCAGCCAAGTCCAATCAAGCCGTTGTTGAGACGAGTAAGAACAAAAATGAACCTGTTCCAAATCATACAAGAGATATCAAATGTTTCAATTGTCAAGGATGGGGACACATTGCCAACCAATGTCCCAACTGACGAGTCATGGTGCTAAGGGCCAATGGCGAGATGGATGAGGAAAATGAAAACGAGCCCAAAATTCCCACCGATGAAGGAGAAGATTTGGAGTACCCGGTTGAAGGAGAAATCCTTGTGGTGAAAAGAAGTCTCATCATCCAAAGTGCTAAAACCGAGCAACAAAGGGAGAACACTTTTCACACTCAGTGCCAAATCCAAGGCAAGGTGTGTAGCATGATCATCGACGGAGGGAGTTGTACCAATGTTGCAAGTAGCATGCTAGTGGAAAAGCTTGGTTTAGCCATAACCAAGCATCCGAACTCGTACAAGTTACAATGGCTAAATGAGGGAGGCGAGCTTAAAGTGACAAAACAAGCCGTTGCAGCATTTTCCATCGGGAAGTACTAAGATGAGGTGGTGTGTGATGTGGTGCCAATGCACGCGTGACATCTCCTTTTGGGGCATCCACGGAAGTTCGATAGATGTGTAATCCACGACGGATATACAAATCGTTACACATTCAAACACTTAGGCAAAAATGTAACTCTAGCACCCCTCACCCCGAAACAAGTGTACCAAGACCAACTCAAATTGAAAGAGTCTGTAGAAAAAGAAAGAGAAAAAGAACAAGAAAAAAAGAATGAAAAAGAATAAGAAAAGAAAGTTGGGAAAAAGAAAGGAAAGAGTGAGAAAAGTGAGGCAAAAATACGAGTTGAAAAAGAAAAGCAAAAAGAAAACGAGAGTGGTAAAATGAGTGCTTTTGCAAGAAAAAGAGAAGTGAGGAAGTTATTGCTAATGTGCCAGCCCGTTCTTGTACTTATGTACAAAGAATGTATTTTTGAATTTAATGATCTTGACAAAACTTTGCCTTCTTATGTTTTTTCTTTGCTTTAGGAATTAAAGGACGTATTTCCGGAGGAAGTGCCGAGTGGATTGCCTCCCCTTCGAGGCATAGAACACCAAATAGATTTTATGCCCGGAGCTACGATTCCAAATCGTCCAGCCTATCAAAGCAACCCTGAGGAGACTAAGGAGTTGCAACGTCAAGTGGTTGATTTGATGTAGAAAGGCTATATACGAGAAAGTCTAAGCCCATGTGCGGTGCCCGTTCTATCAGTGCCCAAAAAGGATGGCTCCTGGAGAATGTGTGTGGATTGTCGAGCCATTAAAAAAATTACTGTCAAGTATAGGAACCCTATACCTAGGCTTGATGACATGTTAGATGAACTTAGTGGTGCCAAACTCTTCTCCAAGATAGACTTGAAGAGCGGATATCATCAAATACGCATGCGAGAGGGGGACTAGTGGAAAACAGCGTTCAAAACAAAATACGGGTTGTATGAGTGGCTAGTGCTGCCATTCAGCCTCACAAATGCCCCAAGCACATTTATGCATTTGATGAATCACTTATTGTGTTCTTTCATTGGCAGGTTTTTTGTAGTATACTTCGATGATATTTTGATATATAGCAAATCTTTGGCTAATCATATTAAACTTTTGCGTGCTGTTTTGGAAGTTTTATGAAAGGAAGTGCTTTATGCTAACCTTAAGAAATGCTCTTTTTGTACTGATAAAGTTGTTCTCTTAGGGTTCGTTGTGAGTGCGGGTGGCCTTGAGGTGGATCAAAAGAAGATTAAGGCGATTCAAGAATGGCCGCGTCCCACTAACATCAGTCAAGTTAGAAGCTTTCACGGACTTTCAAGCTTCTATAGGAGGTTTGTGTTGAACTTTAACACCCTAGCTGCTCCCTTGACGGGTATTATAAAAAAAACTCTACTTTTCTTTGGACTGATGAACAATAAATTGCGTTTAATAAAATTAAGGAATGTTTGACTAACACTCCTTTGTTATGTTTACCTAATTTTAACAAGACTTTTCAAGTGGAGTGTGATGCTTTAGGGATAGGAATCGGGGCAGTCTTGATGCAAGATGGTCGTCCAGTTGCCTACTTCAGCGAGAAACTCAACGGGGCTACACTCAACTATCCTACTTATGACAAGGAGATGTATGCCTTGATACATGCGTTGGAGACATGGCAGCACTACCTTTGGCCAAAAGAATTTGTCATACACACGGACCATGAAGCCTTGAAGCACTTAAAGGGGCAAACCAAGTTGACCAAACACCATGCTAAGTGGGTGGAGGTCCTGGAGTCTTTCCCTTACTTGATTAAGTATAAACAAGGTAAAGAAAATATTGTTGCGGATGCACTATCACGTAGGTATGCTTTAATTAGCCATTTGGATGCTAAGCTGCTTGGATTTGCTTATTTGAAAGGTTTATATGAAAATGATCTTGACTTTGGTGAAGTATACAAGTTGTGTGTGCAAGGTTCTCATGATAGGTATTTTCAGCAAGATGGGTTTCTTTTTCGAGAGAACAAGCTATGTATACCCCAAGGATCAATTAGAGATGTGCTAGTCAATGAAGCACATAGCAGGGGTCTAATGGGCCACTTTGGCATAGCCAAAACCTTCGCTACACTTCAAGAGCGCTTTTATTGGCCGAAGATGAAGCGAGATGTGGCTAGAGTGGGCGAGCATTGCGTAGCTTGCAAGAAGGCTAAGTCAAGTATCAAGCCACACGATCTATACACGCCATTGTCGATTCCGGAAACCCCATGGGTGGGCATCTCCATGGATTTCGTTCTAGGGCTTCCTAGAACAAAGAATGGCAAAGATTCTGTATTTTTTGTAGTAGATAGGTTTTCTAAAATGGCCCATTTTATTGCATGTAACAAAACAGATGACGCCTTAAACATTGCTAACTTGTTTTTTAGGGAAATCGTGCGGTTGCATGGAGTCCCGAGGACCATCGTTTCCGATCGTGATGCTAAGATCCTTAGCCACTTTTGGAGAACTTTTTGGGGTAAGCTTGGCACCAAGCTTTTGTTCTCAACAACGTGCAATCCCCAAACGGACGGCAAAACAGAGGTCGTTAATCGAGTCTTGTCAACCTTACTGCGGGCCATCATTAGAAAGAATTTGAAAACTTGGGAGGAGTGTCTACCACACATTGAATTCGCTTACAACCGTTTGGTGCACTCATCTACCAAGCATTCACCTTTTGAAGTGGTATATGGTTTCAATCCTTTAATTCCTTTTGATTTATTACCTTTTCCTTCTAATCAATTGGTGCATGTAGATGGAAAGAAAAAGGCAGAATTCGTGAAACAATTGCATCAAAGAGTTAGGGAAAACATTGAAAAGAGAATCGAGTAATATGCTCATAAGATGAACAAAGGACGCAAACGAATGCTATTCGAACCCGGTGACTGGGTTTGGATCCACATGCGCAAAGAAAGGTTCTGTAACAGCCCGATTTAGGGGCTAGTCAGAACAGTGATCTCGGAATCACTAATTCGAGGTTAGAGAAAATTATTTGCATGATATGTTATGTGTTATAACATGTTTATAAGGATGCATGAAATTTTTGGTGCCTTAATTTTAGCGAATTCTAGCTAAATTGTGAAAAAGGACTAAATCGCATAAAGTGCGAAAGTTCTATTTTATTTGCTAGAGGTGCCAAATAGCTATGGATTATTAATTGGAGGTCCCAATTGTGCAATTTTGCCTTATTTAAGTGAGTTGGCCGGCCATAATAATACATAGGGGACAAGAGCATTTATTATGATAGAAAATTGGTGATATTAGTTGGAAAATTGAATAAAATAAGATGATATAAGCTAAAGTTATCATCTTTTTATTTATCTTTCTTCTCCAACCAAAAATATCAGCCATGGGAGGGGTTTGAAAGCTTAAAATTTCAGCAAGCTTTACTCCATTCAAGTAAGTCAATTTGGTGTTTATTTTTGATGATTTTTGTATATTTGGAGTCCTCAAAGCTTAAGCTAGCTATTGAGAGGACTAGTTTGCAATATGGTTGAAAGTCTAGGGACTTACCATGATAGATTTTATGTTGTTTTATGAATTTTTATGGAAGAAAATGAATGATAGGATGATGAGAAACAACTTTTGTGAAAGGTGTTGTCATGAAAACACCTAATTGGGACTAAAATGCAAAAGTTGTAATTTGTTCATTAAGGCATGAAATAGTTGGAATTGTGGATAGTTGTAAGAGGATTAAATGTTCAGCTAGACTTGTTTAACAAGAAAATGTGATGAAAATTTATTTACGAGCCTAGCGAAAAAATCATAATTTTGCCAAAGTGTAGGGGCAAAATAGTCATTTTTGCCTAAAGTGTAGATTATGGTGCATTATGATTTATAAGTGATTAAATCAGTAAATTTCATTGTTCTAGATCAAAGAAAACGAGTTTCAGACCTAGAACGGATGAAAAGAGAAATGAGGGCAAAAAGTCTCTATCGGCCCTTTCGACATCAAGGTAAGTTCATGTGCGAATGTTGCAATTATGTATGAGTTAATTTAATGTTCAAATGTTGCATGGAATGTATATTTACTCTATGAATGTATGAAATATCTTTGATGAGAGGTCAAAAGAATTGAATCTAAGAGTAATGGGAAATGTATGTAGAATGATATGATGATAGTTAAAGTCTCGTGTAAGACCATATCAGAATATGGCCTCGATGTTAGAATTCGTATAAGACCATGTCAGGGAAATGGCATCGATATGTTAATGCAAGTAAGACCCTATTGGGGTATAAATTCTATGCGACATTATGAGTATGAGACTTAAGAGAGTTATTTAATAACTTGAGTGATTCAACATATATGTGGAAAGGAAGAAAGTATGTGGTTGTACCATGAAAAGCACAAGTATGTGTTAGAATTGAATTGATATGGATTCAGTGTATGATGAACCCTTAGTGGGTTATGTGTATTCAATACACTTTAGTTGCATGAGATATGTTTATTAATGTATTGTGTGAATGCAAACGAGTATCAAAGGAAGTTAAGTAAGAATAGAAGTGTGTGAGAATGTTCTCGGACGAATATTTGAAATAGAGATATACATGTGGATTACTATCCATGAGTGTAAAATGGAAGGTGGGCTCAGTGCGGAACCACCATAAGTATAAATGATTGGTGGGCTATGTGCGATACCACCCTATTAGAGATTCAATGGTGGGCTAAGTGCGAAACCACCGAGATATTAGTAGCATGAGCAACTTATTGAAAATGCTTGATGTGTTGTTTTATATGATCATGTGGTGATCAGTGTAGGAATGTATGCTAATTGAACGAGCAATTGGCTTGTGACATGGTAAGAATGTGGTAAGAGATTGAATGAGTAAGTTTCAAGAATATTTGAGCAAGTAACCATGAGTTTATGAGAGACACTCATCATGATACTTTATAATTATGTATATTCAATGAATATCAATATTTGACACATTATGCAGATGAGCTTACTAAGCATTACTGCTTACTCATTTACTTTTCTCATCCCTTATAGGTTATTTTAACTAGCTCGGGTTGGAGACCACCGGAGATGTTTTCACACTATCGAGCAGACACTTGGCATGAGGTATCAAGTCCTTATGAGTCAATGCATGTATAGGGATTCTTTTAAAGTTGATTAAGTTCTAACGGATGTAGCCAAATGGTATTGGCCTAAGAGAATCTAGAGTTGGTTGTGTATGACCATAGATGATGGCTTAAGTTGGCTGTATTTGTATTGGGAGTAGTTCTCCCTAGTGTATGGGATAAAGACTTTATCTCTTTAATGATTAAATGTGTTAATTCATGTGTTTTAATTGATGATTTGAGAATGTTTTGAAGTAGTATATGAATGTATAGAAACGGGAGTGGTAAAAGGCTTGGTAAGATAGCCTCTAAGTGCCCACACGGATAGACACACGGGCGTGTGTCTAGGCCGTGTGTCTCCTGCACCTTAGTATCTTAAGTCAGATTAGAACACGGGCTGGTCACACGGCCATTTGTTCAGGCCGTGTGATACACACGGTTGGCACATGGGCGTGTGCCAAGGCCGTGTGAAGTCCGCACTTGACACTTAGAAATTCAATTGTCACACGGGTGGCGCTGCAGGCGTGTGTGCAGCCGTGTGAATAAGTCGAATGCCAAGGTTTGGCACACGGGCCGAGCCACGGGCGTGTCCAGCCGTGTGTAATTTGCCGATATTCTCCACGGGTGAAAGACACGGTCATGTTTTAGGGGTGCAGGCGTGTCCCAAGTCACACGGACGTGTGACCCTCGTTTCGAGAGAAAGTTTCCAGATGAGTTTCGAAAGTTTCGGGACGTAAGTCTGAGGTCTCGTAGGCCCATGAAATGTCTAATTTGACTAAGAAAGAGAAGTTTTTAATTCGGAACAAAATTTTATAGCCCGTAAGTAAATGTTTAAGAAAGTTCAAGCATAGTAATGTTTCGTATCCGGTCTTAGCCTCAGACTCGGGTATGGGGTGTTACATTTAGTGGTATCAGAGCTATGGTTTAGTCGGTTCTAGGACTAACCTAGCAAGAGTAAGAGTTTAGCTATACATGCCATATGTGGATCGTGATAGTGTGATGTCTCCCGGCTCTAACGAAATTATTTTGTTAAGACAGAGATGATTCCCAACCGAGCTAATTTCAATAAGTTTGTATGATTTTCAAGCTTCATGGATATTTTCATTAAGTTGCTTGTGATGGTTTTATATGCACATTATTTCCATGAAAATGTTTAATGATTTATTAAGCAAAGAAGTTACTAAGAGCATGTATATGAAAGTCCCGATTGAAAATGAATTACTTAGGATACTCAATCTGCCACATGAGACAAGAAAGTCCGTATAAGACCATGTCAAGACATGGCATCGACAGTCAAGTAAGTTATCATGTAAGACCAAGACAAGTCTTGGCATTGAAGAGTTATTATGAGATGAAGACCCATATAAGCCCAAGCCAAGGCATGGCATTGGTGAGTCTCCAAGCAAAGTTATCATGTAAGTCCAAGACAAGTCTTGGCATTGAAAAGCTATAAAGAGATAGAGATCCCATGTAAGTCCAAGCCAATGCATGGCATTGGTGAGTAACAAGAAAAATTTCATGTAAGTCCAAGCCAAGGCTCGGCATTGACAAGTAAAGATACCAAGTAAGACCATGTCGAGACATGGCAATGGTAAGTTCCCATGGGAACCCACAAGCAAGACTTCGTGTAAGTCCATGTCAAGACATGGCATCGATACCAAGTAAGAGATCCCATGTAAGACTATATCAAGGATATAGCATTGGCATCAAGATACATGTGAAATGAGATTCAGTATCCTCAGTCATTCATAGTAATTCATCGGGCAAAAGAGTAAAGCTTAAATGAGATAGCAAGAAAGTTAGTAGTAAATTTGATATGATGTCATGCTAGTGAAGGCTGACTAACAAGTATAATTCATGTTATGAATGATGATTTTGAGATTATGCTTGTTATAGTAAACTATACTGATCTATGTGATCAAGTGTTACAGGTACCTTGTTTGCCTTACAAACATGAGACTAGTAAGTACCATGATGTATGTGAGAAGCAGTAAGAGTAAGTAAGCATTTGAGATTTGTGGTGCCATTGTTTATGATAAATATGTCCACATGGTTAAATCTCACGTGTGATCATAAAGCGAGAGAAGGTATAATGTTTCGTCTTATGACCCTGTTACAAAGTCACACATATTATAGTGTGAGAGTAAAACTGAAAAGTTTGATTAAGTAGAATGCAGGAGATGAGTACGGTCGTTCAATGATAAAATAATGAATAAGACCATGGTTGGACCATGGCGGTATATGTGATCCCATATAAGACCATGTCTGGGGCATGGCATTGGCATTGATACATGATCTCGTATAAGACCATATCAGGGATATGGCTTCGGTATTGAATAAGTTAATCGGATAAGACCATATCTGGGATATGGAATCGATATTTGTTGTGAGATCCCGTATAAGACCATATCTGGGATATGACATCGGCATCAAATAGTAATCCCGTGTGAGACCACGTCTGGGACCTGGCTTCGGTATGAGATCGTGTAAGACCATATTTGGGATATGGCGTCGATATCAATATAAGATTTCGTGTAAGACAATATCTGGGATATGGCATCGGCATCGATATGAGTTTCCATGTAAGACCGTATCTGGGATATGGCATTGGTATTGATATGAGATTTCGTGTAAGACCATAGCGAGGCTATGGCATCGTGATGACATGTAAAGTAATAGCTGGGCTATGACGTTGTGATACGAGTAAGACCGTAGTTGGACTATGGCAATCAAGTAAATGATGTACTCAAACCCGTAAGACATTCTCTAGATTAATAAGCAATAGTAAGAGAAAGTAGATATTAATGTGAAACTTGAGTAAGTGAATTCACCGTTCGAAAGTATGGGTGATATAAACCATTGTAACGTGAGTAAGTATGAAAACTTGCTTGGAGCGAGTTGTGTGACTACGATGATATTTCGTTAATTAGGGATGCTAAATCACATGTATGTAGTCGCGAGAATCAAGTTATGGGCTTTACGACTTCACCCCCTTACCACTGTTAAATCATGATGAGATGTTATGAGAGTCAAATTGAATAAGTTTGCATGTGATTAATGCAAAAAATTATGTTAGTATAGTTTAGAATGCTTTGTATCGCGTTGATACATGATACTCTACTAAATAGAGTAATTGCTGTGGAACGTGAGGTTGAAGTCCTAAGGGACTATAATGAATATGATAATGCTATCATCAAAATGAGATAGATAAGGTCCCGTATAAGACCACGTCCAAGACATGGCCTCGGTACCAAATTGAAATCCCGTATAAGACCATATACGGGGTATGGCTTCGGTAATGAATATGAGAATCGTGTAAGACCATATTCAGAATACGGCATCGATGCTTGATGTTGAAGTCCATATAAGACCTTATTTGGGATATGGCATTGGCATTTAGAGGTGACTCCATATAAGACCACCTCGGGAATGTGGCATTGGTTTCGTACCTACATGAATGACGATGAACATGCATCTTTGATTATCCCTAGTGATCAATGAGACAGATAGATGAGTCTAGAGGTAGAAATGAGAATGGTACTAAAGTCATGTGAAAGAGTGAAAACATGTACTCGTTAATGAATCACGAAGAGACGATTACGATATATGACACGGAACGTGTTATATAAGGGCAAGTATGAGTAAGTTAGCTAGAAGCCTATGTTTTATGCATGGTTAGTTAATGCCATGGATGGGATTATAATGAACTCCTTTAGTATTATGTACTAATACATGTTTCCCTTCAGGGATGATGTGGTCGTTCTTTTCATGAAATTGTGATTGTGTGAGAACGTTAACTGACGAAAAAAAAGTAGACTAAACGGTTGTCGATTTAGTTAATTGAAATCGACATTCCTCTATCTCCTCGTAACCTTAATTGGGTACCTTGAGGAGGAAGTTGGTGATGATTCTAGTATAAGAAATGAAATCACAAGTTTCACGTCGTATGATGAGTTTTCGAATAAGATGGATAGAGTTAATGAATTCGATCGAGATGTTCCTGCTATCGTGAGATATGACGATAGTAAAGGTTTTAGATTAGCATAACAATAGAAACTCAGATGAGAGTGTGCTTAAAATATGTTCTCAGTATGGAGAAAAGAGTATATTATTGTATCGAGATATGATTCAAGTTTTGTGTATATTCACGCATGAATCAGTAAAGAGAATAAAATTCTGTGTGTACGTGAGTAGGGAGCATGATACAAAGATATGCTCATCGAAATGTTCAAACCGTGATGGTTGAGTTGAAAGCTATATAAAGAAGTATTTACTTGAAAGTTCTAGTACTGAGATCAGTCTGAATCGAGAGAAAGAGTTGACAAGTTGGTGATCCAAAGACGATCACTTTTGTGTCTGTGTTGTGAGTTAGATATTATGTATTGATCCATGGAAAGATCAATGTGTATTTTCTGAATTTTAATTAGTAAGGGTATCTTATGTTACAGAAGATTTTGAAGATGAAATAGTGGGAACGGCTTGAGCTATTACAATGGTGGGTATAGTTATTGTGATACTACTCAGATAGTAGACATAGTACAGATGTCTGAATGAAAGATCCATGTTTAGTAATGTGAGTTAGTTACTCAGTTGACTCTAGTTGGTAATATCCTAGTTTCAGCAAGGTTAATGACTAGAGTGAGTTTCCTTTTTAGAACAAAAGGGTTCAGAAGTGAGATAGTAAATGGTATTTTAAATAAGCTCTGAATGAGTTTATTTAAGGTGATAAAATTCAAGTTGGATAAGATTTTCGTTGTTGATGTTTCCTTGAGATAGAATTTGAATGATGATGAATCCAAAACTTATGCAGAAGTTTTAGTATGAGATTTAGTAGTAGCATATCTACTAATGCAAGAATAAGGAAGTACGGTTATGAGCATAAATGTTTTGACAATAGAGTACATTTCACAATATGATCGAGTTATGGTCAGAAGTAGTTGACCACTAAAAGCTGAGTTTCCAAAGCACACAAGACAATACTACTATAGTTGGGGAATGCTTTAACGAGAAAGTGAGATAAAACCTTATAGATTTTAAATTTGGTTTGACAAAATTTCCAAGAAAGGGAAATGTCGTTCGAATTATAGTAAATCAACCAGTAAAGATTCGAATGATCATTTGGACATGTGCGAGTTCCAAATTGGTAGATTACAGAGTATATGCCCCAGAGGAAGAATAACCTAGGTCTCAAGTTACGTTTCGACCTTATGTATCACAGCTCAAAAGTTATTGGCAAGAGAAACTTGAGGATAAGTGGATTCGAAATTTTGAAGAGTAGATGGAAACGTTTTAAGAATGTTAGTAGCAAATCCTCCTGATAAGATTTTCGGGGACAAAAATCCTAAGGGGGAGAATTGTAATTGACTCGATTTAGGGGCTAGTCGGAACAGTGATCTCAGAATCACTAATTCAAGGTTAGAGAAAATTATTTGCATGATATGTTATGTGTTATAACATGTTTATAAGGATGCATGAAAATTTTGGTGCCTTAATTTTAGCGAATTCTAGCTAAATTGTGAAAAAGGACTAAATCGTATAAAGTGCGAAAGTTCTATTTTATTTGCTAGAGGTGCCAAATAGCTATGGATTATTAATTGGAGGTCCTAATTGTGCAATTTGGCCTTATTTAAGTGAGTTGGCCGACCATAATAATACATAGGGGACAAGAGCATTTATTATGATAGAAAGTTGGTGATATTAGTTGGAAAATTGAATAAAATAAGATGATATAAGCTAAAGTTATCATCTTTTTATTTATCTTTCTTCTCCAACCGAAAATATCAGCCATGGGAGGGGTTTGAAAGCTTAAAATTTCAGCAAGCTTTACTCCATTCAAGTAAGTCAATTTGGTGTTTATTTTTGATGATTTTTGTATATTTGGAGTCCTCAAAGCTTAAGCTAGCTATTGAGAGGACTAGTTTGCAATATGGTTGAAAGTATAGGGACTTACCATGATAGAGTTTATGTTGTTCGATGAATTTTTATGGAAGAAAATGAATGATAGGATGATGAGAAACAACTTTTGTGAAAGGTGTTGTCATGAAAAAACCTAATTGGGACTAAAATGCAAAAGTTGTAATTTGTTCATTAAGGCATGAAATAGTTGGAATTGTGGATAGTTGTAAGAGGATTAAATGTTCATCTAGGCTTGTTTAACAAGAAAATGTGATGAAAATTTATTTACGAGCCTAGGGGAAAAATCGTAATTTTGCCAAAGTGTAAGGGCAAAATAGTCATTTTTGCCTAACGTGTAGATTATGGTGCATTATGATTTATAAGTGATTAAATAAGTAAATTTCATTGTTCTAGATCAAAGAAAATGAGTTTCAGACCTAGAACGGATGAAAAGAGAAATGAGGGCAAAAAGTCCCTATCGGCCCTTTCGACATCGAGGTAAGTTCATGTGCGAATGTTGCAATTACGTATGGGTTAATTTAATTTTCCAATGTTGTATGGAATGTATATTTACTCTATGAATGTATGAGATATCTTTGATGAGAGGTCAAGAGAATTGAATATAAGAGTAATGGGAAATGTATGTAGAATGATATGATGATAGTTAAAGTCTCGTGTAAGACCATATTGGAATATGGCCTCGATGAAAGAATTCGTATAAGACCATGTCAGGGACATGGCATCGATATGTTAATGCAAGTAAGACCCTATTGGGGTATAAATTCTATGCGACATTATGAGTATGAGACTCAAGAGAGTTATTTAATAACTTGAGTGATTCAACATATATGTGGAAAGGAAGAAAGTATGTGGTTGTACCACGAAAAGCACAAGTATGTGTTAGAATTGAATTGATATGGATTCAGTGTATGATGAACCCTTAGTGGGTTATGTGTATTCAATACACTTTAGTTGCATGAGATAGGTTTATTAATGTATTGTGTGAATGCAAACGAGTATCATAGGAAGTTAAGTAAGAATAGAAGTGTGTGAGAATGTTCTTGGACGAATATTTGAAATAGAGATATAAATGTGGATTACTATCCATGAATGTAAAATGAAAGGTGGGCTAAGTGCGGAACCACCATAAGTATAAATGATTGGTGGGCTATGAGTGATACCACCCTATTAGAGATTCAATGGTGGGCTAAGTGCGAAACCACCGAGATATTAGTAGCATGAGCAGCTTATTGAAAATGCTTGGTGTGTTGTTTTATATGATCATGTGGTGATCAGTGCAGGAATATATGCTAATTGAACGAGCAATTGGCTTTTGACATGGTAAGAATGTGGTAAAATATTGAATGAGTAAGTTTCAAGAATATTTGAGCAAGTAACCATGAGTTTATGAGAGACACTCATCATGATACTTTATAATTATGTATATTCAATGAATATCAATATTTGACACATGATGCAGATGAGCTTACTAAGCATTATTGCTTACTCCTTTACTTTTCTCATCCCTTATAGGTTATTTTAACTAGCTCGGGTTGGAGACTGCCGGAGATGTTTTCACACTATCGAGCAGACACTTGGCATGAGGTATCAAGTCCTTATAAGTCATGGCATGTATAGGGATTCTTTTAAAATTGATTAAGTTCTAACCGATGTAGCCAAATGGTATTGGCCTAAGAGAATCTAGAGTTGGTTGTGTATGACCATAGATGATGGCTTAAGTTGGTAGTATTTGTTTTGGGAGTAGTTCTCCCTAGTGTATGGGATAAAGAATTTATCTCTTTAATGAATAAATGTGTTAATTCATGTGTTTTAATTGATGATTTGAGAATGTTTTGAAGTAGTATATGAATGTATGTAAACGGGAGTGGTAAAAGGCTTGGTAAGATAGCCTCTAAGTGCCCACACGGATAGACACACGGGCGTGTGTCTAGGCCGTGTGTCTCCTACACATTAGTATCTTAAGTCAGATTAGACCACGGGCTGGTCACACGGCCGTTTGTTTAGGCCGTGTGATACACACGGTTGGCACATGGGCGTGTGCCAAGGCCGTGTGAAGTCCGCACTTGACACTTAGAAATTCAATTGTCACACGGCTGACGCACACGGGCGTGTGTACAGACCGTGTGAATAAGTCAGAATGCCAAGGTTTGGCACACGGGCTAGGGCCACGGGCGTGTCCAGGCCGTGTGTAATTTGCTAGTATCCTCCACGGGTGAAAGACACGGTCATGTTTTAGGGGTGCACGGACGTGTCCCAAGTCACACGGATGCGTGACCCCTGTTTCGAGAGAAAGTTTCCAGATGAGTTCCGAAAGTTTCGGGACGTAAGTCTGAGGCCTCGTAGGCCCATGAAATGTCTGATTTGACTAAGAAAGAGAAGTTTTTAATTCAGAACAAAATTTTATGGCCCGTAAGTACATGTTTAAGAAAGTTCAAGCATAGTAATGTCTCGTATCCGGTCTTAGCCTCGGACTCGGGTATGGGGTGTTACAGGTTCCCCACTCAAAGGAGGTCAAAACTTTTTCCAAGGGGTGACGGTCCTTTTCAAGTCTTGGAAAGGATCAATGAAAATGCTTACAAGTTTGACTTACCTGGTGAGTAATATATAAGTGTTACCTTTAACGTTGATGATTTATCCCCTTTTGATGTAGGTGACGATTTGGGGACATATCGCCTCGAAGAGGGAGGGATGATACAATCCTAGCTAGGGAAGCTATTGCTGAACCCATAGAGCTGCCCCAAGGACCTATTACTCAGTCACATTCTAAGAAGTTCCAAGAAGCCCTTGCAAGTTACATTGATCGGGCATGGAGAGAGGAAGTGGCCGGACTTATTGATCACACATGGACCAGCTCAATAAGCGTCCCATGCAACTTATTACGAGCTGAACTTTAGTTTTCTTCTTGAGCTGATTAGTTGTTGGAATAAAATTTAATGAAGTTTAGTTATTTTAGTTTAAGTAATTAATGTGTCGTGAGTTTATTTAATATGTCTAATTAGATTCAGTAATTAATATGTCCTAAGGTAATTTATATGTTCTAATTAGTTCGACCATTTATTATGTCTTAAGTTAATTTAATATGTCTTAGTTAATACAGCTACTTAATGTGTTATAAGCTTAGACAATTTAAATGAGCTATTGATTGTGTCCTTAACCGAATTTATGTTTATAGGTGTTCACACCAGTTGAATCAGCTAGCTCAAATTCAAGGAACGACATTAAAGAAAGAGCATGTATTTGGCAAGTGCATTGAGCTGAATTAAAAAGACCAAGCTGCTATTTTCTCTTCTCTAAGTGTCTGTTCGTGGAGATCAATGGACAAGTCTGTTCACATTATTCCATTCAGCCAGCAAGTGTTTCCACACCTTGGTGGCTGATCAATTTTGTCCATTCACACCTTGAGGCTCAACAAATCATTGTGTTCACACCATTAGGGTTGTTTGTGCGCCACAACACATTCAAGAGGGCTGCTGCACATTCCTCTTCCCAAGGGAGGATTAATTGGAGCTCATAACTCCTTGGCTAATCAATCATTGAAGAATTCAGCTCAACCTATAAATACTTAGCTTATTTCACTTTGTAAGGAATTTTGATCAATTGATGAACTATTTTGTTCTTGTAAGAATTCAACTCTCATTGTTCTCTCTAGGACTGAACTGACTTATCAAGCTCAGTCTTGTGGCGTCATTCCTTGCTTGTTTCCGAACTTATCACTTGCATAGTGTGGCATTCAAACATACCTTTGGTTCCTATCTTACTAGATAGTGGGTTGAGGTTTCCATTGCTATTTACAACTCGTGTCCCATCTAAGTGCTGTTTAAGACTTGGGTCAATAATCTCCCATATTGTTGGTTCTTTCTTAGCCTTAGTTGAATTCTTCCATCAACCATTTCAACTATCTCCTAGCCTTTGTTTTAGCTTTTCTATCAACCTTTACCAACTTATTTTGAAACGATTCAACACTTTCTTAATTTCACGATTGGGCAAACTAAAATGACTCGAATCAACACCGAATCGAGTTCGTATCATAACGTAGCTTGTGTGAGAGTCTAGCTATACATGCCATATATAAACTGTGATAGTGGATGACTCCTGAAATTTTAAAATGTGTTTTCATATAGTAAAAGGATCCCAATCGAGCTATAGCTAATGAGGTTGAAAGTAATGCGCCAGCTCTCGCTCAAGGGATAGCACCTTCTGATTCTAGACTCGTTTCGGGTATCCAGGGAGGTGAGGCTAAAGAAGCCTTCTTGCAAATGATGAATGAGTGGTTCACACAATATATTCAAACGAACCCGGCTGCTCAATAACCTCCACCCCTCCTAATCCCCAACCAGCTCCTGTAGGTCCTTAAGGTGTCGAGCTTTTAAGATTGAATAAGCCTCTAGTTGATAAGATCCGTAAACACGAGGCTTAAGAGTTCAGAGCTAATGTTGATGATGATCATGAGAGAGTCGAGTTTTGGCTTGAAAATACTATTCGAGTGTTTGATGAGCTTTCTTGCACCCTGGCTGAATGTTTAAAATGTGCTATATCACTTCTGAGGGACACCGCATACCAGTGGTGGAATACATTAGTATCAGTGGTGCCAATAGAGAAAGTCACCTGGGAGTTCTTTCAGACAGAGTTCCGAAAGAAATACATCAGTCAACGGTTTCTGGATCAAAAGCATAAAGAGTTTTTAGAAATGAAACAAGGCCGTATGACTGTAACAGAATATGAAAGAGAATTTGTACGGTTGAGCAAGTATTCTCAAAAGTATGTTTCTACTGAAGAGATTATGTGCAAGTGGTTTGTTGATGGGTTGAATGAAGATATTAAAATTCTGGTCGAGATTCTAGATTTGAAAGAATTTGTTGTGTTAGTCGACCGAGCTTGTAAATCTGAAGATCTTAGCCGAGAAAAGAGGAAAGCTGATTCAGAGGCCAGAGATTCAAGAAAAAGACAGATGAATAAATCTTATCATTCTTCATCAAAGAAATCCCGAGATTTGTATAGTCGATCGAATGCATCAGTGGGATATCAGAATATAGTTCGTGGAAATCAACATGTGAGTTCTAAAGCTCAAGCAACTTCTATCTCGAGTATTGGAAGTGTAAGAAACAACAAACCCGAGTGTCAACAGTGTGGGAGATGACATTTTGGAGAGTGCTGGAATAAAAGTGTTAAAGCTTGTTACAAATGTGGCTCGCCAGATCATTTTATTCGAGATTGCCTAGAGTTATCTGAGAAAGATAAATTTCAAAATGCAAGACTGAGTAATACGATTGCAAGAGGGAGACCACCGAGAAATGTGGGAAATGTATCTAGTGGGAAAGGAGCGACAAAGGACTCAGCTGTGAAATCTGAAGCTAGAGCACCAGCCAGAGCTTATGCTATTCACGCTCACGAAGAAGCGTCATCCCTAGATGTTATTACCAGTCTTTACAACACTAATGTGATTGCTTTAATTAATTCTGGATCAACACATTCGTATGTTTGTTAGAATTTAGTGTCTAGTAAGAAATTGCCTGTTGAGTCTATAGAATTTGTAATTAAAGTATGGAACCCCTTAGGCACGTATGTTCTAGTTGACAAAGTATGCAAGAAATGTCCTTTAATGACTCGGGGTTACTGTTTTTCGGCTGACTTAATGCTTTTACCATTTGATGAGTTTGATGTGATTCTGGGTATGGATTTGTTGACTCTGCATGATGCCGTTGTGAACTGTAGACAAAAGATTATAGAATTGAAATTTCAGAATAATGAAATTCTTCGGATTGAATCTGATGAATCGGGTGGATTACCAGTTATGATATCGACTATGTCATCTCAGAGATATGTGAGGAAAGGTTGCGAAGCTTGTAACAGCCCAATTTTGTTGCTAGTCAGAATAGTGGTTTCAGAACCACTAATTCAAGGTCAGATAAATTAGTTTTAATATTATTTTATGTGTTACATCATGATTATGCGATCACATGAAAATTTTGGTGGATTAATTTTTAGTGATTGTATGCTAAATTGTGAAAAAAGACTAGATCGCATAAAGTGCAAAAGTTTTATTTTACAAGCTAAGGGTGTCAAATAGATATAGAATTTTAATTAGAGGTTTTAAATGTGGAAATAGGCCTTTATAAAGGCAATAGCCGGCCATAAGGGGACAAGAGGCTTAATTTAGTCAATGTTTGGTAGTGTTAGGTGATTAATGAATAAAATAAGAGAAAAATAAGAAAGCTATCATCTTTTCCTATTTCCATTTCTTCTTCCATCGAAATTTTAAGCAAGAAATAGGGGTTTTGAAGCTCAAACTTTTAGCCAAGCTATCCTCTTGCAATTAAGTGATTTTAGTGGTCTTTCTTGATAATATTTGTACTTTTGGAACCCATAAAGCTTAAGCTAGCTAAAGAGGGGACTATTTTGCAAAATGGTTGAAAGTTTAAGGATTTTCCATGATAGTGCATATGTTGTTTGCTGATTTTTTAGGGATTAAAATGAATTATGGTTGTTAAATAAACAACTTTTGTGAAAGGTGTTTCCATGAAAACACCTAAAATGACCTTTTTGTAAAGGTTGTAAATTGAGTAGTAAATGTATGAAATGTTTACTATTGTGAGTTGTTATTAAAGTAATAAATGTTCAGCTAGGCTTGTTAAATGAGGAAAATTGATGAAAAACGATTTACGAGCCTAGGGGCAAAATTGTAATTTTACCAAAGTATAAGGGCAAAACGGTAATTTTTGCCAAAGTAGAAATTTTGAAGTGACTTGATTTATGTAGTCATTAAATGAGTAAATTTTATTATTATAGATCAAGAAGAATGTGGAATCAACCTTGACCGGGGAAAAGGGAAGGTTACGAACTAAGTTACAAACTGACATATTTTGTATCAAGGTATGCTTATGTGTAAATGATACATCCTTAATACATATGTTTTTACCTATTGATGCATTGTGTGGATGTAAATGCTTATTGGTGAGATTTATTAAAAATGGTGGAAATGAGGAAATCCTCGGATGAACCTTCGGGATGGGAATATGGGTACAAATAAATATCCTTAAGTGCGTAATTATTATATTTGGTGGGATGTGTGCGATACCACCTTTTTATTTATTAATGATGGGCTGTGTGTGATACCACCGTAAACTTGTAATTAATGGTGGGCTGTGTCCGATACCACCTTGTAAATTATTAAATGGTGGTCTGTGTGCGAAACCACCAAGTATCCAACAATATTCCGAAGTGTTCATCGAGAAACTTGTAAAAGTGAAATTACATGTGGATTTGTGGTGATAAGTGCAGGGAATAAGTGCAAGTAAATGTGAGCAATGTTTAGGATATGTGTTTAGGATGTGGTAAGGTTTGAAATGAGTAAGCATGATTATAAGGATATGAATTGCTTTTACATAGTATGTAATGTTTCTGATTGATTAGTATGTGGTATGATGTTTATTGTTTACATATAGACTTACTAAGCTTAAAGCTTACTCCCTTCTCTTTTCCCTTGTTTTATAGTATAGAAGAGCCAACTCGGGATACGGAGATAATTAGAAGATCACCCACACTATCAGCACATCTTGGTATAGTTAGATTTAGCATTTTGAGTATGGCATGTATAGGGATTAGACTTAGTTGAATGTCATATTGTTTTGGCCAAATGTGTTGGCTCATTCAAAGGTGAATCCTTTTGTATAAGGCCATAGTTGATGGCTCTTTCTTATTAATCTATGAAATGATGAGGTTATTCATGAATGTACAAGTTGTACGGTTGTTTAATTGGGGTATTTATGCATGAATAAGTTGGTTGTTTAGTGTGGTTTATGATGAGTAAGTAGGGGTGGCAATAAGGACTTAGTAAATAGCCTTGTTCTTGTCCACACAGGTAGACACACGGGCATGTGTCTAGGCCGTTTGTGACACACGGTCAGCCTCATGGGCATGTGGTTAGGCCGTGTCTCCCCCCGCATGTTAGGATTGCAAATCAGTATACTCAGTAGTAACCACACGTGATACGATCCGACCCGGGGCAACCCATGGTTTGGAATTTGATGAGCTCGAATCAAAGGAGTCAAGTGCCGTAGAGCTATTGTGCACTTTAGTGCACGTCCAAATTGAGCCGGATTAGCTCATTTTGAGCTCGTTCAGCTCATTGAGCTGATTACTTAATTTTAATGCTTAAATGAATTGAACTCTTTATTTAATTTTCAGCTTTGCATTTAGTTTGCATTTTAAATATTTGCATTTAAGCATCTTAGTTTAATAAATGGGTTGTTGGTCATCAATTCAACTCACCTTAGTTTAATTAATTAAGTTTCTTTTAATGAATTTTATTTAATAGTTGCTTATTTAATTAATCTAGTTACTAGGATAATTTAATGGAGTATGAGTTTAAGTTTATTTAATTCTACTTCTTTAATTGAACTAGTTGCTGCATTAATTGAAGTCCTTACTTCTAGTTCATTTATTAAGTCAAGTGTTTAATGTGTTAAGTGAAATTAGTGTTTAATAAGTATTAATGTGTTAAGTTAAATTAGTGTTTAATAAGTGTTTAATGTGTTTAAGTTAAATTAGTGTTTAATAAGTGTTTAAATGTGATTAATATGTTTGTTTAATGTGTTTGAATGTAGGAAACTTTTCAGCTGGAAACCGTTACACTCAAGGGCTGTTACAAAGAGTTTAATATGACTTTTCAAGTGAGAATCGATTACACACATGGGGAAGCATTATTCAACATTAAAAGGGGCTGTTATGATAATTGAAGGAAGCATTATATATCTATTAAATTCGGCAGTAGCCTATTCTTCTTCCATAACCGTTGATGCTTAAAAGATCACACATGAGTTACAAATTTTCATTAAGTTGCTGGTGACCATTCGACTGCTAAGAGAGCATGAAACCAAGCATTCAAATTCATTTAATCAGTTCATTTGAAGTCATAAAGTTACTGTTATTTGGCTTGGAGGAACTCAAGAGTTTTTTATTTGTTGATTAGATTTTATTTCAGCCATTTAAATGCATATTAAAGCTGAATTCATATGACTCTTCAGCTAACCACATGTAAACACTATATATACTTTGTTATTATCTTGTAAAGGGGACTTTTGACTTTTGAACCTTAATCGAATTTATGAACTTTGAGTTCTAGAGTGAGTTTATCTCCTATCTATTTTTCGTACAAGTTTCTTAGGCTTCTCAAGCTTCTTTGTGGCGTCATTGACTTGTTCTTTTGAACTTATCACCAAACCTCTTTGGTGTGGCGTTCATTCTATCTCCATCTTCCACCTTAGACAATATAGAAACCGGGGTGACACTTTCGTATAGTGTTGAATCGTTTCTGACGTTTAAGTTCATTTTTTCATCCCCACAAACTATCCTCTACTTAATCTATCTCCATTTATCCTTAAACCGAACCATTCGAACCCCATCTTCATTCCTTTCATCCTTAGCCGAACCTAACCCTTCCATCTTCTAAATCGTTTCCAACATTTCTCAACCTCCAATTCCTAACTTGAATCCATTTCTAAAAGCAAACCTAATCAAAGCTTCCGCAAACTTAACCATAATTTCTATTATTTTCCCGAAGACTCAACCTCTCCTCGTAGACGATCGGGCAACTCACATACAACTCGACTCACCCCGGGGCGGATCGTATCATTTGGTATCAGAGCTAGAAAACGAGGAGATCCGACGAACATCGTAATTCTGAAGTAGGTACAAAAATTTAAAAAAATCAAAAAAAAATTCATGTTTTAATTTGAGTTCTTATTTGTGTTATTTCGTGCATTTTGGAAGTGAACAAAAAAAAGGAAAAAAAAATACGAATACAAAAAAAAAACGTGTGAAGTTTGCAAGTTTTTGCTTCATTATCTTCTTTCTACCCTAATCATCGAAATTCCCTTTTTACCATCAGTTGGTACCATCCGTTCAACCCCAACACCACACTTATCCGATTTTCTTTTTAGCCTACCCGATACACCCGACATTGTCCCTTGTCAACCCGTTTTGAAGCCGACCCCAAGCAGCAAATAGGTCTTACGATATAAAATACAAAATTGTGAAAGGAGGTCGAGTGGAAAAAGGCACGAGTGAATTCATTAAAGAAAAAGCCATATTCGAGTGAAACACGAGTGTGTATGACTTTCTTTGTGAGTGAACTTGTGAGTTTTGTGGTGAGGCAACCAATTTTTTTTTTGTTTTCTTTTAATCATTTTCCTTTTGAGAAATAAACATGTCTCAAGAAGAGTTCTCATCCGATGACTTCCAATACTTGGTG
This sequence comes from Gossypium sturtianum, assembly GCA_025698515.1. Lineage (NCBI taxonomy): Eukaryota > Viridiplantae > Streptophyta > Magnoliopsida > Malvales > Malvaceae > Gossypium > Gossypium sturtianum. The sequence continues at coordinate 86,523,830 of CM046944.1, forward strand.
AAAGAAATGGACCGAATACTCGAAAGAAAGCTAAGTCCAATACAAAAGCGTTTGGACCGAGTGGAGGAAAAGGCTCGACGGAAGCAAAACACACCACGTCGAGAAACGGAGTCGCGACCATCTAAGGACCCATTTTTGATAATTATTCGAGAAGAGACTATTATCGAGACTCCTACTCAACAAGGCTTCTGAGACAACGAGAAGAAAGCTACAAGTTCGAGGCTCTTTGACTTAACGAACGAGAAAGTACGAGCTACTCTTTGAACGCTTCAAAGATGTCACACACGAAGAATCTTTCACGAAGAATCAATCGTGTTATCTATGAGAACATTTCCTCTTTCTTTGAGACAAATCCTTATATTTTTGATTCTTTTGTAACATCTACAAGTTGTAATAAAATCGAAAAAGAAATCAAAGAAGAAATAGAAAAAGAAATAGAAAAATAAGAAAAGGAAAAAAAAGGAAAAAAAAAAGAGAAAGAATTTGAAAAAGAAAATGAGAGTGAAGAAAAAGAGAAAATTGAAAAAGAAAGAAAAGAAAAAGAGATTGAAAAAGAAAATTGAAAAAGAGAAAGAAAAAGAAAGAGAATTAGAAAAAGAGGCAAAAGAAAAAAACGAGCGAGAAAAAAGAGAGTGTTGATTCAACTAACCCACTTGAAGTTTGTTCTTGTTCTATTTCTTCTTTTCAGGTTTCCGAGAATCCAAGTGATGAATACCAACTTCAATACCATTCCGATGAACGACGCTTTCGTTTGATCGGCAAAGGTAAGGTTGAAAATGAAGTTGAACCACACAAGCCAAAAGGTAAGCAAGGTAAGAAAATTTAAATAACCGAGTCACGGCAATCCAATTTGACATTTGTCAATAAAATCTTTGGTGACTTAGTTTTTAAAAGCTTTCCCTATTCTCATCCGATCAATTTTTGCTTTTTAAATGTGGTTGATATCGTTTGTTCTGATCGACGAATCCATTTGATCTTACAAGATAACAAGTTTTCACGAAAAATGTTTGAACTTTTCGATTGTGATAACTTTGTGTCTCAATTTATGCCTCTTGGAAAATCTTTGAATTTCTGCAATTCTGTTTCGATGAGTGCAAAGAGTTATGATTATATGGTGCTGTGGATGCAAAATTCTTTTTGGTTTAACATGTTTGATTTAATGAAACCGTTGTTACATTTTGACTTAAATAATCAAACACATGTTTTTAAACCGGGAATATGCATTGGTACATTTTGTGAGAAAATCAAGTTACATCGATTATGTGTGACTAATTTCTATCTGCTTGATCCTTGGCTTATGAATAAGGTAACAAAATTTGATAACTTTGTTTTCAATTTTAATTCGTTCCTTAAGCAATTCATGTGGTTGTGTTTAAAGTTCAAATATCGTTTGGAAAAGGTTGACTCCACTGCGAAGCCTCGCCTACATTATGATCCCGAGGAGAGAAGGTTCGTATTAGATGAAAAAGGTAAATTTGATCCTTATCCTTTTGCCCGTTAAGGTGAGATCCTTGAAACTCATGAAACAATTCTGTTCTCTTCGGATGGTGTTCAACATCATGTTGATGATTTCATTCTTGTAAAACATTTAGATCATGATAAGCTTAATTATTCTATTTTGCCTGATTATGATCTGTCTGTTTTAATGGTTGACAAAAAGATTCTTGTGTTTGATAATTCTTATGATTCATGTGTGAGAGAGTCCATATTTTGTACAAAGCAAGGTCTGATTGTTCAATTTCATGAGCCATATGAATCTTCTCAACTACCTGCTTGTGACGTTTATGTTTATCATTTGATTCACTATTCTCATGATAAGCATGACTTGTGGACTCCATTTAAAACGTATGCATGCCTTGAGACTTATTCAATTTTGTTTCAAACCTTTGACAAGGCCTTATTCCTTTTGTATGATAAGTTGATTATGCCTATTCACATGTATTTTACTTGTTTGGTGCTGCTCACATTTGGACTGCAAGTGTGTTTGCAACATATCTTGCTAACTCATGGTTATCTCTTTCAGGTGACCCGATTACCATCCACCCCATTTGATCGAGGAAAGCAGAGCAAGAGGAATTTTGTTCGAGAGAACCAACGGTTCGATTCGAGGATGAATCTTCTTGAAGAGGAGGGGATGATACGATCCGACCCGGGGCAACCCATGGTTTGGAATTTGATGAGCTCGGATCAAAGGAGTCAAGTGCCGTGGAGCTGTTGTGCACTTTGGTGCACGTCCAAATTGAGCCAGATTAGCTCATTTTGAGATCGTTCAGCTCATTGAGCTGATTACTTAATTTTAATGCTTAAATAAATTGAACTCTTTATTTAATTTTCAGCTTTGCATTTAGTTTGCATTTTAAATATTTGCATATAAGCATCTTAGTTTAATAAATGAGTTGCTGGTCATCAATTCAAGTCACCTTAGTTTAATTAATTAAGTTTCTTTTAATGAATTTTATTTAATAGTTGCTTATTTAATTAATTTAGTTACTAGCATAATTTATTGGAGCATGAGTTTAAGTTTATTTAATTCTGCTTCTTTAATTGAACTAGTTGCTGCATTAATTGAAGTCCTTACTTCTAGTTCATTTATTAAGTCAAGTGTTTAATGTGTTAAGTTAAATTAGTGTTTAATAAGTATTTAATGTGTTAAGTTAAATTAGTGTTTAATAAGTGTTTAATGTGTTTAAGTTAAATTAGTGTTTAATAAGAGTTTAAATGTGATTAATAAGTTTGTTTAATGTGTTTGAATGTAGGAAACTTTTTCAGCTGGAAACCGTTACACTCAAGGGCTGTTACAAAGAGTTTAATGTGACTTTTCAAGTGAGAATCGATTACACACATGGGGAAGCATTATTCAACATTAAAAGGGGTTGTTATGATAATTGAAGGAAGCATTATATATCTATCAAATTCGGCAGCAGCCTATTCTTCTTCCATAACCGTTGATGCTTAAAAGATCACACATGAGTTACAAATTTTCATTAAGTTCTTTGGTGACCATTCGAACGCTAAGAGAGCATGAAACCAAGCATTCAAATTCATTTAATCAGTTCATTTGGAGTCATAAAGTTGCTTTTATTTGGCTTGGAGGAACTCAAGAGTTTTTTATTTATTGATTAGATTTTATTTCAGCCATTTAAATGCATATTAAAGCTGAATTCATATGACTCTTCAGCTAACCACATGTAAACACTATATATACTTTGTTATTAGCTTGTAAAGGGGACTATTGACTTTTGAACCTTAATCAAATTTATGAACTTTGAGTTCTAGAGTGTGTTTATATCCTCTCTATTTTTCGTACAAGTTTCTTAGACTTATCAAGCTTGTTTATGGCGTCTTTGAATTGTTCTTTTGAACTTCTCACCAAACCTCTTTGGTGTGGCGTTCATTCTATCTCTATCTTCCACCTTAGACAATATAGAAACCGAGGTGACACTTTCGTATAGTGTTGAATCATTTCTGACGTTTAAGTTCATTTTTCCATCCCCACAAATTATCCTCTACTTAATCTATCTCCATACATCCTTAAACCGAACCATCCAAACCCCATCTTCATTCCTTTCATCCTTAGCCGAACCTAACCCTTCCATCTTCTAAATCGTTTCCAACATTTCTCAACCTCCAATTCCTAACTTGAATCCATTTCTAAAAACAAACCTAATTAAAGCTTCCGCAAACTTAACCATAATTTCTATTATTTTCTCAAAGACTCAACCTCTCCTCGTAGACGATCGAGTAACTCACATACGACTCGACTTACCCCGGGGTGGATCGTATCAACACGGGTGGAGACACGACCGTGTGTCTCAACCGTGTGGAAGAGAGGGCTATAGTACATGGGCATGTACCCAGGCCGTGTGAAGTCTACACCTAAATTAGGAATTTAATTTACCAGACGGTGAAGGACACGGGCGTGTGCCTTGGCCGTGTGACATTTATGGGGTGATGACGTTAGAATCAGAATGCCAAGGTTTTTTGCACACGAGCTAAGACACGGGCATGTCGTGGCCGTGTGAGGGACACGGGCCATGGACACGGGTGTGTGTCCGGCCGTGTGAAAACCCCTGTAACAGTCTGGTATATACCCTAGTCGGAACAGTGGTTTCGGGACCACAAATCTGAGTCCGTATAATATTTTAATATTATGTTCCATGCATTTGATATGTGAGTAAGCATGTGGTAAAGTTTCGTAGATTAATTTGTCTGTCTGTGTGTTTAATTTAAGAAAAAGGACTAAATCACATAATTCGTAAAAGTTGTTTTCTATTTGATTTTTGGCCAAATTGATGTGGCTTTTATTTGTAAGGGCCTTGTGAGGCAATTTGCCTATTAATCTTGATAGTGGACGGTTATGGTCCATAATAACCTTGGAAATTATGTTTTGTAATTTTATAATATAAGGTTAAATTTGGAAATGGATTATTAAGTTATATTATGATAAAACAAAGCATTAAAAATGGCCATTTCTATTCATTCATCACCTAAAATCAAACAAAAGAAAAAGAAAGAAGAAGCTAGGGCATTCGGTACTCATTAAGCAAAATTAAGGTATGTGTTAAGTATGATTTTTGATGATTTTTATGTTTTTGAGATTGTTGCTTAGTCTACTATCAAGCCCATGTTGTAATTTGAAGAAATGATGATGTTCATGAAATGTGCCATTGATGTAATGGTGAGCTTTGTGATGAGTTTAGGTGTTAAATGAAAGATATGTGTTAAATTAACATGCTTTGTTCTTGAAATTTTGATGAATTTAGCTTATTAGAGCTAAATTGAGAAAATAGCAATTTGAGGGACTAAATTGTGAATTTGATGGAAAATATGGGCTTGTATGATATTTATAAGCATTCGGCTAAGCATGGTTAAATGATGATTTTGTATAATTGATGTTTTGAGAAAAATGGACTAATTTGATAAAATGTGCAAATGTGAGGGCTAATTTGTAAATTGCCCTAAATATGTGTTTTTGGAGTGAATTGAATATGTTGATAAATAAAAGGGTTAAATTTGAATATGTATAGATCAAGAGCCGAAGAAATCGGACTTAGATCGCGGGAAAGCGAAAGTAACCAAGTAGCCATTTCTGTTTCAGTTCAATCGAATCCGAGGTAAGTCATTATACAAATAAACGTGTTTGCATTGAATTCTGTATGTTTATGTGACTATTGATAATGATAAATGCTTACGAGATGTTGTATATATGAATTCCGAGATAAGATCGATTTAATGATAATATCTGAGAAGCCCCGTACGAACCTAGGAATAGATAGGATTAGCTATGTCATGACATAGGTGTCTGTTTTGAGCTATCATGTAAGACCACGTCTGGGACGTCGGTGTTGATTTGAGGTTTCGTGTAAGACCACGTCTGGGACGTTGGCATCGATACGAGATTTAGGTGTAAGACCATGTCTGGGACATTGGCATCGTATTGGTTCGTGTAAGACCCTGTCTGGGACAGTGGCATCGAGATATGTGTACATGTAATACCTCATCTGGGACGTTGGCATTGTACGACTATTTCAAGTTTTCTGAGTATCCTATTAGATTCCAAACGGTTCAACGGGCAAGTCTGTGATACGAATGCTATGTGAATCGTAAATCCATTTTAGGTACGTTGATTTGTACACTAAGTGTGTATGAAAGGTAAGTATCTAAATGAACTTACTATGATGATTAGGTATGTTGGAATTATGAAATGATATGTGAAAATATATGTAAAAGAGCCATGTATATATGAGATTGTTAAGTTGATGAATGCGGCAAGATGTGGCCTAGTACATGGATTAAAGAATACATGTGATAAATTTGCTATGAGAATTAATTATGCCAATGTTCCTATATGATTATATGCTTTTCATGCTAAGTTTATTTGTATATGGCTTACTAAGCTTTTGGAAATCTTACTCTATGTTGGAATTATGAAATGATATGTGAAAATATATGTAAAAGAGCCATGTATATATGAGATTGTTAAGTTGATGAATGCGGCAAGATGTGGCCTAGTACATGGATTAAAGAATACATGTGATAAATTTGCTATGAGAATTAATTATGCCAATGTTCCTATATGATTATATGCTTTTCATGCTAAGTTTATTTGTATATGGCTTACTAAGCTTTTGGAAATCTTACTCTATGTGTGTTGTTTTGTTTTATAGATCGTCAAAGCTACTGAAGGCTCGGGAATTGTCGAGGATCGTCATCACACTACACAACTTGTTTTTGTACATTTTGGAAATGTATATAGCTAGATATGGCATGTATAGGCTAGTTATTTGTATAAGTTAAGAGATGAACTTAGACATGTGATTTGGCTAGTTATGTGTTGATAATATGCATTAATGAATATGTTATATGATAAATGTTTTAGTATGGTTTCATAGCATATGAAATGGTTAAGTTGGTGGTAAGTATATGGATGAAATTTGAGCATATATGTTTGAACAATAGAATGAGTTCATGAAAGGTAAATAGGGATGAATTATGCTTGTGTATACTTGAGTTTTTCTTGTGTGAATTGGTATGTTTGGAAATGGATTTGAATATAGAGATTGAATGGTTATTTTGATATGTTTTGGTTGCTAAATGTGCATGAGTTGCATTGGTAATTTGATTGTAGGTTTGACCCTATCTGGGAGGCATTTTGGCCTTGTAAATGGCATGTTTTACCTACACGGTCAAGGCACACGGGCGTGCCTGATGACCATGGGAGTAAGTCAGTAGCTAACTAAGTGTACACGGCCTTGGCACACAGACGTGCCTGGTAGCCGTGTGGTTTAGTCAGGATCGACCACGGCCAAGGTACACGGGCGTGCTTGGTGGCCGTGGAGACAAATCAGGCTCGACCACGGGTAAGACACATGGGTGTGTCTAGCAGCTGTGGGAGGCACACGGCCTGCCCACACGGGCGTGTGTCCTGTATAACTTAGAAAATTTTTAAATTTCCAAGAATTTCTGTAAGAGTTCGGCATAGTCTCGGCCCTACTCTAAAGCATGTTTAAGGTCTCGTTGACCTATAGATGGGAAATGATGATGGTGATTGATGATTTATATTACGAATTGTCTGAATAAGTTTCTGATCTGTCCGGTAACTCTTTTAACTCTAATCCGGTGACGGATACGGGATAGGGGTGTTACAACCCCTGTAGGTTCGAATTTAGAAATAAATCCACACGGGTGTGGAACACGGGCATGTGATATGCCACACGGGCGTGCCCCTTCCTCCACACGGGCGTGTGGACTGTTTGATGAAAATTTTCTAAGTCTTTTTAGAGATCTTTAAAAGAGTTCGATTTGATCCCGAACCATTCTTAATGTGTGATTTAGGCCTCGTAGGCTTGTTTAAGAGGTGTTACAAAAAGTTTTAATTTTGAGTGGAAAGTCATGTCTCGGTATTGCATAATTGTTTGTGTATAAGTCTGGTAACGCCTCGTAACCTGTTCCGGCGTCAAATACAGGTAAGGGGTGTTACAAAGCTTATCTCGCTTACGTTTTAGAGACCAAAGTGTCCGAAAAGAAGATTTAATCGGTGCCTGTAGTCTGTGGATATTCAGATATATTTCCAAAAGAATTGCCTGGGTTGCCACTGGTCAGAGAGGTTGAGTTTACTATTGAGTTGGTACCGAGAACATCTCCGATATCTATAGCATCATACAGAATGGCTCCGACAGAGTTGAAAGAGTTGAAAGCTCAGTTGTAAGAATTAACATATAGAGGTTTTGCACGATCGAATTTTTTGCCCTGGGGTGTGCCTGTATTGTTCGTAAAGAAGGAAGATGGAACAATGAGAATGTGTATTGACTATCGTCAACTCAACAAGGTTACGATAAAGAATAAGTATCCATTGTCGAGAATACACAATTTGTTTGACCAGTTGAAAGGTGCAACAGTGTTTTCGAAGATTGATTTGATATCAAGCTATTATCAGTCGCGAGTTAAAGACTCGTATGTGCTGAAAACTGCATTCAGAACGAGGTACGGACATTATGAATTCCTTGTTATGCCTTTTGGACTAACTAATGCTCCTAGCATTTTTATGGATTTGATGAATCGAATCTTTAGACCGTATTTAAACAGATTTGTTATTGTGTTCATTGACAACATTCTGATCTAGTCACGAGATGAGTCTGAGCATGCCGAGCATTTGAGGATTGTGTTGCAAACCTTGAGAGATAAGCAATTGTATGCTAAATTTAGTAAGTGTGAGTTTTGGCTCAAGGAAGTTGGATTTTTGGGACATATTGTATTGGCGGATGGCATTCGAGTCGATCCGAGCAAGATTTCTACAGTTATTGATTGGAAACCACCTAGAAATGTATCCGAGGTCAGAAGCTTTCTGGGATTAGTTGGTTACTATCGATGTTTTGTTAAAGGGTTCTCGATGATTGCTACACCGATGACAAGACTGCTTTAGAAAGATGTAAAATTTGAATGGTCCGAGAAATGTTAACAGAGCTTCGATCAATTGAAAACATTGTTAATTGAGGCACCAGTGTTGGTTCAACCTGAGTCGGGAAACAAATTAGTGATTTATAGCGACGTGTCATTGAACGGTTTGGGTTGCGTGTTGATGCAAGAGGGAAAAGTTTTAGCTTATGCCTCCAGACAGTTGAAACCACATGAAAACAACTATTCGACGCACGATTTATAGTTTTTGGATTGAAAATTTGGCATCATCATTTGTACGGTGAAAAATGTCACATCTTTATAGATCATAAAAGCTTAAAGTATTTAATGACTCAAAAAGATCTGAATTTGCGGCAACGAAGATGGCTAGAGTTGTTGAAAGATTACGAGCTAGTGATTGCTTATCATCCGGGAAAAGCGAATGTAGTCCCAAACGCTTTGAGTAGAAAATCGTTGTTTTCCTTGAGAGCAATGAATACCTAGTTGACAGTATCTGATGATGGTTCAATTTTAGCTGAATTAAATGCTAAACCAGTATTTCTTCAACAAATTTGTGAAGCTCAGAAATGTGATGGTGATTTGCAATCTAAAAGAGTACAATGCGAGTTGACTAGTGATTCAGAGTACCAAAGAGTACAATGTTTGATGTTCCGAGATAGAATCTATGTACCAAAAAATTCAGAGTTGATTTAGAAAATTTTACACGAGGCACATAGTGGTTGTTTATCCGTTCATCCTGGAAGTACCAAAATGTACAATGATTTGAAACAACTGTATTGGTGGTCGGGTATGAAACGAGACATTTCTAAATTAGTAGCGAGTGTTTAGTGTGTCACCAGATTAAAGCTGAACATCAAATGCCTTCGGGTTTACTTCAGCCTGTGATGATACCAGAGTGGAAATGGGACAGAGTTACAATGGATTTCGTATTAGGATTGCCTTTGTCTCCGAAAAAGAAAGATGTTATTTGGGTTGTTGTTGATCGACTGACGAAATCTGCACATTTCATTCCAGTACGTACTGACTATTCGCTTGATTGACTAGCTGAATTGTATATTTCTGAGATCGTTAGATTGCACGGGGTGCCAATTTTGATTATTTCGGATAGAGATCCGAGGTTTACGTTGCAGTTTTGGAAGAAATTACAAGAAGCTCTGGGTACAAAGTTAAATTTTAGTACAGCTTTTCATCCGTAAACTGACGGATAGTCTGAACGAGTAATACAGATTCTCGAAGATATGCTCCGATGTTATGTTTTAGAGTTTGAAGGCAATTGGGAGAAATATTTGCCGTCGATTGAATTTGCATATAATAACAGTTTTCAATCGAGTATAAAGATGGCACCGTATGAAGCATTCTATGGTCTCAAATGCCGAACTTCATTGTACTGGACTGAGCTTAGCGAGAAATAGATTCACGGGGTTGATTTGGTTAGAGAAACTGAAAAGAAAGTGAAAGTAATTCGTGACTGTTTGAAAGCAGCTTCAGATCGACAGAAATCGTATGCGGATTTGAAACGAAAAGACATTGAATTTTAGATTAGTGACAAGGTGTTCTTGAAGGTATATCCGTGGAAGAAAATAATTCGTTACGGTCGCAAAGGCAAATTGAGTCCGTGTTTCATCGGGTCGTATGAGATTATTGAAAGAATAGGGCCAGTGGCATATCGACTAACTTTATCAACTGAGTTAGAGAAAACCCACAATGTGTTTCATGTGTCGATGTTGCGTCGTTATAGATCAGATCCATCACATGTAATTTCTCCGTCTGAGATAAAAATTCAACCTGGTATGACATACAATGAAGAACCGATCAGAATTTTAGCTCGAGAAGTTAAAGAATTGAGAGATAAACGCATAGCCTTAGTGAAACTTTTGTGGCAAAGACACGGTGTCAAAGAGGCTACTGGGAGGCCGAGGAAGCAATGAGAAAAAGTACCCTAACCTTTTTACTGGTAAGATTTTCGGGGACAAAAATCCCTAAGAGAGGGAGAGTTCTAACAGCCTGTTTTTGGTCAAATTAGAACAGTGGTTTCGGGACCACAAATTCGAGGTCAAAATATTTATTTTATTATTATTTTAATGTTTACAATATGATTGAATGATTGTGTAAAAATTTCGTTAAGAAAATTTATCGTTTGATTGGTCAATTTGATAAAAAGGACTAAATTGCGTAAAGCGTAAAAGTTGTATTCTATTAGCTAAAGGTGTCTAATAGCTATAGAACCATAAAGTAAAGGTCCTTAAGTAGTAATTAGACCATTAATTAGATAGTGGATAATAATGGCTCGGCATAATTGAAATATTGAATTAGTAATAAGGTTAATTTTGTAATTTGGTAATTAAGGTTACTTAAAATAAAACAAAATCATTTTATCACCTATTATCATCTTCTCGAACCATTTGCTAGGGCAAAGGAAACCATTTTTCTCCTTTACATTCGGCCAAGCTTCTGAGTTCAATTGTAAGTTCATTTTTGTCTCCTTTTTAATGATTTCTGCGTTTTTGAAATCGCTGCAGCTAGGTCTAGCTAGCCCAGTGACTATTTTGCAAAATTGTTACAGATTTTGAATGATTCCATTGATGAATACATGTGTATTTTGAAGTTTCTTGATATATTATGAGAGCTTGTTGATAGATATACAAGTTTTTTTAAGTGATTTTTGAGAAAAAAATGCGAAATAGGGATTAAATTGAGAAATATGTTAATTATGTGGTAGAAATGTGAAATAAATGAAAAAATAGACTGCTGGGGGTATAATGGTAATTCAGCTAGCATGGGTTAGTCTTGAATTTCATGAATTTGTGATTTGGTTTAGTAATGACTAAATTATAAAAATTTAAAAAGTTTAGGGGCTAATGTGTAAAATAGCTCAAATACATATTTTGGATTGAATTGAATAAATAGAGGAATAAAGAAGCTGATTTTGATTACTTATAGCTCAAGAAAAGAGGAATTCGGACTTAGATCAGGGAAAAAGCAAAGTAATTGAATAGTCGGTCCGTTTCGTCATTTTCGTACACGAGGTAAGTTCGTATAATTGAACTTAAATGTGCATTTTTTAATTGATGGGTGGAATTGAGATTGTATTTATCTTATTAGTTAAATTTGGAGATCTTAAATTAAATGTACGGTTTAAATAAGACGAGTTGTTAAATAAAACCATAACTGGCTATGGCAATCCGAAAATAAGACCATAACCGGGTTATGGCATGTGAACGTAAGACCAAGCAGGGCCATGGCAATGTATGTGTAAGACCATAGTTGGACTATGGCATCGGAAAATCAATGTACTCGTACTGTAAACATTTATAAACTCAGATGATTTTGATAAGTGAATTGGTGAGAAACAGATACGTATCAGTACAGGTATGTACGGAAAACTATTCGAATAACGAGCTAATGGAAGTTGAGAACTTTATGTTAACTTAGTGATTGATGCATAAATGCAATCTATGTTATCTATTTAAAAATGTTAATGAATGATGAGATTATTTCATTTTACATACGAACTTACTAAGCTTTATAGCTTACTTTGTTTATTTTATATGTTTTATAGTATTTCGAAGCTAGCTCAGATCTAGGGATTGTCAGAGACTTCATCGCACTATCGAACATCTATTTTGGTACTTTTGAAGTTATGTATATATGGTATATGGCTTGTATAGTCATTGGTCATTTTGGTATGTTTGATGGAAATGTATTTTGGCCATTAGAGGTAGCTTATAAATGTTATGTGTTTTGTTGTAAATATTGCCATGTAATATGGTTAATGTTGAATTATGATATCCAAGTGTTTTTTATGGTATGAGGTATTTAGTTGGTTGAGATATGCTTGTTGTGGATTGGTTTTGGATGATGAACTAGATGAATTATGGTACATGATATATATATATATGTGTGTGAGTTATCACTAGTAAAGCAAGTTGAGTTTATAGGTATTTGAATAGGTAAATGGCATTGAATTGAGTATGGAAATGGTTGAAATAGATATGGTATGATTTGTATAATGGTTGATGATATTTGGCTGCATATTAGTGTCTTGAAGTGGTACCATTTGAGCTTGTATAGGTATGTGCAATTTGGGTGGCAAATTTGCTTGGTAAATAGCTTATTTTTGTCCACACGGGCAGAGACACGGGCGTGTGTCTCAGTCGTGTGCAACACACGGTCATGTTACATGACAGTGTGTCCCCTGGTGTTGAATTTGAAACCAAGTCAGTATGCTCCACACGGCCTCACACATGGGCGTGTGACTTGGCCGAGTAGCATAAGTCAGTATACCCTACAGGTTTGACACGGCCTAGTACACAGCCTGGCACACGAGCGTGTATAGCCATTTTTAGGGCACACGGGCTAGTCACATAGGCATGTGTGTTGGCCGTGTGACCCAATTCAGAGAGTGACACGGGGTCAGACACGGGCTGGGACACGGCCATGTACTCCCATTTCGAATGTTCACACGGCCTGTGACACGGGTGTGTCTGGTGGCCGTGTGAGAAACATGGCCTGGCCACACGGGCGTGTGTCCCTCTTTTGAGAAAAAAATTCAAAGTTTTGTGAAAGATTCTTGAGTTATCGGTTTAGTCCCGAATTATTCCCAAAGCATGATTAGGGCCTCGTAGGCTCGTATAAGGGACAAATTGATTAAGAATAAATGATGATTGAATGTATTGATTGATTATATGAGAAAAGTACTGTTTAAATGTATTGTAAGTCTTGTAATGCTCTGTAACCCTATTTTCAGTGTTGAATACGGGTGAGGGTGTTACATTTATTGTACCAGAGCTACGGTTTAGTCAATTCTAGGACTAACATAGAGTGTGAGAGTCTTGCTATACATGCCATATATAGCCTGTGATAGTGTGATGATTCCTGACATTATAAACTATGTTTTCGTATAGTGATGGATCCTGAACGAGTTGTAGCTGATGAGGTTGAAAGTAATGCGCCAGCTCCCGCTCAAGGGACAGCGCCTTCTGAATCTAGACCCGTATCTGTTAGTCAGGGAGGAGAGGCTAAACAAGCCTTCTTTCAAATGATGAACGAGTGGTTCACGGAGTTCGTTCGAATGAATCTGGCAGCTCAACAACCTCCACCCCTGCCAATTTCTCAACCAATCCCTGTAGTACCTCAAGTTATTGATCTTATACGCTTGAACAAGCCACCAGTCGATAAAATTCGTAAGCATGGGGCTGAAGAGTTCAGGACTACAGTTGACGATGATCCTTAGAGAGCTGAATTCTGGCTTGAAAATACAATCAGAGTATTTGATGAGTTGCCGTGTACACCCGAAGAATGCATTAAATGTGTTGTATCCTTATTGAGAGACCATGCGTATCAATGGTTGAATACTCTGACATCAGTGGTATTGAAAAAACGGGTTATGTGGGATTTCTTTCAATCTGAGTTTAGAAAAAAATATATTAGCCAGAGGTTCATTGATTAGAAACGCAAAGAGTTTCTAGACTTAAAACAGGGTCGTCTGTCTGTGACAGAATATGAACGAGAAATTGTGAGGCTCGTTAAATATGCCCGGAAATGTGTTTCAATGAAAGCTATTATGTGCAAAAGTTTTGAAGACGGATTGAACAAAGATATCAGATTACTAGTCAAAATTCTAGAGTTGAAAGAGTTCGTGGTACTCGTCGATTGTGCTTGCAAAGCTGAAGAACTGTGCAAAGAAAAGAGAAAGGCTGATTCTGAAGCTAGAGATTCGAGAAAGAGATTTATGAATAAACCCTATCACTCTTCATCCAAGAAATCATGAGATGTTTATAGTCGATCAAATGCATTGATGGAGTACTCTAATAGAGATTGTGGGAAGCAATTTAAGTGTTCAAAAACTCCAGCTATGTCAATGGCAAGAGTGGGTAATGCTAGACCAAATAAACCTGAATGTGGACGATGTGGAAAACGACATTTTGGAGAGTGTAGAATGAATGAGAAAGCCTGTTTTAGATGTGGCTCGCACGAACATTTCTTTTGAGATTTTCCTGAGTTAGATGAGAAATATAAATCTCAGAATGTAAGACCAAGCAACACGACTGCGAGAGGAAGACCACCCCGTAATGTTGAAAATGTGAGTGGTAGTAGAGGTGCAACACGAGATACTGCTGTGAGATCTGAGGCTAAAGCACCTGCCAGAACTTATGCTATTCGCGCTCGCGAAGAAGCGTCATCTCCAGATGTTATTACCGGTACATTCTCTCTTTATGACACTGATGTAGTTGCATTGATAGACCCCGGATCAACTCATTCATATATATGTGTGAATTTAGTGTTTAGTACGAATTTACTTGTTGATTCTACTGAGTTTGTTATAAAAGTGTCGAACCCCTTAGGCAAATATGTCCTGGTTGACAAAGTTTGCAAGAATTGTCTGTTAATGACTTAGGGTTATTATTTTCTGGCCGATTTGATGTTGTTTCCGTTTGACGAGTTCGATGTAATTCTGGGTATGGACTGGTTGACATTGCATGATGCAGTAGTAAATTGTAGACGAAAGACAATTGAGTTGAAATGTCAGAATAATGAGACTCTTCGAATCGAATCAAATGATCTGAGTGGTTTACCAGTTGTAATTTCGTCGATGTTAGCTTAGAAATATGTGAAAAAGGGATGCGACGCATATCTTGCATATGTACTTGATACAAAAGTGTCAGAATCAAAGATTGAATCAGTACCAGTTGTTTGCGAGTATCCAAATGTGTTTCCAGAAGAGTTACTGGGTTTGCCACCAATCAGAGAGGTTGAGTTTGCTATTGATTTAGTACCGGGAACTTCATCGATATCTATAGCTCTGTATAGAATGGCTCCGACAGAGTTGAAAGAGTTGAAAGCTCAGTTGCAAGAGTTAACAGATAGAGGTTTTGCACGACCGAGTTTTTCACCCTAGGGTGGGCCAGTATTGTTCGTAAAGAAGAAAGACGGGTCAATGAGAATGTGTATTGACTATCGTCAGCTCAACAATGTTATGATAAAGAATAAATATCCTCTACCGAGAATTGGTGATTTATTTGATCAATTAAAAGAGGCTACAATGTTTTCTAATATTGATTTGAGATTTGGCTATTATCAGTTGCGAGTTAAAGATGCTGATGTACCAAAGACAGCGTTCAGAACGAGGTACGGACATTATGAATTCCTTGATAAGCCTTTTGGATTGACTAATGCTCCTGCAGTTTTCATGGATTTGATGAGTCAGATTTTCAGACCGTATTTAGACAGATTTGTTGTTGTATTTATTGACGATATTCTAATTTATTCTCGAGATGAATCCGAGCATGCCGAGCATTTGAAAATAGTGTTACAGACCTTGAGAGACAAGCAATTGTTTGCAAAGTTCAGCAAATGTGAGTTTTGGCTCCGAGAGGTTGGATTTCTGGGGCATTTTGTTTCAGCCGAAGGTATTAGAGTTGACCCGAGCAAGATTTCTACAATTATAGATTGGAAACCTCCGAGAAATGTATCTGAAGTCTGAAGTTTTCTGGGACTAGCTGGCTATTATCGACGTTTTGTGAAAGGATTCTCTATGATTGCAACACCATTGACTCGATTACTTCAGAAAGATGCAAAGTTCGAATGGTCTGAGAAGTGCCAGCAGAGTTTCGAACAGGTTCGAATAGTTTCGAATAGTTGATCTGTACAGTCTGAGTCGGGTAAAGAATTCATAATTTTCAGTGATGCGTTATTGAATGGTCTAGGTTGTGTATTGATGTAGGAAGGCAAAGTAATAGCTTATGCTTCTAGACAGTTGAAGCCGCATGAAAAGAATTATCCAACACACGATTTAGAGTTGGCGGCGATTGTGTTCACATTAAAGATTTGGCGACATCACTTGTTTGGTGAGAAATGCCACATCTATACAGATCACAAGAGCTTGAAATATTTAATGACTCAGAAAGACTTGAACTTGCAACAACGAAGATGGCTTGAATTATTGAAACACTATGAACTAGTAATTGATTATCACCCAGGGAAAGCAAATGTAGTTGTTGACGCTCTGAGCAGAAAGTCATTATTTGTTTTACGTGCGATGAGCACACAGTTAGCTTTGTCTGATGATGATATGATTGTAGCTGAGTTGAAAGCGAGACCGTTATTTCTTCAGCAAATTTGTGAAGCTCAGAAATGTGATGGTGAATTGCAAGCTAAAAGAGTGCAAAGTGAGTCGACTAGTGATTCAGAGTACCAAATCAGAGCCGATGATTGTTTAATGTTCCGAAATAGAATCTGTGTACCGAGAAATTCTGAGCTTATTCAGAAAATTTTGCACGAAGCACATAACGGTTGTTTATCTGTTCACCCGGGGAGTACAAAAATGTACAATGATTTGAAACAATTATATTGGTGGCCGGGTATGAAACGAGATGTTTCAGAGTTTGTATCGAGATGTTTAGTTTGCCAACAAGTGAAAGCCGAGCATCAAGTGCCTTCAAGTTTACTTCAGCCTGTAATGATACCGGACTCGAAATGGGATAGAGTGGCGATGGATTTCGTATCAGGACTACCCCTGTCTCCGAAAAAGAAAGATGCAATTTGCGTTATCATTGATCGACTGACAAAATTAGCACATTCATCCCGGTACGTACTGACTTTTCACTTGATAAATTGGCTAAGTTGTACATTTATGAGATCGTTAGATTGCACGGGGTGCCAATTTCGATTATTTCGAATAGAGATTCGAGGTTTACGTCGCGCTTTTGGAAGAAATTGCAAGAAGCTTTGGGTACAAAGTTGAATTTCAGTACATCTTTTCTTCCGCAAACCGGTGGTCAGTCTGAGAGAGTAATTCAGATTCTCGAAGATATGCTCAGATGTTGTGTTTTAGAGTTCAAAGGAAATTGGGAGAAATATTTGCCGCTGGTTGAACTTGCGTGTAATAATAGTTTTCAATCCAGCATAAAGATGACACCGTACGAAGCTTTGTATGGTCACAAATGTCGAACTCCATTGTACTAGACCGAGCTTAGCGAGAAACAGATTCATAGGGTTGATTTGATTAAAGTAACAGAGGAGAAAGTGAAAGTAATTCGTGACTGTTTGAAAATAGCTTCATATCGTCAGAAATCGTATGCAGATTTGAAACGAAAAGATATAAAATTTCAAATCGGTGACAAAGTATTTATGATAGTATCTCCATGGAAGAAAATACTTCGTTTCGGTCGTAAAGGCAAATTGAGTCCGAGATTCATCGAGCCGTATGAGAGCATTGAAAGAATAGGTCCAGTGGCATATCGGCTAGCTTTACCGATTGAGTTAGAGAAAATCCATAATGTTTTTCATGTGTCGATGTTGCGTCAATATCAATCGGATCCCTCACATGTGATTTCTCCGTTAGAGATTGAGATTCAGCCTGATATGACGTACAACGAAGAACTGATCAAAATTTTTGCTCGAGAGATCAAAGAACTGAGAAATAAAGGCATAGCTTTAGTGAAAGTCTTGTGGCTACGTCACGGAGTTGAAGAGGCTACGTGGGAGCCCAAGGAAGCAATGCGAAAACAATACCCTAATCTATTCATTGGTAAGATTTTCGGGGATGAAAATCCCTAAGGGGGAGAGTTGTAACAGCCCATTTTTGGTCAAATTAGAATAGTGGTTTCGGGACCACAAATTTGAGGTCAAAATATTATTTTTATTTTTATTTTAATGTTTACAGCATGATTGAGTGATTGTGTGAAAATTTCATTAAGAAATTTTATCGTTTGATTGGTTAATTTGATAAAAAGGACTAAATCGCGTAAAGCGTAAAAGTTTTGTTCTATTAGCTTAAGGTGTCTAATAGCTATAGAACGATAAAGTAAAGGTCCTTAAGTAGTAATTAGACCATTAATTAGATAGTGTATGATAATGGCTCGGCATAATTGAAATATTGAATTAAAAATAAGGTTAATTTTGTAATTTGGTAATTAAGGTTAATTAAAATAAAACAAAATCATTTTATCACCTATTATCATCTTCTCAAACCGTTTTCTAGGGCAAATGAAGCCATTTTTGTCCTTTACATTCGGCCAAGCTTCTTAGTTCAATTGTAAGTTCCTTTTTGTCCCGTTTTTAATGATTTCTGCGTTTTTGAGATCGTTGCAGCTAGGTCTAGCTAGCCCAGGGACTATTTTGCAAAACTATTAATGATTTTGAATGATTCTATTGATGAATACATGTGTATTTTGAAGTTTCTTGATAGATTATGAGTGCTTGTTGATAGATATACAAGTTTTGTTAAGTGATTTTTAAGAAAAATGCAAAATAGGGATTAAATTGAGAAATGTATAAATTGTGTGGTAGAAATGTGAAATAAATGAAAAAAATGGACTGCTAGGGGTATAATGGTAATTCGGCTAGCATGGGTTAGTCTTGAATTTCATGAATTTGTGATTCTGTGTAATAAGGACTAAATTGTAAAAATATGAAAGTTTAGGGGCTAATGTGTAAAATAGCTCAAATGCATATTTTGGATTGAATTGAATAAATAGAGGAATAAAGAAGCTGATTTTGATTACTAATAGATCAAGAGAAGAGGAATTCGGACTTAGATCGGGGAAAAAGCAAAGTAATTGAATAGTCGGTCCGTTTTGTCATTTCCGTACACGAGGTAAGTTCGTATAATTGAACTTAAATGTGCATTTATTTAATTGATGGGTGGAATTGAGATTGTATTTATCTTATTAGTTAAATTTGGATATCTTAAATTAAATGTACGGTTTAAATAAGATGAGTTGTTAAATAAAACCAAAGCTGGGCTCTGGCAATCCGAAAATAAGACCATAACTGGGTTATGGCATGTGAACTTAAGACCAAGGCAGGGCCATGGCAATGTATGTGTAAGACCATAGTTGGACTATGGAATCAGAAAATCAATGCACTCGTACCGTAAGAATTTATAAACTCGGATGATTTTGATAAGTGAATTGGTGAGAAACAGATGCATATCGGTACAGGTATGTACGGAAAACTATTCGAATAATGAGCTAATGGAAGTTGAGAAATTTATGTTAACTTAGTGATTGATGCATAAATGCAATCTATGTTATCTATTTAAAAATGTTAATGAATGATGAGATTATTTCATTTTACATACGAACTTACTAAGCTTTATAGCTTACTTTGTTTAATTTCTATGTTTTATAGTATTTCGAAGCTAGCTCAGATCCGGGGATCATCAGAGACTTCATCGCACTATCGAACATCTATTTTGGTACTTTTGAAGTTATGTATATAGTATATGGCATGTATAGTCTTTGGTCATTTTGGTATGTTTGATGGAAATGTATTTTGGCCATTAGAGGTAGCTTATAAATGTTATGTGTTTTGTTGTAAATATTGCCATGTAATATGGTTGATGTTGAATTATGACATCCAATTGTTTGTTATGGTATGGGGTATTTAGTGTTGTGGATTGGTTTTGGATGATGAATTAAATGAATTATGGTACATGATATATATATATATGTGTGTGTGAGTTATGACTAGAAAAACAAGTTGAGTTGATAAGTATTTGAATAGGTAAATGGCATTGAATTGATTATGGAAATGGTTGAAATAGATATGGTATGATTTGTATATTGGTTGATGATATTTGGCTGCATATTAGTGTCTTGAAATGGTACCATTTGAGCTTGTATAGGTATGTGCAATTTGGGTGGCAAATTGGCTTGGTAAATAGCCTATTTTGTCCACACGGGCAGAGACACGGGCATGTGTCTCAGCCATGTGTGACACACGGTCATGTTACACGGCCGTGTGTCCCCTGGTGTTGAATTTGAAACCAAGTCAATATGCTCCACACGGCCTCACACACGGGCATGTGACTTGGCCATGTGGCATAAGTCAGTATACCCTACAGGTTTGACACGGCCTAGTACACGGCCTGGCACACGGGTGTGTATGGCCATTTTTAAGGCTCACGGACTAGTCACACGGGCGTGTGTGTTGGTTATGTGACCCAAGTCATAGAGTTACACGGGGTCGGACACGGGCTGGGTCATGGCCATGTACTCTCATTTCGAATATTCACACGGCCTGTGACACGGGTGTATCTGGTGGCCGTGTGAGACACACGGCCCGACTGCACGAGCGTGTGTCCCCTGTTTTGAGAAAAATTTTCAAAGTTTCGTGAAAGATTCTTGAGTTATCGGTTTAGTCCCGAACCATTCCCAAAGCATTTTTATTGCCTCGTAGGCTCCTATTAGGGACAAATTGATTGAGAATGAATGATGATTGTATTTATTGATTGATTATATGAGAAAAGTATTGTTTAAATGTATTGTAAGTCTGGTAATGCTCCGTAACCCTATTCCGGTGTTAAATACGGGTGAGGGGTGTTACATGTTTTTAGTCAAATCAAAATAGTGGTTTTGAAACCACAAAATTTGAGGTCAAAAAATTATTTTAATATTATTTTAAATGTTTACAACTGATAGCATGTATGTGTGAAAGTTTCATGAAGTATTTTTATCGTTTGGTTAATCAATTTAAGAAAAAGGACTAAATCGCGTATAGTGCAAAAGTGTTGTTCTATTAGCTAAAGGTGTTTAATAGGTATAGAACCTTAGAGTTAAGGTCCTTAAGCAGTAATTAGACCATTATTATGATAGTGGATGATAATGGCTTGGCACAAATGAAATTTTAAATTAATTTTAAGGTTAATTTTGGTATTTGGTTATTAAAGGTTAATTTAATAAAAACAAAACATAAAAATTAAGGCACTCATCTTCTTCTGCCAATTTTGAAGGAGGAAGAAAGCCATTTCTTTAGGGTTCATTCGTGTAACAGCCCGATTTAGGGGCTAGTCGGAACAGTCGTCTCGGGACTACTAATCCGAGGTCAGAGAAAATAATTTTTATAATATTTTATGTGTTATAGCATGATTGCAAGAGTGCATGAAAATTTTGGTGCTTTAATTATAGCGATTGCATGCTTAATTGCGAAAAAGGACTAAATCGCTTAAAGTGTGAAAGTTCTATTTTACAAGCTAAAGGTGCCAAATAGCTATAGAATATTAAGTGGAGGTCCTGAAAGTGCAATTGACCCCTCTAGTAATGGTTGACCGGCCATAGGAGACATAAAGATGTCAAAATTGGTCAAGTTGGTGGATTAGGTGATAAATTGTCTAGTAATATAATAAAATAAAGAAAGAAAAGATATCATTTTTTCTTCTCTTCTTCTCCACCGAAAATACAAGCAAAATAGGGGTTTGAGAGCTCAAAATTTTTAGCAACTTCTCACATTTGAAAGTAAGTGACTTTGGTGATTTTTCTTGTTAATAATTGTACTTTTGGAACCCCTAAAGCTTAAGCTAGCTAAAGAGGGGACTATTCTGAAAAATGGTTGAAAGTTTAGAGTTTTTCCATGTGAGAATTTCTATTATTTACTGCATTTTTATGTAAGAAAATGAGTCTTAGTTGTTAAATAAACAACTTTTGTGAAAGGTGTTTCCATGAAAACACCTAAAAGGACCATTTTCCAAAGGTTATAAAATAGGTGTTAAATGTGTGAAATAATAAGTATTGAGGGCTGCTATAAGAGTAATAAATGGTCACCTAGGCTCGTTAAAGAAAGAAATTTGATTAGAATTGATTTCCGAGCCTAGGGGTAAAATTGTCATTTTGTGAAAGCTTAAGGGCAAAATGGTAATTTTGCAAAAATTATGATTATTGAAACGTATTTATTAATGTGGGGATTAAATGAGCTAAATTGTTATTATAGATGAAGAAGAGCGAAGAATTAACCTCGACCGAGGAAAGGGCAAAGTATCGGACTAGATCGACAACCTAGCCTATTTTGAAATCGAGGTAAGTTTGCGTGTAATAAGTTCAACGCCATGTTAGTATGACTTTAAATATTTGATATTCGTGAAGATGTATGATATGTCTTTGAATTTGAATAATGGTGTTGTGTGAGAAAATGATGAGAATTGTGATGTTGAAGTCTCGGTTGGACTTAAATAATTAAGAGAACAATATCATCAAGACTTGAGATGGGTAAGATCCCGTATAAGACCATGTCTGGGACATGGCCTCGGCACCAAATTGAAATCTCGTATAAGACCATATCTGGGATATGGCATCGGCATTGAATAAGAGAAACGTATAAGACCATATCTAGGATATAGATCGACAATCGATAAGAGATATCGTATAAGACCATATTTGGGATATGGCATCGGCATCTAGAAGTGACCCCGCGTAAGACCACATCTGGGATGTGGCATTGGTGTTGTAATTATGTGAATGAGGATGATCATGTATCCTAGAATATCCCAAGTGATTCAAAGGGGTAAATAGTTAAGCTTATGATAGAGATGAGATTAATGCTAAGACTATGTGATGAAGTGATACAGGTATATGTGAGTAATTCACGAGAATGGTTTACGATATGTGGCATGGTATGTAATTGGTAAGAGTAAGTATGAGTAAGTTATGGAAATGAGCTTAAGACTTGTGTTTTTATTCAATGCAATGGATGGATGACATTACGAGCTTTATGTTGCTATTTATTTCATGCAAACTTACTAAGCTTTATGCTTAACCCTCTCATTCCCTTTTCCTTGTAGTATTGCCAAGTTAGCTCGATAATTCGTGGAACGTCGAAGCTCGGAAATCACACTATCGACTATTTTTTGGTATAGCCAAGTTAGATTCATTTTGGGTATGGCATGTATAGGACTTGGTCATTTTGTTATGTCATATTTGTTAGCCAAAATATTGGCTATTTATGTTATCAAATTCATTTTGTAAGTGGTCATTTGGAATTGGGCCAATACTTGACAAGTTTATATATATTCACTGATGATGGAATTCATTAAGTGTATGCTTGTATGCATGTCTTGATTTTGAGTCTTTAGAAGTGCTTTATAGTTCCGATACATGTTGGATTAAATTGGTGTAAGTATGGTTACTGTGTAGGGTGGCATTGGGCTTGGTAGATAGCCTTTCAAATGTCCACACGGGTAGACACATGGGCATGTGTCTAGGCCGTGTGTGACACACGATCAGCTCCATGGGCGTGTTGATTGGCCGTGTGTCCCCTCGCATGCTAGGTTTGCAAGTCAGTATGCTCAGTAGTAAACACACGGGCAGAGACACGGCCGTGTGTCTCAGTCGTGTAGGAGGCACGGCCACGGACATGGGCGTGTGCTCAGGCCGTGTGAAGTCTGCACCTGAAATTTGGAATTTAATTCACCACACGGTCGAAGGACACGGGCGTGTGCCTAGGCCGTGTGACATTTATGGGGTGATGACGTCAGAAATAGAATGCCAAGGTTTTGGCACACGGGCTAAGACACGGGCGTGTCGAGGCCGTGTGAGGGACACGGGCGTGTGTCCTATCGTTTGAAAACCCCTGTAGGTTCGAATTAAGAAATAATTCCACACGGGTGTGGAACACGGGCTTGTGATAAGCCACACGGGCGTGTTCCTTCCTCCATACGGGCGTGTGGCCCTGTTTTATGTCAAATTTGTCTAAGGGTTCAAAAGTTTCCGGTTTAGTCCCGAATCATTCCGGATATGAGTTTAGGGTCTCGTGGACCTATAATAAGGACATTATGGTCTCGAATGAAAAGTTTTAATTTGACATGAAGTTTTATGAATCGATATCGCATGATTGAGCCAATTAAGTACGGTAATGCCTCGTTACCCGGTTCAAGTGTCAAATACGGGTAAGGGGTGTTACATTTAGTGGTATCAGAGCTACGGTTTAGTCGATTCTCGGACTAACGTAGCGTAAGTATGAGTCTAGCTATACATGCCATATGTATTAGTGTTTCTATAATGATAGTGTGACGACTCCTGACGATTGAATTGTGCTTTTATATAGTAAATGGATCCCAATCGAGCTGCAGCCGATGATGCTGCAAGTAATGCGCCGACTCCCGCACAAGGGACCGCGCCAGTAGAGAGTAGACCCGAGACTTTGGGTCAGGGAGAAGAGGCTTGAGAAGCCTTTCTCCATATGATGAGCAACTGGTATAGTGAGTTTATTCGAGCAAATCCTAATGCTCAACCCCCTCCACCCCCACCTATTCCTCAGCCCGCTCCTGTAGCTCCTCAGGTGGTAGAGGTAGTAAGAAGAGAAAGGCCTCCGGTCGAAAAGATCCGGAAGCAAGGAGCTGAGGAATTTGGGGCTAGTAAGGATGATGATTCAGAGAGGGCGGAATTCTGGCTTGAGAATACCATTAGGGTATTCGATGAGTTGACATGCACGCCTGAAGAGTGCATAAAGTGTGCAATATCTCTCTTGAGAGATTCGGCCTACCAGTGGTGGAACACCCTTGTGTCGATGGTACCAAGGGAGAGAGTTAACTGGGAATTCTTCTAAGAGGAATTCCGGAAGAAGTACATTAGTCAAAGGTTCATCGACCAGAAAAGAAAGGAGTTCTTGAAGCGAAAGCAAGGTCGAATGACGGTGGCTGAATATGAGCGTGAGTTCGTAGGGCTCAGCAAATACGCTCGAGAGTGCGTATCGACAGAAGCCATCATGTGTAAAAGATTCGAGGATGGGTTAAATGAGGATGTCCATTTGTTTGTTGGTGTCCTCGAACTAAAAGTGTTTGTGGTGCTGGTAGATCGAGCCTGTAAGGTTGAGGAACTAGTCAAAGAGAAAAAGAAGGCTAAAAACGAGTCTCGCGACTCGAAGAAGAGACTATTAGGCAAGTCATTTCAATCCTCATCCAAGAAGTCAAGAGATTTCACTATTCGATCGGCCACTTCAGCTGGGTTTTTGAACAGAAGTAAGGGTAGATAGTACCCGGGGTCTAAGGCTCAGACTACTTCGATTGCTAGTGTTGGCAACGCTCGACCGAGTAGACTGGAATGTTCGCAGTGTGGCAAACATCATCCCGGGGAGTATCGAGCAAACGAGAAAGCTTGTTTCAAGTGTGGATCCCTAGACCATTTTATCAGAGATTGCCCCGAGGTGGGTGAGAAAGAGAGACTTCAGAATGCAAGACCGGGAAGTACTGCTAGAGGAAGACCACAGAGAAACCCGGGAAATGTAATGAGTAGTAAGAACATATCTAGGGAGCAGACTGCAAGAGCTGAGAGTAGAGCAGCGACGAGAACATATGCCATTTGTGCTCGCGAGGAGGCGTCCTCCCCCGACGTAATTACGGGTACATTTTCTCTTTACGATACTCATGTAATAGCTTTAATTGATCTGGGATCCACCCACTCGTATATTTGCATGAAATTAGTCTCTAGCATGAACATGCCTGTAGAGTCTCCTGAATTTGTGATAAGAGTGTCAAATCCCCTAGGCAAATGTGTGTTGGTCGATAGAGTATGAAAATGTTGCCCATTGATAATTAGGGGTCATTATTTTTTGGCTAATCTTTTGTTATTGCCATTTGATGAATTCGATGTCATCCTTGGGATGGATTGGTTAATCACTCATGATGTGATAGTGAATTGTGGAAGGAAGTTTATTGAGTTGAAATGTGAAAGTGGGGATCTTACTCGTGTAGAATCAGATGAGCAAGACAGATTGCCAGTAGTGATATCTTCCTTGTTGACTAAGAAATATCTAAGAAAGGGGTAAGAAGCTTACCTTGCCTTTGTGATGAATGCTAGAGAGACAGAGTTAAGAATTGAATTGGTGCCCATAGTATGTGAGTATCCAGATGTTTTCCCGGAGGAATTGCCAGGGCTACCTCCAGTTAGAGAGATTGAATTTGGGATTGAGCTAGCTCCTGGTACTGCTCCCATTTCTATTACTCCATACAGAATGGCTCCTACCGAGCTAAAAGAACTGAAGGTACAGTTGCAAGAGTTAACGGATAAAGGCTTCGCAAGACCGAGTTATTCTCCATGGGGTGCTCCCGTATTAATTGTGAAGAAGAAAGATGGTTCCATGAGGTTATGTATAGATTATCGGCAACTCAATAAGGTAACTGTGAAGAACAAGTACCCGTTGCCAAGAATCGATGATTTATTTGACCAATTAAAGGGAGCCACGGTGTTTTCCAAAATAGACTTAAGGTCTGGATATTATCAGTTCAGAGTCAAGGACTCGGATGTACTGAAAACTGCATTTCGGACAAGGTATGGCCACTATGAATTTTTGGTCATGCCTTTTTGTTTAACAAATGCCCCTGCAGTTTTCATGGATTTGATGAATCGTATTTTTCAGCTGTATTTGGATAAATTTGTTGTAGTCTTTATCGATGATATATTGATCTACTCTCGGGATGAGAACGAGCATGTAGAACATTGGAGAACGGTTTTGCAAATTTTGAGAGACAAATAATTATATGCCAAGTTTACTAAAAGTGAATTTTGGCTTAAGGAAGTTGGATTTTTGGGGCACATTGTCTCGGGAGATGGAATTAGAGTCGACCCAAGTAAAATCTCAGCAATTGTGGATTTGAAGCCGTCAAGGAATGTAACTGAAGTTAGGAGTTTTCTGGGCCTAGATGGCTACTATAGACGTTTTGTCAAGGGATTTTCCATGATAGCTACTCCGATGACGAAGTTGCTACAAGAAGGTGTAAAGTTTGAATGGACAGAAAAGTGCCAATAGAGTTTTCCGAAACTAAAGGTTTTGTTGACTGAAGCTCCTATTTTAGTGCAACCAGAACTGGGAAAAGAATTCGTGGTTTACAGCGATGCATCCCTGAATGGATTAGGTTGTGTACTCATGCAAGAGGGTATGGTTATAGCATATGCCTCTAGACAGTTAAAACCGCATGAGAAGAATTACCCGACCCACGATTTGGAGTTAGCTGCAATTGTATTTACACTAAAGATTTGGAGACACCATTTGTATGGTGAGAAATGTCGGGTGTTCACGAATCATAAGAGCTTAAAGTATTTGATGACTCAAAAGGAGTTGAATCTAAGGCGGAGAAGGTGGTTAGAGCTAATAAAGGATTATGAGCTAGTGATTGACTACCATCCGGGAAAGGCAAACGTGGTCGCCGATGCCTTAAGCAGGAAATCCCTGTTTGTGCTGAGAGCCATGAATACACGGATAGCTTTGTCAGATGATGGTTCTATTCTAGCTGAGTTGAGGGCTAGACCGATGTTTCCCCAAGAGGTTTGTGAAGTTCAGAAAGGCGACAATGATTTACAAGCTAAAAGAGTTCAATGTGAGTCAAATGTGGAGTCGGACTTTCGGATAAATCCTGATGGATGCTTGATGTTCCGAGGTAGGGTCTGTGTACCCAGAGATGATGAGCTTATTCAAAAGATTCTGCATGAAGGACATAGTGGATGTTTGTCTGTACATCCAGGCAGCACGAAAATGTATAATGACTTGAGGAAATGGTATTGGTGGCCGAGTATGAAGAAAGACATTTCTAAGTTTGTATCGAGATGCCTAATTTGTCAACAAGTGAAGGCTGAACATCAAGAACCTTCAGGTCTACTTCAGCCTATTATGGTTCCCGAGTGGAAATGGGACCGTATTACTATGAACTTCGTGACGGGTTTACCGTTGACGTCGAAAAAGAAAGATGCTGTATGGGTCGTAGTGGATAGACTCACGAAGTTAGCCCATTTCATACTAGTACGGGTCGACTACTCGCTCGATAAGTTGGCAGATTTGTACGTGATAGAAATAGTAAGACTTCACGGTGTACCATTGTCGATTATTTTGGATAGAGATCCGAGATTTACGTCACGGTTTTGGAAAAAAGTTTCAAGAGGCCTTAGGCACAAAATTGAACTTTAGTACAACTTTCCATCCGCAAACCGATGGGCAGTTGGAAAGAGTAATATAGATACTTGAGAACATGCTTCGATGTTGTGTTTTGGAATTCCAAGGTAATTGGGAGAAATACTTACCGTTGGTGGAATTCGCCTATAATAACAGCTTTCAGTCAAGTTTGAAGATGGCGCCATATGAGGCATTATATGGGCGTAAGTGCCGAAAACCCTTGTATTGGACCGAACTCAGAGAGAGTTAGATTCACGGGGTCGATTTAGTCAAAGAAACTGAAGAGAAGATAAAAGTGATACGTGATTGTATAAAGGCTGCCTCAGATAGACAGAGGTCCTATGCAGACTTGAAACGAAAAGAGATTGAGTTTCAAGAGGGTGATAAAGTGTTTCTGAAAGTATCACCATGGAAGAAGGTCCTCAGATTTGGCCGGAAAGGCAAATTGAGTACGCATTTTATCGAACCTTATGAGATTACCGAGAGGATAGGACCGGTAGCTTATCGTTTGGCTTTGCCATCGAAGTTGGAAAAGATTCATGATGTCTTCCACGTGTCTATGTTACATCGCTACCGATCAGAACCTTCACATGTGATTCTACCATCAGAGGTAGAGATTCGACCGGACATGACTTATGGCGAAGAGCCGGTCAAGATTTTGGCACGAGAAGTCAAACAGTTGAGAAACAAAAGCATAGCCCTTGTAAAAGTTCTATGGCAAAGACATGGGGTAGAAGAGGCTACATGGGAGCCCGATGAGGCTATGAGAAACCAATACCCCAACCTTTTCACCAATAAGATTTTCGGGGATGAATATCCTCAAGGGGGAGAATTGTAACATCTCGATTTAGGGGCTAGTCAGAATAGTGGTCTCGGGACTACTAATCCAAAGTCAGAGAAAACCATTTTTATAATATTTTATGTGTTATAGCATGATTGCAAGAGTGCATGAAAATTTTGGTACTTTAATTATAGCGATTGCATGCTTAATTGCGAAAGAGGACTAAATCGCATAAAGTGCGAAAGTTCTATTTTACAAGCTAAAGGTGCAAATAGCTATAGAATATTAAGTGGAGGTCCTTAAAGTGCAATTGTCCCCTCTAGTAATGGTTGACCGGCCATAGGAGACATAAAGATGTCAAAATTGGTCAAGTTGGTGGATTAGGTGATAAATTGTCTAGTAATATAATAAAATAAAGAAAGAAAAGATATCATCTTCTCTTCTCTTCTTCCCCACCGAAAATACAAGCAAAATAGGGGTTTGAGAGCTCAAAATTTTCAGCAACTTCTCACCTTTGAAAGTAAGTGACTTTGGTGATTTTTCTTGTTAATAATTGTACTTTTGGAACCCCTAAAGCTTAAGCTAGCTAAAGAGGGGACTATTTTGCAAAATGGTTGAAAGTTTAAAGTTTTTCAATGTGAGCATTTTTGTTGTTTGCTGTATTTTTATGGAAGAAAATGAGTCTTAGTTGTTAAATAAACAACATTTGTGAAAGGTGTTTCCAAGAAAACACCTAAAAGGACCATTTTGCAAAGGTTATAAAATAGGTGTTAAATGTATGAAATAATGAGTATTGAGGGCTGCTATAAGAGTAATAAATGTTCACCTAGGCTCGTTAAAGAAAGAAATTTGAATAGAATTGATTTTCGAGCCTAGGGGAAAAATGGTCATTTTGTGAAAGCTTAAGGGCCAAATGGTAATTCTGCCAAAATTATGATAATGGAAATGTATTTATTAATGTGGCAATTAAATGAGCTAAATTGTTATTATAGATCAAGAAGAGCGAAGAATTAACCTCGACCGAGGAAAGGGCAAAGTATCGAACTAGATCAACAATCTAGCCTATTTTGAAATCGAGGTAAATTTGTGTGTAATAAGTTCAACGCCATGTTAGTATGACTTTAAATATTTGATATTCGTGAAGATGTATGATATGTCTATGAATTTGAATAATGGTGTTGTGTGAGAAAATGATGAGAATTGTGATGTTGAAGTCCCGGTTGGACTTAAATAATTAAGAGAACAATATCATCAAGACTTGAGATGGGTAAGATCCCGTATAAGAACATGTCCGGGACATGGCCTCGGCACCAAATTGAAATCCCGTATAAGACCATATCTAGGATATGGCATCGGCATTGAATATGAGAAACGTATAAGACCATATCTGGGATATGGCATCGAAAATCGATATGAGATCCTGTATAAGACCATATTTGGGATATGGCATCGACATCTAGAAGTGACCCCGCATAAGACCACATCTGGGACGTGGCATTGGCGTTGTAATTATGTGAATGTGGATGATCATGTATCCTAGAATATCCCAAGTGATTCAAATGGGTAAATAGTTAAGCTTATGATAGAGATGAGATTAATGCTAAGACTATGTGATGAAGTGATACAGGTATATGTGAGTAATTCACGAGAATGGTTTACGATATGTGGCATGGTATGTAATCGGTAAGAGTAAGTATGAGTAAGCTATGGAAATGAGCTTAAGACTTGTGTTTTTATTCAATGCAATGATGGATGACATTACGAGCTTTATGTTGCTATTTATTTCATGCAAACTTACTAAGCTTTATGCTTACCCCTCTCATTTCCCTTTTCCTTGTAGCATTGCCAAGTTCGCTCGAGAATTCGTGGAACGTCAGAGTTCAGAAATCACATTATCGACTACTTTTTGGTATAGCCAAGTTAGACTCATTTTCGGTATGGCCTGTATAGGACTTGGTCATTTTGTTATGTCATATTTGTTAGCCAAAATGTTGGCTATTTATGTTATCAAATTCATTTTGTAAGTGGCCATTTGGAATTGGGCCAATACTTAACAAGTTTATATATATTCACTAATGATGGAATTCATTAACTGTATGCTTGTATGGAAGTCTTGATTTTGAGTCTTTAGAAGTTCTTTATAGTTTCGATACATGTTGGATTAAACTGGTGTAAGTATGGTTGCTGTGTAGGGTGGCAGTTGGCTTGGTAGATAGCCTTTCAAATGTCCACACGGGTAGACACACGGGCGTGTGTCTAGGCCGTGTGTGACACACGGTCAGCCCCATGGGTGTATTGATTGGCCGTGTGTCCCCTTGCATGCTAGGTTTGCAAGTCTGTATGCTCAGTAGTAAACACACGGGCAGAGACATGGCCGTGTGTCTCAGCCGTGTGGGAGGCACGCCACAGACATGGGCGTGTGCTCAGGCCGTGTGAAGTCTGCACCTGAAATTAGGAATTTAATTCGCCATACGGTCGAAGGACACGGGCATGTGCCTAGGCCGTGTGACATTTATGGGGTGATGACGTCAGAAACAGAATGCCAAGGTTTTGGCACTGCAGGCGTGTCGGCGGTGTGAGGACATCGGCCGGGGACGGGCGTGTGTCCGGCCGTGTGAAAACCCCTGTAGGTTCGAATTGAGAAATAATTCCACACGGGTGTGGAACACGGGCATGTGATATGCCACACGGGCGTGTTCCTTCCTCCACACGGGCGTGTGGCCCTGTTTTATGTCAAATTTGTCTAAGGGTTCAAAAGTTTTTGGTTTAGTCCCGAATCATTCTGGAAATGAGTTTAGGGTCTCGTGGACCTATAATAAGGACATTATGGTCTCGAATGAAAAGTTTTAATTTGACATGAAGTTTTATGAATCGATATCGCATGATTGAGCAAGTTAAGTACAGTAATGCCTCGTTACCCGATTTAGGTGTCGAATACGGGTAAGGGGTGTTACAGTTCGGCCATGATATTTTTCTTCAATTAGGTATGATTTTTGTCCCTTTTTTAATGATTTCTACCTTTTTGAGATCGTTGCAACTAGGTCTAGCTAGCCGAGGGACTATTTTGCAAAACTGTTAAAGATTTTGAATGATGCCATTGATAAATACATGTGTATTTTGATGTTTCTTAATAGATTATGAATGATTGTTGATAGATATAGAAGTTTTGTTTAGTGCTTTTTTAGTGAAAATGCAAAATAGGGATTAAATTGAGAAATGTGTAAAGTTAGTGGTTAAAATGTGAAATAAATGAAAAGTGAGCTGCTAGGGGCATAATAGTAATTTGGCTAGCACGGGCTTATTTGGAATTTCGTTAATTTGTGATTTTATGAAATAAGAACTAAATTGTAAAAGTGGTGAAATTCTAGGGGTAAAAGTGTAATTATGCTTAAATGAGTGATTTGGATAAAATTGAATAGAGAGGTTATTAAATAAGTTAATTTTGAATATATTTAGATCAAGAAAAGCAGAATTCGGATCTAGATCAGGGGAAAACTAAAGTACTCGATTAATCGACCAATTTCATCCTTTTCGAACCTAAGGTAAGTTCGTATGTTATAATTTCATTTCAAATGAATTCTATATGCTTTGATATAGCATAAATTGTGATTATGTGACTACGGGCAAGTTTGGAAATGATTCGACGATGATTCGATAGTTGGAATCCCTGTTGAACCTTAGGAATAGTTTAGGATACTAGTGACATGTCATTAGGGGATATAGTGAGTTGGCTTCGGGCCATGATATTAGCACTTCGGGTGCAAGATAAACAGATTTGGCTTTGGGCCATGCATATCGACTTATTTGGCTTCAGGCCTAGATATCAGTATTTCGGATAAGTTACCTTGATTTGGCTACGGGCCATGGTATAGGTACTTATCGTGTGAGATCCTTAAGTATCCAACTTCTATTCCGAATGATTCAACGGGTAAATGAAAGACGAGAAAGTGTATGAGATTTGTACGATATGGTACAGGTATGTGTATAAATTATTCTACCATTGAATCGAAGAAATGATGATGAAAGTATATAGTTTGTGAATGAGTATTTGAAAGGTTTGTTAGTTAATGTAAGATACATGTTGGTGTATTCAAATTAATGATTTATATTTATGTGATTGCATTAAGTTATTTCATACGAGCTTACTAAGCTTTATAGCTTACTTTGTGCATTTTCCCATGTTTTATAGTGATATCGAAGATAGCTCGGATTCAGGGATTGTTGGAGATTGTTTCATACTACCACCTATCACTTGGTACCTTTAAGCTTTGGTAATTTAAGTATATGGCATGTATAGGGATTTTGAGTCATTTTGGCTATGTTTTGGTAATGATATTGGCCATTTGATTTGGCTTGTAAATGTTTATGTCTTGGTTTGTAAATATAGCTATGAGAGTTGGCTTAATTTGGTGGATTTGGTTATGTGCATATTTGTGCATATATGGTTGATATTTGAGTTCATGGATGGATATGTGAATGGCTTATATTATGAGGCTTGTGGTTATTGATATAGTATATGATAAATGGTTGATATTAGATATGAATTATGTTTGTGAATTGGTGCAAAAAGATATATGTTTGGCAAAGGTTAGGTTAGTTGATTTGTATATATGTTTTGGTATGTTTTGTTTGAGTAAGATTTGAGGTTATAAGCATGTTGGTTGTTAGTATTGGAAATGGTATGAATTAGATTTGATTGTGGCTAAATTGGATATTCATTAATGCTATGATTTGGTTCCATTTTGGTTGTGTAGGTAGATGCATTTTTGGGTGGCAAATTGGCTTGGTAAATAGTCTATTTTTGTCCACACGGGCAGAGACACGGGCGTGTGTCTCAGTCGTGTATGACACACGGTTAAGTACACGGCCGTGTGTCCCCTGGTGTGGTTCTAGAAATCAAGTTAGTATGCTCCACACGGCCTCACAAACAGGTGTGTGACTTGGCCGTGTGGCATAAGTTATTTTACCCTACAGGTTTGGCACGACCTAGCACACGGCCTGGCACACGGGCATGTATGGCCATTTTTAGGGCACACGGGCGTGTGTGTTGGCCGTGTGACCCAAGTCAGAGAGTTACACGGGGTAGGACACGGGCTGAAATACGGCCATATGCTCCCATTTTTAATGTCCACACGGCCTGTGACACGGGCGTGTCTGGTGGCCGTGAGAGACACACGGCCTGGCCATACGGGCGTGTGTCCCCTGTTTTGAGAAAAATTTTCAAAGTTTCATGAAAGATACTTGAGTTATCGGTTTAGTCCTGAACCACTTCCAGAGCATGTTTAGGGCCTCGTAGGCTCGTATTAGGGACAAATTGATTGAGATTGAATGATGATTGTATGTAATGATTGAATGTATGAGAAAAGTATGTATAAATGTATTGTAAGTCCTGTAATGCTCCTTAACCCTATTCCGGCGTTGAATACAAGTGAGGGGTATGACATGCTAGATTTGTGTGATTAAACTGTTTCAAACCTAACACGTCCCTGTTACCTCGCACGAATTCTAAGAAACCCTTAGTGAATAAGGATCAGTAAAATGCATATTTACTAAGTAAAGGATTTCGAAAGGACCTAATGTGGTTTCCAAACTCATGAAAGATCGAGTTGCCATGGAATGTTTTTCCGAATGTTATTAAGCATGTTGATAATAAATTGAGTTTAATTAAAGTAATTGTCGTAGTTTATTTATGTTATAATTGTTGCAAATTGTGTTTAATTTTGCTAAAATCTATTTCATTCATATAGTTGCATATTTAGGATAATTTGCATTGGGGATCATTGCATTTAGTTTAATATATTTAATTTTAATCATCACTTCTCAATCATATTGTGTTTTTATTTACCAAGTTGTTATTATAATTTTTACAACTAAGTGATTTAACAGAAATACAATCCCTGTGGAGACGATAACTCGATACTTACTTATTACTTGATAACGACTGTGTACACTTACACAAACCTACGTGTTACAAGTTTTTGGCGCCGTTGCCGGGGATTGTTAACTGTTGCCATAGTCATTTTTTTGTGAAATTATTTACTTGCAATTTGGTTTATTTCTAACATTACTAACCTATTCTTTTTTAATTTTGTGATTTTCTTTTCAAATGTTTATGAGCATAGATTGGATTATCGATTTACTCCCTATAGACCCTGAAATTGAGCGAACTTTTAGACAAAGAAGACGTGAATGAACAGCTCAAAGACAAGTCAAGATGGACCTTGGAAATCAGAATCAAGACCAAGGTAATGAAGCCGGTCGTGCACGAAATCCCATCCTCATTACCGATGATAGGGATCGATGCATCATACAATATGTTGTGCCACTTTTCAGTGAGTTAAATCCAGGAATTAGAAGGCTAGATATTGAGGCAACCCAATTTGAATTGAAACCAATGATGTTTCAAATGCTCCAAACGGTGGGCCAATTCAGTGGTATGCCCACAGAAGATCCATATCTCCACCTTCGATTATTTATGGAGGTGAGTGATTCATTCAAGATAGCCGGTGTGACTGAAGATGCACTGAGATTGAAGTGGTTTCCATACTCATTGCGAGATCGAGCACGAGCATGGCTCAATTCATTGCCACCAAGTTCCATATCTACATGGCAAGATTTAGCAGAGATATTTTTAGTTAAGTATTTCTCGCCTAGCAAAAATGCTAAGTTGAGGAACGAGATCACAACTTTCCAACAATTGGATGACTAGTCTTTGTATGAGGCTTGGGAGCGATTCAAGGAGTTACTTCGTAACTGTCCTCATCATGGGATTCCTCATTATATCCAATTTGGGACGTTCTATAATGGTCTCAATGTACATACAAGATTGATGGTAGATACTTCTGCGAATGGTGCAATTTTGTCTAAGTCTTATAATGAGACTTATGAGATCATCGAGAGGATCACGAGTAATAACTATCAATGGCCAACAAATCGAACAGCTTCAGGAAGACGTGTAGCCGAAGTTCATGAAGTTGACACCCTCATTTCGTTATCAGCTTAGGTATCGTCTATTTCCTCTATGTTAAAACAGTTTACCGCTAACAGTGCTAATAATTTTGCAACTCATCCACCAAGTCCGTTTGAAGTAGTTTCATGTGTGTACTGTGGGGAAGGCCATTCTTTTGAGAATTGTCCATCAAATCCTGAGCTGGGGAACCAAAATCAAAATAGGTGTGGACAATGACCCTAGTCCAACTTCTACAATCCTTCATGGCATAATCATCCTAATTTTTCTTGAAGCAACCAAGAAAATGAACAGAACAACAAATTATTACAGCATAGACCCAACCAATCTCAAGGGTTTAATCAGCAAGCTTCAAAACCACCTCAAGCTGAGGCATCAAACATTTTGGAGAACTTGTTGAAAGCGTACATGGCAAAGAATGACGCTTTGATCCAAAGCCAAGTAGCAACATTGAAAAATTTGGAAAACCAAATGGGTCAGTTAGCTACGGAGCTTCGTAATAGACCGCAAGGAACCTTGCCGAGCAATACTGAGAACCCAAGAAATTTGGGTAAAGAACGTCTCAAGGCAGTGGCATTGCGAAGTGGTAAAATTCTGGAACCCCGATTGATTGATGTCGAAGATAAGCCCGTTGAGAAGAATCAACTAGCTGTTGAAATTCCTATACCAAAAGAGTCGGAATCTGCAAAGACTGACAAGGTAAATCCTAACTTAGTGAATTCAGATACTTTAACATCATCTTTGGATGCAGATTTACCTACTCAAAAGAGTTATCCGATTCAATAGAAAGTTCCATCACCTCCATAACCGCAAAGATTGCAGCAACACAAGCAGAAACAGGAGGTGCAATTCAAGAAGTTTTTGGATGTTCTGAAGCAGTTACACATCAACATTTTGTTGGTGGAGGCTTTAGAACAAATTCCAAATTATGTGAAGTTTATGAAGGATATACTGTCCAAAAAGAAACGACTGAGTGAGTATGAGACTGTTGCCTTGAAAAAGGAGTGTTGTGCGTTCTTGCAGAACAAATTGCCACCGGAATTGAAGGACCCAGAAGCTTTACTATACCCTGTAACATTGGTGAATCTTACTGTGGTAAAGCTTTGTGTGATTTAGGAGCAAGTATCAACTTGATGCCTAAGTCTATTTTCAAGATGCTAGGGATAAGTAAAGGAAGACCTACAACTGTGACACTTCAGTTAGCGGATCAATCTTTAGCATATCCCGAGGGAAAGATCGAGGATGTTTTGGTAAGAGTAAATAAATTTATTTCTCCTGCTGATTTCATTGTCTTAGATTTTGAAGTAGATAAAGAAGTTCCGATCATACTTGGGAGACCTTTCTTAGCCACAGGAAGAACGTTAATTGATGTGCAGAAAGGTGAACTCACCATGCAAGTTCAAGACGATCAGGTAACCTTTAACATTCTTAAAGCGATGAAATTTCCCGATCCGACAGAAGAGTGTTCAGTTATGGAAGAGATAGAAACCTTGGTTTCTATGGAAAGCAATTTTGAAGAAGATCCATCGGAGAAAGCCTTAGATCTTGATCCTTTGGAGGATGAAGAAGGTGAAGAAAACATGGCTTTGATGGAAGCCAATTCGAGAAATTTTATTCAATCCACACGGTTTGAACCGTTGGAGTTAGAAGTCAGAGAATTTGTGCAACCCAAGTTGTTAATTGAAGAACCACCTAAACTCGAACTAAAGGTACTTCCTTCCCATTTGAAGTACATTTTTAGGTGACTGTTCCACTTTGCCTATGATTATTTTAGCAGAACTGACGAAAGATCAAGAGAAGTAACTAATTGTTGTTCTAAAGAAATTTATGAAAGCAATTGGTTGGACCATAGCTGATATTCGAGGTATAAGTCCTTTTTGCATGCATCAAATTATTTTAGAAGAAGGTGAAAGAGCTCAAATTGATGGGCAAAGGAGGCTCAATCCTATTATGAAAGAAGTTGTGAGAAAGGAAGTGATCAAATGGTTAGATTCGAGAATCGTCTATCCTATTTCGAGATAGTTCGTGGGTAAGTCGGTCGTGTGTGTGTAGAAGAAAGGTGGAATCACAATTGTTGAAAATGAACATGTGGGTTGATTCCAACGAAGCTCATTCTTGGTTGGAGAATTTGTATTGATTACAAAAAGTTGAATAAAACCACTCGGAAGGACCATTTTTCGTTGCCTTTTATGGCTCAGATGTTAGATCGACTGGCAGGTAATGAACTCTATTGTTTTTTAGATGGATATTCAAGATATAACCAAATAGTTGTAGCTCCGGAGGACCAACATAAAACAACCTTTACTTGTACATACGGTACGTTTGCTTTTAGGTGAATGCCTTTTGGTTTATGCAATGCACCTGCAACATTTCAACGATGCATGATGGCAATATTAACTGATATGGTTGAAAATTTGGTTGAGGTTTTCATGGATGATTTTTCTGTTTTTTGTAACACTTATGATATTTGTTTGAGTAATTTGGCTAAGGTAATGAAGAGATACGAAGAGACGAATCTTGTCCTTAGCTGGGAAAATTGCCATTTTATGGTTAAGAAAGGGATTGTCTTAGGGAATAAAATCTCAAAGAGAGGAATTGAAGTCGATAAAGCAAAGGTGGACGTAATTGAAAGATTACCGGCCAATTAATGTGAAAGGAGTCAAAAGTTTCTTAGGCCATGCCAGTGTTTACCGAAGGTTTATCAAAGATTTCTCAAAAATTTCTAAACCGTTGTGTTTGTTGTTAGAGAAAGATACAGTGTTTTATTTCAACAAAGCGTGTTTGGAAGCTTTTGAAGATCTAAAAAAAGGGTTAATCTCAGCCCCAATAATCGTTACACCTGATTGGAGCTCACCTTTTGAGTTGATGTACGATGCAAGAGATTATGTCGTTGGAGCTGTGATGGGTCAAAAAAGAAACAAAGTTTTTCACCCTATTTACTATGCAAGTAGAACTTTTACGGGAGCCCAACTCAATTATATGGTAACTGAAAAGAAACTCTTTGCTATAGTTTTTTTCTTTTGACAAATTTCGCTCATATCTTAAAGGTACCAAAGTTATTGTATTTACTGACCATGCGGCCATTACATACTTGTTCACGAAGAAAGATGCGAAACTGAGGCTAATTCGTTGGATACTTTTACTCCAAGAATTTGACCTTGGGATCCAAGACAGAAAAGGTGTCAAAAATCAAATAGCTGATCATCTATCGAGGTTGGAGCAAGATAAGGTAACTTGATCATGTGTGCCTATCAACGAGAATTTTCCAGATGAACACTTATTTGAGGTAAGTCGAATTCATGAAACACCTTGGTTTTCTAATTTTGCCAATTATCTTGCATGTGGAATAATTCCTCGAGAAATGACATACCAACAAAGGAAAAAATTCCTTCATGATAGTCGGTATTATTTTTTGGAAGATCTATTTTTGTTTAAATAGTGTGCAGATAATATAATCCAAAAGTGTGTAGCTGAAAGTGAGATTGCTGAGATCCTGTATCATTGCCATCCATCTCCAAGTGGGGGACACTTTGGTGGTTCACTACTACAGCAAAGATTTTTGCAAGCAGGTTTCTTTTGGCCTACATTATCTAAAGATGCTTATGCTTATGTGAAGAACTGTGATAAATTCCAAAGGATCGGAAATATATCAAGGAGGAATGAGATGCCCTTGACAAACATTTTGGAGATTGAATTATTCGATGTATGGGGCATTGACTTCTTAGGCCCGTTTCATTCTTCGTATGGGAACAAATACATCTTAGTTAATGTGGACTTTGTATCCAAGTGGGTTGAAGCTGAAGTATACCCTACAAATGATGCTAAGGTAGTCATGCGATTCCTACATAAGTATGTGTTTACACGATTTGGAACACCAAGAGAAATTATTAGTGATGAAGGTTCTCACTTTGTGAACAAATGGCTTAAGTGGTTGCTTGACAAATATGATGTGAAGCACAAGATTGCTACTGCCTATCACCCCTAGTCTAATGGGCAAGTTGAAAGAGTGAACCGTGAAATCAAAGGTATCCTTGAAAGAGTAGTACACCTTAGCAGAAAAGATTGGTCTCAAAGGCTCGATGATGCATTATGGGCCTATTGAACAACATTTAAGACACCATTAGGAATGACTCCTTATCGGTTAGTCTTTGGAAAGGTATGTCATTTGCCATTAGAGTTGGAGAATAGAGCTCACTGGGCTTTGAAGCAGTTGAACTTTGATCTTAAGCAAGCCGGTGAGAGAAGGATGTTACAACTTGATGAGTTGGAAGAGCTGAGGTTGTTTTCCTATGAGAATGCCAAAATGTGTAACGAAAGATCAAAGAGATGGCATGATAGTCATATACAACCTCGCGAGTTTAAAGAAGGTCAGAAGGTTTTGTTTTTTAATTCAAGGTTGAAGTTATTTCCTGAGAAGCTTAAATCCCGATGGAAAGGACCCTATACCATCTACCGAGTTTATCCTTATGGAGCTATTGAATTATATGACAATTAATGAGGTACATTTAAAGTTAATGGTCAACGTCTCAAACACTATTGGGATGGTAAAGTTGAGTGAGTTGAATCCTCGTTCAAATTAACAGACCCTTGATTTTTCATGAACTCATTTTGTAAATAAATAAATAATTAGAACTTATTTTCTTAACTTATTACATTTAATTAATTTTGTCTAAGGAGATTGGAACTTAAGCGGGACCGCTGTGACCCCCTCCAACCTTTCCTGGGAATTAATTTAATGTAATTTGTTAAGAAGAAATTTTCTAATTAAGATTTAAAATTTTTAAGTTTCATTTGTTTTGTTTAAATTTTAAATTTTTATGTTAATAAAGGGGGTCAAATTTGGCCCAAGTACTAATCAGTGTTTTTTCTTGAGTAAGTTTGTAAATACAGTATGAGTTTGAGGCCCAAGACAGCAAAAAAAAGGGAAAAATCCATACTTTGTCGCCACTCCCATTACTTGCCGCCCAAGTAACCCTAATGTAGCTAAATTTTTGCTACATGTTGCCCTAATTCTTCCCTATATAAACTCCTCTTCATTCTACTATTTTTCATATCCCTCAAAGCAATTTGCTTAACCCTAAAAATCCATCAATCTCCTTCTTGTGCCGCTAGCCTCAAATCCCGAGAGAAACCCTAGTTTCTCTTCCTTTTTTACCGAAATCACCTGTTGCCGCTGCAAAAAGATTACCGAAGCACCAATGTTGCTGCCACACATCGCTATTTTCGTTGTCGCATACTACCGTTGCTGTTGCACACTATCATTGCCGCCGCATCATCCTTGCCGTAAAAAGATTTTCGTCATAGCAAGTCCTTACCCACCTTGCTAATTTCTCTTTTCCCCCTAGTGCAGAAACTTTTCCAAAATTCTTAAGAAAAGATAACATGTCTCGCAAAAGATCTAGATCTTCAAAAACTACTCCTGAAAACTCGATTTTGATCGATGAAGAAGTGAAAGAGAGATTTGATTCAATCTTCAAGCATCAACCTATGATGCCGAAAAAAGGTTTTAACTTGAAGAGTCATGATTTGATGGTTGTTTTTATAACGAATAGAAAGAAAATCAATGCTCCCAAGTGGGAACGATTTTGTGATGCTCTCTCACTTCCCGATGATGAACTAGTTCGAGAATTCTATGCTAGTTTGACTATGCAAGATGCTACTGAGGTCATCGTTCAAAAGAAAAAGGTACCTCTTACTTCTAAGTCCATCAATTATTTGTTTAACATACCTGATGTTGAAGAAGATGAGTACTACCCTATGATGAACAATATCAATTGGGATTTTCTTCAACAAGTGCTTGATGTTGTGATAAATCTAGGATCCCAATGAATTATAAGAAAGTGTGGGAGCCATTCCTTCCGAAGGGAATACCTAAAACCAGTAGCAAAGGTATGGTTTTATTTCGTTCGCTACAGTTTTATGCCTATCTCACATAGTTCCACCATCTCGATGGAACGGATGCTCTTGTTGTATGCAATTTTGATAGAAAAGTCCATTAATGTTGGGAAAATTATTCTCAAGGAGATTCATGATTATGCAAAAAAAAGATAAGAAGTGTTTATTTCAAATCATTAATCACTTCTCTTTGCTTAAGGGCCCATGTTAAAACACAAGCAAATCTGAAGGGGCAATATGTTCAAGGGTGCATTACAAATCATGATCTTGAAAGGTTAGTAGAGAATGTGCATAAGCTGAATCAAGGCGAGCAAGAAGAGCCGACTGAGCTAGATACCAAGGATTCAACAAATGAAATTGAAACTAAAGCTAATTCAATTACAGACACTGAAGAAGAAGAATCTGATAATGAACTGAACAGTCCTAAACCAGTTGAAGGATCTGAAAAATCTGAACCAAAGGTTGAGCTAGAAGAAGAAACAGTCAAGCTAAGTGTTGAACCTGAATCTACAACTTCTATTCCGACTTATGCAAGTACTTCAAAGAAATCGGAGTTGTCAATTATGATGGATATGTGCAAGTTCATGCACAATCAACAACAAACTTACTGAAAATATGCAACAATTAGAGATGACTCAATTCGAAATACTTTTAAGAATATCTCTAATACTTTTGTTCTTGAGTTCCCAAATGCTATCTTTGAGACATGGACGGAAGATACTGACTATGCAAGTGGAGATGGAGCTGAAGAAGACAAGGGGAATGAGTCAGAAAAATAAAAGGGGGGATTCTTGTCTTGTTATTTATTTAATTATTTTTAGGTCTTTAGGAATTTATTTCTTTCGTAATTAGGATTTAATTTCTACAGAATAAAACATAACAAGCATGAATAAATTTAACACTTCTTTAGAAAGAAAAAGGCTAAGTGATGTGGTAATAGGAATGAACATGTCTAGGATTGGGTTATTAGGAAAGACTTGGTATTTAAGCGTCTTAAAGACTCACCTCTCTTTCTTTACAACCCTACGTGTGTTGATTTTCATTCATTCGTGTTCTTGCAATAAGAACATTGCTTCTTTTTAAAGGGGGTAAGGCAAATAAATTGCTCAAATTTTAAAATTTTTCAAGTATGTTTCAATCATTTCTTTCATAAGTATGTTTTAATAAATGAATGTTTAGAGACATTTTTTTTAATGAGATAGTTTGTATGCAA
Source organism: Gossypium sturtianum (assembly GCA_025698515.1). Taxonomy (NCBI): domain Eukaryota; kingdom Viridiplantae; phylum Streptophyta; class Magnoliopsida; order Malvales; family Malvaceae; genus Gossypium; species Gossypium sturtianum. The sequence continues at coordinate 86,566,757 of CM046944.1, forward strand.
ATATGAATGATGATTCTATCTGAGTGAAAGTATGTTATCATGAAGAATGGAATGCTTGTATGATTTTAGTCTTAGTAATGTTTGCCATGAAAACTTAGTTTCTCTTTAGATTAGACATGCATGGAGGTTTATATCTTTAGAATTGACTTAGTAACTTTTTTGAGGCGAAATCCTAGGATACATAAAAATCTAAAATGATATAGGTACTATTTCTTTGGATTGTTTGAGCCTTTTAGAGCCAACCTTATGATATTAGACCCTTGAAACTGTAATTTTGAGCTTAAAGGCCTGTTTATTGCAATGAAACTACATTATAAGCCACATTACCATCTTTTTAAGTTATCCTAATTTTTTGCACCCATCTCAACTAAAGTTGTCTTGGTAATCAACATTTGAGGAAATTTTTAAAAAGATGTATGTACTCATGCTAAAAAAAAAAGAGATGAAGGAAGTGCGAAGAAAAGTTTGCTCAGTCTCCAAACAGAAATGTATGAGCATGAGTTAAAAATAAGTTTGGGGGTGTTCCAAAGGTTCATTTAAAGAAAAAGGCTGTATTTCGAGAAATCCAAGACAAAGTTAAAAGTTAAGATTTTAAAACTGAAATGTCTCATCTCTTTAATCCGTACATTTAACCGAGCCCCATTACAACCTTATAAAAGACCTATTGATATGATGATTATGTCACCTACATTAGTGGAGAGGAAGTACTAAGTTCAACATATGAAGATCATAAATAAGCCTTATGATTGTTTTCTTGATTGATAAGAAATTATGTTGAATGAAGAATGTTATCTGTGGCTGTGACATACATACAAACTATAATTCATGTTGGCATAGTTTGAAGCTTAGTATAAAATTCTAAAAATGTTTGCATATGAATTACTTGTTAATAAAAGAGATCTATGAACATGAAGTTATTAATGCATGATTATGGGACAAAGATTGATGCTGCTTACACAGTTAGCGAATTTGCCTTAGCAAGACCTTTTGCTGTGCATAAACATTACTCGGGACGAGCAATGATTTAAGTTTGGGGGTGTGTAAACTGAAAAATATATATGATTTTTCCTATGCAATTTATCACCTTTTTACTTAAATTCGTTGTTAAAACTAAGAAATTGCTTAATAAATTAATGAAATATGTGAAAATATGAAATTAGGACATAGAAATTATTAAAATGTGATTTTATGCTTTATTATATAGTTTTCATGCATAAAATGGCTTATTTTATTGTAACACCCCAAACCCGGCCTAGTAGTTAGGCCCGAGTCCGGAATGTCACTTTAAAGGCACACTTTAAAACAATTTTACCATTTAACAATTTAAGGCCCAAAAGCCCAAAACCCTTGTATCTTGTTAAGTTACGTTGAAAAAGCCCATATTTTAGAAAACATTCATAGGTTAAGTTATTTCGAAAACCATGTTAACTTTAGAAATTTTATGAAATTTAATAAGCGGATACCTGAAACAATAATAATAAAACCCAAAATCTAAAGTCACTTAGGAGTTACATGGCCTTATTACAATCCAATGAAAAAAACAAAGTATTCAAAATAAATTCATTTGAACAAAATAAAACATTTGATCAGCTTGTAGTGTGGCCATCTCCGAGTCCTCTCCCGCGTCGAGCCGTCTATTCAGGATCACCTGAAACATTAAATAAAAGGGTGTGAGTTTCGAAACTCAGTGTGTACAACCCTTGGCAATCAATTCTCATACAAATATTCACATTGGGCCTAAGCCCTAACAAATCGGTGGTCTTGGGCCTTAGCCCACCATGACCTCATATCACATCATATCGTATCATATACAATAAGATAATGCAAAACCCACCCCAAAAATCCATCCACTACACACACCATTTCCCTTCCAACCTTATGACTCCTGTTGGGAATTCTAGCTCGACCCACCCCTCCGCTACACACCATGGGTAGCCCGGTTGCGGTACTACTGAACGTTGCAGCAAAGCTGCTAATCATATATTAGGCTTAAAGCCTCCGGTGGATCCATACCATACGGCCATACGATCCTCAAATCTTCCTCCGTACCATAATTCCCACCCATATGCATCCTAAACAGAATATCATATGAATGCATCAAACACACAAGTAACATCCATAAACTCATATTCGTCACATAGGGGTATTTTCGTCATTTCACTACCCAGGGGTATTTTCGTAATTCTGCCCTATGGGGGTATTTTGGTAATTTGGCAAAATAGGGGTATCTTGGTAATTTTGCAAGACAGGGGTATTTTGGTACTTTTGCAAAATAGGGGTATTTTGGTACTTTTGCAAAATAAGGGTATTTTGGTACTTTTGCAAAACAGGGGTATTTTGGTAATTTACAAATCTAGGGGTATTTTATTAATTTTACACATATAAGGGTATTTGGTCCCTCTCGGGTTTTAGTTATGAACTTTGGCCCATAAACAAGTCCTCGCGGTTAAAGTGAACAAACACTATGCACCAGGTAGGATCTCAGAAAAGAGGAGGTGGGTCACTAGGACCGCTTAAGTACCAAGCTCTCACTAGATCCAATCCTAGACATGCATATGTCGGTTACCACACTCCAACTAATCGACTTGTCCACAGACATGTTTAATTAGCTTAAGTCTTATGAAATTACAAAGTTGTTCAAGCTAGGCCTAAAGTCCATTAACCCTAACATACTTGTCTACGCCCCCATAAGCCCATCAAGCCCATTTCATGTCCTTACGGCCCGTTAGGCCCAAATCTCATCATATGGTCTATTAGGCCCAAAACATATCCAGATCATGTATCAAGCATGGCTAACTTAATTTGTATAATCCACCAAACCATTTTATCAAACTTAGCCTTAGGGCCCACCGGGCCCGTTTAGCCACTTTCGGCTTTTCGGTTTTTCGGCATTGCTGATATCGTGTGTGCAGTGTTTGTACACACCTGGTAACCTCGCGTGCTGCAAACCCCTTAGTCACAAACCTACAATTGACATTACTAGCGATTAACCAAAGCGTTAACACATACTAACCAAAAACCGAAACCTCACTGTACCCTTACCATGTGCCTCACGTTCTAGTAGCCCTTCCTTTGCTACTATTGGCGATTAACCTCTAGATCTGCACCCAAACACCTATATTGTAAAAAGCAAGTGACCCATATTGATCATAAGTCACCCCTATGAGCCACAATAGATTCGGCCATTTACTAAAACTCTAACTGAGTCGAGAATACTTTATCGCCTTGATAGCAATCACTTACCTACGCGCTTGCGATTTCTTGAGCCTCACCCTTGTTAATACATGGTAACGGCAAAGAGGGGTTAGATAGCCATTCGGATTTTAATAAAACACTTTAAAAATTCAACTAAGCTCTTACCAAAATCTTCCTTTGATCCTGCGGCCTAAGTCCGGCTTTTGAGACTCGTAAGATGACAGAGGCAATTCGGCAACACTAGGGGAAATAAGAAAAGAGGTGATTCGGCTAGAACCAAGTGGTGAACCAAAAAGGAAATTTGAGAAGGGAGAGTATGAAGGATTCGGCTTTGGCACACTTAGAGAAAAAAACGTCTGAACCTCTCACAAGTGAAGAAATTCGGCCAGAAGGAAAGCAAAAATTCGGCATTAACCTAGGAACTTAATTCGGCACTCATATATATAGCCCCTAGCCGAAACTTCCCTTCCCTCAGAGTCCAATTCGGCACCACTATATCCACCTCCCAATCCCTATCTTTTCTCCCTTATCTTCACCTTAAATTTCTCTCCTGAACACTCCCTTTTAGAGTCCCCTCCAACGCCAACTCCTTCTGCCCAGGCACAAAAATAAAACTCCTTAATTCCCCCTCCTGGCCTCGAACCTTGGACCTCCTTAACTGCCAGATAGGCCACCTCACAGCCCCTATCTGATGCCACTTTCCATTGGACTATAAGCCCATCTATGTCCCTTTTCTTCCTTTAATCTGCTTATGAGGCCTCCTGCTTGAGACTAGGGTCCACTAAGTAAGAAAAATAATTTTTTCCCTATGGCCACCCCTAACTCTAAGGCCTCAAATAATCCCGATACCATCTTAATAATATAATTCTAAGTGCTATACATACATAGACACAGAAATTAGGGTTTCAGGATTTTTAGGGCGTTACAATTCTACCCCTCTAAAAAAATTTCGGCCTCGAAATTTACCTGTTTGAAACAAGTGATGGTACTGTCGACGCATTGCCTCCTCAGGTTTCCAAGTAGCCTCATCGGCATTATGATTACGTCAAAGCACCTTGACTAAAGGAATGGACTTCCTTCTTAATACCTTGACATCTTGATCAATTATCTGAACCGACTCCTCCTCAAAGGTTAGATGTGGTCTAACCTCGATCTCCTCGACTGACACAATGTGCGAAGGGTCTGAGTGATAACGCCTTAGCATTGACATATAGAACACATAGTGTATTTGGCTCAATTTCGAAGCCAATTCCAGCTGGTAGGCAACTGGCCCAATTCGATTCAATACTCGGTAAGGCCCAATGAATCTTGGGCTTAACTTGTCCTTCCGACCAAACCTTAACACCTTCTTCCAAGGGGAAACCTTGAGAAAAACCATGTCCCCTATAGCATATTCGATCTCTCTTCGCTTGAGGTCAGCATACGACTTCTGCCTATCTGCCGCCTCCTTCAACTGATCCCGAATCAACTTTACCTTATCTTCTGTGTCTGCTACCAACTCCGGACCCAAAATTCGTTGCTCCCCCAACTCAGTCCAACAAGTCGGAGTACGGCATCTTCGTCCATACAGTGCTTCATAAGGTGCCATTCCAATTCTTGCCTGATAACTATTGTTATACACAAATTCAGCTAACGGCAAGTAGTCCTCCCAACTTCCTCGAAACTCAATCACACACCTTCTAAGCATATCTTCCAAGACTTGAATTACCCTTTCCGACTGACCATCAGTTTGAGGGTGAAATGCCGTACTAAAATCCAACCTCGTACCTAACGCTTCATGCAGCTTCTTTTAAAAGCGAGACGTAAACCGAGGATCTCTATCAGATATGATCGAGACGGGAACTCCATGCAACCTCACAATTTCTGCTACATACAACCTCGCCAATTTCTGTAGTGAGTAGTCAGTGTGGACCGGTATAAAATGGGCAGACTTAGTTAACCGATCCACAATGACCCACACAGAGTCCTTCTTAGCAGGCGTTAAGGGTAGCCCACTAACGAAATCCATAGTGACCCGCTCCCACTTCCACTGTGGGATCATAATCGGCTGAAGTAACCCCGATGGCAACTGATGTTCCGCCTTCACTTGCTGACATACCAGACATTTTCTCACAAACTCCGTAACCTCACGTTTCAATCCCAGCCACCAATAAAGCTCTCGTAAATCTTGGTACATCTTGTTACCTCCGGGGTGCATAGCATAGGGACTACTATACGCTTCCCGTAATATAGACTTCCTTAGCTCTTCATCCCTTGGCACACAAATTCTACCATGAAAACACAATAACCCATCACCATTTATTCCAAAATCTGCCGTTTCCCCTTTCTCAACTTGCTTGAATCGAGAACTCAGAGTTTCATCCAAGGACTGTTTAGCTTTAATCTGCTCAACCCACAGTGGCCTCACTTGCAATTCGGCTAACAAACTCCCGTCGTCATATAGACTCAACTGAGCAAACATTGCCCTCAAATCCAACATAGTCCTACGGCTTAGCGCATCAGCCACCACATTAGCTTTACCCGGGTGATATTCAATCGTGCAATCGTAATCCTTTAACAGCTCAATCCACCTGCGCTGTCTCAAGTTCAATTCCTTCTGAGTCAAGAGGTACTTCAGGCTCTTGTGATCCGTATAGATGGTGCACTTCTCTCCGTACAAATAGTGCCTCCAAATCTTAAGTGCGAACACCACTGCTGCCAATTCCAAATCGTGGGTTGGGTAGTTTCTTTCATGAGTCTTAAGCTGGCGCGATGCATTAGCAACCACCCTCCCTTCTTCCATCAAAACACAGCCCAAGCCCACGTGCAACGCATCGCTATAAACCGTAAACTCCTTCCTGTGCTCCGGCTGAATTAGAACAGGAGCCTCCGTTAAAACCTTCTTAAGCTTCTCGAAACTTTCCTGTTGTTTATCCGTCCATACAAACGTCACCCCTTCCGTAGCAGCTTGGTCAAAGGTGCCGCGATTAGGGAAAACCCTTCCACAAACCGCCTATAGTACCTTGCCAGGCTTAGAAAACTCTGAATTACTGACACCGTCTTAGGTCGTTTCTATTCCAACACCGCTTCTACCTTCCGAGGGTCAACTCTAATTCCCTTAGCGGAGACCACATGTCCTAAGAAACTGACTTCCCTTAGCCAGAATTCGCACTTGCTAAACTTAGCATATAATTGCTTCTCCCTTAGAACTTGCAACACAATCTGTAAGTGTGCATCGTGATCCACCTCCGTTCTTGAGTATACCAAGATGTCATCTATGAAGACTACTATAAACCGATCTAAATACGGTTGAAAAACTCGGTTCATGAGATCCATAAAAGCAGCAGGTGCATTTGTTAACCCAAACGGCATCACCAAAAACTCGTAATGTCCATAACGAGTTATGAAAGCTGTCTTATACACATCTGCTTCCTTAACCCTCAGTTGATGGTACCCTGAACGTAAATCGATCTTTGAGAAAATCGAGGCTCCCCTAAGTTGATCGAAAAGGTCATCTATCCTCGGTAGAGGGTATTTATTCTTAATGGTTAACTTGTTCAACTGCCTGTAATCGACGCACATCCTCATGGACCCATCCTTCTTCTTTACGAATAATACCGGTGCTCCCCTTGGAGACACACTTGGTCTAATAAACCCGCGGTCCAACAACTCCTGAATCTGGGCCTTCAACTCCACTAGTTCCTTTGGTGCCATCCTATAAGGTGCGATAGACACTGGCGCCGTACCCGGTAACAACTCTATTCCAAATTCCACCTCTCCAATAGGGGGTAATCCCAGCAATTCCTCTGGGAAAACGTCAGGGAATTCTTTTACTGTTTCCAAATCCTTGATAGTAAAACTCTTCGATTTTGAATCACTGATATAAGCTAAGTAAGCTGCACAACCCTTCCTTATCAACCTCTCTGCCCTTAAAGCTGAAATCACATTCGACAAATAATCACGTCGCTCCCCGATCACTGCCACTTCATCACCTTCCACACTTCTTAATACCATTCGCTTCATAGCACAATCTAGAGTTGCTTGGTGCCTCGTTAACCAATCATGCCTAAGATGAGGTCGAACTCACCAAACGGTAATTCCATCAAATCTGCTAGGAAAATAACTCCTTGAACCATCAATGGTACATTCCTAAACAGTTTACTAACTTTCACCGACTCCCCTAAAGGACTTAATACAGTCATTTCATTCTCAACTATTTCAAACTCCACCCCTACAGTTTCAGTCCTATTACAAGCAATGTACGAGTGTGTCGACCCCTGGAACGGTGGAAATGTGCAAGTGTACACAATCGTAACAAGTAATAAAGTGACAAGTAAATGTCGAGTTATCTTACCCACATGGACTGTAAAAGAATTATTTATGAAAATGTTTTCAAACAATTTGGTGAAGGAAAAATATTTGGATTTAAGAAATATTTAAAAACTAAAAATAAAACAAAGAAAAATAAAATAAAACAAAGTTCTAATGCACGATTTCAAAAACTGATTTTAATCAAGATGATATAATTGTGTTGGATTAATAACATTTCTTACCTTAGAATTATTAAACTCGTGTTTAAACTTATTAAAACATGGCAACTCGGTAATTTGCTAACTTATGAACATATTTACAAATAAAAATCCATTCTCTCTTATACATATTCCTATGCAAATTCAAACGACTAAACAGACTTCTAAAAGTAAACATGTTATCGCACATACATACTTATTAAATTAAATTATCTCTTGCATATTCCTATGTCGATTCAAACGATTAATTCAACCTAACAAGCATATAAAATATCATGTGAAGTAACAAAGTATTCTTACCTTGAAACAATTTAATCACAAAAATCTGCGCAAGTTATGCAAGGCATATGTATCGTCAAATACAATGCTAATTTAATCTTCAGCTTCCTTAGAAGAATTAAACATGCACAGATTAAGTATTGCGTCCATTAATTACAATTTCAATGCGTTTAAATAATTAATTCATTAGCTATCTAAACAATTATAATGCCAGATAACTTAAAGTAATTTTACTTAATCAAACATTTTACCGAGGCCTTTAACAGCATAAACACAATTTTAATAATTCAAGAGGATGAAATGCGATCAACCCAACACGAATTAAATTCAAGCTAAATTGATTAAATTAAAAATTCCAACAGCATAAATATTCATAAACATGTTTGTTAAAACAACAACGAATAATTTAAAGAGATAAGGAACAAGAAACAAATCTGGTGTTTCTTTGTGGCTTGTCTGTTTGCTCCCTTCTTCGTTCTTCATTGTCCTCGGCTATCAAGGTGGCTTATGAACACTTCAATTGCTGCTTCAAATGGCTGGAAAAACACCTCTTTACCAAGAGGAGAAATCGGCACAAGAACACCAAAAAGGGAGAAGGGAAAATGGGAATTGAGAGAAAGTGAGAGAGGAGAATGTTAAATGCTTGAGGTCTGTTTTGAATGAGCAGCTAGGGGGTGTATTTATAGCTGATCAAGGCTTCTAAAAATAGCAAATATCAGCAAAAAAAGAGGCCTCCCTTGGCCGGCCATCCCATGTGGCAAAGTTGAAGAATTCAACTTTGCTAAATATAGCATGGGGCAATCTACAAAGCCATAATTTTTGGAGGGGTTTGAATGCAGTTTTGAAAGGTCTTCAAGGGCTTCTTTGCAAGCTTAATTAATCAGATAATAAGCTGATTTGGGCCATCATTTTGGACGGTTTGGGCTGCCCAATTGGTGGCTGGTTCGGTTCAACTGATTCGGTTCAACCAGTGCGGTTTAATTGGACCCTTTTCTATAATTAATTAATAATAATTTATTTAGCCCAAATTAAATTGGGAATAAATAAAAATTAATTATATTATGATTAAATCTTCATAATTGGACCGTCTTGGGCTGGAAATAAATTTGCCTTGAACTTCAAATTGGTTCTCGATTTTGTTCTTCGAGCAGTGTCTGCCGAGCTGATTTTCGCCCTTTGTGCAATTCTGTCAAAAATAGTCAAAATAAATCAAAATTAATTATAAAATTAATTAAAATTCATCATGTTCATATTTTTAGCAAAATTTAATTATTTTCCGACAAGAATTTACTCGAAACCACATGAATTTGGGTCAAAAAGGGCATGAAAAAGTATATAAATTTTTGTGTTTCCACACCCCCAAACTTAATTCATTGCTCGTCCCGCGTAATGCACAAATTTGAAAAGAATTTTCTCGGAAACACCTTTGAAAAATTCCTTCAGAACAACTTTTTTCTCAAAATTATGAATTTGATATACTTAGGCTCAAAAATAAGAAATTTGATAATTATGCTACTTAAGTATACATATCGTTCAAATTACCTCCAACAATTATTATACTAGCAAAATTAGACTAAATGTTTCTTAATAAAGACATGTTCCTCGTTGCCAATTTGATTTTAATTCCTTATTCAAAAAAGTAAACTGCAATCATTAAGCTTAACTAATGTCTTCATATGTTGAACAGAGCAATTTCTCTCCACTAATGTAGGTAACATTGGAATTTTGAATCAATAGGTCTTTAGTAAGGTTGTAACGTGTATTTGGGCTTAGGGGTAGGTGAAAAATAGACAAATTTTTGGCTTAAAACCCTAGACTCAATTTTAACTTTGAACCTTTGTAATTTTCACCCTTGAGACCCAACTTATGCTCTTTCGATCACTTCTTTCATTTTTAGTACATGTATTTTTTTCAAAGCTCAAACTCGAGCACTTGCTTCATGTACTATAATTTTCGAGCATTTGATACATCTTTTCAACTCCCCAAACTTATTTTCAAACGATCTTACAGAATAGTAACCGAGTCTAGTGTTTGGGACAATTTTAGAAGTAATGAAGAGAAAATTGATGGCTAAATATTGCATAGGTCCAAATAAAATTAGGCCATATAGTCTCAAAATTGGGTTTCAAAGGATAATTTTATCGAATTCGGCTTGAAAGGCTCAAACGGTCCAAACAACAGTTGCCTAAATCATTTTCAACATTCCATGCTTCCTAGGATTTCGCCTCAAGAAATTACTAAGTCAATTCTAAAGACTTAAACTTTCATGCATGCCTAATTTTTTCGTAGGGAATTAAAAATTTTATGGTACGAATTTACATGCTTTATTAAAAATACATTCATATCATTATTAAGCTAACATAATAATTTATTGAAATAATATAACTTTATTAATACTAGAGTTTAGCATACTTAACAAAATTTCAAATTATTGAACAAAATATATCCTAAGCATAACTAAAAGAAAATTTTATTCTGAGTGGAATCAATTCAAATTTTCGGTCCCCCCTACTTAAAGTGAACAATGTCCTCATTGTTTAAAGTGAATAAATACTATACACCAGGTAGAATATTAGAAAAGGGAGGTGAGTCAAATTGTTTGCTTAAGTACTGTGCTCTTTCTAAAATCCAATCCTAGACATGTATATATCTATTGCCACACTTTACCCTTTGAGACTTGTTTAGATTTTATTCATGATTCCTATCTCTTGTTTTATTGTGCAAGAATAAAAATTCCTAATTAACCTAATCCTAGAATAACTGAAAATAAAAATAAACTAAAGTTGAAGTCCTCCCTTTTTATTTGTTTGCCAATCCTTCCGATTTTGACTCATCTTTTGCTCCATTAGTATTGTATTTGTAGGAATCGCCTTGCTCTCTCTTCGATGATGAAACCCATGGTTCAAATATGAAATCTGGAAACTCAGGCACAAAAATAAATGGGTCATTATAAATTTTCTTGAGGGCACTCCTCATCGAATCATCTCTTATTTTTAGTATCGCCAATAGGCTTGTTTCTTTGCCATTGCATGTGTTGCATTAAGTCCATCAGCTTCAACAGCTCATCACGACGATCTGGGCTAGGCGGTGGAGCTCTAAACATTGAGGGTTCGATATCAGGTTTAGCTTCTGGTTCTATTGGATCTGCCTCATTTGATTGCTCTGGTGGGATTTCTGTGGGTTCATCTTCTGCTTCTTCAGGATCCTCGCTCTCTTCAATTCGCTCCTGAAGAACAGAATCTCCGGCCACTCGGTAGAGGTCCCAATCGGTGATTGTGCCTTGACTATACTCTGTCTTCTTCACGTCCGCAAGGAGTTTTGCTTTTAAGTACAGAATTGTGATCATAAAGGGAAAATAGGCTGGGCCAGAGCGTCTAATGGTACAATTTCGCATTTCTCTCAGGATGATTATGCCCACATCAATGGTCTTTCCGGTTAAAATCGAGTATAGTATGACCATTCGCTCTAATGAAATTGTTGTCCCATGTGAACTAGGCATAAGGCTGAAACGAATGAAGTAGAACCATACCTTCGCGAGTGGTGTCAAATACTCTCTTCGACGCGTGTGGATTCCTTGTTTTGACACGATCCACTTAGAACTGAAGGCCGTGAGTTCCTCGAGGATTTCTTGTAGATTTTCGGGCTTAATATTGCTCAACAGAGAGGAATATTCATCGTTGTCGAAATCAGGTAATTCAAAGAACTCATTAATAGCATTAGAATTTATTGGTACCTTGATTCTCATTTGGAACTTGGTCAATTCGCTTGAAGTTAAGTTCGCGTAGAATTCACGAACTAATTCCTCATCCACACTTAGTCTCTTTTCACAAAACAATTCCCAATTGAGGGGCTTGACAACTTGTCGAATACGTGTCATAAAGTCTCTGTAGTTGCTTTCTTTCAATGTGAAGCCTTTCTCTGGATGCATCTGTTGATTTTTGAAGATACTTTCGTATCTTACTTTGGCTTCTTCACAGTGAAATTTGCTTTGTGGTTTGTCAATTTGAGCGGAGGCACGAGTTCTTTTGCGAGTCATAATTAACCTGAACATAAGATGGAAAGAAAAATAAAAAATTAGTTTCTTAAAAATTGAATTAATACAAATTATTAATATTTCAATAAATTGAAAATTAAATAATTGAATAAAAATTAAACTTAAGAAAAAATTATTCTTACCACCTTCCTCGTAGAATTTAAGAACTCTTAAAATAAATAAAAACTAATGAATCAAAAGGGAGAATTTAAAGGATGGTTGGCTTAGGTTGGGGTAAGGGAGAATGTGCGCATAGGCGCACAAAGCAGCAAGGTGCGATGGGGCTGAGCAGGCGGCACTTGGTGTTTTGGTGGATGGGAGTTTGAGTGATGAGTGAATGGTGAGAACAAGGGTGCAAATTATAGATGGATGAGTATAAATTGGAATAGAACTCTTAGAACAATTAAAGCATTAAAAATAAGAGTCCCCTTCTAATTTTACTCATGATAAACAACAATTAATAATTAAATAAACACATATAAATTATCAATTGTTATTTATTTACTAAGATAAATATAAAATAAAATTAATTCTAATCCTAAGCTAGGTTGATAAAAGTTAATATATAAATTATAATGAATATAATTATATATTAAAGTTTATCAATAATTTGAAAATAAAAATATTTATTTTAGATGCCTTTTAAAAATATTTACAAGAAGAGGCACCTAGTTTTTATTATTTATGAAAATAGCAACCAAATTTGAAAAATAAATCAATTAAGTCCATGGACTTAATGAAAATTTGAAATTGAGCTGCAATTTAAAACTTGAGTCAAAATTGACCTTTTTATTTGAAAAAAAAATTATTTTGCTATTTAGGGGCTAATTTCTTGGAAAATTATGTAAAAATCAATTCCCAGGAAAGATTGAAGGGGTCACAAGCGGTCCCGCTTAAGTTCCAATCTCCTAGACAAAATTTATTTAAACATAATGAACCCGAAAATATACCCTAAATAATTTATTAAAAGCAAGAAAATTAAAAATCAGATAAACTAAACACGATTTTATCCCGTTCAGGGTTTTCTTCGTAATAGTGTTTCAAACGCTGAGCATTGACTTGAAAATTACCTCTCTTACCTTGGAGTTCAACAACTCCGTATGGATAAACGCGATGAATTGTAAATGGACCGGACCAACGTGACTTTAACTTACCTGGAAAGAACTTCAATCTGGAATTAAATAACAAAACTTGCTGACCTGCTTCAAACTCTCGAACTCAAATATGCTTGTCATGCCATTTCTTGAGTCTTTCTTTGAGTAATTTGGCATTTTCATATGAGAACATTCGAAATTCCTCTAGCTCGTTGAGTTGGAGCATTCGTTTCTCTTTAGCAAGCTTGAGGTCCAAATTGAGTTGTCGAAGAGCTCAGTAAGCTTTGTGCTCTAACTCCAGAGGTAGATGACAGGATTTCCCAAAGACCAACCTATAGGGTGACATTCCTAAGGGTGTCTTGTATGCTGTTCTGTAAGCCCATAAAGGATCATCTAGTCTCTTAGACCAATCTCGTCGGTTCGGGCAAACTACCTTCTCAAGTATGCCTTTGATCTCCTTATTCGCTAGCTCAGCTTGCCCATTTGTCTGCGGATGGTAAGCTGTCGCAACCTTGTGTTTCACTCCATGTTTTTCTAACAACCATTTTAACCACTTGTTCACAAATTGGGTCCCTTCATCGCTGATAATAGCTCTTGGGGTTCCAAATCTTGTGAACACATGTTTCTGCAAGAACTTCTTCACAACCTTAGCATCGTTCATCGGATAAGCTTCAGCCTCGACCCACTTGGACACATAATCTACTGCTACCAATATGTACTTGTGACCAAAAGACGGAGGAAAAGGACCAAGAAAGTCAATACCCCAAACATCGAACAATTCTACCTCAATGATATTTGTTCGTGGCATCTCATTTCTGTTGGTGACATTTTAAACCCTCTGACATCGATCACAGCTCTTTACGTAAGCGTATGCATCCTTGAATAGTGTTGGCCAAAAGAATCCAGCTTGCAATACTTTGGCCATTGTGACGAGTACCTCGAAGTGTCCCCACTCGGAGTGAATGTGATGGTATAAAATCTTGATATTTCATCTTTCGCCACACATCTCCGATCATCGATCGCGCACACTTTTAAACAAATATGGCTCTTCCTGTAAATAGTACTTCACATCGTGAAGAAACTTTTTCCTTTGCTGATACATTTTATTAATCAGCATCAAACCACAAGCTAAATAGTTAGCAAAATCAGCAAACCAAGGAATATTATGGACATGATTTACCTTCAGTATGTGTTCATCTGGAAATGTCTCTTAGATCGGTAAGAGTGGAGAATTTCTCTCTTGTGGCTCTAATCTGGATAAGTGATCTGCTACTTGGTTTTCTACTCCCCTTCGATCTTGAATTTCTAGATCGAACTCCTGAAGTAGAAGCACCCACCGGATCAATCTCAGCTTAGCATCTTTCTTGGCTAATAAGTACTTAATTGCGGAGTGGTCCGTATAGACAATCACTTTGGTACCTACAAGATAAGATCGAAACTTGTCGAAAGCAAACACAACAGCAAGTAACTCTTTCTCTGTTACTGTATAATTCATTTGAGCTCCTGTTAGAATTCTGCTTGCGTAGTAGATAGGATGAAAAACTTTGTTTCTTCGCTGGCCCATGATAGCTCCAATGGCGAAGTCACTTGCGTCACACATCAAAATAAATGGCGAATCCCAGTCTGGTGTGACGATTATGGGTGCCGTGACTAATCGACTTTTTAGATCGTCGAAGGCTTTTAAGCATTCCTCATCAAACTTGAATATCGAGTCTTTCTCCAATAGCTTGCATAAGGGTTTAGCCACTTTGGAGAAGTCTTTGATAAACCTTCGATAAAAACCGGCGTGGCCCAAAAAGCTCCTAACACCTTTTACAGATGTTGGAGGTGGGAGTTTCTCAATAACGTCTACTTTCACTTTGTCCACCTCGATCCCATGTCTCGTTATCCGATGCCCTAGAATAATTCCTTCTCGTACCATGAAATGGCATTTTTCCCAATTGAGAACGAGACTCGTTTCTTTGCATCGCCTCAGTACCTTCGCTAGATTAGCTAAGAAATCATCGTAAGTATCTCCGAATACTGAGAAATCGTCCATGAAAACTTCCAAGTACTTCTCAACCATGTCAGTAAAGATAGACATCATACATCTTTGAAATGTAGCTGGTGCATCACATAAACCAAATGGCATGCGTCTAAATGCAAATGTATCGTACGGACAGGTGAATGTCATTTTGTGATGATCTTCTGGTGCTACTGTAATCTGATTATACCCTGAGTATCCATCGAGAAAATAGTAGTAGTCTCGTCCTGTGAGTCTATCCAGCATCTGGTCCAAGAATGGCAGAGGAAAGTGATCTTTCCTAGTCGCCTTGTTTAGCTTCCGGTAATCGATGCAGATTCTCCATCCCGTAACTGTTCTCGTTGGTATCAACTCATTGTTCTCGTTCTCCATGACTGTGATACCTCCTTTCTTAAGCACGCTTGGATGGACTCACCCATCAACCTATGCGAGATGGGGTAAATTATACCTGCATCCAACCACTTGATAATTTCTTTTTTTACGACATCTTTCATGATGGGGTTTAGTCTCCATTGTCCATCAATCGTTCCTCTCTCGCCATCTTCTAATATGATCTTGTGCATGCATACAGATGGTCTAATACCGCGAATATCGGCTATAGTCCATCCGATAGCCTTTTTGAATTATTTCAAAACTATGATAAGTTTATCTTCTTGTTCAGTAGTTAATTCTGCTGAAACAATCACAGGCAGAGTAGAGGCGTTACCTAAATAAACATATTTTAAGTGTGAAGGTAATACCTTGAGTTCTAACTTAGGTGGCTCCTCGATTGATGCTTTTGGCTGCATGTAATCTCTTTTCTCTAATTCCAAAGATTCAAAATGGGATTGCGGATTAAATCCCTTTTGATTAGCTCCTAGCAAAGCTAAGAATTCATCTTCTTCTTCATCATTTGGAGGATCCGATGTCAAAATACTTTCCAATGGGTCCTCAACACAGTTAAGTTCCTTCTCTATGATTAATTCTTCTAAATCGGCTACTACAGAACAATCATCCATTGTGTCAGGAAATCGAATTGACTTAAAAACATTAAATGTTACCTGATCATCTTGAACATGTATAGTCAGCTCGCCCTTCTGCACATCAATAAGGGTCCTTCCGGTTGCTAAGAATGGTCTTCCTAGGATAATTGGCACTTCTTTGTCTGCTTCAAAATCTAGAATTACAAAGTCAGTAGAAAAGATAAATTTTTCTACACGTACCAATACGTCCTCGATTTTTCCTTCTGGATGTGCTAAGGATCGATCTGCTAGTTGAAGTGTAATCATAGTTGGTCTAACTTCTCCTATCCCCAACTTTCTAAATATTGGCATAGGCATCAAGTTGATACTTGCACCTAAGTCACATAATGCCTTACCACAATATGTTGATCCAATGTTGCACGGTATGGTAAAACATCTAGGATCCTTCAATTTTGGGGGTAGTTTTTTCTGAAGATATGCACTGCATTCCTTCGTCAGAGCTACCGTCTCAAATTCTCCAAGCCTTCATTTTTTAGACAAGATATCTTTCATGAACTTGACGTAGTTCAGCATTTGCTCAAGTGCTTCAACCAACGGGATGTTGATGTGTAGTTCCTTGAGTACGTCAAGGAACTTCTTGAATTGAATCTCCTACTTCAGTTTCTGAAGTCTTTGAGGGTAGGGTGGCGGTTGTTTCATCACTGGAACTGATTCTGGTTGATTCGCCTTTGGTGGTAATTCTGTATCTAACAAAGTTGTTGGTTGATCAGAATTGTTTGGTCCTGAGGTTACTTTGTCGGGTTTTGCAAGTTTCGGTTCTGGTGAAACTGGGGTTTCAACACTCGGTTGAACTTCTTCTTGAGCATCAGCTTGCTCCTTTTCAACTTCGACAATGTTGGGTTCGACTATCTTTCCGCTCCTCAATGTCAACGATTTGCAATGCTCCTTTCGTAACACTCTGGTTTTGGGGGTTAGGCTTTTGGGGCTTAGCTCGGAGGTTGGCACACTTTAGTGTGTGGTTGGGTAAGTTTTAGGAGTCCTGAGAACCCTAGGTGGTGGTAGGTTGCTTTAGAAAATTTTTAGTTTTAGGGGTTAAAAGGGGAGCTTGGCGAGGGGTGTCTTAAGAGAATTATTTAGGAGTTTATGACACAAGAAACCAAGTGGTAAAGTGGCAATGAGGCGCCACTTAGGGCCTTGCAATTGACGCCACATGCAGGGAAGGGAGAGGCTCAGGTTCGATTCGCAAGAGCAGCAGATGGGCATTCTTTTTTTTGCGTCATCTTGGTGGGGTGGGTGGACGGTTTGAAAGGCTTAAAAGGTGGATGAAGACTTGGTCTTCTTTTTTTTGAATTTGGCTAGGAAGGTTTGACTTTTTCAAATCTTATTTGAATGGGTGGTAGGGAGGTATTTTAGGAAGATTTTGAGGACTATTTTTGGGGGGGTTGGAGCTTGGCCTTTTAGTATAAATAGGGGGGGAGTGCTCATTATTCATTCATCATCTGCCTTCTCTCCTTTCCTCTTCTCTCACATTTTTTTTATTGGGTGGCCGAACCCTCCACTCTCCCTATTTCCCTTCCTTTTCACTTCAAAACCAAAAGTACACCCCACACCTTTCTTTCTCCTCTCTTTGGTTTGAAACCAATGTTCCCTACCCCTTGATTTAATTAATAGCCGAATCTACATCCATCACCCCTTTGCCGAATTTCTTTCTCTCAACTTGATAGCACTTGGGCCGAATGTTAACTTAGATCTTTTCGGGTTCCGTGACTGAGATACTTTGGGGTTTTAGTGGTTGGCCAAGCCTCCGTTTATGTGATCGGTTTGATCAAGTGGAGGTAAGGTTATTTATTAAGGTTAAATGCTTAAGTGGTGTTTTGAGGTTAACTTTGTTTACTGATTAAGCTTTTGCATGGAGGCCACAACCGATCCGAGTGGGCAAGGGAAGGTCCCTATTCAAGTTTAAGAAAAGAGCGGTTTTGGCATGCGAGATTGGCCACGAGGGTGTGGACGTGCAACAGAAAACGTTAGGCAGAAAGCCGTAGTTTCGCTAGACGATAGCGTCGAGGGTCGAGAGTCTAGAACTCCTAGTGATAAGGTGTGTAACTAACCCACTGTTTCCGGGTTTTATGTGTTATATGTTTTACTAACATGTGCAGTATCAAGTATGCCATATATACCCCTAAAGGGTATAGCAATGATCAGGTTAGTATCGAGCCTGTTGCAATGTGATTACTTGCTTGTATATGAGTATGGTTATGGATGTTAATAAGCATGTGCATATACCATCACGATTATATTTTATGTGGCATGTGCATGGGTGGGTTTATGAAAAGAAGATGCGGGTGTACTTGAGTACGTGGTTGATGTCGACCGTGCTACATCGTGGATTGGCGCCGATCGAGGTCGCGTTGTGGATCTTGCGATTTGGTTGGCGTGGTTACCTTGGTTGATATGGGCTTTATGCCATATCGTGGCTTGATGGATTCTTTGTGTGCTCCATCGTGGTTTGATGTTAGCTATACGCTACATCGTGGATGGCATTGGTTGCCTTTTTGGAGGAAAAGGAGAGGGTGACTCGATAGTCCCCAGTGTGTGGTAAAATTTGGATAAGGGGTGTGTAGCGGATGGACCCTAGGTTGGGTTGGGAATCATGTTGCATTATTTTTGTAATAATAAGGAAATGGGCCAAGCCCAATATGACATGTGGATAGGTATATGTGGTTTATTGAGAAATGGGCCTAGCCCAGTATTTGAGTATGATTTGAATGTGGGCCAAGCCAGATTGTGGTAATTGTTAAAATGAATATATATATATATATATATATTTCTCTTTGCCTTTGATAATGGGGATATTATGTGGCTAAGCATGTGGGTGGATTTCAGGTGGTTAACTTACACACCGAGTCCTGTATGACTCACCCAATTATTTTTTAATCATCGCGGGTGAGTCGTGATTAATGGTAGGTTGGAGTAGATACAAAGGTGGCCATGCGATGCGATTTTCATGCAGTATAGACGTTTTGAATATTTTTATTTGAGCATTTTAATTACTTGGTTTTAATTTATTTGATGTAATAAGGGCCACTATGATTAAGGTACTCTATTAAATTTTGTGGACATAATTTTCCAAAGATAATAAATTTTCATGTTTTAAATTCTAAGTAAAGAAACATATTTTCACTAACATAACCAGATTCGGTCGTAGTGAATAGGCCGGGTTTGGGGTGTTCTGATTTAAATGTCGAGCCGGTTCAAAACTCAACTTTGAGGGTTTGGGCCCATGTGATTTTAAATGGACTTTTGAAAAAAAAAAAAAAAAAAAAATTGGGCTTTTATAAAAGGTTTTTGAGTTATTACGGCATGGCACTGTACCTCGCCCGAAGTCCACAGTAAGTACTTCTAGCCTTTGAAGTGTTTGGTTATTATGAATTATTACGGGTTGGGCTCGTAGATTAGAATATTAATTTGTGTTGGACCGTAGGGTTAGTCTACTCAAACATCCGCATAAAACTTAAAGCTCTTAAACAAACACCGTGAAATAAGTCGCCAAGTTAAGGTGTGGCAACTTTGTGTGCGCATGTCTAGGATTGGATCGGAAGAGCTTGGTACTTAAGCAAATCCACGTGACTCACCTCCTCTTCGCAGAATCCTACTGCAGTGCGTAGCTACGGTTCACCTTAACCTAGAGGACTTGTTCATAGGCTAAACCGATTATTAAAACCCGAAGAGGGATTAGCCTTCTTTGTTTTAAAATTTTTCTGTTTTAAAATTTTTCAAACTTACCCCTTTGGTTTGTGAAACTCTAAATCAGATTTTGGAAGATGTTTTCTCGATTTCTGAGAATACCCACAGTAGGAAAATGACGAAATTACCCACAGGTAGGAAGGAAACTTTGATTGATCGAAAGAACTACTCTCGGAAACTTCATTGCATAAAATTGCTCGTGGATAAAATAGTGAAACAATAATTTCTAATTCATAAAACTTTCTAATCAGTTAAATCAAGCGCTAGAGATGAGTTTTAGGGGCCTTGAGTAGAGGAAGAATGAGCGACCGGAACCGGTAGAGGTGCGGCTATGGGTTAGAAAGCGAAGTGCCGCCAAAGCAGTGGATGTAGAGGAACAAGATCCGATAAGTGAAGAGGACGCTTGATGTCGCAGCTATGTTACGCGTGCTTGAGCAAGTGGCAAGAGCTAGTAGGGGAAATGGAGCTCGGAAGTCGGTGCGAGAGGCTTAGGTCTAACGGGGGTGAAGTTTTTAGGGAGTATCTGGAGTAGCTCGAACGTAGCGAGTATTGGCTAGAAGGAGTCGAGAGAATTATGGACGACTTGGATTGCGCCTGGAGGAAAAGCTAAAAGGTCTTTGTTTCGCTTCTTCGGGATGAGGCTTATCGTTGGTGGCTCTTTGTCAAACAAGGTGTACCGCAGATCGATTGGATTGGGACTACTTTAAGGAAAAGTTTGAAGGAAAATACGTTGGAGCAAGCTACTTAGATGCGCAAAGGAAGGCGTTTCTAAATCGGTGCAAGGAAATAAGTCGATAGCGGAATACGAAGCGGAGTTTGTGCGGCTAAGTCAATATGCTAAAGGAATTGTGGTACATCGACTATGAGAGGTGCGTCCGGTTTGAAGACGGATTGCGAGATGAACTTCGAGTCTTTGACGCTCCGCAGAGGAAAGAGACTTCGCGGTGCTAGTGGAGAAAGCTCGTATAGCCGAGAAGAAGTTAAGAGGACAAGAAGGGGAAAACGAGAAAAGATTAGGAGCGAGAATAAGAGAAATATTGGGGCGTCAAGATCGTTTGGTAATGTCCGAAAAGACCAAAGATCGAGAATCTGTAAGTGTACTTGTACCAATGGATCGGAATTGTCTCTGTGCTCGATGTGGAAGACCTCACACAAGAGAGTGCTGGGGGAATAGTAAAGAATGTTTTCGGTGTGGATCTAAGGCACATCTGGTTAAGAATTGTCCTCAAGCGACGAGGGGTCGTGGTTCAAGCCATGGAAGGAATGGTTCTAGTCGGAGTCAACCAAGGATGTGATGCTAGGTAAGCTCCTTTGCTTTGGTACTTGCGTTAATTGCTTTGTTTGCTTATGAGTTAGCCTTTCCTGTGTTGCTAAGAGAGGCGTTTCGATTTTTTGAGCGCGAATTTGGAGATTGTGTAGGTACGATAGCCTTAGTAAGATCAGAGACCTTGCAAACATAAGCGTAAGGTGGTAAGATAGGTTGTATGGACGTTTGTTAGTAAAGTAATTTCGAGGACGAAATTATTTCAAGGAGGGTAGAATTGTAACACCCTGGTTTTAGGGGTTAGGCTTTTGGGGCTTAGCTCGGAGGTTGGCACACTTTAGTGTGTGGTTGGGTAAGTTTTAGGAGTCCTGAGAACCCTAGGTGGTGGTAGGTTGCTTTAGAAAATTTTTAGTTTTAGGGGTTAAAAGGGGGAGCTTGGCGAGGGGTGTCTTAAGAGAATTATTTAGGAGTTTATGACACAAGAAACCAAGTGGTAATGTGGCAATGAGGCGCCACTTAGGGCCTTGCAATTGACGCCACATGCAGGGAAGGGAGAGGCTCAGGTTCGTTTCGCAAGAGCAGCAGATGGGCATTCTTTTTTTGCGTCATCTTGGTGGGGTGGGTGGACGGTTTGAAAGGCTTAAAAGGTGGATGAAGACTTGGTCTTCTTTTTTTTTTGAATTTGGCTAGGAAGGTTTGACTTTTTCAAATCTTTTTGAATGGGTGGTAGGGAGGTATTTTAGGAAGATTTTGAGGACTATTTTTGGGGGGGTTGGAGCTTGGCCTTTTAGTATAAATAGGGAGTGCTCATTATTCATTCATCATCCGCCTTCTCTCCTTTCCTCTTCTCTCACATTTTTTTATTGGGTGGCAGAACCTCCACTCTCCCTATTTCCCTTCCTTTTCACTTCAAAACCAAAAGTACACCCCACACCTTTCTTTCTCCTCTCTTTGGTGAAACCAATGTTCCCTACCCCTTGATTTAATTAATAGCCGAATCTACATCCATCACCCCTTTGCCGAATTTCTTTCTCTCAACTTGATAGCACTTGGGCGAATGTTAACTTAGATCTTTTCGGGTTCCGTGGATCGAGATACTTTGGGGTTTTAGTGGTTGGCCAAGCCTCCGTTTATAGTGATCGGTTTGATCAAGTGGAGGTAAGGTTATTTATTAAGGTTAAATGCTTAAGTGGTGTTTTGAGGGTTAACTGTTTACTGATTAAGCTTTTGCATGGAGGCCACAACGATCGAGAGTGGGCAAGGGAAGGTCCCTATTAGAAGTTTAAGAAAAGAGCGGTTTTACTGGCATGCGAGATTGGCCACCGGGTGTGGACGTGCAACAGAAAAACGTTAGGCGTAAAGTCGTAGTTTCGCTAGACGATAGCGTCGAGGGTCGAGAGTCTAGAACTCCTAGTGATAAGGTGTGTAACTAACCCACTGTTTCCGGTTTTATGTGTTATATGTTTTACTAACATGTGCGATTATCAAGTATGCCATATATACCCCTAAAGGGTATAGCAATGATCGAGTTAGTATCGAAGTTCATTTGCAATGTGATTACTTGCTTGTATATGAGTATGGTTATGGATGTTAATAAGCATGTGCATATACCATCACGATTATATTTTATGTGGCATGTGCATGGGTGGGTTTATGAAAAGATGGTGCGGGTGTACTTGAGTGCGTGGTTGATGTCGACCGTGCTATATCGTGGATTGGCGCTGACTGAGGTCGCGTTGTGGATCCTTGCGATTTGGTTCGCGTGGTTACCTTGGTTGATATGGGCTTTATGCCATATCGTGGCTTGATGGATTGCTGTGTGCTCCATCGTGGTTTGATGTTAGCTATACGCTACATCGTGGATGGCATTGGTTGCCTTTTTGGAGGGAAAAGGAGAGGGTGACTCGATAGTCCCCTGGTGTGTGGTAGGCTGGATAAGGGGGTGTAGCGGATGGACCCTAGGTTGGGTTGGGAATCATGTTGCATTATTTTTGTAATAATATGGAAATGGGCCAAGCCCAATATGACATGTGGATAGGTATATGTGGTTTATTGAGAAATGGGCCTAGCCCAGTATTTGAGTATGATTTGAATGTGGGCCAAGCCAGATTGTGGTAATTGTTAAAATGAATATATATATATATATTTCTCTTTGCCTTTGATAATGGGGATATTATGTGGCTAAGCATGTGGGTGGATTTCAAGTGGTTAACTTACACACTCGAGTGCATGTATGACTCACCCAATTATTTTTTTAATCATCGCGGTGAGTCGTGATTAATGGGTGGGTTGGAGTAGATACAAAGGTGGCCATGCGATGATTTTCATGCGAAGTAGGCGTTTTGAATATTTTTATTTCGAGCATTTTAATTACTTGGTTTTAATTTATTTGATGTAATAAGGGCCACTATGATTAAGGTACTCTATTAAATTTTGTGGACATAATTTTCCAAAGATAATAAATTTTCATGTTTTAAATTCTAAGTAAAGAAACATATTTTCACTAACATAACCAGATTCGGTCGTAGTGAATAGGCCGGGTTTGGGGGTGTTACACCTTTCCTGGATTTTTAGGATTTTTTGTGTCACTAGGTAAAGCACCTTGTAGTCGGTTCCTGAGTTCAGTCGCAAGCTGGCCCACTTGATTCTCCAAATTCTTCAATGTAGTTGCTTGGCTCTGGATTAAGGCATCATTCTTTGCTATGTATGTCTTTAGCAATCTCTCCAGGCTATTGGATGCTTCAGCTTGAACTGGTTTCTGAACTTGTTGCAGAAAATTAGGCGCCCAGGTCGATGCAGGTTGGGTGTAAGTAGTCTTGGTTCCAGCCCCTTGGTTACTCCAGGAAAAATTCAGGTGGTTTCTCCATGATGGGTTATAAAAGTTGGATTGCAGCCCTTGCCTTCCTCGGTTTTGGTTTTGATTACCCATGTAGTACACAGATTTTGGGTTCAATGGACATTCTTCAAACAAATGTCCCTCCCCACAATAGGCACAGCCTATATTCTCAAATTGATTAGGCGGTTGTGCCGTAAAACTATTAGTCCCATTAGTAGTAAGATTTTTAAGCATTGAGGATATCGATGATACCTGAGATGCGAGTGAAGTAAGAGCATCTACTTCATGAATTCCGGCGACTCGTCTTCCTGACGCTACTCGACCGGTTGGCCATTGATGGTTGTTGCTGGCAATCCTCTCGATAATTTCGTAAGCCTCGTTATAAGACTTAGAAAGGAGAGCACCATTATCAAAGGCGTCCACTACCATCCTTGTGTGGGCGTTGAGACCATTGTAGAATGTCTCAAGTTGAATGCAATGAGGGATTCCATGATGAGGGCATTTTCGTAATAACTCTTTAAATCTTTCCCATGCCTCATACAAGGACTCGTCCTCCATTTGGTGGAAAGCAGTGATCTCGTTCCTCAGCTTAGCATTTTTGCTTGGCGGAAAATACTTCATGAGGAATCTCTCGGCTAATTCTTGCCATGTAGAAATAGAGTTCGGTGGCAATGAATTCAACCAAGCACGAGCTCTGTCCCTTAACGAATATGGGAATAGCTTCAATCGTAAGGCATCTTCGGGTACTCCGGCTAACTTGAAAGAATCGCTCACTTCCATAAATAGTCTTAAGTGAAGATGAGGATCTTCAGTAGGCATTCCACTGAATTGGCCCACTGTCTGAAGCATCTGGAACATGATTGGCTTCATCTCTAATTGTTGTGCCTCGATTTCGGGTCTCCTAACACCCAGATTAAGATCGTTAAACACTGGCACGGCATATTGCTTTATCCCTATCATCAGCAATAAGGATAGGATTCTGAGCAGGGTTTGCTCCGTTTCCTTGGTCCATATTCTCGAAATTCATTCCTTCGGTCCTTCTTTGGTTTGCTTGTCTTCTTCGTTGTCGAAAGGTTCGTTCTATTTCAGGGTCCACAGGGAGTAAGTCAATAATCTGGTCAATACTCATAAACACCTAAAATATTCAAAGAAAAATTAAGTAAGTAAAAATTTAAATATGAAAATAAATAAACCAAAATGTAAGAATAAAAATTCACAAATAATGGCTTTGAAAAACAATCCAAACAATGGCGCCAAAAACTTGGAGCAGTTGGAAATGTGCAAGTGTACACAATCGTAACAAGTAATAAAGTGACAAGTAAATGTCGAGTTATTGTACCCACAGGGACTGTAAAAGAATTATTTATGAATATATTTTCAAACAATTTGGTGAAGGAAAAATATTTGGATTTAAGAAATATTTAAAAACTAAAAATAAAACAAAGAAAAATAAAATAAAACAAAGTTCTAATGCAAGATTTCAAAAACTGATTTTAATCAAGATGATATAATTGTGTTGGATTAATAACATTTCTTACCTTAGAAATATTAAACTAGTGTTTATACTTATTAAAACATGGCAACTCGGTAATTTGCTAACTTATGAACATATTTACAAATAAAAATCCATTCATCTCTTATACATATTCCTATGCAAATTCAAACGACTAAACAGACTTCTAAAAGTAAACATGTTATCGCACATACATACTTATTAAATTAAATTATCTCTCGCATATTCCTATGTCGATTCAAACGATTAATTCAATCTAACAAGCATATAAAAGATCATGTGAAGTAACAAAGTATTCTTACCTTTAAACAATTTAATCACAAAAATCCTGCAAGTTATGCAAGGCATATGTATCGTCAAATACAATGCTAATTTAATCTTCAGCTTCCTTAGAAGAATTAAACATGCACAGATTAAGTATTGCGTCCATTAATTACAATTTCAATGCATTTAAATAATTAATTCATTAGCTATCTAAACAATTATAATGCCAGATAACTTAACGTAATTTTACTTAATCAAACATTTTACCGAGGCCTTTAACAGCATAAACAAAATTTTAATAATTCAAGAGGACGAAATGCGATCAACACAACACGAATTAAATTCAAGCTAAATTGATTAAACTAAACACTCCAACATCATAAATATTCATAAACATGTTTGTCAAAACAACAACGAATAATTTAAAGAGATAAGGAACAAGAAACAAATCCGGTGTTTCTCCGTGGCTTGTCTGATTGCTCCCTTCTTCGTTCTTCGTTGTCCTCGGCTATCAAGGTGGCTTATGAAAACTTCAATTTCTACTTCAAATGGCTGGAAAAACACCTCTTTCCCAAGAGGAGAAATCGGCACAAGAACACCAAAAAGGGAGAAGGGAAAATGGGAATTGAGAGAAAGTGAGAGAGGAGAATGTTAAATGCTTGAGGTCTGTTTTGAATGAGCAGCTAGGGGGTGTATTTATAGCTGATCAAGGCTGCTAAAAATAGCAAATATCATCAGCAAAAGAGGCCTCCCTTGGCCGGCCATCCCATGTGGCAAAGTTGAAGAATTCAACTTTGCTAAATATAGCATGGGGCAATCTACAAAGCCATAATTTTTGGAGGGGTTTGAATGCAGTTTTGAAAGGTCTTCAAGGGCTTCTTTGGAAGCTTAATTAATCAGCTAATAAGCTGATTTGGGCCATCATTGTGGACGGTTTGGGCTGCCCAATTGGTGGCTGGTTCGGTTCAATTGATTCGGTTCAACCAGTGCGGTTTAACTGGACCCTTTTCCATAATTAATTAATAATAATTTATTTAGCCCAAATTAAATTGGGAATAAATTAAAATTAAATATATTATGATTAAATCTTCATAATTGGACCGTCTTGGGCTGGAAATAAATTTGTCTTGAACTTCAAATTGCTTCTCGGTTTTGTTCTTCGAGCAGTGTCTGCCGAGCTGATTTTCGCCCTTTGTGCGATTCTGTCGAAAATAGTCAAAATAAATCAAAATTAATTATAAAATTAATTAAAATTCATCATGTTCATATTTTTAGCACAATTTAATTATTTTGTAATATTTAATTATTTTTCGACAAGAATTTACTCGAAACCACATGAATTTGGGTAAAAAAGGGCATGAAAAAGTATATAAATTTTTGTGTTTCCAACCCCACATCAATAAGCGCAATATAAGGTAGCTCACAAATAACGAACGTACCCGTTATCACATCTGGTGCATCACCTTCCTCTCTGCGACGAGCAGCATAGACCAACGCTGGCTGTCTTGCCTCTGCCTAACCTGCACCCCTGCCCGGTGCTCCACGTCCTCGTCCTGCGCCATTACCACCTCTGGCTTGACCACGGCCCCTTGGTGGTTGTGGTCCACCCCTCTGAGGCTGAAAATTACCTCTACCATCGGCTTGTTCCTGATCTAGCCTTCTCGGGCACTGCCTAACCCTATGCTCCATCGATCTACAGCCCAAACATGCTCCCATCCTCTTCCAACATTCACCCGGATGCCTTTTCCCACACTCAGCACAACGTGGTATTCCGTTATTAGCAGCAGCAACAGGGGCCACATCTCTAACCGGCCCATTCACTCTGGCCCTCCTCATGGGCCTTTGTCCGGCTCCCATAGTTCCATATTCCGCTTGTTCTTGCCCTTCTTTTTCTCTCGGTTGTGGCATTCCGTGCTCTTTACCTCCTCTGCTATTTTTTCTTTCTCCACCAAAACTGCAAAATCTCGCTCCCTTTGTGGAGCTATCAGTACCCTAAGGCTATCCCTTAATCCATCCTCGAATCGTACGCACCTTTCATACTCGGTTGCTATTATCCCTTTGGCGTATCGACTGGGGCGCAAAAACTCAGCCTCGTACTCTGTTACTGACTTATCTCCCTGAGTCAAACTCAAAAACTCCTTCCTTCGGGCATCCACATAGGCTGCTCCAATGTATTTTCCCTGAAATGCAAATTTAAAGAGCTCCTAAATGATCTGCTCCGGTTGGTTGCCCTCCTTTACGGTCAACCACCACTGATAGGCTTCTTTCCTGAGTAGGGATATTACTCCTTTCAGCTTTTGTTCAGCCGTGCAATCCAGGTCATCCATTATTCTTTCAGTAGCTTCCAACCAATACTCTGCCACATTCGGGGCCACCCCCACTATTCCTTTGAAAATCTCAGCTCCATTATCTCGGAGTCGCTCTACAATCGACCCACGACTCTCCGTACCATTATTGGGCCCAACGACCCTTTCCAATATTCTCAACATGGCCTGCGATACGGCATCTTCTGTAGCGGTAGCCCGTTCATTTGCTCCTCTTTCAGCTACTAGTGAGGCTGGAGCCTCCCCTACTCCCACGTTGGGCATATGGCCAGACTAGGACGATCCTACCCTAACACCTCCACGGCCTCTTCCACCTCGCCTAGCGCTCATCATTGCGTAGTTCTGAATTATGAATTTTATGCAATTAGTACTTAGTTCCACTTGTTTAGAACACATGTCTTATGTAAATAATTTTTTTTAAAGTCATTTCGCGGTCGTATATCCACTACAGGCTTCAATTTCCTACGGGCTTTAGTCTCTAAAAGCCTATTTTGAGTAGCCCATTATCTATACAGTTCAGTAATTAAGCAATTGTAGTACAGAGAACTTACTTGGCTCGACGTTGAGGGCTCAGTGAACCATACTTCAAGAATCCTGCAAAAACTTTTTAAAACCCAAAATCTAAGGCCCATTTCACAGCCCGAGCTTTGCAACTGGGCTCTGATACCCCTAAATGTAACACCCCAAACCCGGCCTAGAAGTTAGGCCCGAGTCCAGAATGTCACATTAAAGGCACACTTCAAAACGATTTTACCATTTAACAATTTAAGGCTCAAAAGCCCAAAACCCTTGTATCTTGTTAAGTTACGTTTAAAAAGCTCATATTTTAGAAAACATTCATAGGTTAAGTTATTTCGAAAAACATGTTAACTTTAGAAATTTTATGAAATTTAATAAGCGGATAGCTGAAATAATAATAATAAAACCCAAAATCTAAAGTCACTTACGAGTTACATGGCCTTATTACAATCCAATGAAAAAAACAAAGTATTCAAAATAAATTCATTTGAACAAAATAAAACATTTGATCAGCTTGTAGTGTGGCCATCTCTGAGTCCTCTCCCGCGTCGAGCCGTCTATTCAGGATCACCTGAAACATTAAATAAAAGGGTGTGAGTTTCGAAACTCAGTGTGTACAACCCTTGGCAATCAATTCTCATACAAATATTCACATTAGGCCTAAGCCCTAACAAATCAGTGGTCTTGGGCCTTAGCCCACCATGACCTCATATCACATCATATCGCATCATATACAACACGATAATGCAAAACCTACCCCAAAAATCCATCCACTACACACACCATTTCCCTTCCAACCTTATGACTCCAGTGGGGAATTCTAGCTCGACCCACCCCTCCGCTACACACCATGGGTAGCCCGGTTATGGTACTACTGAACGTTGCAGCAAAGCTGCTAATCATATAATGGGCTTAAAGCCTCCGGTGGATCCATACCATACGGCCATGCGATCCTCAAATCTTCCTCCGTACCATAATTCCCACCAATATGAATCCTAAGCAGAATACCATATGAATGCATCAAACACACAAGTAACATCCATAAACTCATATCCGTCACGTAGGGGTATTTTCTTCATTTCACTACCTAGGGGTATTTTCGTAATTCTGCCCTATAGGGGTATTTTGGTAATTTGGAAAAATAGGGGTATCTTGGTAATTTTAGAAGACAGGGGTATTTTGGTACTTTTACAAAACAGGGGTATTTTGGTACTTTTGCAAAATAGGGGTATTTTGGTACTTTTGCAAAACAGGGGTATTTTGGTACTTTTGCAAAACAGGGGTATTTTGGTAATTTACAAATCTAGGGGTATTTTAGTAATTTTACATATATAAGGGTATTTGGTCCCTCTCGGGTTTTAGTTATGAACTTTGACCCATAAACAAGTCCTCGCGGTTAAAGTGAACAAACACTATGCACCAGGTAGGATCTTAGAAAAGAAGAGGTGGGTCACTAGGACCGCTTAAGTACTAAGCTCTCACTAGATCCAATCCTAGACATGCATATGTCGGTTACCACACTCCAACTAATCGACTTGTCCACAGACATGTTTAATTAGCTTAAGTCTTATGAAATTACAAAGTTGTTCAAGCTAGGCCTAAAGTCCATTAACCCTAACATACTTGTCTACGCCCCCATAAGCCCATCAAGCCCATTTCATGTCCTTACGGCCCGTTAGGCCCAAATCTCATCATATGGCCTATTAGGCCCAAAACATATCCAGATCATGTATCAAGCATGGCTAACTTAATTCGTATAATCCACCAAACCATTTTATCAAACTTAGCCTTAGGGCCTGCCGGGCCCGTTTAGCCACTTTCGACTTTTCAGTTTTTCGGCATTGCCGATATCGTGTGTGCAGTGTTTGTACACACCTGGTAACCTCGCGTGCTGCAAACCCCTTAGTCACAAACCTACAATTGATATTACTAGCGATTAACCAAAGCGTTAACACATACTAACCAAAAACTGAAACCTCACTGTACCCTTACAGTGTGCCTCACGTTCTAGTAGCCCTTCCTTTGCTACTATTGGCGATTAACCTCTAGATCTGCACCCAAACACCTATATTGTCAAAATCAAGTGAGCCATATTGATCATAAGTCACCCCTATGAGCCACAATAGATTCGGCCATTTACTAAAACTCTACTTGAGTCGAGAATACTTACTGCCTTGATAGCAATCCTTACCTATCGCGCTTGCTATTGTTGAGCCTCACCCTTGTTAATACATGGTAACGGCAAAGCGGGGTTAGATAGCCATTCAACTTTTAATAAAACACTTTAAAAATTCAACTAAGCTCTTATCGAAATCTTCCTTTGATCCTGCGGCCTAAGTCCGGCTTTTGAGACTCGTAAGATGACAGAGGCAATTCGGCAACACTAGGGGAAATAAGAAAAGAGGTGATTCGGCTAGAACCAAGTGGTGAACCAAAAAGGGAATTTGAGAAGGGAGAGTATGAAGGATTCGACTTTGGCACACTTAGAGAAAAAAAAATGTCTGAACCTCTCACAAGTGAAGAAATTCGGCCAGAAGGAAAGCAAAAATTCGGCATTAACCTAGGAACTTAATTCGGCACTCATATATATAGCCCCTAGCCGAAAGTTACCTTCCCTTAGAGTCCAATTCGACACCACTATATCCACCTCCTAATCCCTATCTTTTCTCCCTTATCTTCACCTTAAATTTCTCTCCTGAACACTCCCTTTTAGAGTCCCCTCAAACGCCAACTCCTTCTGCCCAGGCACAAAAATAAAACTCCTTAATTCCTCCTCCTGGCC
Source organism: Gossypium sturtianum (assembly GCA_025698515.1). Taxonomy (NCBI): domain Eukaryota; kingdom Viridiplantae; phylum Streptophyta; class Magnoliopsida; order Malvales; family Malvaceae; genus Gossypium; species Gossypium sturtianum. The sequence goes on from CM046944.1 coordinate 86,598,097, forward strand.
TCGAACCTTGGACCTCCTTAACTGCCAGACACACCACCTCACAGCCCCTATCTGACGCCACTTTCCATTGGACTACAAGCCCATCTGTGTCCCTTTTCTTCCCTTAATCTACTTATGAGGCCTCCTGCCTGAGACTAGGGTCCACTAAGTAAGAAAAATAAATTTTTCCCTATGGCCACCCCTAACTCTAAGGCCTCAAATAATCACGATACCATCTTAATAATATAATTCTAAGTGATATACATACATAGACACAAAAATTAGGGTTTCGGGATTTTTAGGGCGTTACATTTATATTTATTTGAGCATGTTATATTTTTAAGACATAAAATGGGCCATGCATGATTAAATTAAATAATAAAATATAAAATTATATTTAATAATTCATTTTAAAATATTTCATTAATAATTTGGGTTTTAATTAATTATTTATTTTATTCTTTGGTCCTTTAATTTATTGATTTATTTTGGACAAGTCTGATAGCTTTGTTGGATTACAAAAACCATCCACATTGAAGACCAAGTCAACCCAATTTCAGCTGGACATGGCTGTCCATATAAACCACTTTTTGGTTTAATTACACAAGATCCTTGCAATGTTGAAGAAATTAGATATTTGCCCAAAGATTTACATTTGACCGAGTCTCAGTCTTGAGTTGTTATGGCATTTAAATTGCTTAAAAATCAAGTAAAATTCAACTCAAAATCCACTAATCATGGCCGGCCACTCATTGGAGAAGCTTGAAGAGACAAAAACCTATCTATTTTTAGCAAACTACTCTCCTCTCTTGACTTATAAATAAGACTTCATTTCACTATTCCTAATCATCCCTCATCCCTCATCATTCTCTCTTTTCTCTCAATTCTCTTTAGCATTTTCCATTCCCCACGCCTAGCATCATCTCTTCATAGAGATTTTAGCACTTAAACCTCTTAATGAGCCCTTGGTCGGCCACCTTGGAGAGCCATTAGCAAAGGAGCAAAGCGAAGGAGCGAAAGAGGCTCGCAGATCAGAGTCTTGGGTGACAGCCACTTTGATTTGGGTTTAATCTTTATTTTCTTTGATTTAAACTGAAAATGTTTGCTATGTGTTATTTGTTCTTGTTTACAACAATGTTAGCTTAATTTTATTTAAGTTAGGATGATTGCTTTGATTAAATAATATTTATTTGATTCATGCTTATAATGTTTGTGCCTCAATCGATTATGTTTCCAATTAAAATAAAGTTTGTATTTCGTTCATACGTGATTGAAACGCACCTGAATTAGCTGAGCAATCCTAACCAGATGACGTCTAGTGGACACATAATTGAAATGTGCAGGCTCAATTTAGATCCTAACCCGATTAAATTGCAGGTTGCATAACAACTCTAACCAATCTCTATTATCTGCATAGTTGTTAGATTTGTGTGATTAAACTGTTTCAAACCTAACACGTCCCTATTACCTCGCATGAATGCTAAGAAACCCTTAGTAAATAAGGATCAGTAAAATGCATATTCACTAAGTAAAGGATTCCAAAAGGACCTAATGTGGTTTCCAAACTCATGAAAGATCAAGTTGCCATGGAATGTTTTTCCGAATGTTATTAAGCATGTTGATAATAAACTGAGTTTAATTAAAGTAATTGTCCTAGTTTATTTATGTTATAATTGTTGCAAATTGTGTTTAATTTTGGTAAAATCTATTTCATTCATATAGTTGCATATTTAGGATAATTTGCATTGGGGATCATTGCATTTAGTTTAATATATTTAATTTTAATCATCACTTCTCAATCATATTGTGTTTTTCTTTACCAAGTTGTTAATATAATTTTACAACTAAGTGATTTAACACAAATGAAATCCCTATGGAGACGATAACTTGATACTTACTTATTACTTGATAACGACTGTGTACACTTGCACAAACCTACGCATTACACTTAGCTCCTTCGTCCTTAAGAAGGAAGACAACCCTCATTATCCTAACCTGAGTGTCCTTTTAACCTAACTCAAGTTTTCTTGGGGACTTGATAAATGTCACGTCAAGACTGAATTGTCTTATCCAAAATCTGTCACTCCCAAGAAACTTACCTGGTACTTCTTTAGCCTTTAACTCTTCTAATTCACATTTGGTTAGTTCCCAACCAACTTTGTTAACCAATCAACTGGTACGGGACCACATTGGTCACTGGAGGTATTATGCCTTTTGGCGTGGCCTCATACGTCATAACCATCTTTTCTGTAACCATCATTTTTGTTACACTTATCATCCTAATCTGACTAGGAATCATTTTCTACTTATTTCCACATTAGAGTCCGCCTATTCTATACACCAAAAAAGCATTTGGGCGGCTACTACTACTTAGTCAAATATTATTCCTTATGATTCCTTAATTGTTCCTATTACAAAGGGCCATATAAATAAAACATTCTTGGTTCACCTATTCTATATTCCAAGATGGACCTTTTTGGGCGAACACTTCTTCGCATGTCGTTTTTCTATATAACTATACGCCTAATTCAAAAAATTATACACTCTTACCATTATTCTTTGAATCGTCGTACTTAACTTTTCCATATGTTTTTCTCCTCTAGATTACGTCAGAATAAGGCGTCACAAACACGCTTGGAAAGTAACTTATACTTAATCGAATCCTAATGTTGGACACTTAAAACTATTGTAACAACCTATTTTTTAGTGGTGTCGAAAATAGTGGTTTCGGGGCCATCAAATCTGACGAGTAATTTTGTAAATAATATTATTTAATATTTATGAGTCAAACATGGTTTTAAAAAGGTTTTTGATATAGTGATTCCTGTTATATAAGCAATTTATTAAGTTCAAGTGGTATGACCCTAATGTCAAGTGGTTTTAAAATATGAGGTATCAGAACCTCGTTTCTATAAACTGAGCCGCAAATATTTTTATAAATATTTATGAAGTGTCATTATGGTGGTATTAAAGTTTCGTTAGGAAATTTTAATGTTTCGATTGTTAAAACTCCTTCTTGTATACTCTTTACGAAAGTAATTCATCCAACTACTTTGTCCAACGACCTCACTATGTGTGTGTTACCCTTATATGATATCTTTGATTCATTTGAGTTAAATCCATTCGTTCAATACAATCCTATTTTTTCTCATTGTCACCATTGTGTCTTCTTAATGATTAATATGATCACTGTCAACTAATGACTGTGATAAACTGCTCGTCTAAGAACAAGCAACCCGTGACCACGTTCCATATTTATCAATCCAAAGAATGCCAATGAGAGGAAATTGTTAACTCTTTAATCGAGCTATGAATTCCATCGTTTCTAGTAAAGCCATGCCATAAACAAGTCATGTACCTAACATACCGCCTATCGACTCAATTATCTTTAGAGCATAAGCCTCCACTTATATCAAATTACATAAGTTACTGACCACCTCCAAATGTGCGAACGTTTAGAGTAAAAATCGTGCAAATAAAAATTTAAATATTTAATTGTGGTATCTGCAAGCGTACAGGTTGTAACAGTCCGGTTTAGACCCTAGTCGGATTAGTGGTTTTGGGACCACAAATCTGAGTCTGAAAAATATTTTAATATTATTTTCTGTGTCTACAGTATGTGAATTGACATGTGTGAAATTTCTGTGAATTGATTTGTACGATTGTGTGTTTAATTTGAGAAAAGGACTTAATCCCAGGAAGTGTAAAAGTAGCATTCTAATTGAATAAGTGCCGAATTGTTATTGTCTTTAAAATGAGAAGTCCTTAAGAGGTTATTAAGCCATTATATAGTAAGTGGATGGTTAATGGACAATTATAACAAACCATAATATATGTTTATATGTTTAATAATAAGGTTAATTTTGTAAAAGGATTAATAATGCTATTATAATAAAACAAAAGGCTAAAATAAGCCATTTATTTTGGTGTTCATCCACCGAATATTGAAAAGAAAAAGGGGTTTAAAGCTTTTACAACATTCAGCCATTGAAGAGATTGATTAAGGTATGGATTTTGATCGGTTTTTGATAATTTCTACGTTTTTGTAATCGTTGCTTCGAATACTTCAAAACCCATGTCTTAATTTTTTGAATTGATGATGATTCTGAAAAGAGCCATTGATGAATTCATGAGCTTTTTGATGATTGTTGACGAAATATAAAATATATGTGTTAGATTAACATAGTTTTTCTTTGGACTTTTGATGAATTTGAGTAATTTGAACTAAATTGAGAAAATATTATTTTGAGGGACTAAAATGTGAAATAAATGAAAAGTATGGACTTGTATGATTATGGTGAACATTCGGCTAAGCATGGGTACATAGAGATTTTGTGTATTTTGTGATTTTGTGAAATAGGGACTAAAATGTCAAAATGTGAAAATGTGAGGGCTAATTTGTAAGTTTCCCTAAATATGTGTTTTTGGATTGAATTGAATGAATTGGTGAATAAATGGATTAAATTTTAATATGTATAGATCAAGAACCGAAGAAAATAGATTTAGATCGTGGAAAGTCGAAAGTGGTTGAATAGTCGAGTCCATTCATTTATCCGAATCCGAGGTAAGTCTATATACAAATAAATGTATTTGTATTGAATTATGTATGTTTATATGAAATTTCTGTAACATCCTAAATTTACGGGCCTATACATTTAGTGTAGGGATAGGTTTACTATGTTAATTTAATTGATAGGGGTCTAAATTTGGGCTTAGAATTAGGCAAAAAGGCCCAGATTAAAGTGGCATCATTAACAGTTAAAAAGGAACAAGTTTTGGGTCGCAAGGAGCCCATGTTTTAGGCCAAATTCGGCACTTTAAATGACGAGAGGGTGACGCCACACACAAGAAATTAGGGGCCCAAGTATTAAGTTTAATGAGGCCCAAATATTTTAATTTAAGTGAGTTAAATTTGGCATTAGGGATTAGTAGAGGTGGACGGCTACAAGGCTATAAAATAGGAGAATTTATGTGGATTTTTAAGTGATAATATCATAGATAAAAAGGAGAAAAGTTAGGAGCTTATCTTCAAGGGAAGTGTTGGCCGAAAATCCACCACCTAGAGGAGTGTAAAATTGGCACATTGCATGGCAAGGAGGTTGCCGAATTTCTCCTCTCTTTAGCTTGAATTTTAAGGGATTTTTCGGTTTTTAGCAAAGAGGTGCCAAAATATCTATAAATAGGGGGCTAGCTCCTTGATTACGACCTTTGAAAACCCTAAATTTCTCTCCCATTGTGCCGAAATTCCCTAGCCTCTCCCTCTCCAATTTCTTTTCTCCAATTTCTTTAAAGGTCGAAACTCTTCTCCACTTTTTCCTTCTTGTGCCGATTTCTCTAGGAAGCCGAAGCATCCATAGTGTTTTCTTCCATTCATCCTATTTGAGAATTAGTTCTATACTTCTGGCATTTAAATCTTCCATGGCCATTGCCGAATCCTCTCTCTAGTGCTAGTCGAATCTCCTATGCTCTGGTAAGTGTTGATTTTTGATTAGTTCTCATGATCTATTCCCGGTTTTTGAAAGGCAAAAGCCAAAAGCTAATAGTTTAATGGTTTTATGATGGGCGGCAATTCGGGATTTGAAGGAAGCTTAGTCGACTAGATCTAAAAGCTGAAAATCATAAGTCTCCAATTTCGGGATTTTAAGGTAAGAAGATTTGTTATTCAAATATATAAAATTGGGTAGAACACTAACCATGGCCGAATATAGGAGAGGCCCTAGTTTCGCATCTTTCGACTTTTTGAGCAAAGTTGTAGTAAGGGTATCGACATTAATCGTGTGTGTAGATCTCTAACACACTACTAATAAACCTGTATGTATGTTTATTTATATATGTTATGGGCTAAAAGCCGGAATGAGGTGTGTAGGCAGTCGAATGGAACCCTAAAAGGGTTAGGCAAAGATGCCAGTACATAAACATAGAACTCCCTATGTGTATCGAAAAGTATATAAGTACGTATAATGTTTTCTTTATGTATGTATGCATGGGGTGGGAATGATGATATTGAAGGGAAGTGCATGATAGGTCACTTGGTGATCGGTGGTAGAAATCCCACATAATTTAAATGAAAGGTCACATAGTGATCGGTGGCGATGCCACGTTAAATGATTCTAATTAATAGGAATAGGCGATGACGATCGTCGTTTTGGTGTGTAGCGGATGGAGGGTTGATTGTAGAAATCCCCAAGGTGTGATGGTTGGTACGGGATGGTGTGTAGAGGATGGAAACCTAGGATGGGTTGGGTTTTTCATTATTTATTGTTTATCATGTGATTATGATTGATACCTTTATGCATGGGCCAGGCCCATAATGTGTTTGTGGGCTCAGTCGTTGTGTGTTTTGAGATTTATACACCGAGTCTTGGTGACTCACGCTTTCCTTTCTCTACTCTTCCGGATGAGCAGTAGATCGTGGACATGGGAGCCGAGACGGACTCGAGGGGCCATCAAGCTTTGTTTCTATAAATTATTTTTTTTGGGGGATTTCTTTAAGTATTATTTTATTTTTACTTTGGAATTATCAATGTAATAAGGCCCCATAGTTTTATCCAACTAAGTAGTTTTAATGTTCTACAACTTATTTGATTATGTCAAAGGTTTAATTATACTTAATATAAGGTTTTATCTTTAAAATGTCGCTTATTTACTTAAATAATGTCTATTTAATTTACGACTTCCAAAACCAACAAGACAAAAGTTTTTAATGTACAACTAGTAGCATACCAGATCTGGTCGAAACGCATGGGCCGGGGTTGGGGTGTTACAATTTCATTGTGATGAATGTGTACGAGATGATAAATACCTGAAATCCGAGGAAGTATCGATAATGTATCAATGTCCGAGAAGTCTCGAACGAACCTAGGAATAGATACGATTACGTATGTCATGACATAGGTTTCCGATTTGTAATATCGTGTAAGACCACGTCTGGGACCTTGGCATCGATTTGAGATTTACGTGTAAGACCATGTCTTGGACATTGGCATCGTATTTGATTCATGTAAGACCCTGTCGAGGACAGTGGCATCGATATTTGATTACATGTAAGACCACGTCTGGGACATTGGAATTGTACGATTATTCTGTGTATTCCGAGTATCCTATCTGATTCCGAATGGTTCAACGGGCAAATTCGAGAAATGAAAGACTAAGTGAATTGTGTAACCGTTTCAGGTACGTTTGTTGTGTATGCTTTGTTTAAGCATGAAAGGTGAGTATTTATGTACTTGCAAAAGAGAAATATGTGCATTGAAGTAATGTGATAAAATGTGATATATGTATGACTATGATACGAGCAAAAGAGATGTTTTGTGATATGATATGTTGGTAAGCTATGGCTAAACAAACGAGCCAATGAAAATGTTTTGATTTTGAAATTGAGACACATTTATGGCATGTATTAATATGATTATGTGTTTTATGTTAAGTTTATTTGTATATGGCTTACTAAGCTTTTGAAAGCTTACTTTGTGTGTGTTTACTATGTTTTATAGATAGTTAAAGCTACGGAAAGCTCAGGGATCGTCAAGGATTGTCATCACACTACCCAATCTTATTTCGGTACTTTTTGAAAGTGTATATACTAAAGTATGGCATGTATAGGCTAGTCACTTTGAATTATGTTTGAGATATGTACATAGCCATGTGATGTGGCTAGATAAATGATTGTGGTATGAATGAGTAGTCATGTTATATGATGCGTTTGATAGTTAGTGAAATGGTCAAAATAATGGTAAGTTTATTGATGCAAAGTAAAGCATATATTTGATGAATGGTGGTTATAATGAAATGGTAAGTTTGTGATGAATTATACTTGGAAATGTTTGTCTTTTAATTGAGCTAATTGTTGCATAAGATGGTATGCTTGAAATGCTTTTGAATGCTTGGAAAAGTTGGTTATTTTGGTATGATTTGAATTGGTATGATGCTTGTAGGGATAGCCTAGAGTGTGGGTGGCATTTTGGCCTTGCAAATGGCCTATAATTGCCCACACAGTTGAGCACACGGGCGTGTGGCTTGATCGTGTCCTTCGTGGTTGAATTTCAAAACAAGTCGCTCGACCACGGCCGGGACACGGGCGCAGGATGGCGGGCGTGTGATGCAAGTCAGGCTCGACACGGGTGAGGCACACGGGCGTGTCTCAGGCCGTGTGGACAAGTCAGTATGTATGCCCTGTTTTGGCATGGCTTGGGCACATGGACGTGTCTAAGGCCGTGGGAGGCACACGGCCTGCCCACACGGGCGTGTGACCTCTGTAACTTTGAAAAAATTTTAAATTTCTAAAAATTTCCGTATGTGTTCGGTTTAGTCCCGACCCATTTCTAATGCCTGTTAAAGGTCTCGTAGACCTATTTAAGGGACACTTTGATTTGATTCGTTGAATAATAATATGAAATTTTCGTAAAAGGTTCCGTTTTGTTCGGTAATGCCTTTAACCCTAAACCGACGATGGATACGGGTTAGGGGTGTTACACAGGTCAAATTGTAATATAGAAGTGTTACAACAAAACATCAGTAAGTATTATGAGGATCATACCCAATGGATTGCACCTTGGAGAAATTATTATTAAATTAATTACGGAAAATAATTACTAATCTAATCGAATCACGAATTAGTAGTGTTAATCTAAATTAAAATATTAATTAACCTAACTAACCAATTGGAATTTCCTATTCCTAGTGTCAACGATGTGAGCCTCTAGCCTATGATCGATTAAATCCCTAATTACTGAATTAAATAATTAATTATTCTTGATTGAGTTATTTATCACCTTAGCTAAGAATACCTTTCCAATCTCATCTTTATTAAGGATTACCATCTAGGTCATCCTTCTGATCTCTTCCTAGGCATATGGATACCCTCCCGATCTTACCTCTTGGCACAAGTTATACAGGACAGGATACCCTTTCGGTCTCCTCTGTCTATATATTCTATTAGAGGCATCACTCCCTAATATACTAAGTACACTTGAATAAAAAATCAATTTCAGATAAATAACCGAATCATGCAAGATATAAATAAAACACACTAATCTATCCTAATATTCATACAAACATTAATTGGCCAGATTAACGAAAGATAAATAAAATAATATAAGAGAAGAGATAGGAGAATGCTCATGAATAAATATATTGAAGTGCGGGTTCTGAACAATCTCTACTCACAAACGTCTTCACATCGGAATAGGATCTTCCGACCATGGAGGAATAAAAGAAAACTAAAACTAAAGAATTGAAGAAATAAAATTGTCTGTAGAAATCTCTGTGTTTAATTGGATTGATGCCCTAACTTGTATACAAGAGCCTATTATTTAGAAGCTAAAATTTGTGCAATTTATGCTTGATATGCCCCCCAATACTAAAAAATGCGAGATATCCAACGATATCTTAAAATCTTGTCAAACACAACCGTTGATGTCATCATTGCTTGTGACTCACTTTCAAGCTATGTCTCAATACAGGAGCTACGACGTCTTAACACAGGGCTACTATGTTGCAACATAGGGGGCGTGTCGCGCCATAGACTTTGCGTGTCACAACACGGCAGCCATTTTGTGGGCTTGGAAGTTCTTGTCATGCTTTCGTGGCTTGGGAAGCTTGTGCAACACTCGTCCCAAGTTCCTACATCAATTGGGCCTAGAATTAAGCATCCTGCACACTTAAATACACAAATTAAACCTACCTAAGGCTCGTATCAGCCTAATAGGTCACTAACACTAAAAAAAGTGTCAAAAACACTTATTTTATTAACTTTCACTACTTAGCTACTAACTACTGAAAATGCAATAATTAATATTAAAATGGCTAGAAAACAAGCTCTTTAAGTGCAGAAATATACTAAAATAACTACTACATTTGATATCAGGTCAAATATCCCCACACTTAAGTCTTTGCTTGCCCTCAAGAAAACTAAAACAAAAACAAAAGAAAAGAAACTAGAAAACAAAATAAGTGAAAGAATAAATAAACATGCAAGAAGATAAAATGTAATCTAACTAGTATGATACATGAAATTGAATAGAAATGTATTAACAAGATAATGTAAGTAAACATATAACTCTAGAATGATATACAATTAACTCATAATTTCTAAAATTAAATAGATAAGTTCCCTAAATTACAAAGCAAATAAATAAAAGAATATTAAGGATAGGTACCCATCAAACTAAATATATAAATATACAATTATGTTCAAATGAATATATGTGGTAAAAATATCAAAACTTGGCACACCTATCATCTATATAAAGTACTACCTAGGTCACATAGGACTTTTCGGCTTTTAACGTTGTAACACCCCGTACCCGAGACCGTCGCCGGAGTTGAGCAAGAGGCGTTACTAGACTTGACTATTAACATAAGGTGTAAAACTTTAAAGCTGTCCAACTGTGTCATGCTGACTAAATCGACCATAATTCGAGTTATAAAACTCGAAATTTAGATCCGTAAATTTTCCTTGAAACTAGACTCATATAAAATTTCATCATAATTTTTCCAGAATTTTTCATGTGGCCAATTAGTACAGTTTATTAATCAAAGTTACCCTTATTACACTGTCTGACAATTCTGACCTGTCTCTACAAAAATACAGTTATCTCATTGCACAACTTTCATATACTGTTCTAGTTTATACCAATGAAAAATAGACTCAATAAGGGTTTTACACATATAACCCCTGCTTCCTAATTATTTTTGTACAATTTTTGACAATTTTTCCAAAACAGAACAGTGACTCGCGAATGCATTCAGAGCAGGTCTCACTAAAACTGAATTATCTCATAATATAAAAATCTTTTGCCTACTCTGTTTCTTCCATGTAAAATAGACGTAATAAGGTTTAATTCGATATCTCATTCACCTTTTAATTCAACTTATCCTATTTTTTTGTGATTTTTCTAACTCACATCACTGCTGTAACTAAAGACTGTTTCTATACTAAATATGCTTTCTAGCTTATAACCGGTTATACTCACATACAATTCATACTCTCCATGCATTTTTAATCACTTACGAAGGTAGCTTGTACTTAAAACATTCACATGATATTCTAACATCATCGATTTAAAGGAGTATCACTATTACCCACATTTATGACAAAACCCTAAAACATACATAACCAAATATTTAGCCATATTCGCATGGCTGTTATATATATACAAGGTTAAACATCGTATGTTTGTAAAACTTCATCTAGCCTATACATGCCTTCTAAATCGCAACCAAAAATTCAAAATACCAAAGGAAGGCGATAGTGTGGATGACTTCTTGAAGATCTTTCACGAGCCCGCAACGTGACCAAAATCTATAAAACAAAGAAGAACATTTCACGTAATTAAGCTTACTAGCTTAGTAAGTCCTAACTCATGATAATAAAACATTTATACTAAAAAAAAAAACCAATTGTTCCATAATAGCACATTCTAACTCGAATTCTATCATATAACATCCATCAATATTAATTTCAAACACATATAACACAATTCTCACAACATTAATTTAACCCAGGTAATATTAAGCATACATACCTTACCTGCTTACCTGAAACGTAAACCCAATAAATTAACTTTAAGTTATCTTGAACAAGGATTCGATTTATCTTTGGTAAAGTACATACACAGGCATCAAGCACTGCTAGGCATAAAAGCCCGTAAAGTAACACCGGCACAAGGCCTGCTAGGCGTAGAAGCCCGATAAATATCACCGGCACAAGGCCTGCTAGGCATAAAGCCCGATAAATAACACCGGCACAAGGCCTGCTAGGCATAAAGCCCGATTAATGTCACCGGCACGAGGCCTGCTAGGCATAAAGCCCGATAAATAACACCGCACGAGGCACGCTAGGCATAAAGCCCGATTAATGTCACCGACACGAGGCACGCTAGGCTCGAAGCCCGAATGTCAGAATATTATTACATGCTTTTCACATTTCACTATCACATATCGAATTATAAACATTTATTCCCATTGCAATAAATAAATTTGAAATCAATCTAATCCATCATTATCACATTCGGCCAACTCATAGTTTTACACCAAGCTATTACAAATTTTATCATTCACTAGATATGTAAATGATCTTTAAATAATAAGTAGCTCAAGAACTTACTCATTCACCTTGCATTAGCCAAAATAATTTCCATCATATACTCAACATAAATCATCAACCAATATGTAGATATACATTCGGCCATGATGCAATTGGATACTAACATTCATCAATTTTTAATAGTCAAGATAACCATAATTTATTCTTTGACATAATTTAACTAAAGGACTTACCTCGGTTGTCGATAGTCCGTGCGAATCGGCTATTCGAGAACCTTCGTCTTTCCCCGGTCTAATTCGGTCTTTCTTTGCTCTTGATCTAAAACACATTAGAATTTAGCTCATTTAATCTCATTTCATCTCAATTTAGTCCCAAAACACCCAAATGGGCAATTTACCATTTTGCCCCTAATGTTTCCCATTTTTACAATTTAGTCCTATTTGCACAAAACACAAAATATGCAAAATTTTCCAACATCCTAGTTTGGCCGAATCTTCATTATAGTCATAGGTGTCCATGCATTTCATTTATTTGACATTTTAACCCTTCACAATTTTATTCTTTTCAATTTAGCCCTATAAACTCAAAATCATCAAAAACTCCAATACAAAACTTGTAAATCCTTAACATACATTCAATTTTAAACCATCAAACATAAAAACTACCCAAGCATGTCAATGGCCGAATCTTATATACATAGTATTTTCAAAAATTTAGACATGGGTCGGGTAATACACTAAACAACGATCTCAAAAACGTAAAATTTATCAAAAACTAAGTAAAATACCTACCCCAAATCAAGCCTTAAGTTGCCGAAACTTCAAGCTCCAAACATGGAGTTTTTCTCCTCAAACATTCGGCCAAAAGATGAACAATATGATGTTCTCTTTCTTCCCACTTAGCTTTATTATTTTATGTTATAATAACACATTTAATATATCTTATTTACTAATATATCAACATAACATATAATAGGCTAATTTAACATATAATTTGGACTTATAAAAGCCCATTGTCGTCCCTTACTATGGTGAATGGGCTAATTGCCCTTTAGTACACCCACTTAAAAAGCCACAATCAATTTAGTACTCTTCACTTTAGCATGCAACTTTTGCGCTTTTCTCGATTAAATCCTTTTTATCAAATTGAGCACTTAAACGATTAAATTTTTCTCTGAAACTTTCACACATTTTCATTCACATATAATAATCATGAAATAAAATATTAAAACATTTCTCGGACTCGGATTCGTGGTCCCGAAACCACCGTTCGATTTGGGTCAAATTTGGTCTATTACAACTCTCCCCTTAAGAATTTTCGTCCTCGAAAATTTTACCGTTGAATAAGTTCGGATATTGTTGTCTCATTGACTCCTCAGCTCCCACGTAGCCTCTTCAATTCCGTGACGATTCCATAAAACCTTTACTAATGGAATTCTTTTATTTCTTAACTCTTTGGTTTCTCGAGCTAAGATACGGATCGGTTCCTCATCATAGGTCAAATCGGATCAATTTCAATCTCACGACGGGGTGATCACATGGGGACGGATCCGATCTGTATTTGCGAAGCATCGAAACATGAAATACATTGTGTATCTTTTCTAACTCGGAGGGCAATCTTAATCTATAAGCAACCGGTCCAATACGTTCAATAACCTTCGTGCGGTCCGATAAATCTCGGACTCAACTTGCCTTTCTCGACCGAATCGGAATATTTTCTTCCACGGAGAAACTTTCAAGAACACCCGATCTCCGACTGAAATTCAATGTCCTTGCGTTTTAAGTCGGCATAGGACTTTTGACGATCCGAAGCAGCTTTCAAATTACTTCTAATCACAACCACTTTCTGTTCAGTTTCTTTAATCCAATCAACCCCGTGTATCTTATTCTCACCGAGCTCAGTCCAATACAACGGTGTGCGACATTTTCGACCATATAAGGCTTCATAAGGCGCCATTTTTATGCTAGATTGAAAACTATTATTGTAAGCAAATTCGATCAAAGGTAGGTATCGTTCCCATGTACCTTCAAACTCGAGAACGCAACACCTCAACATGTCCTCAAGTATCAAAATAGTTCGCTCATCGGTGGACCGACGATTGCGGATGGAAAGCTGTACTAAAATGAAGTTTAGTACCTAAAGCATCTTGCAATTTCTTCCAGAACCGCGATGTAAATCTTGGGTCCCTATCTGAGACAATGGAACTCGGTACACCGTGCAATCTTACAATCTGCGACACATACAATTCGGTAAGTTTGTCAAGCGAATAGTCGGTACGTACCGGTACAAAATGAGCTGATTTAGTCAGTCTATCAACGATAACCCATACGGCATCTTTCTTACTAGGTGTCATAGGGAGACCGGATACAAAATCCATGGTAATTCTATCCCATTTCCATTCGGGTATCATGATTGGCTGAAGTAATCCGGATGGTACTTGATGCTCAGCTTTCACTTGTTGACAGATTAAGCACTTGGAAACAAATTCAGATATATCTCGTTTCATGCCAGGCCACCAATAGAACTGTTTCAAATCGTTATACATTTTCGTGCTACCCGGGTGTATCGACATTCGACCATTATGGGCCTCCTCAGAATCATCTGTATCAAATCTGAGTTCTTAGGAATACACAATCGACTTTTGTAACTCAAACAATCATTTGCATCAATCTGAAAATCTGATTCTATACCATTTTCACACTGAATCCGAATAGAAATCAACTTTTCGTCAACTTTCTGTGCATCACAAATCTGTTGAATGAACATCGGCCTTGCTTGTAATTCGGCTATGATCGAACCATCATCAGATATAGCCACCCGTGCGTTCAATGCACGAAGAGTAAATAATGACTTTCGACTTAACGCATCCGCAACAACATTAGCTTTCCCCGGATGGTAGTCAATCACTAATTCATAGTCTTTCAGCAATTCTAACCATCGGCGTTGTCTCAAATTTAGATCTTTCTGAGTCATTAAATACTTCAAACTTTTGTGATCTGAATAAATATGACATTTTTCGCCAAATAAGTAGTGACGCCAAATTTTTAATGCGAACACAATGGCTGCCAACTCCAAATCATGAGTTGGATAATTTTTCTCATGCGGCTTCAATTGTCTCGAAGCGTAGGCTATCACCTTGCCTTCTTGCATTAAAACACAACCCAACCCACTCAAGGAAGCATCACTAAAAATAATAAATTCTTTACCCGATTCAGGCTGAGTTAATACTGGAGCCTCGGTCAAAAGGGCTTTCAACTGTTCGAAACTTTTCTGACACTTTCCTGACCACTCAAATTTGACATCTTTCTGTAGTAGTCTCGTCAAAGGTGTAGCTATTACGGAAAAACCTTTTACAAATCGTCTATAATATCCCGCGAGGCCTAGAAAACTTCGAATCTCGAAAACATTCTTAGGTGGTTTCCAATCAAGTATGGCTGCTATTTTGTTTGGATCCACGCGAATACCTGATGCCGAAACCACATGACCCAAGAAGCTGACTTTGTTCATCCAAAACTCACACTTACTGAACTTTGCATATAACCGTTGATCTCTCAAGGTTTGTAGTACTACTCTCAAATGCTCAACGTGTTCTGCTTCATTTTTGGAGTAGATCAATATATCATCAATAAACACTACTACAAACCGATCTAAAAGCGTCGGAAGACTCGGTTCATTAGATCCATAAAAACAGCAGGTGCATTAGTGAGTCCAAATGGCATAACTAAAAACTCATAATGTCCGTACCTCGTTCGAAATGCAGTCTTTGGCACATCTGAATCTCTGACTCGCAATTGATAATAGCCCGATCTCAAATCTATTTTCGAAAAACATGAAGCCCCTTTTAATCGATCAAATAAATCATCGATCCGAGGTAACGGGTATTTATTCTTTATGGTCACCTTATTTAGTTGCACGTGTAGTCGATACACATTCGCATTGTCCCATCTTTCTTTTTCACAAATAAGACTGGTGCTCCCCACGGAGAAAAACTCGGTCGCGAAACCCCTCTCTCACAATTCTTGCAACTGCGCTTTCAATTCTTTTAATTCGGTGAGGCGCCATTCTGCACGGAGCTATCGAAATTGGGGTCGATCGGCACTAATTCAATGCCAAACTCAATCTCTCATTGAGGGTAAGCCCGGTAGTTCTTCAGAAATACATCGGTGTATTCACATACAAGCTGGTACCGATTCCATTAGTTTCTCGGACGGTTTATTATCCAAAGACATAAGCCAAATAGGCCTCGCACCCTTTTCTCACATACTTTTGGGCTACCATTGAAGATATTATCGTAGGTAACCCATTTACATCACAGATTTTATTCGATTGTCTCACCGCTTTCGGCATTTCAAATCAATAAACTTTCTTTTGCAATCCACCAACGCCTCATGTGAAGTTAACCAATCCATACCCAAGATTATATCAAATTCGTCGAAGGGCAACAACATCAAATCATTTGGAAAGCAATAATCTCGAACCATCAACGGGCAACCTCTACACACTTTATTAACAAGCACACATCTCCCCAAAGGGTTGGACACACGAATTACAAACTCGGTAGACTCAACTAGCGAGTCTTGCCAAATTTTAAAGTTTCACACACATAAGAATGAGTCGAACCGGGATCAATTAGTGCAATCACAAGTAGTATCATAAAGAGTGAAAGTACCAGAATAATGACGTCGGGGAGGAAGCATCCTCTCTAGCTCGCAAAGCATATGCTCTAGCCGGAGCTCTAGCCTCGAATCGATCTGTAGTGTTCTTCGTTCCTTTCGACTACCACCTACATTGCCCGAATATCGAGAGTGGTCTACCTCGCATTGACACATTGCTCGGCTTAGTGCTCGATCGCATTTCGCTCGATTAACCGGACACTCTCTAATAAAATGATCTGATGATCCACATTTATAGCAAGACCGGTCGTGAAATCTACAACTCCTCGAGTGCCATTTCCCACAGTGTTTGCACTCGACTCTATTTTGTGGAACATTACTACCAACATCAGCACCGAGGTAGCTCGGGAGCTCATAGGAGGTCGATCCCATCTAGGTGGATCTGTATTAGCTTTCATGTCATTACTGTAGTCGTCTCTAGGCTTCTTGGTCGTGGAATGAAAGACTTTACCCAAGATCTTTACGAATGTCTCTAGCTTCAGTCTCAGCCTTTCTTTTCTCTTTCCCGAGCTCTTCACTTTGCAAGCTCTTTCAACTAAAGTCACAAACTCTTGAATTTCAAGAATGCCAACAAACAACTTTATATCTTTATTCCAGGCCATCTTCAAATCTTTTACACATAATAGCTTCGTAAGAAACACACTCTCTAGCATATCTCTCTGAGTCGACAAATTTTCGTTCATATTCCGTCACGGTCATTCGTCCTTGTTTCAGCTCAAGGAATTCTTTTCGTTTTTGATCAATGAATCTTTGGCTGATATATTTCTTGCGGAATTCACTCTGAAAGAAATCCCATGTCACTTTTTCTTTCGGAACCATCGATACTAGTGTGTTCCACCAGTGATGATATGCAAGTGTCCTCGATGAAGGATATAACACATTTCAAACATTCATCCGGAGTACAAGACATGACTCATCAAGTACCGAATAGTGTTATCGAGCCACATTTCGGCTCTCTCGGCGTCATCATCGTCATTAGCTTTAAAATCTTGGCCCCAAATTTTCGGATTTTATCAATTGGGGCCTACTAGATCTCATCGGATCTATCATTGGGAAGTCTGGGAATCGGGGATGGATTATTCGGGGTGGAGGTGGGGTATAGCTTTGTATATTTTGAATGAATTGGGCAAACCATTCATTCATCATCTGATAAAACGCTTGTTTAGTCTCTCCTTCGTGGCTACCCGAAACAGGTCGAGAGTCTATTGGCGCTGATCCGTGGGCACGGTCAGGCGCTACGCTCTCCCCATCATCGGCTACGGCTCTTTCAGGATCAGTGTCCATTTACTATATAAAACAAAATTCAGGCTGTCAGAAGTCACCACACTATCAACATATAATAAAGGCATGTATAGCTAGACTCACACGCGCTACGGTAGTCCTAGAATCGACTAAACCGTAAGCTCTGATACCAAAACAAATGTAACACCCCGTACCCGAGACCGTCGCCGGAGTTGAGCAAGAGGCGTTACTAGACTTGACTATTAACATAAGGTGTAAAACTTTAAAGCTGTCCAACTGTGTCATGCTGACTAAATCGACCATAATTCGAGTTATAAAACTCGAAATTTAGATCCGTAAATTTTCCTTGAAACTAGACTCATATAACATTTCATCATAATTTTTCCAGAATTTTTCATGTGGCCAATTAGTACAGTTTATTAATCAAAGTTACCCTTATTACACTGTCTGACAATTCTGACCTGTCTCTACAAAAATACAGTTATCTCATTGCACAACTTTCATATACTGTTCTAGTTTATACCACTGAAAAATAGACTCAATAAGGGTTTTACACATATAACCCCTGCTTCCTAATTATTTTTGTACAATTTTTGACAATTTTTCCAAAACAGAACAGTGACTCGCGAATGCATTCAGAGCAGGTCTCACTAAAACTGAATTATCTCATAATATAAAAATCTTTTGCCTACTCTGTTTCTTCCATGTAAAAATAGACGTAATAAGGTTTAATTCGATATCTCATTCACCTTTTAATTCAACTTATCCTATTTTTTTGTGATTTTTCTAACTCACATCACTGCTGTAACTAAAGACTGTTTCTATACTAAATATGCTTTCTAGCTTATAACCGGTTATACTCACATACAATTCATACTCTCCATGCATTTTTAATCACTTACGAAGGTAGCTTGTACTTAAAACATTCACATGATATTCTAACATCATCGATTTAAAGGAGTATCACTATTACCCACATTTATGACAAAACCCTAAAACATACATAACCAAATATTTAGCCATATTCGCATGGTGTTATATATATACAAGGTTAAACATCGTATGTTTGTAAAACTTCATCTAGCCTATACATGCCTTCTAAATCGCAACCAAAAATTCAAAATACCAAAGGAAGGCGATAGTGTGGATGACTTCTTGAAGATCTTTCACGAGCCCATAACGTGACCAAAATCTATAAAACAAAGAAGAACATTTCACGTAATTAAGCTTACTAGCTTAGTAAGTCCTAACTCATGATAATAAAACATTTATACTAAAAAAAAAAAAACCAATTGTTCCATAATAGCACATTCTAACTCGAATTCTATCATATAACATCCATCAATATTAATTTCAAACACATATAACACAATTCTCACAACATTAATTTAACCTGTAATATTAAGCATACATACCTTACACGCTTACTCAAACGTAAACCCAATAAATTAACTTTAAGTTATCTTGAACAAGGATTCGATTTATCTTTGGTAAAGTACATTACAGGCATCAAGCTTCGCTAGGCATAAAAGCCCGTAAAGTAACACCGGCACAAGGCACGCTAGGCGTAGAAGCCCGATAAATATCACCGCAGGCAAGGCACGCTAGGCATAAAGCCCGATAAATAACACCGGCACAAGGCACGCTAGGCATAAAGCCCGATTAATGTCACGGCACGAGGC
This sequence comes from Gossypium sturtianum, assembly GCA_025698515.1. Classification (NCBI taxonomy): domain Eukaryota; kingdom Viridiplantae; phylum Streptophyta; class Magnoliopsida; order Malvales; family Malvaceae; genus Gossypium; species Gossypium sturtianum. Next base: position 86,617,719 of record CM046944.1, read on the forward strand.
CGCTAGGCATAAAGCCCGATAAATAACACCGGCACGAGGCCTGCTAGGCATAAAGCCCGATTAATGTCACCGGCACGAGGCCTGCTAGGCTCGAAGCCCGAATGTCAGAATATTATTACATGCTTTTCACATTTCACTATCACATATCGAATTATAAACATTTATTCCCATTGCAATAAATAAATTTGAAATCAATCTAATCCATCATTATCACATTCGCCAACTCATAGTTTTACACCAAGCTATTACAAATTTTATCATTCACTAGATATGTAAATGATCTTTAAATAATAAGTAGCTCAAGAACTTACTCATTCACCTTGCATTAGCCAAAATAATTTCCATCATATACTCAACATAAATCATCAACCAATATGTAGATATACATTCGGCCATGATGCAATTGGATACTAACATTCATCAATTTTTAATAGTCAAGATAACCATAATTTATTCTTTGACATAATTTAACTAAAGGACTTACCTCGGTTGTCGATAGTCCGTATGCGAATCGGCTATTCGAGAACCTTCGTCTTTCCCGGTCTAATTCGGTCTTTCTTTGCTCTTGATCTAAAACACATTAGAATTTAGCTCATTTAATCTCATTTCATCTCAATTTAGTCCCAAAACACCCAAATGGGCAATTTACCATTTTGCCCCTAATGTTTCCCATTTTACAATTTAGTCCTATTTGCACAAAACACAAAATATGCAAAATTTTCCAACATCCTAGTTTGGCCGAATCTTCATTATAGTCATAGGTGTCCATGCATTTCATTTATTTGACATTTTAACCCTTCACAATTTTATTCTTTTCAATTTAGCCCTATAAACTCAAAATCATCAAAACTCCAATACAAAACTTGTAAATCCTTAACATACATTCAATTTTAAACCATCAAACATAAAAACTACCCAAGCATGTCAATGGCCGAATCTTATATACATAGTATTTTCAAAAATTTAGACATGGGTCGGGTAATACACTAAACAACGATCTCAAAAACGTAAAATTTATCAAAAACTAAGTAAAATACCTACCCCAAATCAAGCCTTAAGTTGCCGAAACTTCAAGCTCCAAACATGGAGTTTTTCTCCTCAAACATTCGGCCAAAAAGATGAACAATATGATGTTCTCTTTCTTCCCACTTAGCTTTATTATTTTATGTTATAATAACACATTTAATATATCTTATTTACTAATATATCAACATAACATATAATAGGCTAATTTAACATATAATTTGGACTTATAAAAGCCCATTGTCGTCCCTTACTATGGTGAATGGGCTAATTGCCCTTTGGTACACCCACTTAAAAGCCACAATCAATTTAGTACTCTTCACTTTAGCATGCAACTTTTGCGCTTTTCTCGATTAAATCTTTTTATCAAATTGAGCACTTAAACGATTAAATTTTTCTACGAAACTTTCACACATTTTCATTCACATATAATAATCATGAAATAAAATATTAAAACATTTCTCGGACTCGGATTCGTGGTCCCGAAACCACCGTTCCGATTGGGTCAAATTTGGTCTATTACAAACGTTCTACGATTTAGGTTGGTTCAGAATTAAAAAAATTGGCTTGATAAAACGACTAAGCACAAAAGTAATTTGGCACATTATATTGTCCCCTATGCTCCCCTCAAATGTGCTTGTAGCCCACCACCTTATATCCACTTCTCTTACCTTCCTTATTCTACATTACTAAAGCCTAGTATAATATTCATGAGTACCATCATTCTAAGCTTGACTTTTTTTGAACAAATGTAACAATACTTTTTTTCCAACTCTCTTTGCTTTTTTTTTTCTCTTTTTTTTTTTCTTTAAGATTTTTTCGATTGTCATTTTGCCTTTTTTCTCTCTATATATATTTACAAGCTCAAAAATCTTATACTCACTATACTATACAATTCCTTAATTCACTCATTTTTTTCTTTTGAAACCACCGTGATGTATCTACCTAATCCCTGAATATCAATGTCCAGACATCTAAATCCATGCAAGAAAAACCAAAATAAAGAATCAAATAAAATATTCTTTAGGCTTAAGGTTTCATTTATGGTTCATCAAGAAAATGGATTTAAACTTCAAAATATGTACTAGGGAAAATATTTTCAGGATAGCTTTCTGGCTCGAAAAATTGTCTACCAAACAATGCCTTAGGTTGTAACAGACCGTTTTTCAGTGGTATCAAAAATAGTGGTTTCGGGGCCACCAAATCCAACAAGTAAGTTTGTAGATATTATTATTTAATATTTATGAGTCAAATATAGTTTTAAAAAGGTTTTTGAATTGATAATTTATGTTATATAAGCGAATTATTGATTTCAAGTAGTTTGACCTTAGGGTCAAGTCATTTTAGAAAATGAGGTATCGGTACCTCGTCTCTATAAACTGAGTCGTAAATATTTTTATAAATATTTACAGAGTGTCATTAAGGTGTTACTAAAGTTTCGTTAAGAAATTTTTACGTTTCGATAATTAATTAAGTAAAAAGGACTAAATTGTAAAAGTTGAAAAAGTTAATCGTTATTAGTTTAAAGGTGTTAAATTGATTAAAAAATTATAATTGGATGGCCTTAATGGGTAAATTACCCATTCTTAATTTGGTGGGCGGTTAAAGCTTACTTTCTTTTAATTTTATATGTGTTTTATATGTTATAATGATATTATTAAAAGATAAAAGATAAAATAAAGAAATAAAAGTTAATAAAATAAGAAAACAAAAGGGTTTTATTCTTCATTTCATATTTTCATCATCGAAACACCATGGCAAGAAGAACCAAGGTTTGGCCATGCTTCAATTCATGCATGGTAAGCCATTTTTCACCCGTTTCTAATCATTTTTATGTTTTTGAGATCATTGCAACTAGGTCAAGCTAACATGTACCTTCGATTTTAAAAGATTTGAATGTTTCCATTGATTAATCTTGTGATTTTTTATGTTAAATGATGAATTCGGAATGTTGATTGATAATTAAAAGTATTTTGTTAAGTGATTTTTAATGAATTTATCGATTAGGGACTAAATTGTTAAATTAATAAAAGTACAAAGATTTAATGTGTAATTGTTGCATCAATGGGCTGTTATGGATACCATGAACATCAGTCTTGTTCTGCCCTATAGAAAGAAGAAAGTCAAGCTTGAACCCTCATTCCTCCCTTCTAGCTATTCTTCTTATTTAATCTAATTCCATCAAGATAAGATCTTCCCCTTTCTTTATGGCTGTGATCTTCCTAAACGACTTCTATCAATGTCAGCCAGGTCGTTCTCTCCATCCAGGTCGAGCAACTTCTAGTCTGGAATCTCCTTAAACATTATTGCTTCTTTACATAAAAAACCTAAAATTGGATGAAATATGAGACGAGCGCGAGTTACGCCTCTTCCTGAGTCAAAGATTATAGGACCCGCCTACTAGTGGAATTAAAAAGAGAGTTTGTTCCCGCCAACCCATGAAAATGGATAATTGGTCAAGAAAGCTCGAATGAGGAACGTGAAAAATTTCTCAGGTGCGAATGGAGGATTCCAATCATTGAAGTGAAACTGGATTATCGGTCGGTCGGACCGGCACAGGTGAACGCGTACTCAGCGTCCATCTAGAGTGAATTTTTCTAACTTGATTACAATAAATATGAAATGATTGGTGGACCAAAAGATAGTAATCCGTCTCTCTTGCGTGCCCTATTTCTTTTCAAAAATCTGTAGTGGGGATAAGACAATACGTCGATTAAGTCGGCAACTCTTCATAGTCAAAGTTCCCATCCCCTTTAGGTTTACGATAGATTTAGGTCAGGCCTAGTCAATGGGGGTGTACCCTTTTTCTTATCCCTTTTTCTTCTTTTATAGTGCCTGGCTCTTTCTGATCACTCCCCGAGGCTCCTCAACTGTGCACTTTCAATCCTACTTTCCTACCGATCCGTGAATGAAGATTCTTCGATTGACAACAACTTTTTTTGTTCGATCTTAAGTCTTTGCGTCCTTCATTCATGCAGATTTTCTCTTTTGGAAGTGATGGGATCACTAGTATCCTCCCTATGCACCTGAACTTTAGTATTTCTGTAATTTAGCCATGTAAGTTCGTATGAACTATATTCTATATAATTTTGAATAAATTGAATGTTAATATGTGATTATATTGTGATTAAATCAATATATAAATGTTATTATGCAATTTACCATATTATGAAACGACGTAAATCCAACGACGTACGATGATTATCGAGCCCCATTTTAACCTTAGAAATTCATAGGATACAAATGACATGTCATTAGGGATTACCTATTGCAGCTCCTGAGAGCTTACCGATTCTCAGCTCGTATGAGCTTATCAATTTTAGCTCGTATGAGCTTACTGATTTCAGATCGTGAGAGCTTATCGATTCTCAGCTCGTATGAGCTTATCGATTTACAGCTCGTGAGATCATACCGATTCTGTAACACCCCAAACCCGGCCTAGAAGTTAGGCCCGAATCCGGCGTACCACATTGAAGTGTTTTTCGAAAACCATGCTTTCATTGAAAACCCTTCTTAATTAAAAGCTTGAGTAAAATCCCAGTTACGTCAGTTTATTATTATTTATTTTTTTTAAACGTGGTATATAGAAAAATTATTAAGTTTATTCCCAAAATTTCTTTTCAGTTGCGGAAGCTAAGTTTAAAAGTAACTGATTTACGAAAACGTGATGTTTAAAGATTATATTGTGAAAGCGTAGTGTTTTGAAAACAGTTATTGTTTTGGAAAACTGCGATCTACTTTTAACAGATAGGAAACGTAATAACTAAAAATCCTAAAATAAAACCAGAAGTTAAAAGAGGCCTTATTACAACCAAATAAGGAAGCGGTCTAAGTAAGGTATAATAAAATACTAAAATTTAAAGTTGTTTGTAGAGTGGCCAACTCCGAGTCCTCAAGTACGTCAAATCGCTTACTAAGGATTACCTGCAAAATTAAAAAGAGGGGGGTGAGTTTACGAAAACTCAGTGTGTACAACCCTCATCGATCATAAAGCACGCATCACATCAATCTGGGCCTAAGCCCATTACAGTAACAGTGGCATTTGGGCCTTAGCCCATAATAGCCTCAGTTGGGTCTTAGCCCATATCAATTGTCACAGATCACATCTATCTGGGCCTAAGCCCATCTCAATAACAGAACAATTGTATGCAATGCATTAATGCCCATACCAACCATGCACTCCTGTGGGGATTTAATTGACCCACCCATCCCTACACTTCTTATGTAGCACCAGTTGCGACACTAACCAATGTTGCAGCAGAGCTGTCAACCACATAATCGGCTTAAAGCCATCGGTGGATCCACAGTCGTCAAGCGACCATACGACCCTAACAATTCATATACTTCCTCCAGGTCAATAATCCCATCCCTCATGCAGCATAATATCACATGAATGCAGACATACCATAAATAACATACAATAACAATCATATAACATGTAGGGGCATCTTGGTCATTTTTCCCTTCAGGGGCATAACGGTCATTTTACCCTATGGGGATATTTCGATCAATTTACCCTACAGGGGTATTTCAGTCAATTTACCCTACAAGGGTATTTTAGTCAATTTACCCTACAGGGGTATTTCAGTCGATTTACGACCTTTCCGAAGGTCTACAGTCGCCTCCAGCGACACAGATAACATATATGGTCAAAACAGTGTATTTGGGCCCAAAGCCCAATATTCGGCCCAAGTGGGCCCACACGCTCGTGTGGCCCATTTAGCCCAAAACTGCCTTTAGCCTTGTGATCGTCATGGCCAGCTCATTATTTCCTATCCACCCACAAAATTTACTCGCGTAGGGCCCACGGCCCATTGGGCCCTACTCGGCCCATTCCGGTCCATTTGGCCCCAAAACAGCCTAAGACCACAAGATGCTCACGGTGGCCTCAACCATCTTACGCCCATATTCGTGGGCTCGATCCACCACATGTACAATCGCACGCTCGTGTGGCATCATTCGTCGGTATTTCGGCTTTTCGGCATTTGCTGATCTACTTGGAGTGGTGTGTGCGTGTACACACCTTCGGCTTATCAGCCGACTATCAGGTACAGGGTAAAATACACACCTATTAATGAAGTCGAGTGAACCGCTTACGAGCCCAAATCCTACACTCAAACACATTTGTCATCAATCCCCTTCTTGTACAACCAGACCAACATCCAATAAATCCTTACGTTATCATACTTATTAAAAAACTCTAAATCCTTACCTTGATCGATCGACAGAAGGCCACACCCCTACACTGCTGCCAAAGATTAACCACTAGGCCTATGGAATTCCCGAATTACAAAGTTACTTAAGAAGAAAGAAATAGTCTGCCAAAGCAATAAAGTGGAGAGAAAGAGTTGTTATCCCAAAAGAATTGAGAGAGGGGGAGAAAGACTATTCGGCGAACACACCCAATTCCAAAAGCCAGAGAAAAAAGGGATGATCAGTCAACAAAATCGAAAGAGTGGAGGGAGAAGGTGGAATATTCAGTCAAGGAGAACACAACCAGAACAAAGAGAATCGGTTCACCAACTTGTAGGGAGCCAAAAAGAAAAGAGATTAAGGGGAAGAAGCAAAGTTCGATTTTGGCATAAAAATTAAATGTCTAAACGGCCAAGGAAGTAGTGTTTCGAGATAGGGAAAGAAAGACAAAGAAAACGTGTAGCAGAAGGAGGAGGCAATAGAAGAATTCGGCACCAACAAGCACAAAAACCAAATGAAAAAAGAAAAAACACACAAAACCGAAACTTGAGGAATAACCCTCCACCGAAATTCTGAGTACCTCCTAAGCAAAATCGGCACAATACCACACCAACTCAAACTCCACTTTTTCCTCCATAAATCACTCCCTAATCCACTCCTTAAATCACTCACTTGACCAATTCAAACTCTCCAACACAGAGTTCAAATCCAACACAAACTCTTGCCCACACAAGAGTAAAATAAATAATCCCTTTTGCATGTAGTGAGACCTGAACCTCTGTCCTCCTTGTCATACCTGTGATGCCACAACCACTCCAACACAGGCTCTCTAGTGTCTCTTTTTAATCACAGTTACTTAAAAGGCTTAATACCAGGAGTCAGGGTTCCCCTAATGCTAAAAATAAAAATTTTCCATATGACATGGCTTGAAACCAGGACTTCATAGAAGCCCCCTAACCTTCCAAAATCACTCTCCCAACAAATCCCACATGCAATTGTGCCGTTCTCTTATTCTAAAAAATTTTATACGCTCCCATGCCCAAGGCCCAATAGGCCCAATTTCAGGGTGTTACAGATTCGTAGCTCGTTTGAGCATACATATTCTACATGGTTCAATGGGCAATATTTTGATACGAAATGGTAAGAGTTCAATATGGACTATTACAGGGACACATATGAATTACATGGATATGTTGTTACATGGTATATGGAAATTTGAATTGGATGATACATGTATATGAAAAGTAATCAACTGTTGTGCTCATCCATGATTATTGGTTTATATATATATTTACATGGCTAACATGTGTTGTTGTTTGATGCTTAGGCATGTGCTAAGCTATTGGTTGAATGATATTATGTTTACTTATAAGTTGCATTGAAATGGTAAGTGCTTAAATGGAAATATGCTTGTGTTCAAGAAAGAGTGGTAAGATTTAAATTATGCAATTTCTTATGAAATGGTTTATCGTGTGATTAATTCAAAAAGAGCTATGTTTAAATGCACTACCTTGTGGCTATGGTTGAATGATATGCTTATGTTTTGTGTTATGCATAAGAAACATGTGTGGAAAGGTAATGAAATAGTAAGCTCATCCCTGAAGTGTAAAATGATGAAAAAAGGAAGTGATGAGTTGAATTGATGTTGTTGTTTAAGCTAAAGAAAGTAAATGCAATAGAAAGTAATGAAATGCAAATGAATGTAAGAAAATTTGGAAAGGGTTTAAAGTTTTATAAAATCCTACGATGCTAAGGATGATATATATTTGTGATGCTGTAGATTTATTCACTTTGTGAGTTGTTGAATATGGTTACATGAATCTTGTGATATTAGTATAGGATTATTCTTGATATGTATAAATTTCATATTTGAAATGGATTGATATGACTAAAGTTTATACGACTAAGCATTCATTGCTTACGTAGTTGTTTTTCCTTTACATTTTAGATTATCGAAAGCTTGATCAGGTTGAAAGCTTGTCGGAGTTGTATCACACTATCCACCGGCTCTATCGATGTTTTCGAATGTTTTGATTTTGGTTATAATGGCATGTATAGGCATTTTTGGCTAATTTTTAGCCTATGTGTTTTGGTTGTTGAAATAGCCACATGGTTTGGCTTGTGTTATGGTATCTTGGTTGTGATTATGGTATTTTGAATGTTGAATAAGGCTTGGTTTTTGGCATGTATATAAATGGCCTTAAATTGGTTGATATCATAACTTATTATGCTAAAAATGTTTAAGTTGGTATGATTGATTAAGTATGCATATTATAAATGTCTTGTGGTTGGTATGAATGTGGTAATTTGGTACATTTGCTATAAATGAAATATGTGACATTTGGTGCAAATTGTTGAATGGTATATTTGGTATGTTTTTTAGGTAAAGTAAATGGTTTGTTTTTTATGCAAGCTTAATCAAAAGTTACTTGAACATTTTGACTAATTTGAATATGTAATTGTACATGTTTAGATGATGAGTTGAGATGCCATTGGGCATATTGGTTGTATGTTGTTATACCTTATTTGAATGGTTTAATTATGCATGGTTTTGGTGCATTTTTTAAGGTTTGTAATATGTGCAAAAGTGCTAGTAGGTACATGCTAGGTTCGGTGAGAAAAATGGCTTGAAAATGGCCTATTTTTTGTCCACACGGGCAGAGACACGGGTGTGTGTCTCAGCCGTGGCCATGTCTCCCCTGTAGCTTTCAAAGGGTTGCAAGTCAGGGTGTTACATAGCCTAGCACAAAGCGTAGCACACGAGCGTGTGAGGCCATTTCGAGGGGTACACGGCCTGGCACATGGGCGCGTGGCTTGGCCGTGTGACCCAAGTCAGTGAGTTACACAGGCACGAACACGGGTTGGGACACGGCCGTGTGTCCCTACTTCGAATGCCACTCGACCTAAGACACAGGTGTCTCTCTCGGCCGTGTAAGTTACACTGCCTGGCCACACGGCCATGTGACCCCTACAGTTTGTAAATTTTCATCTTTTTATGAAAAATGCTATATATTTCCGATTTGGTCCCAACTTGTTTCTAATGTGTTTTCAAGGCCTTGAGGGCTTGTATAAGGGACAATATGTATGTTTTTGATTGGTTTTGCTGTGATTGATGGTATGAATCAAATGTTTTAAAATTTTGATAGTTTTGAAATGTAAACTCTGGTAATGCTCCATAACCCTATTCTAGCGACAGATACGGGTTATGGGTGTTACATAGGTCATCCCTAGGTAATTCCATACATAGATTAAATTAGCCAAGTCTATCAACTTCTATAACCTAAAATTCAAGTAAACATGCATTTTGTTTATGAATTCATTTATCATTTGGTATACTTAACATCTTAATTTTTTTCATAATGTAATAAATTGAACTAATTAGTCTAAAATAAAACTAAATTTATAGTTTATTAAAAAAATCCTATCAACATGATCCTAATCAATCTCTTGTATTTGTACAAGCTCAAGTACATCGAAAACATGCAAAAATAAAATTTTAAAAACTACTAAAACCCTAGAAAACCAAACAAAATAACAAAAAAATTAAAAAAAATTACCTAAGTCACCCCCACACTTCATTCGACACATTGTCCCTAATGTGTAATAAAATATAAAGGAAAGAGATTACCCGAATAGCTTGATAAGTCCATTGCAAATGGTGGGAGTGACTATTCCTTACGGTTTTAGCTTGAAATTGTAGTGCCTTAAAAAATATGAGGTTTCTACAAAGAAAAACTAAACACACAATAAAAAAATACTATTTATTTTGTCCTCCCTCCAATCGTTATCAAAATTGTTGTCATCGAGTTCCTCGATGCTACCCTCATCTAAGATGGCCATTGGCTCATTGCCCCTATCAGTGGTTGGTCCTACCGGGTCTACATGTGGAGTCGAGTTTTTCTGCTCATGGATCATGATCCCTGTTTCTCTAAGTCGTGATGGTGTAGTACCACCCTGTGGTGGCATAGGGGGATAGTATTTGTCGGCTGAATCCCAAAAGGTGGTGAAAATGGTGAGGTCCATGGTGGCAACGGGATGCTGTGTATGGCGAAATAGTGATCACATATCGGTTTGGCATATGCCAAACCTGAGCTATGTATGCGAGATGGGCTTGGAAGGTCGGGTCTACATTTAGTGGAGCTGTTTAAGTTGCTTTCTTCCTATGTACCCTCGGTGGTACATGTTGCGGCTCCTCCATCAGTTCTGGTAGGCCGTGATCTCAATTGAACTATTGATGTGTCACCATTTGTTCATTTCTTTGCTCTACTCAATCCGCATGTTGCTTTACAAATTGTTCAAAAATGACATCGTTTAAGATGCCTTCCTGTTGGTAGCTCGGTTCATCCGCATCAAATTCAACTCTGGTTCTCCTACACAACTTCGTAATCAGATGCGGGTACAAAAGTACTCATGTATGTCCTTCTGCATATTTCTGCCTGTTGTGGAAGATTAGGCCTCCTCTGCTGATCCACTGATCCTGAAAAATGGCATGTAACATAACGACACGATCACGGGTAGCTTCCATGTCGTGTTGTGTAAGGAGTAATTTGGCAGAAATAACATAAATCCATATTTTGGCTTTAAGGACCATAATTGATTGTTGGAACCTTATTGGGTCATTGGTTCCCACCCTTCATACATAGGTGCCCAAACCTTCCATTAGAAAATTTATAATGGCATTATAGTCCAACTCGTGCTCATCTAAATTCCTATAAAAATTTAGAGTGTAATGAGGGGTTCTATGTAAGGCCTCGATTACGATAGGAGAGGCATCTATGAAAGCGTGTAACATCCCACACTCGACCCATCTATTGGCCTGGGTATGGAGCGTCACAAATGAACCAATACTTAATAATTTCTAACTAGACTGATATAAAACAATCTAAAAATAAAACTATCTAATAAAATAATAATTCTTACATCTAAGTCTATAAGCCAATAAATGTTCAATCCTACAAATTGTTCCTATTGCTAAACAGACTATTTGTTTATAATGTGCCTATTACAACTCTCATCAGGCAAACTATTCCATTGCCCAAATTCTTAGGGTGCTATCTGTTGGAAAAAATCTGGTTTGAAAACGGTTTTCTAGCACAGTGGAAAATTAAATTTTTGAAAACCGACTCAGTTTGTGATATTTATACCAATAAACCTTAACCAAATTCGTACCTATGTTTTAAGCTTAGCGGACGTTCGTTGTTCCCGGCTTTCAACCAAACGATCTTTATTGCTATTCTCGTACAATGAACTGCTTCGAGTGTAAGCTCGAACCAATTGAATCGAAACACAGAATTGGAAAAACTTTCTCTCCTTTTGCGGTGAAAATAAAAATTCTCTCTTTTTAATATAAACTGGTACAATCATTATTCTGATAAAATATGTAATAGTTGAGAATAAATTCTCTTTATTTTTCGTTAGAATAACAATCTCTCAAAGTTGTGTTAATAGCTCTACCGATGCCATCTAATTATAAGAAGAGAAGGTAGAACCCTTGTTGAGTTGTAGTGGTTTATTTCAAATAGAAAAACAACATCCTACTTTGAATAGGACTAGGTTGGATGGGACACCCTAGTATTCCTACTAGAGTTACCGACCCTTTCATGTGCATGAGGGATTTTTGGGTCTCTCTCACATCGAGTCCATTTACGAGTACTTCCTGGGCCTTTTTAATCCAATACCCTGTAATGTGATCCAACCTAATCCAATACTCTATTTCCCAAAATAAAATTTAATATTTATATATAAAATAAGTTTCTCAACCCTATGTTACATCCAACAAAATTTTGACAATTTTACCCCCGGTAAAATTTTTGAGAAAATATGTTCAATATGTTCACTATGACCAAATGGTTTATTTTCATTTTCGGGCTTCAAAACATTCCAAAAACATAAACTCATTCTTTTGATCAATTTTTAAATAATCCATATAGGATTGCAAATGGATCATTTCCATTTTGATTTTTGGAAACCTACATTCATTTCCAAATGATTCTAGTTCTCCATTTCGGCGGAAACCATAGTCATTCCTGAATGTTTCCCATTTCTCTTTTCCTATTCATTCTATTCATTTCTATTCAAACACACAATTCATTTATGGTTTCAACGAGCAAGCAGAGGGACCGATTGATAAGTTTCAGCTTTTTGCCTATTAATTATAAACTCATTCAGTCACGAAGCCATTCCACTATAGCATCATGACTGAGCTCTCCCTAACAACATATCATTATGAAAGCAGCTACTCAGTTCTCGTCCAATGACCTTATCATGAGTGTGTTACCCTCATAGGATATCCTTGATCTCTTCGGGATAATATCCACTCTCCCAATATGATCCTATTTTATCTCATGGTAACCATTACATCATGAAAAGTCAGTCACTATCAAATAGTGATCAAGTCATCCATTACAAAGATAGACGACCCGTGGCAATGTTTACTTTTCATCAACCATGTAATGCCAATGAGAGGATATCATTTACCCATGGTTTGGGATATGAATTTCACTATTATGAATTATGCTACTGTAACATCCCGAAATTGGGCCTAGTAGGATTGGGCCCAATGGGCTTTGGGCTTAGGAGTGTTTAAAATTTTTTTAAGAACAAGAGAATGACATTATTTGTAGTTGGACTTATCAATAAGGTAATTTGGAAGGTTACGAGGTTTCTATGAAGTCTAGGGTTTAATTGGGCCTTAGGAAAAATTTGGTATTTTAGCACTTTAAAGAGAGATGGTAAGTAGCTTCAAGACTTATAGAAATAAATGAGTAAAGTGCTTGCATAAATGAGCTATTGGTAAAAAGGTTATGGCATTAAGTGATGTACCTTGAGAGAAGAGGTTCAAATCCCATTGTTTGCAAATTTGACTTTTTTTTTTCCTTCCTTATATGTCAGCCAAGAAGTATTTTTGGCAAGGATGGATTTCATTATTTTGGTAAGATGGCTAAAAGAATATGGCAAGGTTAAATTTTGGGAAAGGAATCAAGAGGACTAGGAAAGAAAAGGGGACAATAGGCTAATATCGGGGGAGGTGTTTTGGAAAGTATGGGTGGCCAAACTCTTATCCTAGGGGGGATTTTTTGGGATTCTTTTATAGCCGACGTTTAGGGGGAGATCATTCGAGATATAAATATCCAAGGTAAGCAAGTGTAATCTTAGGCCGAAGGCCATGTATTTTGGTTCATTATGTTAGAAATCGAATCTAACATAGATCATGTAGGGATTTCGACATCTACAAGGACAAGTGATATTTTTGGGATCTAGACAATCAAGGTAAGGAGGTTTTAATATTCGGCCAAAGGCCATTTTGTCTATTAAGGTTGACCGATTTTGATTATGATCTTTTAGGGGCAGTTTGATAGGGATAAGCATTTCATTGTTAATTTTTGCTAGCGAGAGCGTTGGTATCGGTAGTATCGTAATCAACATTATCAGGTGTGTACCCCACACTAAACTCTATTAGATTACGGCTTAAATTAATATGTATGCTTATAATAATGTGAATGTGGCTAAAGTACCATGCAATGGTACAAAGTACCCAGGTACGTTTTCCTACTCCTACTATGAGTATGAAATGAACTGATATGGCATATGTGAACATGATAAGAATGTGAAATAAGGCATGATTTTTGCATGATATGTATGACATGGGCATATGGGTGATTATGAAAGGGGAAGTGAATGTGGTGACCTCGGTCACATTATCTGGAATGTGGTGACTCGGTCACATAATAATTATCTGGTGGCTATGCCACGAATTTATAAGGGCGATGAGCATGTCGTCTGCAGCGACTGCCTTCGATGATGTGTAGCGGATGGAGGGTTGACTTAGTAGTCCCCACGGTGTGCAGGTTGGTACGGGTGATGTGTAGCGGATGGTATCTAGGATTGGGTTCGGGTTTGCATCACTACTTTTATCTGTTATATATATTTATGAATTAATATGATATGCCTGAATTATTGAGGTCTAGTGTTGGTTACACATTGAGTCTGTTTGACTCACCCCGTTGGGGAACATTTTCTTTCAGGTGACGATCAGTGATGGACCGGGTCGGCGGGAGTTTAGTGGTGGCCATGCTCAGCTTGAAGTTTTATTTAATTTTGGGACTTTTATATTTTATATTTTTGGAGTTATTTTGGGTATTGTTTTCGTTTGTAATAAGGCCACTGATATTAAACTGTTGATGCATGTCTTTAAGTTATTTTATTTTGATACGATTTTATAACGTGAATGAAATTTTTTTTATTTAGGACAAATTTAGAAATGGAGTAATATAGTTTTACAAAACCTAGATTTCAAATAGATAAACTTGATTTCAACTCGAGCCTAACACAAATTAAAAATTTTCTTTCAAAACCAACCGAATTTTTCTAAAGTGCTCAAAAAGTTTTGAACCGTTTTACTTGAGGAACATACCAGATCCGGTCAAGGCTCGTGGACCGAGTTTGGGGTGTTTCAGCTACATACTACAGAATTCGTACACCAAACACATCAGCTTTCGGTTCCTTATCTATTTGAACTTAGGTTTTACTTACATCAAAGTCTACGAGTCATGCATACATAGTTCCCCATCCACTCAGGATTTATGTATGTCACACTATGAATGTCACAAGTGAATAAATCCATACATGGATTCAAGATCTATTCTACTTGGGCCCTATCCGATGTATTGTCAGTTCAATTTGTCACATTTATGTCTATCTTCTAAGAGTCATCTGCTCTGATCACCAAGACAAGGCATCTCCCCAATTGGAGTTGATAGAAAACATATTAGTCTTTTAATTGGTTTTCTCATTACTGATTAGACTAAGGACATGTTTAGCTTCGTCTACTAATAAAAATTGTATTTGCGTACTACAATCCGACCATGTAATACCGCTTAGTATTAGTTAAACATTTAAACAACCAATAAGCAACATTTGCTTCCATTTTTCTTTGCGTGCAAAAGCCATGTGAGGAAATTATACAAAGTATATTAATGTAATAAATGAATTTCTTTTATTAACCAATCTGTTCAAATAATTACAAGTGTACTTAGACGAAAATACTACACTTAGGGCACCAGATCCAACTCTATCCAGATACAATGAACAGCCCTTGGGGCGAAGCCTCAAATGGTACCCTTTTCTTATGTACATGACTCCAACATCCTGTGATCCTCGATCTCCACACTGTCTAGCTTGGTTTCTCCTCGAATTCTTTGATTGTAACACTCCAAACATGATCTGCAAGGGGGATCTAAGAATGGTGCGTCACTATCTTAAAATCATTATTTTTAAAATCGTATCTGGCGAAAACGAATTTAAACTACAATTTAAGTTAGTATGAAATATAAAATATTTGTAATTCAAGGATAAATAAGATAATACACTTTGAAAACCATAAATATTTTACTAAGTTTCATGTGAAATCATAGTTCAATGACCACAAGTTTAAATACAAAATTCATTCTTTGATTGTGGACATTTTGACACCACCCTCATGTCATGTGTAATAAAAAATATTAGAAGTCTCACAGTGATGATTTTCCTCTGGCGTAGTCTTCAAACTCCCTTACTTCATCAGTAGGCCTCAGAAGGAAAGGTAACTAAGTAAGGTCAGAGAACTTAGTGAGTTTCGGAGGAAAACATTGTAATAGACACATATAGTTCGTATAAACCTTTCCAACTCAACGCAGTCATACAGTTCGCCAGTTGGAGAGTACCAAGCACATACAGACTATACGCCAAACACTATTCCTTTGGCGTGTACACTATGCCTATGCAATCATACAAACCACCTTCTTTGTGTTAGCCAGAAACCCTAATCCATTTTTAAAGCCATATCATTCGCTCATTCATTTTCCTTTCTCATGATTTGCTAATCTAGTCTACAATAATATTTGCCCTACTAGAGGCTACACGAACATTCTCATGTATCGCAATTTGCCAGTTCAATGCTCATTTCATTGAAGGCAACGCCATGAATTCATTTCCATTTTTCAGATCATATTGTTCATTTTAGAAACAATGGGCAGTGGCTTTGTAGCAGCCCTTTTTTAGTGGTGTCAGAAATAGTGGTTTCAGGGCCACCAAATTTGACGAGTAAGTTCATAAATATTATATTTAATATTTACGAGTTAATTGTGACTTTGAAAAGGTTTTTGATATAGTGATTTTTGTTTTATAAGCGATTTATTAAGTTCAAATGTTTTAGAAAATGAGGTATCAGGACCTTGTTTCTATAAACCGAGCCGTAAATATTTTTATAAATATTTACAGAGTGTCATTAAGGTGGTATTAAAGTTTCGTTAAGAAATTTTAACATTTCGATAGTTAATTAATTAAAAAGGACTAAATCGTGAAAGATGTAAAATTTGATCACTATTAGATTTGAATGATTAAATGGCTTAATGAATATATGTGGAAGGATTAATATGGTAAATTAACCATTCTTAGGATAGTGGGACGGCATAATGGTTGAAATGAATTAAATAATATAAACTCAATGGCAATTTTGTAATTAAATGGAAATTAAAATAAATTAAAGTGAAATTAAAACATTTTAATTTCATTTCCTCTTCTTCACTCCACCGAACACCATAGCTATGGAGGAAGGTTTGGTTTTGGCTTTATTCTTTTACATGTGAGTATAATCGATCCTATTTTTTGTAATTTTTATATTTTTGAGATCGTTGCAACTAGGTCCAGCTAGCCTATACCTTCGATTTTGAAAATTTTGAAAATTTTGAATGTTTCCATTGATGAATCTTGTGATTTTTTATGTTAAATGATGAATTTGATATATTAATTTTTATTTAAAAGTATTTATTAAGTGATTTTTGATTAATTTTCTGATTAGGGACTAAATTATTGAAATAGTAAAAATACAAGGGTTTGTTGTGAAATTATTGCAAAAATGGGATGCATTGAATGCCATGAATATTCAGCTAGAATGAGTTTGCATTAAAAATGGTTAATTTGCATGTTTTGGGCTCAGGGACTAAATTGAATAAAAGTAAAACTTTAGGGGTAATTTTGTAAAAATGTCAAAAATGACCAAATTGCATGAAATGAATTGTTTTATTGTATAAATTAATATATTGAATGAAATTATTAATTTAGATCAAGATCGGGTAGAAAATCGAGGAAAATGGAAAATTACCAAAATGCCCCTAAAGGTATTTCTGCAATTTAGCCAGGTAAGTTCGTTTGAACTATACTATGTATATTTTTGATTAAATTGAATGTTATTATATGAATTTTATTGAAAATAAATCGATATATATATATGTTATTATACAATTTAGCTTATAATGAAACGAGGAAAATTCAACGACGCACGACGACTATCGAGTCCAGTTTGAACCTTAGGAATATATAGGATAAAAATGCATTTCATTAGGGGTTACCATGTTTCATGTGTTGGTCTTGTACGTCCTACCGGTGGCTGAGTTTTCGGCATGTGTTATGGTTACTTGACAGCTTGTGTGAGCAGCACTGTGTAGGTATGTCCTGACTGACAGCTTATGTGAACAAACCCATTTATGGCTTGAGAGAAAGAGCACTGATATGAGATATGTGATAGTAGTGGCTTCGACCACATGTCGGCACTTCGTGTGAGAGATTCCTGTGTATCCGATATTATTCTAGTGGTTCAACGGGTATGAAAAAGAGGAGGTTCAACAAATGCTTCAATAAGTGATACTATGAAAGTTTGAAAAGGTATGAGTTGGTGATGTTTGAAATATGCTTAGCCATATTTTTGAAAGTATGAATGCTTATTAGTAGGATGCAGAAAAGTTAAGATAAGTAATAGATTCAAGTGATACATGTTAAGATTAAATGGCTATTCATGCTAATGTGCTTATGATTTGTACCATGTATGCTAATATGTGTGGTGTGAAGGATTAGGTTTTGGTAAAGATTTGGTTGGATCATGCCATGTTAATTTATAGGTTATGTATTGTAATAGTAAGTGTCCAAATGGAAATATGTTTGTGTTTATGAAAGAGTGGTAAGGTTTAAATTATGCAATTTCTTACGAAATGGTTTATCATGTGATTAATTCTAAAAGAGCTATGTTTAAATGCACTAGCTTGTGGCTATGGTTGATGATATGTTTGTATCTTGTATGTTATGCATATGAAATGAGTGTGGAAAGGTAATGAAATACTAAGTTCATATTTGAAATGGAAAGCGATGAAAAAGGGAATGATGAGTTGAATTGATGATGTTATTTAAGCTAAAGAAAGTAAATGTAATGGAAAGTAATGAAATGCAAACGAAAGAAAGAAAATTGAAAGAGATTTAAAGTTTTATAAAATCCTACTTTGTTAGGGATGATAGGTATATGTGATGCTGTGGATTTATTCATTTTGTGAGTTGTTGAATATGTATTCATGAATCTTGCAGTATTGGTATAGGGTTATTCTTGATATGTGTAAATTTCATATTTTAAATGGATAGATATGATTAAAGTTTATACGAGCTTACTAAGCATTCATTGCTTACGTAGTTTTTTTTCCTTACTTTTCAGATTATCGGAAGCTCGATCAGGTTTGAAGCTCTTCGGAGACTTATCACACTATCCAGAGATTATATCGGTAGATTTGGATGTCTTGGTTAAGGTTTTAATGGCATGTATTGGTTATTTTGGCTAATGTTGGCCTATATGTGTTTTGTTGAGATTAGCCAATTATTTGGCTTGTGTTTTGGTATTTTGGTATGTGCATAATTTGCCTTATAATGTTGATGTGTGGAATGATTTTTGGTTGAATGATGAAAGGTGAAATAGTAGTTGAATATGCATATGAGGTGTGTTTTATAACTTGGCGTGATTTGGTACTATGCTTTAGTAAGTGCATATGTATTTGATGCTATTGAATAAGTGGTACAATTGGTACCAAATGGTAAGTTTTGGTAAATGATTTGCATGTTGTGTATCAATGCAATTATACATAAAAGTTGGTTGATTACTTGGTTACATGGATTACATGGTTAAACATGTTTATAATTATCATTTGAGGTTCCTAAGGGCATATTGGTTGTATGTGAATATACTACATGTTTAAGCCTTGATTTTACTTGTTTTGGATGTCATAGTATCGCTTGTTTATATGCACAATGTTAACTGTAGGTACATGCCTTGTTGGGTGAGAAAAATAGCTTGTAAAATAGCCTATTTTTGTCCACACAGGCAGAGACACTGGCGTGTGTCTCAACCATGTGTGACATACGACCAGGTGACACGGTCGTGTGTCCCCTGTAGCTTGTAAAGGTTTGCAAGTTAGTATGTTCACACGGCCTAGTACACGGGCATGTGGCTTGGCCGTATGACCCAAGTTAGTATACTCATACGGGCACGGGCTGGGACATGACCATGTGTCCATATTTCGAATTCCCACACGGCCTAAGACACGGGCATGTCTCTTGGTTGTGTGACTCACACGGCCGTCTGACCCCTGTAGTTTTGAAAATTTTAAGTGTTTCCGAAAAATTCTCTAAGTTTTTGATTTAGTCTCGATTTGTTTCTAATGTGTATTTTGGTCCTCGAGGGCTCGTATAAGGGACAATATGTATGATTTTGATTGGTTTTTGACATGAATACTATATGATATGAAATGTTTGCATTTTCTGTCCGTTTGATTTGTAAACTCCTGTAATGCTCTATAACCCTTTTTCGACGACGGATTCGGGTTAGGGTTGTTACAGGCTTAAACACGAAGAAAGATTCTTACATCTTTAACACGGACAAGCCAAACTAGACTAATAACAACAACCTCCATCACTCTTGTACAAATATTTCATCTTTGTAGAATATGTATACTTACCTTAAACCAAACATAAACAAAGGCATTACACACACATTGAGTAAGAAGGTACTCACCAGAAAACATAGCAAAATTAAGCTGCAGGACCCTTGCCCTTATCACGAGAACCTTCAGGGGTGTCTCGAGCTATAATATCAATAGTTAAACTTATTAGATCACTGTACCAGAAAACTAAATTGACTTACAAGAACCATCATCACAAAAACCCAAATTCAGGAAGTTTCCTCCTTTACACTCTAAACTGACGCTAAAGCATGCAACTCTAAGGTCATGTAAATAACCATGAAAATAACCTAAAGTTCATCGATATTTACCAGGTGCTAAAACGAAGAAGGAGTTGGTTGAGTACAACGAACTGAAATCTTCAAGCAAGTCTCTGGTCTTTGGTTTTATGAAAGAAAATTGCAGAGAAAAATTTAAGAAGAAAGTATGGATGCAAAGGAAGACATAAAACTTGCTCAAGAAGCCAATACTAACTTTATACAACTATATACGAAAGCTAAGTTTAGTGGATAAAGCTGATTATCCCTCTAAACCCCCTCGGTTCTTGTGACTAAGCACTTTCTCTCTTATCATAAATGTGAGTCTTATAAACTATAGTAACTTAGTTCTATTCTAATAAATTCTCATTTGTCTAACTAAATTGATTGATTAGAATAATAAAATAATAATATAGTAAATGGTTCTTTCAAACTAAGGACTTAACATATTGGTTTAATAGTTGGGGCGGTGTAGACTCTACAGGGGAATCTGCCAAACCACCAAGCTCACCTAACAAAGACTTCGCCCAAATGGGCATTCATAGACATGCCTAATTAGTCACAATTAATATCTTACTCACTCACAACTTACTCTAAACACCATACTTTGATAAACAATATTTAAACATTAGGACTACACCGGGTAGGATGCTACAACTCTCCCCCACTTAGGAAATTTCATCCTGAAATTTACACCTAAAAATAACTAAGGATACTGATCTCTCATTAGGCTTGATCTCTTATTAGGGAATCCTTTTATTTCTTAGCTCTTTTACTTCTCTTGATAGGATACAAATAGGTTCTTCTTCATAGGATAAGTTCGGTTTAGCCTCTAGTTCTTCAATCTGCACAACATTATCAGGATTGGACCTATACCTTCTCAACATCGATACGTGAAACACATTGTGGATTTTTGACAAATTAGGAGTCAAAGCTAACTTGTACGCCACTGGACCAACTCTCTCCAAAACTTCATAAGCCTCTACAAATCTTGGACTCAAATTTTCTCTCTAGCCAAACCTGGTGATCTTTTTCCATGGGGAGACCTTCAAAAACACTTTATCTCCAACTTCAAAGGAGATTTCTTTTATTTTTAAGTTGCATATGTTTTCTATCGATCCTGAGTAGCTTTTTAGTGATTACGAATGATAGAAACTTTTTCTTTAGTTTCACGTACCAGATCTGGCCCCACTATCTTTCTCTCACTAAGTTTCATCCAACAAGTAGGTGTTATACACCTTCTACCATACAAAGCTTCGAATGGCGAAATCTTGAAACTGGCGTGGTAACTGTTAATGTAGGTGAACTCGGCCAAAGGAACATACCTTTCCCAATTTATCCCAAAAATTGATTACAAAAATTCTTAGCTTATCTTCTAAAACCTAAATAACTCTTTCTGATTGACTATCAATTTGAGGGTGAAATGCAGTGCTAAATTACAGCTTGGACCCTAATTATTTCTGTATCTGATTCCAAAATCTTGAAGTAAACATTGGATCTATGTTAGACACTATGGAAGATAGTATTCCGTATAGGTTTACTATTTCGGCAATATAAAGTTTAGCTAACTTCTCTAGAGAATAGGTAGTATTCACAGGCAGAAAATGAGCTGACTTTTTAAGAAAATCCACAACAACCCAAATAGAATTCTTCTTGGATGGATTGAGGGGTAACCCCGATACAAAATCCATAGTGATCCTCCCATTTCCATTCATGAATTTCAAAAGGATACAGTTTAGTCAAAGGAACTTGATGTTCATCCTTGACTCTATGACAAGTCAAATAGGTAGAGACACACTCTGCAATTTCCTTTTTCATGCTAGGATACCAATAAGAGTCCTTCAAATCTTTGTACATTTTGATGCCTCTAGGGTGCAGTGAAAAAGGTCCTTAATGAGCTTCTTTAAGCCACTCTTTTTGCAGTCTATTTCCCACTGGTGAAAACATTTTGTTCCTAAACCTTAGCTCACCATCTTTTCTTATACTGAAGTTTACTGCTTTGCCAGACTCCATTCTCTATTTGAATCGATCAAACTAAATATCATTTACCTGTTCCTCAAGTATCTATGAGAGATGGGTTGGTTTTACAACTAATTCTGCCAGCAAGGCTGTATTATTGGATAGGGTCACCTTAGCTCGAAGAGATTATAGGGTTGCCACAGTCTTCCTACTCAGAGCATCCGACACTACATTTTCTTTTCCTGGATGATACACAATAATCAAGTGATAATCGTTTAACAAATCTAACCATCTTCTTTGGCGTGGATTCAAGTCTATTTGGGCCATCAAGTATTTCAGAATCTTATGATCAGAAAATATATGACATTTCTCACCATACAGATAATGTCTCCATAGTTTCAATGCTAAGACCAATATTGCTAATTTCAAATCATGCGTAGGACAGTTCTTTTCATAAGGCTTCAATTGACATGATGCATAAACTATGACCTTACCTTTTTGCATAAGTACGTATTCTAACCCATTTAGAGACGCATCTATATAAATTGTGCCAAAATATACGACTGTATCAAAATATACGACTCACAATGTTGGGACAATGATGATCTCAAGTCTGAGGATCATATACATAGTTACCACTATGAGTAATGTTGTGACTATTACATAATAATCCAAGAAACATACTCATAGCGGGTCAATCCAGTATGTTGTTCTCTAACACATACTCATGTATTGATTTTGACATCCCTATGTCAATGACAAAAATATGTCATCAATCAACTACACATTTGTCTCAAAGCATTATTATTGTTCAAGACTACAATAATACTTGACTAGGGACCTTTTAAAAATAATCACATTATTCTCAAGACTTTATTATTAATCAGTTTATTTACAAAAAAAAAGAAACTAAAATAACAATGGAAATGCCTTATATTAACAAATAAGGTAAAATGAGTATGTGATTATAATCATCTCATGATTGGTTTTTGGGCATACTCTAATAAAAAGACCTTAGGGGTTTGATGTAACTAAGTCGTCTTAAACACATTCAAAACCCTCGCAGTTTAGGAGTAGGATTAGATTAAGTTTTCTTTCAATTTTTCATAAACTATTTGTTCTTTCCTCTTGGAATCGGTTTCAATCCAAGAGTTCTTTTCTAGTATTGAGGTATTTCAGTTTATTTCTTCTTTGCGAATGACAATATTCGTTATTTCGACCGAGAGATTTACTACTTCATTCTTCAACCGACATCAATTCCATGATTATTCTAATCTCTTTTCTCTTTCGATTCAGTCGTGTTATTTACATGATTATTTCAATAGAGATTAAGATTTTGAATAATATGGATGACTAAATCCCTTAGGGGAGATTAATGAGTGGATGAGGATGTGATTAATGGAGGATTTAGGGTTTTCCCAGAGGTTTAGTTTGTATAGATTATGTGTTTCTAAACCCTAAGCTTTACATCCCTAGGAAGTAATCACAGGTTAGATGAGATCGGGAGATAAGTCTAACCAAGTAAATCATAGTTTATTCTGGTTGAGAAAGTGAGGTTGGGAGATAAGCGAGTATCAACCAATCGATTTATTAATTAGAGGCCGAGAGGTAATAATTAGTTAATCGGTAACTAATCCACCCTAAAACCTTATCCAAAGTTAATTACAAACCCTAAAATAAGTTAATCTTCTTGATTGGTTTTATTGATTTAAGTCGTTTGTTTATTTTCTTGTTTATTGATTTTAATTATTTAATTTCTCTTATTAATCTATTTTATCATCTTTCATAATATAGGGTTTAATCATTACTATTTAGACTTATTATTGTAAAGAGATTTTCTATAGATTTATTCCATCCTCCCTTAGGTACGATCCTCGAAATACTTTTTGTGTTTCGTTGTACACATATATTATATTACAATTTGACCCGTATACTTGTGGACACCGCTGATATAACTTATTATATTTTTTGGTGTGATATTTTTACTACAAACGATAACACGTTTATAGACGGTCAGTTTTCAGGAGAAAGAAATGAAAACGCGTCCTACAGGGCGCGTTTTCACTGATGTGACAATGGAAACGCGCCCTATAGGACGTGTTTTCCTTTCTCTCTCCAAATTCAACATATATTGATAAATTTCAAAAAATTCAGCATATATACTTAAATTTAAAACGTTTTCAGCATATATGGGTAAATCAACCAAAAATTTATGGTTTCATTGTACATTTATCGATTTATTATTTTAAAATCAAATTCAAAGTAACTTTTTTATGATTCCATTATGTCTCAATTTAAAATGAGAAAAAATATTTATAATGATTATTTAGAATTTTTTTATTTTTTATAACTTTTAATTATTTTTAAAGATTTTAAATTCAATTATCTTTTTTATTATAAATTTTTAAAATTTTTATAATTTACATTTTTAAAATTATTAATGATATTTTAAAATTTTAATTTTTTTAATGATTTTTATAATTTCAGAATGAACCTAGACAAAAAAAGTACCTATTTAAATGAACCTAGACAACCATTTGTCTAGGTTCATTTTGGACTTGAATTTTAGAAATAAATTTTTATTTTTTATTGTTGAATTTTTTATGATGTGGCAGTTTCATCACCATATTAGCATCCATTGGTTGATGTGGTAGTCATTAACAGTCACGTCAAAAATTTCATTAGAATCTAGCATTCAATGTTAGTTAAAGGGTTAATTTGGTCAATTTTGTAAGTTTAGTGGCTCATTTAGGTCCAAAATGTTGAGAGAGGCCTAATTGATATTTTTTTTTTAAAATTCTTTGAGATCTTTTTATACCATTAAGCCTTCTTTTCTTAGCTGCCTCATAGTTGGCATTTATTATTTTATGTTACGAGAAGTGATCCACTTATATCGATATAAAATTAAAATAGTTTTAGACACTTTAATAAATTTTTGTATGATTAATAGTTTAATAATTCAATTATTAAATCTCTCAAGATATTTTTAATTGTCATGCATGTAAATTTCTGAATCAATTTGATATCTCTATCATATTGATGTAAAATATTTGTCTATATTAATATATATATATTATTTAAAAGATTTCTTTTATAGTCTCTTATGGTGATTGAATGATTGTAATTTATTATTTCCTACAATTGCTACTGTTGCTGTTATTTTTTTATGAACTTATGTTGAATTTTGTTATGAACAGATTTTACATTGTTGCTTTATTTAATGTTAGAGTTGTGTGACCCAAATTCTTGTTAAAAACAAGTGGCAAGATAGGGGGACCTATAGGGGCGAAGGCCGAGGGAATTCCTATAGAAGTACACTTCTTCTATTTAATATTGATTTGAATAAGGTCTTTCAACCTTACTGCATTACTTCTATTAGAATTTGATTAGAATAAGGTTTTTAAACCTATAAATAGACGTAGTCGTCTCTCCTCTTGTATCATTCGAATTCAACAGTTAGTGAATTTTCTTCTCATTTGCCCGTGGTTTTTTGCCGAAAAGGTTTCCACGTAAATCTGTGTGTTCTATTTTTATCTCTTTCTTTCCGATTCATTGTCATTATTGACGTTCGATTTTAAAAAAATGGTATCAGAGCTTTTCAGGTTGGTTGTCTCGATCACGGTAGTGGTGACAATGAATTATGATATTTCGCTATTGGATCGTAACACTAGGTTTGTGTTGTACCAGGTAAAGATGCAGACAGTTTTTACGCAGATGGATTTGGAGGATGCTCTGCTAGGGTTAGATGAGATGCCTTCGACATTGACGGATGAAGAGAAGAAGCGTAAAGATCGAAAGACGTTAACACAATTACAGTTGCATCTGTTGAATGAAATTCTATAGGATGCGTTAAAGGAGAAGACCGCTGCTACATTATAGGCAAAACTGTAGCAGAGATGCATGTCGAAAACCCTAACCAGCAAATTGCATATGAGGTAGTGTATTTATTCTCATCGTTTGGAGGAAGGTGCGTCAGAGCACGAACACTTAAATATGTTTAAAGAAATTGTCTCAAATTTAGAGGCCATGGAGGTTCAGTATGATAAAGAATATTTAGAGTTAATTCTACTTTGTTCGTTACCCCCATCTTATTTAACCTTTAGAGATAAAATTTTGCATAGTCGCGAATCTCTCACAGTTGATGAAGTCTATTCTTCCTTAGCCTTGTATGATAAGATGAAACATCTTGTGGTTGGATCCGACTCTCAGGGAGAGGGTCTCGTTGTTCGTGGGACAAATGATAATCCTAGGAGGACATGGGAATGAAAACCTTGCAATAAATCTAAATGTAAATCGAAGTTTTCAAACAGAGGTAAAACTTGTAACTTCTATAAGAAGAAAGGGCACATTAAGTTTGAATGCTACGAGTTGCAGAATAAGATCAAAAGGGAGGTGGCAAATCAAAAGGGAAAACAACCAGAACAATCCAGTGAAGCTGATGTTGTAAAAGACTACAGTGATGGTGAACTTCTAGTTGCTTCTACTAACAATTCTAAAGTGAGTGAGGAGTAGATTCTCGATTCTGGTTGCACCATTCATATGAGTCCCAATCTAGATTGGTTTACAACATATGAAACTGTACGCAAAGATGTTGTTTTTATGGAAAATAATGTTTCACGTAAAATCGCAGGTGTTTGCACGATCAAAATTAAGATATTCGATGGAGTTGTCAGAACACTTAGTGGCATTTGACATGTACCATAATTGAAGATGAATTTTATTTCGTTAAGTACTCTTGATTCAAAAGGGTACAAGTATACAATTGAAAGTGGGATTCTAAATATTTGCAAGGGTTCCTCATTGTGATGAAAGGGCAGAGAAAGACTGCAAAGTTATATGTTTTGCAAGGTTCAACTGTTACTGGTGATGCAGCGGCCGCTTCCTATTCCTTGTTAGATGATAATGTTACTAGACTTTGGCATATGTGTCTAGGGCATATGAGTGAAAACGTCATGATAGAATTGCTCAAAAGAGGACTTCTTGATGGACAAAGTATTAGTAAACTCAAGTTCTGTGAGCACTACATTTTTGGGAAGGAAAAGAGAGTTCGATTCACTAGAGAAATCCGTAACACGAAGGGAACGCTAGATTATATTCATTCTAACTTTTGGGGGCCATCTAGAGTGCCTTCAAGGGGTGGCCATAATTATATGCTGATGATTATTGATGACTTTTCCAGAAAAGTTTGGGCATCCTTCCTGAAGAAAAAAACTGATATGTTTTTCGCGTTTAAAGCTTGGAAAACTATGATCGAGAAGTTTGCAAGAAAATAGATAAAACACCTCCGCACAGACAATGGCTTGGAGTTCTATTCTGATGAGTTTAATGAAATGTGCAAATCAGAAGGGATCGTGAGACACCTAACAATTCGTCATACTCCACAGCAAAACAGCGTTGTAGAATGGATGAATAGAACAATCATTGAAAAGGTTCGATGTATGTTGTTGAATGCTTGTTTATAGAAGTCCTTTTGGGCTGAAGCGATCTTTATTGCATGTTTTTTGATTAACCTGTTTCCATCCGTAGCCATTGAGAAAAAGACTCCACAAGAGGTACGGTTTTATAATCCTGCTGATTATTCTGATTATAAAATTTTTAGGTATCTTGCATATGCTCATGTTGATAATAGGAAATTGGAACCTAGATCCATTAAATGTATCTTTCTTGGTTATAATGCTAATGTTAAAGGGTATAAGTTATGGTGTCCTAAAAATAGAAAAGTTGTGATTAGCAGAGATGTTATTTTTGATGAAACTGCTATGCTATCTAACTTATCTCTTAAAGACTCTTCCAATAAAGACTAGTAAAAGTAGGTGGAGTTTTAGATTGATCCAAGATCTACAATAGAGTCAACTCCTCAAGTTAGTGGAGAAACTCAAAATAGAGTTTCTTCTTCACCATAATATTCTATTGCCAAAAATAGACCTAGAAGAGAGATTAAACCTCCAAAGAGGTACACTAAGGCTATTCTAGTGACTTATGCTTTAAACGTGGCTGAAGATATAAATGCAAATCAATAGCCATCTACTTATTCTGAGGTAGTTAGCTATGAAGACTCAGAAAAGTGGATGTTTTCAATGCAAGAAGAGATGGAATCGCTCCATAAGAATAAAACATGGGATCTAGTGAAGCTTCCTAAAGGTAAAAGGGTTGTTCGTTGTAAATAGGTGTTCAAGAGGAAAGAAGGGACTCTAAGAGTTGAAGAACCCAGATATAAATCAAGATTTGTTGCAAAAGGTTACATTCAGATTCCAAGTGTAGACTTCACATATGTTTTTCTCCAATTGTGAAGCATAGTTCGATTCGAGCCTTGCTTGGTATGGTGGCCATTAATGATTTGGAGCTTGATCAGTTAGATGTAAAAACATCGTTCTTGCATGAAGAACTTGAGGAAGATATTTACATGTAACAAGAAGAGGGTTTTATAACCCTAGAAAAGGAGGACTATGTTTGCTTGTTGAAAATGTCCCTTTATGGCCTGAAACAGTCACCAAGGCAATGGTATAAGAGGTTTGGTTCATTTATGATTACCCATGATTTCAAAAGAAACAGTTTTGACAGTTGTGTTTATTTTAAGAAAAATAGTGATGGTTCATTTGTATATCTACTTCTTTATATTGACGACATGTTGATAGCAACCAAAGATAAAGAAGAGATAAGAAATGTAAAAGCCCAACTTATTGATGAATTTGATATGAAGGATTTGGGAGTAGCAAAGAAGATACTTGGGATGAAGATTCTCAGATATAGAAAAACATGTAAATTGTGCCTAAGTCAGAAAGGGTACATTGAGAATGTAACAGCCCGATTCAGGGCCTAGTCGGAATAGTGGTGCGAGACTACAAATCTGAGTTAGTAAATTGAGTTCTTAAGGTTTATTACATGTTTGCATGATAGTATTAAAGTTCCATGTAGAAATTTTGTGAAATTGACATGGAATGATCAAATAGGACTAAATTGCAAAAGTTACAAAATATGAGTTTCTAGAAGCTTTTTGTATGAAATAGCTTTAGAATATTAATTAGAAGTCCTTAAATAGCAATTTTCCCAAATTATAAGTTTTGGACAAAAATGGACATGAGTTAGTAAATTGTAAATTTTTAAATAGAATGGCATTTTGGTCATTTACCAATTAAATGATTAAAATGGGAAAAAGATGATAAAAATTTCATTCATCTTCTTCCTTGTGCCAAAAATTGGGAGACTCCATAGCTAGGGTTCTTCAAATTTTTGAAGCTTGCAAGTAAGTCATCCTAGCCCCGTTTTTAATATTCTTCGTATTTTTGGAGTCCTCGTATTATGAATTAGCTATTTTTAGCTATAAGATGAGCTAAGAAGCATGTTCAAAAATCTACCCATGTGTGTCATGCATGTAAAATGATATTTTATGGAAGATTATGGGAGTTTGATGTTAGATAAACATCTTTTCCTTAGTGAATTTCATGAAAAATGATAGTATGGACTAATTTGTAATAGTTATGAAATTGGTCATACCTATTAGAAATAGTGAGAATTGATGATTCTTATAGTAGAGAAAATGAATCAGCTAAACATGATGTTTAATAAAGTTGAATGAGAATTATTTTACGAGCCTAGGGGCAAAAGTGCAAATATGAGAAAGTTTAGGGGCAAAATAGTAATTTTGCCAAAGTATGAGTTAAGAGTCAATTTAGTCAATATGAGTATTAAATGATCTAATTATTATTATAGATCAAGAAAAATGAAGCCCGGATCGAAACCGAGGCAAGAACAAAGTCGAGGACTAAATTGCATATCTACATACATTTTGTATATTGAGGTAAGTTTGTGTGATTTCTAAGCTTTATGATTATTATCATTGAATTGCTTAGTACAATGTACATTATTACCATAGTAATTCTTATTGCTATGTTAAATAAAGAAATTAATGAGATTAAGCATGAGAAAGTCCCGATTGAAGTTGAATTACTTAGGATACTCGATCTACCACACGAGATAAGAAAGTCCGTATAAGACCAATCCAAGGCATGGCATCGGCAATCAAGCAAGTTATCATGTAAGTCCAAGACAAGTCTTGGCATTGAAGAGTTATTATGAGATGAAGACCCATGTAAGCCCAACCCAAGGCATGGCATTGGTGAGTCTCCAAGCAAAGATGTCATGTAAGTCCAAGACAAGTCTTGGCATTGAAAAGCTATCATGAGGTAGAGATTCCATGTAAGTCCAAGCCAAGGCATGGCATTGGTGAGTAACAAGAGAGATTTCATGTAAGTCCAAGCCAAGGCTCGGCATTGACCAGTTCATGAGTAAAGATACCAAGTAAGACCATGTCAAGACATGGCAATGATAAGTTCCCAAGGGAACACACAAGGAAGACTTTGAGTAAGTCCATGTCAAGACATGGCATCAATACCAAGATGAGAGATCCCATGTAAGACCATATCGAGGATATGGCTTTGGCATCGAGTTATGTGGGATGAGATTGGTATCTCGGTTATTCATAGAAATTCATCGAGAAAGAGAGTAAAGCTCAAATGATATAGTAAGAAAGTTAAGTAAGTAAAGTTATTATCATTTTATGCTAGTTAAGAGTATTATTCATGATATGAATGATGAAGTTGAGATTATACTTATCATAGTAAAGTATCTTGATCTATGTGATCAAGTGATACTGGTATATTGTTTCAAATGCAGAGCATGGGAATAGTAAGTACCATGAGATATGTAAGAATCGATAAGAGTAAGTAAGCTTGAATACTTGAGATTCATAATGCCATTGTTTATGATGAATGGTTAATGTTAAGCAAATATATTGCTATGAGAATTACTTGCAAACTTTCTAAGCTAAATGCTTACGTCCTTTATTTTTCTTTCCATGTAGTCCCGCCAAGCTAATCCCGTGGATCATCGTCACTGGAGCTCGGAGCACACTATCAATCGCTATTTTAGTATAGCCAAGTTATTTATATTAAGTATGGCATGTATAGGAAACATTTCATTTTGAGTTATGTTTTAAAACTAGCCAAAGTGTTGGCTATCAAGCTTAGTATTCTTTTTGTATATGGCCAAAGAGATGAGTCATGAATGATTAAGTATGTATGTTTTAATCTATCAATTAAGTATGCATCCTTGTTCATGTTAGATGTAATACTTGAGTTACTGAATTGAGCATGAGTTTGGTCTTGATTTCAGGGTGACAATTGGCTTGGTAAATAGCCTCTAAGTGCCCACACGGATGGACACACAGGCGTGTGTCAGGCGTGTGCACCGCACCTTTGTATCTTAAGTCGAGAATAGACCACGGACTAGTCACACAGGCGTGTGCCTAGGGCGTGTGGGATTAATCAGTGTTGGCCACGGGCTAGCTACACGGGCATGTGTCTAGACTCTAGGCCGTGTTAAGGTAGTCAGTGTGCACCACGGGCATGTGTCTAGACTCTAGGGCGTGTGCCTAGGGCGTGAGCCTTGGTCGTGGGGCATTGGCAGAATGCTGGGGTTTTAGGCACGGTTTGGGGCCACGGGCGTGTCTAGGCCGTGTGTAATTTTCCAGTGTCCACCACGGGTGAAAGACACGGGCATGTTTTAGGGGTGCACGGGCGTGTCCCAAGTCACACGGACGTGTGACCCCTGTTCGAGAGAAAGTTTCCAGATGAGTTCTGAAAGTTTCAGAACGTAAGTCTGAGGCCTCGTAGGCCTATGAAATGTCTGATTTGACTAAGAAAGAGAAGTTTTTAATTCGGAACAAAATTTTATAGCCCGTGAGTACATGTTTAAGTGAGTTCAAGCATGGTAATGTCTCGTATCCAGTCTTAGTCTCGGACTCGGGTATGGGGTGTTACATTTAGTGGCATCAGAGCTACGGTTTAGTCGGTTCTAGGACTAACGTAGCACGAGCATGAGTCTAGCTATACATGCCATACGTAAGAATGTTTTTATAATGATAGTGTGACGACTCCTGACGACTTAAATTATGTTTATACATTTAGTAAATGGATCCCAATAGAGCTGTGGCGGATGACGTAGAATGTAACGCACCGGCTCCCGCTGAAAGGACGGTGCCGAACGAGAATGAGAATAGACCCACTACGGTGAGTCAAGAAGGGAGAGAAGAGGCTAGAGAAGCCTTCCTCCATATGATGAATACATGGTATACGGAGTTCGTTCGTACGAACCCGAATGTGCAACCCCTCCACCCCACTTATTCCTCAACCTATCCCAAAGAGCCCCTCAAGTAGTAGAGGTGGTAAGAGGAGAGAAGCCTCGGTTGATAGGATTAGGAAACATGGGCGTAAGAATTACGGGCTAGAAAAGATGATGATCCGGAAAAGGCTGAGTTCTGGATAGAAAATACTATCAGGGTATTTAATAAGTTGTCATGCACGCCTGAGGAATGCATGAAGTAGGTAGTCTCTCTGTTAAGAGATTCTGCTTACCAATGGTGGAACACCCTTGTGTCAGTGGTATCTCGAGAAAAGATCACATGGGAATTCTTCCAGGAAGAGTTCAAGAAAAAGTATATCAGTCAAAGGTTCGTTGACCAGAAAAGAAAGGAATTTCTAGAGTTAAAGCAAGGCAAGATGTCTGTGACTGATTATGAGCGTGAGTTTGTATGGCTCAGCAAATACGCTTGAGAATGCGCGTCCACCGAGGCCATCATGAGTAAGAGATTTGAAGATGGGCTAAATGAGGACATCAAATTGTTTGTTGCTGTCCTAGAAATGAAGGAATTCGTTGTGCTAGTAGAGAGGGCTTGTAAAGCCGAAGAACTAGTAAAGGAGAAGAGAAAGTCTGAAATAGAGTCTCGTGACTCTAAAAAGAGATGATGGAATAAGTCATTCCAATCCACATCCAAGAAGTCAAGAGATTTCTCCACCCGATCGGCTACTTCCCTTTGGGTTTTCAAGGAAGGACAAGAGTAAGCGTGATTCGGGAAGTAAGGCCTGAACAACCTCGGTTGCTAGTGTGGGGAACATCCGATCGGATAGACCCGAATGCCCACAGTGTGGCAGACGTCATCTTGGAGAATGTCGAGAACATGAAAATGCATGTTTCAGATGTGGTTCCCAGGACCATTACATAAAAGATTGTCCAGAGATAATGAAATAAGATAGAGCTCAGAACCCGAGATTCGGGAGTGTGGTCAGAGGAAGACCGCAGAGGAACCCAGGAAGTAGGGCAAGTGAAAGAGGTAACCCTAGAGAGCAGGCTGTGAGACCCGAGGGTAGGGCGCCTGCGAGGAATTATGCCATTTGCGCTCGCGAAGAGGCATCTTCTCCTGATGTTATTACGGGTACCTTTTCTCTTTATGATATCACAGTTATTGCTTTAATAGATCCCAGATCCACACACTCTTACATTTGTATGAAACTAGTATCTAGTATGAATATGCCTATAGATTCTATAGAATTTACGATTAAGGTGTCTAATCCTTTAGGCAAGAGTGTGTTAGTTGATGAAGTTTGTAAAGATTGTCCATTAATGATTAGAGATCATTACTTTAAAGCAAATCTTATGTTGCTACCATTTGATGAGTTTGACATCATTCTTGGTATGGACTGGTTAACCACTCATGATGTAATAGTTAATTGTGGGAATAAATATATTGAGATGAGATGTGAGAATGGGGATACTCTCCATATAGAATCAGATGAGCAAAGTAAATCACCGACAATAATTTTTCACATGACGGCACAGAGATACGTAAGAAAGGGGTATGAGGCATATTTGGCCTTTGTGATGAATGATAAAGAAACAGAGTTAAAGATTGAATCAGTACCAATAGTATGTGAGTACGTGGATGTTTTTCCCGAAGAATTACCAGGACTACCACCAGTTAGAGAGGTTGAGTTCAGCATTGAGCTAGCTCCCGGTACTGTACCAATATCTATTACTCCTTACAGAATGGCTCCAACGGAGTTGAAGGATCTTAATTCACAGTTGCAAGAGTTGACAGATAAAGGCTTTGCTAGGCCAAGTTGTTCTCCCTGGGGTGCTCCCGTTTTATTTGTGAAAAAGAAAGATGGCACCATGATATTGTGCATAGATTATCGTCAACTTAATAAAGTGATAGTAAAGAACAAGTACCCATTGCCAAGGATCGATGATTTTTTCGATCAATTGAAGGGAGCCACCGTGTTCTCTAAGATAGACTTGAGATCAGGGTACTACCAGCTAAGAGTAAAGGATTCAGATGTATCCAAGACCGCTTTTCGAACGAGGTATGGGCATTATAAATTTTTAGTCATGCCTTTTGGTTTGACCAATGCTCCTGCGGTATTCATGGACTTAATGAACCGTATTTTTAGACCATACCTCGACAAGTTTGTAGTCGTTTTCATTGACGAGATACTAATTTATTCCCGAGATGAGAATGAGCATGCTGAGCACCTACGGATAGTTTTCTGAGACTCTTCGAGAAAATCAATTATATGCCAAGTTCGAGAAAAGTGAATTTTGGCTCAAGGAAGTAGGATTTCGGGACATATTGTCTCGGAGATGGAGTCCGAGTAGATCCAAGTAAGATTTTCGCCATAATGGACTGGAATCCACCGAGAAATGTCTCTCGAGGTTAGAAGTTTCCTAGGCCTAGTGGCTATTATAGACGATTCGTCAAGGGGTTTTCTATGATTGCAACCCGATAACTAAATTGTTCTGAGAAAAATGTGAAGTTTGAGTGGACGAGAAAGATGCCAATAAAGTTTGAGAAACTGAAAGCGATGTTGTGAAGCTCCAGGTTTAGTACAACTCGAGACAGGGGAAAGAATTTGTGATTTACAACGATGCATCATTAAATGGATTAGGCTATGTACTTATGCAAGAAGGCAAGGTGATTGCTTACGCCTCAAGACAGTTGAAGCCACATGAGAAGAATTATCCAACCCACGATCTAGAGTTGGCTGCCATAGTCTTCGCATTGAAGATATGGAGACACCACCTATATGGTGAGAGATGTCGGATCTTCACCGATCACAAAAGTTTGAAGTACTTGATGATGTAGAAAGAGTTGAACTTAAGGCAGCGGAGATGGTTAGAGTTGATAAAAGACTATGAATTGGTCATTGACTACCATTCCGGGAAGGCGAATGTGGTCGCCGACGCTTTAAGTAGAAAGTCCCTATTTGCATTAAGGGTAATGAATTCACGGATGACTTTATCCGATGATGGTTCTATTCTAGCTGAGTTGAGAGCTAGACCAATTTTCCTCCAAGAGATCATTGAAGCTCAAAAAGAAGATAGTGGATTGCAAGTCAAGAGAACTCAGTGCGGGACAGATGTTAAGTCTGATTTCCAGATTAGTCCCAATGGAAGTCTGATGTTCAAAGATAGAGTTTGTGTACCGAGAAAGGAAGAGCTTATTCAGGGAATTTTGCGTGAGGCCCATAACGGATGTTTATCTGTACATCCGGATGGTACCAAGATGTATAATGACTTGAAGCAACATTATTGGTGGCCGAGAATGAAGAAAGATATTTTAGAGTTCGTTTCCAAATGCTTGATTTATCAGCAAGTAAAGGCTGAACACCAAGTACCTTCGGGTTTGCTTCAACCCATTTTGGTTCCGGAGTGCAAATGGGACCATATTACTATGGATTTTGTAACGGGTTTACCGTTGTCTCCGAGCAAGAAAGATGCTGTATGGGTCGTGGTTGATAGACTTACGAAGTCAGCCCATTTTATACCTGTGCGAGTTGATTACTTACTAGACAAGTTGGCAAACTTGTACGTTTCAGAAATAGTAAGGCTTCACGGTGTTCCGTTGTCAGTCATCTCGGATAGTGATCCGAGGTTTACATCCAGATTTTGGAAGAAGTTACAAGAGGCCTTGGGTACAAAGTTGAACTTTAGTACCGCTTTTCATCATCAAACTGACGGTCAGTCGGAGAGGTTAATTCAAGTACTCGAGGATATGCTCGGATGTTGTATTCTCGACTCGAGGCGATTGGGAAAAGTTTCTCCCATTGGTAAAATTTGCCTACAATAATAGTTTTCAGTCGAGTTTAAAGATGGCGCCTTATGAGGCTTTATATGGGCGTAAGTGCCGAACACCTCTATATTGGACTGAACTCAAGGAAAACCAAATTCACGGGGTTGATTTGGTTAGAGAAACTGAGGGGAAAGTGAAAGTGATACGAGAAAGTTTAAAAGCTACTTCAGATAGACAAAAATCCTATTCAGATTTAAGAAGGAAAGAGATAGAGTACCAAGTCGGGGATAAAGTTTTCTTGAAAGTGTCACCATGGAGAAAGGTTCTCAGATTTGGCCGTAAAGGCAAGTTGAGTCCACGTTTTATCGGACCATACGAGATTCTTCGAAAGAGTTGGGCCGGTAGCTTATCGATTGGCTTTGCCATCAGAGTTAGAAAAGATTCACGATGTGTTTCACGTGTCAATGTTAAGACGCTACCGATTAGATCCTTCACATGTAATTACCCCGTCAGAGATAGAGATTCATCCCGACATGACTTATGGTGAAGAACCAGTTAAGATTTTAGCTCGGGAAGTCAAGCAGCTAAGGAATAAAAGTATTGCCCTGGTAAAAGTATTGTGGCAAAGACATGGAACAGAAGAAGCTACGTGGGAACCAAAAGAAATCATGAGAAACCAGTATCCAAACCTGTTTGCTGGTAAGATTTTCGAGGACGAAAATTCCTAAGAGGGGGAGAATTGTAATAACTCGATTCAGGGCCTAGTCGGAATAGTGGTGCGAGACCACAAATCTGAGTTAGTAAATTGAGTTCTTAAGGTTTATGACATGTTTGCATGATAGTATTAAAGTTTCATGTAGAAATTTTGTGAAATTGACATGGAATGATCAAATAGGACTAAATTGCAAAAGTTGCAAAATATGAGTTTCTAGAAGCTTTTTGTATGAAATAGCTTTAGAATATTAATTAGAAGTCCTTAAATAGCAATTTTCCCAAATTATAAGTTTTGGACAAAAATGGACATGAGTTAGTAAATTGTAAATTTTTAAAGAGAATGGCATTTTGGTCATTTACCAATTAAATGATTAAAATGGGAAAAAGATGATAAAAATTTCATTCATCTTCTTCCTTGTGCCGAAAATT
This sequence comes from Gossypium sturtianum, assembly GCA_025698515.1. Lineage (NCBI taxonomy): Eukaryota > Viridiplantae > Streptophyta > Magnoliopsida > Malvales > Malvaceae > Gossypium > Gossypium sturtianum. The sequence goes on from CM046944.1 coordinate 86,655,008, forward strand.
GGGAGACTCCATAGCTAGGGTTCTTCAAATTTTTGAAGTTTGCAAGTAAGTCATCCTAGTCCCGTTTTTAATATTCTTCGTATTTTTAGAGTCCTCGTATTATGAATTAGCTATTTTTAGCTATAAGATGAGCTAAGAAGCATGTTCAAAAATCTACCCATGTGTATCATGCATGTAAAATGATATTTTATGGAAGATTATGGGAGTTTGATGTTAGATAAACATCTTTTCCTTAGTGAATTTCATGAAAAATGATAGTATGGACTAATTTGTAATAGTTATGAAATTGGTCATACCTATTAGAAATAGTGAGAATTGATAATTGTTATAGTAGAGAAAATGAATCAGCTAAACATGATGTTTAATAAAGTTGAATGAGAATTATTTTTCGAGCCTAGGGGCAAAAGTGCAAATATGAGAAAGTTTAGGGGCAAAATAGTAATTTTTCCAAAGTATGAGTTAAGAGTCAATTTAGTCAATATGAGTATTAAATGATCTAATTATTATTATAGATCAAGAAAAATGAAGCCCAGATTGAAACCGAGGCAAGAACAAAGTTGAGGACTAAATTGCATATCTACATACATTTTGTATATTGAGGTAAGTTTGTGTGATTTCTAAGCTTTATGATTATTATCATTGAATTTCTTAGTACAATGTACATTATTACCATAGTAATGCTTATTGCTATGTTAAATAAAGAAATTAATGAGATTAAGCATGAGAAAGTCCCGATTGAAGTTGAATTACTTAGGATACTCGATCTACCACACGAGATAAGAAAGTCCGTATAAGACCAAGCCAAGGCATGGCATCGACAATCAAGCAAGTTATCATGTAAGTCCAAGACAAGTCTTGGCATTGAAGAGTTATTATGAGATGAAGACCCATGTATGCCCAAGCCAAGGCATGGCATTGGTGAGTCTCCAAGCAAAGATGTCATGCAAGTCCAAGACAAGTCTTGGCATTGAAAAGCTATCATGAGGTAGAGATTCCATGTAAGTCCAAGCCAAGACATGGCATTGGTGTGTAACAAGAAAGATTTCATGTAAGTCCAAGCCAAGGCTCGGCATTGACTAGTTCATGAGTAAAGATACCAAGTAAGACCATGTCAAGACATGGCAATGGTAAGTTCCCAAGGGAACACACAAGGAAGACTTTGAGTAAGTCCATGTCAAGACATAGCATCAATACCAAGATGAGAGATCCCATGTAAGACCATATCGAGGATATGGCTTTGGCATCGAGTTATGTGGGATGAGATTCAGTATCCTCGGTTATTCATAGAAATTCATCGAGCAAGAGAGTAAAGCACAAATGATATAGTAAGAATGTTAAGTAAGTAAAGTTATTATCAAGTTATGCCAGTTAAGAGTATTATTCATGATATGAATGATGAAGTTGATATTATACTTATCATAGTAAAGTATACTGATCTATGTGATCAAGTGATCTGAGTATATTGTTTCATCAGATTTGAGCATGAGAATAGTAAGTACCATGAGATATGTAAGAATCAGTAAGAGCAAGTAAGCTTGAATACTTGAGATTCATAATGTCATTGTTTATGATGAATGGTTAATGTTAAGCAAATATATTGCTATGAGAATTACTTGCAAACTTACTAAGCTAAATGCTTACGTCCTTTATTCTTTCTTTCCATGTAGTCCCGCCAAGCTAATCTCGTGGATCATCATCACTGGAGCTCGGAGCACACTATCAATCGCTATTTTGGTATAGCCAAGTTGTTTATATTAAGTATGGCATGTATAGGAAACATTTCATTTTGTGTTATGTTTTAAAACTAGCCAAAGTGTTGGCTATCAAGCTTAGTATTCTTTTTGTATATGGCCAAAGAGATGAGTCATGAATGATTAAGTATGTATGTTTTAATCTATCAATTAAGTATTCATCCTTGTTCATGTTAGATGTAATACTTGAGTTGCTGAATTGAGCATGAGTTTGGTCTTAATTTCAGGGTGACAATTGGCTTGGTAAATAGCCTCTAAGTGCCCACACGGATGGACACACGGGCTTGTGTCTAGGCCGTGTGCACCCTGCACCTTTGTATCTTAAGTCAGAATAGACCATGGACTAGTCACACAGGCGTGTGCCTAGGGCGTGTAGGATTAATCAGTGTTGGCCACAGGCTAGCTACACGGGCATGTGTCTAGACTCTAGGCCGTGTTAAGGTAGTCAGTGTGCACCACGGGTGGTAAGCACGGGCGTGAGCCTTGGACGTGGGGCATTGGTAGAATGCTGGGGCTTTAGGCACGATTTGGGGCCACAGGCGTGTCCAGGCCGTGTTTAATTTGCCAGTATCCACCACGGGTGAAAGACACGGGCATGTTTTAGGGGTGCACGGGCGTGTCCCAAGTCACACGGACGTGTGATCCCTGTTCGAGAGAAAGTTTCCAGATAAGTTCTGAAAGTTTCGGGACGTAAGTCTGAGGCCTCGTAGGCCCATGAAATGTCTGATTTGACTAAGAAAGAGAAGTTTTTAATTCGGAACGAAATTTTATAGCCCGTGAGTACATGTTTAAGTGAGTTCAAGCATGGTAATGTCTCGTATCCAGTCTTAGTCTCAGACTCGGGTATGGGGTGTTACAGAGAAAGTTCTTTGCAGATTTAGTATGCAGAGTGCCAAGCCTGATAGTACTCTATTAGCAGCCCACTTCAGACTTTCATTGACTTTACCTCTACAATCAAATGATTACATTGACTACATGTCACGTGTTCCATATTCTAGTGCAGCAGGATCTCTCATATATGCTATGGTTTGCTCACGTCTAGATTTATCATATGCAGTCAGTGTAGTTAGTAGATACATGGCGAATCCCTATAAAGAACACTAGAAAGTAGTTTAGTGGATTTTGAGATACTTACGAGGTACTATTGATGTTTGCTTACAGTTTTGAAGAATTAGATATAGAGTCATTGGGTATGTTGATGTAGATTTTACTGAAGAAATTGATAGAAGAAGATCCCTTACTGGGTATGTCTTTACAATTGGAGGTTGTGTAATTAGTTGGAAAGCCACTTTGCAAACTACAGTCTCTTTGTCTACCACTGAAGCTGAGTACATGGAGATTATTGAGGCTTGTAAAGAAGTTATTTGGTTAAAGGAACTCTTTGGTGAACTCAATAAAGACCTTCAAATTAGTAAAGTATTTTGTGACAGTCAGAGTGTCATCTTCCTTACTGAGGATCAAATGTTTCATGAGAGAACAAAGCACATTGATGTTCGGTATCATTTTGTGCATGATATTATTGCTCGTGGTGATATTGTTGTGAGCAAAGTTAGTACTCATGATAATTCTGCAATATGATGACTAAGTCACTTCCTATAACCAAGTTTGAGAATTGCTTAAACTTGGTTGGTGTTTATTATTGAAGATTAACCCTTAAGGGGTTTCATGGAAGAGGTGGAGAACTTGTTCGTTGAGAATTCGTGTCAATGTGGAGATTGTTAGAGTTGTGTGACCCAAATTATTGTTAAAAAAAAGTGGGGGCAAAGGCCGAGGGAATCCATATAGAAGTACACTTCTTGTATTTAATATTGATTTGAATAAGGCCTTTCAACATTACTGCATTGCTTCTATTAGACTGTGATTAGAATAAGGTTTTTAAGCCTATAAATAAAGATAGTCGTCTCTCCTCTTGTATCATTCGAATTCAATAGTTAGTGAATTTTCTTCTCCTCTACTCATGGTTTTTTTTCCCGAAAAGGTTTCCACGTAAATCTGTGTTCTATTTTTTTTCTCTTTCTTTGCGATTCATTGTCATTATCGATATTCGATTTTAACATTCAATGCTTAATTAACTTGCTTAGTTATAATTATTGCTAGTTGGTTATTGATGCAAATTGATCTTAGCATTAATGATTAATTGCTTAATTATTTTTTAAGTTTCTTGAGTTAATGGAAATGTGCAAAGGGGGAGTTGTGGTTACTTGATGATACAACTTCCTACATTGTGAATATTTTGTTCAACAAATTGCCAAAATGGGATATTGTTGATAATATGGAATTGACAAAATTGAGTGCCAAGGGAGTTTCCAGTCCCTAGCCACTAAAATTGTGTTGAGACAATTTTCATATTTAAAGTGTTGGCAATTTATTAAATGATATTCATGAGTTGTGCTGAGTATTTGGATGATATATAACCCATCAATAGAGATCATATCGCATTGGGGGATATATTTTGGAGACTACATCGAATCGGATCATCCAAGTCAGTCCATAGGATCACAGATATTGGATTAGATTGAAACTCTGAGTGATTAGCTGCCAAGAGTCCATATTTACATTACTTGTTATTAGTATATTGTATTGAGCTTATCTTGTTATTGTTTTAATAGGATTGTGATAGATCTTCTGTGTTAGTAAGTCTTGAATATAATTTATTTAATTGAGAGACTTGTATAGGTTTTTTTACTGGGAGAATTAAGCACTTAATCGGTTCTTGTGAGGAATATTGTTGTATGAGTGCATCTTGATAGTAAAACCTTAGTGTTGTGGTTTTATTTGTTGAATTCATAATGGGTGAATTTAATGGTGAGAGTATCGAGTCTTCAAGGTATAAAAGGTGATGGAAATTGTCATTAGGTGTGATAGGTTAGAATCATTTGTTGTAATTGTTGAAGAGAATATATATTTCTCACTGAGCTAGGCTTCGCAAATATAGAAAAACTGGATTGCGTAAACAAATCTTGTGTTTTCTATTTGTTTATTGTTTTTCCATTTTAGTGGTAGAGTGCTCACTGCCTTGTCGTTCCTTCATTGTGACAGTTTATTTCTTAGCAATTGTTTGGGTAATAATAATTAATATAATTTTTTTAAAACAATTAAGATGATAAATGAGGAAATTACGAGTTTATAGTTTTTCAACCAAATGGGCTTTTGCAAAAGCGGAAAGTTAAATTTTTAGCTTTGTTGTTTGGCTTAAGAAACCATCTTAAAAAGTTTGTGTGAAGGGAAAAGTTGATGATATGTATAGGGGCAAGTAAAATTCGATTTGATTTGAAAAAATCGAAATTTTTTTTGAATTTTGAGTTAATTGAATCGAGTTATTTGAGCCAACTCTAATAAGCTATTCGAGTTTCGAGTTCAAGTTGAGTTGAATTTTACAATTCAAATAACTCAAATAATTCAAATAATAGGTTGATGTAAATACTCCTTTGGTCTTGTTAATTTTGAAAATGAACAAATTGATCTCTCTCAACAAAAATTACAAAAAAAATTCAAATTAATTTTTAAAACTTAAAATATTTATAAAAATTCTAAAAATTATATTTTTTAAAATATATATAAAAAATTAAAAAAATTCTAAAGAATATACAAAGAAAGTTGAAAATTTAAAAATTTCCTAAGAAAATCATTTTGGGACCTAAATAATATACTTTAACAATATTTTAATTTGATATTTTTAAATTTTTTAAATTTAACTCGAATAATTTCACTTGATTCAACTCAACTCGAATTTCATTTCACTCGACTCGATTCTTCAAATCGAATTAGAATGATAAAAATATGATTTGTCAAGTCGAATTTTTTTAACTTGAATTGATCGAACTCTCACCCCTAGATATTGAGGTAAAAAAATTATATAAAAGTATTTTATATATGTGTTAATACGATTTCTTTTACTGTCAAACTTTACATGGAAGTTGTAGATACAAATATGGGAAATATATAACATACTTAAATGGAAGATGATAGACTAATTGGCAAAAGAAGTAGAAAACCTATACAATACAGAGAACAAAAGTGAACAAAACTCCTCACTGATCATGTTTATCATTCTTCTTCCCTGAGAAGCTGAACATTATGCATCTTAAATGAGGAAAACTTATTTGAATCTGCAGTTGAGAAAATGGTAGTCTCATCTCTTCTGGAAGTTAAATGCTTTGATTGAGAATGCAAAGATGAATCCAAAGAGTACACATATACCAACTACTACAATTGCAACGACTCCCACGAATTCCTCTCTGAAATCGAAATAGTTTCTTACGAAATGTTGCACCGTTTCACCGGACTCAAATTTGTCCTGTACGTCACCGTACTGTGAAGCAATTAGTCCATACAAGCTCCAAGAAATAGGGCAAACCCAATAATACCATCTCCACCACACAGGAATTCTCTGTCATGGGAACAAAAAGATTGAATCCATTAGGAGGATGTGGTCTCATTCTTTTCTTGCATTAACCAAGTGTGCAAAAAGGGTTACTAGACGTACCGTTCGGGGGATGATGAATCCGGAGAAAAGATTCCAAAGTGCAAAGAAGGCAGATGAAATTATGCCAGCAATATTGTGGTCGGGAGTGACAGCCACAGTCATCATCCCATAGAAGGTGAAGTATAAGAAGGTGAAATACATAAAGAAGAGATACCAGAAGAACTTGTGGGAAGTCCATTCAAATCCGATCATCGCATACACTATAATTCCATAAATGACAGTCTGAACCAAAATGTATGGCAGCTCAATCACAACCTGGAAAATAAATGGTAACCATCAGCCTGAACTTCACTAGGCAATGTTTGATGCTTAATAACATAAGATCGCTGCAGAAAGTCCGAGTTCTGGAGCTGCAATATTACCTGTCCAAATGCATATGGTAGTGCTGAATACATCCCAGCGGCTCTTTCTCGATAAAAGACCGTTCTTTCAACTGCCACGACGGGTTGAACCGATGCAGCATTTTGAAATCCTATAAAGAGAACGGCAGCATACATAGAACCCATTGAGTTGAAAACGTCCTGTCGCCTTGCTCTGCAATTACAACCATTTCAATCCATTGAGATTAAAAACACGAAATCACATTGCTTGTACTATTTTGCATTAAATAGTTATATACCTTTTGGAGCCTAGATCCCAGAATATTGTCCCAAACATTAGAGCTATAAAAGTTGTGAATAAAAATCTCACTGCAGTGTATGGTGGGTTTCGCCAGTAAGACCAATACTGCTTCCATAAGCAAGCAATACATTGAGTGAGCAACGATTGTGAATATCTAGTCTGGAAGTATAAATCCTTGGAACCAGGTGCAGGGTTGCTTAGTTCCTTCACCAATGCCTTGTTCCTCCTGTACCATTATTTTACAGTGTCAATTAATTCCTTTTGTTTTTTTATAACTTGTAAATTAAAAAAAAAAAAAGGCAATGATAAGTTTTAACAATTAATACATAATTCAGTAAGCTTCTTTTAAATAAGAGAGAGAAAATTTAAGCCTAAACTATTGTGTAGCCTGGATAACTTATATTGACCTCGGTTAAGGGGGTAACACTAGTTGGAGTATCTAGCTTTGCATTAATGTATTCAGTGTATAAGTAATGATGAGAATTATAGTATGGTAGTTTACACATTCGAAATCAGTCAACTTTTCTCCTAAAATAATCCAAAATCATAAACCACTTGTGGCGCTTTGACTTGATTTTAAATTTAAACCATGAACATGAATTTCTGGATCCTACCTATATAGCTCAGAGTTCTTGTATATGTTGGTAAAGTTGACACCAATTGCTTCTTCTTGTGCTCCTGAAGTAACCTCCAACATCCATGTTGCTGGATTGTAACCATCTTTTATCTTTGGGATTCTATTTATTTCCTTCAACAAGCGAAAACTTAGGACTTTAGCACCAAACATAAAAAGAATTCCACTAATATTATCATGCATTCACGAGACTAACCTCAAAATACTTTATTAAATGACAAGAATGGCGGCCTAGTGGACCCACATATATTTCTTCACCTCCTCTTTTCAACAGAAGCAGCTGTGTTTTTTTGTGTCCATTAAGTACTTCTGTTAGATTTAAAAAAGGCAAGAAAGATAAATGCCAACCAAAACTCCAACGGTTCTCACCTCATCGAAAGCATCAAATATATCGATGCTTGGTTGGTGGATGGTACACACCACAGTTCGTCCTGTATCGACAGTGTTCCTTACTGTTCTCATTACTATAGCTGCTGCCCTGGCATCAAGACCAGATGTAGGCTCATCCATGAATATTATGGATGGGTTGGCAACAAGTTCAACTGCAATTGTTAGCCTCTTGCGTTGCTCAGTTGAAAGACCATTCACCCCTGGCAATCCTACAAGTGCGTCCCTTAATGAACTTAGCTCCACAAGCTCCATAACTTCCTCAATGAACATCTGCAACACAACAATTTGATTTAAAAATATTTCTTACATGCCTTAGACAAAAGATGTAACAAGTAATTAACAGCTGCATACCATCCTGGTTTCAGAATTGACCTCCGGGGGTAGTCTAAGCCATGCAGAGAAAACCAAGGACTCGTAGACTGTAACATGGGGGGAATGGATGTCTGTTTGCTCACAGTACCCGGATATACGAGCAAATGTTTCCTGCTTCTTCGGATACCCTGAAATTTTGATCGATCCCTCGACATAACCACCGGTTTTCCTTCCTGCCAACATATCCATTAGAGTGGTCTTGCCAGCACCACTAACACCCATCAGAGCTGTTAGGACTCCGGGTCTGAAAGCTCCACTCACTCCCTTCAAAAGTTCCAACCGCTCCTCTGAAATACCTTGAGCTTTCATTTCCTGGAAACAAAGAAAATTTTTAGCATATAAAGTTAAGTATTATTAATGTTTTATACGACAAAGATCCAACTTTTGCACTGTTCTGTTTTTTCATGCATGGACATCCAATAAAGCTAACCAATTTCTACACAAAAATGCATTGAAGTTTAACTAACTACTCGGTTATGTATTCTATTTTCTAGTTTTGAACCTGATAAAATTCAAGATACCTGTGGCATATCTACAGCATATTTGATTTCATCAAAGCTCATCGAAAGGGGTTCAAAAGGAAGAACCATCCCCCTCTTCCTCTTTTGATTAGCTTCATTGACACTAGTAACTTTCCAATACAACGATCTCGATGATGCACCTGTTCTTCTCTCTGCAATAATTTTTTGCATTGATCATGTTATAGCACATGGGAATATAAAGCACACTAATGTTTAATTTAAGTACTGACTCACCAGAAGAATCTCTTCCCCTTGATGATAGTTCAATATTCCCTCCAGTCTTGCTAGCAATTCTCTCAGCTAAGGTTTCTTTAGATATTACTGCTTGAGGCTTCCCAAATGCTGAATCAAATTAGAGAGAAACTATTAAAAAGATAAGCTTCATATGGAGGACTGGAAAATCTAATTAGAGAAACTTACGGTCCAAATACTTTAACGCCAATGTGAAAAGGAAATTGAATAGGAAACAGTATCCAATCAAAGCCCCCACTCCAATCCAATACCAATGCGGTTCTGGGAAAATTCCACGAGATTTCATGACCAAAACTCCTAATGGTTCAGTAGAGTTAGGAGGAACCTACAATGCAAATATATGTTTCAGTTTCAGTAATATCTTCTGATCAAAGGAAAATTTCCCATTTATCATGGTTTAATTTCAAATAGGCAGAAAACGTGGCTCACGTGTCTCCAACTCTTCCCCAGGAATTCATTCACAGCTATGGCATTTTGTGCATACATCAATGGTGAAATCCAGTAACCCCATTTCCACCATTTCTTGACATCATCTGAAGCATCAGAAAGCGAAAATCACAACTAAAACTCAATTTTACATCATTAAGACAAATAATGATAACTATCATAACTCATAACCCAATGTATTAATGGATTTACCTCGAGTTAAGATGAATCCTCCCATGACAAGAACTGTAAGTAAAGCAAATGACCCACAAGTGTTTGCAACAATTATATTTCTTCCTAATCCTCCCATTAATCGGAACAGTCCTGATGCCATCTGGCTAAGACATAGGAGTACTAGGTAATTCTTGAAAAAGCTGCCAATTAGAGCTTTAATTGATTAGATGGGTGACACACAAAATATAGGCCACAACTGATATGGTGTTAGCTAGTTTAAGTTTCTCACCTCCCAACATCAGGGTCAAAGCCAATGACATAATAACTCATGAAAACCCAGACGGTAACTTCTAAGATGCTGATTGGGGTCTTAAGGATCAATGCAGGTAAAGAATATGCCCATGAAGGATAGAAGAGAAGGTCCCTTTGCTTGTAGAAGACAGGAAGTTTCAAGATGGTCATTGCAAGCTCCGCGAATCCATTGAACATTATCATAATGAGAATAAAGAACAAAGCTCCCATGAAAATTCCACCATCTGTTATTGTATCTCGGTGCATCTCTGTCCTTATAAAAATTGTCATTGTTATGACTCCAATGAAAATAAGCTGAAATTTTCACCAACAACGCAACAAACAGTTAAGACTTAGAAATGTTTTAAGTATAGTTTTTAAAACATGCAAATTTTCCTTAACTCACTTGAATCATTTTGAACACATATACGAATAAATTCCTCTTCATTAGAAGATATTCCCTGGAAACACAAGCTTTTAACAGTTCCTTCTTTGAAACACCGTACTTGTCTTTGGTTAAAGCAGCTGGATGGCTTTTGGACTTGTCAAATGGAACTGCAAGATCATCGCCTAGCTTTTGTCCAATGTGGAAAGACTGAAATGCTTCAGCTAATTCCTTGACAGAGATGAAACTGTAAGGCTCGTCTTTACGTGCCCAATATTGCTCTTGATCTTTCCTTGATGTCAGCTGTTGCACCCCATCAACCATTACTTATTGTAAAAAGTTAAAAACATATATTCAAACAGTATCTGCATGTTTAAATGTAATAATTAAACCATTACTTCTTGTAAAAAGTCAGCAACTCCTTTTCTTTCTGGACACTTAAACCCCATGTATTCGAAAAACTCGAGTACATTTTCCCGGGGACCTTGATACACAACATGGCCATCTGAAAGCAGAATTATATCATCAAACATATCGTATGTCTCCGGAGCTGGCTGAAGCAGAGAGATCAGAGCTGTTCCATTGAGGATGTGGATGGACTGTCTTAATGAATTCACTATATGAAACGTTGTCGAAGTATCCAAACCAGTAGATATCTCATCCATGAAAAGTGCCCTTGCTGGTCCAACCAGCATCTCTCCTATAAAATTTTAGTGGGATGAAATGATTAAAACCATGATTCCATTACTCCAAAATTCTGGAAATCAATAGTCATTTTTGTCAAGTAATTGTCTCAGATTTACCTGTAGTGACTCGCTTCTTTTGTCCACCAGAGATACCTCGTCTCATTTCATCTCCCACAAAGGTATCTGCACAAACTTCAAGCCCCAATATCTGCAAATTTCCAACATTAGATATTTCTTAATAGATACTGAAAAGAGTCTTTGTCTGTTTTGTCTTTTGTTCTTTGTCTCCATAGCTTTGGATCTTAGATTGGTACCTTGAGAATATAATCTGTAACTACATTTGCCTCTTGTCCCTCTAGTGCAGCGGCCTGCAAATTTAACAGTAACAGCAAAAAACACGTCACAAAATTAAAATGAGCCACATACAAAGTAGACTGAAAAAATAGCATCTTTTTACCTTCATATAGATATCAATATCAGGATCAGGCTTGATATTTGCTTCTTTCTCTCTACGAGACAATTCCTTCAACATCTCTGCCAATTCCCAAGCGGCAAAAAAAAGGGAATATTTATTTATAGAAAACCAAACTTATCTGGTTAAATTGCAGGTCAAAGTTGAAGAAAAATATTGTTTTTACCATAACGAGGTCCAACACCTTGACATCTTGCTGAAAAAGCTAATGTTTCTCTGACCGTCATTTCTCCTATATGAACATCATATTGACTTATGTAAGCTGATGTCCTCTGCGGCACGAATTCTTCCATTCCATGTCCATTATAAGTTACTCTGCCTGCAAACTGAGATTTCCATATGTGCCACCCCACGTCAGATCACAATGCCAACCAACTGAAATGGGAACTGAAAGTACAGTGAAATTAAATTCCATACTTTCAAATCTTTGCCCAGCTTTCCAGCCAATGACAATAGTAAGGTTGTCTTGCCCGAGCTTGGAGGCCCTAACAGCAATGTCATTCTGAACAAGTTTGAACCAAATCAGTGTTGTCTACGTTTCAAGAGATTATGATTCTGATGCAGAAATACTAGTCTTCTTAGTTCTTACCTTCGAGGTCTGATAATTCCACTGATATCATTAAGGATTGGTAATGGCTTCTTTCTATTGGGAAGAATGTGAAGGTAACTCAATAATCCCTTCAAACAAAAAGCAGGATTGGAAAAAGTTGGCGCTGTCTGTTCGATTAAAAGATGCAAGTTTTATTATTATTAAACAAGAAGAGTACCTCTAGAATATTTGCAGAAAAGTTGAATATGGTAGGCAGCGCTCTACTTCCCACATAAGCTTCTGCTTCAACATTCAGATGCTCAAACCGGACTTCAATTGTTGGCATATCAAGTCCAACTCTGTAGTTTGAGTTTCACAATCCGTTGGGAACAAAAACCAACAAATCGGATCAACTTGAACGCATCAAACAATCATAAAAAGAAAATGGAAAAGACTTACCTATCAATGCGTTCTTTAAGCTTCAACAAGAACCTCTCATTATCATCTTCTGCAATTCTTACTAGCCTTTCCAGCAGATTCCTTCTCTCAATGAATCCAAGGTTTTCTATGTCGATCTCCCTTGATTGACCTTCACCTTCTGTGAATATCCCTCTCCTCACACGCAAATATGTAGGCAGTTTCTCGATGGCAGCCCATTTCAGGTCTTCTTCATCATCTTCTTCACGAGCAGACATGGAGAAAGCTTCCATGGCGTTGTTCCTCCAAATGCTTGAACTTCCAATACGTGCACTGCCGACTCTAAATGCCTCACCATTCTCCATTTCTTTTTTCTTTTTTTCTTTTTTTCTTTTTTCCCTATTGGACAATGCCACCCAATGGAATAGTAGATGTTCAATATATAATCCGAAACCAAGGATCCCAAAGAAATTTCTTTGTTGCTTTCATACAAAGAAAATTAATTCATGAATTTTAGAGCTGGGATAGCAGCTCAGTGTAAGATATATGTGTATCTTTCTTGATTTGGGTGGCTATATATACATAATATATTCAAGTCAATGGACAGAGAAAATAAATAATCGCCTTTGTGTCCTTTTATTTTTTTTTTGAAACATATTTAAATTCAGTTCTGCTTAATTCACAGATCTCTAAATTCATTTATTACGTTCCCTTTTGAACTTGTTTCCGATTTTCTCTCATTTTTTTTTTCTCTTATCAACGAACTTGTATTATTTTAGATATTTGACTTCTTTAAATATATAAATTATTTTTTATAAAAAAAAAATTAGTTTTTTTCTACCGATACATAAATTAATTGTATGTATTATGTTTATCTAATTAAATTTTAGTATAAAATTTGATAAATACAATGATTGAAAAAGTGTAAAAAGAATCTAATAAGAAGTTTATAATTAAAATAAATAAATAAATAAATGTTGCCAATGTTTCATGTCAACAGTCGTTTACTTAAAATTTGATTGGTTGTATTATGATAAATATAAATTAAGACCAAAAAAAACAGAGAGAGTTAAAATTTAAAATAAGCTGTAATTAATTTAAAGTACCTACCAAAGTGCATAAATAAAAATTTTAAACCTCGTGTTTCTAAACTTACATTCCTTGATAAATTATATGTTTTAAAATATATTGTGTCCTATAATATTTTTTTGGTAAATTATATAAATAATCATTCGATTATTAGTAAATTTTTAATTGAGTCATTTGATTTTAAAAAATTATAAAATGATCATTCGAATTATTGAATAAAAAAATTATGTCCATTCCAATTAGATCAATAATATAATGGTGATATGTCTGTTAAAAAGAATTTAAAAATAAACCAAAATTACACATAATTTCTATGTAATTTAGGCAAAAATAAATTTCAAAATCATTAAAATACAAAACTCAACGTTTTTTTCCCTTTAAAAGCCTAAAATGTAAAACCCCCTTTCATATAATTTAGGGAAGAAGATGAAGTGTGGGATTTACCTTTTTAGGCTTTTAAAAGACAAAAATGGTGAATTTTGTATTTTAATGGTTTTGGAATTAACTTTTTTTTTCCTTAAATTACATGAAAATTATGTGTACTTTTATTTTATTTTTTAAAATTCTAAGTCATGTATTTAACGGACATGTCATTGATTTAAGGGAAATGGACTCAAAATTTTTTGAGGTAATTCGGATGGTCATTTTTGTAATTTTTTGAAGTTAAAAAATTTAACTAAAAATTTATTAATAGATGAGTTATTATTTATATCCTGTTTTTTAAAATTGATGTTTTTAATAAATTTATTTTTAAACTAAATAATTTTTTCAACATTATCTTATTTTTTTTTTAAAAACATAATTTATTTTAATATTATCTTAAAACTATTTTCTAAATAAATCTGGTGCAAAAAAAATTATAAAATGAAATACATATTAATAACATGAATATTTTCCATTAATTAACTTATTACCAAACAATTTAATGTTAAAAAAACTACAATTAATTATTTATAAAGATGATATGCAGTTTTAAATATAGATATCTACATTTTTAATAAAACTTTTAAAGGTGGAATATTTAATATTACATCATTTAATAACATTGTTATATACTTAATTTATAAATATTTGAATGAACAGCAAATCTACTTTTGTGGCACTTGTTAGAAAATTAACTAATTAGAAAATAGTGTGGTAAATTAGTAAATATACGTACAAAATATAATTAGTTTTTTATAAAAGAAAATATTGATTTTTAAAAGATTATTTATTTTCAATTTTAATTTTATTAATATAATTTTTTATATTATTTTGGATAATTTTGGGTGAAAGATTAATATGCTAATTTGATTTTCTTATTTTTTTAAAAGATAATTTTTTTTTGATAAAATAAAGTCGACTTAATATGTGATAAGTAGTTACTTACTTACTTATCTTATTCAACACTTTTTTAATGAAAATTTTATATTAAGTAAAATATTAAAATAATTATCAAACATATTTAAAATATTAAATATTAAAAAAAATTCAATAATTTATCAAATACATCCAGGGGCGAAGCCAGAAGAATTTTTTAGGGGGGGCCGAATAAAATTTTAATTTTTTATAGTTTATATCTTTATAATTTGTAAAGGATTAAATTGAATTTTTCTAATTTTAGGGGGAGCCAAAGTGCAATTTTACCTTTACTAATTTAAAATTTTTAAAAAATTCTAAGGGCCAAAATAGCAATTTTACATTTTAGGGGGAGCCGGGGCCCATGCCAGCCCCCTAGCTACGCCCCTGAATACATCCTAAACTTAAATTTATTTATTTATATTTTTATGTCAATATCTATAGATACTATACATTATAAGAATTCAACGTGTAAAATTTTAATCTATAGTCATAAAGTTAATTCGAACCAAGCATTGTGATATCCAATATTATCCCATCAAAATTGATGTAAACTCATTCAAATACATGATTCTTTTCCAGCAAAAAAAAAAAAATAGTAACTCTAATGTTTGTATATCCAAATCTAAATTCACAAAAATTGAATAGATGAATGTAAAATATATAATTATTTTACTTCCATTTATTGTAACACATTATACTTAACTTTGGTCGGAAGATCTGGATGCAAAATGCTACATTTATTGTCGAAATAATTCAAATAAATAATTAAAACAATTATCAAAACTAAAACATATTGGCATCTAAAACATGCAATGTCTACTAATCAAATTTTAGTGGGCCCTTAAACAATAACACGAGTCAAAAGACAATAAAAACAAGGTCAGGTTATAATTCTTAGGTCAAGCTAACTAAACGTAAGGCAATGTCTCAAGACAATGAAGCCATGTCTCAAGGCATGCCTCCTTTGTATCTCTATTTTTGCTTAAAAGTTTGAGGTCTTAAGACTTTCAAATCATGTCTTGAGACTTAACCCTCTATGTCTCGAGGCTTGAACTCAAATATTCAACAATTTAGCTTCGAAGTTTTATGTATTGAGACAAGAACAATATTTTTCAAGACATGGAATATTATATCCCAAGATTTATGCCCAAAAAAGCATGAAATGCTTGAAAACATTCTTATGATTTCGAGACATATTCTTGATGTCTCAAGACAACATTTCAAAAAAAAAAAAAAAACATTTCAAAGCATGCATTTGATCTCCTATATGCGCCTAAATATATTAAACATATCACTAAATCATTTGACACACTATTGACATATGAAAACATATCCAAAATATATACATACATGACACATAACACATTAAATCAAAATTCCACTAGATAAGTAAATTGAAAAAAAAAAAGAGGCTTAATTGACAAATTGAACCTAAATTATACGACTTTTCCCAGCTTGACACATAATTTTTTTTTTTTTGGTAAGAAGTGGTATTTAAAATATTCCAGTGTCACCCAAATCACCCAAAATCTTAACACTGTTAAAAAAAACACCCATTGACCAATTATTATGCCACATCAACACTTATTTTTTATCTTAAATTTATATTTATATTAATTAAAAATAAATTATATTAATATTAAAAAATAAAAATATTTTCCCTCCCCCGTCCCTCTCCCCTCCCGCCTCCCTCCCCCACCATTATTGTGCAATAAAATCGATTTCTAAACCATAACTTTCCAATAAAAGGAAGATAGAAGCCTCTCCTATTATTCGTAACTTCACGCATACAGTGTGTTCCTGAAGGAATAGAGAACTTATATTTGTAATAAGGATGTTAGCTGTCATCTCTATAATAATTGTAACAGCCCGTTTTCAATGGTGTCGAAAATAGTAGTTTCGAGACCACGATTCTGACGATCAAGTTAGTATTTTAATATTTATTTAATAATTACGAGTATTTATTTGAGTCGTATTAAAATTTGGTTAAGAAATATTAATGTTTAGATAGTTAATTTAGTAAAAAGGACTAAATCGTAAAAGATGCAAAAGTTGATTTTTAATTAGTTAAATGAGTTAAATGGTTATGGAAATGTAAGTTTATGGACTTATTGGGTAAAAATACAAAATTGTTAGTTAGTGAATGATATTGGGTTGGTTTTGGTGTAATTTTAATGGTTTTTAAAGGTTAAATTTGTAATTAGATAATGATAATTAAAACAATAGATGATAAAACTTATTATCATCATCTTCCTCTTTTCTTTTTCTTGTTTGAAATCGTGAGAACCATAGCCAAGCATAGGAAGCTTTCGGCCAAACTATTTTGTGTGCATGGTATGTAAATTTTAGCCCATTCTTTGGTAATTTTTATGTTTTTGAGTTCGTATTAGCTTAATTTAGCTAACCCGAGATCAATTTGTAAAAAATTCAAAATTTTAGGGGCTTTCCATGAATGAATTGTAAGTGTTTGTGAATTTAGTTGATAGATTATTAAGGTTGGTTGTTAGATAGATGTATTTTGTTAAGTGATTTTTTATGATTTTAAGATTTAGGGACTTATTTATGGAAATGGTAAATTTTAAGGAAAATATGGTAAATTAATGAAAAATGTAGGTTGTATTGGACCCTAGGAAAAATTGCCTTGCATGATGTTAAATTATTTATGGTTAATTTGCAAGTTTCGGGTTTAGGGACTAAATTGCGTAAAAGTTAAAATGCTAGGATTAATTTTGTAAATTCACATTAAAATGGATTGTAAGCTTGAATTAATTATTTTAAGCTATTTTAATTATTTAATTGAATGAAATTATTATTTAGATCAAGACACAAATCAACCGGACTTGAATCGCGGTAAAGTTAAGGTTTAAGATTAGTCATCAGCTCTACTTTTGCATCCATGTTAGTCGATGTAAGTTCTTATTTCAATTAAAGTAATTCATTTGATTTCATGATGTAAATTGATATCTTCAATTACATATCTATGAAATGGTGTTTGGATTTTCTTGATTTAAGTAAAGGGAAAGACCATGATTGAAATATATCATGGCATTATTCTCAAAAAGGAAAAGACCATGGTTGAAAGATACCATGGCATATTCGAAACAATGAAAAGGTTGAAAAGGATATCAAATGAAAAGGATATCAATTGAAAAGGATACCGGTGGAATGGACTATTATGTAAAGGTTTTAAGGTTTGTTATGTGAATAAGCATTTTTTAATATATAAGAGTGTTTTGGAAGTTATGTATGTTTTACGTAAAGTAAATTTAGTAATTAAGTTGTGTTTACATGAATTTGAACTTACTAAGCATATTGTGCTTACGTGTTGTGTTTTTCTTGTAGATTTCATGAAGCCTAGTAGATCGAAAGTTCAAGTCGAAGCATACACACTATCCATATCTTCTTTGGTAGATGTTTAGAGTTGTTTTGGAACTTGGTTATGAATGGCATGTATTAGGACTTTTGGTTGGCTTGTCCATGTTGTTTGTGTTTGATACTTAGTTTTCATGGATATATATAAGTTTTTTAGATGTGAATGGAATGTTTGAGTAGTTCTAAATATATGCATTTAGGGTGAAAATTGGAATTGTAATATTGGTTGATTGACAAATTGGTTACGTGATTATTTTGCTCATGATGAATCTAAATACCATTTGGTTTTGTGTTTGATAAGTGTTCGGTTTTGGTTCATTTTGGCTTGTAAATTATGGTGTCAATAAGGGCACATTGGTTACGCACCTAGGTTGATTGATTTTTGGTATGTTTTGGTGTCTTTGAATGTCTTTTAATCATATGAAAGTATCTTGAATTGGTTTGGTTTGGTGCCCAAGCAATTGGGTTTGAATTAGCTTGCATTAGGGGTAATTTGTGAAGCACATGGCCTAGGAGACGGGTTGTCACATAGCCGTGTGCCGCACATAACCATACCACACGGTCGTGTGTCATTTAAATTTTAAGTACATGATGAACCACATGGTCTAAGAGAGTTACACGACCTAGTGACATAGCCGTGTGACCCTATTTCAAATACTCGCACAGGCAGACACACGGGCTGGGACATGGCCATGTGTCCCATACATCGAATACTCACACGGCCGTGTGACCCTGTTTCCAAAATTTTCTATTTTGTTTCGAAATGATCCCCAAATGTTTTTAAACTATTTTTAGGGGCCCGTAGGGTCGGGTTAAGGCCTGTAAGAGCATTTTTACTTTATATAAAATGTGTATTGAAACATTTATATTATAATTGAATATCTATTTCTGTTGAAGTTAAATGTTGCTAAATGTACTGTGACACTCCGTAATCCTAATCCGGCATCAGAGACGAGTTAGGGGTGTTACAATAATTGTGAAACACAACTGGTTTTCTCCTATAATCAGGCTCCATCCTTTTTTGGAATTTTAAGTGATTGACATCCATTTGAAGAACAAAATGGCAAGAATGGAAAAGAAGGAAATACAAAAAGAATCTCTTGACCAAAGATAACAAGAGAAGAGAAAGAAAAAAAGAGTAAGTGCCAAAAAAAAGAAGTAGAAGAAAATGAGAATTTTGAATTCACAAAAGAGTCCTTTCTATAATTACATAGGTAGGAAACTGAAGCAGCCATCTAAAAGAAACAATAATAACAAAGAAATGAAGTCATTTCAAAAAGCCTCAATCAAAGATGAACTTTTGTCTAGAAGCAATTAATTTATAGGCATAATAATCGAGGCAATGATCATCATGCTTCCAGGTATCTATAGAGATTCATTTCAACTCAAGTCATTTTATAACCTGCCTTTTGTTTATAAGCATTAGTTATACCTTTTCCATATCACCCTCGGCCAAACCACCCAATGCCTATGCCTAAAGATAGAATTTGGTGAAGCATGGCCTCATTGCCTCCCTAGGAGCTTAGCCTCAGCCTTTCCAAATGCCACATCACATAAGGTGGGCTCGTACAATCCATAGAAGAAATATAAGAAAGAGCTCTTGCCAGCACCATCAATCTATCATCTCCCGTATCCTAACAATGCTCCATCTAATCACCTCACATTGACTCCAAATGTGTCCCTAGCTAGAAATATATCACTTTACCCTCTACACTTGTAGAATAGAGTACTTGATAGTTGGGACCTACGTGTAACCAACTTCCCTCTATAAATACCTTATCCTAGTATCATGAAGCTAGAACTTTAGTCTCGCAATCCGTACTACCTTAGATAATTTCTTGGGTTCGAATCCGCCTAAGTCAGCAAACTGAGAATCCTTGATAAAAATTCTCCAAGACACCAAAAATAACGTGAAAATAAATCAAAATGAAAGAGCAACAAAAGAACAAAAAATCTTACAAGAAAGCAAAACATGTAAAGTGTTTGAGTAAATGCTCTCAAAGTATTCTTGTACTATAGAAAGAATACAAAAAATGGGATGGGATCCTTACAAATGAGGGAGAAGACCTCTATTTATAGTTGAGCTCCCTCAAAACAAACTATACAGACTGAGTTACATCAATGGTCGAGATTAAAGTCTATCTACAATTGAAATTTTTAAGAGATTGACTCAATCTTTTAAGAATAAAAATCAAATCTTATTAGATTATAAATATTTTAAAATTAATTTTCATATTTACCAAAGTAGCCCTTATTTTCCATAAGTTCTTTATTGGGCCATCAAGGCTTCAAGTAGACAAGCTTCTCCACATGTTCCACAAATCGGGTCAATTCAAGTGGTCGAATGAGCCCCATTTAATCGATTGACCTCCATGAGACACTTTTTGTGCAATCGTCATAGGCTTTTATTCGTAGCCCATGACATTATCCCCCACCCGTTCTCGTAATGCTCTCGTTGCATCCTCGGAATGACTCTCGTGTGACTCACCTCAAAAATTTCTCGATACCTTGGTTGATTCCTACATAGATTCTCTTTTAGGTAGTCTTGCCCCCTAAAACACCTTTCTCGGCTTCCGTTATCTCTTAAATCAAACCGTTTCTCTCCTTTTTGGTACATCTCGTTCACAAGAGCTCGCCGTTCTTACTTTCCCATATTGTTACTTGCCTCGATCGAGATCCTCTTGATCTGTACAAATAGGCTTAGGCATGCCCACATTGAACACCAGGTTAACCTTGAGTATTCCCGCCAACTTTGGTTTGTAAGCCCCTCGGCTTACTCGCTTCAAAACTCTAAAAGAGCCTCTTTGTCTTCGCTAAGTCAATGGTAAGTCAAAAATGAAAAATACTAGATAAGTGTTTGAGATATACCTCGATCACTGCATTTACTCGCTCCAATTGCCCAGTTTGCATCACTACTTTACCCCCAAAGTTTGATGCACAACCCACATCTCTCATAGGTGGTATCCCTACTTATATCTCAACAAGCTTCATATCAGTTTGCTACCCCTCTGGCATTTCTAAATGGGTCTTTTGTTAGTAAAAATCCAATTTGAAAATAGTTTTCTTGCACAGCAGAAAATATATTTTTTTAAACTGAGTCGATTTGTGATATTTATAACAATAAACCAATTATTGAATTCGCACTTGTGTTTTCAGTTAGACGGATCCTTGTCATTCTTAGCTTTCAACTGAACGGTCTTCTTTGCTATTATCGTACCATGAAATGCTTCGAGTGTGGGCTAGAACGGTTCGAATCAAACTGATAGAATTTTTATAACAAATAAATAGTTTTCTTTTTTTAAGTGTGAAAATAAAAATCTATTCTCAATAGAAAACCAATAGAATTGTTATTCTAGAAAATATATTTTATAGCTAAGAATAAATTCTCTCTATTTTCGAGTAAAGTAACAATATATTAGGTTATGTTTTTACCCCTACCGGTGCCATCTATTTATAGGGAGAAGAAGTAGAACCTTTTTTGAATTATAGAAGTTTATTTCAACTAGAAAAACAAGCTCCTAGTCTAACTAGTAGTATAGGGGGCGGCAACCCTAATTAATAATATTAAGGTTTGTCGCCCCACCTTTATTGAATTGTAGAAGTTTATTTCAACTAAGAAAATGAACTCCTAGTCTAACTAGAAGTATAGGAGGACACAGTCCTAGTTAATAATGCTAGGGTTTTCCATCCCTCTCATTAACAAGAGGGGCTTTTGGGCCTCTCTCATATCGGATCCAATTACAAGTACTTCCTAAACTTTTAACCCAGTACTTTATAATTTGATCCAACCCGCTATTTGGTTTTCTATTTCCCAAAATAAACATCTTAATATATTTCAATTAAATGATTTTCTCAACCCAATTCTAATTTCATCAAAATCATGATGACTTTACCGTAAAAGAATCCCTGAGAAAATATATTTAATATTTCTACATTCAACAAGTTCACTATGACCAAATGATTTATTTCTATTTTCGAACTTCATTTAATTCAAAAAACATAAATTTATTTCCAGGTCATTTTCATTTTCATTTTGGAGAAACCACATTCATTTCCAAATGATTCCATTTCTCCATTTTCATTTTTATTTTAATTTTGGAGAAAACCATAATCATTTCCAAGTGTTTCCTATTTCTCCATTTTTTTCAATTTCTGTTTATTTGATTCAACATGTAATTCATTTCTGGTTTCAACGAGTTAGTAGATGGACTGATTGAACATATGCAATTAGGGTTAAAATGATTTATAATCAAGTTCTAGTTTTTTTCCTATTAGTTATAAACTCATTTAGTTATGAAGTCATTCCACTATAGTATGATTGAGCTCTCCCCAACGACATACCATTACGAAAACAACTCAATCAATGCTCATCCAATGACCTTTTCATAAGTGTGTTACCCTCACAGGATAATATTAATCTTTTTGGGATAACATCCGTTCTCCCAATATGATCCTATTTTGCCTCATGATAACCATTTCATTTTCTTTCATGAAAATTCAAACACTATAAAGTATTAATCAAGTCATTCATCCCAAAGATGAACGATCCAAGGCTACGTTTACTTTCATCAACCATGTAATGCCAATGAGAGGATATCATTTACCTATGTCTCGGGCTATGAATTCCATTGTTGTGAATGACGCTACATACTGGAAAAGTCATATACCTAGCACACTAGCTTCCGGTTCCTTTTCTATTTGAACTCAGGCTTTTACTTTCATCAAAGTATACGAGTTACGCATACATAGTCCATCATCCACTCAAGATTTAGGTATGCTATACTATGAATGTCACAAGTGAATAAATCCATAAATAGATTCAGGATCTATTTTTCTTGGTCCAGTCTAATGTAATGTCAGTCCAATTAGTCACATCTATACCTCTATGTTTTGGGAGTCATCTACTCCGATGCCCAAGACAAAACCTCTCCCCAATTAGACTTGATAGATGACATATTATTCATTCTATTAGTTTGTTCATTTTCGATTAGACTAAGGACATGTTTAGGTTTGTCTACTAATATAAGTTATCTTTTCGTATTACGATCCAACTACATAATACTTTTTTATATTAGTTTAAACATTAGACAATTAGTAAGCAACATTTTCTTTTATTTTGCTTTGCGTGCAAAAACCACATGAAAAAAATTATACAAAGTATATTAATGTAATTAGTGAATTTGTTTTATTAACCAATCTGTTAAAAAAATTCAAGTTTACAAACAAATATACTACACTCAGGGCACCGGATCCAACATCTTCATAGCACTCCTCTGATCTACTGAGACAATGTTCTTCCCACTAGATTATCGTACCTTAGTTCCACCTCTTATGCCCCGACTCACTGGCACAATACATTGTTGTCGAGTATCCAAGATACACATACAATCATCAAAAGGAACCAATAGAGTATTAATCTTGTCAAGGAAATTCAAGCCAAAAACATAGTCGTAATCAACCAAGTGAAACACCTCGAAGTCTTCTTTGCCTTTCCATTGATCAATTTGTAGCTAAACTTCTTGTGCTACTCCTACAGTTGGGACCTCTTTGGAATTTATAATATTTATCATCTTTGTCAATTTGTTAACCGAAAGACCAAGTTTACCCACGGCTTTCTCCGTTATGATCAATTTTGATGCCCCCGTATCAATAAGAGCATTATTTCTTTAACCTGTGATGTTGATGTCCACATACATCAACCCATTCTACTTGCGACCCCTATTTGCTTTCGCAGAATTAAGTATCATTAACCCAATCTTTGAAGCCATACTCTCATCGAGCTCCACTTTATCTCCTTTACTAATTGTGGGTATCTTGGATCACTCTAGACAATCTCGCATCCTATGCAAAGCATTATAAAAGAAGCACTCCATTTGCTTCTTTTCATTCTTTCTTACCTTCTTGGCTTCGACACCACTCACGATTGAACCAAGCCTTATCGTTTTTTTACCTAGTTCATCCTCCCCTTCAATGGCAGAAAACACATATCGTTTCGGACAATACCTCACCATATACGGACCATCGTAAAGGAAGCACTTCACTAGCTCTTTCAGTTTGTTGTTGGGTTTCCACTTCTCATTGCCACCATTCTTACCATTTCCATCGTTGCCATTTTTGTCCCATTCTTCCTCATGGTCTCCCTAACCATTGTCCGCCCCATTAGGCTTGGAATTCTCGAACTTATCTTTCTTCAGACCAAGCTCAACAAAGGACTCTTCCTCGACCATAGCTATAGCAAACTCAGTGATACCTTGTTGATGCAACACTTGTTTTGCCCAAGGCTTCAACCCATCATTAAACTAGTAGAATGCTTCTTTCTCACTCAAGCCAGAGATTTGAAGCATCAACTCACTAGAGTTTTTAACATACTCTTGAACAATACCTTGTTGCGTAAGCAGCAACAACTTTTCCCAAGCCTCCTCATCAACATAATGTGAGTAAAACTACTTCTTCAACTCTCTTTGGAACTCCTCCCAAGTCCCAATTGCGTTCCCACCACATTTCTCATCTGTGGACATACAACGCCACCATAAAAGAGAAACATTAGTTAAATAAATTGAAGAACTGTTTAACTTAGTGACATCATCCTCAATCCCGTCACACAGAAGTATTATTCCACTCCCTAGAGAAAGTTGTCCACTTCACTTGCAAACCTTTTCCCTTTAAACTCTTCTAGTTTGGGAACATCCATCTTATATTGCTTCGGTCCGTAAGCCAATATCCCATTACTTAAAGCAGCATTGTAAATCGTAAGCTCCCCCTTGAGCTTCGCAATCTCTTTCTTCAAGGCCATCACCATGGCCTCGAGAGCATCACCCCTTATTGTCAACTAGTTCGTAGTGGAACCGAAAGACTCCAACACAAAGTCCCTAATTTTCTCCTTCATTGAGTCCAACTCATCGGTGCGTCTCTCGACTTCCTCAAGTGTCTCCCTCATGTCCCTTATGGACTCCTCGAGATTGACCACTTGACCTTCTAAAGTTGATAGCATGTCCTTCGATCGGCTAGCTTTCCTAAACCTCCCACGGGTCTCCATAGGCTCAACTTGATCATCTACTCTTTTCGTCATCTCGAACGATGCCTTCGAAACCTTAGCTCGGATACCAACTGTCATGGGGCTAGAACTTTAGTATCGCAATTCATGCGGTCATAGGCGATTTCTTGGGTTCAAATTCTTCTAAGTCAACCTAACTCTCGCAAAGTAAGAATTCTCGGTAGAAATTCTTGAAGGCATCAAAAATAAAGAGAAAGCAACTCAAAACTAAATAACAAAAAATTCCACAAGAAAGTAAAGCACGCAAAGTGCTTAAGTAAATGCTTTCAAAGTATTCTTTTACTCCGAAAAGAATACAAAGAATGGGATGGGATCCTTAAAAATAGGGGGAAGGCCTCTATTTATAGTTGACCTCTCCAAAACCAACAATATAGATTGAGTTACATCGACGGTTGAGATTAAAGCCTATCTACAATTGAGATTCTTAAAGGATTGACTCAATCCTTTAAATTTACAAAATCAAATCTTATCATATTACACATTTTCTAATATTGCTTTTCATATTTACCAAGGTAGCCCTAAATTTCCATAAGTGCTTTATTAGGCCACCAAGGCTTAAAGTAGATGAGCTTCTCCATATACAAATACTTTGTGACAACTTTCTATAGGTGAGTATTTGATCGAATCGAGAGAAATTTTTTAGTTAGTCAAGTTTAAAAATCATATTTTATCATTCTAGCTCAATGTGATTTTTTTTTTTAATTGAGTCCAATGAAATGAAATTTGAGTCAAGCCAAATTGAATAAATTTGTTAGAGTTATAGTAAAAAAAAATTAAACAAACCAAATTAAAATCTTGTTGACAATATGGCTAAATTCCAATTTAAAGAACATAATTTTTTTTTTTTAAAATCAAATAGACTGGGCTTTTATTAAATAAATAAACAAAAGCAAATTTAGCCCAAGGCCCAACAGATCGGCCTTAAAGCCTATCAAGTAAACTAAAACACCAAAACTGACACATTTAATAACTGACACCCGTGCCATCAATTCATTTCGCTTTTCAAAACTGACTGTTTCAATTTCCAAGGAACATTTTCCCATTTCCATTTCCCATTTCTGTCGTTCCCCTTTTACATAGACTTTCTTGCAAAAACCCCATCTCAATCAAGTTCCCACAGCCACTGCTCCTCCATCATCCGCACTGCAAAGCTAGGAACCCCTCCCTCTAGGTTAGTCTGTTATTCGCTCTTTAAACTCTTAGTAGCTAGGACATGGGCTGATTGATTTGACATCTTTTTCACGTGCTGAAATCGTACCCACCTAAATCATTTCGAAATTTGTTTAATGTTCCTTATATGAGCGCCGATCTTTGATTTATCCGATAGATTTGACTGGTATTTTTTTAATAATTTTTAATGCATCCCCTCCTATTACTGTTTCTAATAAACCCATTTCCACACCTGTTTGTACCGCCCATGAGCATGCAAGGGCCTCCACTACAAATACAGAATCAACATCTTCATGCAAAACCATTCTTGCTACCAAAACCTCTCCTGAGACATTTCTTGCTACTCTCTAGAACTCGGTCTAGATCTGTTTCTATCAAAAGCTCTGTCAAAGTTTATTTTGATGAGCGCCCCAGATGGAGGTACCCATTCCACGATCTCACTATTTCTAGTAGGGACCTTTAACTTTGATTCGTCTAATTCTTTTAAGTACTTGAAAATGTTGTTTGAGATTTCCCTTCCTGAGTTAATCTGCCTTTCATGTACTCGCTTGTTTTTGCCAGACCAAATAGCCCACAAAGCGCAACCAAACAACCTTTGTTGGAACTGAGAACTCTCTTTGAAAACCCAAGTAAGCCACTCATAGCAATCCAAATCTGATTTAGTTAAAACCCATGTAAAACTTAAGAATGACTATACTTCTATTGGAACAGGACACTCTCTAAAAACATGGTCCAAGGTCTCAACAGCCCCTGCACACCTAGGACACACCGTGTTGGCCACCAGTCTTTTTTAGTTCAAATTAGAAAATGTAGGAATAAAGTTCCCGGATATCATCCAAATTGTGATTTTTAGTTTAGTTGGAAGTTTTAGGCTCCATAGCTTCCTGTAGAAATCTCTAGAAATGGTCTGTAATTCATTAAAATTAGGAGCTGAAATACCTACTTGTAATAGTTTATAGACACTACGGACAGAAAATTCTCCTAAAGGTATGCCTCACCATACCACCATATCATCGTGACTTTCCTTCGCCAAGGGAATTCAGAGTATCCTGACCGTATCAACTTCTGAGAAGGTATTGATAATCAATTCCTTTTTCCTTTCTTTGTTATTTCTATTAATCAACTCCACAACCAATGACATATTATGTAACACCCTATACCAGACCTGGTCGCTAGGCCCGAATATAGGGTGTCACACCACCGTCTCGTCTCATTTACATTAAGCAGAAATCTAGATTCAATAAATCGAACGTCGTTTGTTAAGTCGATCAAGTTTTAATATGTTCAAATGGTTAATTATCATTATTACATGCAAAGTCTTTCGTAAATCGATCACACAATTATCTAGAATCATGCATAAGGGCCAATTTACAAAATTTCACAAACGTGTCTGTAGGTATCGATACTGATAATCAGGTATCGATATTTTCCTATAGTGGTATCGATACCACTTGGAAAAAGATACCAATTGAGCATTCTGTTTCTCAATTAAAAACCCATCTATTGAAAATTGTCAGTACCTCCAAACCAAGTACCAATATTTCTTTCCCGAGTATCGATACTCGAGAAAGGGTATCGATACCAAATCTCTATTATGTTTCCTGTACGTTTTAATTCATAGTGGTATCGATTTTTAAAGCCCAATATCGATACTTCTGCTACTGGAACTAAAATTACAACATAGGAATGTAATTAATTTATCTCAAATAGTTCCTAAACAACATGCATCAAGTATTAAGTTCAATAATTATTCATACAGCTTAATCGATAGCATAAAACACCAAAATCGAGTCCGAACATTTGTCATCATGCTAACATCAATGACTAAGTATTCTAGCTTAATAATAACATGAAGTTCACATAAGCAAGCTCAAATGTCCAAAATCAACAACTCAAATAGGTTCTACCATATTGCCTATCTCCCCAAAACAAACAAGAATAATTAAGCACCTACGAAGAATGATCGGACTTCATTGAATCACTCCCTTGGAAACCACACCACCGACACCGACATCTTTAGTCTGCAATGTTGAAATGAGGGGATGAGCTTTTGCAAACTCAATGAATGCAAGAATAAACACAGCATAAACATGTCATCATGCAACACACCTAGTCATTTATTCATGAATAGTACATGTCATTATGCAACACACCTAGTCATTTATTCATGAATAGTACATTCTTAAGTCTAGCATCATCTAGTATTAAAACATGCATAGTCTAAGAGTCTTTTCATAGCACATTTACGTAATTATTCAAGAATAGCACATATTCCACATACTCATATAATATAAGATAAGAAGAGATAAAACAAGATAAAATGAAATAAAATGAGATAAAATGGCACTTGGACTATGAAATATGTAGTGAGCTCTATCAACACACATCAAATACACGGATCTCCTTACACCACATAGACTCATAGAGGCAAACATGTCCCAAAAGTGAAGCATATAGCTAACACTCTTCCTTATTTCCCCTTACATGTCCCATTGAATGGTGTTTAGCTCGCATTCCCTTATCCCCCCAAACATGTCTCAGGGCCTCAACGCCCAAAACCTCTATACATATAAGTGAGTACCCCCAATCATATTGCATGCCAACTATATCCAATGGTTCTAAGATTATGAGGCCAAAATATCCGAAAATAACACATAATTACTTACTGAATAACCGTGCACTGACGCTACATATTAGCAATTTTTGCAAGACACTAGCATAGTCATATAACATATATATCACACATTTACCCCATGTACACAATTGCACTTTTCACCATAAGTACCATGTCCATATATCACATACCATTCACCTTATATAACCACATAACCACAAGACATGTAATAGCCCGGTTTAGACCCTAGTTGGAACAGTGGGTTTGAGACCACAAATTCGATGTCAAAAAAATATTTTAATATTATTTTTGGTGTTTACAATATGTGATTGAGCATGTGTGAAAATTTAGTGTGGAAATTTTATCGTTTGTGTGTCGAATTGAGAAAAATGACTTAATCGCATTAAATGCAAAAGCTGTGTGTTGATCGTTAAAGTGTTAATTTGGCATGGCTTATTAAAATGTGAGTCATTATGTTGTTATTATTCCATATGTTAAATGGATGGACAATAATGGCTATTAAATGGATGATTTTGGTGTTATATCATTAAGGTTATTTTGGGTAATTATTTAATTAATGTTTAATCAATAAAACAAAACAAATTTTAATGGCCATTTCTCATCTTCTTCACCGATTATTGAACAAAAGAAAACCATTTGAAGCATATAGGGTTTCGGCACATAGAGTTCTTGATTAAGGTATATTTTTGACTCGGTTTTTGATGATTTTTACGTTTTTGTGATCGTTGCTTCGTGTTCTCTCAAGCCCATGTCTTAATTTTGAAATTTAATGAAGAATTTGAAATGTGCCATTGATGAATGCTTGAGCTTTGTGATTTTAGTTGATGAAATATGAAATATATGTGTTAGATTAACATGTTTTGTCTTTGGATTTTTGGTGAATTTGAGTAAATTGGACTAAATTGTGAAAATAAAATTTTGAGGGACTAAAATGTGAAATAAATGAAATATGTGGGCTTGTATGAACATAAGGAAAATTTGGCTAGGCATATGTGTAATGAAATTATGTGTGTCGAAGCCATTTTTTATCGAGTTTAAAAAACGGGGATCGACTTTAAAAATATGGAAATGGAGTCGCCACCAATCCTTTTTTTTGTTTAGGTGTGATCGGATCACCTATAAAAATAATTTGGTCTACCAAATTCGAGAAAACAGGTTCGGGAGTCGGTTACGCACGAGGAATGATTAGCACCCTCGTAACGCCCAAAATTGGTACCAGATTGATTAATTATTGTCTTAATGCCGAAAATTTGAAAAGATTCTAGATTACGATCCATTTACTTAAGACACCTTTGGACAGAATCATATTGTATGCCAAAACTTCTTATTTCAAAGAAAATAAAATGTCGTACTCAGTAAGTTAGGGCACAACATTTTATATTCCCAAAATTAGATTTATCCTTCGACATTCAGTACTCATTCATTTAAAAACAAGATGGATATTCAATTATTTGGGTCAAATGAAAAATCGCAACCCAGTAAGTTAGGGCACTATTTCTCAAAATTCCCGAATACGGAATATTGCCTTTGTTCTTTTGAAATTCTTATCTCGAGATGATAAAATATCACACCCGAGAAGTTTAGGCGCAATGTCTCAAATTCCCGAGAATAAGTTTTTATTTATTTGAAATATTATGTATTTTGATTTAAAAGAGAAAGGATACTCGGTTGCTAGGTTTTAAACGAGGAGAATCGGAACTCAGTAAGTTAGAGCACGATTTTCCCGAAACCTATAACACGAGCATTTCCTTATTATTATTATTTTTTAAAAAAACTTTGAGTAAAAAATGATTTTAAAACCGAAATGACATTAAGCCTGACTTTTTAAACGAATAAAATGCGATGGCATAGCAACATACAACATAGAATAATTATTAATAAGTGAAATGCTACACTATTGAATCGCTAATAGCAAAAGAAGATAAAATAAGAATTACAATGTGCATAATAGCAATGATCATCGAACATAAAATTAATAATAGACAAAATAATTTAAAATGAAATACAATGATATAAAAACTACAAAACGAAAAATAAAATACATATAAGCACAATATAAGTAGAATATATTTGAAATAAACTATATAATATGAAAAAATCTAAATTAAATAATACATATAAAAGCTTAAAATAAATAAAGTGTATAGTAATAAATAGTAAAACAAATTTTAATAAACCAAAAAAGGTAATGAATTTTATAAAGTAATTTAAAATGAATAATATATGCATATATATATATATATATATACATAATAGTCTAAAAACTAAAGAAATTAAATGAAAAGGATTCAGTTAGAATCAGAACAGAATCAAAGGGCTAATTTGATGAAAAAAATAAATCATTAAATAGAGAAATAAGGACTAAAATAGAACTCGCAAAAACGAACAGGGGCCCAATGTGCAAATATCTAAGTCCCTTAAACGCTTCATTTTGAAAGGACTACATCGTAACCAAATCAGAGAACGGAAGGACTAAATACGAAAATAACCCTTTTAAAGCAGAAAGGCGCGGATTCGGGTCACAAGTCGGGTTAACACGCGGATCCACACCCCCCTAAACGGCGCCGTTTCGTATTATTATTTTTTTTTAAAAAGTTAATAAACCTTAATAAAAAAAAAACTTAATCCTTTCATTTTTTTTAACCCAGAACCCTAGCCCCTTTTTCTCTCAGCCGCAGAGGAGAGAAAGACATCTGGCCACCTCAACGCCATTGTGATCGGCGATCGGTGGCCGATTCAGTCACGACTGACTGCTCTCTCTCAAGCCAGACTCGAGTGTTAACCTTGGCGACTACCCCCCTTCCGATTTCGGCGGAGAAGGCAGATCGTCGGTTCGCTCGGAGGTAAGTTCCTACTTTTGTATTCTATGCTAACGTTTTTAATACGGAAAGAAAACAAATACTCAAAATAAGTTCAAAGAGAACGATCAAAGAATAGTGTAATCGAAAGAAACCTTTTGTTTGAATCTGTTTTTGGTTTTCTTTTTTTTGTATTTCAAAAAAATCGTAAGTATTTACAGTGGTTCTCTTCGGCTTTTTATAGCCTGAAATACAAATAAGATAAAAAAAAATAATTCTATTCCTTTTATTCTCCGCCATGTATTGCCTTTGTTCTTTGTCATTTTTGTCGTTGTTCGCAGTACAGGGCGTGCGTGGCGTCGGAGGCCATACGCGAGCGCGTCTGGAGGCGCATCAAGGGTGGGTTGCGCGCATGGTTGCGGGGCTAGGTTTTTACGATAGGTTTAGGTAGTGGGCTAGTTTTGCGGTATTTGGAGGCTTGGAAGCTCCCTAGGGTTTCTGAAACCTTGAAATGTTTGGGCCATTTGGGCCTAGTTTGTAATTGGGTTGGTTGGGTCTAAAGGGTTAGGTTTATTTTGTTTGGGTCCTAATTTGGGCCATTTTAGTTTTATGAATTGTAAATGGACTATGGACTTTTAATTTCTGGTGGTTTTTGTTCTGGTTTTGTTTTTTTTATTTTGTTTTTGGTTAAAAATGGGCCCAGGCGAAAATGGGGCTCTACATTGCCCTCTTTCTCGTTGTCGTGTAACGAGAATGAAGCAAAGACTTCAAAAGGGACCATTTTTGCCCGGTCTTTGGATCTTTGACTTCTTGGTGCTTCTTTCCTTCAAGTAGCTTCATTGCGTCTTCCAGGGTATGGGAAATGATGTCTCAACTTGCTCCAGCAGAATTTCAGAGAGAAAAGATTTGTAACATCAATGTTCTCTATTTGAAACTTCAAGGAAGTATAGTTTGATCCTCAATAATCTCAGGGAGAAGGGATTTGTAGCCTCCACCTACTCCACTGGGACTTCGGGGTGATAGGAATTCAGAGAGAAGAGATTTGTAACTTCGATCTTCTTACTGAAACTTCTCGAAAATATAGTTTGATCCTCAATAACCTCAGGGAGAAGGGATTTGCAGCCTCCACCTTCTCCACTGGGACTTCGGGGTGATAGGAATTCGAAGAGAAGAGATTTGTAACTTTGATCTTCTTACTGAAACTTCTCGAAAATATAGTTTGATCCTCAATAACCTCAGGGAGAAGGGATTTGTAACCTCCACCTACTCCACTAGGACTTCAAGGTGATAGGAATTCAGAGAGAAGAGATTTGTAACTTCGATCTTCTTACTGAAACTTCTCAGAAATATAGTTTGATCCTCAATAACCTCAGGGAGAAGGGATTTGTAACCTCCACCTACTCCACTGGGACTTCGGGGTGATAGGAATTTAGAGAGAAGAGATTTGTAACTTCGATCTTCTTACTAAAACTTCTCAAAAATATAGTTTGATCCTTAATAACCTCAGGGAGAAGGGATTTGTAACCTCCACCTACTCCACTGGGACTTTGGGGTGATAGGAATTCAGAGAGAAGAGATTTCTAACTTCGATCTTCTTACTGAAACTTCTCGAAAATATAGTTTGATCCTCAATAACCTCAGGGAGAAGGGATTTGTAACCTCCACCTACTCCACTGGGACTTCGGGGTGATAGGAATTCAGAGAGAAGAGATTTGTAACTTCGATCTTTTTACTGAAACTTCTCGAAAATATAGTTTGATCCTCAATAACCTCAGGGAGAAGGGATTTGTAGCCTCCATCTACTCCACTGGGACTTCAAGGTGATAAGAATTCAGAGAGAAGAGATTTGTAACTTCGATCTTCTTACTAAAACTTCTCGAAAATATAGTTTGATCCTCAATAACCTCAGGAAGAAGGGATTTGTAACCTCTACCTACTCCACTGAGACTTCGGGGTGATAGGAATTCAGAGAGAAGAGATTTGTAACTTCGATCTGCTCCTGCAACTTCAGGATTGCCAGATCTGCTATCTTCAATCTGCTCCACCGCAAACTCGGGAGACAAGATCGATGTCTTCGACCGCTGCTCTTACAACCGGGATTGCGGATCCGCTATCTTCAATCTGCTCCTGTAATTTCAGGATTGCCAGATTTGCTATCTTCGATCCGCTTCATTCGGGGAAGGCAAGATCTCGCTAATTTATCGACGTTGTGACACCGTCCCCTCTTGGGGACCCGTCCCCAGAAAATCGTTTTATGTGTTTATGCTTATGCAAAATGGTTAGGATGCCATGATCGGAACGACTCTAATGCTCCTAACTAAATGTATTATGGATGACATCTGCCTGGATGCAGAATGTTATGAGAATGATTTCTTCAATGATTAGGATGCAATGATCGGAATGAATCAAATGCTCCTAAATGTGTCTTGCATGAATGCAAAATTTCATGAGAACGATCCCTGCTTAAGGTGTCATCGTTCATTGTTCATCAGGGTAATATGCTGCCCTCTTATTCGGCTGGCATTCTCGACAGAAAACTCAAGAAAACAAATATCTTGCTCAACAGACTTGCCCCCACTGTAGCGGTATAGGATCTGAATCTCTTCCCATCTATCCCACTGCGACCTCGAAATGTAGGATTTGTTTCTTCTTCAATCCATCATATTGCTATTCAAAGGTATAATATTTGTATTATCTTCCATCTATCCCACTATAACTCGGGGGTATAGGGCCTGTAGCTTGTTTCATCAACTGATCACTCCTCTAGTGACCCAATCAGATGTGTATGCATGATGCTCACGTGAATGCAGGATATCAATTTTTTCTTGAGAATGATCCCCATTTTACACTTGGGTTAACGATGTCCACTGACGCAATATCTTGTTGTTTGCTCAACCACCATCTTTGACAAAAATCCGAAGAGAAAATCTCAGTTTAGACTCTTCTTTAAACCTGGTGAGTTTTAAACAATAGTCC
This sequence comes from Gossypium sturtianum, assembly GCA_025698515.1. Lineage (NCBI taxonomy): Eukaryota > Viridiplantae > Streptophyta > Magnoliopsida > Malvales > Malvaceae > Gossypium > Gossypium sturtianum. The sequence goes on from CM046944.1 coordinate 86,689,850, forward strand.
TGTTTCAGTTTCTTGTATGATTCAGAAGCTTCCATAGTAATATGTGAAACTCCTGTTATGAAAGTATTATTAGTCCACTAATCGTTATTTCAATGCAAAAATGCTTGAAAAAGATCATAACTATGGATAAGGATGAAATTGATTGGGAGCATAGCTCGAAACAAGCAAGTTAATCAAAGCTAGCAAATGCAATTAAGCAGGGAATTTATTAAAGGCGTATCTTGAAAAGAATGAGGTAATCAAAGATAGCAAATTCAAAATGGATAAGATGGGAAACTAGGTGCCCCAGATATCGCAGCTTGAGCTTCTCTGTTCGAACTTCTTGAGGACCATTTTAAGCTCAACATGTGTTTAGGGGATCCAGAGTACTTTGTCGATGCCCCAAGACGTATTATTAATTTAGGCATAGCAAGATTGTTGAATGCCCCGGTTTCGATCAAAATTTGAGCCGCCCTTTTCGGGTTTTCAACTCAAATCCCCTTTGGTCTCAAAGCGCCATTTGCGGGTTTTCGCCTTGGCCTCTCCTTTTCTTTCTTTTGATTGAAGTTTTTTTTAAGCGAAATACTTCTTGACTGATTTCACCGGATTGGGCATATCCCTACCATCCATTTTGGCCAATGTTTCCAGAACAGACTTTTTCCTTATATAAGGTCTTTTCTAATTTGGCCTCTATTCTTTGCTGAAGTCCTTTTGTATATGAGTGATCTTCTTCAATATCAGGTCCCCCTTTGGGAATTTTCTAGGATGAACCTCTTCGTCGCAAACACGCATCATCTGATTGTAACGGATAGCTATTAACATTTCCTCACAGATTTGATTTGATCATATCGGGATCGGATCCATTCTGCCCCATCCAACTTCAGTTCTGATAAAACTCAGAAAAAGGAATTTCGACTTCAATGGGTGAAACCAATGAGAAATGTGTTGCCCCGGTGACAGTCCTGGCCAATGTTTGATGAGCATAGAGGGTAAATAGTAACTTTTGTATGCCAATCTTTACAAGTTTCGGTCTTTTTTGATCTTTTGTTTTTCTTTTTGGTTGCCTTTATTGCATTTTGAACAGACTGCAAACTTTTGACATTAAGCGGTTAAATATGATCTTTTCGATCTTCTTTTTTTTTGACGACTATCGACTTTGTAATGTTGGCACATGAAGCGACTTTTACCATCTTAGTGAAGTAACCAACATCCCCGAAAGTGAATCGATATTGGCTAGAAGCCTTTGATGAGATTGGCTTGGTAACATCCATGCCCCACATATAGGAAAATGGAGGAGGCATATGCGTCCTGTCTTTCTCAATTTGGCATTTGATGCAATTTCCTTTTCTGGGTAGACCGGTAGCCTAAACCTCATGATTACCCTGACAATTGTAGAACCATTAGCATGGGTTCATCAATCTTAACAGCATACCCACGTTTCAGTAGCCTAGAGTGAGAAAACATCTTGAATTCTTAAAGATAGCTCAATAATGTCTCGCCTTGTGATGAATTAGGCTTCGATATTTGCCCCTTCTTAATCTCGTAACGTCCACTGACCTTTTGCAAGGTAGAGTCTACTTTCATCTTGTTCTACCATTCTTAACAAATCAAAAGATAGGCTACGATCTCTGTCATCTTCAAAGTCCTTAGATCCCTTAGGCCCATATCTCATTCAAAAAGGGAATCAGTAACAGCGTCGCTCATGTCATTGATATCTGGGTACCTATTGTAGGTACGAAGGCAAATTCTAAAGAATAAATGATTCTAAGGATGATTATTTATATGGTATGGTCATGAATAAAGAATGAAAGAATATTCTAAAACACAAAAGAATATACAGTATCAAATGTAAAGGAAAATATTTGTTTAAAAGGATACATTTTATTGAAATAAAAATTCTGGACACAAGCCTGTTTCACAAAAAGATTCTTGTTGCTTCTAGGCTTAAAGCAACAAGCATGTTTTGAATATTGCTCTGGATTAGCTCTAAAAAATAAAAGGATCTCTTTCACCGTTCTATTGCTCAAAACACTCCCAAGTTCATATTTCTGCATTTTGTGTGTCATCTAATTTCACAATACCCATGCCGATGACTTTTTCCACCAATTTCTTGAAAGCAAGGCAATTTTCTATCGAATGCCCTGTGACCCCCGCGTGGTACTCACACTGAGCATTTGGGTCATACCATTTTAGATACGGGGGTTGCATCGGTTTCGGGTAGTGAGGAGCCACCTCATGTGCATCGAATAGGGTTTGATATAACTCCTTATACGTCATTGGAATCGGTGTAAACTGGAGTTGCTTTGTACTGGATTCTCATCTTGATGAGCCTTGATAGCCAGTGGTCACAACCCTCGGTTGACCTACAGTGACTAATTTGGGATGCTTGCTCAAGCTGTTCACTTCGTTTTCCCTATTTCTCGGGGCCTTTAAAGTCCACTCTCCCCTTTCCTTTATTTCTGTCAGTATAATCGGTTTGGCTCGATCATCCTCCGGGTTAAAATCTGAACCTATCGGGAAGTTGAATAGGGCCGAAGCATCAGTCTGACATTGGGGTCCAATAATGACGGGTACCCCATGTGAACGCGTGTCTGGCTGAGTCGGGGTATAAATGATGTCTTCATCATCATCCACACTGATGGCCACTGGGCCACTCTTTTTTTCAAGCCCTCCGACTAGTAATTGGGTTAACTGGCGCATCATATTCATTTGATCTAGCATATCTTGTTGAATTTTGGCCAACTGCTCTTGCATCAGTATTTGCCTTTGCTCTATTCTCTCAAACCTTTGTTCCATGTCTTCTAGGTTGACTGAAATAATTTTTAATTAATCAGGGTCTTCTCATGAAATCTAGCACATGCGATTTGATGCTATGTGAATGCGTGCAATGAATGTAAAGAGGTGTCGATTCTGATTCAATTCTATTTAGGAAACTTTATTTGAAAACAAAGCTCTTTACATAGAGCGAATTACAAATATACGGACATCCGTATTGTCTTTCGTTTTATCAAGAAAGTCATTTTCCATGTCGAGCTCCCTAATTTAGCAACCGAACCCGAATCGACACCCTTCTGTAATATGAAAATGCATGCAAAGCAACAAAAATAGTCAGTACGATAGAAACGAAAAACATGTAAAATATTCAAGCACCTATTGGGTGACCACTAGGGTTTATCACAACTCCATCTGGGGTAGGCTCTTAGGGCCTTTTACATGCAGTTTGAGTTCTAAAGTTGAGGGTACCTGAACCAGCAGATTCCCCAATCCTCACCCATTATAGGCTCATATGGATTGAGTTTGGTTCAGGGGAATACATTTCCCTATGGCTGCACGGAGATGAAAATCTCACGAAGACATAGGTACAGATGTATCCCGAAAGTGATTCACTATCCTGTACGGAGGTGAAAACCTCACGAAGGAGTAGCTTCTCACTCCCACTTAAGGGAATGACCCAGCGGTCATGCAATATGATGCAAAGTATTCTACAAGACTCGAACCATAGCAATCAAATGAAATGATGCAAGCGAATGTAATAAAAGGATCGTAATTTTTCAAATCAAATTTTCAATTTTCGACAAAAGGACAGAAATTAATCAACTTATGGCCTGACTTTCTTAGGTCCCTAGTGGAGTCATCAAGCTGTCGAAACCATTTTTTTATCGAGTTTAAAAAATGGGGATCGACTTTAAAAATATGGAAATGGAGTCGCCACCAATCCTTTTTTTGTTTAGGTGTGATCGGATCACCTATAAAAATATTTTGGTCTACGAAATTCGAGAAAACAAGTTTGGGAGTCGATTACGCACGAGGAAGGATTAGCACCCTCGCAACGCCCAAAATTGGTACCAGATTGATTAATTAATGTCTTAATGCCGAAAATTTGAAAAGATTCTAGATTACGATCCATTTACTTAAGACACCTTTGGACAGAATCATATTGTATGCCAAAACTTCTTATTTGAAGAAAATAAAATGTCGTACTTTCAGTAAGTTAGGGCACAACATTTTATATTCCCAAAATTAGATTTATCCTTCGACATTGAAGACTCATTCATTTAAAAATAAGAAGGATATTCAATTATTTGGGTCAAATGAAAAATCGCAACCCAAAGAAGTTAGGGCACTATTTCTCAAAATTCCCGAATACGGAATATTGCCTTTGTTCTTTTGAAATTCTTATCTCGAGATGATAAAATATCACACCCAAGAAGTTAGGCGCAATGTCTCAAATTCAGAGAATAAGTTTTTATTTATTTGAAATATTATGTATTTTGATTTAAAAGAGAAAGGATACTCGGTTGCTAGGTTTTAAACGAGGAGAATTGGAACTCAGTAAGTTAGAGCACAATTTTCCCGAAACCTATAACACGAGCATTGCCTTATTATTATTTTTTAAAAAAAAAACTTTGAGTAAAAAGTGATTTTAAAACCGAAATGACATTAAGCATGACTTTTTAAACGAATAAAATGCGATGGCATAGCAACATACAACATAGAATAATTATTAATAAGTGAAACGCTACACTATTGAATCGCTAATAGCAAAAGAAGATAAAATAAGAATTACAATGTGCATAATAGCAATGATCATCGAACATAAAATTAATAATAGACAAAACAATTTAAAATGAAATACAATGATATAAAAACTATAAAACATATAATAAAATACATATAAGCACAATATACGTAGAATATATTTGAAATAAACTATATAATATGAAAAAAAAAATCTAAATTAAATAATACATATAAAAGCTTAAAATAAATAAAGTGTATAGTAATAAATAGTAAAACAAATTTTAATAAACCAAAAAAGGTAATGAATTTTATAAAGTAATTTAAAATGAATAATATATGTATATATATATATATATATACATAATAGTCTAAAAACTAAAGAAATTAAATGAAAAGGATTGATTAGAATCGAGCAGAATCAAAGGGCTAATTTGATGGAAAAAATAAATCATTAAATAGAGAAATAAGGACTAAAATAGAACTACTTAAAAAAAGCGAACAGGGGCCCAATGTGCAAATATCTAAGTCCCTTAAACGCTGCATTTTGAAAGGACTACATCGCAACCAAATCAGAGAACGAATGGACTAAATACGAAAATAACCCTTTTAAAGCAGAAAGGCGCAGATCCGGTCACAAGTCGGGTTAACACGCGGATCCACACCCCTAAACGGCGCCGTTTCGTATTATTATTATTTTTTTTAAAAGTTAATAAACCTTAATCAAAAAAAAACTTAATCCTTTCATTTTTTTTAACCCAGAACCCTAGCCCCTTTTTCTCTCAGCCGCAGAGGAGAGAAAGACATCTGGCCACCTCAACGCCATTGTGATCGGCGATCGGTGGCGGGTCGATCTGACACGATTGCTCTCTCTCAAGCCGACTCGAGTGTTAACCTCGGCGACTACCCCCTTCTGATTTCGACGGAGAAGGCAGATCGTCGGTTCGCTCGGAGGTAAGTTCTTACTTTTTTATTCTATGCTAACGTTTTTAATACGGAAAGAAAACAAATACTCAAAATAAGTTCAAAGAGAACGATCAAAGTACAGTGTAATCGAAAGAAACCTTTTGTTTGAATCTGTTTCTGGTTTTCTTTTTTTTTGTCTTTCAAAAAAATCGTAAGTATTTATAGTGGTTCTCTTCAGCTTTTTATAGCTTGAAATACAAATAAGATAAAAAAAATAATTCTATTCCTTTTATTCTCTGCCATGTATTGCCTTTGTTGCTGTCATTTTTGTCGTTGTTCGCAGGTACAGACGTGCGTGGCGTACGGAGGCCATACGCGGAGCGTACGGAGGCGCGCTGAAGGCTGGGTTGCGGCGCATAGTTGCGAGGCTAGGGTTTCTGATAGGTTTAGATAGTGGGTTGGTTTTGCGGCGCTGGAGGCTTGGAAGCTCCCCTAGGGTTTTCTGAAACCTTGAAATGTTTGGGCCATTTGGGCCTAGTTTGTAATTGGGTTGGTTGGGTCTAAGGGTTAGGTTTATTTTGTTTGGGTCCTAATTTGGGCCATTTTAGTTTTTTGAATTGTAAATGGACTATGGACTTTTAGTTTCTGGTGGTTTTTGTTCTGGTTTTGTTTTTTTATTTTGTTTTTGGTTAAAAATAGGCCCGGGCGAAAATGGGCTCCTACAATGTGTATTTTGTGATTTTATGAAATAGGGACTAAAGTGTTGAAATGTGAAAATGTGAGGGCTATTTTGTAAAATGCCCTAAATATGTGAGTTTGGACTAAATTGAATGATTTGGTAATTGAATGAGCTAAATTTGAATATGTATAGATCAAGAAAAGAGGGATTTGGATCGAGATCGAGCCAAAGACAAAGTGCTCGATTAATCGACTTGTTTCATTCGACGTTCGAGGTAAGTTCGGATATAATACGAGTTGTTAAATTCATGTTTAAATGCTATGAAATGAATGGTTATGTGATTATTGAATTAGATATGTTATATGTGGAATTGAGGAATGTGGCACTAAGTGTGCGTAATTAGAATTGAGACAGAAGTGAATAGCACTGTGTGTGCGAAATAAAGAAAGCCTCTGTTATATTGAGTGGCACTGTGTGTGCGATACCGAGTTGAATTCAGTTTAATATAAAGGCACTAAGTGTGCGATGATATCAAAGCTTCGGCTAAGGAAATGGGCACTAAGTGTGCAAGTAAATCGAATGATTACTGAAGATTGATCGAAATGTGGTATTGAGTATTGAGAAGAAAAAGTGTTTGTTTACTAAGTGTTGGTGCAGGTATGTATGAAACCTATGTGGTTAATGATTTTGTATATGGATAAATAGTTGATTGTGTGAGCATTTGGCTATGGATGAGATTGTGAATTCATAAGAATTAATCTAAGTGATAATTTATTTTGTATTGATTTGAATTATTGAGATAAATGTATTATATTATGAACTTACTAAGCTCTTAAGCTTACTGTGTGAAGTTTTCTCTGTTTTATAGTGTGTTTAAAGCTAGCTCGGATCCGGGGATCGTCAGTGACTAAATCACACTATCGGCTATCTATTTTGGTACTTTTGGAAGATGTATATATATGGTATATGGCATGTATAGGCTAGTAGATATAGCATGTTTTGAAGTGTATAAAATTTGCCATGTGATTTGGCTTGGTAGTTTGATGGTTTGGTATATGTTTTGCACATGTGAAAGAATGACTTATATGTGTATGTGTATGTTCCTTGTGAGTGATCATTATGGCATCAATTAGCAAAATGGAAATGGTATGATGTTTATGATAAATAAATTTTATGTTTTTGAATGTGTAATTGATATTTGTGGTAGTAAGTTGAGAGGGATTTGTTTAGGAAAATGATTGATGATGTTATGAGGTTATAAAGATGCATAATTGGTATATTTTGATTGCATTTGTGGCATGGTTTGGAATTAGTTTGATGCTTGTAGGTGATTCTTAAGTGTGGGTGGCAAGTTTGGCCTTGCAAATGGCCAATAATTGCCCACACGGTTGAGCACACGGGCGTGTGGCTCGACTGTGTCCTTCGTGGTTGTATTTCAAAACAAGTTAGACTCGACCACGGGCTGGACACACGGGCGTGTGACTGGCCATGTGGTGCAAGTCAGTGTCGACCACGGGTGAGGCACACGGGCGTGTCTCAGGCCATGTGGACAAGTCAGTATGTATGCCCTGTTTTGCCACGGCTTGGACACACGGGCATGTCTGAGGCCGTGTGAGGCACACAGCCTACCCACACGGGAGTGTGACCTCTGCAGCTTTGAATAATGTTTGATTTTTCAGAAAATTTTGTATGTGTTCGGTTTAGTCCTGACCCCTTTCTAACACGTGTTTAAGGTCTCGTAGACCTCATTAAGGGACTATATGTATATATTTTGTTATGTTTGGATGATGATAGACTTTGTGTTGTAAAATGTTAGTAAATGTTCCGGACTGATCAGTAATGGTTCTTAACCCTAGACCGGCGACGGTTACGAGTTAGGGGTGTTACATTTTATTAGTATCAGAGCTACGGTTTAGTCGATTCTAGGACTAACATAGCACGTGTGAGTTTAGCTATACATACCAAATATATAATTGCGATAGTGTGATAAATCCTGACAGTTAAAAATGTGTTTTCATATAGTAAATAGATCCCGACCAAGCAGTTGCTGATGATGTTGAGAGCAATGCACCTGCTCTCGCTCAAGGGACAGCGTCGGCCGAATCTAGGCCGAATGCTAGTAGCCAAGAGGGAGAGGCTAAGCAAGTCTTCTTTCGAATGATGAGTGAGTGGTTTTCGGAGTTCATTCGAACGAATCTGGCTACTCAACAACCTCCACCCCCGCAAGTACCTGTAGTGTCACAAGTGACAGATCCAATCCGATTAAGTAAGCCTCCTGTGGATAAAATCCAAAAGTATGGGGTCGAAGAGTTTAGGGCCACAGTTGATGATGATGCCGAGCGAGCTGAGTTTTGGCTCGAGAATACAAATCGAGTGTTTGATGAGATGTCATTGAATCCTGAAGAATGCTTAAAATGTGCTATTTCATTGTTGAGAGATACGACATATAATTGGTGGAAAACATTGATATCCATGGTTCCGAGAAAAAGAATCACCTGGGATTTCTTTCAAGTTGAATTCCGGAAGAAGTATATCAGTCAACGATTCATAGATCAGAAACGTAAAGAATTTCTAGAGCTGAAACAGGGTCGCATGTCTGTTACTGAGTATGAACGGGAGTTTGTGAGATTGAGTCAATACGCACGTGAATGTGTTTCGATCGAAACTACTATGTGTAAACGTTTCATCGAAGGGCTAAATGAAGACATAAAACTTTTGGTTGGAATTCTTGACTTGAATGAATTCGTAGTATTGGTTGAAAGAGCTTGCAAAGCCGAGGAACTTAGCAAAGAAAAGAAGAAAGCTGATTCAGAAGCTAGAGATGAAAGAAAGAGATCGATGAGTAAGTTGTTTCAACCTTGGTCAAAGAGATTTAGAGATGCAGCCAATCGTTCAAATGTTTCATTGGTACATTCAAGTAGAGATCATGTGAAGCAAAGTGTTGGTCTTAAATCTCAAATTCAGAATGAATCAAGTGTTGGAAGTGTCAAAAGTAACAAGTCTGAGTGTAGACAATGTGGGAGACGACATGTTTGAGAATGTTGGGGCAAGTATAATAATAGAGCTTGCTATTAATGTGGATCACGAGATCATTTCATTTGAGATTGCCCAGAGTTAGCTGAGAAAGATAATGTTCAGAATGCAAGATCGAGTAATACGACGGCTAGGGGTAGACCACCCTGAAACACCAGAAATTTGAGTGGAAGCCAGAGAGGGACTACTGATACAGCTGTAAGATCCGAGGCGAGAGCACCTTCTCGAGCCTATGCTATTGCGTCATCTCCATACGTCATAACTGGTACTTTTACTCTATTTGATACCAATGTGATTTCATTGATAGATCCAGGATCTACTCATTCATATGTGTGTGTGAATCTAGTATGTAGTAAGACTCTGCCTGTTGAGTCTACTGAATTTGTAATTAGAGTTTCGAACCCCTTAGGCAAGTGTGTTTTGGTTGATAAAGTATGCAAGAACTGTCCGTTGATGTTTCGAGATATTTGTTTTCCAGCTAATTTGATGCTGCTACCATTCGATAAATTTGATATAATTATTGGTATGGATTGGCTCACTTTGCATAATGCTATTGTGAATTGTAAGCGAAAGAGTATTGATTTGAGAAGTCAGAATGGTGAGATAGTTCGAATTGAATCTAGTGATTTGAATGGATTACCGGCTGTTGTATCTTCGATGAAAGCTTTGAATCATGTGAAAAAGGGTTGCGAAGCCTATCTTGCGTATGTGATAGATACAAAAGTGACTGAAAAGAAAGCTGAATCTGTACCTGTAGTTTGCGAGTTCCCAGATGTGTTTCCCGAAGAACTACCGGGATTACCACCGATACGAGAAGTTGAGTTTGGTATTGATTTAATGCCGGGAACAACTCCTATCTCCATAACTCCGTATAGAATGGCACCGACAGAATTGAAAGAGTTGAAGTCTCAGTTGCAAGTGTTGACAGATAGAGGATTTGCAAGACCGAGTTTCTAGCCCTGGGGTGCTCCTGTGTTGTTTGTGAAAAAGAAAGATGGCACGATGAGAATGTGTATTGATTATCGTCAGTTAAACAAAGAGACGATAAAGAATAAATATCCTCTACCGCGAATCAATGATTTGTTTGATCAACTGAAAGGAGCTACAGTGTTTTCTAAGATAGATTTGAGATCGGGCTACTATCAGCTACGAGTTAAAGAATCAGATGTGCCGAAAACTGCTTTTAAAACGAGGTATGGAAATTATGAATTTTTAGTTATGCCTTTCGGACTAATGAATGCCCCTGCATTGTTTATGGATTTGATGAATCGGATATTTAGACTGTATTTGGATCGATTTGTCGTGGTGTTTATTGATGACATTCTGATTTATTCTTGTGATGAGACACAACATGCCGAGCATTTGAGAATCGTGTTACAGACTCTACGTGAAAAGCAATTATATGCAAAGTTTAGTAAATGTGAGTTTTGGTTGCCTGAAGTGGGTTTTCTGGGACATATTGTGTAACACCCCTAGCCCGAAACCGTCGCCGGTCTAGGGTTAGGAAGCATTACCGATCAATCCGGAACATTTACTAACATCTTACAACACAAAGTATATCATCATTCAAACATAACAAATTATACACATATAGTCCCTTAATGAGGTCTACGAGACCTTAAACACATGTTAGAAATGGGTCGGGACTAAACTGAACACATACAAAAATTTCTAAAAATCAAACATTTTTCAAAGCTACAGAGGCCACACACCCGTGTGAGTAGGCTGTGTGCCTCACACGGCCTCAGACACGCCCATGTGTCCAAGCCATGGAAAAACAGGGCATACATACTGACTTGTCCACACGACCTGAGACACGCCCGTGTGCCTCACCTGTGGTCGAGCCTGACTTGCATCACACGGCCAGTCACACGCCCGTGTGTCCAGCCCGTGGTCGAGCCTGACTTATTTCAATTTTCAAACTCAAATGACACGGTCGAGCCACACGCCCGTGTACTCAACCGTGTGGGCAATTATAGGCCATTTGCAAGGCCAAATTTGCCACCCACACTTGGGTCATACCTACATGCAATAATCAATACCATTTCATATACTAATTGGCATTCAAACATACCAAAACATTCTTAAATTGAATCTCTTAATAGCATCAATCATCATCCTCTACAATTCCATCTAACATACCAATCCAAATTATCAAGTACATATCAAAACATGAAATTCATGCACCATTTAATCTCAACCAAATCACATCATAAACATTTCATCTCCATATTACCAAAACATATTATAAGATCATTCACTTAGGACACACATACACATCTTGATAATCCTTCATTCAAACCCAAAGCATATACCAAATTCATTAACTTATCTAGCCATATCACATGGCAAGATCCAAACATCTCAAAATATGCCATAAACACTAGCCTATACATGCCATATACCATATATATACATCTTCCAAAAGTACCAAAATAGATAGCCGATAGTGTGATTGAGTCACTGACGATCCCCGAATCCGAGCTAGCTTTAAATACACTATAAAACAGAGAAACACTTCACATAGTAAGTTCTAAAGCTTAGTAAGTTCGTAATATAATACAATTAACTCATTGAATCAAATCAATATACAATTTAAACCATCACATAGATAATTTAACAAAGATACACATGCTCAATTATATCCAATACTCACATAACCATCCATTCATCTACTTTCAAATTTATCAACCACTTAGGTTTCATACATACCTTTGCCAACATCTAGTTTACAACCAATTTTGCTACTCAATGCTCGATACCACATTTTGACCAATCTTCATTATCTCTTCGATTCAATCGCACACTTAGTGTCCAATTCATAGCCGAAGCTTAAATAACATCGCACACTTAGTGCCTCTATATCAAACCAAACTTGATTCGGTATCGCACACACAGTGCCAATCAGTATAGTCAATACTTTCTCTATTTCGCACACACACATTGCCATTCAATATCAGATAAATTCTATTTCGCACACTTAGTGCCACATTTCTCAAATTCACAATTAACATTAATAATTCATCAATCAAATATTCATTCATTTCATAGTACATGATTATAAATTATACAATTTGCATTATACACGAACTTTCCTCGGACGTCGAAGTAACAAAACGGGTCGATTAATCGAGCACTTTATCTTTGCCTCGATCTCGATCCAAATCCCTCTTTTCTTGATCTATACATATTCAAATTTAGTTCATTCAATCACCAATTCATTCAATTTAGTCCAAACACACATATTTAGGGCATTTTACAAAATAGCCCTCACATTTTCACATTTCAACACTTTAGTCCCTATTTCATAAAATCATCAAATACACATAATTTCATTTAACCCATGCCTAGTTGAATATCCATACAAGCCCATTTATTTCATTTATTTCACATTTTAGTCCTTCAATTTCTTATTTTCACAATTTAGCCCAAATTACTCAATTTCACCAAAAATTCAAAGACAAAATATGTTAATCTTTCACATATCTTTCATATTTCATCATCAACTATCACAAAGCTAAAACATTCATCAATAACTTATCTCAAAATTGCCATCAAATTCTAAAATTAAAACATGGGCTAGCTAGAACACGAAGCAACGATCACAAAAACATAGAAATCATTAAAAACCGATTAAGAACACATACCTGATTGACCAAGCTTTGTGCCGAAATTGTAACAGCCCAATTTAAGGGCTAGTCGGAACAATGATCTCGGGATCACTAATCCGAGGTTGGAGAAAATTATTTTGATAATATTTTATGTGTTATAATATGTTCATAAAGAGGCATGAGAATTTTGGTGCTTTAATTTTAGCGATTGAGGGCTTAATTGCGAAAAAGGACTAAATCGTATAAAGTGTGAAAGTTCTAATTTATTTGCTAGAGGTGCCAAATAGCTCTAGAATATTAATTGGGGGTCCCAAATGTGCAATTTGGCCTTGTTTTAAGTGAGTTGGCCGGCCATAGTATGCATAGGGGACAAGAGCATTTATTTTGGTCAATAGTTGGTGAGATTAATTGATAAAATGAATAAAATAAGAGAAAAATAAAGAAAAGAAAGGTATCATCTTTTCTTTTCTTCATCACCACCGAAAATTGGCAGCAAACAAGGTTTGAAGAACTCAAAAATTTTAGAAAACATTTCTCCTCACAAGTAAGTGATTTTGGTGACCTTTCTTGATAAAAATTGTACTTTTGGAGTCCCTAAAGCTTAAGCTAGCTAATGAGGGGACTAATTTTCAATGTGGTTTAAAGTCTAGGGACTTGCCATGAGAGAGTTTATGTTGGTTGCTAAGTTTTTATGGAAGAAAATGAATGTTAGGAAGATGAGAAATAACTTTTGTGAAAGGTGTTGTCATGAAAACACCTAATTAGGACTAAGATGCAAATGTTGTAATTTGTTTATTAATGCATGAAATAGTTGGAATTGTGAATAGTAGTAAGAGGATTAAATGTTCATCTAGGCTTGTTTAATAAGAAAATGTGATGAAAATTTATTTACGAGCCTAGGGGCAAAATCATAATTTTGCCAAAGTCCAAGGGTAAAATGGCAATTTTGCCAAAGTAGAATTTTTAAAATGTATTGATTAGTGTGGTGATAAAATGAGTAAATTTTATTGTTCTAGATCGAAGAAAATGAGATTCAGACCTAGAACGGGAGAAGAGAAATGTGGACAAATAGGTCCATTTCGACCCTTTTCGGCATCAAGGTAAGTTCGTGTGCAAATGTTGTAATTACGTACGGGTTATTTAATATTCCAATGCTGTATGGAATGTATATTTACGCTATGAATGTATTAAATATGTTTTGATGAGATGTCAAGAGAATCGAATCTAAGATAGTGGGAAATGCAAATAGCATGATATGATGATAGTTAAGGTCCCGTGTAAGACCATATTGGAATATGGCCTCGGTGTGAGATATTGAATAAGACCATGTCAGGGACATGGCATTGATATGATATTTCTTGTAAAACCCTATCGGGGGTATGATGTCAATGTGACATTATGTGTATGAGACTCAAGGGTGTTATTTAATAATCTGAGTGATTCAACAAGTATATTGAAATTGAGAATGAATGTGGTTGTACCACGAGAAGTACAAGTATGTGTTAGAACTAAATTGAGATGAATTTGGTATATGATGAACCCATAGTGGGTTATGTGTAAATGATGCACCTTGGAGGCATATGTTATAATTATTAATGCATTGTGTGAATGCGGACAATTATCATAGAAAGCTAAGTAAGAATGGTAGTGTGTGAGGATGTTCCTGGATGAACATTTGAAATAGAGAAATGCATGTGGATAACTATCCATAAATGTATATTAACGGTGGGCTGTGTGCGTTACCACCTTATTAATTATTAAATGGTGGGCTTAGTGCGATACCACCATAATTATAAATGATTGGTGGGCTATGTGCGATACCACCCTATTAGAGATTGAGGATGGGCTAAGTGTGAAACCACCAAGAGATTGGTAGTATGAGTGGCTTATTGAAAATGTTTGATGTGTTGTATTATGTGATCATGTGGTGACAAGTGCAGGGATGTATGCAAATTAACATGAGCATTTAGCTTGTGGCATGGTTAGAATGTGGTAAGAGAAAGAATGAGTAAGTTTCAAGAATGGTTGAGTAGGTAACCATGAGTTTAGGAGTAAAACTCATTATAATACCTTGTGGTTAAATATAATCAATGAATCTCAATAGTTGATTGTTATATGCATATGAACTTACTAAGCATTATTGCTTACTCCTCTTCCTTTCTTATCTCTTATAGGTTAATTTAGTTAGCTCGGGTTGGAGACCGCCGGAGATGTTTCACACTATCGAGCAGAAATTTGGTACGAGGTTTCAAGCCCTTATGAGTTATGGCATGTATAGGGTTCTCTTTTAAAGTTGACTAAGTCATAGTTGATATAGCCAAACGTGTTGGCCTAAAAGAGTCTACAGTTAGGTTGTGTATAGCCATAGATGATGGTTTAAGTCGATTGTAATTATATCAGAAATAGTTCTCCCTCGTGTAAGGATGAAGACTTCGTTTCATGATTTAAATGTGATAATTCAAGAGTTATAATTGATGATATGTGAAGTGTATGTGATGGTGTATGATTGTGTGCAATGTAGGGTGGCAAAGGGCTTGGTAGATAGCCTTCTAATTGTCCTCATGGGTAGACACACGGGCGTGTGTCTAGATCGTGTGGGAGGCACGGCTAGCACATGGGCGCATGCTCAGGCCGTGTAAAGTCTGCACCTTGCACTTGGAATTTAAATCGCCACACGACTGAAGCACACGGACATGTGTATAGGCCTGGATAAGTCAGAATGCCAAGGTTTGGCACACAGGCCAGGGCCACGAGCGTGCCAAGGTCGTGTGAAATTAGTCAGTGTCGACCACGGGTGGAAGACACGGGCATGCCTTAGGGGCACCCGGGCATGTCCCTAGATCCACACGGTCGTGTGGCCCCTGTTTTTTTGAAAATTTTCTAGAACTCGTAAAAGTTCCCAGAATAATTCCGATACCTCTCGGGAGTATGTTTAGGGCCTCTTAGGCCGAGTATGTGCAAGTGATGGGTTTAAACGAAATTTTATAACCCTATTCGAGATGTTTAAGCAAGATTAGTTAGGTGATGCCTCAAACCCTGTTCTGGCTTGAATACGGGTAAGGGGTGTTACAGAGACCTAGCAAGCTTATTTTCTTTCTTTTTCTTCCAACTTTCGGCAATAAAGATGAACACCACTCTATTTCATGCTTTTGTTTTATTTTATTACACATTAATAGGCTTTTTACCATTCTACCCTTAATAACATCATTTACATTTCCATTAGCTAATACCCATTTTTGTTCATCCATTTAACATGTGGAATAATAACAACATAAGGACTCACATTTAATAAGCCATGACAATTTAGCATTTTAACAATCAGCACACAGCTTTTCTACTTTATGCGATTAAGTCCTTTTTACAAATTAAGAACACAATTGATAAATTTTTCATACATGCTCAATCACATACTGTAAACACAGAAAATAATATTAAAATATTTTTACGACCTAAGATTTGTGGTCCTGAAACCACTATTCCGACTAGGGTTTAAACCGGGCTGTTACAACTCTCTCCCTATAGGGATTTCCGTCCCCGAAAATCTTACCAGTGAATAGGTTCGGATATTGCCCTTTCATAACATCTTCAGGCTCCCACGTAGCCTCTTCAACTCCGTGCTTATGCCACAATACTTTCACTAAAGAAATTTTCTTGTTTCTCAACTCTTTAGTCTCTCGTGCCAAAATTCGAATTGGTTCATCATTATACGATAAATCTGACTGAATTTCAACCTCAGTGGGAGTAATTACATGCGATGGATCAGATCTGTATCGTCGAAGCATCGACACATGAAACACATTATGAATCTTTTCTAACTCAGGTGGTAACATCAATCTATAAGCAACTGGCCCTATTCGTTCGATGATCTCTTACGGCCCGATGAACCTCAGACTCGATTTGCCTTTTCTGCCGAAACGAAGTATTTTCTTCCACGGATACACTTTCAAAAACACTTTATCACCGATCTCAAATTCAATATCTTTCCGTTTTAAATCTGCATAGGACTTCTGACGATCTGAAGCCGCTTTCAAACTATCACGAATCACTTTTACTTTCTGCTCAGTCTCTTTGATTAAATCAACCCCGTGAATCTGATTTTCACTAAGCTCGGTCCAATACAATGGAGTTCGGCATTTACGACCATAAAGAGCCTCATACGGTGCCATTTTAATGGTAGATTGAAAACTATTATTGTATGCGAATTCAATCAACGACAAATGCTTTCCCCACGTGCTTTCAAATTCAAGAATGCAACATCTCAACATATCTTCAAGAATCTGAATAATCCACTCGGATTGACCATCCGTTTGCGGATGAAATGCAGTACTGAAATGCAGCATTGTGCCTAAAGCCTCTTGCAATTTCTTCCAAAATCGCGAGGTAAATCTCGGATCTCTGTCAGATACAATAGATAGTGGCACCCCGTGCAATCTCACAATCTCAGAAATATACAATTCAGCTAATTTATCAAGTGAATAATATGTTCTCACCGGAACAAAATGAGCTGATTTCATCAATCTGTCAACTATCACCCAGATTGCATCTTTCTTTCTCAAAGATAAAGGTAATCTCGACACAAAGTCCATCGTAATTCTCTCCCATTTCCACTTAGGAATCATAATCGGTTGTAACAAACCAGATGGAACCTGATGTTCAGCTTTTACTTGCTGACATACTAAACATCTCGAAAGAAATTGTGAGATATCTCGTTTCATACCATGCTACCAATAGAACTGTTTCAGATCATTATACATTTTTTTACTTCCCGGATGAACAGCCAAATGACTATTGTGAGCTTCATTCAAAATCAACCGAATAAACTTTGAATTCCTCGGAACACAAATTCGATCTCTGAATCTCAAACAATTATCATTATCCACTCAAAATTCTGAATCAGAATTCAAACCACATTGAGCTCGTTTTGTCATCATCTCATTATCATTTTTATGGGCATCACAAATCTGACGTATAAACATCGGCCTCACTTTCAACTCAGCCAAAACTGAACCATCATCACACAGATCTATTTGAGTACTCATTGCTCGCAAAGCATATAAAGACTTTCGGCTCAAAGCGTCAGCAACAACATTAGCTTTTCCCGGATGATAATCAATTACTAATTCATAGTATTTTAGTAATTCTAACCATCTCCGCTGTCTCAAATTTAATTCTTTTTGTGTCATCAGATATTTCAAACTCTTGTGATCAGTATAAATGTGACATTTCTCACCAAATAGGTAATGACGTCAAATCTTCAATGCAAATACAATCGCAGCTAATTCAAGATCATGCGTCGGGTAGTTCTTTTTATGCGGCTTTAACTGTCTTGAAGCATAAGCTATAACTTTGCCCTCTTGCATCAGCACACAGCCCAAACCATTCAATGATGCGTCACTGTAAACTATAAATTCTTTACCCGATTCAGGTTGGACTAACACTGGTGCCTCTGTCAACAATGCTTTCAACTGTTCAAAACTCTGCTGGCACTTTTCTGACCACTCAAATTTAACATCTTTCTGTAACAATTTCGTCAATAGAGTCGTAATCATTGAGAATCCTTTCACAAACCGTCTATAATATCCCGCTAGTCCCAAAAAACTACGGACTTCAGACACATTTCTCGGAGGCTTCCATTCTAAAATAGCTGAGATCTTACTCGGATCAACTCGTATTCCTGCAGCTGATACAATATGTCCCAGAAAACCAACCTCACGCAACCAAAACTCACATTTACTAAACTTTGCACACAATTGCTTCTTACACAGAATCTGCAACACAATTCTCAAATGCTCAGCATGTTGCGTCTCATCACAAGAATAAATCAAAATGTCGTCAATAAACACCACAACAAATCGATCCAAATACGGTCTAAATATCCGATTCATCAAATCCATAAACACTGCAGGAGCATTTGTCAGTCCAAAAGGCATAACTAAGAATTCATAATGTCTGTACCTCGTTCTAAAAGCAGTTTTCAGCACATCTGATTCTTTAACTCGTAGCTGATAATAGCCCGATCTCAAATCTATCTTAGAGAACACTGTAGCTCCTTTCAGCTGATTAAACAAATCATCAATTCGTGGTAGAGGATATTTATTCTTTATTGTCACTTTGTTCAATTTTCGATAATCAATACACATCCTCATAGTTGCATCTTTCTTTTTCACAAACAACACAGGAGCACCCCAGGGCGAGAAACTCGATCGTGCAAATCCTTTATCTGTCAAATCTTGCAACTGAGACTTCAATTCTTTCAATTCTGTCGGTGCCATTCTATACGAAGCTATTGAGATAAGAGTCATTCCTGGCACTAAGTCAATACCAAACTCAACTTTTCGTATCGGAGGTAATCCCGGTAGTTCTTCAGGAAACACATCTGGGAACTCGCAAACTACAGGTACAAATTCAACTTTCTTTTCAGTCACTTTTGTATCTATCACATACGCAAGATAGGCTTCGCAACCCTTTTTCACATAGTTCAAAGCTTTCGTCGAAGATACAATAGCCGGTAACCCATTCAAATCACTGGATTCAATTCGAACTATCTCACCATTTTGACTTCTCAAATCAATACTCTTTCGTTTACAATTCACAATAGCATTATGCAAAGTGAGCCAATCCATACCCAGAATCATATCAAATTCATCAAATGGTAGCAACATCAAATTAGCTGGAAAACAAACATCTCGAAACATCAATGGACAGTTCTTGCATACTTTATCAACTAGAACACACTTGCCTAAAGGGTTCGATACTTTAATTACAAATTCAGTAGACTCAACAGGCAGAGTCTTACTAGATACTAGATTCACACACACATAGGAATGAGTAGATCCTGGATCTATAAATGCAATCACATCAGTATCAAATAGAGTGAAAGTACCAGTAATGACATCTGGAGATGACGCTTCTTCTCGTGCATGAATAGCATAGGCTCGTGCAGGTGCTCTCACCTCAGATCTCACAGCTGTGTCTGATGTTCCTCTCTGACTACCACTTACATTCTCGGCGTTTCTGGGTGGTCTACCTCTAGCTGTCACATTACTCGGTCTCACATTCTGTACATTGTCTTTCTCAGCTAACTCTGGGCAATCACGAATGAAATGGTCTCGTGATCCACATTTATAGCAAACTCTATTATTTTACTTGCCCCAGCATTCTTCAACATGTCGTCTCTCACACTGTCTACACTCGAGCTTGTTGTTTTTAACACTTCCAACACTAGATTTAATTGGAACTTGTGTTTTGGAACTAACATTCTGTTTCACTCGATCTCTGCTCGAATGTCTGATCGAAACATTTGAACGATTAATTGCATCTCAGAATCTCTTGGATGAAGGTTGATACGACTTACTCATCAATCTTTTTCTTTCATCTCTAGCTTCAGAATCCGCTTTCTTCTTTTCTTTGCTGAGTTTCTCGGCTTTACAAGCCCTTTCAACTAATACTACGAATTCATTCAAGTCAAGAATTCCAACCAGTAGTTTTATGTCTTCATTCAACCCTTTAATGAAGCGTTTACACATAGTAGTTTCAGTCGAAATACATTCCCGTGCATATTGGCACAATCTCACAAATTCTTGCTCGTACTCAGTAACAGACATGCGACCCTGTTTCAGCTCTAGAAACTCTTGACGTTTCTAATCTATGAATCGTTGACTGATATACTTCTTCCAGAATTCAACTTGAAAGAAATCCCAAGTGATTCTCTCTCTCTCTCAGAACCACAGATATCAACGTTTTCCACCAATTATATGCCGTATCTCTCAACAAGAAAACAACACATTTAATGCATTCATCAGGAGTCAATGACATCTCATCAAACACTCGGATTGTATTCTCGAGCCAGAACTCAGCTCGTTCATTATCATCATCAACTGTAGCTCTAAACTCTTCGGCCCCATACTTTTTGATCTTATCCACAGGAGGTTTATTCAATCGGATTGGATCTACAACTTGTGGCACTATAAGCACTTGCGGGGGTGGAGGTTGTGGAGAAGCCGGATTCGTTCGAACGAACTCCAAAAACCACTCACTCATCATTTGGAAGAAGGCTTGTTTAGCCTCTCCCCCGTGACTACTAGCTATCGGCCTAGATTCAGCCGGCGCTGTCCCTTGAGCGGGAGCAGGCGCATTGCTCTCTTCATCATTAGCAACTGCTCGATCAGGGTCCATTTGCTATATAAAAACACATTTTTAACTGTCAGGATTCATCACACTATCGCAAATATATATATGGCATGTATAGCTAGACTCACACGCGCTAAGTTAGTCCTAGAATCGATTAAACTGTAGCTCTGATACCAATAAAATGTAACACCCCTAGCCCAAAACCGTCGCCGGTCTAGGGTTAGGAAGCATTACCGATCAATCCGAAACATTTACTAACATCTTACAACACAAAGTATATCATCATTCAAACATAACAAATTATACACATATAGTCCCTTAATGAGGTCTACGGTACCTTAAAAACATGTTAGAAATGGGTCGGGACTAAACCGAACACATACAAAAATTTCTAAAAATCAAACATTTTTCAAAGCTACAGAGGCCACACACCCGTGTGAGTAGGCCGTGTGCCTCACAAGGCCTCGGACACGCTCATGTGTCCAAGCCATGGCAAAACAGGGCATATATACTGACCTGTCCACACGACCTGAGACACGCCCGTGTGCCTCACCCGTGGTCGAGCCTGACTTGCATCACACGGCCAGTCACATGCCCGTGTGTCCAGCCCATGGTCGAGCCTGACTTGTTTCAATTTACAAACTAGAATGACACGGTCGAGCCACACGCCCGTGTGCTCAACCGTGTGGGCAATTATAGGCCATTTGCAAGGCCAAATTTGCCACCCACACTTGGGTCATACCTATATGCAATACTCAATACCATTTCATATCCTAACTGGCATTCAAACATACCAAAACATTCTTAAATTTAATCTCTTAATAGCGTTAATACTTTCTCTATTTCGCACACACAGTGCCATTCATTACTGTATAAATTCTATTTCGCACACTTACTGCCACATTTCTCAAATTCACAATTAACATTAATAATTCATCAATCACATATTCATTCATTTCATAGTACATGATTATAAATTATACGATTTGCATTATAACGAACTTACCTCAGACGTCGAAGTAACAAAACGGGTCGATTAATTGAGCACTTTATCTTTGCCTCGATCTCGATCCAAATCCCTCTTTTCTTGATCTATACATATTCAAATTTAGTTCATTCAATCACCAATTCATTCAATTTA
This sequence comes from Gossypium sturtianum, assembly GCA_025698515.1. Taxonomy (NCBI): domain Eukaryota; kingdom Viridiplantae; phylum Streptophyta; class Magnoliopsida; order Malvales; family Malvaceae; genus Gossypium; species Gossypium sturtianum. The sequence continues at coordinate 86,711,847 of CM046944.1, forward strand.
GTCCAAACACACATATTTATGACATTTTACAAAATAGCCCTCACATTTTCACATTTCAACACTTTAGTCCCTATTTCATAAAATCATCAAATACACATAATTTCATTTAACCCATGCCTAGCTGAATTCTCCTTATATCCATACAAGCCCATATATTTCATTTATTTCACATTTTAGTCCTTCATTTTCTTATTTTCACAATTTAGCCCAAATTACTCAATTTCACCAAAAATTCAAAGCCAAAATATGTTAATCTTTCACATATCTTTCATAATTCATCATCAACTATCACAAAGCTCAAACATTCATCAATGGCTTATCTCAAAATCACCATCAAATTCTAAAATTAAAACATGGGCTAGCTAGAACACGAAGCAACGATCACAAAAACATAGAAATTATTAAAAACCGATTAAAAACACATACCCGATTGACCAAGCTTTGTGCCGAAACCTAGCAAGCTTATTTTCTTTCTTTTTCTTCCAACTTTTGGCAATAAAGATGAACACCACTCTAATTCATGCTTTTGTTTTATTTTATTACACATTAATAGGCTTTTTACCATTCTACCCTTAATAACATCATTTACATTTCCATTAGCTAATACCCATTTTTGTCCATCCATTTAACATGTGGAATAATAACAACATTAGGACTCACATTTAATAAGCCATGACAATTTAGCATTTTAACAATCAGCACACAGCTTTTACATTTTATGCGATTAAGTCCTTTGTCCAAATTAAGCACACAATTAATAAAATTTTCACACAGAATTTTCACACATGCTCAATCACATACTGTAAACATAGAAAATAATATTAAAATATTTTTCTGACCTCGAATTTATGGTCCCAAAACCACTGTTTCGACTAGGGTTTAAACCGGGCTGTTACATATTGTATCAGCTGCGGAAATACGAGTTGATCCGAGTAAGATTAAAGCTATTTTAGAATGGAAACCTTCGAGAAATGTGTCTGAAGTCCGTAGTTTTCTAGGACTAGCGGGATATTATAGACGGTTTGTGAAAGGATTCTCGACGATTGCAACTCTGTTGACGAAATTGTTACAAAAAGATGTTAAATTCGAGTGGTCAGAAAAGTGCCAGCAGAGTTTTGAACAGTTGAAAGCATTGTTGACAGAGGCACCAGTGTTAGTCCAACCTGAATCGGGTAAATAATTTATAGTTTACAGTGATGCATCGTTGAATGGTTGGGGTTTTGTGTTGATGCAAGAGGGCAAAGTTATAGCTTATGCTTCGAGACAGTTAAAGCCGCATGAAAAGAACTACCCGATGAACGATCTTAAATTAGCTACGATTGTTTTTGCATTGAAGATTTGACGTCATTACCTATTTGGTGAGAAATGTCACATTTATACTGATCACAAGAGTTTGAAATATCTGATTACTCAGAAAGAATTAAATTTGAGACAGCAGAGATGGTTGGAATTACTAAAAGACTATGAATTAGTAATTGATTATCATCCGGGAAAAGCTAATGTTGTTGCTGACGCTTTGAGCCGAAAGTCTTTATTTGCTTTGCGAGCAATGAGTACTCAAATAGATCTGTGTGATGATGGTTCAGTTTTGGCTGAGTTGAAAGTGAGGTCGATGTTTAAACGTCAGATTTGTGATGCCCATAAAAGTGATAAAGAGATAATGACAAAACGAGCTCAATGTGGTTTGAATTCTGATTTAGAATTTTGAGTGGATAATGATGATTGCTTGAGATTCAGAGATCGGATTTGTATTTCGAGGAATTCAGAGTTGATTCAGTTAATTTTGAACGAAGCTCACAATAGTCGTTTGGCTGTTCATCTGGGAAGTACAAAAATGTATAATGATACGAAACAGTTTTATTGGTGGCATGGAATGAAACGGAATATCTCAGAGTTTATTTCGAAATGTTTAATATGTCAACAAGTTAAAGCTGAACATCAGGTTCCATTCGGTTTGTTACAACCGATTATGATTCCTGAGTGGAAATGGGAGAGAATCACGATGGACTTTGTGTCGGGACTGCCTTTATCTCCGAGAAAGAAAGATGCAATCTGAGTGATAGTTGATAGATTGACGAAATCAGCTCATTTTGTTCTGGTGAGAACAAATTATTCACTTGATAAATTAGCTGAATTGTATATTTCTGAGATTGTGAGATTACATGGGGTGCCACTATCTATTGTATCTGACAGAGATTCGAGATTTACCTCACGGTTTTGGAAGAAATTACAAGAGGCTCTAGGCACAAACCTGCATTTCAGTACTGCATTTCATCCGCAAACGGATGGTCAATCTGAGCGGATCATTCAGATTCTTGAGGATATGTTGAGATGTTGTATTCTTGAATTTAAAAGTACGTGGGAAAAGCATTTACCGTTGATTGAATTCACATACAATAATAGTTTTCAATCTAGCATCAAAATGGCACCATATGAGGCTCTTTACAGTCGAAAATGTCGAACTCCATTATATTGGACTGAGCTTAGTGAGAATAAGATTCACGGGGTTGATTTAATTAAAGAGACTGAACAGAAAGTGAAAGTGATTCGTGACAGTTTGAAAGCGGCTTCAGATCGTCAAAAGTCTTACGCAGATTTGAAACGGAAAGATATTGAATTTGAAGTCGGTGATAAAGTGTTTTTGAAAGTGTCTCCGTGGAAGAAAATAATTTGTTTTGGCAGAAAAGGCAAGTTGAGTCCGAGGTTCATCAGGTCATATGAGATTATTGAAAGAATTGGGCCAGTTGCTTATAGATTGTTATTGCCACTTGAGTTAGAAAAGATTCACAATGTATTTCACGTATCGATGCTTCGACGATACAGATCTGATCCATCGCATGTGATTGTTCCTACAGAGGTTGAGATTCAGTCAGATTTATCGTATAGTGAAGAGCTGACTCGAATTTTGGCACGTGAGATCAAACAGTTGAGAAACAAGAAAATTCCTTTAGTAAAAGTGTTATGGCACAAACACGAAGTTGAAGAGGCTACGTGGGAGCCAGAAGATATTATAAGAGAGCAATATCCGAACCTATTCACTGGTAAGATTTTCGGGGACGAAAATCCCTAAGGGAGGAGAGTTGTAACAGCTCGGTTTAGACCCTAGTTGAAACAGTGGATTCGAGACCACAAATATGATGTCAGAAAAATATTTTAATATTATTTTTGGTGTTTACAATATGTGATTGAGCATGTGTGAAAATTTGGTGTGGAAATTTTATCGTTTGTGTGTCGAATTGATAAAAAGGACTTAATCGCATTAAATGTAGAAGATGTGTGCTGATTGTTAAAGTGTTAATTTGGCATGGCTTATTAAAATGTGAGTCCTTATGTTGTTATTATTCCATATGTTAAATGGATGGACAATAATGGCTATTAAATGGATGGTTTTGGTGTTATATCATTAAGGTTATTTTGGGTAATTGTTTAATTAATGTTTAATAAATAAAACAAAACAAATTTTAATAACCATTTCTCATCTTCTTCACCGATTATTGAACAAAAGAAAACCATTTGAAGTATATAGGGTTTCGGCACATAGAGTTCTTGATTAAGGTATGTTTTTGACTCGTTTTTTTATGATTTTTACGTTTTTGTGATCGTTGCTTCGTGTTCTCTCAAGCCCATGTCTTAATTTTGAAATTTGATGAAGAATTTGAAATGTGCCATTGATGAATGCTTGAGCTTTGTGATGTTAGTTGATGAAATATGAAATATATGTGTTAGATTAACATGTTTTGTCTTTGGATTTTTTGGTGAATTTGAGTAAATTGGACTAAATTGTGAAAATAAAATTTTGAGGGACTAAAATATGAAATAAATGAAATATGTGGGCTTGTATGAACATAAGGAAAATTCGGCTAGGCATATGTGTAATGAAATTATGTGTATTTTGTGATTTTATGAAATGGGGACTAAAGTGCTGAAATGTGAAAATGTGAGCGCTATTTTGTAAAATGCCCTAAATATGTGTGTTTGGACTAAATTGAATGATTTGGTGATTGAATGAGCTAAATTTGAAAATGTATAGATTAAGAAAAGAGGGATTTGGATCGAGATCAAGGCAAAGACAAAGTGCTCGATTAATCGACTTGTTTCGTAACTTCGATGTCCAGGGTAAGTTCGAATATAATACGAGTTGTTAAATTCATGTTTAAATGCTATGAAATGAATGGTTATGTGATTATTGAATTAGATATGTTATATGTGGAATTGAGGAATGTGGCACTAAGTGTGCGTAATTAGAATTGAGACAGAAGTGAATAGCACTGTGTGTGCGAAATAAAGAAAGCCTCGGTTATATTGAGTGGCACTGTGTGTGCGATACCGAGTTGAATTCGGTTTAATATAAAGGCACTAAGTGTGCGATGATATCAAAGCTTCGGCTAAGGAAATGGGCACTAAGTGTGTGAGTAAATCGAATGATTACTGAAGATTGATCGAAATGTGGTATTGAGCATTGAGTAGCAAAAGTGTTTGTTTACTAAGTGTTGGAGCAGGTATGTACGGAACCTATGTGGTTAATGATTTTGTAGATGGATAAATAGTTGATTGTGTGAGCATTTGGCTATGGATGAGATTGTGAGTTCATGAGAATTAATCTAAGTGATAATTTGTTTTGTATTGATTTGAATTATTGAGATAAATGTATTATATTACGAACTTACTAAGCTCTTAAGCTTATTATGTGAAGTTTTCTCTGTTTTACAGTGTGTTTAAAGCTAGCTTGGATCCGGGGATCGTCAGCGACTCAATCGAACTATCGGCTATCTATTTTGGTACTTTTGGAAGATGTATATATATGGTATATGGCATGTATAGGCTAGTAGATATAGCATGTTTTGAAGTGTATAAACTTTGCCATGTGATTTGGCTTGGTAGTTTGATGGTTTGGTATATGTTTTGCACATGTGAAAGAATGACTTATATGTGTATGTGTATGTTCCTTGTGAGTGATCATTATGACATCAATTAGCAAAATGGAAATGGTATGATGTTGATGATAAATAAATTTCATGTTTTTGAATGTGTAATTGATATTTGTGGTAGTAAGTTGAGAGGAATTTGTATAGGAAAATGATTGATGATGTTATGAGGTTATAAAGATGCATAATTGGTATATTTTTATTGCATTTGTGGCATGGTTTGGAATTGGTTTGATGCTTGTAGGTGATTCTTACGTGTGGGTGGCAAGTTTGGCCTTGCAAATGGCCTATTATTGCCCACACAGTTGAGCACACGGGCGTGTGGCTCGACCGTGTCCTTCGTGGTTGTATTTCAAAACAAGTCAGACTCGACCACGGGCTGGACACACGGGCGTGTGACTGGCCATGTGGTGCAAGTCAATGTCGACCACGGGTGAGGCACACGGGCGTGTCTCAGGACGTGTGGACAAGTCAGTATGTATGCCCTGTTTTGCCATGGCTTGGACACATGAGCGTGTCTGAGGCCGTGTGAGGCACATGGCCTACCCACACGGGCGTGTGACCTCTGCAGCTTTGAAAAATGTTTGATTTTTCAAAAAAATTTGTATGTGTTCGGTTTAGTCTCGACCCCTTTCTAACACGTGTTTAAGGTCTCGTAGACCTCATTAAGGGACTATATGTATATATTTTGTTATGTTTGGATGATCATAGAATTTGTGTTGTAAAATGTTAGTAAATGTTCCGGATTGATCGGTAATGCTTCTTAACCCTAGACCGGCGATGGTTACGGGTTAGGGGTGTTACAAGACAAGTATAGTTCAAGAAAACTTACACTCAAAATTTAGAGTAGGGATCTAGGCTACATCTAAATTCTCGAACAACACATGACTCGTGTTTACGAGTAGCAATTCCATACACTCACCACTTTATTCTTTTGCCTAAAATCGAAATCTCAACTATTGTTTCTCTAGCTCGTAGCAAGCACTAATGAATCCAAAGCTTAACACATATAATCACCCAATAACCACAGTCAAACATCAGCCAAATATTCACTCTAACTAACTAAAACACAAGCTTTAAGCTAAGTCCCCATGTAACTCAAACTATTAACAAAACAAACTTTATATACTAATATCTCAATCTATACTCAACCTTTTTGCTTAAAAACAATTCCGTTCATCTAATTATTCATTTACGCCTAATTACCAACCTTCAAACTAGACAAATCTACTAAAATTATGGTATCGACATTTTTCGACATCTTTTAGGCAATTTTCATAAAATTCATTAAAACATGAGAAATCATTAACGAAACTCTAAGATAAGTTTGAAAAGCTTCTAATCATGCTAAAATGAGTTGAAAAAACTTTGAAAACAAGTTTTTATGCAAAATCCTGTGATCCACCATTAACGGCTTATTTTCGGCTTTTATTTGAAACATGTGATTCGATGGCTAATAATTCAGGTTTAGAGTCTAAATAACATTAAAAACTTATGAATACATGAATGATTACCTTTGGCGAAAGAATGAATGAGTTTTGATGAAAATCCGGAAACCCCACGTTTGAATAAGATAATGAAACCTATAGAGTTTTGGGTGTTTTTCTTGAAGGTTTATGAAATTAAATGAATTTGGAATGATGAGAAATCAATGTGTTATAATTTAGGAATAAAAAATCAATGGAATAGTGAGGGAAATAACAATGGGCGGCACAAGCTTGAAACCAAAAAGGAATAGACGTGAAAAACATGTTGAAGGGGATTAAATAGGTTCAATTTTAGAAAATGGTAAAATTGCAACATAAATGCCTACTATTTTGACTTTGTTAAAAATCAGTCCTTTTTCCAAAATTAAGGGTTTCTAGAACACCTTTTTAGAAATTGATTTGACAGTTCAAATGCCCTAGTTGAAAATACTATCGAGTACTAACCTTACGAAATTTCGAACTCATATAGGCCAAAATTCCCAAAATAACCGTAAAACTCCTCGACCCTATTTTGGGGTGTTACATATTATTATTATTCATACTAGAACTTAATCTATAATTAAATAAACCTAGTATCCATGCATGCTCAGATATTGAAATTTTTTCGCCCGAACCAACCCTCCAGCACAAACCTTCCTGTAATAGTCCTCTCGCTGCCCAAATACTTTTCTATGTGTAAGAGGGCAAATTCCCCAAACGTACATTTCAAAAATATAAATTTGGATAGTATTTAGCTTTTAGTTCTTGAGCTAATAATGAATCAAGATAATTAATAAGTCTCCATCCCTGTTTAGATACAAGAGCAACGTTGAATTTCTCCAAACTACGAAAACCAAAACCCCCTTCCTCTTTTAACGCACAAAGTCAACTTCACTCACACAAATGAATCCCTTTCTCCCATTCCCCTTCTACCACCAAAACCTCACCATAATGCTTTCCAATTCCCCACACAATGTTTTAGGTAGCAAAAAGCAGGCTATCAAGTATGTAGGTATGGCTTGTAGCATGGACTTTATGGAAACCTCCTTGCCCCCTTGTGAAAGAAATCTTGTGCCCCAACTATCAATCCTCTTTTTTATTCTATCTTTCAAAAGTTAGAATGATGCCTTTTCCTTCTCCCCGCAAGGTTGGGTAAACCTACGTACTTCTCCTGATCATTCAAATATCGAACACCCAATCTACGCGATATCAGCTTTATATTCGCTTCAAGAGTGTTTGAGATATAAAATATTGTGGATTTATCAAAATTGACACACTGACCTGAGCACAATTCATACTCCTTCAAGATTTCCTTTAAAATTTGAGCTCCTCTCTCAATGGCTTCTCTAAAAAGAACACAATCATCTACGAAAAGTAGATGTGATATCTGGGGTCTCCTCCTACTAGCCTTGGCACCGCCCATCCTTTAGAGCAAGACGCATGAGAGCAGAATGCCCCTCGTTGAAAATTAAAAATAAAAAGGGGTTCAAAGGATCCCTTTGCCAAAAACCTCTAGAACGGCGAAAAGACTCTCCCATTCTGCCATTACTATTCATTAAGTATGAAACCTTGTAACACATTTCATAATGGTATCCACCCACCATTCATCAAACCCCATTTATTCTATCATCGCCCTTATGAAGCCCCATTCAACCAAATCATAGGTTTTACTCATGTCCAGTTTAATTGCCATAAAGCCTTTCCTCCCTAATCTCTTCTAACAGAACGCATGCAATATTTCATATGCTAGCAACACATTATCTAAAATCAAATGGCCTGGCACAAATGCACTTTGAGCATTATCAATACAAACCTCCAGAACTTTCTGAAAGCGATTAGCTACTGCTTTTGCTAACACTTTATAAACAACGTTCATAAACTAATAGGTCTAAAGTTCACCATTTTTTTAGGATGCAACACTTTAGGAATGAGAACTATATTAGTAACATTCATAGGCTCTAACTCTTTCCCTTCATTTACGACACCCAACCAAAATGAAGTAATGTCGCCTCCCACAATATGCCAACATCTTTGAAAAAATAGTGCCAAGAAGCCATCAACCCTTGGTGCCCTTTTTGGGCCCATATCCTTTTAAAGCCGCATATATCTCTTCCTCTGTATACCTAAATGTTATCATCATGTTTAAATAATTTGAAATGCATCGTTCTACCCCTAATAAGATGTGTTCCATTTCGCCTATCCTATCTGTCGCAAACAGATTTTGGAAAAAGCCCCTAGCTATTACCATCATTTCCTCTTTCTCCTTTACTTCCCTTCCATCTTTGTCCTTCAAACCCTTAATCGTATTTGTCTTCTACGATAGGAGGCAAAATTATGAAAGAAAGTCATATCATTGTCTCCTAGCTTCAATCAATTTGCCCGTGCTCTTTACTTCGAAAAGACTTCATCTTTGTCAATTTCCAAGTTCAACTAGACTTTTGTGTTAATAAACTCTATCAAGTTTCCATCATCCCTCTCCTTTCCATCATCTGCTATAACTTCTTAATCAACACCCTTTTTAATCTAACCCATCCCTGCTTAATCGTTCTTGCCCAAAACTTCAAACCTTCTCGTAAGCTCCTTAGCTTAGTAAAAATATCCCATAAGCCAAATCTTAGATTCTTTTTACCTCCTTTTCAAATGAGTCCTCTATCGTCCACCATGCTTCAAAACGACACCTTTCCTCTCTCCAACCATTGACTCTCCTATCCGTGAATATAAGAAGTGGATAATGATCTGAAATAGAATGCGGTAAATGTTGAATTACTGCATCTGATAACATACTCATCCATTCACCAATGGCCACCCCTCTGTCTAGTCGCTCCCTAATGTTTGTTTCTGGTAGATTCCCCCTTTCCTATATGAACTAGGGCCCAGAGTACCCCATATCCATTAGATACACTCTTCTAATAATCCCCTAAACATCTATGTTCTCCTTCTCTTGGAATACCCCTTACTTTCTCAAAAGAATACATAATCTTATTGAAATCTCCACATACTAGCCAAAGAAGCTCTTGGTTTCACCCTAGGCTTCTTAAAACGTTCCACGAATCACTTTTGTTACTTGCAAATGGGACCCCATAAAAACCAGCAAAACCTCTATTCCCTCTCCACATCGGCCATTTTAAAACACCCACATCTACATGATTCTTAGAAAAGTTATGTAATTTAATTATGACAGTTTCCTTCCATGCCAAGCGACCCCCTAGTGTACCATCAACCGTAATATCAATCCCATTTAAGAACCACATCTCTTCCTGACCTTTTCCATCAGTTTGTCGTCTAACTTTGTCTCCATAAAGAAGACCACTTTGGGATTATACATATTCAGTGTATGTTGAAGTCTTCTAATAGCCCATGAACTCCCCAATCCACAAACATTCCAACACATTATTTTCATTGCGACCGGTCAGCTTGCCCCTTGACAGCCGCCGATAATACATGGTCTCGAGCCAGCAAAGTTCCATCCTTCCCTCCCAAAAAATCGACCATAAACGATCCATTACGATTTCCCCTTTCCCTACTTGGTCTCTTCTTCCCATTGCCACCCTCTATTGGACAATCCTTCGAATCATGTTCCATTTTCATTTGACCCCAAACCTTTGATGAATCCCCTTTTACATCCTCTATGAAATCTAGATCCCCTTTTAAATTCAACCCCAGAATGGGATCAAAATGCTCTACGCCATCATCATTGATCCCTCCTACTCCCTCTCCTCTTAGCCATCTACTACTCATTGTCATGACCCTCATTGATTGTGTTTGAATCGACAGATCCCAACCCATTTTCGCTATTTCCAAACCTTTCACCATCCTAACCTAACAGAAAGAATCACTATGTCCTAAACAATCGCAGAAAAAACAAAACAAAGTGAGCCTTTCATATTTGAAACTAACATACGAACATTTACCCAGGGCATATATGAGTTTCTTCTTCCTCCTAAGCGGGCGTCTAACATCATCTTAACTCGGATCCGTATATAGTTGTTCAAGCCCCTCTCTAAATTTTTCGTATCATACTCCAAAAACTCCCCCACAAAATCACCTAATTGCTTTGCTATATGTTCAGAGAAAAAACCTGATGGTAAGTCATGAACTTGTACCCAAAAGCACACATGAATTAGCAGTACCTTAAGTGGGTTCTGTCCATCCACCATATGATGAGTCACCAATAAGTGATTATTAAAGGTCCATGGAACACTATTTTGCACTCGATCAAGATCCATTTTATGAAAAAACCAAAACAGAAAATGTTTCTCTCTCATATATGAAATTTGGACCCTTCTCATAGGGTGCCAGAGATTAGCCATAGTACTTCTCATTGCCGGAAAATGAATCACACTCACAGTGAGGAAGCACCCTACCAAGGAAAGATCATAAATCTCTTTCACGGGATCATCTTTTTTTTGGACTTGTAAGATCTCCTTTTCCTCCTCGTCCAAAGTAAGATTCGCCAAATCAGTTTCCATGCCTACCAAAATCCAATCTAATGGATTAAATAGCCCTTCCCAATCGCCACCGCCACAAACCAAATAAAAAAAAAAGTAAAAGACAAAAACCTAAAACAAAACTTGCTAAAGAAGCAGACCAGAGACGTGCGAGAGTAGTAGTCTACTTTTTTAAACAACATAAATTTGATACCATATACATACATACTTATATATATATATATACATATATATATATATATATATGAAACTCTTTTAAAGCAAATTAAAAGAAAAAAAAGATAATTTAGTATGGTAAACTTGATTTTACTTGTTTAATGTATGAAATTTATTGTTTTGGTTTTTTTAATTATAATTTAACACTTTTATCTAACTTTTAAGATTATTTTAATGAATTTTATACTATTTTAACATTTTTATATTTTTTATAAAATTTTGGAAAAAAATTTATAAATATTTTGAATTTTTGAAGATTATGTTGAATTTTTGTAAATTTTTTTTAAAGTGAGACCAATTTGCATTTTTTTCAAAATTTTAAATACCCAAAGGATATTTATATTAATTTGTTGTTTGAGTTATTTGAATTATTTATGTTGTAAAATTCAACTCAAACGGAACAAATCGAATTACTTATTCGAAAAAATGAAAATACATAAATTAATTAACTCGAAATTCGAAGTTATAATAGAATTGATTTATCCTAAACTTCCGTGTTACTTGCTATCTGCACGACCTATAGTGTAAACATTTGAATTGTTATAAAACTTATACAAATATATGAAATGTCCTCATTTTACACCACAAATTAATATCTTTTATTTGTCACTCGACCAATCGCAATTGTTCTTCAACTGTCCAGAAAACTATCAACCATGATATCAGATATCTTAGATTTTGCTGTAAACCTTATAATAATAAGTATTTATTGATGTCAGCCGACCTATTCCCTTTGGTATTTCCTGGAAATGAGGCTTACATATTAAATTGTGGATGAAAGGGTGATGTTATTATATAATGCAGAAATCCCGATGATTTTGTCATTGTTAGCTGTTTTGGATTTGCTGTGTCTGCATGTCTGGGACTGAGATCATGCCTTCTAATTCACCATCCAGGTTGATTTATTGTTAAACCACCATGTCCACATGCACCTTTCACCAACAAATTAAATTACCATCATCAATATCACTTCACCCTTTCTTTTTACACAACTTGCTCTAAAACAAAAACAATCATATTTTTAGTATAAAATTGGCTAACATACTAAAAAGCCCTTAAACTACTATAATTTATTTAACTAGCCCCTAAACTATTTTTTGTAGTTAAATAAGCTCTTAACCATAGATGCCCTTGATTTTAATATTAAAGTAAAATTATTTTGAATTTCATCCTATCTTAATTTCTTATTAATGCAATACAAATTCTACACACTTTTAACATCTGCATAAATTTAAAAGAGTAATCAAAATTTTCAAAGGAATAATTAAATATGTTATCTATAAAAAAGTACTTTCAAGAAATTTTAAAATACTATTTTTTTATACTTTCAAAAATATTATTTAATAAATTATTCTCGTCAAATTTACATAAGCATAAAATTCAAATATTTGTACTTAAATTAAAATTAAGGGCTTTCATGAGTAAAAGTTATAAGTTAGGGGCTTATTTTAATGAAAAAAAAGAAGAAGCAAAAAGGCTTGTTTAAACAAAGTATAATAATTTAAGGGTGTTGTTAGTATATTTGCCTATAATTTTTTTGTCAAATTGTATAAAAAGTTTTTTGACAGATTAAATCTCTCTAGTATAACTTGATTGTTTTTTTTATGACTATAGGTGTCTTCGTTCGTTCTACTATTTGAACTTAATTTTGTTCAGGTCAAGGGTGGTATTAAGTTAAAATCCTATTAATAATGTCGACTCCAATATTTGAACTTAATCCAAATACTTGGGGAAGAAGTTCATATCCACTTTTTCCAACTACTTGCTAGAATAATTTGATCTTTTTTAGTTCTTCTATCTTTTGAAATGTGCATTTTTAATATAAATTTTATTTTTGTTGAATTTGACACCCACCTATAATATAAATGTTAAAACGTATGATAAATTATTTATATTTAAAAGTTTAATAAAAATATATACAGTTACTAAATATTAAATAAAGAATAGCATATTTTCTTTCAAATATTAAAAAGAATATAGACAAATCTAAATGAGTTTGTGTTAACGATTTATATATACTAGATCCCAAGTCACATACGTAGCACGTGATTTTACGTGTTTATTTTTTTTTTTTGAAAAAATTAAATGAGAATTTAATGTAAAAATGTGATTAAATAAAATAAACATAAAAATGTAGGAAACAATCGATAGTAAAATATTAAGTGATTAGATAAAATAGCTTGTCATTCAAGTATGAGTCAAAGTTTCACCTACAAAGAACCATTACTTTAATACTTCATTGCATTTGGCATTATATTTCACAACACAATGATAAACAACATTCACAATTATGTAAATATTATTTAAACCAAATAATAGTAAAACAATTGAATATCAAATAATCATAACTAAGCATATCAAATAATAATGAAAATCGTACCTCTTTTGGTGATGGAAACAAAACCTTTTTTTTTTTTTTTGGTGAAAAAAATGAATAACATCAACTAAATAAAACAACCATTGTCTTTTTCTTCTTGTAACAAATCAATTATTTCTTCTGGGGCCTCATTAAGGACTTGTAGGCTTGTTTTCCAGCTCAAGCTAAGTTTAGCTAGGCGATCTGCAACCAAGTTCCGATTTCTTAGAATGTGTTTGATCTGCCATTTTCCTTCCGCCTTTATGATGCGCTGAGTCTTTCTGAGTACGGCGATCCCAGAATCTTCTAAATTCAAATCAGTCAATATTTGGGCAACTTCAAGATTGTCGGTCAGAATAATGGCCCGTCTATAACCTTTGTTTAACAAAATAAGAATTCCATCAAGTATGCTCTAGACTTAAGCCTCAAATGGAGAACAAACTCCTAAGAAGCAAGTGAATCCCACTATCCAATTTCCATCATGATCTCTGATCACACCTTCTGTAGCAGCATATCTGGAATATCTAGCCACGGCTCCATCAGTGGATAAAATGATCCAAGTATCATTCCTTTTGCAGCTACCAATATTTGTTTCATATTGTCGAGCCCAGCAGCTAGAGACTTTAATCACTTCAGTAGCTGTCCAGGAACTATTCGGAAAGACAAAAAGAATTCGATTTTTCCATATACGCCAAGCAATTATTCCAAATAAAGGTGACCAAGTGAGCCCACTATCCTGCAATCTTTCATGAAAACAAAGGTTAAGTAAAAGCCAATCTGAAAAAGAGGTAGAGAAGAACCTTGGTTTAAGATGTTCTGGAAGCACAAGCAATTACACATCCTTCGTGGAAGGACAGTCTCGAAGAACATGAGCCAAATCTTCTAACTCATGCCCACATAAGGTACACAAACTGCTGTGTCCGATTCCCCTTCTTGTACGCTCTGCATTAGTAAGGAGTCTTTGTTTGAAAGATAACCAAAGGAAGACCCTTACTCTCTATGGCCCCAAATATTTCCAAATAAGCTTCCAATGCTCATCCCGAGAATTCCAAGTGTCCTCTTTTAAAGTCCAATAAGCACCGAGAACAGAGAAGGCTCCTGATGTTGATCGAGCCCATATCACCCTATCATGACTGGAGTCTGGATGTGGAGGAGGGATACTGGAAATCTTACAAATCACATCCTCTGATAACCAGACACGGAACAGGTCCAAATTCCAACTCCCATCCGATTCGACAAACTCCTTAACACAACAGTTCAAATCAAGGTTAGATAAAAATGGAATTTTTGAGATTAAAGAGCCCATACCTGGAACCCAAGGATCTTTCCAACAACGTGTAGAAGCGCCATATCCAATAGACCAAGTTAAATTCTCTCGGAGTAACGGCCATATCTTAGAAAGAGACCTCCATAAGTGGGAGCATTAGTTTCTGCTAATAGAATCTGGAAGATGATCTTTCCAACCATACTTAGAGCGAAGGACTTAGATCCAAAGCGCATTACTCTTAAAAACAAGGCTAAAACTGATCTTCATAAGAAAATATGTGTTTTGGTCATTCAAATGTCTAAACCCAAGGCCACCCCGAGACCGTGGCTGACATATATAGTCCCACCCCACTAAAGACATTTTAGTATGGCCATCTGTACTCCCCAAAATAAATTGTCTGACCAACTTTTCAATATCAGAGCAAACACTTTTTGGGATCATCAAAGATTGCATAAAATAATTAGGAATGGATAGAAGTACTGACTGAGCCAAGGTAATCCTCCCTACCATAGATTACTTCCTCGCATCCCAAATCTGCAATTTTCGCCTTACCTTCTCAACAATAAAACTCAAAGTATTGCTGGTTATCCTTTCGTGAAGAAGAGGAACACCTAAATAAGTTCCAAGATTCTGAACTTCCTGAAATCCGAACATTTGGGTAATTTGATTATGGGCATCAACTCCAGTAGCCTTGGAAAAAATGATATTACTCTTCCTAACACTAATTCTATGACCCGAGTTTTCACAAAACTAATTAAGAATGGAATCCAACAACTTTGCTTGATCCAGTTGCGCTTTACAAAAGATCACCAAGTCATCAACAAAAAATAAATGCGAAACTACAGGGCTCGTGCGGGATTATTGAATTGGTTTCCATTTACCAATATCCATATCAGCCCGAATACTGTGGCCCAAGTCTTCCATGCAAAGAATAAAGAGATAAGGTGATAAAGGACATCCCTGACAGATTCCTCTAACCGGTTTGAACTTTTGAGTAGGCACTCCATTCCAAAGGATTTGCATAGAAGATGAGGTTATGGCTGACATAACCACTCTTCGTAAAAAGATAGGAATCCCAGTTGCAGTCAAAGCAGTAGAAATAAAATCCCAACTCACTCTGTCGTATGCTTTCTCAAGGTCCAACTTAACAGCCATCTAGTTTCTCCCCGTTCGCTTGCAACGTATAGAATGTATGACTTCTTGCGTAAGAATAATGTTGTCTGAAATGTTTCGGCCCGCTATGAATCCAGCTTGTTCGTGAGAGATCAGTTTAGGAAAAATCACCTTAAACCGGTTTGCGATCACTTTCATCACCAACTTATAAAGAACAGAACACAAGTTGATTGTTCTAATTCCCAAAAAAAGAGAAACAAAACCTTTTAAATCATGCTAAAATATGATTTTTTTAGTAATTCTTTAAATGTTATTTTGAATGAAAATATTACATATTTATAGTGGTAAATATTAATTTTAATTGGTATATAAATGTAACACTAATTAAGTGATAATTGATCTAAAATAATAAATGTAATTTATTATGGGTTCAAAGTCTAATATATTTTAGGTTTTTAAAGAAATGAGAAACATAAATAATACCTAATTTTTAATTGATCATTTTTCTTTATCTTAATTTCTCAAATAGATATAAGTCATATTATTTGTTAGTTCAATTTTTTTTTTTAAATTCATGCTTTTATCCATATCTTAGGTCAGGTTGAATTTAAGTAATTATATATAATACTAAAATCATACATGGACCGACACAAACCCGACAGGACCCATAAACACCATAAGTTAATTGCAACTTTAAATTATTATTATTATTATTTTAAATTCAGTCTAAGGTTATCGAAATTATTTGGTTTAAAAATCACATTTAGAATTGATATTAGAAATTAAGAAAATGGAAATGATTACTTTCAAAACTTGGAAAAATTAAAATTTTCAATTCAATTAATAATAAGAAGAAAAACCAGATTCCAAGTTGACGTCCAAATTAAGCTAGTCAGCTAGAATCGATAATGCCCCAACCGAAGAACCTATATATATATATATATATATATATAAAAGGAAAAAGAAGAGAGAAATCAATGATTGCATGCATATAAATTCATAATCATATGTCCCATGTGTAAGAAATCCCCACAGATACGGAGAAAATCTGGTCGGTCCAACAATAACTTATTATTTAGATTAATATATTTTCTCCTTACAACTGTTTCACATTGCTTATGGTACATGCATGCATGCATGCAAGTGGGCTGCATAATTATGTACTTCGACTCTTTTATTATTAATTAATTATTTTGAAAAAAATGTCCATGTCCTACAACATCACATATATTGTTCCGATGTCACTAAGATTGGTTTATTTCGTAATTTATGTTTTGCTTGGATAAAGAGAGATAACAATAAGTTGGTAACCTTTTAGTTCGACCTGTTTTCTAAGTTATAGATTTTTTCATTTGGGATTTACTTTTGGAGTTTCTTATTCCCTTTCTTAATTTGAATGTCTCTCCTGTGACAATTATTGGAGGACGAGAACATAAAATCGGATGTACGGGTAAACTTATCAGTTTGAATTTAAATTCATTTTCTTTTCTTGTTGATTTTTCTAGTGAGATCCTTTCCTTTTAAAAAAATAACACTAAATTAACAAAAATATAATCAATAAAATTAACTTAAACGCAACTTCTTTTGCTCTCCATAATTCCATAAATTTAAACATATTTAAGGAACATGCCTTTTTAAAATTTTTAATTAGATTGTTTTAAATTTTTAAAAAATTCGTATTATTTTAAAAAAAAAGAATGGTAAGATTATTTATTAGATGATAGTTTAATATTTATGTTAGACAAATTAATTTAAAAAAATATTTGTTTTTTCTCAAATTACAATCATAAGAGAAGTTATAAGAATAATCCACACATCCATATATCGATAATAATTACCGATAATTAATTGACCTAATGTCTCTCTGTTTATTAGTCTAATAACATGAGAGAAAAACTTATTTATTACATTAGACATCAAATAAAAAACAGCTAGTACAATTTTAAACTTGAAGTTAGAAACATGAACAAAAACTCTTGTAAAAAATAAGACCTCTTTAAAATAAGCGAAAAATTTTCCTTCTCTTTACTAAAACTAAATCATGAGAATAACTAAATATTACTAATTAAATTACTTTATTGCTAACTTATATATTATAATATGCATAAAGAAAATAATACTCATATCAAGCGTAATATAACATAGTAAAACCTTGGAAGGTTCATGTTTGTTATTAAGTCAAAATATCATAAAAAAACATTTATTTTGAATATTTGTTTTAAGTATTAGTTTCAAATATTATTAGAGGAATAATGTTGGGTAAATGCCAAACTGAATCTTATTATGGTTGTGTGCAGTGAGGCCTAAAGATTTTGTGCATATAAGCTTTCAGATCAAGCTTTTAATATGGATGCTTATCTCCTAACAAATTACAATTCCTAGCTATATATAATTGCAAGGATTGAACAAATTTTGATCCTTAATAATAAAAGTGGTTGAATTGAAGCAGATCCAGGATTCTTATGCAATAATCAATAATGCAAGACAACAAATTAATAAAAATAGGGCAGTATTAATTACATCTGATCCTTTGCATGTGGTCCTGTTATCTTATTTAGCTCAAAGTCAGCGTAGGAAAGCTGTTTTTGGAAACACGATCAACCTTTGGAAACGTAGGTTTCAGACAAAAACCTATTTCCATACGATGTAATATTATTTCAAAATTTAAAAACAATTCTGTGAGTTTCAAATTTTCATTGTAGGTTTGCATTTTTTTAGTTTTTAATTTATTTTTACCGTTAATTCTATTTATTCAGACATTTTTATACCCGACTATATTATAATAATTTAATTCTATGGATTCGGGATTTGTATTTATGTAAATTTAGAAAGAATGATATGATATCAAAATAATATAAATATTGCAGGAATATATATAAAAATTTATGTCAAAAGAAGAATGTGTCTCGTTTCTCTGTTTCTTGGAGGTTTGAAAATTGGGGCTAAGATTACTTTGTCTAAATATTATGCATTTTATAAGATTAAATGCATATATTCGTGCGTGGTAGTGGCCTATATAATGGACCAACGCTCCGTACTTCATTCCTTCTTAAAATGTTGAATATTAAAATAAAAGTTTGCTTTAAATTTGAAATTTATTGTATGTCTTATGGTAAAAAGTATATATTAAAAAATTAAACGAGCAAAAAGTTCGATTAAGAAAATGGAAGAAAATTCTCTGGAAAATGATGTCAATATTTCTCTTCTGGATGACGATGTCGGGGACGGATCTCGACCTGAGGCAGACCGCAACACTAAGAAAGTAAGATTTAAAGAAGGAACAGGTGGTGAATATACGGATATGTTGACTGAATCTCGATCAAGTCCAACAATATCCTGGAAGGACAAACTTCTGGGGGGTAAACCTGTAGTATCTGATGAGGAAGAGTTAGGCTTTTCCAGAACTAGTAACGATGAAGAACTTGAATTTTTGGAGGGAGACATCCACAGATCTGTTGTTAATGGCATTCCTGCCATTGATTTTTCGAAGAAAATCCAGCAAATCCTTTTCAAAGAAATGGAACTAACAGTAGTTCTTAAGTTACTTGGAAGGAATATTGGGTATGGGGCTCTCTCCAACCGAATCAATAACCTTTGGAACCCTTCCAAGCCCTTCCATCTAATGGATATCGAGAATGGGTACTATCTGGCCAAGTTCCATTCGGTTGAAGACTACACTAAAGTTTTGTCACAAGGGCCGTGGATGATCGACGGTCAATACCTGACAGTCTAGCCTTGGACAAAAGACTTCAATCCCTCACAACCTTACCCAAGTATGGTCTTAGCTTGGATAAGATTACCAGGTCTTCCGGGGTTCCTATACAAGAAGAAAATTCTTGAGGAGATAGGGGGGACTATTGGGAAAGTTGTTAGGTTGGACTTCAACACTGATAGCCGAATTAGAGGACGATTCGCTAGAATGGCCGTGTACATCAATCTGGATAAGCCGTTGACTGGCCAAGTTCTTGTAAATGGCACGAAACAAAGAGTGGAGTATGAAGCGTTGCCAACCATCTGCTTCACCTGTGGAAAGTACGACCATACTAAGGAAATATGCTCGTCGTTACAAATGGAAACCATACCGGAAAACGTACAGACGAAGGATATTCCGACAGAAGTGAAGCAAAGAGGAAATAGCGAGACATACGGGCCTTGGATGATAGTCGAACAAAAATCACGGAACAACTCTTGGTCTAATTATCTTTCCAAAAAAGAAAATAAGGGAAAAGGAAAACCAGGCTCTAGATTTGAAGTCTTAGCAAATTTAGGGAATAAAGGAGACATGGGGAGTGCGTTGAATAAGGAGGGTGAAGAACACATAGCAGATTTTTAGGTTGTGTTAAAAGCGGGAGTTAATGCAGGGGAGCAGAGTCATTTACAGCAGGATAGCACTAAACTTAATAAAGGAATACAACTGGGAGCAATTACTTCAGGAAAAGGACCGTTGATACTCCAAAGGTCGGGCTTCATCAAAGACCCAGCAGATCGGTCCTTGCTTGATGGCCCTAATATTGGGGCAATAGCAGGCCCTTGATAAACCGAAATAGTAACATATTTTAGACCCACATTTAGCATGCTTTTGGGTGATCTAGGCCTTGAAATTGTGTAATTTGGTGCTCTTAATCCTTTATTTTCATGTTTTATACTCAAGAAAGCACCTGAGGATGAAAAGAACGAGAAAACGGGCTTAAAATGGACCAAATAGGCCAAATCACGAAATCAACACGGCTTGGGCCCATGCAACACGGCCGTGCCTCTCTAATCAGACCTAAACACGGCCTGGCCATGATTCACACGGGCGTGTGCCAAGGGCGTTTCCCTGCCGTGGAGAAAAGGAATTTCACTCGGATTTGGATACTTAGGGGTAAAGAAATACATTCCAAAAGCCTATATAAACACCCTAGAGGCCAACTTTCAAGGGGGTCAAGCTAAGCCAAGAAGCCGAGCCAGAAAGATCAGATTTGTGGAAATTACTCGAAGGATAGCTAGTTGATTCATCTCAAGAAGCCAGAGTTATACTCAAGACGGAGGATCTCTCTTCAATTCCTTCAGGGGGTTTTAGAGTTTTTCTTATGTTTTGTTTTATCTTTTCTTTTGAGATGTATTTTGTTATCATTATGAACTAAACCCTCAAATACCTGAGGGGGATGAAACCTAAGATGAATCTTGTTATCGTTTGCTGAACTATATGATAAATATTTGACTTGCTCTTAATTATGTGTTCTTAATCTTGTGTTGATATTTCGCGGATATTAATTCAAGTTTGATGTGCTTAGGTAGAGGAGCAAAAGTCCCTGTCTAAGAGTAGATCTAGCATAATTAAGCGGAGTTGATCGCATGCCTAGAGATAGGGTGACGAGATTTTGCCGGATTAGGGTGAAACCTAATGTGGGATTCCATAGATCGAGTTAATGCAATTCTAGGGGTTTTAATTAGAAAGAGATTTCAATTAATCAACCTAGGGTTAGACGTTATTCGCTTCGAGAGAGGGTTTAATATACATTAGGGAATCTTACGGATCAAATGAATAAATCGTCTGGTTCAGAGTTAGATAACAAGTGAAGTCTAGGTGGATTCTTCCTTGGGTATTATTTTAATCAATTGATTTTCCCAACAAGTATTTCCCTAATTTCATTCTTTTTTGTCTCATCGTCTTTAGCTTAGTAGTTAGTTAATTTTCTAGATTGAACCAATTCGCTTCAATTTCAAGGCTAAAAAAAGAAAAGAAAGTTAGTATTAGTACTTTTAGTTCCTTTGGGTTCGACATTCCGATCTTGCCTTAACTATACTACTGTTCGATAGGTGCGCTTGCCTCAAATCGTTGTCATAGTTAGTTTCCAGGTTCGATCATTCTCATTATAAATTTTAAGACTGTGACACACCGATCAAGTTTTTGGCGCCGTTGCCGGGGAACTGAAATATTAAGAACACTCAATTTTATTACTTTAGCCATTTTTATTTTCTGCAATTTTACTCTTATTTTGTTTTCTATTTTTATCTTTCTAAATTTTAGTTTTTGCTCCTTGTAGGTACCTCTAGTTTATGACTAGAAGGAACCCGACAGGACCTCTAATTTACGATAGTGAGATCGAAGCAACAGCTTGTAGAAACCGGAGAGAAATTAGGCGAAGTCTACAATACACGTAAGAAGAGCAAGAAAACATCATCAATACCACAGAAGAGATGGACTGTAACAATCTACCACCTCAAGAGATGGTAGAAAATCATGCTCCTCGAACTATGTATGATTATGCTAAGCCTAGTTTAGTTGGTACTGAATCTAGTATTGTTAGACCTACTATTGTTGCAAATAATTTCAAATTAAAACCTAACACTATACAGATGATACAACAGTTTGTTCGATTCGATGGTTTGCAGGATGAGGATCCTAACACACACTTAGCAAATTTTATGGAATTCTCGCAACACTTTTAAAATTAATGGCGTTCATCGATGATGCCATCCGTCTTGATTATTTCCCTTTTCTTTGAGAAATAAAGCTAAGCAGTGGTTGCATTCTCTTCCCGAGGATCAATTACTACATGGGAACAAATGACCAGAAAATTTTTAAAATATTTTCCACGCCAAAACGGCCAAGTTAAGGAATGATATCTCTTCTTTTGTGCGATGGATTTAGAAACACTTTACGATGCATGGGAGAGATACAAGGATCTTTTGAGAAGGTGCCCACACCATGGATTACCCTTGTGGCTACAAGTCCAAACTTTTACAACGGTGTGAATCCCTCAACTAGGCGGTTGATCGATTCAATTGACAAAGTGGAACTTTGAATAATAAAACACCAAAGCGACTTACGAATTTATAGAGGAGATGTCATCGAATAACTATCGGTGGCAAGTCACGAGGACAAAGCCCACAAAGTCGCGCGGTGTTTTCAACCTTGATGCGATAACCATGCTATCGAATCGGTAGGCGTGTTAACTAAAAATTTGATGGTTTGTGTAATTCCTTGCAGGTACAACCCGTTATGCAGTGCGAAACAAGTGGAGGTGTGGCGAATCCTGAGTACCCACCCTACGGACATGGCATAGAAGTCGAACAAATGAACTATGTAAGTAACAATTTTAGATATCAAAATAACCCTTATAGCAATACTTACAATCCAGGTTGGAAGAACCACCCCAATTTTTCATGGGGTGGTCAAGGAAATCAAAGACAACAACACCCTCCAAATTTCCAACAGCAGCAGTACCCACAGGATAAGAAACCGAACCTTGAGGAGATGCTGAAAAAATATATAGCATCAACAGAAACACGTTGCCAAAGTATAGAAACAAAACTGGCAAAACAAGAAGCATCGACACAAGAGCTCAAAGATCAAATTGGGCAAATCACCAAGATCTTGACGGAACGACCACAAGGTAGATTGCCAAGCAACACTGAAACTAACCCAAGGGAGCAGATTCAAGCCATATCAACTAATGATAATGTAGGGTTAGATGAGCCTCATTTAAGACAAGAAAATGTGGTAGAAGAGGGTAAGGTTGAGGAAGAAAGTAAAAAGCCAAAATCGGTAATTAAAGAGTACCAACCTCGTATACCATACCCCGAGGCGATGAAGAAAGACGACACAGAGGAACAGTTCGGTAAGTTTCTTAAACTTTTAAAGAAATTACATATTAACTTACCATTACTTGAAGCTATTCCGCAGATGCCAGATTCAAGGAAATTCTTAAAAAAGCTTTTGACGAACAAGCGAAAGCTCGAGAGGAATCACATGTGGAACTCAACGCAAAGTGCTCAGCAATTCTCCAAAATAAATTGCCACAAAAATTAAAAGATCTAGGGAGTTTTACAATTCCATGCTTAATTGGTAGTTTATCTATTGATAATGTGTTAGCTGATTTAGGGGCAAGCATAAATGTCATGCCTTATAAAATGTTTAAACAACTTGGTCTAGGGAAACCCAAACAAACTAGGATGAGCATTCAATTAGCTGATAAAACTGTTAGAATTCCTAGGGTATAATCGAAGATGTGCTAGTAAAGATTGATAAATTCGTATTCCCGATGAGACTTTGTTGTTTTAGACATGGATGAGGACAATAGTATTCCATTAATTCTAGGAAGGCCCTTTTAGCAACTGCAGGACTAAAATTGATGTCGACGCGCAGTGAACTCATACTCTGTGTAGGTGACGAGACAGTCACTCTTCGGGCTCTCGATTCGGTTAGAACATCAAGCAAACAAGGTGAGAAAGTAAATTCTATTGATAACCGTTCGATTAACCCTTCTTTGC
Organism: Gossypium sturtianum; assembly: GCA_025698515.1. NCBI lineage: Eukaryota > Viridiplantae > Streptophyta > Magnoliopsida > Malvales > Malvaceae > Gossypium > Gossypium sturtianum. Next base: position 86,735,897 of record CM046944.1, read on the forward strand.
AAGAAGCACCACAAAAGAACACAAGTAAACCCGATCCTAGACCCAATGCCAACAAGGAAACAACTCATGAGGATTGAAGGGATCAAGTTGATGAACTAGACGAGTGGAAGACACATTTCAAGGAAACACTAGGGATACACGAAGAGAAACCAAGGGAACCACCAGACGAGCTCGTAGGAGCGACAAATCACTTTAAAATAGGAGACCAGGTATTGTTAGATAAAGCAGACCCTCGAATATCTCCTCCTGACCCAAATACAAACAAAGAAATCCCTTTTAGGGTAATCAGTGTTTTTCCATATGGAACAGTAGAGGTAAGTAATCCTATTTTTGGCACTTTCAATACAAACGCATCTCGACTTGAACTCTGTCATGATAATTAAACTGATAGCATGAGGAAGGACTTTCAACTCCTCAAACCACCCTGATGATGCAAACGAGAGGTAAGTCTAGCTTAAGACTTTAAACGAGCGCTTCTCGGGAGGCAACCCGAGCACTAACTCCATTACTCTTTCTATTTTATTTTCACTCTTAATTCTCCTTTGCAGCAACTAACTATAAACTAACCAAGGCCAATTTTCATACCACACAGCCTTACACACGGCCGTGGCTGTGGCCGTGTGGATACACCAAATCTCCGTACTAACATGGCAGAGATGGTACGAGCCAGGACGGATCGTATCTTCAAATCACAGACCGAACTACCCCGCCACGGCCGTGCGACATGGCTGTGGCCGACATTGAGGGAAGACAAATGGGCTCCGACTGAACACCATGACCGTGCAATTTGGCCGTGGTCGACACTGTTTGACCCGACATGGGCGTGGGAGAAACAAACGAAACACAACACGGCCGTGCGATACGGCCGTGTGACCCAGCACGCCCATGGCACATGGGCGTAGGAAGGCACCAAACCCCAAATTTCTATTTAAACCACCCACCCCCCATCCATACCACTTTCTTCCATTCCATTATTCAGAATTCTCCCCTTTCATACTCTTCCCCCTTTGGTTATTACTAAAACTCTTGAGCTCCACCAGATCCATGTCAAAGAAGCAGAAGGATCCCAGTATAGTCTCCCTGTGGGAGACTGACCTACATAAGTTCATGCCGGTCACTTCGTCTAGTCGAAAAGCCAATGGTCTTTGAGACCATTTAGCTTTTAGTTTTCTTTTCTCATCTCTTTTAATTTCCTTTTCTTTAACACTCTTATGCTTAATTTAGCTTATTCGATTTTAGTTTCTTAGTTTTAGGTTCTTCAGGCTGCTTGGAAATCACCCCACCATGACCTCTGCCAACATCACCGCGGCCTTAGAAGTCACACCCACCTCGCAAACCATCCAACAATAAGGACTCTTCGGTCCATTAATCTTTTCTTTTAATTTTATTTTACTTTTTATTTTCCCTCACTTTAGCTTGCTTTTCTTTAAATATATAATTAGTATAGTTTGAATTATTATTATTATTTCCTGGCTAATTCTGCACGAGCTACCCAATTTCTTCATCTAGCGCAGAGACTGTGGATGGCCACTATACAAACACCAAAGACGCCTCCTCCAACTTATCTTTCACCTCCAACGCAAGGATTTCATCCATAATTCAGAGAGTTTCACTTCCCTCCATATCTTTTGATTTCTACTTAATTGTTTATATATATATCTTTGTACATTGAGGGCAATGTACATCTTAAGTGTGGGGGGGTGAACAACCTAAAAAGGTGCCTAACTTTTTTCATTATTCTCAAATTCTTGAAATTAGGTGCCAAACTTTTTGCATTATTCTCAAATCCTGAATTATGTCTTGTTTGTTAAGTAAGTTTCTCATATTATGATTAGAATGAAATTCCTTGTGAATTCATGATTTTTTATTGATATATTTTAGATTAAGTCATTGATAATTATGCATTGATAATTTAAAACTTTAAGATACTAGAGAATCAAGCATGATAAGTCTATTTTTCAGGATTAAATTTTTTTTTAGGTTGTCTACCTGAATCTGAAGATTACTTTGAAGTTTGGAATTTGCTAGATTGACATCAAAATGCTATAATTTGGGTGAGATGTTGAGTCTTAATAGAGCATATATTCTTTTTCTTGCTCACTTTATTGATTATGAGCGTGTCAACATTGATTTGTTATTCTAGAACTTGCATTGATTATACAAGTCGAGACCACACCTTTGATTTGATATACGAAGATGATAAAGGCACCTAGGTTTTAACCCACTCACCCCACTAAAAGCCTACCTTCATTATTAACCCCTAGTGAACCCCGTTTAATCCCGACAACCCATTTATTGACTCACCCGCTAATACTAACCCAAAACCCTTTATTTTTATTATCACCATTCCTTTTGACTACCCTTATATCGAGATTTGATTTGATCAGTTGCCTAACTATGATCTTTATTTCAGTAGTTAAATTCATCCTTTATTATGTATTTGTAATAAAAAAAAATCGAAGTATAGTCATTATTAGTTTTGTGATTAAATGAGCTTATACGTTTGAATTCCAAATTTTGAAAAAGAAGCTCGAACCATTAGTACTATTAGCTTTCAATTGATGTAATTACTTATATTCAGTTTATTGTTTCTGGTCAGGTAATTTGTCAGGTCAATCTCGATTCTAACCTTTTAATTTAGCCTATATCCACACCTTAACCCAAGCCCCGTTACAACCCTGTTAAAGACCTTTTGATTTGTGCATCATTTCATATTATAGTGGTGGAGATTTGATTCTCCTACAAGCCTATGGGATTAAGTTTTAATGTTTGACTTATGAGTGCTTAATCTTTGAACCTTAAACACCTCGAGTGATTTGAGTGAATATGTAGTGAGGATGTCAATCCTTGTCGATTTTGAATCAGAGGTAATCATTCAGATGGGAGGAAACACCTATATTTTGTGATGCAAATGTATGAATTAGATTGTTTGAATCTTTAGGACTCCTAGAGTTGAATTATCCATGTATGAATTATCTTTGAATTATGATGAAACATTATTGATGAATATTATGAATTAAGGAAGTTCGTTTTAATCATGAGTTGAGAATTTTGCTTGAGGACAAGCAAAAGCTTAAGTGTAGGGGTATTTGATAAACCAAAATAGTAACATATTTTAGACCCACATTTAGCATGCTTTTGGGTGATTTAAGCCTTGAAATTGTGTAATTTGGTGCTCTTAATCCTTTGTTTTCATGTTTTATACTCAGGAAAGCACCGGAGGATGAAAAGAACGAGAAAACGGGCTTAAAACGGACCAAATATGCCAAATCACGAAATCAACATGGCCTGGGCCCATGCAACACGGCCGTGCCTCCCTAATCAGACCTAAACACGGCCTGGCCATGATTCACACGGGCGTGTGCCAAGGGCGTGTCCCTGCTGTGGAGAAGAGGAATTTCACTCGAATTTGGATACTTAGGGGTAAAGAAATACATTCCAAAAGCCTATATAAACACCCTAGAGGCCAACTTTCAAGGGGGGTCGAGCTAGGCCAAGAAGTCGAGCCAGAAAGATCAGATTTGTGGAAATTACTCGAAGGGTAGCCAGTTGATTTATCTCAAGAAGCCAGAGTTATACTCAAGAGGGTGGATCTCTCTTCAATTCCTTCAGGGGGTTTTAGAGTTTTTCTTATGTTTTATTTTATCCTTTCTTTTGAGATGTATTTTGTCATCATTATGAACTAAACCCTCAAATACCTGAGGGGGATGAAACCTAAGATGAATCTTGTTATCGTTTGCTGAACTATATGATAAATATTTGACTTGCTCTTAATTATGTGTTCTTAATTCTTGTGTTGATATTTCACGGATATTAATTCAAGTTTGATGTGCTTAGGTGGAGGAGCAAAAGTCCCTGTCTTAGAGTAGATCTAGCATAATTAAGCGGAGTTTATCGCACGCCTAGAGATAGGGTGACGAGATTTTGTCGGATTAGGGTGAAACCTAATATGGGATTCCATAGATCGAGTTAATGCAGTTCTAGGGTTTTAATTAGAAAGAGATTTCAATTAATCAACCTAGGGTTAGACGTTATTCGCTTCGAGAGAGGGTTTAATATACATTAGGGAATCTTACGGATCAAGTCAAATGAATAAATCGTCTGGTTCAGAGTTAGATAACAAGTGAAGTCTAGGTGGATTCTTCCTTGGGTATTGTTTTAATCAATTGATTTTCCCTACAAGTATTTCCCTAATTTCATTCTTTTTTGTCTCATCGTCTTTAGCTTAGTAGTTAGTTAATTTTCTAGATTGAACCGACTCGCTTCAATTTCAAGGCTAAATAAAAAAAAGAAAGTTAGTATTAGTACTTTTAGTTCCTTTGGGTTCGACATTCCGGTCTTGCCTTAACTATACTACTGTTCGATAGGTGCGCTTGCCTCAAATCGTTGTCATAGTTAGTTTCCAGGTTCGATCATTCTCATTATAAATTTTAAGACTGTGACACACCGATCAGCCCTCCAGAGAATAGATTTAAGGACGACCCATCAAGGAGTGTTGCGGTCAAGGCCATTAAATAGTTGGGCCAAATTAATTCCAAAACAAGCCTTTCCAATAGCAAAACAGAAAGTTCCCTTTCGAACTCCACTGTTTCTATTTTAAAAGCTAATTTAGACGATAATGCTTATTTATTGAATGTTAACAACCTTAATACTTCCCGTTTAAATCCTATTTTTGAAAATCAGGTTACTAATATTGACAAGGGAGCTATTATGCCAACCGAGTTAGGCTCTCAAAGGCCGAATGTAGTTGAAGTACAGGGGGTCGATTCTCTTGGTGGCTCAAATAACAGACACACTGCCGTTTCTTTCAAAGATAAAGGTCCGGCGGTGGATGGTAACATGAATCGGACTACAGGAAAAGTAATAGGAGGTAAGGAAGGAGGTATTCGGGCCACTAGAAAAATTATTAAAATCACGCAAGGAAAGGGAACAATTTTAAAATTAAAAACCCCTCAAAAATTCCTTTGACTAATTCTATGACTAGACTGGTTCAGACTGTAACCACGCTTAAAAAAGCGGAGTCAGATGCTCCTGGCCCGAACATCAGTAAAAGCAATTAATTTGCTTCGTTGCATGTTTTTTTGGTTAAGTACTTTGGATTATGGTTTTGGTATTATTTTCTTGGATATTATACTATGAACTCTAATTTATCTATTTTTTCTTGGAATTGTCAAGGGTGTGCGAGTAGCAAATTTCTCAGAGCTTTTCGTGAGTATAATCTTGAGTATAAACCGAATATTGTGTGTCTTCTGGAGCCGAGAGTTAGTGGTACAAAAGCTAATTCTATTATTGATAAACTGGGTTTTGAGCGGTCCCATCACATTGAGTCTATTGGTTTTTCAGGAGGAATATGGGTTGGATGGAAGAACTATATTTCCATTAGTATTACTCACAACCACCTTCAATTCATGCTTCTTCATTTTCAGGGCAATAACCTTAATAATGGTTTTTTTATGTTTGTTGTTTATGGAAATCCTGGCAGAACCAAGAGGAAATCTCTTTGGGTTGATTTAATGACTGTGTTGCCTCAGGAGCCCTTGCCATGGCTGATTTTGGGAGATTTTATTGCTATTCTATCCCCCAAGGACAAAAAAAGCGATCGCACAACAGGCAAGAGATGTAATTTCTTTGGTAATTTTATTGATGTTTGTAATTTGTAGGACCTGGGTTTTATTGGACCGTCTTTCACCTGGAAAGAGGAAATACGTCCGAGCATTTAGATCGAGCCCTAGCTAATGACGCTTGGGTTTTGGACTTTCCTCATACACTCGTTTACCATCTTCTGCGTATAAAATTGGATCACAGGCTTATTCTCCTTAAAACTAATCCTGAGCTCAGTATTCCAAGAGGGAGACCGTTTCACTTCCTTGCAGGATGGACGAAGCACGCAAACTTTAAGGATTTGGTCTCTAATAAATGGAGCTTTTCAGGTAACATGGCTGATTCGTTATCTGAATTTACTTCTTACGTTAAATATTGGAACAAGTCCGTCTATGGATTTTTAGGCACTCGTAAAAAGAAACTCTTGAAATCTCTTGGGACCATACAAAAGGCTATGGATCAGTCATCTTCCAGAAGATTAGCTATTTTGGAGATTGAGGTTCGGGATGAACTGGAGAGTATGCTCAATCATGAGGAGCTCTTATGGAGGCAAAAGGCGAGGTATGATTGGCTCCAGTTTGGGGACAGGAATACTAAATTCTTCCATAGTCGCACGCTTCAAAGAAGAAAATTTAATCGTATCTTGGCCTTACGCGTCAACAATGGAGAATGGTGTTCAGATCAGTCTATTCTCAGTGATGAGGCTGTCAAGTTCTTTGAGAAGTTATATGGTAAAAACCCAAGGCCTATGTCTGATATCCCCTCAAATATCTTTCCCTGCCTCAAGGAGCAAGATATTGATTTTCTCAATAAGCCTGTGCTGAATGATGAGATAAAGAAGGCTCTTTTTGACATGGCTCCGCTGAAAGCTCCGGAAAGTGATGGGTTTCATGCGCACTTCTTCCAAAGTCAGTGGGATCTAGTTGGAGGGGCGATTTGTGAGTGGGTTCAAGGAATTTTTGCTGGAAACAGAATTGAAGGGGAGCTCAACAACACTCTCATTGTGCTTATTCCAAAGAAAGACCGGCCGAAAGATTTCAGTCAATTTCGGCATATCAGCCTCTGTTCGGTTATGTATAAGTTGGTGATAAAAATGATCGCTAACAGATTCAAAGTAGTATTTTCGAATTTCATCTCTCCAGAACAAGCAGGGTTCATTGTGGGGAGGAACATCTCTGATAATGTCATAATTGCACAAGAGGCTATTCATTCTATGCGTAGCAGGAAGGCTGGAAGAAAGTGGATGGCCATTAAGTTAGACTTGGAAAAAGCTTATGATAGAGTCAACTGAGAATTCATAGAAGTGTCCCTTGTCGTAGCTGGAATTCCCGAGAAAATTAGAAAGGTCATTATGAATGCTATTTCCTCCTCCACTATGCAGATTCTTTGGAATGGAGTTCCGTCCAGATCTTTTAAACATGTAAGAGGGATTAGACAAGGATGTCCTTTATCGCCCTATCTCTTCGTTCTTTGTATGGAATGGTTAGGACACCTTATCAGATCAGAGATGTCAGCTGGCAGGTGGATTCCTATTTGGTTATCTAGATCGGGACCGGTTTTATCCCATCTGTTCTTTACTGATAATCTTGTTATTTTTAGCAAAGCGGAGATGGATCAAGCTCTTCTTTTAAAAGAAATCCTTAGACGCTTTTGTGATTTTTCTGGCCATAAGATCAGCGAAAGAAAAAGCAGCATGTTTTTCTCTAAAAGTGTTGAGCCCAGCTTGGGAGATCAGATTAGTCAGATTTTTGGATTCCAGAAGGTCCTCAATCTAGGAAGTTACCTTTGGGTGCCTCTTCTACACGACTGTGTTACCAAGAGTACTTTGGACTTTGTAATCGAAAAAGTGAGGGGTAAGCTCCAAAATTGGGAAGCTCAAAAACTTTCCTTTGCAAGGTGCATTACACTCGCTCAATCGGTTCTTCTTGCTATTCCTAGCTATTTCATGCAGTCCTTAGCTATTCCGAAAGGGGTGTGTGATGAGATAGAAAAGATAGCAAGATAATTAATTTGGGAAGGTTCAGTTGATAATCTAAAATCTGCCTTGGTTGGTTGGGATTCCATTTGTCAGCCGAGGACCTGCGGAGGACTTGGATTTAGACATCTTCAAGACCATAATAAATCCCTCTTTATGAAAATATGCTTTAATCTAGTCTCTCGGAAGGAAGCATTATGGGTAAGAGTCCTTCGTTCAAAATATGGAAGGAAAAGCCAGCTTCCTGCCTCTATTCAAAAAAGTCATTGCTCTCATCTTTGGAGGTCCTTCTCTAAGGTATGGCAGCTTGTTTATGAGAATCTCTTGTGGTCTGTAGGGGATGGCACTACAATCAAAGGCTGGGAAGACACTTGGATACCTGATGTTGGACCTCTGCCTAATCATGTGCCTGCTCATGATAGTCTCAATTTGGACAGTACATTGAAAGATTAGGTTCTGCAGGATGGCTCTTAGAATGTGGACATGCTTCGCATTTGGCTTTCAGATCACAATGATAAAGCGTATAATAAGTATTCACCCACCTCATCCTGCTGGAGGTGAGGATAGAATCATTTGGACTCGTTCTGAGGCAGGTTCTTTTTCCATTTGGAGTGCTTATTGGGCATTAAAGGAGAACTCTTGGAGACCTAAAGACGACATTTGGAAACCAATTTGGAAGTACAAAGGACCGCAGAGAGTTCGCCTTTTTCTTTGGCTTGTGGCCAATCAGAGGCTCTTTACTAATTCAGAAAGATCCAGGAGAAGACTTGGGCAAAGCAGCGCGTGTCCAAGATGTGGACATGATTCTGAAGATATCATGCATGTTCTTCGGGACTGTCCGACCGCCAAGAAAGCTTGGTCTCTAGTAGTCCCTCCAGAGAAGCAATCTATGTTTTTTTCTGAATCCTTACAAACATGGTTATCCACTAATCTTTGTTGTCACATTAAATTGCAGGACAAGGGAATTACTTGGTCGTGTCTCTTCGGGATAATAGCTTGGAAGATTTGGAAGAACCGAAATCTTTTCATCTTTCAAAACATTGACTGGACGGCCCTTGATCTCATCAAATTCTCTCTCAACTGGGCACAACATTTTGAGACCTTAATCGTTTGTCCTAAGCTTTCCCCATATTCCCCGAGGATACCTCAACATTGTTCAGACAATTGGGTTTACTTATCCTCTGATGGAGCAAAGATGGCTAGGCTAGAGCGGAAATGCCTCGTGAGCGGCGGCTTTCGTGATCAAGATGGTAATTGGATTTTAGGATTCACGCATTATCTGGGCAGATGTTCACCTTTGGAAGCAGAACTTTGGGGTATTCTTGATGGAGTGCTTATTTTATTAAACAAAGGATTCAAGAGGGTCAAAATTCAGACCGATAACCTTGAAGTGGTTAAGGCCCTGTCCATAAAGGAAATGGTGGATTCCGGCACAACTCTTCTCAGAAGAATTAAAAGACTAATGAACTCTGGCGGTCAGTGGGAAATCAATCATGTCCCTAGGGAGCGCAACTTAACAGCTGATCAACTAGCGAAGATTGGTCTCTCCTGGCAGAATTCCCTCCGAATATTTAAAGCTCCGCTTGATGTGGTGGCCACGACTTTCCAGCAAGATAAAGCTTCTAGTGTCCTTTAGAATTCTTTAAGTTGTTCACTTTTCACCAAAAAAAAATAAAAATTAAACGAGCACATTGTTTATTGTGCAGAGCTCGCAGATGGAATGTGGTTTAACTGCTCTTAAACAATTGATTAAAACGAAACCGTCACAAATTAAAAAAAGAAAACAAAGTTGGTACCATTTCCTTTTCTTTCTTTTTTTTCATTCAAACGCGACTTTCATTCGAATATGTTTCGTAAAATAAATATAAAAGATAAAAATAAACAAAATCACTTTAGAGATAATATTATTTTGAGTATGAATTGTAAAATAAATATAAAAGATTAAAATAATAAGCTAAAAGAAATATTAATTCAATATAAAGGGAATAAAAATAAGAGAGCGGATAAATAAGAAAAATATTTTATTTAAATAAAAATTAAATTATTAATAATCTCTCAATAAAATATATTATTTATTTTGTAATTTTATTTTAATGTATTTTTACTATTAAATTGATGTTATCTTGTAATATCCCCTTTTTAGTGGTGTCGAAAATAATGATTTCGAGACCACAACTCTGATATGTGAAGTGTTTTATTATTTAATTAATGCTTATCGAGTTATATGAGGGTCATATTAAAATATGGTTAAGAAATTTTAATATTTAGATAGTTAATTAAGTAAAAAAGATTAAATCGTAAAAGTGGTGAAAGCTAGTTGTTATTAGTAAATTGAGTTTTATAGCTATGGAAACTTAGTTTGTGGCCTTAAATGGTAATTAAACCATTGCTAATTATGACGAACGGTTAGGGGTAAGCATATTTGATGTTTTATAAGTTTAATTAAAAGGCATTATGGTAATTTAATAAAAATAATAAAAGAAACAAAAAGATGATAAAACTATCATCTTCTCCAATTGTTCTCTTCCACCACCAAAACACCATGTTTGTGTAAGGTTAAGGGTTCGACCAAGCTTTGGATGCATGCATGTGCGTAATTTTTATACCGTTTCTTGTAATTTTTATGTTTTTGAGATAGTTACAACTAGGTCCAGCTAACCCGTACCTCCGTTTTTAAAATTTTCAAATATTTTAAATGATGTCATTGATGAAAACTTGTTAATTTGGATGTTATTTGATGGAGTGGAAATTATAGGTGTTAATTTGAATTAGTTTATTAAGTAATTTTGTTAGTTTTTGATTAAAGGATTAAATTGAGTAAATGTTAGAATTCATGGGGAAATGTTTTGAATTTAGAATATATTTGGGCTAGAAATAAGAGGATAAATATTCGGCTAGCATGAATAAATGAAAAATTTTGCTAAAATTGGAGATTTTAAGTTTAGGGACTAAATTGTAAAAAATGTAAAATTTTAAGGAAAATGTTTAAGGGTCATATGTATTGAATTGAATGTGAATTTAATATATTGTATTTAATTACTATATAGATCAAGATTTGAATAAAAAACACAATAATAGAGGAAAAAGAAAAATTGCACAGTAGTCCCTGTGTTTAAACCAGAAGTGCTTTAGAGGTAAGTTCATAGTTATTTCTATTTAATGTGTTTCGCTTGTAATTTATATTATTATTATCTTATTAGTTGATCTCTTTGTATGTACATGTGAATATAATTTAGTTAATTATATAATTATTAGAAATGCAAGTATTACATATATATATATATATATGAAATTGAGAAGTGGTTATTAGTAGTATTTCTTGCATATGATATGAATTGTATGAGACTGTAATGAGTTCTAATATGTATATCGAAAGTTTCAAGTGCCTTCATTGCACCTCGGTGCCCCTGTAAACACTTCGGTATCCCTGTTTTCACAACTGTGCCCCTAAATGCACTCTGGTGCCCATGACAGCACATTCGTGCCTCTGAATGCACGCCGGTGCCCCTGATTGCACACTCGTGCTCCTGATTGCACTTTGGTGCCCCTATTTTGCATCTATGATGCCTTTGAAAATGATTGAGTTTCGAGTATGTGAACCGAGTAATGATGAACTTGATTAAATGGTATGAAGACTTACATGGAGTTGACATATTCTAGTTATGATGAATTCTTGAAAACTTATAGACAAAACAATTGATAATTTTATTTAACATGTTATAATTTTTAAGTGATTCCTTTACTAAAAGCAAGTCAAGTAGAATTTACACTATGATATCTTAGTAAGCCATTTAAGCTTAATGATGTTTCTCGTGTCATTTTGTTGTTAACTATTCCAGACGGCTCAACGCTATCCATTTACTTTTGGTAGCCTTTATATATCTTTTTGGGTTGTGGCAAGTATATAGGTTTTGCTATAAGAAATTTAATATTAGAAATTTGGAAGATATGAAAATTTATTTAGTATTTGTGATTATGTTATGTGATGCTGAATGGTAAACTTTAATAGTTTGTTTAGAAGATAATAGTGTGGTTGGTTATGAAAGTTGAATTGAGGTGTGTTAATGGATAAAGTTTTGGTGTAATGTTTGGTTATAATTGAGGTACCTATGAATGGTACATTGGTTAAATTTTAGGTTATTAATTTTGATATGTTTTAAGTGTATGTTTTGATTGTTTTGGTCATGGGGTGGTATGTGTTTTAGGTGTACCTTATTGAGCAAGTTTTCGCTTGATTTTAGCTTGTTTAAGGAGTTAATTTGGAATCACACGGCCTGGGACACGGGTTGTCATATGGCTTTGTGTAACACCCATACCCGAGTCCGAGGCTAAGACTGGATACGAGACATTACTATACTTGAACTTACTAAAACATGAACTTTCGGGCTGTAAAATTTCGTTTCAATTTAGAACTTCTCTCTCAGTCAAATCATACATTTCATGGGCCTACGAGGCCTTAAACTCACGTCCAGAAACTTTCGGAGTTCAACCGGAAACTTTTACCCACTTTGCAAACTTTTCCTCAAAACAGGGGTCACACGCCCGTGTGACTTGGGGCACGACCGTGTACCCCTAAGACATGCCCGTGTCTTCCACCCGTGGTCGACACTGACTAATTTCACACGGCATTGACACGCTCGTGGCCCTGGCCCGTGTGCTAAACCTTGGCATTCTGACTTATCCACACGGTCCATACACACGCCCGTGTGCTTCAGCCGTGTGGCGATTCAAATTCCAAGTGCAAGGTGCAGACTTCACACGGCCTGAGCACACGCCCATGTTCTAACCATGCCTCCCACACGGTCTAGACACACGCCCGTGTCTCTACTCATATGGGAGATTAGAAGGCTATCTACCAAGCCTTATTCCACTCTGAAATCAAGATCAATTTAATACCCTATTCAACAACTCAAGTACTACATGGAAACATGAACAATGATGCATAATCATCAACATTGGTATAAATAAACTTGGCAAATATTGGCCAATCTCTTTAGCCATATACAAAAGAATGCTAAACTCGATAGTCAACACTTTGGCTCTTCTTAAAACATAACTCAAAATAAAATGCTTCCTATACATACCATACTCAATATAAACACTTGGCTATACCAAAATATCAATTGATAGTGTGCTCCGAGCACCGATGACGATGATCCACGAGATTAGCTTGGCGGGACTACATGGAAAGAAAGAATAAAGGACGTAAGCATTTAGCTTAGTAAGTTTGCATATAATGCACATAGCAACATACTTGCTTAATATAACCCATTTAACATAAATGATGGTATCATAAATTTTAGCTATTTAAGCCTACTTACTCATACTGATTCTTACATATCTCATGATACTTACTAGTCTCATACTCGTGAGGTAAATAAGGTACCTGTATCACTTGATCACATAGATCAGCATACTCTACAATAATAATTAAAATCTCTAGTTCATCATTCATAATATGAATAATACTCATTTCTAACTTGATAATAGCTTTTCCTACTTATCTTTCTTGTTATCATTTTAACTTTACTCATTTGCCCGATGAATTTCTACGAATAACCGAGGATACTAAATCTCATTCCACATATAACTTGATGCCAAATCCATATCCTAGATACGGTCTTACATGGAATATCTCATCTTGGTTTTGAGGCCATGTCTTGACATGGACTTATACTGAAGTCTTTCTCGTGTGTTCCCTTGGGAACTTACCATTGCCATGTCTTGACATGGTCTTACTTGGTATCTTTACTCATGAACTGGGCAACACCGAGCCTTGGCTTGGACTTACATGGAATCTTTCTTGTTACTCACCAATGCCATGCCTTGGCTTGGACTTACATGGGATCTCTATCTCTTTATAACTTTTCAATGCCAAGACTTGTCTTGGACTTACATGATAACTTTGCTTGGAGACTCACCAATGCCATGCCTTGGCTTGGGCTTATATGGGTCTTCATCTCATAATAACTCTTCAATGCCAAGACTTGTCTTGGTCTTACATGATAACTTGCTTGATTGCCGATGCCATGCCTTGGCTTGGTCTTATACGGACTTTCTCATTTCCTGTGATAGATCGAGTATCCTAGGTAATTCAACTTCAATCGGGACTTTCTCATGCTTAATCTCATTATCTTCTTTGTTTATCATAACATAAAACTTTTCATGGTAATATTGTACATTATGCTAAGCAGTTCAATGATATAAATCATAAAGCTTAGAAATCATACAAACTTACCTCAATATACAAAATGTATGTAGATATGCAATTTAGTCCTCGACTTTGTTCTTGCCTCGGTTTCGATCCGGGCTTCATTTTTCTTGATCTATAATAATAATTAGATCATTTGATACTCACATTGACTAAATTGACTCTTAACTCATACTTTGGAAGAATTACTATTTTGCCCCTAAACTTTCTCATATTTGCACTTTTGCCTCTAGGCTCGTAATATGATTCTCATTCAACTTTCTTAAACATCATGTTTAGCTGATTCATTTTCTCTAGTATAACAATCATCAATTCTCACTATTTCTAATAGGTATGACCAATTTCATAACTATTACAAATTAGCCCATACTATCATTTTTCATGAAATTCACTAAGGAAAAGATGTTTATCCAACATCAAACTCTCATAAACTTCTATAAAATATCATTTTACAAGCATGTCATTCTTGGGTAGATTTTTGAACATGCATCTTAGCTCATTTTATAGCTAAAAATAGCTAATTCATAATACGAGAACTTCAAAAATACGAAGAATATTAAAAACGGGGCTAAGATGAACTTACTAGCAAGCTTGAAAGATGAACAAACCCTAGCTATGGGGTTCTTCAAATTTTTGGCACCAAGGACGAAGATGAATGAGATTTTTATCATCTTTTTCCTATTTTAATCATTTAATTGATAAATGACCAAAATGCCCTTCTCTTTAAATTTTTTAAAATTACTAACTCATGTCCAATTTTGTCCAAAAATTATAATTTGGGCAAATTGCTATTTAAGGACTTATAATTACTATTCTAAAGCTATTTCATAAAAAAAAACTTCTAGAAACTCATATTTTGCAACTTTTGCAATTTAGTCCTAGCGGACCCTTTAATGGAAATTTTCATAAAATTTCCACATGAAACTTTCATACTATCACGCAAACATTTCAATTATCATAAAAAAATCATTTTACTATTTCAGATTTGTGGTCTCGCACCACTGTTCCGACTAGGCTCTAAATCGGGCTGTTACAATTCTCTCCCCTTAGGGATTTTCATCCTCGGAAATCTTACCAGCAAAAAGGTTTGGAGACTGGTCTCTCATACTCTCTTCTGGTTCCCATGTAGCTTCTTCTATCCCATGTCTTTGCCACAATACTTTTATTAAGGCAATACTTTTATTTCTTAGCTGCTTGACTTCCTGAGCTAAAATCTTAACTAGTTCTTCACCATAAGTCATGTCGGGATGAATCTCTATCTCTGATGGGGTAATTACATGTGAAGGATCTGATCGGTAGCGTCTCAACATTGACACGTGAAACACAACATGTATCTTTTCTAACTCTGATGGCAAAGCCAATCTGTAAGCTACCGGCCCAACTTTCTCGGTAATCTCATACGGTCCAATAAAACGTGGACTCAACTTGCCTTTCCGGCCAAATCTGAGAACTCTTCTCCATGGTGACACTTTTAAGAAAACTTTATCTCCGACTTGATACTCTATCTCTTTTCTCTTTAAGTCCGAATAGGACTTTTGTCGGTCTGATGCAGCTTTTAAGCATTCTCGTATCACTTTCACTTTCTCTTCAGCTTCTCTAACCAAATCAACCCCGTGAATTTGGTTTTCTTTTAGTTCAGTCCAAAATAAAGGCGTTCTGCACTTACGCCCATATAGAGCCTCATAAGGCGCCATCTTTAAACTCGACTGAAAACTATTATTGTAGGCAAATTCTACCAATGGGAGAAACTTTTCCCAACTACCTCGGAACTCGAGAACATAACACCGGAGCATATCCTCGAGTACTTGAATTTATCTCTCCGACTGACTGTCAGTTTGAGGATGGAAAGCGGTACTATAGCTCAACTTTGTACCCAGGGACTCTTGTAATTTCTTCCAAAATCTGGATGTAAATCTCGGATCTCTATCCGATATGATTGACAAAGGAACTCCATGAAGCCTTACTATTTCAGAAACATACAAACTTGCCAACTTGTCGAGTTAGTAATCCACTCGTACTGGTAAGAAATGAGCTGACTTCGTGAGTCTATCACTACAACCCATATAGCATCTTTCTTGCTCGGTGATAATGGTAATCCCGTTACAAAATCCATAGTGATACGGTCCCATTTCCACTCGGGTACCATAATTGGTTGAAGCAAACCCGAAGGTACTTGGTGTTCAGCCTTTACTTGCTGACAAATCATGCATTTGGAAACAAACTCTGAAATATCTTTCTTCATTTTCAGCCACCAATACTGTTGCTTCAAGTCATTATACATCTTAGTACTACCAGGATGTACAGATAGACATCCGTTATGTGCCTCGTGTAAAATTCTCTGAATAAGCTCCTCTTTTCTCATTACACAAACTCTATCTTTAAACATCAAGTATCCATCAGAATTAATCCGAAAGTCGGATTCAACATCTGACTCACACTGAGCTCTCTTGACTTACAATTCGCTATCTTCTTTCTAAGCCTCAAAGATCTCTTGAAGGAATACTGGCCTAGCTCTCATCTCAGCTAGAATGGAACCATTGTCAGATAAGGTCATCCGCGAATTCATTGCCCTTAATGCAAAAAGGGACTTCCTACTCAAAGCATCGGTGACCACATTCGCCTTTCCAAGATGGTAGTCAATGACTAACTCATAATCTCTTATTAACTCTAACCATCCCCGCTGCCTTAAGTTCAATTCTTTCTGAGTCATTAAGTACTTCAAACTTTTGTGATCAGTGAAAATCTGACATCTTTCACCATATAGGTGGTGTCTCCATATCTTCAATGCGAAGACTATGGCGACTAACTCTAAATCATGCGTCGGATAATTCTTCTCATGAGGCTTCAATCATGCGGAGGCATAAGCAATAACTTTGCCTTCTTGCATAAGTACACTGACCCTAATCCGTTTAAGGATGCATCGCTGTAAATCACAAATTCTTTCCCTGTCTCAGGTTGTACTAAAACTTGAGCTTCTGTCAACATCGCTTTCAGTTTCTCAAAACTTTGTTGGCATCTTTCTGTCCACTCAAACTTCACATTTTTCTGTAACAATTTAGTCATCGGGGTTGCAATCATAGAAAACCCCTTGACGAATCGTCTATAATAGCTTGGCTAGGCCTAGAAAACTTCTAATCTCGAGAGATATTCTTGGTGGCTTCCAGGTCCATAATAGCCGAACTCTTACTGAGGTCTACTCGAACTCCTTCTCCCGAGACAATATGTCCTAGAAATCCTACTTCCTTGAGCCAAAATTCACTTTTACTGAACTTGGCATATAATTGATTTTCTCGAAGAGTCTGTAAAACTGTCCGTAGGTGCTCAGCATGCTCATTCTCATTTTGGGAATAAATCAGTATGTCGTCAATGAAAACGACTACAAACTTGTCGAGGTACGGTCTAAAAATGTGGTTCATTAAGTCCATGAATACCGCAGGAGCATTGGTCAAACCAAAGGGCATGACTAAAAATTCATAATGCCCATACCTTGTTCGAAAAGCTGTCTTGGACACATCTGATTCCTTTACTCTTAACTGATAGTACCCTGATCTCAAGTCTATTTTGGAGAACACAGTGGCTCCTTTCAATTGATCGAACAAATCATCGATCCTAGGCAATGGGTACTTGTTCTTCACCGTCACTTTATTAAGCTGACGATAATCTATGCACAATCTCATGGTGCCATCTTTCTTTTTTCACAAATAAAACTGGAGCACCTCAGGGAGAACAACTTGACCTAGCAAAGCCTTTATCTGTCAACTCTTGCAACTGTGACTTCAGCTCCTTCAACTTCGTTGGAGCCATTCTGTAAGGAGTAATAGATATTGGTACAGTATCAGGAGCTAGCTCAATGCTGAACTCAACCTCTCTAACTGGTGGTAGTCCTGGTAATTCTTCGGGAAAAACATCCACGTACTCACATACTATCGGTACTGACTCAATCTTTAACTCTGTTTCTTTATCATTCATCACAAAGCCCAAATATGCCTCATACCCCTTTCTTATGTATCTCTGTGCCATCATGTGAAAAATTATTGCCGGTAATTTACTTTGCTCATCTGATTCTATATAGAGAGTATCCCCATTCTCACATCTCATCTCAATATATTTCTTCCCACAATTAACTATTACATCATGGGTGGTCAACCAGTCCATACCAAGAATGATGTCAAACTCATCAAATGGTAGCAACATAAGATTTTCTTTAAAATAATGACCTCTAATCATTAATGGACAATCTTTACATTCTTCATCAACTAACACACTCTTGCCTAAAGGAATAGACACCTTAATCGTAAATTCTGTAGAATCTATAGGCATATTCATATTGGATACTAGTTTCATACAAATATAAGAGTGTATGGATCCGGGATCTATTAAAGCAATAACTTTGATATCATAAAGAGAAAAGGTACCCGTAATAACATCAGGAGAAGATGCCTCTTCGCGAGCGCGAATGGCATAAGTCCTTGCAGGCGCCCTACCCTCGGGTCTTGCGGTCTGCTCTCTAGGGTTACCTCTTCCACTTGCCCCACTTCCCGGGTTTCTCTGCGGTCTTCCTCAGACCATACTCCCGGATCTCGGGTTTTGAGTTCTCTCTTCTTTCATCGTCTCTGGACAATCTTTTATGTAGTGGTCTTGGGAACCATATCTAAAACATGCATTTTCATGCGCTCGGTATTCTCCAAGATGACGTCTGCCACACTACGGGCATTCGGGACTGTCAGATCGAATATTCCCTACACTAGCAACTGAAGTAGTCTGTGCTTTATTTCCCGAATATTGTTTACTCTTGTCCTTCCTAGAAAATCCAGTGGAAGTAGCCGATCGGGTAGAAAAATCTCTTGACTTTTTGGATGAGGATTGGAATGACTTATTCCACTGTCTCTTTCTAGAGTCACGAGACTCCATTTCAGATTTTCTTTTCTCCTTACTAGCTCTTCGGCTTTACACGCCCTCTCTACTAGCACAACGAATTCCTTTAATTCTAGGGCAGCAATAAACAGTTTGATGTCCTCATTTAACCCGTCTTCAAATCTTTTACTCATGATGGCTTGGTGGACACGCATTCTCGAGCGTATTTCTTTGAGTCGCACAAACTCACGCTCATAATCGATCCACCGACATCTTGCCTTGCTTGATTCTAGGAATTCTTTCCTTTTTGGTCCACAAACCTTTGGTGATATACTTTTTCTTGAACTCTTCTTGGAAAAATTCCCATGTGATCTTTTCCTCGGTACCACCGACACAAGGGTGTTCCACCATTGGTAGCGTGAATCTCTTAAAAGAGAGCGCACACTTCATGCATTCCTCGGTGTGCATGACAACTCATTAAATAATTACGATAGTATTTTCTATCAGAACTCATCCTTTTAGGATCATCATCTTTTCTAGCTCGGAATTCTTCTGCACCATGTTTCCTGATCCTATCAACTGGAGGTTTGTCTCCTCTTACCACCTCTACTACTTGAGGGGCTGCAGGGATAGGTTGTGGAACAGGCGGGGGTGGAGGGGGTTGTGCATTAGGGTTCCTACGAACGAACTCCGTATACCACGTATTCATCATATGGAGGAAGGCTTCTCTAGCCTTTTCTCCACCTCCTTGACTCACCGTAGTGGGTCTATTCTCATTCTCATTCGGCACCGTCCCTTTTGCGGGAGCCAGCGCGTTACTCTCTACATCATCCGCCATAGCTCTTTCCGGATCCATTTACTATATGTATAAACATAATTTAAGTCGTCAGGAGTGGTCACACTATCATTATAAAAACATTCTTGCGTATGGCATGTATAACTAGACTCGTGCTCCTACTACGTTAGTCCTAGAACCGACTAAACCGTAGCTCTGATACCACTAAATGTAACACCCCATACCCGAGTCTGAGGCTAAGACTGGATACGAGACATTACTATACTTGAACTTACTAAAACATGTACTTTCGGGCTGTAATATTTCGTTTCAATTTAGAACTTCTCTCTCAGTCAAATCATACATTTCATGGGCCTACGAGGCCTTAAACTCACGTCCGGAAACTTTCGAAGTTCAACCGGAAACTTTTACCCACTTTGCAAACTTTTCCTCAAAACAGGGGTCACACGCCCGTGTGACTTAGGGCACGACCATGTACCCCTAAGACATGCCCGTGTCTTCCACCCGTGGTCGACACTGACTAATTTCACACGGCCTTGACACGCCCGTGGCCCTGGCCCGTGCGCTAAACCTTGGAATTCTAACTTATCCACACGGTCCATACACACGCCCGTGTGCTTCAGCCGTGTGGCGATTCAAATTCCAAGTGCAAAGTGTAGACTTCACACGGCCTGGGCACACGCCCATGTTCTAACCGTGCCTCCTACACGGTCTAGACACACACCCGTGTCTCTACTCCTGTGGGAGATTAGAAGGCTATCTACCAAGCCTTATTCCACTCTGAAATCAAGATCAATTTAATACCCTATTCAACAACTCAAGTACTACATGAAAACATGAACAATGATGCATAATCATCAACATTGGTATAAATAAACTTGGCAAATATTGGCCAATCTCTTTAGCCATATACAAAAGAATGCTAAACTCGATAGTCAACACTTTGGCTCTTCTTAAAACATAACTCAAAATAAAATGCTTCCTATACATGCCATACTTAATATAAACACTTGGCTATACCAAAATATCGATTGATAGTGTGCTCCGAGCTCCAATGACGATGATCCACGAGATTAGCTTGGCGGGACTGCATGGAAAGAAAGAATAAAGGACGTAAGCATTTAGCTTAGTAAGTTTGCATATAATGCACATAGCAACATACTTGCTTAATATAACCCATTTAACATAAACAATGGTATCATAAATTTCAGCTATTTAAGCCTACTTACTCATATTGATTCTTACATATCTCATGATACTTACTAGTCTCATACTCGTGAGGTAAATAAGGTACCTGTATCACTTGATCACATAGATCAGCATACTCTACAATAATAATTAAAATCTCTAGTTCATCATTCATAATATGAATAATACTCATTTCTAACTTGATAATAGCTTTTCCTACTTATCTTTCTTGTTATCATTTTAACTTTACTCATTTGCCCGATGAATTTCTGCGAATAACTGAGGATACTAAATCTTATCCCATATATAACTTGATGCCAAAGCCATATCCTAGATACGGTCTTACATGGAATATCTCATCTTGGTTTCGAGGCCATGTCTTGACATGGACTTATACGAAGTCTTTCTCGTGTGTTCCCTTGGGAACTTACCATTGCCATGTCTTGACATGGTCTTACTTGGTATCTTTACTCATGAACTGGGCAACGCCGAGCCTTGGCTTGGACTTACATGGAATCTTTCTTGTTACTCACCAATGCCATGCCTTGGCTTAGACTTACATGGGATCTCTATCTCTTTATAACTTTTCAATGCCAAGACTTGTCTTGGACTTACATGATAACTTTGCTTGGAGACTCACCAATGTCATGCCTTGGCTTGGGCTTATATGGGTCTTCATCTCATAATAACTCTTCAATGCCAAGACTTGTCTTGGTCTTACATGATAACTTGCTTGATTGCCGATGCCATGCCTTGGCTTGGTCTTATACGAACTTTCTCATTTCATGTGATAGATCGAGTATCCTAGGTAATTCAACTTCAATCGGGACTTTCTCATGCTTAATCTCATTATCTTCTTTGTTTATCATAACATCAAACATT
Organism: Gossypium sturtianum; assembly: GCA_025698515.1. NCBI lineage: Eukaryota > Viridiplantae > Streptophyta > Magnoliopsida > Malvales > Malvaceae > Gossypium > Gossypium sturtianum. The sequence continues at coordinate 86,757,404 of CM046944.1, forward strand.
TTAATGGTAATATTGTACATTATGCTAAGCAGTTCAATGATATAAATCATAAAGCTTAGAAATCATACAAACTTACCTCAATATACAAAATGTATGTAGATATGCAATTTAGCCCTTGACTTTGTTCTTGCCTCGGTTTTGATCTGGGCTTTGTTTTTCTTGATCTATAATAATAATTAGATCATTTAATACTCACATTGACTAAATTGACTCTTAACTCATACTTTGGCTAAATTACTATTTTGCCCCTAAACTTTCTCATATTTGCACTTTTGCCTCTAGGCTCGTAATATGATTCTCATTCAACTTTCTTAAATATCATGTTTACCTGATTCATTTTCTCTACTATAAAAATCATCAATTCTCACTATTTCTAATAGGTATGACCAATTTCATAACTATTACAAATTAGTCCATACTATCATTTTTCATGAAATTCACTAAGGAAAAGATGTTTATCCAAAATCAAACTCTCATAAACTTCTATAAAATATCATTTTACAAGCATGTCATTCTTGGGTAGATTTTTGAACATGAATCTTAGCTCATTTTATAGCTAAAAATAGCTAATTCATAATACGAGAACTTCAAAAATACGAAGAATATTAAAAACGGGGCTAAGATGAACTTACTAGCAAGCTTGAAAGATGAACAAACCCTAGCTATGGGGTTCTTCAAATTTTCAGCTCCAAGAAAGAAGATAAATGAGATTTTTATCATCTTTTTCCTATTTTAATCATTTAATTGATAAATGACCAAAATGCCCTTCTCTCTAAATTTTTACAAATTACTAACTCATGTCCAATTTTTTCCAAAAATTATAATTTGGGAAAATTGCTATTTAAGGACTTCTGATTACTATTCTAAAGCTATTTCATAAAAAAAACTTCTAGAAACTCATATTTTGCAACTTTTACAATTTAGTCCTAATAGACCCTTTAATGGAAATTTTCATAAAATTTCCACATGAAACTTTCATACTATCATGCAAACATTTCAATTATCATAAAAAAATCATTTTACTATTTTGGATTTGTGGTCTCGCACCACTGTTCCGACTAGGCCCTAAATCGGGCTGTTACACCGTCTGCCACACATGGTCACCCCACACGGCCGTGTGTGATCTATTAGTTTTAGTGCAGGTGTAACACCCCTAACCCATATCCGTCGCCGGAATAGGGTTTTAGAGCATTACTGAATAAACGTAACCTAAATCATTCATTTCAAAATATTTCAATACTTATAACATAATCCATCATTAAACATGCATATCATCCCTTATTCAAGCCCTCGAGGCCTTAGAATCACTTTAGAAACTTTTTGAGACTAAATCGGGAACATTTGAAAAATTTAGGAAAAAGTTAGAAAAATTTCAACTGCAGGGGTCACACAGCCGTGTGGCCAGGCCGTGTGACTCACACGGCTGAGACACACGCCCGTTTGTCAGGCTGTGTAACATTCAAAATAGGGATACACGATCGTGTCCCAGCCTGTGTCCATGCTCATGTAACTCTCTGACTTAAGTCACACGGCCAAGCCACACGCTCGTGTGCCAGGCCGTGTGCTAGCTGACTTGTTCCCTAAGCACTTGTAACATCCTAAATTTTTGGGCCTATGCATTTAATGGGTGAATATGTGTAATGAGTTAATTTGAGCATTAGGGGTCCAAATTGGGCTTGGATTGGGTGAAGCCTTAGTTAAATTTTTGTTTGGGCACTATAGGGTTTAAAAGGTGGTATCCGAGTTTAAAATATCAAAATGGGCTTGTGGCCCGGTGGTCGATGGCGCCACTTAGGGAGCAAGGAGGTGACGCCACACAAGGGAGTAAGGGGGCCCAAATTTAAGTTACATGGAGCCCAACTCTTTTAATTTAAGTTAGCTAAATTTTGGCATTAGGGTTAGGTAGAGTGGAAGGCAACAAGGCTCAAAAATAGGAGGATTTATGTGAATGGGATAATTTAGATAATATAGTTGATAATATGGAAGAAAAAAAAGGAGAAAAGATAGGAGCTATCTACAAGGCTAGGAGTTGGCCGAAATTCCATCACCTAGAGAAGTGAAGAAATCGGTTTCTTTATGGCAAAGGGGGTGCCGAATTTTCCCTTTTTATTTGATTAATTTTTAGTTATCAGGAAGGGCACTTTTGGTTTTTCATAGGTAAGTGCCGAAATTTCTATAAATAGGGAGGGTTCTTTTTTTATTTTTTGGCATTTAGGGTTTCCACCTTTTCTTTCTCTTCTTTCTTCTAAAAGTCGAAAACTCTATTACTCTTTTCTCTTCTTTCTCCTAAAAGTCGAAAACTCCATTATTCTCTTCTTTCTTCTAAAAGTCGAAAGCCGAAAACTCCATTATTCCTTTCTCTTCTTTCTTCTAAAAGTCGAAAACTCCATTATTCTCTTCTTTCTTCTAAAAGCCGAAAACTCCATTATTCTCTTCTCTTCTTTCTTCTAAAAAGCCGAAAGCTGAAAATTCCATTATTCTTTTCTCTTCTTTCTTCTAAAAGCCGAATCTCTATAGATTTCTTCGAATCATCTTCTCTTCCTGATTTTTCTCAAAAAGCCAGAATCCTCTGAGAGTAGCCGAATCTTCTCTAGTAAGATCTCTTAGACCTAAAAGCTAGAAACACTAGTTCCTGAATCTCATATCACTTTTCGGGATTTCAAGGCAGATAGCGGTGGTGTTGGCTACGGATAGCGTCGACTTAAAGGGTCTCTTTCTAACAGTAATCAGGTGTGTAGATCTCTAACACACTAGTAATCTATACTAAATATATGTTATGGGCTAAAAGCCGGAAAAAGGCTGTATAGTAATCTGTACTAAATATATGTTATGGGCTAAAAGCCGAAAAAAGGCTGTATAGTAATCTGTACTAAATATATGTTATGGGCTAAAAGCCGAAAAAAGGCTGTATAGACAGTCGGATTACCCAAAAAGGGTAGGCAAGGGATGCCAAGTACGTAATTATAGAAACTTCTCTATGTGTATCGATGTATGTGATAGACTGTGAACTTTTAGGTAGTATATTGTTTTGATTCTGCATGTATGTATGCATGGGATGGGATTGATATGATGAAGGGGAAGAAGGTCGCATAGCGATCGGTGGCTTTGCCTCATAGGTCACATAGTGATCGGTCTTTATGACAGGTAGCTCAGCTGTCGAAATGCTATGATGTATTATTAAGGTCGCATGGCGATCGGTGGCTTTGCCACATAGGTCACACAGTGATCGGTCTTTAAGACAGGTAGCACAGTTGTTGATATGGTATGTAGCGGTTAGAGGGTTGATTGTAGAAATCCCCAAGGTGTGATGGTTGGTACGGGTTGGTGTGTAGAGGATGGATTTCTAGGCTAGGATGGGCCATGATGCATATATATTTACCCTTGTATACGGGCCAAGGCCATAATGTGTTTGTGGGCCAAGCCTTTGATGTGTTTTCGGGATTTACACACCGAGTCTTGGTGACTCACCCTATTATTTTTCCCTAACTTTGTAGATGAGCAGTAGATCGTGGACATGGGAGCAAAGGCGGACTCGAGGGGCGATCAAGTTTTTATTCCTATAGATTATTTCGGTTTTTCCTTAAGTTTTTAATTTTGGAAACATTTATGTAATAAGGCCCCATAGTTTATACTCACTACTTAGTTTTTAATATTTGCAACTTATGGAACTTTGTCAAAGGTTTTATTATTCAAAATAATAATAATACAAGGTTTTCTTTTCAAAAGTTACTTGTTTATTCGAATTTTGCCTAATAACTTATGATTTACTAAAACCAACTTAGCAAAAGTTTTCAACGTACAACCCGTAGCATACCAGATCTGGTCGAAACTTATGGGCCAGGTTTGGGGTGTTACATTTTGGTATCAGGGTCCAGTTCAAAACTCGGGTTGTGAAATGGGTCTAGTAGTGTTTTGAAAATTTATGTGAAATTGAGAAAAAATCTGGAAGAAGATATGGCCTTCGAGTCTACCGGCACCCGATCCACGCAGGTAAGTATTCTAAACTTTTGGATGTGATATGAATGTGGGGCTTGATGGGTTTTATGGACGTAGACTAAGTATGATAGTATTGATTGACTTTAGGGCTAGTTTACACAACTCTTCAGTTTCATAAAATTTAATCCAACCAAACAAACCTGTGAACAAGTCATCGAGATAGGGTGTGGCAACAGGCATACGCATGTCTAGGATTGGATTCAGGGAGAGCTTGGTATTTAAGCAGTCCTAGTGACTCACCTCCTCTTCGCTGGAATCCTACCTGGTGCGTAGTGACTGTTCACCTTAGTCATGAGGACTTGTTGACGGGCCAAAATTTATAACTAAAACCCGAAAGGGACCAGCCATTCTATTTTGTAAAATTACTAAATTACCCCTGATTTATAAATAACCAAAATATCCTTGATTTGTAAAATTACCGAAATACCCCCAGATTGCAAAATTACCAAGATACCCTATTTTGAGAAAATCACCAAGACACTTTATTTTGGAAAATACCCTGTAGGGCAAAACTACGGAAATACCCCTGGGTAGAGGAATGACGAAAAAAAAAAACCTTATGCGATGAATGTGTGTGCATGGATGCTACTTGTGTGATTGATGTATGCGGGTTGATGTATGTGGTTTCTAGAATTAGGAGATAATCTTGAGACTGAAACTGTAGATAGGTTCGAATTCGAAAGAACCACTCTTAAAACTACTTTCCATAAGATTGTTCGTGGTTAATCAGTGAAAGAAATTAATAGTTAATCAGTGAAAGAAATTAATAGTTCATAAAATTTCTAATTCAGATACTACGAGAATCGACGATGAGCGCTAGGAGAGGAAGAAGAGGCGCGGCCGAGGCCGTGGAAGTATTAGGACCGATGTGTTGACTCAACTAGTTAGGAGGTGCTGAAGGAGGTTAAAGAAATTGGTGAAACATTTCGGGTTGGGTGCGTGGGTGTAAGAAAAAAAAGAGATCGTAGTTTTCTAGGGTTGCGGTCTCGATTCGTGAAGCATGTTAAGGTACGCCCAAACTTTCGGGTTTGCGAATATTGCGAAGGCATCATCCGGGTGAATGTTGGAGGAAGTCGGGAACGTGTTTAAGATGCGGTCCGAGGAGCATAAGGCTTGGGATTTTTCAATCACCATTAAGTCGGGTATGTTTTGTGTGGATGCTATATTTTTGGGTATAGAAAAGCGTATGCGTGCAATGGTTATATATTATTAAATTAGAGTCTTGCAATGAAAGCATAGTGGTGAGACTTGGGCAAGACGATTAGTAGTTAGTTGGAAATTTCGAGGACGAAATTTCTTTAAGGGGTAGAACTGTAACATCCCTGAATTTTGGGCCTATGCATTTAATGGGTGAATATGTGTAATGAGTTAATTTGAGCATTAGGGGTCCAAATTGGGCTCGAGGATTAAGTCAAGCCTTAGTTAAATTTTTGTTTGGGCACTATAGGGTTTAAAAGGTGGTATCTTGGTTTAAAATATCAAAATGGGCTTGTGGCCCAGTGGTCAGTGGCGCCACTTAGGGAGCAAGGAGGTGACGCCACACAAGGGAGTAAGGGGCCCAAATTTAAGTTACATGGAGCCCAACTCTTTTAATTTAAGTTAGCTAAATTTTGGCATTAGGGTTAGGTAGAGTGGACGGCAACAAGGCTCAAAAATAGGAGGATTTATGTGAATGGGATAATGTAGATAATATAGTTGATAATATGGAAGAAAAAAAAAGGAGAAAAGATAGGAGCTATCTACAAGGCTAGGAGTTGGCCGAAATTCCATCACCTAGAGAAGTGAAGAAATCGGTTTCTTTATGGCAAAGGGGGTGCCGAATTTTCCCTTTTTATTTGATTAATTTTTAGTTATCAGGAAGGGCACTTTCGGTTTTTCATAGGTAAGTGCCGAAATTTCTATAAGTAGGGAGGGTTCTCTTTTTTATTTTTCGGCATTTAGGGTTTTCACCTTTTCTTTCTCTTCTTTCTTCTAAAAGCCGAAAACTCAATTATTCTTTTCTCTTCTTTCTCCTAAAAGCCGAAAGCCGAAAACTCCATTATTCCTTTCTCTTCTTTCTTCTAAAAGCCGAAAACTCCATTATTCTCTTCTTTCTTCTAAAAGCCGAAAACTCCATTATCCTCTTCTCTTCTTTCTTCTAAAAAGCCGAAAGTCGAAAACTCCATTATTCTTTTCTCTTCTTTCTTCTAAAAGCCGAATCTCTATAGATATCTTCGAGTCATCTTCTCTTCCTGATTTTTCTTAAAAATCCGGAATCCTCTGAGAGTAGCCGAATCTTCTCTAGTAAGATCTCTTAGATCTAAAAGCCAGAAGCACTAGTTCCTGAATCTCATATCACTTTTTGGGATTTCAAGGCAGATAGCGGTGGTGTTGGCTACGGATAGCGTTGACTTAGAGGGTCTCGTTCTAATAGTAATCAGGTGTGTAGATCTCTAACACACTAGTAATCTGTACTAAATATATGTTATGGGCTAAAAGCCGGAAAAAGGCTGTATAGTAATCTGTACTAAATATATGTTATGGGCTAAAATCCAGAAAAAAGGCTGTATAGTAATCTGTACTAAAAATATGTTATGGGCTAAAAGCCAGAAAAAAGGCTGTATAGACAGTCGGATTACCCGAAAAGGGTAGGCAAGGGATGCCAGGTACGTAATCATAGAAACTTCTCTATGTGTATCGATGTATGTGATAGATCTGTGAACTTTTAGGTAGTATATTGTTTTGATTTCGCATGTATGTATGCATGGGATGGGATTGATATGATGAAGGGGAAGAAGGTCGCATAGCGATCGGTGGCTTTGCCACATAGGTCACATAGTGATCGGTCTTTATATGACAAACTCACCGTTGTCGAAATGCTACGATGTATTATTAAGGTTGCATGGCGATCGGTGGCTTTGCCACATAGGTCACTGATGATCGGTCTTTAAGACAAAAGACACGACTATCGATATGGTGTGTAGCGGTTGGAGGGTTGATTGTAGAAATCCCCAAGGTGTGGTGGTTGGTACGGGTTGGTGTGTAGAGGATGGATTTCTAGGCTGGGATGGGCCATGATGCATATATAGTTACCCTTGTATACGGGCCAAGGCCATAATGTGTTTGTGGGCCAAGCCTTTGATGTGTTTTCGGGATTTACACACTGAGTCTTGGTGACTCATCCTATTATTTTTCCCTAACTTTGCAGATGAGCAGTAGATCGTGGACATGGGAGCAAAGGCGGACTCGAGGGGCGATCAAGTTTTTATTCCTATAGATTATTTCGATTTTTCCTTAAGTTTTTAATTTTGGAAACATTTATGTAATAAGGCCCCATAGTTTATACTCACTACTTAGTTTTTAATATTTGCAACTTATAGAACTTTTTCAAAGGTTTTATTATTCAAAATAATAATAATACAAGGTTTTCTTTTCAAAAGTTACTTGTTTATTCAATTTTTTCCTAATAACTTATGATTTACTAAAACCAACTTAGCAAAAGTTTTCAACGTACAACCCGTAGCATACCAGATCTGGTCGAAACTTATGGGCCGGGTTTGGGGTGTTACATTTTGGTATCAGAGCCCAGTTCAAAACTCGGGCTGTGAAATGGGTCTAGTAGTGTTTTAAAAATTTATGTGAAATTGAGAAAAAATCTGGAAGAAGATATGGCCTTCGAGTCTACCGGCACCCGATCCACGCAGGTAAGTATTCTAAACTTTTGGATGTGATATGAATGTGGGGCTTGATGGGTTTTATGGACGTAGACTAAGTATGATAGTATTGATTGACTTTAGGGCTAGTTTACACAACTCTTCAGTTTCATAAAATTTAATCCAACCAAACAAACACTGTGAACAAGTCGCCGAGATAGGGTGTGGCAACAGCATACGCATGTCTAGGATTGGATTCGAGGGAGAGCTTGGTATTTAAGCGATCCTAGTGACTCACCTCCTCTTCGGTTGGAATCCTACCAGTGCGTAGTGACTGTTCACCGTAGTCATGAGGACTTGTTGACGGGCCAAAATTTATAACTAAAACCCGAAAGGGACCAGCCATTCTATTTTGTAAAATTATTAAATTACCCCTGATTTATAAATAACCAAAATATCCTTGATTTGTAAAATTACCGAAATACCCCCGGATTGCAAAATTACCAAGATACCCTATTTTGAGAAAATCACCAAGACACTTTATTTTGGAAAATACCCTGTAGGGCAAAACTACGGAAATACCCCTGGGTAGAGGAATGACGAAAAAAAACCTTATGCGATGAATGTGTGTGCATGGATGCTACTTGTGTGATTGATGTATGCGGGTTGATGTATGTGGTTTCTAGAATAAGGAGATAAACTTGAGACTAAAACTATAGATAGGTTCGAATTCGAAAGAACCACTCTTAAAACTACTTTCCATAAGATTGTTCGTGGTTAATTAGTGAAAGAAATTAATAGTTCATAAAATTTCTAATTCAGATACTACGAGAATCGACAATGAGCGCTAGGAGAGGAAGAAGAGGCCGCGGCCGAGGCCGTGGAAGTATTAGGACTGATGTGCTGACTCAACTAGTTAGGGAGGTACTGAAGGAGGTTAAAGAAATCGGTGAAACATTTCGGGTTAGGTGCGTGGACTGTAAGAAAAAAAGAGATCGTAGTTTTCTAGGGTTGCAGTCTCGTTCTGTGAAGCATGTTAAGGTACGTCCAAACTTTCGGGTTTGCGAATATTGCAGAAGGTGTGTAACATCCCCAAACCCGGCCCATTCACTACGACCGAATCTGGTTATGTTATGGGAAAAACTTATTGGCGAAAACAGGTTGCCGTTTAACTTTTTGTCTAAACTCCTCTAGACTAGTTTTACTTGCAGAAATCTTGGGCATGTTTGTTTGCAAACCGTTAGGTTACTTTGAAATCTCGGGGTTTCGTTTTTAAAAACTCTTAGTTGTCAATTTGCTTAGGTTGGAAAACGTTTAAAACATCAGGCTCAAGTGGCTTATGCTTAGTTCATAAAAGTAACATTATTCCCAAATCTCTTTAGACATAAGTTACCAAAAGAAAACCAAATAACTTAAGAGGCTCTTATTACAACATAATGATTCCAAGTACTTGGTAATAAAGTGCATAAAGAAAATATTAAAACGTCCTTTGCATGGGCCACCTTGTATCCACTCCAACCCGGTCCGATCATCCTTTCACCTGCGATGTTGGATAAGAGATTGGGTGAGTCACAATGACTCAGTGTGTAACTAAACTATCGAAATCCACCCACATGCTAACCACATAACATCCCAAATATCAAATGCAACATGCAAGTATAATTATTACCACAATCTTGGGCTTGGCCCACCTTCAAATTATTACAAAAACTGGACCAGGCCCTTTCCACATTAGTCCACATATCAACTGGGCTTGGCCCATGTCCACGTATGTCCCCAAAACATACCTATTCATTGGGCTTGGCCCATTCTCATATTATTTCATAAACGGAATAATGCAATCATGAAACCCACCCAAACCTAGGGTCCATCCGCTACACACCCCCTTATCCAGCCTACCACACACCAGGGGACTATCGAGTCACCCTCTCCTTTTTCCTCCAAAAAGGCAACCAATGCCATCCACGATGTAGCATATAGCTAACATCAAACCACGATGGAGCACACAGCAATCCATCAAGCCACGATATGGCATAAGCCGATATCAATCAAGGTAACCACGCGAACTAAATCGCAAAGATCCACAACGCGACCTCGATCGGCGCCAATCCACGATGTAGCACAAAGTCGACATCAACCACGCACTCAAGTACACCCGCACCTTCTTTTCATAAACCCACCCATGCACATGTAACATAATATAATGCGTAGATGATGCATGTGCATGCTATTCACAATCATAGGCATACTCACACAATAAAATCGGTGTTCACATAATTACAAACTTTGCTACTAACTTCGATCATCGTCATACCCCCTTTTGGGTATTTATCACACTTTTACCATCGCACTTATTAGTAAGCATATAACATAAGCGGATATACTCAAATCCGGAAACAATGGTTAATTACACACCTTATTACTAGGAGTTCTAGACTCTCGATCCTCGACGCTATCGTCTCAGCGAAACTACGACTATTTGCTTAATGCTTCCTCGTCTTGTGGCCCACACCCCGGTGGCCAATCACGTCTGCCAGAAACCGCTCTTTTCTTAAACTTTGGGACGGGGCCTTCCCTTGCCCACTGACCGGTTGTGGCCTCCATGGAAAAGCTTAATCAGGTAAGCAGTTAACCCCAAAACACCACTTAAGCATTAAACCTTAATAAATAATCTTACCTCCACTTGATCAAACCGATTGCTACAACGGAGGCTTGGCCAACCACTAAAACCCCAAGTATCTCGGTCACGGAACTCGAAAAGATCTAAGCTAACACTCGGTCCCAAGTGCTATCAAGTTGAGGAAGGAAATTCGGCAAAGGGGTGATGGATGTAGATTCGGCTATTAATTAAATAAAGGTGAGAGGAATAGCAATTTCGGCCAAAGAGGTATTTTAAAGGAGGGACAAAAGAAGTGTGGGGTGTACTTTCGGTTTTGAAGTGAAAAGGGAAGGAAATAGGGAGAGTGGAGGTTTGGCTAACAAGCTTTGGAGATGGGGAACAAAATTCGGCAAAGGAGAGGAGAAGAGGGGAGAAGAGACAGGATGGATGAATGAAATGAGCATCCCCTCCCCTATTTATACTAGAAGGCCAAGCTCCAACCCCAAAAATAGCTCCCAAAATCTTCCTAGAATAGCTCCCTACCACCCATTTTAAAAGTTTGAATAAGTCAAACTTTTACTAGCCAAATTTAAAAAAAGATGACCAAGTCTTCTCCACTTTTTAAGCCTTTCAAACCGTCCATCCACCCCACCAAAATGACCTTAAAAACAAGGCCAAAATGCTACCCTTGCGAATCGAACTGAGCCCCTTCCCCCCTGCAAATGGCGTCACTTCTCCATGCTCTAAGTGGCGCCTCCTTGCCACTCTACCAAGCCACTCTTTATGCCAAAATTCCACCAAAAATTCTCTTAAGGCCCCCTCTATCCAAGTTCTCCTTTTTAGCCCCTAAAACTAAAAATTTTCTAAGGCAACCTACCACCACCTAGGGTTCTCGGGACCCCTAAAACTTACCCAACCACACCTTTGAAGTGTGCCAACACTCAAGCTAAGTACCAAAAATCTAGCCCCTAAAACTAGGGTGTTACAATTCTACCCTCCTTAAAATAATTTCGTCCTCGAAATTACTTTACTAACAAACGTCCATACAACCTATCTTACCACCTTACGCTTATCTGCGCACTCTGATCTTACTAAGGCTATCGTCCTACACAATCTCTAATTTCGCACTCAAAATTCAAACGCTCTCTTAGCAACAGGAAAGGCTAACTCATAAGCAAACAAAGCAATTAACGCAAGTACCCAAGCAAAAGAGCTTACCTAGAATCACATCCTTGGTTGACTCAGGCTAGAACCATTCCTTCCATGACTTGAACCACGACCCTCGCCGCTTGAGGACAATTCTTAACGGATGTGCCTTAGATCCACACCGAAAACATTCTTTACTATTTTCCCAAAGACTCTCCCGTGTGAGGTCTTCCACATCGAGCACAAGAATGATTAGATTCACCGGTACAAGTGCACTTACGAGGATTCTCGATCTTTGGTCTTTTCGGGCATTACCTAACGATCTTTGACGACCCAATATTTCTCTTATTCTCGTTCCTCTTCTTTTCTCGGTTTTCCCTTACCGTCCTCTTAACTTCTTACGCTATACGAGCTTTCTCCACTAGCACCGCTGAAGTCTCTTTCCCTCTGCGGAGCGTCAGACTCGAAGCTCATCTCGCAATCCATCTTCAAACCCGGACACACCTCTCATAGTCGGTGGCCACAATTCCCTTAGCATCTCGACTTAGCGCGTACAAACTCGCCGTCACTCACTATCGACTTACTTCCTTGTACTAGATTTAGAAACGCCTTCCTTTGCGCATCTAGGTAGCTTGCTCCAACGTATTTTCCTTCAAACTTTTCCTTAAAGTAGTCCCAATCCAATCGATCCGCGGTACACCTTGTTTGATAGTGAGCCACCAACGATAAGCCTCATCCCGAAGAAGCTTAAACAAGCACCTTTCAACTTTTCCTCGGGGCACAATCCAAGTCGTCTATAATTCTCTCGACTCCTTCTAGCCAATACTCCGCTACGTTCGGGGCTACTCAGATACTCCCTAAAAACTTCACCCGTTGGACCTAAGCCTCTCGGGCGCGACTTCCGAGCTCCATTTCCCCTACTAGCTCTTGCCACTTCTTTCAAGCACGCGTAACATAGCTGCGACATCTGCGTCCTCTTCACTTATCGGATCTTGTTCCTCTACATCCACTGCTGGCGGCACTTCGCTTTCTGACCCAAAGCCAGACCCTACTGGTTCCGAAGCTGTCATTCTACCTCTACCGCGTCCCCTAGAACTCATCTCTAGCGCTTCGATTTAATCTGTTTAGAAAGTTTTATGAATTAGAAATTATTGTTTCACTGTTTTATCCACGAGCAATTTTATGCAATGAAGGTTTCGAGAGTAGTTCTTTCGATCAATCAAAGTTTCCTTCCTACCCAGGGGTAATTTCGTCATTTTCCTACAGGGGTATTTTGTAAATCGAGAAAACATCTTCCAAAATCTGATTTAGAGTTTCACAAACCAAAGGGGTAAGTTTGAAAAAATTTTAAAACAGAAAATTTTAAAATAGCAAGGCTAATCCTCTTGGGTTTTAATAAGCTGGTTTAGCCTATGAACAAGTCCTCTAGGTTAAGGTGAACAGTAGCTACGCACTGTAGGATTCTGCGAAGAGGAGGTGAGTCACGAGGGCGCTTAAGTACCTAGCTCTTCCGGATCCACTCCTAGACATGCGCACAATGGTTGCCACACCTTAACTCGGCGACTTACTTCACAGGTTGTTTACGAGCTTTAAGTTTTATGCAAGTGTTTGAGTAGACTAATCCTAGGGTCCAACAGATCCTAGTATTCTATTCTACGAGCCCAAATAAACCCATAACAATTCATACAACCAAATCACTTCAAAAGTCCGAAGTACTTACAGTGGACTTGAATTGAGAATGCAGTGCCATGCCAGATTACCTGAAAAATTTCTTAAAAAGCCCTCTTTGAAAAGGTTGTTGGGCCCAAACCCTCAAAGCCGAGTTTTGAAACGGGCTCTGATACCAAACTGTAACATCCCCAAACCCGGCCCATTCACTACGACCGAATCTGGTTATGTTATGGGAAAAACTTATTGGCGAAAATAGGTTGCCGTTTAACTTTTTGTCTAAACTCCTCTAGACTAGTTTTACTTGCAGAAATCTTGGGCATGTTTGTTTGCAAACCGTTAGGTTACTTTGAAATCTCGGGGTTTCGTTTTTAAAAACTCTTAGTTGTCAATTTGCTTAGGTTGGAAAACGTTTAAAACATCAGGCTCAAGTGGCTTATGCTTAGTTCATAAAAGTAACATTATTCCCAAATCTCTTTAGACATAAGTTACCAAAAGAAAACCAAATAACTTAAGAGGCTCTTATTACAACATAATGATTCCAAGTACTTGGTAATAAAGTGCATAAAGAAAATATTAAAACGTCCTTTGCATGGGCCACCTTGTATCCACTCCAACCCGGTCCGATCATCCTTTCACCTGCGATGTTGGATAAGAGATTGGGTGAGTCACAATGACTCAGTGTGTAACTAAACCATCGAAATCCACCCACATGCTAACCACATAACATCCCAAATATCAAATGCAACATGCAAGTATAATTATTACCACAATCTTGGGCTTGGCCCACCTTCAAATTATTACAAAAACTGGACCAGGCCCTTTCCACATTAGTCCACATATCAACTGGGCTTGGCCCATGTCCACGTATGTCCCCAAAACATACCTATTCATTGGGCTTGGCCCATTCTCATATTATTTCATAAACGGAATAATGCAATCATGAAACCCACCCAAACCTAGGGTCCATCCGCTACACACCCCTTATCCAAACCTACCACACACCAGGGGACTATCGAGTCACCCTCTCCTTTTTCCTCCAAAAAGGCAACCAATGCCATCCACGATGTAGCATATAGCTAACATCAAACCACGATGGAGCACACAGCAATCCATCAAGCCACGATATGGCATAAGCCGATATCAATCAAGGTAACCACGCGAACTAAATCGCAAAGATCCACAACGCGACCTCAGTCAGCGCCAATCCACGATGTAGCACAAAGCTGACATCAACCACGTACTCGAAGTACACCCGTACCTTCTTTTCATAAACCCACCCATGCACATGTAACATAATATAATGCGTAGATGATGCATGTGCATGCTATTCACAATCATAGGCATACTCACACAATAAAATCAGTGTTCACATAATTACAAACTTTGCTACTAACTCCGATCATCGTCATACCCCTTTTTGGGTATTTATCACACTTTACCATCTGCACTTATTAGTAAGCATATAACATAAGCGGATATACTCAAATCCCGGAAACAATGGTTAATTACACACCTTATTACTAGGAGTTCTAGACTCTCGATCCTCGACGCTATCGTCTAGCGAAACTACGGCTATTTGCTTAATGCTTCCTGTTGCTGGCCCACACCCCGGTGGCCAATCACGTCTGTGCCAGAAACCGCTCTTTTTAAACTTTGGGACAGGGGCCTTCCCTTGCCCACTCTGACTGGTTGTGGCCTCCATGGAAAAGCTTAATCAGGTAAACAGGTTAACCCCCAAAACACCACTTAAGCATTAAACCTTAATAAATAATCTTACCTCCACTTGATCAAACTGACTGCTACAACGGAGGCTTGGCCAACCACTAAAACCCCAAGTATCTCAGTCACGGAACTCGAAAAGATCTAAGCTAACACTCGGCCCCAAGTGCTATCAAGTTGAGGAAGGAAATTCGGCAAAGGGGTGATGGATGTAGATTCGGCTATTAATTAAATAAAGGTGAGGGAATAGCAATTTCGGCCAAAGAGGTATTTTAAAGGAGGGACAAAAGAAGTGTGGGGTGTACTTTCGGTTTTGAAGTGAAAAGGGAAGGGAAATAGGGAGAGTAGAGGTTCGGCTAACAAGCTTTGGAAATGGGGAACAAAATTCGGCAAAGGAGAGGAGAAGAGGGAGAAGAGACAGATGGATGAATAAAATGAGCATCCCCTCCCCTATTTATACTAGAAGGCCAAGCTCCAACCCCAAAAATAGCTCCCAAAATCTTCCTAGAATAGCTCCCTACCACCCATTTTAAAAGTTTGAATAAGTCAAACTTTTACTAGCCAAATTTAAAAAAGATGACCAAGTCTTCTCCACTTTTAAGCCTTTCAAACCGTCCATCCACCCCACCAAAATGACGCAAAAACAAGGCCAAAATGCTACCCTTGCGAATCGAACCCGAGCCCCTTCCCCCTGCAAATGGCGTCACTTCTCCATGCTCTAAGTGGCGCCTCCTTGCCACTCTACCAAGCCACTCTTTATGCCAAAATTCCACCAAAAATTCTCTTAAGGCCCCCTCTATCCAAGTTCTCCTTTTTAGCCCCTAAAACTAAAAATTTTCTAAGGCAACCTACCACCACCTAGGGTTCTCAGGACCCCTAAAACTTACCCAACCACACACTGAAGTGTGCCAACACTCAAGCTAAGTACCAAAAATCTAGCCCCTAAAACTAGGGTGTTACAAGGTGTCATCCTGGTGAATGTTGGAGGAAGTCAGGAATGTGTTTAAGATGCGGGTCTGAGGAGCATAAGGCTTGGGATTTTTCAATCAGCATTAAGTCGGGTATGTTTTGTGTGGATGCTATATTTTTGGGTATAGAAACTGTATGCGTGCAATGGTTATATATTATTAAATTAGAGTGCGCAGCGAAAGCATAGTGGTGAGACTTGGGTAGTACGATTAGTAGTTAGTTGGAAATTTCGAGGACGAAATTTCTTTAAGGGGGGTAGGACTGTAACATCCTGAATTTTTGGGCCTATGCATTTAATGGGTGAATAGGTGTAATGAGTTAATTTGAGCATTAGGGGTCCAAATTGGGCTCAGGATTGGGCTGAAGCCTTAGTTAAATTATTTTTTTGGGCACTATAGGGTTTAAAAGGTGGTATCTGAGTTTAAAATATCAAAATGGGCTTGTGGCCCAGTGGTCAGTGGCGCCACTTAGGGAGCAAGGAGGTGACGCCACACAAGGGAGTAAGGGGCCAAAATTTAAGTTACATGGAGCCCAACTCTTTTAATTTAAGTTAGCTAAATTTCGGCATTAGGGTTAGGTAGAGTGGACGGCAACAAGGCTCAAAAATAGGAGGATTTATGTGAATGGGATAATGTAGATAATATAGTTGATAATATGGAAGAAAAAAAAGGAGAAAAGATAGGAGCTATCTACAAGGTTAGGAGTTGGCCGAAATTCCATCACCTAAAGAAGTGAAGAAATCGGTTTCTTTATGGCAAAGGGGGTGCCGAATTTTCCCTTTTTATTTGATTAATTTTTAGTTATCAGGAAGGGCACTTTCAGTTTTTCATAGTAAGTGCCGAAATTTCTATAAATAGGGAGGGTTCTCTTTTTTATTTTTCGGCATTTAGGGTTTCCACCTTTTCTTTCTCTTCTTTCTTCTAAAAGCCGAAAACTCCATTATTCTTTTCTCTTCTTTCTCCTAAAATCCGAAAGCCGAAAACTCCATTATTCCTTTCTCTTCTTTCTTCTAAAAGCCGAAAACTCCATTATTCTCTTCTTTCTTCTAAAAGCCGAAAACTCCATTATCCTCTTCTCTTCTTTCTTCTAAAAAGCCGAAAGCCGAAAACTCCATTATTCTTTTCTCTTCTTTCTTCTAAAAGCCGAATCTCTATAGATTTCTTCGAATCATCTTCTCTTCCTGATTTTTCTCAAAAAGCCGGAATCCTCTGAGAGTAGCCGAATCTTCTATAGTAAGATCTCTTAGATCTAAAAGCCGAAAACACTAGTTCCTGAATCTCGTATCACTTTTCGGGATTTCAAGGCAGATAGCGATGGTGTTGGCTACGGATATTGTCGACTTAGAGGGTCTCGTTCTAATAGTAATCAGGTGTGTAGATCTCTAACACACTAGTGATCTGTACTAAATATATGTTATGGGCTAAAAACCAGGGAAAAATTTGTATAGTAATCTGTACTAAATATATGTTATGGGCTAAAAAGCAGGAAAAAAGGTCTGTATAGTAATCTGTACTAAATATATGTTATGGGCTAAAAGCGGAGAAAAAGTTTATAGGCAGTCGGATTACCCAAAAAGGGTAGGCAAGGGATGCAGTGCACGTAATCATAGAAACTTCTCTATGTGTATCGATGTATGTGATAGGCTGTGAACTTTTAGGTAGTATATTGTTTTGATTTCTGCATGTATGTATGCATGGGATGGGATTGATATGATGAAGGGGAAGAAGGTCGCATAGCGATCGGTGGCTTTGCCACATAGGTCACATAGTGATCGGTCTTTATGAATGACGACTCATTTGTCGAAATGCTACGATGTATTTTTAAGGTCGCATGGCGATCGGTGGCTTTGCCACATAGGTCACACACGATGATCGGTCTTTAAGACAGCAAGCTGGCTGCTATCGATATGGTGTTTAGCGGTTGGAGGGTTGATTGTAGAAATCCCCAAGGTGTGATGGTTGGTACGGGTTGGTGTGTAGAGGATGGATTTCTAGGCTGGGATGGGCCATGATGCATATATAGTTACCCTTGTATACGAGCCAAGGGCATAATGTGTTTGTGGGCCAAGCCTTTGATGTATTTTCGGGATTTACACACTGAGTCTTGGTGACTCACCCTATTATTTTTCCCTAACTTTGTAGATGAGCAGTAGATCGTGGACATGGGAGCAAAGGCGGACTCAAGGGGCGATCAAGTTTTTATTCCTATAGATTATTTCGGTTTTTCCTTAAGTTTTTAATTTTGGAAACATTAATGTAATAAGGCCCCATAGTTTATACTAACTACTTAGTTTTTAATATTTGCAACTTATGGAACTTTGTCAAAGGTTTTATTATTCAAAATAATAATAATACAAGGTTTTCTTTTCAAAAGTTACTTGTTTATTCGAATTTTGCCTAATAACTTATGATTTACTAAAACCAACTTAGCAAAAATTTTCAACGTACAACCCGTAGCATACCAGATCTGGTCGAAACTTATGGGCCGGGTTTGGGGTGTTACAGCACTCAACAGACGACACACAGCCGTGTCGCCCACGTGTGTCCTACACGGCCAAGTCACACGGCCGTGTGTCTGGCCGTGTGGACCTAAAATGTACCTTAAACAACAAGTTTACCATTTCCTACTTGCTTGGGCATTAAGCAACTCAAAATCCAATCATTTAACCTATCTGAAATACGATCAAACATACTCCAAACATGCTAAAACAATCATCTTAGGTGTCTAACCAATGTACCCTCATTGGTACCACATTTATATCATCAAAACCTATCAACAATGCATCATTCAAATCAAAGTTTAAAACATACCAAATCACTCAATTTATCCTAGCTTATAACTACCTAAAACATCAAGCTTAAATTCACATACACCTAACAAGCCTTGGTTCAAAACAACATGCCAAATTATGGCTTCAAACAAATACATATGTTTATATATACCCAACCAACATTATACTTAAACTCAATTACATCACATATACCAAATTCACTAACAACTAAACACATCCTAGGTACATGCCATTACAAAAGGTAAACATCACCACATTTGAGGTCGGGATCGTTGTTGGATGCTGAGTTGGTGATCAAAAGAGAAGTACCTAACTTGCACACGAAAAACAAAACTGTACACTGAGTAAAACTCAGTGATATTTCTATAATCTGAACAATTAAAGACATAACGATACAAGAATGCATAATTTGAATTATACGAACATACTATTGTCTAACCTTACCATTACCATATACCATCATTTCAAGTTCATGCATTTACCATATCATTTTATACTATACTCAATTTTCACATGCTATCATATTTGATTTGTTTAACAAATATCTCAATTCACATCACTTGCTATATAAATAGCTTTTCACATATCAATCCACATTTCATTTAAACAATGGAACTATCCATTCCATATTCAATTCATGAGTACATGACTCATATATTCCATTTGTTCACAACCTATTTCACATTTCATTTCCAATCCACTATCTCATTTCCATTTCACATATCATTCCATTTCAAAATCAATTATAGAACTTTATTATTTATTTACCCCTATTAACACGACTCGGACTCGGGAAAATACATGGATCAAACCAACACACCAGTTTGGCACCCAGTGCCTCATCAGATAAATCTGAAGTAATAACTATGCCCAACGTTATATACATTGACACCCAATGTCTCATCAGTTAAACCGAAGCAAATTGGCACCTAGTGCCTCATCGACTCGAGGTTGAAGTAATCCCTAAACTCTTTCTATCCTATGTCATGCCATCTATATCTGACTTAGCCTAAAACAGTTAATAAGGTTTCAATTCATTTGCAAATACATCCAATATCCAAATCTCATATATGCACTTTATAACATTTAAATATATACTCATTTCAAATTCATGTAATCAATACATTCATAATATATATGCCAATTCAATCCATTTCAATCAATTATAATTTCAATTCACTATCAAAGTGCCAAAATACTCACCTTAACTACTTACCATTTGCAATAAATAAAAATACAACAATTAACAACTAGGTTCGGATTATAAAAACACAAACCGTGGATTCTGAGCTATTCGACGTCGATTTTATCCTTCCCCTTCTTAGTCCAGGATTTTGGTATGACGTTAGCTATGGAATTAAAACAATTTAAATACATCAATACAAAACAATTCAGTTTCACATTGAATATTTAAATTTTTACTCAATGTTTGCTTAAATTTCAATTTAGTCCCTAAACTGCGACTAATTTTTATTCTTCATAATTAACTCTATATTTTCATACAAATTTCACTTTAAACTAAATTTAACTCCCTATTTTCAATTAAACACTTAAATTTTGAATTTTTCACAATTTAGTCCCTATACACACAATCAAGAATTAACTTTACTATTTAGTTCTTTTTCACTTTATACATTAAAATCTATCAATTTAATCCCTAGTATTTGAAATATTCAACAATATTAATATCCAAAATTCTAAGCAATACTGAAAATTACAACACGGGTCGGCTAGCCCTAAGTACCAGGATTCCAAAAATATAAAAATTACAAGGAAATGGACTAAATTGCACTAACCAATTGTGCTTAAACCCTTGGTCGTGCATCTTCTCTTCTTTCTTTTTTGTTTCTTTTATTTTCTATTCGAATTGCATGCTTTATTTCATCCAATTTCACTTTCTTTTCATTTATTATACTTTAATATTATATAATACATATATACATACTTTTAACTTTTAATTTATTAACTATTATAATATATATAATAAGTTTACATATATGTTATATATATCATTAATGCTGTCCACTAAATAAAGCAAATGAATATTTGCTACTTTAGTTCCTCAATAATTTTTAATCTATAATTCAACTTTTACCCCATACGTGATTTAGTCCTTATACAACAATAATTCTTAATTCATGCAAATTCACGTGACTGAAATCTAATTCTACACAACTAACTTTATAAATATTTATAATAAATATTTACGAGTTCGATTTACGGGAACGAAGTCCCAAAATTTATTTTTTGACACCCTAACTATCGGGTCGTTACAGCAGGTTCCATACGGTCTGAGACACGGGCTAAGACACATCCGTGTGTCTCAAGTCAATGAGTGACACGGCCTGCGACACGACCGTGTGAGCCAAGTTAGTGAGTTACACGGTCCATGACACGACTTGGGAAACAATCTGAGTTGTGTCATACGACCTGGTCACACAGCCGTGTGATCCCTATTTACCAAATTTTCAAGTTTTTCTTAAAATTTATGTTGATTCATTTTTATCCTTGATTGCTTTCAAACTAATTTTAGGGCCCCGTAAACCCGAATTAAGGCCCGTGTAAATATTTATTCTATGAAATGATATATGTTTATAAATTAATTGAATACTTGTTTTGAATTAAGTTAAATTGTTCTGTTTGGTTCTGTAAAACTCCGATCCTTAATCCAACAACGGAGATGAGATATGAGTGTTACATTTAGTTGTATCAGAGCTAGGATTTAATCGATTCTAGGAGTGACGTAACATGTACAAAGTCTAGTATATACATGCCACATATACCTTGTGATAGTGTAATGCTTTTGATCAGCTCTAATATTGTATTTTCTTATAGATTCAAGATGTCGGATGAGTCGAATCAGGTCGTAGTTAACGAAGTTGAAAGTAATGTCCAAGCTTCGAATCCTGAAGCAAGTAATAGTGCATCGATTCCACAGTCCTTTGATGATGAGATTGGAAATGTGTTTTTTGGTATTATGAACCAATGGTTCAATGAATTTAAGCAAACAAATCTTGTAACTCCATAGCCTCCACCCCCTATTATGCCTCATTTGGCACCCATGTGTCCTCAAAATTTTGTACCTGTGACAGTTACTCAATTGTTTGTTGACAAAGTTCGTAAATGTGGAGTTGAAGAATTTAGAGGCAAAGTTGACGATGATCCTGCAAAAGCTGAGTACTAGTTAGTGAATACGAAGAGAGTTTCTGCAAAATTGATGTGCACTCCTGAAGATTTCTTGAGATGTGCTATTTCATTATGAAAGATGAAGTATATTCGTGGTGGGATTCTTTGAGCACAATGACATCCAGTGATCATTTCAATTAGGATTTCTTTCAAGCTGAATTCAGAAAAAATATGTTAATCGGTTGTTTCTTGATAATAAAAAGAAAGAATTCCTTGAACTAAAACAAGGAAATCGATCTATTGCTGAGTATGAATGGGAATTTATGCAGTTAAGGAAGTATGCTCGAAACATAGTGCCAAATGTAGAAGAAATTTCTATCAGATTTGAAGATGGCTTGAATGATGATATACGGATGTCTATAGCAGCGCTAAAGTTATGTGAATTTGTAGAACTTTCGAAACATGGTCAAAAAATCAAAGAAATTTTCAAAAGTAAAAAGGCAATCCGATGATAGATATCAAGAATTTACTAAAAGAGGGTCACTTAAGTTAGCTCAAACGTTTTCATTGAATAAATTCAGAGGTGATGCAAATCGATCAACTGCTTTTTCAGAGTTTACTGGTAGAGATAAACCGAAGAAAGCAAGTTTAGGTCTGTTAATTCTCTAGCTGCTAGTGTTGGAAGTGTAAGGAATGTCGAGAGAGTTGTCCCTATTTGTGATTATTATGGAAAGAGGCATTTTGGGGAATACCGATCAAATTTGAGAGCTTGTTTCCGTTGTGGATCTACTGATCATTTCCTTTGTGACTGTCCAAAATGACAAAATGTTTTGGGCAATCAGACAAACAAGCCTGAAGTAATCTCACAAAGAGGTAGACGACCTAGAAATGGTAGAAATACTACTTCTAGTCAAGGAAAGAATAGTGATACGAACGAATGATCTGAAGCAAGAGAACCAGCCAGAGCGTATGCAATCAGAGCTCATGAAGAAGCTACTTCCCCAAATGTTATTAGTGGTACATTTTCTCTTTTTGATATTAATGTATATGCATTGATTGATCCCGGATCAACTCACTCTTATATATGCTATGCGTTAGTAGATAAAAAGAATTTTCATGTTGTGTCCACTGATTACACTGTTAAGGTAACGAATACACTAGGTCAGTGTGTTTTAGTTAATCAGATTTGTAAATCGTGTCCAATGAAAGTCTGGGGTTACGATTTTCCTGCTAGTTTGACATTGTTACCTTTTGATGATTTTGATCTCATTTTGGGAATGGGTTGGTTGTTTGAGCATGATGCAATAGTGAGTTACCGAAGGAAGCATGTTAGTTTGAAGCATCCGAATGGTGAATTTGTTTGTGTTAGGGCAGATGAGACCGACTGTAATACAAATGTGATTTCAGCATTGTCAACTCAAAAACTAATTAGAAAATGATGTGAAGCTTATTTAGCTTACGTTCTTTACTCGAAAGTGGTAGAATATAAATTCAATCAAGTACCGATAGTCAAAGAATATGCTGATGTTTTTCCTGAAGAACTGCTTAGGTTGCCACTAACTCAGGAAGTTGAATTTGTGATCGAACTTGTACCTGGAACATCTCCAATTCTGATAGCACCATATAGAATGGATCCTATAGAATTGAAAGAGTTAAAAGTATAGTTACAAGAGTTGTTAGATCGCAGATTTATCCAACCGAGTGTATCACCTTGGGGTGCCCCGATTCTATTTGTAAAGAAGAAAGATGTTTGTATAGATTATCGACACCAGAATCGAGTCACAATTAAGAAATAAATATTCGTTACCTCATATTAATGATTTGTTTGATCAATTAAAAGGAGTTACAATGTTTTTAAAAATTGAATTGAGGTCTGGATATTACTAGTTACGAGTTAAAGAGCCAGATGTACAGAAAACTGCTTTCAGAACCTGATATGGTCATTATGAATTTCTGGTAGTGCCATTTGGTTTGGCTAACGCCCTTGTAGCATTTATGGATTTGATGAATAGGGTCTTTCAACCATATTTGGATCGATTTTTTGTGGTATTCATTGATGATATCCTGATATACTCGTTGAATGCATCAGACCACGCTCAGCATTTGAGAATTATGTTGCAAACTTTACGTGACAAGCAACTTTATGCAAAATTCAGCAAATGTGAATTTTGGTTGCGATAAGTCGGTTTTCTGGGTCAATTTATTTCAGCTGATAGTATCCATGTTGATTTGAATAAAATATATGCAATCATTGATTGGAAAGTTCCAATGAATGTTTTTGAGGTTTGTAGCTTTCTGGGTTTAGCAGGATATTATCGACGCTTTGTTAAAAAAATTTCTATTATAGCCTCGTCGATGACAAAATTATTGCAAAAAGATGTTACTTTTGTCTGGACCGATAAATGTTAGAAAAGTTTCGAGCAACTGAAGAGTATGTTAACTGAAGCTCCAGTTTTAACTCAAACTGAATCCAGGAAAGAATTTATCATGTATAGCGATGCATCTCTTTGTCGTTTAGGCTATGTGTTGATACAAAGTGGCAAAGTAATTGCCTATGCCTCGAGACAGTTGAAGCCTAACGAGCAGAACTATCCACCACACGATTTGGAACTGGCTGTAGTAGTTTTTACCTTGAAGATTTGGCGACACTATTTATATAGTGAAAAATGTCATATCTTTACTGATCATAAAAGTTTGAAATATCTAATGACTCAAAAAGAATTGAATTTGTGTTAGCGAAGGTGGCTTGAATTTTTAAAGGATTATGATTTAGTAATTAACTATCATCCCGAGAAAGCTAATGTTGTTGTAGACGTTTTGAGTCGAAAGTATTTATTTACTTTGAGGGCTATGAATGCAAATTTGACATTAGAACATGATGGTTCTATTTTGGCTAAGTTAATAGTAAAGCCAGTATTTCTATCGAAGATTCAAGAATGACAAAAAGTCGATTCAGAGTTGTTAATGAAGTTTGACTTAGGTAAAAGTGATCAGAAATCTGATTTTCGTTTTGGGAATGATGAATGTTTATATTTTCGAGATCGACTGTGTGTACCACATGATTCAGAGTTAAAGAGGGAACTGTTGAAAGAAGCTCACAATAGTGTTTACTCGATTCACCATGGGAGTACGAAATGTATAATGACTTGAAATAACGTTATTGGTGTCCTGGTATGAAGCAAGAAATAACATAATATGTAACACCCTTAACCTGAAACCATCGTCGGAATAGGGTTAAGAGGCATTACCGAACAATAATAACATTTCACATCCATTTCACGACACAAAGTCAAACATCAATCAAACATATTCAAACACGAGTATATAGTCCCTTATCGAGGTCTTCGAGACCTTAAATACTTGTTAGAAAGAGGTCGGGACTAAGCCGAAGACTTACGAAAGTTTTCAGAAATTTAAACATTCTTCAACACTGCAAAAGTCACACGCCCGTGAAGTTCGGCCGTGCGCCTCACACAACTACCAGACACGCCCATGTGTCCAGGTCGTACCAAAACAGAGCAAACATACTGACTTGTTCACACGGCCACCAGACACGGCCGTGTGCCATGGCCGTGTATCATTAAGC
Source organism: Gossypium sturtianum (assembly GCA_025698515.1). Taxonomy (NCBI): domain Eukaryota; kingdom Viridiplantae; phylum Streptophyta; class Magnoliopsida; order Malvales; family Malvaceae; genus Gossypium; species Gossypium sturtianum. The sequence continues at coordinate 86,782,639 of CM046944.1, forward strand.
TAACTACTGACTTGGTCACACGGCCACCATGCACGGTGTAACCTTTCCAGACACACCAAGAAGTGACCCTTAAACCACATGGCAGGGACACACGCCCGTGCCTCTTGGTCATGTATGCAAAATAGGCCATTTGCAAGACCAATTTGCCACCTATACAAGGGTCAACCAACAAATTTCAAAGTAATACCAATTCATACTTCTAAATGCTTTCAAAACATACCAATTCATGCACCAATTAATCATCAACAATACCATCTATTTCCATTCCTAATATCATCACAAATGAGTCCATCCAAGTAACAATTGTACATCTCAAATCATATATATAACTAGCCTTATGTAATCCATGCCGTAATTCATCATCAAACCACATCTTTTATCAAACACATATTCATGAAATATACCATACTCATAGCTCATTCATAAGTTTAACATCATTCAACTTCCAAGCCAAATCACATGGCAAGGATTAAGCATTTCAAAACATACCATAACTTCTAGCCTATACATGCCATATTTCAACTATATACATCTTTCAAAAAGTACCCAAAATAGATTGTCGATAGTGCGATAGAGATGCTGACGATTCCCTGATTCGAGCTAGCTTTGCTGACACTATAAAACAGAGAAACAAATCACACAGTAAGCTTTCAAAAGCTTAGTAAGTTCGTAACATAATACATTATACCAAAAGAAACCATCACATAGATTAATTTACAATCACATATACCATACCATCCCAAAGCTAATATGTTCAATTAACCTTCCATAAATTCATTCATAGTTTCATCAACCACATAGGTTCCAAACGTACCTTAGCCAACACTTAGTTATCTATTATATATTCTACTCAATACTCACTATTTCATTTTGATCACTTTCGTCCCTTCTTCAGTTCAATCGCACACTTAGTGCCCAAATCGTTAGCCGAAGCTTAATTAACATCGCACACTTAGTGCATCTATATCAAACCGATCTTAAATTGGTATCGCACACACAGTGCCAACCATAAAGCCCAAACTTATACTATTTCACACACAGTGCTAATCATCTCGATCACATTTTCGAATACGCACACTTAGTGCCACATAACTCGAGCCTTCACATAGCATTCACCATTCAATAATATCATACCATTCATTTCATAATCTTAAACATAGTGAAATACACGTATTATGTCCGAACATACCTCGGACGTCAAAATACCGAAACGGTCGATTAATCGAGCACTTTGTCTTTGCCTCGATCTTGATCCGAACCTCTCCTTTCTTGGTCTATACACATTCAAATTCAATCCATTCAATCACCAATTCATTCAATTTAGTCCACTCACACTTATTTAGGGCATTTTACAAAATAGCCCTCACATTTTCACATTTCAACACTTTAGTCCCTAATTCATAAAATCATCAAATACATATAAGTTGTTTGTACCCATGCCTAGCCGAATTCTCACTTTACTCATACAAGCCCAAATATTTTATTTATTTCACATTTTAGTCTTTCAAAATGCTATTTTCACAATTTAGCCCTAGTTAGCTAAATTCATCAAAAATTCAAGAACAAAACATGTTCATTAAACACATATCTTTCATTTAACACCAATACTCATCACAAAGCTCACCATTTCATCAATGACACATCTCATAAACATCATCAATTATCAAAATTACAACACGGGTTTCAAAGTTTACGAAGCAACGATTACAAAAACGTAGAAATTATCAAAAATCAAAGTCAAACATACCTTGAATCAAGCTTATTCTTAGCTGAAACCTAGATGTTCTTCTTTCTTCTTTTTCTTTGCTAATTTTTGGCAATAAAGATGGTAACTAGGCTATTTTCATGCTTTGTTTTGTTATAAATTAACTTAATAATCAAATACCAATTTTGCCCTTAATAAAATGTTTATGAAAACTATTTAAACTATGGGCATATTTGTCCATCAACCACTCCACTAATAAATAATGGATCAATTGCTTCATAAGGCCTCCTCATTTAAAAGCCAACAACAATTACACACTTTAACAATCAGCACACAGCATTTTACACTTTACGTGATTAAGTCCTTTCTCAAAATTTGACACACAGTCGATAAAATTTTCACACGAAACTTTCACACAGGCTCAATCACAAATTATAAACATCAAAAATAATTTTAAAATATTTTTCTGACCTCAGGTTTGTAGTCTCGAAACCACTGTTCCGACTAGGGTCTAAACCGGGATGTTACAACTGTCCCCCTTAGGGATTTTCGTCCCCAAAAATCTTACCAATGAATAGGTGTGGATATTGTTCTCTCATAACATTCTCAGGCTCCCACGTTGCCTCTTCAACTCCGTGTTTTTGGCACAACACTTTCACTAAGGAAATTCTTTTATTTCTCAACTCTTTGATTTCACGTGCCAAAATTCGAATTGGTTCTTCTCTATATGACAAATCTGACTGAATTTCAACCTCAGTAGGAGCAATCACATGAGACGGATCAGATCTGTACCGTCGAAGCATCAACACATGAAACACATTATGAATCTTTTCTAACTCGGGTGGCAACATCAATCTATAAGCAACCGTCCCAATTCGTTTAATGATCTCATACGGCCCAATGAACCTCGGATTCAGTTTGCCTTTCCGGCCAAATCGAAGTATTTTCTTCCACGGTGACACTTTCAGAAACACTTTGTCACCAACTTCAAATTCGATATCCTTCCGTTTCAAATCTTCATACGACTTCTGACGATCTGAGGTCGTTTTCAAACTATCTCGAATCACTTTCACTTTCTGCTCAGTTTCTTTTATTAGATCAACCCCGTAAATCTTATTCTCACTCAGCTCAGTCCAATACAATGGAGTTCGGCATTTTTGACCATAAAGAGCCTCATACGGTGCCATTTTAATGCTAGATTGAAAACTGTTGTTGTATGCAAACTCAACCAGCGGCAAATGCTTTTCCCACGAACTCTCAAACACAAGTATACAGCATCTCAACATATCTTCGAGAACTTGAATGATCCGCTCGAATTGTCCATTCGTTTGCGGATGAAATGCAGTACTGAAATTCAATTTTGTGTCTAAAGCCTCTTGCAATTTCTTCCAAAATCGCGAGGTAAATTTCGGATCTCTGTCAGATACAATAGATAATGGCACCCCGTGCAATCTTACAATCTCAGCAATATATAATTCAGCCAATCTATTGAGTGGATAATCTGTTCTCATCGGAATGAAATAAGCTGGTTTCGTCAACCGATCAACTATCACCCAGACTGCATCTTTCTTTCCCGGAGATAAAGGCAATCCCGACACAAAGTCCATCGTGATTCTCTCCCATTTCCACTCAAGAATCATAATCGGTTGTAACAAACCGGACGAAACTTGATGTTAAGCTTTTACTTGCTGACAAACTAAACATTTCGACACAAAGTCAGAAATATCTCTTTTCATACCATGCCACCAATAACACTGCTTCAGATCGTTATACATTTTCGTACTCCCCGGATGAACAGTGAAGCGACTATTATGAGCTTCATTCAAAATTAACTGAATCAACTCTTATTTCTTCGGAACACAAATCTGATCTCTAAACCTCAGACAATCATCACTATCAACTCGAAATTCTGAATCCGAATTCAAATCACATTGAGCTCGTTTTGCTATCATCTCATCATTAATTTTCTGGGCATCACGAATCTAACTTACGAACATCGGCCTCACTTTCAACTCAGCCAAAACTGAATAATCATCACACAGATCTATCTGAGTACTCATAGCTCGCAAAGCACATGAAGACTTTCGACTCAAGGCATCAGCAATGACATTAGCTTTGCCCGGATGATAATCAATCACAAGTTCATAATCTTTCAACAATTCTAATCATCTTCTATGTCGCAAATTCAACTCTTTCTGAGTCATCAAGTACTTCAAACTCTTATGATCTGTAAAAATGTGACATTTCTCACCAAATAAGTAGTGACGCCAAATCTTTAATGCAAACACAATCACAGCCAATTTAAGGTCGTGCGTTGGATAATTCTTTTCATGCGGCTTTAATTGTCTCGAAGCATAAGCAACGACTTTGCCTTCTTGCATCAGCACATAGCCCAAACCATTCAACGATGCATCACTGTAATCTATGAATTCTTTACCCGATTCAGGTTGAACTAACACTGGTGATTCCGTCAATAACACTTTCAACTGGTCAAAACTCTGATGGCACTTTTCTGACCACTCAAATTTAACATCTTTCTGTAGCAACTTCGTCAATGGAGTTGCAATCATCGAGAAACCTTTCACAAACCGTCTATAATATCCCGTTAGTCCCAGAAGACTACGGACTTCAGACACATTTTTCAGAGGCTTCCATTCTAAAATAGCTGAGATTTTACTCTGATCAACACGGATTCCTGCCACTGACATAATATGCCCCAGAAAACCAACTTCACGTAGCCAAAACTCACATTGGCTAAATTTTGCATACAATTGCTTCTCACGCAGAGTCTGTAGCACAATTCTCAAATGCTCGGCATGTTGTGTCTCATCACATGAATAAATCAGAATGTCATCAATAAACACCACCACAAAGCGATCCAAATACAGTCTGAATATCCGATTCATCATATCCATAAACACTGCAGAAGAATTCGTTAGTCCAAAAGGAATCACTAAGAATTCATAATGTCCTTACCTCGTTCTGAAAGCAATTTTCGGCACATCGAATTCTTTAACTCGTAACTGGTAATAGCCCGATCTCAAATCTATCTTAGAAAACACTGTAGCTCCTTTCAGCTGATCAAACAAATCATCAATACGAGGCAACGAATATTTATTCTTTATTGTTACTTTGTTCAATTGTCGATAATTAATACACATTCTCATGGTGTCGTCTTTCTTTTTCACAAACAACACAGGAGCACCCCAGGGCGAGAAACTCGATCGTGCAAAACCTCTATCGGTCAACTCTTGCAACTGAGACTTTAACTCTTTCAAATCCATCGGTGCAATTCTATATGGAGCTATTGAGATAGGAGGTATTCCCGGCACCAATTCAATGCCAAATTCAACTTCCCGTATCGGAGGTAGTCCTGGTAGTTCTTCAGGAAATACATCAAGAATTTCACAAACCACAGGCACAGATTCAACTTTCTTTTCTGACACCTTTGTAACAATCACATATGCCAGATAAGTTTCACAACCCTTTCTCACATAATTCAAAGCTTTCATCGTAGATACAACAGCTGGTAACCCTTTCAAATCACTGGATTTAACTCGGACTATCTCACTATTCTGACTTCTCAAGTCAATACTCTTTCGTTTACAATTCACAATGGCATTATGCAAAGTGAGCCAATCCATACCCAGAGTTATGTCAAACTCATCGAATGGTAGCAACATCAAATTAGCCGGAAAACAAACATTCCGAAACATTAACGGGCAGTTCTTGCACACTTTATCCACCAAGACACACATGCCTAAGGGTTTTGATACTCTAATCACGAATTCAATAGACTCAACAGATAGAGTCTTACTAGATACTAGATTCACACACACATAGGAATGAGTAGACCCTGGATCTATCAATGCAATCACATTAGTATCAAATAAAGTAAAAGTACCAGTGATGACGTCTGGAGATGACGCTTCCTCTCGCGCACGTACAGTATAGGCTCGGGCAGGTGCTCTCGCCTCCAATCTCACAGTTGTATCGGTAGTACCTCTTTGACTTCTACTCACATTTCTGGCATTTCTGGGTGGTCTACCCCTAGCCATCACATTACTCGGTCTCTCTTTCTGAACATTTTCCTCCTCAGCTAACTTTAGACAGTCTCGAATGAAGTGATCTCGTGATCCACATTTATAACAAACTCTATTGTTGTACTTGCCCCAGCATTCTCCCACATGTCGTCTTCAACACTGTCTACACTCAGGTTTGTTGATTTTAGCACTACCAACACCTGATTCCAATGAAGCTTGAGTTCTCAGACCAACACTTAGTCTTACGCGGTCTCTATTCGGATATCCAAACGTAGCATTTGATTGGTTGCTTGCATCTTTAAATCTCTTTATCGAAGGTTGAGACGACTTACTCATCAATGATTTTCTTTCATCTCGAGCTTCAGAATCAGCTTTCTTCTTTTCTTTACTGAGCTCCTCAGCTTTACAGGCTCTTTCAACTAACACAACAAACTCGTTTATGTCAAGTATCCCAACCAACAACTTAATATCTTTATTCAGTCCTTCTATAAAGCGTTTACACATAGTAGCTTCGGTCGAGACACATTCCCTCGCATATTGGCTCAGTCTCACAAACTCTCATTCATACTCTGTGACTGACATACGGCCTTGTTTTAACTCAAGAAACTCTTTATGTTTCTGATCAATGAATTGTTGACTAATATACTTTTTTTTGAATTCATCTTGAAAGAAATCCCAGGTGATTCTCTCTTTCGGAACCACAGATATCAATGTCTCCCACCAGTTATACGCGGTATCCCTCAACAACGAAATAGCACATTTAATACATTCGTCAGGAGTCAACGACATCTCGTCAAATACCTGAATTGTATTCTCAAGCCAAAACTCAGCTCGCTCTGCATCATCATCAGCTGTGGCCCTAAACTCTTCGGCCCCGTACTTTCTGATCTTATCCACAGGAGGTTTATTCAATCTGATTGGATTTGTAACTGGTGGCACAACCGGTACTTTTGGGGGTGGAGGTTGTGGAGCAGTTAGATTCGTTCGAACAAACTCCGAAAACCACTCACTCATTATTCGAAAGAAGGCTTGCTTAGCCTCTCCTCCCTCACCACTATCATTCGGCCTAGATGTGGCCGACGCTGTCCCTTGAACGAGAGCAAGCGCATTACTCTCAACATCGTCAGCAACTGCTCGATCGGGATCCATTACTATATGAAAACACATTTTCAACTGTCAGGATTCATCACACTATCGCAATTATATATATTGCATGTATAGCAAGACTCACACGCGCTACGTTAGTCTGAGAATCGACTAAATAGCACTGATACCAATAAAATGCAACACCCTTAACCTGAAACCGTCAGCGAAATAGGGTTAAGAGGCATTACCGAAAAATCAGAACATTTCACATCCATTTCATGACACAAAGTCAAACATCAATCAAACATATTCAAACACGAGTATATAGTCCCTTATCGAGGTCTTCGAGACCTTAAATACTTGTTAGAAAGAGGTCGGGACTAAGTCGAAGACTTACAAAAGTTTTCAGAAATTTAAACATTCTTCAACACTGCAAAAGTCACACGCCCATGCAGTTGGGCCGTGTGCCTCACACGACTACCAGACTCGCCCATGTGTCCAGGTCGTGCCAAAACAGAGCAAACATACTGACTTGTTCACACGGCCACCAGACACGGCTGTGTGCCATGGCCGTGTATCATTAAGCTAACTGCTGACTTGGTCACACGGCCACCATGCACACCCGTGGGCCACGACCGTGTAACCTTTCCAGACACACCAAGAAGTGACCCTTAAACCACACGGCAGGGACACATGCCCGTGCCTCTTGGTCATGTATGCAAAATAGGCCATTTGCAAGACCAATTTGCCACCTATACAAGGGTCAACCAACAATTTTCAAAGTAATACCAATTCATACTTCTAAATGCTTTCAAAACATACCAATTCATGCACCAATTAATCATCAACAATACCATCTATTTCATTTCCTAATATCATCACAAATGAGTCCATTCAAGTAACAATTGTACATCTCAAAACATATATATATCTAGCCTTATGTAATCCATGCCATAATTCATCATCAAACCACATCTTTCATCAACCACATATTCATGAAATATACAATACTCATAGCTCATTCATAAGTTTAACATCATTCAACTTCCAAGCCAAATCACATGGCAAGGATTAAGCATTTCAAAACATACCATAACTTCTAACCTATGCATGCCATATTTCAACTATATACATCTTTCCAAAAGTATCCAAAATAGATTGCCGATAGTGTGATAGAGATGCTGACGATTCCCGGATTTGAGCTAGCTTTGCTGACACTATAAAACAGAGAAACAAATCACACAGTAAGCTTTCAAAAGCTTAGTAAGTTTGTAACATAATACATTATACCAAAACAAACCATCACATAGATTAATTTACAATCACATATACCATACCACCCCAAAGCTAATATGTTCAATTAACCTTCCATAAATTCATTCATAGTTTCATCAACCACATAGGTTCCGAATGTACCTTAGCCAACACTCAGTTATCGATTATATATGCTACTCAATACTCACTATTTCATTTCGATCACTTTCGTCCCTTCTTCAGTTCAATCGCATACTTAGTGCCCAAATCGTTAGCCGAAGCTTAATTAACATCGCACACTTAGTGCATCTATATCAAACCGATCTTAAATTGGTATTGCACACACAGTGCCAACCATAAAGTCAAAACTTATATTATTTCGCACACATAGTGCTAATCATCTCGATCACATTTCTGAATACGCACACTTAGTGCCACATAACTCGAGCCTTCACATAGCATTCACCATTCAATAATATCATACCATTCATTTCATAATATTAAACATAGTTAAATACACGTATTATGTCCGAACATACCTCGGACGTCAAAATACCAAAACGGTCGATTAATCGAGCACTTTGTCTTTGCCTCGATCTCGATCCGAACCTCTCCTTTCTTGGTCTATACACATTCAAATTCAATCCATTCAATCACCAATTCATTCAATTTAGTCCACACACACTTATTTAGGGCATTTTGCAAAATAGCCCTCACATTTTCACATTTCAACACTTTAGTCCCTAATTCATAAAATCATCAAATACATATAATTTGTTTGTACCCATGCCTAGCCGGATTCTCACTTTACTCATACAAGCCCAAATATTTTATTTTTTTCACATTTTAGTCTTTCAAAATGCTATTTTCACAATTTAGCCCTAATTAGCTAAATTCATCAAAAAATCAAGAACAAAACATGTTCATTAAACACATATCTTTCATTTAACACCAATACTCATCACAAAGCTCACCATTTCATCAACTTCACATCTCATAAACATCATTAATTCTCAAAATTACAACACGGGTTTCAAATTTTACGAAGCAAAGATTACAAAAATGTAGAAATTATCAAAAATCAAAGTCAAACATACCTTGAATCAAGCTTATTCTTAGCTGAAACCTAGATGTTCTTCTTTCTTCTTTTTCTTTGCTAATTTTTGGAAATAAAGTTGGTAACTAGGCTATTTTCATGCTTTGTTTTGTTATAAATTAACTTAATAATCAAATACCAATTTTGCCCTTAATAAAATGTTTATGAAAACTATTTAAACTATGGGCATATTTGTCCATCAACCACTCCACTACTAAATAATGGATCAATTGCTTCATAAGGCCTCCTCATTTAAAAGCCAACAACAATTAAACACTTTGACAATCAGCACACAGCATTTTACACTTTATGTGATTAAGTCCTTTCTCAAAATTTGACAAACAGTCGATAAAATTTTCACATGAAACTTTCACACAGGCTCAATCAAAAATTATAAACATCAAAAATAATTTTAAAATATTTTTCGACCTCAGATTTGTAGTCTCGAAACCACTGTTTCGACTAGGGTCTAAACTGGACTGTTACATAATACATTTCTCGATGCTTAGTTTGCCAGCAGGTGAAAGCTGAGCATCAGGTTCTGTCGTGTTTGCTACAACCAGTAATGATTCCTGAATGGAAATGGAAACAAGTCACTATGGATTTTATTTTAGGGCTACCTCTTACTCCGAAAAGAAAGGATTCTATTTGGGTTATTATGGATAGATTGACGAAATTGACTCACTTTATACCTATTAAAACTGATTACTCACTTGATAAGTTTGCTGAATTATATATTTTTGAAATTGTGAGACTGCATGATGTGCCATTGTCAATTATATCAGACCGTGATTCGATATTTACTTCCAGATTTTGGGGTAAGTTGCACGAAGCTTTAGACTCAAAGTTAAATTTTAGTACCACTTTTCATCCGTAAATGGATGGTCAGTCTGAGAAAATTATTCAGATTTTAGAAGATATGTTGCGGTGTTACATCATTGAATTCGAGGGCAGCTGGGAAAAGTATTTGCCATTAACTAAATTTGCGTATAATAATAGTTATCAAATGAACATAAAAAATGGCCCCATATAAAGCCTTATATGGGCGTAAACATTGAAGTCCTCTATTTTTTTCTGAGCTGAGTGAAAAGAAGTTAACCGGGGTTGATTTAGTTTGAGAAATTGAAGAAAAAGTCAGGATTATTCGAGATAACTTGAAAGTTGCATCTGATCGTGAGAAATCTTATGTTGATCTAAAACGAAAAGATATCGAGTTTTCTGTTGGCAAAAAAGTATTTTTGAAATTCTCTCCCTAAAAGAAAGTGTTACGATTTGGTAGAAAGGGGAAGCTCAATCCTAGATTTATTGGGTCGTATGAAGTTCTTGAAAGAATACGATCGGTAGCATACTGATTGGCTTTACCTCTAGAACTCGACAGAGTTCGTAATATTTTTTCACATTTCAATGCTTCGACGATACTGGTCTGATCCATCGCATATTTTGTCTATGGAAGAAATTTAATTATAGCCTGATTTAACTTATGATGAAGAACCAATAGAGATCTTAGCCCGGGAAATAAAAGAATTGAGAAATAAATTCGTATCTTTGGTTAAAGTGTTATGTCAACGACATGAGATTGAAGAAGCGACGTGGGAAACAGAAGAAAATATGTAATCTCAGTATTCGAACATTTTCTCTGGTAATATTTTCGAGGACGAAAATTTACTTAGGGGGGAGAGATGTAATATCCTATTTTTCAGTGGTGTCAAAAATAGTTATTTTGGGACCACAGCTCCGATATGTGAAGTGTTTTATTATTTAATTAATGCTTATAGAGTTATATGAGGGTCATATTAAAATATGATTAAGAAATTTTAATGTTTAGATAGTTAATTAAGTAAAAAGGATTAAATCGTAAAAGTGGTGAAAGTTAGTTGTTATTAGTAAATTGAGTTTTATAGCTATAGAAAATTAGTTTGTCGCCTTAAATGGTAATTAAACCATTGCTAATTATGATGGACGGTTAGGGTTAAACATATTTGATGTTTTATAAGTTTAATTAAAGGTCATTATGGTAATTTAATAAAAATAATAAAAGAAACAAAAAGATGATAAAACTATCATCTTCTTCAATTGTTCTCTTCCACCACCGAAACACCATGTTTGTGTAAGGTTAGGGGTTCGACCAAGTTTTGGATGCATGCATATGAGTAATTTTTATACCATTTCTTGTAATTTTTATGTTTTTGAGATTGTTTCAACTAGGCCCAGCTAACCCGTACCTCCGTTTTTAAAACTGTCAAATATTTTAAATGATGCCATTGATAAAACCTTGTTAGTTTGGATGTTATTTAATGGAGTGGAAATTATAGGTGTTAATTTGAATTAGTTTATTAAGTAATTTTGTTAGTTTTTTATTAAAGGATTGAATTGATTAAATGTTAGAATTCATGGGGAAATGTTTTGAATTTAGAATATATTTGGGCTGGAAATAAGAGGATAAATATTTGGCTAGCATGAATACATGACAAATTTTGCTAAAATTGGAGATTTTAAGTTTAGGGACTAAATTGTGAAAAATGTAAAAGTTTAAGGAAAATGTGTAATTAATGAAAATATAAAGGTCATATGTATTGAATTGAATGTGAATTTAATAGATTGTATTTAACTACTATATAGATCAAGATTTGAATAATAAAGACAATAATAGAGGAAAAAAATTGCGAAGTAGTGCCTATGTTTAAACCGGAAATGCTTTAGTGGTAAGTTCATATTTATTTTTATTTAACGTGTTTCACTTGTAATTTATATGATTATTATCTTGTTAGTTGATCTCTTTTTATGTACATGTGAATATAATTTAGTTAATTATATAATTATTAGAAATGCAAGTATTACATATATATATATATATATGAAATTGAAAAGTGGTTATTAGTAGTATTTCTTGCATATGATATGAATTGTATGAGACTATATTGAGCTCTAATATGTATACAAAAATGTTGAAGTGCCTCCATTGCTCCTCGGTGCCCTTGTAAACACTTCGATGTCCCTGTTTGCACAACTGCGCCCCTGAATGCATTCCGGTGCGCCTGACAGCACATTCGTGCTCCTGAATGCACTTCGGTGCCCCTAATTGCACACTCATGCTCCTGATTGCACTTTGGTTCCCTTGTTTTGCATCTATGATGCCCATGAAAATGAGTGAGGTTCAAGTATGTGAACCAGGTAATGATGAACTTGATTAAATGATATGAAGAATTACATGGAGTTGACATGTTCTAGTTATGATGAATTCTTGAAAACTTATAGACAAAACAATTGAGAATTTTAGTTAACATGTTATAATTTTTAAGTGATTTCTTTACTAAAAGCAAGTCAAGTAGAATTTACACTATGGTCTTACTAAGCCATTTAAGCTTAATGATTTTCTCATGTCATTTTGTAGTTAACGATTCCAGACGGCTCGAAGGATCAACATCAAAGCTCACACTATCCATTTACTTTTGGTAGCTTTTATATCTCTTTTTGAATTGTGGCATCTATATAGGTTTGGTCATGTGTCTCAAGTCAGTGAGTTACACGGGCTAGTACACGGCCGTGTGAGCCAAATCAGTGAGTTACACAGTCCATGACACAGGCTGGGAAACAACCGTGTGTCCTAAATTCGAATGTTCACACGGTCTGAGCTATGTCACACGGCCATGTGACCTCTGTTTACCAAATTTTCAAGTTTTTCCTAAAATTTATGTTTTGATTCATTTTGATCCCTGATTGCTTTCAAACTAAGTTTAGGGCCCCGTAAACCTGAATTAAGGCCCATGTGAATATTTATTCTATGAAATGATATATATTTATAATTTAATTGAATACTTGTTTTGAATTAAGTTAAATTGTTTCGTTTGGCTATGTAACACTCCGATCCTTAATCCGGCAACGGAGACGAGATATGGGTGTTACATATCTAATATGAAACTCAATAAAAAACTTAATAATATTATGGATCATATTGTTTGGATGAAAATTAAAGTAGAAATTCGAGAATATATAATTTTTTTTATATTATCAAAAATAGTTATTTTCATATTAAGTTATGTTTATATTTCTAGTCTTTATCTATACTATTATTTAAACTTCTAATTGAGTTTGTGTCATAAGTTAACTAGGCACCAACTTGATAGGAAATTACTAAAATATCTTTTCATATTTAAAGTAAGTTATATAATTCGAGAGTACTTTAATCTTTTTATTTAAAAAACTACAAAAATTATGCATATGGTGAGATTTGAACCACTAGCAATTGCATTAGAAAAACCTTAAATTTACCACTCAACTAAAGCTTTGTTTAAAATATTTATACATTTTAATTTTATTATGCACACTCTATTACCTTCATTAATTGTATATATTGATAAAGTTTGTAACGACTCGATTTCCAGGGGTGTTGGAAAATACGATTTTGGGGCCTCATTTCCATAAACCAAGTTCATAAATATTAAATATATTTACAGAGTTATTATATAAATGAATTGAAATTTGGAAAATCAATTTAATTGAAATGGTGTGTAACATCCTGAAATTCAGAATTTTAGGTGTTGCATTATTTCTTGCGTTAGGCTAGTTAAAAATAATAATTGTGTATGATTAGGGGTCCTAAGAAGGCTCGAGGTTGAGTTGGGCCTTAGTAAAATTTTTGTGTTTAAGCACTTTAAGGAGAGAAGATAAGTGGCATCAAGGCTTATGGAAATAAGTGTGCATTTTGCTAGCACAAGTGAAGCTAGAAGAGGAGTGGTGTGGCGTTGCATGTATGGGCTTGAGGGGTGGAGTTCGAATCCCACCTAGTGCAAATTTTGGGATTTAATTTTTGTATTCCTTCCCTAAGTGTCGGCCATGATGGTAATTATGGTAAGGGGAGACTTTTTAATTATGGAAAGGTGGCTAAAGAAATATGGTATGGAGGTAAACAAGGAGAAATGAATGAAAGAATCAAAAGAAAAAGGCAAGATAAGGGTACATGTTGGCCTTTTTCGTGGGTGATGTTTTGGAAAGATTTTTGTTGGTCAACATCCATCCTTTTGGCAAGAGTACACACGGTTTTGGTTAGGGAATAGGGATAGCCGAATTTTGCATTTGCCTTTTGGCAAATTTAGTGCTTGTAAGGCCTACTTTCTTTTAGCACTTTTGTGTTCTTTTTCTCTAATTTCTTTTCTCATTGCCGAAAAACCAAAGCCACTAGTGAGTATCTTTTTCTTTGTTTTGCCGAAACCATTTAGCCTTTGTGTCCAAATTATTTCTACTCATTTTTCCCTTAAAAAACCGAAACAAGTTTAGCACTCTTGCCCATCTTCTCTTTTCTTTTGATTATTTCCTCAACTCTCTCTCTTTATCTTAAAAACAATAGTTCCTTGAGGCTGAATATTCTTGCTTATTTCCCTCCATAGCCGAACTTTTGAATCTTTCATCTCTTCTCTATTATTTCTTTCTCGTTCATGTTGGCACTCACTTCTTGACCAAATCGGTAAGTAATACTCTTCTTTTTGAATTCTTTTCTTCATGCCGAATATGTGCCTTTGTCATGGGACGGTTTTCTTAACCGAAAACATCATTTCTTCTACTCTCTCTAAACGTGATCATCTTTTCTTTCATAGTGTTCTAGTGAGTGGCCGGAAAGCACATTCTTGCCGATTCTTCTTTAGTCTAAAGTCAAGCGATCGAAGTCGGATCTATCATCATTTAGGTAAGGGGTTCATTTTTGGATTTTTCGTTATATATCTACTTGGCTATGATGCAAATCGGACCGAAGTTTTGACTAAACGGCTATTATAGGGATTTATCGTTCGTTCTTATTCAATCGTTGATCTTTCAAAAATAGAGGTAAGCCGAATCTTATCCCTAAACGACTACTTTCTTTCATAGTAGTAGTTTTTCTAACCAAGATCTTTTCAATGGAGGCAAGTGGAACCGAGTTGAAAGGAAAAGCGACCGAAGAACTCAAAAGGAGTGGATTTGCGATTCCTACTCCTAAATTCAAGCGTAGAGCGGTATCGGCGGTTCGAGATTTTCCACCGGGTTGTGGGCCATCATCCGGTGAGAATAGACAGATCATGGTTGTTCACGATACCGAGGGTAAGCGTTTCAATAGATCGCTGGGTTTAGTTTTGGATTAATAAAAATCTCGTTCGTTAGATTAACCGAGTGTTATGATATTTTAGGTGCCGACGATCAAGACGGTTTAATACTTACTTACCGAATCGTGTGTAATCTCACACCGTAATTCATGAGATTATGATTGGTAACATATTTGATAGTTGATTGTTATTATTATACGACTAAAGATCGTAAAATTGGCATTAAACGAGAAATTGGCATAAAGTACATTATTTTTATAGATTTGACAAAATCGGCATTAAAGTTGTTAGAATTACGAAAATGTCCCTATGGACCGATTATCAAATGTCCCTATGGACCGATTTATCGAAATGCCCCTATGTCTTTGAATTACAGAAATGCCCCTATGGGCCGAATTGTTAAAATGCCTTAGTGGGCGAATTATTACAAAATGCTATAATGGGTGATTCATTAAAAATATTCTATAGATTAATGGTTGTATTTATATGTGGATATTATATGTTACTATGCATATTGCATCTTTATATATTGCATGGGATGGGAAACTTGAATGAAGAGAAGGTTAGGCCGGTGGCATTGCCACAAATTCTGATAATGGCTATGTGCCAATTTAAATATGGCTTTGTGCCATCGTGATTAAGGCTGTGTGCCGATTATATTACCGTATATGATACTCTGGTGGCTTAGCCATAAAAATATTATAAATGGTAGCTTGTCTGCAAATTGGAGAGACTGGCGGGGTGGGTTGACTTGATCCCCACAGGAGAGATTGGTTGGTCGGGGGAGAGATTGGATGGATGGGTTGGGTTGCATACTTTGCATTTATATATATATAATGTTTTGTTATATGGGCTCAGGCCCAAGATGTTATTATGGGCTTAGGCCCAAGTTGATGCTAAATGGGTTCAGGCCCAGTGGACAACGGTAAGGGGATTATACACTGAGTTCTAGTAACTCACCACGTTTCCTTAACCCTTGCAGGTAATGCTCAGTGAAGTGGACTTGGGCCATGGATGACTCGGTGGAGGCCATACTTCAAAAATGGTTTTTATTGAACTTTAGATTTCTATTTCCGTTCACTTTAGTACTTTTACTATTTTGGGTTTTTATGTTGTAATAAGGCCTCTGGAATATTTTTATTTTGCTTTATGTCTTGACGTACATATTATATTGCTTGAATTGTTTTAAATGTGGATTTTTCTAAAAATTTAAATAAAGGTTTTTCCAAAATAGATTAACAAATGGATTTCATAACAAACTTTTACAAATATTTTAACTTGGAAATTTTCTCTCAAATTATCAATAATATTTTCAAAAGTCATAGTTTATAAGATCTTTAGTTCAAATTATCGATTTATCAATCAACCTTTGAGATTAGTTGTATTTTATCAAATATTTCAAATCAAACTTGTTTTTCTTGATTATAACAAAATAATACCTATTTTAGTACGAATCAAAAGGATTTTACACGTTTTCTCATGTGACATGTCAGATCCGGTCATAGCGCATGGACCAGGTTTGGGGTGTTACATTTTATGGTATCAGAGCCCGGTTGCAAAACTCGGCTGTGGTTTGGGTTCAAAAGTGTATTCCAAAGCTGTTTAAAATTTTAATTTATAGATGCATGTTCTAAAGGAAGTATGGCACCACGGGTATCTGGCACCAAGTCAAGTAAGTATATGTTATCATTTTATGATTATGATTATTGTGATATGTCCGTAGAAATACTCTAGAACTTTTAGTTTTAGGAGCTGAAACTATAGAGATTGAGACTATAGGATGCGTTTTGCGAAAACGACCTTACTTCATATACTTCATAAAATATTGTTTAATAAATACTGAAATAGTATAACTGATTCATAAGACTTTTAATCAGATTAAATCAAATTAACAAATATGAGCGCTAGAGGACGTGGACGCGGTAGACGTGGCCGTGGTAGAGGCCGTGGCGCTAGAGTTGTATCTGAGACATCGGGACATATGCCAGAAATGGATGCACCTGCGTCACCTGTGACTGAATCTGGGTCACATGATCGTATGAGAGAGGACGATGCACTGTCTCAAGCAAAATTGCGAGTTTTGGAAAGGGTTGCTGTAGCAAGAACTGGGCCAGCAGCTCGTGGGTCGATATCGGAGCGACTCAGATCGAATGCAGCTGAGGTTTTTAGGGGTGTCTCGGGTGTAGCCCCAAATGTAGCGGAGTACTGGCTTGAGGCGGTGGAGCGAATCATGGATGATTTGGATTGCACCGCCGAGCAGAAACTGAAAGGAGTGGTGTCTTTGCTGAGAGATGAGGCGTATCAGTGGTGGCTCACTGTCCGGGAAGGCACTCAGGCCGATCATATTACCTGGGAATTCTTTAAAACCACATTTCAAGGAAAATATGTCGGTGCTAGCTATGTGGATGCCCAAAGGAAGGAGTTCTTGAATCTGGTTCAAGGAGGTAAATCTGTGGCAGCATATGAGGCGAAATTTCTGCTTCTGAGTCGGTATGCCCAGAGAATAGTGCCAACTGATTATGAACGCTGTGTGCGTTTTGAGGACGGGTTGCGTGATGAGTTGCGGGTACTGATAGCCCCACAGAAGGAGAGGAATTTTTCCACACTGGTGGAGAAAGCCAAGATAGCTGAGGAGGTTAAACACTCGGAGAGGCAAAACCGAGACAAGGATAGGGGCAGGAACAAGAGAGACTCTGGGTACTCAGGTCCTGCTAGAGGTTTTCAGAAAAGGGCCAAAAATGAGGGACCAGTTCGAGCGGGTGCTCCAGCTGCTACTAATTAGTTACAGCTTTGTGCGGATTATGGGAGACTTCACTCGGGTGAATGTTGGAAGAGAATCGGTGGTTGTTTCAGATGTGGTTCCAAGGATCATCGGTTTAAGGATTGTCCTCGACAGCCTGCTCATACTCAAGGTGTTCGTAATGATTTTGCGCAACCAGCTAGAGGCGCTCAACAGCCGCCGAGAGGCCGTGGGCCAGGTCGAGGTGGTAATGGCGTAGGACGAGGTCAGGGTGCACCGGGTAGAGGTACCGGTAATAGGGATAACACGAAGGCGAGACAGCCAGGGTTGGTCTATGCGGTCAGACGTCAAGAGGATGGCGATGCACCTGATGTCATAACCGGTACGTTTTTCATAGCTGACGTACATGTTACTGCTTTGATAGATATTGGATCCACCCATTAGTATGTTGCTTGTCGTGTCGGAACTCGAATATTAGATGCGAGATTACTGCTAGAGAAACAACTGTGATTAGCCCTTTAGGACAGTCGGTGGTAGTAAATAAGTTATTTAGGGATGTGCCCTTAGAAGTTCAAGGGGGAAATATTTCTGACGGATTTGATGGAACTGCCATTCGGCGAGTTCGATCTTATTTTGGGCATGGGCTGGTTGGTTAAACACCGTGCGAACTTAGATTGTGCTACAAAACAGATGGTGCTAAGAACTTCAGAGGATAAGGAAGTGATGATGATAGGTGAAAGAAGAAACTATCTGTCTAATGTGGTATCTGCTTTAAAGGCAGAAAAGTTGGTGCGAAAGGGGTGTGGAGCGTTCTTAGCCTTTATCAGTGATTTGGATGCCAAAGAGTTGACGATAGAAAGTGTCAGAACGATGAAAGAGTTTTCGGACGTCTTTCCCAAGGAGCTTTCAGGATTGCCTCCGGATCGGGAGGTAGAGTTTGGCATTGTGCTATTGCAGGGAACGGTTCCGGTGTCTATTGCTCCTTATAGAATGGCACCGAAGGAGTTAGCGGAGCTTAAAGCTCAAATTCAAGAGTTGTTGGATTGTGGATTTATTCGACCGAGTGTGTCACCGTGGGGAGCACCGGTCTTGTTCGTTAAGAAAAAGGATGGATCAATGCGTATGTGCATCGATTACAGACAGCTGAATAAGTTGACGATCAAGAACAGGTATCCGTTGCCAAGGATCGATGACCTGTTCGATCAATTGCGAGGAGCTTTGGTTTTCTCAAAGATAGATTTGAGATCGGGTTATCACCAGCTTAAGGTCAAGGAGGCGGATATTCTTAAGACTGCGTTTCGAACTCGTTATGGGCATTACGAGTTCTTGGTGATGCCGTTTGGGTTGACAAATGCACCAGCTGCATTTATGGACATGATGAATCGGATCTTCCAACCCTATCTACACCTGTTTGTGGTGGTGTTCATAGATGACATCTTGGTGTACTCAAAGACTGAAGAAGAGCATGATTCGCATCTATGGATTGCATTACAGATTTTGAGAGAGAAGCAGCTGTATGCCAAATTCAGTAAGTGTGAATTTTGGCTGAAGGAAGTGACCTTTTTGGGGCATGTTGTGTCTGCCGAGGGAATTAGAGTGGATCCCTGGAAAGTTGAGGCTGTTTTGGATTGGAAACCACCGAAGTCAGTGGCAGAAATTTGGAGTTTTCTAGGCTTGGCTGGGTATTACAAGCGATTCATTGAGGGGTTTCCGTTGATTGTTGCGCCCCTAACTAAGCTGTTGTGTAAGGGAGTACCGTTTGTGTAATCAGATAAGCAATAAGAGAGCTTTGAGAAATTGAAGAAGATACTGACAGAAGCGCCAGTATTAATTCAAACTGAGGCTGGTAAGGAGTTTACTGTTTATTGTGATACGTCACACACGGGCTTGGGATGTGTGTTGATGTAAGGGGGAAAGGTGGTGGCTTATGCATCTCGTTAATTAAGACCGCATGAGGTGAACTATCCCACTCATGATTTTGAGTTAGCTGCAGTGGTGTTTGCCTTGATGATTTGGAGACGCTATATGTACGGTGAGAAGTCGATTATCTATACGGATCATAAGAGTCTAAAGTACCTTCTTACCCAGAAGGAGTTGAACTTAAGACAATGGAGGTGGATTGAACTATTGAAGGATTATGACCTCTCAATCGAGTATCATCCCGGAAAGGCTAACGTAGTGGCAGATGCGTTGAGTCGTAAGATGATATCGGACTTGAGAGTGATGTTCGCTCATCTTAGCCTGTATGAAGATGGTAGTCTGCTAGCCGAACTTCAGGTGAAGCCTACATGGGTAAGCCAGATTAAGGAAAAGCAATTAATAGATGAAAGTTTGGGTTCTCGGCTTCAGCAGGTGGAAGGTGGTGAGATAGGGGATTTTGGATTGAATAGTGATGGAGTATTGTGTTTCCGTGGAAGAGTTTGTATGCCTAAGGATTCGGATTTGAGACAGATGATTCTGCGTGAGGCGCATAGTAGCCCATATGCTATGCACCCCGGGGGAAATAAGATGTACCGAGACCTCCGTGAACAGTATTGGTGGCCAGGGTTGAAACGGGAGGTTACTGATTTTGTGAGCAAGTGCTTGACATGTCAGCAGGTGAAGGCGGAGTATCAACTACCGTCGGGGTTGCTGCAATCGGAGAAAATTCCATTATGGAAATGGGAAAGAATAACGATGGACTTTGTTAGTGGGTTACCCTTAGCGCCTACTAAGAAAGATTCCGTTTGGGTAATAGTGGATAGGTTAATGAAGACTGCTCATTTCCTACCTATTCGTACGGATTATTCATTACAGAAGTTGGCCAAGTTGTATGTAGCAGATATGGTGAGGTTACATGGGGTACCAGTGTCTATTATATCGGACAGGGACCCTAGGTTTACATCACGGTTTTGGAAGGCTTTACATGAAGCTTTGGGTACAAGGTTAAATTTCAGCATGGCGTTTCATCCGCTGACAGATGGTCAGTCGGAGAGGGTTATCCAGACTCTGGAAGACATGTTAAGGGGCTGTGTGATCGACTTCAGGGGTAGTTGGGAAGATTTTCTACCTTTGGCAGAGTTTGCATACAACAACAGCTATCAATCCAGCATCCAGATGGCACCCTACGAGGCGTTGTATGGTCGTAGGCGTCGTACTCCTACTTGTTGGACTGAGCTGGGGGAGCGACAGTTACTGGATCCTGAGTTGATCTCGGAGACGGAGGAAAAAGTAAAGGTAATTCGGGCACGGTTAAAGGAAGCTTCGGATAGACAGAAATCGTACGCGGATCTGAAGCGTAAGGATATAGAGTTTGCGGTGGGAGATCAGGTTTTTCTGAAGGTCTCACCTTGGAAAAAAGATCTTTAGATTTGGACGGAAGGGCAAATTGAGCCCTAGGTTCATCGGACCATATCGGGTACTAAAACATGTTGGGCCAGTGGCTTATCAACTTGAGTTACCTCCGGAGTTAAGTCAGATACATAGTGTATTCCATGTCTCTATGTTAAGGCCTTATCGTTCGGATCCATCTCATGTTGTACCGGTGGAGGAAGTTGAATTAAGACCTGACTTGTCTTTTGAAGAGGAGCCAGTACAGATTTTAGATCGGAACGTTAAGGTGCTGAGAAGGAAGTCAGTACCGTTAGTCAAAGTATTATGGCGTAATCACGGATTAGAGGAAGCTACATGGGAGCCAGAGGACACAATTCGGCAACAATATCCTCATCTCTTTTAATCATGTAAATTTCAAGGCCGGAATTTCTTTAAGGGGGTAGAATTGTAGCATCCTGAAATTCATAATTTTAGGTGTTGCATTATTTCTTGCGTTAGGCTAGTTAAAAATAGTAATTGTGTATGATTAGGGGTCCTAAGAAGGCTCGGGGTTGAGTTGGGCCTTGGTAAAATTTTTTTGTTTAAG
Source organism: Gossypium sturtianum (assembly GCA_025698515.1). Classification (NCBI taxonomy): domain Eukaryota; kingdom Viridiplantae; phylum Streptophyta; class Magnoliopsida; order Malvales; family Malvaceae; genus Gossypium; species Gossypium sturtianum. The sequence goes on from CM046944.1 coordinate 86,804,532, forward strand.
CACTTTAAGGAGAGAAGATAAGTGGCATCAAGGCTTATGGAAATAAGTGTGCATTTTGCTAGCACAAGTGAAGCTAGAAGAGGAGTGGTGTGGCATTGCATGTATGGGCTTGAGGGGTGGAGTTCGAATCCCACCTAGTGCAAATTTTGGGATTTAATTTTTGTATTCCTTCCCTAAGTGTCGGCCTTGATGGTAATTATGGTAAGGGGAGACTTTTTAATTATGGAAAGGTGGCTAAATAAATATGGTATGGAGGTAAACAAGGAGAAATGAAGGAAAGAATCAAAAGAAAAAGGCAAGATAAGGGAACATGTTGGCCTTTTTCGTGGGTGATGTTTTGGAAAGATTTTTGTTGGTCAACATCCATCCTTTTGGCAAGAGTACACACGGTTTTGGTTAGGGAATAGGGATAGTCGAATTTTGCATTTGCCGTTTGGAAAATTTAGTGCTTGTAAGGCCTACTTTCTTTTAGCACTTTTGTGTTCTTTTTCTCTAATTTCTTTTCTCATTACCGAAACACCAAAGCCACTAGTGAGTATCTTTTTCTTTGTTTTGCCGAAACCATTTAGCCTTTGTGTCCAAATTATTTCTACTCATTTTTCCCTTTGAAAGCCGAAACAAGTTTAGCACTCTTGCCCATCTGCTCTTTTCTTTTGATTATTTCCTCAACTCTCTCTCTTTCTCTTAAAAACAATAGTCCCTTGAGGCCGAATATTCTTGCTTATTTCCCTCCATAGCCGAACTTTTGAATCTTTCATCTCTTCTCCATTATTTCTTTCTCGTTCATGTTGGCACTCACTTCTTGACCGAATCGGTAAGTAATACTCTTCTTTTTGAATTCTTTTCTTCATGCCGAATATGTGCCTTTGTCAGGGGACAGTTTTCTTAATCGAAAATATCATTTCTTCTACTCTCTCTAAACGTGATCATCTTTTTTTTCGTAGTGTTCTAGTAAGTGGCCGAAAAGCACATTCTTGCCGATTCTTCTTTAGTCTTAAGTCAAGCGATCGAAGTCGTATCTATCATCATTTCGGTAAGGGGTTCATTTTTGGATTTTTCGTTATATCTCTACTTGGCTATGATGCAAATCGGACCGAAGTTTTGACTAAACGGCTATTATAGGGATTTATCGTTCATTCTTATTCAATCGTTGATCTTTCGAAAATAGAGGTAAGCTGAATCTTATCCCTAAACGACTACTTTCTTTCATAGTAGTAGTTTTTCTAACCAAGATCTTTTCAATAGAGGCAAGTGGAACCGAGTTGAAAGGAAAAGCGACCGGAGAACTCAAAAGGAGTGGATTTGCGATTCCTACTCCTAAATTCAAGCGTAGAGCGGTATCGGCGGTTCGAGATTTTCCACCGGGTTGTGGACCATCATCCGGTGAGAATAGACATATCGTGGTTGTTCACGATACCAAGGTAAGCATTTCAATAGATCGCTCGGTTTAGTTTTGGATTAATAAAAATCTCGTTCGTTAGATTAACCGAGTGTTATGATGTCTTAGGTGCCGACGATCAAGACAGTTTAATACTTACACGTAATCAGTGTGTAATAATCTCACACCGTAATTCTCATAGATTATGATTGGTAACATATTTGATAGTTGATTGTTATTATTATACGACTAAAGATCGTAAAATTGGCATTAAACGAGAAATTGGCATAAAGTACATTATTTTTATAGATTTGACAAAATCGGCATTAAAGTTGTTAGAATTACGAAAATGTCCCTATGGACCGATTTACCGAAATGTCCCTATGGACTGATTTACCGAAATGTCCGTATGGACCGATTTACCAAAATGCCCCTATGGGCTGAATTACCGAAATGCCCCTATGGGCCGAATTGTTAAAATGCCTTAGTGGGCCGAATTATTACAAAATGCTATAATGGGCTGATTCATTAAAAATATTCTATAGATTAATGGTTGTATTTAAATGTGGATATTATATGTTACTATGCATATTGCATCTTTATATATTGCATGGGATGGGAAACTTGAATGAAGAGAAGTGTAGACCGGTGGCATTGCCACAAATTCTGATAATGGCTATGTGCCAATTTAAATATGGCTTTGTGCCATCGTGATTAAGGCCGTGTGCCGATTATATTACCGTATATGATACTCTGGTGGCTTAGCCACAAAAATATTATAAATGACAGCTTGTCTGCAAATTGGAGAGACTGGCGGGGTGGGTTGACTTGATCCCCACAGGAGAGATTAGTTGGTCGGGGGAGAGATTGGATGGATGGGTTGGGTTGCATACTTTGCATTTTATATATATATATATATATATATATATATATATACTGTTTTGTTATATGGGCTCAGGCCCAAGATGTTATTATGGGCTTAGGCCCAACTTGATGCTAAATGGGTTCAGGCCTAGTGGACAACGGTAAGGGGATTTTACACTGAGTTCTAGTAACTCACCCCGTTTCCTTAACCCTTGCAGGTAATGCTCAGTGAAGTGGACTTGGGCCATGGATGACTCGGTGGAGGCCATACTTCAGAAATGGTTTTTATTGAACTTTAGATTTCTATTTCCGTTCACTTTAGTAATTATACTATTTTGGGTTTTTATATTGTAATAAGGCCTCTGGAATATTTTTATTTTGCTTTATGTTTTGACGTACTTATTATATTGCTTGACTTGTTTTAAATGGGGATTTTTCTAAAAATTTAAATAAAGGTTTTTCCAAAATAGATTAACAAATGGATTTCATAACAAACTTTTACAAATATTTTAACTTGGAAATTTTCTCTCAAATTATCAAAAATATTTTCAAAAGTCATAGTTTATAAGATCTTTAGTTCAAATTATCGATTTATCAATCAACCTTCGAGATTAGTTGTATTTTATCAAATATTTCAAATCAAACTTGTTTTTCTTGATTATAACAAAATAATACCTATTTTAGTACGAATCAAAAGGATTTTACACGTTTTCTCATGTGACATGTCAGATCCGGTCATAGCCCATGGGCCGGGTTTGGGGTGTTACATGGTGGTTAATCAAGGCCCAAGGACTAAATTGTAAAATTCAATCGTTATAAATTTTTAATTAGAAAATGACTTGGGGACTTAAATTGCAATTAACCAAAGGTTTAAAACATCAATACAACCATTTTTAAGTGTGTGTTAGTGGACGGTAAGATGAAATGGCCATTAACTTAAACAAATAAAGATTTATTTGATTAAATTAAGGTTAATTAACTTAATTTACAAATTAATCCCACTATATAAGTGAGATTTTGGTGGGAAGAGAGATAAACTCAACTTCTCCAACCGAATAGAAGAAAAGAAGAAGAAGAAAACGTCATTAGGAGTTTTCAAGCTTTTAGCTTCAATTTCAAGTAAGTCCCTACTCATTTTTCTTTGACTTTTTATAGATTTTTTTTTCTTGGAAGCTTGACTAAGCTAACCCAATGATCAATTTCATCAATTAGTGAAGTTTTGATGAGATGCCATTTTTTAGAATTGAATGTTTTAGGCGTTAAATTGATAGAAATTTAGCTTAGTTTAAGAAAAATGACTAAGGGTTAGTTTAGTATTGCTTTTGAAAAGTGTTTTTGAGAAGTGCTTTTGAGAAGTTTTTTTTAAAAATGACTAAGGGTTAGTTTAGTATTGCTTTCGCTGGAACCTCATTTTCTGTGCAATCGAGTACACACCTGGTTTGTTTTCAATTCTATCGCAACCACAAGCACTCTAGAACCTAAAAATCGGTATTCCAAGCCTAATTTTAGTGACATTAACGAAACTTGATCGAAAATACAACGAGATGATCAACTTTCAACTATCAAAAACCTTATCTTTGATCGAGAACAGCGTTTCTACACCACTTCAATACCGATCAAAAAACTCCAGCCCTTAACCTTCCCCAAAAACAAAACGAAACCCATCAATCAATATTCCAAAATCAAAATAACTACACTTACTACTCTTACCGAAACTTACCTAACCCGCGTGAGTATAATAAACGTTGCAAATACAAAAGAAAGGAATGGATTTAGAAAAACAAAGAAAAAAAAAAGAAGAGGGGAAGCCCAAGACAAATTCAGCAGAAAAAAGAAAATGGAAGAGTAGAGTAGGACGTCAAAAATTTTGAGGAAAGAGAGAACATAATTTTGGATGAACCGAAAAATTACCAAAAAGATTTTGATAGAATCCAAAATCCCTTAATTATCTCCCCACTTCCCACTAACTACATTATCAAAACCACCCACTACTCAGATTTTCAATACAACTCAAAATCTCAGCCACCAAACCGAGCAAAAATAATTTCCCTTGCCCACGTAGGGATTCGAACGTAGGACCTTCAGCAGACTAACACTCCACTTAACCACCAGACCAGCAGGCTCATTCTAATGTATACTTACAGTTAATTAAACTTAAGCCCGTTCTTCAAGTGAAAGTCTTAGTTCAGAAAAATATCAAAATTAACCCAGGGTAAGGCTTGAACTTGGGACCTCTCATACACTCTCAAAACCCTTAACCACTGAAGCAGATACACAGTTGTGTCAAAATTTCACAGAAACAGTAACATAACATTCAGGGCGTTACATGTAAAGTAGCGACTTATTGTTGCTCCAGACCTTTGAAATCTTTCTCGACATTGGGAAAATTTTGTACCGGTGCCCAAGATGTATAAACAAATTCCCAACATTTCACGAGAAGATATGTGTCTTGAAGTTTGAAAGTTGTATCTTGTCTCCAAAACTCTCAACGAACTTGTGAATACAATTTTAGACATCCTAAAATTAATCATACAATGTGATTTGTGACCGTCAAGGATCTCTCAGATCCATGTCTCACCTAACTGTTTTGAATCCATGCATGGTTGCTTCAATATATACTTCTCATAATATAATTGCACAGAAAAAGATGCAACAACAAATAATCAGTTAAAACATTCCATACATTGTAAAATCTTTCTTTTTCCTTTCATCATCACTTTCATCACCGTTGGAATTCTCAACCATACTCATCACCTGTGAATTAATTGTATATCCAAAATAAAATATAAACAACTATTGATAAAACTAATTTAGTATATGTAACAGCCCAATTTTGGGGCTAGTCGAAACAATGGTTTCAGAATCACTAATCCGAGGCTGGAGAAATTATTTTAATATTATTTTATGTGTCATAGCATGATTATATGAGTGCATGAAAATTTTGGTGGATTAATTTTAGTGATTTCTTGGTTAATTTCGAAAAAGGACTAAATCGCTTAAAGTGCGAAAGTTTTGTTCTACAAGCTAAAGGTGTTAGATAGCTATGGAACACTAAAGTAGAGGTCCTTATTGAGTAAATAGACCAATGAAATTATAGTGGCTGGACATGAATTTTTAAATCATGAAAATTGGTCAAAGGTTAGGTAGATTTTAGGTGACTTAATTGATAAAATAAATAAAACAAATAAAAAGTATCATTTTTTCCCATCTTCTTCCTCTTCCACTGAAAATTTCAGCAAAAACAAGGTTTTGGAAGCTTGAAATTTCAGCAACTCTTCACCCTTGCAAGTAAGTGATTTTAATGGTCATTCTTGATAATTTTTGTACTTTTGGGACCCTTGTAGCTTAAGCTAACTAATGGAGGGACTATTTTGCAAAATGGTTGAGAGTCTAGGGTTTTAACATATGAGTATTCATGTTGTTTGCTGCAATTTTATTGAAGAAAATGAATTTTGGTTGTTAGATAAACAACTTTTGTAAAAGGGGATTTCAGGAAAACTCCTAAAAGGGACCATTTTGAGAAGTTTATAAAATAGGTGGTAAATGTGTGAAATAATAGAAATTGTGAGCTACTACAAGTATAAATTAGATTCGGCTAGGCTTGGTTAATGAAGAAATTTGATGAAAATCGTTTTACGAGCCTAGGGGCAAAATCGTAATTATGTGAAAGTCTAAGGGCAAAACGATAATTTTGCCAAGTAGGAATTTTGGAATGTCTTGATTAATGTGGTGATTAAATAAGTAAATTTTGTCATTATAGATCAAGAAAAACGGAGTCCGGACCTAGACCGGGGAAAAACCAAGCAATTGGACTAAATTGAACTAGTAGCCCATAATTTGTATACCGAGGTAAGTTGTACGTAAAAATAATACAAATCTATTGTTATTATGCATTAAACAATTGATATTGCATAAAATGTTTGATTATTGTTATGAATATGTGTAACGCCCCGAATTTTGGGCCTAGAGGTATGGGGTCTTGGGCATAGGGGCAGTGAGGAGTCGCACATATGTAGTGAGTTGTGCACTTTAGTGACAAGAATGGGCCTGTTGGTCCAGTGGATAAGTAGAGTGTTATTATGCTTGAGGTCCTGTGTTCGAATCCCTGCGTGAGCTAGGGAGATATTTTGTGCACTTTTTTTTCATTTAGATATTATTTTATTATAATAATTATTTGGTATTTTTGTTATGTTAAAAATTATTATTATTATTATTATTATTATTATTATTATTATTATTTTAATTTTCTATTTTGACGTTTCTTCTCCCTTCTCCTCTCTGTTTTTCTTTCTTTTGTTTTTTTCTTATTGCTCAAACGTTTTTAACTGCGGTTACAGGATTGTCGCTCCTCCGCCGTTCTCTTCGTCGTCAAATCAGGTGTGGGATTTTAATCTGGTTATTGCTTTCTATTTTTAAATCGATTGCTATCTTGTTTTAAGAATCCCATTCCTTCTGCCTTTCGTAGTTTTGCATTACCTCTTCGTTTTTGTAGTTTTTAGACGATAGAAGTGAAGGGAAATCGTTGTTTTCTAATATATGTTGATAGGGTAAAGGTTAGGGACTGTTACGGGGGCCAAGATAGTGTTCTCGGGGCTGAATTGGGGTGGTTTCGTAGCCTCCCCGACGGCCACACAGGCGTGTGCCTCGGCAAACGCCCGTGTGGATTTGTGAATTAGGGTTTTCGGCCGATTTTGGGTGCTATACGGCGTGTGGCCAATTTGGGGATTTTTTTCGAAATCCACACGACCGTGTCCTCTGAGCACATGGGTGTGTGAGTTTGGGGAATTAGGGATTTGGACTCACACGGCCGTGTGACAGATTTGGAAAAGTTAGGGTTCCCACACGGACGTGTGCTTTGGGACACACGGCCGTGTGATTGATTTGGGACCTAGGGATTCCACACGGGCGTGTGTTATGGGACACACGGCCGCGTCTGATGGCCACACGAGCGTGTGACACCTTCACACGGCCGTGTCTGCACTGCACCTAATATTAGGGAAATTGGACAGTGAGTTACACGGCCTGTTCACACGGCCATGTCCCTTCACCTCACGGGCGTGTGCCTCTGTCACACGGCCGTGTGCCACCCCTCACACGGGTGTTTGGATCCCAACACGGCCTGGATTGCTCCATATGGTCGGAGCATACGGGCGTGTGGCCCTAACTCACCAAATTCTGATTTTAGGGCAAATCGAATGGCATTGTGAGTCTACGTGTTCCAACCCCTCGACTAAGCTTACTGAGGGTGAATACGATTCTGTTCTGACTTTGAATTATGTACTGCTTGTAAGTGAATGTGTGTTATGCTAGGTACTGAATCTGAGTGCATAAGTGTGCACGTTTCAGAATCGATCGATCGATGTAAGTGATCGCCTTCGAATGATCGCCTAAAATTGTATTCTAAATTGGTGCATCTGCATTCATACATCTGCATACATATATTTGCATACATACATCTGCATATAAAGTATTTTAGGTTGGGATTTTGAAGAGAAGGAAGATTTACGATTTGGAAGTTTAACTGCATACTGAAGCCCTAATACCCAGAGGGTCGAGGGCAGTCCCAATACCTTGAGGGTCGTGGACGATTTGATTGACTATCATGATTTACGCACTACGTCAGTACAACATAGACGCGGCAAGATCGCTGCGTATTATTGATCGATCCGCGGTTTCGCGCAACTCATCGGTATAGCGGATTACCACATTGCACTGTACTACATGTACGTTAGCTATGCCACGTGCCACTATCTGATCTGACTGTTCATACTGCATGTCTGTACTGCGGTTTACCGTATTGCACAGTACAACTTATACACTAGCTTTGCTGCTTAATATATGAGACTGGCAGTTTATCTGCACATTGTTAGCCCCAATTCCCAGAGGGTCGAGGGCAGTCCCAATTCCCTGAGGGTCGTGGACAATGCTGATGATCATCATTGCCGGGCAACCCGGGATGACATCTTATGGAGTATAAGGTTGGATGGGCTTTTCGAGGTCCTACTCGGAGTGCAGGGATGGGTGGGTTGATTAAATCCCCATAGTAAGTGTAGGGTTGGACGGAGATGGTGTGTTGGCTGGATGGGTGGGTTATTTTATAACTCATTTGCACTCATATGCATCTGAATGAATCTATGTGACTGAATGTGACTGTACTAGTCGACTAAAATGTCTGATTGATCAGTTTGACTGAATGTGATACTATGACTGAATGTGATAATATGACTGAATGTGTTACTGATCGACTGAAAGGCATGTGTGCCTATGCGATTTCTGTAGACTTTTTCTATAAATGTCTGACTGAACTGTTATTGTGATAGTGTGACTGACTTGTGAACTGTTGCTATTGTATTTGAATAGCACGACGGGTTAGGTGTGTCTGTTTGTTCCATATGACTGTAAGGTACATATGGTGTGTGTTTGATGTTGGGCAAACTCGCTTAACTGTTATCTGTTTGTAAGTGTGTTCTTCTTCAGAACTGCTTCTAGTTCCCTATTTCTGTTTCTGTAGTTAACTGATTTTGATCTCACACAGAGCTCGAGTAGCTCACCCCCTCTTCTGTTTCCCCTTTTAAGGTACAGTTTTTGGGTTCTAGATACTGGACTCAGTACGCGGAGGACTCGGACAGTCTTGGTGGAAATGAGTTATAAGCTTTTATTTTTCTGGTTTAATTCTTATTCGTTTAAGTTGAACTGTAAAGTTTCATAATGCTGTGGTGCAACTTTTGTTTTACGTTTTAATTCGTAAGTGTTATACTGTTGAACTTACTGGGGAATTTAAATGATTAAACATTTTTGAACTGATTCGGGATAAACGTTTTCGGAATTAAATTTTTAAACGACTTGATTTGTAAAATTTTCTCATGATCACTTCGGTGATCAATGTAGCGTTCTGAATTTGGTCTAGACTTCTAGGCCGGGTTTGGGGTGTTACAATATGCATGACGAAATTTGTGGTGGTATACTCCTAGTTGAACCTTAGGAATAGATTGGATATCCATGCCATGACATTTGGTTGATTTGTGTGCTAGTGTAAGACCATGTTTGGGACATGGCATCGGCCACATTATGAGAGCCAGTGTAAGACAATATCTGGGACATGGCATCAGCGTTGATTTGTGTGCTAGTGCAAGACCATGTCTGGGACATGGCATCGGCCACATTATGAGAGCCAGTGTAAGACCATGTCTGGGACATGGCATCGACATTGAGACGAGAGCTAGTGTAAGACCATGTTTGGGACATGGCATCAGCCTCGACATGTGAGCCAATGTAAGACCATGTCTGGGACATGGCATCGGCATCGCACCTTCTTGTGTGAGGCTTGTCGGGTATCCTTTGGTATTCCAACTGGTTTAATGGGTAATTTAAATCTTGTGTCAAAAGTGAGAAAAGGTATGACTATGTTGTAAGTGATATAGGTACCTACAGGAGATTCATGAGAAATGAGCTCGATTTATGTTGTATGATTAGTAAGGATGAAAATGAGTAAGTTATGCTTTAAATCAATTAAGAATGTTGTGCTGGTTTATAATATACTATGTGTTTACAGAGGCATGGTTGATGTTATTACTTATTTACATGCAACTTACTAAGCTTTATGCTTACTCCCTTTCCATTCCATTTTCTTATAGTATCGCCAAGCTAGCTCGTGGATCAAAGGACGTCGGAGGCTCGATCACACTATCAATATGAACATTTGGTATAGATAGATTTATCATTTTGAGTATGGCACGTATAGGGACTTGGTCTTTTGTTAAGTGTCATATTATTTTGGCCAAATATGTTGGCTTGTCTTGAAGATTAATTCACTTTGTAAAAGGCTATGGATGATGGCTAATACTTGATATTGATATATGTAAATGATGATGTTTTTCATGAATGTGCAATTTGCATGGTGAAGTATGTGATAAGTTTTGCATGTGAATGGAGTGTAGTGGTCTTGATGTGTGTATGTCTTGGTTGTGGCTTATGTTGGTGCAAGTATGGGTGGCAAAAAGGGCATGGTAAATAGCCTTGTTTTTGTCCACGCGGGTAGACACACGGCCATGTGTCTAGGCCGTGTGTGACACACGGTCTGCCCCGTGGACGTGTAGTCTGGCCGTGTGTCCCCTGCACTTTAATTTGGTAAAACAGAATGCCCAATAGTAACCACACGGGCTGAGGCACGACCGTGTGTCTCAACCGTGTGGAAGACACGACCATAGGACATGGGCAAGTGCCCAGGCCGTGTGAAGTCTACACCTTAAATGCAAAATTAAATTCGCCACACGGCCTAGCACACGGGCGTGTGCCTTGGCCGTGTAACCTAATATGTTGTTGACGTCAGAAACAGAATGTCAAGGTTTTAACACACAGGCTGAGACACGTGCGTGTCATGGCCGTGTGAGGGACATGGACCACGGACACGGGCGTGTGGCAAGCCGTGTGACATCCTGAATTCTCGAGAAGCACAAGTCAGGCTCACTAACGGGCTAAGGACATGGCCATGCCAGCCACACGGTCGTGCCCCAAGTCCGCACGGGCGTGGTCCCTTATTTTCAGTGAAAATTTCTAAAGTTTTCTAAGGTTCTCGGTTTAGTCCTGAACCGCTTTTAATGTATGTTTTGGGCCTCGTAGGCTCATATTAAGGACTTTAAGATGAAGATCGAAAAGTTTTAAATTGGAACGAACTTTTATGACCCTGAAATGTGTATTAGTATGTGTTTAAGTTAGGTAACGCCTCGTACCCTGTTCCAGCGTCAAACATGGGTAAGGGGTGTTACATTTAGTGGTTTCAGAACTATGGTTTAGTCTATTCTTGGACTAACCTAGCGTGTGTACGAGTCTAGCTATACATGCCATATATGAATTATGATAGTGTGACAACTCCTGACAATTTAAAATGTGTTTTTATATAGTAAATGGATCCCGATAGAGCAGTGGAGGATGATGTTGAAAGTAATGCGCCAGCTCCCGCGGAAGGGACCGCGCCAGTCGAAAGTGGGCCAGTGACACTGAGTCAAGGCGGAGGGGCTAGAGAAGCTTTCCTCCATATGATGAATGTTTGGTATTCGGATTTTTTTCGTGCAAACCCGAACGCTCCACCTCCTCCACCCCCTCCAATCCCTCAGCCTACCCCTACAGCTCCCCAAGCAGTGGAAATGATTAGAGGGGAAAAAACCTCCAGTAGACAGAATTCGAAAGTAAGGGGCTGAGGAATTTAGAGTAAATATAGATGATGACCCAGATAGGGCAGAGTTCTGGCTAGAAAATACCATTAGGGTATTCAATGAATTGTCTTGCACACCTAAGGAGTGCATGAAATGTGTTGTGTCACTTGTACAAGACTCGGCCTACCAATGGTGGAACACCCTTGTGCCGGTTGTACCAAGGGAAAGGATTACATGGGAGTTTTTCCAAGAAGAATTCTGAAAGAAGTATATTAGTCAGAGGTTTATAGACCAAAAGAGGAAGGAATTTCTAGAATTGAAGCAAGGCCGAATGACAGTAACGGAGTATGGGCGTGAGTTCGTGAGGCTCAGCAAATACGCTAGGGAGTGCGTATCTACTGAAGCCATCATGTGTAAGAGATTTGAGGACGGATTGAATGAAGAAATTTGACTTTTAGTTGGCATTCTAGAGCTCAAAGAATTTGTGGTGCTCGTTGAGAAAGCTTGCAAGGCCGAGGAATTGTCCAAAGAGAAAAGGAAGGCTGATATTGAGTCTCGCGACTCAAAGAAAAGACAGTTGGGAAAATCATTTCAGTCCTCCTCCAAGAAATTGAAAGAGTTCACTACTCAATCAAATGCTTCAGTGGGATTCTCGAGTAGAAATAAGAATAAGCAGTACACGGCGTCTAAAGCTCAAACCACTTCTATTGCGAGTGTTGGTAGTGATCAACCAAATAAACTGGACTGTTCGCAGTTTGGTAGACGACATTTCAGTGAGTGTCGAGGAAATGATAGAGGCTGTTTTAAGTGCGGTTCACTAGACCACTTCATTCGAAACTGTCCTGACATGGATGAGAAAGACAGGAAGCAAGATGTGCGAGCGAGTAATGCTCTTCTAGGGGTAGACCACAGAAGAACCCAGGAAGTGGGGCTAGCAGTAGAGGTGTGCCTAGAGATTTTGCCGTAAGGTCCAAGGGCCGAGCGCCTGCAAGGACTTATGCCATTCGCGCTCGCGAAGAGGCATCGTCATCGGATGTGATTATGGGTAGTTTTTCTCTTCGCGATATCTCTGTTGTTGCTTTGATTGATTCGGGGTCTACCCATTCGTATGTGTGTGTGAAATTGGTGTCTAGCATGAATATGCCTGTTGAGTCTACAGAATTTGTGATAAAAGTGTCAAACCTGTTAGGCAAGCATGTGATAGTTGACAAAGTGTGTAGAAACTGTCCTTTGATGATTAGAGGTCATTGTTTTCCAGCTAACCTCATGCTACTACCGTTTGATGAATTTGATCTAATTCTTGGCATGGATTGGTTGACTGTTCATAACGTGTTAGTACACTGTGGTAGTAAGTTTATTGAATTGAAATGTGAAAATGGGGATATCCTTCGGGTTGAATCAGGTGGATCGGATAGCTCGCATGTACTGATTTCCTCTATGACTGCTGAGAAATACATGAGAAAAGGGTATGAGTCATATCTTGCATTTGTGTTGAATACCCAAGAGTCGAAAGTAAAGATTGATTCAGTGCCTGTGGTATGTGAGTACTCGGATGTGTTTCCAGAAGAGTTGTCCGGATTGGCTCTAACTAGGGAAGTCGAGTTTGGTATTGAGTTGGTCCCTGGTATGGCACCTATTTCGGTTGCCCCGTATTGGATGGCACCGTTGGAGTTAAAAGAGTTGAAGGTTAAGCTACAAGAGTTAACGGATAAGGGTTTTGCAAGACCGAGCTATTCTCCGTGGGGTGCTCCGGTACTTTTTGTGAAAAAGAAAGACGGGTCGATGAGGTTATGTATAGACTACAGAAAGCTTAACAAGGTTACAGTTAAGAACAAGTATCCTTTGCCAAGGATCGGCGATTTGTTTGACGAATGGAAGGGAGCCACAGTGTTTTCTAAGATAGATCTGAGGTCCGGTTATTATCAGCTGAGAGTTAAGGATCAAGATGTACCGAAAACTTCATTTCAGACGAGGTATGGCCATTGTGAGTTCCTCATCATGCCCTTTGGATTAACGAATGCTCCTGCAGTATTTATGGATTTAATGAACCATATTTTCCGACCGTACTTGGATAAGTTTGTAGTTGTTTTTATTAATGAAATATTAATTTATTCTCGTGATGAAAGTGAGCATGCGGAGCATTTGAGAACTGTCTTACAAACTTTAAGAGATAAGCAGTTGTATGCTAAGTTTAGCAAAAGTGAATTTCGGCTTCGATAAGTCAGATTCTTAGGACACATCGTGTTGGGTGATGGAATTAGAGTTGACTCGAGTAAGATATCGGTTATCGTTGATTGGAAACCGCCGAGGAATGTATTAGAGATTAGAAGCTTTTTGGGCTTAGCCGGATACTACAGACGGTTTGTTAAAGGATTCTCCATGATTGCTACGCCGATGACGAGGTTGCTACAGAAAGATGTCAAGTTCGAATGGATAGAGAAGTGCCAACAGAATTTTGAGAAACTAAAAGCATAGTTGACTGAAGCCCCAGTTTTAGTGCAACCGGAACCAGGAAAGAAATTTGTGGTGTATAGCGATGCATCCTTAAATGGATTGGGGTGTGTGCTTATGCAAGAAGGAAAAGTAATAGCTTATGCCTCGAGACAACTGAAGCCACATGAGAAAAACTATTCGACACACATTTTAGAGGTGGCCGCCATAGTGTTCGCACTGAAGACTTGGAGACACCATTTGTATGGCGAGAGATGCCGAGTATTCACCGACCATAAAAGTCTAAAGTATTTGATGACTCAAAAGGAGTTAAACCTACGGCAGTGGAGATGGTTAGAGTTGATAAAGGATTATGAGTTGATAATTGATTATCACCCTAGAAAGGCGAATGTGGTCGCCGATGCTTTGAGTAGGAAGTCATTGTTTGCCTTGAGGGCTATGAATACCTAGTTGTCTATGACTGATGATGGTTCGGTCCTCGCAGAGTTAAGAGCTAGACCGATGTTTCTGCAAGAGATTTGTAAAGCTCAGAAAAGTGATAAAGAGTTACAAGCCAAGATAACTCAGTGCGACAAGGGTATTGAATCAGATTTTTGGATTGGTACCGACGGTTATTTGATGTTCCGAGAGAGGATCTGTGTACCTAAGGATGAAGAGCTTATTTAGAAGATTTCGCATGAGGCACATAGCAGTTGTATGTCTATCCATACGGGTAGTGTGAAAATGTATAATGACTTGAAGAAAATGTATTGGTGGTCGGGAATGAAGAGAGACGTTTCAGAGTTTGTCTCTAAGTTTCTAATTTGTCAGCAAGTGAAAGCCGAACACCAGGTACCCTCGGGTTTACTCTAGCCTGTGATGGTTCCTGAATGGAAATGGGACCGTATTACCATGGATTTTGTGTCTGGATTACCGTTAACGCCAAGGAAGAAAGATACCGTATGGGTCGTGGTTGATAGGCTAACAAAGTCAGCTCATTTTATACCGGTGCATACCTATTATCCACTTGAGAAATTGGCCGATTTGTATGTTTCTGAAATTGTGAGACTTCACGGGGTACCTTTATTGATCATTTCGGATAGAGATCTGAGGTTCACGTTACGGTTTTGGAAAAAGTTACAAGAAGCTTTAGGGACAAAGTTGAATTTTAGCACGGCTTTCCATCCGCAAACCGACGGTCAGTCAGAGAGAGTAATTTAGATTCTTGAAGACATGTTGCGGTGTTGTGTCCTTGAATTCCAAGGCAGTTGGGAAAAGTATTTGCCGCTGGTAGAGTTTGCCTACAATAATAGCTATCAGTCGAGTTTGAAAATGGTGCCATATGAGGCTTTGTATGGGCGTAAGTGCTGAACGCCCTTGTATTGGACCAAACTTAGAGAGAATCAGATTCACGGGGTTGACTTAGTCAAAGAGACCGAAAAGAAAGTAAAGGTAATTCGTGACTGTTTAAAGGCCGCTTCGGATAGACAGAAATCCTAAGCGGATCTGAAACGAAAAGAAATTGAGTTTCAAGTCGGTGATAAGGTGTTTTTGAAAGTATCTCTATGGAAGAAAGTCCTCAGATTCAGTAGGAAAGGAAAATTAAGTCCACGGTTTATTGGACCTTATGAGGTGACTGAGAGAATTGGACCGGTAGCATACCGATTAACTTTACCGTCTGAGTTAGAGAAGATCCATGATGTTTTCCATGTGTCTATGTTGCGTCGTTATCGTTCTGACCCTTCACACGTTATTTCACCAACAGAGGTTGAAATTCGACCGGATCTGACCTATGGTGAAGAGCTGGTTAAGATTTTAGATCGAGAGGTCAAGCAATTGAGAAATAAAAGTATAGCACTAGTGAAAGTACTGTGGAATAGACATGGGGTTGAAGAGGCCACATAGGAGCCCGAGTAGACTATGAGAGATAAATACCCAAATGGTGATGTCACGAACTGCCTAAAATACGACAAAGGCAAGCGCACCTATCGAACAGTAGTATAGCTATGGTGAGTCTGGAATATCGTATCCACGAGGACTAAAAGTACTAGTAATTGCTATCTTTTTATTATTTAGCCTAATAATTAAAGGGTTTGGTTTTAATCAAAATTAAACTAAATAATTAACTATGAACGTGACAGAGAGTGAATTGGGAAAATACTTTAAGAAAACCAATGAAAGAGACAATACCCAGGAAAGAATCCACCTAGATTTCACTTATTATTCCGGTTCTGAATCAAACGATTTATTCACTTGTCTTGATCCGTAGAAATCCCTAATTTATGTTAATATCTCTTTCAAGACTAAGAACAACTGACTCTAGGTTGATTAATTGAAATCTCTTTCTAATTAAAACCCTTATTGTCACATTAAATCGATCTATGGATTCCCTTATTAGATTTGACTCTAATCCGGCAGATTTATGTCTTCCTATTTCTAGGACTGCAATCAACTCCGCTTAACTATGCTAGATCTACTCTTAAGCAGGGACTTTTTCTCCACTGGTTAAGCACATCAAACTTAGATTAATATCCTGAAAATATTAAGGCAAGGATTAAGAACACATAATTAAGAACAAGAACAAGTATTTATCATGTAATTTAGATAATTAAATAATAAGATCCATCATAGATTTCATCCTCCCTAGGTATTTTAGGGAGTTTAGTTCATAATGTAAAAGGAAAACATCTCAAAATAAGGAAAAAAACAAGACATAAAGAACCCAAAAACTTCTAAGGAAAATTGATGGAGATCTTCAATCTTAAATGAGATCATGCTTCTGAATTGATTTCGACGGCTTCCTTCGAGCAATTTCTTCGTTCTACTATGCGTGCTCCCCTTAGGTCTTCTTCTAGTATGTATTTATAGACTTTTGAATGCTCAGAAACCCTAAAAATTGGCTTTTTCCGCGTGCTTGGGAAACAGGGAGCGATATCGACATGGACTGGCACATGGGCGTGTGGCCTACCCGTGTGGATCACATGGGCGTGTGCCCAGCCCGTGTGGAAATGCTCAGGCCGTGTGGAAATGCCCAGGCCTTGTGGATCCTGAAAACTCTGATTTTGGCCCTTTTTCGCTCCTTTTGCTCCCAAATGCTCTCCTAAGTATAGAAACATGAATTTAAGGGATTAGGAGTATCAAATTCACTAATTCTCATCATAAATCACCCAAAAAATATGCCAAGCATGGAATTAGAATATGTTACATTTATGGTTTATCAAATATCCTCACACTTAAGCATTTGCTTGTCCTCAAGCAAAATCCTCAACTCACAATTAAAACTAATTCTTCTCAACTTATAATCCTTATCAATAGTGTTTCGAAATAATTCACAAATAATCATGCATTGAGATTTCAACTAAAAGAACATTAAAGTCTCAAACAATCCAAGTCGAGTATTTTAACATGAAAACATAGGTATTTCCTCTTATCTAAGTAATTACCTTTAATTCAAAACCAACAAAAGTTGACATCCTCACTAAAGATTCACTCAAATCACTCAAAATGTTTAAGGTTCAGAAATAAGCACTCAATAGTCAATTATGAAAAGTCATTACCATAGGCTTGCATGAAAATCAAATCTCCACCACTATAATTTGAGATGATACACAAATCAAAAGGTCTTTAAAGGGTTGTAATGGGGCTTCGGTTAGGGGTGTGGGTAAAGGATGAAAAAGAAGGTTAGAATCGAGATTGAATTGAAAAAAATAGACTAATCTTTGAATAATTACATCAATGGATAACTAATCATGAATAAAAACGAGCTTCTCCTCAAAAATTAAAACTTTCAAGCTCAAGCCTCATAGAACTAAGTAGTAAACAATGTGTATTTTTTTTGAACAATAGAGATAATAAGCAATAATATGCATTTTCTCTCTCTTTTTTTGAATAATAAGAAATAATTTTCTAACCTGAACAAAAGAACATCGTCAGCATCAATTCAAATCAAATCTCGACAAAAAGGGAGTCAATAAAATAGGAAAAATTCTCAATGAATCAAAAAGAATGAGTTATGGGTTAATATTAAGGGTAAATTAAGAATGGTGTTTTAGGCTCGAAAGGGGTTCACTAAGGGTTAATTATGAAGATAGGTTTTTTATGGGACAAGTGGGTTAAATCCTAAGTGCCTTTATCATCTCAGTATATCAAATCAAAGGTGTGGTCTCAACATGTATAATCGAAGCAAGTTCTAGAATAACAAATCAATATTGACACACTCATAACCAATAATAAAAGTGAGAAAGAAAAATATATGCTCTAAGGGCTCAAATTGTCACAAAAATTTATGGCTTTTGATGTCAATCCTGTAAATTTCAAACTTCAAGATAATACCTCAATTTAGGGAAACAACCTAGAAATTTTTAATTCTAAAAAATCAACTTATCATGCTTGATTCTCTAATGTCTTAAAGTTTAAACAATCAATGCACAATTACCTATGACTTAATCCAAAACATATCAATAAAAATCATGAATCAATAAAAATTCATTCTAATAGTAATATGATAAAATTACTTAAGAACAAGACATAATTCAGGGATTTTTTAATAATCATATAAATAACCTCCCCACACTTAAGATATACATTGTCCTCAATGTATGAAGATATATAATGACAGTATAAGTAGAATATCATAAGAGAAGGAGAGAAGTGAAATTGCCCTGAATTTTGGATGAAGTCCTCATGCAACACCCCAAATTTTTGGGCCTAGAAGTGTTTGGCCTTGTGCAGGGGAGCCGCTAAGAGACTGCACATAAAAGTTTATGTGTGCAAGAAATATCACAAATTGCTTGTTTAGTTTAGTGGCTAAGTGATTTAGAAAGAGTTGGGAGTGTTGGAGGAGTCTTGGGTTCAAACCAGGGCTCTAGCAAAAATTTTAGTTTTTCCCTTTAGGTGATCTTGGCGTTAGTTTGAAGGCCTTATTAATATTTGAGGACTAAAATATGACACAAGGAGGTATGTGGTCTGGTGGAAATATGGTGCTAGGAGTATGCATGTGGTCTGAGGTTCAAGTCATGGGATGAGCATTGAGGAATTTATTTTGCACCTGTGACGTGTAAGTGGCTGTAATTGTTTAGAACTCTACTTGGTGGGGGTTTGAATTGGTCTTGGAATTTGAATGTGTGGTGGGAGTCGGTTAAGGAGTGATTTATGGAGTAGCTTAGGGAGATAATAGTGGGATTTTGAAGGGGGAGGTGTTGTAACCGAGTTGGACTTTGTGAGTGTGGCAAATTCGGCATAGGGTAGGGTGAGTGCCGTTTGTGGTCATTGTTGGGTATAGCCAAATCTTGCTAAGAAGAGTTTTTGTTTTTTCTTTTCACTCATTTTGGTAACTTTGTTTTTGGTTTTCAAGATCTTGGCTATACTCTTTTCTAAGCTGAAATTGCATTAGGCCACCTATTAGCCGATTTCTCTTCTTCTAGTCCTCTTCTTTTCTTTCTAATTCTTTTATCTTTCTCCTTTCTTTATCTCAAACTCTTCTGCTGATTTCTTCAATCTAGACTCTCATTCCTTCACTTCAACAATTGACGTTCGTGGTTCATTCCTCTATTGTGCCAGGTATTGTTCTTCTTCTTTTCTCTCTTCTCTACTAACCTCTTCTTCAATCGGTTTTGGGCCATAGCCGAACCTTCTTACTATATTTCTCACCCATTTTCTTTAGCTAGGCCGAATCTTTGTGTTTCTCTGCCAAATCATTGTTGTTTCTTTGCCGAACTACTCTCCTTGCTTTTAGTTTTCGGTTTGGTAAGGGTTCCTGATCAACCAGTAAGTGCACTCTTTTTCTCCTTGCTTTTAGTTAAGGCCGAATGCTCTTTTATGTTGTTAAAGGTCATCAAGTGTGGTCGTAAACCACAACCTTATACAATCTTGGTTAATAAGGTTCTTTGGGTAACGCAGATATCTACAAGAAGTTGATCGTTGCTAACGATTAGTGAGGATTTTTGGAAGCTCGATCAAGTAAGGTTCGGTGCTAGGGATTCGTGGCGTGCTTCGTAACCAAGGTGTGCACACACACACACCATTCCTTCTGATCGTAGAACGACAAAATGCCAAAAAGTCGAAATACCTGCGAATGATGCCACACAAGCGTGCGATCGCACGTGTGGTGGATCGAGCCTACGAATTTGGGGCGTAAGATGGTTGAGGCCACCATGAGCGTTCTCATGGGCTTAGGTCGTTTTGGGCCACGTTGGGGCCGAAATGGGCCTGTGGACCCCACACGGATTAAATTTGCATATTATGGTAAATGTTAGACCGAGCCGTGTAGTCCACATGGCTAGGGTCATTTTTGGCAATGAGCCGTGTGGGCCCATTGGGCTTGTGGGCCCACACAGATAAAATGCATGTTATATGGTTTCTATTGGTTTGGACTGTGCTGTTCGTATAGCCGAGGTTATCTCTGGGCTAATTGGGCGGGCCCACTTGGGTCGAGTAATGGGCCTTAGGCCTATTTACCCCGTTGTGACTGTTTTGGTTATTTAAGTCGCTCGAGGCGACGGTGGACCTTCTGTTGGGTCGCTGGGACCCCGGTTCACAAAATTACCAAAATACCCCAATTTGCGAAAATTACCGAAATACCTTCAATTTGTGAAAATTACCGAAATACCCCCGATATGCAAAATTACTAAAATACCCTCGATTTAAAAAATTACTGAAAAACCTCCAATTTGCAAAATTACTGAAATAGCCCCGGTTTGCAAAATGACCATAATGCCCTGTAAGGTAAAATGACCGAAATGCCCTTGTAGGGTAAAATGACTATTTTGCCCTTGTGGGTAAATGACTAACTTAGACTATGAATTGACTGATTTGACTGTGATCGTATGACTGTGTTTTAACTAACTTGACTGTGGTCGTGTGAGTGATGTGCTTTTAATATGTGTATAAATGACTGTTACTGGGCATGGCCATTTTGCATACACGTGTAATGATTGAGCATGACATACACGACATATTGCATGGGGTTGGGACATTAATACGGAGGAAGTTCTGATAGAGTTGAACGGGTTGCATGAGACGACTGTGGATCCAGTATTGATCTGTTAAGGTCGCACGGGTCGCATGAGACGCATCGTGGACCAACGGACGGCTTAAAGGCTGCGAATCGATTATGGCTCGTGCCAACCTAAATATGGCTCTGTGCCATCTTGATTATGGCTTTGTGCCAATCGTACTTATCCGTGGCTATGTGCCTAACTTATATATTGATGACTCTTTGTCGATCATGATTACCCGTGGCTGTGTGCCGATTATATTACCGTCGCTGGTGGCTATGTGCCAAACTTATTTCAGTTACCGATAGCCTTGTGCTATCCTGATTATGGTTTATAACCATTCTGTTTATGGCTCTTGGCCATTCTGTTTACTGGCAGCTTTGTTGCAATTTTGGTTAGTGCCGCAACCGGTGCTAACATTGGGAGTGTAGGGATGGCGTGGGTGATTTATTCCCCACAGGTAGTGCAGGGTTGGACGGAGACAAGTGCAGGGCTGGATGGGATGGGTTAGCATGCATCACAATTTATGCATATGGAATTGATTCTGATAAGGGCTGAGGCCCAAGTGGAATTGTACTGGGCTTAGACCTACACACATTATTTTGTTACTGTTTTGGGCTCCGGCCCAGACTAATTTTGAATTCGGTCTATTTTATTAACTGTTTTAGTTAGGAGGGGATTGCACAATGAGTTTTTGCAAACTCACCCCATTTTTAACTGTGCAGGTAATCCCCAGCTTTAGGAGGATCGGTGCTGCGAGGGACTCGAAGATGGCCACACGACTGCCTTTGGACTTCATTTATGCTTTAGATTCCGTTTTGGGTTTTAAATTTTGTAATAAGGCCTCTTTAAGGTTCTGGTTTTTAACTTGGGGTTTTTATTTACCTTGAATTATATCCGTTAGAAGTAAATCACGGTTTTCCAAAATGTTAACTGTTTTAAAACAACACTACGTTTTCGCAACATTTTTGAAATGGTTTCGTGACTTAATCATTTTCGTAAATCGATTACTCTCAATATTAGCTTCCGTAACTAAAAATATATTTTGGCAATAAAATTAATAATTTTTCAATGTACCACGTTTTAAATAAACTAACGTAACTGGGATTTTACTTAAGCTTTTAAATAAGAAGGGTTTTCAATGAAAACATGGTTTCTGAAAACCACTTCAATGTGACACGCTAGGTTTGGGTCTAACTTCTAGGCCGGGTTTGGGGCGTTACACCTCAAATTAGTGACTAGCGGAATTGTAAAGAAGGCTAAATGTAGTGCATGATTCTGAGCAAGCTATTAAGAAAATAAATACAACTTCTGGAGAAGATTAAAGGATTACTCGATTAGGAACATACATAATAACTAAAATATAGTTCAAAATATAATAGACAAGTCTTTAAAAGATAATAAGAAACATAAAAGACAAATAAAAATAAAAATAAAAATAAAAATAAAAATAAAAATAAAAATAGAAATAGAAATAAGATAAAACAAGAAAACAAAATAAGAAAAGAGAAAAGGGGTTAGGGTTTTTATGGGGTGACACGGTTGTGTGAGGGTCCCTGTTGAGCCACACGGCCGTGTCACACGCCAGAGTGGCTTGTTTTCAACCCGTGTTTTTCGAGGGAAAAAAAATAGCCCAGTCTTAACACGGCCTCGGACACGCCCGTGTGTCCAGGCCGTGTGGTTCACACGGCCATGTATATCGTCCTTCGCTTCTCTCACGCCCGTATGACCTCCCACACGCCCGTGTGGCTAGGCCGTGTCTCACACACGGCCGTGTGCCTTGCCCGTGTAACTCTCTAACTTGTTTTAAAATTGAAAAAAATTTTGCTCCAGGTTTCACACGGCCTAGGACACGCCTGTGTGTCCAGGCTGTATGGTCCACACGGCCGTGTCGCACGCCCGTGTGGTTTAGTTTAAGGCCGTGTCTCTGTCAATTTTTGGGAAACTTTTAGCCCTGTTTCTATACAGCCAAGGACACGCCTGTGTGTCCAGGCCATGTGGGTCAAAAACCTGCATTTAAACATGAAAAAAGTAAACATAAACTAATTAGTAGGGTTAGTGCTCGGGTTGCTTCCCGAGAACTGCTTATTTAGAGTCTAAGCTCGACTTACCTCTCATTCGCATGGTCATGGTGGTTTGAGGAGTTGAAACTTCTCTCTCCTGCTATCAGTTCTAATATCAAAATAAGGTTTAAGTCGAGTACTATTTACCTTAAAAGTACCAAATTTAGAATGAGTTACCTCAACTATACCATATGGGAAGACATTTAGTATCGTAAAGGTAGTTGCTCCATTTGCATTAAGCTTTGAAGTGACTACTCAAGGATCCATTTTATCTAACAGTACCTGGTCCCCAACCTTAAATTGATTGGTTCTATCCTTAAGCTCGACATGGTGTTGCTTCTGTTCCTCTTGGACATAAGTCCGCCATTCGTCTAGTTCATCTATATGTAGCATTTGTCTTTCGTGGATGGTTCCATTGTTGGCACATGAACTAGAACGTGGCTCATTTGTGTTTTTTGAAAGAGTTTCCTGTAAAGAGGGTTGAATCCCATTATTAGTCTTATTAACATGATTTATAGAATCGTCTTTATTACTTGATGTCTTAACTGAATCATGAGCTTGGAGCGTGGTCGTATCATCACCTACACGAAGTGTGAGTTCACCTGTACCAACATCAATGATAGTTCAGCAGTTGCTAAAAAGGGGCGTCCTAAAATTAAAGGGACATCACTATCCTCATCCATGTCTAGGACAACAAAGTCAACTGGGAATGTGAATTTATCAATTTTTACGAGTACATCTTCAACAATACCCCTAGGAAATCTAATGGTTTTATCTACTAATTGAATGCTCATCCTAGTTTGTTTGGGTTTCCCAAGACCTAGCTGTTTAAACATTTTGTAAGGCATGACATTAATACTTGCCCCTAAATTAGCTAAAGCATTACTTACATTTAAATTACCAATTAAACAAGGAATAGTAAAACTCCCTGGATCCTTCAATTTGTTGGGTAGTTTATTTTGTAAGATAGCTGAGCACACTGCATTTACCTCCACATGTGACAAATCATCTAACTTCCGTTTGTTTGCCAAAAGCTCCTTTAAAAATTTAACTGAGTTGGACATCTGCGAAAGAGCTTCAATAAAAAGTAAGTTAATATGCAACTTTTTCAAAAGTTTAAGAAATTTACCGAATTGTTCATTTATGCGGTCTTTCTTTGTCGCGTTGGGATATGGCACATGAGGTGTATACTCCTTACTTACCAGTTTTTGTTTGGTGTGGCTTACCTCAACCTTACCATTGCTTACCACAGTTTCTCACATCGGTTCAGATTCAAATTCAACTAACCCTTCTTCATCTCGAACAGTAATGGCATGAAGTTGCTCCCTTGGGTTAGTTTCGGTGTTGCTTGGCAAGCTACCTTGTGGTCGTTCTGAAATCATCTTGGCCAATTCACCAATTTGATTTTCAATCCCCTGAATCGATGCTTATTGATTTTTGAGTGCTGTTTCAGTGTTTTGGAAACGGGTTTCTAAAATCGAAATAAATTTCTTCAGCATCTCTTTAAGGTTTGGCTTCTTCTCTTGCTGGTAGGGTTGTTGTTGGAAGCCTGGAGGGGGTTGCGGTCTCTGATTTCCTTGGCCACCCCATGAGAAATTGGGGTAGTTCCTCCAACCTACATTATAAGTATTACTATAGGGATTATTCTGAGGTCTAGAATTATTACCCATATAGTTAACTTGTTCGTCTTCTGTGCTAAGGTTGTAGGATCAATTTTCTGGATGGTTCCCTCCTCTATTTGCGTCGAATTGCATCACCGGATGTACCGGCATAGAACCATATAAACCATCAATCTTTTTATTCAAGAGTTCTACCTGGTTCGATAACACCGGCTGCTTTCATCGGCTTTGTCCTCATAACTTGCCACTAATAATTATTCAGTGACATCTCTTCTATAAACTTGTAAGCCTCCTCAGGTGTTTTATTATTCAGAGTTCCACCAGCAGATGCATCGATCAACTGCCTAGTTGAGGGGTTCAAACCGTTGTAAAAAGTTTGAACCTGTAGCCATAGAGGTAACCCATGGTGAGGGCACCTTCTCAATAAGTCCTTATAACTCTCCCATGCATCGTAAAGAGTTTCTAAATCCATCTGCACAAAAGAAGAGATATCATTCCTCAACTTTGCCATTTTAGCCGGCGGAAAATACTTTAATAAAAACTTTTCGGTCATTTGTTCCCAAGTAGTGATGGAACCTCATGGTAACAAGTTCAACCACTGTTTAGCTTTATTCCTCAATGAAAAAGGAAATAACCGAAAGCGAATGACATCGTCAGAAATGCCATTAATTTTAAAAGTGTTGCAGAATTCTAAGAAATTAGCCAAATGAGTATTTGGGTCTTCGTCCTGCAAACCATCAAACTGAACAAACTGTTGAATCATTTGAATAGTGTTAGGTTTCAGTTCAAAATTATTTACAGCAATAGAAGGTCTAACAATACTCGATTCAGCCCCAGTTAAATTGGGCTTGGCATAGTCGTACATAGTACGATGAGCAGGATTTTGATTCACAGGATTTGCGGCAACCACAGGAGGTAGCGGATTATTCTGATTTTCAGCCATCTCCTCGGTAAGATTGGTATAGTCCTTTTGCTCTTACTCTATATACTGAAGACTTCACCTTATTTCTCTACGATTTCTGTGAGCTGTGCTTTCAATTTCGCTATCAAATAATAGAGGTCTTGTAGGGTTTCTTCTAGTCATAAACTAAAGATACCTGCCAGAAGCAAATAAAAGAAAAGTTAGTAAATTAAATAATAAACTAAAAAAAATTACAGGAAATTAAAAAAAAAAGGCTTAAGTAATAAAAATTAAGTGTTCCTAATATTTTAGTCCCTGGCAACGGCGCCAAAAACTTGATGACGTCACGAACTAACTAAAATACGACAAAGGCAAGCGCACCTATCGAACAGTAGTATAGCTATGGTGAGTCCGGAATATCGTATCCACGAGGACTAAAAGTACTAGTAATTACTATCTTTTTATTATTTAGCCTAATAATTAAAGGGTTGGTTTTAATCTAAAATTAAACTAAATAATTAACTATGAACGTGACAGAGAGTGAATTGGGAAAATACATTAAGAAAACCAATGAGAGAGACAATACCGAGAAAAGAATCCACCTAGATTTCACTTATTATTCTGATTCTGAATCAAACGATTTATTCACTTGTCTTGATCCGTAGAAATCCCTAATTTATGTTAATATCTCTTTCAAGACTAAGAACAATTGACTCTAGGTTGATTAATTGAAATCTCTTTCTAATTAAAACCCCTATTGTCGCATTAAATCGATCTATGGATTCCCTTATTAGATTTGACTCTAATCCGGCAGATTTCTGTCGTCCTATTTATAGGATTGCAATCAAGTTTGCTTAACTATGCTAGATCTACTCTTAAGCAGGGACTTTTGCTCCACTGGTTAAGCACATCAAACTTGGATTAATATCCTGAAAATATTAAGGCAAGGATTGAGAACACATAATTAAGAACAAGAACAAGTATTTATCATGTAATTCAGATAATTAAATAATAAGATCCATCATAGATTTCATCCTCCCTAGGTATTTTAGGGAGTTTAGTTCATAATGTAAAAGGAAAACATCTCAAAATAAGGAAAACAACAAGACATAAAGAACCCAAAAACTTCTAAGGAAAATTGATGGAGATCTTCAATCTTGAATGAGGTCCTGCTTCTGAATTGATTCCGACGGCTTCCTTTGAGTAATTTCTTCGTTCTACTCTGCGTGCTCCCCTTAGGTCTTCTTCTAGTATGTATTTATAGACTTTTGAATGCTCAGAAACCCTAAAAATTGGCTTTTTCTGCGTGCTTGGGAAACAGGGAGCGATATCGACATGGGCTGGCACATGGGCGTGTGGCCTACCCGTGTGGATCACATGGGTGTGTGCCCAGCCCGTGTGGAAATTCCCAGGCCGTGTGGATCCTGAAAACTCCGATTTTGGCCCCTTTTTCGTTCCTTTTGCTCCCAAATGCTCTCCTAAGTATAGAAACATGAATTTAAGGGATTAGGAGTATCAAATTCCCTAATTCTCATCATAAATCATCCAAAAAATATGCTAATCATGGAATTAAAATATGTTACATTTATGGTTTATCACCAAACCTTTTTAACAGTAAGATTTTCGGGGACGAAAATTCTTAAGGGGAGAATTGTAATAGCTCGATTTTGGGGCTAGTTAGAATAGTGGTTTTGGAATCACTAATCCGAGGCCAGAGAAATTATTTTAATATTATTTTATGTGTTATAACATGATTATATGAGTGCATGAAAATTTTGGTGGACTAATTTTAGTAATTTCTTGGTTAATTTCGAAAAAGGAGTAAATTGTATAAAGTGCGAAAGTTTTGTTCTACAAGCTAAAGGTGTTAGATAGCTATGGAACACTAAAGTAGAGGTCCTTATTGAGTAAATAGAGCAATGAAATTATAGTGGCTGGACATGAATTTTTAATTCATGAAAATTGGTCAAAGGTTAGGTAGATTTTAGGTGACTTAATTGATACAATAAAATAAAACAAAGAAAAAGTATCATCTTTTCCCATCTTCTTCCTCTTCCACCGAAAATTTCAGCAAAAACAAGTGTTTTGGAAGATTGAAATTTCAGCAACTCTTCACCCTTGCAAGTAAGTGATTTTAATGGTCATTCTTGATAATTTTTGTACTTTTGGGACCCTTGTAGCTTAAGCTAACTAATGGAGGGACTATTTTGCAAAATGGTTGAGAGTCTAGGGTTTTACCATGTGAGTATTCATGTTTTTTGCTGAAATTTTATGGAAGAAAATGAATCTTGGTTGTTAGATAAACAACTTTTGTAAAAGGGGATTTCATGAAAACTCCTAAAAGGGATCATTTTTAGAAGTTTATAAAATAGGTGGTAAATGTGTGAAATAATAGAAATTGTGAGCTACTATAAGTATAAATTAGATTTGGCTAGGCTTGGTTAATGAAGAAATTTGATGAAAATCATTTTACGAGCCTAGGGGTAAAATCGTAATTATGTGAAAGTCTAAGGGCAAAACAGTAATTTTGCCAAAGTAGAAATTTTGGAATGTCTTGATTAATGTGGTGATTAAATAAGTAAATTTTGTCATTATAGATCAAGAAAAACGGAGTCCGGACCTAGACTGGGGAAAAATCAAGCTATTGGACTAAATCGAACTAGTCGCCCATAATTTGTATACCGAGGTAAATTGTACGTAAATAATACAACTCTATTGTTATTATGCATTAAACAATTGATATTGCATAAAATTTTTTATTATTGTTATGAATATGCATGACGAAATGTGAGGTGGTATACTCCCGGTTGAACCTTAAGAATAGATTGGATATCCATGCCATGACATTTGGTTGATTTGTGTGCTAGTGTAAGACCATGTCTGGGACATGGCATCGGCCACATTATGAGAGCCAGTGTAAGACCATTTCTTGGACATGGCATCGGTGTTGATTTGTGTGCTAGTGTAAGACCATGTCCGGGACATGGTATCGGCATTGAGACGAGGGCTAGTGTAAGACCATGTCTGGGACATGGCATCGGCCTCGACATGTGAGCCAGTGTAAGACCATGTCTGGGACATGGCGTCGGCATTGTACCCTCTTTTGTTAGGCTTGTCGGGTATCCTTTGTTATTCCAACTGGTTCAACGAGTAATTTAAAGCATGTGTAAAAAGTGAGAAAAGTTATGACTATGTTGTAAGTGATACAGGTACCTACATGAGATTCATGAGAAATGAGCTCGATTTATATTGTATGATTAGTAAGGATGAAAATGAGTAAGTTATGCTTTAAATCAATTGAGAATGTTGTGCTGGTTTATAATATGCTATGTGTTTAAAGAGGCATGGTTGATGTTATTACTTATTTACATGCAACTTACTAAGCTTTATGCTTACTCCCTTTTTTTTCCATTTTCTTATAGGATTGCCATGCTAGCTCGGGGATCAAAGGACGTCGGAGGCTCGATCACACTATCAATCTGAACATTTGGTATAGATAGAATTATCATTTATAGTATGGCATGTATAGGGACTTGGTCTTTTGTCAAGTGTCATATTGTTTTGGCCAAATGTGTTGGCTTGTCTTGAAGATTGATTCATTTTGTAAAAGGCCATGGATGATGGCTAATACTTGATATTGATATATGTAAATGATGATGTTTTTCATGAATGTGCAATTTGCATGGTGAAGTATGTGATAAGTTTTGCATGTGAATGGAGTGTAGTGGTCTTGATGTGTGTATGTCTTAGTTGTGGCTTATGTTGGTGCAAGTAAGGATGGCAAAAAGGGTTTGGTAAATAGCCTTATTTTTGTCCACACGAGTGTGTGTCTAGGCCGTGTGTGACACACGGTCTGCCCCGTGGGCGTGTAGTCTGGCCGTGTGTCCCCTGCACTTTAATTTGGTAAAACAGAATGCCCAGTAGTAACCACACGGGCTGAGGCACGGCCGTGTGTCTCAACCGTTTGGAAGACACGGCCATAGGACATGGGCATGTGCCCAGGCCGTGTGAAGTCTGCACCTTAAATGCGAAATTAAATTCGCCACACGGCCTAGCACACGGGCGTGTGCCTTGGCCGTGTAACCCTAAAATGTTGCTGATGTCAGAAACAGAATGTCAAGGTTTTAACACACGGGCCGAGACACGGGCGTGTCATGGCCGTGTGAGGGACACGGGCCATGGACACGGGCGTGTGGCAAGCCATGTGACATTTTGAATTCTCGCGAAGCACAAGTCAGGCTCACGAATGGGCTAAGGACATGGCCATGCAAGCCACACGGCCGTGCCCCAAGTCCGCACGGGCATGTGCCCCTATTTTCAGTGAAAATTTCTAAAGTTTTCTAAGGTTCCCAGTTTAGTTCTGAACCGCTTTTAATGTATGTTTTGGGCCTCGTAGGCTCATATTAAGGACTTTAACATGAATATTGAAAAGTTTTAAATTGGAACGAACTTTTATGACCCGGAAATGTGTATTAGTATGTGTTTAAGTTAGGTAACGCCTCGTACCCTGTTCCGGCGTCAAACACGGGTATGGGGTGTTACAGTATAAATAAGTAGAATATAAATTCAATATCCAAAAACCAAATATAAACAATTATTGATAAAACTAGCCCTAAGCATAAATAAGTAGACCATAAATTCAATATCCAAAAACAAAACAACCATTGATAAAACTAGATTACACATAAATAAGTAGAACATAAATTCAATATCCAAAAACCAAACATAAACAACCATTGATAAAACTAGATTACACATAAATAAGTAGAACATAAATTCAATATCCAAAAACCAAACATAAACAACTATTGATAAAATTAGTTTAGCATTGTTGTTTAGTCACATAGTAGATATCTCTGGACCCTAGAAGATCAAAAAATTTTCAACTATCCTCCATTTCTGTCTTAAGCCACAAAGCTCTAATCTTGGGATTAATTGATAACAACATAATTTTTTTATCCTTATTGAGTAATAATTTCAGTGAGAAAAAGTATAGCGGACTAGCTTCTGGAACTTCCTCCAACATGCTATTAAGCACTTTGACTGCTTGTGGAATATCATATGGATCCATAACAGGAGTAAAACTAGATGTGGCTTGACTCATATTGTCAACTGCATTGCATAATTTTTCTATTTGACTGGACAATTTTGCAACCCTTCCAATTTGCTTTGAGGATTTCTTCCTTCCAGTTTTAAAATGTGAAGTTGATATCTCAGATATTTTTCTTTTTTGACTGTTTCCATCATTTAAAATGTGAACATCATTTCTCACATTTTCTTCCTCATTCTCTTCAGGTATTTCATTGTCAACATCCTCAAAAAAATCACTACGGAGTGTACTAGAAGAAGGTGCCCATGCTTTATCACCTGTTGCAACTATCCCCATGAACATTTGGTCCAACTTCCCTTCAAATTCAGGATCAATGCCCGATGTTCTAAATTTTTGAGCTTTAGGCACAACCTACATATAAAATGATAGTTTAATAACAATAATTATCAATAACCTCATAAGCAAGAAAAAAAATCAGAATTATTAATGTACCTTTAGCCTACTCTCTCACCAATCATCCGATGCATCAACGGTTCTTTTATAGGATTCCGCCCTAGACCAGTATCTCCGCCTTTAAGTTTCTTCCAAGCCTTCCATTCTTTTTTCAAGGTATCCCACCTATTTTTAAGTTTTCTTTGTGAATAAGCCTTACCTATTTCTTTCTCGAAGTTGGTCATTATTTTCAACCATCCATCTTTTGTGAAATGAGTGCCAGGTCTATTGCCTTTCAATATCTCTTTAATACGAATATCATAAAATATTTCTGTCAATCTCTTATCCCACATTGCTTTGACTTTTTCACCACTAACTTCAACCGCCAAAGTACTCATCTATTGTGTATACGAACATATTCGTTTCAGCCAGTAAAACAATTAAGAAAATCAAATGTCACATAAGTATATTTTTTACATGAGTACCAAAATCAAGATAGGATCCTAAGATTTTTTTTCTCAATCAAAATAAACTTCCCAAGACTGGAATAATACCCAAGAAAGAGAACACAACTAATAATAGCATTAAACACAGTTAAAAAAGTCAGTATGAGCAATATTTTATCAATTATTTTTAACCTAATCATGAAATCTAAAAATACCAAATCAATGACCCCATCTAGTTTAATTATAACAAAATAATAAATTGAAGAAAAATTAAAAATAGGATAAAATTAAAAATGTTGACCTCTCCTACTTCTAGAATCTAGACTTGCATTTATTACCCACATTGTAGAACAAAATAATTAAATAGAAACTTTATGTGGCTAAATCATTTTCTAATTGATTTTTTCAACCAAAAGCAATTAAAATAAGTGGTATCATGATCATGAATATTGTGAATTTGTCATTGTTTATTATTTTAGAGGATTTATAGCCAGACGCAACTATAAGATTGACACTAGTTGGCAACTTCTAAAACTGAAAATGCATTGTTTTATATGCTGACTGTCAACTCCACAAATACATACACTTTTTTTACTTCAATTCCGGTATGAATTTGAATAAAAAAACCAAAAACTCACGTTTCTGGTTTGAATCATAGGAATAATACAGTATATAACATTAATAAAAGAATATGTTTAATACAAGTATTGAATATCAATGGTTTATGGTATATTTTGACACCAAAAAGTAATTAGATAAAAGTGTACTTCTTGTTATAATTAAAATTTCTATACAGATTTGACTGATAAAATACCATTCCCCATTATCTTTCTTAATTAATCTATAATCACTCCTCTTTATTCTCATTTTAATTTCACTCAAACTCCCTTTGAAAAAAAATGATTGGTATAAAAAAATTTTCTTTCTCTTTCCTTCACACATGACAAAAAATGGTTTTGATTTAAGCTTCTGTTTATATAACTCATTGGTTGTGATTTAAGCTTTCATTCCCTTGATAGAAAAGCTAAATAAATATCATGGAAGTTGGCCTTGGCTAAGCATGATATAACAAAAAGGTCAGCAAAACATGGATTTAATAAAAAAAATGCTTTCGGATTTTGGAATCTAAAGGGAAAATAATTTGAAAGAGAAGATCACTAACTAAAGAAAAGATCACATCTTCGTTGATCATTCTATGTTTTTTAAAGAAAGCTTATTGATATTTAAGTACATGTGTGTTTGTACATATATATTCATTCAACGCATGCACAGAGTGAAAGAGAGATGCATGCAAAGCAAAGCAGGACAAATGAAAACAACATATTAATTAAATCCAACTGAAGCTAAATCTATAAACCAATACTCCTCAAATAAGACTTTTGAACCAGGGTATAAACAATTTATGTTGAGGAATATTACATATTGAGTTTCCTCTAAAGGTGTCAATGGTCGATTTGGACGGTAGGTATGGTTTTGATGCTTGGCCCACAACCAGAAATTGCACTGGTATGCCAAACTCTCTAGCAACCTCTTCATGCACATTGAATCAAAAAAAGGAAAATAAGCTTTTGGAGAAGAGAAAATGTCCTTTTTTTTTTTGCATAAAAGAAAGCAGTCGATCGAAGAGACTTTTATACATGGTATCCAAGAAAGAAAAAACAATAATTGATATCTTGAAGCTTTTGAGATAAACAACATTTCGAGAAAACAAAAAATCATCTTTGCCAGCAAAATTGAGCAGGTTTGCTCCATGAAACATCACACAAAGTTCTTTTTTTAATGCTTAAAGCCTAGAGTTTGATCTTTTAGTGATGGAATTTTCCAACAATGTGTGTAACAACCCTTACCCGTATTCAACGCCAGAACCGGGCACGAGGCGTTACCGTATTAAAATCCTCAAGATCGCCACTTAGGCACAACATGACCACTCTCTTTGGCCATCACAACAACCTCAATCTCGACTTACGAGGCCTCTCTCAAACACACGAGGGCTCTCGAGACCATATCGAAAACTCTTACAATCTTAAAATTTTTCCATCTATACAGGGCTCACACACCCGTGTAAGATTTGGCACGCCTGTGGAGGTCACACACGCCCATGGTCACTACCCGTGCATGAAAACTCAAGCATTCTGCCAATGCCCCACGGTTAGGGCACACGCCCGTGCTCTCCACCCGTGGTGCACACTGACTACCTTAACACGGCCTAGAGTATAGACACACGCCCATGCGGCTAAACCATGGCCAACATTGATTAACAAACACATTCTAGGCACACGCCTGTGTGACTAGTCTGTTGTCTATTCTGACTTAAAATACTAACATGCAGGGGACACACGGCCAAGTCACAAGCCCATGGGCTGACCGTGTGTCATACATGGCCTAGACACGCACACATGTGTCTACCCACATGGACAAGAACAAAGCTATTTGCCAAGTTCTTTTCACCCTTCTAGCATACACAACATGCACTCATTCGACTCATCCATAATTAACTCAAAATCTTACAATCTTACATAGATAACTACATCTTTTCATATAATAAAGTGCCAACAACTATGGCATTATACAAAATAGATTATCCATCTAAAGGCCAACACATCATAGCCATATACAACAAAATTCACTAACTTGTCTAGCCCCTATACATGCCATATACAAAACATTAAGTCTCATGTACCAGAGTGTGCTGATAGTGTGGGCGATCTTCCAATTGATCCTCGTATCTCGATTCAACACTTTTGCTCTATAAGACAAGGGAAAAGAAAGGGAGTAAGCTTTGAGCTTAGTAAGTTTACACATAAACAATTAAGCACTATAGTATAAGCTAAGCAACAATTAGCATTATACTATCATATAATGTACAACTATGCTTACTCTTTCTATCCCTTACCACATTTCCAACACATCATGAGTCACTTACTCATAACCATTGACATGCACCCCTACATTCAATATCACATTTACACAATATACAACACATCATTATTTCTCGATAGTACATCCACACAGCTAATCCACACAGCTAATGTCTCGGTGGTTTCGCACTTAGCCCACCACAATCAATTAATAAGGTAGTATCGCACTTAGCCTACCATAAAGGTAATCGTAGTGGTTTCACACATAGCCCACTAGACAATATACCTAACAATAGCATCGCACATAGCCAGCTCATCGTCATTATGCATTAAGATGGTATCGCACTTAGCCCATCTTTTAGCATTATCACTACACATTCACATATCTATTTCCTCAATCATTCATCCATTCACAAAATCTATCACATTCATTACACTTGAACCACATAGGTTCTCAATCATTTTCAACCATGCTATACACTAGCTAGCATTAAAAAATTGTAAGTATGAATGCATTGTTTATACATAGACTTACCTCGATACTCAAAAGTATTGAAACGTGCAATTCTGTCCACCACTTTGCTCTTACCTCGGTTTCGATCCGGGCTTTGTCTTTCTTGATCTCTAATGATAATTCAACTCATCAATATACACATTGACTAAATTGACCCACATCTCATACTTTGGCAAAATTACCCTTTTGCCCCTAAACTTTCTCCTATTTACGCTATTGTCCCAAGGCTCGTAAAGTGATTTTTATTCAACTTTCTAGCCTTTCATGCTTAGCCGAATCACTTACTCAACTAAAGCAATCATCAATTCTCACTACATCACACATGTATGACCAAACTCAAGATTTTTACAAACTAGTCCCTACATGCACTTTCTATGGAAACTCATTTAGCAAAAGATGTTTCTACTACATCAAGTTTTCATAATCTTCCATAAAACATCAAAATACATGCATGTCATACATGGCCACATTTTTGAACATCCATCATAGCTCATCAAATAGCTAAAAATAGCTTACAAGAACTTCAAAAATACAAAGAATATAAAAACGGGGCTTAGATGCACTTACTAGCTAGCTTGAAAATTTTGAAGAACCCTAACAATGGCTCTCTCAATTTTCGGTAGCCTTGGAGAAGAAGATGAATGAATTTTGTCATCTTTTCTCCTATTTTAATCACTTAATTGTTAAATGACCAAAATGCCCTTTTTGATAAACTTTCTATTTTAACTCATCCATGCCCAATTTTGTCCAAAAATTAGAAATTGGGAAAATTGCTATTTAAGGACCTCTAATTAATATTCTAAAGCTATTTCACACAAATAGCTTCTAGAATCTCACATTTTGCAACTTTTTCAATTTAGTCCTTTTGGACAATTCAACCGTAATTTCACAAAATTGCTTCATGAAACTTTCACACTAGCATGCATACATAGCATAAACCTCAAAAACTCATTCATAAACCTCGGATTTATGGTCTCGCACCACTATTCCGACTAGGCCCTAAATTGGGATGTTACAACTCTCCCCCCTTTAGAGATTTTCGCCCCCGAAAATCTTACCAGTAAAGAGGTTTGGATGTTGTTCTCTCATAGCTTTTTCTGTTTCCCACGTAGCCTCTTCCACACCGTGTTTCTACCATAACACTTTCACTAGTGCTATGCTCTTATTTCTCAACTGTTTCACTTCTCGAGCCAAGATCTTAATCGACTCTTCATCATAAGACATATCCGGTCTTATCTCAATTTCCGTCGAAGGAATCACATGTGAAGGATCGGAGCGATACCGTCGCAACATCAACACATGGAACACTTTATGAATCTTTTCCAACTCTACCGACAAAGCCAAACGGTATGCTACTGGCCCAACTCTATCTGTAGTCTCATACGGCCCTATGAATCTTGGACTCAATTTTCCTTTTCGTCCAAATCTCATAATCTTTTTCCATGGGGACACTTTCAAAAACACTTTGTCGCCCACTTCAAACTCAATTTCTTTTCTTTTTAGATCCGCGTACGACTTATGTCGGTCCGAAGCAACTTTCAGACTATTACGGATTATTTTCACTTTCTCCTTGGTCTCTTTTCCTAGATCGACCCCATGGATCCGCTTTTCACTAAGCTGTGTCCAATACAAAGGAGTCCGACACTTAAGACCATACAAGGCCTCATACGGAGCCATCCGTATACTTGACTGATAACTGTTGTTGTAAGCAAATTCGACTAAAGGTAGATATCTCTCCCAACTACCCTCGAATTCTAACACACAACATCGAAGCATATCTTCGAGAACTTGAATCACTCTTTCAGACTGACCATCGGTTTGCGGATGGAACGCAGTACTGAAATTCAACTTTGTTCCCAAAGCCTCTTGCAACCTCTTCCAAAACCTCGAAGTGAACCTCGGATCCCTATCCGATATTATAGACACAGGTACACCATGTAACCTCACTATCTCTGCAACATACAATTCAGCTAACTTATCCGGTGAATAATCAACACGTACTAGAATAAAGTGAGTCGACTTCGTTAGTCTATCCACAACATCTCTCTTTTTCGGAGTCATCGGTAACCCCGTCACAAAATCCATGGTAACCCGATCCCACTTCCATTCGGGTACCAACACTGGCTAAAGCAATCCCGAAGGCACTTGATGCTCGACTTTCACTTGTTGACAAATCGGACACTTTGTCATGAACTCTTAAATATCTCTTTTCATACACGCCACCAATAATACTTCTTCAAGTCATTGTACATTTTGCATCTTGCCGGATGTCTTGACAAACATCCATGTGGGCCTCATGCAAAACCTTTCGGATTAACTCCTCATCTCTTGCTACACAAATTCTGTCACGGTACAGCAAACAACCATTCGAGCCCACTCGAAAATCAGAATCACTTTTTGATTCACACTTATCTCTCTTAGTTGACATCTCACTGTTATTTCTCTGAGCCTCACATATCTGTTGAACAAATAGTGGCTTAGCTCTCAACTCTGCCAAAATAGCACCATCATCAGACAATGCTAAACTCGTGCTCATAACTCTTAGAGCATACAAGGATTTCCTACTCAGGGCGTCTGTAACCACATTCGCTTTTCCCGGGTGGTAGTCAATGACTAACTCATAGTCTTTCAATAACTCAAGCCACTGTCTCTGTCGCAAATTCAGATCCTTCTGATCCATCAAATATCTCAAACTCTTGTGATCCGTAAAGATTCAACACTTCTCACTATATAAGTAATGTCGCAAAATCTTTAACGCGAAAACAATTGCAGCCAACTCCAAATCATGAGTCAGATAATT
The DNA here is from genome assembly GCA_025698515.1 of Gossypium sturtianum. Classification (NCBI taxonomy): domain Eukaryota; kingdom Viridiplantae; phylum Streptophyta; class Magnoliopsida; order Malvales; family Malvaceae; genus Gossypium; species Gossypium sturtianum. Next base: position 86,842,034 of record CM046944.1, read on the forward strand.
CTTCTCGTGCAGTTTCAACTGTCTCGAGGCGTAAGCGACTACCTTACCCTCTTGCATCAACATGCAACCGAGACCATTAAATGACGCGTCACTGTAAACCACGAACTCTTTCCTTGATTCTGGTTAAAGCAATACCGGTGCCTCAGTCAACATTATTTTCAGTCTCTCGAAACTCTGTTGACATGTCTCACTCCATTCAAACTTGACATCTTTGTGCAATAGTTTCGTCATCGGGGTAGCAATCACAGAGAACCCCTTTACGAAACGTCTGTAATATCCTTCTAATCCCATGAAACTTCTGATTTTTGACACGTTCCTCGGCGGTTTCCAATCCACAGCAGCTGATATCTTACTCGGGTCAACTCTAACACCATCACCCGACACAATGTGTCCTAGGAATCTGACCTCTCGGAGCCAAAACTCACTCTTGCTAAACTTAGCGGAACAACTGCTTATCTCTTAAAGTTTGCAAGACAATTCTCAAATGTTCTTCATGATCGTTCTCATCCCGAGAATAGATCAATATGTCGCCAATGAAGACAACTACAAACTTGTCCACATCTGATGCGAAAACACGGTTCATCGGATCCATAAAAATCACTGGCGGTGCATTTGTCAAACCAAACGGCATAACCAAAAACTCATAATGGCCATACCTTTGTCCGAAATGCGTTTTCAACACATCCTACTCTTTCACTCTCAACCGATAATAACCGGACCTCAAGTCTATCTTAGAGAACATCTTGTAGCTCCCTTGCTTGATCAAAAGATCATCAATTCTTGGTAAAGGATACTTATTCTTAATCTGTCACTTTGTTAAGTTGTCTATAGTCTATACACAACCTCATAGACCCATCTTTCTTCTTCACAAACAATACCGGAGCACCCTACGGTGAGTAGCCGGTCTTGCAAAACCCTTATCTGTCAACTCTTGCAACTGAACCTTCAGTTCTTTCAACTCTAAAGGTGCCATCCTATACGGAGCAATCAAAATAGGTGCCGTTCCCGAAACTATCTCAATCCCAAACTCAACCTCTCTCACTAGAGGTAATCTGGGTAACTCTTCCGGGAATACATTCGGATACTCACATACCACTGGCACTGTTTCAAACTTTACTCCAATCTCTTGAGTATTCAACACAAAAGCAAGATAGGACTCACACCCTTTTCTCCAACATTTATCAGCCACTAAGGAAGAAATCATCACTGGTAGACTATCCGATCCACCTGATTCAACCCGAACCACATCTCCACTCTCATATTTCAATTTAATAAACTTACTACCACAGTTCACTAAGACACTATGGGTAGTCAACAAATCCATGCCTAGGATTAAATCAAACTCATCAAACGGAAACAACATCAGGTTTGCCGGAAAGCAATGACTCTCAACCATCAAAGGGCAATTCTTACACCCCTTGTCCATTAACACATGCTTACCTAATGGGTTTGACACCTTAACCACAAAGTCCGTAGACTCAACAGTCATACTCAAACTAGATGCCAATCTCATGCAAATATAAGAATGAGTAGACCCTGGATCTATTAAAGCAATAACAAGGGTGTCAAAGAGAGAAAAAGTACTCGTTATCACATCAGAAGAGGATGCCTCTTCACGATCGCGAATGGCATACGTCCTCGCAGGTGCTCGACCCTCCGGTCTCACAGCAGGGTCTCTAGATGCACCTCTACCACTATTCTCGCCTCTCGGGTTCCTTGGTGGTCTACCCCTTGCAGATACATCACTGGATCTCATCTCTAGCTTCTCTTCCTTATCATCCCTCTCGGGGCAATTTCGGATAAAATGGTCAGGGGAACCACACTTATAACAATTTTGACTGTTACCCCAACACTCTCCGGTATGATATCTACCACAACTTGGACACTCCGGTTTGTTCTTTGGATTGCCCACACTTTTCATCGAAGTATCTTGGACTCTCGAACCCGAACGAGTATTACCCAAGTCTCGATGCGAATAACCCACTGGTGCTGTCGTCCTAGGACTCACTTCCTTGGACCTTTTCGACTGGGCTTGATACGACTTGCCCTTCTCTTTTCTGTACTCAACTCTTCGGCCTTACTTGCCCTTTTGACCAACACCACAAATTCTTTCAACTCCAAAATACCCACTAGGAGTTTGATGTCCTCATTCAGTCCGTCTTCGAACCTCTTACACAATATGGTCTCTGTCGACACACATTCTTGAGCGTATTTGCTAAGCCTAACAAACTCACGCTCATATTCCGCTACTGACATTCTTCCTTGCTTCAACTCAAGGAATTCCTTCCTTTTTCGATCAGTAAATCGTTGGCTTATATACTTCTTGCGGAACTCTTCCAGAAAGAAGTCCCACGTCACCCGCTCTCTCGGGACTACTGACATCAACGTCTTCCACCAATGGTATGCCGAGTCCCTCAGCAAGGATACAACACACTTCAAGCTCTCTTCAGGTGTACAAGAGAGTTCCTCAAACACTCTCATCGAGTTCTCTAACCAGAACTCTGCCCTATCAGGGTCATCATCAACCTTAGCTCTAAAGTCCTCAGCCCCGTGTTTTCTAATCTTATCTACCGGGGGTTTCGATATCCTCACTACATTAATACCTTGAGGAGCCACAGGAATTGGCTGAGGTATAGGAGGAGGTGGAGGAGGTTGAGCATTAGGGTTCGCTCGAACGTAATCCGAGTACCAATTGCTCATCATCTAGAGAAAGGCTTCCCGTGCCCCTTCCCCTTGACCCCTAGCCTCGGGTCCACTTTGAACAGGCACGGTTCCTTATGTAGGAGCCGGCGCATTACTAGCTGCTTCATCAACAGTCAATGGATCAGAATCCATATTCTATATAAAACAAGATTTAAAATCAGCAGAAGCCACCACACTATCATTGTACACTTATGGCATGTATAGCTAGACTCTTACACCCTCTACAGTAGTCCTAGAACTGACTAAACCTGGCTCTGATACCACTAAATGTAACACCCCTTACCCGTATTCAACATCGAAATCGGGCACGAGGTGTTACCGTATTAAAATCCTCAAGATCGCCACTTTGGCACAACATGACCACTCTATTTGGCCATCACAACAACCTCAATCTCGACTTACGAGGCCTCTCTCAAACACACGAGGGCTCTCGAGACCATATCAAAAACTCTTACGATCTTAAAATTTTTCCATCTATACAGGGCTCACACGCCCATGTAAGATTTGGCACGCCCGTGGAGGTCACACACGCCCATGGTCACTACCCGTGCATGAAAACTCAAGCATTTTGCCAATGCCCCACGGTTAGGGCGCATGCCTGTGCTCTCCACCCGTGGTGCACACTGACTACCTTAACACGGCCTAGAGTCTAGACACACGCCCGTGTGGCTAGCCCGTGGCCAACACTGATTAACACACACGTTTTAGGCACACGCCCGTGTGACTAGTCCGTGGTCTATTCTGACTTAAAATACTAACATGCAGGGGACACACGGCCAAGTTACACGCCCATGGGTTGACCGTGTGTCACACATGGCCTAGACACACACCCGTGTGTCTACCCACATGGACAAGAACAAAGCTATTTGCCAAGTTCTTTTCACCCTTCTAGCATACACAACATGCACTCATTCGACTCATCCATAATCAACTCAAAATCTTACAATCTCACATAGATAACTATATCTTTTCATATAATAAAGTACCAACAACTATGGCATTATACAAAATAGATTATCCATCTAAAGGCCAACACATCATAGACATATACAACAAAATTCACTAACTTGTCTAGCCCCTATACATGCCATATACAAAACATTGAGTCTCATGTACCAGAGTGTGCTGATAGTGTGGGCGATCTTCCAATTGATCTTCGTATCTCGATTCAACACTTTTGCTCTATAAGACAAGGGAAAAGAAAGGGAGTAAGCTTTGAGCTTAGTAAGTTTACACATAAACAATTAAGTACTATAGTATAAGCTAAGCAACAATTAGCATTATACTATCATATAATGTACAACTATGCTTACTCTTTCTATCCCTTACCACATTTCCAACACATCATGAGTCACTTACTCATAACCATTGACATGCACCCCTGCATTCAATATCACATTTACACAATATACAACACATCATTATTTCTCGATAATACATCCACACAGCTAATCCATACAGCTAATCCACACAGCTAATGTCTCGGTGGTTTCGCACTTAGCCCACCACAATTAATTAATAAGGTAGTATCGCACTTAGCCTACCATAAAGGTAATCGTAGTGGTTTCGCACATAGCCTACTAGACAATATACCTAACAATAGCATCGCACATAGCCAGATCATCGTCATTATGCATTAAAATGGTATCGCACTTAGCCCATCTTTTAGCATTATCACTACACATTCACATATCTATTTCCTCAATCATTCATCCATTCACAAAATCTATCACATTCATTCCACTTGAACCACATAGGTTCTCAATCATTTTCAACCATTCTATACACTAGCTAGCATTAACAAATTGTAAGTATGAAAGCATTGTTTATACATAGACTTACCTCGATACTCAAAAGTATAAAAACGTGCAATTTAGTCCACCACTTTGCTCTTACCTCAGTTTCAATCCGGGCTTTGTCTTTCTTCATATATAATGATAATTCAACTCATCAATATACACATTGACTAAATTGACCCACAGCTCATACTTTGGCAAAATTACCCTTCTGCCCCTAAACTTTCTCCTATTTATGCTATTGTCCCAAGGCTCGTAAAGTGATTTTTATTCAACTTTCTAGCCTTTCATGCTTAGCCGGATCACTTACTCAACTAAAGCAATCATCAATTCTCACTACATCACACATGTATGACCAAACTCAAGATTTTTACAAACTAGTCCCTACATGCATTTTCTATGGAAACTCATTTAGCAAAAGATGTTTCTACTACATCAAGCTTTCATAATCTTCCATAAAACATCAAAATACATGCATGTCATGCATGGCCACATTTTTGAACATCTATCATAGCTCATCAAATAGCTAAAAATTGCTTACTCATGCTACAATGACTTCAAAAATACAAAGAATATCAAAAACGGGGCTTAGATGCACTTACTAGCAAGCTTGAAAATTTTGAAGAACCCTAACAATGGCTCTCTCAATTTTTGGCAGCCTTGGAGAAGAAGATGAATCAATTTTGTCATCTTTTCTCCTATTTTAATCACTTAATTGTTAAATGACCAAAATGCCCTTTTTGATAAACTTTCTATTTTAACTCATCCATGCCCAATTTTGTCCAAAAATTAGAAATTGGGAAAATTTCTATTTAAGGACCTCTAATTAATAATCTAAAGCTATTTCACACAAATAGCTTCTAGAATCTCACATTTTTGCAACTTTTGCAATTTAGTCCTTTTGGACAATTCAACCGTAATTTCACAAAATTACTTCATGAAACTTTCACACTAGCATCCATACATAGCATAAACCTCAAAAACTCATTCATAAACCTCAGATTTGTGGTCTCGCACCACTATTCTGACTAGGCCCTAAATTGGGATGTTACAATGTGAGTTTCGATCTCCCCCATCTATCATTGCTTACAGAGAATGGAAGTGAAAAACAACAACGATAAAGAAATAAAAATAAAAACCCTTCAACATCATCACTGCCCTTTGAAGGAAAAAATTTTCCACAAGAAAAATTAGAAAAAAAGAAATGAGACCCATCTCGTTAAAAAAAATCAAACATTCAATTTCTATAAGATTTTTTTTTTCTTATTTCATCATAAACCCGATATTGAAATATTCCAATCCAATATCAAGAGATAAAAAATCTGATTCTTTCACAAGCCAAAATAGCTGCAGAAAAAATTAAACTAAAGCATAAGGAACAATTAAAGATAAAAAGAAAAAAAGAAGCTCATCGGTGGAGAAATTAAAAAAGGAACAACTTGAATAAAATAAAAGAGAAGAGAACCAGAGGAAAGAACTTTGAAATAGAAAATGAAGAAAAAATGGGTATTCTAACATGTCTGTTGGGAGAAGACAAATTGAGGTTAAAAATGTAAATAGCTAGCAAAAGCACTTTTGGCTAAGGAAAAGTTAAAATTTTTAACTTTTCCATCTGTCAAAAAGCACTTTTTTTAAGTTGTTACTCAACTGATATTTGTTTGGCAATGCTTTTAAGTGAGAAGTGCTTTTTTAAGGAAAAGTCCATCTAAAAAACACAGCTGAACGGGCCTTAAATTGTAAAGCTTAATTGTTAGTTTCATACATTAGGGACCAAATTGAATAATATATAAAATTGACGTGAAATTCCTATAGGAATAAGAAATAGGAAGTCCTTAATGAGTAATTGTGAAATTGAATTTCAATCTAAAGCTCTAGATTAAAAGTTATGTATGTCATGGGTTTAGGGACTAAATTGAATAAATTGTAAAATATGCTTGATTTTGTGACTTGTTCTTTTTTGAATGGAATTTGATAATATTATACGTATTATGATTTTATTTAGCTAATGTTGGAACAGAAACATCAAGAGGGAAAGAGAAATCGAAAGTCGACGACGAATAGCTCGAAAATTCGATTTGTATTTCTATGATTCGGGAACCACTTATTTTCTGCATGTGCATGTCATTTTGCATTTTATGGTGTAGATGTGAGTTGTTATTGTATTATTGAATTGAATTGCTACAGTTTAGATTGAATATCGAGACAATGACTAAATTGAATAGAATAGCAAGTTGTGTAAATTGATTGATATGTAATAATTGGTTAGAAAATGAGTTTATATATTTTGTTTATATGATGATTGATGAATTGATGATTATTTGAGCATGATTAAATATGATTTGAACTGTTTATAATGAATCAAAAATTTAGTTACCCTATTAACTATTCGGACCAAGTATATATAGTTGGCTTGCCATAGGGTCAGATTATTGATTGAAAGCCATCATTGTCGAGCAACTTGGACTGGTAGATAGTATACAGTTGGTCATCATTACCAGGCAACCCAAAGTGATAGAATAATCAGATTGAGAAAATCATCATTGTTGGGCAATCTGAGGTGGTAATATGTACTTGTATAACGTCATCATTGTCGAGTAACCTGAGGTGACGGGTCCATGTATTTGTTCCAAGTCTATGTTTGGTTAATAGGGTTATAAACAAGAGAATTGATAAATGATATATAAATTGATGAATGACATTGAATTGCTATATATGAAAATATGAGAAATGAACTAAAACAAGCCTTAGAGACCGATCGAGTAATAATGAGCCAATAGGCTCAGAAAATGATTGTGTTGTGGTATGAATTGGTATGATATTAGGTTATGAATTGAATTTTATATTGATGTATGTATATGTTTAACTTGTTTATATTGACTTGAATCATGGAAATTGTAACACCCTTATACCCGACCCAACCATCGGGTATGAGCAATAGGATACCACATTCGTTACCGGAGTAACAATCATTAAATACATTGTAAATAAACCATTAATACATTCAATCATGCCATAAACACATGCACATTATGATACACAGTAAAATCTGAGTCTTAATTGAGCTTACGAAAGCTCTTTTGTTGACCCAAGCATGAAGTAGGACCAAATTCCAAAGTTTTTAAAATTCTAGAACAGGTATCGATACCCTAACCAGGTACCATTACCATTCTGAACTTTGATGTTTGAAAAAAAATGAATAAAAATCAATGGTATTGATACTTGTCATAAAGTACCAATACCTTTCTCAAAGTATCGATACTTTACTTTAATATCGATTCCATTTTGCAATTCGATGTTTTGAAAATTGAAGAAAAATCACCAAAGTATCGATACCCTTGTCAATGTATCAATACCTCATAGAAATATTCCAGCATTTATATTTGGTACCAATTTCATTCCAATCCTTAAACCAGTTCATACCAAAACATTCCCAAATCATGCTTAAACATGCGCAATTGTCCACAAACATCCTCTCCACCAATTTCATCATACAATCATCCATCAACCTATCATTTTCATCTACAATGAACACAATTCATGCATTAACCAAATACCATTACATTTCATGCTAATTCACATCCTAATAATACCAATTCACACATCTATAATCCAAGGTAATAGTAACAAGTATGCACCTAATTCAAATTCAATTCACAAATTAATCTATATATGATTTTCATACCAAATTCTTCGTTTGCCACATTACTATCACTTGCCATTCCATTCCACATTATATTTCACAACTACCTAATAATTTTGATACCACATCTATACACATATACTTATTCAATTTCATAACATCATTGCAACATATGCTTAATCACTTACATACATTAGTTACAAGGATAAACATTCAATTCCATTTCATTTACTTCAATCATTTCTAATTTTATTATCTCAATTACTCGATTGGCTTTAAGAGCTCATTTTCGGCTCATTTCGCATGCAGTCGTATTTCACATTTCACTTTATTTACCATTTAACCAACCTGCATCCCAATCTATCACCTCAGTGCATCATTGGATAAACCAAAGGAAATATACAGGAACACGTAGTGCATCATCAGATAAATCAAAGGAAATATACTAGCACACATAGTGCATCATTGGATAAATCGAAGGAAATATACTAGCACAGTAGTGCATCATCTAATAAACCGAAGTAATTATACTGTCACCTACAATGCATCATCGAAACCGAAGTATAACCTGTGCATTTAATAGACAACCACTTTCAAGTTCCATTATATGTTCAATTCAAATTCATAACAATTTCATATATCATGTAAACCAGACAACTTTCTATTTTATTCAATTTAATCCTATATCTCAATATACCATATCAATCATCTCAATTTAACTCATACATGCATTATATACTTGCCTCATGACTAAATAATGTAGTTTAACATGAACAAGCAATAATTAAGTTGGATCGAATCATAGAAATACAAACCGTAAACTCTAAGCTATTCATCGATAGCATTAGATTTTCTTCTCTTTCTCAATGAATCTGGGTCGATGTTAGCTAAGAATTATCATAAACATACAATATTATCAATATCCAACCAAATTTACATTCAATTTTCATTTTATACAAATTTTGTATTTTATTCAATTTAATCCCTAAAATCAGGACTAACTTAACTTTCAATCTAAAACTCCAATTTGAAATTCGATTTCTATAATCCATTAGGACCTCCTATTTCTTATTTATGAATCCAATTTTATGTTTTATTCAGTTTAGTCCCTAATGTACGAAACTATCAATTTAATTTTACAGATTAGTCCTTTTTTACATCTAAACTTAAAATCTATCAAATTTAGTACATAGAACTTTCAATTCTCAACTATTGCAACTTTCAAAACTTTAACAGTTTTAAAAATTGATACATGAGTTAGCTAGATTAAGTTCCCATTGTAACGCCCCAAAAATCCTTTATAATTCTTCTCGTATGTTTGTGACATAAATGTCTGTCAGCTTCAGTGGTTAAGTGTTCTGGGAGTGTCTGAGAAGTCTTGGGTTCAAACCTTAGCTTGGGCAAAATTTTGGTTTTTATTTGAGTAAACCCCTATCTTTAACCAGTAGGCTTATAAATAACATGTCAGAATGGGCCTGCTGGTCTGGTGGTTAAGTAGAGAGGCAAAGCCTTGGTGGTCGTGAGTTCGAGTCCTGGTATGCGCAGGGGAGTGTTTTATTTTGCTACTTGTGCCGTGTGTGTGTTCTAGTTTGACCGAAATTCTGAGAGTTTGAGGGCGGTGGGAGTGTGTTGGACGGCTTGGGAGGGAAATAAGGGATTTGGGGAGAAAAGTAAGGAGTGGAGGCATTTGAGATGTACTGGGATGCTGAGTGGTTGGAATGGATGTGGTTTAGTGAAGTAAATGAAAGAGTTTGGGGAGTTACCTTTTGATTCCAAAAATCTCTGCAGAATTCTCCTCTACCATTTTTCATTTTTATTTATTTTTTTCCTCTGCCTCCGTAGCCGAATTCTGTCCCTTTCTCCCCTACCCCCTTTTCGTTTTCTCTTGACTTCAATCTCCATGTGTTGCTGCCGAGATTTCGAGTGCTTTCCTTCTACCTGCCGAATTTTTCCCTCTCCACCTTTTTTCTTCTGTTTTCAGTTGAAATCCCCCATTGCTGCCGTTTTCCCCTCCAATTCTCTCTTTTTGCTGCCGAAATTTCAAGTGTTTCCCCTTATCTTTCGTTTTCGGTCTATCTTGCTCCTCGGCTTTTGTTTCCGTGCGACAACGGTAAGTAGTGTTGTTGTGTTCTTTTGGTTTATGTTTCGGAAGATGTTGATTATGTTGTTTGTGCATAGGGAACGATCGTGAAGCGATTTTTCTTCCCAACAAATTGATTAGTGCGAGTAGTCGGGGGTTATTACGGTAAGTGAGTGCATTTGGCTCGTTTTAGTGTTGATTAAATTATGTTTTAGTTGTTAAATTTGAGATTGGGTACGCTGTTTGTAGGTTCCAGAAGGATTGGAAGTGCTTAAGCATCGAGAACGACCCAGATGTGTAAACACAACTCGCAAGCGGAAATTGGCGAAAAGGTGAAAAAGGAGATATCGACACCACTGCGGGCGTGTGTGGCGCGTGTGGTAGGCGTGTGATGATCGCACACAGCGTGTGATCGATGAGGCAGACCATGTGCGATTCATGGGCCAGGCCAAATTGGGCCGTGTGGGCCCCACGGGCATGTGGGATTAATGGGCCAGGCCGTGTGATCCATACGGCTAAGGCCATTTTGGGCCTTGTGGGCACATTTTCACAGTTTTGACTGCTAAGGTTGCACGGGTCACCCGAGTCGACTGTGGACCTACTGTAGGGTCAGTAAGATTACCTAGATCTCTAATTGACTGAATGACTGTTATATCCATGTACTTTATATATACACATGTACGACTGCATTGTGAGCATGCTGTTAAAACTGTACTGAATACATATATGATACCATGATTTGGCATGACATGATTGTATGGTGCATTGCATGGGGATGGGTTTATCTGGATCAGAGGAAGTGTACTGAAAGGCTTCAAGCCTAACTTACTGGCAGCTCAGCTGCAAACTACTGTCTAGTGCCGCAACCAGTACTACTTGGAGTGCAGGAATGGGTGGGTTGATTATATCCCCACATAGAGTGTTGGGTTGGAAAAAGATGGAGTGTAGAGGCTGGATGGGTAGGACTTGTTTACTGCATATTGTGATACTGTACTGATTACTAATACTGTAATGGGCCAAGGCCAAAATGCATGACTGCCTCTGTACTGAGATGGGCTAAAGCCCAAATGAAATCATCATCGATTCGAATAGGGCTTAGGCCGGGCATCGTGATTGCCTTCTGTCTATCTGTTTGTGCTATTTGGGATTACACACTGAGTTTTTGTAAACTCACCCTTCTGTTTTAACTGTACAGGTAATCCCCAAACATAGGTGGATCGGTGCAACGGAGCACTCAGCGGTGGCCACACGACCTAAATTGTTTGATTCAGTAACTAATAATGATTTTTGATTTTATTTTGGGGTATTTTACTGTAATAATGGCCTTTTTGGATTTTCATGGTTAATTTGGGATTTCTATTATTTTGATTTACAACTGCTAATAGTATGGTTAACCGAGTTTTCAAAATGAATCAAATGTTTTAACAAAATATACTCAAATACGCAAACTGATTGAAAAAGCTTTCGCGATAAGTGACGTTTTGAAAATTAATATCGTTTTAAAAGAGAATACTTATGTGATAATGAACTACGTTTTGAAAATGAACGACACATTCTAGAATTAACATAAGATTTTGTAATGAGGCTAATTCGAAAAGAGGTTTTTACGACAACTCATTTATTTCAAAAACACTACCATGTAACATCGCCAAGATTCGGCCATAACGTCTAGGCCGGGTTTGGGGTGTTACACCCATGATCTCAAAAACATAAAAATTATAAGAAAATAAATAAATTGAACTGACCAATTGAAGACTTTAAAATTTTAAACCCTTGGCCGAAACATCTTCCCTACTTTGTCTATGGTTTTCGATTGTAAAGGAGAAGACAATGCTTTATCTTTCATCCCATTCTGTGATTTTATTACATAAATTATACATTTAATCTTTATTATAATTTTAATAATTTATAAAAATATATATATAAACATCATTGACTTTCCACTATAATAAATTCAAGAGGGATTATTTTCCATTTTAGTCCTTGTTTTAATTTCAATTTAAGTCCTTAATGTATTTCCTATTAAAAATCTATAGTGATTAGACTTTACGATTTAGTCTCCGAACCCTAATTAGACGCAATTTTGACTAATTTACTTATAAAAAATTCAATTCACCTATATAAAAACTTCATAAATATTTTTATTAAAAATTTACGGGCTCGGTTTATAGAAATGGGGTTCCAAAATCACATTTTCCAACACCACTAACTTTCGGGTCATTATAGAAATATCACAGAGCATATTTGCTCAGCATATGGTTTGTTTTCTCCATGCATAGGTATAGCAGATTCCCGATAGTTTGAATGACTGATCGAACATCCCTAAAGCAATTCTCGACTCAGTAAAGTTTGTATAAATTCCATTTTGATTTAAGTATGGCATGTACCTAGGTTGAGTCAAATTTGGTACAAAACTATGTCTATTTACACTTTTGGTTTGTGAAGGTTAATGTGTGAACTTCGTTAATAGAAGATAACATGTAAATGGATTCAAATATGTTGGAAATGGTATGAAATATTGTAAATGCAAATGACTTAGGTAAATAGGTATGTGTGTTGAAGGTTGGGAATGAATTATATCAAATAGGTAACTTATAGTTAAGATGGCATTGGTACACCATTGATTAATGTGTTTTGTTTATGTCTGAGGTATAGAGATTGCATTTTTAGATGAAAATGTGGTTGGATGTGCATGTAGGTTTGTTTGAAAAGTGCATGCTAAAGTTTTATTAGGAAATTGTAGAAACAGAATGTCACGTTGCGACATCAGGTGCATGTCATTGCGACGAGATTAGATCATCATGCCACGACGTGAAGTCAAGCATGGGTCATTGAGACGAGACCTAGACAGTATGTCGTGTCGTGATGAGGAGCCCCCACGACGTCAACCTAGACTTTTGAAAACATTACAATTTTGTCCTAATTCGTTCTCGGGTTAGCAATAAAGCTTTTGTAAGCTCGTATAAGATTCGAAAATGAATACGTGCAATTTTATATACCTGATTATTATTGGAATGTTTAAGGTTTTAAATCAAATTGTAATTTGATCATAGTTGCTTCGGCAATGAATGTGGCACCTTATAGCTCGAGTTTGACGACTGGGTTAGGTATAGGGTTTTATGATGTTGCTGCTTGAGCTGCTCTCATAAGTAAACTTAACACCAACTTAGGATTGATGATAACACCATGATAAATAATTATACTCATTTAGTATTCTTAATTTGATGTACTTATCTGTTTAAATTTTATTTTACTTACAATTTAATCTACCTTTTTTATTTTAATATTGTACACATTTCATGTGTTATTATTAATTAGTTGGTTAAATTCTACCACTAGTCCCTATACTTTGCAAAAGTTGTGGATTTAATCCTTTTACATTTATTTGGTCATTTTAAGTCATTATAATTTTCAATTTTTAAAATTTTAGTCCTCACCAAACAATAACTGTTAAATTTATTAAGTAAAGTTCTGTTATTTCTAAAACCTGATGTACTAAACATATTATCATATGTGTAATGTCATGCCAACTTATTAATTTCCACATATTACATACTAAACATCCACTTAATGGAATAACAATTGTTATTTATGTCAAGAGTTAATCTTAAGATTTGAAAAGCACATGGACTTAAAATGATCCAATTGGAGAAAATGGACTATATCTATAATTGAATGCATAGTACAAAGTAATTCAATTTAACCAAAAGAATTTAATTGCTACCATTTGGGTTAGTACTAAAATTTCAAATTTTAAAAAATACAGGGACTAAAATTGATCAAGTATAGAGACTAAATCTATAACTTTCACAAAGTATATTGTAACACCCGAAACCCATATCCGTCGCCGGAATAGGGTTAATAGGCATTATCGATCAAATCATCACATTTAATGTAACATCCTGAAATTCAGAATTTTATGTGTTGCATTATACCATGCGATAGGCTAGTTAAAAATATTAATTGTGTATGTTTTAAGGTCCTAAGAAGGCTCGGAGTTGAGTTGGGCCTTAGCAAAATTTTTGTGTTTAAGCACTTTAAGGAGACAAGGTAAGTGGCATCAAGGCTTAAGGAAATAAGTGCGTATTTTGCTAGAATAAATGAGCATATGGCAAGGAGGTTATGGCGTCAAGTGGAGACCATGGAGGGAAGGGGTTCAAATTCCATCTTTTGCAAATTATGGATTTATTTTTTACTCCTATCCCAAGTGTCGACCATGGTCCTATTTATGGTAAGGGAGACTTTTTATTGATGGAAAGGAGGCTAAGGAATATGGTAAGGAGGAAGATAAGGGAAAAAGAAGGAAAGAAATGAAAGAAAAGGAAAGAGAAGGGAACATGTTGGCCTATAATGTGGAAGATGTTTTGGAAAGAGTTTTTAGTCAATTTTGATCATTTTGGTAAAAGGATACACGGTTTTGGGAGGGGTCTTGGTAGCCGAATTTTGCATTAGTCTTTTGACAAATTTTGGGTGCTTGTATGGCTTGTTTCTTTTAGCATTTTTTTTGGTGATCTCTTTCTCCAATTTCTTCCCTCATTGCCGAAACTCCAAAGCTAAAAGTGAGCATCTCTTTTTCCTTTGTTTTGCCGAAACCATCTAGCCATTGTGTCCAATTTATTTTGCTCATTTCCCCTTTTGATAGGCGAAACTAGTTAAGCACTCTTTCTCCATCCTTTCTTTTCTTTTTCACAAATTCTTCAACCTTTCTTTCTTCTTCTTTAACCCATATTCTCATAGCCGAATCTTCTTGTTCATTTTCTTTTCCCCATAGCCGAACCCTTCAACCCTTAATCTCTCCTTCACAATTTCTTTCTCATTTATGTTGACACCCTCTTCTTCGATCAAATCGGTAAGTGGTTTCTTTTTCTCTTTTCATTTTTCCTTTCTTTCTAGCCGAATAAGTGTCTATCACTATTCGTTTGTGTATCTTATTTCTAAACCGAAATGGTGTTTCCTCCTACTCCTTCACATCTTAATCATCCTCTTTTTCGTAGTGTTCTAAGTGGGTGGCCGAATATCATCCTAGCCGATTCAATTCTAGCCTTAAGTCAATCAGAGGAAATCGAATTCAATATCGTTAAGGTAAGGAGTTTCTTTATGGATTATTTGATATCGCTCATTATTCGATTAGTTGCTAAACGAAATAATAGTTTGGACTAAACGGTTATTATAGGGTCTAAATCGTTCGTTCTTTTCACTCGTGGATCCTTTAGAAATAGTGGTAAGCCTACTCCTATCACTAAAACAACTACTTTCTCTCATAGTAGTTTTCTAATCGAGATTTTTCCTATGGAGGCAAGTGGAACCGATTTGAAGGGAAAAGCGTTAGTAGGAGACAAAAGGAGTGGATTTGCAATTCCTACTCCTAAGTTCAAACAAAGGGCGGTATCGGCAGTTCGGGATTTTCCACCGGGTTGTGGACCATCATCCGGTGAGAATAGACAAATAGTGGTCGTTCACGATACAAAGAGTAAGCAATTCATTAGATTGTCTGATTTAGTTTTGGATTAATAAAATCTCGTTTGATTGGTTAATTGAGTGTAATGGTGATTTAGGTGCCGACGATCAAGAAGGTTTAGTCCTTACCATAATCAGGTGTGTAATCTCACACTGAAATCCCGTAAATCTGTGATTTATCATCATGTTAGAAAATCGATCAATGTTGCTTAACTTAAAAATGGTATTATGGTATAAATTGAGTGATTTGCTTAAACATCGTTAATACTAAGATTTGACAAAATTGGAGTTAATTTGTAGAATTACAAAAATGCCCTTATGGGACGAATTACGAAAATACCCTCAATGGGCCATTTTTATCAAAATGCCTTAACGGGCCGAATTGCTTAAATGCTTTTAAAGTGTTGATTTACGAAAATGCCCCTATGGGCCGATTTACTAGAATGCCTTAATGGGCCGAATTATAAAGTGCTATAATGGGCCGATGCACTGTAATAAATTATTGGATTAATAATGGTTGTACATATATGTGGTTATTATGCTTTATTATGTATGTTGCATGTTACATATTGCATGGGTTGGGAAAATTGTATGAAGAGCAGTGTAACCTGGTGGCAGCCACAAAATATCACTTATGATTTCGGTGGCTTGGCCACAATAAACAAATATATTATAAATGGCAACTTGCCTGCGAATTGGTGTGAGAGGCGGGGTGGGTTGACTTGATCCCCACAGGTGTGATTGGCTGGTCGGGGGTGTGATGGATGGATGGGTTGGGTTACATTCATATCATTTTAATATTGTTATGTAAATGGGCTTAAGCCCAAGTTATTGCTAAATGGATTCAGGCCCAGTGGATGACGGTAAGGGGATTATGCACTGAGTTCTAGTAACTCACCCATTTTCCTTAACCCTTGCAGGTAATGCTCAGTGAGGTGGACTTGGGCCATGGATAACTCGGTGGAGGCCATACTTCAGAAATGGTGTTTTTGAACTTTAGATTTCTATTTACGTTTACTTTATTATTTTTGCTATTTTGGGTTTTTAAGTTGTAATAAGGCCTCTGGAATATTTTGTTTTTTCTTTATGTTTGACGTACGTATTATCTTGCTTGATTTATTTTAATTGGGAATTTTCTAAAAATCATAAGTAACGGTTTTCACAAATTGATTAACAAAAGGTTTTTCTTTTATAAATATGTACAAATATTTTAACTCGAATTCTCTTTCAAATTACCAATGACATTTTCAAAAGTCACGGGTTTTAACGTTCACTATCTCGATTTCTGATTCATCAATCAACCTCTCATAAATAGTTGCACTTTATCAAGAATTTATATCCAAACTTGTTTTCTTAACCATAAACAAATAACACCTATTTTAGTATGAATCACAAGGTTTTTATACGTTTTCCCTTATGTGACATGTCAGATTCGGTCGTAACGCATGGGTCGGGTTTGGGGTGTTACATTTTATGGTATCAGAGCCCGGTTGCAAAATTTGGCTGTGGTTTGGGTTCGAAAGCGTTTTCCAAAGCTGTTTAAAATTTTGATCTAAAGGAAGTATGGCACCACGGGTATCCGGCACCAAGTCAAGTAAGTTTATGTTTTCATTTTATAATTATTGTGGTATGACTGTAGAAATACTCTAGAACTTTTAGCTTTAGGAGCTGAAACTATAGAGATTGAGACCTTAGGATACGTTTTGCAAAAACAACTTTACTTCATATACTTCATAAAACATTGTTTAATAAACATTGAATAATATACTGATTCATAAGACTTGTAATCAGATTAAATCGATTTAGTAAACATGAGCGCTAGAGGATGTGGACGCGGTAGACGTAGCCGTGGTAGAGTTCGAGGTGCTAGAGTTGTATCTGAGGCATCGGGACATATGCCAGAAATGGACGCCCCTGCGTCACCTGTGACTGAAGCTGGGTCACACGAACGAATGAAAGAGGACGACGCTCTGTCCCAAGCAATGTTGCGAGTTCTAGAAAGGGTTGCTGGGGCAAGAACTGGGTCGGCAGCTCGTGGGTCGGTATCTGAACGACTCAGATCGAATGGGGCTGAAGTTTTTAGGGGTATTTCGGGTGTAGCCCCTAATGTAGTGGAGTATTGACTTGAGGCAGTGGAGCGGATTATGGATGACCTGGATTGCACCGCTGAGCAGAAACTGAAAGGGTGGTGTCATTGTTGAGATACGAGGCGTATCAGTGGTGGCTCACTATTCGAGAAGGCACTCAGGCTGATCGTATTACATGGGAATTCTTCAAGACAGCATTCCAGGGGAAGTATGTTGGGGCTAGCTATGTGGATGCCCGAAGGAAGGAATTCCTGAATCTGGTCCAAGGAGGTCAATCCGTGGCAGCTTACGAGGCGGAGTTTCTGCGTTTGAGTCGCTATGCCCGAGGAATAGTGCCGACTGATTATGAACGCTGTGTGCGTTTTGAAGATGGGTTGCGTGATGAGTTGCGGGTATTGATAGCCCCACAGAAGGAGAGGAATTTCGCTACACTGGTAGAAAAAGCTAAAATTGCGGAGGAAGTTAAGCACTCAGAACAGAAAAATTGAGACAAGGACAAGGGTAGGAACAAGAGAGACTCTGGGTACTCAGGTCCTGCTAGAGGGTTCCAAAAAAGGCCCAGAAATAAGGAGCCAGCTCGGGTAAGAGTTCAAGCTACTACCAATCAGTTACAGCCTTGCGTGGATTGTGGGAAACTTCACTCGGGTGAATGCTGGAAGAGAACTTGTGGTTGTTTTAGATGTGGGTCCAAGGATCACCGGTTTAAGGATTGCCCTCGAGAGCCTGCTCATACTCAGGTGGCTCGTAATAGATTTGCACAGCCAGCTGGAGGCACTCAGCAGCCGCCGAGAGGCCGTGGGTCAGGTCGAGGTGGTAATGGTGTAGGACGAGGTCAAGGTGCACCGAGTAGAGGTACCGGTAACTGGGGTAACACGGAGGCAAGACAGCCAGGTTTGGTCTATGTGGTCAGACGTCGAGAGAATGGCGACGCACCAGACGTCATAACCGGTACATTCTTCATATCTGATGTACCTATTACCGCTTTGATAGACATTGGATCCACCCATTCGTATATTGGTTATGCTGTGTCTGGAACTCTGAATATTAAATCTGAGATTACTGCTAGAGAAACAATTGTAATTAGCCTTTTAGGACAGTCAGTGGTAGTAAATAAGTTGTTTAGGGATGTGCCCTTAGAAGTTCAGGGGGAAGTATTTCTGGCGGATTTGATGGAACTGCCATTTGGCGAGTTCGATCTTATTTTGGGCATGGATTGGCTGGTTAAACACCGTGCGAACTTGGATTGTGCTGCGAAACAGGTGGTACTAAGAACTTCAGAGGATAAGGAAGTGATGGTGATAGGTGAAAGACGAAACTATCTGTCTAATGTGGTATCTGCTTTAAAGGCAGAAAAGTTGGTGCGAAAAGGGTGTGGAGCATTCCTAGTCTTTATCAGTGCTTTGGATGCCAAAGAATTATCGGTAGAAAGTGTTAGAACGGTGAAAGAGTTTTCAGATGTGTTTCCCGAGGAGCTTCCAAGATTACCTCCGGATCGGGAGGTGGAGTTTGGCATTAAGCTATTGCCAGGGACGGCTCCGGTGTCCATTGCTCCTTATAGAATGGCGCCGAAGGAGTTAGCGAAGCTTAAAGCTCAAATTCAGGAGTTGTTGGATCGCAGATTTATTCGACCAAGTGTGTCACCATGGGGAGCGCCGATTTTGTTCGTTAAGAAAAAAGATGGGTCGATGCGTATGTGCATCGACTATAGACAATTGAATAAGTTGACGATCAAGAACAAGTACCCGTTACCAAGGATCAATGATCTGTTCGATCAGTTGCATGGAGCTTCAATTTTCTCGAAGATAGATTTGAGGTCGGGATATCACCAGTTAAAGGTCAAGGAGGTGAATATTCATAAGACTGCGTTCCAAACTCGTTATGGACATTACGAGTTCTTAGTGATGCCGTTCGGGTTGACTAATGCACCAGCTGCATTTATGGATATGATGAACTGAGTCTTCCAACCCTATCTAGACCGGTTTGTGGTTGTGTTCATAGATGACATCCTGGTGTACTCAAAGACTGAAGAAGAGCATGATTCGCATCTACGAGTAGTATTGTAGATATTAAGGGAGAAGCAGTTGTATGCCAAATTCAGTAAGTCTAAATTTTTGCTGAGAGAAGTGACCTGTTTGGGGCATGTAGTGTCTGCTGAAGGAATTAGAGTTGATCCCCGGAAGGTCGAGGCTGTGTTGGAATTTGGAAACCCCAGAAGTCGATGGCGAGAAATTTGGAGTTTTCTAGGCTTGTTTGGGTATTCTGAGCATTTTGTTGAGGGGTTTTCGTTGATTGCTGCACCCCTAACTAAGTTGTTGCGTAAGGGAGTACCATTTGTGTGGTCAGATAAGCAACAAGAGAGCTTTGAGAAATTGAAGAAGATTCTGACAAAAGCGCCAGTATTGATTCAACCTGAGGCTGGTAAGGAGTTTATCGTTTATTGCGATGCGTCACATACGGGCTTGGGATATGTGTTGATGCAAGGGGGAAAAGTAGTGGCTTATGCATCTCGTCAATTAAGGCCGCATGAGATTAACTATCCCACGCATGATTTGGAGTTAGCTGTAGTGGTGTTTACTCTTAAAATATGGAGACACTATCTGTACGGGGAGAAATCGATTATCTATACGGATCATAAGAGTCTGAAGTACCTCCTTACCCAGAAGGAGTTGAACTTAAGACAGCTGAGGTGGACAGAATTGTTGAAAGATTATGACTTCTCAATCGAGTATCACCCAGGTAAAGCTAATGTAGTAGCGGATGCGTTGAGTCGTAAGGTGATAACGGATTTGAGAGCGATGTTCGCTCATCTCAGCCTCTATGAAGATGGTAGCCTATTAACCGAACTTCAGATGAAGCCTGCATGGGTAAGTCAGATTATGGAAAAGCAGTTTATAGATGAAACGTTGGGTTCTCGACTTCAGCAAGTGAAAAGAGGTGAGATAGGGGATTTTGGATTGAGTAGTGATGGAGTATTATGTTTCCGTGGAAGAGTTTGTATGCCCAGGGATTCGGAATTAAGGCAAATGATTCTGCATGAGGCGCATAGTAGCCCATATGCTATGCACCCCGGAGGAAACAAAATGTACCGAGACCTCCGTGAGCAGTATTGGAGGCCAGGGTTGAAACGGGAGGTTACCGACTTCGTGAGCAAGTGCTTGACATGTCAGCAGGTGAAGGCGGAACATCAACTGTCGTCAGGGTTGCTACAATCGGTGAAAATTCCACTATGGAAATGGGAAAGGATAACGATAGATTTTGTTAGTCGGTTACCCTTAACGCCTAGTAAGAAAGATTCAGTATGGGTGATTGTGGATCGGTTAACGAAGACTGCTCATTTCCTACCTGTTCATACGGATTATTCATTGCAGAAGTTGGCCAAGTTGTATGTAACAGAGATCGTGAGGTTACATGGGGTACCAGTGTCTATCATATCAGACAGGGATCCTAGGTTAACATCACGGTTCTGGAAGGCTTTACATGAAGCTTTGGGAACAAGGCTAAATTTCAGCACGGCATTTCATCTGCAGACTGATGGTCAGTCAGAGAGAGTAATCCAGATTTTAGAAGACATGTTAAGGGGCTGTGTGATCGATTTCAGGGGTAGTTGGGAAGATTTTCTACCATTGGCAGAGTTTGCATACAACAGCAGCTATCAATCCAGCATCTAGATGGCACCCTATGAGGCACTGTATGGTCGTAGGTGTCGTACTCCTACTTGCTGGACTGAGCTGGGTGAGCGTCAGCTATTGGGTCATGAGTTGATCTCGGAGACAGAGGAGAAAGTCAAGATAATTCAGGCTCGTTTAAATGAAGCCTCGGACAGACAGAAATCGTACACGGATCTGAAGTGCAAGGATATAGAATTTGCGGTGGGAGATCAAGTCTTTCTGAAGGTCTCACCTTGGAAGAAGATCTTAAGATTTTTGCGGAAAGGCAAGTTGAGCCCTAGATTTATCGGACCATACCGTGTACTGAAGCATGATGGGCTAGTGGCTTATCAGTTGGAGTTACCTCCGGAGTTAAGTCAGATACATAGTGTATTCTATGTCTCGATGTTAAGGCGTTATCGCTCGGATCCATCTCATATCGTACTAGTGGAGGAAGTTGAGATAAGACCTGACTTGTCATTTGAAGAAGAGCCAGTGCAGATTTTAGATCGGGATACTAAAGTGCTGAGAAGGAAGTCGGTTCCGTTAGTCAAAGTTTTATGGCGTAATCACGGGTCAGAGAAAGCTACATGGGAGCCAGAGGACACAATTCGGCAACAATATCCTCATCTCTTCTAATCAGGTAAATTTCGAGGCCGAAATTTCTTTAAGGGGGTAGAATTGTAACATTCTGAAATTCAGAATTTTATGTGTTGCATTATACCATGCGATAGGCTAGTTAAAAATATTAATTGTGTATGTTTTAAGGTCCTAAGAAGGCTCGGGGTTGAGTTGGGCCTTAGCAAAATTTTTGTGTTTAAGCACTTTAAGGAGAGAAGGTAAGTGGCATCAAGGCTTAAGGAAATAAGTGTGTATTTTGCTAGCATAAATGAGCATATGGCAAGGAGGTTATGGCGTCAAGTGGAGAGCATGGAGGGAAGGGGTTCAAATTCCATCTATTGCAAATTTTGGATTTAATTTTTACTCCTATCCCAAGTGTCGGCCATGGTCCTATTTATGGTAAGGGAGACTTTTTATTGATGGAAAGGAGGCTAAGGAATATGGTATGGAGGAAGATAAAGGAAAAAGAAGGAAATAAATGAAAGAAAAGGAAAGAGAAGGGAACATGTTGGCCTATAACGTGGAAGATGTTTTGGAAAGAGTTTTTGGTCAATTTTGATCATTTTGGTAAAAGGATACATGGTTTTGGGAGGGGTCTTCGTAGCCGAATTTTGCATTAGTCTTTTGGCAAAATTTGGGTGCTTGTATGGCTTGTTTCTTTTAGCAGTTTTTTTGGTGACCTCTTTCTCCAATTTCTTCCCTCATTGCCGAAACTCCAAAGCCAAAAGTGAGCATCTCTTTTTCCTTTGTTTTGCCGAAACCATCTAGCCATTGTGTCCAATTTATTTTGCCCATTTCCCCTTTTGATAGCCGAAACTAGTTAAGCACTCTTTCTCCATCCTTTCTTTTCTTTTTCACAAATTCTTCAACCTTTCTTTCTTCTTCTTTAACCCATATTCTCATAGCCGAATCTTCTTGTTCATTTTCTTTTCTCCATAGCCGAACCTTTCAACCCTTAATCTCTCCTTCACAATTTCTTTCTCATTTGTGTTGACACCCTCTTCTTCGATCAAATCGGTAAGTGGTTTCTTTTTCTCTTTTCATTTTTCCTTTCTTTCTAGCCGAATAAGTGTCTATCACTATTCGGTTGTGTATCTTGTTTCTAAACCGAAATGGTGTTTCCTCCTACTCCTTCACATCTTAATCATCCTCTTTTTTGTAGTGTTCTAAGTGGGTGGCTGAATATCATCCTAGCCGATTCAATTCTAGCCTTAAGTCAATCGGAGGAAATCAGATTCAATATCGTTAAGGTAAGGAGTTTCTTTATGGATTATTTGAAATCGCTCATTATTCGATTAGTTGCTAAACGGAATAATAGTTTTGACTAAACAGTTATTATAGGGTCTAAATCGTTCATTCTTTTCACTCGTGGATCCTTCAGAAATAGTGGTAAGCCTACTCCTATCACTAAAACAACTACTTTCTCTCATAGTAGTTTTCTAATCGAGATTTTTCCTATGGAGGCAAGTGGAACCGATTTGAAGGGAAAAGCGTTAGTAGGAGACAAAAGGAGTGGATTTGCAATTCCTACTCCTAAGTTCAAACAAAAGGGCGGTATCGGCAGTTCGGGATTTTCCACCGGGTTGTGGACCATCATCCGGTGAGAATAGACAAATCGTGGCCGTTCACGATACAAAGAGTAAGCAATTCATTAGATGGTCTGATTTAGTTTTGGATTAATAAAATCTCGTTTGATTGGTTAATCGAGTGTAATGGTGATTTAGGTGCCGACGATCAAGAAGGTTTAGTCCTTACCATAATCAGGTGTGTAATCTCATACCGAAATCCCGTAAATCTGTGATTTATCATGTTAGAAAATAAATCAATGTTGCTTAAGAACTTAAAAACGGTATTATGGTATAAATCGAGTGATTTGCTTAAACATCGTTAATACTAAGATTTGACAAAATCGGAGTTAATTTGTAGAATTACAAAAATGCCCTTATGGGACGAATTACAAAAATGCCCCTATGGGTCGATTTACTAGAATGCCTTAATGGGCCGAATTATAAAGTTCTATAATGGGCCGATGCACTGTAATAAATTATTGGATTAATAATGGTTATACATATATGTGTTTATTATGCTTTATCATGTATGTTGCATGTTACATATTGCATGGGTTGGGAAAAATTGTATGAAGAGCAGTGTAGCCTGGTGGCATTGCCACAAAATATCACTTATGATTTCGGTGGCTTGGCCACAATAAACAAATATATTATAAATGGCAACTTGCCTACGAATTGGTGTGAGCGGTGGGGTGGGTTGACTTGATCCCCACAGGTGTGATTGGCTGGTCGGGGGTGTGATGGATGGATGGGTTGGGTTACATTCATATCATTTTAATATTGTTATGTAAATGGGCTTAAGCCCAAGTTATTGCTAAATGGATTCAGGCCCAGTGGATGACGGTAAGGGGATTATGCACTGAGTTCTAGTAACTCACCCCTTTTCCTTAACCCTTGCGGGTAATGCTCGATGTGAGGTGGACTTGGGCCATGGATAACTTCGGTGGAGGCCATATTTGAGAAATGGTGTTTTTGAACTTTAGATTTCTATTTACGTTTACTTTATTATTTTTGCTATTTTGGGTTTTTAAGTTGTAATAAGGCCTCTGGAATATTTTATTTTTGCTTTATGTTTGACGTACCTATTATCTTGCTTGATTTGTTTTAATTGGGAATTTTCTAAAAATCATAAATAACGGTTTTCACAAATTGATTAACAAAAGGTTTTTCTTTTATAAATATGTACAAATATTTTAACTCGAATTCTTTTTCAAATTACCAACGACATTTTCAAAAGTCACGATTTTTAACGTTCACTATCTCGATTTCTGATTCATCAATCAACCTCTCATAAATAGTTGCATTTTATTAAGAATTTATATCCAAACTTGTTTTCTTAACCATAAACAAATAACACCTATTTTAGTACGAATCACAAGGTTTTTATACGTTTTCCCTTAAGTGACATGTCAGATCTGGTCGTAACGCATGGGCCGGGTTTGGGGTGTTACATTTAACCTTCATTATTCATATACCATTAAATCATAATCAAACAATGTCACTAAGTCCCTTAATAAGGTCTACGAGACCTTAAACATGCATTGGAAAGTGGTCGGGACTAAACCGAGCACATATGAATTTTTTCCAAAAACTTAACATTTTTCAAAGTTACAGAGGTCACACGCCCGTGTGGGTAGGCCGTGTGCCTCACACGACACACCCGTGTGTCCAAGCCGTGTCAAAACAGGGCATACCTACTGACTTGTCCACACGACTGAAGACAAGCCCGTGTGCTTAACCCGTGGTCGACACTAACTTATTTCACACGGCCAGTCACACGCCCATGTATCCAGCCCGTGTGCGAGTCTGACTTGTTTCAATTTGAAAACTTAAGAGACACGATCGAGCCACACGCCTGTGTGCTCAACCGTGTGGGCAAATATAGGCCATTTGCAAGACCAATTTGCCACCCACACTTTGGGTCACACCTACAAGTATCAAACCATATAAATTCATACCTCAAATGGCATCCAAAACATACCAATTTATGCACCAATTAACCTTCAATTATATCATATATTACCATACTGAATTCCAACTCGAACATACCTATACAAAGTATCAATTCCACATCCAAACCACATAATCTATACATAATTTAATCCTTATCAATTCATAGCATGAAACATACTACCTCCATCCACCAAAACATATTATAAAGGTCATTCACACCAAGTAACATAAACACATTATAACCATCATTCTCATATATCCAAGACATATACTAAGATCATTCATCTATAATGCCACATCACATGGCAAGATCTATACATCTCAAAACATCTTATAATCACTAGCCTATACATGCCATATACCAATTATAAAACTTCCAAAAGTACCAAAAATAGATGGCCGATAGTGTGATAGAGTCGCTGACGATCCCCGAATCCGAGCTAACTTTAATGACACTGTAAAACAGAGAAACACTTCACGCAGTAAGCTTTAAAAGCTTAGTAAGTTCGCCATATAATACATTTAACTCAACATATCAAGTTCAATATACAAAATAAACTATCACATGGTTCAATTCACAATGATATACAATCTCCTTCATAGTCATTACTCACATAGTCATCCATTTATCCATGTACGATATCATCAACCACATAGGTTCCATACGTATCTGTGCCAACACTTAATTATCGATCACTTTTGCTAATCAATGCTCAATACCACATTTCGTCCAATCTTCATTAATCATTCGATTTACTCACACACTTAGTGCCAATTCTTTAGCCGAAGCTTTAATATCATCGCACACTTAGTGCCTTTACATTAAACCGAATTTAACTCGGTATCACACACAGTGCCAATCAATATAGTCGATGCTTTCTTTATTTCGCACACATAGTGTCGTTCACCACCGTATCAATTCTATTTCGCACACTTAGTGCCACATCTTTTCAAATCCACATAAAGCATTACTAATTCATCAACCACATATTCATTCATTTCATAACACATGAATATGATTTAAACAATTCGTATTATACATAAACTTACCTCGGACGTAGAATTAACGATTCGAGTCGATCAATCGAGTACTTTGTTATTGCCTCGATCTAAGTCCAAAATTCTCTTTTCTTGATCTATACATATTCAAATTTAACTCTTTTATTCACCAAATCATTCAAACTAATCCAAACACACATATTTAGGGCATTTTACAAAATAAGCCTCACATTTTCACATTTTGACATTTTAATCCCTATTTCATAAAATCATCAAATACACATAATTTCCATTTACACATACTTAGCCGAATTTTCCCCTATCTCATACAAGCCCAAATATTTCATTTATTTCACATTTTAGTCCTTCAATTTTTCATTTTCACAATTTAGCCCAAAATAATCAAATTCATCAAAAATTCAAATACAAACTATGTTAACCCGACTTCAAACTTTCATATTCCACCAACTATCAACACAAAGCTCATATATTCATCAATGGCACATCTCAAAATCATCATCAAATTCTAAAATTAAAGCATGGGCTTGATAGTATGCTAAGCAACGATCACAAAAACATAAAAATCACTAAAAACCGAGCTCAAAGCATACCTTGATTGAGCTTATCAATGGCCGAACCCTAGCTTTCTTTTTCTTTTTTCTTTTTCCTTGTATTATTCGGCTAAGGAAGATGATAATGGCTTCCTTTTTCTTATTTGTTTTATTTATTATTTACTTATTAACTTAATTACCTTTTATCCTTAATGAATACATTATATATTCATTCATTTAATGGCCATTTATGTCCATCTCCACTATCAAAGGTCTAATTACAACATAAGGACTTCTCATTTAAAAAGCCATGCCAAAATAAGCACTTTAACAATCAGCACATAGCTTTTGCATTTTATGCGATTAAGTCATTTTTGCAAATTGAGCACACAAACTATAAAATTTTCACACAGAATTTTCACACATGCTTAATCACATATTGTAAACACTAAAAATAATATTAAAAAATATTTTTTTGACCTCGAATTTGTGGCCTCAAAACCACTATTCTGACTAGGGTCTAAACCGGGCTGTTACATACATAGACTAATAGTAGAATTTGACCTAATTAGTTTCAATATTTATTATATGTTATTTTTAAACACACCTATTTTTTCTAAATACATGGTTTCCACATTTATACGTGTATGATAGGATTTCTAATTTTATTTATCTATATTAATATTAAATTTTATTTTATATAGTTATCAATAATTAATCAAACTTTAGTTTTATTAAAGATTTTTAACCAAGTAATTAGTCAAGTGACAAAAGATTTATGCTAATTTGAAGTCTTAATCGACCCATGATGTTAAACTAGATTTTGTCACACCCATGGTAGGAGTGAAAAATGCAAGTAACAATTTTTTTAAAATTGATATAATAGTTAAATAAAGCTTTAATTGAAATAGTAAAATTAAGATTAAAAATTATAATATTCTAGGTTCAAATCCCATCTCATGCAAGTATTATTGTAGATTTTATATAAAAAGACAATTGCATCAAAATAATATCTATTACTTCGTAAAAATAAGGGGGTTTTGGTAACCTTATGACTGAATTTGGGATCTGTTGATGGCACTAGCTCAAGTAAAATCTTAAATATAGTATAGATATACTTAATTTTATGATGGGTGTTGAATCCAACAAAAATAAATTCTACTAAAAAATAAACTTGTAGATAACAATGAGTAAGGTCGAATTCACATAAATCGGTGATAATTATATTTCTTTAAATAAAAAAAAGTAAAATAATACTAAAGGGTGTTGAAGATTAAAAAAAAGGAACTAAAACTAAATTAAAACTAGAAAAATAAAATAATAAGATAAAATATAAGAAGAATCAATAAAATGAAGATCTAATGAAAGCTAAATCTTAGCTTTGATTCAAAAGTTTGCTCATTGATGCAAAGATAATTTCAATGTTCTTTAATAAATTAGTTATAGTTGCCGATGTCGCTCATAATAACCAATCTCTACGTATCTTGTCGATAATCAAGAGAAAGCTCATTAAAAAATATTTCCCTTATCACTAAATAATCTATAACTTCACACTTAGAATTTATCTTACCAATAGCATTAAAAACAAAAGAGACCTAATTCTAATCAACAAACACTAGTGAGTTTATTTAGATTAGATTGCATGCCTACATAACATAGATTGCATAACAGTTTATACCCAATTATATTGTTTGTCACAAACATTAAAATTAATTAAATAATTACAATTTTAATAATTCGAATTAATAAGGAAAATGTGGTAAGTTATTGAATACAAATCGAATAGTTAACAAATTTGAATATTTGCAATTACAACAGAAGACATGAAAATACTAAAGAACAAAAAAAAAATGATGATCAATTAGATTTCACAAACTTTTAGAATCAAACTTTGAAGTTCCTTTGACTAGAAGAGAGATTAGCAATCATAAAAATAAATAAAACACAAAAGCAAAATAATATTAAGAGCGGCTATTTCTAAGTATGCAACTATTAACATAATAATATTTATTTATATGCCAAAAAAATAATGAAAAAAATACAAAAGTGCCCTTAATTAAATAAATCAAAATTTTTCGAGAAATCATGGTAGATTTTTGCATCAAGCTTCTAAGTCATTTTTAGACACATTTTTGATCTTTTTGGGGCTCAAGTCAAGAAATAGTTTAGGTTACATATTTTCATTTCCTTTGAAACGGTATATTATGGACATCAATCGGAGTTTTATAGCTCAAGTTATAGCTAAAAAACTAAAACAATGTAAGTTGAAAGTCTAATTTAAAAAAAAAATTGTCAAAATTAATGTTTAAGCTCATTTTCTTTGATCTTTTCACCCAATGAAAAATAAAATAATTAAGGACTTGAATAACAGATTCACAAATAAGTTAAAATTTATGTACTTATCATTTTACATTTTAAAAATTCAAATTAAAAAAAAACTAGAAACTTATAATTTTCCTAGTCATATATCTTTTTATTTTAAAAAATGGTGGAAAAAATTATGTAACTTTCTGTAATATATACATTTTCTCCCCGTAATGGGTGTCTAATTCTAGTGCTTTCATGTATTGATACTGAATCGAACTACAAGAAAGAGCAAGGTCCAATTTATTCATCATTTTGTTTAGAAGACCCTAGTTAGGCCCGCTTTCACAAACTATTGCTCACAGCATCAATGGTACCAAACCATGTTTAGCTGAAATGGTAATCTTCGAAATTTGATGAATGGATTCAACAAAATCAGTTACTTTCCCGATCAAACTATATTTTCTTTCACTGCAACTATACTTCCCTACTCTGCTTCTTATCATACAAGTCAGAACCATAGATACTGATTCATACTGCTTCTTACTAACTTTTTCCTTTTAAATTTGCATTCATTTCACTCTTTGAAGTGTTTTCTATTTGTGTTTTATCTTTATAACTTTTTAATAATTATATTTGAAAATAAAATATATTCTTTAAAATCCACAATTCAACCTAATTAATAATAATTTATTCTATTTTAAAATAGTTTATATTTTATTTACTTATCAAATAATAAATTTATCATATTAAAATTTATATTTGCCTATGAATGGCAATTCGAATTATGGATTCGAATAATATTCGGATTTGAATATTAAAATTACTATCTGTTGTAGATAGACCCCCTCTCCCTCGAATATTCATTATCCCAATCTAGTAGTTACAAAATAAATGCTTCCAACAATGTTTGAACCTATAACCTCTTAGATATAAGACCAAACATTAATTATAATTTACACAAATTAATAAATGACATATAAAAACATAATAAAATATTTTCTAAAATTAAATATAATAATTACTAACAAAACTAAATATAATAATTTTTTAGTAGAAAAAGATATCTTCTTTAACATATTATTTTCTTAAAATCTCATTTAGCTTATCTTGAATCATATTCTTTTGCATCCGTGAACCCAACCGAACAATGAGATGAAATTATCAAAATCCCTAAACTTGAAACATTAATTAATATTAATATAATTAAATAAATATTATAATATGAATTTATTTTATAATGTGGGATTATAATTATAGTTAGTACATATTACATTACAAAAATATATATACATACGTGTTTAACTACATGTAATATATCAAAGTCATATATAAGTAAATTAAAAATGTACAATACAATTATGATATTATAATGTGCATTATTTTATTAATGGTATGCAACTTAAACTTGAAATGTGTAACTAATTTTATAGTAGATTATAAAATATACAATTAGCATTATATAATTATGGTAGATTATTAATGATATGTATCCTTATATGTTATATCCCTACCCAACTTGTACACTTGTCGACAAAATAGATGTCATTGACCTCCCCCTCGACTCTGCTTAGAAATGCAACCTACCCGGCCACCTACCCTGGCTAAAGGAGTACAAACCTCCCGTTCTCATAGCCATCCGTTTGGTAAACCCTCCTAGCCAACCCCTTCGTTTCTAGAATTGGGGTGGGGACCCACTTTTTAGGTGTGAACTGTAACACGCCATACTCGACCAGGTCGCCAAGCCCGAATACAAAGATGCTACACCATCGTCTCCTTTCTTATTCATCACAAACCGTCACATTATTACACATGCATCTTTTTTTCTTTTAATATAATAACATTCACATGAAACGTAAGTTATAAACACTTTAAGGAGGTTGAATCATGCTAAACATTCATTGAATAGTCATAAAATAAGTACTAAACATGCATTAGGACCATTTAGCAAAATTTCCCAAACCTGTTACGTAGGTATCGATACTGGAATTGTGGTATCGATAATTCTCTTAATTGGTATCGATACTGCTTGGAAAATTGATACCAAATTAGTTTATTGTTTCTCGTCCTAAGAACCCAATTTTCGGAAAATATTGGTACCAATGGAAAAGTATCGATAATTTTATCCCGAGTATCGATACTCGTACTAAAATATCGATACCAACTAGCAAAACTGACATCATGCACTTCGAAAATTTCAGAGGTATCATTTTTTTAAAACCCGAATATCAATACCTCTGTTCCAGACCTTAAAAACACAACATATATCATCACATAGATCATTCCAAATTAGTTCTAAACATCATGCATTAAATACCACGTAAATTTAGCACCAAAATGTCCCAAATATTAGTCCCAACATCATATTTTAAGCCCGCATCTTACCAAGCACATTTGGCATACAAATAACTAAAAATCATAGTAAAACCAACGCAAAGTCTGCCACATTGCCTTTTATTTCCCAAAAGATAATTAAACAAATAACACCTACTAATAGCAACTAAAATATTTTGCTTGGATCACCCCTCAAGACCACACCCCTCACACTGGCACTACTTATTTGCAATGGTTAAAAAGGTGTGGGTGAGCTTAACAAGCTCAGTGAATGCTCAGAATAACCACTATGTAAACAAGTCATTATGCAACAGCAAAACATGCATAAATCATATCCATAACATCTCTAACTCTACTATCATATTTCACACGTTAAAACATCTTTCATGAATTCTTTTACACATTAATCATATGAATATTTAAGCATATATCACAACACATATAAATCACATTTAATCACATTCAAAGTTCTAGAATGACATCGTGACTTCATAACCTTCACGTCACAACATCGTCAAACAGTGAGTCTCCTTGTGACTTAAAGCTAATAGACATCGCGATGTCACTCACTATCGACTTAAGTTGTGACGTCAAAACCTTGAGGTCTCGACGTTACCCCTATTTCGGTAGCTTAACACTTTGGTACCTATTCATTTGCTTCCAAACCAACATCCAAATGACTCGTTATCAACCTATTACAAATATGATGCTTTTCAACCATGTCGAACAAACTCAATTAAAACATATAACTACCGAAACCAACCATTCAACATTACACAATTCAATCGTTCAACCTTAAGACATAATCAATTCCATGTCAACTATCCCTATTTAAAGTAAATCATTTGCTAATTCAAACATGTCATATTAATACAACTTGGAAGTTTTGTACTTAAGTAGTTCCAACATGAAGCACACAAAACATGCATTCAATTACATTTTATACTTATCATTCAATTATACCATTTCTCAAGTTATTTAGCAACATAGCCATTCCAACTATCATTGTTGCAATCTTTGTTATGTAAAACCTACCATTTGAGATCATTATACATACAAACATCAAACAAGACCAAAACATGCATTAATTTTATCACATACCAAGCCTATTACACAAGTTCATCCATTATCTCATTTTCAAAAAGAAATTAACATCAAATTGACCATTTGAACAGCAAAGGTCCTTATGTATATGCCACAAATTCTAGACTCAATATGAACATTTATCTATCGTCTTTTGATAGTATGTGCTCCTTTGCTGATCTGGCTCAACAAATTCTGCAAGGTGCTTGTCTACAAGGGAAGAAAAACAACTAGAGTAAGCATACAAATGCTAGTAAGTTCAAATGAAATTATCATACTTAGCTTGATCATTATAAGTATAATATTTACTAATCATTTTGGCATTCATCATGGCTATCCTTGGCACATAATGGCATAAGTAGACACATATCAACATTGCGAGTATGTTAGCCATATTTTCATATCAAGAGTAATATCACTGCATTAAGGAAATCACATATCTATCACATATCAAATATCATGCATATACTATCTCATTTCCAATTCAGAATTAGGTTTTTTAATTTCATTCAATTAAATATCACCTAATGGAACTATAGTAAAATAAACTCGGATACATGGGTGATTAAGTTGCTCACACATGTTGACATTATATGAGGGTTGCTCAACAAGTTGACATTATATCAAGTTTACCCGTCCGGGCTAAACTATGATACATATAACCAGAGAATCTACAACAAATGCTAGACCTCGTTATAACATGTAAACCCCTTAATCAAGAGTGTGTATAACCTCGTCATATGGTCATTTTCATAACGAATTATGGTCCATACACATACTTGATAAAGTTAAGGTATTTAGGTGGTGGATGTTTCAAAACTTGTTACCACTAATCATAATCTTTCTTAGAAAAGGGTCCTTGAGAATGTTTCGTGTAACTATTGTGGTTCTTCATTTCAGGATCAAGACCATGTCTTCAATACTTGTGTTTTACTTTCTTATATTTAGTGGTTGTCAGATTTCTTGTTTAATCTCTCTTAGTCTAGTGAATCTTTTTCATCTTGGCTGATGAAAGATGGCCCTTCCTCTACTGTAGATCAATTTGGAAAATTCCTTGTTACTTTGTTATATATTTAGGGGGGAGAGAGAATTTTTTTTAAAAATGAGAGGGTTGGTCATCCCTTATCGCATAGGTTGCGTACGATTTGGTCATTTTTAGGGAGTTTCCGTCTAATGATCATTTTGATTGTCTTTTTGTTGGCATGATTATTGCATCTACAAGTTAGTTTCCTCCATCGTGGTATAGTTAAGGTCAACTTTGATATGGCATTTATCAAAGTTTTGAGCAAGGAAATTCAAAAGTCATGGTTTGCAATGATCAAGACTTGCTTTGGGGGGTACCTATTTTTTCAGATGATCATTTATTTGATTTTTTTGTAGGAGCAGCTTGATAACTCTAAAATATAGAGTTATCTCCAACACTTTTAAACTAGTAATTCATGCAAATTTTGAGTGTTTGATAACAAATTTTTGAATTTTTGTTATAATTTTGTCTTATTAGTTGATACTAGCATGAACTTGCTAATTTGATCATTTTATACACTAAAACACACGATTTTTGCAGCTTTTGAGACAACTGATGCACTAGAGGAAAAGTCAGTCTTGAAGCTCACCTTTTAATGTTCAATGGCGTAGCATTTCTACTGCATAAGCCATTCAAAAGAGGGTTGATATATGGTCATGTTTGGACGCCCAATTAAAGGCTTATTGGACTCTGGAAATTCTCTTGACCCAACCCAAGAATTGGGTCAGCAAAAATGGATAGCTTGCCAAGGAAATAGGAGCCCAAACCATCCATTAAGGAGGAGAAGGGCCAACTGTCCATAGAGTTTCCCAAATCATCCACCCAAGACTTGACAAAACATTGAAAATAAGCCACAAAATTCGTACATGTGACCGTCCAACCCCCTCCTCATTTCAAGGTTTATCTCTCATAAATCAAGAATGAATCAAGCAAAAATAGCAAAGCCATTCACCCATTTTCCTTAAAGCAAGGGTCAGCCATGTGAAGAGAGATTTTCAAGGATCTCATTTGCTAAAAATATCTAGCCTTTACAAGTATAAATATCCCCTAGCTATTCACTCATTTCACTCATCACTCACTCATTCTCCATTCATTTCACTCATTTTATATGAATCAAATTCATACATTTATTTTAACTATGTTATAAATTCTTGTACAACGAATTTGTACATACACTTGTTTATTATTTAACTGTCAAATTAAATTAATTTAATAATTAATATAATTCTCGTGATAGTTAAATTTAATACAAACTGTTCTTAGATTCTATTCGTTTCAACCATAGGGTGTGACCCTTTAGGCTCTTGTAACATTGGTAGTAATACTAGAACACTTCTAACGTTACAAGCAATGAGTGGCATCTAGCAATGCATCATCGCTACCCAAGTTACAAGAAGTCGTGGTTCGACATAACCTTTCTATGATAAATTTTCATGTATTATATCCTTTTGTCCTTTATATCTCGATTGGACACAAGTCATGGAATAATCACACTTGCAAAGTCCAATCTCATGTTTCTTGATGCCCGAAGTAGACTACAATAAACAAATAAGTGTAATATCTCATATTAACTTATTTGAGTATGGCCATGCATTTCTAGTCTCACTTCATCAACTGGCCTAAGGTATTGCTCCCATTATGTAGGAGGTTCAAATACTATCTTGATCAATCATATCCCACTACATAAATTGTGGCATACCCAACATCAGTCTTTATAGTACAACCTGTTATAGTAGACGTTTGACTGTATCAAAATATACGACTCACTATGTTGGGACAATGATGATCTCAAGTCTAAGGATCATATACATAGTTATCATTATGGGTAATGTTGTGACTATTATATAATAATCCAAGAAACATACTCATAGCGGGTCAGTCCAATATGTCGTTCTCTAACATATACTCATGTATTGATTTTGACATCCCTATGTCAATGGCAACACTTTGTCATCAATCAACTACATATTAGTCTTAATGCACTATTATTTCCAAGCCCAGACCTTTTAAGAATAATTATATTATTCACGGGACATTATTATAAATTAGTTCATTTTACACACACAGAAAGTGAAACTGAAATAACAATGGCAATGCCTTTTATTAATAAACAAGGTAGAATGAGTATGTGATTACAATCATCTCATGATTGGTCATTGGGCATACTCTAACAATTAGCACAATATCTGAATGGTGCATGTTTGATCTTTTTATGATAAATTAGGTCAAATTAGTAATAATATCGTAAACAATTTATTACCTTGCATAACCTTAGGATTAATGTGATTAAACTATTTTAGTATAGAAATATCATGGTTACCTCACATAATATAACGTTTGCTTATGAAAATTACTAAGTTGATTGAATATAGACATATGCTAGAAAAGATTAATAATTTAATAAGTGTGATTTCATGGGTTAATAAATAGCCGAGTTGTCATGGATTTCTTCCGTAACATCATTAACATTGTTTTAATAATTCTAGGTTAGAAAAGGTAATTAATCTAACTCTTTCATTTCATAGTAATTAAACTTGTGAAGTGTTACTTATTGCTCTGTGTTTACATCTTTCATTCATTTTTAGCATACTTAGTTAATTTTAGTTAAATTAATTAGTTAATTCAATCTATTCACAATTATTTCAATCACCAATTTGCTAGGGTTTTATTTTCATAGTATTTTCCTATACAGTCCTATGGAGACAATAATTTTTACTTACAACTTTATTACTTGTTGACGACTGCATACACTTGCACATCATTTGAGTATTTTGTGACAAGTTTTTGGTGTCGTTGCCGGGGACTATTTTAAGACATTATTTGTGAAGTTAACTATTTTTGCAGTTTGGTTTTTTTTCTATTATTTTTAACTTAGTTATTTTTGTGTTTTTTTTTCTTTTCAGGTGTTTATGAGCATAGATCGAATTATTGACTTACTACCAATTGACCCTAAAATCAAACGAACTTTTAGGCAAAAAAGAAGAGAAAGACAAGCCTAGAGACAAGCTGAAGAACTGAATCTTGAAAATTAGAATCACAATCAAGGAAATGGAGCTACTTATGCTCGAAATCTGATCCTTGTTGCTGATTACAGAGACCAAGCTATAAAATAGTATGTCGTGCCCCTTTTTCATGAACTTAATCCAGGTATTGAGAGACCCGAGATTGAGGCACTGTAGTTTAAGTTGAAGCCTGTAATATTCCAAATGCTTTAAACAACGGGCCAGTTTAGTGGGATGCTTACTAAGGACCCACACCTTTACATTTGCTTATTCATTGAGGTGAGTGATTCCTTAAAACTGACCGGAGTGACCGAAGATGCATTGAGCCTAAAGTTTTTCCCATACTCGTTGAGGGTCAGAGCACAAGCATGGCAGAATTCATTGCCACCTGGTTCTATTTCCACATGGCTAGAGTTGGCAGAACGTGTAACACCCCAAACCCGGACAAGACACCACGTCCGAATCTGGTATGCTACGGGGAAAATGCTTTTGAGAGATCAGATTTTCCGTTTAAAAGCTGAGTGGAAACACAGTGTGTTTGAAGCAAATTTGAGTAGTCTTGTTAAAAAAAAAACGGTTGATGTATTTGAAACCCGAAGATTTTGAAAACTTAGCCAGAATGTGTAGTTAACACGGGTTATTACCATTTAAAACCCCATTAGTTTCTCATTGATACATAAAACACTTTAGAACTTAGGAGACTACAAGTTTGATTTGGAAACCTTTTAGTATTTGTTTATCGTGAACTTAGTGCGATGCAGATGGTATAGTTTAAAACACGCGTTGCGTTATAATTTGAAACATTGTCTTTCCAGCTTTTAGTAAAACTTATTCCGAGTTACTTTGTTAAGGCATATAAAAACCAACTTAAAACATAGACAACATAAAACATAACTTAAAAAGGCCTTTTACAATCCGAAATAAAACCCAATTTAAAGTAATAAACTAAAGTACCCAAATAGTAGAGTCTGAGTAAGAACTTTATTCAGCATGGCATAAGCACCTCGAGTCCATCCCGGCCCCAAGTCCGCATCTACGAGTCACCTGAAAAAAATCAAAGGAGAGGGTGAGTCGAGTGACTCAGTGTGCAAATCCCGCTCCCGAAGAAACAACATGCTAACACACATCATACATAGCAACATAATTAATGCAACCCGATCCTAACCATCCATATCGCCTTTTCTACCCCGTGTGGTACCAAACCACTGGTGGTGCCAAACCACTGGTGACATATAGTCACAATGTGTTACCAAAACACTGGTGTCCCAAAGACACAATATCCATCATTGTGGTACCAAACCACTGGTGTCCCAAAGACACGATGTGCTACCAAAGCACTGGTGACCGTAGTCACAAATCCGATGATGATGGGGCCAACCCATCGTGTGATACCAAATCACTAGCGAGGCGATCCCATATCTCAAGTGGGGCCAACCCACGGTGGTCAAACCACAGGGACAAGTCGCAATGAGGTGCCAAACCTCTGGTGTCCCAAAGACACAGTGTGCTACCAAAGCACTCGTGACCGTAGTCACAAATCTGGTGATGGGGCCAACCCATCGTGTGTTACCAAAACACTGGCGTCAATCCCGTATAATCATTTGTGGGGCCAACCCACTGTGGTACTAAGCCACTGGGACGAGACGCTGAGGTACCAAACCTCCTGGAGGTGCCAAACCTCTGGTGACCCAAAGTCACAAAGTGTGCTACCAAAGCACTGGTGCTCGTCGGCACAATATACCATCGCTCCCTCCTCTCGTATCACCCACACATATCATACTCATGGGATTATGCATCTCATACAAGCCATGCATATCATGCCCACATATCAAGCATTACAACACATAACATGCATAATATAAATCATGGTATCATGTATTATCATTAATACTCATCATAGAAACAGACTTACCCGAATCGTACACATACCCCTTTTTGGGTATCCAATCATCCTTCTCAACTGTTTCAATCTTATTAAGCAATCAAGTTTATTAACAACGTTACTAAGTAGAGAGTGTGTTAGTTACACACTGGTATACTCGAGTTTAACAATCGACAAAAGCGCTCTAAGTCCCTTCGGTTACTAGCTCCTACAACAATTGGCCAACATAGGATTAGGCACTAAGACCATTCGGCCAAAGACACTCAACCAAAGGGGTTAATATCGGATCATCACCTTCACTTGGTTTGATTCCCTACCAAACCCGAACCACGTGGTTCTTCTACCCACAATCGGTCACACCTTCACAAGAGAACGGTTAATCATTTACAACTCCGATTAAACGAAATTAAAAGAATGAACTAACAACCCAATCGCTTACCCCCAACTCACCAATCGGTCAACAGAAAATGACTCCTCTTGCTTGATTCCGCAATCCAAAGACCCTATAACGAAGAGATTAGTACCCTTCCAAAATGACCAACTTCGGCCCTTAACCAAACCATAACCAAAAATGATCAAAAGAGGAAGATATGGCCATTCGGCCTTGCACTTACCAACACCCAATATTCGGCCAACCTATGACTTCTAGGAGAGGAGAGGTTCGGCCAACTTTAGAACAAGATGAAGAAAGAATTCGGCTTATTCCCAAAGAAGAAACACAAGAGAAAGGTGTCTGAGAAGGGATTGGTATTCGGTCCTTGATGGAAGGAAGATTCGGCTCAAAAGTGTTAAGATAGAAAGAAAACAAAAATGGGTAAAGGGAGAGTACTTACGGTTTTGGAAGAAAGAAGAAATGGAGAGAGAGCTTTGGAGAATGGGTTTCGGCTACCAATAAAAGTCAAGGGAAACAAAGCAATTTCGGAAAGGTGGAATTGCTTAAGCTTTCGGTTTTCACAAGGAAGAAAATGAGAGCTTACTTGGAGAAATTCGGCTACTATTGACAACAAAAGAGGAAAAAGGTTTGAAACCAAAAGTGACCGAATTAATGCCAAAATGCCAAAATGAATTTCGGCTACCACTCCCCCTTACCAAGCCGTCCCCTCCACCAACACCTACCAACCGGCCACTCCCCAAAACTCCCCCAAAATTTGGCCATATCCCCATTCACTCCCAACCACCATTTCAAACTACATGACCAAGTCTCCCTCCAACAAATGCTCTCCACCCCTCATTTGAATATGAAGACTTGGTCCAAGGTAGTGTTCTAGTTGCTCTCTACCTCTACTCCCATGCCGTCCAAAATAGGTAACAAAAAGGGGACTCTGTTTGCTCGAACACTGGACCTCCCCTCCCTTGCAAATGACGCCACACACAAGCTCCAAGTGGCGCCTTGCTTTGCCACTTTGCTAACACTTCTTTTGTGCAAAGAAACCACCATTTATTTTCTTAAACCCCAGCTACCTCAGCTCCTTCCTATAAAGCCTAAAAACTAAAATTCTCCCAACCACTCGGGCATACACCTAGGCTATAATTAAGCCCAAAAACATAGAGATAGCAACCTAGCATACTAACAACATGCAGAACATGCCATGACAAAAGAAATAGCCCCTAACCCGGGATATTACAGTTCTACCCCCTTAAAAATAATTTCGACCTCGAAATTACTCGATCAAAAGAGTTGCGGGTATTGCTTTGTCTCATCGCATCCTCGGGTTCCCATGTCGCTTCTTCTATACCATGATTCAGCCAAAGTACCTTAACCAAAGGCACGGACTTCCTACGCAGAACCTTCACATCCCGATCAAGAATCGCACAGGTTCCTCTTCCACCGTCAAACTGGATTCACCTCGATTTCCTCCATCGCTACCACATGCGACGGATCTCAACGATACCTCAAGCATCGAAGCGTGAAAGACGTCATGAATCGGCTAAGCTCTGGCGGCAACTCAAGGCGATCACGCCATCGCCCAACTTCGCCTCAATACCTTATACGGCCCAATGAACCTCGGACTAAGCTTGCCCTTCTTCCGAACCTCGGCACCTTCTTCCAAGGTGAAACCTTTAGGAAAACTCGATCTCCCACAAGCAAACTCTATATCTCTTCGCTTAAGATCGGCATAAGACTTTTGCGGTCCAAGCTTCCTTCAATCGAGTGCGAATCACTTTGACCTTGTCCTCGGTCTCGGCTACCAACTCGGGTCCCAACAATTGACGTTCACCCAACTCCGTCCAACATGTAGGTGAGCGACACTTCCTACCATATAACGCCTCATACGGTGCCATCTTGATGCTCGCAGTAAGCTGTTGTTGTAGGCAAACTCAGCTAATGGTAGACACTCCTCCCAATTACCTGAAATCCAAGACACAACCTCTCAAAGCATATCCTCTAAGATCTGAATAACCCTTTTCGATTGTCCGTCGATTTGCGGGTGAAAAGCCGTCTTTGAAATCCAAACAGTACCCAGAGCACGATGCGGTGCTTTCGAACCTTAGCGTAAACACAGGATCCCTATCCGAGATTATCGAAATCGCACACCGTGCAACCTCACGATCTCCGAAACATACAGACCGCTAGCTTCGAAGTGAGTAGTCAACCCTCACCGGAATAAAGTGAGCCGATTTAGTCGGACGATCCACCA
This sequence comes from Gossypium sturtianum, assembly GCA_025698515.1. Taxonomy (NCBI): domain Eukaryota; kingdom Viridiplantae; phylum Streptophyta; class Magnoliopsida; order Malvales; family Malvaceae; genus Gossypium; species Gossypium sturtianum. The sequence goes on from CM046944.1 coordinate 86,883,404, forward strand.
CTACCCAAATCGAATCCTTCTCGCTTGGCGAAGCGGTAACTCCACCGACAAAATCCATGGTTATCCTCTCCCACTTCCATCTGCGGAATTTTCACGGTGAGGCAAACCCGACGGCAAGCGATGTTCACCTTGACTGCGACAAGTCGGACATTTCCCAACAAACTCTGTCACCTCTTTCTTCAAACCAGGCCACCAAAAGCGCTCTCTAAGATCCTTATACATTTTGCTACCTCCGGGATGCATAGCATGAGGAGGCTGCTATGTGCGTCTGAAGAATCTTGCCGCCTCACTCAACATCTTTGGGCATACAAGCCTTACCTTGAAAACACAGAACCTCGTCACTAGACAAACTGTAACCCTCCAAACCACCATCTAACACTTGCAACCTTCGCGCACTCAGAACCTCATCCAACAACTGTTTCTCTCTGATCTGCTCAACCCAAGTAGGCTTAACCTGTAGCTCTGCCAGAATACTCCCGTCGTCATACAAACTCAAATGGGCAAACAAAGCTCTTAAGTCCGAAACAACCTTACGGCTCAACGCGCGTCGCTACCACGTTAGCCTTACCCGGATGATACTCAATCGAGCAGTCATAATCTTTCAGCAATTCGACCCATCTACGCTGCCTCAAATTCAAGTCCTTCTGAGTCAGTAGATACTTCAGACTCTTATGATCCGTGTAGACTATCGATCTCTCTCCATACAAGTAGTGCCTCCAAATCTTTAAGGCGAACACTACGTACCGCTAGCTCCAAATCGTGCGTCGGATAGTTGACCTCGTGTGGCCTCGGTGCACGGGAAGCGTAAGCCACCACCTTACCTTCCCGCATCAACACACAACCCAAGCCCGTATGTGATGCATCGCAAGAACTGTGTATTCCTTACCGGCCTCAAAGTTGAATCGTAACCAGGAGCCTCGGTCAAAATCTTCTTTAACTTATCGAAGCTTTCTGTTGTTTCTCGGTCCATACAAACGGAACCTCTTTCCTTAACAACTTGGTCATCGGGCGCTTTGCTATTAACGAGAAACCCTCAACAAACCTTGGTAGTATCCGGCCAAACCAGAAAACTCCAAATCTCACCAGCGACCTAGGTGGCTTCCAATCCAAGATCGCCTCAATCTTACGAGGATCTACACGAATCCCCTCACCGACACTACATGACCCAAGAACGTCACTTCTCTAAAGCGTAACTCGCACTTACCGAACTTAGCATAGAGTTGCTTTTTCCTCAAAATCGCAGCACCACCCTCAAATGCGCATCATGCTCTTCCTCTGTCCTTGAGTATACTAAGATGTCGATTCATGAAAACCACCACGAATCGATCTAGATATCTCTTGAAACACCTGTTCATCATATCCATAAACGCCTGCAGGTGCGTTGGTCAACCCAACGGCATTACGTAAATTCGTAGTGCCCATACCGAGTCCAAAGCGCTGTTTTATGGATATCCGCCTCCTTAACCTTTAGCGGTGATACCCGGACCTCAAGTCGATCTTGAAAATACCGCAAAGCACCCTTGGTGATCAAACAAGTCATCTATCCGTGGCAGCGGATACTTGTTTTTAATCAACTTGTTTAAGCGGCGGTAGTCTATGCACATCCGCATCGAGCCATCTTTCTTCTTGACAAAGAGTACCGCGCGCCTACCACGGCGAAACACTTGGCCCGATGAAACCTCTATCCAATAACTCCCGGATCTCGAGCCTTAAGCTCCACCAACTCCTTGATTGCCATCCTATACGAGCAATAGACTTTGGCGCGATCCGGGCAACAGATCAATCCCGAACTCTACCTCACGATCTGGCGGCAAACCGGAAGCTCCTCAGAAACACATCAGCAAATTCCTTAACAAAGATTTAACCTTCTCAACAAAGCGGACTCTCTAGCCTCCAAGGCATACACATGAACTACATACGCGCGCACCCTTTCCGACCATCTTCTCCGCTTTCAAAGCAGATACCACATTTGATAAGTAATCCCTCCGATTACCTATCATAGCCACCTCATCACCATCAACCGTCTTAAGAACCATGCGCTTGGCCGCGCAATCCAACCTCGCCTGGTACTTAACCAGCCAATCCATCCCAAGAATCAGATCGAACTCCCCAAACGGCAGTTCCATCAGATCAGCAGCAAATACTACCCCTTGGAGTTCTAGAGGTACATCTCTAAACAGCTTATCTACTACTACAGAGTGACCTAACGGACTAATCACAGTCATCTGCCTAGAAGATATCTCAGAGTCTAAGTCCATTGTCTCGACTATACTACTAGCAACATAAGAGTGCGTAGAACCCACATCAATTAAAGCAGTATAAGGGGTACCAAAAATCAAGAACGTACCGGTTATGACGTCCGGTGCGTCGCCCTCCTCTCGGCGCCTCGAAGCATATACCAATCCGGTGTCTAGCATCAAAACCACCCGCACCTCTGCCCGGTGCTCCACGGCCCCGACCAGAACCATTACCACCTCTACCATTACCACGGCCCCTCTGCGGTGGCGGTCCATTACCTCTGAACTGATTACGGCTCTGACTCTCCGACCGAATCCTGGCCATCCTACGCGGACAATCCCTAATGCGATGATCCAGAGAACCACATTCGAAGCAACCTTTTCCACCAGTCCAAAGAACCACCCCAGTGAGATTTCCCACACTGATTACACTGCGGCGGTCCCTGCCTAGCAGCAACAACCCTAGCAGACTGATTCTGCTCACTCGGTCTAGCCCTCTTCTGCAGGTTACCCGACGGACCAGAAGACCCGAAGCTCCTCTTAAGCCTACTCCTGTCCATGCTCTGTCTTACCGATTCTTTGACACCCTCGGCTACCTTAGCCTTCTCAACTAAGACAGCAAACTCGCGCTCCTGCGCGAGGAGCAATCGGCAACCTCAACTCGTCTCGCAGACCATCCTCGAAACGAACACACCTCTCATGCTCAGTGGCTACAATGCCCCTGGCATACCTACTCAGCTTCAGGAACTCAGCCTCGTACTCAGCAACAGACTTACTCCCCTGAACAAGCCTCAGAAATGCCTTTCTTTGGGAGTCGATATAACTAGCCCCGATGTATTTCTTTTGATATGCGGCTCTGAAGTAATCCCATGTCAAATCTCTCTTTGCCACACTATCCCGAACCGTGAGCCACCAGCGATATGACTCATCCCGGAGAAGCGTCGATACCCTTCCACTTCTCTTGGTTTGTCAAGTCCAGATCATCCATGATCCGCTCGGTTGCCTCCGGCCAATATTCAGCGAGTGCTAGGAGCAACCCGAGAGACACCTCGGAAGAATTCGGCCCCATTGGCCCGAAGTCGCTCAGAGCAATTTCCTAACTCCGCACCACCACCGCCGCGGCTACCCTTTCCAACACTCGCAAAGATCGCGCTGTGACGCTGCGTCGTCCCGCCCGATCTTGGAACTCACCACCTCCGGTGGTGGCGGAAGCCGTATCTCATTTTACGAACCCTGCCCGGATCCTACGGGCTCGAAAGCGATCATTCTACCCCTACCTCTACCACGAGTATTACGGCCACGTCCGCCTCGAGTGCTCATGTCAAATCTTTCTACGTATTCGGTTAAGGAATTTTATGCATCGGTATTTATTCCACTTGTTTAAAAGCAAGTCTTATGAACATTAAAGAGGATTTGTTCTCGCGAGTTCACGAGAATCCTATCGGTCTCAATCTCTAAAGTAGCATACCATCGCTAATCATCAAATCACAAGTAATAGTACGGGGTACTTACTCGCGGCCAACTGTGTAGGAGACTCGGTGCCATGCCTTTCAAACCATACTTTCAAAACAAACACTTAAGCAGACTTTTGAAAACCTTTTTGGGCCTCGGGCCCACAAGCGAAGCCTTTGAACTTGGCTCGATACCACAAATGTAACACCCCAAACACGGACAAGACACCACGTCCGACCGGTATGCTACGGGAAAATGCTTTTGAGAGATCAGATTTTCCGTTTAAAAAAGTCGAGTGGAAACACAGTGTGTTTGAAACAAATTTGAGTAGTCTTGTTAAAAAAAAACGGTTGATGTATTTGAAACCCGAAGATTTTGAAAACTTAGCCAGAATGTGTAGTTAACACGGGTTATTACCATTTAAAACCCCATTAGTTTCTCATTGATACATAAAACACTTTAGAACTTAGGAGACTACAAGTTTGATTTGGAAACCTTTTAGTATTTGTTTATCGTGAACTTAGTGCGATACCCGATGGTATAGTTTAAAAACACGTTGCGTTATAATTTGAAACATTGTCTTTCCAGCTTTTAGTAAAACTTATTCCGAGTTACTTTGTTAAGGCATATAAAAACCAACTTAAAACATAGACAACATAAAACATAACTTAAAAAGGCCTTTTACAATCCGAAATAAAACCCAATTTAAAGTAATAAACTAAAGTACCCAAATAGTAGAGTCTGAGTAAGAACTTTATTCAGCATGGCATAAGCACCTCGAGTCCATCCCGGCCCCAAGTCCGCATCTACGAGTCACCTGAAAAAATCAAAGGAGAGGGTGAGTCGAGTGACTCGATGTGCAAATCCCGCTCAGAAGAAACAACATGCTAACACACATCATACATAGCAACATAATTAATGCAACCCGATCCTAACCATCCATATCGCCTTTTCTACCCCGTGTGGTACCAAAACCACTGGTGGTGCCAAACCACTGGTGACATATAGTCACAATGTGTTACCAAAACACTGGTGTCCCAAAGACACAATATCCATCATTGTGGTACCAAACCACTGGTGTCCCAAAGACACGATGTGCTACCAAAGCAGCGGTGACCGTAGTCACAAATCCGATGATGATGGGGCCAACCCATCGTGTGATACCAAATCACTGCGCAGACGATCCCATATCTCAAGTGGGGCCTACCACGGTGGTCAAACCACGAGGACAAGTCGCAATGAGGTGCCAAACCTCTCGGTGTCCCAAAGACACGAGTGTGCTACCAAAGCTTGGTGACCGTAGTCACAAATCGGTGATGGGGCCAACCCATCGTGTGTTACCAAAACACTTGGCGTCAATCCCGTATAATCATTTGTGGGGCCAACCCATTGTGGTACTAAGCCACTGGGACGAGGATTTGAGGTACCAAACCTCTGGAGGTGCCAAACCTCACAGTGACCCAAAGTCACAAAGTGTGCTACCAAAGCTTTGGTGCTCGTCAAGACAATATACCACTTGCTCCCTCCTCTCGTATCACCCACACATATCATACTCATGGGATTATGCATCTCATACAAGCCATGCATATCATGCCCACATATCAAGCATTACAACACATAACATGCATAATATAAATCATGGTATCATGTATTATCATTAATACTCATCATAGAACAGACTTACCCGAATCGTACACATACCCCTTTTTGGGTATCCAATCATCCTTCTCACTGTTTCAATCTTATTAAGCAATCAAGTTTATTAACAACGTTACTAAGTAGAGAGTGTGTTAGTTACACACCTGGTATACTCGAGTTTAACAATCCTGACAAAAGCGCTCTAAGTCCCTTCGGTTACTAGCTCCTACAACAATTGGCCAACATAGGATTAGGCACTAAGACCATTCGGCCAAAGACACTCAACCAAAGGGGTTAATATCGGATCATCACCTTCACTTGGTTTGATTCCCTACCAAACCCGAACCACAGTGGTTCTTCTACCCACAATCGGTCACACCTTCACAAGAGAACGGTTAATCATTTACAACTCCTGATTAAACGAAATTAAAAGAATGAACTAACAACCCAATCGCTTACCCCCAACTCACCAATCGGTCAACAGAAAATGACTCCTCTTGCTTGATTCCGCAATCCAAAGACCCTATAACGAAGAGATTAGTACCCTTCCAAAATGACCAACTTCGGCCCTTAACCAAACCATAACCAAAAAGATCAAAAGAGGAAGATATGGCCATTCGGCCTTGCACTTACCAACACCCAATATTCGGCCAACCTATGACTTCTAGGAGAGGAGAGGTTCGGCCAACTTTTAGAACAAGATGAAGAAAGAATTGGCTTATTCCCAAAGAAGAAACACAAGAGAAAGGTGTACAGAAGGGATTGGTATTTGGTCAACGATGGAAGGAAGATTCGGCTCAAAAGTGTTAAGATAGAAAGAAAACAAAAATGGGTAAAGGGAGAGTACTTACGGTTTTGGAAGAAAGAAGAAATGGAGAGAGAGAGCTTTGGAGAATGGGTTTCGGCTACCAATAAAAGTCAAGGGGAAACAAAGCAATTTCGGAAAGGTGGAATTGCTTAAGCTTTCGGTTTTCACAAGGAAGAAAATGAGAGCTTACTTGGAGAAATTCGGCTACTATTGACAACAAAAGAGGAAAAAGGTTTGAAACCAAAAGTGACCGAATTAATGCCAAAATGCCAAAATGAATTTCGGCTACCACTCCCCCTTACCAAGCCGTCCCCTCCACCAACACCTACCAACCGGCCACTCCCCAAAACTCCCCCAAAATTTCGGCCATATCCCCCCATTCACTCCCAACCACCATTTCAAACTACATGACCAAGTCTCCCTCCAACAAATGCTCTCCACCCCTCATTTGAATATGAAGACTTGGTCCAAGGTAGTGTTCTAGTTGCTCTCTACCTCTACTCCCATGCCATCCAAAATAGGTAACAAAAGGGGACTCTGTTTGCTCGAACACTGGACCTCCCCTCCCTTGCAAATGACGCCACACACAAGCTCCAAGTGGCGCCTTGCTTTGCCACTTTGCTAACACTTCTTTTGTGCAAAGAAACCACCATTTATTTTCTTAAACCCCACTACCTCGGCTCCCTTCCTATAAAGCCTAAAAACTAAAATTCTCCCAACCACTCGGGCATACACCTAGGCTATAATTAAGCCCCAAAAACATAGAGATAGCAACCTAGCATACTAACAACATGCAGAACATGCCATGACAAAAAGAAATAGCCCCCTAACCCGGGATATTACAGAACGCTTTCTGATGAAGTACTTTCCACCCAACAAAAATGCTAAGTTTTGAAGTGAGATCACTACATTTCAACAATCGGATGATGAATCCTTGTATGCGACATGGGAGATATTCAAAAAAATTATTACAAAAATGCCATCACCATGGGATTCCACATTGTATCCAGTTGGAGATATTCTACAATGGTCTTAACGCACACACGAGAATGGTGGTAGACGCATTTGCTAATGGTGCACTTCTTTCTAAGTCTTACAACAAGGCTTATGAAATTGTTGAAAGAATTCCCAGCAATAACTACTAGTGGCCAACCAACTGAGTAGCCACACGAAGAAGAGTGGCAATAATACATGAAGCTGATGCTCTTACATCCCTTGCGGCTCAAGTATCTTCTATATCCTCAATGCTTAAGAATTTTACTACTACAGTTTCAATAATAATATGATAGGACAGCCACCAAATCAATTTGAAAACATTTCATGTGTATATTGTGGAGATTGACACTTGTTTTGAAATTTCCCATCAAACCCATAATCTATTTATAACATGGGTAATCAGAATCAGAATAGAAGTGGGTTAAAACCGTGATAACTCTTGAAAATAGTTATATTTTTAGCCTCTAGACTTGGTTAATTGTTCGTACTTGAGTAAATTTAGTTGCATTTTAGGAAATTATATTAGTATTTTTATAACATTGCATCATGAAGCTTGGACTACGCTTTCACTGTCACTATATGTTGCTTTTACTTGGGAGGAAAGGAATTACGTGTTGTTTATAGCAGGTGCGGAAAGGAGGAAAAGAAGTGAAGGAGTGAAGTTTTGTCATGAAAAAAGGTTGGATAGATTGCCAGCACTGTAACACCCCTAACCAATATTTGTCGCCGGAATAGGGTTACAGAGCATTACCATAAAATCATAACTCGAAACATACACTTCCAATCAAGTCATAAATCATATCTTAGTCTATTCAAACACAAGCGTACCGTTTCTGATTTGAGCCTTCGAGACCTTAGAAACACTTTAAAAACGATTCAAGACTAAATTGAAAACATTTAGAACTTTTTGGAAAAAGATAGAAAATTTCACATTACAGGGGTCACACGGTCGTGTGACTCACACGATTGAGACACACACCCGTGTCTCAAGTCGTGTGGACATTCAAAATAGGGATAGACGGCCGTGTCCCAGCCCGTGTAACTCTCTGACTTGGGTCATACGGCCAAGCCACATGCCCGTCGGCTAGGCTGTGTGCAGGCCATGTATCTTTCAAAAAGCAACCATTAAAACCTACAGGGGAAACACGGCCGTGTCGCATGGCTGTGTGTTACACACTACTGAGACACATGCCCGTATCTTAGGCCATGTGGACAGGAAATAGGCAAATTTCAAGCCATTTCTTTCACCCAATTCAAGCTCACACCTACAAGCCACATGCACATATAATCAAGCTTCTAAACATACCTAAAACATTCATGATAGGGCTAAATCAATATGGTATCTATCTATACAACCAATATGCCAAGAGGCACCTTAAACACAATGTAACAAACATACCTAAATATGTGCATATTTAACCATTCATACTCTAACTTATTTCCATACCAAAACATATCACAATTGATACATATCAACCATACCATATTAGACTCATGCCATATCAAAATAACCTTACCATTTGGACCATTTCTCACATGCATCAAAACTATCGAAATGACACAAATATAACCATTTCCAAATGGTTCCAACAACCGACATATATACAAACCATATTTCAATCATACACATCTATTCAAAACCTTTCCAAAGTATACCATAACTTGACCATATTGAGGTCGATTCATCACCTACCATTTTGGCCATTCAAACATGCATTAACACTTTGTCAAAATAACTCACAACAATAAGGCATCAAAAGTACCAAAGTTACATCAACTAAAATGACATATACATTCCAAACTCATCAACTACTATAAACCACGAGTCTACCTATACATGTCATTATAACCTTGATCAAGACATCAAAATCTACCAATATAATCGCTAGATAGTGTGATTGATCTCCGACGAGTTTCCAAACTGATTGAGCTTTCGATAATCTGTAAAGTAAGAGAAAGACAACTACGTAAGCAATGAATGCTTAGTAAGTTCGTATAAACTTGAAACATAACTTTTCACTTCAATACTATCATACATAGATTAAACATGATTCAACACCAACACTTTAAACTCATTATAAACCTATTGAACACCAATCAACCCACAATTGAGTATATTTATAAACATCACATACACATTTCATTCATAACATAATAAGGTCTCATAGGCTGACTTACATAATTATCAACCTTTCCTTAAAGTGATGAACCATTTCATCTACTTACTTACCATTCCATTTACTTAGCATAAGCTTAATTACATTATTAACTCACGAATTAGTGTATTTATTCATGACATAAGTAAACTCACATATAGCATAAGTAAATTTCTTCCTTACACGTAAGTCTTTTAACTCAACAATCCTTTTATTTCATCACATTACATCTCAACTATGAACTTATCATTTCATTACCTATTCTCAACTATTTCATTTGCATAACATACAAGACATAAACATAACATTAGCCATAGCCACAAGCTAGTGCATTTAAGCATAATTATTTTAGAATCAACTAAACAATAAGCCATTTGATGAGAAATTACATACTTTGATTCTTACCACTCTTTCATGCACATAAGCATATTTCCATTTGGTTACTTACCATTTCAATGCATTTTCTTAAAACTAACATAATACAATCCAACCAATAGTTTGGCACAAGCCTAAGCATTATCAACAACACATGTTAATGCATCAATTCATAATTCACTTGCATAACATAAGATAAGTCATTAAGCATGAATAACCTCACTTGAAATCATCAATTCCATGAACATAGTCATACTTTCATTTAACATTTCCTTTTCATAGTTTTCATAAAATAAGACATTTGAATACTTAATTCCTTCCCTTTTCATGCCCATTGAACCACTTAGAATAACATCGGATACTCGAGAAAGCTCACACAAAGTGTGCTAAACATATAGTCGTAGCTCACACGAGCTGTTTAAATGGGCCTACTCACACAAGCTGATGGTCGAAATGTAAGCTACAGGATGCTGCTCACACAAGCTAATGAGTATCCGAAACTAATGCCAAACCTCAGCCATCAGTAGGACATTCAGGACCAACACCCTAAACATGGTAACCCTAATGACATGTCATTTGTATCATATATATATTCCTAAGGTTCAAACGGGGCTCAATAGTCGTCGAACGTCGTTGGATTTTCATCTTCTCTTTACTTGATAAATTGTATAATAACATATATATATTGATTCATTTACAATAGAATCACACATTAAACATTAAATTTAATCAACATTTAAGTGATTATAGTTCATACGAACTTACCTGGTTAAATTTGCAAAAATGTCAAAGTACAAGGGCTATTTGGTAATTTTCCATTCTCCTCGATTTTCCACTCGATCTTAATCTAAATTAATAATTTCATTCAATTTATTAATTTAGATAGTAAAACAAATTATTTTATGAAATTTAGTCATTTTTGACATTTTTACAAAATTGTCCCTAATGTTTTACTTTTATTCAATTTAGTCCCTGAGTCTAAAACATGCAAATTAACCATTTTTATTAAATTTCAAGCTTAGCTGTATGGTGTGGAACTCCTTTACAACCCATATTTGCTATTATTTCATAGCAAGTCCTTGTAATTTTACTAATTTCACATTTTAGTGCTTAACATTAATAATTACCAAAAATTACTTAATAAAATATGTCTATTTAACAACAAAGTTTAACAATATATCATAAACTTTCACAAACACCTTAAATTCATCCATGGCACATTCTAAAACATTTGATAATTTCAAAAATAGAGGTACGGGTTAACTAGACATAGTTGCAACGATCTCAATAACATAAAAATCATTAAAAAAAAAAGGTGCAAAATGGACTTTCAAGCATAAAGTGAAACATGGTCGAACCTAACTTCTCCATAGCCATGGCTTTCGGTTGAAACAAAGAAAACATAAGTTTGAAGATGACCACTTTAGTATTATTATACTTTATTAACCTTTTTACATTATTATAATAGTAAATTAACTTATAAAACATATAAATTAAAAGATTTTAAAGCTTAAAACCGTCCCACCATCTTAGGTATGGGTAAATTACCCATTAAGGCCATCCAACTATAATTATTCAGTCAATTTACACCTTTAAACTAATAGCGATTGACTATTTCAATTTTTATGATTTAGTCTTTTTTGCTTAATTAACTATCGAAACATTAAAATTTCTTAACGAAACTTTAATACAACCTTATTAACACTCCGTAAATATTCATAAAAATATTTATGGCTCAGTTTATAGAAACGAGGTCCCAATGTCTCATTTTCTAAAACCACTTGACTTTAGGGTCTTACCACTTGAACTTAATTAATCATTTGAATAGCATAAATTACCATATCAAAAACCTTTTAAAAACCATATTTGACTTGTAAGTATTAAAAAAATAATATTTACAAAATTACTCGTTAGATTTGTGGCCTTGAAACCACTATTTTCGACACGATAAAAAAATGGGTTGTTACAATCACAAATGCCATGGCAATTCTAGGAAGATGCTGACTCAGTTGTCAATCCGTGCCACTCTCAACCAGCTGTACTTTTACCAGAAATATCCACCTGAAAAAGAGGGAGAAAAGAGTGTGTGCTGAGAGGGAGACCTACCCTATAAAAAGAAGAAAGAGAAAGAGAGGAAGGCGGTGGTTTTTCCTCTCACACAATTTCTCATAGGAGATCTACAGACGTAAGGAAAGAGGGTAGCAGCTAAGGAACAGAGCAGCTGTAACAGGCCCAATTCGCCCGGGCCCAAACCAGAAATATAAAAACCAATAAAAACACAGTCCAAATAAAGTCCAATAAAAAAAACTAGGCCCAAAATACAACAGGCCCAAAATTAAAAATCTTTCAGAAAAAAACTAGGGTTTCTGAAACCCTAAGCGCCGCAGCCTCCCTCAAGCGTCGTGCTCGCGCCTCATCCCAAGGCGCCCTGTCTCGAGGCCCCCCTGGCGCGCCCTTTGCTGCCTTGCACGGAAACGGAAAAAAATGCCTTTCCCCCGCCCCCGTTGACTTGCCAAGACCTGCAAAACAAAACAAAAGAAACAGCAACAGAGAAACAACAATAGTGGCCGAGAAGAAAAGTAAACAGTGATAAAAGGACTATGTAAATGGCTATAAAAAAGGCCGAGATCCGATTTGTATTTTGGCTAGAGAGACATTTAATCAAAAATAACAGAGAGTTTTTTAAAAAATAGAATCAAAAGTTTCAAAAAGGTGATTTTATTTTTTCTTTTCAAATATATAGCATACATATATATTATAAATACAATTTTTCTTACCTTCCTGGCGATCAGAGAAGGAAACCGAGGTGTTCCTTTATTTTTTTTTATTTTAGAGGGCTGTTATTGAATTTTCGGCTTTGGATCGGGGTTGGGAAGACCGAATCGGCCGCAAAAGACCCCTTTTTGGAACTCCGGCTGCCGTGTACGATGGCGGACGGTGATGGCCCGTTTGACCGGATTTTTACCGGAGAAAGGGGGGAGTAAGAGACAAAAAAAAGAAGAAGAAAGCTTTTTTTTAGAAGGCTGAAGAAATGATTTTTTTGTTAAATTTTTACTATTTATAGCGAGTCCATACGATGTCGTTTTGGGCATTGGTTCCAAGTGCCAAAACGGCGTCGTTTCACCCCTATCCGCGCGCGACCCGACCTGCTCCAGGGGGATCCGTGCATTTTCGACTTTTGGGCTATTTATGCCCGTGGTCCCTCTGCTTTTGGAGCGGTTTTCGATTCATTCCTAATTCTTTTATTTATTTCCTTTATATTTGACCCGTTAATTTTAATTCACTTTTAATTCTGTCCCCCGTTTGGCTGAAAGGAAGGGCGCAATTTATGGGTTTGGGATATTTTCCCAGCTAATCCCTCGTATTTTTCTCAAGTTTCAAATCAGTCCTCTACTTTATTTTTCTATCTGAATTTTCCCCCCAAATTTTATTTAGATTCCAATTTAACCCTTTTTTATATCCTTGCATTTATTCTATTTTAATTTAGGTTCTAAATTTTATTTTTATGGCAATCAGGCCCTTATTCATTTGGTTTAAACTCCTTAAAATTTATATATATATATATATTATTCTACTTTATTTTACTTATTTACTTATTTTTTTATTGGTTTGTTTTATTTATGGTACATTTAATAATAATAATATTATTATTATTATTATTATTTAATCCCAATTTGATCTTCGTTGTAACACCCCTTACCCGTATTCAACGCCAAAATCGGGCACGAGGTGTTGCCGTAATAAAAACCCACAAGATCACCACTTAGGTACCACGCGACCACTCTCTTTGGCCATCACAACAACCTCAGACCCGACTTACGAGGCCTCTCTCAACCATACGAGGGCTCTCGAGACCATATCGAAAACTCTTACGATCTTAAAATTTTTCCATCTATACAGGGCTCACACACCCGTGTAAGATTTGGCATGCCCGTGGATGTCACACACGCCCATAGTCACTACCCGTGCATAAAAACTCAAGTATTCTGCCAATGCCCTACGGCTAGGGAACACGCCCGTGCTCTCCGCCCGTGGTGCACACTGACCACCTTAACACGGCCTAGAGTGTAGACACACGCCCGTGTGGCTAGCCCGTGGCCAACACTGATTAATCCTACATGCCCAAGGCACACGCCCGTGTGACTAGTCCGTGGTCTATTCTGACTTCAAATACTAACATGCAGGGGACACACAGCCAAGTCACACGCCCATGGACTGACCGTGTGTCACACATGGCTTAGACACACGCCCGTGTGTCTACCCACATGGACGAGAACAAAGCTATTTGCCAAGTTCTTTTCACCCATCTAGCATACACAATCATGCACTCATACAACACATCCATAATTAACTCAAAATCTTACAATCTCACATAGATAACTACATCTTCTCATATAATAAAGTAGCCAACAACTATGGCATAATACAAAATAGATTACCCATTCAAAGGCTAACTCATCATAGCCATATACAACAAGATTCACTAACTTGTCTAGCCCCTATACATGCCATATATAAAACATTGAGTCTAATGTACCAGAGTGTGCTGATAGTGTGGGCGATCTTCCAATTGATCCTCGTATCTCGATTCAACACTTTACTCTATAAGACAATGGAAAAGAAAGAGAGTAAGCTTTGAGCTTAGTAAGTTTACACATACACAATTAAGCAACATGGTATAAGCTAAACAACAATTAGCATTATACTAACATAAAATGTACAACTATGCTTACTCTTTCTATCCCTTACCACATTTATTCCAACACATTATGAGTCACTTACTCATATCCATTGACATGCACCCCTGCATTCAATATCATATTTACACAATATACAACACATCATTATTTCTCGATAATACATCCACACAGCTAATCCACACAACTAATGTCTCGGTGGTTTCGCACTTAGCCCACCACAATCAATTAATAAGGTAGTATCGCACTTAGCCTACCATAAATGTAATCATAGTGGTTTCGCACATAGCCCACTAGATAATATACTTAACGATAGCATCGTACATAGCCAGCTCATCATCCATATGCATTAGGATGGTATCACACTTAGCCCACCATTTAGCATTATCACAACACATTCGCAAATCTACTTACTTAGTCATTCATCCATTCATTTCACTTGAACCACATAGGTTCTCAATTATTCTCAACCATGCTATACACTATCTAGCATTAACAAATTGTAAGTATGAATGCATTGTTTATGCATAGACTTACCTCGATACACAAAAGTATAGAAACGTGCAATTTAGTCCACCACTTTGCTTTTGCCTCGGTTTCGATCCGGGCTTCGTCTTTCTTGATCTATAATGAATAACTCAGCTTATTCAATACACACATTGACCAAAATGACTCACATCTCATACTTTGGCAAAATTACTCTTTTGCCCCAAATCTTTCTCACAATTACACTATTGACCTAAGGCTCGTAAAGTGATTTTTATTCAACTTTCTAGCCTTTCATGCTTAGCCAAACCACTTACTCAACTAAAGCAATCATCAATTCTCACTACATCACACATGCTTAAGACTTTCACAAACTAGTCCCTACATACATTTTCTATGGAAACTCATTTAGCAAAAGATGTTTCTACTACATCAAGCTTTCATAATCTTCCATAAAACATCAAAATACATGCATGTCATATATGGCCACATTTTTGAACATCCATCATAGCTCATCAAATAGCTAAAAATAGCTTACTTATGCTACAAGGACTTCAAAAATACAAAGAATATCAAAAACGAGGCTAGATGCACTTACTAGCAAGCTTGAAAAATTTGAAGAACCCTAACAATGGCTCTTAAAAATTTAGTGACCTTGGAGAAGAAGATGAATGAATTTTGTCATCTTTTCTCCTATTTTAATCACTTAATTGTTAAATGACCAAAATGCCCTTTTTGATAAACTTTCTATTTTAACTCATCCATGCCCAATTTTGTCCAAATGTTAGAAATTGGAAAAATTGCTATTTAAGGACCTCTAATTAATATTCTAAAGCTATTTCACACAAATAGCTTCTAGAATCTCACATTTTGCAACTTTTGCAATTTAGTCCTTTTGGACAATTCAACTGCAATTTCACAAAATTGCTTCATGAAACTTTCACACTAGCATGCATACATAGCATAAACCTCAAAAACTCATTCATAACCTCGGATTTATGGTCTCGCACCACTATTTCGACTAGGCCCTAAATCAGGATGTTACAACTCTCCCCCTTTAGAGATTTTTGCCCCCGAAAATCTTACCAGTAAAGAGGTTTGGATGCTGCTCTCTCATAGCTTCTTCCGTTTCCCACGTAGCCTCTTCCACACCATGTTTCTGCCATAACACTTTCACTAGTGCTATGCTCTTATTTCTCAACTGTTTCACTTCTCGAGCCAAGATCTTAATCGACTCTTCATCATAAGACATATCCGGTCTTATCTCAATTTCCGTCGAAGGAATCACGTGTGAAGGATCGAAACGATACCGTCACAACATCGACACATGGAACACATTATGAATCATTTCCAACTCTACAGAAGGCAAAGCTAAGCCGGTATATGCTCTTTGGTCCAATTCTATCTCGTAATCTCATACGGCCCTATGAATCTTGGACTCAATTTTCCTTTTCGTCCAAATCTTATAACCTTCTTCCATGGGGACACTTTCAAAAACACTTTGTCGCCCACTTCAAACTCAATTTCTTTTCTTTTCAGATCGCATACGACTTATGTCAGTCCGAAGCAACTTTCAGACTATTACGGATTATTTTCACTTTCTCCTCGGTCTTTTTTACTAGATCGACCCCATGGATCCGCTTCTCTCTAAGCTCGGTCCAATACAAAGGAGTCCAAGACTTACGACCATACAAGGCCTCATCACGGTGCCATCTCGTATACTCGATTGATAACTGTTGTTGTAAGCAAATTCAACTAAAGGTAGATATCTCTCCTAACTACCCTCGAATTCTAACACACAGCATCGAAGCATATCCTCGAGAACTTGAATCACTCTTTCAGACTGACCATCGGTTTGCGGATGGAATGTAGTACTGAAATTCAACTTTGTTCCCAAAGCCTCTTGCAACCTCTTCCAAAACCTCGAAGTGAAACTCGGATCCCTATCCGATATTATAGACACAGGTACACCATGTAACCTCACT
Source organism: Gossypium sturtianum (assembly GCA_025698515.1). NCBI lineage: Eukaryota > Viridiplantae > Streptophyta > Magnoliopsida > Malvales > Malvaceae > Gossypium > Gossypium sturtianum. Next base: position 86,900,234 of record CM046944.1, read on the forward strand.
ATCTCTGTAACATACAGCTCAGCTAACTTATCCAGTGAATAATCAACACGTACTGGAATAAAGTGAGCCGACTTCGTTAGTCTATCCATAACAACCCACACAGCATCTCTCTTTTTAGGAGTCATCGGCAACCCCGTCACAAAATCCATGGTAACCCGATCCCACTTCCATTCGGGTGCCATCACTGGCTGAAGCAATCCCGAAGGCACTTGATGCTCAGCTTTCACTTGTTGACAAATCAGACACTTTGTCACGAACTCTGAAATATCTCTTTTCATACCCGGCCACCAATAAGACTTCTTCAAGTCATTATACATTTTCGTATTGCCAGGATGTACTGGCAAACATCCACTGTGGGCCTCATGCAAAACCTTTTGGATTAGCTCCTCATCTCTAGGTACACAAAATCTGTCACGGTACAGCAAACAACCATTCGAGTCCACTCGAAGATCGGAATCACTTTCTGATCCACACTTAGCTCTCTTAGCTAGCATCTCACTGTCATTTCTCTAAGCCTCACATATCTGTTGAACAAATAGTGGCTTAGCTCTCAACTCTGCCGGAATAGCACCATCTTCAGACAATGCCAAACTCGTCCTCATAATTCTTAGAGCATACAAGGATTTCCTACTCAGGGCATCCGAAACCACATTCACTTTTCCCAAGTGGTAATCAATGGCTAACTCATAGTCTTTCAACAACTCAAGCCACCATCTCTGTCGCAAATTTAGATCCTTCTAATCCATCAAATATCTCAAACTCTTGTGATCCGTAAAGATTCGGCACTTCGCACCATATAAGTAATGTCGCCAAATCCTTAACAGAAAATAATCGCAGCCAACTCTAAATCATGAGTCGAATAATTCTTCTCGTGCGGTTTCAACTGCCTCGAGGCGTAAGTGACTACCTTACCCTCTTGCATCAACACGCAACCGAGACCATTAAACGACGCGTCACTGTAAACTACGAACTCTTTTCTCGATTCTGGTTGAACCAAAATCGGCGCCTCAGTCAATAATGTCTTCAGTCTCTCGAAACTCGTTGACATGTCTCGATCCATTCAAACTTGACATCTTTGTGCAATAGTTTCGTCATCGGGTAGCAATCACGAGAGAACCCTTTTACGAAAGCGTCGTAATATCCGCTAATCCCAAAAAGCTTCTAACCGACACGTTCCTCGGCGATTTCCAATCTACAACGGTGATATCTTACTCGGGTCAACTCTAACACCATCACCGACACAATGTGTCCTAGGAATCCGACCTCTCGGAGCCAAAACTCACTCTTGCTAAACTTAGCGTACAAGCGCTTATCTCTTAAAGTTTGCAAGACAATCTTCAAATGTTCTTCATGATCGTTCTCATCCGAGAATAGATCAATATGTAAATCAATGAAGACAACTACAAACTTGTCTACATATGGTCTGAAAACACGGTTCATCAGATCCATAAAAATCGCCGGTGCATTCGTCAAACCAAACGGCATAACCAAAAACTCAAAATGGCCATACCTTGTTCAAAATGCAGTTTTCAACACATCTTGCTCTTTCACTCTCAACTGATATTCTATATAAAACAAGATTTAAAATCATCAGAAACCACCACACTATCATCGTACACTTATGGCATGTATAGCTAGACTCTTACACCCGCTACAGTAGTCCTAGAACCGACTAAACCATAGCTCTGATACCACTAAATGTAACACCCCTTACCCGGGTTCTACACATGAAACCGGGCCCGAGGCATTACCGACCTCAAACCGCTTAATCGCCACTTAGGCTCAACGTCATTACTCGCTATAACCTTATTCTCGACTTACGAGGCCTCACTCATACACACGAGGACTCTCGAGACTAATCTGAAACTTTTACGATCCTTAAAATTTTTCTCTTTTATACAGGTCTCACACGCCCGTGCAAGATTAGACACGCCCGTGCATGAGCACACACGCCCATGTCCCCAGACCATGCCTAAAAACCCAAGCATTCTGCCAAATTCCCCACGGCCATGGCACACCCGTGCTCCCCAACCGTGGTGAACACTGACTTCCCTCGCATGGCCTAGAGTCTAGACACACGCCCGTGTGGCTAGCCCGTGGCCAACACTGATGAATCCCACACGCCCTAGGCACACGCCCGTGTGACTAGTCCGGGGTCTATTCTGTTTTCAAATATTAACATGCAGGGGACGCACGGCCACAACACACGCCTGTGGGCTGACCGTGTGTCACACATGGTCTAGACACACGCCTGTGTGTCTATCCACATGGTTAAGAATAAGACTAAGTGTCAAGTTCTTTTCACCCTTCTAACATACACAACATATACTCATCTAACACCATCATAATCAACTCAAATTGAAGTGCATTCTCACATAGAAAACTACATCTTTCTTTCATATAATGTAATAGCCAACAACCATGGCATTATACAAAATAAGCTATCCATCTAAAGGCCAACACATCTTAGCCATTTACAACAAAATTTACTAACTTATCTAGCCCCTATACATGCCATATACAAAACATTAAGTTTCATGTACCAAAGTGTGCTGATATGTGGGCTATCTTCTGATGATCCTCGTATCTCAATTCAACGCTTTAAATCTATAAGACAAGGGAAAAGAAAGAGAGTAAGCTTTGAGTTTAGTAAGTTTACACATAAACAAATAAGCAACATAGTATAAGCTAAGCAACCATTAGCATTATACCAACAAGTAATTCACAACTATGCTTACTCTTTCTATCCCTTACCACATTTCCAACACATCATGAGTCACATACTCATAACCATTGAAATGCACCCCTGCATTCAATATCACATTTACGTAATATACAACACATCATTATTGTTCAACAATACATCCACATAGCTAACTCACATAGCTAATCCACACAGCTAATCCACATATCTTATCCACACAGCTGTTACACACAACTAATATATACAATTAATCTACACAACCAATATCTCAGTGGTTTCGCACTTAGCACACCACAATCAATTTATGAGGTGGTATCGTACTTAGCCTACCACAAAGGTAATCATCGTGATCTCACACATAGCCACTAAATGATATACCTAACGATAGCATCGCACATAGCCAGCTCATCGTCAATATGCATTCGGATGGTATTGCACTTAGCCCACTATCTAGCATTATCACAACACATGCACAAGTCTATTTACCCAATTACTCATCCATTCACATCTATACTACATTCATTCTACTTGAACCACATAGGTTCTCAATCATTCTCATTCATTCTCATTCATGCTACACTCTAGCTAGCATTTACAAATTGTAAGTATGAATGCATTGTTTATGCATAGACTTACCTCGATACTCAAAAGTACAAAAATATGCAATTTAGTCCACCACCTTGGTTTCGCCTCGGTTTCGATCCGGGCTTCGTCTTTCTTGATCTATAATGAATAAATCAGCTTATTCAATACACACATTGACTAAATTGACCCACATATCATACTTTAGAAAAATTACTATTTTGCCCCTAAACTTTCTCATATTTACAATTTAGTCCCGAGGGCTCGTAAAGTGATTTTTATTCAACTTTCTACTCTTTCATGCTTAGCCGAACCACTTACACAACTAAAGCATTCATCAAATCTCACTAAATCACCCATGTATGACCAAACTTAAGATTTTCACAACTAAGTCCCTACATGCATTTTCATGGAAAATCACTTAGCAAAAGATGTTTCTACTACATCAAGCTTTCATATTCTTCCATAAAACATCAAAATACATGCATGTCATACATATATACATTTTTGAACATCCATAATAGCTCACCAAATAGCTATAAATAGCTTACTCATGCTACCAGGACTTCAAAAATACGAAGAATATCAAAAACCAGGCTTAGGAGCACTTACTAGCAAGCTTGAAAAATTGAAAGAACCCTAACAATGGCTTCTCAAATTTTTGGCAGCTATGGGAAGAAGATGAATGAATTTCTATCATCTTTTCACCTATTTTAATCACTTAATTGATAAATGACCAAAATGCCCTTTTTTGATAAACTTTCAATTTTAACTCATCCATGCCCATTTTTGTCTAAAAATTAGAATTTGGATAAATTGCTATTTAAGAACCTCTAATTAATAATCTAAAGCTATTTCACACATATAGCTTCTAGAAACACACATTTTGCAACTTTTGCAATTTAGTCCTTTTGGACAATTCCACCACAATTTCACAAAATTGCTTCATGAAACTTTCACACTAGCATGCATACATAATATAAGCCTCAAAAACTCATTCATGACCCTCAGATTTGTGGTCTCGAACCACTATTCTGACTAGGCCCTAAATCGGGATGTTGCAACTCCAACCTCTCGAGTATTCAACACAAAAGCAAGATAGGACTCACACCCTTTTCTCAACCATTTATCAGCCACTAAGGAAGAAATCATCACTGGTAGACTATTTGATCCACCTGATTCAACCCGAACCACATCTCCACTCTCACATTTCAAATCAATAAACTTATTACCACAGTTCACTAAGACACTATGGGTAGTCAACCAATCCATGCCTAGGATTAAATCAAACTCATCAAAAGGCAACAACATTAGGTTTGCCAGAAAGCAATGATTCTCAATCATCAAAGGACAATTCTTACACACCTTGTCCACTAACACAAGCTTACCTAACGGGTTTGACACCTTAACCACAAAGTCCGTAGACTCAACATTCATACTCAAACTAGATGCCAATCTCATGCAAATATAAGAATGAGTAGACCCTGGATCTATTAAAGCAATACCAAGGGTGTTAAAGAGAGAAAAAGTACCCGTTATTACATCAGGGGAGGATGCCTCTTCGCGAGCGCGAATAGCATACGTCCTCGCAGGTGCCCGACCCTCCGGTCTCACAGCAGAGTCTCTAAATGTACCTCTACCACTATTCCCACCTCTCGGGTTCCTTGGTGGTCTACCCCTTGCAGACACATCATTGGATCTCATCTCTTGCTTCTCTTTCTTATCATCCCTCTCGGGGCAGTTTCGGATAAAATGGTCGGGGGAACCACACTTATAATAGTTTCGATTGTTACCCCAACACTTTCTGGTGTGATATCTACCACAACTTGGACACTCCAGTTTGCTCTTTGGGTTGCCCACACTTTCTATCGAGGTAGCTCGGACTCTCGAACCCGAACGAGTATTGGCCAAGTCTCGATGCGAATAACCCACTGGTGCTGACGTCCTTGGACTCACTTCCTTGGACCTTTTCGAGTGGGCTTGATACGACTTGCCCATCGGCCTCTTTCTAGCATCTCGGGCTTCACTCATAGCCCTTCTCTTTTCTGTACTCAACTCTTCGGCCTTACTTGCCCTTTCGACCAACACTACAAATTCTTTCAACTCCAACATACCCACTAGTAGTTTGATGTCCTCATTCAGTCCGTCTTCGAACCTCTTACACAACATGGTCTCTGATGACACACATTCTTGAGCGTATTTGCTAAGCCTAACAAACTCACGCTCATAATCCGCTACTGACATTCTTCATTGCCTCAACTCAAGGAATTCCTTCATTTTCTGATCAGTAAACCTCTGGCTTATATACTTCTTCTGAAACTCTTCTAGAAAGAAGTCCCACGTCACCCGCTCTCTCGGGACCACTGACGTCAACGTCTTCCACCAATGGTATGCCGAGTCCTTCAGCAAGGATACGACACACTTCAAGCTCTCTTCAGAAGTACAAGAGAGTTCATCGAATACTCTTATCGAGTTCTCTAACCAGAACTCTGCCCTATCAGGGTCATCATCAACCTTAGCTCTAAACTCCTCAGCCCCGTGTTTTCTAATCTTATCTACCGGGGGTTTTGATATCCTCACTACATCAATACCTTGAGGAGCCACAAGAATTGGCTGAGGTATAGGAGGAGGAGGAGGTGAAAGAGGTTGAGCATTAGGGTTCGCTCGAACATAATCCGAGTACCAATTGCTCATCATCTGGAGAAAGGCTTCTCGAGCCCCTTCTTCTTGACCCCTAGCCTCAGGTCCACTTTGAACAGGCACGGTTCCTTGTGCAGAGCCAGCGCATTACTAGTCGCTTCATCAAATGATCAATGGATCGAGAATCCATATTCTATATAAAACAAGATTTAAAATCATCAGAAGCCACCATACTATCATTGTACACTTATGGCATGTATAGCTAGACTCTTACACCCGCTACGGTAGTCCTAAAACCGACTAAACCATAGCTCTGATACCACTAAATGTAACACCCCTTACCCGTATTCAACGCCGGAACCGGGCACGAGGCGTTACCGTAATAAAAACCCATAAGATCGCCACTAAGGCACCACGCGACCACTCTCTTTGGCGATCACAACAACCTCAGACCTGATTTACGAGGCCTCTCTCAACCACACGAGGGCTCTCGAGACCATATCGAAAACTCTTACGATCTTAAAATTTTTCCATCTATACAGGGCTCACACACCCGTGTAAGATTTGACACGCCCGTGTATGTCACACACGCCCATGGTCACTACCCGTGCATGAAAACTCAAGTATTCTGCCAATGCCCCATGGCTAGGGAACACGCCCGTGCTCTCCGCCCGTGGTGTACACGGACCACCTTAACACGGCTTAGAGTCTAGACACACGCCCGTGTGGCTAGCCCGTGGCCAACACTGATTAATCCCACACGCCCTAGGCACACGCCCATGTGACTAGTCCGTGGTCTATTCTGACTTCAAATACTAACATGCATGGGACACACGACCAAGTCACACGCCCATGGACTAACCGTGTGTCACACATGGCCTAGACACACGCCCGTGTGTCTACCCACATGGACGAGAACAAAGCTATTTTCCAAGTTCTTTTCACCCATCTAGCATACACAATCATGCACTCATACAACACATCCATAATTGACTCAAAATCTTACAATCTCACATAGATAACTACAACTTCTCATATAATAAAGTAGCCAACGACTATGGCATAATACAAAATAGATTACCCATTCAAAGGCTAACTCATCATAGCCATATACAACAAGATTCACTAACTTGTCTAGCCCCTATACATGCCATATATAAAACATTGAGTCTAATGTACCAGAGTGTGCTGATAGTGTGGGCGATCTTCCAATTGATCCTCGTATCTCGATTCAACACTTTACTCTATAAGACAAGGGAAAAGAAAGAGAGTAAGCTTTGAGCTTAGTAAGTTTACACATAAACAATTAAGCAACATGGTATAAGCTAAACAACAATTAGCATTATACTAACATAAAATGCACAACTTTGCTTACTATTTCTATCCCTTACCACATTTATTCCAACACATTATGAGTCACTTACTCATATCCTTTGACATGCACCCCTGCATTCAATATCACATTTACACAATATACAACACATCATTATTTCTAGATAATACATCCACACAGCTAATCCACGCAGCTAATCCACGCAGCTAATCCACACAGCTAATGTCTCGGTGGTTTCGCACTTAGCCCACCATAATCAATTAATAAGGTAGTATCGCACTTAGCCTACCATAAAGGTAATCATAGTGGTTTCGCACATAGCCCACTAGATAATATACTTAACTATAGCATCGCACATAGCCAGCTCATCATCCATATGCATTAGGATGGTATCGCACTTAGCCCACCATTTAGCATTATCACAACACATTCGCAAATCTACTTACTTAGTCATTCATCCATTCATTTCACTTGAACCACATAGGTTCTCAATCATTCTCAACCATGCTATACACTATCTAGCATTAACAAATTGTAAGTATGAATGCATTGTTTATGCATAGACTTACCTCGATACACAAAAGTATAGAAACGTGCAATTTAGTCCACCACTTTGCTTTTACCTCGGTTTCGATCCGGGCTTCGTCTTTCTTGATCTATAATGAATAGATCAGCTTATTCAATACACACATTGACCAAAATGACCCACATCTCATACTTTGGCAAAATTACTCTTTTGCCCCAAATCTTTCTCATAATTACACTATTGACCCAAGGCTCGTAAAGTGATTTTTATTTAACTTTCTAGCCTTTCATGCTTAGCCGAACCACTTACTCAACTAAAGAAATCATCAATTCTCACTACATCACACATGTATGACCAAACTTAAGACTTTCACAAACTAGTCCCTACATGCATTTTCTATGGAAACTCATTTAGCAAAATATGTTTCTACTACATCAAGCTTTCATAATCTTCCATAAAACATCAAAATACATGCATGTCATACATGGCCACATTTTTGAACATCTATCATAGCTCATCAAATAGCTAAAAATAGCTTACTCATGCTACAAGGACTTCAAAAATACAAAGAATATAAAAAACGAGGCTAGATGCACTTACTAGCAAGCTTGAAAAATTTGAAGAACCCTAACAATGGCTCTTGAAAATTTCGGCAGCCTTGGAGAAGAAGATGAATGAATTTTGTCATCTTTTCTCCTATTTTAATCACTTAATTGTTAAATGACCAAAATGCCCTTTTTGATAAACTTTCTATTTTAACTCATCCATGCCCAATTTTGTCCAAATGTTAGAAATTGAAAAAATTGCTATTTAAGGACCTCTAGTTAATATTCTAAAGCTATTCCACACATATAGCTTCTAGAATCTCACATTTTGCAACTTTTGCAATTTAGTCCTTTTGGACAATTCAACCGCAATTTCACAAAATTGCGTCATGAAACTTTCACACTAGCATGCATACATAGCATAAACCTCAAAAACTCATTCATAACCTCAGATTTATGGTCTCGCACCACTATTTCGACTAGGCCCTAAATCGGGATGTTACAACTCTCCCCCCTTTAGTGATTTTTGCCCCCGAAAATCTTACCAGTAAGGAGGTTTGGATGCTGCTCTCTCATAGCTTCTTTCGTTTCCCACGTAGCCTCTTCCACACCATGTTTCTGCCATAACACTTTCACTAGTGCTATGCTCTTATTTCTCAACTGTTTCACTTCTCGAGCTAAGATCTTAATCGGCTCTTCATCATAAGACATATCTGGTCTTATCTCAATTTTCGTCAAAGGAATCACGTGTGAAGGATCGGAGTGATACCGTCGCAACATCGACACATGGAACACATTATGAATTTCCACCATTTCGACTATGTCCTAAATCGGGATGTTACATTCGTTCACTTAATTTCCACCATTTATAGATTCATTTTTTATATATTATTTATATATTATTTATTTATTGTTCTTTACTTTTTATTACTTTAAAGTAATTTATTTCCTTTATTATTTTTTTACTTTATTTTATTATTATCATTATTATTATTATCATTATTATTATTTACTATTATCTATTGTGCTTTATTACAAATTGCACCCCTCTCATTTGTATTTTAATTTGATATTTTATATATTTTATAAATTATTTTTCTCAATATTAATTTGTGTACGTATATATATTTCTTTGTCCCCATAACATTCAAAAATTTGGTGTTTTCTTTGTGTGCATTGTTTTTGTCGAAACCATTTTTAAGGTTTTTATGAAAAAATGGGGATCGACTTAAAAAACAAAAACGGGAGTCGCCACCGATCCTTTTTTACTTAGGTGTGATCAGGTCACCTTATAAAACAATATTGATTTTGGCCTACGAAATTCAAGAAAACGGGTTCGGGAGTCGGTTACGTACGAGGAAGGATTAGCACCCTCGTGACGCCCAAAATTGGTACCTAATTGATTATTTAATGTCTTTATGTCGGGAATCTGAAAAGATTTTAAAAATGCAATTCCTTTTAAAGAATATTTGTATAACCCGTTCTGGAATATTAAGACTCTTTTATTCCAAAAGGATAAAATATCTCATCCAATACGTTAGGGTGCGACATTTTAACCCCTGAAACTAAGATCATCCTTTAATTTCCCAAAACCTGAAATTAAAAGGATATTTAGTTATTTGGACGAACGAAAAAACCGAAATCCAGCACGTTAGGGCACAATTTCTCGAACTTCCAAACACGAAACATTGCCTTATTTTCTGAAATCCTTATCCCGAGATAACAAAACGTCATATCCAGTGAGTTAGGACACGACAATTTTGAATTCTCAAGAATAAATTTTAACTTTTAAAGGAAAATGATTAATTCTTTAGATTCGGTGAGATAAGTCGTAACCCAGTAAGTTAGGGTACGATTTCTTTCGAACCTCAGAACACGGAGTATATTCTTTAATTTCCCAAAAAAAAAATTAACGTAAAAACATAATGCGACTATAATAAAATAAGGAGTGAATTACAATGCCAACAAGTGCATAACAACAATATACATCAAAGCTCAAATAAAGCAAACCGAAATAAAAGGAATAATAAAAATAAAATAAATATAAGATAAATAACAAAACAAGAATAAAAGGAAAATAAAAATGAATAGAAAAAAAACTAATTATAAGAAAAATAAGTAAGTAAATAAATGATTAAAAATAGTGAATCAAATAAATAAATAAAAGGATATTAGGTAAATAATTCAAAAATAATTAATAATAACAAAATAATAATAATAGTAAAGATAAAGATAATACTGTTAAAAATAAAAATAATAATAAAAATAATAAGAAAATAATGATAATAGGGTATAATAATAGTAATGATAATATATACAAATAATGGTAATAAAAATATAATAATGTTGATATTAATAAAGTCAATAATAATAATGATAATAATAATAATAATAATAATAATAATAATAAGCAAATTAATTACAAATAAAATAAAATAATAATAATAGTAGTAGTAGTAGTAATATTAAAATAACAATTATAATAATAAAATACCAGTAACACTAAATTAATAATAATAATGACCATAAAAATGATAATAAAAGTATTGGTAAAATAAAAATGATATTAATAATAAAATAATAGTGATAATATTAAAATTAATAGTGATAAAATAAAAAAATAATGAGAATAGAATATAAAATAGTAATATTGAAAATGATAATAATAATACTAATAATAAAATAACGATAATAATAAAATATAGTAATAATAATGTATATAAAAAGATAGTTATAAAGTTAATTGAAAATAAAATGATGGTAATAATAATATCAAAAATAAAAATATACGCAATAATGAGAAATAGTGTTAATAATAATAAGAAAAAAATAAAACAAAATAAAATTAATAACTAAATAATAAAAATTACAAAAGAAATAAAAAAAGGATGGGATTGAATTTAAAATAAAAGTTTGGGGCGAATTTTGAAGAAAATAAAAATGAGGACCTATTCGACGCCATGGATAACTGGAGGGACTAAAAGGGGAAATATTCCCTCCCTCCAAAACGCACAGCAGTAGGGGACCCAATTAAAAACCGTTGTAAATTATCGGGCAAAATTAAAGTAAAATAAACTTAATTTAAAAAACAAGAAAATGCGGAAGGACTAAAATAGCAAATAACCCATTTTATAAAAACACGCGGATCCTCCTTGCGAGTCGGGTCACACGCGCTGGTCATAGGTGAAACGGCACCCTTTTTGGGCAATTGAATTCAGCCCTAAACGACGTCGTTTAGGGGATGTATAAAAGCTGAAATTTTTTTTAAAAAAATTCATTTCCTTATTCCAGCAGAAAAAAAAAATTTTGAGAGCCTTCAAATGCTCTCCCCCAGGGCGATTTCCGGCAGGCCCTCCGGCGCGACCCACCGCCGTCCGCCGCCGTTTTTTTTAGTATTTTATATATATTATATGTGTGTGGTTTTAAAAAAAATAAAACAAAAATAAAAATAAATGTACTCGTAAATGAAAAGAAAAAGGAAGAATAAAAGAAACCTTTGCTGATTTTAGATTATTTTTATATATCTCCGTATATATGCCTCCCCGTTTTACAAGTTGTTTGGGGTTATTTATAACCCAAAATAACATCAAAAAAGAAATGCAAAAACACAATCTGTTGCTACTGCCCATTTCTTTTCCTTGTTTGCAGGTTAATGGCGAGAATGAGGCGTGATTCCCGGCGATGAAGGCGGCGCGACGCTCAACAGTGACGGCGTGGTGGAGGCTACGGCGGCACCATGCTGTTAGGGCTAGGGTTTGCTAAAAAAAATTAGGGTTTTGGGCCCTTTTCGGCTTAGGGTGTAAAAGGGTTATAGATTTGGGCTTGTTTTTTAATTTTTGGGTCAATCGGGCTTTGTATTTATTGGACTGTAAACAAAGGATTTTTAAACATTTTTATGGCATAGGCCCTGGCAAATTGGGCCTATAACAGCTGCCCCTATTTGCTCATTGTCGTGTAACGGGAATAGAGCAAAGACTATAAAAGGACCAATTTTGCCCGGTCTTGTCGAGTCTTGACTTCTTGGTCCTTGTCTTCTCCAAATGGCTTCCAACCCAACTACAACTTCAGGGGTATTGGAACTACAATTTTAGAAGTATTGAACTGTAAGTTTGACGGCTTCAATCTGCTTCACTGTAATTTCAGGAAGACTAATGTATTTGATCTGCTTCTTGCAATCTCGGGAAGGTAAGATTTGTTATCTTCAATCTGCTCCATTGCCAATACATGGAGATAAGACTAGCTATCTTCGATCTGCCTCACTCCTGCTCAGTGGAGATAAGATCTTCTATCTTCAGTCTACCCCATTGCCGATACATGTAGATAAGACTTGCTCAAATTCGATCTGCTCCACTCTTACTCAGTGGAGATAAGATCTGATTTCTTCAGTCTACCCCATTGCCGATACATGGAGATAAGACTTGCTCAAATTCGATCTGCTCCACTCCTACTCAGTGGAGATAAGATCTGATTTCTTCAGTCTACTCCATTTCTGATACATGGAGATAAAACTTGCTATCTTCGATTTGCCCCACTCCTGCTCAGTGGAGATAAGATCTGCTATCTTCAGTCTGCTCCACTGCCGATACATGGCGATAAGACTTGCTTTGTCTTTGATCGCCCCTCTCGCTCGATGGAGATAAGATCGATATCTTGATCTGCTCCATTGCCAATACATGGAGATAAGACTTGCTCAGATTTGATCTCGCTCCACTCTAACTCAGTGGAGATAAGATCTTCTATGGTAAATTCAATCCGACCTACTACAACTTCAGAGGTATAGGATTCATCATTTTAATCTGCTCCACTGCAACTTCAGGGAGATGGGATTAACTGTCTTCAGTCTGTTCCACTGCAACTTCAGGGAGATAAGATCTGATGTCTTCGATTTACTTCTTGCAACTTCAAGAATGCCAGATCTGCTATCTTTGATCTGCTTCACTGCAATCTCGGGAAGGTAAGATTTGTTATCTTCAATCTGCTCCATTGCCAATACATGGAGATAAGACTTGCTATCTTCGATCTGCCTCACTCCTGCTCAGTGGAGATAAGATCTGCTATCTTCAGTCTACCCCATTGTCGATACATGGAGATAAGACTTGCTCAAATTCGATCTGCTCCACTCTTACTCAGTGGAGATAAGATCTGATTTCTTTAGTCTACCCCATTGCCGATACATGGAGATAAGACTTGCTCAAATTCGATCTGCTCCACTCTTACTCAGTGGAGATAAGATCTGATTTCTTCAGTCTGCTCCATTTCTGATACATGGAGATAAAACTTGCTATCTTCGATCTGCCCCACTCCTGCTCAGTGGAGATAAGATCTTCTATCTTCAGTCTGCTCCACTGCCGATACATGGAGATAAGACTTACTGTCTTTGATCTGCCCCACTCCTGCTCAGTGGAGATAAGATCTGATATATTCAGTCTGCTCCATTGCCAATACATGGAGATAAGACTTGCTCAGATTTGATCTGCTCCACTCTAACTCAGTGGAGATAAGATCTTCTATGGTAAATTCAATCCGACCTACTACAACTTCAGAGGTATAGGATTCATCATTTTAATCCGCTCCACTGCAACTTCAGGGAGATGGGATTAACTTTCTTCAGTCTGTTCCACTGCAACTTCAGGGAGATAAGATCTGATGTCTTCGATTTACTTCTTGCAACTTCAAGAATGCCAGATCTGCTATCTTTGATCTGCTTCACTGCAATCTCGGGAAGGTAAGATTTGTTATCTTCAATCTGCTTCATTGCCAATACATGGAGGTAAGACTTGCTATCTTCGATCTACCTCACTCCTGCTCAGTGGAGATAAGATCTGCTATCTTCAGTCTACCCCATTGCCAATACATGGAGATAAGACTTGCTCAAATTCGATCTGCTCCACTCTTACTCAGTGGAGATAAGATCTGATTTTTTCAGTCTACCCCATTGCCGAGACATGGAGATAAGACTTGCTCAAATTCGATCTGCTCCACTCTTACTCAGTGGAGATAAGATCTGATTTCTTCAGTCTGCTCCATTTCTGATACATGGAGATAAGACTTGCTGTCTTCGATCTGCCCCACTCCTGCTCAGTGGAGATAAGATCTGCTATCTTCAGTCTGCTCCATTGTTGATACATGGAGATAAGACTTGCTGTCTTTGATCTGCCCCACTCCTGCTCAGTGGAGATAAGATCTGATATCTTCAGCCTGCTCCATTGCCAATACATGGAGATAAGACTTGCTCAGATTTGATCTACTCCACCCTAACTCACTGGAGATAAGATCTTCTATGGTAAATTCAATCCGACCTACTACAACTTCAGAGGTATAGGATTCATCATTTTAATCCGCTCCACTTTGCAACTTCGAGAGAGATGGGATTAACTGTCTTGATGCCTGTTCACTTTGTAACTTCAGGGAGATAAGATCTGATGTCTTCGATTTACTTCTTGCAACTTCAAGAATGCCAGATCTGCTATCTTTGATCTGCTTCACTGCAATCTTAGGAAGACAAGATCTGTTATCTTTAGTCTGCTCCATTGTCAATTCATGGAGATAAGACTTGCTCAAATTTGATCTCCTCCACTCCAGTTCAGTGGAGATAAGATCTAATTTCTTCAGTCTGCTCCATTGCCGATACATGGAGATAAGACTTGCTTAAATTCGATCTGCTCCACTCTTACTCAGTGGAGATAAGATCTGATTTCTTCAGTCTACCCCATTGCCGATACATGGAGATAAGACTTGCTCAAATTCGATCTGCTCCACTCTTACTCAGTGGAGATAATATCTGATTTCTTCAGTCTACTCCATTTCTGATACATGGAGATAAGACTTGATGTCTTCGATCTGCCCCACTCCTGCTCAGTGGAGATAAGATCTGTTATCTTCAGTCTGTTCCATTGCCGATACATGGAGATAAGACTTGCTGTCTTTGATATGCCCCACTCCTGCTCAGTGGAGATAAGATCTGATATCTTCAGTCTACTCCATTGCCAATACATGGAGATAAGACTTGCTCAGATTTGATCTGCTCCACTCTAACTCAGTGGAGATAAGATCTTCTATGGTAAATTCAATCCGACCTACTACAACTTCAGAGGTATATGATTCATCATTTTAATCCGCTCCACTTTGCAACTTCAGAGAGATGGGATTAAGCGTCTTGATCTGTTCCACTTTGCAACTTGGGAGATAAGATCGATGTCTTCGATTTACTTCTTGCAACTTCAAGAATGCGGATCGCTATCTTTGATCCGCTTCTTCGCAATCTCGGGAAGGTAAGATTTGTTATCTTCAATCGCTCCATTGCCAATACATGGAGATAAGACTTGCTATCTTCGATCCGCCTCTCCTCGCCTTTCGGTGGAGATAAGATTCGCTATCTTGAGTCTACCCCATTGCAAATACATGGAGATAAGACTTGCTCAAATTCGATCTGCTCCACTCTTACTCAGTGGAGATAAGATTCGATTTCTTCAGTCTACCCCATTACCGATACATGGAGATAAGACTTGTTCAAATTCGATCTGCTCCACTCTTACTCAGTGGAGATAAGATCTGATTTCTTCAGTCTGCTCCATTTCTGATACATGGAGATAAGACTTGCTTTGTCTTCGATCCGCCCCACTCTGCTTTCGGTGGAGATAAGATCGCTATCTTGATGCTGCTCCATTCTTCGATACATGGAGATAAGACTTGTTGTCTTTGATCCGCCCCACTCCCGCTCGGTGGAGATAAGATCTGATATCTTCAGTCTGCTCCATTGCCAATACATGGAGATAAGACTTGCTCAGATTTGATCTGCTCCACTCTAACTCGGTGGAGATAAGATCTTCTATGGTAAATTCAATCCGACCTACTACAACTTCAGAGGTATAGGATTCATCATTTTAATCCGCTCCATTGCAACTTCAGAGAGATGGGATTAAGCGTCTTGATCTGTTCCTTCGCAACTTCGGGGAGATAAGATCGATGTCTTCGATTTACTTCTTGCAACTTCAGGAATGCCAGATCTGCTATCTTTGATCTGCTTCACTGCAATCTTAGGAAGACAAGATCTGTTATCTTTAGTCTGCTCCATTGTCAATTCATGGAGATAAGACTTGCTCAAATTTGATCTCCTCCACTCCTGTTCAGTGGAGATAAGATCTAATTTCTTCAGTCTGCTCCATTCTTTGATACATGGAGATAAGACTTGCTAAAATTCGATCCGCTCCTCTTACTCGGTGGAGATAAGATCTGATTTCTTCAGTCTACCCCATTGCCGATACATGGAGATAAGACTTGCTCAAATTCGATCTGCTCCACTCTTACTCAGTGGAGATAATATCTGATTTCTTTAGTCTACTCCATTTCTGATACATGGAGATAAGACTTGATGTCTTCGATCTGCCCCACTCCTGCTCAGTGGAGATAAGATCTGTTATCTTCAGTCTGTTCCATTGCCGATACATGGAGATAAGACTTGCTGTCTTTGATATGCCCCACTCCTGCTCAGTGGAGATAAGATCTGATATCTTCAGTCTACTCCATTGCCAATACATGGAGATAAGACTTGCTCAGATTTGATCTGCTCCACTCTTGCTCAGTGGAGATAAGATCTTCTATGGTAAATTCAATCCGACCTACTGCAACTTCAGAGGTATAGGATTCATCATTTTAATCCGCTCCACTACAACTTCAGGGAGATGGGATTAACTGTCTTCAGTCTATTCCACTACAACTTCAGGGAGATAAGATCTGATGTCTTCGATTTACTTCTTGCAACTTCAAGAATGCCAGATCTGCTATCTTTGATCTGCTTCACTGCAATCTCAGGAAGACAAGATCTGTTATCTTCAGTCTACTCCATTGTTAATTTATGGAGATAAGACTTGCTCAAATTCGATCTCCTTCACTCCTGTTCAGTAGAGATAAGATCTAATTTCTTCAGTCTGCTCTATTGCCGATACATGGAGATAAGACTTGCTGTCTTTGATCTGCCCCACTCCTGCTCGGTGGAGATAAGATCTGTTATTTTCAGTCTGCTCCATTCCCAATACATGGAGATAAGACTTGCTCAAATTTGATCTGCTCCACTCCTGCTCAGTGGAGATAAGATCTGCTATCTTCAGTCTGCTCCATTGCTGATACATGGAGATAAGACTTGCTGTCTTTGATCTGCCCCACTCATGCTCAGTGGAGATAAGATCTGATATCTTCAGTCTGCTCCATTGCCAATACATGGAGATAAGACTTGCTCAGATTTGATCTGCTCCACTCTAACTCAGTGGAGATAAGATCTTCTATGGTAAATTCAATCCGACCTACTACAACTTCAGAGGTATAGGATTCATCATTTTAATCCGCTCCACTGCAACTTCAGAGAGATGGGATTAACTGTCTTCAGTCTGTTCCACTGCAACTTCAGGGAGATAAGATCTGATGTCTTCGATTTACTTCTTGCAACTTCAAGAATGCCAGATCTGCTATCTTTGATCTGCTTCACTGGAATCTTAGGAAGACAAGATCTGTTATCTTTAGTCTGCTCCATTGTCAATTCATGGAGATAAGACTTGCTCAAATTTGATCTCCTCCACTCCTGTTCAGTGGAGATAAGATCTAATTTCTTCAGTCTGCTCCATTGCCGATACATGGAGATAAGACTTGCTAAAATTCGATCTGCTCCACTCTTACTCAGTGGAGATAAGATCTCGATTTCTTGATCTACCCCATTGCCGATACATGGAGATAAGACTTGCTCAATTCGATCTGCTCTCCTCTTACTCGATGGAGATAATATCTGATTTCTTCAGTCTACTCCATTTTCGATACATGGAGATAAGACTTGATGTCTTCGATCTGCCCTACTCCTGCTCAGTGGAGATAAGATCTGTTATCTTCAGTCTGTTCCATTGCCGATACATGGAGATAAGACTTGCTGTCTTTGATATGCCCCACTCCTGCTCAGTGGAGATAAGATCTGATATCTTCAGTCTACTCCATTGCCAATACATGGAGATAAGACTTGCTCAGATTTGATCTGCTCCACTCTTGCTCAGTGGAGATAAGATCTTCTATGGTAAATTCAATCCGACCTACTGCAACTTCAGAGGTATAGGATTCATCATTTTAATCCGCTCCACTACAACTTCAGGGAGATGGGATTAACTGTCTTCAGTCTATTCCACTACAACTTCAGGGAGATAAGATCTGATGTCTTCGATTTACTTCTTGCAACTTCAAGAATGCCAGATCTGCTATCTTTGATCTGCTTCACTGCAATCTCAGGAAGACAAGATCTGTTATCTTCAGTCTACTCCATTGTTAATTCATGGAGATAAGACTTGCTCAAATTCGATCTCCTCCACTCCTGTTCAGTGGAGATAAGATCTAATTTCTTCAGTCTGCTCTATTGCCGATACATGGAGATAAGACTTGCTGTCTTTGATCTGCCCCACTCCTGCTCGGTGGAGATAAGATCTGTTATTTTCAGTCTGCTCCATTCCCAATACATGGAGATAAGACTTGCTCAAATTTGATCTGCTCCACTCCTGCTCAGTGGAGATAAGATTTGATTTCTTCAGTCTGCTCCGTTGTCGATACATGGAGATAAGACTTGCTGTCTTTGATCTGCCCCACTCCTGCTCAGTGGAGATAAGATTTGTTATCTTCAGTCTGCTCTATTGCTGTTACATGGAGATAAGACTTGCTCAAATTCGATCTGCTCCACTCCTGCTCAATGGAGATAAGATCTGATTTCTTCAGTCTGCTCCATTGCCAATACATGGAGATAAGACTTGTGACTTCAACCTGCTTCACTGCAACTTCAGGGAGATAAGGTTGGTGGCTTCAATCTGCTTCACTGCAACTTCAGGAATATAAGATTTGTCATTCGATCTCGTCCCGCTACTACTTAGGGTGACAAGATTTACAATCTTTGTCCCATTCCACTGCTGATCAGGGAGATAGGACTGGTGAATTCACCGATGTTGCTACACCGTCTTCTGAGGGACATATTCTGTAGACTTATGTTTATGCCAAATGATTAGGATGCTATAATCGAAATGAATCTAATGCTCCTAACTAAATGTATTATGGACAACATTTGCATGAATGCAGAATGTCATGAGAATGATCCCATTTTTTAAATGTATAATGATTAGGATGCAATGATCGGAATGAATCTAATGCTCCTAACTAAATGATATTATGGATGAATGCAGAATGTCATGAGAATGATCTCCTTCTTCTTATTCTTCTTCTTATTCTTCTTTTTTTTTTACAACGATTAGGATACAATGATCGGAATGAATCAAATGCTCCTAATTGGAAGTGTGAAAATGATCCCTTTTTAATGTTTGGGTTGTCATTGCTCATAGTTCATCAAGGTTCTATCACTGATGCGTTACCATGCTTTATCGTTCAGCTGGTATCTTTGACAGAAAACCCAAAGAAGCAATCATATTCTGCTCAGCAAGCTTTCCCCGCTGTAATTTCAGAGTCCCTTCCACTGTACTTTTTGGGACATAAAGTTTGTACCTCCCACTGCAACTTCAGGAGAATAACATTTGGTTTCTTCCATCCCTCCTGATGCAGCTTCGAGTTATAGGATTAATTTTATCTGTTACACCACTCGCTGGGTGTAATGACCAGATGTATATGCCTGATATTTGTAAAGTATCATTTTCTTTTCCCGAGAACGATCTCATTGCTCGTCATTTGTCGAGATGGTATCACTGATGAAATGTCTTATCTAATAAAATGCGAAGAGATAATCATTTTTCAATGTTTCCAACTCTTAGGCTTGGTGAGTTCTAAACAATAGCCTGTTTCAGATTCTCATATTATTTAGAAGTTTCCAAAGTAATATGCGAAACTTCTTTTATGAAAGTATTATTGGTCCATTAATCGTTATTTCAATATAAAATTCTTGAAAAAGATCACAACAATGGACAAGAAAGAAATTAATCCGGAGCATAGCTCGAAACAAATAAGTTAATCAAAGATAGCCAAGGCAATAAGAGAAAATTGATCAGGGCATATCTTGAAAAGAATAAAGTAATCAAAGATAAAAAATTCAAAATGGGTAAGATAGAAGCTAGGTGCCCCAGATATCGCAGCCTGAGCTTCTCTGTACAAACTTTTTTGAGGACCATTTTGAGCTCAATACGTGTTTAGAGGGCCCGGAGTACTTTGTCGATGCCCCAAGACGTAGCGTATTTCCTCATTGTTAATTTAGGCATAGCAAGACTACCACATACCCTATCTTTGATCAAAATTTGAGCCGCCCTTTTCGGGTTTTCGGCTCAAAACCCCTTTGGTCTCAAAGCGCCCTTTTCGGGTTTTCGCCTTGGCCTCTCCTTTTTCTTTTTCCTTTTCTCTCTTTTTTTTGAATTTGAATTTTAACTCAAGGCACCTTTTGCGGGTTTTCACCTTGGCCTTTCCCCTTTCAGGTAAAATACTTCTTGACTGAACCTGAATTCACCGGATTGGGCAAGCCTTTGGCATCCATCTCGGTCAATATCAATGCTCCTCCAGAATCAACCTTCATAAGGTCCTTCCCATTTTGGCATATGCTTTCCTCTGAAATTTTTTTGCAGAAGAAAGATCTTTCAATACTAGGTCCCCATCATGACATTCCCTTGGGTGGACCATTTTTGACATAAATCAACATCATCCATTTTTGGTGCATTTGACTATGATGAATACTTTCAAACCTTTTTCTTCAGCCAAGTTTACTGGAGACATTCTACTTCATCCAATTCTTGACTTAAAAATGCTTGGAGCAAAGGAATCTCGATTTTCATGGGCAAGACCACTTCTCTTCCATAAACTAATGGAAAAGTGTTGCCCCAACGCAAGTCTTGGTCGACGTTTGATAAGCATAGAGAGTAAATGGTAGCTTGTTATGCCAATCTTTACAAGTCTCGGTCATCCTTCCTACAATCTTCTTTTTTTTTTGACTGCCTTTGTTGCTCTATGATATGGCGTTTGAATTTTGAATAGACTACAAACTTTTGACATTGTCCTTTTTGGCATTCTTTGTCGGCGCCTGATCTCTCTTTTTTTTTAATAAAAGAATTTAATAACTTCGACCTTATAACATTGGCATATGGAGCAACATTCACCCTCTTAGTGGTGTAATCAATGAGCACTAAGATAAATCGATGTCAACTAGAAGCTTTTGACGAGATCGACCCCATAACATCCGTGTCCCACATATAGAAAATTTGTGAAGAACTGGAGAAGGCACATGAAACTTATCTCCTTAAATACGGCATAGCTGATACCATCCCCTTCTATGTAGATTAACAGTACCCAAACCTCATGATTAGCTTGACTATTGTAAAACCATTAGCATGTTCTCTAAACACCCTTATGGACCTCTTTTAAGATTTTCCCAAGCGTGTCTTGATATGATCGTGCAAAAACATCTTTGAATTTTTTGAAAATAACTCAATGATGTCTTGCCTTATCTCCGTGGTGAGCTAGGCTACAATATTTAGCTCTCATAATGTCTACTGACCTCTTGTTCTACCATTATTAACAAATCAGAAGATAGGCTACAATCCCTGTCATCTTCAAAGTCTTGAGATCCCTCTAGACACATATCTTACTCGAAAGGAGACTCTGAGTCACTAATAGCGTAGCTCACATCATTGATATTTGGAGACCTATTGTAGGTTCGAAGGAAGATAAATGATTCAAAGAATGATGAATGAAGAATGGAAGAATGCTTTAAAGACAGTCCAAAGAACAAACAAAAGAAAAAAAAACTAAGAACAATTGTTTGTACAATATGAAATGGAAAAAAATAAAAGAATATTTGTTCAAAAAGATGCATTTTATTGAAATAGAAATTTCGGACACGAGCCTATTTCACAAAAGGATTCTTATTGCCTCTAGGCTTAAGGAAACAAGCATGTTTTGAATATTACTCTAAATCAGCTATAAAAATACAGTGATCTCTTTTACAGTCCCATTATTCAAAACACTCCCAAGTACGCAAGGGCTTGGAAACTTCATTCCCCGATTCCTTCTTCGCTTTTGATTTCTTCAATGAGTCACAAATTTCTTGTATCCTCCTTCAATTATCACATTTACTGCCTCGTCAAAGTGATCAGGTTCTGATGAATCATTGAACTTCACAATTCCCATTTTGATGAATCTTTCGACCAACTTTTTAAACGTAGTACAGTTTTCAATTGAGTGACCCGTTATTCCCGCGTGGTACTCGCATTGGGCATTCTCATTGTACCAATTTGGGAACGGAGGTTGCACATGTTCTGAGTATGACGGAGACACCGCATGTACATCAAAAAGATTCTGATACAACTCCTTATATGTCATCGGGATGGGTGTGAACTGGAGCTTTTCTATATTTGGCCTTGCATTGGGTTTCTGCCTTGAAGAGCCTTGATAGCTAGCGGTTACAGCCCTTGGTTGGGCTACAGTTACTGATTTGGGATGCATGCTCAGGACACTCACTTCATTTTCCTTGTTTCTCGGGGCTGATCTTTTGGCACTTTCTCCCGTGTCTATCCTCCCACTCCTTACCGCATTTTCAATCATCTCGCTAAACATTACCATATCTGAAAAGCTTATGGTGGTGCTTCCCAACATATGGTTAATGAATGGGGCTTTTAGAGTATTGATGAAAAGCATCGTAGTTTCCTTTTCTAAGAGTGGTGGCTGAACTTGCATGGCAACTTCCCTCCATCTTTGCGCATACTGCCTGAAACTTTCATTTGACTTCTTTTCCATATTCTGCAGCATGATTCTGTCAGGCGTCATGTCTGTGACATGATTGTATTACTTCATGAAGGCTTGGGCCAGATCTCTCCAGGAGTTAATCTTAGCACGGTTGAGTTGATTGTACCACCAGGATGCTGCCCCCACTAAACTATCTTGGAAACAATGAATCAAAAGTTTATCATTGTTCACGTAGCCAGTCATTCGTCTATAGAACATAGTGATGTGGGCCTCAGGGAAGCTAGTCCCATTGTACTTCTCAAATTCTGGCATCTTGAATTTATGAGGAAGCACCAAATCTGGAACCAAACTCAAGTCTTTTGCGTCAATACCATGGTGATGGTCGGCATTTTCCAAAGCCTTCAACTTTTCCTCTAACCATCTACAGCGATCCTCTAACTGCCTTGAGGATTCAGTCCTTGTCCCTTCCCTCTCTGCTATATCTAAGTCAGGAATAACATGATTAGCAGGGTTATCTCTTGGGTTGGATTCTGTGCCAACTTAGAAATTCGTGCGCAGTGGCCGGAACCCCAAAAATGTAAGTTTTTTTTCTTTTTTTTAGTATTTTATATATATTATACGTGTGTGGTTTTAAAAAAATAAAACAAAAATAAAAATAAATGTACTCGTAAATGAAAAGAAAAAGGAAGAATAAAAGAAACCTTTTCTGATTTTAGATTATTTTTGTATATCTTCGTATATATGCCTCCCCGTTTTACAAGTTGTTTGGGGTTATTTATAACCGAAAATAAAATCAAAAAATAAATGCAAAAACACAATCTGTTTCTACTGCCCATTTCTTTTCCTTGTTTGCAGGTTAATGGCGAGAATGAGGCGTGATTCCCGGCGATGAAGACCGCGCAACGCTCGGCAGTGACGGCGTGATGGAGGCTGCAGCGGCACCATGCTGTTAAGGCTAGGGTTTGCTAAAAAAAATTAGGGTTTTGGGCCCTTTTGGGCTTAGGGTGTAAAAGGGTTATAGATTTAGGTTTGTTTTTTAATTTTTGGGTCAATCGGGCTTTGTATTTATTGGACTGTAAACAAAGGATTTTTAAACATTTTTATGGCATAGGCCCAGGCAAATTGGGCCTATAACAGTTCTGTCACAAATATTATTATTATAATTATTGTTATTATTTATTATATTTTATTTTTTCTTTGATTGTTCATATTAATGTTAAAATAATGTATATTATGTGACTATCGTATATTATTTTCATTAGTATATTCATTATTGTCATTTATTAAACGTGACATTTCATTCGTATATCATCGTTTTGTATCGTCATTCATCAACGTAATATTTTATATCATTAATTTTTATCCGGACATGTAAACAAAATTTTCAAAAAAAAAAAGGCAATGTTCCGTATTTGAAAGATTCGATAAAATCGTGCCCTAACTTACGAGGTTTCAATTTTTCTCGTTGAATTCAAATATTTGAATATCCTTTCAAAAATTAAAACACGTAAGATTTCAAATAAAAATCAAAGGCCAAATTATTCTCAAAGATTCGAAATGTCATGTCCTAACTTACTGGATATGATGTTTTGTTGCTTCGAGATAAGAAGGTCTTCAATATATTTTCGACTTATTTAAGCATTCCAAAACAAAATATACATTAATGCAAAAAGGGATCGTATTTTAAATTCTTTCCGAGTTTTCAACTTTCGACATAAAGACATCAAATTAGGTACCAATTTTTGGCATCACGAGGGTGCTAATCCTTCCTCGTGCGTAACCGACTCCTAAACCCATTTTTCTAGATTTTTGTAGACCAAAAAATATTGTTTTGATAAATCAAACATTTCGTTAAAACAATCAAACTACGAGGTGACCCGATCACACCTTATAAAAAGAAGATTGGTGGCAACTCCCATGTTCGTTTTCATTTTCAAAATCAAAGTCGACCCTTTTACAAAAAAATGGTTTCGACAGCAGCAACACAAGGAAGAAGGAGGAGCATTCAACCCTGGGCTTCGCAAGATATTGCAACACTAGAGTTCAGGGCTGGATTGACGAAAGCTTCCTGAAGATCTTCCTTCTTTATCTTAATTGATTTCTATGAATTTTAACTGTGGAAATATGTTGTTGAATGATACTCATTTTGGATTTTAATTTCCAACTCATGAGCTAATCTTATCGGGTTGGGATTACTGGATGAATCTTTAGTTCCTTTAATGACCAAGGCATTATCCTGATTAGATTTATTGTTTCATTTGATTTGCGCTATTTTTAAAATGTATGCATGCAACCTCTAGACATAGATGAATGTATGGTATGTCCATAAACTTAATTTAATTCTGAAAAGGTTAGATTAGTTGGATTGTGATCGAATGATACAAGCGAGTATTCGATACAATACTCGTAGCACTTTAGACATAGAGTTGCACTATGTACAGAGAAAGGAAGAAATAGTGTTGGTTATCCTTCTTAAGGCTTGTAGACATGCAAAGCCTTAGGTAGGGTAGCTTGAAGTCTGACTCTCGAAAGAAGCAGACTACCTTAGATTTAATCTGAATAATAGATTGGTTAAGATTTTTCCATGACATTATTATGTTATGAGGAAAGAATCTTAGTAATCCCAACCTTCTCATTCAACAGCGTAGATCCTCCCAACTTTGTCTCCATATCTTTGCCACAGCATTTTAAGTTAGTTATTTGATTTTAATATTGCATACGTGATTATTCCTCTACAAATTATTATTCAATTTTGCCACAGCCTGATTCATATAGTTTATAGTAATAGCTTATATGAATTAGTCTCATCTGATACCTAAGGAGACGATCTTACTTACTACTTTATTACTTGATTCGACGCGTACACTTGCACATTCGCATATTATATTCACAGGAGACAAGTTTGTGGCGCCGTTGCCGGAGATCGATAGTTTAGTGAAATTTGGTTTCGTTATTTTCTTATATAATTCCATTAGTTTTATTTAACTTTGTTGTTTTTAATTTATACAGGTTTGTTGTTAGTGCATGAGCAGGGGCATTCCTGCTAACAAAGAGAATCCTTTTGACCCAGAGATCGAGAGAACTTTGAGAAGAAGGAGACAAGAATTGCAAGATATGGATAGGATTGGAAATGATCCAGGTAGGGAAGATCCATTAATTCTGAATGGTCAGGATGTTGATTTGCCTATCCCTTGTGTGATGGATGATAGAGACAGACCCATTCAAGAGCACGTTGTGCCAATTTTGGATGATTTGAATCCAGGAATAGTCAGGCCTCACATTCAAGCTCAACATTTCAAGTTGAAACCGGTAATGTTTCAGATGCTGCAAACGGTAGGACAGTTCAGTGGATTACCTACTAAAGATCCACAACTGAACTTAAGACTTTTCTTGGAAGTCTGTGACTCATTCAGGTAACAGGGTATTCCTGAAGACACCCTGTAACTTAAATTGTTTCCATATTCATTAAAAGATCGTGCAAGAGCATGTTTGAATGATTTTCCATCAAGCACGATGGCATCTTGGAATGATTTTTGTCAAAAGTTTTTGCTATGGTATAATCCTCCAAATATGAATGCCAAGTTAAGGAATGATATCACATCTTTTCGGCAATTAGAGGATGAGACGTTGTATAAAGCTTGGGAGCGATTCAAGGAATTACTTAGGAAATGTCCAATGCATGGTTTCCAACACTGGACACAGATGGAAATGTTTTACAATGGATTAAACACGCATACAAGGATGGTAGTTGATGCGTCTTCCAATGGTACTTTGTTGGATAAATCATATAATGAAGCGTATGAGATTTTGGAACAGATTGTAACATCTCAGTTTAGGGCCTAGTTGGAATAGTGGTTCGAGACCACAAATTCGTGGGTTATGAATGAGTTTTTAAGGTTTATATTATGTATGCATGCTAGTGTGAAAGTTTCATGAAGCAATTTTGTGAAATTGTGGTTGAATTGTCCAAAAGGACTAAATTGCAAAAGTTGCAAAATGTGTGTTTCTAGAAGCTATTTGTGTGAAATAGCTTTAGATTATTAATTAGAGGTCCTTAAATAGCAATTCACCCAAATTCTAATTTTTGGACAAAAATCGGCATGGATGAGTCAAAATTTGAAGTTTATCAAAAAGGGCATTTTGGTCATTTATCAAATAAGTGATTAAAATAGGTGAAAAGATGACAAATTCATTCATCTTCTTCCCCTTTAGCTGCCGAAAATTTGAGAAGCCATTGTTAGGGTTCTTTTAATTTTTCAAGCTTGCTAGTAAGTGCTCTTAAGCCCGGTTTTGATATTCTTTGTATTTTTAAAGTCCCGGTAGCATGAGTAAGCTATTTTTAGCTATTTGATGAGCTATAATGGATGTTCAAAAATGTGGTCATGAATGACATGCATGTATTTTGATGTTTTATGGAAGATTATGAAAGCTTGATGTAGTAGAAACATCTTTTGTTAAGTGATTTTCCATGAAAATGCATGTAGGGACTTGATTGTAAAAAACTTTAGTTTGGTCATACATGTGTGATTTAGTGAGATTTGATGAATGCTTTAGTTGAGTAAGTGGTTCGGCTAAGCATGAAAGGATAGAAAGTTGAATAAAAATCACTTTACGAGCCTTGGGGCTAAAGTGTAAATATGAGGAAGTTTAAGGGCAAAATAGTAATTTTGGTAAAGTATGAAATGTGGGTCAATTTAGTCAATGTGTGTATTGAATAAGCTGAATTATTCATTATAGATCAAGAAAGATGAAGCCCGGATCGAAATCGAGGCAAAAGCAAGGTGGTGGACTAAATTGCATATTTCCATACTTTTGAGTATCGTGGTAAGTCTATGCATAAATAATGCATTCATACTTACAATTTGTTAATGCTAGCTAGTGTGTAGCATATTTGAAAACCTATGTGGGATGAATGTAGTAGAAAATGTGGAATGAATATATGATTGAGAATGATTAAATAAGTAGACTCGTGCATGTGTTGTGATAATGCTAGATGGTGGCTAAGTGCGATACCATCCTAATGCATATTGACGATGAGCTAGCTATGTGCAATGCTATCGTGAGGTATATTGTTTGGTATATCGTGAGCTATGTGCTGAATCACTATGAATACCTTTGTGGTAGGCTAAGTACGATACCACCTTATTAATCAATTGTGGTATGCTAAGTGCGAAACCACTGCGATATTGGCTGTGTGGATAAATTGTGTGTATTAGGTGTGTGTGATAGCTGTATGGATTAATTACGTGAATTAGCTGTGTGTAATAGCTGTGTGGATTAGTTATGTGAACTAGCTGTGTGAATAGGCTGTGTGGATAAGTTATGTGGATAAACTGTGTGGATGTATTACGAGAAATAATGGCGTGTTGTATATTGTGTAAACGTGACATAGAATGCAGGGGTGCATTTCGATGGTTATGAGTATGTGACTCATGATGTGTTGGAAATATGGTAAGGGATAGAAAGAGTAAGCATAGTTGTGAATTACTTATGTTGGTATAATGCTAATTGTTGCTTAGCTTATACTATGTTGCTTAATTGTTTATGTGTAAACTTACTAAGCTCCAAGCTTACTCCTTTCTTTTCCCTTGTCTTATAGATTTAAAAGCGTTGAATCGAGATACGAGGATCATCGAAGATAGCCCACATATCAGCACACTTTGGTACATGAAACTTAATGTTTTGTATATGGCATGTATAGGGGCTAGACAAGTTAGTGGATTTTGTTGTAAATGGCTAAGATGTGTTGGCCTTTAGATGGATAGCTTATTTTGTATAATGCCATGGGTGTTGGCTATTACATTATATGAAAGAAAGATGTAGTTTTCTATGTGAGAATGCACTTCAATTTGAGTTGATTATGATGGTGTTAGATGAGTATATGTTGTGTATGTTAGAAGGGTGAAAAGAACTTGACACTTAGTCTTGTTCTTGACCATGTGGATAGACACACGGGCGTGTGTCTAGGCCATGTGTGACACACGGTCAGCCCACGGACGTGTGCTGTGGCCGTGCGTACCCTGCATGTTAACATTTTAAATCAGGATAGTCCACGGGCTAGCCACACGGGCGTGTGACTAGGCTTTGAGGCCGTGTGTGTGAAGTCAGTGTGCACCACGGGTGGTAAGCACGGGCGTGTGCCTTGGCCGTGGGGCATTGGCAGAATGCTGGGTTTTTAGGCACGGTTTGGGGACATGGGCGTGTGTGTCCATGCACGGGCGTGTCTAATTTTGCACGGGCGTGTGAGTCCTGTATAAAAGAGAAAAATTTTAAGGATCGTAAAAGTTCTAGATTAGTCTCGAGAGCCCTCGTGTGTATGAGTGAGGCCTCGTAAGTCGAGAATGAGGTTATAGAGAGTAATAACATTGAGCCTAAGTGGCGATTAAGTGGTTTGAGTTCGGTAATGCCTCAGGCCCGGTTCCCGGCTAGAACCCGAGTAAGGGGTGTTACATTTAGTGGTATCAGAGCTATGGTTTAGCCATTTCTAGGACTACCGTAGCGGGTGTAAGAGTCTAGCTATACATGCCATAAGTGTACAATGATAAAGTGGTGGTTTCTGATGATTTAAATCTTGTTTATTATAGTATATGGATTCCGATCCATTGACTGCTGATGAAGCAGCGAGTAACGCGCCGGCTCCTGCGCAAGTGACCGCGCCCGTTGAGAGTGGACCCGAGGTCAGGGGTCAAGGGGAAGAGGCACGGGAAGCCTTTCTCCAAATGATGAGTAATTGGTACTCGGATTATGTTCGAGCGAACCCTAATTCTCAACCTCCTCCACCTCCTCCTATACCTCAGCCAAATATTGTGGCTCCCCAAGGTATGGATGTGGTGAGGATATCGAAACCCCCGGTGGATAAGATTTGGAAGCACGGGGATGAGGAGTTTAGAGCTAAGGTAGATGAAGACCCAGAGAGGGCAGAGTTCTGGTTGGAGAACTCGATGAGGGTGTTCGATGAGCTCTCATGTACACCTGAGGAGAGTTTGAAGTGTACCGTATCATTGCTGAGAGATTCGGCATACCATTGGTGGAAGACGCTGATGTTAGTGGTCCCAAAAGAGCGGGTGACGTGGGACTTCTTTCTGGAAGAGTTCCAGAAGAAGTATATAAGCCAGAGGTTTACTGACCGAAAAAGGAAAAAATTCCTTGAGCTGAAGCAAGGAAGGATGACAGTAGCTAAATACGAGCGCGAGTTTGTTAGGCTTAGCAAATACGCTCAAGAATGTGTGTCAACAGAGACCATCTTTTGCAAGAGGTTCGAAGATGGGCTGAATGAGGATATCAAACTCCTAGTGGGCATTTTAAAGTTGAAAGAAGTTGTGGTACTAGTTGAGAGGGCAAGTAAGGCCGAGGAATTGAGTTTAGAAAAGAGAAGGGCTGTGAGTGAAGCCCGAGATGCTAGAAAGAGACCGATGGGCAAGTCGTATCAAGCCTAGTCGAAAAGATCCAAGGAAGTGAATCCTCGGACGACGGCACCAGTGGGTTATTCGCATCGAGACTTGGGCAATACTCGTTCGGGTTCAAGAGTCCAATCCCTCTCGATGGAAAGTGTGGGCAATATGAAGAGTAAACTGGAGTGTCCAAGTTGTGGTAGGTATCACACCGGAGAGTGTTGGGGAAACAGTCAGAAATGTTACAAGTGTGGTTCCCCTGACCACTTTATCTGTAGCTGTCCCGAGAGGGATGATAAGGAAGAGAAGCAAGAAGTGAGACCTAATGATGTGTCTACGAGGGGTAGACCACCAAGGAACCCAAGAGGTGGGGCTAGTGGTAGAGGTGCGCCCAGAGATTCTGCTGTGAGACCAGAGGGTCGGGCACCTGCGAGGATGTATGCCATTCGCGCTCACGAAGAGGCATCCTCCCCTGATGTGATAACGGGTACTTTTTCTCTCTTTGACACCTTTGTTATTGCTTTAATAGATCCAGGGTCTACTCACTCTTATATTTGCATGAGATTAGCATCTAGTTTGAGTATGACCGTTAAGTCTACGGACATTGTGATTAAGGTGTCAAACCCGTTAGGAAAGTATGTGTTAGTGGACAAAGTGTGTAAGAATTGTCCTTTGTTGATTGAGAATCATTATTTTCCGGCAAACCTGATTTTGTTGCCATTTGATGAGTTTGATTTAATCCTAGGCATGGATTGGTTGACTACCCATAGTGTCTTAGTGAAATGTGGTAGTAAGTTTATTGAACTGAAATGTGAGAGTGGAGATGTGGTTCGGGTTGAATCAGGTGGATCGGACAGTCTACCAGTGATGATTTCTTCCCTAGTGGCTGAGAAATGTTTGAGAAAAGGGTGTGAGTCCTATCTTGCGTTTGTGTTGAATACTCAAGAGGTTGGAGTAGAGTTTGAAACAGTGCCAGTGGTATGTGAGTACCCAGATGTATTTTCGGAAGAGTTACTTGGATTACCTCCAGTGAGAGAAGTCGAGTTTGGAATTGAGTTGGTTCTGGGAACGGCACCTATTTCGATTGCTCCGTATAGAATGGCACCTGTAGAGTTGAAGGAACTGAAGGTTCAGTTGCAAGAATTGACAAATAAGGGTTTTGCAAGACCGAGCTACTCACCGTGGGGTGCTCCGGTATTGTTTGTGAAGAAGAAAGATGGGTCTATGAGGTTGTGTATAGACTATAGACAACTCAATAAGGTGACGGTTAAGAATAAGTATCCTTTACCAAGGATTGATGATCTTTTGATCACTTTGAAGGAGCTACTGGTGTTCTCCAAGATAGACTTGAGGTCCAGTTATTATCACTTCAGTGAAAGAGCAAGATATGTTGAAAACTGCGTTTCGGACAAGGTATGGCCATTATGAGTTTTTGGTTATGCCGTTTGGTTTGACGAATGCACCTGCGATTTTTATGAATCTGATGAACCATGTTTTCAGACCGTATGTGGACAAGTTTGTGGTTGTCTTTATTGACGACATATTGATCTATTCTCGGGATGAGAACGATCATAAAGAGCACTTGAGAATTGTCTTGCAAACTTTGAGAGATAAGCAGTTGTATGCTAAGTTTAGCAAGATTGAGTTTTGGCTCCGAGAGGTCGGATTCCTAGGACACATAGTGTCAGGTGATGGTGTCAGAGTTGACCCGAGTAAGATATCAGCTGTTATGGATTGGAAACCGTCGAGGAACATGTCTGAAATCAGGAGTTTCTTGGGATTAGCAGGATATTACAGACGTTTCGTAAAGGGGTTCTCCGTGTTTGCTACTCCGATGACGAAGTTGTTGCATAAAGATGCCAAGTTTGAATGGACTGAGACATGTCAACAGAGTTTCGAGAGACTGAAAACAATGTTGACTGAGGCGCCGATTTTGGTTCAACCAGAATCAGAGAAGGAGTTTGTGGTTTATAGTGATACGTCGTTTAATGGTCTCGGTTGCGTGTTGATGCAAGAGGGTAAGGTAATCGCTTACGCCTCGAGGCAGTTAAAACCGCATGAGAAGAATTATCTGACTCACAATTTGGAGTTAGCTGCGATTATTTTTGCGTTAAAGATTTGGCGACATTATTTGTATGGTGAAAAGTGTCGGATCTTTACGGATCACAAGATTTTAAAGTATTTGATAGATTAGAAGGATCTGAATCTGAGACAGAGACGGTGGCTTGAATTGTTGAAAGACTATGAATTAGTTATTGATTACCACTCGGGAAAAGCGAATGTGGTTGTGGATGCCTTGAGTAGGAAATCCCTGTATGCTCTAAGAGTTATGAGAGCGAGTTTAGCATTGTCTGATGATGGTGCTATTTTGGTAGAGTTGAGAGCTAAGCCACTATTTGTTCAACAAATATGTGAGGCTCAGAGAAATGACAACGAGATGCAAGCTAAGATAACTAAGTGCGGGTCGGAATGTGATTCTGATTTTCAAATGGGTTTGAATGGTTGTTTGCTTTATCGCGACAGAATTTGTGTTCCTAAAAATGAGGAGTTGATTCGAAAGGTTTTGCATGAAGCCCACAGTGGGTGTTTGTCAGTACATCCGGGCAGTACGAAAATGTACAACGACTTGAGGAAGTTGTATTGGTGGCCGGGTATGAAAAGAGATATTTCAGAGTTTGTGACTAAGTTTCTGATTTGGCAACAAGTGAAAGCTGAGCATCAAGTGCCTTCGGGATTACTTTAGCCAGTGATGGTTCCCGAATGGAAGTGGGATCGAGTTACAATGGATTTTGTAACGGGGTTGCCGATGACTCCGAGAAAGAGAGATGTTGTGTTGGTTGTCGTGGATAGATTGACGAAGTCCGCTCACTTTAGTCTAGTACGTGTTGATTACTCACTGGATAAGTTAGCTGAGTTGTACGTGGCAGAGATAGTGAGATTGAATGGTGTACCTGTGTCTATTATATCGGATAGAGATTTGAGGTTTACTTCGAGATTTTGGAAGAAGTTGCAAGAAGCCATGGGTACGAGATTGAATTTCAGTACTGCGTTCCATCTGCAATCCGATGGTCAGTCTGAAAGAGTGATTCAAGTTCTTGAAGATATGCTTCGATGCTGTGTGTTAGAATTCGAAGGTAGTTGGGAGAGATATCTACCTTTGGTCGAATTCGCCTATAACAATAGTTACCAGTCAAGTATACAGATGGCACCGTATGAGGCTTTGTATGGCCATAAGTGTCGGAGTCCTTTATATTGGACCGAGCTTAGTGAGAAGCAGATCCATGGGGTCGATCTAGTAAAAGAAACCGCAGAGAAAGTGAAAGTAATCCGTAATAGTCTGAAAGCTGCTTCGTGAAATTGTGGTTGAATTGTCCAAAAGGACTAAATTACAAAAGTTGCAAAATGTGTGTTTCTAGAAGCTATTTGTGTGAAATAGCTTTAGATTATTAATTATAGGTCCTTAAATAGCAATTTACCCAAATTCTAATTTTTGGACAAAAATGGGCATGGATGAGTCAAAATTTGAAGTTTATCAAAAGGGCATTTTGGTCATTTATCAAATAAGTGATTAAAATAGGTGAAAAGATGACAAATTCATTCATCTTCTTCCCTTTAGTGCAGAAAATTTGAGAAGCCATTGTTAGGGTTCTTTTAATTTTTCAAGCTTGCTAGTAAGTGCTCTTAAGCCCGGTTTTGATATTCTTTGTATTTTTAAAGTCCCGTGAGCATGAGTAAGCTATTTTTAGCTATTTGATGAGCTATAATGGATGTTCAAAAATGTGGTCATGAATGACATGCATGTATTTTGATGTTTTATGGAAGATTATGAAAGCTTGATGTAGTAGAAACATCTTTTGTTAAGTGATTTTCCATGAAAATGCATGTCGGGACTTGATTGTGAAAAACTTTAGTTTGGTCATACATGTGTGATTTAGTGAGATTTGATGAATGCTTTAGTTGAGTAAGTGGTTCGGCTAAGCATGAAAGGATAGAAAGTTGAATAAAAATCACTTTACGAGCCTTGGGGCTAAAGTGTAAATATGAGGAAGTTTAGGGGCAAAATAGTAATTTTGCTAAAGTATGAAATGTGGGTCAATTTAGTCAATGTGTGTATTGAATAAGCTGAATTATTCATTATAGATCAAGAAAGGCGAAGCCCGGATCGAAACCGAGGCAAAAGCAAGGTGGTGGACTAAATTGCATATTTCCATACTTTTGAGTATCGAGGTAAGTCTATGCATAAATAATGCATTCATACTTACAATTTGTTAATGCTAGCTAGTGTGTAGCATATTTGAGAACCTATGCGGGATGAATGTAGTAGAAAATGTGGAATGAATGTATGATTGAGAATGATTAAGTAAGTCGACTCGTGCATGTGTTGTGATAATGCTAGATGGTGGCTAAGTGCGATACCATCCTAATGCATATTGACGATGAGCTAGCTATGTGCGATGCTATCGTGAGGTATATCGTTTGGTGAGCTATGTGCTGAATCACTATGAATACCTTTGTGGTAGGCTAAGTACGATACCACCTTATTAATCAATTGTGTTGTGCTAAGTGCGAAACCACTACGATATTGGCTGTGTGGATAAATTGTGTGTATTAGCTGTGTGTGATAGCTGTATGGATTAATTACGTGAATTAGCTGTGTGTAATAGTTGTGTGGATTAGTTATGTGAACTAGCTGTGTGAATAGGCTGTGTGGATAAGTTATGTGGATAAACTGTGTGGATGTATTACGAGAAATAATGGCGTGTTGTATATTGTGTAAACGTGACATAGAATGCAGGGGTGCATTTCGATGGTTATGAGTATGTGACTCATGATGTGTTGGAAATGTGGTAAGGGATAGAAAGAGTAAGCATAGTTGTGAATTACTTATGTTGGTATAATGCTAATTGTTGCTTAGCTTATACTATGTTGCTTAATTGTTTATGTGTAAACTTACTAAGCTCCAAGCTTACTCCCTTTCTTTTCCCTTGTCTTATAGATTTAAAAGCGTTGAATCGAGATACGAGGATCATCAGAAGATAGCCCATATATCAGCACACTTTGGTACATGAAACTTAATGTTTTGTATATGGCATGTATAGGGGCTAGACAAGTTAGTGGATTTTGTTGTAAATGGCTAAGATGTGTTGGCCTTTAGATGGATAGCTTATTTTGTATAATGCCATGGGTGTTGGCTATTACATTATATGAAAGAAAGATGTAGTTTTCTATGTGAGAATGCACTTCAATTTGAGTTGATTATGATGGTGTTAGATGAGTATATGTTGTGTATGTTAGAAGGGTGAAAAGAACTTGACACTTAGTCTTGTTCTTGACCATGTGGATAGACACACGGGCGTGTGTCTAGGCCATGTGTGACACACGGTCAGGCCACGAGCGTGTGCTGTTGCCGTGCGTACCCTGCATGTTAACATTTTAAATCAGGATAGTCCACGGGCTAGCCACACGGACGTATGACTAGGCTTTAAGGCCGTGTGTGTGAAGTCAGTGTGCACCACGGGTGGTAAGCACGGGCGTGTGCCTTGGCCGTGGGGCATTGGCAAAATGCTGGGTTTTTAGGCACGGTTTGGGGACATGGGCGTGTGTGTCCATGCACAGGCGTGTCTAATCTTGCATGGGCGTGTGAGACCTGTATAAAAGAGAAAACTTTTAAGGATCGTAAAAGTTCCGGATTAGTCTCGAGAGCCCTTGTGTGTATGAGTGAGGCCTCGTAAGTCGATAATGAGGTTATAGAGAGTAATGACGTTGATCCTAAGTGGCGATTAAGTGGTTTGAGTTCGATAATGCCTCGGGCCCGGTTCCCGGTGTAGAACCCGGGTAAGGGGTGTTACACAGATTGCCAACAATGATTATCAATATTTTACTATGAGAGTGGGGACTGGCAAAATAGTTGCTGGCACAATAGAGCTTGATGCAATCACTTCATTAACAACTCAAGTATCATATTTAACTACTATGATCAAAACACTAAAGAGACGAGCTGCAGTTCAGGAAATGAAAACAGCCGAGCTATCATGTGTTTATTATGGGGGAGATCATGTTTTTGATGAATGCTCATCAAATCTAGCCTCTGTGTAATACATGGGCAATTTCAACCTAAATAATAACCTATATTTCAACACCTACAATCTAGGGTGGAAGAAACATCCAAACTTCAGTTGGAATAATCAAGGAATGGTGAACTCCAACAATGTTGTTCGACAGAATGCCACAAATGCACCACTTGGTTATAATCAACCCATGCCACGACAAAATGTTCAACAAAGTTTAGCATCATCTTCATCTATGGAAGCTCTATTGAAGGAATATATCGCCAAAAATAATGTCGTGATCCAGAGTCAACCTGCATCCCTAAAAGCTTTAGAAAATCAAGTAGGCAGATTGTTAATGGGTTAAATTTGAGGCCACAAGGAGCTTTGCCAAGTGATACTGAGAATTCGAGATCACAAAGGAAAAGGCATTGCAAAGTGATCACTCTCAGAAGTGGAACTCAGTTGAATGACGTTGATCAAGATGCCACAAAATGAGAGGATAACTCGAATAACAACCTTATGAAGATCCTAGAGCCATCTGAAAAGTACACTGCAGCTGAAAAGGCTAAGCAAAAGATTGTTATAGCAGAATCAGATCGTGTTCCCAACAAAAATGACACAGCAAAACAATATCAACAACCTAAAGGATGACCACCTCCACCTTTTCCTCAGTGATTCCATAATTCTAAATAGGATGTTCAGTTTAAAATATCTTTGGAGGTCTTAAAGCAACCCCACATCAACATACCGCTAGTACAAGCTTTGGAGCAGATGCCCAATTATATGAAATTTTTATGAAAGATATACTGTCAAAGAAGCGCATATTGGGAGAATTTGAGACTGTTGCTCTCACTGAAGGGTGGACAACAATGTTGATGAATAAGTTGCCTCCAAAGTTGAAAAACCCAGGGAGTTTCCCTATCCCATGTTCAATTGGAAATCGTTATGTTGCTAAGGCATTATGTGATTTAGGAGTGAGTATAAATCTAATGCCTCTGTCTATTTTTAGGAAGTTGGGAATTCGAAAGACAAGACCTACTACGGTTACGTTGCAACTGACTGATTGATCCTACACATATCCAAAAGGTAAAATTGAAGTCATACTGGTAAGAGTAGATAAGTTTATTTTTCCAGCAGATTTCCTTATTTTAGATTTTGAAGTTGACAAAGATGTACCAATTATTCTTAGAAGACCTTTTCTTACTACAGGCAGGAGTTTAATTGATGTGTAGAAAGGAGAACTGACCATGAGGGTGAATGATCAACAAGTCACGTTCAATGTATTTAATGTGCTGAAATATGCTAATGAGAATGAAAAATGTCGTGCCATTGACTTGATAGGAGCAACAATGGAGGAAGAGTTCCTGAGATTTTGCCACAACAATTCTGATAGTGATGAAGATTCATTTGAGCGGAGACCCTTGTGCACTTTGCTAGAGCAAAATAGACCTTTCAAATTTGACGAACAATGCTTGGTAGCTCATGTATATCTGTATGGAGATGTTGATGTCAAAGACATGAACATTAGGGACACATTTAAAGTTAATGGACAACGCTTGAAGCACTACTGGGGTGCTCATATAGAGCGAGACAAACAGTCCATCGATCTTCGAGAAGTTTAACTTCAACATCTTGAAAATTATTTTTATTTTTATTTTATTTTGTCGATTTAAATTTCTCTTAGTTATTTCATATCCTTCGTTTAATAAATTGCAGAAGGGGAAGGAGACGGTGATGCAGAGCCCGTTGAGACGAATCCTGCCAATGAAGAGAATGCACCCAAAGCACTGAAGGAAGAACCAAAGAAAACAGAGTCTGTCAGCATTGACACTGACCGTGAGGACGAAGAGGAAGCAAATCCCTTAGTTGCACCACCAATGGACAGCATTGCGGTTGTTCCACCTCCTTCTATGAACCAATGATTGAAAAAGATCGTGAGGTCGATCGGATTATTGCTGAACTCACCATATTTGACAATGATGAGGAGGATGTACTACTCAATTTACTTAAAAGGCCGATGCATTATAAAATGAGTGCACGAAAGACCACTCGTCGCAATTAAAGTACCACCATTCAGTTCCAAGCTTGGGAAGTTTTTCTCCCTTTATTACATCTCATTATGTACATATATATGTTCTTGCATTCATGATTCATATCTATACATGCATTGAGGATAATGCATCCCTTAGGTTTGGGGTGTATTTTGCATTTAGACTACATTAGATATTTAGTTAAGCATGTTGTTTTAGTATTTTTTTTTTGTTCATTTGTCATTCATTTTTCCATGGCACACATGACTGCTAGGAATTGTTTAGACTGTGATGAGTGTGTTTTTGTCTGTGATGTTCGATGAGGAGCTTAATTTTTCAGTAAACTTAGAAAGTTGTGACAGCGGATTAGGTGATTTTAGCTTAGGATAGTTTGCTTGTAAATTGATCCCTAAAATTAGGATGTCCTTAGATCAATTACAATTGATCTATAGTGAGTTTCTTTTAATAAACTTACATATTCTTGAAGCTAAATTCAGTACAAAGGCAATACACAATGATGAATAAAGTGACAATGTTTAAGAAAATTCAAGGAAAAAAATGTCATCAAATACTCTGATGCTTAGAATTGCCAAGTAAGTCAGCACCACTTTGTTTGCTCCATCGTGCTGTTGGCTAGAAAGGTGAGTCCAAGTAAGAGTGTGTAATAAAGAAAAGAAAATTAGGGGCACTCCACTGTAGTAACAAGCTGCGTAGCTAAGGAGGTAGTTGTTTTCTCCATCCATCTTTTTAGTCAAAAGCCTTAACTTCATGAGTAAGTATTCAAATCGTGGCATAGTTGAGTATTCAACAATTTAGTGTATGCTCCATTGTAATTGTCGAGTCAAAGAATTATGTGACGAGCTGAATCCCCTAGTAAAATAATAGGCATAATAAATGAATAAGTATGTATTGAGTATGTATAAGGCCAGATGAAAAAAAGGGAAAACTAAGTTCGTTAAGAGATGAACTAAGTAAATTAGGAGATAGTTACTATAGTGAAAGTTGCATGAGTACTTAGGATTTTTCTTTCTTTTAGGGCAATATTTTCTGCAATGCCTTTGCTAAAAAAGCTTATGAAACTTGATCAAATTTTTAGACATGGAAGATTGTTGAGAACTAAAGTAAAAAATGCTCTCCTAATGGTCTAACAATAAAAAGGTGATTATGTTGCTACGATAATTATTATGTTCATGCATTCATGCATATTTTGCATGAGGCCAAGCAATAACTCAAGTTTAGGGGTGTGATAACTCTTGAAAATAGTTATATTTTAGGCCTTTAGACTTGGTTAATTATTCGTACTTGAGTAAATTTAGTTGCATTTTAGGAAATTATATTAGTATTTTTATAACATTGCATCATGAAGCTTTGATTGTGCTTTAAATGTCACTATATGTTACTTTTACTTATTGGAGGAAAGGAATTGCGTTTTGTTTATAGCAAGTGTAGAAACGTGGAAAAGAAGTGAAGGAGTGAAGTTTTTTCATGACAAAGTTTGGATAGATTGCCAACACAAATGCCATGGCAATTCTAGGAAGATGCTAACTCAGCTGTCAATCCGTGCCACTCTCAGCCAACTGTACTTGTACAAAAAATATTCACTTGAAAAATAGGGAGAAAAGAGTGTGTGCTAAAAGGGAGACCTACCCTATAAAAAGAAGAAAGAGAAAGAGAGGAAGACGGTGGTTTTTCCTCTCACACAATTTCTCGTGGGAGATCTGCAGACACAAGGAAAGAGGGTAGCAGCTAAGGAATAGAGCAGCAACACAAGGAAGAATGAGAAGCATTCAACCACGGGAAGCCGCAAGATATTGCAAAGACTTTGGAGTTGAGAAATTTGGATTGGCGAAATCTTCCTGAAGTTCTTCCTTCATATCTTAATTGATTTTTGTGAATTTCAACTGTTGAAATATGTTCTTGAATGATACTTTCATTTTGGATTTTAATTTCCAACTCATGAGCTAATCTTATCGGGTTGGGATTACTGGATGAATCTTTAGTTCCTTTAATGACCAAGGCATTATCCTGATTAGATTTAATATTTCATTTAATTTGCGCTATTTGTAAAATGTATGCATGCAGCCTCTAGACAGATGAATGTATGGTATGTCCATAAACTTGATTTAATTATGAAAAGGTTAGATTAGTTGGATTGTGATCGAATGATACAAGTGAGTATTCGATAGAATACTCGTAGCACTCTAGACATAGAGTTTCGCTTTGTACAAAGAAAGGAATAAACAGTGCTGGGTATCCTTCTTAAGGCTTGTAGGCATGCAAAGCCTTAGGTAGGGTAGCTTGAAGTCTGACTCTCGAAAGATGCAGACTACCTTAGATTTAATCTGAATAATAGATTGGTTAAGATTTTTCCATGGCATTATTGTGTTATGAGGAAAGAATCTTAGTAATCCTAAACTTCCCATTCAACAGCGTAGATCCTCTCAACTTTGTCTCTGTATCTTTGCCACAACATTTAATGTTAGTTATTTGATTTTAATATTGCATACATGATTTTTCCTCTACAAATTGCTATTCTGTTTTGCCATAGCCTAATTCATATAGTTTATAGTAATAGCTTAACCGAATTAATCCTATCTGATCCCTTAGGAGACGATCTTACTTACTACTTTATTACTTGATTCGAAGTGTACACTTGCACATTCGCATATTATAGTCACACGCTACAGACTTGCAGTCAAACTTCTATAATGCCTCTTGGCAAAACCACCCAAATTCCTCATGGAGTAACAAAAGAGTTGGTCCTAAAAACACTTACATAACACCGAGACTGAATCAATTTCCAGGGTTCCCTCAGCAAGTTCAGAAACCACCGCAAGTTGAATCTTCCAATAGGTTGGAAAACTTTTGAAGGCATATATGGCAAAGAATGATGCCCCTTTAAAAAATTTGCAGAATCAAGCGGGTCAAGTAGCAAATAAACTTCGAAATAGACCCCAAGGAGCTTTGCCTAGTGACACAAAAAATCCAAGAAGTTTGAGCAAAGAGCATTTCAAAGTGGTCACTTTGTGAAGTGGGAAGAAATTGGAGCTTAAAAGTGTCGAGATCAAAGATAAGCTTGCTGATGCTCAAGACAAAGAGAAAGTTCAACCATGTGTTGAAACTCTAATTTCATAGAAGCCAAAATTTGAAAACCTCGATGAGGTAAACCCTAAACAAGTCAATTTCGATAATCTAACACCCGTGTCAGATGCTAACAAAGTATAACATAAGAATTGTCCAACAAAAGTTAAGACTCCACCACCACTCTATCCTCAAAGACTATAGCAAAAAAAGCAGGAGGTCCAATTCAAAAAGGTTTTAGATATACTTAAGCAACTTCATATCAATATTCCATTGGTGGAAGCTCTTGAGAAAATGTTGAACTATGTTAAATTTATGAAGGACATTGTAACATCCCGAAATCGGGCCTAGTAGGATTGGGCCTTGAGCTTTAGGAAAAATTTGAGTATTATTTTTGTGTTGGCTCGGGTAGGAATTTTGTGTGTTAGCATAGTCTTGTGAAGGCTTGATTTTATTTAGGAAGTTAGATAATTTTTTTAGTATGGTTTATTTAATGAAGTGGATTAAGTGAGCTTAGCACTTAAGTTAATTTAAGTGTTAAATTCTAACACATGAGGAGTTAGTGGCATAGTGGATAAGGAGCTTGAAAGGTTACTTGAGGGAAGTGGTTCGAGTTGCTTGGAAAGCATTTTGAAGACTTTATTTTTGTATCCTAGCATTGATGGACGGTCAAACTCTAATTATGATAGGTTGGACCTTAAGTTTTTGGTAAGTTGAATATTGGTTTAAGGAAAGCTTGAAATAGGGGATAAGAATCTTAAAGTTAAGGAAGGTTTAGGGGACAAAAGGCTTGAAGAGTGGATGATGTTTTGGAAGCTTTTCCATGGTCATTTGACCATGAACCTAGACGGCATAAGGGGCTAAGGGGGTTGGTTTAATTGGGACGGAGATTAAGGGGTTGATAGGGAAGAATTGAGGAGGAAAAAGGGGGATTGTGTTGGCTAATGTGTTGACCGAATATGGTATGGATTAGGGAGGTGTTAGTTGACCAAAAGGTGTCAATTTGTGCATCTTTTTTTCTTTTGTCCAAATATTTTCTCTTAGCCGAAATTGTCAATTGGCATTTGGTAAAAACTTTGCTTTGTTTTGGCCATTACATTTTTGACCAAATTGGTATTTTTTTTTATTTCTTCTTTTCCTCTCAAGTTTTACTCTCTTTTTGGTACCAAAACATTGCTACTTTTGAA
Source organism: Gossypium sturtianum (assembly GCA_025698515.1). NCBI lineage: Eukaryota > Viridiplantae > Streptophyta > Magnoliopsida > Malvales > Malvaceae > Gossypium > Gossypium sturtianum. The sequence goes on from CM046944.1 coordinate 86,942,991, forward strand.
GACATTTATCATTTCTTTTCTTTCTCTCTAGTGCCGAATTCATTCTATCACCAAAAGCATTTCTCATATTTTCGTTTTTTCTTTTCATTCTCATTCTCTCTTCTCTTTCTTTCTCATAATGAAACTATCCTATACTTTTCACCATTTTTCTTTCTTTTCTTTTGTTAAAAAAACCGAAACCATCATATTTGAAACTACCATCTTTTCTCTTCTTTTGTTAAAGCCGAAATCACCATTTCTCTTCTTTTTAATTGTTAAAGTCGAATCCTTTTATAGTTCAAGTAAGGGTAAATCAATCTCCGTATTTGGGTAAGGATTATCTATCAATCGTTTTCTTTATTTTCCTTTAGATTAACCGATTTTAGGAATCTAATCCTCTTACTCCTTCGTGGCCAAATCTTTGAAGGAGGATTTGGGGCTTCTTGTAGTTGACGATTAGGGAGAGATCGTTTGGGTTTGAATAATCCAAGGTAAGGAGATGATGATATTCGGCCAAGGGCCATATCTTGTAATGATAATCGATTTCTAATATAGTGTTATGTAGGTGCTATCGACGTTGTAGGAAAGGGTCGGAAATCTTAAGTATTATATCGCCGTGTTTGCAAGGTGTGTAACTTATGCTAAACTTCTAATAGATCAATAGCTTTATTGATAAAAATGTGTTTATAAAGAAATATAAATGTTTATGGCTTGGTACCATTCAATGGTACGATGAATTGAGGTATGTTATTCCTTTCGTACTATGTATGATTCTAATATGAAACATATTCGATATTTGATTATGATTTTGATATAATGTACAAGGCATAATATTTACATCGCTAATAATGCTATATGCATAATATGAAATGTGTCCGATTCGATATGATAATGGGGCATATGGCATGATAATGAAATAATATGTTATTGCATGGGCATATGGGTAATATTGAAAGGGGAAGTGTTCCGGTGGTTTTTACCACATTATCCGGTGACTTTGGTCATGATATTATGAATCCGGTGACTTCGGTCACGATATTATGAATCCGGTGACTTCGGTCACGATATTATGAATCCGGTGACTCTGTCACAATTATCTGAGTGGCTATGCCCACGATTATAAGGGCGATGTGCATGTTGACGCGCAAAGAGCGCGCCTTCGATGGTGTGTAGCGGATGGAGGGTCGATTTAGTAATCCCCCACGGTGTGATTGGTAGGTACGGGTGGTGTGTAGCGGATGGATATCTAAGTTGGGTTCGGGATTGCATTTCATTTTATATGTACATGTGATTATCTAATTTGCTATATTATGGGCTTATGGCTAAATGTGATTTAAATGGGCTTTATTGCTATGATCGATTGGGTTTTTAGTGTACTGTTACACATTGAGTCTGTTGACTCACCCTTCATGGGATATCTTTTCCGGTGATTTGTGAGATCGCGGATGTGGAGCCCAGATGAACTCGAGGAGGCCATGCAATAAAATTTGATTTTACAAGAACTTCCATTTGGGTACCTTATTATATTTTAATTTGGGTTTTCATATTTTATAGATTTGTAATAAGGCCTCTTTAATTATGGTTTTGGATTATTTATATACTTTGGGATTTATTCTAAACATGTTTTAGTATATCACTTGATTAATTTAATAATTGAGCTAAAGTTTTCTAAACTATAAAAACGCTATGGTATTTTATCTTACCATCAGGTATTCTAAATTGTTGATAATAAAATTATAAATTAAGTGTTTTCTACAACTTAAATGATTTCCAAAATTTTAAGTTTCTACATTCAAATGTAAACGGTTTCAAAGTAAATTCCCAGTTTTTAACTTATTAAACATCTGATTTCTACAAATATAGAATTACAAAGAATTTTTCACTAAAATTTAATCGCTATCTCAATTTTCTTCAAACGTTTTTTCTTAGTAGCATGCCAAATTCGGTCGTGGCGTATTGACCGGGTTTGGGGTGTTACAAATTGGTATCGAGCTAAGTTCAAAAAGCTCATTTGTGGCCCGAGGCCCAAAATGTTTTAAAGAATGGATTTTAAAATGTTTTGTTGAAAATTATATGGTTGGAAAGGCATGGCCTCGAGTCTCCGACATCAATCATACAGTAAGTACATCAAATCGTTGATTTTGATGATATGATATGATGATGTTGGCATGATGTATAGTAGTAGGAACTACTCTAGAGACCCAAAATATAGGTTGAATGTACTCGCAAAACAACTTCTTATTAAAATTATTCATAAAACTGTGTTTTAAAGAAAGTGGAATAATGACTAATGCATAAAACTTTTAAATCTGATAAGTCGAGATATTAGACATGAGCACTCAAGATCGTGGACGTTGTGGATGTGGTAAAAGCCGAAGTGTTAGGGCTAGATTTTCAAGTACCGAGGCATAATTCCAGTAAGGAGGCGTTAGCATCGCTAGTGGCTGAGACAGAGTATCATGATCGAGTTCGGATTGATGAGCTGACTCGGATAGTTAAAGAATCGATGAAGCACTTGGAGTTGGGTCTGTGGACTGTAAGAAGAACAGAGATCACGAATCTCTAGGGTCACAATCTCGTTCTGTAAAACATGTCAAGGCATGGTCGAACTTTTTGGCTTGCGATTATTGTGGAAGGTGTCATCCGGGAGAATGTTGGAGGAAGATAGGAGTATGCTTGAGATGCAGGTCTAAGGAGCTTAAGGCTCGGGATTGTTTCTCACTCTCAAGTCGGGTATGTTTTGGTTGGAAGTGATGGTTGATTGTAGGAAAATTTTTGGTATAAGTCTAAGTGTTAGATAATGGTTTGCTATGGTGGATTAGTATGTTGGTTTTATTAAGATTTTGTTAAAAGTACATTGTGGATTTATTAAGATCAGAGTGCGCAGCAAGAACGTAGTGTGGCGAGATAGGATGTACGACTGTTAGTTAGTTGGAAATTTTGAGGACGAAATTTCTTTAAGGAGGGTAGATTTGTAACATCCCGAAATTGGGCCTAGTAGGATTGGGCCTTGAGCTTTAGGAAAAATTTGAGTATTATTTTTGTGTTGGCTCGGGTAGGAATTTTGTGTGTTAGCATAGTCTTGTGAAGGCTTGATTTTATTTAGGAAGTTAGATAATTTTTTTAGTATGGTTTATTTAATGAAGTGGATTAAGTGAGCTTAGCACTTAAGTTAATTTAAGTGTTAAATTCTAACACATGAGGAGTTAGTGGCATAGTGGATAAGGAGCTTGAAAGGTTACTTGAGGGAAGTGGTTCGAGTTGCTTGGAAAGCATTTTGAAGACTTTATTTTTGTATCCTAGCATTGATGGACGGTCAAACTCTAATTATGATAGGTTGGACCTTAAGTTTTTGGTAAGTTGAATATTGGTTTAAGGAAAGCTTGAAATAGGGGATAAGAATCTTAAAGTTAAGGAAGGTTTAGGGGACAAAAGGCTTGAAGAGTGGATGATGTTTTGGAAGCTTTTCCATGGTCATTTGACCATGAACCTAGACGGCATAAGGGGCTAAGGGGTTGGTTTAATTGGGACGGAGATTAAGGGGTTGATAGGGAAGAATTGAGGAGGAAAAAAGGGGATTGTGTTGGCTAATGTGTTGACCGAATATGGTATGGATTAGGAGGTGTTAGTTGACCAAAAGTTGTCAATTTGTGCATCTTTTTTCTTTTGTCCAAATATTTTCTCTTAGCCGAAATTGTCAATTGGCATTTGGTAAAAACTTTGCTTTGTTTTGGCCATTACATTTTGACCAAATTGGTATTTTTTTATTTCTTCTTTTCCTCTCAAGTTTTACTCTCTTTTGGTACCAAAACATTGCTACTTTTGAAGACATTTATCATTTCTTTTCTTTCTCTCTAGTGCCGAATTCATTCTATCACCAAAAGCATTTCTCATATTTTCGCGTTTTCTTTTCATTCTCATTCTCTCTTCTCTTTCTTTCTCATGCTTGAAACTATCCTATACTTTTCACCATTTTTCTTTCTTTTCTTTTTGTTAAAAAAACCGAAACCATCATATTTGAAACTACCATCTTTTCTCTTCTTTTGTTAAAGCCGAAATCACCATTTCTCTTCTTTTTAATTGTTAAAGTCGAATCCTTTTTATAGTTCAAGTAAGGGTAAATCAATCTCCGTATTTCGGGTAAGGATTATCTATCAATCGTTTTCTTTATTTTCCTTTAGATTAACCGATTTTAGGAATCTAATCCTCTTACTCCTTCGTGGCCAAATCTTTGAAGGAGGATTTCAGGGCTTCTTGTAGTTGACGATTAGGGAGAGATCGTTTGGGTTTCGAATAATCCAAGGTAAGGAGATGATGATATTCGGCCAAGGGCCATATCTTGTAATGATAATCGATTTCTAATATAGTGTTATGTAGGTGCTATCGACGTTGTAGGAAAGGGTCGGAAATCTTAAGTATTATATCGCTTTTCGTGTTTGCAAGGTGTGTAACTTATGCTAAACTTCTAATAGATCAATAGCTTTATTGATAAAAATGTGTTTATAAAGAAATATAAATGTTTATGGCTTCGGGTACCATTCAATGGTACAGTGAATTGAGGTATGTTATTCCTTCGTACTATGTATGATTCTAATATGAAACATATTCGATATTTGATTATGATTTTGATATAATGTACAAGGCATAATATTTACATCGCTAATAATGCTATATGCATAATATGAAATGTGTCCGATTCCGATATGATAATGGGGCATATGGCATGATAATGAAATAATATGTTATTGCATGGGCATATGGGTAATATTGAAAGGGAAGTGTTAGGTGGTTTTACCACATTATCCGGTGACTTTGGTCATGATATTATGAATCCGGTGACTTCGGTCACGATATTATGAATCCGGTGACTTCGGTCACGATATTATGAATCCGGTGACTCTGTCACAATTATCCGTGGCTATGCCACGATTATAAGGGCGATGTGCATGTTGACCGCAAAGAGCGCGCTTCGATGGTGTGTAGCGGATGGAGGGTCGATTTAGTAATCCCACACGGTGTGATTGGTAGGTACGGGTGGTGTGTAGCGGATGGATATCTAAGTTGGGTTGGGATTGCATTTCATTTTATATGTACATGTGATTATCTAATTTGCTATATTATGGGCTTATGGCTAAATGTGATTTAAATGGGCTTTATTGCTATGATCGATTGGGTTTTAGTGTCTTTGTTACACATTGAGTCTGTTGACTCACCCTTGATGGGATATCTTTTCAGGTGATTTGTGAGATCGCGGATGTGGAGCCGGATGAACTCGAGGAGGCCATGCAATAAAATTTGATTTTACAAGAACTTCCATTTGGGTACCTTATTATATTTTAATTTGGGTTTTCATATTTTATAGATTTGTAATAAGGCCTCTTTAATTATGGTTTTGGATTATTTATATACTTTGGGATTTATTCTAAACATGTTTTAGTATATCACTTGATTAATTTAATAATTGAGCTAAAGTTTTCTAAACTATAAAAACGCTATGGTATTTTATCTTACCATCAGTATTCTAAATTGTTGATAATAAAATTATAAATTAAGTGTTTTCTACAACTTAAATGATTTCCAAAATTTTAAGTTTCTACATTCAAATGTAAACGGTTTCAAAGTAAATTCGATTTTTAACTTATTAAACATCCGATTTCTACAAATATAGAATTACAAAGAATTTTTCACTAAAATTTAATCGCTATCTCAATTTTCTTCAAACGTTTTCTTCGTAGCATGCCAAATTCTTGGTCGTGGCGTATTGACCAGGGTTTGGGGTGTTACAAATTGGTATCGAGCTAAGTTCAAAAGCTTCTGTGGGCCCGAGGCCCAAAATGTTTTAAAGAATGGATTTTAAAATGTTTTGTTGAAAATTATATGGTTGGAAAGGCATGGCCTCGAGTCTCGACATCAATCCCATACAGTAAGTACATCAAACTGTTGATTTTGATGATATGATATGATGATGTTGGCATGATTGTATAGTAGTAGGAACTACTCTAGAGACCAAAAATATAGGTTGAATGTACTGCAAAACAACTTCTTATTAAAATTATTCATAAAGCGTGTTTTAAAGAAAGTGGAATAATGACTAATGCATAAAACTTTTAAATCGATAAGTCGAGATATTAGACATGAGCACTCAAGATCGTGGACGTTGTGGATGTGGTAAAAGCCGAAGTGTTAGGGCTAGATTTTCAAGTACCGAGGCATAATTCAAAGAAGGAGGCGTTAGCATCGCTAGTGGTCGAGAGATGCAGTATCATGATCGAGTTCGGATTGATGAGTGACTCGGATAGTTAAAGAATCGATGAAGCACTTGGAGTTGGGTCTGTGGATGTAAGAAGAACAGAGATCACGAATCTCTAGGGTCACAATCTCGTTCTGTAAAACATGTCAAGGCATGGTCGAACTTTTTGGCTTGCGATTATTGTGGAAGGTGTCATCCGGGAGAATGTTGGAGGAAGATAGGAGTATGCTTGAGATGCAGTCTAAGGAGCTTAAGGCTCGTGGATTGTTTCCTCACTCTCAAGTCGGGTATGTTTTGGTTGGAAGTGATGGTTGATTGTAGGAAAATTTTTGGTATAAGTGTAAGTGTTAGATAATGGTTTGCTATGGTGGATTAGTATGTTGGTTTTATTAAGATTTTGTTAAAAGTACATTGTGGATTTATTAAGATCGAGAGTGCTTGCAAACAAGAGCGTAGTGTGGCGAGATAGGATGTCTGATTGTTAGTTAGTTGGAAATTTTGAGGACGAAATTTCTTTAAGGAGGGTAGATTTGTAACATCCCGAAATTGGGCCTAGTAGGATTGGGCCTTGAGCTTTAGGAAAAATTTGAGTATTATTTTTGTGTTGGCTCGGGTAGGAATTTTGTGTGTTAGCATAGTCTTGTGAAGGCTTGATTTTATTTAGGAAGTTAGATAATTTTTTTAGTATGGTTTATTTAATGAAGTGGATTAAGTGAGCTTAGCACTTAAGTTAATTTAAGTGTTAAATTCTAACACATGAGGAGTTAGTGGCATAGTGGATAAGGAGCTTGAAAGGTTACTTGAGGAAGTGGTTCGAGTTGCTTGGAAAGCATTTTGAAGACTTTATTTTTGTATCCTAGCATTGATGGACGGTCAAACTCTAATTATGATAGGTTGGACCTTAAGTTTTTGGTAAGTTGAATATTGGTTTAAGGAAAGCTTGAAATAGGGGATAAGAATCTTAAAGTTAAGGAAGGTTTAGGGGACAAAAGGCTTGAAGAGTGGATGATGTTTTGGAAGCTTTTCCATGGTCATTTGACCATGAACCTAGACGGCATAAGGGGCTAAGGGGTTGGTTTAATTGGGACGGAGATTAGGGGTTGATAGGGAAGAATTGAGGAGGAAAAAGGGGATTGTGTTGGCTAATGTGTTGACCGAATATGGTATGGATTAGGGAGGTGTTAGTTGACCAAAAGTTGTCAATTTGTGCATCTTTTTTCTTTTGTCCAAATATTTTCTCTTAGCCAGAAATTGTCAATTGGCATTTGGTAAAAACTTTGCTTTGTTTTGGCCATTACATTTTTGACCAAATTGGTATTTTTTTTTATTTCTTCTTTTCCTCTCAAGTTTTACTCTCTTTTTGGTACCAAAACATTGCTACTTTTGAAGACATTTATCATTTCTTTTCTTTCTCTCTAGTGCCGAATTCATTCTATCACCAAAAGCATTTCTCATATTTTCGTTTTTCTTTTTCATTCTCATTCTCTCTTCTCTTTCTTTCTCATAGCCGAAACTATCCTATACTTTTCACCAATTTTCTTTCTTTTCTTTTTGTTAAAAAAAAACCGAAACCATCATATTTGAAACTACCATCTTTTCTCTTCTTTTGTTAAAGCCGAAATCACCATTTCTCTTCTTTTTAATTGTTAAAGTCGAATCCTTTTTATAGTTCAAGTAAGGGTAAATCAATCTCCGTATTTCGGGTAAGGATTATCTATCAATCGTTTTCTTTATTTTCCTTTAGATTAACCGATTTTAGGAATCTAATCCTCTTACTCCTTCGTGGCCAAATCTTTGAAGGAGGATTTCGGGGCTTCTTGTAGTTGACGATTAGGGAGAGATCGTTCGGGTTTCGAATAATCCAAGGTAAGGAGATGATGATATTCGGCCAAGGGCCATATCTTGTAATGATAATCGATTTCTAATATAGTGTTATGTAGGTGCTATCGACGTTGTAGGCAAGGGTCAGAAATCTTAAGTATTATATCGCTTTTCGTGTTTGCAAGGTGTGTAACTTATGCTAAACTTCTAATAGATCAATAGCTTTATTGATAAAAATGTGTTTATAAAGAAATATAAATGTTTATGGCTTCGGGTACCATTCAATGGTACAGTGAATTGAGGTATGTTATTCATTCGTACTATGTATGATTCTAATATAAAACATATTCGATATTTGATTATGATTTTGATATAATGTACAAGGCATAATATTTACATCGCTAATAATGCTATATGCATAATATGAAATGTGTCCGATTCCGATATGATAATGGGGCATATGGCATGATAATGAAATAATATGTTATTGCATGGGCATATGGGTAATATTGAAAGGGGAAGTGTTCCGGTGGTTTTTACCACATTATCCGGTGACTTTGGTCACTATATTATGAATCCGGTGACTTCGGTCACGATATTATGAATCCGGTGACTTCGGTCACGATATTATGAATCCGGTGACTCTGTCACAATTATCTGGTGGCTATGCCACGATTATAAGGCGATGTGCATGTTGATCGCAAAGAAGCGCCTTCGATGGTGTGTAGCGGATGGAGGGTCGATTTAGTAATCCCCACGGTGTGATTGGTAGGTACGGGTGGTGTGTAAGGATGGATATCTAAGTTGGGTTCGGGATTGCATTTCATTTTATATGTACATGTGATTATCTAATTTGCTATATTATGGGCTTATGGCTAAATGTGATTTAAATGGGCTTTATTGCTATGATCGATTGGGTTTTTAGTGTACTGTTACACATTGAGTCTGTTGACTCACCCTTCAGTGGGATATCTTTTCAGGTGATTTGTGAGATCGCGGATGTGGAGCCGGATGAACTCGAGGAGGCCATGCAATAAAATTTGATTTTACAAGAACTTCCATTTGGGTACCTTATTATATTTTAATTTGGGTTTTCATATTTTATAGATTTGTAATAAGGCCTCTTTAATTATGGTTTTGGATTATTTATATACTTTGGGATTTATTCTAAACATGTTTTAGTATATCACTTGATTAATTTAATAATTGAGCTAAAGTTTTCTAAACTATAAAAACGCTATGGTATTTTATCTTACCATCAGGTATTCTAAATTGTTGATAATAAAATTATAAATTAAGTGTTTTCTACAACTTAAATGATTTCCAAAATTTTAAGTTTCTACATTCAAATGCAAACGGTTTCAAAGTAAATTCCCAGTTTTTAACTTATTAAACATCTGATTTCTACAAATATAGAATTACAAAGAATTTTTCACTAAAATTTAATCGCTATCTCAATTTTCTTCGAAACGTTTTTCTTCGTAGCATGCCAAATTCGGTCGTGGCGTATTGACCGGGTTTGGGGTGTTACAGACATCCTTTCCAAAAAGATAAGACTTGGATAATTTGAGACAGTAGCATTTACGAAGGAGTGCACTGCATTCTTGCAGAACAAGCTACCCCAAACAATGAAAGATCCAAGATGTTTTATCATACCCTGCAATATTGGAGAATCCCACTGTGGTAAAGCATTATGTGATCTAAGAGCGAGCATCAACTTGATGCCCATATTTGTATTCAGAAAATTGGGTATATGCGAAGTTAGACCAACAACGGTTACGCTTCAATTAGCAAATAGATCCTCACCACATCCAAAAGGAAAAATCGAGGATGTATTGGTACGTGTAGATAAATTCATTTTTCATGCTGACTTTATTATTTTAGATTTTGAAGCAAATAAAAAAGTATCGATCATCTTGGGAAGGCCTTTATTGGTGATCGGCAGGACCTTAATTGATGTGCAGAAAGGTGAAACCACCATGCGAGTTCAAGATGATCCGGTAATATTTAACGTATTTAAATCTATGGGGTTTCCTAAGGTAGTTGAGGAGTGTTCCTTAATGTCTGAGTTAGAAGGTTTAGCTACAAAATAGGAACACAATTCTGTAGATGACCCATTGGAGAAAGTCTTAGTGCTTGACTGACCAAGTAATAAAGAAGGGGAGGAATACTTACCGTTGCTAGAGGCTAATTCAAGATTTGTTCGACAATCCCGATTTGAATCTTTGGAGTTAGTGTCCCATGAGCATGTTCAACCAAAGGCATCGATTGAAGAGCCGCCTAAATTGGATCTAAAAGTACTTCATTCTCATTTAAAATATATTTATTTAGGTAACTCTTTTACTCTGCCTGTTATAGTTTCAGCTAAGCTAACTGAGGATCAAGAGAAGAAACTAATTGACATGCTGAAGAAATTTAAAAAGGTTATCGGGTGGACCATAGTTGATACCCGAGGTATCAGTCCAACTTTATGCATGCATAAGATCATACTAGAATATGGTGAAAAAAGAACAATTAATGGACAAAGAAGGCTGAACCCAGTTATGAAGGAGGTGGTTAAGAAGGAAATTATAAAAATGGTTAGATGCGGGTTCCATTTACCCATCTCAAACAGTTCATAGGTAAGTCTGATCTAGTGCATGCCAAAGAAAAGAGGCATTACGATTGTGGAAAATGAGAACAATGAATTGATACCGACCATAACGGTTACAAGATGGAGAATTTGTGTGGACTACCTGATACATGCATGGCAGCGTCTGATGAAGAATCGATTGGAACAAAATTAAAGTCGTCTATGTCAATACCAATCGGGTTGAAAGATGAGGAGAATTCAAGAAGAAATCCAATTGAAATTCTCGTTGGGCCTATGACTCGGGCTAGATCCAAGAAGCTCAAAGAGGAGATGTTAGGGTTGATTCAGCAAGTTTGGGCCAAGAATGAGAAGTCCAATTTTTATTGGACTCAAGATAACGATCCAATTTCATGCGATGTGTTGCATGTGACAGTTTGATTAGTTTGAACAAACTCTTCAATTTTTAATTATGTGTTTTGTTTTTTAAATGCATCTTTGTTTAATGATCTACTTCATTATATGTTTTGTTTGTTAAATGCATCTTTATTTAATGTTTTGCATTAATACATCTACATCTTTTAAAAATGTGCATTATGTTTCTTGTTTATTGAATGTGTCTTTAGTTAATGCTTTGCATTAATACATTAGCAACATTTAAGACTTGCATTATGTGTTTTTCATATTTAATAAATCATGCATTAAATCATCTCATTTGTTAATTTACTTCAAGTATAGTTTAAGTTGCATGTTCATTTAATTTTTGTGCATGAGAGTTATTAAATATGCTGTTTTTATTAGTGTTTTAAGTTATTATTTAATCTTAAATATCTATTTTGCAGGTGACTTTTCATATGATTAAAGACTCTTCAAAGTTGGACAGTTTCAAAGCTTTTAAAAGAACATTAAGGAGGCTATTTAATGGACCAAAAGAGACTCTTCAAGTCTGAACATTTTTGGAGTCTTAAGTCTTCATGATGGTGCCATTTAAGAGGATGTTACACAAGCTTTTATCATGTGGTTACAAGGGAGCTGAAGGGACATCAATCAAACACATTAAGGATACTTTAAGTCTTCATTAAGGAGAATTGACATGCCTTTTCAACTGCATTAGATTCCAATGAAGAGACATGACTTATTGGCTTCCTTACAAGAGTTAAAAAAAAATTATTGCTTGTAATAATACTAGTTAATGGCTGAATATGAAAAGTCTCACATAGGCATTTGAACAGTCACAAAAGTTCCTATAAATTTCAGAAATGTAACTTTGATAGCTATTGAATTTTTTCTGAGAGTTTTGTGTGAGAATTCTATCTCTTTGTTCTTGGTCTAACTTACTTGGACTTATCAAGGTTCTCCTTGTGGCGTCAAACCCTTTTTTTTTAACTTATCACTTCCATCCTTTCTTTCTTTGTTCTGAAGTGTGGCGTTCTAACATACTGTTGGTTCCTATTTTGCTAAATAGTGGGTCACAGTTTACTTCTTCTTCAAAGACTTGTTTGTTATTTCACTATATAGAAATTGGGTCACGACCATTTATATCGTTGGTTCTTTTCTAAGTGTTTAATTTGTACAAGTCATCCTTTCGAAACCTTCTTTATTGTTTTCATTCAACCTATTTTCCATTACTCACAATTTCATTTTGAATCTCAACTTGAAACGATACTGAAATTAGACGATCGGGAAATTCAGCGTCTTTTAATTGAATTCACGAATACGAGCACGCATCACTACCGGAAGTTGAACAAGGCAAATCGAAAAGATCATTTTCGTTACCGTTCTTAGACCAGATGTTACATAGACTCATAAGGTAAGGCTACTACTACTTTCTAGATGGATATTCGGGTCACAACTAGATAACATTAGCACTAGAGGACCAACACAAAACAACATTCACCTCATTGTATAGTACGTTGACTTTTAGGTGTATGCCTTTTGATTTGTGTAATGCACCTGCTACGTTTCAAAGATGTATGATGGTTATTTTCACTGACATGGTTGGAAGTTTTTGGAAGTGTTTATGGACGATTTCTTAGTGTTTGGAAATACCTATGATGATTGCTTAAAAAATCTACCCAAGGTACTAAGGTGATGGGAAGAGACAAACCTTATCTTTAACTGGGAAAAGTGTCATTTCATGGTAAGTGAACATGTTAATGGTACACATTAAGTGATATGTGTGTATTTATGAAAGTTAAATTTTGAGGCTTACGATCTCCACCCCCTTACCAGTACAGTTTTATACGATGAAATTCACAAGAATTATATGGATTAAGCTCATAAGTATGAAATAAGAGTTCAAATGTTGAATGATTAATAATGTAGTCAGAATTGAGAATGGGTTAATAAGTAAAGACAATATTAAAAGAGATATCAAATTTTTCTGAAGATTATTCTAAATATGTGATGTCTTTGTTAAGGAAGAAGTTATTCATGAGTAATTGACTTATCCAGATATGATAATTACAGAACGGATTAGCCGAAAATTCTTCTGAATTGACTCTTTCAATGAATTGAATAATGTAAGATTATTGATGACTTTATTAGTCGGTGGAATAGTGATAAAATTTCAAAGATATTTTAATACAGTTGTTATAATTGAGTATATTACAGCAATCTCTTCTAGGTACTCTATATGTTCTGTTATTCTCAGAGGCATATGAAATTGTTCATGTTCAGATGCAATATTTATCGTATTGAAATACTAGTAAATTATGATAGATGGAATTACTGTAAGTCTGGTTAATTCATGAGTGGTATTACTCTATCATACTTGGGCTTTCTAATTCATCATGATTGATATAAGATTTGATGATAAGGTTCATGTGATGTTATTTTCTACTTCTACTGATTGAAGCTCTGAATTGCGAATGTGCAAATTATATTGTCTTGATCGCAGTTATTTATACTGAGTAAGCGTGATATTACTCTTCAAAATTTTCTCTGAGATATCATCAATCTCTTTATTATGTAAACATGGGTTACTTGTGAAAGATATTCTTTGATCGGAGGTAATTACATTCATTACCGTTATAAATATTGATTTGATCATGAAGTTTGGTGATAGAGATCACAGGTTATAGAAACTGTATTATTGCATTGGTTATTATTGGGGCCATTTTCAGTTTTCCTCTTCTGATTTGAGGTGCACTATTGATGTTGAAGTATTGTTTTATCTATACGGCTGAAATGTCGGTCATATTATAGCATTATGGTTTTAAATCTATTTGATGGTTGTGGCTTCGAAAAAACTCGAAGCTTCAATGTTAATAATTGAAATAGATATAGTGATGACACGGTTATTACAGAAAAGATGTAAGATTTGAATGGATCGATAAATATCAGTAAATTTTTGACCAGTTGGAAGCTCTGTTGATTAAAGCATTAATTCCGGTTCAGCCTAAATTGGGTAAGGAATTTGTTATTACAGAGATGTACTATTGAATGGGATTAGACTGTGTCTTGATGCAGTAAGGCAAAGTAATAGCATGTGCTTTCAGACAATTAAAAATTCTGTAACACCCCAAACCCGGCCTAGACGTTATGACCGGATCTGGCATGTCATATAGAAGGGTTGTATAAAAATTGCGTGTTCATTAAGACTCCGTATTCTTTTTGAAAACTTTGAGCTTTGTTGTTTGTGAAATTCAATTTCACGTTTATTGTTAAAAACGTTGTTACTGCTATTATTATTCTTATTATTATTATTTCCAAAAAACTTGTTTACAACAGAAATCAAATTCAGTGAATTGCGTAGATGTGATATTTTGAAAACAGTTGGTGTCGTTTTAAGAAACCACGTATTTATAAATTTAACCGTTATTAAAGAAAACTTAAAAGAAAATAAACCAACGGCCTTATTACAAAAATATTAACCCAAAATAAATTAAAACCAAAATAAAGCGGAAACAAAAATTTACTAAGTTCCCAGAAAATGTTCCCGATGTATGGCCACCACAGAGTCCTCCGCCCCCCCAAATCCTCTAACGCTGGGGATCACCTGCAAGATTAAAGTAGAGGGGTGAGTTACGAGAACTCAGTGTGTAATCCCCTAATCGAACATTAACTGGGCCCGAGCCCATACGGAAACAAACTAGGCCGAAGCCCTATTCGGTAACAATCGGGGCCTTAGCCCTATAAACATGATCATGCAAATATAGAATGCAGCCCAATATAATATCCCATCCGCTACACACCATCCGTACTAGCCCAACACACCTGTGGGGATTTCTAAATCGACCCATCCATCCGCTATAAACCTCGATGGCAGTCAAGCTGCTCATCACAGAAATTGTGGCAAAGCCACCAGAATATCAGAATATACGTGGCATAGCCACTATACAGATTGTGGCAAAGCCACCAGAATATGTGGCAGAGCCACCAGAATATGTGGCAGAGCCACCAGAATATACTTCCTTCGATCATCAATCCCAACCCAATGCATGATGTCTTGTCATAAATATTTTGTGTATGCAGTATGTCACAATTATAAACAATCATATAAATATCACACATATATCACTTAAGCTACCACTAGGGGTATAACGGTAGTTTACCCTCCAGAGGTTTTTTTGTAATTTACCCGTCCAAGGGTATTTTAGTAATTTACCCTCCAGGGGTATTTCAAAAATTTTGCATTTAACGGCCTTTTCGAAGGCCTATTGTTGCCTCGAGCGACACGGAACCCTTTTCGGGTCTCTACGGAGCTAGTGGGCCAAAAATCCATTTTAGGCCCAAACGGGCCCACATGCTCGTGTGGCCCATTTCGCAGGGTTTTGGTTTCGAATTTGCGAATTTTGCATTCGGGTCTATCATTTACTAGCTTTCCAAAAGTTTTGCCCAGATGGGCCGGATAGCCCATTGGGCCCATTTGACTCGTTTCGACCTGGTTAGGCCCGTTACACCCTCAGTATCGCGAGAGTGCTCGTGACACCCTTAACAACTTAACATCACAATTCGTATCTCGATTTACCCCTACGAGCGTTCGCACACTAGATGGGTCACAGATGCTGGTTTTCTAGCTTTTCGGCTTTTAGCCGTTTCACAGAACATTGCAAACATGCATTCGGAGAGGTGTGAGATTACACACCTGATCACGCAGAGAACTATACACTCATGATCGTCGTCACCCTCTCTAGCGCGATCAACTATGATTTGCTTATCTAAACCAGATGTCGAATCCCTTCCACAACCCGGCGGAAAGTCCCGAACCGCTGACACCCTACGCCGTTTAAACTTTGGAGCAGGGGCTACGGATCCATCTCCATCAGGCCATTTTCCTGATCCCCCCTTAGATTGGTTACCACCAGCCTCCTTGAAGAACTCCTGATTACGAGTTGTGAATTTCGCCGTTCCAAAATCCTAGAATAACATTCAAACAATAATTAATCTCTACATAATGAAAGCAACAGGTTGATGTATTCATCAGAAAAGGCCACACTTACCACGTGATGCCCTCTTTCCAACACCAAATCAATTGGCCTTGTTCCAGGATTAGAGATAATGGTTCCCTAACATTGACCATCAACAATAATCACATTAGAACGCTACCCTAATAATAATCTACTAACCAGCCCTTCAGCCTAAAGAACCCCAAACGAGAAAGAGAGGAGGGACATCAAACCTTTATTGGTTGAACGAACTCTTACCAATGATTAGGAACTCAAGATTTCCTGCCACCGTAATCGGCCTCCAAAAAATGATAACCAACAAATACTTTCCGAAACCCGAACGTTGCATGAGCAAAGAAGAGGGTAAGCTTGATCCTTACAACCAATCGGCCTTTACCTACAGAGAAGCCGAATGAAAGAAAAGATTCGTCACAAGTAGCAAAACACAAGGCCACAATTTGGCTCTTAGAAAAAGAGAAGAGAACTGATTTGAATGAGAAAAAGAGGGAGTTCAATTGATGGTGGAAAAGAGTAGAAAAATAATAAAGAATAAGAGAAGTTTTGGCTTAAGTGGTGAGAAAAGAGAGAGAAGAAGAAAGTGTAAGAAAAGAACATTACCTTAATACCAGAGATGAGCCGAAAGACAAAGAAGAGTTTGGTAGCAACAAGTAGCACTATGGAATGATGATAAATGACTTAAGAGAAAGTGGAAGGAAAAAAAAGCTCAATGTGCAATAATCGGCCACCACCAAGGAATGGAGAATTCGTGAGAGCTAACACCAATACGGCCAAGAGTCAAGGAAAGAAAGAGGCAATCAAATTAACCTGAATTGGCACTCTGAAGAAAAGATGAAGTGGTTCCTAATATGTCACTTAGAAAAGACCCGAAATGAAAAAAAGAAAAAGAATGCACAGACAACAAGTTTCTGTTTTGCTACCTACACCAAATGCCATATTTTCTTGCCAAAAACAACCCCTAGCCGAATCTACTACACAAAACCCCCCTCTAGCTGAATTTCCCCCCAAGCACTTCCCCATATTTGGCCATCACTACCTCTCACCCTCAATCCCTTGATTAACTCCACATTTTGCTCCCCACAATGCTCTCCACCACTCATTCAAACCATTTGACCAATTCAAACCTTCACCAAGTAGAGTTCCACACCAACTCTACCTCTTCTCCTCCTTGAGCACAAAAATAAAACTCCCATATGCTGCATGTGGGATTCGAACACTCTCCCTCTCTCATTCCCTTATGGTGCCACTCCACTAGGCCACATGCCCAACTTGTGTTAGCAAAACACCAACAATTTTCCTTAAGTCTAGCTTCTACTAGCCCTCTCCCTTAAAGAGCCAAAATCCAAAACTTTTCCTATGGCCTAACTTGAACTCGGGACTTCATAGAAACCCCGTAATCTTCTAAAATCACCTTCCTAACGGGTCCAACTTGAAATAATGCCGTTCTCATTTTCCACAAAATTCTAAAATGCTTCTACGCTCGGGGCCCAAAAGGCCCAATTCTACTAGGCCCAATTTCGGGGCATTACAAATTCACATAGAAAGAGTTACTCGATACATGATCTAGAATTGACGGCTATTATTTTTGCATTGAAATCAGACAATATTACTTGTTTGGTGAAAAATGTCATATATTCACCGATTATAAAAAGTTGAGGTATCTGATGTTGCTAAAAGATTTGACTTTGAGAGAGCGTATATGGCTTGAATTATTGAAAGATTATGATTTGATAATTGAATATCACTCGGAAAGAGCGAATGTGGTTACCAATATTCTGAGTAGAAAACTCTGTATACTTTTCAAGCTATGGATATTGATTATGATTGCTTGATAATAGCTTAATTTTATCTAAGTATAGAGCTAAACCGATGTTTCTACAACAGATCAGTGAAACCCAGAAAAGTGATAATGAATTGTAAGTTAAATGAATAAAGTGTGAAATAATTTCTGATTCAGAATTTCAGAGTAGAACTGATAAATGCTAGTTATTCAGAAACAAAGTTTGTGTACTGAAAAATTTAGAGTTTATACAGAAAATTTTACATGAATGATCACAGTGGTACTATGTCTGTTTATCTGGGGAATGATGAAATGCATAATGATTTGAAAAGGATGTATCAGTAGCTCGGAATGAAATGTGGTAATTCTGAAATTGTATTTAAATGTTGGATGTATCAGCAGATAAAGATGATACTTTCAAGATGGTTATAGCTAGCGAAAATACCAAAATGGAAATGGGACAAAGTTACCACGATTTTTATATCGGGATTCTCCCTATCTATGAAAAAAATAGATACGATTTAAGAAATTGTCGATTGTTCGACGAAGCCTACACATTTTATCCTAGTATGAATGGATTTCTCACTTGATAGATTGCTTGAATTACCTGTTTTTGAGATTGTCAGGTTACATGATGTGCTAGCTTCTGTTATTTCTGATAGAGATCTATAGTTCATATTCCAATTCTGAAACAAGTTACAAGAAACTCTGGGTATACAGTTACTTTTTAGCACCGTATTTCATTCTCAGACGGATGAACAATCTGAAAACATGATTCATATTTTTAAAGATATGTTTCGGTGTTGTATTTTAGAATTCAAAAGCAACTGAAAAAGAAATATTTATCGCTAGTGAATTCATATATAGTAACAATTAACAGTCAAGTATAAAATTTTACCGTATGAGGTTTTATATTGTCACGAGAACTCTGGTGTTTTGGACTGAGTTCAGTAAGAAAAGATACATGTAATTGGTTTAATTCTTTAAAATCGAGAAAAGATAAAAATGATCTGAGACAGTTTAAAAGCAGTATTTGATCGTCAGAAATCCGATGTGAATCTAAAATGAAAAGAACTAGAGTTTCTGATTGGCGATAAAATATTTTGAAAGTTTCACCATGGAAGAAAGTTCCCCGGTTTGGCTGTAAAGGCAAATCAGGCCCGTGGTCTATCGGGTCATATAAGATTATGGAAAAGAATTAGACCTGTTGTGTATTGATTGGTATTATTATCAGAGATCTATAAAATTCACAATGTTTTTATGAGTATATGTGTTATGACAGTATCGATCAGACCCATCATCTGTTATTGCTTTGATAAATGTTAAATTCAGCCTGACACGACTTACAGTGAGAGATTGATTGAAATCTTGGCACTTGAAGAGAAAAACTGAGAAATAAAAAGATAGCTTTAATAAAGTTTTCTCACAATGACATGATATAGAGGGAGCTACCTAGGAACTGGATGAAACTATGAGAAAGTAATATCTGAATCTCTTTACTGGTAAAATTTTCGAGAACGAAAATTTCTTAAGAGGGGAGAGTTGTAACAGCCCAATTTCGGTGAAATCGAAATAGTGGTTTCGGGACCACAAATTCGAGCCGAAAATAAAATTTATTTTTATTTTATTTTATGGACTGTATTATGTTAGAAAAGTCATGTGAAAATTTGATACGAAAATTTTACCGATTATGTATTTAATTACGGGATGGACTAAATCGCATAAAATGCAAAAGTTGAATTCTAGTAGCTATAAGGATTAAATAGCTATGGACTTCAAAACTAGAGGTCTTATATGGTAATTAGACTATTAAAAAGAAGTATGTAGATATTTTGGTATGACTCATCCATGGAAAAATAAAAAAAGGCTAAGGACTAAATTGGAAAGATGAAAAGTTATTAAATGACAATTTAATTAAATGAAAAAGAAAACAATTTCATATCATCTTCCCCAAATATTTCCATGGAACCCTAGGAAAGAGGAAGAAGACTTATCAAGCTTATTTAGGTATGTAATCAAGCCCCATTTTTAGTAATTTTGATATTTTTGAAACCGGGATAGTCTAATCTATCTATTTGGGGGATTAATTTGAAAACTTATCAAAGTATGGAAAATGGGTTATGGATGTATATGCTGAAAATTAGAAATTTATGGCAGAAAATGAAAGGTTGTTGATAGATAAGCAACTTTTACAAAGTGATTTTTGATGAAAACATGATTTAGGGACTAAAATGCAAAGTTGTGAAATTTGATCAAAAATTATGAATTTTTATGAATACATGTGCTGTAAATTTTTTCATGGGATTTTGATTAGGCTTGGAATAGGGAGTAAATTGCACAAGTTTCATTTTCCTAGCCTAGGGACGAAATGGAAATTTATGGAAAAGTTAAAGGCAAAATAGTAATTTTGCCTAGGATGTAAATTGAGTCCAAATGTATATGAGATGTGTGAACTTGATGTTAAATTTACTCGTATAGATCCGAATAGACCAAATTCGGAGTTAGAACGAGGAAAAGAGGAAAATGTCGGATTAGTAGACGTTTGTACACGAACCTTTGTCGAGGTAAGTTCGTGTAACTAAATTGTGTTTATTTACATGCTTGCATTGATTGTGTTTATATAAATTGTATAAATTTCATGAATATGTGAAATAATTACATATCCGATCAAGCCCGATAAATAAAAATGTTTAAATTAAACTATAATACCCGATAGATAATAAAGGATAAACGATGAAAATGTAAATTTTATGCTTGAAATGTGATCATTTGAATTATATGGATGTTATAGTTGTATGAAATAAACACATACCGAAAAATGCTTGAAAATATTAAATCTCATTTGAATAAATGAAAATCGATGGATAAATGTAATTGTCGAAATGAATGAGGTCCTACATTTGTTGCAAAATGGATTAGGCTCGAATGAGCAATCCTAATAACTTCATTACAGAAAGGATTTAGCCCAGACGGCTAATCCAGGTTAAGCTCTCTAGAGCATATGTCATAAAAAGGGTTTAGTCTGGACTGGTAATCCTGTTGTATACATGTGTGGCTCAAGAGTGTATTCTCTGAAATAGTACCTTATGGGTACCATTGGACATGAATTGACGGATCCTGATTTGTACACCTTGGGTGTAATACCTGTGTATCCATCGATATTCCGAATAAATTCAACAGGTAAAAACCTTGACATGAAAGGACATGAATAAGAAATGGGTTATTACGCGTAGTTGCCTAAAATCCATGAAAATGATGCTACATGACAGTTGACACATGAAAACATGAGATGATGATATTTGTACATGGAATTCATTTGATGAATATGTTCATCCTTGGTTATGGACTTTTACACTTTGAGTGTACTACTACTCGTGTGATATGATATTTTGAGCAAAATGACTAAAGTTCTGATATGAAATAATCTGAACTCGAGATGTGTTATATGAAAATATACTCGAGATGTAACGATGTGATTTATACATGTTGTGGAAAGCATATGTGCATGGAAATTTTATTGTTATTGAGCCCATACGTGTTTTTGATGTTATCATGGAATATATGAATAACAAGGGCAACGATGATATGTGTAGGGTTTGAGGTCAAATTGATTGAATGTTCCTTACATAGTTACCTCAAAATAGAATGAATGGTAAGTTAAGTACCATGTTATACGAACTTACTAAGCATGTAATGCTTACTTAGTTTTATTTCCTTATTTTATAGTAAATCGGAAGCTCGGCGAAGATCACTCACACTATCCATTGGCCCATGTCGGTACAATATGGTAAATCAATTATGGTTGTAATGGCATGTATAGGTTATATTGGCCATATTGGCATGTAAATGTAAATGATGCTTGTAATCTAGCCATTGGAATGACTAGTAATGGTTTATTTTAATGCACTTGTAATGTCAAACTATGGTAGCTACGTATATGTTAAGTAGTTGATCAAATTATGTTTAACTTGAGGACTTGACTAAGGTAAGATTATAAACATGTATGCATGAAATGATATGCCATGATGAATGATGGAAATTGCTTGATTTGAATGGTTGAAATGGTTGGTACTTGGATGTGTGATTCAAGTATAGGTCATGGGGTGATTTTAGGTGAGAAATGAAGCTAGGAATGGCTTTATTTTGTCCACACGGGCAGACACACGGGCGTGTGTCTAGACCGTGTGTGACACATGGCCTGGTACATGGGCATGTGGTTAGGCCGTGTGTCCCCTGCACCTTAATTTTGAGAAACCAGAATGCTCAGAATTGAGCACACAAGCAGAGACACGGGCGTGTGTCTCAGCCGTGTGGGAGACACGGCCTTGAACACGGGCGTGTGTCTTGGCCGTGTGAAACCTGCACCTAATTTCGAATTGAATTAATTAACCAAATGGCCTAGCACACAGGCGTGTGGCGTGGCTGTGTTCACAAGTCATAGAGTTACACGGCGTCAAACACGGCCTCCAGCACGGGCGTGTCCTAGGGTCACACGGGCGTGTCCTTTGGACCACACAGGCGTGTGAGCCCTGAACCTTGGAAAAATTTTGAAAGTTTGCCAAAAATTCTCAGAGTTTCCGATTAAGTCCGGACTCGATTCTAATGCTCGTATTGGGCCTCGAGGGTCCAATTAAGGGACGTTTTGAATGATTTTGGAAGATGAAGAGTAATTGACTTAAAATATCTGCAAATGTTCTGAAAAAATCTGGTAACGCTTCGTAACCCTGTTCCGGCGATGAATACAGGTTAGGGGTGTTACAAGTTTTCTTTCGGCTTTTCTAAACTATTTTTTTCCTCTTAGAACCGATTGCGATCTAAGAGTTCTTTTATATTATTGAAGTATTTCAATTTATTTCTTCTTTACAGTTGACATATTTCATTTTTCTAATCGAGATATTTACTACTCCTTTCTCCATTCTAATATCAATCCACGATTATTGTAATCTCTTTTCTCTTTTGATTCAATCGTGTTCTTTACATGATTTATTCAATTGATATTGAGATTATGAATAACATGAGTGGATAAATCCCTTAGGGAAATTAACAAGCGGGTGGGGATGTGATTAACAGAGGATTTAGGGTTTCTTGATAGGATTAGTTGGTATAGATTACACATTCTTAAACCCTAGGCTTGACAACCCTAGGAAGTTATCATAGGTTACACTAGATCGGGAGATAAGTTGAACCAAGTAAATCATAGTTTATCCTAGTTGAGAAAGTTAGGTCAAGAGATAAGCGAGTATCAACTAATTGATTAATTAGTTTAAGGTGAGAGGTAATAATTGGTTAATCGATAGCTAATCCACCCTAAAACCCTAATCTAAAGCTAATTACAAACCCTGAAATGAGTTAATCTTCTTGATTGGTTTTATTAATTTAAGTCGTTTGTTATTTTTCTTGTTTATTTATTTAGTTATTTAATTTTTATCATTAATTTCTATCATTAATACTATTTAGACTTATTATTGTAAAAAAAAATTATAGATTTATTTCATCCTCCCTTGGGTATGATCCTCGAAATACTTCCAAGTGTTTCATTGTAAACTATACTATATTACAATTTAACCCATGCACTTGCAGACATCGTCGATTTAATTTCTTATATTTTTTTATATGTTATTTTTACTATAAATAATAACTCGTTTATAGGCGGTCAAGCTTCTACTCCAAGAATTTGATCTTGAGATCCAAGATTAGAAGGGGTTAGAAAATTAGGTGGCAAATAACCTATCCATATTAGAGCATCAAGAAGAAATTAACTCACTCATTCCTATTAACGAGCATTTTCCAAATGAGCACATTTTTAGGGTAAGTCTTCATAATATTCCTTGGTTTTTTTATTATGCTAACTTTTTGGTTTGTGGTTTGAGGTTTGATGTCGCCTGAGATGTCGTATCAATAAAAGGAGGAAGTTCCTTCATGATGTAAGGTACGATTTTTGGGAGGAGCTTTATTTGTTCAAACAATGCGTAGACCAAATGATCAAGAGATGTGTGGCGAAAAATGAGGTAACTGATATTTTGTATAACTACCATTTGTCCCCAAGTGGGGGACATTCCAGAGGTTCACGTACCACAACCAAGGTAATTCAAGTCAGATTCTTTTGGCCAACCTTGTTTAAAGACACATATGCCTCCATAAAAAATTGTAACCGTTGCTAGCGGGTTTGAAACATATCAAGAGGGAATGATATGCCACTGACAAACAAACTTGAGGTAGAATTATTTGACGTTTGGGGTACTAAATTTCTTGATCATTTTCCTCCTTTTTATGGTAACATGTATATATTAATGGCAGTTGACTATGTGTCCAAATAGGTAAAGGCCGAGGCATATCTGAAAAATGATGTGATGCGATTCTTACAAAAGCATATATCCACGAGGTTTAGGACTCTAAGGGCCATCATTAGTGATGAGGAGTCCCACTTTGTGAACAAATGGTTAAAGTGGTTACTCGAAAAGCATGGCATGAGGCATAGGATTGCCAATGCTTACCATCCACAGACAAATGGGCAAGATGAGTTGGAAAATAAAGAGATCAAAGGTGTGCTCGAGAAGGTGGTCCGTCCAAATCAATAAGATTGGTCCAGGAGGCTTGACAATGCGCTATAGGCTTAGTGAATAGCTTTCAAAACTTCCTTAGGGATGTCTCCCTATCGGTTAGTGTTTGGTAAAGCCTGCCATCTACCACTAGAGTTGGAGCATAAAACTGATTGGGCTTTCAAGCAGCTTAACTTGGCTCAAGAGCTTGTTGGAGAGAAATAGATGTTGCAACTCATCGAGTTAGAGGAGTTCAAAATGTTTTCCTATGAGAATGCCAAGTTGTTCAAGGAGAAAGCAAAACAAAATAGCATGACAAGCAAATCTGAATCCATGAGTTTGAGGTAGGCCAACAAGTCTTACTGTTCAACACCAGATTAAATTTGTTTCCCGAAAAGTTAAAGTCTCAATGGTTCGGGCCATTTACTATTCACCAAATCTGTAACAGCCCGTTTTCAGTGAAATCAGAATAGTGGTTTTGGGACCACAAATTTGAAGTCAAAAAAATTATTTTATTATTATTTTATTTCCTACAGCATGGTAGTAGTACCGCATAAAAATTTCGATAAGAAATTTTACCGTTTACATGCTCAATTTGATAAAAAGGACTAAATCACGTAAAGTGCAAAAGTTAAAATCTAGTAGCTAAAAGTGTTAAATAGCTATAGAACCTTAAAGTATGAGTCTTTATATGGTAATTAGACCAAAAATGTGTTAGTGGATGAGCATGGTTTAGCATTATTGAATTTTTAATTAATTTTAAAGGTTATAATTGTAATTAGGTATTTAAATGATAAAACAAATAAAACAAAATAAAACCTTCATCTTTTATTTCTTGTTCAACCGAATGTTAGGGTTAGGAAGCCATTTTTGGAGCTTTTAATTTTGGAAACTCCTCTTTTCTTGATTTGCTATGTATTTTGTCCCGTTTTTAATGATTTTTATGTTTTCGGGATCATTGTAGCTTAATCTAGATAGCCCGATGACTAAGTTGTGAAACTATTAAACTATTAGGGTTTTACCATAGACGACTGTTGTAACGCCCCTAACCTGTATCCGTCGCCAGAACAGGATTATGGAGCATTACTAGGGTTTACAGAACAATTGAATATATTTCATATCATTTACTATTCAAATCTGAAACTAATCTTATCGTCCCTTGGATGGACCCTCGAGGCCCAACATAAACATTGGAATGGAGTCGGGACTAAATCAGGAACTCTAAGAATTTTTTGTGAAATTTTCAATTTTTTTTTCCTAGATGCAGGCCACACATGCCTGTATGGTTAAGGGACACGCCTGTGTGACCATAAGACACGCCCGTGCTGTAGGCCATGTTCGATCCCGTGTAACTCTTTGAATTGTGCCACACGACCAGCCACACGCCTGTATCCTAGGCCGTGTGGTCAATTTAATTTTTCTAAAATTAAGTGCAGGTTTCACACGGCCAAGACACACGCCCGTGGCCTGGGCCGTGTAGAATACACGGCTGAGACACACGCTCGTGTCTTTGCCCGTGTGCTCAATTCTGAGCATTCTATTTCTCAAATTTAAGATGCAAGGGACACACGACCAAACCACATGCCCATGTGCCAGGCCGTGTGTCACACACAGTCAAGACACACGCCCGTATGTCTACCCGTATGGATAAAATAAAGCCATTTCCTAGCTTTATTTCTCACCCAAATTTTCCAATAACCTACACCAAAACTTACAAGTATATACCAGCCAATTTAAGCATTAAAGACAATTCTAACATCTAATATGATATACTATCATATGCATTCATGTTTATATTCTTACCCTTGTTTAACTTATATTTTAAGCATAGCTTGATCAACCATACTTAATATACTTAACACATAGGTATTTGTCATAATATAACCTTATAAATAAACCAAAACAAATCATTACTAGCCATTCCAATGGCTAGATTACAAACAACATTTACAAGCCAACAATGGCCAAGTTACCTATACATGCCATTATACCAAAACAAGTTTACTATTTATACCAAAACAAGCTAGTGGATAGTGTGATGACGCTCCGACCGATCTCCAACCTTCACGAGCTTTTGTAAACTATAAAATAGAGAAAATAAAACCTAGTAAGCATATAATGCTTAGTAAGTTCGTATAACAAGAATTAAAACTTACCAATCATATTTATTAATATTAAGCATACAATTAACATGCTTTTAATCAATTTGGCAAGTTTGCCTAAACACACATATACTCAATCAAACAAGTTAGTTACATAATACATTTGCACATCAAATAAGCATAGATGAGCTCATCATATAACCCTTCATCAAATAATTCAAAAGCATTCAAGGCATACTTCTATTTATCTCATCATTTTTCTCATGTCGAGAGTTTAATCCGTTGAATTATTGAAATATCGATGGATACTCAAATAGTACACTCACTGTAATAGCCCAATTTATGGGCTAGTCGGAAGAGTGATTTCGGAGCCACTAATCTGAAGTTGAAGAAAATTATTTTAATATTACATTATGAGTTATAGCATGATTATATGGGTGCATGAAAACTTTGGTGCTTTAATTTTAGTGATTTCATGCTTAATCGCGAAAAATGACTAAATCGAATAAAGTGTGAAAGTTCTATTTTACAAGTTAAAGGTGCCTAATAGCCATAGAATATTAATTGGAGGCCTTTAATGTGCAATTTGACCCTTAGATATAGGGTGGCCGTCCATAGGGGGACAAAGAAGTCAAAATTAGTCAAAGTTGGTGTAGTAGGTGGATTAAATTGATGAAACAGAATAAAATAAAGAAAAGATGATATCCCTCTATTCACTCATCTTCTTCAACCGAAAATTAGCAGCAAATAGGGGTTTGAAAACCCAAAAATTTTAGCAAGCTCTTCACCTTTCTAGTAAGTGATTTTAATGGTTTTTCTTGAAGATATTTGTACTTTTGAAACCCCTAAAGCTTAAGCTAGCTAAAGAAGGGACTATTGTGAAAAATGGTTAAAAGTTTAGGGTTTTTCCATGTGAGCATGTATGTTGTTTGCTGAATTTTATGGAAGAAAATGAATCATAGTAGTTAGATAGACAACTTTGGTGAAAGATGGTTCCATGAAAACACCTAAAAGGACCTTTTTGTAAAGGTTGTAAAATAAGAGGTAAATGTGTGAAATATTGAGTTTTGATGGTTTCCATAAGAGAAATAAATGTTCATCTAGGCTTGTAAGGGGAGGAAATTCGATTAGAATCGAATTACGAGTTTAGGGATAAAATGGTCATTTTGTGATATGGCATCGGCATCTAGAATGACCCACGTAAGACCACATCTGGGATGTGGCATTGGTGTCGTAATTATGTGAATGGGAAGAATGACGTATCTTTGAATATCCCAAGTAATTCGAAGGGGTAAATAGTTAAGCATATGATAGAGATGAGATTAATGCTAAGACTATGTGATGAAGTGATACAGGTATATGTGAGTAATTCACGAGAATGGTTTACGATATGTGGCATGATATGTAATCGGTAAGAATAAGTATGAGTAAGTTATGGAAATGAGCTTGAGACTTGTGTTTTATTTCAATGCAATGGATGGATGACATTACGAGCTTTATGTAGCTATTTATTTCATGCAAACTTACTAAGCTTTATGCTTACCCCTCTCATTTCCCTTTTCCTTGTAGCATTGCCAAGTTAGCTCGAGAATTCGTGGAACGTTGGAGTTTGGAAATCACACTATCGACTACTTTTGGTATAACCAAGTTAGTTTCATTTTAAGTATGGCATGTATAGGACTTGGCCATTTTGTTATGTCATATTTGTTAGCCAAAGTGTTGGCTATTAATGTTGTTAAATTCATTTTGTAAAAGGCCATTGGAAATTGGCCAAAACTTGACAAGTTTATATATTCAAAGATGATGAAATTCATAAAGTGCTTGCTTGTATGGTTGTTTTAATTTTGAGTTCTTATAAGTGCCTTATGTCATAATATATGTTAGATTGAATTGGTATAAGTTTGGTTTCTTTGCAAGGTGGCATTTGGCTTTGTAGATAGCCTTATAAATGTCCACATGGGTAGACACACGGGCGTATGTCTAGGCCGTGTGTGACACACGGTTAGCTCCATGGGCGTGTTGATAGGCCATGTGTCTCCATGCATGCTAGGTTGGCAAGTCAGTATGCTCAGTAGTAAACACATGGGCAGAGACACGGCCGTGTGTCTCGACCGTGTGGGAGGCACGGCCTAAGACACGGGCGTGTGCCTTGGCCGTGTGCCCTTATTGAGATGCTGACATCATAAATAGAATGCCAAGGTTTCCACACACGGGCGAAGACACGGGCGTGTCATGGTCATGTAAGGGACACGGGCTATGCACACGGGCGTGTGTCAGGCTGTGTGAAAACCCCTATAGGTTCGAATTAGAAAATAAATCCACACGGATGTGGAACACGGGCATGTGATGTGCCACACGGGCGTGTCCCTTCCTCCACATGGACGTGTGGCTCTGTTTTATGTCAAATTTGTGTAAGTGTTCAAAATTTTTCGGTTTAGTCCCGAACCATCTCGAGTACAAGTTTAGGGTCTTGTAGACCTTTAATAAGGACATTATGGTCTTTAATGAAAATTTTTAAATTTGAAATGAGATTTTATGAACCGATGTGGTATATTAGAGCAAACTAAGTACGGTAATGCCTCGTTACTCGATTCAGATGTTGAATACGGGTAAGGGGTGTTACATTTAGTGGTATCGGAGCTATAGTTTAGTCTATTCTCGGACAAACGTAGCGTGAGTATGAGTCTAGCTATACATGCCATATGAATGAGTATTTGTATAATGATAGTGTGACAACTCCTGAAATTTCAAATTATGTTTTCATATAGTAAATGGATCCCGACCGAACTGCAGCCGATGATGCTGCAAGTAATGCATCGGCTCCCACGCAAGGGACTGCGCCAGTAGAGAGTAGACCCGAGACCTTGGGTCAGGGAGAAGAGGCTCGAGAAGCCTTTCTCCATATGATGAGCAACTCGTATACTGAGTATATACGAGCAAATCCTAATGGTCAACCCCCTCCATCCCCACCTATTCCTTAACCCGCTCCTGCAGCTCCTCAGTTGGTAGAGGTAGTAAGAAGAGAAAGGCCTTCGGTCGATAAGATCCAGAAATAAGGAGCCGAGGAATGTCGAGCTAGTAAGGATGATGATCCGGAGAGGGCAGAATTTTGGCTTGAGAATACCATTAGGGTATTCGATTAGTTGTCATGCACGCCTGAAGAGTGCATAAAGTGTGCAGTATCTCTCTTGAGAGATTGGGCCTATCAGTGGTGGAACACCCTTGTGTCAGTGGTACCGAGGAAGAGAGTTAACTGGGAATTCTTCCAAGAGGAATTCCGAAAGAAGTACATTAGTCAAATGTTCATCAACCAAAAAAGAAAGGAGTTCTTGGAGCTAAAGCAAGGTCAAAAGACGGTGGCTGAATATGAGCGTGAGTTCGTGAGGCTCAGCAAATTCGCTCGAGAGTGCGTATCGACAGAAGCCATCATGTGCAAAAGGTTCGATGATAGGTTAAATGAGGATGTCTGTTTGTTTGTTGGTGTCCTCGAACTAAAAGAATTTGTGGTGCTGGTAGACAGAGCCTGTAAGGCCGAGGAACTGGTTAAAGAAAAAAGGAAGGCTGAAAACGAGTCTCGCGACTCGAAAAAGAGACTATTAGGCAAGTCATTCCAATCCTCATCCAAGAAGTCAAGAGATTTCACTATTCAATCGGCCACTTCGGCTGGGTTTTCGAGAAGAAGTAAGGGTAGACAATACCCAGGGTCTAAGGCTCAGACTACTTCGGTTGCTAGTGTTGGCAACGCTCGACCGAGTAGACCAGAATGTCCGTAGTATGGCAAACGTCATCCCGGGGAGTGTCGAGCAAACGAGAAAGCTTGTTTCAAGTGTGGATCCCTAGACCATTTTATCAAAGATTGCCCCGAGGTGGGTGAGAAAGAGAGACCTCAGAATGCAAGACATGGAAGTACTACTAGAGGAAGACCATAGAGAAACCCGGGAAATGAAATGAGTAGTAAGAACATATCGAGGGAGCAGACTGCAAGAGCTGAGGGTAGAGCACCGGCGAGAACATATGCCATTCGTGCTCGCAAAGAGGATTCTCCCCCCGACGTGATCATGGGTACATTTTCTCTCTAAGATACTCATGTTGTAGCTTTAATTGATCCGGGATCTACCCACTCGTATATTTGCATAAAATTAGTCTCTAGCGTGAACTTGCTTGTAGAGTCTACTGAATTTGTGATAAGAGTGTCAAATACCCTAGGCAAATATGTATTGGTCGATAGAGTATGCAAAGGTTGCCCTCTGTTGATTAGGGGTCATTATTTTTCGGCTAATCTTATGTTATTTCCGTTTTATGAATTTGATGTCATCCTTGGGATGGATTGGTTAACTACTCATGATGTGATAGTAAATTGTCGAAGGAAGTTTATTGAGTTGAAGTGTGAAAGTGGGAATCATATTCGTGTTGAATCAGATGAGCAAGACAGATTGCCGGTAGTGATATCTTCCTTGTTGACTCAGAAGTATCTAAGAAAGGGGTACGAAGCTTACCTTGCCTTTGTAATGAATACTAGAGAGACTGAGTTAAGAATTGAATCAGTGCCCATAGTATGTGAGTATCTAGAAGTTTTCCCAGAGGAATTTCCAGGGTTACCTCCGGTTAGAGAGATTGAATTTGGGATTGAGTTAGCTCCTGGTACTGCCCCCATTACTATTGCTCCATACAGAATGGCCCCAACTGAGTTAAAAGAACTGAACGCATAATTACAAGAGTTAACGGATAAAGGCTTCGCAAGACCGAGTTATTCTCAGTAGGGTGTTCCCGTATTATTTGTAAAGAATAAAGATGGTTCCATGAGGTTATGTATAGATTATTGGCAACTCAATAAGGTAACTGTAAAGACCAAGTACCCGTTGCCAAGAATCAATGATTTGTTTGACCAATTGAAGGGAGCAACGGTATTTTGCAAGATATACTTGAGGTCTGGATATTATCAGTTGAGAGCCAAGGACTTTGATGTGCCGAAAATCACATATCGGACAAGGTATGGCCACTATGAATATTTGGTCATGCCTTTTGGTTTAACAAATGCTTCTGCAGTTTTCATGGATTTGATAAATTATGTCTTTCGGTCGTATTTGGATAAATTTGTAGTAGTTTTTATCGATGATATATTGATCTACTCTCGGGATGAGAACGAGCATGCTAAACACTTGAGAACTGTTTTGCAAATTTTGAGAGATAAAAAATTGTATGCCAAGTTTAGTAAAAGTGAATTTTGGCTTAAGGAAGTTGGGTTTTGGAGGCACATTGTCTCGAGAGATGGAATTAGAGTCGACCCGAGTAAGATCTCAGCAATTGTAGATTGGAAGCCACCAAGGAATGTAACCGAAGTTTAGGAGTTTTCTGGGCCTAGCTGGCTACTATAGATGATTTGTCAAGGGATTTTTCATGATAGCTACTCCGATGACAAGGTTGGTACAGAAAGATGTAAAGTTTGAATGGACAGAAAAATGCCAGCAGAGTTTTGAGAAACTAAAGGCGTTGTTGACTGAAGCTCCTGTTTTAGTGCAACCAGAGCCGGGAAAAGAATTCATGGTTTATAGTGATGCATCCTTGAACGGATTAGGTTGTGTACTCATGCAAGAGGGCAAGGTGATAGCATATGCCTCTAGACAATTAAAATCACACGAGAAGAATTACCCGACTCACGATTTGGAGTTTGCCGCAATTGTTTTTGCACTAAAGATTTGGAGACACCATTTGTTTGGTGAGAGATGTCGGGTGTTCACTGATCATAATAGTCTAAAGTATTTGATGACTCAAAAAGATTTAAACCTTAGGCAACGGAGATGGTTAGAGTTGATAAAACATTACGAGTTAGTAATTGACTACCATCCGGGAAAGGCGAACGTAGTCGCCGATGCCTTGAGTAGGAAATCCTTGTTTGGGCTGAAAGCCATGAAAACACTGATAGCTTTGTCAGATGATGGTTCTATACTAGCCGAGTTGAGGGCTAGACCAATGTTTCTTCAAGAAATTTGTGAAGCCCAGAGAGGCGACAATGATTTACAAGCTAAAAGAGCTCAATGTGAGTCAAATGTCGAGTCGGACTTTTGGATAAGTCCAGATGGATGTTTGATGTTCCGAGATAGGGTCTGTGTACCCAGAAATGGTGAACTTATCCGAAAGATTCTGCATGAAGCACATAGTGGATGTTTGTCCGTACATCCAGGCAGCACGAAGATGTATAATGACATGAGGAAATGGTATTGGTGGCCGAGCATGAAGAAAGACATTTCCGAGTTTGTATCAAGATGTCTAATTTGTCAACAAGTGAAGGCTGAACATCAAGTACCTTTGGGTCTACTTCAGCCTATTATGGTTCCCGAGTGGAAATGGGACCGTATTACTATAGACTTCGTGACGGGTTTACCATTGACGCTGAAAAAGAAAGATGCCGTGGGTCGTAGTGGATAGACTCACGAAGTCAGCCCATTTCATACCAGTACAGGTCGACTACTCGCTTGATAAGTTGGCGGAATTGTATGTGTCAGAAATAGTAAGACTTCACGGAGTACCATTGTCGATTATTTTGGATAGAGATTCGAGATTTACGTCAAGGTTCTAGAAAAAGTTACAAGAGGCCTTAGGCACAAAATTGAGCTTTAGTACAGCCTTCCATCCGCAAACCGACGGGCAGTCGAAAA
Organism: Gossypium sturtianum; assembly: GCA_025698515.1. Classification (NCBI taxonomy): domain Eukaryota; kingdom Viridiplantae; phylum Streptophyta; class Magnoliopsida; order Malvales; family Malvaceae; genus Gossypium; species Gossypium sturtianum. Next base: position 86,976,095 of record CM046944.1, read on the forward strand.
GAGTAATACAGATACTTGAAGACATGCTTCGATGTTGTGTTTTGGAATTCTAAGATAATTGGGAGAAATAATTACCGTTGGTGGAATTCGCCTATAATAACAGCTTTCAGTCAAGTTTGAAGATTGCGCCTTATGAGGCATTGTATGGGCGTAAGTGTCGAACGCCCTTGTATTGGTCAGAACTCAGAGAAAACCAAATTCACGGGGTCGATTTGGTCAGAGAAACTGAAGAGACAGTAAAAGTGATACGTGAGTGTCTAAAAGCTTCCTCAGATAGACAAAAGTCCTATTCGGATTTGAAGCGAAAAGAGATTGAGTTTAAAGTCGGTGATAAAGTGTTTCTAAAAGTATCACCTTGGAAAAGGGTCCTTAGATTTGGCCGAAAAGGCAAGTTGAGCCCGCGCTTTATCGGACCCTATGAGATTACCGAGAGGATAGGACCAATAGTTTATTGTTTGGCTTTGCCACCAGAGTTGGAAAAGATTCATGATGTCTTTCACGTGTCTATGTTGAGTCGCTACCGATCAGACCATTCACATGTGATTGTACCAACAGAGGTAGAAATTCAACCGGACATGACTTATGGCGAAGAGCCGGTTAAGATTTTGGCGCGTGAAGTCAAACAGTTGAGAAACAAAAGTATAGCTCTTGTGAAAGTCCTATGGAAAATGCACGGGGTAGAAGAGGCTACCTGGGAGCCCGAGGAGACTATGAGAAACCAATACCCAAACCTTTTCACCAGTAAGATTTTCGAGGACGAAAATCCTTAAGGGTGGAGAATTGTAACAACCCGATTTAGGGGCTAGCCGGAATAGTGGTTTCGGAACCACTAATCCGAAGTTGAAGAAAATTATTTTAATATTAAATTATGAGTTATAGAATGATTATATGGGTGCAGGAAAATTTTGGTGCTTTAATTTTAGCGATTTCATGCTTAATCGCGAAAAAGGACTAAATCGCATAAAGTGCGAAAGTTCTATTTTACAAGTTAAAGGTGCCTAATAGCCATAGAATATTAATTGGAGGCCTTTAATGTGCAAATTGACCCTTAGATATAGGGTGGTCGGCCATAGGGGGACAAAGAAGTCAAAATTAGTCAATGTTGGTGTAGTAGGTGGATTAAATTGATGAAATAGAATAAAATAAAGAAAAGATGATATCCTTCTATTCACTCATCTTCTTCCACCAAAAATTAGCAGCAAATAGGGGTTTGAAAACCCAAAAATTTTAGCAAGCTCTTCACCTTTCTAGTAAGTGATTTTAATGGTTTTTCTTGATGATATTTGTACTTTTGAAACCCCTAAAGCTTAAGCTAGCTAAAGAGGGGACTATTTTGCAAAATGGTTAAAAGTTTAGGGTTTTGCCATGTGAGCATGTATGTTGTTTGCTGCATTTTTATGGAAGAAAATGAATCATAGTAGTTAGGTAGACAACTTTGGTGAAAGATGTTTCCATGAAAACACCTAAAAGGACCTTTTTGTAAAGGTTGTAAAATAAGAGGTAAATGTGTGAAATATTGAGTTTTGATGGTTGCCATAAGAGAAATAAATGTTCATCTAGGCTTGTAAGAGGAGGAAATTTGATTAGAATCGAATTACGAGCTTAGGGATAAAATGGTCATTTTTTGAAAGTCTAAGGGAAAAATGGTAATTTTGCCCAAGTATGATTATTGAAATGTATTAATTAATGTGATAATTAAATGAGCTAATTTCCTAATATAGATCAAGAAGAACGAGGAATTAACCTTGATCGAGGAAAGGGCAAGGTATCAGACTAGATCGGCAAATTGGCCTATTTTGAAATCGAGGTAAGTTTGTGTGTAATAAATTCAACATCATGTTATTTAGTTTTAAAATGGTTGATATTAGTGATGACGAACACTATTTCTATGAATTTGAGCAATGATGTTGAATGAGAAAATGATGAGAATTGTTATGTTGAAGTCCCGGTTGGACTTAAATAAATGAGAGAATAATGCCATCAAGATTTGAGATGAGTAAGGTCCCGTATAAGACCATGTCCGGGACATGGCCTCGACACCAAATTGAAATTTTGTATAAGACCGTATCTGGGATATGGCACCGGCATTGAATATGAAAATCGTATAAGACCATATCTGGAATATGGCATCGACAATCGATATAAGATCCCATATAAGACCATATCTGGGATATGGCATCGGCATCTAGAAGTGACCCAACGTAAGACCACATCTGGGATGTGGCATTGGTATCGTAATTATGTGAATAGGAAGAATCATGTATCTCCGAATATCCCAAGTAATTCAATGGGGTAAATAGTTAAGCTTATGATAGAGATGAGATTAATGCTAAGACTATGTGATCAAGTGATGTGAGTAATTCACGAGAATGGTTTACGATATGTGGCATGATATGTAATCGGTAAGAATAAGTATGAGTAAGTTATGGAAATGAGCTTGAGACTAGTGTTTTATTTCAATGCAATGGATGGATGACATTACGAGCTTTATGTAGCTACTTAATTCATGCAAACTTACAAAGCTTTATGCTTACCCCTCTCATTTCCCTTTTCCTTGTAGCATTGCCAAGTTAGCTCGAGAATTCGTGGAACGTTGGAGTTCGAAAATCACACTATCGACTACTTTTGGTATAACCAAGTTAGTTTCATTTTGAGTATGGCATGTATAGGACTTGGTCATTTTGTTATGTCATATTTGTTAGCCAAAGTGTTGGCTATTAATGTTGTTAAATTCATTTTGTAAAAGGCCATTGGAAATTGGCCAAAACTTGACAAGTTTATATATTCAAAGATGATGAAATTCATAAAGTGCTTGCTTGTATGGTTGTTTTGATTTTGAGTTCTTATAAGTGCCTTATGTCATAATATATGTTAGATTGAATTGGTATAAGTTTGGTTGCTTTGCAAGGTGGCATTTGGCTTGGTAGATAGCCTTATAAATGTCCACATGGGTAGACACACGGGCGTGTGTCTAGGCCGTGTGTGACATACGGACAGCCCCATGGGCGTGTTGATAGGCCATGTGTCTCCATGCATGCTAGGTTGGCAAGTCAGTATGCTCAGTAGTAAACACAGGGACAGAGACACGACCGTGTGTCTCGACCGTGTGGGAGGCACGGCCTAAGACACGGGCGTGTACCTTGGCCGTGTGCCCTTATTGAGATGCTAACGTCATAAACAGAATGCCAAGGTTTTCACACACGGGCGAAGACACAGGCGTGTCATGGCCGCGTGAGGGACACGGGCGTGTGTCAAGACGTGTGAAAACCCCTATAGGTTCGAATTAGAAAATAAATCCACACGAGTGTGGAACACGGGCATGTGATGTGCCACACGGGCGTGTCCCTTCCTCCACACAGGCGTGTGGCTCTGTTTTATGTCAAATTTGTGTAAGTGTTCAAAAGTTTTCGGTTTAGTCCCGAACCATCTCGGGTACAAGTTTAGGGTCTTGTAGACCTTTAATAAGGACATTATGGTCTTTAATGAAAAGTTTTAATTTTTAAATGAAATTTTATGAACCGATGTGGTATATTAGAGCAAACTAAGTACGGTAATGCCTCGTTACCCGGTTTAGATGTTGAATACGGGTAAGGGGTGTTACACTCAAGGTGTATAAATCTGTATTCTGTCAATTCATAATCAGGGGTACCCGATTGGGCATTTAACCAGGAAGCACACTCTCGAGCCACATATCAAGATGCTCAGATGAGCCATGTAATCATGAAACAGGACAATTATCCAGGCTAATCGGTAAACTCATAAGAGTTTTATTCAGGGAGTTCATAAAGCTTATCAGATATCTCCGAAGAGATAATATCAGGGAGCATCGGATAAGGTAACACGGAGTTCAAGCGAGCCATGTCAAGAACCTCTTAAGATTTCATATTAGGATGCTCACGTAGAGCTGCGTTTGTGTCCGCACTATATGCGAGATCACAACCGATCGAAACATGTAACAGGAAGCTCACAAAGAGCTGCGGTAGTGCGCAACACATGCTAAATCACTACCGATCAGGATGCTCGCAGGAACTATACATCAGAATGCTCGAGAGGGCTATATCAGGATTACTCGTCCGAGCTAAATCCTGTCTGCAACATATGCAGAACCACATTCACATACGGGAAATCATACGTATCCATCGATTTTCATTATTCAAACGGAACTTAACATTTTAATACATTTTCAATCATGTGATCATTTTATATATTCATAACATTCACATAAATCACATAAACATATACCACATTCAAACCAAATACATCTTTCAATTGAAACATATTAACATGCATAATTAAGTTACACGAACCTACCTTAATATTTGTCCGTATAAGAAATTCTACTAATCCGAAACTTTTTCTTTTCCTAGATCTAGCTTCGAATTTGAGTTGTTTAGATCTATATAAATGAATTAAATCATCATTTTATAATATTTCATATTCCATTGATTTCAATTTGCAGTCTAGGCAAATTTACCATTTTGCATCTAATCTTTTCATAAATTCCAATTTTGTCCCTAGACTTGGAAAATGAAATTCACGAAATTTAATCCTTATTCCAAGCCTAACTGAAATTTCAGTATAACATTTATAGCACATGTATTCTATAAATTTTAGAATTTTTCTTCAATTTTCACAACTTTACAATTTAGTCCCTAAACCACAATTTCATCAAAATTCACTTTGTAAAAGTTGTTTATCTATCAACAACCTTTCATTTTCTACCATAAATTTCAAATTTTCAGCATATTCATCCATGGCAAAATTTCTATACTTTGATATATTTTCAAATTGATCCCAATCTAAATAGATTAGGTATCCAAATCTCAAAAAATATAAAAATTACTAAAAAACGGGACAAGAATACTTACCCAATTAAGCTTGATTAGTTTCCTTTCTCTCTCCTAGGGTTTCCATGCAAATTTTTGGGGAAGATGATGAAAATGAGATAATATTTTCTATTATCATCTTTTTAATTAATTAAATTTCCAATTTAGTCCTTGCCCTTTTTTAATTTTTCCATGGATGAATCACCAAAAAATATCTACTAACTTTTCTTTAATGGTCTAATTACCATATAAGGACCTCAAGTTTTGAATTCCATAGCTATGTAATCCTTCTAGCTACTAGAACTAAACTTTTTCATTTTATGTAATTTAGTCCTTTCCATAATTAAGCAGATAATCGGTAAAATTTTCTTATCAGAATTTTCATATGACATTTCTATCATAATGCAGACCATATAAATCTATTAAAATAATTTTTCTTTCTAGCTCGAATTTGTGGTCCCAAAACCACTATACCGATTTCACTAAAAATGGGTTGTTACAACTCTCCCCTCTTAAAAAATTTTGTCCTCGAAAATCTTACCAGTAAAAAGATTCGGGTATTGCTTTTTCATGCTATCCTCCGGTTCCCAGGTAGCCTCTTCTATACCATGTCGTTGCCAAATAATTTTTACTAAAGCCACCTTTTTGTTTCTTAACTCTTTTGTTTCACGTGCCAAAATTTTGATCGGTTCTTCACTGTATGTCATATCAGACTGAATCTCTACCTCTGACGGAGAAATAACATGTGAAGGATATGATCGATACCGTCGTAACATAGACACATCAAAAATATTATGAATCCGATCAAGTTCTGGTGGTAAGGCTTACCAATATGCAACAGGTCCAATTCTTTTTGTGATTTCATATGGCCCAATAAATCGTGGACTCAATTTTCCTTTACGGCCAAACCGGAGAACTTTCTTCCAAGGTGATACTTTCAAAAATACCTTGTTGCCAACCTGAAATTCTATTTCTTTCCATTTAAGATCTGCATAGGACTTTTGATTATCAGAGGCTACTTTCAAACTGTCTTGAATTACCTTTACCTTTTCTTCTGTTTCACAGATCAAGTCAACTCTGTGTATGTTTTTCTCACTAAGTTCTGTCCAATACAATGGAGTTCTACATTTCCTGCCATACAGAGCTTCATACAATGCCATTTTGATACTAGACTGATAATTATTATTGTAAGCAAATTCAACTAAAGACAGATACTTTTCCCAGTTACCTTCAAATTCAAGTATACAACACCGAAGCATATCTTCCAAAATTTGTATTACACGTTCAGATTGACCATCAGTCTGGGGATGGAATGTAGTGCTGAAATGTAACTACGTACCCAAAGCTTCTTGCAATTTGCTCCAAAATCGAGATGTAAATCGAGGATCTCTACCAGAAATAATAGAGACAGCCACTCCATGCAATCTGACAATCTCAGAAACATATTCAATCTATCTAAGGAATAATCCATACGTACCGGAATAAAGTGTGCAGATTTTGTTAACCGATCGACGATTACCCAAATGGCATCTTTCTTCTTTGGAGACAGGGGTAATCCCGATACAAAGTCCATGGTAATTCTTTCCCACTTCCATTTCGGTATCGTGACTGGCTATAATAACCCCGAAGGCAATTGATGTTCAGCTTTTACTTGCTGACATATCAAACATTTAGATACATATTCAAAAATATCTTGTTTCATTCCTGGCCACCAGTAAATCTTTTTCAGATCATTGTACATTTTGTTACTACTAGGATGAATAGACATGGTACTGTTATGAGCTTCATGTAAAATCTTTTGTACCAATTTCGAGTTCTTTGGTACACATATTCTGCCCTTAAATAATAAACAATCATCAGACCCGGTCTGAAATTCTGAATCAGAATTCAACTCACACTGTTCTCGTTTAGCTCGTAATTTATCATCACTTTTCTGAGCTTCAGAAATCTGCTGCAAAAAGGTCGGTCTAGCCTTTAACTCAGCTATGATTGAACCATCATTAGACATAGATAACCGGGTATTCATTGCTCTCAAGGCAAATAAAGACTTTCTGCTTAGAGCATTTTAATACATTTTCAATCATGTGATCATTTTATATATTCATAACATTCACATAAATCACATAAACATATACCACATTCAAAACAAATACATCTTTCAATTGAAACATATTAACATGCATAATAAAGTTACACGAACTTACCTTAATATTTGTCCACACAAGAAATTCTACTAGTCTGAAACTTTTTCTTTTCCTCGATCTAGCTTCGAATTTGAGTTGTTTAGATCTATATAAATGAATTAAATCATCTTATAATATTTCATATTCCATTGAGTTCAATTTGCACTCTAGGTAACATTACCATTTTGCCCCTAATCTTTTCATAAATTCCAATTTCGTCCTTAGACTCGAAAAATGAAATTCACGAAATTTAATCCTTATTTCAAGCCTAACTGAAATTTCTTACATCACACGTATTCTATAAAATTCAAAATTTTTCTTCAATTTTCACAACTTTACAATTTAGTCCCTAAATCACAATTTCATCAAAATTCACTTTGTAAAAGTTGTTTATCTATCAACAACCTTTCATTTTCGACCATAAATTTCAAATTTTCAGCATATTCATCCATGGAAAAATTTCTATACTTTGATAACTTTTCATGTAACACCCCAGACCCGCCCTAGAAGTTAGGCACGAATCTGGCGTGTCACATTGAAGGAAGTTGAAAGCTAAGCAATTGTTTAGAAAAGTTTTATCGGATTTTTGAACTCCGAGTTCGTTGTTTGTTTGAGAAAAACGCGATTTGCTAAATGACCGTTTAAAAGTTGTTATTATTTTGAAAAACTGTTTTGTTATGAAAGTTAAACTTGCATCGTTGCGTAAATAGGATATTTTAGAAAACGATTGCTAATGTTTTAAGAAAACCCTGTATTTATAAGTTTAACAGTTATAAATGAAAACTTAGAAAAAATAAACCAATGGCCTTATTACAAAATATTAACCCAAAATAAATAATCTTTAAAACAAGGTAAATATCGAAATTACTAAAGTTCACGAGTAGTATCTCCGATGTATAGCCACCCCCGAGTCCTCCACGGCTCCCAATCCTCTATCGCTGGGAATTACCTGAAACATTTAATAAAAAAAGGGGGTGAGTTTACGAAAAATCAGTGTGTAATTCCCCTTACGAACAAAATCTGGGCCTAAGCCCACAGAAACACATTGGGCCTTAGCCCTCACAGTAACAAATTTGGCCGAAGCCCATACGTATCGAATTGGGCCGTAGCCCTAACAACATGGCATATCAGATAGTGAATGCAATGCAACCCAGCCCAACCTAGTATTCCATCCTCTACACTCCACTTCATACGTCCAACCTCAACACACCTGGGGATTTCTACAATCAACCCTCCATCCTCTACACTCCACTTTGGAAGTCATGCTGACAGACACACTGCTCAAAGATAATAAAACGTGGCCTAGCCACCGATCACTATGTGACCAAATCACCGATACAATAATGTACCATCATTAGGTGTTACATTGTCACCCATAAGCACTACCCCTTCATATCATAACATCCCAATATCCCATGCATATGCAACATAGTAATTCGTGTATGCAGTATGTCATGTATGCAAAACATATATCAAATATAACGTATAACATGAATTACCATCATAATCAGATAAACAAAATACAACATAATCAAGCTAATCAACCTCTAAGGGTACAACAGTAATTTTACCTACCAAGGCTATTCTCGTAATTTACCTATCGAGGGTATTTCAGTAATTTTGCACCTACAATGATCTTTCCGAAGGCCTAATGTCGCCCCGAGCGACTCGACTACCATTTTCGGTCGTCACCGGACTATTGGGCCTAAAACCCAATTCCGGCCTATTCGGGCCCACACGCTCATGAGGCCCATCTAGCACAAATCTAGCCACGTATATGCGATTCACCTAGTCTAGTCTAATACATACTACACAATCATACAATCTACTCACATGGGCCCACGGGCCTATTGCGCCCACTTGGCCCCTATCGACCCATCATGGCCCAAATGACATCAACCCACAAGAACACTAACGATTGCCTCAACTATCGCGTCGAAGCCCCCACACGTGCGCTCGCACGCTCGTGTGGCTACTATTGCCGTGTGACCAGCATTCGACATTTGCCACTCTAAAACTAGAGTAGAGAGAATACACACCTGATAGGAGTCTGAAGCCAAACCGCGCTCCGAATGCTCCTACGCCCAACGCCAACCAGGTATGCCCTTTCTCCCATCATAGATAGCTCTATATATAGCCAGCTTCTAACCTTCCTTCTTTGTATCTTTCCGATGTGGGATCCTTCCGCTAGCAGAGTTTAAATCCAACTCTAACTCTGACCGTCCAATCAGCAAAATAAATACTCCCTTGCTGATCCCAAGACTTGAACCTCAGACCTCTTGCCAGCTGTAACGCCACCTTGCCACTAGGCCACAAGCTCCTCTTGTGTCTATAACCATCCGCAACTAAATATAAGTCTATGGCAAAGGTCTAAATCCATTTAACAAAATAATCTAAAAGAAATGCAAGTTTAACGCCTTGAACCTTGGACCTCCTTCCTTCCTTGTGGCGTCACCTCCTTGCTCCCTAAGTGGCGTCACTTTGCCACTACACCACACACTCCACTTGTGTCATCTTTTCCCATATTTTATTCTTAAAGCCTACCTACTAACTCCCAGGGTTTTATTCACCTAAAACCAAAATTTCTCCTAAGCCCAAGTTTGATATCGGGACTTCATAGAAGCCCCCTAACCTTCCAAAATCACTCACCTAATAGGTCCAACTTGCATTAAAGCTGTTGTCTTGTTCTCAAAAATTTTAAACGCTACTACGCTCAAGGCCTATTGGGCCCAATCCTACTAGGCCCAATTTCAGGATGTTACAAATCTACCCTCCTTAAAGAAATTTTGTCCTCGAAATTTCCAACTAACCAACAGTCGTACATCCTAACCTACAACACTACGCTAACGCTGTGCACTCTCATCTTAATAACACTAATTCATTTTCTATCTTAATCTTGGAACCACTTTACACAACCAAATACCTAACACAGAAGCAAACAGATCTTACCACATATGCACACAGTTTCTATATTCAATATCACATCCAAACCAAACACACAGAATAAATACCAAGAATCTGGACATTTCAAACATATAATAGATTATAGTGTAAAAGAAGCTTACGGATTTATGGATTGCAGGAGACTCAGTGCCATACATCCAAAAAGACATATTTTTCCTAACCAGATTTCAAATGAATTTTGAAAAACGTTTTCGAACCCATTCCACAAGCCGAGTTTTGCAACATGGCTCTGATACCATAATTGTAACACCCCAGACCCGGCCTAGAAGTTAGGCCCGAATCTGGCGTGTCACATTGGAGGAAGTTGAAAGCTAAGCAATTGTTTAGAAAAGTTTTATCAAATTTTTAAACTCCTAGTTCGTTGTTTGTTTGAGAAAAACGTGATTTGCTAAATGACCGTTTAAAAGTTATTATTTTGAAAAACTGTTTTGTTATGAAAGTTGAACTTGCATCGTTGCGTAAATAGGATATTTTAGAAAACGATTGCTAATGTTTTAAGAAAACCCCGTATTTATAAATTTAACAGTTATAAATGAAAACTTAGAAAACATAAACCAATGGCCTTATTACAAAATATTAACCCAAAATAAATAATCTTTAAAATAATGTAAAAATTGAAATTACTAAAGTTCACGAGTAGTATCTCCGATGTATAGCCACCCCCGAGTCCTCCACGACTCCCAATCCTCTATCGCTGGGAATTACCTGAAACATTTAATAAAAAAAGGGGGTGAGTTTACGAAAACTCAGTGTGTAATTCCCCTTACGAACAAAATCTGGGCCTAAGCCCACAGAAACACATTGGGCCTTAGCCCTCACAGTAACAAATTTGGCCGAAGCCCATACGTATCGAATTGGGCCATAGGCCTAACAACATGGCATATCAGATAGTGAATGCAATGCAACCCAGCCCAACCTAGTATTCCATCCTCTACACTCCACTTCATACGTCCAACCTCAACACACCTGGGGATTTCTACAATCAACCCTCCATCCTCTACACTCCACTTTGGCGGTCATTTGTGGACACACTGCTCAAAGACAATAAAACGTGGCCTAGCCACCGATCACTATGTGACCAAATCACCGATACAATAATGTACCATCATTAGGTGTGACATTGTCACCCATAAGCACTTCCCCTTCATATCATAACATCCCAATATCCCATGCATATGCAACATAGTAATTCGTGTATGAAGTATGTCATGTATGCAAAACATATATCAAATATAACGTATAACATGAATTACCATCATAATCCGATAAACAGAATACAACATAATCAAGCTAATCAACCTCTAAGGGTACAATAGTAATTTTACCTACCAAGGGTATTCTCGTAATTTACCTATCGAGGGTATTTCAGTAATTTTACACCTGTAATGATCTTTCCAAAGGCCTAATGTTGCCCCGAGTGACTCGGCTACCATTTTCGGTCGTTACCAGACTATTGGGCCTAAAACTCCATTCCAGCCCATTCGGGCCCACACGCTCGTGAGGCTCATCTAGCACAAATCTAGCCACGCATATGCGATTCACCTAGTCTAGTCTAATACATACTACACAATCATACAATCTACTCACATGGGCCCACGGGCCTATTCGGCCCACTTGGCCCCTATCAGCCCATCATGGCCCAAACGACATCAACCCACAAGAACACTAACGATGGCCTCAACTATCGTGTCGAAGCCCCCACACGTGCGCTCGCACGCTCGTGTGGCTACTATTTCTGTGTGACCGGCATTCGACATTTGCCACTCTACAACTAGAGTAGAGAGAATACACACCTGATAGGAGTCTACAGCCAAACCGCGCTCCGAATGCTCCTATGCCCAACGCCAACCAGGTATGCCCTTCCTCCCATCATAGATAGCTCCATATATAGCCAGCTTCTCACCTTCCTTCTTTGTATCTTTCCGATGTGGGATCCTTCCGCTAGTAGAGTTTAAATCCAACTCAAACTCTGACCGTCCAATCCGCAAAATAAATACTCCTTTGCTGATCCCGAGACTTGAACCTCAAACCTCTTGCCAGCTATAACGCCACTTTGCCACTAGGCCACAAGCTCCTCTTGTGTCTATAACCATGCGCAACTAAATATAAGTCTATGGCCAAGGTCTAAATCCATTTAACAAAATAATCTAAAAGAAATGCAAGTTCCACGCCTTGAACCTTGGACCTCCTTCCTTCCTTGTGGCGTCACCTCCTTGCTCCCTAAGTGGCGTCACTTTGCCACTACACCACACACTCCACTTGTGTCATCTTTTCCCATATTTTATTCTAAAAGCCTACCTACTAACTCCCAGGGTTTTATTCACCTAAAACCAAAATTTCTCCTAAGCCCAAGTTTGATCCCGGGACTTCATAGAAGCCCCCTAACCTTTCAAAATCACTCACCTAATAGGTCCAACTTGCATTAAAGCCATTCTCTTGTTCTCAAAAATTTTAAACGCTACTACGCTCAAGGCCTATTGAGCCCAATCCTACTAGGCCCAATTTTAGGATGTTACATTTCAAATTGATCCCCAATCTAAATAGATTAGGTTATCCCGATCTCAAAAATATAAAAATTACTAAAAACGGGACAAGAATTTTAACGCCTCGAATTTGGGCCTAGTAGAATTGGGCCCATTGGGCCTTGGGAATGGGAGTGTTAAAAAATTTTGGGAATAAGAGAACGGCACTAATGCAAGTTGGACCTATTAGGTGAGTGAATTCGGAAGGTTAGGGGGCCTCCATGAAGTCCTGGGTTCAAACCTGGGCTTTAGGAAAAATTTTGGTTTTAGGTGAATAAAACCCTAGGAGTAAGTAAGTAGGCTTTAAGAATAAATTGTGGGAAAAAAATTACACAAGGAAGTGAGTGGTCAAGTGGCAAGGCGTCATTAAGGTTGCAAGGGGTCCAAGGTTCAAGTCTTGGCGCTTGCAATTCATTTTGTTATTCTTTTAAATGAACTTAGACTTTGGCCCATAGGCTTATATTTAGTTGCGCATGTTCTAAGTCATAAAAGGAGCTTTTGTTGTGGTGGCATGTAGCGTCTGGAGCATAGGAGAGGGTAAGGGTTCGAATCTCATATCAAGTAAGGGAGTGTTTATTTTATGATTGGACTGACGAGTTTGTGTTAGATTTAAACTCTTTGAAGGTGGGATCCCACATCGAGAAGCTAGCATGAGGATAGGCAAGAAGCTGGCTTTAAATAGAGCAAACCATAAGGAGAGTAAGCATACCTTTATTGGCTTATCCCTTTCGCTTTGTGGCGTGCTCGTTTGGGTTAGGCGTTGGATCATTCGTTGATCTGTATGCCGTTGGGTCGCGGTGGTGGTGACTGAAGTTGATCGACACACCCCTTGGGGGTCAAGGGTGCGATCATTGTTGGCTTCTGCGCGAGCAGTGTTGAGCACGGATTAACTTCGATTCCTATCGGTGTGTATTTCGACTACTCTAGTCAGAGTGGCAAATGCCGAAATGCCAGTCACACGGCGATGGTAGCCACACGAGCGTGCGAGCGCACGTGTGGGAGCTTCGACGCGATAGTTGAGGCCATCATTAGTGTTCTTGTGGGTTTAGGCTGTTTGGGCCACGATGGGCCGAAAGAGGCCATGTGGGGCCAATGGGCCCGTGGGCCCAATCGGATAAGTTGTATGATTGTGTAGTAAATATTGGACTAGACTATGTGAACCTCATATCTGTGGCTAGATTTGGGCTAAATAGGCCACACGAGCGTTTGGGTCGAGAATGGGCCCTAGGCTCATTCGTATCGTTATCTCTGTTTAGAATACCTTGGTTTACAAAATTACTGAAATACCCCCGATTTGCAAAATTACTGAAATACCCCAGTTTGCAAAATTACCGAAATACCCCGATTTGTAATACCCTCGGTTTGCAAAATTATTGAAATACCTTCGGTTTGCGAAATTACTAAAATACCCTCGATTTGCAAAATTAGCGAAATACCCTCGATTTGTAAAATACCAAAATACCCTCAGTTTGCGAAATTACCAAAGTACCCCTAATTTGCAAAATTATCGAAATACCCTCAGTTTGGAAAATTACTGAAATACCCTCGATGTGCAAAATTACCAAAATACCCCCGGTTTGCGAAATTATCAAAATACCCCCGATTTGAAAAATTACCAAAATACCCCCGAATTGTGAAATTACCGAAATACCCCTGGTTTGTGAAATTATTAAAACACCCCTGACTTGTAAAATTACTGAAATACCCCTGAAGGGTAGGATTACCAAAATACCCTTATAGGGTAGAATGATTATTTTGCCCTTGTGGGTAAATGACTGACTTAGATTATGAATTGGACTGATTTGATTGGGATTGTATGGCTGTGTTTTAACTGACTTGATGGTGGTTGTATGACTGGTATGCTTTTAAATTATGTTTAAATGACTGTTACTGAGCATGGCCATTTTGCATACACGTGTAATGATTGAGCATGACATACACGACATATTGCATGGGGTTGGGACAAAGTTCTTCGAGGAAGTGTACTGACTCATTATCGTTTCGTACAAGGCTTTGAATTTTCAATGATATTTATGGCTATGTGCCAACCTAAATATGGCTCTGCACCATCTTGATTATGGCTTTGTGCCAACCGTATTTACCCGTGGCTATGTGCCTAACATATATATTGGTGACTCAGTGTCGATCATACTTACCCGTGGCTGTGTGCTGATTATATTACCGTCGCTGATTGCTATGTGCCAAACTTATTACAGTCACCGATAGCTTTGTGCCATCCTGATTATGGCTCTGTGCCATCCTGATTATGGTTTATAACCATTCTGGTTATGGCTTTTAGCCGTTCTGTTAACTGGCAGCGTTGCTGCGTTATTTATGGCTTTTAGCCGTTCTATCCACGGCACCGAGCCGTTCTGTCCATGGCGCCTAGCCGTTCTATTCATGGCGCCGAGCCATTCTGTTAACTTAGTGTCGCAACCGGTGCTAAGCTTGGTGTGTTGGTTGGGTGGGTCGATTTTATCCCCACAGGGTGTGTTGGTTGGTACGAGTGGTGTGTTGGCTGGATTGAGGTGGGATACATCCTCATACTATTGCATATTTGTTTATGAGATCTGTTACTGTTAAAGGGCTTTGGCCTGCATCATTTCGATTTACATTTCAGATATCTTGATTGTTACTCTGGTAAGGGGATTACACACTGAGTTTTCGCAAACTCACCCCGTTATTAACTGTGCAGGTAATCCCCATCCTTAGACGGATCGGAGCTACGAGGGACTCGGAGAAGACCACACACTGCTTATGCTTGCTGTTTTGATTATCTACTTTTAAATATTTTGATTTGGGTTGTAATAAGGCCTCTTAAAGTTCTCGGACTTCAAATTTTAGATTGGTTTTATTTTAATTTATATCTGTTAGAAGTAAATCGCGGTTTTTCCAAAATGTTAACTGTTTTAAAACAACACTACATTTTCGCAACATTTTCAAAATGCTTCTGCAGCTCAATTTTTAAACATCACGTTTTCGTAAACTGTTTATTGTAAATATGCTTCCGCAACAGATAAGGTTTTAAAAGTAATTACATTTTCAAGTGGATAACAATTTCTTAAGTGTTTTGAGTTTTAACAAAGAGGCTTTGACTCTCAAACAAGTTTTAACAACAAGAAATATGGTTTCGAAAAACACTTTCATGTGACACGCCAGATTCGGGCCTAACTTCTAGGCCGGGTTTGGGGTGTTACAAGAATACTTACCCAATTAAGCTTGATTAGTTTCCTTTCTTTCTCCTAGGGTTTCCATGCAACTTTTTGGGGAAGATGATGAAAATGAGATAATATTTTCTATTATCATCTTTTTAATTAATTAAATTTCCAATTTAGTTCTTGCCCTTTTTTAATTTTTCCATGGATGAATCACTAAAAAATATCTACTAACTTTTCTTTAATGGTCTAATTACCATATAAGGACCTCAAGTTTTGGATTCCATAGCTATTTAATCCTTCTAGCTACTAGAATTTAACTTTTTCATTTTATGGAATTTAGTCCTTTCCGTAATTAAGCACATAATCGGTAAAATTTTCTTATCATAATTTTCATATGACATTCCTATCAAAATGTAGACCATATAAATCTATTAAAATAAATTTTCTTTCTAGCCCGAATTTGTGGTCCCGAAACCACTATTATAATTTCACTGAAAATGGGTTGTTTACAACTGTGCATAAGTTTTGATGTTTGATGATAGAAAATGGATAATTGTTAATAGATAAACAACTTTTTTTAGGTGATTTTTGATTAAATTGTCATTTAGGGATTAAATTGAAAACTAGAAAATTTTAGATGATGGAATTGTAAAATAAATGGAATATAGGACTTGCTAGGGACTAGATTGATATTCGGCCATAATGGGTTGTGGTGAAATTGCATAAATTTCCATTTTTATGAGCAAGAGACTAAATTGCAAAGAAATTAAAAGTATAGGGGCAAAATGGTAATTTTTCCAAAATATGAATTTTTAGGATAAATTGAATGAGTTATATATTAAATTGAGTTGAATTTATCCGTATAGATCAAGATAGACCTCGTATGGTTTTAGATCGAGGCAAGGAAAAGCTTCTGATTAGTCGACTTCATTTTCTACATGTATCGTCGAGGTAAGTTCGTACGTTTAAGTTTTATTTTATTTTATTTTATGAGTTGAATGCTATTATTGTATAATATTAAATTGAGTATTGACGAAAAAATCCAACGGTGTAACGGCGATCATCGACGAATGAAAAGGGATAGCTTTGGCTATCGAATACGGAAAGGGATAGTTTCGGCTATCGATTATGAAAAGGGATTGTGACGACCATAAAAAATGAAAAGGGATGGTGACAACCATCGAACTATGAAAAGGGATGGCTTCGGCTATCGAACTATGAAAAGGGATGGCTTCAACTATCGATCTATGAAAATGTATAGTTTCGGCTATCAAATTATGAAAAGGGGTGGTGACGACCATCGAAAAATTAAAAGGGATGCGGACGACACTCAAATTATGAAAAGGGATAGCTTTTACTATCGAACTATGAAAAGGGATAACTTCGGTTATCAAATTACGAAAAAGGATGTGTCCACCATCATATTATTACCTCGTGTGAGCTTCGGTAAGAGCTTTCAATGTAAATTACATTAGTTTGATTAAAGGTAGGTAATGTAACACCCCTCACCCGTATTCACAGTCAGAATAGGGTTACGAGGTATTATCGATCAATCAACATCATTTAACATACATAATTCATACATTTATGTATTCATACTCAAATGCCATTCAATCATATTCATATTGTCCCTTATGAGGGCCTATGTGGCCTTAAACATGCTTTAGAAGTGGTTCGGGACTAAACCCATAACATACGAAAATTTTGGAAAACTTAGAAATTTTTCAATCATATAAAGGTCACACGCCCGTGTGAACAAGCCGTGTGCCTCACACGGCTAGTAGACACGCCTGTGTCTTAGGCCGTGTGAAAACAAGGCATACATACTAACTTGCAACACACGGTCGAGGACACGCCTGTGTGCCAGGCTGTGTGAAATCTGGAGAGTATACTGACTTGGGTCACACGGCCAACCACACGCCCGTGTGTCTAGCCCGTGTGCCCTACGAAATGGCCACACACGCCCATGAGCTAGGCCGTGTGCCATTTAGGGGGACATACTGACTTATACCACACAGCCACTCACACGCCCATGTGTGAGACCGTGTGGAGCATACTGACTTCACCTCAATATCAACACTAGGGGACACATGGCCGTGTAGCATGACCGTGTGTCACACACGGTTGAGACACACGCCCGTGTCTCTGCCCGTGTGGACAAAAATAGGCCATTTGTAAAGCCAATTTGCCACCTTTTTTGCACATACCTACACAAGATCAAATGGCATCATTTTAAGACACAAATATGCAACCAAAATTTCATCAACCAATACATAATCATACCATATTCATTTCAACTAAATTCAATACTCAATTCCGTGCCATTTACCTATTCAAATCATAATCCAAAACATACTAAAACAATATGCCTTTACCAACAATTTCACCTATCTTCTCTATGCATTTTTCTCATCATCTTATCATCTATTTTAAACCTCAAATCATACCAATTGACAACTAGCTAAATGAGCAACCATATAACCATCACAACATCCATGACAAACATGCCAAAATACAAGGCCATTTATATACATCATATTTCACTTACCAAACTCATAAAATAAGCCAACCCAAATGGCCAAATACACACCAACATTTACATCATTTATGAGCCAAATCTCATGGCCAATATCATATCCCAAAACATATCATCATATCACTAGCCTATACATGCTATATACCATATTTACATAGCATCAAAAGTACCAACAAGTTTATCGATAGTGTGACGATGTTCCTGATTATTCCCGAATCTGAGCTAGCTTCGATTATCTATAAAACAGAGAAAGAACACACAAGGTAAGCTTTAAAATCTTAGTAAGCCATATACAAATAAAATTACCACATGAATCAACATCATTTCCATCAATAAGAAAACTATGAGTAAGCACATAAAAGCTCACAAATCTTTCTCAATGTATACATATTCAATATCATAAGTGAATTCATCAAATACTTCCATTTTTATACTTGTATGAATCTCGTACGTACCTGAGTCACTTAACTCATTCACACATCATTTCTCAACTTGACTTTGCCCATTGAAACCTTTTGGAATTGTTAAGGATACTCGGAAATCACATATAGCTCATGCAATGCCATATCCAAGATATGGTCTTACATGTTATCACATATCGATGCCGATAGCCCAGCTATGGTCTTACTCAAAATCAAATAACGACGCCAATGCCCCAGACATGGTCTTACATGTAATCACATAATGATGCCAATGTCCCAGACATGGTCTTACACATAATCACATCTTATTAATCCTAATGTCATGACATTCGTATCCTATATTATTCCTAGGGTTCGTACGGGACTTTTGGATATTGTAACCCTGTCGATTCTTGTTCGTTCATAGCAGTTCAATGACATTTAAACATATATAATTCAATTTAAAGACATTTATTTGCATATGAACTTACCTTGTATTCGGGATAAGCGAATTTGGATCGACTATTCGATAACCTTTGATTTTCCCCGATCTAAATCCGATTTCTTTCGTTCTTGATCTATATACATTCAAAATTAACTCATTTATTCATCAAATCATTCAATTCAGTTCACAAACACATATTTGGGCATTTTTACACTTTAGTCCCTAAATTTCCATATTTTTACAATTTAGTCCCTATTTCACAAATACACAAAATTCATTAAATTTCATTAAACCCAAGCCTAGCCGAATTTCATATAGGTCCCTAGCAGCCCAACACTTTCATTTATTTCACATTTCAACCCCTCGATTTACACTTTTCACAATTAAACCCCTAATAGGCATTTTTACTCAAAATCACTTAACAAAACTTGTATAACTATCAACAAATATTCATTTTTCATCATAAAACATTCAAAATCTCAAGTATTCATCAATGGCACTTCACAAAATCATTAACAACTTCAAAAATTAAGGCATGGGCTAGCTAGAATACAAAGCAACAATCTCAAAAACATAAAAATCATAAAAAACCGAGCAAAGAACATCCTTAATCAAACATTCAAATGACCGAACCCTAGCCCTCTTGTTTTTTAAGAAAATCAGTTGAAGATGATGAAATGAAGACCAATTTTGATTTTGTTTTACTTAATAATAAGCTTATTTACTAAATTCCAATTTTAACCTTTAAATAAAAACATTTAAAGCATCCATTTAACGCCCTTTTATGTCAAAATCCACTATAAATGGTCTAATAAAGCAGTATTTAGACCGATTCATAGTTTTGTTTATTGATGATATCTTGATTTACTCTCGTGATGAATCTGAACATACTGAGCATTTGAGAATTGTGTTACAAACTTTGAGAGATAAACAGTTGTTTGCAAAGTTTAGCAAATGTGAGTTTTGGCTACAAGAGGCTGGATTTCTGGGACATATTGTTTCAGCTGATAGTGTCCGGGTTGATCTGAGTAAGATATCTGCGATTGTAGATTGGAAGCCTCCGAGAAATGTTTCTGAGGTTCGCAGTTTTCTGGGACTAGCGGGATATTATAGACGGTTTGTAAAAGGCTTTTCGATGATTGCAACTCCGATGACAAGATTGCTTCAAAAAGATGTTAAGTTCGAGTGGTCAGATAAATGCCAGAAAAGTTTCGAGTTGTTAAAAGCTTTACTGACTGAAGCTCTAGTGTTAGTTCAGCCTGAGTCGGGTAAAGAATTCATAATTTCCAGTAATGCATCATTAAATGGCATGGGTTGTGTTTTGATGTAGGAAGGCAAAGTTATATCTTATACCTCGAGATAGTTGAAGCCGCATGAAATGAATTATTCGACACACGATCTAGAATTGGCTGCGATTGTGTTCGAATTGAAAATTTGGCGCCATTATTTTTTTAGTGAGAAATGTCATATTTACACTGACCACAAAAGCTTGAAATATTTGATGACTCAGAGAGATTTGAATTTGCGACAGCGGAGATGGTTAGAATTGTTAAAAGACTATGACTTGGTAATTGACTATCATCTGGGGAAAGCGAACGTAGTTACTGATGCTTTGAGCCGAAAGTTCTTGTTTGCTTTACGTGCTTTGAACACACATTTGGCTTTGTCTGACGATGGTTCCTTAGTAGCGGAGTTGAAAGCGAGACCGTTGTTTATTCAGTAGATTTATGAAGCTCAAAAGTTTGATAATAAACTGCAAGCAAAACGGGTTCAGTGTGAGTCAATTTCTGATTCAGAGTTTCAAGTTGATTCCGATGATTGTTTGAGATTCAGAGATCGAATATGTGTTCTGAGAAATTTAGATTTGATTCAGATGATTTTGAACGAAGCACATAGTAATTGTTTATCAGTACACCCGGGAAGCACGAAAATGTATAATGATTTGAAACAGTTTTATTGGTGGCATGGCATGAAACGGGATATCTCAGAATTTGTTTCGAAATGTTTGATTTGTCAGCAAGTCAAAGCTGAGCATCAAGTGCCGTCAGGTTTATTACAACCTATCATGATTCCTGAGTGGAAATGGGACAGAGTAACTATGGATTTTGTTTCGGGTTTGCCCTTAACTCCGAGAAAGAAAGATGCAATCTGGGTTGTTGTTGACAGATTAATGAAATCTGCACATTTCATTCCGGTGCGTACAGACTATTCACTCGATAGATTTGCTGAGTTATATATTTCTAAAATTGTGAAATTGCACGGAGTGCCTACTTCTATTGTTTCGGATAGAGATCCGAGATTCACTTCACGATTTTGGAAGAAACTGCAAGAGGCATTGGGTACAAAGTTACATTTCAGTACCGCATTTCACCCGCAGACGGATGGTCAATCCGAGCGAGTTATTCAGATACTTAAGGATATGTTGTGTTGTTGCATTCTCGAGTTTGGGGGTAGCTGGGAGAAATATTTACCGCTGATTGAATTTTCTTACAATAATAGCTTTCAATCAAGTATAAAGATGGCACCATACGAAGCTTTATATGATCGTAAATGTCGAACACCGTTGTACTGGATTGAGCTTAGCAAGAATAAGATTCACGGGGTTGATTTGATCAGAGAAACATAAAAAAGTGAAAGTAATTCGAGATAGTTTGAAAGTAGCATCGGATTGACAAAAATCTTACGCAGACTTGAAACAGAAAGATATTGAGTTTCAGATCAGGGAGAGAGTGTTTCTAAAAGTGTCACTGTGGAAAAAAGATATTACGGTTTGGTTGAAAGGGAAATTGAGTCGCGATTCATCGGACCGTATGAGATTATTGAGCGAGTCGGACTAGTTGCTTATCGACTATCTTTACCGTATGAGTTAGAGAAAATACATAATGTATTTCATGTGTCGATGCTTCGACGATACTGATCCGACCCTTCACATGTCATTTCCCCGACTGAGGTTGAAATTCAATCAGATATGACATATACTGAAGAATCGATTCGAATTCTAGCTCGTGAGATCAAAGAGCTAAGAAATAAGAGAATTGCATTAGTGAAAGTATTATGGCATCGACACGGGGTTGAAGAAGCTACGTGGGAACCTGAGGATGCTATGAGAAATCAATACCCTAACCTATTCACTAGTAAGATTTTCAGGGACGAAAATCCCTAAGGAGGGGAGAGTTGTAACAGCCCGATTTTAGCTAAGTCGGAACAGTGGTTTTGGAACCACAAATTCGATGTCAGAAAATTATTTTAATATTATTTTTTTTGTTTATAGCATCTTATTTGATATGTGTGAAAATTTTGTGAGCTAATTTTATCGTTTAATTGCTCAATTTTAGAAAAAGACTAAATCGTGTAAAATGCAAAAGTTGCATTTTACTTGTTAAATGTGTTTAATTGCTATGGTTTATTAAATGAAAGGTCCTTATGTGAGAATGCACTTCAATTTGAGTTGATTATGATGGTGTTAGATGAGTATATGTTGTGTATGTTAGAAGGGTGAAAAGAACTTGACACTTAGTCTTGTTCTTGACCATGTGGATAGACACACGGGCGTGTGTCTAGACCATGTGTGACACATGGTCAGCCCACGGGCGTGTTCTGTGGCCGTGCGTCCCCTGCATGTTAATATTTGAAAACAGAGTAGACCCCAGACTAGTCACAAGGACGTATGCCTAGGGCGTGCAGGATTCATCAGTGTTGGCTACGGGCTAGCCACACGGGCGTGTGTCTAGACTCTAGGCCGTGAGAGGGACGTCAGTGTTCACCACGGTTTGGGAGCACGGGCGTGCCATGGCCGTGGGGCATTTGGCAGAATGCTTGGGTTTTTAGGCATGGTCTGGGGACATGGGCATGTGTGCTCATGCACGGGCGTGTCTAATCTTGCACGGGTGTGTGAGACCTATATAAAAGAGAAAAATTTTAAGGATCGTAAAAGTTCCGGATTAGTCTCGAGAGTCCTCGTGTGTATGAGTGAGGCCTTGTAAGTCGAGAATGAGGTTATAGCGAGTAATGACGTTGAGCCTAAGTGGCGATTAAGCGGTTTGAGTTTGGTAACACCTCGGGCTCGGTACTCGGTGTAGAACCCGGGTAAGGGGTGTTACATGTGTTCCACGTCTCCATGATGAGGCGATACCGCTCTGATCCCTCGCATATAGTGCCGGTGGAGGAGATTGATGTTAGACCTGACCTGACTTTTGAGGAAGAACCAGTGCAGATACTGGGTCGGATGTTAAGGTATTAAGGAGGAAATCTGTTCGTTGGTCAAGGTACTTTGGCGTAATCACGGTTCAGAGGAAGCCACGTGGGAGCCTAAAGAGGCGATGCGACAACAATACCCTCACCTATTCTGACCAGGTAAATTTTGAGGCCAAAATTTCTTTTAAGGGGGTAGAATTGTAACGTCCTAAAAATATAGGGTCTTTAATTTTTCATGTCTTGACACAAATACCTGTTTGCCTCTGTGGTTTAGTGATTTGGGTATGTTTTGGGGATTTTAGGAAGCCTGGGTTCAAGTATGGCCTTTGGCAAAATTTTGATTTTTTGCTCTTTTGGGAAACCTGGATGTTAGCTTGAAGGGTTTATAATAAATTGTGTTTGTTTTAAGTCACAAGTGATCCTGTGTTGTGGTGGCAAGTGGCGTGTTGGGGCATGTGAGAGGGAGTGGGTTCGAATCCCATGGCATGCAAGTAGGAAGTTTTATTTTATGACTCTGTGGCGTGAGAGGTAGAGTTTGATTCAAACTCTGTAGAGGTGGTTGGAGACTTGGTCATCAAATTTGAATGGGAGGTTGGAAGCAAATCGAGGAGCAATCTGTGGAGATTTCTAAGGAATTGGGATGTGGGGGGAGTCTTGGCCGAATGGGGATGCTTGAGTAAGGGAAATTCGGCTAAGGCTATGTCATTTGGTGCATTTTCGGCTTTTGGGGAGAGTGTAGATGTCGTTTTTCTCTCTGTTTTTTTCGGGATCTTGTTTTCTTGCGTTTTGGGATTTACTCTCTTGGGGGTATCTCATGCTGCATTTTTGACCATTCGGGCCTTTTTCTTTTCATCCTTATTCATCAATTGTTGTCCACATTTGCCGAAACATAAACATCAAGTGCTGAATTCCTTGAAGCCCTTCTTCCTCCTTCATTTTTCTCTCTGCCGATTCGACATTCTTTTCTTCTTCTTCTCTCTGGGCTAAATCGAATCAAGTGCTACTGTTCCTCTCTTCTTAAGTGTAGTCGAATACCCTTCCTCCTCCTCTCATCTTCTAACTCTGACAAGCAGAATATTGGGGTAAGTGACTGGGTCGTTTTTGTACTTTGCGATTTCGCTTGTAGGATTATCGTGTTGCTATTCAATAATCTACTTTCGGTTTACTCTCTTTTAGATCGAATACAATACTCCACCCACGTGTGTCGTTCTTTTGAGTCAGCTTTCGGTTCTGAGGGACTCGGTAAGTGTTTGGCCGAATGTTACTTTCCCTTTTTAGGGGAAAGGTTGTGTGTACTTTCTTTGGACTGATGTGTGCTAAATCATGGTTTTAGACCGACGTGATTGATAGGTTGTATGTGAAATGTAGTTAATCGTCAAAGAGGAGTGTGATCAACTCTAGTCGGTCATCTAAGGGAAACAAATCGATCAACGATCAGTCAAGGTAAGTGGGGATTATCATTTTGGGCGTGGACAGTTATTAACTTTATTGGTTGAAAATCTGATACGATATGTTGGATGATTATAGGATTCGGAGAGCGTGGATCTTAGCTAATTTCGCGAACAGGTGTGTAATCGTATGCAGTATTCGATGATCGGCTGAAAAGCCGAAAGTATGTAATGTTACATTGCTATGACTGTAGATCGGCAAAATGCCGAAAAGCCAAAAATATGGCGTATGACGCCACACGAGCGTGCGGTCGTGCGTGTGGTAAACTGAGCCCATGAACATGGGTGCTAGACTGTAGAAGCCACCACGAGCATTCTCGTGGGCTTAGGTCGTAATGGGCCTCGTTGGGTCGAGATGGGCCATGTGAGCCCAATGGGCTCATGGGCCCCACACGGGTAAAATTCACAATAGTGACAAATAATGGATTGGGATGCGAAGTCCGCATAACCGTGAGTGGAATTGGGTTGAATGGGCTACACGAGCGTGTGGGCCCACTTGGGCTGAATAGCGGACTTTGGGCCCATTTACACTGTTTTGGTCATATGGGTTATCCGATTCGTTCAGGACGACTCTAGACCTTCTGAAGGGTTGTCATCTGTGTCGAGACCCCAAAAGTAGTAAAATGACTGAAATACCCATAATGAGTAAAATTATCGGAATACCCTTGTAGGGTAGAATTACCGAAATACCCTTGTAGGGTAGAGTTACCAAAATACCCTTGGAGGGTAGAATTACCGATATACCCCTGAGGGGTGAAAATACTGTTTTACCCCTAACTATCGAAAAGACTATTATACCCCTAGTGGTAGTTTAAGTGATGTGTGTACGATATGTATATGACTTGTTATGATTATGACATACTTCATACACGTAATATTTATGACACGACATTCTGCATTGGGGTTGGGATTCTGATTTGGAGGAAGTACTGTACTAGTGGCTCTGCCACGTTTTTACTATTCTAGTGGCTTAGCCACGTATTCTGATTTTAGTGGCTGGGCCACGTTCATCGTTACTAGCGCTTTGCGCTCATCGTTAGCGACTATCTCGCGATATTGGTGTGTTGGCTGGGTGGGTCGACTTAGTCCCCACATGGTGTGTTGGTTGGTACGGGTGGTGTGTTGGCTGGATTAGGTTGGGTTGCATCTCGCATTCGCATCTTGTTATTACTTTGGGCTTAGACCCACTCGTTGTTCTTGATAGGGCTAAAACCCGGATCGATTCTGTTATCAGATAGGGCTTAGGCCCGATGCTTTCTGCATGCACCGATTGTTATTCGACTTATAGGGGATTACACACTGAGTTTTCGCAAACTCACCCTCTTGTTTTAACTGTGCAGGTAATCCCCAGCCTTAGATGATTTGGAGCTGCGAGGGACTCAAAAATTGCCACATGTTCGCGAGTATTTTAATTTACACCTAGTTGTTTTATATTTTATTTCCGGGTTAATATTTATGTAATAAGGCCATTTGAGGGATTTAACTTTTATTTTGTTATAACTTCTTACTTCAACCTGCTAGATTAGGAAACACGTGTTTTCAAAAAAATAACTATTTCCAAAGAAAATCACGTATTTTAAATCTTAAAGTTTATAACTAGAAAAGCTTCCGCGGTTTTTAGTTCAGATTAATAAACTTGTAACAAACAATTGGCCTACATGTTTTTACAACACCAACATTTTCTATAGCAATTGTCTTAAAAGGGATTTAATATTTAGTCACGAATTTTCATCGACAAGATCGGTTTTCAAATCAACACTTCAATGTGACACGTCATATCCGATTGTAACGTTTAGGCCGAGTTCGGGGTGTTACAATTGTAGACAAAATTTTATTGTTTTAAACTGTCAGAATGGTAAAAAGCTTTAGATTGAATCAGATGAACTGAGTAGTATGTCTAATGTTATTTCGGCGATGTCAGCACAGAAATATGTTAGAAAAGGCTGTGAAGTGTATCTCACTTATATATTTGATTCTAGGGTTTTTGAGTTGAAGCTAGAATCGGTTCTAGTGGTATGTGAGTATTCAGATGTGTTTCCAAAGGAGTTACCCAGGTTACCTCCAAGCAGAGAGGTTGAGTTTGCTATTGAGTTAGTGCCGGGAACATCTCCAATATCGATAGCTCCTTACAGAATGATACCTACAGAGTTGAAAGCTCAGTTGCAAGAATTGATAGATAGGGTTTTTGCTCGACCCAATTTTTGTCCTTGGGGTCTACCTATTCTATTTTTTAATAAAAAGGATGGGTCTATGCGATTATGTATTGACTATCGACAGATCATCAAAGTCACAATTAAGAACACGTATCCATTGCCACGCATTAACGATCTGTTTGATCAGTGGAAAGGTGTGATAGTATTCTCAAGGATAAATCTTCGTTCTGGTTATTATCAGTTGCGAGTTAAAGACTTAGATGTGCCAAAAACTGCATTCAGGACTAGGTACGGACATTATGAATTTCTTGTGATGTCGTTTGGTTTGACTAATGCACCTACAATATTTATGGACTTGATGAACAGAATCTTCAGACCATACTTAGACAGATTTGTGGTGGTGTTCATTGACGATATTCTGATTTATTCACGAGATGAGACAGAGCATGCCGAGCATTTGAGAAATATTTTACAAACTTTGCATGAAAAAAATTGTTTGCTAAGTTTAGGAAATGTAAGTTTTGGCTTTGCGAAGTCGGATTTCTGGGACATGTTGTATCGGCTGAGGGCATCAGAGTTAATCTGAGTAAAATTTAAACTATCACAGATTGGAAAACTCTGAGAAATGTGTCTGAGGTTTGATGTTTTCTGGGTTTAGTCGGATATTAATGAAGATTTATCAAGGGATTCTCAATGATTGCTACACCGTTGATGAGACTGTTGCAAAAAGATGTTAAGTTTGAGTGGTCCGAGAAATGTCATCAAATTTTTAATCAATTGAAAGCATTATTAATTGAGGAACCGGTGTTAGTTCAGCCAGAGTCGAGTAAAAAATTTGTAATTTATAGTGATGCTTCGTTAATGGTTTGGGTGTTGTGTCAATGGTTACACACTTAAGATTGTCTCTTATTGAATAGTTTCACAAGAAACAATATTTAAGCTAGAGATGATGGCAAAACATTAAACGATCATTGGTTTGTGTGGAGTCTTGAGAATAAAGATCCACAAAATGATTGGATGTAATCCATGTTCTTGCTAGTTAATCATAGGACTCCAAGACAACATGATTGATGAGTGTGAGAATGATGGCAACAAATGAAAAATGTTTTTAAGGTTTTAATACAAGACGCATGCATCATTCTGCATTCTTGATATACTGTTGAAATGAATATATTTGCTCAATACAAAGATAGTAATTAGTGAATATTTATTATTTTTCAGTTCAAATATGTCTCCTACTCCTTTTATTAGCATTCTTATTGAGAACAAATTGAATGGGGATAACTTTCAAGATTGGAAATGAAGCTTGCTGATAGTTCACAGTTATGAGAAACACAAAGTTGTCACTGGCGAAACTTGCCCACCAGAAGCTCAGCCCAAAGCGAGAAATCCCTGGAGAAATTCTAACTCGATTTCTTGATGTTATATGGTAGTGAGCATGAGTAGTGTACTGCAAAAGTAACATGATAATTTCCGTTTTGCTAACAAGATCATGACAAATTTGGAGGATTTGCTCGGAGGCTGTAAATTGAAAAATATATAGGATTTTTCCTATGTAATTTATCACCTTTTTACTTAAATTCGTTCTTAAAACTAAGTAATTGTTTAATAAATTAATGAAATATGTGAAAATATGAAATTAGGACATAGAAATGATTAAAATGTGATTTTATGCTTTATTATATAGTTTTAATGCATAAAATGGCTTATTTTATATTTATTTGAGCATATTATATTTTTAAGACATAAAATGGGCCAAGCATGATTAAATTAAATAATAAAATATAAAGTTATATTTAATAATTAATTTTAAAATATTTCATTAATAATTTGGGTTTTAATTAATTATTTATTTTATTCTTTGGTCCTTTAATTTATTGATTTATTTTGGACAGGTCTGATAGCTTTGTTGGATTACAAAAACCGTCCAAATTAAAGACCAAGTCAACCCAATTTCGGTTGCACATGGCTGTCCACATAAACCACTTTTTGGTTTAATTACATAAGGTCCTTGCAATGTTGAAGAAATTATAGATTTGCCCAAAGATTTACATTTGACCGAGTCTCAGTCCTGAGTTGTTATGGCATTTAAATTGCTTAAAAATCAGGCAAAATTCAACTCAAAATCCACTAATCATGGCCGGCCACTCATTGAGGAAGCTTGAAGAGACTAAAACCTATCTATTTTAGCAAACTACTCTCCTCTCTTCACCTATAAATAAGACTTCATTTCACCATTCCTAATTATCCCTCATCCCTCATCATTCTCTCTTTTCTCTCAATTCTCTTTAGCATTTTCCATTCCCCACGCCTAGCATTATCTCTTCATAGAGATTTTAGCAATTAAGCCTCTTAAAGAGCCCTTGGTCGGCCACCTTGAAGAGCCATCAGCAAAGGAGCAAAACGAACAAGCGAAGGAGTCTCGTTAGTCAGAGTCTTGGGTGACAGCCACTTTGATTTGGGTTTAATCCTTCTTTTATTTGATTTAATCTGAAAATGTTTGCTATGTATTCTTTGTTCTTGTTACAACAATGTTAGCTGAATTTTATTTAAGCTAGGATGATTGCTTTGATTAAATAATATTTATTTGATTCATGGTTATAATGTTTGTGCCTCAATCGATCATGTTTTCAATTAAAATCAAGTCTGTATTTCGTTCATACGTGACTGAAATGCACCTGAATTAGCTGAGCAATCCTAACCAGACAACGGCTAGTGGACACATAATTGAAATGTGCATGCTCAATTTAGATCCTAACCCGATTAAATTGCAGGTTGCATAACAACTCTAACCAAGCTCTGTTATCTGCATAGTTTTTAGATTTGTGTGATTAAACTGTTTCAAACCTAACACGTCCCTGTTACCTCACACAAATGCTAAGAAACCCTTAGTAAATAAGGATCAGTAAAATGCATATTTACTAAGTAAAGGATTTCCGAATGTTTTTCCATGGAATGAAAGATCGATTTGCCATGGAATGTTTTTCCGAATGTTATTAAGCATGTTGATAATAAATTGAGTTTAATTAAAGTAATTGTCCTAGTTTATTTATGTTATAATTGCTGCAAATTGTGTTCAATTTTGCTAAAATCTATTTCATTCATATAGTTTGCATATTTAGGATAATTTGCATTGGGGATCATTTCATTTAGTTTAATATATTTAATTTTAATCATCACTTCTCAATCATATTATTTTTGTATTTACCAAGTTGTTAATATAATTTTACAATTGAGTGATTTGACACAAATACAATCCCTGTGGAGACGATAACTCGATACTTACTTATTACTTGATAATGACTGTGTACACTTGCACAAACCTACGCGTTACAAGTTTTTGGCGCCGTTGCCGTGGATTGTTAACTGTTGCCATAGTCATTTTTTTCTTGTGAAATTATTTACTTCGAATTTGGTTTATTTCTAACATTACTAACTTATTCTTTTTAATTTTGTGATTTTCTTTTCAGGTGTTTATGAGCGTAGATCAGATTATCAATTTAGTCCCTGTAGACCCTGAAATTTAGCGAACTTTCAGACAAAGAAGACGTGAATGAACAACTCAAAGACAAGTCGAGATGGACCTTGGAAATCAGAATCAAGACCAAGGTAATGAAGCTGATCGTGTACGAAATCCCATCCTTATTGCCGATGATATGGATCAATGCATAAGACAATATGCTGTGCCACTTTTCAGTGAGTAAATCCAGGAATTGGAAGGCCAGATATTCAGGCAACCCAATTTGAATTGAAACCAGTGATGTTTCAAATGCTCCAAAAGGTGGGCCAATTCAGTGGTATGCCCACGGAAGATCCACATCTCCACCTTCGATTATTTATGGAGGTGAGTGATTCATTCAAGATAGTCGGTGTGACTGAAGACGCACTGAGGTTGAATTTGTTTCTATACTCATTGCGAGATTGAGCACGAGCATGGCTCAATTCATTGCCACAAAGTTCCATATCTACATGGCAAGAATTAGCAAAGAGATTTTCGGTTAAGTATTTCCCGCCTAGCAAAAACGCTAAGTTTAGGAACGAGATCATAACTTTCTAACAATTGGGTGACGAGTCTTTGTATGAGGCTTGGGAGCGATTCAAGGAGTTACTTCGTAAGTGTCCTCATCATGGGATTCCTCATTGTATCCAGTTGGAGACATTTTATAACGGTCTCAATGCACATACAAGATTGATGGTAGATGCTTCTCCGAATGGTGCAATTTTGTCTAAGTCTTATAATGAGGCTTATGAGATCATCGAGAGGATCACAAGTAATAACTATCAATGGCCAACAAATCAAACAGCTTCAGGAAGACGTGTAGTTGGAGTTCATGAAGTTGACGCCCTCACTTCGTTATCAGCTCAGGTATCTTCTATTTCCACTATGTTAAAATAGTTTACCGCTAATAGTGCTAATAATTTTGTAGCTCAGCCACCAAGTCTGTTTGAAGTAGTTTCCTGTGTGTACTGTGGAGAAGGTCATTCTTTTGAGAATTGCCCATCAAATCCCGAGTCAGTGTACTATGTGGGGAACCAACATCAAAATAGGAGTGGATAAGGACCCCAGTCCAACTTCTGCAATCCTTCATGGCGTAATCATCCTAATTTTTTTTGGAGCAATCAAGGAGATGGACCGAACAACAACTTATTGCAGCATAGACCCAACCAATCTCAAGGGTTTAATCAGCAAGCTTCAAAACCACCTCAAGATGAGGCATCAAACGGTTTAGAGAACTTGTTGAAAGCGTACATGGCAAAGAATGACGCTTTGATCCAAATCCAAGTAGCAACATTGAAAAATTTGGAAAACCAAATGGGTCAGTTAGCTACGGAGCTTCGTAATAGACCGCAAGGGACCTTGCCAAGCAATACTGAGAATCTAAGAAATTTAGGTAAAGAACATATCAAGGCAGTGGCATTGCGAAGTGGTAAAATTCTGGAACCCCAATTGATTGATGTCGAAGATAAGCCCGTTCAGAAGAATCAACCAGCTGTTGAAATTCCTACACCAAAATAGTCGAAATCTGTAAATACTGACAAGGTAAATCCTAACTTAGTGAATTTAGATACTTTAACATCTTCTTTGGATGCAGATTTACCTACTCAGAAGAGTTATCCGATTCAACCGAAAGTTCCATCACCTCCATATCCTCAAAGATTGCAGCAACACAAGCAGAAACATGAGGTGCAATTCAAGAAGTTTTTGGATAATTTGAAGCAGTTACACATCAATATTCCGTTGGTGGAGGCTTTAGAATAAATGCCAAATTATGTGATGTTTATGAAGGATATACTGTCCAAGAAGAAACGACTGAATGAGTATGAGACTGTTGCCTTGACAAAAGAGTGCAGTGCGTTCTTGCAGAACAAATTGCCACCGAAATTGAAGGACCCAGGAAACTTTACTATACCCTGTAACATTGGTGAATCTTACTGTGGTAAAGCGTTGTGTGATTTAGGAGCAAGTATCAACTTGATTCCTAAGTATATTTTCAAGATGCTAGGGATATGTTAAGTAAGACCTACAACTGTGACGCTTCAGCTAGCGGATCGATCTTTAGCATATCCCGAGGGAAAGATCGAGGATGATTTGGTAAGAGTCGATAAATTTATTTTTCCTGCTGATTTCATTGTCTTAGATTTTGAAGCAGATAAGGAAATGCCGATCATCCTTGGGAGACCTTTCTTAGCCACGGGAAGAACGTTAATTGATGTGCAGAAAGGTAAACTCACCATGCGAGTTCAAGACGATCAGGTAACCTTTAACATTCTTAGAGCGATGAAATTTCCCGATCCGACAGAAGAGTGCTCAGTTTTGGAAGAGATAGAAACCTTGGTTTCTATGGAAAGTAATTTTGAAGAAGATCCATTGGAGAAAGCCTTAGATCTTGATCCTTTGGAGGATGAAGAAGGTGAAGAAAACATGGCTTTGATGGAAGCCAATCCGAGAAATTTTATTCAATCCACACGATTTGAACTGTTGGAGTTAGAAGTTAGAGAATTTCTGCAACCCAAGTTTTCAATTGAAGAACCACCTAAACTTGAACTAAAGGTACTTCCTTTCCAATTGAAGTACGTTTATTTAGGTGACTGTTCCACTTTGCCTGTGATTATTTCAGCTAAACTGGCGAAAAATCAAGAGGAGAAACTAATTGCTGTTCTAAAGATATTTAAGAAAGCAATTGGTTGGACTATAGCTGATATTCGAGGTATAAGCCCTACTTTTTGCATGCATATAATTATTTTAGAAGAAGGTGAAAGAGCTCGAATTGATGGGCAAAGGAGGCTCAATCCTATTATGAAAGAAGTTGTGAGAAAGGAAGTGATCAAATGGTTAGATGTAGGAATCATCTATCCTATTTCAAATAGTTCTTGGGTAAGTCCGGTGCAGTGTGTGCCAAAGAAAGGTGGAATCACGATTGTTGAAAATGAGCGTAACGAGTTGATTCCAATGAGAACTTTTGCTGGTTGGAGAATTTGTATTGATTACAAAAAGTTGAATAAAGCCACTAGGAAGGACCATTTTCCGTTTTTTTTTATGGATCAGATGTTTGATCGACTGGTAGGTAATGAATTCTATTTTTTTAGATGGCTATTCGGGATATAACAAAATAGTTATAGCTTCGGAGGACCTACATAAAAATACCTTTACTTGTCCATACGGTACGTTTGCTTTTAGGCGAATGCTTTTTGGTTTATGCAATGCACCTGCAACATTTCAACAATGCATGATGGCAATATTCACTGATATGGTTGAAAATTTTGTTGAGGTTTCCATGGATGATTTTTCTGTTTTTGGTAACACTTATGATATTTGTTTGAGTAATCTAGCTAAGGTACTGAAGAGATACGAAGAGACGAATCTTGTTTTTAACTGGGGAAAATGCCATTTTATGGTTAAGGAAGGGATTGTCTTAGGGCATAAAATCTCAAAGGGAGGAATTGAAGCCGATAAAGCAAAGGTGGACATAATTGAAAGATTATGTAACATCCGGGGTCTAAGGGATTTGCATCTGTTATGTTTTTGAGTGTTTAGAATGCTTTATGTGTTAATTTGTTATGTTTGGGGTCCTCGAGAAGGCTTGGGGTTAAGCCGAAGCCTTGGAAAAAATTTCAATTTTTGGCACTTTAGGGGGGAGTTAGTTGGGACAAGCCTTAAGGAGTAATGCTTGTGGTTGTTGACACAAGAAGTGCAGTGGTAAAGTGGCAAGGAGACGCCACTTAAGGAACAGGTAAGTGACACCACAGGGGAGCAGTGAGGGAGCAGGTTCGAGTCACATAGTTTGCATTTTGGGAATTCTTTTTGGCCTCAGGATGAGAGGTGATGGATTCGGTTTGGGACCTTGAAGAGTGGAAGTGGACTAAGTCAAATATTTCAAATAGATGGACAAGAGTGAAAGGTGGAATTTGAATTTGTCAACCGATTCAAATGAGGGGATGAGAGTGAAACTAGGAGGCAATCAAGGGGATGGAGGTGGAGGAGAGTGTTGGCCGAATTTTTGGGTGTGTTGGGGAAAAATTCGATCAAAGTGGGGTTGAGTAGGCATTGGGTTTTGGGGGCTAGGCAAGTGCATATGCCGAAAGTGGTTTAGGCATTTCATTCTCTTCTTGTGTGCATTTTCGGTTGTAGGTGTAGGTGTGGGGGTGAGGGTCGATTCTTCTATAGGTCACTTTGAGTTGAGAGTTAGCAAATCAAACATTATTCTCTTTGGCAATTGGTGAACAAGTGTTTTTCTTCTCTTATTCTCAAACCGAAATCAGCTCTTGAGGAACTTCACTTTTTGTATTCTTTCTCTTTTCAACCAAAAGCCGAAACCTCAACCCTTTCTTCTTCTTTTGTTCATACACTCTCTTTTTCATATCATAATCCCTCAGCAGAACTCTCCTATCACCTTCTCCATTTCTTTATTTTCTCCCATTTGTATCTTCAAAGCCAAAACATTTGTCTGCTTCAACTTCTTCCCTATTTTTTCTTCTAGAGCCGAATCTCTCTAGCCCATTTCTTCTTATATCTTACCTTTGTTCTTCTCAAAGTCGAAACCTATTTTCTCTTCCTTCTCATTGAGTTTGTTCTTACTCTTCTTTTTTGCCGAATCTCCTTTGGGTGTTCATCTCCTTCATTCGCTCTTGTTGTAGAGGATTGCCGTCACTTTTTCTCCCTACCTTATCAATTGGTTTCTTCCTGCTGGGTGGTAAGCGTTTTCTTCTTTTTGATTCTTTCTTATTCTCTTGCTGGTTGGTAAATCGAAGGGGTTAATTGGTACTTTGGGTGCTTTGGCCGAATGTAGAAGGGGCTTTGTGTTCGTGTTCTTTTCTGCATCTGGCCTGCGGTTGGAAGACTTTTGGTAAGTAGTGTTGGCCGAATGGTTGTAAGAGTTTCCTATTTGCTTGTTTGGCTGAAAGGCCATTCTTTTAATTTATGTGAGGGATCAGTTCTAACATAGTAACGTTTTAGCGATTCAATCGATTCTTAAACCAAGCCTGAAGCTTTCGGCTTCTGTCGATCTAGGTAAGAAATCTCTTCAGTTGAGCGTGTATTCTTACTCTTATCCTATTCAATGCTTTAACTCGGTCTTCTGACCAAGATCTCTTTCATGGAATCAAATACCAGCCAAGCAAATGAGGGAGCCGTACTCGTAGTCCCTACCCCTAAGTTCAAAAAACATGCGGTGTCAGCTGTTTGAGACTTTCCACTGGGTTGTGGGCCCGCTTTGGAGAGGGATAAGCAGATCGTTGTGATCCTTACGAGTGAAGACGTTATTGAGATTGATAGTATAGTTCTTCGTGTTTACAGGTGTGTAATTACCACACTATTCTTAATTGTATAAAGTATTTATGTGTATGTTTGAAAGGCGGCAATCTCGGCAATGGCTATTGGGTTACCCGTGAAGGGTAAAACTAAAACATCAGATTAGTTGTCTTTCGATTAATCCTTATAGTTATGTTGATAGCATGATTGTGTGCGTGCTCTAAATATTGAATGTATGATACCATATGACCTGTTTATTATACTATGTTGCATGTGCATGGGATTTGGGATGATAATGATATGAAGGGGAAGTGTATATCGGTGACAACTGTCACACTAATTTGATGGCTCGGTGCCTTATCGATCGGTGACTCCGTCACATAATTATCGGTGGCTAGACCACATTATATCGACTTTGCAAGCGGTGTGGTAAGATGACTGCCAAAGAGAAGTGTAGAGGATGGAGGGTTGATTGTAGAAATCCCCACAGGAGTGTTGAGGATGGACATATGGAGCGGAGTGTAGAGGATGGAATATTAGACTGGGTTGGGTTATCATATTGATTATTTTGGTATGCTATAATGATTGGGCTTCGGCCGATTGTGGTTGGGGCTTAGGCCCACTTGTGGATTATGTGGACTAATTGCACACTGAGTCTTGTGACTCACTCTATTTGCTTAAACAAATTACAGGTGACTCTTATTTCAGTGGATTGGGCCGGATTGGACTCGAGGTGGCCATGCATGGGTTATTCTATTAAAACTTTATTTTATTTATCGTTTGTTACTTTTGGGGATTTTTGATTTGTAATAAGGCCACTATTATTTTGGTTTTAATTATGGTTTAACTTTTAAGACGTTTATATCACAAACTTGATCGACAAAACATTTTCTTTATAGAATGAATTAAAAAGGGGTTTTCCTCAAAACTAAAGCAACGATTTTACGCACGAAAATCTGAAAGCAAACCTTATGACTACAAGAATGTCACGACTAGCGTTTACAAATGTCACCTATACACAAGTATGGGCTAATTATAGTTTTTACTAAGTTTTCAAATGAACAGTTTCAAAAATAACTTAGAAGTTTTTCCAAAGTTCGCGTTTTTGTAAAATTCTTTCCAAGTGACATTCCAGAACCGGTCGTGGTGTTTGGGCCGGGTTTCGGGTGTTACAATTTGGTATCAGAGCCTGGTTTTAAAAGCTCGGCCTTGGGTTATGGGTTCAAAACGTTTTCAACAATTTGGGTTTAAGATGGTTTAGAAGGAAAATATTTATGTACATGTTTTCTGGAAGTATGGCACCCGAGTTTCTGGCCCAAGTTGCAAGGTAAGTTTTCTGATTGTTGGGTGATTTGCATGAAGTGCATGTATTATGTGAATATATTACAGTTGATGAAAGGATTAAGTTTATAGATGAAAACCTTTTAGGTATACATGTGCTTGGCGGAAAAACCACTTAAAACCCTATTCTCATAAAATTACTCATTAATCAACAGTGAAAAGAAAAGCTAATGCATAAAATTTGTAAAACAGATTAAGACGAAACGATAGACATGAGTGCTAGAGGGCGTGGACGTGTTACACACGGCCGTGGTAGAGGTCGTGGTGTTGAGGCTGAGTTCTCGGAGGCAAGGCATGAGCCTGAAGGTGAGGCACCAGCGTCACCTGTGGCAGAAGCGGGATCGCAAGATAGAACTGGTGGGGATGATGCCCTGTCTCAAGCAATGCTGCGTGTGTTGGAGCGAGTTGCTGGGGCAAGCACAGGGACAGTATCTCGAAAGTCTATTCTCGAGTGACTTCGAGCAAACGGGGCTGAAACATTTAGGGGTATTTCTGGTGTGGCTCCTAATGTGGCTGAATATTGGCTAGAGGCAGTCGAGAGGATTATGGACGATCTGGACTACACGGTGGAGGAGAAGCTGAAGGGAGCGGTATCTCTTCTTCGGGACGAGGCATATCAATGGTGGCTCATAGTAAGAGAGGGTACTTCGGCGGAGCGCATCGACTGGGATTTCTTCAAAACTGCATTTCAGAGGAAATACGTTGGGGCAAGTTATGTGGATGCTCAGAGGAAAGCATTTTTGAATCTGGTACAAGGGGGTAAATCGGTGGCTGAGTTCGAGGTAGAATTTCTGTGGTTGAGTCGTTACGCCCGAGGGATAGTTGTGACCGATTATGAGCGTTGCGTACGGTTCAAAGATGGGCTACTAGACGAGTTGCGAGTGTTGATAGCTCCACAGCGGGAGAGGGATTTTGCTATCCTAGTGGAAAAGGCTAAAATAGCCGAGGAGGTAAATCAAACCGAGAGGCAAAATAGGGACAAGGATAGAGGTAGAAATAAGAGGAGTTATAGATCGTCAGGGTCATCTGGGGGTTTCCAGAAGAGGCCTAGGGTTGATGGGCCGGGTCGTGTTGCAATGCCAGTTGCTATTGGGAAATTTCGACAGTGTGCTCAGTGTGGGAGGTCATATGCAGGAGAGTGCTGGGGAAGAGATAGGGTATGCTTCAAGTGTGGGTCAAAGGATCATCTAATAAGTAATTGTCCGCTAGAAATGAACAGGGCACGGATGGTAGGTCAGGGGTATGTGCAGCCAGGAAGGGGTGGACAGCAGATGCCGAGAGGTCGTGGTCCGATTAGAGGAGGGAATGGTTCTGGTCGGGGTCGTGGAGCACCGGGTAGGGGTGTCAGTGGTACAGATGCAAGACAGCCGTGTTTAGTCTATGCAGCACGGCGGCGAGAGGATGGCAACGCATCGGACGTCATAACCGGTACGTTTCTTATAGCTGATAAGCCATTTCTTGCTTTGATTGATATTGGATCGACCCACTCTTATGTTGCTAGCACTGTATCTGTGACTTTAAGTATAGAATCTGAAATAGCCGCTAGAGAGATGACTGTGGTTAGCCCTTTAGGACAATCCTTGGTAGTGAACAAATTATTTAGGGATGTGCCTTTAGGAATTCAAGGAGTTTTGTTTCCGGCTGATCTGATGGACTTACCATTCAGGGAGTTTGATCTCATCTTGGTCATGGATTGGTTGGTTAAACATCATGCTAAATTGGATTGTGCGACTAAGCGAATGGTGTTGAGTACCCCAGAGGGCAAAGAGGTAATTGTGATAGGGGAAAGGAGGAATTATTTGCTCAATGTGGTTTCCGCGTTAAGAGCTGTTAAGATGGTTCGGAAAGGGTGCAAGGCATTCCTAGCTTTTATTAGTGCATTGGATGCAAAGGAAGTGACTGTTAATGAGGTTAGAACAGTGAAGGAGTTTGTGGATGTTTTTCCTGAGGAACTTCCAGGGTTGCCTCCGGATCGCGAGGTGGAGTTTGGAATTGAGCTACTTCCAGGTACGGCTCCAGTATCCATCGCCCCTTATAGGATGGCACCGAAAGAGCGGGCAGAACTTAAGGCCCAGATCCAGGAGCTGTTGGATCGTGGTTTTATCCGACCAAGTGTGTCTCCGTGGGGAGCGCCGGTGCTGTTTGTGAAGAAGAAGGACAGGTCGATGCGTATGTACATTGACTACCGTCAGTTGAATAAGTTGACGATTAAGAATAAGTACCCACTACCGAGGATTGACGACCTGTTTGATCAGCTCAAAGGGGCTTCAGTCTTTTCGAAGATAGACTTGAGGTCAGGATATCATCAGCTCAAGGTCAAGGAAGCGGATATTCATAAGACGGCATTTCGAACTCGCTATGGTCACTATGAGTTTTTAGTAATGCAGTTTGGGTTGACGAATGCACTAGCTGCGTTCATGGATATGATGAACTGGGTATTCCAACCCTATCTGGACCAGTTTGTTGTGGTATTCATAGACGACATCCTAGTATATTCCAAGACGGAAGAAGAGCACGATTCGCATCTTCGGGTGGTTCTGCAGATTTTGAGGGAGAAGCAACTGTACGCCAAATTCAGTAAGTGTGAATTTTGGTTGGAAGAGGTTACCTTCTTGGGTCATGTTGTGTCTGCAGAGGGGATTAGGGTTGATCCTCAGAAGATCGAGGCTATGTTGGAATGGAAACCGCCTAAGTCTGTGGCGGAAATTCAAAGTTTCCTGGGGTTAGCTGGATACTACAGAAGGTTTGTTGAGGGTTTCTCCTTAATTGCGGCACCTTTAACTAAGTTGTTACGGAAAGGCATACCATTTGTCAGGACTGATAAGCAGCAGGAAAGTTTTGATAAGCTGAAGAAGATCTTAACAGAGGCTCCGGTTTTGATTCAGCCTGAAGCGGGGAAAGAGTTCGTTGTCTATTGTGATGCTTCACACACGGGGTTAGGGTGTGTGTTAATGCAAGGTGGGAAGGTAGTTGCGTATG
Source organism: Gossypium sturtianum (assembly GCA_025698515.1). Classification (NCBI taxonomy): domain Eukaryota; kingdom Viridiplantae; phylum Streptophyta; class Magnoliopsida; order Malvales; family Malvaceae; genus Gossypium; species Gossypium sturtianum. Next base: position 87,015,994 of record CM046944.1, read on the forward strand.
CATCTCGGCAATTAAGACCGCATGAGATGAACTATCCCACGCATGATCTGGAGTTGGCTGCGGTAGTGGTCGCTCTGAAGATCTGGAGACACTACCTGTATGGGGAGAAGTCCATCATCTACACTGACCACAAGAGTTTAAAGTACCTCCTTACCCAAAATGAGTTAAATTTAAGGCAGTGGAGGTGGATTGAGTTATTGAAGGACTATGATTGCTCGATAGAATACCATCCGAGTAAAGCTACCGTGGTGGCAGATGCGTTAAGTCGGAAGGTAATATCCGATTTAAGAGCGATGTTTGCCCATCTCAGCCTATATGATGATGGGAGTTTGTTAGCGGAACTTCAGGTGAAACTGACTTGGATAGCTCAGATTAGAGAGAAGCAGGTCTTGCACGATGTGTTAAGTGCTCGGCTCTTGCAAGTACAGAATGGTGGAGTGGAGGATTATAGTTTGAACAGTGATGGGGTTTTGTGTTTTTGTAAAAGGGTCTACGTGCCAAAGGATGTTGAGTTGAGGCAGGTGATTCTTCAGGAGGCGCATAGTAGCCCTTATGCGATGCATCCTAGAGGGAATAAGATGTATCGGGATCTGCGTGAACAGTTTTGGTGACCTGGATTGAAGCGGGAAATTATCGAGTTTGTGGGAAAGTGTTTAACGTGCCAGCAGGTGAAAGCAGAGCAGCAGCTTCCTTCAGGGTTATTGCAGCCGGTGAGGATTCCACAGTGGAAGTGGGAGAGGATAACGATGGACTTTGTTAGTGGGCTACCTCTTACGCTACTAAGAAAGATTCAGTATGGGTGATTGTAGATCGGTTGACGAAGTCCGCTCATTTCATACCTGTTCGTGTCAACTACTCTCTGCAGGTCGCTAAGTCAGACGTGGCGAGGTTGTGAGATTGCATGGGGTACCTGTATCCATCATATCAGACAGGGCCCCTAGGTTTACGTCGCAGTTTTAGAAGGCACTGCATCAGGCATTAGGTACGAGACTAGACTTCAGCATAGCTTTTCATCCACAGACTGACGGTCAGTCTGAGAGGGTAATTTAGATCTTGGAAGATATGCTGAGGGGTTATGTCATAGACTTCAGGGGTAGTTGGGAAGAGTTTCTATCGTTGGTAGAATTCGCTTACAACAACAGCTACCAGGCTAGTATTCAGATGGCGCCCTATGAAGCATTGTATGGACAGAGGTGTCGTACACCTACTTGCTGGACAGAATTGGGTGAGCGTCGGATTTTGGGTCTGGATTTGGTTTCAGAAACAGAGGAGAAAGTTAAGTTGATTCGGACTCGGTTGAAGGAAGCGTCCGACAGGCAGAAATCTTATGCTGATCTGAAGCGTAAGAATATAGAATTTGCAGTGGGTGATCAGGTTTTCCTGAGAGTTTCACCGTGGAAGAAAGTAATGAGGTTTGGACGGAAGGGCAAGCTAAGTCCCAGGTTTATCGGGTCTTATCGGGTATTAAAACGTCTGGGACCAGTGGTGTATTAGCTTGAGTTGCCTTTAGAATTGAAACAGATACATGATGTGTTCCATGTCTCGATGTTGAGGCGCTATCGTTCTGATCCGTCTCACATTGTGTCGGTGGAGGAAATTGAAGTAAGTCCAGACCTGTTTTTCGAAGAGGAACCTGTACAGATTTTAGATCGATATGTTAAGGTCTTGAGAAGGAAATCAGTCCCTTTGGTCAAAGTTTTGTGGCAGAACCACGGTTCAGAGGAGGCCACGTGGGAGCCAGAGGATGTTATGCGTCAGCAGCACCCCCATCTCTTTTGAACAGGTAATTTCGAGGCCAAAATTTCTTTTAGGGGGTAGAACTGTAACATCCGGGGTCTAGGGGCTTTGCATCTGTTATGTTTTTGTGTGTTTAGAATGCTTTATGTGTTAATTTGTTATGTTTGGGTCCCCAGGAAGGCTTGGGGTTAAGCCGAAGCCTTGGCGAAAATTTCAATTTTTGGCACTTTAGGGGGGGAGCTAGCTGGGACAATCCTTAAGGAGTAATGCTTGTGGTTGTTGACACAAGAAGTGCAGTGGTAAAGTGGCAAGGAGACGCCACTTAAGGAACATGTAAGTGACGCCACAGGCGAGCAATGAGGGAGCAGGTTCGAGTCGCATAGTTTGCATTTTGGGAAATCTTTTTGGCGTCAGGATGAGAGCTGATGGATTCAGTTTGGGACCATGAAGAGTGGAAGTGGACAAAGTCATATATTTCAAATAGATGGACAAGAGTGAAAGGTGGAATTTGAATTTGTCAACCGATTCAAATGAGGGGATGAGAGTGAAAGTAGGAGGGAATCAAGGGGATGGAGGTGGAGGAGAGTGTTGGCCGAATTTTTGGGTGTGTTGGGGGAAAATTCGGTCAAAGTGGGGTTGAGTAGGCATTTGGTTTTGGGGGCTAGGAAAGTGCATATGCCGAAAGTGGTTTAGGCATTTCATTCTCTTCTTGTGTGCATTTTCAGTTGTAGGTGTAGGTGTGGGGGTGAGGGCCGATTCTTCTATAGGTCACTTTGAGTTGAGAGTTAGCAAATCAAACATTATTCTCTTTGGCAATTGGTGAACAAGTGTTTTTCTTCTCTTATTCTCAAACCGAAATCAGCTCTTGAGGAACTTCACTTTTTGCATTCTTTCTCTTTTCAACCAAAAGTTGAGACCTCAACCCTTTCTTCTTCTTTTGTTCATACACTCTCTTTTTCATATCATAATCCCTCAACAGAACTCTCCTATCACCTTCTCCATTTCTTTATTTTCTCCCATTTGTATCTTTAAAGCCAAAACATTTGTCTGCTTCAACTTCTTCCCTATTTTTTCTTCTAAAGCCGAATCTCTCTAGCCCATTTCTTCTTATATCTTCCCTTTGTTCTTCTCAAAGCCGAAACCTATTTTCTCTTCCTTCTCATTGAGTTTATTCTTACTCTTCTTTTTGGCCGAATCTTCTTTGGGTGTTCATCTCCTTCATTCGCTCTTGTTGTAGAGGATTGCCGTCACTCTTTCTCCCTACCTTCTCAATTGGTTTCTTCCTGCTGGGTGGTAGGCGTTTTCTTCTTTTTGATTCTTTCTTATTCTCTTGCTGGTTGGTAAACCGAAGGGGTTAATTGGTACTTTGGGTGCTTTGGCCGAATGTAGGAGGGGCTTTGTGTTCGTGTTCTTTTCTGCATCTGGCCTGTGGTTGGAAGACTTAAGTAGTGTTGGCCGAATAGTGGTAAGAGTTTCCTATTTGCTTGTTTTGCCGAAAGGCCATTCTTTTAATTTATGTGAGGGATCAGTTCTAACATAGTAACGTTTTAGGGATTCAATCGATTCTTAAACCAAGCCTGAAGCTTTCGACTTCTGTCGATCTAGGTAAGAAATCTCTTCAGTTGAGCGTGTATTCATACTCTTATCCTATTCAATGCTTTAACTCGGTCTTCTGACCAAGATATCTTTCATGGAAACAAATACCAGCCAAGCAAAGGAGGGGGCCCGACTCGTAGTCCCTACCCCTAAGTTTAAAGAACGTGCGGTGTCAGCCGTTCGAGACTTTCCACCGGGTTTTGGGCCGGCTTCGGAAAGGGATAAGTAGATCGTTGCAATCTCTACGAGTGAGGACGTTAGCGAGATTGGTAGTATAGTTCTTCGTGTTTACAGGTGTGTAATTACCACACTATTCTTAATTGTATAAAATGTTTATGTGTATGTTTGAAAGCTGGCAATCTCGGTAATGGCTATTGGGTTACCCATGAAGGGTAAAACCGAAACATCAGGTTAGTTGTCTTTCGATTAAGCCTTATAGTTATGTTGATAGCATGACTGTGTGCGTGCTCTAAATATTGAATGTATGATACCATATGACCTGTTTATTATACTATGTTGCATGTGCATTGGATTTGGGATGATAATGATATGAAGGGGAAGTGTATATCGGTGACACTGTCACACTAATTTGATGGCTCAGTGCCTTATCGTATCGGTGACTCCGTCACATAATTATCGGTGGCTAGACCACATTATATCAGCTTTGAGCAGTGTGACTGTTAGCATGACTGCCAAAGAGGAGTGTAGAGGATGGAGGGTTGATTATAGAAATCCCCACAGGAGTGTTGAGGATGGACATATGGAGCGGAGTGTAGAGGATGGAATATTAGGCTGGGTTGGGTTATCATATTGATTATTTTGGTATGCTATAATGATTGGGCTTCGGCCGATTGTGGTTGTGGCTTAGGCCCACTTGTGGATTATGTGGACTAATTGCACACTGAGTCTTGTGACTCACTCTATTTGCTTAAACAAATTGCAGGTGACTCTTAGTTCAGTGGATTCATTTGGATTGGACTCGAGCGACCATGCATGGGTTATTCTATTAAAACTTTATTTTATTTATCGTTTGTTACTTTTGGGGATTTTTGATTTGTAATAAGGCCACTATTATTTTGGTTTTAATTATGGTTTAACTTTTAAGACGTTTATATCACAAACTTGATCGACAAAACGTTTTCTTTATAGAATGAAATAAAAAGGGGTTTTCCTCAAAACTAAAGTAACGATTTTATGCACGAAAATCTAAAAGCAAACCTTATGACTACTAGAATGTCACGACTAGCGTTTACAAATGTCACCTATACACAAGTATGGGCTAATTATAGTTTTTACTAAGTTTTCAAATGAACAGTTTCAAAAATAACTTAGAAGTTTTTCCAAAGTTCGCGTTTTTGTAAAATTCTTTCCAAGTGACATTCCAGAACCGGTCGTGGTGTTTGGGCCGGGTTTGGGGTGTTACAGATTACCAGCCCCAATTAATGTGAAAGGAGTCAGAAGTTTCTTAGGCCATGCCGGTTTTTACCGAAGGTTTATCAAAGATTTCTCAAAAATTTCTAAACCGTTGTGTTTGTTGTTAGAGAAAGATACAATGTTTGATTTCAACAAAGCATGTTTGGAAGCTTTTGAAAATCTAAAAAAATGGTTAAACTTAGCCCCAATAATCGTTACACCTGATTGGAGCCCACCTTTTGAGTTATTGTGCGATGCAAGTGATTATGCCGTTGGAGCTGTGATGGGTAAAAAAAGAAACAAAGTGTTTCACCCAATTTACTATGCAAGTAAAACTTTGATGGGAGCCCAACTCAATTACACGGTAACTGAAAAGGAATTCTTTGCTATAGTATTTGCTTTTGACAAATTCCACTCATCTCTTATAGGTACCAAAGTTATTGTAATAGCCCGATTTTAGCAAAACCAGAACAGTGGTTTCGAAACAACAAATCCGATGTCAAAAAATTATTTTAATATTATTTTTGATATTTACAACATGTTATTTGATATGTGTGAAAATTTCGTGAGCTAATTTTACTGTTTAATTGCTCAATTTGAGAAAAAGGACTAAATCGCGTAAAGCAAAAAATGTGAGTTCTAATAGCTAAAGTATTATATATTTATGGAAAATTAAATTAGAGGTCCTTATGTTGTAATTAGACCATAATTAAATTGAGTGGACATTAATGGGCATAATATCATGAAATTTGGTGGTTTTATTTAAGGTTAAAAAGGTAATTTAGTTTATTAAATTAAAATTAATAAAACAAAATGAAATTATGTTCATATTATCATCTTCCACCACCGAAAATTCATGTTTTGAGAAGCCATTGAAGGTTTCTAAGGTTTGGCTATTGCATGGTCTAATTGGTGAGTAATTTTTTACTCGGTTTTTTATGATCTCTATGTTTTTGTAATCGTTGCAGCTCAATCTAGCTAGCCCGTACCTTAGATTTTGAAATTGTCAAAGATTTAACATGTTGCCATTGTTGAATACTTGAGTAATTTGATGATTGATGATAGATTATGAAAGCTTGATGATAGTTTTACATGTTTTGTTAAGTGATTTTTGATGAAAATGCATAATAGGGATTAAATTGTGAAATATGCAAAATGAGTGGTTGAAATGTGAAATAAATGAAAGTTTTGGGCTGCTAGGGACCTATATGTAATTTGGCCAAGCATGGGCTTTATTGAAATTGTGTGAATTTTTGTGTTTTGTGAAATAATGACTAAATTGTAAAAGTTGTGAAATACTTGGGGCAAAAATGTAAAAGTGCTTTAAAGTGTGATATGGACTAAATTGAAAGAATATGTGATTGAATAAATTAATTTTGAAATCATATAGATCAAGAAAGAAAGAATTCAGATTTAGATCGGGGGAAAGCAAGGTTATCAAGTAGTCGACCCGATCCGTCATTTCCGTATACGAGGTAAGTTTGTATAACTGAACTTAAATGTGTATCTATTTATTTGATGGATGAAATTGAGATAGTATTTATTCTATTAGATAAGTGTGGAGATATTAGATTAAATGCACAGCTTAAGTTATCGAGTTGCTTAATAAGAACATAGCTGGGCTACGGCAAAATCGAGTAATAAGACCATAACCGGGTTATGGCATGTGAATGAAAGACCACGGCAGGGCCTTGGCAATGTATGTGTAAGACTATAGTTAGACTATGGCATCGAAAAATCGACGTACTTATATTGTAAGCATTTATAAACTCGAAGCGATTCGATAAGCCAAATGGTGAGAATAGATATGTATCAGTACAAGTATGTACAGAAATCTGTTCAAATGATGAATTATAAGAAGATGAGAATTTATGAGTTGCTTTTTAGTTAAACTTCATGTTATCTCATTGATTGAGGTTTTAATTGCAAATTATGTATCTACTTGGAATTGTTCATGAATGATGTTGATTATTTTATATATACATTGTAACATCCTGAAATAGGGGTTATTCGTGATTGAATTATTTTGCTTGTGTTTAAATTTCTGTGATATTATTTGTGGTGTTATAAGACTTAATTAGGGGTCTTGAGTAAGCTCGGTTTAGTAGGATAATTCTTAGTATGGCTTATTTAATGAAGAGGATTAAATGAGCTTAGCACTTAAGTTAATTTAAGTGTATATTAAAGCACAAGATGAATTAGTGGCAAGTTGGTTAAAGAGCTTGAAAGGTTGTATGAGGTTAGTGGTTCGAGTAGTAGGTATAGCATTTTTAAAAGTTATTTTTGTATGTTAGCTTTAATGGACGGTCAAACATAATTATGATAGGTGGACTAATAATTTTAGGTAAGTTGAATTGTTGTTTAAGGAAAGCATGGAATAAGGGATAAGATTCTTAAGGTTATGGTAAGATATCTTGAAGTTATGGTAAATTGAGGGGACAAAGGCTTGGTTTGTGGGAAATGTTTTGGAAACAAATTCATGGCCTTTATGCCATGAACTTGGACGGCAAAGTGGCTAAAGGGGGGAGCCGAAATTTTACCTTGGTTTGGCTAGGATTGAAGTCTTTTCTTTTTGGTCATTTCTTTCATTTGGTGCAAAAGTTGCAAAACATTTTCTCTCAAACACTTTTCTTTTTGGCCGAATTCTACATTGTGGTAAGCCTAAACTCTTTTGACCATTTGGTCAATTTTGATCATTTGCTATTTTCTCCTGTTCATTCTCTCAAAAACCGAAACTTGCATTAACCTTTTGTTCTCCCATTTGTTTTGCTTAAACATCAAAAACCTCCTATACACTCTTCTTTGCCGAAATTATATTTCTCTTCCCATTATTTTCTTTTTGTCCTATAGCCGAATATACCTCTTTGTTGTGCCGAAAATATTCTTCTTCTATCTTGAATCTCTTAGGCCGAATATTGAAGGTAACATAGTTTTCTTTGGGACTTCTCTAGCAATCGGTTTTTGGTAAGGTGGTAAGGGTTTATTTCAAAGGATTATTCTTTTAAGTTTCGTTTAAGCCAAGGCTAATAAACCTTAATGATGATGGTTGATTGTAGGGAAGTGAGGCCGATTCTTTTAGGAGTGTGTTGGATAGTGTTCGAAGGCTTTTGGGGACAAGGAAAGTTTGTGTGGCCGATTTGTCTAATCGGGATTTAAGGCTTTCGTTAAATACAGTGTGTGTGTACATACACATCTCATAACTTTTAATATGCTAAGTGTTATATTATGCCTAATCGATTTATGTAGACATGGATGTAATATCATCATGGTATTAACAAGGATTCGGGTAAGTCTTTGTGACTATGAGATTACTATTTGATGCTTTTTGGGAAGCATGACACATTTGGTATGTGTATTATTGGACATATGGCAATGATAAATTTATTAATGTTGTTAAAATAAACCTTTTTGCATGATTTCAGTAAATATACATAATTGTTTGATATGGGTTGATGAGTGGAGGGGCAAAGTGATATTCGTGTCGAGCGGACACCGGTGTTTTGGTAACACATCGTGACTACGGTCACCAGAGGTTTGGTACCTCCAGAGGTTTGGCACCTCATAGCGACTTGTCCTCGTGGTTAATTCCACCGTGGGTTGGCCCCACTTTGAGATATGGGATCGCTCGCGGTGATTTGGTATCACACGATGGGTTGGCCCCATCATTCGATTTGTGTCTTCGGACACGAGATTTGGTATCTCCGGTGATTTAGCATCACATCCGTGACTATATGTCACCAGTGTTTTGGTAACACAATTGTGTCTTTGGACACAGTGGTTTGGCACCACCGGTGGTTTGGTACCACACGGGGTAGAAAAAGGCGTATGGATGGTTAGGTTGGGTGCATTTTAAACTTATGCATGTTAATTGGTTATAATTTGTGTATGTTGTTGCACTAAACCGGGAAGGGTTACACATTGAGTCTTGGTGACTCACCTTCTCCTTTAATTTTTCAGGTGATTCGTAGATCGCGGGTGAGAGCCGGATGGACTCGAGGTGGCCATGCAAAGTGGAGACTTTTAATAAATGAATTTTGGATTTTATTTATCTTTCTTTTAGGATTATGTTGCTTATTTGTAATAAGGCCTCCTAGTATGATTTTATTATATTGTGCGTGTTTGAATGTTTGGTTTAAACTACTTGATGATGTTAAAATGGTTGCACATGTTTTCTCAAATTAAACATAAAATGTTTTAAAGTACCATCGGGTACATTCGAAATTTTTAAACAACTCGACTCAAGCAAATATTTTAAGTTTGGTTTTTAACAAAGAAAATTTAAATTGAAAGGCATTTCGACTAATTTCAAAATCGGTTTTAAAATGGTTTTCAAAATCTTTTCTCTGTAGCAAACCAAATTCGGTCATATTGTTTGGGCGGGTTTGGGGTGTTACAAAATTGATATCGAGCCAGTTCAAAGCTCTATTTGTGGGGCCCAAGGCCCAAAAATGTTTTAGTAGGCCTTTTGAAAAATTTTGGTTTTTAATAAGCATGGCACCGAGTCTCCAGGCACCAACTTGCCCAAGTAAGTATCTCTAACTTTTTTTGTATGAATTATATTCTGTAGAAGGGTAGGAAGCATGGGGACGTAGATAGTTATAGTATTTTAAACTTTAGGACTAGTTTACTCCAAACAAAGACATAAGACTTTAATGGCCTAATTAAAACCAACCCGTGACCAAGTCGCCGAGTTAGGGTGTGGTAACCTTGGTGCGCATGTCTAGGATTGGATCGGAAGAGCTTGGTACTTAAGCGGTCCTCGTGACTCACCTCCTCTTGGCGGGATTCCTACCAGTGCGTAGCCGGTTCACCCTAACCAAGAGGACTCGGTCATAGGCAAAATCCTAAATAAAACCCGAAAGGGATTAGCCATGTTTTAAGGAAAACTTCGGTTTTAAAATCATTAAATTATTTTTTTTAGATGGTAGGACAAATTTATCTTCGAAAATTTTCAAAATATTCTCGGTTTACCAAAATTACCGAAATGCCCCTAGTGACAAAAAAATTACGAAAATACCCTTGGTCTCTAAAATTTCCATATTACCCCAATTTTGATCAAAATTTTATTTTACAAAAGTACTCAAAAATGTTGTATTTCAAAATAATACCTTGACTTTGGAAATTTACAAAATTACCCTTGATTGACAAAATTACCAAAATACCCCTGGTTTCCAAAATTTTTCTATATCTTCAAATTGAGAATTTCTCGAAAAATACTCCTCAATTTTAGAAATTTCAAAATATCTCGATTTGTTAAAGTTTTCAAATTTCTTCGGTTTATTACAAAAATACCCTTTAGGAAAAATGACAAAAATACCCACAGGTTAAAGCAGTGATAATGCCCGAAGAGTGCATAGGTATGAAAGGTATAGGGAATGGATGTATTATTCTATGTAAACTAGGATAGAAGACTTAAAACCTTGTTTGATCGAAAGAATCTCTATTAAACTCTTTTCATAAAATTTTTCGCGGATAATCAAGTGAAACATGTACTAATTCATAAAAATTTCCTAAGCGATTAAAGCGCGATAGTTAGAATGAGCTTTAGAGGACGTGGCCGTCGTGGGACGCGGAAGGGGTAGGATGGTCATGATCGAACACATCGGGTCGGGTCAAGGATCCGAGAATGAGATCGCCACCACCACCCCCAACCTTTGGAGTGAAGAGCGAGATCGGACGGGTGACGACGTTTGTGTCACAAGCGATGCTACGGGTTCGGAAAGGGTAGTGGAATTGGTGGAGGTGGAGGAGCTCGGAAGTCGGTTCTGAGAGACTTGAGCTAACTGAGCTGAATTTTTCGAGGTGTGTGCAGTGTAGCGCCCAATACGGTCGAGTATTGGCTAGAATCGACCAAGAAAGAATCATGGATGAGATAGATTTGTCTAATGAGGAGAAACCGAAAGGAGCGGTGTCGCTTCTTAGGGATGAGTCCTATCGATGGTGGCTCACGGTTCGAGATGGTGCTACGGCAAATGATCTCACTTGGGAGTATTTCAAGAATTCTTATCGGAAGAAGTATGTTGGCTCAAGCTACATTGATGCTCAAAGGAAAGCTTTTTCGGGGTTAGTACAAGGAAGTAAATCGTGTCGGAATATGAAGCGGAATTCCTAAGGTGAGTCGTTATGCTCGAGGAATAGTGGCATCGAGCATGATCGTTGTGTTCGTTTTGAAGACGGACTTAGAGAGCGAGTTAAGGTGCTGATTGCTCCACAAAGAAGAACGTGAGTTTCTTTGTCTTGGTGGAGAAAGCGAAGGTAGCCGAAGGAATCAAGGAGTCCGCGAGGCAAAGTTATGATAGGAGCAAAGTCAAGAGAGGCTTTGGATCGTGCAGGTCAGTGGTAATGTTCGAGAAAAGGTTTAGGCGAGTGGGTCAAATCAGCGGGGAAGGTCCACAGTGCTAATCGAGACCGACCAGTGTAATCATTGTGGGAAGTTCCATTGGGGAGAATGTTGGACCGGAGGGAAAGGATGTTTCGAGTGTGGTTCGTTGGATCATCGTGTGAGAGGCGTCCGAGTAAGCAAGCTAGGAATCGGCCCGAAGGTCAAGGTCGTGCCTGATTCGAGAAAGGAGGGACCAAAGCACGCAGCAGAGGTCGTGGTTATGGTAGAGGTGGCTATGGCTCTAGTGGAGGTCGCGAGCACCGGCAGAGGTATTGGCAACACAGCAGGCTAGCGGCTGGTTTGGTGTATCTTTGCGAGGCGTCGTGAGGAAGGAGACGCACCGGACGTCATAACCGCACGTTTTTAATTTTTGGTGTTCCATATCGCGCCTTGATAGATGTGGGTTCGACGCACTCTTACGTTGCTAGTAGTATAGTTGAGACCATGAGTTTAGTTCAGAGGCGCTTCTAGGAGGATGACTGTATTTAGTCCTTTAGGTCACTCTGCAGAAGTAGATAAGTCAGTATAGAGATGTACCCCTAGAACTCCAGGGGTAGTGTTTGTAGCCGATCCGATGGAAGCGCCGTTTGAGGAGTTCGATCGATTCTTAGGATGGACTGGTTGGTCAAGTACCAAGCAAGTTTGGATTGTCTTTGCTAAAGCGCATGGTTTTGAAGAGCGGTTGAAGATGAAGAAGTGGTCATGATAGGTAATAGGAGAGATTATCTATCCAACGTGGTATCCGCGTTGAAAGCGATAAAGATGGTCGGGAAGGGCCGTGAGGCGTTCGTAGTTCATGTGTGTGCTTTGGAAGCTAAGGAGTCTTCTGTGAGGAATGTTCAAAGCTGTAAAGGAATTTCTTGACGTATTTCTGAAGAACTTTCGGGGTTGCCTCCCGGATCGTGAGGTAGAATTCGGTATAGATCACATCTTGCCGGAGCAGCGCCGGTGTCTATAGCTCCGTATAGGATGGCACCAGAAGGAATTGTTGGAATTGAAGGCTCGAGATACAAGAGTTGTTGGATCGAGGTTTCATTCGACCAAGTGTTTCACCTTGGGGTGCGCCGGTACATTTTGTCAAGAAGAAGGATGGTGCGATGCGGATGTGTATAGACTACCGCCAGTTGAATAAGCTGACGATTAAAAACAAGTATCCTTTGCCGAGGATAGATGACTTGTTTGATCGGTTTGAAAGGGGCTGCGCGTTTTCTCTAAGATTGATTTAAGGTCCGGATATCATCATTTGAAGGTGAAAGAGGTCGATATCCATAAGACGGCATTTCGTACTCGGTATGGACACTACGAGTTCCTGGTGATGCCGCGTTTGGTTTGACTAATGCACCAAAGAGCTTTCATGGACATGATGAATAGGGTATTTCAATGCTTTTGGATCGGTTTGTTGTGGTCATTATAGATGATATTTTGGTGTATTGAAGTCGAAAAAGAGCATGATGCGCATTTGCGAGTAGTGTTGCGCGGTCGAGGAAAAGCATTTGTATGCGAAATTTAGTAAGTGCGAGTCGGCTTAGGAGGTGACTTTCTTGGGTCGCGTTGTTTATTAGAAGGGATTAGAGTGGATCCTCGAAAGATTGAGGCGATGTTGGATTGGAAGCCGCCTAAATCTGTGGCTGAAATTCGAGTTTTCTAGGTGCAGCGGGGTATTACAGAAGATTTGTGGAAGGATTTTCTTTGATTGCCGCACCGATGACCAAGTTGTTGAGGAAAGGAGTTCCATTTGTGTGGACCGAGGAGCAAAGCAAGAAAGTTTCGACAAATTAAAAAGATTCGATCAAGCTCTGGTTTTGATTCAACTTCGAGGCGTGCAAGGAATTCACGGTTTATTGCGATGCATCACATATTGGTTTGGGATGCGTCTTTGATGCAAGAAGGGAAGGTAGTGGCTTATGCATCTCGGCGATTGAGACCACATGAGGCTAATCATCCTACTCATGACTTGGAGTTAGCGTTTGTAGTCTTCGCTTTGAAGATATGGAGGCACTCTTTGTACGGAGAGAAGTCGATAGTTTATACGGATCACAAGAGTCTTAAGTATCTCTTGACTCGGAAGGATTTGAATTTGAGGCGGCGTAGATGGATTGAGTGTTGAAGGACTACGATCGTTCGATCGAGTATCATCTGGTAAGGCTAACGTGGTGGCGCACGCGTTGAGTCGTAAGGTTGTATCGGATTTAAGATCGATGTTTGCTCGACTTAGTGCGTTCGATGATGGGAGTCTTTTGGCGAATTGCAAGTCAAAGCCGACTTGGTTAGATCAGATTAAGGAGAAGCGGTTAGAAGATGATGGTTTGAATGATCGGAGGTTGCAAGTCCGAATGGTGGATTAGAGGATTTTAGTACGTCCCGGTGATGGAGTTTTGTGCTTTAAAGGAAGAGCTTGTATAGAAGGATGTGGAGTTGAGACAAAGGATTCTTGGGGACGCACATAGCAGCCCATATGCTATGCATCCTGGAGGTAGCAAGATGTATCGGGATTTGAGAGAGCAATATTGGTGGCAGTGCGAAGCGGAAGTGGCGAGTTCGTGGGTAAGTGTCGGCGTGTCAACAAGTCAAGAAATTTGAACATCGGTTGCCATCTGGTTTACTTCATCGGTGAAGATTCCTCGGTGGAAGTGGGAGAGGATCACCATGGACTTTGTCGGTGGATTACCTCTTACGCCTAGCAAGAAGAATTCGATTTGGGTGATTGTGGATCGTCGACTAAATCGGCGCATTTCATACTGTAAGGGTAGATTATTCGCCTTGAGGTTAGCTAAGTTATATGTAGCCGAGATAGTGAGATTGCATGGTGTGCGATGATCGATTATCTCGGATAGGGATCCGAGGTTTACATCGAGGTTTTGGAGAGCATTGCATCAAGCTTTGGGTGCGAGATTGGACTTCAAAGATGACTTTTCATCCGCAATCCGACGGACAATCGAAGAGAGTGATTCGGATCTTAGAAGATATGCTCGAGGTTGCGTTACGGATTTGATGGCGGCGCTGGGAGGAGTATCTACCGTTGGCGGAATTCGCTTATAACAATAGTTATCAAGCGAGTATCCAAATGGCTCCATATGAAGCAATTGTATGGACGGAAGTGCCGTACTCCTACGTGTTGGGCGGAATTGGGTGAGCGTCGAGTTTTGGGTCCGAGTTGGTGACCGACATCTTTGAAGATAAAGTTAAGGTAATTCGGGCTCGTCTCAAGGAAGCGTCGGATAGGCGAAGTCTTACGCCGATCTCAAGCGCAAAGAAATGGAATTCGAGGTAGGAGATAAAGTCTTTACGAAGGTGTCGCCTTGGAAAAAGGTGTTGCGCTTTGGGCGTAAAGGAAATTAAGTCCAAGGTTCATCGCGACGTTGAGTCGATTCACGATGTCTTCCATGTGTCGATGCTTAGGCGGTATAGGTCGGATCCATCGCACGTTGTGCCGAGAGCGAGATTGAGGTTAACTCCGACTTATCGTTCGAGGAGGAACCGATTCAGATCTTAGATCGTGATGTCAAGGTTCTGCAGAGAAAGTCGGTACCTTTGGTGAAAGTGCTATGGCGAAACAATGGTACGGAGGAAGCGACGTGGGAACCCGAGGATGTAATCGGCGGCAATACCCCATCTCTTACGATCGGGTAATTTTGAGGACGAAATTATTTTAAGGGGGTAGAAGCGTAACATCTGAAATAGGGGTTATTCGTGATTGAATTATTTTGCTTGTGTTTAAATTTCGTGATATTATTTGTGGTGTTATAAGACTTAATTAGGGGTCTTGAGTAAGCTCGGTTTAGTAGGATAATTCTTAGTATGGCTTATTTAATGAAGAGGATTAAATGAGCTTAGCACTTAAGTTAATTTAAGTGTATATTAAAGCACAAGATGAATTAGTGGCAAGTTGGTTAAAGAGCTTGAAAGGTTGCATGAGGTTAGTGGTTCGAGTAGTAGGTATAGCATTTTTAAAAGTTATTTTTGTATGTTAGCTTTAATGGACGGTCAAACATAATTATGATAGGTGGACTAATAATTTTAGGTAAGTTGAATTGTTGTTTAAGGAAAGCATGGAATAAGGGATAAGATTCCTAAGGTTATGGTAAGATATCTTGAAGTTATGGTAAATTGAGGGACAAAGGCTTGGTTTATGGGAAATGTTTTGGAAACAAATTCATGGCCTTTATGCCATGAACTTGGGACGGCAAAGTGGCTAAAGGGGGAGCCAGAAATTTTACCTTAGTTTGGCTAGGATTGAAGTCTTTTCTTTTGGTCATTTCTTTCATTTGGTGCAAAAGTTGCAAAACATTTTCTCTCAAACACTTTTCTTTTTGGCCGAATTCTACATTGTGGTAAGCCTAAACTCTTTTGACCATTTGGTCATTTTTGATCATTTGCTATTTTCTCCTTTTCATTCTCTCAAAACCGAAACTTGCATTAACCTTTTGTTCTCCCATTTTTTTGCTTAAACATCAAAACCTCCTATACACTCTCTTCTTTGCCGAAATTATATTTCTCTTCCCATTATTTTCTTTTTGTCCTATAGCCGAATATACCTCTTTGTTGTGCCGAAAATATTCTTCTTCTATCTTGAATCTCTTAGGCCGAATATTGAAGGTAACATAGTTTTCTTTGGGACTTCTCTAGCAATCGGTTTTTGGTAAGGTGGTAAGGGTTTATTTCAAAGGATTATTCTTTTAAGTTTCGTTTAAGCCAGAAGGCTAATAAACCTTAATGATGATGGTTGATTGTAGGGAAGTGAGGCCGATTCTTTTAGGAGTGTGTTGGATAGTGTTGAAGGCTTTTGAGGACAAGGAAAGTTTGTGTGGCGATTTGTCTAATCGGGATTTAAGGCTTTTCGTTAAATACTGTGTGTGTGTACATACACATCTCATAACTTTTAATATGCTAAGTGTTATATTATGCCTAATCGATTTATGTAGACATGGATGTAATATCATCATGGTATTAACAAGGATTCGGGTAAGTCTTTGTGACTATGAGATTACTATTTGATGCTTTTGGGAAGCATGACACATTTGGTATGTGTATTATTGGACATATGGCAATGATAAATTTATTAATGTTGTTAAAATAAACCTTTTTGCATGATTTGATAAATATACATAATTGTTTGATATGGGGTTGATGAGTGGAGGGCAAAGTGATATTCGTGTCGACGGACACGGTGTTTTGGTAACACATCGTGACTACGGTCACGGAGGTTTGGTACCTCCGGAGGTTTGGCACCTCATAGCGACTTGTCCACGTGGTTAATTCCACCGTGGGTTGGCCCCACTTTGAGATATGGGATCGTCGCGGTGATTTGGTATCACACAATGGGTTGGCCCCATCATTCGATTTGTGTCTTGGACACCGAGATTTGGTATCTCCGGTGATTTGGCATCACATGCGTGACTATATGTCACCAGTGTTTTGGTAACACAATTGTGTCTTTGGACACGGTGGTTTAGCACCACCGGTGGTTTGGTACCACACGGGGTAGAAAAAGGCGTATGGATGGTTAGGTTGGGTGCATTTTAAACTTATGCATGTTAATTGGTTATAATTTGTGTATGTTGTTGCACTAAACCGGGAAGGGTTACACATTGAGTCTTGGTGACTCACCTTCTCCTTTAATTTTTTGGTGATTCGTAGATCGCGGGTGAGGAGTGGATGGACTCGAGGTGGCCATGCGTGGAGACTTTTAATAAATGAATTTTGGATTTTATTTATCTTTCTTTTAGGATTATGTTGCTTTTTTGTAATAAGGCCTCCTAGTATGATTTTATTATTGCTGCGTGTTTGAATGTTTGGTTTAAACTACTTGATGATGTTAAAACAGTTGCACATGTTTTCTCAAATTAAACATAAAATGTTTTAAAGTACCATCGGGTACATTGAAATTTTTAAACAACTCGACTCAGCAAATATTTTAAGTTTGGTTTTTAACAAAGAAAATTTAAATTGAAAGGCATTTCGACTAATTTCAAAATCGGTTTTAAAATGGTTTTCAAAATCTTTTCTCTGTAGCAAACCAAATTCGGTCATATTGTTTGGGCCGGGTTTGGGGTGTTACATACATACAATCTTACTAAGCTTTATAGCTTACTTTGTTTATTTCCTTCTATGTTTTATAGTAAATCAAAGCTAGCTCGGAACCGGGGATCGTCAGGAACTTTATTGCACTATCGGACATCTATTTTTGTTCTTTTGAGTTGTGTATATATGGTATATGGCATGTATAGGCTTGTGTCATTTTGGTATGTTTGGTGAATATGTATTTTGGCCATTTGGGTTGGCATAAGATGATGAACATGATGATGTTATAAATGTGCAAATGGTTTTATTTTGAGTTTGGCAAATTGACTTATGTTAGGTGATTGAAGTTGATAATTTGGAAGTTATGTGTTTGTGAATTAATGCTTGATAATGTATGTTTGTAATGATTTAGTAAATTGAATTGTATAAGTGAATTATGGTAAATGAACCATATTGTTGATGTTGTTTTTGTTTATATTTTAGTAAGTGAAATGGTTGTCATTGTATAGCATGAAATGTGCATGAATTGGGATTGATTTGGCTGCATAATTGTGCCTTGAAATGGTACCATTTGTACATATGTAGGTATGTGCAAAATGGGGTGGCAAATTTGCCTTGCAAATGGTCTATTTTTGTCCACACGGGTAGAGACACGGGCGTGTGTCTCAGTCGTGTGTGACACACGGTCATGTTACACGGTCATGTGTCCCTTGGTGTTAAAATTGAATTGAAGTCAGTATGCACCACACAGTCTCACACACAGGCGTGTGACTGGCCATGTGGTACAAGTCAGTATACCCCCTAAATGACACATGGCCTAGCACACGGGCGTGTGGCTTGGCCGTTGTGCATAAGTCAGTATACCCTACAGGTTTGGCACGGCCTAGCACACGGGCGTGTGTGGCCATTTCGAATGGTACACGGGCTGGACACACGGGCGTGTGGTTGGCCGTGTGACCCAAGTCAGTATGTATGCCCTGTTTCCACATGGCCTGAGACACGAGCGTGTCTGGAGCCGTGTGAGGCACACGGCCTGTTCACACGGGTGTGTGACCCCTGAATGGTTGAAATTTTTCTAAGTTTCCAAAAATTTCCCGAGTTATCGGTTTAGTCCCGAACCACTTCTAAAGCATGTTTAAGGCCTCGTATGCCCTTATAAGGGACAATGGGATTGTGATTAAATGATATTTGAGTATGAATGCATAAATGTATGAGATATGTGTGTTAAATGACATGTATTGATCAGTAATACCTCGTAACCCTACTCTGTTGTGATCACGGGTTAGAATTATTCTGATTCTGATATTCTTGACCATGCAACCGTTAAATACTCGCTCACGAAGAAAGATGCGAAACCAAGGCTAATTCATTGGATACTTTTACTAAAAGAATTTGACCTTGAGATCCAAGACAGAAAAGGTGTCGAAAATTAAATAGCTGATCATCTGTCGAGGTTGGAGTAAGATGAGGTAACTCGATCATGTGTGCCTATCAACGAGAATTTTCCAGATGAACACTTATTTAAAGTAAGTCGAATTCATGTGGTTTGCTGATTTTTCCAATTATCTTGCATGTGGAATAATTCCTCGAGAAATGACATACCAAAAAAGGAAAAAAATTCCTTTGATAGTCAGTATTATTTTTGGGAGGATCCGTCTTTTTTTAAACAGTGTGCAGATAATATAATCTGAAAGTGTGTAGCTGAAAGTGAGATTGCTGAGATCTTGTATCATTGCCATTCATCTCCAAGTGGGGGAGACTTTGGTGGTTCACGTACTGCAGCAAAGATTTTGCAAGCAGGTTTGTTTTGGCCTACACTATTTAAAGATGCTTATGCTTATGTGAAGAACTGTGATAAATGCCAAAGGATCGGATATATATCAAGGAGGAATGAGATGCCCTTAACAAACATTTTGGAGATTGAATTAATCGACGTATGGGGCATTGACTTTTTAGGCTCGTTTCCTTCTTCGTATGGGAACAAATACATCTTAGTTGCTGTGGACTATGTATCCAAGTGGGTTGAAGCTAAAGCATACCCTACAAATGATGCTAAGGTCGTCATGCGATTCCTACATAAGCATGTGTTTACACGATTTGGGACACCAAGAGCTATTATTAGTGATGAAGGTTCTCACTTTGTGAACAAATGGCTTAAGTGGTTGCTTGAAAAAAATGATGTGATGCACAAGATTGCTATTGCCTATCACCCCCAGTCCAATGGGCAAGTTGAAAGAGTGAACCGTGAAATCAAATGTATCCTTGAAAAGGTAGTATGCCCTAGCAGAAAAGATTGGTCTCAAAGGCTCGATGATGCATTATTGGCCTATCGAACAATATTAAAGACTCCGTTAGGAATGACTCCTTATCGGTTAGTCTTTGGAAAGGCATGTCATTTGCCATTAGAGTTGGAGAATAGAGCTCACTGGGCTTTGAAGCAGTTGAACTTTGATCTTAAGCAAGCCGGTGAGAGAAGGATGTTACAACTTGATGAGTTGGAAGACCTGAGGTTGTTTTCCTATGAGAATGCCAAAATGTGTAAAGAAAGATCAAAGAGATGGCATGATAGTCATATACAACCTCGCGATTTTAAAGAAGGTCAAAAGGTTTTGTTGTTTAATTCAAGGTTGAAGTTATTTCCTGGGAAGCTTAAATCCCAATGGAGAGGACCCTATACCATCTACCGAGTTTATCCTTATGGAGCTATTGAATTATACGACAATTACGAAGGTACGTTTAAAGTTATTGGTCAACGTCTCAAACACTACTGGGATGGTGAAGTTGGACGAGTTGAATCCTTGTTCAGATTAACATACCCTTGATTTTTCATGAACTCGTTTTGTAAATAAATAAATAGTTAGAACTTATTTTCTTAACTTATTACATTTAATTAATTCTGTCTAAGGAGATTGGAACTTAAGCGGGACCGCTATGACCCCTCCAACCTTTCCTAGGAATTAATTTAATGTAATTTGTTAAGAAGAAATTTTCTAATTAAGATTTAAAATTTTTAAGTTTCATTTGTTTTGTTTAAATTTTAAATTTTTTTGTTAATAAAGGGGGTCAAATTTGGCCCAAGTACTAATCAATTTTTTTTCTTGAGTAAGTTTGTAAATACAGTCTGAGTTTGAGGCCCAAGACAAAAAAAATGAGGGAAAAATCCATACTTTGCCGCCTAAGTAACCCTAATGTAGCTAAATTTTCGCTACATGTTGCCCTAATTCTTCCCTATATAAACTCCTCTTCATTCTACTATTTTTCATATCCCTAAAGCAATTTGCTTAACCTTAAAAATCCCTAAATCTCCCTCTTGTGCTGCTAACCTCAAATCCCCAAAAAAACCCTAGTTTCTCTTCCCTTTTTGCTGAAATCACCTATTGCCATCGCAAGAAGATTGTCGAAGCACCAACGTTCTTTGCCCGCACATCATCATTGTCACCGCTTTACATTGTTGCTATCATATCATTACGCCGTCGTTGCCGCCGTACTATCCTTGCCGTCTCAAGATTTTCATCGTAGCAAGTTCTTATTCACCTTGCCGATTTCTGTTTTCCCCCTTGTGCAGAAACTTTGCCAAATTCTTAAGAAAAGATACCATGTCTTGCAAAAGAACTAGATCTTCAAAGACTACTCCTGAAAACCCGATTTTGATCAATGAAGAAGTGAAAGAGAGATTTGATTCAATCTTCAAGCATCAACCTATGATGTCAGAAAAAGGTTTTAACTCGAAGAGTCATGATTTGATGGTTGTTCCTATACCGATTAGAAAGAAAATCAATGCTCTCAAGTGTGAAACGATTCTGTGATGCTCGTTCACTTCTCGATGATGAACTAGTTTGAGAATTCTATGCTAGTTTGACTATGCAAGATGCTACTGAGGTCATCGTTTGAAAGAAAAAGGTACCTCTTACTTCTAAATCCATCAATGATTTGTTTAACTTACCTGATGTTGAAGAAGATGAGTACTACCCTATGATGAACAATATTAAATTAGGATTTTATTCAACAAGTGCTTGATGTTGTGACAAATTTGGGATCCCAATGGATTATAAGAAAGTATAGGAGGCATTCTTGCCGAAGGGATTACCTAAAACCAGTAGCAAAGGTATGGTTTTATTTCGTTTGCTACAGTTTTATGCCTATCTCACATAGTTCCACCATCTCGATGGAACGGATGCTCTTGTTATATGCAATTTTGACAGAAAAGTCCATTAATGTTGGGAAAATTATTCTCAAGGAGATTCATGATTGTGCTAAAAAGAAGACAGGAAGTGCTTATTTCCCATCATTAATCACTTCACTTTGCTTAAGGGCCCATGTTAAAACACAAGCAAATCTGAAGGGGCAATATGTTCAAGGGTGCGTTACAAATCATGATCTTGAAAGGTTAGTAGAGAAGGTGCATGTAACATCCTAAAAATAGGGGTCTGGCATTTTTGCGTTATTGCATGTTTTGTGCTTGATAAGATTGTTATTTGGTTGTGTTTGAGGGTTCTGGGGAGGCTCGGGTTCGAGCCCAGGTCCTGGTGAAATTTTGGTTTTGGGCACTTTAGTGGGGTGAACTAGTGGAAGCAGGACATAAGTTTAATTGGTTTCACTTTGTTAACACAAGGAAGCATGTGGCATGGTGGTGTGGCGTCACAAGGGGGAACCTGGAGGAAGGGAGTTCGAGTCTCTTAGGCTGCAAATTGTGGCTTTTATTTTTGTGCTAAGCAGGTGGAGGAAGTAGAGTTCAGCTTGGACTCTGCAAGGAAGTTGGTGACTCAGTCAAATTAGTTTGAATGGGTGATAGAGAGTGCTTGGTGGAGCAAAATGGGGAGCGAATCATGGGATGTGATGGAGTGGAGGAGTTTGGCCGAAATTGGGAAGTGCATGGGGGGAAAATTCGGTCAAAAGAAGAAAGAAAGAGCAATGGGTCACTTGGTAGCATATTCGGTAGTGGGTAGTGAGTGTGCCATTTGTTTTAAAAGTGTCTATTGTGAGTTTTGACCCTTTTTGCATTTTCGGTATTAGCACTTCGGGAAACACTGCTTCCATACTATTTGTCGAAACCACAAGTTGCTATTCTCCCTTTTTCTCATCTTCTCCAAAAATATTTTCTTTACTTAGTATTGTCTAAACAGTATTCGCCGAATCTACCGAATATGAGGGACTTTTGTCTGCAGAATCTACCTTGGCTATTCAGCACTATTGTGAGCACAAGGTAATATCTTTTCCCTTATTTCTTTTCTATCGGTTCTTTCTTTTCTCTTCTCTCTAAAGCCGAAACTTCCATTTTTCTTGCAAGGCCGAATCTCTTCTTCAAATGCGACCCATCTCGAACCTGAGGTTGAATATGTTGGAGTGCTAGCATACCTCATATCGCTTTGCTAGTATTGGTTTTCTGAGGTTGGTTGGTAAGTGGGATAAAGGCCGAATATTGGTGGTGATATTATACCCTTTGGTTGATTCTTAACTAAGCCGAAAGGCTCCCATGTTTTTAAGTTGGATGTGATTTCTTGTGGCTAACACTTCCCCTTGGTTTCAACGTTGCAAGGGAATCGACGGGTGTAAACCAAAGGAGCGTTTATACAATCCTCCCTTACAGTGGAAGTCTCGGATTGTTGGGTAAGTGGTGTAAAGTGTTTATCAATACCAATGCTTGGAAGATATTGTATTAAGACTAACCGTTAGTCAATGTTTGATCTCAGGTGTTGTTGGAAAAAGTGTCGAGTAACGCTAATCGCAAATAGGTGTGTAATCTCACACCTCTCTGAATATTTGCGTGAGACATTTTGTGAAACAGCCAAATGCAAAAAAGCCGGAAAATCAGAAACTGTGACCACTCGAGCATGCGATCCCTCGTGGTGGTAAATCGAGATACGGATGACGACGTTAAGTCGCTGTGAGTGTCACGAGCACTCTTGCGATACTGAGGCTGAAATGGGCCTATCCGGGCCGAAACGGGCCAAGTAGGCCCAATGGGCTATCCGACCCATTTGGGCCAAATTGTTGGAAAACTAGCAAAAATTAGATCCGAATGCGAAACCTAAAAATCTGGAACCGAAACTCTGCGTTCTGGGCCACACGAGCGTGTGGACCCGTTTGGGCCCAAAATGGAGTTAGGCCCAATAGTTTCGTAAAAACCCAGTAAGGGTCCTGTGTCGCTCGAGGCGACAGTAGGCCTTCAGAAAGGCCGTTAAATGTACAATTACCAATATACCCTTAGAAGGGTAAATTACCGAAATACCGTTGGAGGGTAAACGACTGTTATACCCCTAGAGGTAGTTTAAGTGATATGTATGAAATATTTACATGATTGATTATGATTATGACATACTGCATACACGAATTATTATGCCACGACATTTTGCATGGGATTGGGATATTGATGATTGGAGGAAGTGTTAATCTGGTGGCTCTGCCACATATTCTGGTGGCTCTACCACAATTCTGTATAGTAGCTATGCCACGTATATTCTGTTAATCTGGTGGCTTCGTCACAAATTCTGTGATGAGCAGCTTAACTACCATCGAGGTGTGTAGCGGATGGACAGGTTGATTTAGAAATCCCTACAGGTGTGTTGGGCTAGTACGGATGGTGTGTAGTGGATGGATTATTAGGCTGGGTTGCATGCATTATCTGCTTTACCATGCTAATAGGGCTAAGGCCCAATCTGTTTCTGTATAGGCTTCAGCCCAGATTGTTTCCGTATGGGCTAAGGCCCAGTTTGTATCCGTATGGGCTCGGGCCCAGTTAACATTCGATTAGGGGATTACACACTGAGTTCTCGTAACTCACCCTTCTGCTTAATCTTACAGGTGATCCCCAGCACTGAGGATTTAGAGCTGTGGAGTACTTCGTGGTGGCCATACCTCGGAACCTTAGTAAATTTCTGTTTTACTTTAATTTGAGATTTACTTTAATTTGGGTTTTATGTTTTGTAATAAGGCCTTTGGGGATTTTATTTTTATTTTAACTTTCAATTCGATTATTTTAAAACTGTTAGACGTTTGAATACTGAGTTTTCCAAAATGTTAACGAACGGTTTTCAAAACATTACATTCCCGCAACTCACTAAATCTGATTTCTGTTATAAACTAGTTTTGGAAACAACAACAATAATGATTTTACAAGAGGACTATAAAAACAAACTTGATTTTTCTCAAACAACAAAGCTCAATGTTACAAAAAGGAAATTTGAACTTTTTAACAAACGCGCAAGTTTTTAAATAACCCTTCTATGTGACATACTAAATCAGGTCATAACGTCTAGGCCGGGTCCGGGGTGTTACATTTTATGGTATCAGAGCCCGGTTGCAAAACTTGGCTGTGGAATGGGTTCGAAAATGTTTTTCAAATTTGTTTGAAAAATGGTTTAGAAAAATGTATCTTTATTGGAAGTATGGCACCCGAGTCTCCAGCACCAAATTCGTAAGTTTTTCTACCTTATATCTGTTGATATGTTGAAATGATTTTAATAAGAAACTACTAGAGTTAGTGATAGTATACTGAGACTGCTAGCTATAAGAGCTAAGACTTTAGAGACTAAGACATTAGGAAATTCGATCTGCGAGAACAACTCTTATATCTACTTTCCATAAAACATTTGTTAATAAATATTGGAATTATATATTGATTCATAAAATTCTTAATCAGATTAACTCGATTCAGCTGTATGAGTACAAGAGGACGTGGACGTGGTAGACGCGGCCGTAGTAGAGGCCGAAATGCTAGGGCTGGATCCTCAGCATCGGGGCATATGCCTGAAATGGAAGCACCTGCATCACCGGTGACTGAAACAGGGTTCCACGATCGAACTGGAGGGGACGATGCTTTGCCTCAAGCTATGCTGTGAGTTTTGGAACGGGTTGCTAGAGCAAGTACTGGGTCGGTAACTCGTGGGTCTATTTCTTAGCGACTCCGGTTTAACGGGGCTGAAGTTTTTAGGGGCATTTCTGGTGTGGCCCCAAATGTAGCCGAATACTGGTTCGAGGTAGTTGAACGGATTATGGATGATCCGGATTGCACCGCGAATGTGAAGCCCGAAAAGGCGGTGTCCTGGCGAGAGATGAGGCATACCAGTGGTGGCTCATTGTGAGGGAAGGTACTCAAGCGGATCGTGTCACCTGGGATTTCTTTAAAGTGGCTTTTCAGGGAAAGTATGTCGGGGCTAGCTATATGGACGCTCGGAGGAAAGAATTCTTGAATCTGGTCCAGGGGAACAAATCAGTAGCGAAATATAAGGCAGAATTCTTGCGATTGAGCCTTTACGTACGGGGTATAGTTGCGACTGACTATGAGGGTTGTGTATGGTTCGAGGATGGTCTGCGGGATGAGTTGCGGGTACTGATAGCTCCGCAGCGGGAAAGAGATTTTGCCACTTTGGTCGAGAAATCAAAAATTATCGAAGAGGTGAAATGTTCTGAGAGGCAAAATCGGGATAAGGAAAGGGGCAAGAGTAAGAGAAGTTTTGGGTCGTCAGGTTCTTCCGGGGGTTTCCAAAAGAGGCCTAGGTTGGATGGGCCAGCTCGAGTTGGGATGCCAGTTATTGTAGGTCAATTGCGACCTTGTGTACAGTGTGAGAAAACACACCCGGGGGAGTGCTGGAGAAGAACTGGTGGGTGTTTCAAATGTGGGTCTAGGGATCATCT
Organism: Gossypium sturtianum; assembly: GCA_025698515.1. Lineage (NCBI taxonomy): Eukaryota > Viridiplantae > Streptophyta > Magnoliopsida > Malvales > Malvaceae > Gossypium > Gossypium sturtianum. The sequence continues at coordinate 87,041,777 of CM046944.1, forward strand.
GATAAAGGACTGTCCACGGGAGCCGATTAGGGTGCAGATGGTAGGTCAGGGATTTGCGCAGCCATAGAGAGTTGGTCAGTAGCCACCGAGAGGACGTGGTCCGACTAGAGGGGGAAATGGGTTTGGACGAGGTCGTGGAGCACCGGGTAGAGGTGCTGGAAATGCAAATGCAAGGCAGTTGGGGTTGGTTTATGCAGCTAGACATCGAGAGGATGGCGACGCACCGGACGTCATAACCGGTACGTTTCTTATATTTGATGTGCCCTTTACCGCTTTGATTGATATTGGATCTACCCATTCATATGTTGCATGTACTGTGTCTGGGACTCTAGGTACAAAATCTGAGATTACTGCTAGAGAAATGACTGTGATTAGCCTTCTAGGACAATCTTTGATAGTGAACAAGTTGTTTAGGGATGTGCCTCTAGAAGTTCAAGGAGTAGTGTCCCCGGCAGATTTGATGGAATTGCCGTTCGGTGAGTTTGATCTTATACTAGGCATGGATTGGCTAGTTAAGCACCGTGCGAACTTGGATTGCACTGCTAAGCGTATGGTATTAAAGACACTAGAGGATGAAGAGGTGATTGTGATAGGAGAAAGAAGGGATTATCTGTCCCATGTGATTTAGGCATTAAAGGCCGAGAAGATGGTGCGTAAAGGGTGTGAGGCATTTCTAGCTTTTGTCAGCACATCTGATGTTAAGGAATTGTCTGTTGAGGATGTTAGAACCGTGAAGGAGTTCCCAGACGTTTTTCTCGAAGAGCTTTCGAGGTTGCCTCCGAATCGCGAGGTCGAATTTGGCATTGAGCTGTTACCGAGAACGGCTCCGGTGTCCATCGCCCCTTATAGGATGGCACCGAAGGAGCTGGTAGAACTGAAAGCTCAGATCCAATAGCTGTTGGACTGTGGATTTATACGACCAAGTGTATCTCCGTGGGGAGCGCCGGTATTGTTCATGAAGCAGAAGGATGGGGCGATGCGTATGTGCACTTACTATCGTCAATTGAACAAGCTAACTATTAAGAACAAATACCCACTACCAAGGATTGACGATCTGTTTGATCAGCTACGGGGAGCTTCAGTCTTCTCGAAAATAGATTTGAGATCGGGGTACCATCAGCTAAGGATCAAGGAGGCAGATATTCACAAGAGTGCTTTCCGAACTCGTTATGGGCATTACGAGTTTCTAGTGATGCCGTTCGAATTAACAAATGTACCAGCCACTTTTATGGATATGATGAACCGGGTCTTCCAACCCTATCTAGACCAGTTTGTGGTGGTATTCATAGATGACATCTTGGTGTACTCAAGAACTGAGGAGGAGCATGACTCGCATCTTTGGGTTGTTCTGCAGATATTGAGAGAGAAGCAACTTTACGCCAAATTAAGTAAGTGCAAGTTTTGGTTGAAGGAAGTGACATTTTTGGGACATGTTGTGTCTGCCGAGGGGATTAGGGTTGATCCTTGGAAAGTTGAAGCGGTATTGGATTGGAAGCCACCAATGTCCATATCAGAAATTCAAAGTTTCCTGGGTTTGGCTGGGTACTACAGAAGGTTTGTTGAAGGGTTCTCGTTGATTGCTGCACCCCTAACTAAGTTACTGCGTAAGGGAGTACCGTTTGTTTGGGGTGATAAAATGAGAGGGAAAGTTTTGAAAAGTTGAAGAAGATTCTGACTGAAGCACCAGTGTTGATATAGCCTGAGGCTCGGAAAGAATTTGTTGTTTATTGTGATGCGTCACACACAGGTTTGGGATGTGTGTTGATGCAAGAGGGGAAGGTGGTGGCGTATGCATCTCGTCAACTAAGGCCACATGAGGTGAACTACCCCACTCATGACTTGGAACTAGCTGCAGTAGTGTTCGCCCTAAAAATATGGAGACATTACCTGTATGGAGAAAAGTCGATTATTTACACTGACCACAAGAGTCTGAAATATCTCCTTACCCAAAAAGAGCTGAATGTAAGGCAACGGAGGTGGATAGAGTTGCTGAAAGACTATGGCTGCTCGATCGAATATCACCCGGGTAAGGCCAATGTGGTGGCAGATGCATTAAGTCGCAAGGTGGTATCAGATTTGAGAGCAATGTTTGCTCATCTCAGCCTTTATGAAGATGGTAGCTTGTTAGTGGAACTTCAGGTGAAACCGACATGGGTAGGTCAGATTAAAGAGAAGTAATTATTGGATGAATCATTGGGTTCTCGGCTTCAGCAAGTTAAAAGTGGAGAGACAATGGATTTTGGGCTGAACAGTGAAGGGGTATTATGTTTCCGTGGAAGATTTTGTATGCCGAAGGACTCGGAGTTAAGATAGATGATTCTGCGGGAGATACATAGTAGCCCATACGCTATCCATCCCGGTGGAAGTAAGATGTACCGAGATCTATGAGAGCAGTACTGGTGGCCAGGATTGAAACGTGAGGTTACCGACTTTGTAGGCAAGTGTTTAACGTGTCAACAAGTGAAGGCTAAACATCAGCTGCCTTCGGGATTGCTGTAACCGGTGAAGATTCCACTCTGGAAGTGGGAGAGGATAACAATGGATTTTGTTAGTGGGCTACCCTTGACGCCTACTAAGAAAGATTCAGTGTGGGTAATCGTTGACCGGTTAACTAAGTCCACTCACTTCATACCGGTTCGTACTGGTTACTCACTTCAGAGGTTGGCCAAATTGTATGTGGCAGAAATTGTGAGGCTGCATGGGGTACCGGTGTCTATCATCTCGGATAGGGACCTAAGATTCACATCTCGGTTCTGGAGGGCATTACATGAAGCTTTGGGTACAAGATTGGACTTTAGCACAGCGTTCCACCCACAGTCTGATGGTTAGTCGGAGAGGGTAATCCAAATTCTGGAAGACATGTTAAGGGGCTATGTGATTGACTTCAGAGGTAGTTGGGAAGATTATTTGCCGTTAGCGGAATTTGAGTACAACAACAACTACCAATCCAGCATTCAGATGGCACCCTACGAGGCGTTATATGGTCGCAGGTGTCGTACCCCCACTTGTTGGATAGAGTTGGGTGAGCGATGGTTGTTGGGTCCGGAGTTGATTTCAGATACTGAGGAGAAGGTGAAGTTGATTCGGGGTCAGTTGAAAGAAGCTTCCGATAGATAGAAGTCGTACGTAGATCTTAAGCGTAAGGAAACTGAGTACTCAGTTGGGGACTATGTCTTCTTAAAGGTCTCACCTTGGAAGAAGATCTTGAGATTCGGACAAAAGGGAAAATTAAGCCCTAGGTTCATCGGGCCTTATCGGATAGTGAAGCGTGTGGGACCAGTCGCGTATCAACTTGAGTTGCCCCCGGAGTTGAATCGGATACATGATGTATTCCATGTTTCGATGCTGAGACGCTACCGTTCAGATCCATCTCATATAGTGCCCGTGGAAGAGATTGAGGTAAGACCTGACCTGTCTTTTGAAGAAGAACCGGTGCAGATTTTGGATCGGGATGTTAAAATGTTGAGGAGGAAATCTGTTCCATTGGTCAAAATTTTATGGCATAATCACGGTTCAGAGGAAGCCACGTGGGAGCCGGAGGAGACAATTTGACAGCAATACCCTCACCTCTTTTAAGCAGGTAAATTTCGGGGCCGAAATTTCTTTAAGGGGGTAGAACTGTAACATCCTAAAAATAGGGGTCTGGCATTTTTGCGTTATTGCATGTGTTGTGCTTGATAAGCTTGTTATTTGGGCGTGTTTGGGGGTCCTAGGGAGGCTCGGGTTCGAGCCCAGGTCTTGGTGAAATTTTGGTTTTGGGCACTTTAGTGGGGTGAACTAGTGGAAGCAGGACTTAAGTTTAATTGGTTTCACTTTGTTAACATAAGGAAGCGTGTGGCATGGTGGTGTGGCGTCACAAGGGGGAACCTGGAGGAAGGGAGTTCGAGTCTCTTAGGCTGAAAATTGTGGCTTTTATTTTTGTGCTAAGCAGGTGGAGGAAGTAGAGTTCAGCTTGGACTCGGCAAGGAAGTTGGTGACTCAGTCAAATTAGTTTGAATGGGTGATGGAGAGTGCTTGGTGGAGAAAAATGGGGAGCGAATCATGGGATGTGATGGAGTGGAGGAGTTTGGCCGAAATTGGGAAGTGCATGGGGGGGGAATTCGGTCAAAAGAAGAAAGAAAGAGCAAGGTGTAACACCCCAAACCCGAGTCCGAGACTAAGACTGGATACGAGACATTACCATGCTTGAACTCACTTAAACATGTACTTACGGGCTATAAAATATCGTTCCGAATTTAAAACTTCTCTTTCTTAGTCAAATCAGACGTTTCATGGGCCTATGAGGCCTCAGACTTATGTCCCGAAACTTTCGGAACTCATCTGGAAACTTTCTCTCCAAACGGGGGTCACACGTCCGTGTGACTTGGGACACGCATGTGCACCCCTAAAACATGCCCGTGTCTTTCTCCCGTGGTGGATACTGGCAAATCACACACGGCCTGGACACGCCCGTGGCCCCAAACCGTGCCTAAAACCCCAAAGCATTCTGCCAATGCCCCACGGCCAAGGCACACGCCCGTGCTTACCACCCGTGGTGCACACTGACTACCTTAACACGGCCTAGAGTCTAGACACACGCCCGTGTAGCTACCCCGTGGCCAACACTTATTAATCCCACACGCCCTAGGCACACGCCCGTGTGACTAGTCCGTGGTCTATTCTGACTTAAGATACAAAGGTGCAGGGTGCACACGGCCTAGACACACGCCTGTGTGTCCATCCGTGTGGGCACTTAGAGGCTATTTACCAAGCCAATTGCCACCCTAAAATAAAGACCAAACTCATGCTCAATTCAGCAACTCAAGTATTACATCTAACATGAACAAGGATGCATACTTCATTGATAGATTAAAACATACATACTTAATCATTCATGACTCATCTCTTTGGCCATATACAAAAAGAATACTAAGCTTGATAGCCAACACTTTGGCTAGTTTTAAAACATAACTCAAAATGAAATGTTTCCTATACATGCCATACTTAATATAAACACTTGGCTATACCAAAATATCGATTGATAGTGTGCTCCGAGCTCCGGTGATGATGATCCACGAGATTAGCTAGGTGGGACTACATGGAAAGAAAGAATAAAAGACGTAAGCATTTAGCTTAGTAAGTTTGCATGTAATTCTCATAGCAATATTTTTGCTTAACATTAACCATTCATCATAAACAATGACATTATGAATCTCAAGTATTCAAGCTTACTTACTCATATCTCATGGTACTTACTATTCTCATTCTCGTACGGTAAACAATATACCTATATCACTTGATCACATAGATCAGTATACTTTACTATGATAAGTATAATCTCAACTTCATCATTCATATCATGAATAATACTCTTAACTAGCATAACTTGATAATAACTTTATAATACTCTTAACTAGCATAACTTGATAATAACTTTACTTACTTAACTTTCTTACTATATCATTTGAGCTTTACTCTCTTGCCCGATGAATTTCTATGAATGACCGAGGATATTGAATCTCATCCCACATAACTCGATGCCAAAGCCATATCCTCGATATGGTCTTACATGGGATCTCTCATCTTGGTATCGATGCCATGTCTTGACATGGACTTACTCAAAGTCTTCCTTGTGTGTTCCCTTGGGAACTTACCATTGCCATGTCTTGACATGGTCTTACTTGGTATCTTTACTCATTAACTGGTCAACACCGAGCCTTGGCTTGGACTTAGATGAAATCTTTCTTGTTACTCACCAATGCCATGCCTTGGGTTGGACTTACATGGGATCTCTATCTCTTTATAACTTTTCAATGCCAAGACTTGTCTTGGACTTACATGATAACTTTGCTTGGAGACTCACCAATGCCATGCCTTGGCTTGGGCTTATATGGGTCTTCATCTCATAATAACTCTTCAATTCCAAGACTTGTCTTGGTCTTACATGATAACTTGCTTGATTGCCGATGCCATGCCTTGGCTTGGTCTTATACGGACTTTCTCATTTCATGTGATAGATCGAGTATCCTAGGTAATTCAACTTCAATCGGGACTTTCTCATGCTTAATCTCATTATCTTCTTTGTTTATCATAACATCAAAAAATTTCATGGTAATATTGTACATTATGCTAAGCAGTTCAATGATATAAACCATAAAGCTTAGAAATCATACAAACTTACCTCAATATACAAAATGTATGTAGATATGCAATTTAGTCCTCGACTTTGTTCTTGCCTCGGTTTCGATCCGGGCTTCGTTTTGCATGATCTATAATAATAATTAGATCATTTAATACTCACATTGACTAAATTGACTCTTAACTCATACTTTGGCAAAATTACTATTTTGCCCCTAAACTTTCTCTTATTTGCACTTTTGCCCCTAGGCTCGTAAAATGATTCTCATTTAACTTTCTTAAACCTCATGCTTAGCTGATTCATTTTCTCTACTATAACAATCATCAATTCTCACTATTTCTAATACGTATGACCAATTTCATAACTATTACAAATTAGTCCATACTATCATTTTTCATGAAATTCACTAAGGAAAAGATGTTTATCTAACATCAAACTCTCATAAACTTCCATAAAATATCATTTTACAAGCATGTCACTATTGGTTAGATTTTTGAACATGCTTATTAGCTCATCTTATAGCTAAAAATAGCTAATTCATAATACGAGGACTCCAAAAAATACGAAGAATATTAAAAACGGGGCTAGGATGGCTTACTTGCAAGCTTCAAAAATTTGAAGAACCCTAGCTATGGAGTCTCCCAATTTTCGGCACATGGAAGAAGATGAATGAAATTTTTATCATCTTTTTCCTATTTTAATCATTTAATTGGTAAATGACCAAAATGCCCTTCTCTTTAAAAATTTACAAACTACTAACTCATGTCCATTTTTGTCCAATAATTATAATTTGGGCAAATTTCTATTTAAGGACTTCTAATTAATATTCTAAAGCTATTTCATACAAAAAGCTTCTAGAAACTCATATTTTGCAACTTTTGCAATTTAGTTCTATTTGATCATTCCATGTCAATTTCACAAAATTTCTACATGGAACTTTAATACTATCATGCAAACATGTCATAAACCTTAAGAACTCAATTTACTAACTCAGATTTGTGGTCTCGCACCACTATTCTGACTAGGCCCTAAATCGAGCTGTTACAATTCTCCCCCTCTTAGGAATTTTCGTCCTCGAAAATCTTACCAGCAAACATGTTTGGATACTGAATTCTCATGCTCTTTTCTGGTTCCCACGTAGCTTCTTCTATTCCATGTCTTTGCCACAATACTTTTGTCAGGGCAATACCGTTATTTCTTAGCTGCTTGACTTCCCGAGCTAAAACCTTAATTGGTTCTTCACCATAAGTCATGTCGGGATGAATCTCTATCTCTGACGGGGTAATTACATGTGAAGGATCTGATCGGTAGCGTCTCAACACTGACACGTGAAACACATCGTGAATCTTTTCTAACTCTGATGGCAAAGCCAATCGATAAGCTATCGGCCCAACTTTCTCGGTAATCTCATACGGTCCAATAAAACATGGACTCAACTTGCCTTTTCGGCCAAATCTGAGAAATTTTCTCCATTGTGACACTTTCAAGAAAACTTTATCTCCGACTTGATACTCTATCTCTTTTCTCTTTAAGTCCGAATAGGACTTTTGTCTGTCTGATGCAGCTTTTAAACATTCTTGTATCACTTTCACTTTCTCTTCAGCTTCTCTAACCAAATCAACCCCGTGAATTTGGTTTTCCTTGAGTTCAGTCCAAAATAAAGGCGTTCTGCACTTACGCCCATATAGAGCCTCATAAGGCACCATCTTTAAACTCGACTGAAAACTATTATTGTAGGCAAACTCTACCAATGGGAGAAACTTTTCCCAACTGCCTTGGAATTAGAGAATACAACATCTGAGCATATCCTCGAGTACTTGAATTAACCTCTCCGATTGACCGTCAGTTTGAGGATGAAAAGCGGTACTAAAGTTCAACTTTGTACCCAAGGCCTCCTGTAACTTCTTCCAAAATCTGGATGTAAACCTCAGATCTCTATCCGAGATGATTGACAATGGAACACCGTGAAGCCTTACTATTTCTGAAACGTACAAGTTTGCCAACTTGTCTCGTGAGTAATCAACTCGTACAGGTATAAAATGGGCTGACTTCGTAAGTCTATCAACCACGACCCATACAGCATCTTTCTTGCTCGGAGACAACGGTAAACCCGTTACAAAATCCATAGTAATACGGTCCCATTTCCACTCTGGAACCAAAATGGGTTGAAGCAAACCCAAAGGTACTTGGTGTTAAGCCTTTACTTGCTGACAAATCAAGCATTTGGAAACGAACTCTGAAATATCTTTCTTCATTCTCAGCCACCAATATTGTTGCTTCAAGTCATTATACATCTTGGTACCACCCGGATGTACAGATAAACATCCGTTATGGGCTTCACGCAAAATTCCCTGAATAAGCTCTTCCTTTCTCGGTACACAAACTCTATCTTTGAACATCAGACTTCCATTGGGACTAATCCAAAAATCAGACTCAACATCTGTCTCGCACTGAGCTCTCTTGACTTGCAATCCACTATCTTCTTTTTGAGCTTCAATGATCTCTTGGAGGAAAATTGGTCTAGCTCTCAACTCAGCTAGAATAGAACCATCGTCGGATAAAGTCATCCGTGAATTCATTGCCCTTAATGCAAATAGGGACTTTCTACTCAAAGCGTCGGTTACCACATTTGCCTTCCCGGGATGATAGTCAATGACCAATTCATAGTCTTTTATCAACTCTAACCATCTCCGCTGCCTTAAGTTCAACTCTTTCTGCATCATCAAGTACTTCAAACTTTTGTGATCGGTGAAGATCCGACAGCTCTCACCATAAAGGTGGTGTATCCATATCTTAAATGCAAAGACTATGGCAGCCAACTCTAGATCGTGGGTCGGATAATTTTTCTCATGTGGCTTCAACTGTCTTGAGGCATAAGCAATCACTTTGCCTTCTTGCATAAGAACACAGCCAAATCCATTTAAGGATGCATCGCTGTAAATCACAAATTCTTTCCCTGCCTCAGGTTGTACTAAAACTGGAGCTTCTGTCAACATCGCTTTCAGTTTCTCAAAACTTTGTTGGCATCTTTTTGTCCACTCAAACTTCACATTTTTCTGTAACAATTTAGTCATCGGGGTTGCAATCATAGAAAACCCCTTGACGAATCGTCTATAATAGCCAGCTAGGCCTAGAAAACATATAACCTCAAAGACATTTCTCGGTATATTCCAGTCCATTATGGCCGAAATCTTACTTGGATCTACTCGGACTCCGTCTCCCGAGACAATATGTCCCAAAAATCCTACTTCCTTGAGCCAAAATTCACTTTTACTGAACTTGGCATATAATTGGTTTTCTTGAAGAGTCTGTAAAACTGTCCGTAGGTTCTCAGCATGCTGATTCTCATCTCAAAAATAAATCAGTATGTCGTCAATGAAAACGAATACAAACTTGTCGAGGTATGGTCTAAAAATGCAGTTCATTAAGTCCATGAATACAGCAGAGCATTGGTCAAACCAAAGGGCATGACTAAAAATTCATAATTCCCATACCTTGTTCGAAAAGTTGTCTTGGACACATCCGAATCCTTTACTCTCAATTTGGTAGTACCCCGATCTCAAGTCTATCTTAGAGAACATAGTGGCTCCCTTCAATTGATCGAACAAATCATCGATCCTTGGCAATGGGTACTTGTTCTTTCTTGTCACTTTATTAAGTTGACGGTAATCTATGCACAATCTCATGGTGCCATCTTTCTTTTCACAAATAAACGGAGCACCCCATGGAGAACAACTTGATCTTGCAAAACCTTTATATCTGTCAACTCTTGCAAGCTGTGACTTCAACTCTCTCAACTCCATTGGAGCCATTATGTAAGGAGTAATAGATATTGGTACAGTATCGGGAGCTAGCTCAATGTTGAACTCAACCTCTCTAACTGGTGGTAGTCCTGGTAATTCTTCGGGAAAAACATCCACGTACTCACATGCTATCGGTACTGACTCAATCTTTAACTCTGTTTCTCTATCATTCATCACAAAGGCCAAATATGCCTCATACTCTTTTCTTATGTATCTTTGTGCCGTTATATGAGAAATCATTGCCGGTGACCTACCTTGTTCATCTGATTTTACATGGAGAATGTCCCTATTCTCACATTTCATCTCAATGTACTTTTTCCCATAATTTACTATTACATCATGGGCAGTCAACTAGTCCATACCAAGAATGATGTCAAACTCGTCAAATGTTAGCAACATAAGATTTGCTTTAAAGTAATGACCTCTAATCATTAATGGACAATTTTTACATACTTCATCAACTAACACACTCTTGCCTAAAGGATTAGACACCTTAATCGTAAATTCTGTAGAATCTATAGGCATATTCATACTGGATACTAGTTTCATACAAATGTAAGAGTGTGTGGATTCGGGATCTATTAAAGCAATAACTTTGATATCATAAAGAGAAAAGGTACCCATAATAACATCAGGAGAATATGCCTCTTCGCGAGCGCGAATGGCATTAGTCCTGCTGCGCCCTACCCTCGGGTCTTGCACTGCTCTCTAGGTTACCTCTTCCACTTGCCCCACTTTCTGGGTTCCTCTGCGGTCTTCCTCTGACCACATTCCCAGATCTCGGGTTCTGAGCTCTATCTTCTTTCATTGTCTCTGGACAATCTTTTATGTAGTGGTCCTGGGAACCACATCTGAAACATGCATTTTCATGTGCTCGACATTCTCCAAGATGACGTCTGCCACACTGTGGGCATTCGGGTCTATCCGATCGGATGTTCCCCACACTAGCAACTGAGGTCGTCTGTGCCTTACTTCCCAAATACTGCTTACTCTTGTCCTTCCTTGAAAACCCAGTGGAAGTAGCCGATCGGGTGGAGAAATCTCTTGACTTCTTGGATGAGGATTGGAATGACTTATTCCACTGTCTATTTTTAGAGTCACGAGACTCTATTTCAGACTTTCTCTTCTCCTTTACTAGTTCTTCGGCTTTACAAGCCTTCTCTACTAGCACAACGAATTCCTTCAGTTCTAGGATAGCAACAAACAATTTGATATCCTCATTTAGCCCATCTTCAAATCTCTTACTCATGATGGCCTCGGTGGACATGCATTCTTGAGCGTATTTGCTGAGCCGTACAAACTCACGCTCATAATCAGTCACAAACATCTTGCCTTGCTTTAACTCTAGAAATTCCTTCCTTTTCTGGTCCACGAACCTTTGACTGATATACTTTTTCTTGAACTCTTCTTGGAAAAATTCCCATGTGATCTTTTCCCTTGGTACCACCGACACAAGGGTGTTCCACCATTGCTAAGCAGAATCTCTTAAAAGAGAGACTACACACTTCATGCATTCCTCAGGTGTGCATGACAACTCATTAAATACCCTGATGGTATATTCTAACCAGAACTCAGCCTTTTCCGGATCATCGTCTTTTCTAGCCCGGAATTCTTCTACCCCATGTTTCCTAATCCTATCAACCGGAGGCTTATCTCTTCTTACCACCTCTACTACTTGAGGGGCTACTGGGATAGGTTGAGGAATAGGTGGGGGTGGAGGGGGTTGCCCATTCGGGTTCGTACGAACGAACTCCGTATACCATGTGTTCATCATGTGGAGCAAGGCTTCTCTAGCCTCTTCTCCTCCTTCTTGACTCACCGTAGTGGGTCTATTCTCTTTCTCATTCGGTACCGTCCCTTCAGCGGGAGCCGACGCGTTACTTTCTATGCCATCCACCACAGCTCTATCGGGATCCATTTACTAAATGTATAAACATAATTTAAGTCGTCAGGAGTCGTCACACTATCATTATAAAAACATTCTTACGTATGGCATGTAAAGCTAGACTCATGGTCGTGCTACGTTAGTCCTAGAACTGACTAAACCGTAGCTCTAATACAACTAAATGTAACACCCCATACCCGAGTCCGAGACTAAGACTGGATATGAGACATTACCATGCTTGAACTCACTTAAACATGTACTTACGGGCTATAAAATTTTGTTCCAAATTTAAAACTTCTCTTTCTTAGTCAAATCAAACATTTCATGGGCCTACGAGGCCTCAGACTTATGTCCCGAAACTTTCGGAACTCATCTAGAAACTTTCTCTCCAAACAGGGGTCACACGTCCGTGTGACTTGGGACACGCCCGTGCACCCTTAAAACATGCCCGTGTCTTTCACCCGTGGTGGATACTGGCAAATCACACACGGCCTGGACACACCCGTGGCCTCAAACCGTGCCTAAAACCCCAGCATTCTGCCAATGCCCCACGGCCAAGGCACACGCCCATGCTTACCACCCGTGGTGCACACTGACTACCTTAACATGGCCTAGAGTCTAGACACACGCCCGTGTAGCTAGCCCGTGGCCAACACTGATTAAACCTACACACCCTAGGCACACGCCCGTGTGGCTAGTCCGTGGTCTATTCTGACTTAAGATACAAAGGTGCAGGGTGCACATGGCCTAGACACACGCCCGTGTGTCCATCCGTGTGGGCACTTAGAGGCTATTTACCAAGCCAATTGCCACCCTGAAATCAAGACCAAACTCATGCTCAATTCAGCAACTCAAGTATTACATCTAACATGAACAAGGATGCATACTTCATTGATAGATTAAAACATACATACTTAAGAATTCATGACTCATCTCTTTGGCCATATATAAAAAGAATACTAAGCTTGATAGCCAACACTTTGGCTAGTTTTAAAACATAACTCAAAATGAAATGTTTCCTATACATGCCATACTTAATATAAACACTTGGCTATACCAAAATATCGATTGATAGTGTGCTCTGAGCTCCGGTGACGATGATCCACGAGATTAGCTAGGCGGGACTACATGGAAAGAAAGAATAAAGGACGTAAGCATTTAGCTTAGTAAGTTTGCATGTAATTCTCATAGCAATATATTTGCTTAACATTAACCATTCATCATAAACAATGGCATTATGAATCTCAAGTATTCAAGCTTACTTACTCTTACTGATTCTTACATATCTCATGGTACTTACTATTCTCATTCTCGTACGGTAAACAATATACCTGTATCACTTGATCACATAGATCAGTATACTTTACTATGATAAGTATAATCTCAACTTCATCATTCATATCATGAATAATACTCTTAACTAGCATAACTTGATAATAACTTTACTTACTTAACTTTCTTACTATATCATTTGAGCTTTACTCTCTTGGCCGATGAATTTCTATGAATAACCGAGGATACTGAATCTTATCCCACATAACTCGATGCCAAAGCCATATCCTCGATATGGTCTTACATGGGATCTCTCATCTTGGTATTAATGCCATGTCTTGACATGGACTTACTCAAAGTCTTCCTTGTGTGTTCCCTTGGGAACTTACCATTGCCATGTCTTGACATGGTCTTACTTGGTATCTTTACTCATGAACTGGTCAACACCGAGCCTTGGCTTGGACTTAGATGAAATCTTTCTTGTTACTCACCAATGCCATGCCTTGGGTTGGACTTACATGGGATCTCTATCTCTTTATAACTTTTCAATGCCAAGACTTGTCTTGGACTTACATGATAACTTTGCTTGGAGACTCACCAATGCCATGCCTTGGCTTGGGCTTATATGGGTCTTCATCTCATAATAACTCTTCAATTCCAAGACTTGTCTTGGTCTTACATGATAACTTGCTTGATTGCCGATGCCATGCCTTGGCTTGGTCTTATACGGACTTTCTCATTTCATGTGATAGATCGAGTATACTAGGTAATTCAACTTCAATCGGGACTTTCTCATGCTTAATCTCATTATCTTCTTTGTTTATCATAACATCAAACAATTTCATGGTAATATTGTACATTATGCTAAGCAGTTCAATGATATAAATCATAAAGCTTAGAAATCATACAAACTTACCTCAATATACAAAATGTATGTAGATATGCAATTTAGTCCTCGACTTTGTTCTTGCCTCGGTTTCGATCCGAGCTTCATTTTTCTTGATCTATAATAATAATTAGATCATTTAATACTCACATTGACTAAATTGACTCTTAACTCATACTTTGGCAAAATTACTATTTTGCCCCTAAACTTTCTCTTATTTGCACTTTTACCCCTAGGCTCGTAAATGATTCTCATTTAACTTTCTTAAACCTCATGGTTAATTGATTCATTTTCTCTACTATAACAATCATCAATTCTCACTATTTCTAATAGGTATGACCAATTTCATAACTATTACAAATTAGTCCATACTATCATTTTTCATGAAATTCACTAAGGAAAAGATGTTTATCTAACATCAAACTCTCATAAACTTCCATAAAATATCATTTTACAAGCATGTCACTATTGGGTAGATTTTTGAACATGCTTCTTAGCTCATGTTATAGCTAAAAATAGCTAATTCATAATACGAGGACTCCAAAAATACGAAGAATATTAAAAACGGGGCTAGGATGACTTACTTGCAAGCTTCAAAAATTTGAAGAACCCTAGCTATGGAGTCTCCCAATTTTCGGCACAAGGAAGAAGATGAATGAAATTTTTATCATCTTTTTCCTATTTTAATCATTTAATTGGTAAATGACCAAAATGCCCTTCTCTTTAAAAATTTACAAACTACTAACTCATGTCCATTTTTGTCCAATAATTATAATTTGGGAAAATTGCTATTTAAGGACTTCTAATTAATATTCTAAAGCTATTTCATACAAAAAGCTTCTAGAAACTCATATTTTGCAACTTTTGCAATTTAGTCCTATTTGATCATTCCATGTCAATTTCACAAAATTTCTACATGGAACTTTAATACTATCATGCAAACATGTCATAAACCTTAAGAACTCAATTTACTAACTCAGATTTGTGGTCTCGCACCACTATTCTAACTAGGCCCTAAATCGGGCTGTTACACAAGGGGTCACTTGGTAGCTTATTCGTTAGTGGGTAGTGAGTGTGCCGTTTGTTTCAAAAGTGTCTATTGTGAGTTTTGACCCTTTTTGCATTTTCGGTATTAGCACTTCGGGAAACATTGCTTCCATACTCTTTGCCGAAACCACAAGTTGCTATTCTCCCTTTTTCTCATCTTCTCTAAAAACATTTTCTTTACTTAGTATTGTCTAAACAGTATTGGCCGAAACTCACCTTCCATCTCCCCCATTTGCATCTTTCTTCTACACCATAGCCGGAACTCTTCTTTCTTCATTATCGTTTGCCACTCTTTTCTCCATCAACTGAATTCTCTCTTCTCTTTTGCTAATAGTCAAAATTGAGTAGCCTAAAGCGTGAGGGACTTTTGTCTGCCGAATCTACCTTGGCTATTCGGCACTGTTGTGAGCAAAAGGTTTTATCTTTTCCCTTATTTTTTTTCCATCGGTTCTTTCTTTTCTCTTCTTTCTAAAGCCGAAACTTCCATTTTTCTTGCAAGGTCGAATCTCTTCTTCGCATACGACTCATCTCTGACCTGAGGTCGAATTTGTTGGGGTGCTAGCATACCTCATATCGCTTTGCTAGTATTGGTTTTCGGAGGTTGGTTGGTAACTGGGATAAAGGTCAAATATTGGAGGTGAGATTATACCCTTTGGTTGATTCTTATCTAAGCCAAAAGGCTCCCATGTTTTTAAGTTGGATGTGAGTTCTTGTGGCTAACACTTCCCCTTGGTTTCAACATTGGTGTAAACCAAAGGAGCGTTTATACAATCCTCCCTTACAGTGGAAGTCTCGGATTGTTGGGTAAGTGGTGTAAAGTGTTTATCAATACCAATGCTTGGAAGATATTGTATTAAGACTAACCGTTAGTCAACGTTTGATCTAAGGTGTTGTTGGAAAAAGTGCCGAGTACCGCTAATCGAAAATAGGTGTGTAATCTCACACCTCTCTGAATATTTGCGTAAGACATTTTGTGAAACAGCCAAGTGCCGAAAAGTCAGGAAACCGGCAACTGTGACCACTCGAGCATGCGAGCACTCGTGGTGGTAAATCGAGATACGGATGATGACGTTAAGTCGCTGTGAGTGTCACGAGCACCCTCGCGATACTGAGGCTGAAACGGGCCTATCTGAGCCGAAACGGGCCAAGTGGGCCCAATGGGCTATCAGGCCCATTTGGGCCAAACTGTTGGAAAACTAGCAAAAATTAGATCCGAATGCGAAACCTAAAAATCTAGAACTGAAACCCTGCATTCTGGGCCACACGAGCGTGTGGACCCATTTGGGCCTAAAATGGATTTAGGCCCAATAGTTTCGTAGAAACCCAGTAAGGGTCCTGTGTCGCTCGGGGCGACAGTAGGCCTTTGGAAAGGCCGTTAAATGTATAATTACCAAAATACCCTTAGAAGGGTAAATTACCGAAATACCCCTGGAGGGTAAATGACTGTTATACCCCTAGAGGTAGTTTAAGTGATATGTATGAAATATTTACATGATTGATTATGATTATGACATACTGCATACACGAATTATTATGCCACGACATTCTGCATGGGATTGAGATATTGATGATTGGAGGAAGTGTTAATCTGGTGGCTCTGCCACATATTCAGTGGCTCGCCACAGTGCATATAGTGGCTATGCCACGTATATTGCATAATCGGTGGCTTCGCCACAAATTACGTGATGAGCGACTTGAGCGCCATCGAGGTGTGTAGCGGATGGACGGGTTGATTTAGAAATCCCCACAGGGTGTGTTGGGTGGTACGGGTGGTGTGTAGCGGATGGATTATTAGGCTGGGTTGCATGCATTATCTGCTATACCATGCTAATAGGGCTAAGGCCGATCTGTTTTTCTGTATGGGCTTCAGCCCAGATTATTTTCGCATGGGCTAAGGCCTAGTTTGTATCCGTATGGGCTCGAGCCCAGTTAACATTCGATTAGGGGATTACACATTGAGTTCTCGTAACTCACCCCTCTGCTTAATCTTGCAGGTGATCCCCAGCACTGAGGATTTGGAGCTGTGGAGTACTTTGTGGTGGCCATACCTCGAAACCTTAGTAAATTTCTATTTTACTTTAATTTGAGATTTACTTTAATTTGGGTTTTATGTTTTGTAATAAGGCCTTTGGGGATTTTATTTTTCATTTAACTTTCAATTCGGTTATTTTAAAACTGTTAGACGTTTGAATACTGAGTTTTCTAAAATGTTAACGAATGATTTTCAAAACATTACATTCCCGCAACTCACTGAATCTGATTTCTGTTATAAACTAGTTTTGGAAACAACAACAATAATGATTTTACAAGAGGACTATAAAAACAAATTTGATTTTTCTGAAACAACAAAGCTCAATGTTACAAAAAGGAAATCTAAACTTTTTAACAAACAAAAAAGTTTTTAAACAACCCTTCTATGTGACGTACTAGATCTGGTCATAACGTCTAGGCCGGGTCTGGGGTGTTACAGTGCATGAGCTGAATCAAGGCGAGCAAGAAGAGCCAGCCCGAGCGGATACTGTGGAGTCAACAAATGAAATCAAAGCTCAAGCTAATCGATTCATGGATAATCAAGAAGAAGAATTTGATAAGGAACTGAATAGTCCTAAACCCGTTAAAGGATCTGCAAACTCTAAACCAAAGGTTGAGCTAGAAGAAGAAACAATCAAGCTAAGTGTTGAACCTGAATCTACAACTCCAATGTCGACTTATGCAAGTACTTCAAAGAAATCAGAGTTTTCAATTATGATGGATATGTGCAAGTTCATGCACAATCAACAACAAACTTACTGGAAATATGCAAAAATTAGAGATGACTCAATTCGAAATACTTTTAAGAATATCTATAATACTTTTGTTCCTGAGTTCCCAGATGCTATCTTTGAGACATGGACGGAAGATACTAACTATGCAAGCGGAGATGGAGCTGAAGAAGACAAGGGGAATGAGTCAGAAATATAAAAGGGGAGATTCTTGTCTTGTTATTTATTTAATAATTTTTAGGTCTTTAGGAATTTATTTCTTTCGTAATTAGGATTTAATTTCTACAGAATAAAACATAACAAGCATGAATAAACTTAACACTTCTTTAGAAAGAAAAAGACTAAGTGATGTGGTAATGGGAATAAACATGTCTAGGATTGGGTTATTAGGAAAGACTTGGTATTTAAGCAGTCTTAATGACTCACCTCTCTTTCTTTTCAACCCTACCTAGTGTTCAGTTTTCATTCATTACTTTGTTCTTGCAATGAGGACATTGCTTCTTTTTAAAGGGGGTAAGGTAAATAAATTGCTCAAATTTTTAAACTTTTCAAGTATGTTTCAATCATTTCTTTCATAAGTATGTTTTAATAAATGAATGTTTAGAGACATTTTTTTTATTAATGAGATAGTTTGTATGCAAGTATGAATGATGATTATATCTGAGTGAAAGTATGTTATCATGAAGAATGGAATGCTTGTATGATCTTAGTCTTAGTAATGTTTGCCATGAAAACTTAGTTTCTCTTGAGATTAGACATGCATGAAGGTTTATATCTTTAGAATTGACTTAGTAACCTTCTTGAGGCGAAATCCTAGGCGACATAAAAATCTAAAATGATATAGGCACTATTTCTTTGGATCGTTTGAGCCTTTTCAAGCCAACCTTATAATATTCGACCCTTGAAACTATAATTTAGAGCTTAAAGGCATGTTTATTGCAATGAACCTACATTATAAGACACATTACCTGTAACACCCCTAACCCGTATCCATCGCCGGACTAGGGTTAAGAGGCATTATCGGACATATCAGAACATTTTACGCTCACTTCACAACATCAATCATACAACATTATTTCATAATAATTCATATTCATATAGTCCCTTTAGAAGGTCTACAAGAACTTAAACATACTTTAGAGAAGGTTCGGGACTAAACCGATCTCATACAGAAATTTTGCGGAACTTAGAAAATTTTTCTTTCAAAATAGGGCACACACCCGTGTGGCTAGGCCGTGTGCCTCACACGGCCGTGCCTTGGACCATGTCTCAGCCCATGTGCAACATTGACTTGGGTCACACGGTTTGGCACACGCCCGTGCTTTTTGCCCATGTGGCATCCTGACTTGCTTCGAATTGAAACCTTGAGAGACACGGTCGAGACACACGCCCGTGTGCTCAACCGTGTGGGAAAATATAGGCCATTTGCAAGGCCAATTTACCACCCAAAATTTGGGTCATACCTACAAGCATCAAACAAGCATCAATTCATGTCCTAAAGGCAGCCGAAAACATACAAAATCATGAGCACTTCAAAACAAACCAAATTTTGCAACACATAGCATGCACTAAATTCACTCCATAATCACATTCATTATCAAGCCATATCACATGGCTATAAGTACCCAACTTCAAAACCAATTAGATCAAAACTAGCCTATACATGCCACATAACCAAATCTCAAAGCTTTTATTTACTGAAACAATATTCGGATAGTGTGATAAGGCCTCCTACGACTTCCAACCCGAGCAAATCTCCGAAAATCTATAAAAATAGGAAAAACACACACAGAGTAAGCTTTGAAAGCTCAGTAAGCTCGTATCTTAATAAACTTAACATAACAAATAATTTCATTCCAATGCCATAAGCATGATATGCTATCTTACATGCCAAAACACAACTTATCTCAAGTTTATAACATGATTTCATATCAAATCATCACCATTCAATAATATACTTATTTACTTACTAACTTTAGCTTTCACAAGCTTATTCAATTCGATTCTCATATAATATTCAATTCTCATTTTCATATAGCCAAATAAGCACATTTTGGGAAATAACATATTTAATCACATATCTTTCTCATATGAATCACATAACATCACTTATACCCAAATTCATCTTTCATTCATATAGTATCTGACAATTTCACATATGCCACTTTATAAATCACATCTTATTCATTTGTTCATGTTTCATTTGCACATAATCACATTTCATTTGCATATACATCATATAACATTCTTTGCACATATATACTTACCTTTAATTATCAAATATTGTATACATTTCAACATACCTGAATCGAAATGTCATTCACTTAATCACTTATTTCTTGGAACGCCCGTTGAATTGTTTGGAATCAATAAGGATACTCAGATAGCTCGTAAAGTTCGTACAATGCCAACGTCCCAGACATGGTCTTACATGTAATTAAATATCGATGCCACTGTCTCAGACAGGGTCTTACACAAAATCATATACGATGCTGATGTCCCAGACATGGTCTTACACGTAATCTCTAATCGATGCCAATGTCCCAGACACGGTCTTACACGATATCTCAAATCGTTGCCAACGTCCCAGATGTGGTCTTACACGAAATCATATCTCAAAATCCTATGTCATGGCATATGTATCCTTTACTATTCCTTGGGTTCGAATGGGGCTTTTCGGACGTCGTCACGTTATCGGAACTTTCTCGTATTCATATATTCTGCTTCTCGAACAATTCAATATCATAATAACATATATAAATTATTCAAAATACATACATTTGCCTTACCATTCAGCATTAAATTCAATCATACAAATAATCTGCATTTATAACATAATTTTGTAATGTCTATTAAAATACGAACTTACCTCATTCGTAGTAATGACAAATTAAGTCGACTAATCTGATATTTTGACTTTCCCTCGATTTAAATCCGAATTTCGCTTTTGCCAGTCTAATTAATATCAAAATTAACTTACTTATTCAACCTTTTATTCAATTTTCATCCAGGAACATATAAATGGGCAATTTGCATTTTAGCATCTAACATTTCACATTTTTACAATTTAGTCCCTATTTCACAAAACACAAAATATTCAAAATTTCTCCACACCCATGCTTGGTCGAATTCCACTAAGGTCCCTATCAGCCCATTTCTTTCATTTATTTCATATTTTAGCCCTTCAATTTCTCATTTTCATAATTTAGTCCACAATAATTAAATTCATCAAAAATCACAATACAAAACATTTAAACCCAATATTTATCTTTTATTTTTCCTCAATAATCAACATAAAGCTTGAATATTCATCAATGGCACTTTTCAAAATCACTAACAATTTCAAAAATCATGACATGGGCTAGTTAGAATACTTAACAACGATCACAAAAAACGTAAAAAGTATAAAAAACGAGCTAAACACATACCTTAATCAAGCTTAGACAAGGCCGAACCCTAGGAACTCATTTTCTTTTCTTTTTCTTTTAAATTTCGGCAATGGTGATGAAAAAAAGATGAAAAGTGATGTTTTGTTTTATTTTTATTATCATTATTAACATAATTACCAAACTATCCTTAATGAAATAATATAAAAGCTTAAAAATGGTTGTCCACTACCGTCCATTCTATCATTTAATGGCCTAATTTCATTTTAAGGCCTCCACATTAAAAGAACATAGCAATATAGCACTTTAACAAATAGCAAACCACTTTTACAATTTTACGCGATTAAGTCCTTTGATCAATTTAAACAACCAATCGATAAAATTATTTCACGAAACTTTCACACATATCAATTCATATGCTGTAAACACATAAAATAATATAAAAATAATTTTACGACCTCGAATTTGTGGTTCCAAAACCACTATTCCAACTAGGGTCTAAACCGGGCTGTTACATTACCATCTTTTTAAGTTATCCTAATTTTGTGCACCTATCTTAACTAAAGTTGTCTTGGTAATCAACATTTGAGGAAATTTTAATAAAGATGTATGTGCTCATGCTTAAAAAAAAAGAAAAAGAAAAAGAGACGAAGAAAGAGCGAAGAAAAGTTTGCTTAGTCTCCAAAAATAAAAATGTATGAGCATAAGTTTAAAATAAGTTTGGGGGTGTTCTAAAGGTTCACTTAAAGAAAAAGGCTGTATTTTGAGAAATCGAAGACAAAGTTAAAGGTTAAGATTTTGAAACCGAAATGTCTCATCTCTTAAAATCCCTACCTTTAACCGAGCCCCATTACAACCTTATAAAAGACCTATTGATTTGATGATTATGTCACCTATATTAGTGGAGAGGAAGTACTAAGTTCAACATATGAAGATCATAAATAAGCCTTATGAATGTTTGCTTGATTGATAAGAAATTATTTTGAATGAAGAATGTTATCTGTGGCTGTGACATACATACAAACTATGATTCATGTTGGCATATTTTGAAACTTAGTATAAAATTCTAAAAATGTTTGCATATGAATTACTTGTTAATAAAGGAGATCTATGAACATGAAGTTATTAATGCATGATTATGGGACGAAGATTGATGCTGCTTACACAATTAGCAATTTTGCCTTAGCAAGACCTTTTGCTGTGCATAAACATTACTCGAGACGAGCAATGATTTAAGTTTCGGGGTGTGTAAACTGAAAAATATATAGGATTTTTCCTATGTAATTTTTCACCTTTTTACTTAATTTCATTGTTAAAACTAAGTAATTGTTTAATAAATTAATGAAATATGTGAAAATATGGAATTAGGACATAGAAATTATTAAAATGTGATTTTATGCTTTATTATATAGTTTTCATGTATAAAATGGCTTATTTTATATTTATTTGAGCATATTAAATTTTTAAGACATAAAATGGGCCATGCATGATTAAATTAAATAATGAAATATAAAATTATATTTAATAATTCATTTAAAAATATTTCATTAATAATTTGGGTTTTAATTAATTAATTATTTTATTCTTTGGTCCTTTAATTTATTGATTTATTTTCGACAGGTCTGATAGCTTTGTTGGATTACAAAAACCGTCCAAATTGAAGACCAAGTCAACCCAATTTCGGCTGCACATGGCTGTCCACATAAACCACTTTTTGGTTTAATTACACAATGTCCTTGCAATGTTGAAGAAATTAGAGATTTGCCCGAAGATTTACATTTGACCGAGTCTCAGTCCTGAGTTGTTATGGCATTTAAATTGCTTAAAAATCAAGCAAAATTCAACTCAAAATCCACTAATCATGGTTTGCCAATCATTGAAGAAGCTTGAAGAGACTAAAAACTATCTATTTTTAGCAAACTACTCTCCTCTCTTCACCTATAAATAAAACTTCATTTCACCATTCGTAATCATCCCTCATACCTCATCATTCTCTCTTTTCTTTTAATTCTCTTTAGCATTTTCCATTCCACACGCCTCGCATCATCTCTTCATAGAGATTTTAGCAATTAAGCCTCTTAAAGAGCCTTTGGTCGGCCACCTTGGAGAGCCATCAGCAAAGGAGAAAAGTGAACAAGCGAAGGAGTCTCGTCAGTCAGAGTCTTGGGTGACAACCACTTAGATTTGGGTTTAATCCTTCTTTTCTTTGATTTAATCTGAAAATGTTTGCTATGTGTTATTTGTTCTTGTTACAACAATGTTAGCTGAATTTTATTTAAGCTAGGATGATTGCTTTGATTAAATAATATTTAATTGATTCTTTCTTATAATGTAACACCCCAAACCCGGCCCATTCGTTACGACCGAATTTGAGATGCCACTGCGGAAAAACGTTTGAAGACTGATTTCACTTTTGGGAAAAACATTAAAAATTTTGTCATTTGAAAACCATGTCCAATTAAAAATTCTAAATAATATAAGCTTGACAAAAATATCCAAATTAAAAGCACTTCCAAATAATAATTTAATGGTCGTCTAGCTTAAACATAATAAAAAATGCTCAAATAGAAATACTTAAATACTTTAACTGGGCCTTATTACAATAAATAATTAAACAAAAGTTCTTAGTAATAAACCGAATAAAATAAAGAAGATGTCCTCTGCATGGGCCACCTCGTATCCACTCCAACCTGGTCCAATCACCACGAATCATCTGCGATGTTTAATAAAAATTGGGTGAGTCATACAGACTCAGTGTGTAATTAATCCACTGAATTCCACCCACATGTTAACCACATATTAACCCATATATCGGATAACAAATATCATATTCACATGTTAACACATTCAGGCTTGGCCCATATTCATATCACATTCATCTAATAGGGTAGTTAACCACATAATTTCCACATACTGGGCTTAGCCCATTTCCACACCGATCCACATTCATATCTGGGGTTTGCCCATTTTTACATTAATCCACATATCATATTGGGCTTGGCCCATTTCCACATATGTTCACATACGAAATCATGCAATTATGAAGCCCAACCCAAACCTAGGGTCCATCCGCTACACACCCCTTATCCACCTACCACACACCGGGGATTATCAAATCACCCTCTCCTTTTCACTCCAAAGGCAATCACTTGCCGTCCACGTGCAATTAAGCACAATAGTCCACAACGCGACCTCGATCGGCGCCAATCCACGATGTAGCCGTAGCTAACACCAAAACCACGATGGGACACATAGTCACTCATCAACCACGATATGTCACATAGCCGATATCAACCACGATGAGGCACATCGCCACTCATCAAGCCACGCGAACTAAATCGCAATTAATCCACAACGTGACCTCGATCCAACGTCAATCCACGATGTAGCTCAAGGCTAACATCAAAAACCACGATGGGACACATAGTCACTCATCAACCACGATATGGCACATAGCCGATATCAACCACGATGAGGCACATAGCCACTCATCAAGCCACGCGAACTAAATCGCAATTAATCCACAACGTGACCTCAGTCAACATCAATCCACGATGTAGCTCAAGGCTAACATCAAACCACGTACTCGAAGTACACCCGTACCTTCTTTCATATCCCAACCCATGCACATGCCACATAAAATAATGATAAAATGTAATGATGCATGAGCATGTTCATCAAGCATATTATCACATATTCATATTAATAATCACATATCATCAGGTTTGGTACTTAGGATTATCGACATACCCCTTGAGGGTATCCTTAACACAATTTCCACTTTGCACTAGTTAGCACATTCATAACACATACACATTTCACATACATATCATATACGGAAAGCGGTGGGTTAATCACACACACGATCACTTGGAGAACTATGCTTTTGATCTCGATGCTATCACTAGGCGATACTACGGCTATTTGCCTACTTTCTTGTTCTATATTTGGTCCACCCGGTGGCCAATCCCTAAGCGCGAGACAGATCTCTTCTTAAACTTGGGATAGGGACCTTCCTTTCCCTTCTTGAATGGTATTCGCCTCCATCAACACACTTAATCAGAACAATCGATTTAATCATCAATATACGAATTCTTAACCAAATATCCACAACTTATCATACTTTAGGAAGGGTCTTGAAATCTGAAAAGCTTGATCTAATGCTTAGATCCTTAATCCCTACATTTGAGTAATCACCTACTACTTTAATAAAAGGCCATTCGCCATAAATCCAAATCCTAGTAGGATTAGTATACTTAAACTTACCTTGTTGCCGTTTGACTTAAGAATCAAGTCTTGAAATCTCGCTATACTCTTCTTGCATTCGGCCAAGCATTGAATCAATTAACTTGGTTAGTTTTTAGGCTTTTGAATAATTAATGAACACATATATTTACAAAACATGGCCTTGGCCGATTGCTATAGACACTTACCTTGTGGATTTTAAATCCGAAACTCACCGAATAAGCGGGAACACGTGGCCTATGGTGTACCTTTGGGAAAAGAACTTCTCCTTCCTTGTAGTCGACACTTAGTAAATCCCGAAAGATCTCTTCAAAGTTTCGGCAACAAGATATTAATGGGGTTAGTCCTAGATTTGGCAAATCTTAAGAAAAAGGATGAAACCGAATGAGATCTTACCCTTACTTGAAGAAATCGATTGCACCTTCACTTCAACCTTGAGAGAGATTGGCTATGGCTAGATGATGATCTCACAACTTTCGGCTTTTGGAGGGATTAGAAAGAAAAGAAAAGGAAGAATAAAGATGGATGATTCGGCTAGAACACAAGGTATTTCAGCTTGGCAAAAATAAAAGAAGAAGAAGATTTGGTGAAGAGAATTCGGCAGAGGCTTTCAAAGAACAGAAAATAATGCAGAATGGCCTCTCTTTTCCTTTTATAGCCGATATTACTAACTTAGAATCCCTTACTTGGCCATCACTCTTCTATTTTAATAGCTTTATCTCTTTAATTATCACTTAAAATAAAAGATAATTCAGCAACTATCCTTACTTAGCCGAAATTATTAAACTCAAAGTCCCTTACTTGGCCATCACTTCTCCCTTATTTTCCTCTTTACCTCTTTATTCAAATTAAAAGAATTTAATCCAACAATTATCTCTTGAAAATAATGATAAATAAATCTGTAACACCCCAAACCCGGCCCACAAGCCCTGACCGGATCTGGTATGTCACTACGAAAAAAACGGTTGAAAATTTGTTTTGACTTAAAATAAAACTTTAGAATCTGTGATCTTTTGGAAACCATGTCCAATTAAAATCTATTAAATAATATAAGCTTGATATAAAATATCCGAATTAAAACTTTATTATAAGTTATTATAATATAAATCATTTGTAAAAATATTTCTAAGTAAACATAAACTTCAACAACCATAAATAGAGTACTTTAAATCAAAAGTGGCCCTTATTACATCAAATAAATTCCCAAAATACGGATAATATAAAAATCATTATTAATTAACTAAACAAGTAAAACATCTACTTCTGCGTGAAAATCTACTTCTGCATGGCCACCTTTGTCTCCACTCCAACCCGGTCCATTAATCACGACTCACCTGTGATGTTTAAAAAGTTGGGTGAGTCACACAGACTCAGTGTGTAATTAACCACTGAAATCCACCCACATGCTAACCACATAATAACCCATGCATCAGATATCAATATGTCATATTCGGATCATATCACATTCTGGGCTTGGCCCATATTCATATCACATTCATCTAATAGGGTAGTTAACCACATAATTTCCACATACTGGGCTTAGCCCATTTCCACACTGATCCACATTCATATACTGGGCTTTGCCCATTTTTGTATTAATCCACATATCATATTGGGCTTGGCCCATTTCCACATATGTTCACATACGAAATCATGCAATTATGAAGCCCAACCCAAACCTAGGGTCCATCCGCTACACACCCCCTTATCCACCTACCACACACGGGGATTATCAAATCACCCTCTCCTTTTCACTCCAAAGGCAATCACTTGCCGTCCACGTGCAATTAAGCACAATAGTCCACAACGCGACCTCGGTCGGCGCGCCAATCCACGATGTAGCCGTAGCTAACACCAAAACCACGATGGGACACATAGTCACTCATCAACCACGATATGGCACATAGCCGATATCAACCACGATGAGGCACATAGCTACTCATCAAACCACGCGAACTTAATCGCAAATAATCCACAACGTGACCTCGATCCAACGTCAATCCACGATGTAGCTCAAGGCTAACATCAAACCACATACTCGAAATGCACGCCTGTCCTTCTTTCATATCATATCCCACCCATGCACATGCAACATGTAATAGTGACATAAAAATAAATGCATGCACATGTCATTAAGGCGGACAATCATATTTCCATAGGCATAGTTACATTCACATCGGCACTTTCATATTCTTATCAACAGATAACACTAACCTGATTATCGATATACCCCTTTTTAGGGTAATTACCACCTAACTACCACTCGCTTTGGTTAGCACATAAATCACACATGCAATTATAGCAAGAACTCCGGAAAGCGGTGGGTTAACCACACACACGATGACTTGGAGTTCAATACTCGATCCCGATGCTATCACTAAGCGATACTACGGCTATCCGCCTATTTTCCGCTTTCTTGTCGCCCCCACCGGTGGCTAATCCCGAGAACAGCGAGAACCGCTCTCCTTTTGAACTTAGGGATAGGGGCCTTCCTTTACCTTCTTGATCGGTATTTGCCTCCATCCACAACCACTTTAATCGAGAATCAAACGGTTAATCATCATTATACGGGATCTACGAATAGAAACTACACTTATCATCCTTACCAGGAAAAATCTTGAATCCGAAAGCCTCGATTACCTCTATCGACTAGCCCCTAAACCATCATAGTCAAATCGGTTAATGCTTATACCAAATATGGCCTAAGGCCGAATAGTATTTGGGCTTACCTCGATCACTTCAAATCCCGAACCTTTCCTTATTCCTGTTGATTTGTTCCTAAGAACCAAAGTTAGAAGTCGGTCATCACTTAAACCCATAAAATGGCCTATGGCCGAATATCACAAGTCACTTACCAAGCTTACCTATTTCCCAAATCACCACTTATTCCTGTCGAAATCCCTGCTAAACAACTATTAGATTTGGCCAAACCAAAAACCAAGGTCTTAAACACTTGCTTTCGGCACACAAATGGAAGAGGACCCATAACCGATTGCTAAAATGGAAAATACTTACCACAATCACACGTTTGAAGTGCAAGAAATAGTAAAAGAGAGAAAACGCTTGATCTTCGGCTTTTAAGACTTGCGACAAAAGAATAGGAATAAGGGCACTTGACAATCGGCTATGGCTCTTTAATAAAAAAATAATATACAAATGGGAGTATGAGCACTTACAAGGTTCGGCTAAGCCCTTCAAATAATAATGGAAAAGTCGGCCACAAGAGAAAAGTGCAATCGACTATCACAAGTATAGTTCGGCCTTTGAGAAACTCATGAGAAGAAGAAGTGAAGGCTATGGTGGTTCGGCTAGCCAAAAGAAAAGAAGAGAGTTGGGAAAGGAAATAGATTCGGCCAAGAAACAAATAGAGAAGAAGTAAAACGTTGATGACCTTAATGGTCTTTGAAGTTTCGGTCCCAAAACAAAAGGAAAGGAAGCCGAAACTAAATGGCTTTTCTTCAAGGAGAAGGCGAGAAAAAAGAGAGAAGGAGGAACTGAATTCGACACACCCACTAAACACACTTCTAAGCCGAAAATTCAAACTTCAAGAGTCCTATATTCGGATGCAAGCTCCACACCTTATCATCCCATTACTTTCTCCTATTTTTCCTCTCCAAAACTCATTCAAAATAAGTTTGAATTAAACCAATCTTTATCACTTCCTTCCAAAGCCTAAATTTAAATAAATAGATAAATTAAAAAAACAAAACTTATCTCATCCATTTGAAGTCCCAAAGTCAGCCCAACTTTTCTCCCTTCTTTCTTGGCGCCAATAGCCAAAAATAAAGCAACACCCCAATGTCGCAAAGAAGGCTCGAACTTGAGCCCTCCAAAGAGCTCTCCCTTTTACATAAGCGTCCCAGCCACTTTCTTTCTTTGGTTCTTTTGTGACACAACCTCCCACAATTTCTTTTAAGAGTTCCTTCCTAGCTCCCCCTTGTCTTAACGCCAAAAAAACAAAATAAAACATACTGCTGCGCTTGCTCACTGACCTCGAACCCGAGACTGTTGGAGCCACGGAATGCATCTTCGCATATAACGCCTTGACCACTTTGCCCAGACGCATTTGCTTGTGTTATGATTCACCCAAAATTTCTTTTAAAACCCCTTTCGTGAGCGCCTTCTTGACGCAAAAATAAACGCTCACTTGCTTCCCACATTTGCTCGAACCAGGGCCCTTTGCTCACTGCACATGGCGTTATTTGCCCAAGCCTTAAGTGACGCCTTGCTACCACTTTACCGAACCAATCCTTGTGTCATAAATCCCCTAAAATTCCTTTAAAGCCTCCTTTACCAAGCTTCCCCTCTTTAGACTTAAATTTTAAAAATTTTCCCAAAGTTTCCCCTTCATTCTAGAGTTCTAAAAACTCTTACAACATCTCCAAATACCCTTAAAACCTACTAATACTTGAGTTATGCTCTTAACGCATAACCCCTAATCTAGGATATTACAGTTCTACCCTCCTTAAAAATAATTTTGTCCTCGAAATTACTTACTATCCAATAATCGTGTATCCTTAACTCCTCACACTTCCCTACTACTGCGCACTCTGATCTTACTAAGACTAACACATTTCCTTTGTACAATCCCAAAATTCACAATCAAGATTCCATGCACTTCACTAACATCACAAGAACTAACTAGCTTTATAACAATCAAGGCAATAAATAGATTCCAGGATTAGGGAACATACACGATCCTATCTCGGTCCAAACTTCCTCCTTGCTTTAATCGCCTATGCCAACCTTGGTTGCCTCACATTAGAACCTTCAACTCCTCTGCTTGGGGTTTCACGACCTTGACCTCGAGCCCTATCCATCACTTGAGGACATTTCTTAACCAAATGAGCCTTAGATCCACACGAAACATTCCTTACTATTACCCCAACATTCTCTGTGTGAGTTCTCCCACACCGAAACAGAACGATTCCGATTCTCGTAAACCGCACAGTGCACGTCATGCAATTCTCGATCCTTGGTCTTTTCGAACATCTTCAAATGATGCCGACGGTCCAAAACTTCTCTTATTCCCGTTCCTTTCCTTATCTCGATTCTCCCTCACAGTCCTCTTAACTTCTTCAGTGATCCGAGCTTTCTCCACTAGAATGGCGAAGTCCCTTTCTCTTTGCGGAGCAATCAACATTCGCAACTCATCTCGCAATCCGTCTTCGAATCGGACACACCTTTCGTAATCAGTAGCTACGATCCCGTGTGGCGCATCGACTTAACCGCATAAATTTCGCTTCATACTGCTCATCGACTTGCTTCCTTGAACCAAGTTTAGAAACGCTTTTCTTTGCGAGTCTAAGTGGCTGGCTCCTACGTACTTTCCTTCAAACTTAGCCTTAAAGTAATCCCAATTCAATCGATCTACCGGTACACCTTGTTTGATAGTGAGCCACCATCGATAAGCTTCGTCTCGGAGCAACGAAACAGCACCCTTCAGCTTTTCCTCATCGGTACAGTCCAAATCGTCCATAATCCTTTTCATTCGCTTCCAACCAATACTCGCTACATTCGAGCTACTCCTGATACTCCTCTAAAAACTTCAGCCCCGTTCGACCTGAGTCTTTCCGACACTGACTTTCGAGCTCCGTTTCCTACACTAGCTCCTGCTACTCACTCGAGCACTCGCAACATAGCCCGCGATACTGCGTCATCGCCTCCTGACTGATCTTGATCCTCCGCGCCCACTGCTGGCGGCGACATTTCGTTTTCTGACCCTACTAGTTCCGGTACTGCCATTCTACCTCTACCGCGTCCACGACGACCACATCCCCTAGAACTCATTTCTAACGTCGCGGTTTATCTGATTAAAAAGTTTTATGCATCAGACTTTTGTTCCACTTATTAACCGCGAACAATTTTATGAAATGAAGATATTTAGAAGTAGTCCTTTCGATCACACAAAGGTTCAGTTCAAGTTCACTATTCTACTTCAGAATATCACATTCATTTCTCAATAAAGGCACATTCATTCATCAACATATTCATTCAGTGGTATCCACCACCCACACTCACTATTCGAACATTGCTGTCCGTTTCTATTCCAGGGGCATTTTCGTCATTTTTCCTATAAGGGTATTTTGGTAATAAATCGGGGTAAATTTGAAAATCTTTATAAATCATAGGCATTTCAAAATTTTCGAAACTTGTGGGTATTTTGAAAATCTCTACAAATCGAAGGTAATACAAAAATTTTAGAAATCGGGGTCATTTTGGTAATTTTTGTAAGTCAGGGGCAGTTCCGTAAATTTTCCAAGTCGGAGTATTTTAATATTTCACAAAATAAGGTTTTTGGTATTTTTGTAAAGTAGAAATATTTTAGCAAACATCGAGGGTATTTTTGAAAATCTTAAAAACTAAGGGTATTTTAGTAATTTACCATATAGGGGCATTTTTGTAATTTTGTAAATCGGAGATATTTTGGACAAATTTTTACGATAATCTTTTACTACAATTAAGAGGGTAATTTAAGGATTTTAAAACTAGGAATTTTATAAAACTGCATGGCTAGTCCCTTTCGGGTTTTAATCGTTGATTTAGCCCGCGAATAAGTCCTCTTGGTTAGGGTGAGAACCGTAGCTACGCACTGCAGGATTCCAGCGAAGAGGAGGTGAGTCACTAGGACTGCTTAAGTACCAGGCTCTTACTGAATACCAATCCTCGACATGCGTACAGTGGTTGCCACACCTTAACTCGGCGACTTACTTCACAGGTTTGTTTAGTAACCTTAAGTCTTATGCATGTGTTTGAGTAGACTAGTCCTAGGGTTCAATAGCCCTAATCTACGAGCCCATAAAAAGCCCATATAGCTCATATACACAATTCACTTTGAAGTCCAAGTACTTACCAGTGGACTTGGGCGAGGTACAGTGCCATGCCGAATAACTGAAAAAATTTCCTAAAAATCCATATTTTTGAAAAGCCCATTTGAAAATGTTTTTGGGCCCAAAACCCTCAAAGCCGATTTTTGAACCGGGCTCTGATACCAAACTGTAACACCCCAAACCCGGCCCACAAGCCCTAACCGGATCTGGTATGTCACTACGAAAAAAACGGTTGAAAATTTGTTTTGACTTAAAATAAAACTTTAGAATTTGTGATCTTTTGGAAACCATGTCCAATTAAAATCTATTAAATAATATAAGCTTGATATAAAATATCCGAATTAAAACTTTATTATAAGTTATTATAATATAAATCATTTGTAAAAATATTTCTAAGTAAACATAAACTTCAACAACCATAAATAGAGTACTTTAAATCAAAAGTGGCCCTTATTACATCAAATAAATTCCCAAAATACGGATAATATAAAAATCATTATTAATTAACTAAACAAGTAAAACATCTACTACGCATGAAAATCGTCGCATGGCCACCTTTGTCTCCACTCCAACCCGGTCCATTAATCACGACTCACTGCGATGTTTAAAAAGTTGGGTGAGTCACCTGATTCAGTGTGTAATTAACCACCTTTGAAATCCACCCACATGCTAACCACATAATAACCCATGCATCGATATCAATATGTCATATTCGGATCATATCACATTCAGGCTTGGCCCATATTCATATCACATTCATCTAATAGGGTAGTTAACCACATAATTTCCACATCTTTGGGCTTAGCCCATTTCCACAATCGATCCACATTCATATATCGGGCTTTGCCCATTTTTGTATTAATCCACATATCATATTGGGCTTGGCCCATTTCCACATATGTTCACATACGAAATCATGCAATTATGAAGCCCAACCCAAACCTAGGGTCCATCCGCTACACACCCCCTTATCCAAACCTACCACACACAGGGGATTATCAAATCACCCTCTCCTTTTCACTCCAAAGGCAATCATCGCCGTCCACGTGCAATTAAGCACAATAGTCCACAACGCGACCTCAGTCAGCGCCAATCCACGATATAGCCATAGCTAACACCAAAACCACGATGGGACACATAGTCACTCATCAACCACGATATGGCACATAGCCGATATCAACCACGATGAGGCACATAGCTACTAATCAAACCACGCGAACTTAATCGCAAATAATCCACAACGTGACCTCAGTCAACGTCAATCCACGATGTAGCTCAAGGCTAACATCAAACCACGTACTCGAAGTACACCCTGTCCCTCTTTCATATCATATCCCACCCATGCACATGCAACATGTAATAGTGACATAAAAATAAATGCATGCACATGTCATTAAGGCAGACAATCATATTTCCATAGGCATAGTTACATTCACATCGGCACTTTCATATTCTTATCAACAGATAACACTAACCTGATTATCGATATACCCCTTTTTAGGGTAATTACCACCTAACTACCACTGTACTGGTCAGCACATAAATCACACATGCAATTATAGCAAGAACCCAGAAAACGGTGGGTTAACCACACACCTGATGACTTGGAGTTCAATACTCTCGATCCCGATGCTATCACTAAGCGATACTACGGCTATCTCCCTATTTTCCTGCTTTGCTGCTGGCCCACAGCCCGGTGGCCAATCCCGAACAGCAGGAACCGCTCTCCTTTTGAACTTAGGGATAGGGGCCTTCCCGTTACCTTCTTGACTGGTATTTGCCTCCATCCACAACCACTTTAATCAGAATCAAACGGTTAATCATCATTATACAGGATCTACACGAATAGAAACTACACTTATCATCCTTACCGGAAAAATCTTGAATCCCGAAAGCCTCTGATTACCTCTATCGACTAGCCCCTAAACCATCATAGTCAAATCGGTTAATGCTTATACCAAATATGGCCTAAGGCCGAATAGTATTTGGGCTTACCTCGATCACTTCAAATCCGAAACTTTCCTTATTCTGTTGATTTGTTCCTAAGAACCAAAGTTAGAAGTCGGTCATCACTTAAACCCATAAAATGGCCTATGGCCGAATATCACAAGTCACTTACCAAGCTTACCTATTTCCCAAATCACCACTTATTCCTGTCGAAATCCCTGCTAAACAACTATTAGATTCGGCCAAACCAAAAACCAAGGTCTTAAACACTTGCTTTCGGCACACAAATGGAAGAGGACCCATGTAGGTGCTAAAATGGAAAATACTTACCACAATCACACGTTTGAAGTGCAAGAAATAGTAAAAGAGAGAAAACGCTTGATCTTCGGCTTTTAAGACTTGCGACAAAAGAATAGGAATAAGGGCACTTGACAATCGGCTATGGCTCTTTAATAAAAAAATAATATACAAAAGGGAGTATGAGCACTTACAAAGGTTTGGCTAAGCCCTTCAAATAATAATGGAAAAGTCGGCCACAAGAGAAAAGTGCAATCGACTATCACAAGTATAGTTCGGCCTTTGAGAAACTCATGAGAAGAAGAAGTGAAGGCTATGGTGGTTCGGCTAGCCAAAAGAAAAGAAGAGAGTTGGGAAAGGAAATAGATTCGGCCAAGAAACACATAGAGAAGAGCAGTAAAACGTTGATGACCTTAATGGTCTTTGAAGTTTTGGTCCCAAAACAAAAGGAAAGGAAGCCGAAACTAAATGGCTTTTCTTCAAGGACGTAAGCGAAAAAGAGAGAAGGAGGAACCGAATTCGACACACCCACTAAACACACTTCTAAGCCGAAAACTCAAACTTCAAGAGTCCTATATTCGGATGCAAGCTCCACACCTTATCATCCCATTACTTTCTCCTATTTTTCCTCTCCAAAACTCATTCAAAATAAGTTTGAATTAAACCAATCTTTATCACTTCCTTCCAACCTAAATTTAAATAAATAGATAAATTAAAAAAACAAAACTTATCTCATCCATTTGAAGTCCCAAAGCCATCCAACTCTTCTCTCCTTCTTTCTTGGCGCTAATAGCCAAAAATAAAACAAGACCCCAATCTCGCCAAAGAAGGCTCGAACTTGAGCCCTCCAACAGCCTCCCTTTTTGCGCAAGCGTCCCACCACTTTTGTTTCTTTGGTTCTTTTGTGACACAACCTCCCACAATTTCTTTTAAGAGTTCCTTCCTAGCTCCCCCTTGTCTTAACGCCAAAAAAACAAAATAAAACATGCTCTTTGCTCACCTGACCTCGAACCCGAGAGACCGTTGGAGCCCTAGAATGCATCTTTGCAGATAACGCCTTGACCACTTTGCCCCCACGCACGCTTGTGTTATGATTCACCCAAAATTTCTTTTAAAACCCCCTTCGCGCGAGCGCCTTCTTGACGCATAAATAAACGCTCACTTGCTTCCCTTTGCGCCGAACCAAGGCCCTTTGCTCACTGCACATGGCGTTACTTGCCCAAGCCTTAAGTGACGCCTTGCTGCCACTTTACCGAACCAATCCTTGTGTCATAAATCCCCTAAAATTCCTTTAAAGCCTCCTTTACCAAGCTTCCCCTCTTTAGACTTAAATTTTAAAAATTTTCCCAAAGTTTCCCCTTCATTCTAGAGTTCTAAAAACTCTTACAACATCTCCAAATACCCTTAAAACCTACTAATACTTGAGTTATGCTCTTAACGCATAACCCCTAATCTAGGATATTACAAAATCCATTATTTATCCACTATTTATAAAATAATAAAAGCTCCTAATTTATAGCCATGTGCCGTCCACCTCTCCGCTCCTTGTAGCAAAATAAAATTTCTTTTATTTGCTTCCCATGTGACTCGAACTTAGGCCCATTCCTCTTGCATATGGCGCCATTTCCATAGGCCCTAAGTGGCATCTGCAGACCACTTTTCCAAGCCTGTTTGTGTGTAAAATTTCACAAACTTTTTCTTTTAAGGCCACCTTGCCTTAATTTCTCCTTTTAAACCTTAAAACTCGTCATTTCTAGGTCATTTCTAAGTTTCCAAAAATTTTCGATCGGCTCTGTAAACTTGACATTTCCTTACATTTCCATGACATTTCCTTACAATACATTTCCTTACATTTCCAAGACATTTCCTTACATTTCCATGACATTTCCTTACAAGACATTTCCTTACATTTCCAAGGTTCTAAAAATGTTCACTTTCCTCTTTTAAACTTAACATTTCCATACATTTCCAGGTTTCCAAAAGTGTTCAAAATATATTCATAACACATAAGATATGCCATTTCGTACAATTAAACCAAAAATGCATAGGCCCTTTTCAGGATGTTACAGTGCTACCCTCCTTAAAAATAATTTCGTCCTCGAAATTACTTATTAACGAATAATCGTACATCTTAACTCACCGCACTCACGCTTATGTCGCACACTCGATCTTAATAGAACCATCATACTTTCTAGGCACACGGTCTCTAAGTTCACGCCCCTAGAACTCATTTCTAACGTCGCGATTTAACTCGATTAAAAAGTTTTATGCATCGAAATTTTGTTCCATCGATTATTCGCGAACAGTTTTATGAAAAGAGATGTTCAGAAGTAGTTCTTTCGATCAACCAAAGTTTCTAGTTCAAGTTCACTACTCTAACTCAGGGAGTCACATTCACATTCATAAGCAGAGACACATTCATTTTTCCACGAAGTCACATTCATTCACAACATCATTCACTACACTTTTATGGCCATTCCATCCATTTCCCTACCTGTGGGTAATTTCGTCTTTTCCCTACTGTTGGTATTTTGGTAATAAATCGGGTCAATTCAAAATATTTTTCAAATTAAAGGTATTTTAGAATTTACAAAATCTCTGGGTTATTTTGTTTTCCAAATCAGAGGTGTTGCAAAAATTTCAGAAATCGAGGTTATTTCGGTAATTTTGGAAGTCAGGGACAGTTCCGTAAATTTTCCAAATCAGGGTATCTTGTTATTTGTAAAACAGAAGTTTTTGATATCTTTGTAAAGTAGAAATATTTTAACAAAAGTCGAGGGTATTTTTGAAAATCTTAAAAACTAAGGATATTTTAGTAATTTACAATACAGGGGCATTTTTGTAATTTTGTAAATCGGAGATATTTTGGAAAAATTTTCACAATAATCTTTTACTACAATTAAAAGGGTAATTTAGGGATTTTAAAACTAGGAATTTTATAAAAGCTGCATGGCTAGTCCCTTTCTGGGTTTTAATGATTGGTTTAGCAGTGAATAAGTCCTCTTGGTTAGGGTGAACCAGTAGCTACGCGCACCAGGTAGGATTCAAGTAAAGAGGAGGTGAGTCGCTAGGATTGCTTAAATACCAAGCTCTTACTTAATCCACTCCGAGACATGCGCACTGTGATTTGCCACACCCTAGCTCGCGACTTACTTTCTGAGTTTGTTTAATAGTCCTTAAGTCTTATGCATGTGTTTGAGTGCACTAGCCCTAGGGTTCAATAGCCCTAATATTCTAATCTACGAGCCCAAATAAGCCCATAACAGTTCACATAAACAAGTCACTTCAATAATTAGAAGTACTTACCTGGTGGACTTCGGGCCGGAGATACATGTGCCATGCTAGAATAACCTGAAAAATAATTCATAAAACCCATATTTTCGAAAAAGCCCATTTAAAAAAAATGTTTTTGGACCCAAAACCCTCAAAGCCGAGTTTTGAACCGGGCTCTGATACCAATTTGTAACACCCCCAAACCCGGCCCATTCGTTACGACATCGAATTTGAGATGCCATCATGGAAAAACGTTTGAAGACTGATTTCACTTTTGGGAAAAACATTAAAAATTTTGTCATTTGAAAACCATGTCCAATTAAAAATTCTAAATAATATAAGCTTGACAAAAATATCCAAATTAAAAGCACTTCCAAATAATAATTTAATGGTCGTCTAGCTTAAACATAATAAAAATGCTCAAATAGAAATACTTAAATACTTTAAGCTGGGCCTTATTACAATAAATAATTAAACAAAAGTTCTTAGTAATAAATGAATAAAATAAAGAAGATGTCTTGCATGGGCCACCTCGTATCCACTCCAACCCGGTCCAATCACCACGAATCATGCGATGTTTAATAAAAATTGGGTGAGTCATACTGCACTCAGTGTGTAATTAATCCACCGAATTCCACCCACATGTTAACCACATATTAACCCATATATTAGATAACAAATATCATATGCACATGTTAACACATTTCGGGCTTGGCCCATATTCATATCACATTCATCTAATAGGGTAGTTAACCACATAATTTCCACATACCGGGCTTAGCCCATTTCCACACCGATCCACATTCATATTTGGGCTTTGCCCATTTTTACATTAATCCACATATCATATTGGGCTTGGCCCATTTCCACATATGTTCACATACGAAATCATGCAATTATGAAGCCCAACCCAAACCTAGGGTCCATCTCGCTACACACCCCCTTATCCAAATTTACCACACACACTGGGGATTATCAAATCACCCTCTCCTTTTCACTCCAAAGGCAATCATCGCCGCCCACGTGCAATTAAGCACAATAGTCCACAACGCGACCTCGATCGATTGCCAATCCACGATGTAGCCGTAGCTAACACCAAAACCACGATGGGACACATAGTCACTCATCAACCACGATATGGCACATAGCCGATATCAACCACGATGAGAGCACATAGCCACTCATCAAGCCACGCGAACTAAATTGCAATTAATCCACAACGTGACCTCGATCAACGTCAATCCATGATGTAGCTCAAGGCTAACATCAAAAACAACGATGGGACACATAGTCACTCATCAACCACGATATGGCACATAGCCGATATCAACCACGATGAGGCACATAGCCACTCATCAAGCCACGCGAACTAAATCGCAATTAATCCACAACGTGACCTCGATCAACATCAATCCACGATGTAGCTCAAGGCTAACATCAAACCACGCACTCGAAGTACACCCGTACCTTCTTTCATATCCCAACCCATGCACATGCCACATAAAATAATGATACAATGTAATGATGCATGAGCATGTTCATCAAGCATATTATCACATATTCATATTAATAATCACATATCATCGGGTTTGGTACTTACCGGATTATCGACATACCCTTGAAGGTATCCTTATCACAATTTCCATCGCACTAGTTAGCACATTCATAACACATACACATTTCACATACATATCATATACCCGAAAGCGGTGGGTTAATCACACACCGATCACTTGGAGAACTATGCTTTCGATCATCGATGCTATCACTAGGCGATACTACTTTTGTTTGCCTACTTTCTTGTTCTCGATTTGGTCCACACCGGTGGCCAATCCCTAACCGCCGAGACAGACCTCTTCTTAAACTTCAGGATAGGGACCTTCCCTTTCCCTTCTTGAATGGTATTCGCCTCCATCAACACACTTAATCAGAACAATCGATTTAATCATCAATATACAAATTCTTAACCAAATATCCACAACTTATCATACTTACCAGAAGGGTCTTAAAATCTCGAAAAGCTTGATCTAATGCTTAGATCCTTAATCCCTACATTTGAGTAATCACCTACTACTTTAATAAAAAGCCATTCGACCATAAATCCAAATCCTAGTAGGATTAGTATACTTAAACTGACCTTGTTGCCGTTTGACTTAAGAATCAAGTCTTGAAATCTCTGCTATACTCTTCTTGCATTCGGCCAAGCATTGAATCAATTAACTTGGTTAGTTTTCGGCTTTTGAATAATTAATGAACACATATATTTACCAAACATGGCCTTGGCCGAATGCTATAGACACTTACCTTATGGATTTTAAATCCCGAAACTCACCGAATAACTAGGGCACACGTGGCCTATGATGTACCTTCGGGAAAAGAACTTCTCCTTCCTTGTAGTCGACACTTAGTAAATCCCGAAAGATCTCTTCAATGTTTTGGCAACAAGATATTAATGGGGTTAGTCCTAGATTTCGGCAAATCTTAAGAAAAAAGGATGAAACCGAATGAGATCTTACCCTTACTTGAAGAAATCGATTGCACCTTCACTTAAACCTTCAGAGATTCGGCTATGGCTAGATGATGATCTCACAACTTTCGGCTTTTGGAGGGATTAGAGAGAAAAGAAAAGGAAGAATAAAGATGGAGGATTCGGCTAGAACACAAGGTATTTCGGCTTGGCAAAAATAAAAGAAGAAGAAGATTTGGTGAAGAGAATTCGGCAGAGGCTTTCAAAGAACAGAAAATAATGCAGAATGGCCTCTCTTTTCCTTTTATAGCCGATATTACTAACTTAGAATCCCTTACTTGGCCATCACTCTTCTATTTTAATAGCTTTATCTCTTTAATTATTACTTAAAATAAAAGATAATTCAGCAACTATCCTTACTTAGCCGAAATTATTAAACTCAAAGTCCCTTACTTGGCCATCACTTCTCCCTTATTTTCCTCTTTATCTCTTTATTCAAATTAAAAGAATTTAATCCAACAATTATCTCTTGAAAATAATGATAAATAAATCCCTTATTTATCCACTATTTATAAAATAATAAAAGCTCCTAATTTATAGCCATGTGCCGTCCACCTCTCTGCTCCTTGTAGTAAAATAAAATTTCTTTTATTTGCTTCCCATGTGACTCGAACTTAGGCCCATTCCTCTTGTATATGGCGCCATTTCCATAGGCCCTAAGTGGCATCTTCAGACCACTTTTCCAAGCCTGTTTGTGTGTCAAATTTCACAAACTTTTTCTTTTAAGGCCACCTTGCCTTCCCCTTTTAAACCTTAAAACTCGTCATTTCTAGGTCATTTCTAAGTTTCCAAAAATTTTCGATCGGCTCTGTAAACTTGACATTTCCTTACATTTCCATGACATTTCCTTACAAGACATTTCCTTACATTTCCAAGACATTTCCTTACATTTCCATGACATTTCCTTACAAGACATTTCCTTACATTTCCAAGGTTCTAAAAATGTTCACTTTCCTCTTTTAAACTTAACATTTCCATACATTTCCAGGTTTTCAAAAGTGTTCAAAATATATTCATAACACATAAGATATGTCATTTCGTACAATTAAACCAAAAATGCATAGGCCCTTTTCAGGATGTTACATATAATGTTTATGCCTCAATCGATCATGTTTTCAATTAAAATCAAGTCTGTATTTCGTTCATACGAGATTGAAGTGCACCTGAATTGGCTGAGCGATCCTAACCAGACGACGGCTAGTGGACACATAATTGAAATGTGCATGCTCAATTTAGATCCTAACCAGATTAAATTGTAGGCTGCATAACAACTCTAACCAAGCTCTGTTATCTGCATAGTTTTTAGATCTGTGTGATTAAACTATTTCAAACCTAACACGTCCCTGTTACCTCACACGAATGCTAAGAAACCCTTAGTAAGTAAGGATCAGTAAAATGCATAGTTACTAAGTAAAGGATTCCGAAAGGACCTAATGTGGTTTCCAAACTCATGAATGTAACACCCCTAACCCGTATCCGTCGCTAGACAAGGGTTAAGAGGCATTACCGGACATATCGCAAACATTTCATTAACATCAAACATTCACAACATCCCATATTGAAATATACATATAGATTCCCTTTAGAAGGTCTACGAAACCTTAAACAAGCATTGGAAAGGAGTAGGGACTAAACCAAGCACATACAAATTTTTCTGAAATTTAAACATTTTTCAAAGTTACAGAGGTCACATGCCCGTGTGATCAGGCCGTGTGACGCCCATGTATAAGACTGTGTGAAACAGGGCATACATTCTGACTTGCACCACACAGCCTAAGACACGCCTGTGTGTCTGCCCCGTGTGCAACACTGACTTGATTTATACGGCCTGTCACACGCCCGTGTGTTTGGCCTGTGTGCAAGTCTGACTTGCTTCGAATTACAACCTTAAGAGACACGGTCGAGACACACGCCCCTGTGCTCAACTGTGTGGGCAAATATAGTCCATTTGCAAGGCCAAGTTGCCACCCAAAATTTGGGTCAAACCAACAAGCATTAATCAAACCTCAATTCATGTTCCAAAGGCAACCAAAAACTTACCAAATCATGCACAATTCGACCCTTAACAACATTATTCATTTCCATATACAAATCCAACTCAAACATACTAATTCAAAACACCAACTTCACAACAAAAACATATGAATCATACATCATTTTAATCCAATTCAATTCATAGAATTTCTTATCATATCAATTTCCAAATCAACCATAAAACTTACCGAAATCGACCATTTCATTAAGCCAACCATGAGTACATCAAACCCTACCAAATTATGCATCATATAGCATGGACTAAACTCATTCATAAACACATTTATTAAATATGCCATATCACATGGCTATATTTACACATTTCAAAATATAATCAAAGTTCTCTAGCCCATGCATGCCATACTTTAGTATATACATTTTCAAAAGGTACCAAAATATAGTTCGATAGTGTGGTGATGATCCTCGATGATCCCCAAGCTTTCCGTAGCTTTAATAATCTATAAAACAATGAACAAACATACACACCAAGTAAGCTTTCATAGCTTAGTAAGTCATAAGCAAATAATGATCAAATAAACATTCGCATTAAAATTAACTTGCTAAATCAAACAAACCTTAACCAAATGTACATTTATTATGCTTGCAACTCAAACATTATCACATATACAATAACATTATAACAAAAATGGCCGAATACACATATACCCATAGGCACAAATAAAATTTTCTTTTACCATGTCTAATTCATATATTCATCTCAAACATATAATTACCTTACTTTCATATTTATATAACATAGCACGTACCTAAATCTCTTAGTTCATTTTCACATTTGATCTTAACTCGATAATGCCCGTTGAACCATTCAGAATCAATAAGGATACTCGGATAGTTGAAGATCTCGTACAATGCCAACGTCCCAGACGTGGTCTTACATGTAATCACATATCGATGCCACTGTCCCAGACAGGGTCTTCCACGAATCAAATACGATGCCAATGTCCCAGACATGGTCTTACACGTAAACATAAGTCGATGATAACGTCCTAGACGTGGTCTTACACGAAAACACATATCGGAATCCTATGTCATGACATATGTATCCTAACTATTCCTAAGGTTCGTACGGGGCTTTTGGACGTCGTAACTTGATCAATTCAGGCTCGTAGACAATTCTTCCATACTTTTACCAAATCGACATTAACA
Source organism: Gossypium sturtianum (assembly GCA_025698515.1). NCBI lineage: Eukaryota > Viridiplantae > Streptophyta > Magnoliopsida > Malvales > Malvaceae > Gossypium > Gossypium sturtianum. The sequence goes on from CM046944.1 coordinate 87,085,256, forward strand.
TATATGTACAAGTAATAATTCAATTAGGAACAAATTAAAATATATATACAACCGAATTTAACAACATATATTTACTTATGAACTTACCTCGGCAAAAACGGATGAACCGGGACGACTATTCGACAACTTTAGATTTTCCCCGATCCAAATCCGATTTCTTCTTTTCTTGATCTATATTAGTACAAATTTAACTTATTTAATCACATATTCAATCAATTTCATCCAAAAACACATAAATGGGCAAATTACACTTTTGCCCCTGACATTTCACATTTTTCACAAATTAGTCCTTATTTCCCAAAACACAAAATATGCATAATTTCATTATACTATATCTTAGCCGAATATTCACCTAATTCATACAAGTCCACACATTTCATTTATTTCACATTTTAGTCCCTCAAAGTAACATTTTCACAATTTAGTCCAATTTACTCAAATTCATCAAAAATCCAAGACAAAACATATTAATCTTTCACATATCTTTTATTTTTCACCAACTAACATCACAAAGCTCACAATTTCATCAATGGTATATCTCAAAATCTTCATTAAATTCAGAAATTGAAACATGGGCTTAATAGATTACATAGCAACGATCTCAAAAACGTAAAAATTATGAAAAACGGATCAAAACCATACCTTAATCAAGATTAATAGATGCCGAATGCTTCAAGCTCATGGACCTTATATTTTCTTTATGATTTTCGGTTATGAAGCATAAAAGATGATATAATTTGGCTTTAGTCTTGATTAATAATCTTTTATTTTACAAATTACCTATTTAGCCTTATTAATATCATTTAAATTCCACTAACCTTAGGCATTAGTGTCCATCTATTAACCACATGGTCTAATATCAACTTAAGGACCCCACATTAAAAGAACATAGCACTTAAGCACTTTAACAAATAGCAAGTCACTTTCACATTTTATGCAATTAAGTCCTTTTTGCAAATTAAGCACACAAACGATCAAATTAAATCACGAAAATTTCATACATGTCAATTTACATACTAAAAACACAGAAAATAATATTAAAATATTTTCCTGACTCATATTTGTGGTCCCAAAACCACTATTCTGACTAGGGTCTAAACCAGACTGTTACAAGGAAAGATCGAGTTACCATGGAATGTTTTTCCGAATGTTATTAAGCATGTTGATAATAAATTGAGTTTAATTAAAAAAATTGTCCTAGTTTATTTATGTTATAATTGTTGCGAATTGTGTTTAATTTTTCTAAAATGTATTTCATTCATATAGTTTTCATATTTAGGATAATTTGCATTGGGGATCATTGCATTTAGTTTAATATATTTAATTTTAATCATCACTTCTCAATCATATTGTGTTTTTATTTACCAAGTTGTTAATATAATTTTACAATTTAGTGATTTGACACAAATACAATCCCTGTAGAGACAATAACTCGATACTTACTTATTACTTGATAACGACTATGTACACTTGCACAAACCTACACGTTACAGAGGCCAATTCGCATTAGCTTGACATCTGCTATTAAAAATTTGATGAATTCCTAGTAGAAACCAGGTGCTCCAATAAAAAAAACATATGCTTAAGCATATGAGATTTTTTGTGGAAGTAGAGGATAATTGACCGGCTGCGTACATGCAGATTAAAACACTGAATTTTTATAATAATTTTTAAAGCTCAATTTTACTGCAAGCGTACATGTCAATTTCAATATTTATAGTGTTACAATGAAACACCGAAGTATTTCAAGGTTCGAACCCAAAGGAAGAGGCGATTGAACGATAACTAGCACACATAATAAAGTCTAAGTGGCTACTAATATGATTTTACAGTACGAAAATCCATAAATGATGATTGTCACTAGAAAATTAAATATTCTACCCTAAGGACTAAATTCAAATAAATGTAAACGAAAGGGACTATCAAGAAAATAACTAATGAGGATTTCTTGACTTCGATGTGGTTAACCAAATGTCGGATTCGAGACATAAATCGCTTAAATTACTAAGTGGCTCCATTTTATCTTCTGATTTCAATTTTACCGACTTAGATGAATTAGATTTGACTTATCTTCTGACCTCACCGGTTAATCCAAGACTAACGAATAGGTGCGTGACAAGATTACCTTCCAGTCTCACTTTATCTTAATATTCTTTTAGGGGCATCACTACCTAAGTTCTTAGTTCTATTCAAATTAGTCAAATTCATTACGATTTAGTCCTTTGTCAAAAGAGTTTAGTTTCTCCACATTTCCATCAACCAACCTCCTTAAAGGTTTAGCTACACATGCTCAAAACGAAGAAAATAAACATAGTAATGGAAAACAAAGCAACCATGAAGGTAAAGCTTGAAAAAATATAAAAGTTGAGATTTCTATGCAAGAAAACATAAATAGCATGAAACCAAAAATATTTAATAGAGAAATATATAGCAAGAAACATAAAAGGAACAAGCTTTGACAGATTTAATGTAAAATAAACTGAAATATATTAAACTAAAGCTTAGAGAGTCTTGAAAGAGAAGTACAAAGACTGGAAATGTAAATAAACCTTAGCTATAATGTTAACCAACTTAACTAACATAAAAAATAACAAGAACAAGAGTTAAATGCAGAAAAATAAACTCTAGTCTAAAGTAGAAGAAGAGAAAAATAATACCCTAGAGAAAATGCAGAGAAACTAAAGAAACCTAGAGAAAACTAAACCTAAACTAAGCTAATATGTGGCTTTCTCCTCCTCAGCAATTTTTGGCTATTTTGAAGTGTATTCTAATAACTCTTTAATTCTAAAAATTCCCTTACACGGACCTCGTGTGATTGGTGGCTCGAGAAGGCAAAGGTTGCCCTTTTTGTCCAAGTTTGTCCCCCTGTTGAAGGTGATACCGCAATACCCAGAAGAGGATATCACGATATCTCGAGCAATGTTGAAACTTAAGGTCTTCCTTGGTAGGTTGATATCATGATACCCAAGTGGATGTCGCGATACCATTGAAGGTAGTCCTTCATCTCCTACACTGTCGAAGGTATAACGATTCCAAAGGTTGGATTTCGCGACACCCTTTCCCTCGATGCCGTTCTCTCTCATTTTCAACCTCCAACATGTCCCTACAGCACTCAAACACACGTTAGGCCTTCAAATTGCACTAGTGACCAATTTGGGTAAAAAGAACAAACAAAAGTGAGAAATTTTCACTTACGATCCGAAAATATGAAAATAACAAAAATTTATGGTAAAAACTCTATTTTGCTTGAGAAAAAACTCCTTAAGTGTGTTGGAAAAGCCTAATTTTCCACGTCAGTTTGTGGCAGATCAACAATGCGGCTGAACTGGGAGCGAACACTCAAATTGAAATGGTGTTCAAATCCTTGACCAAGGAGTTCATTGGCTATAGGGCCACTTAAAAATTGGGGAAAAAGGCACTTACCTTTACTCAAATCATGAAGGAATTTCAATCTTATGAGTTGATGTTCACTACTGGTAAGCAGGTTTAGGTAAGATTTGAGGCAAACTTAGTTATAGGGCCCTCATCCTTTAATGGGAAGCAAAAATCTAAGGGAAAGAAGAAGCCGACTAAGAATTTGGTTCCACCTTGTATGGATAGGAAGAAGACTAAAGCATTGAAGGATCCAAAAAAGATAAAATGTTTCTTATTCAATAGAAAAGGGTACTTCAAATCAAACTGCAAGAAGTATAAAATTACCTAGCTGAAAAGAGCAAATGTATCGAACTCTTTATGGTTGAGGCTTGCTTAGTGGGAGAATCAATTGACAACTGAGTTATTGATTCTAAAGCCACTAACCATGTGTGTGTTTCTTTAGAGGGGTTTAGTGAAATGAGAAGTTTGCGTGACAGGAGCCTCTTATTGCAGATTGAAGATGGGAGCTTTGTTTCAATTAAAGTAGTAGGAGAAGTTATTTTACATTTTGATAATTTTTGGAAGATTTTTTTAAAGGACGTATTTTTTGTACCTTGTTTTATGAGGAATTTAATTTCTATAGCACGTTTATTTTGTGACATTCAAAAAAAGATTTCTATTTATAGAAATTTTTCTTGATCTTTAATGGATGGATGAAAAATAATCTCTACTTTATCAAACCAAATAACTACTTGATGCTTCAAACTAAAACGGTGAATGAAAAGCTTAAAACTCCTCACTCTAATGAGGGGTACCTATGGCACTTAAGTGTCACACTCGGTTTCCCTTGAAACTTGAAAATTAAGAACTTTTAGGGGTTAAATTGAAATAGACCGTATGTTGGCAGTCTCTACTGAAAAATCAGGAAAAGATAGTAACTAAAGTTTTATAAGGTTGAAATATAATTCTGGTTTGGTTGGATTAGAACCAGTCAGTCCCTTGGTGGGGGACGAAATGATTGAAAACTGGTGGATTTTATACGGTTGAAGGCTGTGCGGGAAGGGCTATATATATAGTTGGAGAGTGACTTGCCGAGGGAGACTTCTTCTCCAATCTATTTTATTCTTCATCTTCTTCCTTGGTCCCTTCAAGGAAACAATGATTAAAGAAATTTCTTCATAGAGCAATGATCATGAGGTTTAAGTTGGAAAAATGGAGAATCTAGTAAGCTACGGCTAGGAGAATGGAAGCTCTGGTTTTTGGAAAAGCTAAGGTTGTCAGACAAAGGTGTATCAAGTGAGTTTCTGCTCTCCAAATTTGAAATGCTAATTATGGTGAAAGTCTGCATGAGTCTATGAGTATCCATTTTTTTAGTTCAGTCAGCATAATCCATCATATTTTATCTAAGAAAATACATGAGATGTATGTGTATGGTGGTAGTGTGAAAAGGGGATTAACATTGGGCTAGACGAAGTTAGGAATGGAAAAAGGGGTGACCCTGTTAGATACCACCATACAGTCTTGCTGAGTGCACATCGTGATGTGCAAAGCTCTGGGCCTTGCGGAGGGGACACTGTGGTGTTTGAGCATCAAGGTATAAGATGATGAATGGAGGAATGTAAGTAAAAGATAATGGCTAGGCCATGGGACGAATCAGAGGTTATGTGCTTAAAATGAGTAAGATTATAGTTGAAAGATGTTATGGCTTCATGATATAAATGAGTAAGACCATAGCTGAAAGATGCTATGGAATCATGATATAAATGAGTAAGACGATGGTTGAAAGACATTATGGCATCATGGTAAACATGACTAAGACAGTAGCTGAAAGACGCTATGGCATCTTAGTAGTTTGTCGAGATAGTAAATACAGGTTAAACTGTGTAAGACCATAGCTGAAAGACGTTATGACATCATAGATTGTATGACGGGACATTAAACACAGGATAGTCCGCTAGGACACTAAACATGGGGAATTACAAGATGTATGACCATAGTACGGTTACGACAACCAGTAGAGTTCGCCAGGACTTTAAACTTAGGTTACATTGTGTAAGCCCATAGCTCGACTAAGGCAACATGGAGAGTCTGCTAAGATAGAAAACATTAAAGTATTCCAAGGACTGAACCCAAAGAAAGAGGTGATTGAGCGATAACTAGCATACACAATAGATTCTAAGTGGCTACTAATATGATTTTATAGTATGATAGTCCATAAAAGATGATTTTTGCAAGAAAATTAAATATTTTACCCTAAGTACTAAATTGAAAAAAATGTAAACTAAAGGGACTATCCAGCAAATAACTAACGGGGATTGGTTGACTTTGATGTGGTTCACCAAATGTTGGACTGGAGACATAAATCACTTAAATTACTAAATGACTCCATTTTATCTTTTGATCTCAATTTTACTGACTTAGACAAATTAGGTGCAGTTTATCTTCCGACCTCACCGATTAATTTAGGACTAACAAACGGGTGCGTGACAAGATTACGTTCCAATATCACTTTATCTTAATATATCCTTAGGGGCGTCACTACCTAAGTTCTTAGTTCTATTGAAATTAGTCCAATTTGTTATGATTTAGTCCTTTGTCCAAAGATTTTAGTTTTTCCACATCTCCATCAACCAACCTCCTTAACGGTTTAGCTACACATACTCAAAGTGAAGAAAATAAACATAGTAATGTAAAACAAAGCAACGATGAAGATAGAGCTTGAGAAAAATATAAAAGTTGAGATTTTTATGCAAGAAAACTTAAATAGCATGAAACCAAAAACATTTAACAGATAAATCTAAAGCAAGAAAACATAAAAGGAACAAGCATTGATAGATTTAAAGTAAAATAAACTGAAATACATTAAACTAAAGAATAGAGAGTCTTGAAAAAGAGAAGTACATGGACTGGAAATGTAAATAAACTTTAGCTACAATGTTAACCAACTTAAATAACAAAAAAAAAAACAACAAGAACAAGAGTTAAATGCAGGAAAAAACTCTAATCTAAAGTAGAAGAAGAGAAAAATAAAAACCCTAGAAGAAGTGCAGAGAAAACTAAAGAAAACCTAGATAAAACAAAACCAAAACTAAGTTAATATGTTGCTCTCTCCTCTTCAACCATTTTTGGCTATTTTGAAGTGTATTCTGATGACTTTTTGATTCCAAAAATACCTTTACACTGGCCTTGTGTTATTGGTGGGTTGGGTAGACAAAGTTTGCCCTTTTTGTCCAACTTTGTCCCCCTGACTAAGGTGATATCATGATGCCCAGAAAAGGATATCACGATATCTCGGGTAGTGTTGAAACTTGGGGTCTTCCTAGGGAGGTGGATATTGTGATACCCAAGTGGATGTCGTGACACCACTGAAGGTAGTCCTTGGTCTTCTACACTGTCGTAGGTATCGCGATCCCAAGGGTTAGATATCGCGATACCTTTGCCCTCAGTGCCATTCTCGCTCGTTTTTGACTTCCAACACATCCTTATAATACTCAAACACACGTTAGGCCTCCAAATGACACTAGTGGCCAAGTTGGGTAGAAGAATAGACAAAATTGAGACATTTTCACTTATTATCCAAAAATATGAAAATAACAAAAGTAACAAAAAGTTATGGTAAAAACTCTATTTTGCTCAAGAAAATGCTCCTTAAGTGCGTTGAAAAAAGTCTAAATTGCCACGTCGATTTGTGGCAGATTAACTCCCCCACACTTAAGTCTTTGCTTTTCCTTAAGTAAATACACAAAACATGCAAAAAGGACGACCCTTGGACTAAATCTGGTAATTAAGTTATATAGTCGTACAACATCAAATTTTTACAAGAATTACTTCACATGCAATTTAAGAATGATATCTTAGCTAATTTACCTACTCCTAATGTAAACATTATTAGTTCAAGAAGTTCAAGTGTCAATAGAGGTAGAGGCAATCTAAATGAACATATGTACAAATGCTATCCGTCAAAATAAATTATACAGATCGCTCATAGATATTTAAAAATAATTGTTCATGTTCGTTCTTACAAATGCAAGCTATACACATATTAATGTGTCAGTGACTTATTCGGGTCCCAAATGTCTTTTAGGCTTGTAAAGTTCTGAGGCTAAGGTTGGCACGGATTCAAAGGAAGTTCATCTCAAAATGATTCAAGCACTATGAATAGTATAACTCACGACATTGTTCCCAAATCCCCCGAAATGTGATCGTTACATCTCACCGCTTTATTTCTCATTTTCTCACCTTCCTTATTTCTCCAATAATGTAGATGAGAATGGTCGATATTAGCTCATTTGTACATTATGATTTTGAGCATTTTTATACTTTGTTTATTCTTTTCTCTCACAATGCTTTTGATCCCCACTTTTATTTCTTTCAAAAATTTCTTTTCTTTTTAAGCTTTATTTCTAGAAAGAATGAATTACGAGCTAACTCGACCTCTCTTCACTAATCACTCGAGTATATTTTTGTGAGAAACCTTCATAATGTTCCTGTAACACCCCTAACCCGTATCCGTCACCGAAATAGGGTTACAGAGCGTTACCAGAACTTTTCAGAACATTTTCAGATAAATCATGTCAATCACTATTCATTAATCGAGGTCATTCTTAACGTCCCTTAAATGGACCCTCGAGGCCCAATACAAGCTTTAGAATCGAGTCGAGACTTAATCAGAAACTCTAAGAATTTTTTGTAAAATTACAAAAAATTTCCAAGTTGCAGGGCTCACAAGCCCGTGTAGTCCAAGGGACACGCCCGTGCTATAGGCCATGTTCGACCCTGTTTAACTCTCTGACTTGTGCACACAGCCATTCCACACGCCCGTGTGCTAGGCCATGTGGTTAATTAATTCCTTTCAAAATTAGGTGTAGGTTTTACACGGCCATGCCACACATCCGTGTTCAAGGCCGTGTCTCCCACACGGCTGAGACACACGCCCGTGTCTCTGTCCGTGTGCTCAATTCTGAGTATTTTGTTTCTCAAAATTAAGGTGCAGGGGACCCACGACCTAATTACACGCCCATGTACCCGGTCGTGTGTCACACACGGTCTAAACACTCGCCCGTGTGTCTGCCTATGTAACATCCCGGTTTAGGGCCTAATTGGAATAGTGGTTCGAGACCACAAATTAGAGGGTCATGAATGAGTTTTTGAGGCTTATAATATGTATGCATGCTAGTGTGAAAGTTTCATGAAGCAATTTTGTGAAATTATGGTTGAATTGTCCAAAAGGACTAAATTGCAAAAGCTGCAAAATGTGTGTTTCTAGAAGCTATATGTGTGAAATAGCTTTAGATTATTAATTAGAGGTCCTTAAATAGCAATTTATCCAAATTCTAATTTTTAGACAAAAATGGGCATGGTTGAGTCAAAATTTGAAGTTTATCAAAAAGGGCATTTTGGTCATTTATCAAATAAGTGATTAAATAGGTGAAAAGATGATAAAAATTCACTCATCTTCTCCCCCAAGCTACCAAAAATTAGAGAAGCCATTGTTAGGGCTCTATCAATTTTTCAAGCTTGCTAGTAAGTGCTCTTAAGCCCGGTTTTTTATGTTCTTCATATTTTTGAAGTCCCGGTAGCATGAGTAAGCTATTTATAGCTATTTGGTGAGCTATCATGGATGTTAAAAAATGTACATATGTATGACATGCATGTATTTTGATGTTTTATGGAAGAATGTGAAGGCTTGATGTAGTAGAAACATCTTTTGCTAAGTTATTTTCCATGAAAATGCATGTAGGGACTTAGTTGTGAAAATCTTAAGTTTGGTCATACATGGGTGATTTAGTGAGATTTGATGAATGCTTTAGTTGAGTAAGTGGTTCGGCTAAGCATGAAAGAGTAGAAAGTTGAATAAAATCACTTTACGAGCCTTTGGGACTAAAGTGTAAATATGAGAAAGATTAGGGGTAAAATAGTAATTTTGCTAAAGTATGAGATGCGGGTCAATTTAGTCAATGTGTGTATTGAATAAGCTGATTTATTCATTATAGATCAAGAAAGACGAAGCCCGGATCAAAACCGAGGCAAAAGCAATGTGGTGGACTAAATTGCACATTTCAATACTTTTGAGTATCGAGGTAAGTCTACTCATAAACAATGCCTTCATACTTACAATTTGTAAATGCTAGCTAGGGTGTAGCACGAATGAGAACGAATGAGAATGATTGGGAACCTATGTGGTTCGAGTAGAATGAATGTAATATAGATGTGAGTGGATGAATAATTGGGTAAATAGACTTGTGTATGTGTTGTGATAATGCTAGATGGTAGGCTAAGTGCGATACCATCCTAATGCATATTGACGATGAGCTAGCTATGTGCGATGCTATCGTGAGGTATATCATCTAGTGAGCTATGTGCTGAATCACTACGAATACCATTGTGGTAGGCTAAGTGCGATACCACCTTATTAATCAAATGTGGTGTGCTAAGCGAAACCACCGAGATATTACCGTGTGGATTGTTGTGTGTATTAATTGTGTGGATGAGTAGTGTGGATTAGTTATGTGAACTAGCTGTATGGATGAGCTGTGTGGATAAGTTATGTGGATTGACTTTGTTGTATATTACGTAAATGTGATATTGAATGCAGGGGTGCATTTCAATGGTTGTGAGTATGTGACTCATGATGTGTTGGAAATGTGGTAAGGGATAGAAAGAGTAAGCATAGTTGTGAATTACTTGTTGGTATAATGCTAATAGTTGCTTAGCTTATACTATGTTGCTTATGTGTAAACTTACTAAGCTCAAAGCTTACTCTCTTTCTTTTCCCTTGTCTTATAGATTAAAGCGTTGAATCGAGATACGAGGATCATCAGAAGATAGCCCATATATCAGTACACTTTGGTACATGAAACTTAATGTTTTGTATATGGCATGTATAGGGGCTAGTTAATGTAGTAAATTTTGTTGTAAATGGCTAAGATGTGTTGGCCTATAGATGGATAGCTTATTTTGTATAATGCCATGGTTGTTGGCTATTACATTATATGAAAGAAAGATGTAGTTTTCTATGTGAGAATGCACTTCAATTTGAGTTGATTATGATGGTGTTAGATGAGTATATGTTGTGTATGTTAGAGGGGTGAAAGGAACTTGACACTTAGTCTTGTTCTTGACCATGTGGGTAGACACACGGACGTGTGTCTAGACCATGTGTGACACACGGTCAGCCCACGGGCGTGTGCTATGGCCGTGCGTCCTCTGCATGTTAATATTTGAAAATAGAATAGACCACGGACTAGTCACACAGGCGTGTGCCTAGAGCGTGTGGGATTCATCAGTGTTGGCCACGGGCTAGCCACACGGGCGTGTGTCTAGACACTAGGCCGTGTGAGGGAAGTCAGTGTTCACCACGGTTGGGGAGCACGGGCGTGCCATGGCCGTGGGGCATTTGGCAGAATGCTTGGGTTTTTCGGCACGGTATGGGGACATGGGCTTGTGTACTCATGCACGGGCGTGTCTAATCTTGCACGGGCGTGTGTGACCTGTATAAAAGAGAAAAATTTTAAGGATCGTAAAAGTTTCAGATTAGTCTCGAGAGCCCTCGTGGGTATGAGCGAGGCCTCGTAAGTCGAGAATGAGGTTATATCGAGTAATGATGTTGAGCCTAAGTGGCGATTAAGCGGTTTGAGTTCGGTAACGCCTCGGGCCCGATTCCCGATGTAGAACCCGGGTAAGGGGGTGTTACATTTAGTGGTATCAAAGCTATGGTTTAGTCAGTTCTAGGACTACCTTAGCTGGTGTAAGAGTCTAGCTATACATGCCATAAGTGTACGATGATAGTGTTGTGGTTTCTGATGATTTTAAATCTTGTTTTATATAGAATATGGATTCTCGATCCATTGATCATTGATGAAAGCTAGTAACGCTACCGACTCTGCGCAAGGACCGTCGTTAGGTGCAAAGTGGACTCGAGGCGAGGGGTCAAGGGAAGAGGCACGAGAAGCCTTTCTCCATATGATAAGTGATTGGTACTCGGAGTACGTTCGAGCGAACCCTAACGCTCAACCTCCTCCACCTCCTCCTATACCTCGGCCAAATCCGTGGCTCCTCCGGTATGGATGTAGTGAGGATATCGAAACCCCGGTGGATAAGATTAGGAAACACTGAAGTGAGGAGTTTAGAGCTAAGGTAGATGATGACCTGAGAGAGGCGGAGTTCTGGTTGGAGAACTCGGTGAGGGTGTTCGATGAGCTCTCATGTACACCTGAGGAGAGTTTGAAGTGTGCCATATCGTTTCTGAGAGATTCGGTGTACTACTAGTGGAAGACACTGACGTTAGTGGTCCCAAAAGAGCCGGTGATGTGGGACTTCTTTCTGGAAGAGTTTCGGAAGAAGTATATAAGCCGAGGTTTCTCGACCAGAAAAAGGAAAGAATTCCTTGAGTGAAGCAAGGAAGGGTGATGATGGCTGAGCACGAGTGTGAGTTTGTTAGGCTTAGCAAATACGCTCAAGAATGTGTGTCGATAGAGACCATCTTGTGCAAGAGGTTCGAAGATGGGCTGAATGAGGATATCAAACTCCTAGTTGGCATTTTGGAGTTGAAAGAATTCGTGATATTAGTTGAGAGGGCAAGTAAGGCCGAAGAGTTGAGTTCAGATAAGAGGAGGGCTATGAGTGAAGCCCGAGATGCGAGAAAGAGACCGATGGGCAAGTCGTATCAAGCCCAGTCGAAAAGATCCAAGGAAGTGAATCCTCGGATGTCAGCCTTAGTGGGGTATTCGCATCGAGACTTGGACAATACTCGTCAGGGTTCGAGAGTCTGAGCTCCCTCGATGGAAAGTGTGGGCAATACAAAGAGTAAACCAGAGTGTCCTAGTTGTGGTAGGTATCACACCGGAGAGTGCTAGGGAAACAGTCGGAAATGTTACAAATGTGGTTCCCCTGACCACTTTATCTGTAACTGTCCCGAGAGGGATGATAAGGAAGAGAGGCAAGAAGTGAGACCTAGTGATGTGTCTACGAGGGGTAGACCACCAAGGAACCCAAGAGGTGGGGCTAGTGGTAGAGGTGCGTCTAGGGGCTCTGCTGTGAGACCAGAGGGTCGGGCACCTGCGAGGACGTACGCCATTCACACTCGCAAAGAGGCATCCTCCCCTGATGTGATAACGTGTACTTTTTCTCTCTTTGACACCTCTGTTATTGCTTTAATAGATCCAGGGTCTACTCACTCTTATATTCGCATGAGATTAGCATCTATTTTGAGTATGACCGTTGAGTCTACGGACATTGTGATTAAGGTGTCAAACCCGTTAGGAAAGCATGTGTTAGTGGACAAAGCATGTAAGAATTGTCCTTTGTTGATTGAGAATCATTGTTTTCCGGCAAACCTGATGTTGTTGTCGTTTGATGAGTTCAATTTAATCCTAGGCATGGATTGATTGACTACCCATAGTGTTTTAGTGAATTGTGGTAGTAAGTACATTGAACTGAAATGTGAGAGTGGAGATGTAGTTCGAATTGAATCAGGTGGATCAGACAGTCTACCCGTGATGATTTCTTCCTTAGTGGCCGAGAAATGTTTAAGAAAAGGGTGTGAGTCCTATCTTGCGGTTGTGATGAATACTCAAGAGGTTGGAGTAGGGTTTGAAACAGTGCCAGTGGTATGTGAGTACCCAGATGTGTTTCCGGGAGAGTTACCCGGATTACCTCCAGTGAGAGAGGTCGAGTTTGGAATTGAGTTGGTTTCGGGAGAGGCACCTATTTCGATTGCCCCGTACAGAATGGCACCTGTAGAGTTGAAAGAACTGAAGGTTCCGTTACAAGAGTTGACAGATAAGGGTTTTGCAAGACCAAGCTACTCGCCGTGGGGTGCTCCGGTATTGTTTGTGAAGAAGAAAGATGGGTCTATGAGGTTGTGTATAGACTATAGACAACTAAACAAGGTGACAGTTAAGAATAAGTATCCTTTTCCAAGGATTAATGATCTTTTCGATCAATTGAAGGGAGCTACAGTGTTCTCCAAGATAGACTTGAGGTCTAGTTATTATCAGCTCAGAGTGAAAGAGCAAGATGTGTTGAAAACTGCGTTTCGGACAAGGTATGGCCATTATGAGTTTTTGGTTATGCCGTTTGGGTTGACGAATGCACCTGCGATTTTTATGGATATGATGAACCGTAGTTTCAGACCATATGTGGACAAGTTTGTGGTTGTCTTTATTGACGACATATTGATCTATTCTCGGGATGAAAACGATTATGAAGAGCACTTGAGAATTGTCTTGCAAACTTTGAGAGACAATCAGTAGTATGCTAAGTTTAGCAAGAGTGAGTTTTGGCTCCGAGAGGTCGGATTCCTAGGACAGATGGTGTCAGGTGATGGTGTCAGAGTTGACCCGAGTAAGATATCAGATGTTATGGATTGGAAACCACCGAGGAACGTGTCAAAAATTAGAAGTTTCTTGGGGTTAGAGGGATATTACAGAAGTTTCGTAAAAGGGTTCTCTGTGATTGCTACCCCGATGACGAAGCTATTGGATAAAGATGTCAAGTTTGAATGGACTGAGACATGTCAGCAGAGCTTCGAGAGACTGAAAACAATGTTGACTGAGGCACCGGTTTTGGTTCAACCAGAATCGGGGAAGGAGTTCATGGTATATAGTGATGCGCCGTTTAATGGTCTCGGTTGCGTGTTGATGCAAGAGGGTAAGGTAGTCGCTTACGCCTCGAGGCAGTTAAAACCGCACGAGAATAATTATCCGACTCACGATTTGGAGTTGGCTGCGATTGTGTTTGCGTTAAAGATTTGGCGACATTATTTGTATGGCGAAAAGTGCCGAATCTTTACGGATCACAAGAGTTTAAAGTATTTGATGGATCAGAAGGATCTAAAACTGAGACAGAGACGGTGGCTTGAACTGTTGAAAGACTATGAGTTAGTCATTGATTGCCACCCGGGAAAAGCGAATGTGGTTGCGGATGCCTTGAGTAGGAAATCCCTGTACGCTCTAAGAGTTATGAGAGCGAGTTTAGCATTGTCTGATGATGGTCCTATTTTGGCAGAGTTGAGAACTAAGCCATTATTTGTTCAACAAATATGTGAAGCTCAAAGAAATGACAGCGAGATGCAAGCTAAGATAGCTAAGTGCGGATCAGAAAGTGATTCTGATTTGCGAATGGATTTGAATGGTTGTCTGATGTACCGTGATGAATTTGTGTTCCTAAAAATGAGGAGTTGATTCGAAAGGTTTTGTATGAGGCCCATGGTGGATGCTTGTCAAGACATCCGGTAGTACGAAAATGTACAACGATTTGAGAAAGTTGTATTGGTGGCGGGTATGAAAAGAGATATTTTGAGTTTGTAACTAAGTGTCCGATTTACCAACAAGTGAAAGTCGAGCATCAAGTGCCTTGGGATTGCTTGACCCGGTGATGGTTCCCGAATGGAAATAGGATCGGGTTACCATGGATTTTGTGTGGGGTTCTTCGGCGACTCAGAAAGAGAGATCTTTGTGTGGGTTGTTGTGGATAGGTTGTGAAGTCGGCTCACTTTATTCCGAAGACGTGTTGATTATTCATTGGATAAGTTAATTTGTTGTTATGCGTGGCGAGATAGTGAGATTGCATGGTGTACTGTGTTCATTATATCGGATAGATATCCGAGGTTTACTTTGAGACTTTGGAAGAAGTTGCAAGAGGCCATGGGTACGAGATTGAATTTCAGTACTACGTTCCATCCGCAATCCGATGGTCAGTCTGAAAGAGTGATTCAAGTTCTTGAGGATATGCTTCGATGCTGTGTGCTAGAATTCGAAGGTAGTGGGAGAGATATCTACCTTTAGTCTAATTCGCCTATAACAATAGTTATCAGTCGAGTATACAGATGGCACCGTATGAGGCTTTGTATGGCCGTAAGTGTCGGACTCCTTTGTATTGGACCGAGTTTAGCGAGAAACGGATCCATGGGGTCGATCTAGTAAAAGAGACCGAAGAGAAAGTGAAAGTAATCCGTACTAGTCTGAAAGCTGCTTCAGACCGAAAGAAGTCATATACGGATTTGAAAAGAAAAGAAATAGAGTTTGAGGTAGGCGACAAAGCATTTTTGAAAGTATCGTCGTGGAAGAAGATTATGAGATTTGGACAAAAAGGGAAATTGAGTCCAAGGTTCATAGGGCCGTATGAGATTACTGCATGCAATTGGGCTCGTAGCTTACGGTTGGCTTTACCTGGTAGAGTTAGAAAAGATTCATAACGTGTTCCATGTGTCGATGTTGCGACGGTATCGCTCCGATCCTTCACATGTGATTCCTTCAACAGAAATAGAGATAAGACCCGATATGTCTTATGAAGACAAGCCGATTAAGATCTTGGCTCGAGAAGTGAAACAGTTGAGAAATAAGAGCATAGCACTAGTGAAAGTGTTATGGCAGAAACATGGCGTGGAAGAGGCAACGTGGGAAACGGAAGAAGCTATGAGAGAGCAACATCCAAACCTCTTTACTGGTAATATTTTTGGGGACAAAAATCTCTAAAGGGGGAGAGTTGTAACATCCCAGTTTAGGGCCTAGTCGGAATAGTGGTTCCAGACCACAAATACGAGGGTCATGAATGAGTTTTTTAGGCTTATAATATGTATGCATGCTAGTGTGAAAGTTTCATGAAGAAATTTTGTGAAATTGTGGTTGAATTGTCCACAAGGACTAAATTGCAAAAGTTGCAAAATGTGTGTTTCTAGAAGCTATATGTGTGGAATATCTTTAGATTATTAATTAGAGGTCCTTAAATAGCAATTTATCAAAATTCTAATTTTTGGACAAAAATGGGCATGGATGAGTCAAAATTTGAAGTTTATCAAAAGGGCATTTTGGTCATTTATCAAATAAGTGATTAAATAGGTGAAAAGACGATAAAAATTCACTCATCTTCTCCCCCAAGTCTATTAAAATTAAAGAAGCCATTGTTAGGGCTCTTTCAATTTTTCAAGCTTGCTAGTAAGTGCTCTTAAGCCCTGGTTTTGATGTTCTTCGTATTTTTGAAGTCCCCAGAGCATGAGTAAGCTATTTATAGCTATTTGGTGAGCTATCATGGATGTTAAAAAATGTACATATGTATGACATGCATGTATTTTGATGTTTTATGGAAGAATATGAAGGCTTGATGTAGTAGAAACATCTTTTGCTAAGTGGTTTTCCATGAAAATGCATGTAGGGACTTAGTTGTGAAAATCTCAAGTTTGGTCATACATGGGTGATTTAGTGAGATTTGATGAATGCTTTAGTTGAGTAAGTGGTTCGGCTAAGCATGAAAGAGTAGAAAGTTGAATAAAAATCACTTTACGAGCCTTTGGGACTAAAGTGTAAATATGAGAAAGTTTAGGGGCAAAATAGTAATTTTGCTAAAGTATGAGATGTGGGTCAATTTAGTCAATGTGTGTATTGAATAAGCTGACTTATTCATTATAGATCAAGAAAGATGAAGCCCGGATCGAAACCGAGGTAAAAGCAAGGTGGTGGACTAAATTGCACATTTTAATACTTTTGAGTATCGAGGTAAGTCTATGCATAAACAATGGCTTCATACTTACAATTTGTAAATGCTAGCTAGGGTGTAGCATGAATGAGAACGAATGAGAATGATTGGGAACCTATGTGGTTCGAGTAGAATGAATGTAATATAGATGTGAATGGATGAATAATTGGGTAAATAGACTTGTGCATGTGTTGTGATAATGCTAGATGGTAGGCTAAGTGCGATACCATCCTAATGCATATTGACGATGAGCTAGCTATGTGCGATGCTATCATGAGGTATATCATCTAGTGAGCTATGTGCTGAATCACTACGAATACCATTGTGGTAGGCTAAGTGCGATACCACCTTATTAATCAAATGTGGTGTGCTAAGTGCGAAACCACCGAGATATTGATGGTGTGGATTGATTTGTGTGTATTAATTGTGTGGATGAGTAGTGTGGATTAGTTATGTGAACTAGTTTGTGGTGAGTTTGTGTGGATAAGTTATGTGGATTGACTGTGTTGTATATTACGTAAATGTGATATTGAATGCAGGGGTGCATTTCAATGGTTGTGAGTATGTGACTCATGATGTGTTGGAAATGTGGTAAGGGATAGAAAGAGTAAGCATAGTTGTGAATTACTTGTTGGTATAATGCTAATAGTTGCTTAGCTTATATTATGTTGCTTATGTGTAAACTTACTAAGCTCAAAGCTTACTCTCTTTCTTTTCCCTTGTTTTATAGATTAAAGCGTTGAATCGAGATACGAGGATCATCAGAAGATAGCCCACATATCAGCACACTTTGGTACATGAAACTTAATGTTTTGTATATGGCATGTATAGGGGCTAGTTAAGTTAGTAAATTTTGTTGTAAATGGCTAAGATGTGTTGGCCTATAGATGGATAGCTTATTTTGTATAATGCCATGGTTGTTGGCTATTACATTATATGAAAGAAAGATGTAGTTTTCTATGTGAGAATGCACTTCAATTTGAGTTGATTATGATGGTGTTAGATGAGTATATGTTGTGTATGTTAGAAGGGTGAAAGGAACTTGACACTTAGTCTTGTTCTTGACCATGTGGGTAGACACACGGACGTGTGTCTAGACCATGTGTGACACACGGTCAGCCCACGGGCGTGTGCTGTGGCCGTGCGTCCTCTGCATGTTAATATTTGAAAATAGAATAGACCACGGACTAGTCACACGGGCGTGTGCCTAGAGCGTGTGGGATTCATCAGTGTTGGCCACGGGCTAGCCACACGGGCGTGTGTCTAGACTCTAGGCCGTGCGAGGGAAGTCAGTGTTCACCACGGTTGGGGAGCACGGGCGTGCCATGGCCGTGGGGCATTTGGCAGAATGCTTGGGTTTTTAGGCACGGTCTGGGGACATGGGCGTGTGTACTCATGCACGGGCGTGTCTAATCTTGCACGGGCGTGTGAGACCTGTATAAAAGAGAAAAATTTTAAGGATCGTAAAAGTTCCGGATTAGTCTCGAGAGCCCTCGTTGGTATGAGTGAGGCCTCGTAAGTCGAGAATGAGGTTATATCGAGTAATGACGTTGAGCCTAAGTGGCGATTAAGCGGTTTGAGTTCGGTAACACCTCGGGCCCGGTTCCCGGCATAGAACCCGGGTAAGGGGGTGTTACAGCCCGTGTGGACAAAACAAAGTCATTTCTAGCTTCATTTCTCACCCAAAATCATACCAAAACCTGCACCAAACTTACATCCAAATACCAACCATTTCAAGAATTGAATTCAAGCAATTTGTAACATCTAACCTGATGTATTGTTACATGTATTCATGCTTTTAATCTTATCTTTTATAAGCATACTCATTTAACCTTTCTCATTCAATCAATATTAAACACTTATGTTATCTCCATAAGATAAACTTAAACACATATATATACATGTACCAAAACATAATCATCACTAGCCATTCCAATGGCTAGATTAAAACAATCATTTACATTCATATGCCAATATGGCCAATATAACCTATACATGTCATTATAACCATAATTGATTTACCATAAGTACCGAAATGGAGCGATGGATAGTGTGAGTGATCTCCGCCAAACTTCCAATCCAACGAGCTTTCTATTTACTATAAAACAGGGAAATAAAACTAAGTAAGCATAAAATGCTTAGTAAGTTTGTATAACATGGTACTTAACTTACCATTCATTCTATTTTGAGGTAACTATGTAAGGCACATTCATTCAATTTGACCTCAAGCCCTACACATATCCTCATTACCCTTGTTAGTCATATATTCCATAATAACATTAAAACATGTTTGGGCTCAACAAAAATCTAGTTTCCAGGCACATACATTCCACAACATGTGTTCATTTAACATGCATAAATCATCTCTTTATATTACAAGTATAATTTCATAATAGTTCATCTCAAGTTCAGATTATTTCATATCAGAACTTTACTCATATTACTCGAAATATCAATGTCACACGAGTAGTAGTACACTCAAAGTATACAAGTCTATAATCAAGGATGAACATATTCATCAAATGAATTCCCTGTTCAAATATCATCCTCTCATGTTTTCGTATATCAAATGTCATATATCATCATTCTCATGTATTTCAGACAAATACATGTAACAACTCATGTCTTATTCATATTCTCTCATGTCAAGATTTTTACCCGTTGAATTTATTCAGAATATCGATGGATACACAGGTAGTACACTCGAGGTGTACAAATCAGGATCTGTCAATTCATATTCAATGGTACCCATAAGGTACTATTTTAGAGAGTACACTCTCGAGCCACATATATATAGACAACAGGATTACCAGTCCAGGCTAAATCCTTTTTATGACATATGCTCTAAAGAGCTTGATTTGGATTACCCGTCCGGGCTAAATCCTTTCATAAATGAGGTCAATAGGATTACTCATCCGAGCTAAATCCTGTCAGCAACAAATGCATGACCTCATTCATTTCAGGAAATCACATATCCATCGATTTTCATTTATTCAAATGGGATTTAACATTTTCAAGCATTTCCCGACATGTAATTATTTCATACATCTATCACATCCATATGATTCAAATGATCACATTCCATATTCATTCCAAGCATAAAAGTAACTTTTTCATTGTTTATCCTTTATCGGGCATTATCATTGATCGGGCTTTGTTAGATATGTTTTCAATGTCATATATATATGATATTTATATAAATCACATACAAAAAATCTAATTCAAGCATTTAAATATACAATTTAGTTACACGAACTTACCTGGACAAATGTTCTTGTACATAAATCTACTAATCCGACATTTTCCTCTTTTCCTCGTTCTAGCTCCGAATTTGGTCTATTCAGATCTATACGAGTAAATTTAACATCAATTTATCATATTTCATATTCATGTGGACTTAATTTACATCCTAGGAAAAATTACCATTTTGCCCCTAACTTTTCCATAAATTCCAATTTCATCCCTAGGCTCGGAAATGAAATTTGTGCAATTTACTCTCTATTCCAAGCCTAAACAAAATTCCATCTCAAAATTTACAGCACTTGTATTCACAAAAAAATAGAATTTTTCATCAAATTTCACAACTTTGCATTTTAGTCCCTAAATCATGTTTTCATCAAAAATCACTTTGTAAAAGTTGTTTATCTATCATCAACCTTTCATTTTCTACCATGAATTTCTAATTTTCAGCATATACATCCATGACCCATTTTCCATACTTTGATAACTTTACAAATTTATCCCCCAAATAGATAGATTAAGCTATCCTAGTTTCAAAAATATCAAAATTACTAAAAACGGGCCAAGGAAACTTACCCCATTTGGCCATGAAAGTTTTTTCTCTCTCTCTTAGGGTTTCCATGTATTATTTTGGGGAAGAAGATGAGAAAATAAGATGATATCTCTTTTTTCATCTTTTAATTAATTAAATATTTTTACTTTCCAATTTAGTCCTTGCCCTTTTTCTAAATTTACATGGATGAGTCACCAAAATATCTACATACTTTTCTTTAATGGTCTAATTACCTTATAAGGACCTTAAGGTTTGAATTCCATAGCTATTTAATCCTTATAGCTACTAGAATTCAACTTTTGCATTTTATGCAATTTGGTCCTTCTCGTAATTAAGCACGTAATCGATAAAATTTTCTTTTCAAAATTTTCATATGACATTTCTAACATAATACGGTCCATATAATAAAATAAAAAATAATTTTTTTTTCGGCTCGGATTTGTGGTCCCGGAACCACTGTTATGATTTCGCCAAAATTGGGCTGTTACAGTTCTTACCTAACCTTCAATGTCCATGGCCTGACGTCCATTCGATAGTGCGTTACAACGTTTGAGGACTGTGAAGGGTTGAGTTTCAAACTCAATTTTGGCTCAAGATTTTAAACACAGAGGCTCATTAAGAAGGGTAACAATATAAGGCTCAAATTCGGCAACTAGGGATAATGTAATGTTTAAGGTTAGTCCTTTAGGCTCAAGGCTATACAAACAATGCCTAAGGTCTTTCCCGGATTAGTCATCGAGCAACTATCTATTAAGCATGCATCTATTTAAATGAACAATTAGCAATTCGAATTATTTATCTAGAAGGATACCTACGTTACATTTTATACATTTTCATTCGGTTATTACCTCTAGTCTATTATACCTATTAACTTAGTGAACTATTTAATCTACAAGTAAGAGCAAGAAATTATCTAGTATCATTAAAAAATTACAATTTTGGCAACCCTATATATGTATTTGATATGTACAACTACTAACTTATTACTTAATATTAGTCCAAGCACCATGCGATTACAAAAATTAAAAACAAAGGAAAAAACATTCTTGGATTTTTTTAAATTTTTTTGAAAAATGCATAAAAACTAAAATAAAAAAATAAACACACACAAAAACTTATGCGCACCCCCGCACTCAGACTAGACATTGTCCCCAATGTGTAAAAAATAAGGTTAGGAGGTTACCAGACTTCCTTAGAATGGAGCATCAAACTAGCTCGGGCGTCGACCTCCTCGTTGAAGCTCCATATGTTGTGTAGTCTTTCATGGTAACTCGCTGCACATAAGAAAAATAATCAAAGAAAAATAAGAACCTAAAACAAACAAAACCAAACACACAATAATAATATCCAAAAATAAAAGCCAAAAGTGTTGAATAGTTTACACATCGTATTAAAAATAAATAAAACACAAGGACATGTAACTAATACGAACCCACCTCGGAGCCCTCAGTCTATATTGCGATTCCTTTCCCTTTTTTTTCTCACAGTGGGTCTTGATGGTTGCATCCAAGATTGATCACTAGGCTCTCGAAAGACGGGTCCCCCTCTTGGTTACCTTACAGATGCAAAGGTAGTCTCGAAGTTTCCCTAATAGGAGGCAAATGTGTCATCCTCCTTGGCCTCATCATCTATTTCTTCCTCTTCCTCTTCTTGTTGCTAATCTATGTCTTCTTTACCCTCGAACGAGTCGCTCAACCATTCGAGCCATTCTATACTTTGTCGGGCCTTTTTAGGAGTCTTATGTTATATCACACACTGCGGCTTGGCCTACGCTTCAATTTTGTAGGCTCATCGGTCTTTTTCACCTTCGCCTTCATGGATTTCTTTGGGGGAGCCAGAGGCATCTCCATTTTCTATTTGCATCGATAATTCCATTCTTGTATTTGTTTTCTATGAATCTCTTCGAATTGGTGCATAAGGGTGTCTCCAATAATACTCGTGGTAGGATGATGAAATTGCTCTGTAGGCTCCATCACCACTCGAGCATGTCGGCACAAATCGATAATCAAGTGAGGAAAATAGATCCCAACCTTGATGCCAAATATTCATTTTTGGATCTCTTTATTTACCCACTTCCCGAGGCTAATTCATTTTTGCTGCAAGATACAATACAACAAAGCAACTCGAAAAAAATTAACAATATTAGTGTTGAGTATGGTGATATACGAGTGCAAATAAATTGCATCAAAATCTTAGTGACGGGAAATATTATAGCTTTCTTAAAAGATATGGGGTAATAATTTTACCCCTCTCATTTTCATTCCCCCTCCCATTAGTTAAAAATAATAAAACGATGTCCATATCAAAATTTTCAAAATTATTCAGATCCATGGCCTGTAAATCATTAGTTTCATAATAAGGGATGCCATAATATTCACTAATGGCTCTAAGGGATATATCAACCTTTTTGTGCCTCACATACACTTTGTTATTTTTAGAAAATTTTAAATTTGAGTAGAACTCCAAAACAATCTAAATTATAGCTGGTGTGGTGGGCACCATGGCAAGGTTCATCCAACAACGAAAACAGGCTAAATCTCAAACATCCTCACAATCCGAAGCTGACGAGTCAAAACCCTTTCAAGGATAAAAGCTTTTCCTTGAATGTTTGAGAAATAGGCTTCGACTTCTTTCGACTTAAATTTATTAGGGACATACTCCGATGACAGAGGTGGTTCGGGTTGGGACTTAGCTTATTCCTTCGTTCTTAGAGGCATGGTTATCAAATATATATTTTTACACAAGCTAGCTATAATGCAATTGCTATCTCATATTCACAACAAATTAACATAAAAACTTTAGTAAAACAGTAAAAATAATAACGAGATGATTTTCCATAATTCAGTGTAGCGGATTAAACTAGTTTTCACATTTAAGGAGCTTGAATACAAGCATTTTCATTACATTTTAGTTAAGTTTCTTTATTTTTACTTACATTTAATAAAATTTGCAAATTGAGTTTTTTATTGACCTTAAGGGCTGAATTAGGCTTAAGGGAGAACTAACATACTTTGTGAGTGTGCAGGAGACCATTAAAAGGCAATTTAGGCTGATATTAGACGGTATGTCGCAAGATGGGAGGTCCGATGTCGTAACATAGGGAACAACATGAAGAAAATTCAAGTTTGCCTTTGATGTTGTGACTCAGACTGAGGGTGACACAACATACCCCTGAAGATAGCTATAGAGGAGTATACTATTTACTATGTCCCGACACGGGTCCTGGTGTGTTGCGAAATCGACTCTAGGATGGAAACTAAACATGAGGTAGGGGCATTTTGGTCTGCACAATCGAACTTAAAGCTCGAGAATGTCAGCTAACCTAGGATTAAGGATGACATCCACCTGAAGGCTATAAATAGGCTCTTTTGGCACATGTTATAGACATTGGGGAATAAACCTAGTTTCATCCTTTATATTTAGTTTCGTTTTCTTTCTTGGGTTTATATAGGTTAGTTTATTTGTCCGTTGTTTTCTTTTAAGAGATCTAAATTATGGAATCATTCAACTCTATGGATTTACGCTTAATATCAATATAATCAGGCTCTTTCATTTACTCTATCTTATCGATTTAATTAGCATGATTTCTCTTTACATCGATTATATATTGTTTATGAAAACCATAAGGAACTAATCCTTCTATGGGGGATTAGCGAGTGGAGGTATGATCTGTTAATTGTTCTGTAGGCTTACTCAACGGATCAACTGTTTGGGAAAGGGAGAACGTGAAACGAACCCTGGGCCTGACAACCCCAGGAAGTCATCAAGTTGGGAATTAACCCAAAATTGGTATTGCCCATCCGTGAACACCTTAACCCTAAACTAGTTTGGACTGTGAGGTCGAAAGATAAGTAGTTCTTGTTGACTCATTATGTTAGTGGAATATCGGATGATCCTGCTAGGGTAGCGACTAGTTGATTGATGAGGAACCCGAATTGACAAGTTGATGGAAATTACCGAAGCGAGCTAATCACCCATAATTAAATTTAATTTATTATTCCATTTTAATCTCCTGAATTTTATCTTTTGATGTTCTTTTATTTTTATCATTATAAAAACTCCAAAAATCTTTTATTTTATATTCTTCATATAACTAAATCTAAAGTACGAATTAGATCTTTTAGTGCTTAAGTTAGAATTGATCTAGCACTCGCCTCCCTTGGGTACGATCCTCGGAGTACTCACTTACTCCGTTGTAAAACTATATTACATTTAGACTCGTATACTTGCAGATACCGCCTTATAATTCTATATTTTATTGAAGAACTCACGCTTTGGGTGTTAGTATGTCCAGAGGCAGTCAAAAGACAGTAATATAAAATGCAAGATAAAAAAAGAAATGGGAAACTTAAATCGTGTTATATTGGAATTGATTGAGTCGATGAAATCTTGTGTTTCCCAAGCAAATCGAATGTAAAACCTGCAAAAGAAAAAGTAACAAGAAAAATAAAGCAAAAAGAAGAAAGATTCCAAAGAAAGTTGGAAGAATTTGAAAGAGAGACTGAGAGAGAATAGAGAGGGGGAGAGATTTTTTAGGGATTTAGGGTGAAGGATTTTGGGAAAATGAGAAGAATGGGTGGTTTGGGGGTGTTTGGAGCCTTAAAAAGCCTCCAAAACATGCGGATCACGATATCTGAAATTGGGTATCGCATGACCAAACTTGAATATCACGATACTTAGGGTTGGATATCATGATATCACCTATTTTTGGACCCACACCTTCAAGTTTGTCTGAGGTGTCACGATACCGGGGGATGGGTATCGCGATACAACTATGTAAAACAAAAAAATTTTGACTTTTGAAATTCCAGGGGTATCGTGTTATCGACTGACTCCGGATGTACTAAAGCCCAGAGTGTGAATACTACAGTAAAAGATGTGTATATGAGGCTGTATTCGCAATTATAAGGGTCCAGTTGTAAAATAGTTACAACAGAGTAGGTGAGTACTTCGAGGATCATACCCAAAGGAGGCGAACGATAGATCAATTTTAACCTAAACACCGAAAGATCTAATTAGTACTCTAAACCAATTATAGTATGAAGGTAAAAAAAAAAGGGTTTTTAAGATTTTTAAAATAATAAATTATAATAACATAAAGACATAAAATTCAAGAGATCGAAAAGTAAAATAAATCAAATTTGATTATGGGTGATGAGCTCGTGTTGGTAATCCCCATCAACTGTCGCTTCAGGTTCCTCGTTAATCAACTAGTCGCTATCCCAGTAGGATATTTTGATCTTCCACTCGAATAACGAGTTAGCAAGGACTACTTATCTTCCGACCTCACAGTCCAAACTGACTTGGGGTGAAGGTGTTCATGGATAGACCATACCAAATTTGGGTTAATTCCCACCTTGATGACTTCCTAGGGTTGTCAGGCCTAGGGTTTGAGGTTCTTCCTTTCCCAAATAGCTGATCCATTGAGTAACCTTACAAAATAGTTAATGGATCATACCTCCACTTGTTAATCCCCCATAGAAGGATTAGTTTCTCATAGTTTTCATTAACAATATAGAAACTATAATAAGATAGAACATGAAAAATGAATCAAAGTATAGAGTTTAAAAAAATTCCTGATTTGTAATAAGAATGAAGTGAATCCACAAGTTTGATTGCCTCCACAAATCAGATCTCTTGAGATAAACAAAGAACAATTCAAAAAAAAACTAAAAACCTAAAAAGAAAGAAAAGTTAAACTGAAATTGAAAGTAGAAAACTAAACTAAGTAATTGGTGTCTATAACATGTGACAAATGAGCCTATTTATAGATTTCAGGTGGCCGTCATCCTTAAACCTAGGTTAGATGACGTTCCCGAGCTTTAAGTTTGATTGTGCAAACCAAAATGCCCTCTGGCTCGTGTTTAATTCCCATTTAGAGTTGATGTCGCAACACACCTGGACCTGTGTCGCGACATAGAAGTCAGTATACTCCTCTTGGGATATCTTCACGGGTATGCTGCGACATCCTTCGGTAGTCTCATGATTTCTCCATTCTGCTCTCTATGTTGCGACATTGAACATTCCATGTTGCAATATAATGACCAACATCTATTTATTATGCCTTCTAATGGTCTCTTGCACACTTACAAAGTTCATTAGCTCACTCTAAGGCCTTATCCGGCCCCTAAGGTCAATAAAAAAAATCAAATTGCACATTTTATTAACTTAATGAAAATTTACGAAAACATAACTAAAAACTAATGGAAATGCTGGCTTTCAAGCTCCTAAAGTGTGGAAATTAGTTTAATAAGCTACAGCGAATTACCACAGATCAGAAACCCAAAAGATTCTTGGTCCCTCACAAAATTTTCCATGAAATCACGATATCCCCCATTGGATATCACGATTTCATTGGACTTATCCCAAAAACTCGACAAAATCATCATCTTTCATCTCAATAATAAAAAATCCAACTTAACAAGTCTAAAATTAAACTAAAAAAATTTAAAATCCTAATCTAAATGCAGAAAATAAATGGAGTCCATGCTTAAAACATCTAATTATTTACAAATTTTTGTTCATTCACCACAGACGACGAGTTAAAAATTCCACTTCGGGCGGCCAGTCACACTACTGAAATGGTGTTTCATTGGTGTCCTCGACACTCGAATACGTCTTTTATTCAGCGTACAACTAGAGCCTATTAGGAATCATATTCTCCTTATTCTCATTCGCTTCCTGATTCTTTTACGTGGCCCGCAAATAACTAAAAAATTACACCATTCCATGAAAGTTTCAAATTTGTTAGCATGATAAGCCTTTCTCTCATTTACACCATTCCATGAAAGTTGCACTCCCTTAGACCTAGAATCGGGTTTGACACATTTGAAAACTTCTGTTTCCCCCTTAATGTCCATAGTTAGTTCGCCCCGTCCTACGTCTATGGTGGCCCTAGATGTGGCTAAGAAAGGTTTACCTAAGAACATTAGAATTTCTAGATCCTCCTCGAAGTCAAGCACGATAAATTCAACAAGAAAAATGAATTGCCTAACCCTCACTAACACATCTTCAAGGAATCCTTTGGGACGTACTTATGATCGGTTCACTAATTGTAAGGTTACTTCCGTTTCCTTAAGTTCTCCCAAACCTAATCTCCTATAAATGGACAATGGCATGAGGTTAATACTGGCACCTAGGTCACAAAAAGCCTTCTTGAAACTTAATCCACCTATCTCAATGGTAATGGTAAAGCTATCTAGATCCTTTAGTTTGGGAGGAACTCTTCTAGACAGCACTACGTTACATTCTTCTTTAAGTTTAGCTTACTCTTTTCTCCCTATTTTCCTCCAAGGAGACATAACTTCCCTAAGGAATTTGGCATATTTAGGCATTTTCTT
Organism: Gossypium sturtianum; assembly: GCA_025698515.1. Taxonomy (NCBI): domain Eukaryota; kingdom Viridiplantae; phylum Streptophyta; class Magnoliopsida; order Malvales; family Malvaceae; genus Gossypium; species Gossypium sturtianum. Next base: position 87,113,216 of record CM046944.1, read on the forward strand.
AAGGAGTTCCAAGAAGGGAAGATTCACATTCAAGGCTTTAAACATCTCGAGGAAGTCTATGAATTCCTCGTCATCCCTCTTTTTTCTTCTCCTCTAAGCTGCTCGGAAAGGGTATGGGTCTTGGGCTAGGTGGTGGTGGTGGAACGGTTCTATCCTCAGTTTTGATTTGTGTAGGTGCATTGTCATGTTTTTTTCCTTCTCTAACACCCTGTCTCTAACACTAGGAGTGTAGATGCTCTTGTCCTTCTTACTCACTTTCTTCTCCCCATAATTTGGTCGAATAGGTTCCCTAACCACAACCCCAGATCTTAGGATGATCGCCTTGGTGTGTTCCTTTCCTTCTCTCTTTGGATTAGGTTAGGTATTACTGGGTATGCTAAAGGCTAAATTGTTTTTCAACAGTTTCAAAACATGGTCCAATTGACTATGGATTTGGTGCACATCGGCTTGCACTACATGCAAGCCTTTCGCTACTTTACTCACCCTAATTCACAATGGCGGGCCACTATTATAGGTTGGTTTCCTCTCTTAGTCTTGGGGTGCTCTTGGCTTTAAAGGGTTAGCATTTTGGTTCCCTTGATTTGAAGGTCCTGCTTGGTTGCCTCCCTATCTAAGGTTAGGATGGTCACGCCACCTGGGGTTATAGGTGTTGGAGTAAGGGTTATATCCTCTATTCCGCACATAATTCACCTCCATATGGTTGTTTTCCTCTTTGTGTCCTGCATTAAAATTAGTTATATTGGGCTGGTTTTTGACTTGCACCTTAGTCGCACTCATCTCCAATTGATTAAGCCTTTCGAGGACTTTTTGATACTTATCCTTGCCACTAACAACGCTTGCTGCCGCTTGTTTGCCTTGATATGAGAATCACTTAGCCGGCGTAAGTCTTTTACATGAAGGTCCCCGCGGATGCTCCATTAAGGCTAGAGGGTAAATTCTCGTCAAGTCTATTGTAGAAGACTTGAAGTTGCAACACCCCTAACCTGTAACTGTTGCTTGAATAGGGTTACAGAGCATTACCATATCAATAGAACATTATGACATACATTTCATACATCATCGAAAATATATTATAAACATTAATTCACATACATATTATCCCTAAATCAAGCCCCCAATGCCTTAGAATCACCTTAGAAACAGTACAGGACTAAATTGGAAACATTTGAAAAGTCTAAGAAAAACTAGAAAAATTTGACTACAGGGGTCACACGGCCGTGTGCCTCACACACGCCTGTGTCTCAGGCCATGTAACAATTGAATTAGGGATACACAGCTGTGTTCCGGCCCGTGTCCTAACCTGTGTAACTCTCTGAGTAGGGTCACACGGCTAAGTCACACGCCCGTGTGCCAGGCCGTGTAACTCTCGAAATGGCCCCATACGCCCATGTCAGGCCGTGTAATCGCCTGACTTGCATGCAATAGAACTTACAGGGGACACACGACCGTGTCGCCAGGCCGTGTGTCACACACGACTGAGTCACACGCCCGTGTCTTAGGCCATGTGGACATGAATTTGCCCAAAATCAAGCCATTTCCAACCCCAACTAATTCATGATCCTTTACGCCAATTGTGCACATATTCAAGGCAACAAGACCCTATCAAAACATATATATAAATACCAATTCAAGAGTCCTAAATCTACTAACCAAAATTCCATTCAAGGCACCTCAATTTCAATCATCAAAACCTACCTAATCATGCAAATTTTACCACTTACCATTGATTTACTACTAGTTCCAAGAACTTACTAAACATACAACATAAGGTAGCTCAATGACACAAACCATCAAATGATACTAATAAACCATTCTCATCCATTATCAAAAGTGACCAAAAGTACTTTCTAAAGCAAGCATTATAACTTATTATGCATACATGACACCAAAACACAAACACATTTAGTTGTTACTTACATATTCATCAAACACCACTTTAAAACAACCTATATACATTCAACTACATAAGTTTATACATGCCACTACCCTAAGAGATACAAAAACAACTAATAACGATGGATAGTGTGAGCTGAAGGTTTGATCCATCCAAAATGTCAGCAACAACGATCTACAAAATAATCCATAAGAATGAACAAGCTTATAGAGCTTAGTAAGAACATAATATATCATTTAATCTAACAATAAATTGAATATGATTCATATATGATTCGATTAAGAATTACCGAAGTCTAAATAGGGGAGAAAAGTGCATTTAGGGGTACTGAAGTATAAATAGGGGCACGTATGTGCAGTTCAGGGGTACCGAAGTACAAACAGGGGCACGTATGTGCAATTCAACAGTATTCATCTAAAAACATAATAAATAAAGCAACATAATATAAGTACACAAATAGAAATTTGTTTTGTAACACCCCTTACCTGTATCCTATGCTGGAACAAGGTATGAGGCGTTACTTAACTTAATAACATGCATACAAACACTTCCGAGTTATGAAATTTCGTTCAAATTCAAAACTTTTCAATCTTTGTCTTAAAATCTCTAGTATGAGCCTACGAGGCCCAAAACACACTTTAAAAATGGTTCGGGACCAAACCGAGTTCTTTAGAAAACTTTGGAAAATGTCACTAAAAACAGGGGCACACGCCCGTGTGGAAGGGCGAGACGCCCGTGTCATCTCATAACATGGCCATGTTGAAGGACAGTGTAACTAACACGACTTAAGCATATAGGGACACGCCCGTGTCCCTTGCCCGTGTGGATTTATTTCTCAATTTGAACCTACAGGGGTTTTCACACGGCCTGGCACACACCCGTGTCCATGACCCGTGTCCCTCACACGGCCATGACACGTGCGTGTCTCAGCCCGTGTGTTAAAACCTTGACATTCTGTTTCTAACGTCAGTAATATTTTAGGGTCATACGGCCAAGGCACACGCCCGTGTGCTAGGCCGTGTTGCGAATTTAATTTCGCATTTAAGGTGCAGACTTCACACGGCCTAGGCATATGCCTATGTACAATGGCCGTGTCTTCCACACGGTTAAGACACACGGCCGTGCCTCAGCCTGTGTGCTTACTACTGGGCATTCTATTTTACCAAATTAAGGTACAGGGGACACACGGCCAGACTACACGCCCACGGGGCAGACCGTATGTCACACACGGCCTAGAGACACGCCCGTGTGCCTACCCGTGTGGACAAAAACAAGGCTATTTACCAAGCCCTTTTGCCACCTATACTTGCACCAACATAAGCCACAACCAAGGCATACACACATCAAGACCACTACACTCCATTCACATGCAAAACTTATCACATACTTCACCATGTAAATTGCACATTCATGAAAAACATCATCATTTACATATATCAATATCAAGTATTAGCCATCATCCATGGCCTTATACAAAATGAATCAATCTTCAAGACAAGCCAACACATTTGGCCAAAACAATATGACACTTGACAAAAGACCAAGTCCCTATACATGCCATACTCAAAATGATAAATCTAACTATACCAAATGTTCAGATTGATAGTGTGGTCGAGCCTCCGATGTCCTATGATCCCCGAGCTAGCTTGGCGATACTATAAGAAAATGGAAAGGAAAGGGAGTAAGCACAAACCTTAGTAAGTTGCATGTAAATAAGTAACAACATCAACCATTCCTCTTAAACACATAGCATATTATAAACCAGTACAATGTTCTTGATTTAATAATGGTAGATTTACTACATATTTACACATCACAAGTATAAGCCAAAGATTACAAAATCGTCTCATTCTCATAGATAGAACTTACTAAATTTCACCCTTACCATTAAGGCATCATAACTAAGCTCATATCTCATAAGTTTCGAGTAAGAACTTGTACCACTCACAACATGATCATATCCTTTCAAATCTTTATCATAAGCTTTAAATAACCCTTCGAACCATTTGGAATACTAAAGGATATCCTATAAGCCTCACACAAGAGGGTAAAATGTCGATGCCATGTCCCAGACATGGTCTTACACTGGCTCACATGTCAAGGCCGATGCCATGTCCCAGACATGGTCTTACACTAGCACACAAATCAACGCCGATGCCATGTCCCAGACATGGTCTTACACTGGCTCTCATAATGTGGCCGATGCCATGTCCCAGACATGGTCTTACACTAGCACACATATCACCCAAATGTCATGACATTGATATCCAATCTATTCCTAAGGTTCAACCTGGAGTTTTTACTACATCAATTCTCATCATGCGTATTCACAACAATAATCAAACACTTTAGGCCATATTAATTGTTCAATACATAATAACAATAAAGTTGTATTATTTACGTACAACTTACCTCGGTATACAAAATATGGGCGACTAGTTTGATTTAGTCCAATAGTTTGGTTTTCCCCCTGTAACACCCCCAAACCCGGCCCACGAGCCTTGACCGGATCTGGTTATGTCACTGCGGAAAGACGGTTGACAATCTTTTTGACTTTTGAATAAATCATGAAAATTGTTAACTTTAAAAAAATCTCATCCATTTAAATTTATAAATAAAACTTTGTCATTATACAATGCCCATATTAAAACTTTAATGTATATATATATATATAGAATAAATAGATTGCTAAAAATAAAATCATCTTTATATAGTAATTTAATTAAATCAAACCATAATTAAAATAATACCAATAATAATAATAATAAGGCCCTTATTACAACCCAATATTTAAACCCAATACTTAATATTAAAAACATAAAGTAATCAAAATAATCTCCTTCTCGCATGGCCACCTTTGTATCCTCCAACCTAGTCCATTAATCACGAATCACCCGAAATGGTTGAGAAAAATAGGGTGAGTCCACCGACTCGATGCATAATCATTACACAAGTTCCCTCACGTATGGGCCTAACCCATACCCACACATCCATGTCAACAGATATGCAACTATGACCCAACCCAACCTAAGTCCATCCAATACACCAACCTTAGCGGACTCCCGCCAAGGGCGTGGCTAATCCACCGATCACAACCGAGTGATCCCACATAACTTACTACTCGGCGCACCATTGCACCGGCCGTGGTTGAGCCACCGATCACATCGTGATCCCAACATTAATCCGTCTACGGTGATGCACTCGGCTATCAACCGCCGAGATGGGCACCTAGCCAACATCTCCTTGATGAAGCACACACTAACCATCAAGCGCTAATGTAGCACGAGGTGACATTAGACCACGTACATAACATGTACTCCCGTCCTTCTTTGCTCAAATCCAATCCCATGCACATATGTCAATATATCATATCAAATCAACATATAGAGTGAGTATAATAGCATGCTCATCACCATATCAAACAGGCACCATAAATAATTTAATATCACAAATGACTAACCTGTTAACCGATTACCCCAAACATGGGTATCCATTACTTTAGCCTTTAGTGTCGGCTACCACACATCATACATAGGTATATATACGTTAATAAACAATTAACCGAAGAAATAGTGCGATGATTACGCACCTGTTTGGTACAATCGAACAAATCCTGAAACTCTACGTCTAAACGATATGCACCCAACCCTGTCGAATCCTCCTTACGGATCTAAATCCCAAAAACCACTCCTTGCTCTTGATTCTTACAAAACCCGAAAGCTTCCCCTTTAATGTTCCTTAATGTTGGCTACCTTCACAAGAAACACACATCATGGCACATGCATATTCACCATCCCTAAACCAAGGCTTAATCCTTGATTCGGCACACTTAAAAGAAAGAGAACTCAAACCGATTGCTAGGAGAGAAATTACTTACCACCACCTTGCTTTCCACTCCTTAAGCACCCTTAAAGAATCGGCTTCAAGACCCCAAGGAGAAAGATTTCGCACTTGAATGGTGAAGGAGATCACAACATGATGGAGAGAGCTTAATGTTTATAGAAATCGGCCATGGATAAAAAAATAAATCAAAGTTTGGCTATGGTGTTTCCCTATGGTTTCAACAAAGGAAATAAGGGAAAGAAAAATACTGTGTTCTGGCTATGGCTTCAAAATGGAGGTAAAGAAGAAAAGAAAATAAGGCTTATAGGGTTCGGCTTTGGGCAAAGGAAATAGGAAGAAAGAAAATGCACAAAATGCACCTATGGCTATATCAACAATCGGTTTTGGCTTCAAAGAAAAGAGAGGAAAGATAGAGCTTCCCTTACTAAAATTTTCGGCAAGAACACTAAAGAAGAAACAAAATAATTTTTGGCATTAATCCCCCTTCATGGCGAAATTATGCCATCAATTAGACCAATATTTGGCCACTAAATCAGCTCCTCATCAAATCCCAATTTAATCTCTTATTCAAATAAATAAATTAAAGTAGCAATTATCTTCCATCTTATCCCCTAATCACCTCTTAAAAAAATAAAATAAGGCCACCCTTATCTTCTATCTTAACTAAATAAATAAAATAAATAAAAATATTGTTTATCCCACACTTTCTCACGAATTTAAACACCAAGCTTATCCTTATCTTCCAATTGCCCATGTGCCGTCCAATTCTCATCTTCTCTCTTGGCGCCAGCATGAAAAAAAAAACACCTATTTGATGCTCACGCCACTCGAACCTAGGACCGGCTAGGACCCTTCTTGCTGCAAGATGCGCCCCACGCCACTCTGCTTCTTTGTTCTCTTTGCGTCATAAACTCCGCCCATATTCTTTTAAAGCCTCCTTCCTTAGTTCACCCTTGCCTTAACGCCCAAAACAAAAATAAAACACACCAGGCGCTTCCCTCATGGCTCGAACTTGATTCCCTTTGCCAAGATCCTTAAGTGGCGCCCCAAGCCACTCCACCAAACTGACTTTCTTGTCCACCAATGCCCACAAAATGCTTTAAACCCTCCTTAAGTCAGCCCCTTCATTTTAACGCCAACACCCAAAAATAAAAACGCCTTGCCGCCACCTTGATTCGAACCCAAGCCCTACTAGCGTTATAATCAGCCCCTAAGTGGGCGCATGGAAGCCACTTTACCAAGGCATTTCTTATGCCATAAACCCCCAACAACTTTTCTTAAAGCACCCTTAGCCTAGCTCCCCCTAATTAACACCTAAAAATAAATTTTCTCCTATAGCTCGGGCCTTCCCTTAGCTTATCTCTAGCGCCTAAAATACCTCAATTAACACCATGAGGACCATACTTATGCAAAATAAAAAAAAAAAATTTACCCCTATTCCAGGATATTACAATTCTACCCCCCTTAAAAATAATTTCGTCCTCGAAATTACTTACTATCGTTCAATCATGCATCCTTAACTCATCATACTACGCTACTGTTGCGCACTCTGATCTTAAAGAACTATCATGCTTTCTAGACACATTCTCTAAGTTCATAATCAAAGTTCCATACAATTCACTAGCAACATAAGAACGAACTAACTTAACCACAAACAAGACAATAGAGAGTATTCCAGAAATAAGAAACTTACCCGTTGTCACCTCTGGCACATCTTCCCCCTCGCGACGGCCGACTGCGTAAACCAACCTTGGCTGCCTTGCATCTGCACCTTCAGCCTCTCTGTTTGGTGCTCCACGACCTCGACCTGAACCATTTCCTCCATGGTTCGGACCACGACCCCCTGTCGCTTGCTGGCCATCTCTACCCGGCTGCACATAACTTTGGCCTGCTGTCCGAGCCCTATTCGGATCCTGAGGACAGTCCTTAATCAGGTGAGACTTAGACTTACACCTAAAACATTCTCGATTCCGGTTCCAACACTCGCCAACATGGTACCTTCCACACTGAACACACGGACGATCCGGATTTTCTGTAGCTGGCTTAGCAACACGAACAAAATTTTCAACTCTCGGTCTTTTCTGAAGACCCTCATATGATTCGGATGATCCAAAATTCCTCCTGTCCCGGTTCCTATCCTTATCTCTGTTCTGCCTCACAGAGTTCTTAATTCCCTCAGCTACCTTAGCTTTTTCGACTAACACAGCGAACTCCCGTTCCTGGTGAGGAGCTATCAACAATCTCAGGTCGTCCCTCAATCCGTCCTCAAATCGGACACATCGTTCATGTTCTCAGTAGCAACTACTCCTCGAGCATATCGGCTTAACTTTAGGAATTCACCTCGATTCTACATTACGGACTTGTTCCTTGAACCCGCCCCGAAACGCCTTCCTCTCGTGCATCAATATAATGAGTTCCAACGTGCTTCTTCCGCACGCCGCTTGACATACTCCCAAGTGAGGTCCTCGGTGTGGTACTATCCCGAATTGTTAGCCACCATTGGTATGCCTCGTCGCGCGCGGCGCCACCATTCCTTTCACTTTCTCCTCAGGCTCGGATCGAGCTCATCCATAATTCGCTCGGTTGCTTCCAACCAATATTCACCAAGACCGGGTGCCACCCCGGATACTCCACGAAACATTTCGGCTCCATTAGCTCGAAGCCGCTCCCGCACGGACTTACGTGTTCCCGAATTTCCTCCTGCACCAGCCACCAATTCCAACACTCGCAACACGACTGCGACACGGCATCTTCCCCGTCGAGCTCGCCGCTCAAAGACAATACCGGTATGGGGGTGGTGGTGGCGATGGTACTTCATTATCTCGATCCTTGACCCGATCTAACGGGTTCCGACCTAGTCATTCTTCCTCTACCTCTTCCACGACGACCACGCCCCTCTAGAGCTCATTGTCTAATGTCGAGATCTCGATTAAGAAGTTTTATGAATTAGTCATTGTTCCACTTGTTTATCCATGAAGAAATTTTTATGATGAGTTTTAGGAGTGGTTCTTTCGATCAATCGAGTTTCGATTCGAGTTCACAACTCTAATTCAAAGAATCACCTTCACAATCACATTCATAATGGAGGTATCTTCATTTCTTAACAAGGCCACATTCTTTTAGTGGTATCCACCACCCACATTCCCTATTCGAACATTTCTCGCCTGTTTCTAACCTGGGTATTTTCGTCATAAATCGAGTGTATTTGAGAAAATTCTCAAGTCTAAAAGGATTTTATAAATCGGAGGGTAATTTGGTAAATTTAAAACTAGGAATTTTATAAAATCGCACGGCTAGTCCCTTGAGTGTTTTAATAATTGGTTTAGCCTATGAACAAGTCCTCTTGGTTAAGGTGAACCGTAGCTACGCACTGTAGGATTCGAGTAAAGAGGAGGTGAGTCGCTCGGATCGCCTAAATACCAAGCTCTTCACTGAATCCACTCCTAGACATGCGCACAATGGTTGCCACACCTAGCTCTGGCGACTTAGTCACGTGTTTGTTCAATTGTTCTTTAAGTCTTATGCATGTGTTTGAGTGCACTAGCCCTACGGTCCAATAGTCCTAATATTCTAATCTACGAGCCCAAATAAGCCCATAACATTCACATATATAAATCACTTCAATAGTCGAGGTACTTACCGTGGACTTGGGTTGGAGATATAGGTGCCATGCCAAAATAAACCTGAAAAATTTATGAAAGCCCAAATCTTTGAAAAGCCCATCAAAAAAAAATATTTTTGGGCCCAAAACCCTCAAAGCCGAGTTTTGAACTTGGCTCTGATACCAATTTGTAACACCCCAAACCCGCCCACGAGCCTTGACCGGATCTCGGTTATGTCATCTGCTGGAAAGACGATTGACAATCTTTTTGACTTTTGAATAAATCATGAAAATTGTTAACTTTAAAAAAAAAATCCTGTCCATTTAAATTTATAAATAAAACTTTGTCATTATACAATGCCCATATTAAAACTTTAATGTATATATATATATAGAATAAATAGATTGCTAAAAATAAAATCATCTTTATATAGTAATTTAATTAAATCAAACCATAATTAAAATAATACCAATAATAATAATAATAAGGCCCTTATTACAACCCAATATTTAAACCCAATACTTAATATTAAAAACATAAAGTAATCAAAATAATCTCCTTCTGCATGGCCACCTTTGTATCCCCTCCAACCCAGTCCATTAATCACGAATCACCTGAAATGGTTGAGAAAAATAGGGTGAGTCCATCGACTCGAGTGCATAATCATTACACAAGTTCCCTCACGTATGGGCCTAACCCATACCCACACAGTCCATGTCAACAGATATGCAACTATGACCCAACCCAACCTAAGTCCATCCAATACACCAACCTTAGCAGACTCCCTGCCCAAGGCCGTGGCTAATCCACCGATCACAACCGAGTGATCCCACATAACTTACCTCGGCAGACCCGCTGCACCAGGCCGTGGCTGAGCCACCGATCACATCGTGATCCCAACATTAATCCGTCTACGGTGATGCACTCAACTATCAACCGCCGACATGGGCACCTAGCCAACATCTCCCTTGATGAAGCACACAGCTAACCATCAAGCGCTAATGTAGCACGAGGCTGACATTAGACCACGTACATAACATGTACTCCCCGTCCTTCTTTGCTCAAATCCAATCCCCATGCACATATGTCAATATATCATATCAAATCAACATATAGAGTGAGTATAATAGCATGCTCATCACCATATCAAACAGCACCATAAATAATTTAATATCACAAATGACTAACTTGTTAACCGATTACCCCAAACATGGGTATCCATTACTTTAGCCTTTAGTGTCGGCTACCACACATCATACATAGGTATATATCGTTAATAAACAATTAACCAAGAAAAAAGGCGATGATTACGCACTGTTTGGTACAATCGAACAAATCCCAAACTCTACGCCTAAACGATATGCACCCAACCCCCGTCGAATCCTCCTTACGGATCTAAATCCCAAAAACCACTCCTTGCTCTTGATTCCTACAAATCCCAAAAGCTTCCCTTTAATGTTCCTTAATGTTGGCTACCTTCACAAGAAACACACATCATGGCACATGCATATTCAACCATCCCCTAAACCAAGGCTTAATCCTTGATTCGGCACACTTAAAAGAAAGAGAACTCAAACCGATTGCTAGGAGAGAAATTACTTTACCACCACCTTGCTTTCCACTCCTTAAGCACCCTTAAAGAATCGGCTTCAAGACCCCAAGGAGAAAGATTTCGCACTTGAATGGTGAAGGAGATCACAACAAGTGGAGAGAGCTTAATGTTTATAGAAATCGGCCATGGATAAAAAAATAAATCAAAGTTTTGGCTATGGTGTTTCCCTATGGTTTCAACAAAGGAAATAAGGGAAAGAAAAATACCAGGTTCGGCTATGGCTTCAAAATGGAGGTAAAGAAGAAAAGAAAATCAGGCTTATAGGGTTCGGCTTTGGGCAAAGGAAATAGGAAGAAAGAAAAATGCACAAAATGCACCTATGGCTATATCAACAATCGGTTTTGGCTTCAAAGAAAAGAGAGGAAAAGATAGAGCTTCCCTTACTAAAATTTTCGGCAAGAACACTAAAGAAGAAACAAAATAATTTCGGCATTAATCCCCCCCTTCATGGCCGAAATTATGCCATCAATTAGACCAATATTTGGCCACTAAATCAGCTCCTCATCAAATCCCAATTTAATCTCTTATTCAAATAAATAAATTAAAGTAGCAATTATCTTCCATCTTATCCCCTAATCACCTCTTAAAAAAATAAAATAAGGCCACCCTTATCTTCTATCTTAACTAAATAAATAAAATAAATAAAAATATTGTTTATCCCACACTTTCTGTCGAATTTAAACACCAAGCTTATCCTTATCTTCCAATTGCCCATGTGCCGTCCAATTCTCATCTTCTCTCTTGGCGCCAGCATGAAAAAAAACACCTATTTGATGCTCACGCCACTCGAACCTAGGACGGCTAGGACCCCTTGCCGCAAGATGCGCCCCACGCCACTCTGCTGCTGTTCTCTTTGCGTCATAAACTCCGCCCATATTCTTTTAAAGCCTCCTTCCTTAGTTCACCCTTGCCTTAACGCCCAAAACAAAAATAAAACACACCAGGCGCTTCCCTCATGGCTCGAACTTGATTCCCTTTGCCAAGATCCTTAAGTGGCGCCCAAGCCACTCCACCAAACTGACTTTCTTGTCCACCAATGCCCACAAAATGCTTTAAACCCTCCTTAAATCAGCCCCTTCATTTTAACGCCAACACCCAAAAATAAAAACGCCTTGCCGCCACCTTGATTCGAACCCAAGCCCCTACTAGCGTTATAATCAGCCCCCTAAGTGGCGCATGGAAGCCACTTTACCAAGGCATTTCTTATGCCATAAACCCCCAACAACTTTTCTTAAAGCACCCTTAGCCTAGCTCCCCCTAATTAACACCTAAAAATAAATTTTCTCCTATAGCTCGGGCCTTCCCTTAGCTTATCTCTAGCGCCTAAAATACCTCAATTAACACCATGAGGACCATAGTTATGCAAAAAAAAAAAAAAATTACCCCTATTCCAGGATATTACACCCCCGGTCTGGGTTCGGACTCCGTTTTTCTTGATCTATAATGACAAAATTTACTTATTTAATAACCACATTAATGAAGACATTCCAAAATTCCTACTTTGGCAAAATTACAGTTTTACCCTTAGTTCATATAATTACGATTTTGCCCCTAGGCTCGTAAAATGATTTTAATCAAATTTCCTCCTTTATCAAGCCTAGCCGAACCTTTATTACTCTTATAGCAACTCACAATTTCCAATTATTTCACACATTTACAACCTATTTTATAAACTTCACAAAATAGTCCTTTTAGGTGTTTTCATGAAAACCCCTTTCACAAAAGTTGTTTATTTAACAACCAAGATTCATTTTCTTCCATAAAATTTCAGCAAACAACATAAATACTCTCATGGTAAGACCCTAGAATCTCAACCATTTTGCAAAAAAGTCCCTCCATTAGTTAGCTTAATCTACAAGGGGCACAAAAATACAAAAATCAACAAAAATGATCATCAAAATGACTTACTTGCAGGGGTTGTAAGTTGCTGAAAATTTTCAAGCTTCCATGGAAAATTTCTTGGAGAAATATTGGTGGAGAAAGAAAAGATGATAGCCCTTTTCTTTTTGTTTTATTTTATTTTATCTCTTAAGTCACCAAACCACCTAACCTTGACCAATTTCACAATTAAAAATTCCATGTCCAGGCACCACATTTTTTTTGTCTTTTTACTCAATAAGGACCTCTACTTTAGTGTTCCATAGCTATTTAACACCTTTAGCTTGTAGAACAAAACTTTCGCACTTTATGCGATTTAGTCCTTTTTCGAAATTAAGCATGATATCGCTAAAATTAAATTACTAAAATTTTCAAACACTAATATAATCATGCCATGACACTTGAAATAATATTAAAATAATTTCTCTTACCTCAGATTTGTGGTCTCAAAACCACTATTTAGATTAGCCCCAAAATCAGGCTGTTACAATTCTTCTCCCTTAGGGATTTTCGTCCTTGAAAATCTTACCAGTGAAAAGGTTTGGGTATTGATCTCTCATATTCTCCTTGGGCTCCCATGTGGCCTCTTCAACCCCATGTTTATGCCATAGTACTTTCACGAGTGCTATACTTTTATTTCGCAATTGTTTGACCTCTCGATCTAAAATCTTATCCGGCTCTTCACCATAGGTCATATCCGGTCGAATTTCAACCTCCGCTGGTGAAATAACGTGTGAAGGGTCAGAACGATAACGACGCAACATAGACACATGGAATACATCGTGGATCTTTTCTAACTCAAACGGCAAGGCTAAACGATATGCTACCGGCCCAATTTTCTCAATCACCTCATATGGTCCAATAAAATGTGGACTTAATTTTCCTTTCTTACCGAATCTAAGGACTTTCTTCCACAGATATACTTTCAAAAACACCTTATCACCGAATTAAAACTCAATATCTTTCCGTTTTAAGTCCGCGTAGGATTTCTGTCTATCCGAAGTTTCCTTCAAACAATCACGAATCACCTTAACTTTTTCTTCAGTTTCTATAACTAAGTCAACCCCGTGAATCTGATTTTCTCTGAGTTCGGTCCAATACAAGAGCGTTCGGCACTTACGCCCATACAAAGCCTCATAAGGCGCCATTTTCAAACTCGACTGATAACTATTGTTGTAGGCAAACTCTACCAACGATAAGTACCTTTCCCAACTGCCTTGAAACTCAAGAACACAACACCGCAACATATCTTCAAGAACCTGAATTACTCTTTCCAACTGACCATCGGTTTGCGGGTGAAAAGCAGTACTAAAATTTAGTTTCGTCCCCAACGCTTCTTGCAACTTTTTCCAAAACCGCGGGGTAAACCTCGGATCTCTATCCGAAATAATCGACAAGGGCACTCCGTGGAGTCTCACAATTTTGGAAACATACAAATCAGCCAATTTTTCAAGCGGATAATCCATACGCACCGGTATAAAATGAGCTGACTTTGTAAGCCTGTCAACAACAACCCATACAACATCTTTCTTCCTTGGCATCAACGGCAATCCAGACACAAAATCCATAGTAATACGGTCCCATTTCCATTCGGGAACCATCACAGGCTGAAGTAAACCCAAAGGTACTTGGTGTTCGACTTTCACTTGCTGAAAAATTAGGCACTTAAAGATGAACTCTGGAACGTCTCTCTTCATTCCCGACCACCAATACATTTTCTTCAAGTCATTTTACATTTTAACACTACCCGGATGGATAAACATACAACAGCTATGTACCTCATGCAAAATTTTTCAAATAAGCTCATCGTCTTTGGGTACACAAATTCTGTCTCGAAACATTAAATAGCCATCTGAACCAATCTGAAAGTCTGATTCTATACCCGTCTCGCACTGAGTTATCTTGGCTTACAACTCTTTATCACTTTTTTGAGCTTTACAAATCTCTTGCAGAAACATCGGTCTAGCTCTTAACTCGGCTAAAATCGAACCATCGTCGGTTACTAATAACTCAGTGTTCATAGCTCTCAAGGCAAACAATGACTTCCTGCTCAAAGCATCAGCGACCACGTTCGCCTTCCCCGGGTGATAGTCGATCACCAGTTCGTAATCTTTTATGAGCTCTAACCATCTCCGTTGGCGAAGGTTCAGTTCCTTTTGAGTCATCAAATACTTTAGACTTTTATGGTCGGTGAATACTCGACATCTCTCGCCATACAAATGGTGTCTCCAAATCTTCAGTGCGAACACTATGGCGGCCAGCTTTAAATCGTGAGTCGGATAGTTTTTCTCATGCGGCTTCAGCTGTCTCGAGGCATAAGCTATTACCTTGCCTTCTTGCATGAGCACGCATCCCAATCCATTCAAGGATGCGTCGCTATACACTACGAATTCTTTTCCTGGTTTCGGTTGCACTAAAATTAGAGCTTCAGTCAATAACGCCTTTAGTTTCTCGAAACTCTGTTTGCATTTTTCTGTCCATTCGAACTTGACATCTTTCTGTAGCAACCTCGCCATCAGAGTAGCAATCATGGAAAATCCTTTAACGAATCGTCTATAGTAACCCGCTAAGCCTAGAAAACTTCTAATCTCCGATACATTCCTTGGCAGTTTCCACTCAACAATAGCCGAGATCTTACTCGGGTAAACTCTAATTCCATCACCCGACACGATTTGTCCTAAGAATCTGACCTCTCGGAGCCAAAACTTACTTTTCCTAAACTTAGCATACAACTGCTTATCTCTTAAAGTTTGTAAGACAGTTCTCAAATGCTCTGCATGCTCACTCTCATCACGAGAATAAATGAATATGTCATCAATAAAAACAACTACAAACTTATCCAAGTACGGTCGGAAAATACGATTCATTAAATCCATAAATACTGCAGGAGCATTCGTTAAGCCAAAGGGCATGACGAGGAACTCATAATGGCCATACCTCGTCCGAAATGCAGTTTTCGGTACATCTTGTTCCTTAACTCTTAGCTGATAATAACAGGACCTTAGGTCTATCTTAGAAAACACTGTGGCTCCCTTCAATTGGTCAAACAGATCATCGATCCTTGGCAAAGGATACTTGTTCTTCATAGTTACCTTGTTGAGCTATCTGTAGTCTATACATAACCTCATCGACCCGTCTTTCTTATTCACAAAAAGTACCGGAGCACCCCATGGAGAATAGCTTGGTCTCGCAAAACCCTTATCCGTTAACTCTTGTAGCTGAACCTTCAACTCTTTTAAATCCAATGGTGTCATCCTATAAGGGGCAACCGAAATAGGTGCCGTACCAGGGACCAACTTAGTACCAAACTCGACTTCCCTAGTTTGAGGCAATCCGGGCAACTCTTCCGGAAACACATCCAGGTACTCACATACCACAGGCACTGACTCAATCTTTACTTCCGACTCTTGGGTATTCAACACAAATGCAAGATAGGACTCATACCATTTTCTCATACATTTCTCAGCCTCCAAAGAAGAAATCACTACAGGCAAGCTATCCGATTCACCTGATTCAATCCGAAGGATATCCATATTTTCACATTTCAGTTCAATAAATTTTCTCCCACAATTTACTATCACATCATGAGATGCTAACCAGTCCATACCAAGAGTCACGTCAAATTCATCAAACGATAGCAGCATAAGATTATCCAGAAAACAATGACCTCTAATTGTCAAGGGACAATTTCTACACACTTGGTCAACTAGCACATGCTTGCCTAAAGGGTTTGACACTTTTACCACAAATTAGGTAGACTCAACATGCATATTCATACTAAACACCAATTTCATACAAACATACGAATGGGTTTACCCCGGATCAATCAAAGCAACAACATAGATATCGTGAAGAGAAAAAGTACCCGTAATCACATCTGGTGACAATGCCTCTTCGCCAGCGCGAATGGCATAAGTCCTTGCAGGAGCTCGGCCCTCGGCCCTCACGGTAGAATCTCTAGGCGCACCTCTGCTTCTAGCCCCACGTCCCGGGTTCTTCTGTGGTCTACCTCTAGAAGGAGCATTACTCGCTCGCACATCTTGCTTTTTGTCTTTCTCATCTATCTCAGGACAGTTTTGAATGAAGTGGTCTAGTGAATCACACTTGAAACAGCCTCTATCATTTCCTCGACACTCACCGACATGTCGTCTACCACACTACGAACACTACGATTTATTTGGTCAAGCACTACCAATACTCGCAATAGAAGTGGTTTGAGCTTTAGACATCGTGTACTGCTTATTCTTATTTCTACTCGAGAATCCCGCTGAAGCATTTGATCGTGTAGTGAATTCTCTCGATTTCTTGGATGAAGACTGAAATGATTTTCCCAACTGTCTTTTCTTTGAGTCACGAGACTCAATACCAGCCTTCCTTTTCTCTTTGGCCAATTCCTCGGCCTTGCAAGCTCTCTCAACAAGCACCACAAATTCCTTTAACTCTAGGATGCCAACCAAAAGCCGAATGTATTCGTTCAATCCGTCCTCAAATCTCTTACACATGATGGCTTCGGTAGATACACACTCTTGAGCGTATTTGCAGAGCCTCACGAACTCACGCTCATACTCTGTTACTGTCATTCAGCCTTGCTTCAATTCTAGAAATTCCTTCCTCTTCTAGTCTATAAACCTCTGACTAATATACTTCTTTCAAAATTCCTCTTGGAAAAACTCCCATGTAATCCTTTCCCTTGGTACAACCGACACAAGAGTGTTCCACCATTGGTAGGCCAAGTCTCGCAAGAGTGACACAACACATTTCATGCACTCCTCAGGTGTGCAAGACAATTCATCGAATACCCTAATGGTATTTTCTAGCCAGAATTCTGCTCTGTCTGGGTCATCAACTATATTTGCTCGAAATTCCTCGACCCCTTAATTTTTAATTCTATCTACCGGAGGTTTTTCCCGTCTAAACATTTCTACTGCTTGGGGAGCTGTAGGGGTAGGCTGAGGGATTGGAGGGGGTGGAGGAGGTAGAGCGTTCGGGTTTGCACGAACAAACTCTGAATACCAAACATTCATCATATGGAGGAAGGCATCTCTAGCCCCTTCACCCTGACTCAGTGTCACGGGCCCACGTTTAACTGGCGCAGTCCCTTCTGCGAGAGCCGGTGCATTACTTTCGACATCATCCGCCACTACTCCGTCGGGATCCATTTACTATATAAAAACAAATTTTAAATTGTCAGGAGTCATCACACTATCATAATTCATATATGGCATGTATAGCTAGACTCGTACACACGCTAGGTTAGTCCGAGAATTGACTAAACTATAGCTCTGATACCACTAAATGTAACACTCCTTACTCGTATCCTATGCCGGAACAAGGTACGAGGCATTACTTAACTTAATAACATGCATACAAACACTTTCGAGTTATGAAATTTCATTCAAATTTAAAAATTTTCAATCTTTGTCTTAAAATCTCTAGTATGAGCCTGCGAGGCCCAAAACACACTTTAAAAATGGTTCGGGACCGAACCGAGTTCTTTAGAAAAACTTTGAAAATTGTCACTAAAAACAGGGCACACGCCCGCGTGGAAGGGCGGCACGCCCGTTTGATCCCATAACATGGCCATGTTGAAGGACAGTGTAACTCACACGGCTTAAGCATATAGGTACACGCCCGTGTCCTTTGCCCGTGTGGATTTATTTCTCAATTTGAACCTACAGGGGTTTTCACACAGCCTGGCACACGCCTGTGTCCATGGCCCGTGTCCCTCACACGGCCATGACACGTTCGTGTCTCAGCCCGTGTGTTAAAACCTTGACATTCTGTTTCTGACATCAGCAACATTTTAGGGTCACACGGCCAAGGCACACGCCCGTGTGCTAGGCCGTGTGGCGAATTTAATTACGTATTTAAGGTGCAAATTTCAGATGGCCTAGGCATATGCTTATGTACAATGGTCGTGTCTTCTAAACGGTTGAGACACACAGCCGTGGCTCAGCCCGTGTGGTTACTACTGGGCATTCTGTTTTACCAAATTAAGGTGCAGGGGACACACGGCCATACTGCACACCCATGGGGCAGACCGTGTGTCACACACGCCCGTGTGCCTACCCGTGTGGACAAAAACAAGGCTATTTACCAAGCCCTTTTGCCACCTATACTTGCACCAACATAAGCCACAACCAAGGCATACACACATCAAGGCCACTACACTCTATTCGCATGCAAAACTTATCACATACTTCACCATGCAAATTGCACATTCATGAAAAATATAATCATTTACATATATCAATATCAAGTATTAGCCATCATCCATGGCCTTATACAAAATGGATCAATCTTCAAGACAAGCCAACACATTTGCCCAAAACAATACGACACTTGACAAAAGACCAAGTCCCTATACATGCCATACTCAAAATGATAAATCTAACTATACCAAATGTTCAGATTGATGGTGTGATCGAGCCTCCGACGTCCTTTGATCCCTGAGCTAGCTTGGTGATACTATAAGAAAATGGAAAGGAAAGGGAGTAAGCACAAAGCTTAGTAAGTTGCATGTAAATAAGTAAC
This sequence comes from Gossypium sturtianum, assembly GCA_025698515.1. NCBI lineage: Eukaryota > Viridiplantae > Streptophyta > Magnoliopsida > Malvales > Malvaceae > Gossypium > Gossypium sturtianum. The sequence continues at coordinate 87,132,579 of CM046944.1, forward strand.
AACATCAACCATGCCTCTTAAACACATAGCATATTATAAACCAGTACAACGTTCTTGATTTAACAATGGTAGATTTACTACATATTTACACATCACAAGTATCAGCCAAAGATTACAAAATCGTCCCAAAATCATTCTCATAGATAGAACTTACTTAATTTCATCCTTACCATTAAGGATCATAACTAAGCTCATATCTCATAAGTTTCGAGTAAGAACTTGTACCACTCACAACATGATCATATCCTTTCATATCTTTATCATAAGCTTTACATAACCTGTGGAACCATTTGGAATACTAAAGGATATCCTATAAGCCTCACACAAGAGGGTAAAATGTCGATGCCATGTCCCAGACCTGGTCTTACACTAGCTCATAAGTCGAGGCCGATGCCATTTCCCAGACATGGTCTTACACTAGCACACAAATCAACGCCGATGCCATTTTCCAAACATGGTCTTACACTGACTCTCATAATGTGGCCGATGCCATGTCCCAGACATGGTCTTACACTGGCTTTCTTAATGTGGCCGATGCCATGTCCCAGACATGGTCTTACACTAGCACACATATCACCCAAATGTCATGACGTGGATATCCAATCTATTCCTAAGGTTCAACTGGGAGTTTTTACTACATCAATTTTCATCATGCGTATTCACAAAAATAATCAAACACTTTATGCCATATTAATTGTTCAATACATAATAACAATAAAGTTGTATTATTTACGTACAACTTACCTCGGTATGCAAAATATGGGCGACTAGTTCGATTTAGTCTAATAGTTTGGTTTTCCCCCGGTCTGGGTCCGGACTCTGTTTTTCTTGATCTATAATGACCAAATTTACTTATTTAATCGCCACATTAATGAAGACATTCCAAAATTCCTACTTTGGCAAAATTACCGTTTTGCCCTTAGTTCACATAATTACGATTTTGCCCCTAGGCTCGTAAAACGATTTTAATCAAATTTCCTCATTTATCAAGCCTAGCCAAACCTTTATTACTCTTATAGCAACTCATAATTTCTAATTATTTCACACATTTACAACCTATTTTAAAACTTCACAAAATAGTCCTTTTATGTGTTTTCATGAAAACCCCTTTCACAAAAGTTGTTTATTTAACAACCAAGATTCATTTTCTTCCATAAAATTTCAGCAAACAACATAAATAATCTCATGGAAAGACCTTAGACTCTCAACTATTTTGCAAAATAGTCCCTTCATTAGTTAGCTTAAGCTACAAGGGTCACAAAAATACAAAAATCAACAAAAATGATTAACAAAATGACTTACTTGCAAGGGTTGTAAGTTGCTGAAAATTTTCAAGCTTCCATGGTTGTTTTCTTTGAGAAATATCGGTGGAGAAAGAAAAGATGATAGCCATTTTCTTTTTGTTTTATTTTATTTTATCTATTAAGTCACCAAACCACCTAACCTTGACCAATTTCACAATTAAAAATTCCATGTCCAGACACCACATTTTTATTTGTCTTTTTACTCAATAAGGACCTCTACTTTAGTGTTCCATAGATATTTAACACCTTTAGCTTGTAGAACAAAACTTTCGCACTTTATGCGATTTAGTCCTTTTTAAAATTAAGCATGAAATCGCTAAAATTAATTTACCAAAATTTTCAAAAACTAATATAATAATGTCATGGCACTTGAAATAATATTAAAATAATTTCTCTGACCTCAGATTTGTGGTCTCAAAACCACTATTTAGATTAGCCCCAAAATCGGGTTGTTACATGTTTACATATTAAAACACTACGAACTTACCTCGACGACTAGGGTGTAAAACGAAGTCGAACTAATCCGAGGCTTTAGCTTTTCCCTGATCTAAATTCGTACGTGGTCTATCTTAATCGAAATAGAAAAATTGAATCTATTTAATATCTCTATTATTCAATTCAGTCCATATTTCATATTTTTACAAAATTACTATTTTGCCCCTAACATTTTATCTTTTCATAATTTTCCTTAAGCTCATAAATTGAAATCTAAGCATTTTCATCCTTTTCTCAAGCTAGCCGATTTCTCTAGGGACCTATATCAACTCATACAAACCAACATTTCATAGATTTAACTTGAACTTTTACTAATTTTACAAACAAGTCCCTAAATGTCATTTTCATCATAAATCACTTTACAAAACTTATTTATTTATCAACAAGGACTCAAAATCTATCCTTAAGTATCAAGAATCATGCAATAAAATTCATGGTAAAACCCTAAATCTTTAACAGTTTTACAAATTGATACCCAGGCTAGCTAGGTTAAGCTACAACAACTTCAAAAACATAGAAATAATTAAAAACTAGATCAAAAATCACTTACAAGCAAGGGAGATAACCAATCGAATGCTCAAACCCTAAAATGGATTCTTCCCGTTTAAAATTTTGATGGAAAAATAACATGAATAAGATAATACATCTTTCCTTTACTTTAATTTTAAGTTTATTTATTAATTTACTATTTTATCCTTAACTTTTAACTTAAGAATCACTTAATTTGTGTCCATAAAAGTCCACTAACTAATTGAATGGTCTAATTACCATTTAAATCAACTCAATTTTAAGTTTCATAGCCATTTGGCCCTTTTAACATATAGAACTCTACTTTTACTTTTTTTACAATTTAGTTCTTCTCACTTAATTAAGCATGCAAAAGTCAAAATTTCTTAACAAAATTTTAATATAACCTTACTGTAACATCCCGAAATAGGGCCAGTGCTTGCGAAACCACGAATCTGAGATAGAAAAGTTTATTACGATTAATTATTATGATTTACCGAGTGATTAAATACATGTGTTAGAGTATCGAAAAGAAATTTTATTGATTTCATGCTTAAATTGCCTATTAGGACTTGTTTGAAAAAGTTGCTAAATAGGGGTTCTAATTAATAGAGTACTTGATTGAAATGGGGGTTTGAAGTAGGAGTCCTTAAATGATAATTAGACCATTATATTTTCCATGGACAAAAATGGACATACATAGATAAAAATAACTAAAGTTTTAATGAAGGGCATTTTAGTCATTTGGAATTAAAAAGGAATTAAAAGGGAAAAAGATGGCAAAATGTTGTCCATCTTCTTCATTTGGCCGAAATTTCAAGGGGACACCATAGCTAGGGTTTCTTAAACTTCTCAAGCTCATAGTAAGTGCATCCAAGCCCCGTTTTTAATGTTCTTTACGTTTTTGGAGTCCCAATAACTTGATTTAGCTTAATCTAGCAATAATTTAACCTAGGGATCATATTTGGAAAAATACCCATAGGTAAAATGTGTTTATTTTGATGTTTTATGATAGGATATGAAGTTTGAAATTATGTTAAACAACTTTTGCTCAGTGATTTTAAGTGAAAACGAGTAAAATGGCTTAATCGATAAAAATACCTAATGTTCATAAGTACATGTTAGAGTGAGAATTTGATGTTGTCATAGGAGTAAAAAATGATCGGCATGTCATAAAACATAGGAATAAGGGATAAAGTTTAATTTCCAAGCTTTGGGGCAAATGTGTAAATATGTAAAAGTTTAGGAGAAAAAATTGTAATTTTTCCAAAAGTTAGAGTCAAGGACTGTTTTAATAAATGTGAGTATTAAATAAGCTAAATTTTCGATTATAGATCAAGAGGAATGAAATCCGGAGTTAGACCGGGGAAAGATAAAAATAGTGGACTAAATCAATATAGTTGGTCGTATTTTATTTCGAGGTAAGTTTGCGGTAAACAAATGCAATATTCTATCATTTTACATTGAATACTATTAAATTCCAGAATTTACATATTTATTCTGTAAATTTATCATTTAAAGACTCAAGCATGAATTGACGGAGAAGCAATCTCAAAAAGTCCCGGTTGAACCTTAGGAATGTGTAGGATACAAATGTCATGACATTAGGGTTTAATGAAATCATGTAAGACCATGTCAAGACATGGCATTGATAAGTTACTATAAGGCAAAGATCCCATGTAAGACCATGCCAAGTCATGGCATTGGTGAGTTCATAAGGCAAGGATACCACGTAAGACCATGTCAAGACATGGCAATGGTAAGTTTCAAAAGGAAAGGTACCCGTGTATCCTTAGTATTCCAAGTTGTTCAACGAAAAATTCAAAGAGTATACCAAAGGAAAGGTACGACAAGTTCATGCTAAAAAGTTACATGTAAGAATTCAAAACTTAAGCATATTGAGTTAAAGGCTTAAATGATCTTGATAAGAAAAAAATAAGATAATTCATTAAGAATGTTGTTATTCATTTACATGCAAACTTACTAAGCTTTATGCTTACTCCCATTCCTTTCTCTCTTTTTATAGTATCACAAGCCAACTCGAGGATCGCAAGGACGTCGGAGATCGTTTCACACTATCAAAGGATTATCTCGGTATTTTGTGACTCGAAATGTTTTAAGTTATGGCATGTATAGGGACTTAGCAATTTTGTGTGTATGTCCTTATGAAATGGCTAAAGAATGGCTTGTAAATACTTGATAATTATTAGCCATTAAAATGGCTAATTAAGAACATGTTTTGGGTGTTATGTATGCCTAAATCATAGTTATTACAAAGAAATTATGAAAGAGTAAAATTTAGAAAAGGAACAATTTTTGGACAGCAACAGTGACGTGATTTTGAAAAATCACTAAGGATAGTAGAAATTAAATTAGGGTGTGAATGAGGCACAAAATTAAAGCTTATTGAGTCTATTTTTATATTAAAGAAACGGTGTAGGCAAAATAATTTTATAGTATGAGATAATTGATTTTTAGTGAAGAGGGGTCAGAACCATCGGACAGTGTAACAGGGGAGACTTTAACTAATACACTGTACTAATTGACCCCACCAAAAATTCTGGAAAAATTATAGTAAGAAGATATATGAGTCTAGTTTTAAGGAAGATTTACGTATCTAAATTTTGAGTTTTGTAACTCGAGTTATAGTCAATTTAGTGACCATGACGCAAATGGACAGTTTCTTTATGAATAGGGAAATAAATTGTTTTGACTTGTTTAAGAAATCAGAAAATTTTTAATGTTTCCGGTTCGGTCCTGAACTGTTTTAATTGCATGTTTTAGGGCCTCAAAGGCCCTTCTTAGGAACATATTTGATGTATGTGAATGAATTAATTTTAAAAGCAAATTTTTATGCCCCAAACTAGTAAGTTAAGTCTGGTAATGCCTTGTGCTCAACTCTGGCGACGGTCTCTGGTAAGGGGCGTTACATTTATTGGTATCAGAGCGAGAGTTTAGTCGGTCCTCGAAAAATTCAGTATGAGTAAGAGTCTAGCTATACATGCCATACTTATATTTTGATGGTGTGACGACTCCTGACGATTTTAAAAATGTTTTTATTTTATTGTTATGGATCCCGAACGAGTTAGTGTAGATGATGTAGAGAGTAATGCACCCGCTTTCGCAGAAGAGATGGTGCCACCAGATAGTAGTGAAAGGCCCGTTATAGTTAGTCAGGGAGGAGGGGCTCGAGAAGCCTTCTTCCAAGTTATGAATGAATGGTTTCCTGAGTTTATTCGTACGAATTCGACCGTTAGACCTCCACCCCCTCATGATCATCAGACCACCCATGTAGCTTTCCCAGTCATAGATACAGTCAGAAGAAAGAAGCCACCCGTTGACAAGATTAGAAAACAAGGGGCCGAAGAGTTTCGGGCTACCAAAGATGATGATGCAGAGAAAGCTAAATTTTGGCTCGAGAATACTATCGGAGTCTTTGATGAGTTATCCTGCACACCGGAAGAGTGTATTAAGTGTGTGGTGTCACTTCTTAGAGATTCAGCCTACCAGTGGTGGAAGACACTTGTGTCAGTAGTACCGAAAGAAAAAGTTACCTGGGATTTCTTTCAGGAGGAGTTCCGTAAGAAATACACCAGTCAGAGGTTCTTTGACCAGAAAAGAAAAGAGTTCCTTGAGTTAAAATAGGGTAAGATGACTATCACCGAGTATGAACGTGAATTTGTCAGACTCAGCAATTATGCTCGAGAGTGTGTGTCTACAGAGGCTATCATGTGCAAAATATTTGAGGATGGGCTCAATATTGATATCCGACTGTCAGTTGGTGTTCTAGAGATAAAAGAGTTTGTTGTTTTAGTTGAACGAGCCTGTAAGGCAGAGGAGTTGTTGAAAGGAAAGGGTAAATCTAAAATTGAGATGCAAGATACGAAGAAAAGACAGATGAGCAAGTCGTTTCAGTCTACATCCAAGAGGCATAGAGAGTTCTCTACGAGATCTAATTTTTCAGTCGGGTATTCTAGCCGAAACAGAGGTAGAAGATTTATGGGTCTGAAAGCTCAAACCACTTCAATTGCGAGTGTTGGCAGTATTCAGCCTGATAGACCATAGTGTCCTCAATGTGGTCGACTTCATCTAGGTCAATGTCGAGCAACTGAGACTGGTTGTTTCTGATGTGGTGCACCGGATCATTTCATTCGGGAGTGTCCTTAGATGGTTAAAAGAGAAGTAATACCGAGTGTAAGATCAGGCAATGCCCCCGTTAGAGGCAGATCTCAGAGAAATTCAGGAATAGGGGTAGGTAAAGGTACATTTAGAGATTCAGCAATGAGATCAGATGTTAGAGCACCCGCAAGGACTTATGCTATCCGTGCTCGTGAAGAGGCATCTTCCCCGACGCGTAATTACGGTACATTTTCTCTTCATGATGTTAATGTTATTGCTTTGATTGATCCGGGCTCAACCCATTCCTATGTTTGCATGAAATTGATGCCTAGTATGAACATGCCCATAGAGTTTACGAGATTTGTGATTAAAGTATCGAATCCATTAGGTCAGTATGTGTTAGTAAACAAAGTATGCAAAAATTGCCCTTTGATGATTAGAGGTTTCTTGTTTTCCTACGATCTCATGCTATTGCCATTTGATGAGTTTGATGTGATTCTTGGTATGGATTGGTTAACTGAACATGATGTGATAGTGAATTGTGGAAAGAAATTCATTGAGTTGAAATGTGAAAATGGTGAAATTCTTCGGGTTTATTCAGATGAGTCAGATAGTTCAATTACCATGATTTCTGTTATGTCTGCTCAGGAATGTTTGAGGAAAGGATGTGAAGCTTATCTTGCTTTTGTTTTGAATACTAAACATTCAGAGTTGAAAATTGAATCAGTGCCTATGGTAAGTGAGTTTCCTGATGTGTTTCCAGAAGAACTACCAGGTTTGCCTCCAATCAGAGAAGTTGAATTTGGTATTGAATTGATTCCAGGTACCACACCTATTTCTATTGCTCCTTATAGAATGGCTTCGATAGGATTGAAAGAATTGAAAGCTCAGCTACAGGAATTAACTGATAAAGGCTTTGCAAGACCTAACTGTTCACCATGGGGTGCACCAGTGTTATTTGTGAAAAAGAAGGACGGTTCAATGAGATTGTGCATAGACTATCGGCAGCTTAACAAGGTAACCATCAAGAAAAAATATCTACTGCCTAGAATAGATGATTTGTTTGATCAATTGAAGGGAGCCACTGTGTTCTCTAAGATAGATTTGAGATCCAGATACTATCAGTTGCGAGTTAAAGAGTCAGATGCTCCGAAGACTGCTTTCCGAACTAGGTATGGTTACTATGAGTTTCTTGTGATGCCATTTGGCTTAACTAATGCTCCCGCCATTTTCATGGATTTAATGAACCGAATTTTCAGACCTTACTTGGACAGGTTTGTAGTTGTGTTCATTGATGACATCTTGATTTATTCTCATGATGAGACTGAGCATGCAGAGCATTTGAGAACTGTTTTAAAGACTTAGAGATAATCAGCTTTATGCCAAGTTCAGCAAAAGTGAGTTCTGGTTACGGGAAGTCTATTTTCTTGGACATATTGTCTCAGGTGAAGGTATTAGAGTTGATCCGAGTAAGATTTTAGCCATTGTTGATTGGAAGCCTCCCAGGAATGTACCAGAGGTCAGAAGTTTTCTTGGTCTTACCGGTTATTATAGACAATTTGTAAAGGGATTTTCCATGATAGCTACTCCATTGACAAGATTGTTACAGAAAGCTGTCAAGTTTGAATGGACTGAGAAGCGTCAGCAGAGTTTTGACAAGTTAAAGGCATTCTTGACTGAAGCTCCAGTCTTAGTACAACCAGAACTAGGTAAAGAGTTCGTGATTTACAGTGATGCATCCTTGAATGGACTAGGCTGTGTACTTATGCAGGAAGGAAGGGTAATTGCTTATGACTCTAGACAGTTAAAGCCACATGAGAAAAATTATCCGACACATGATTTAGAGCTAGCTGCTATTGTATTTGCATTGAAAATCTAGAGACATCACTTGTATGGTGAGAAATGCCGAATATTCACTGATCATAAAAGTTTGAAATACTTGATTACTCAGAAAGATCTGAACTTGAGGCAAAGAAGATGGCTAGAGTTATTAAAGATTATGAGCTAGTGATCGATTATCACCCGGGTAAGGCAAATGTTGTTGCTGATGCTTTGAGTAGAAAATCTTTATTTGCATTAAGAGCTTTGCACACTAGTTTGGCCTTATCAGATGATGGTTCTATCTTAGCTGAGTTGAGAGCTAAACCGATGTTTCTTGAAGAAATTTGTAAAGCTCAGAAGGATGACAGTGAGTTGCAAGCCAAAAGAGTTCGGTCATGAGTCGGTGTAGAGTCTGATTTTTAGATCGATTCTGACGGTTGTTTGATGTTCAGAGACAGGGTATGTATACCAAAGAATAATGAGCTTATTCGGAAGGTCTTACAGGAAGCACATAGTAGTTCTTTGTCTATTCACCCAGGTAGTACAAAGATGTATAATGATTTGAAGAAAATGTATAGGTGGGCAGGAATGAAAAGAGATATTTCAGAGTTTGTTTCTAGATGCTTGATCTGTCAGCAGGTAAAAGCCGAACATCAGGTACCTTCAGGTTTATTGCAGCCTGTATTAGTTCCCGAGTGGAAATGGGACCGAGTTACTATGGATTTTGTGATAGGATTGCCTTTGACACCGAGAAAGAAAGATGCAGTATGGGTTGTGATTGATAAGCTAACGAAGTCAGCTCATTTTATCCCAGTTCGTATGGATTATTCACTTGACAAGTTGGCCAAGTTGTATATTTCAAAGATAGTCAGACTACATGGAGTACCGTTATCGATTATCTTAGATAGAGATCCGAGATTTACTTCACGGTTTTGGAAGAAATTGCAGGAAGCTTTAGGTACAAAGTTGAGTTTTAGTACAGCTTTCCATTCTCAGACTGATGGTTAGTCAGAGAGAGTTATTCAGGTACTTGAAGATATGCTTAGATGTTGTGTATTGGAATTTCAAGGTAGTTGGGAGAAATATTTTTCGTTAATAGAGTTTACCTATAATAATAGTTATCAATCGAGTTTGAAGATGGCACCTTATGAAGCTTTGTATGGACGTAAATGTCACACACCTTTGTATTGGACAGAGTTTAAGGAAAATCAGATTTACGGGGTTGATCTAGTTAAAGAAATAGAAGAGAAAGTAAAAGTCATCGAGATTGCTTGCTTGAAAGCGACGGATAGACAGAAATCCTATGCGATTTGAAAAGAAAAGAGATTGAGTTTCAAGTTGGTGATAGGGTATTCTTGAAAGTATCCCCGTGGAAGAAAGTTCTCAGATTTGGCAAGAAAGGCAAACTAAATCCACGTTTTATTGGGTCGTTTGAGGTGATTGAGAGAGTTGGGCCATTGGCATATCGATTAGCTTTGCCGATTGAGTTAGATAAGATTCATGATGTGTTTCATGTGTCTATGCTACGTCGTTATCGTTCAGATTCGTCGCATATGATTTCGCAGACAGAGGTTGAGATTCAGCCAGATATGACTTACGGTGAAGAACCGGTAAAAATTCTAGCTCGAGAGGTTAAGCAATTAAGGAACAAAAGTATTACACTTGTGAAAGTATTATGGAATAGCCATGGGGTAGACGAGGCTACATGGGAGCCCGAAGAGACTATGCAAAAATAGTACCCAAATCTCTTCACAGGTAAGATTTTCGGGGACGAAAATCCCTAAAGGGGGAGAAATGTAACATCCCGAAATACGGCCTAAACGGAATAGTGGTTGCGAAACCACGAATCTGAGATAGAAAAGTTTATTACGATTAATTATTATGATTTACCAAGTGATTAAATACATGTGTTAGAGTATCGATAAGAAATTTTATTGATTTCATGCTTAAATTGCCTATTAGGACTTGTTTGCAAAAGTTGCTAAATAGGGGTTCTAATTCATAGAGTACTTGATTGAAATGGGGGTTTGAAGTAGGAGTCCTTAAATGGTAATTAGACCATTATTTTTTCCATGGACCAAAAAGGACATACATAGATAAAAATAACTCAAGTTTTAATGAAGGGCATTTTAGTCATTTGGAATTAAAAAGGAATTAAAAGGGAAAAAGATGGCAAAATGTTGTCCATCTTCTTCATTTGGCTGAAATTTCAAGGGGACGCCATAGCTAGGGTTTCTTCAACTTCTCAAGCTCATACTAAGTGCATCCAAGCCCCGTTTTTAATGTTCTTTACGTTTTTGGAGTCCTAGTAACTTGATTTAGCTTAATCTAGCAATAATTTAAACTAGGGTTCATATTTGGAAAAATACCCATAGGTGCAATGTGTTTATTTTGATGTTTTATGATAGAATATGAAGTTTGAAATTATGTTGAACAACTTTTGCTAAGTGATTTTAAGTGAAAACGAGTATAACGGCTTAATCGTTAAAAATACCTAATGTTCATAAGTACATGTTAGAGTGAGAATTTGATGTTGTCATAGAAGGGAAAAATGATTAGCATTTCATAAAACATAAGAATAAGGGATAAAGTTTAATTTTTGCGCTTTGTGGCAAATATGTAAATATGTAAAAAGTTTAGGGGCAATAATCGTAATTTTTCCAAAGTTAGAGTCAAGGACTGTTTTAATAAATGTGAGTATTAAATAAGCTAAATTTCCTATTATAGATCAAGAGGAACGAAATCTGGAGTTAGACCGGGGAAAGAAAAAGATAGTGGGCTAAATCAATATAGTTGATCGTATTTTGTTCCGAGGTAAGTTTGCGGTAAATAAATGCAATATTCTATTATTTTACATTTAATACTATTAAATTCCAGCATTTACTTATTTATTCTGTAAATTTATCATTTAAAGGCTCAAGCATGAATTGACGGAGAAGCAATCTTAGAAAGTCCCGGTTGAACCTTAGGAATGTGTAGGATACAAATGTCATGACATTAGGGTTTAAGGAAATCATGTAAGACCATGTCAAGACATGGCATTGATAAGTTACTATAAGGCAAAGATCCCATGTAAGACCATGCCAAGGCATGGCATTGGTGAGTTCATAAGGCAAGGATACCACGTAAGACCATGTCAAGACATGGCAATGGTAAGTTTCAAAGGAAAGGTACCGTGTATCCTTAGTATTCCAAGTGGTTCAACGAAAAATTCAAAGAGTATACCAAAGGAAAGGTAAGACAAGTTCATGCTAAAAGGTGCAGTGTAAGGATTCAAAACTTAAGCATATTGAGTTAAAGGCTTAAATGATCTTGATAAGAAAAGAATAAGATAATTCATTAAGAATGTTGTTATTCATTTACATGCAAACTTACTAAGCTTTATGCTTACTCCCATTCCTTTCTCTCTTTTTATAGTATCGCAAGCCAACTCGGGGATCGCAAGGACGTCGGAGATCATTTCACACTATCAAAGGATTATCTCGGTATTTTATGACTCGAAACGTTTTAAGTTATGGCATGTATAGGGACTTTGCCATTTTGTGTTTATGTCCTTATGATATGGCTAAAGAATGGCTTGTAAATACTTGATAATGATTATCCATTAAAATGGCTAATTAAGAACATGTTTTGGGTGTTATGTATGCCTAAATGATAGTTTTTACAAAGAAATTATGATAGAGTAAAATTTTGCAAAGGAATAGTTTTTGGACAGCAACAGTGATTGGATTTTGAAAAATCACTAAGGATATTAGAAATGGAATTAGGGTGTGAATGTGGTATAGAATTAAATCTTATTGAGGCTATTTTTATATGAAAGAAACGGTGTAGGCAAAAAAATTCTATATTATGAGATAATTGATTTTTAGTGAAGAGGGGTTAGAACCGTCGAACAGTGTAATAGGAGAGACTTTAACTAATAAACTGTACTAATTTACCTGACCAAAAATTCTGGAAAAATTAGAGTAAGAAGATATATGAGTCTAGTTTTAAGGAAGATTTACGGATCTAAATTTCAAGTTTTGTAACTCTAGTTATTGTCAATTTAGTGACCATGACGCAAATGGATAGTTTCTTTATGAATAGGGAAATAAATTGTTTTGATTTGTTTAAGAAATCAGAAAATTTTTAATGTTTCCGGCTCGGTCCCTGTAATATCCTAAAAAAATTGAGTATCATCTTGTTACTTGTGTTAGCTCGAGTATGATTATTATTATGTGCTTAGTATAGTTTTATGAAGGCTTGGAATTATTAGCTAAGCTAGAATGATTTTTAGTATTGAAAATATAGTGAAGTGGATTAGATGAACTTGACACTTAAGTTAATTTAAGTGTTAAATTTTAGCATATGAGGAGTTAGTGGCAAGGTGGTTATGGCGCATGAATGGTTGCTTGAGGGGAGTGGTTCGAATCCCATGGATGGACTTTAGGTGACTTTTATTTTTTCATTTATATGGCATGTGTTGGTCAAACTCTAATTAAGGTAAGGTTGGACTATTGTCTTTTATGGATAGTAGACTAAGGAATAAGGCAAGTTATTAGTTAAGGTATGGAATCAAGATGTTATGGAAGGATAAGGGGACAAAAGGCTTGGATGATGGAAAATGTTTTGGAAACTTTTCTTAGGCCATTATTCCATGAATGTGGACGGCATGTGTGGCTAGGGGGAGTGACCGAATCTTGGTCTTGTTGGTAGCTAGTTGGTGCCAAAATTTCTTTTGGATGGTGGTCATTTTCGGTTAGTTAGGAATGCTTTCATTTCTTGTTTTAAGCCATATCAAAAATCCCTTTTGAACCTTACCAATTCTTCTCTCTTGTGCACCAAAGTGAACCATAGCCGAATGCCATTAGGTGTTGTTGATTTTTCCTCTTAGGCATTTGGCCGAAACTCATTTGGAACCTCCCTCTCATATTTTAAATTCTTTGTAACCAAAAAGAACCTCTTTTGGTTCTCATCTTCCTATTCTTTTCTTCTCATATATGTTAACACTTACAAATTTGCTTTTACTTTCTTTTGGTCGAACCTCTTTCTTCCCCAAACTCTCTTTTCTTTTCTTCCATTGTTGCTTAAGCCGAATCCTCCCTCTCTTATTTTTATTCTCTTTTCTACTCACGTACTTCATTTCTTTTTAGTCTCTAATCAATTGCTTTCTTCTTTTCAAAACCATAGCCGAAAATCCCTTCACCATTTAACCATATTGCCGAAACTTCCCATTTCCTTTTTGATTTGTCTTGGCCGAATATCAACAAGGGTAGGTCTTCATTTGGTTTTCTTCAATCGGTTTTGAAAGGGGGGTAAGTATTCATGATCGTTTTTCCTTCATTCCTTTCTCTTTTCTATGTCGTTTTCTTGTGGTCAAAGGCCGAACCTATGGACATTTGTTGCAAGGTTCTAACTATTATTAGGAACCGATTATTCTTATAGGTTATTTGTGACTTTGGAAGCATTTGATCTAAGCCTTACTTCTCTAGCAATCAAAGTTGGTAAGTCAAGTGGTAAGGATTCTTGTCGATTCATCATTCTTTTAATGGTTGAAAAGCCAAAGGCTATTGGGATTAAGATGTGATGTTGGCGAATGGTTTTGCTTATAATCTTGTGGTTTGGCCGAATGTAGGACAAGGTGATCTAGTGAGGTAGATCGGGTCTACGGAAGTTAGTATTTGCGTTAGTGAAAGGTGTGTATCTTACACACTTTATAACTTGGTTTATATATATATATATGTGTGTGTGTTAAATAACTATTCAAGTTGTTAAAGTTTAGAAACTATGAGATATTGATATGATACCTTGATGGGTATGAGCAAGGATACGGGTAAGTCCGTTTCGATATGATGTTGCTATATGTTGTTTAATATCACGATCTACGATATGTATTGGTTATATGTTCATATCAAAGTATATTGACATGATTTGTTTATCTATTGCATTGGTATGGGAAATATGAGAGGAGGGGGAAGATTGATATTCGTGTCTTGGAATCCAGAGGTTTGGCACCTCCAAAGAATTTGGTATCACATTTGTGTCTTTGGGACACCGGAGGTTTGGCACCTCATAGCGACTCGTTCCTCGTGGATTAACACCACCGTGGGTTGGCCCCACTTTTGAGATATGGGATTGTCGCCGGTGATTTGGTATCACACACGGGTTGGCCCCACAACTTGATTATTCGTGACTTGGTCACAGTGATTTGGTATCACATTTGTGTCTTTGGGACACCAGAGGTTTGGCACCTCATAGCGACTCGTCCCTGTGGATTAACACCACCGTGGGTTGGCCCCACTTTTGAGATATGGGATTGTCGCCAGTGATTTGGTATCACAAGTGGGTTGGCCCCATAACTTGATTATTTGTGACTTTGGTCACCAGTGGTTTGGCACCACCAGTGGTTTGGTACCACACGGGGTAGAAAAAGGAGTTACGGATGGCTAGGTTGGGTGCATAATATATATATTGCTTGGTTATAATTTGGTTTTCATTTTTATGGGTTTGTAATAAGGCCCATTTAATTATGTTTTTGGATTATTTATATGCTTTGGATTTGTTTTAGGAATAACTTGCAAATTACATGATTGATTTAATGATATGTGAACAAAGTTTTCTAAAATACAAAGCGCGATGGTTTTTAAAATGTTACCATCGGGTAACCTAAATAAATTGATAATTTTTAACAACTTAAGTATTTTCGATAACTCAAATTATTTTACAAAACTTAAGTTTCCAAATTTCTATTAGATACGATTTTCAACCTAATTGCTTTAGTTTTTCTTTAATTTATAAATGGTTTACGAATCTAAGTGCAACTAAGTTTTAAAAATCTATTTACGGAATTGCAAAGTAAAATATCGATTTTCAACTTAATTTTTTTTTACGAAATTAGAATAATAAACAGTTTTTCACTAAAATTTTATCGTTAACTTGTTTTTCTTCAAAACGTTTTCCTTCGTGGCATGCCAGATTCGGTCGTGGCGTATTGACCGGATTTAGGGTGTTACTCTTATTGACAGGCATGGCCCCGAGTCTCCGACATCAATCCGCCCTGGTAAGTACATCAAACTGTTGATTTTGATGATATGATATGATGATGTTGGCATGACTGTATAGTAGTAGGAACTACTCTAGAGACCCAAACTATAGGTTGAATGTACTCGCGAAACAACTTCTTATTAAAATTATTCATAAAACTGTGTTTTAAAGAAAGTGGAATAATGACTAATGCATAACACTTTTAAATCAGATAAGTCGAGACTTTAGACATGAGTACTCGTGGTCGAGGTCGTATTACTCGTGGACGCGTGGTGGGGTAGGATGGTCGTATGCAGAGCGGTGAGGTCTGGTCAAGGATCCGAGAATGAGGTACCACCACCCCCCACCACCAACGGTTGGAGTTGAGCATCGAGGATCAAACGGGGATGACGCAGATGTCTCAGCGATGTCGCGCGAGTTCTTGAGAGGGTAGCCGGAATAGGTGGAGGCGCGGAATTGGAAATCAGTATCGAGCGACTTCGAGCCAATGGAGCCGAGGTATTTCGAGGTGTTTGGTGTGGCTCCAAGCGGCAGAGTATTGGTTAGAGGCGACGGAACGAATCATGGATGACTTGGATCCGAGTCTTTGAGGAAAAGTCAAAGGGATTGTATCGCTTCTTCGGGATGAGTCATATCGGTGGTGGCTCATGGTGCGGAATAGTCTTTGCGCGGAGGATCTTACTTGGGATTATTTTAAGGCGCGATCGGAAGAAATATGTTGGGTCGAGTTACATTGATGCACAGCGTAAGGCATTTCGAGTTTGGTCCAAGGTAATAAGTCCGTGATCGTAATATGAGGCGAATTTTTAAGATTGAGCCGGTATCTTTGGAGGTATCGTGACTTTGAGCACGAAAGCGATGTGTCCGGTTTGAAGATAGATTGAGGGACGAGCTGAGATTGCTGATTGCTCCACATCAAGAGCGAGAGTTTGCGCAGCGCTAGTTGAAAAGACTAAGATAGCGAGAAGGGATAAAGGAATCGTAAAGCGAGAGGCACGGCAAGAATAAACATAAGAGAAGTTTTGGATCATCCGGTCGGATCGATAATTCTCGTAAGAGGGTTAGGCAGAGTGGGCCGAATCAATCTGTGAGGCCTGTCACTGCTAATCAGGGACCAACACAGTGTAATCGATGTGGAAAATCTCATTGGGGTGAATTTTGGACCGGAGGGAAAGGATGTTTTGAGTGTGGCTCATTTGGATCATCGTGTGAGGGATTGTCCACGTAAGCTAGCCAGAATCGGGCCCGAGGGTCAAGGTCGTGCTCGATTCAGAAATGAGGGACCGTCACCACAGAGAGGTCGTGGTAATGGTAGAGGAGGTAATGGTTTCAGTCGAGGCCGCGGAGCATCCGGCAGAGGTGCTGGCAACACTGAGGCAAGACAGCCTGGTTTGGTGTATGCAGTGAGAAGTCGAGAGGAGGGCGACGCACCGGACGTTATAACCGGTACGTTCTTAATCTTTGGTAAACCATATACTACTTTGATAGATGTGGGTTTGACACATTCGTATGTTGCTAGTAACATAGTAGAGACTATGAATCTAGACTCTGAGACTACTTCTAGGAAGATGACAAGATTTAGCCCTCTGGGTCACTCTGTAGAAGTAAATAAGCTGTATAAAGATGTACCCCTAGAACTCCAAGGGGTAATGTTTGTAGCTGATCTGATGGAACTGCCGTTTGAGGAGTTTGATTTGATTCTTGGGATGGACTGGTTGGTCAAGTATCAAGAAAGTTTGGATTGCGCTGCTAAGCGCATGGTTTTGAAGACAGCTGAGAGCAAAGAGGTGGTTATGATAGGTAATAGAAGAGATTATCTATCCAACGTGGTATCTGCGTTGAAAGTCGTGAAGTTGGTCGGGAAGGGGCCGTGGAGGCATTTGTGGTTCATGTGTGTGCGTTGGAGGCTAAGGAGCTCATCGTGAGGAATGTCCGAACGGTAAAGGAATATGTTGACGTATTTCCGTAAGAACTTTCGGGATTGCCTCCGGATCGTGAAGTTGAATTTGGTATAGATCTGGTTACCCGGAATTGCGCCGGTGTCTATTGCTCCGTATAGGATGGCACCGAAGGAATTAGGGAATTGAAGGCTCAAATTCAAGAGTTGTTGGATCGAGGTTTCATCCGACCAAGTGTTTCGCCATGGGGAGCGCGGCATTTTTGTCAAGAAGAAAGATGGTACGATGCGGATGTGTATAGACTACATCGCCGATTGAATAAGTCGACGATCAAAACAAGTATCCTTTGCCGAGGATAGATGACTTGTTTGATCACCTTAAGGGGGGGCGTTTTCTCCAAGATTGATTTAAGGTCCGGATATCATCAATTTGAAGGTGAAAGAGGTCGATATCCATAAGACGGCATTTCGCACTCGGTATGGGCACTACGAGTTTCTGGTAATGCCGTTTGGGTTGACTAACGCGCCGGCAGCATTCATGGACATGATGAATCGAGTATTCCAGCAGTTTTTGGACCAGTTTGTTGTGGTATTTATAGACGATATTTTGGTATACTCCAAGTCAGAGGAGGAGCATGATGCGTATTTGCGAGTAGTGTTGCAGATTCACGAGGAAAAGCATTTGTACGCCAAATTTAGTAAGTGCGAGTTCTGGCTTAGGGAGGTGACTTTCTTGGGTCACGTAGTATCAGCTGAGGGGATTAGAGTGGATCCTCGGAAGATTGAGGCAGTGTTGGATTGGAAGCCGCCTAAGTCAGTGGCTGAGATTCGGAGTTTTCTAGGTCTGGCGGGGTATTACCGAAGATTTGTAGAGGGATTTTCTTTGATAGCAGCACCTATGACTAAGTTATTGAGGAAAGGAGTTCCATTTGTGTGGACCGAGAAGCAGCAAGGAAGTTTCGACAAGTTGAAGAAGATTCGATCAAGCTCGGTTTTGATTCAACCTGAGGCAGGCAAGGAATTCATGGTTTACTATGATGCATCACATATGGTTTGGGATGTGTGTTTGATACAGAAGGGAAGGTAGTGGCTTATGCATCTCGACAGTTGAGACCACATGAAGTTAACTATCCGACGCATGACTTGGAATTAGCTGCAGTGGTTTTTGCTTTAAAGATATGGAGACACTATTTGTATGGAGAGAAGTCGATAGTCTACACGGATCACAAGAGTCTTAAGTATCTTTTGACTCAGAAGGATTTGAACTTGAGGCAGCGTAGATGGATTGAGTTGTTAAAGGACTACGATCGCTCGATTGAGTATCATCCGTGCAAGGCTAATGTGGTGGCGTACACGTTGAGCCGTAAGGTTGTGACTGACTTAAGATCGATGTTTGCTCGTCTTAGCTTATATGATGATGGGAGTCTTTTATTGAATTGCAAGTCAAGCCGACTTGGTTAGAGCAAATCAAGGAGAAACAGATTAGAGGATGATGGTTTAAATGATCGGAGGTTGCGGGTTCAGAATGGAGGTTTAGAGGATTATAGTTTGTCCAGTGATGGAGTATTGTGTTTTAAAGGAAGAGCTTGTATGCCAAAGGATGTTGAGTTGAGACAAAGGATTCTTCGGGACGCACATAACAGCCCATACGCTATGCATCCTGGAGGTAGCAAGATGTATCAGGATTTAAGAGAGCAGTTTTGGTGGCCAGGTCTGAAGCGGGAGGTAACTGAGTTTGTGGGTAAATGTCTGACGTGTCAGCAGGTCAAGGCGGAGCATCAGTTGCCATCTGGGTTACTTTAGCCGGTGAAGATTCCACAGTGGAAGTGGGAAAGGATCACTATGGACTTTGTCAGTGGATTACCCCTTACGCCAAGTAAGAAGGACTCAGTTTGGGTGATTGTGGATCGCCCGACTAAGTCACTCATTTTATTCCGGTAAGGGTGGATTACTCGCTTCAGAAGTTAGCTAAGTTGTATGTGGCGGAGATAGTAAGGTTGCACGGTGTACCAGTGTCGATCATCTCAGACAGAGATCCTAGATTTACGTCGAGGTTTTGGAGAGCGTTACATCAAGCTTTGGGTACGCGGTTGGACTTCAGTACGGCATTTCATCCATAGCCTGACGGACAGTCGGATAGAGTTATACAGATTTTAGAGGATATGTTGAGAGGGTGTGTTTTGGATTTCAGAGGTAGCTGGGAAGAGTTTTTACCATTAACTGAGTTCGTATACAACAATAGTTATCAAGCAAGCATTAAGATGGCACCATATGAGGCGTTGTATGGTAGGAGGTGTCGCACACCTACATGTTGGACAGAGTTGGATGAGCGTCAGATGTTAGGACCAGAGTTGGTTGCAGAGACTGAGGATAAGGTTAAGAAGATTCAGGCTCGTCTCAAGGAAGCTTCGAGATAGGCGTAAGTCATATGCTCGATCTCAAGCGGAGGGATATAGAGTTTGCCGTGGGTGACAAAGTTTTTCTGAAGGTCTCGCCATGGATGAAAGTGTTAAGATTTGGGAGAAAAGGCAAGTTAAGTCCAAGGTTTATTGGACCGTATAAGGTGTTGAGACGAATGGGACCAGTAGCCTATCAGCTCGAGTTGCCATCAGAGCTGAGTGAGATTCACGATGTGTTCCATGTCTCCATGCTTAGACGCTATTGTTCTGATCCATCGCATGTCGTGGCAGTAGAGGAAATAGAGGTGAGTCCAGATTTGACGATAGAAGAAGAACCTGTGCAGATTCTAGATTGAGATGTGAAAGTTTTGCGTAGGAAGTCCGTTCCTTTAGAAAAGGTTTTATGGCGGAATCATGGCGTGGAAGAAGCTACGTGGGAACCAGAGGATGCAATGAGGCAGCAGTACCCTCAACTCTTTTGATCAGGTAATTTCGAGGACGAAATTTTCTTAAGGGGGTAGAATTGTAATATCCTAAAAAAATTGAGTATCACCTTGTTACTTGTGTTAGCTCGAGTATGATTATTATTATGTGCTTAGTATAGTTTTATGAAGGCTTGGAATTATTAGCTAAGCTAGAATAATTTTTAGTATTGAAAATATAGTGAAGTGGATTAGATGAACTTGACACTTAAGTTAATTTAAGTGTTAAATTTTAGCACATGAGGAGTTAGTGGCAAGGTGGTTATGGCGCATGAATGGTTGCTTGAGGGGAGTGGTTCGAATCCCATGGATGGACTTTAGGTGACTTTTATTTTTTCATTTATATGGCATGTGTTGGTCAAACTCTAATTAAGGTAAGGTTGGACTATTGTCTTTTATGGATAGTAGACTAAGGAATAAGGCAAGTTATTAGTTAAGGTATGGAATCAAGATGTTATGGAAGGATAAGGGGACAAAAGGCTTGGATGATGGAAAATGTTTTGGAAACTTTTCTTAGGCCATTATTCCATGAATGTGGACGGCATGTGTGGCTAGGGGGAGTGACCGAATCTTGGTCTTGTTGGTAGCTAGTTGGTGCCAAAATTTCTTTTGGATGGTGGTCATTTTCGGTTAGTTAGGAATGCTTTCATTTCTTGTTTTGAGCCATATCAAAAATCCCTTTTGAACCTTACCAATTCTTCTCTCTTGTGCATCAAAGTGAACCATTGCCGAATGCCATTAGGTGTTGTTGATTTTTCCTCTTAGGCATTTAGCCGAAACTCATTTGGAACCTCCCTCTCATCTTTTAAATTCTTTGTAACCGAAAAGAACCTCTTTTGGTTCTCATCTTCCTATTCTTTTCTTCTCATATATGTTAACACTTACAAATTTGCTTTTACTTTCTTTTGGTCGAACCTCTTTCTTCCCCAAACTCTCTTTTCTTTTCTTCCATTGTTGCTTAAGCCGAATCCTCCCTCTCTTATTTTTATTCTCTTTTCTACTCACGTACTTCATTTCTTTTTAGTCTCTAATCAATTGCTTTCTTCTTTTCAAAACCATAGCCGAAAATCCCTTTACCATTTAACCATATTGCCGAAACTTCCCATTTCCTTTTTGATTTGTCTTGGCCGAATATCAACAAGGGTAGGTCTTCATTTGGTTTTCTTCAATCGGTTTTGGAAGGGGGGTAAGTATTCATGATCGTTTTTCCTTCATTCCTTTCTCTTTTCTATGTCGTTTTCTTGTGGTCAAAGGCCGAACCTATGGACATTTGTTGCAAGGTTCTAACTATTATTAGGAACCGATTATTCTTATAGGTTATTTGTGACTTTGGAAGCATTTGATCTAAGCCTTACTTCTCTAGCAATCAAAGTTGGTAAGTCAAGTGGTAAGGATTCTTGTCGATTCATCATTCTTTTAATGGTTGAAAAGCCAAAGGCTATTGGGATTAAGATGTGATGTTGGCCGAATGGTTTTGCTTATAATCTTGTGGTTTGGCCGAATGTAGGACAAGGTGATCTAGTGAGGTAGATCGGGTCTACGGAAGTTAGTATTTGCGTTAGTGAAAGGTGTGTATCTTACACACTTTATAACTTGGTTTATATATATATGTGTGTGTGTGTTAAATAACTATTCAAGTTGTTAAAGCCGAAACTATGAGATATTGATATGATACCTTGATGGGTATGAGCAAGGATACGGGTAAGTCCGTTTCGATATGATGTTGCTATATGTTGTTTAATATCACGATCTACGATATGTATTGGTTATATGTTCATATCAAAGTATATTGACATGATTTGTTTATCTATTGCATTGGTATGGGCAATATGAGAGGAGGGGGAAGATTGATATTCGTGTCTTCGGACACCAGAGGTTTGGCACCTCCAGTGATTTGGTATCACATTTGTGTCTTTGGGACACCAGAGGTTTGCCACCTCATAGCGACTCGTCCTTGTGGATTAACACCACCGTGGGTTGGCCCCACTTTTGAGATATGGGATTGTCGCCAGTGATTTGGTATCACACGTGGGTTGGCCCCACAACTTGATTATTCGTGACTTCGGTCACCAGTGATTTGGTATCACATTTGTGTCTTTGGGACACCAGAGGTTTGGCACCTCATAGCGACTCGTCCCTGTGGATTAACACCACCGTGGGTTGGCCCCACTTTTGAGATATGGGATTGTCGCCAGTGATTTGGTATCACAAGTGGGTTGGCCCCACAACTTGATTATTTGTGAATTTGGTCACCAGTGGTTTGGCACCACCAGTGGTTTGGTACCACACGGGGTAGAAAAAGGAGTTACGGATGGCTAGGTTGGGTGTATAATATATATATTGCTTGGTTATAATTTGTGTAAGTATGTGGTATTTACCCGGGAGAGGGAATATGCACTTTGAGTCTTGGTGACTCACCTTCTCCCTTACTTTTTCGTGTAATTCAGTAAATTCGCGGATGAGGAGCCGGATGAACTCGAGGAGGCCATGCAATGAAATTTGGTTTTACATGAACTTCCATTTGGGTACTTGATTTTAATTTGGTTTTCATTTTTATGGGTTTGTAATAAGGCCCATTTAATTATGTTTTTGGATTATTTATATGCTTTGGATTTGTTTTAGGAATAACTTGCAAATTACATGATTGATTTAATGATATGTGAACAAAGTTTTCTAAAATACAAAGCGCGATGGTTTTTAAAACGTTACCATCGGGTAACCTAAATAAATTGATAATTTTTAACAACTTTAGTATTTTTGATAACTCAAACTATTTTACAAAACTTAAGTTTCCAAATTTCTATTAGATACGATTTTCAACCTAATTGCTTTAGTTTTTCTTTAATTTATAAATGGTTTACGAATCTAAGCTGCAACTAAGTTTTAAAAATCTATTTACGGAATTGCAAAGTAAAATATCAGTTTTCAACTTAATTTTTTTTTACGAATTTAGAATAATAAAAAGTTTTTCACTAAAATTTTATCGTTAACTTGTTTTTCTTCAAAACGTTTTCCTTCGTGGCATGCCAGATTCGGTCGTGGCGTATTGACCGGATTTAGGGTGTTACAAATTGGTATCAGAGCCAAGTTCAAAAGCTCGGCTATGGGCCCGAGGCCCAAAATGTTTTAAAGTATGGTTTTAAAATGATTTTGTTGAAAATTGTATGGTTGGAAAGGCATGGCCCCGAGTCTCCGACATCAATCCGCCCTAGTAAGTACATCAAACTGTTGATTTTGATGATATGATATGATGATGTTGGCATGACTGTATAGTAGTAGGAACTACTCTAGAGACCCAAACTATAGGTTGAATGTACCCATGAAACAACTTCTTATTAAAATTATTCATAAACCGTGTTTTAAAGAAAGTGGAATAATGACTAATGCATAACGCTTTTAAATTAGATAAGTCGAGACTTTAGACATGAGTACTCGTGGTCGAGGTCGTATTACACGCGGACGTGGTCGGGTAGGATGGTCGTGGTCCGAGCCGGTGAGGTCCGGGTCAAGGATCCGAGAATGAGGTACCACCACCCCCCACCACCAACGGTTGGAGTTGAGCATCAGGATCAAACAGGATGACGCAGTTGTCTCGTGCGATGTCGCGAGTTCTTGAGAGGGTATTGGAATAGGTGGAGGCGCGGAATGAAAATCCGTGATTCGAGCGACTTCGAGCCAATGGAGCCGAGGTATTTCGAGGTGTTTCGTGTGTGGCTCCCAAAGACGCGCAGAGTATTGGTTAGAGGCGACGGAACGAATCATGGATGACTTGGATCCGAGTGCCGAGGAAAGCCGAAAGGGATTGTATCGCTTCTCGGGATGAGTCATATCGGTGGTGGCTCACGGTGCGGAATAGTGTCGCAGTGGAGGATCTTACTTGGGATTATTTTAAGGCGCAGATCGGAAGAAATATGTTGGGTCGAGTTACATTGATGCACAGCGTAAGGCATTTTCGAGTTTGGTCCAAGGTAATAAGTCCGTGACGTAAAATGAGGCGTAATTTTTAAGATTGAGCCGGTATCTTTGGAGGTATCGTGACTTCGAGCACGAAAGTTATGTGTCCGGTTCAAGATGGATTGAGGGATGAGCCGAGATTGCTGATTGCTCCACATCAAGAGCGAGAGTTTGCTGCGCTAGTTGAAAAGACTAAGATAGCAGAAGGGATAAAGGAATCAGTAAGGCAGAGGCACGGCAAGAATAAACATAAGAGAAGGTTTGGATCATCCGGTCACCGATAATTCTCAGAAGAGGGTTAGGCCGAGTGGGCCGAATCGATCCGGGAGGCTCTGTTATCGCTAATCGTGGACCAACACGAAGTGTAATCGATGTGGAAAATCTCATTGGGGTGAATGTTGGACCGGAGGGAAAGGATGTTTTGAGTGTGGCTCACTGGATCATCGTGTGAGGGATTGTCCACGTAAGCTAGCCAGAATCGGCCCGAGGGTCAAGGTCGTGCTCGGGCTCGTAAATGAGGGACCGTCACCACAGAGAGGTCGTGGTAATGGTAGAGGAGGTAATGGTTCTGGTCGAGGCCGCGGAGCATCCGCGAGGTGTCGGCAACACTGAGGCAAGACAGCCTGGTTTTGTGTATGCAGTGAGACGTCTAGAGGAGGGCGATGCACCGGACGTTATAACCGATACGTTCTTAATATTTGGTGAACCATATACTGCTTTGATAGATGTGGGTTCGACACATTCGTATGTTGCTAGTAACATAGTAGAGACTATGAATCTAGACTCGAGACTACTTCTAGGAAGATGATGAGATTTAGCCCTCTCGGGTCACTCAGAGAAGTAAATAAGTCAGATAAAGATGTACCCCTAGAACTCCAAGGGGTAATGTTTGTAGTCGATCCGATGGAACTGCCGTTTGAAGAGTTCGATTTGATTCTTGGGATGGACTGGTTGGTCAGGTATCAAGCAAGTTTGGATTGCGCTGCTAAGCGCATGGTTTTGAAGAATTTGAGGGCAAAGAGGTGGTTATGATAGGTAATAGAAGAGATTATCTATCGAACGTGGTATCCGCGTTGAAAGTCGTGGAAGTTGGTCGGGGAAGGGTTGTGAGGCATTTGTGGTTCATGTGTGTGCGTTGGAGGCTAAGGAGTCATCTGTGGGGAATGTCCGAACGGTAAAGGAATATGTTGACGTATTTCCGTAAGAACTTTCGTGATTGCCTCCCGATCGTGAAGTTGAATTTGGTATAGATCTGTTACCCGTAATCGCGCCGGTGTTTATTGCTCCGTATAGGATGGCACCGAAGGAATTAGGGGAATTGAAGGCTCAAATTCAAGAGTTGTTGGATCGAGGTTTAATCCGACCAAGTGTTTCGCCATGGGGAGCGCCGGTACTTTTTGTCAAGAAGAAAGATGGTACGATGCGGATGTGTATAGACTACCGCCGCGCTTGAATAATTCGACGATCAAAAACAAGTATCCTTTGCCGAGGATAGATGACTTGTTTTATCGCCAAGGGGGCGCGCTTTTCTCAAGGTTGATTTAAGGTCCGGATATCATCATTTGAAGGTGAAAGAGGTCGATATCCATAAGACGGCATTTCGCGACTCGGTATGGGCACTACGAAGTTTTCGTAATGTCGCTTGGGTTGACTAACGCTACCGCGAAAGATTCATGGACATGATGAATCGAGTATTCCGTAGTTTTGGACCAGTTTGTTGTGGTATTTATAGACGATATTTTGGTATACTCCAAGTCGAGGAGGAGCATGATGCGATTTTGCGAGTAGTGTTGCAGATTCGAGGGAAGCATGTTTGACGCCAAATTTAGTAAGTGCGAAGTTCGCTTAGGAGGTGACTTTCTTGGGTCATGTAGTATCACCGAGGGGATTAGAGTGGATCCTCGGAAGATTGAGGCAAAGTTGTTGGATTGGAAGCCGCCTAAGTCGGTGTCGAGATTCGAGTTTTCTAGGTCCAAGGGTATTACCGAAGATTTGTAGAGGATTTTCTTTGATAGCAAAGCACCTATGACTAAGTTATTGAGGAAAGGAGTTCCATTTGTGTGGACCGAGAAGCAAAGCAAGGAAGTTTCGACAAGTTGAAGAAGATTCTCGATCAAGCTCCTGCTTTGATTCAACCCGAGGCGTGCAAGGAATTGATGGTTTACTATGATGCATCACATACGGGTTTGGGATGTGCCGATGCAGAAGGGAAGGTAGTGGCTTATGCATCTCGACATGCTTGAGACCACATGAAGTTAACTATCCGACGCATGACTTGGAATTAGTCGCAGTGGTTTTTGCTTTGAAGATTTGGAGACACTATTTGTATGGAGAGAAGTCGATAGTCTACACGGATCACAAGAGTCTTAAGTATCTTTTGACTCGTAAGGATTTGAACTTGAGGCAATCAGAGATGGATTGAGTTGTTAAAGGACTACGATCGCTCGATTGAGTATCATCCGTGCAAGGCTAATGTGGTGGCAGACGCGTTGAGCCGTAAGGTTGTGACTGACTTAAGATCGATGTTTGCTCGTCTTAGCTTATATGATGATGGGAGTCTTTTGGCTGAATTGCAAGTCAAGCCGACTTGGTTAGAGCAAATCAAGGAGAAACAGTTAGAGGATGATGGTTTAAATGATCGGAGGTTGCGGGTTCAGAACGGAGGTTTAGAGGATTATAGTTTGTCCAGTGATGGAGTATTGTGTTTTAAAGGAAGAGCTTGTATGCCAAAGGATGTTGAGTTGAGACAAAGGATTCTTCGACGCACATAACAGCCCATACGCTATGCATCCCGGAGGTAGCAAGATGTATCGAGGATTTAAGAGAGCGATTTTGGTGGCAGTGTCCAAGCGGGAGGTAAATCGAGTTTGTGGGTAAATGTCGACGGTCGCCAGGTCAAGGCGAGCATCGGCTGCCATCCGGGTTACTTCACCGGTGAAGATTCCACAATGGAAGTGGGAAAGGATCACTATGGACTTTGTCGATGGATTACCCTCACGCCAAGTAAGAAGGACTCGCTTGGGTGATTGTGGATCGCCCGACTAAGTCACTCATTTTATTCCTGTAAAGGGTGGATTACTCGCTTGTAAGTTAGCTAAGTTGTATGTGGCGAGATAGTAAGGTTGCACGGTGTACCAAAGTGTCGATCATCTCGCATGCAGATCCTAGATTTACGCCGAGGTTTTGGAGAGCGTTACATCAAGCTTTGGGTACGCGGTTGGACTTCAGTACGGCATTTCATCCATAGCCTGACGGACAGTCGGATAGAGTTATACAGATTTTAGAGGATATGTTGAGAGGGTGTGTTTTGGATTTCAGAGGTAGCTGGGAAGAGTTTTTACCATTAACTGAGTTCGTATACAACAATAGTTATCAAGCAAGCATTAAGATGGCACCATATGAGGCGTTGTATGGTAGGAGGTGTCGCACACCTACATGTTGGACAGAGTTGGATGAGCGCCGATGTTAGGACCGAGTTGGTTGCGTAGGATCGAGGATAAGGTTAAGACGATTCAGCTCGTGCTCAAGGAAGCTTCAGATAGGCAGAAGTCATATGCTAATCTCAAGCGGAGGGATATAGAGTTTGCCGTGGGTGACAAAGTTTTTCTGAAGGTCTCGCCATGGAAGAAAGTGTTAAGATTTGGGAGAAAAGGCAAGTTAAGTCCAAGGTTTATTGGACCGTATAAGGTGTTGAGACGAATGGGACCAGTGAGCCTATCACTCGAGTTGCCATCGAGTCGAGTCGATTCACGATGTGTTCCATGTCTCCATGCTTAGACGCTATTGTTCCGATCCATCGCATGTCGTGGCAAAGAGAGGAAATAGAGGTGAGTCCAGATTTGACGATAGAAGAAGAACCCGTGTGATTCTAGATCGAGATGTGAAAGTTTTATGAGGAAGTCCGTTCCTTTAGAGAAGGTTTTATGGCGGAATCATGGCGTGGAAGAAGCTACGTGGGAACCAGAGGATGCAATGAGGCAAAGAGTACCCTCAACTCTTTTGATCAGGTAATTTCGAGGACGAAATTTTCTTAAGGGGGTAGAATTGTAATATCCTAAAAAAATTGAGTATCACCTTGTTACTTGTGTTAGCTCGAGTATGATTATTATTATGTGCTTAGTATAGTTTTATGAAGGCTTGGAATTATTAGCTAAGCTAGAATGATTTTTAGTATTGAAAATATAGTGAAGTGGATTAGATGAACTTGACACTTAAGTTAATTTAAGTGTTAAATTTTAGCACATGAGGAGTTAGTGGCAAGGTGGTTATGGCGCATGAATGGTTGCTTGAGGGGAGTGGTTCGAATCCCATGGATGGACTTTAGGTGACTTTTATTTTTTCATTTATATGGCATGTGTTGGTCAAACTCTAATTAAGGTAAGGTTGGACTATTGTCTTTTATGGATAGTAGACTAAGGAATAAGGCAAGTTATTAGTTAAGGTATGGAATCAAGATGTTATGGAAGGATAAGGGGACAAAAGGCTTGGATGATGGAAAATGTTTTGAAACTTTTCTTAGGCCATTATTCCATGAATGTGGATGGCATGTGTGGCTAGGGGAGAGGACCGAATCTTGGTCTTGTTGGTAGCTAGTTGGTGCCAAAATTTCTTTTGGATGGTGGTCATTTTCGGTTAGTTAGGAATGCTTTCATTTCTTGTTTTGAGCCATATCAAAAATCCCTTTTGAACCTTACCAATTCTTTCTCTTGTGCATCAAAGTGAACCATAGCCGAATGCCATTAGGTGTTGTTGATTTTTCCTCTTAGGCATTTAGCCAAAACTCATTTGGAACCTCCTCTCATCTTTTAAATTCTTTGTAACCTAAAAGAACCTCTTTTGGTTCTCATCTTCCTATTCTTTTCTTCTCATATATGTTAACACTTACAAATTTGCTTTTACTTTCTTTTGGTCGAACCTCTTTCTTCCCCAAACTCTCTTTTCTTTTCTTCCATTGTTGCTTGCTTCTAATCCTCCTCTCTTATTTTTATTCTCTTTTCTACTCACGTATTTCATTTCTTTTTAGTCTCTAATCAATTGCTTTCTTCTTTTCAAAACCATAGCCGAAAAATCCTTTACCATTTAACCATATTGCCGAAACTTCCCATTTCCTTTTGATTTGTCTTGGCCGAATATCAACAAGGGTAGGTCTTCATTTGGTTTTCTTCAATCGGTTTTGGAAGGGGGTAAGTATTCATGATCGTTTTTCCTTCATTCCTTTCTCTTTCTATGTCGTTTTCTTGTGGTCAAAGGCCGAACCTATGGACATTTGTTGCAAGGTTCTAACTATTATTAGGAACCGATTATTCTTATAGGTTATTTGTGACTTTGGAAGCATTTGATCTAAGCCTTACTTCTCTAGCAATCAAAGTTGGTAAGTCAAGTGGTAAGGATTCTTGTCGATTCATCATTCTTTTAATGGTTGAAAAGCCAAAGGCTATTGGGATTAAGATGTGATGTTGGCCGAATGGTTTTGCTTATAATCTTGTGGTTTGGCCGAATGTAGGACAAGGTGATCTAGTGAGGTAGACTGGTCCACGGAAGTTAGTATTTGCGTTAGTGAAAGGTGTGTATCTTACACACTTTATAACTTAGTTTATATATATATGTGTGTGTGTGTTAAATAACTATTCAAGTTGTTAAAGCCTAAACTATGAGATATTGATATGATACCTTGATGGGTATGAGCAAGGATACGGGTAAGTCCGTTTCGAT
This sequence comes from Gossypium sturtianum, assembly GCA_025698515.1. Lineage (NCBI taxonomy): Eukaryota > Viridiplantae > Streptophyta > Magnoliopsida > Malvales > Malvaceae > Gossypium > Gossypium sturtianum. The sequence continues at coordinate 87,162,292 of CM046944.1, forward strand.
ATGATGTTGCTATATGTTGTTTAATATCACGATCTACGATATGTATTGGTTATATGTTCATATCAAAGTATATTGACATGATTTGTTTATCTATTGCATTGGTATGGGCAATATGAGAGGAGGGGGAAGATTGATATTCGTGTCTTCTGACAACAGAGGTTTGGCACCTCCGGTGATTTGGTATCACATTTGTGTCTTTGGGACACGCAGAGGTTTGCCACCTCATAGCGACTCGCCCTTGTGGATTAACACCACCGTGGGTTGGCCCCACTTTTGAGATATGGGATTGTCGCCGGTGATTTGGTATCACACGTGGGTTGGCCCCACAACTTGATTATTCGTGACTTCGGTCACCAAAGTGATTTGGTATCACATTTGTGTCTTTGGGACACCAGAGGTTTGGCACCTCATAGCGACTCGCCCTCGTGGATTAACACCACCGTGGGTTGGCCCCACTTTTGAGATATGGGATTGTCGCCAAGTGATTTGGTATCACAAGTGGGTTGGCCCCACAACTTGATTATTTGTGAATTTGGTCACCAGTGGTTTGGCACCACCAAGTGGTTTGGTACCACACTGGTAGAAAAAGGAGTTACGGATGGCTAGGTTGGGTGCATAATATATATATTGCTTGGTTATAATTTGTGTAAGTATGTGGTATTTACCGGGAGAGGGAATATGCATCGAGTCTTGGTGACTCACCTTCTCCCTTACTTTTTCAGTAATTCGTAAATTCGCGGATGAGGAATGGATGAACTCGAGGAGGCCATGCAATGAAATTTGGTTTTACATGAACTTCCATTTGGGTACTTGATTTTAATTTGGTTTTCATTTTTATGGGTTTGTAATAAGGCCTCTTTAATTATGTTTTTGGATTATTTATATGCTTTGGATTTGTTTTAGGAATAACTTGCAAATTACATGATTGATTTAATGATATGTGAACAAAGTTTTCTAAAATACAAAGCGCGATGATTTTAAAACGTTACCATCGGGTAACCTAAATAAATTGATAATTTTTAACAACTTAAGTATTTTCGATAACTCAAACTATTTTACAAAACTTAAGTTTCCAAATTTCTATTAGATACGATTTTCAACCTAATTGCTTTAGTTTTTCTTTAATTTATAAATGGTTTACGAATCTAAGCTGCAACTAAGTTTTAAAAATCTATTTACGGAATTGCAAAGTAAAATATCAGTTTTCAACTTAATTTTTTTACGAATTTAGAATAATAAAAAGTTTTTCACTAAAATTTTATCGTTAACTTGTTTTTCTTCAAAACGTTTTCCTTCGTGGCATGCCAGATTCGGTCGTGGCGTATTGACCGGAATTAGGGTGTTACAAATTGGTATCAGAGCCAAGTTCAAAAGCTCTATTTGTGGCCCGAGGCCCAAAATGTTTTAAAGTATGGTTTTAAAATGATTTTGTTTAAAATTGTATGGTTGGAAAGGCATGGCCCGAGTCTCCGACATCAATCCGCCCTAGTAAGTACATCAAATCGTTGATTTTGATGATATGATATGATGATGTTGGCATGATTGTATAGTAGTAGGAACTACTCTAGAGACCCAAACTATAGGTTGAATGTACCCGAAACAACTTCTTATTAAAATTATTCATAAAGCGTGTTTTAAAGAAAGTGGAATAATGACTAATGCATAACGCTTTTAAATCGGATAAGTCGAGACTTTAGACATGAGTACTCGTGGTCGAGGTCGTATTACTCGTGGACGTGGTGGGGTAGGATGGTCGTATGCGAGCCAGCGGTGAGGTCTAGTCAAGGATCCGAGAATGAGGTACCACCACCCCACCACCAACGGTTGGAGTTGAGCATCGAGGATCAAACGGGGATGACGCAGTTGTCTCAGCGATCTTTGCGAGTTCTTGAGAGGGTAGTTTGGAATAGGTGGAGGCGCAGGAATTCAAAAATCAGATCCGAGCGACTTCGAGCCAATGGAGTGAGGTATTTCGAGGTGTTTGGTGTGGCTCCCAAAGACGCAGAGTATTGGTTAGAGGCGACGGAACGAATCATGGATGACTTGGATCTGAGTGCTGAGGAAAAGCTGAAAGGGATTGTATCGCTTCTTCGGGATGAGTCATATCAGTGGTGGCTCACGGTGCGGAATAGTGTCGCAGCGGAGGATCTTACTTGGGATTATTTTAAGGCGGCAGATCGGAAGAAATATGTTGGGTCGAGTTACATTGATGCACAAAGCGTAAGGCATTTTCGAGTTTGGTCCAAGGTAATAAGTCCGTATCAGAAAATGAGGCAGAATTTTTAAGATTGAGCCGGTACGCTGGAGGTATCGTGACTTCGGAGCACGAGCTATGTGTCCGGTTCGAAGATGGATTGAGGGACCAGCTGAGATTGCTGATTGCTCCACATCAAGAGCGAGAGTTTTCGCGCTAGTTGAAAAGACTAAGATAGCGAAGAAGGGATAAAGGAATCAGTAAGAAGCGGAGAGGCACGGCAAGAATAAACATAAGAGAAGTTTTGGATCATCCGGTCACCGATAATTCTCGGAAGAGGGTTAGGCAGAGTGGGCCGAATCGATCTGGGAGGCCTGTTATCGCGCTAATCGAGGACCAACACAAAGGTAATCGATGTGGAAAATCTCATTGGGGTGAATGTTGGACCGAGGGAAAGGATGTTTTGAGTGTGGCTCATTTGGATCATCGTGTGAGGGATTGTCCACGTAAGCTAGCGAGAATCGCCCGAGGGTCAAGGTCGTGCTCAGTTCAGAAATGAGGGACCGTCACCACAGAGAGGTCGTGGTAATGGTAGAGGAGGTAATGGTTCTGGTCGAGGCCGCGGAGCATCTGGCAGAGGTGCTGGCAACACTGAGGCAAGACAGCCTGGTTTGGTGTATGCAGTGAGACGTCTAGAGGAGGGCGACGCACCGGACGTTATAACCGATACGTTCTTAATATTTGGTGAACCATATACTGCTTTGATAGATGTGGGTTCGACACATTCGTATGTTGCTAGTAACATAGTAGAGACTATGAATCTAGACTCGAGACTACTTCTAGGAAGATGACAATGATTTAGCCCTCGGGTCACTCAGAGAAGTAAATAAGTCAGATAAAGATGTACCCCTAGAACTCCAAGGGGAAATGTTTGTAGCTGATCTGATGGAACTGCCGTTTGAAGAGTTCGATTTGATTCTTGGGATGGACTGGTTGGTCAAGTATCAAACAAGTTTGGATTGTGCTGCTAAGCGCATGGTTTTGAAGACAGCTGAGGGCAAAGAGGTGGTTATGATAGGTAATAAAAGAGATTATCTATCGAACGTGGTATCTGCGTTGAAAGCTGTGAAGTTGGTCAGGAAGGGCTGTGAGGCATTTGTGGTTCATGTGTGTGCGTTGGAGGCTAAGGAGTCTACTGTGGGGAATGTCCGAACGGTAAAGGAATATGTTGACGTATTTCCAGAAGAACTTTCGGGATTGCCTCCGGATCGTGAAGTTGAATTTGGTATAGATCTGTTACCCAAAACTGCGCCAGTGTTTATTGCTCCGTATAGGATGGCACCGAAGGAATTAGGGGAATTGAAGGCTCAAATTCAAGAGTTGTTGGATCGAGGTTTCATCCGACCAAGTGTTTCGCCATGGGGAGCGCCGGATTTTTGTCAAGAAGAAATATGGTACGATGCGGATGTGTATAGACTCGCTTGATTGAATAAGTCGACGATCAAAAACAAGTATCCTTTGCCGAGGATAGATGACTTGTTTGATCACCTTAAAGGGGCGCGGTTTTCTCCAAGGTTGATTTAAGGTCCGGATATCATCGGTGAAGGTGAAAGAGGTCGATATCCATAAGACGGCATTTCGCACTCGGTATGGGCACTCACGAAGTTTACGTAATGTCGTTTGGGTTGACTAACGCGCGCAAAGCATTCATGGACATGATGAATCGAGTATTCCAAGCCAGCTTTTTGGACCCGATTTGTTGTGGTATTTATAGGCGATATTTTGGTATACTCCAAGTCGAGGAGGAGCATGATGCGCATTTGCGAGTAGTGTTGGAGATTCGAGGAAAAGCGGTGTGCACGCCAAATTTAGTAAGTGCGAGTTCGCTTAGGAGGTGACTTTCTTGGGTCATGTAGTATCGGTGAGGGGATTAGAGTGGATCCTCTCGAAGATTGAGGCGATGTTGGATTGGAAGCCGCCTAAGTCAGTGGCTGAGATTCGGAGTTTTCTAGGTCTGGCGGGGTATTACCGAAGATTTGTAGAGGGATTTTCTTTGATAGCAGCACCTATGACTAAGTTATTGAGGAAAGGAGTTCCATTTGTGTGGACCGAGAAGCAGCAAGGAAGTTTCGACAAGTTGAAGAAGATTCCGACTGAAGCTCCGGTTTTGATTCAACCTGAGGCAGGCAAGGAATTCATGGTTTACTATGATGCATCACATACTGGTTTGAGATGTGTGCTGATGCAGGAAGGGAAGGTAGTGGCTTATGCATCTCGACAGTTGAGACCACATGAAGTTCACTATCCGACGCATGACTTGGAATTAGCTGCAGTGGTTTTTGCTTTGAAGATTTGGAGACACTATTTGTATGGAGAGAAGTCGATAGTCTACACGGATCACAAGAGTCTTAAGTATCTTTTGACTCAGAAGGATTTGAACTTGAGGCAGCGTAGATGGATTGAGTTGTTAAAGGACTACGACTGTTCGATTGAGTATCATCCAGGCAAGGCTAATATGGTGGTAGACGCGTTGAGCCGTAAGGTTGTGACTGACTTAAGATCGATGTTTGCTCGTCTTAGCTTATATGATGATGGGAGTCTTTTGGCTGAATTGCAAGTCAAGCCGACTTGGTTAGAGCAAATCAAGGAGAAACAGTTAGAGGATGATGGTTTAAATGATCGGAGGTTGCGGGTTCAGAACGGAGGTTTAGAGGATTATAGTTTGTCCAGTGATGGAGTATTGTGTTTTAAAGGAAGAGCTTGTATGCCAAAGGATGTTGAGTTGAGACAAAGGATTCTTCGAGATGCACATAACAGCCCATACGCTATGCATCCTGGAGGTAGCAAGATGTATCAGGATTTAAGAGAGCAGTTTTGGTGGCCAAGTCTGAAGCGGGAGGTAACTGAGTTTGTGGGTAAATGTCTGACGTGTCAGCAGGTCAAGGCGGAGCATCAGTTGCCATCTGGGTTACTTCAGCCGGTGAAGATTCCACAGTGGAAGTGGGAAAGGATCACTATGGACTTTGTCAGTGGATTACCCCTTACGCCAAGTAAGAAGGACTCAGTTTGGGTGATTGTGGATCGTCTGACTAAGTCAGCTCATTTTATTCCGGTAAGGGTGGATTACTCGCTTCATAAGTTAGCTAAGTTGTATGTGGCGGAGATAGTAAGGTTGCACGGTGTACCAGTGTCGATCATCTCAGACAAAGATCCTAGATTTACGTCGAGGTTTTGGAGAGCGTTGCATCAAGTTTTGGGCACGCGATTGGACTTCAGTACGGCATTTCATCCATAGTCTGACGGACAGTCGGAAAGAGTTATACAGATTTTAGAGGATATGTTGAGAGGGTGTGTTTTTGATTTCAGAGGTAGCTGGGAAGGGTTTTTACCATTTACTGAGTTTGTATACAACAATAGTTATCAAGCAAGCATTAAGATGGCACCATATGAGGCGTTGTATGGTAGGAGGTGTCGCACACCTACATGTTGGACAGAGTTGGATGAGCGTCGGATGTTAGGACCGAGTTGGTTGCGTAGAGGCGAGGATAAGGTTAAGACGATTCAGGCTCGTCTGAAGGAAGCTTCAGATAGGCAGAAGTCATATGCTAATCTCAAGCGGAGGGATATAGAGTTTGCCGTGGGTGACAAAGTTTTTCTGAAGGTCTCGCCATGGAAGAAAGTGTTAAGATTTGGGAGAAAAGGCAAGTTAAGTCCAAGGTTTATTGGACCGTATAAGGTGCTGAGACGAATGGGACCAGTAGCCTATCAGCTCGAGTAGCCATCAGAGCTGAGTCAGATTCACGATGTGTTCCATGTCTCCATGCTTAGATGCTATCGTTCTGATCCATGGCATGTCATGGCAGTAGAGGAAATAGAGGTGAGTCCAGATTTGACGATAGAAGAAGAACCTGTGCAGATTCTAGATCAAGATGTGAAAGTTTTGCATAGGAAGTCCGTTCCTTTAGTGAAGGTTTTATGGCGGAATCATGGCGTGGAAGAAGCTACGTGGGAACCGGAGGATGCGATGAGGCAGCAGTACCCTCAACTCTTTTGATCAGGTAATTTCGAGGACGAAATTTTCTTAAGGGGGGTAGAATTGTAATATCCTAAAAAAATTGAGTATCATCTTGTTACTTGTGTTAGCTCGAGTATGATTATTATTATGTGCTTAGTATAGTTTTATGAAGGCTTGGAATTATTAGCTAAGCTAGAATGATTTTTAGTATTGAAAATATAGTGAAGTGGATTAGATGAACTTGACACTTAAGTTAATTTAAGTGTTAAATTTTAGCACATGAGGAGTTAGTGGCAAGGTGGTTATGGCGCATGAATGGTTGCTTGAGGGGAGTGGTTCGAATCCCATGGATGGACTTTAGGTGACTTTTATTTTTTCATTTATATGGCATGTGTTGGTCAAACTCTAATTAAGGTAAGGTTGGACTATTGTCTTTTATGGATAGTAGACTAAGGAATAAGGCAAGTTATTAGTTAAGGTATGGAATCAAGATGTTATGGAAGGATAAGGGGACAAAAGGCTTGGATGATGGAAAATGTTTTGGAAACTTTTCTTAGGCCATTATTCCATGAATGTGGACGGCATGTGTGGCTAGGGGAGGACCGAATCTTGGTCTTGTTGGTAGCTAGTTGGTGCCAAAATTTCTTTTGGATGGTGGTCATTTTAGGTTAGTTAGGAATGCTTTCATTTCTTGTTTTGAGCCATATCAAAAATCCCTTTGAACCTTACCAATTCTTCTCTCTTGTGCACCAAAGTGAACCATAGCCGAATGCCATTAGGTGTTGTTGATTTTTCCTCTTAGGCATTTGGCCGAAACTCATTTGGAACCTCCTCTCATCTTTTAAATTCTTTGTAACCTAAAAGAACCTCTTTTGGTTCTCATCTTCCTATTCTTTTCTTCTCATATATGTTAACACTTACAAATTTGCTTTTACTTTCTTTTGGTTGAACCTCTTTCTTCCCCAAACTCTCTTTTCTTTTCTTCCATTGTTGCTTGGCTTCGAATCCTCCCTCTCTTATTTTTATTCTCTTTTCTACTCACGCATTTCATTTCTTTTTAGTCTCTAATAAATTGCTTTCTTCTTTTCAAAACCATAGCTGAAAATCCCTTCACCATTTAACCATATTGCCGAAACTTCCCATTTCCTTTTTGATTTGTCTTGGCCGAATATCAACAAGGGTAGGTCTTCATTTGGTTTTCTTCAATTGGTTTTGGAAGGGGCGTAAGTATTCATGATCGTTTTTCCTTCATTCCTTTCTCTTTTCTATGTCGTTTTCTTGTGGTCAAAGGCCGAACCTATGGACATTTGTTGCAAGGTTCTAACTATTATTAGGAACCAAATATTCTTATAGGCTCTTTGGGACTTTGGAAGCATTTGATCTAAGCCTTACTTCTCTAGCAATCAAAGTTAGTAAGTCAAGTGGTAAGGATTCTTGTCGATTCATCATTCTTTTAATGGTTGAAAAGCCGAAGGCTATTGGGATTAAGATGTGATGTTGGCCGAATGGTTTTGCTTATAATCTTGTGGTTTGGCCGAATGTAGGGCAAGGTGATCTAGTGAGGTAGATCGGGTCTACGGAAGTTAGTATTTGCGTTAGTGAAAGGTGTGTATCTTACACACTTTATAACTTGGTTTATATATATATATATATATGTGTGTGTTAAATAACTATTCAAGTTGTTAAAGCCGAAACTATGAGATATTGATATGATACCTTGATTGGTATGAGCAAGGATACGGGCAAGTCTGTTTCGATATGATGTTGCTATATGTTGTTTAATATCACGATCTACGATATGTATTGGTTATATGTTCATATCAAAGTATATTGACATGATCTGCTTATCTATTGCATTGGTATGGGCAATATGAGAGGAGGGGGAAGATTGATATTCGTGTCTTGGACACGGAGGTTTGGCACCTCGGTGATTTGGTATCACATTTGTGTCTTTGGGACACCAAAGGTTTGGCACCTCATAGCGACTCGTCCCTGTGGATTAACACCACCGTGGGTTGGCCCCACTTTTGAGATATGGGATTGTCGCCAGTGATTTGGTATCACACGTGGGTTGGCCCCACAACTTGATTATTCGTGACTTTGGTCACCAGTGATTTGGTATCACATTTGTGTCTTTGGGACACCAGAGGTTTGGCACCTCATAGCGACTCGTCCCTGTAGATTAACACCACCGTGGGTTGGCCCCACTTTTGAGATATGGGATTGTCGCCAGTGATTTGGTATCACAAGTGGGTTGGCCCCACAACTTGATTATTTGTGACTTTGGTCACCAGTGGTTTGGCACCACCAGTGGTTTGGTACCACACGGGGTAGAAAAAGGAGTTACGGATGGCTAAGTTAGGTGCATAATATATATATTGCTTGGTTATAATTTGTGTAAGTATGTGGTATTTACCGGGAGAGGGAATATGCACTTGAGTCTTGGTGACTCACCTTCTCCCTTACTTTTTGTGTAATTCAGTAAATTCGCGGATGAGGAGCCGGATGAACTCGAGGAGGCCATGCAATGAAATTTGGTTTTACATGAACTTCCATTTGGGTACTTGATTTTAATTTGGTTTTCATTTTTATGGGTTTGTAATATGGCCTCTTTCATTATGTTTTTGGATTATTTATATGCTTTCGATTTGTTTTAGGAATAACTTGCAAATTACATGATTGATTTAATGATATGTGAACAAAGTTTTCTAAAATACAAAGCGCGATGGTTTTTAAAACGTTACCATCGGGTAACCTAAATAAATTGATAATTTTTAACAACTTAAGTATTTTCGATAACTCAAACTATTTTACAAAACTTAAGTTTCCAAATTTCTATAAGATACGATTTTCAACCTAATTGCTTTAGTTTTTCTTTAATTTATAAATGGTTTACGGATCTAAGCTGCAACTAAGTTTTAAAAATCTATTTACGGAATTGCAAAGTAAAATATCAATTTTCAACTTAATTTTTTTTTACGAATTTAGAATAATAAAAAGTTTTTCACTAAAATTTTATCGTTAACTTGTTTTTCTTCAAAACGTTTTCCTTCGTGGCATGCCAGATTCGGTCGTGGCGTATTGACCGGATTTGGGGTGTTACAGTCCCGAACCGTTTCAATTGCATGTTTTAGGGCCTCAAAGGCCCTTTTTAGGAACATATTGGATGTATGTGAACGAATTAATTTTAAAAGCAATTTTTTATGCCCTGAACTAGTAAGTTAAGTCTGGTAATGCCTCGTGCTCGACTCTGGCGACGGTCTCGGGTAAGGGGCGTTACAATTACTAACATTCCATAGAAATAAAAATAATAATAAAATAATTATTTACTCATCAAATTTGTGGTCCCAAAATCACTGTTCTGATTTCACTAAAAATGGGCTGCTACAGAAGTTACAGTCAATCTTGGAAACCATGGTACGAACACTTGCGCAACACCAATTTGAAGCGCTCCCAAGACTCGTATAATGACTCTCCTTCCAATTGTCAAAAAATTGTAATGCCCATATGAATTTTCATGGTATTGCTTGGTAGAAAATATTTTTCCAAAAATTTGCTCGCTAGCTCATCCCAAGTGTTGATGGAATCTACTGGCTGCAAATCTAACCACATAAAAGCATCGTTAGCAAAAGAAAAAAGGAATAATTGAATTTGAAGAACGTCATCGTATATCCCGTTATACTTGAAGGTATTACAAATGGTTAGAAACTACTTAAGGTGTTGATTTGGATCATCATTCATTAACCCTCAAAATTGAAAGTTTGATTGTATCATTTGGATCAGTGCCGATTTAATTCCAAAGTTGTAAGCATTAATCGCCCGATGATTAATGCTACCTCAAACAACGTTTAAGTTGGGTATCGCATAGTCGTGCAAAGTTCTTTGCTCCATGGGTGGTTGTGATGGTTGTTGAATTTCTTCTTGTGGATTTTCAATGGGTTACTCTCTCGGTGGAAATGAAATGTCTCTCGGATGTTGCGCTTTTCTTGCGTGTGTGATGATACGTTCTGGTTTCGACTCAAATGGTAAGACATAGTTACCGGTTCGACTCATACAATGTTCGTACAAGCACGAAATATTGAAGAAAATTAATTAAATCTAAAAACAAAATAAAAACAACAGAAAATAAGGTCGTATATACAAATCCTATTTTGGCTTCATATCTCTATTTAAAAGTGTACATTAAAAATTACTCAATCTTACACAATTTTCCCTGGAAACGGTGCCAACAACTTTACTGGGTGTGTGTGTGCGCATTAAAACAATGAAATTATATAATAATTTTTAAAGCCCGATTTTATTGCGAGCGAACAAGTTAGTTGTAATATTTATAGTGTTACAATGAAATACCGAAGTGTTCCAAGGATTGAGCCCAAAGGAAGAGGTGATTGAGCAATAACTAGCATACACAATAGAGTCTAAGTGGCTACTAATATGATTTTATAGTACGACTGTCCATGAAAGATGATTTTTGCTAGAAAATTAAATATTCTACCCTAAGGACTAAATTGCAAGAAATGTAAACTAAAGGGACAATCCGAAAAATAACTAATGGGGATTATTTGACTTCGATGTGGTTTACCAAATGTCAAACTCGGGACAAAAATCGATTAAATTACTAAGTGACTCCATTTTATCTTCTAATCTCAATTTTACCGACTTAGGGAATTAGGTTCGGCTTATCTTCTGACTTCATTGGTTAATCCAGGACTAACGAACGGGTGCGTGACAAGATTTCCTTTCGGTCTCCCTTTATCTTAATATTCCCTTAGGGGCGTCACTACCTAAGTTCTTAGTCCTATTCAAATTAGTCAAATTTGTTACGATTTAGTCCTTTTTCCAAAGAGTTTAGTTTCTCCACATGTAACAGCTCGATTTTAGGTCTAGTCGGAACAGTGGTTTCAAGACCACAAATTTGACGAAGAAAAATTTATTATTATTATTATTATTTTATGGTCTACAATTTTATGGAGTACTTTCATGATATTTTTGGTCAGAAATTTTGACGTTTGAGCACTCAATTTAGCTAGGACTAAATTGTAATAAATGCAAAATGTGTGTTCTAGAAGCTAGAGGTGTTTAAATGCTATGAGATTCAAATTAGAGGTCCTTAAATGGTAATTAGACCATTATACTTCATAATGGACAAAAATGGACATGGTTAGGTAAATTTCCAAAGTTTTGCATTAAGGGCATTTTGGTAAACTAGTTATTAAATGAATTAATAAGTAAAATAAAAATCAAATTTTTTCCATCTTCTTCCTCCCTTGCCCGAAAATTTGAAGAGAACCATAGCTAGGGTTTGCCAAGCTTTCAAGCTCGATTGTAAGTTCATTCATGCCCCGTTTTTAATGCTCTTTACATTTGTGAAGTCGCTGTAACCCGATCTATCTATTTCTACCACTAATTTAAGATATGATCAAGGTCTAGGGTTTGACCCATGTTGAACATGTATGTATTTTGATGTTTGATGGTAGAAAATGCATGTTTTTTGTTTGTTAAACGACTTTTGCTAAGTGATTTTCGGTAAAAATGTCAAAAAGGACTTAGTTGTAAAAGTCTATAAATGAGTAGAAAAATGTGAATAAATGGAAAATGTGGGCTGTTATGAGTATGAGAATAGTTTCGACTAGGCTTGGGTGTGATGAAATTGAATGAAAATCATTTTACGAGCCTAGGGACTAAAATATAAAATGTCAAAAGTTTAGGGGCAAAAATGTAATTTTTCCATAATGTGACTTTTGGGCTGAAATGAATAATGTGATGATTAAATGAGAGGAATTTGGAATGATAGATCAAGAAAAACGAAGTTTGGGTCTACATCGGGGGAAAACTAAAGTGTTTGATGATTAGGTCCATTTCCGCTAATTTTGTATCGAGGTAAGTTCGTATGTTAATAATGCAATGTCATAATTATATTTATAATGTTTTGATGATGCATAAATTGTATGATTGACTCTATGGATGTAATTGACGAAGTTTCGACAAACTAGAAAATCCCGGTTGAACCTTAAGAATATATTAGGATACAAGTGACATGTCACTAGGAACCCATGTGATTATGTGATTCAAGTGTCCCGGGTGCTGGTCTTGTACGTCTTACCGGTGGCTGAGTATACCGACATATGTTGCGGATACTTGACAGCTTGTGTGAGCAGCACCGAGTAGCTACGTCTTGACTGACAGCTTGTGTGAGCAGGCCTGAGGATAGCTCGAGAGCGAGCCTATATGTGTTATGAGATTTGTTGTAGCATTGGCTACATATGTGGCACTTATGTGAAAATCTTTTTGTGTATCTGATAGTATTCCAAGTGGTTCAACGGGTATGTCAACGATGAGAAAGTGTGTGATTATGTTACGAGTTGGTACAAGTATGTACGAAAAACTCAAAGGATATGGATTCGATATATGATGAACTAATTGTAGGAATGTGATTGAGTAAGTTATGCTCATGAAGTTTAATGACATATATGTTGATATATGTTATGTTATTCATATGATGAGCTATTGGTAAGAATGTGATTGAGTAAGTTGTGTTTATGAAGTTTTAATGACATTTATGTTAATATATGTTAAGTTATTTATATGTCAAATGTATGAATAATGTTTTGTATTATTTGCATATGAACTTACTAAGCTATATAGCTTACCCCCTTTCTTTCCCTTACCTTATAATGTTACCAAGCCAGCTCGAGATCGGAGATCGTCAGAGGTTCGGATCACACTATCAAACCCTCTCGTTTTGGGTATTGATGATATTAGTATTTTGAAAGTATGGCATGTATAAGAACTTAGTCATTTTTGTTATATGTGTCATCATGATTTTAGCCAATGTATTGGCTTGTAAATGTCAAAGGCTTGTTTTGATATTTGGCCATGTAACTTGGCTTATTTTGGGCTAACATGGTTGTAATCCTAAGTATAATTATATATGTGCCAATGTCTTTGGTGATATGGTCATGGTATGCTTGGTGAATGATAGAAATGTGATTTTTGACGTGAATGTGAAATGTTTGGCAATGTGGTCTATTGATGAGATGATAAAGTGGTGTGTATTTAGGTATCTTGATAGATGTTGATATTGTATTGGAATGTGTTGGTCATAATTGTGGATGTTTTGGTTGCCTAAGTATGTTATGTTTTGTGCCTTTTAATCGGTGAAGTGTATGTGTGAATAAGGGTGGCAAATGGCTTGGTAAATAGCCTTTATTTTGTCCACACGGGTAGACACACGGGCGTGTGTCTAGGCCGTGTGTGACACACGGTCTACCCCACGGGCATGTGTTCCGGCCGTGTGTCCCCTGCACCTTAATTTTGAGAAAAAAATGTCCAGAATTGAGCACACGGGCAGAGATACGGGCATGTGTCTCAGCCGTGTGTGCTACATGGCCTAGCACACGGACGTGTGGCACAAGTCATAGAGCACCCTAAATCGAACACGGTCTGAAGCACGGGCGTGTCCCAGGGTCACACGGGCGTGTCCCTTGGACCACACGGGCGTGTGAGCCCTGCAGTTAGAAAAAAATTTCTAAGTTTTTTAAAAGTTTCCTAAGTTCTTGGTTTAGTCCCAAACCACTTCCAATGCATGTTTTGGGCCTCGTAGGCTCGTACTAGGGACTTTATGATCGTATATGAATGGTTTTAATTTGGACGAAAATTTATGATTTGAAATTGTGTGAATGCTTGTGTGGTGAGTCCGGTAATGCCTCGTACCCTGTTTCGGTGTTGAATACGGGTAAGGGGTGTTACACCACATTTCCATCAAAGAACTTCCTTAAATGTTTAGCTACACATGCTCAAAGTGAAGAAAATAAACATAGTAATGGAAAACAAAAGAACCATAAAGGTAAAGGTTGAGAAAAATACAAAAGTTGAGATTTTTATACAAGAAAACTTAAATAGCATGAAGCTAAAAACATTTAATAGAGAAATCTAAAGCAAGAAACAAAAAAGGAACAAACTTTGACAAATTTAAAGTAAAATAAACTAAAATACATTAAACTAAGGCATAGAGAGTCTTGAACTAGAAGTACATGGACTTGTAAATAAACCTTAGCTACAATGTTAAGCAACTTAACTAAAATAAAGATCAACAAGAGCAAGAGTTAAATGAAGAAAAATAAACTCTAATCTAAAGTAAAAGAAGAGAAAAATAAAAACCCTAGAAGAAGTGTAGAGAAAACTAAACCTAAACTAAGCTAATGTGTGGCTCTCTCCTCCTTAGCAATTTTTGGCTGTTTTGAAGTGTATTCTGATGACTTTTCAATGCCAAAAAATGCCTCTACATGGGCATTGTGTGATTGGTGGGCTGGGTAGACAAAGGTTGCCCTTTTTGTCAAAGTTTGTCCCTTTGATGAAGGTGATATCGCGATACCCAGAAGAGGATATTGCGATATCTCGAGTAGTGTTGAAACTTGAGGTCTTCCTTGGGAGGTGGATATGGCGATACCCAAGGTTATGTCGCGATACCACTATAGGTAGTCCTTGGTCTTCTATACTGTCAGGGGTATCATGATCGCAAGGGTTGGATAGTGCGATACCCTTGCCCTCAGTGCCGTTCTCACTCGTTTTTGAACTCCAACATGCCCATACAACACTCAAACATATGTTAGGCCTCTAAATGGCACTAGCTACCAATTTGGGTAAAAAAATAAAGAAAATTGATACATTTTCACTTATTATCCAAAAATATTTCAATAACGAAAAATAACGAAAAATTATGGTAAAAACTCTATTTTGCTCAGGAAAAATCTCTTTAAGTGAGTCGGAAAAGCCTAATTTTTCACGTCGATTTATGGCAAATCAACAATGCAGTTGAACTAGAAGCGAACACTCAGATTTGAATGGTGCTCAAATCCTTGACTAAGGAGTTCATTTGCTTTAGGGCCATTTACAACATGGGGAAAAAGACACATACCTTTACTCAAATCATGAAGGAATTACAATCCTATGAGTTGATGTTCACTACTGGGAAGCAGGTTTAGGTAAGATTTGAGGCAAACTTAGTTATAGGGCCTTAATCCTCTAAAGGGAAGAAAAAGGCTAATGGAAAGAAGAAACTGACTAAGTCTTTGGTTCCACCTCATGTGGATAGGAATAAGACTAAGGCATTGAAGGATCCTAAAAAGATCAAATGTTTCTTATTCAACAGAAAAGGGCACTTCAGATCAAACTGCAAGAAGTATAAATATTACCTTGTAACACCCCTAACCCGTATCCATCGTCGGATTAGGGTTACGAGGCATTAACGATCAATATACATCATAAAGCATACATAACTCATACATTTAAGAATTCATACTCAAATACCATTCAACACAATCACATTGTCCCTTATTGGGGCCTAAGAGGCCTTAGTCATGCTTTAGAAATGGTTCGGGACTAAACCGATAACATACGAAAGTTTTGGAAAACTTAGAAATTTGTCTTCCATCCATGTAACGCCCTAAAAATCCCAAAACCCTAATTTCTGTGCATATGTATGTATAGCACTTTGAATAATATTATTAAGATAGTATCGGAATTATTTGAAGCCTTAGAGTTAGGGGTGAGCATGGGAAAAAAAATATTATTCTTACTTAGTGGACCCTAGTCTCAGGCAGGAGGCCTCATAAGCAGATTAAGAGAAGAAAAGGGACACAGATGGGCTTGTAGTCCAGTGGAAAGTGGCGTCATATAGGGGCTGTGAGGTGGCGTGTCTGGCAGTTAAGGAGGTCTAAGGTTCGAGGCCAAGAGGGGGAATTAAGGAGTTTTATTTTTGTGCCTGGGCAGAAGGAGTTGGCGTTGGAGGGGACTCTAAAAGGGAGTGTTCAGGAGAGAAATTTAAGGTGAAGATAAGGGAGAAAAGATAGGGATTGGGAGGTGGATATAGTGGTGTCGAATTGGACTCTGAGGGAAGGGAAGTTTCGGCTAGGGGCTATATATATGAGTGCCGAATTAAGTTCCTAGGTTAATGCCGAATTTTTGCTTTCCTTCTGGCTGAATTTCTTCACTTGTGAAAGGTTCAGACCTTTTTTTTCTCTAAGTGTGCCAAAGCCGAATCCTTCATACTCTCCCTTCTCAAATTCCCTTTTTGGTTCACCACTTGATTCTAGCTGAATCACCTCTTTTCTTATTTCCCCTAGTGTTGCCGAATTGCCTCGTCATCTTATGAGTCTCAAAAGCCGAACTTAGGCCACAGTATCAAAGGAAGATTTTGATAAGAGCTTAGTTGAATTTTTAAAGTGTTTTATTAAAAGCCGAATGGCTAACCCCTCTTTGCCGTTACCATGTATTAACAAGGGTGAGGCTCAGCAATCGCAAGCGCGGTAGGTAAGGATTGCTATCAAGGCAGTAAGTATTCTTGACTCAGTTAGAGTTTTAGTAAATGGCCAAATCTATTGTGGCTCATAAGGGTGACTTATGAAAAATATGGGTCACTTGATTTTGACAATATAGGTGTTTGGGTGCAGATCTAGATGTTAATCGCCAATAGTAGCAAAGGAAGGGCTACTAGAACGTGAGGCACACGGTAAGGGTACGGTGAGGTTTCAGTTTTTGGTTAGTATGTGTTAACGCTTTGGTTAATCGCTAGTAATGTCAATTGTAGGTTCGTGACTAAGGGGTTTGCAGCATGCGAGGTTACCAGGTGTGTACAAACACTACACACACGATATCGGCAATGCCAAAAAGCCAAAAAGCCGAAAGTGGCTTAACGGGCCCGGTGGGCTCTGAGGCTAAGTTTGATGAAATTGGCTGGTTTGGTCATACGTATTAAGTTAGTCATGCATGTTACATGATTTGGAATTATTTTGGGCCTAGTAGGTCATATGAATGAGATTTGGGCCTAATGGGCCGTGAGGATGTAATATGGGCTTCATGGGGGACGTAGACAAGTATGCTAGGCTTTAATGGACTTTAGGCCTAGTTCAGAACAACTCTTAAATCACATAAGACTTAACCTAATAATCAAACATGTCTGTGGACAAGTCGATTAGTTAGAGTGTGGTAACCGACATATGCATGTCTAGGATTGGATCTAGTGAGAGCTTGGTACTTAAGCGGTCCTAGTGACCCACCTCCTCTTTTCTGAGATCCTAACTGGTGCATAGTGTTTGTTCACTTTAACCGCGAGGACTTGTTTATGGGCCAAAGTTCATAACTAAAACCTGAGAGGGACCAAATACCCTTATATGTGTAAAATTACTAAAATACTCCTAGATTTGTAAATTACCAACATACCCCTGTTTTGCAAAAGTACCAAAATACCCCTGTTTTGCAAAAGTACCAAAATGCCCCTGTTTTGCAAAAGTACCAAAATACCCCTGTTTTGTGAAAGTACCAAAATACCCCTGTCTTGCAAAATTACCAAGATACCCCTATTTTTCCAAATTACCAAAATACCCCTATAGGGCAGAATTACAAAAATACCCCTGGGTAGTGAAATGACGAAAATACCCCTATGTGACGGATATGAGTTTATGGATGTTACTTATGTGTTTGATGCATTCATATGATATTCTGCTTAGGATGCATATGGGTGGGAATTATGGTACGGAGGAAGATTTGAGGATCGCATGGCAGTATGGTATGGATCCAACGGAGGCTTTAAGCCCAATATATGATTAGCACCTTTACTGCAACGTTCGGTAGTACCGCAACCGGGCTACCCATGGTGTGTAGCGGAGGGGTGGGTCGAGCTAGAATTCCCCACAGGAGTCATAAGGTTGGAAGGGAAATGGTATGTGTAGTGGATGGATTTTTGGGGTGGGTTTTGCATTATCTTGTTGTATATGATGCGATATGATGTGATATGAGGTCATGGTGGGCTAAGGCCCAAGTCTACTGATTTGTTAGGTCTTAGGCCCAATGTGAATATTTGTATGAGAATTGATTGCCAATGGTTGTACACACTGAGTTTCAAAACTCACACCCTTTTATTTAATGTTTCAGGTGATCCTGAATAGACGGCTCGACGCGGGAGAGGACTCGGAGATGGCACACTACAAGCCGATCAAATGTTTTATTTTGTTTAAATGAATTTATTTTGAATACTTTGTTTTTTTTTCATTGGATTGTAATAAGGCCATGTAACTC
Organism: Gossypium sturtianum; assembly: GCA_025698515.1. Lineage (NCBI taxonomy): Eukaryota > Viridiplantae > Streptophyta > Magnoliopsida > Malvales > Malvaceae > Gossypium > Gossypium sturtianum. Next base: position 87,180,576 of record CM046944.1, read on the forward strand.
CTAAGTGACTTTAGATTTTGGGTTTTATTATTATTATTTCGGCTATCCTCTTATTAAATTTCATAAAATTTCTAAAGTTAACATGGTTTTCGAAATAACTTAACCTATGAATGTTTTCTAAAATATGGGCTTTTTCAACGTAACTTAACAAGATACAAGGGTTTTGGGTTTTGGGCCTTAAATTGTTAAATGGTAAAATCGTATTGAAGTGTGCCTTTAATGTGACATTCTGGACTCGGGCCTAACTTCTAGCCCGGGTTTGGGGTGTTACAAGCCAGAGGTCACACGCCCCTGTGAACAGGCTATGTGCCTCACACGGCTCCAGACACGCCCATGTCTCAGGCCGTGTGAAAACAGGGCATACATACTGACTTGGGTCACACAGCCGACCACACGCCCGTGTGTCTAGCCCGTGTACCCTTCGAAGTGGCCACACACACCCGTGTGCCAGGCTGTGCGTTAGGCCGTGCCAAACCTGTAAGGTATACTGACTTATGAAACATGGCCAAGTCACACGCCTGTGTGCTAGATCGTGTGCCATTTAGGGGGTATACTGACTTGTACCACACAGCCAGTCACACACCCCTGTGTGAGACCGTGTGTAGCATACTGACTTCAATTTAATATCAATACCAGGGGACACACGGCCGTGTAACATGATCGTGTGTCACACATGGTTGAGACACACGCCCGTGTCTCTACCCGTGTGGACAAAAATAGGCCATTTACAAGGCCAATTTGCCACCCTTTTTGCACATACCTATATAAGCTCAATTGGTACCATTTCAAGACACAAATATGCAACCAAAAGTCATCAACCAATACACAATCATACCATATCCATTTCAACCAAATTCAATGCTCAATTCAATGCCATTTACCTAATCAAATACTTATCAACTCAATTTCTAAAATCATACTTCATCAAAGCATTTTTCAAGCTTTTATACCCACAAATCAATTAACCATATGAACAACTATAAAACCATAATCACATCATACCAAAACATACCAAAACATATACATTTATAAGCCATTTCAAATGGCCAAACACACATTAATATTAACATCATTTACAAGCCAACTCTTATGGCTATAATCACAACCAAATATCACATCTAGCCTATACATGCCATATTCCATATATGTAACTCAAAAGTACCAACTTAGATATTTGATAGTGCGATGATGTTCCCGACGAATCCCGAATCCGAGCTAGCCTTGATTCTCTATAAAACATAGGAAAATAGCACAAAGTAAGCTTCATAGCTTAGTAAGTTCGTATTAATGTAATGAGTAACTTCACCATTCATTCCCAATTCAAACAATATAAATACAAGATAACACAAATACATTAAATCTCAAGTCATTTGATCATTCATTCACTAGCTTATCAAGAATTCATCCATTTCATAGATTCAATGTTTATAAACTTTACTCACATACCTGTATCAACTCGTACCAATCTCATTCTGATTCATATATTTCATTTTCCCGTTGAACCACTCGGAATAGAAGTCGAATACTCAAGAATCTCAATCGATAAGTACCTATACCATGGCCCGTAGCCAAATCAAGGTAACTTATCCCCGGAGTACCTATACCATGGCCTGTAGCCAAATCAAGGTAACTCCTCCAAAGTGCCTATACCATGTCCCGAAGCCAAATCAAGGCATAACTCGCACCCGAAGTGCCGATATCATGGCCCGAAGCTAACTTAATACCCTAATGACATGTCATTAATATCCTAGACTATTCCTAAGGTTCAACCGGGATTTTCCAATACCAAATCATAGTCGAATCATTTCGAATGACTGTCGAATCATTGTTGAATCATGGTCGAAAAAGTCCGTAGTCTAGTATTTACAACTTATGCATAATCAAAGCATTTAAATACAATTATAATAGAGCACGTTACATACGAACTTACCTCGTATTCAGAATTGACGAATCGGGTCGACTACTCGACAACCTTGCTTTTCCCCCGATCTAAATCTGAATTCTTTCTTTCTTGATCTATATGAATTAAAAATTGACTTATTTATTCATATACTCATTCAATTAATCCAAAAATACACATTTGGGCATTTTTACACATTAGCCCCCTAAACTTTCACATTTTCACAATTTAGTCCATATCATATAAAAGTGCAAATTCATGCAATTTAGTACAAGCCCATGCTTAGCCAAATTTCATATATACTACTAGCAGCCCATATTTTCAATTTATTCTCACTTTTAACCATATAATTTCACATTTTCACAAATAAATCCCTTTTTGACATTTTTGTCAAAAATCACTTTACAAAAACTATTAATCTAACATTAAATCTTCCAAATCTATCATCAATCATCAAATTACTCAAACATTAAACAATGGCAACATGTTAAATCTTTAACAGTTTCGAAATCTAAGGTACGGGCTAGCTAGATTGGGCTGCAACGATTACAAAAACATATAAATCATCAAAAACAGAACAAAAATAGACTTACATTCTCAAAGTACCATGGCTGAACCTTCAAACACAAAAATGGTGTCTTTTTCTTCTTCAAAATTGGCTAGATGAAGATGGAAGCTTTAAAATTATGTTTTTGTTTTATTATTATACTTAAAATAACCAAATTACATTATTAACCTTTAATATAAACCATTAAAATTCATTTATGCATGTCCATCTTTGTCCACTCACCCTTATAATGGTCTATTTATAACATAACGACCTTAAATTTAAGGTTCTATAGCTATTAGACACTTTTAGCTAATAGAGCACAAGTTTTGCACCTTACGCGATTTAGTCCTTTTTCTCTAATTAACCATCCAAACGATAAAATGAGCTCAAGAAATTTTCATATGTATCAAATAACATACTGTAAATATCGAAAATAATATTAAAATAATTTTCTGACATCGGATTTGCGGTTCCGAAACCACTGTTCTAATTTAGCTAAAAATGGGTTGTTACAACTCTCTCCCTTAGGGATTTTCGTCCCTGAAAATCTTACCAATGAATAGGTTCGAGTATTGTTTTCTCATAGCATCCTCGGGTTCCCATGTAGCTTCTTCAACCCCGTGTCGATGCCATAATACTTTCACAAATGCGATTATCTTATTTCTCAGCTCTTTGATCTCGCGAGCTAAAATTTGAATCGGTTCTTCACTGTATGATAAATATGACTGTATTTGAACTTCTGTAGGGGAAATGATATGCGAAGGGTCTGATCGATATCTTCGTAGCATCGATACGTGAAACACATTATGTATCTTTCTAACTCAGACGGTAAAGATAGTCGATATGCCACTGGCCCAACTCGCTCAGTAATCTCAAACGGTCTGATGAATCGCGGACTCAATTTCCCTTTTCGACCAAACTGCAATATCTTTTTCCACGGCGACACTTTCAAAAACACTTTATCCCCTATCTGAAACTCAATATCTTTCTGTTTCAAATCTGCGTACGATTTCTATCGATCCGAATCTGCTTTCAAACTATCACGAATTACTTTCACTTTTTCTTCTGTTTCTCATATCAGATCAACCCCGTGAATCTTATTTTCGCTCAGCTCAGCCCAGTATAATGGTGTTCGACATTTACGACCGTATAGAGCTTCGTACGGTGCCATCTTTATACTCTACTGGAAGCTATTATTGTAAGCAAATTCAATCAGAGGTAGATATTTCTCCCAGTTACCTTCAAACTCAAGAATGCAACATCGCAACATATCGTCAAGTACCTGAATAACTCGTTCGGATTGACCATCCGTTTCTGGGTGAAATGCAATGCTAAAATGAAGCTTTATACCTAAAGCTTCTTTCAATTTCTTCCAAAATCGTGAAGTGAATCTCGGATCTCTATCCGAAACAATAGATAGTGGCACACCGTGCAATCAAACAATCTCTAAGATATACAACTCAGCCAATTTATCAAGTGAGTAATCCGTACGTACCGGAATGAAATGAACTTATTTCGTCAATCTATCAACAACAACCCAGACCGCATCTTTCTTTTTCGGAGATAAGGGTAAACCCAATACGAAATCCATTGTTGCTCTATCCCACTTCCACTCTGGAATCATAATAGGCTGTAATAAACTTAACGGCACTTGATGCTCAGCTTTAACTTGCTGACAAATCAAACATTTCGAAACAAATTCTGAGATATCTCATTTCATGCCGTGCCACCAATAAAGCTGTTTTAAATCATTATACATTTTTGTTTTTCCCGGATGCACTGATAAACAACTACTGTGTACTTCATTTAGAATCTTCCGAATAAGCTCAGAATTTCTTGGTACACATATTCTATCACAAAACATCAAGCAGTCATCAGGCCCTGTTCGAAACTCTGAATCAGAAATCGACTCACACTGACCTCATTTTGCTTGAAATTCATTATCAAATTTTTGAGCCTCACAAATCTGTTGTAGAAATAACGGTCTTGTTTTCATCTCGGCTACTATCGGACCGTCGTCAGACAAAGCTAATTGTGTGTTCAAAGTACGTAAAGCAAATAAGGACTTTCACCTTAAACCATCAGCAACTACGTTCGCTTTCCCCGGATGATAGTCAATCACCAATTCATAGTCTTTTAGCAATTCTAACCATCTTCGCTGTCGCAAATTCAAATCTTTCTGAGTCATCAGATATTTCAAGCTTTTGTGGTCGGTATAAATATGGCATTTCTCACCAAACAAATAATGACGCCAAATTTTCAATGCGAACACTATCGCGGCTGACTCTAGATCGTTCGTCGGATAATTCCTTTCGTGCGGCTTGAATTATCTCGAGGCATAAGCTACAACTTTGCCCTCCTGCATCAAAACACAACCTAGACCATTTAACGATATATCACTGTAAAATATGAATTCTTTACCTGACTCAGGCTAAACCAACACTGGTGCCTCTGTCAATAATGCTTTCAATTGCTCGAAGCTCTACAGACACTTTTCAGACCACTCAAACTTAACATCTTTTTGAAGCAATCTTGTCATCGGAGTCGCCATCATTGAGAAACCTTTGACAAATCATCTATAATAGCCGGCTAGTCCCAGAAAACTATGGACTTCGGATACATTTCTCGGAGGCTTCCAATCTATAACCGATGAAATTTTACTCGGGTCAACTCGGATACCCTCAGCTGAAACTATATGTCCTAGAAAACCAACCTCTCGTAACCAAAACTCACATTTGCTAAACTTTGTAAACAACTGTTTATCTCTCAAAGTTTGTAACACTATTCTCAAATGCTCGACATGCTCAGATTCATCACGAGAGTAAATCAAAATATCATCAATAAAAATAACTACAAATCGGTCTATGTACGGCCTGAAAATCTAGTTCATCAAGTCCATAAAAAAAGTAGCTGCATTTGTTAGTCCGAAAGGCATAACAAGAAATTCATAGTGTCCGTACCTTGTTCTAAATGCAGTCTTTGGCACATCGGAGTCTTTAACTCACAACTGGTAATAACCCGATCTCAAATCAATTTTCAAAAACACTGTTTCCCCTTTTAACTGATCAAACAAATCATCTATTCGTGGAAAAGAGTAATTATTCTTGATCGTCACTTTGTTGAGCTGTCGGTAGTCTATACACATTCTCATCGTGCCATCTTTCTTTTTCACAAATAACACCGGTACACCCCAGGGAGAAAAACTTGGTCTAGCAAAACCTCTATCTATTAATTCTTGCAACTGAGATTTCAATTCTTTTAACTCTATCGGAGCCATTATGTATGGAGCTATCGATATCGACGTTGTTCCCGGTACTAATTCAATACCAAACTCAACTTCTCTGATAGATGGTAAACCTGGTAACTCTTCAGGAAATATATCTGGATATTCACACACAACTGGTACTGATTCAATCTTTATTTCTATCACTTTCGTATCAAGTACATAAGCAAGGTAAGCTTCACACCCCTTTCTCACAAATCTCTGAGCTAACATAGACGAGATCACAACTGGCAAACTATTCAGATCATCAGATTCAATTCTAATAGTCTCATTATTCTGACATTTCAATTCAATTATCTTTCGTCTACAATTCACTATAGGTTCATGCATCGTTAGCCAATCCATACCCAAAATCACATCAAATTCATCGAATGGAAACAACATCAGATTAGCCAGAAAACTGAATTCCCAATACATTAACAGATAATTCTTGCAGACTTTGTCAACCAAAACACATTTACCTAAGGGGTTCGATACTTTAATCACAAATTCAGTAGACTCTATAGGCAAAGTCTTACTAGATACTAAATTCATACATATATAAGAATGAGTTGATCCTGGATCTATCAATGCAATCACATTAGTATCATAGAGAGTGAAAGTACCGGTGATAACATCTTGAGATGACGCTTCTTCGTGAGCACGAATCCTTTGTGGCCCCTCTACTACCACTTACTGTAACAACCCAGTTTAGACCCTATCAAAATAGTGGTTTCGAGACCACAAATCCAATGTAAGAAATATATTTTAATATTATTTTTTGTGTTTACAGTATGTGATTGAGCATGTGTGAAAATTCTGTGTGAAAATTTAATCGATTGTGTGCTTAATTTGCAAAAAGGACTTAATCGCATAAAATGTAAAAGTTTTGTGCTGATTGTTGAAGTGCCTAATTGGCATGGCTTTCTAAATGAGAAGTCCTTAAGTTGATAATAGACCATTAAAAGAATGGATGGACAAAAATGGGTTAAGGTTAGTGGATTTTAAATGAAGTTAAAAAGGGTAAAATTGGTAATTGATTTTTAATGTTAATATAATTAAAATGAAACAAATTAAATGGCCATTTTTCTCATCTTTCTTCCACTGAAAACAGAAAAGAGAAATAGCCATTGAAGCTTTGTGATATTCGGTTATGGTTTAGCTTGATTGAGGTATGTTTTTGACTCGGTTTTTGATAATTTCTACGATTTTGTGATCGTTGCTTTGTGTTTTATCAAGCCCATGCTTGAATTTTAGAATTTGATGAAGAATTTGAGATGTTCCATTGATGAATGCTTGAGCTTTGTGATAGTTGGTGATCAAATATGAAAGATATGTGATAGATTAACATATTTGTCTTTGAATTTTTGGTGAATTTGAGTAATTTGGGCTAAATTGTGAAAATGAAAAATTGAAGGACTAAAATGTGAAGTAAATGAAATATGTGGGCTTCTATGGACACAAGGAAAATTCGGCTAGGCATGTGTGAGATGAAATTATGTGAATTTGGTGATTTTGTGAAATAGGGACTAAAGTGTCGAAATGTGAAAATGTGAGGGTTATTTTGTAAAATGCCCTAAATATGTGTGTTTAGACTAAATTGAATGATTTGGTAATTGAACGAGTTAAATTTGAATATGTATAGATCAAGAAAAGAGGGAATTGGATCGAGATCGAGGCAAAGATAAAGTGCTCGATTAATCAACTCGTTTTGTTACTTCGACGTCCGAGGTAAGTTCGGATATAATACGAGTTGTTAAATTTATGTTTAAGTGCTATGAAATGAATGAATATGTGATTATGGAATTAGAAATGCTATATGTGAAATTGAGAAATGTGGCACTAAGTGTGCGTAATTAGAATCGAAATAGAAGTGAATAGCACTGTGTGTGCGAAGTAATGAAAGCCTCAGCTTTACTGATTAGCACTGTGTGTGCGATACCGAGATAAATTCGGTTTAATGTAAAGGCACTAAGTGTGTAATGACATTTAAGCTTCGGCTAAGAAATTGGCACTAAGTGTGCGAGTAAAACGAATGATTATTTAAGATTGATTGAAATGGTGGTATTGAGCAATGAGTAGCTAAAGTGTTCGTTAACTATGTGTTGGCAAAGGTATGTACGAAACCTGTGTGGTTGATGATTTGGAAATAGATGAATGGATGGTTATGTGAGTATTGGATATGGATGAGATTGTGTAATTTTGTAAAATAATCTATGTGATGATTTATTTTGTTTATTGATTTTGAATTGTTGAGTTAAGTGTATTATATTACGAACTTACTAAGCTTTAAAGCTTACTGTGTGAAGCGTTTCTCTGTTTTACAGTGACTTTAAAGCTAGCTTGGATCCGGGGGATCGTCAGCGACTCAATAACACTATCAACTATCTATTTTGGTATTTTTGGAAGATGTATAGATATATATATGGTATATGGCATGTATAGGCTAGTAGATATAGCATGTTTTGAAGTGTATAAACTTAGCCATGTGATTTGGCTTGGTAGCTAATGATTTTGGTAAATGTTTTGGGCTTGAGTAAAGATTGGTCAATAAGGGAATGTTTGTTCCAGTGAATGACCTTATGATATGTTTTGGTAATATGGAGATAGTGTGCTCATGCTATGATTTGATTGATATTCAATGGTGCATCAATTACAAGTTTTTGTTATGTAATTGATACTTTGGATTGATAGATATAGATGGATTTGTTTGGGATAATGAATGATGATGTTAAGAGATTAAATTGAGTATGTTTTAGTATGTTTGAATGCTATTTGAGGTATGAAATTGAATTGGTTTGTGCTTGTAGGTAAGACCCTAAGTGTGGGTGGCAATTTGGCCTTGCAAATAGCCTATAATTTCCCACACAGTTGAGCACACGGGCGTGTGGCTCGACCGTGTCTTTTGAGTTTGTAAATTGAAACAAGCCAGGCTCGCACACGGGCTAGACACAAAGGCGTGTGACTGGCCGTGTGGTGTAAGTCAGTGTCGACCACGGGTGAGGCAAACAAGCGTGTCTCAGGCCGTGTGGACAAGTCAGTATGTATGCCCTGTTTTGCCACGGCTTGGACACATGGGCGTGTCCGAGGCCGTGTAAGGCACACGACCTACCCACACGGGCGTGTGACCTCTGTAGCTTGGAAAAATGTTTAATTTTTGGAAAATTTTATATGTGTTCGGTTTAGTCCCGACCCCTTTTCTAAAACGTGTTTAAGGTCGCATAGACCTCATTTAGGGACTATATGTATATATATTGATATGTTCGAATGGTGTTATACTTTGTGTTGAGAAATGATTTTAAATGTTCCGATTGTTTAGTAATGCCTCTTAACCCTATTTCGGCGATGATTATGGGTTAGGGGTGTTACATTTTATTGGTATCAGAGCTACAGTTTAGTCGATTCTAGGACTAACGTAGCGCGTGTGAGTCTAGCTATACATGCCATATATATATATTTGCGATAGTGTGATGAATCCTGACCATTAAAAATGTGTTTTTATATAGCAAATGGACCCCGATCGAGCAGTTACTGATGATGTAGAGAGCAATGCACCTGCTCCCGCTCAAGGGACAGCGCCGGCCGAGTCTAGGCCGATAGCTAGTAGTCACGGGAGAGAAGCTAAACAAGCCTTCTTCCAAATGATGAGTGAGTGGTTTTTGAAGTTCGTTCGAATGAATCTGGCTACTCCACAACCTCCACCCCCACAAGTGCCTGTAGTGCAACAAGTGACAGATCTAATCCGACTGAGTAAGCCTCATGTGGATAAAATTCGAAAGTATGAGGCTGAAGAGTTTAGAGCTACGGTTGATGATGATGCTGAACGAGCTGAGTTTTGGCTCGAGAATACAATTCGAGTGTTTGATGAGATGTCATTGAATCCCGATGAATGTTTAAAATGTGCTATTTCATTATTGAGAGATACAACATATAATTGGTGGAAAACGTTGATATCTGTGGTTCTGAGAGAGAGAATCACCTGGGATTTCTTTCAAGTTGAATTCTGAAAGAAGTATATCAGTCAATGATTCATAGATCAGAAACGTAAAGAGTTTCTAGAGCTAAAACAGGGCTGCATGTCTGTTACTGAGTACGAGCGGAAATTTGTGAGATTGAGCCAATACGCACGGGAATGTGTTTCGACTGAAACTACGATGTGTAAATGCTTCATTGAAGGGCTGAATGAAGACATTAAATTGTTGGTTGGAATACTTGATTTGAATGAATTTGTAGTGTTAGTTGAAAGAGCCTGCAAAACTGAAGAACTGAGCAAAGAAAAGAAGAAAGCAGATTCAGAGGCTAGAGATGAAAGAAAGAGGTCGATGAGTAAGTCATATCAACCTTTGTCCAAGAGATTTCGAGATGCAACTAATCACTCAAATGTTTCAATTGGACATTCGAGTAGAGATCGAGTGAAACAGAATGTTAGTTCTAAAACACAAGTTCCAATTGAATCGGGTATTGGAAGTGTTAAAAGCAACAAGCTTAAGTGTAGACAGTGTGGGAGATGATATGTTGGAGAATGCTGGGGCAAGAATAATAATAGAGCTTGCTATAAATGTGGATCAGGAGATCACTTCATCCGAGATTGCCAAGAGTTAGCTAAGAAAGATAATGTTCAGAATGTGAGGCCGAGTAATACGATGGCTAGGGGTAGACCACCCAGAAACACCGAAAATCTGAGTGGAAGTCAGAGAGGGACTACCGATACAGCTGTGAGATCCAAGGCGAGAGCACTTGCCTGAGCTTATGCTATCCGCGCTCGTGAAGAAGTGACATCTCTAGACGTCATAACTGGTACTTTTACTCTATTTGATACTGATGTGATTGAATTGATAGATCCAGGGTCTATGTAATAGCACGATTTTAGGGCTAGTCAAAATAGTGGTCTCGAGACCACTCATCTGAGGTTGAGGAAAATTATTTTGGTATTATTTTATGCATTATAACATGATTATAAGGTTGCATGGGAATTTTGATGCCTTAATTTTAGCAATTGTGTGCTTAATTGTGAAAAAAAGACTAAATTGCATAAAGTGTGGAAGTTCTATTATATAAGATAGAAGTGTTTGATAGTTATGGAATATTAATGGGCGGTCCTTAAAGTTCAATTAGACCACCCTAAAGATGATGGCCGGGCAAGGGAACTAGGAGAGAGACAATAGCTTTAAATGAGTTAAAATTTGGTAGTGTTAGGTGATAAAAATGAATAAAATAAGATAAGTAAAAAGAAAGCTATCATCTTTTTCATTTCTCTTCCTCTCCTGCTGAAATTTTCAGCAAGAAATAGGGGTTTTGAAGCTCAAACTATCAGCCAACATATTCTCTAGCAAGTAAGTGATTTTAGAGGTCTTTCTTGATGATTTTTGTATTTTTGGAACCCCCAAAGCTTAAGCTAGCTAATGAGGGGACTAAATTGCAATATGGTTGAAATAGTTGGAATTTAGAGTAGTTGTAAGAGTAATAAATGTTTAGCTAGGCTTGATTAATGAGGAAATGTGATGAAAAATGATTTACGAGCCTAGGGGTAAAATTGTAATTTTGCCAAAGTACAAAGGCAAAATGGTCATTTTTGCCTAAATAGAGATTATGATGTATTATGATTATAAAATGGTTGAATGAGTGAATTTTGTTATTATAGAACAAGAAGAGCGCGGAATCAACCTTGACCGAGGAAAAGGCAAGGTCACAGATTGAGCCGTTGATTAACACATTTTGCACCGAGGTAAGTTTATGTGTAAACGATGCATCTTAAATATACATGTTGTTACTTATTAGTGCATTGTATGATTGAGAACGCTGACAATTTAAATGGATTGAATGTGGTAGAAAATGAATAAATTCCTTATGGATGTTGAATTAGATATGTAGATATGGAATATTATCCGTAGTAGTTAATGGTGGGCTGTGTGCGATAGCACCTTAATTATTCTTGTTGGTGGGCTATGTGCAATACCACCTTAATACTTATTCATGATGGGTTGTGTGCGATACCATCGTTTGGTGGGCTAAGTGCGATACCACCCCATTAAAGTTAAATGGTGGGCTAAGTACGAAGCCACTGAGTGTTAGGTAATACTATTAATGGCTTATTGTGAAATTGCAATGCAATGTTTCATGTGATCATGTGGTGATTTGATAAGTGCAGTGATGTATGTTAAATAATGTGGGCATTTGGCTTGTGATATGGTTGGAATGTGGTAAGAGATGAAATGAGTAAGCATGATCTTGGATTATAGAATGTTCTTACTCATTGTGAAATGCTATTTATCGATTAGCACATATTATGATGTTTATTGTTAACATGTAAACTTACTAAGCTTAAAGCTTACTCCCTTTCTTTCCCCTTGTTTTATAGTGTCAAAGAGCCGGGTCGGGATACGAAGATAATTGGAAGATCACCCACATTATCAGATCATCTTGATATATATATATAGAATTAGCATTTTGAGTATGGCATGTATAGGGGCTAGACTAGATGAATTATTTTGTTATTTTGGCCAAGTGTGTATTGGCTCCCTTAAAGATGAATTCTTTTGTATATAACCATAGTTGATGGCTTATTTTTACTAATTTATGCAAAGACAAGGTTATTCATGAATGTGTATGTTACATAATTGCTTTGCTTAGAAATTGGTTGAATGGATTTAGGTTGTGTGATGTAGGGTGATGAAAAGAGCTTGGCAAATAGCTTTGTTCTTGTCCACACGGGTAGGCACACGGGCGTGTGTCTAGGCCATGTGAGACACACGGTCAGTCCCATGGGTGTGTGGCTAGGCCGTGTGTCCTCTGCATGTTAGTTTTACAAGTCAGTAAGCTCTGTAGTAAACACACGGGCAGAGACACGACCGTGTGGAAGGCACGGCCAGGGACATAGGTGTGTGCCTAGGCCGTGTGAAGTCTGCACCTGAATTTGGAATTTAATTTGCCACACGGTCAAAGGACACGGGCGTGTGACTGGCCGTGTGATGCTAGTCAGAGGCGACCACGAGCCAGACACACGGGCGTGTGACAGGCCGTGTGATGCAAGTCAGTGTCGACCACGGGTGTCGAACACGGGCGTGTGGCATGTCACACGGGCGTGTCCCTCTCTCCACACGGGCGTGTGGCCCTAGTAAAGCAAAATTTTCATAAGTTTTCAAAAGTTCCCGGTTTGATCTCAAGGCCCTCCGTTTGCATGATTTAGGCCTCGTAGGCCCATAATAAGAATGTTATGCATGTGAATGAAAAGTTTTAAATTGGAAATGAAATTTGTAGGCCAGTGTTGTATGTTCAAACGAGATAAGTCTGGTAATGCCTTGTACCCGATTCTGGCGTTGAATACGGGTAAGGGGTGTTACATTTAGTGGTATCAGAGCTATGGTTTTTTCGGTTCTCAGACTACCGTAGCGTGTTAGAGTCTAGCTATACATGCCATAGGCGTATATTGATAGTGTGGTGACTTTTGACATGTAACAGTCCGATTTTGAGCCTAATTGAAAAAGTGGTTTCGGGACCACAAATTCGAGTCCAAAAAATATTTTTAATTTTTTTTCGTGTTTATTATGTGTAAATTTGTTGTTGTTAAATTTTCGTGACTTAATGTTGTTGTTTAGGTACCCAATTAAATAAAAGGACTTAATCGCGTAAAACGTAAAAGTTACAAATTAAAGTGTAAAGTGCTTATTTGATAGTGGCTTTTTAATATGAGGTCCTTAAATGACAATTAGCCCATTTAAAGAGATAGTGGACGGTTAAGGTCATAAATACCCTAAATTTATATGTTAATATTATTTAAGTTAAAAGGTTAATTAGGTAATTTGGTAATAATATAATATAAGTTATAATAAAAAAAAAGAAACCAATGTCCATCTTTTTCTATAAGCTAATCGAAACCAAGAAAAAGAAAAAGAAATAAGAAGCAACTAGGGTTCGGCCTTGTGTTCTTCAAATTAGGGTATGTTAATTGTTCGATTTTTGATAATCTTTATGTTTTCGAGATCGTTGTTAAGTGTACTTCAAAACCCATGTCTCAATTTATGATTTTGATGATGATTTTGTGTTTTTCCATTGATCATACCTTGTGGTTTTTGATGTTTGATGATGAAATGTGAAATATATGTGTTAGATTAACAAGTTTTGTCTTTAAATATTTGATGAAATTGAGTAATTTGGACTGAATTGAAAAAATAAATATTTGAGGGACTAAAATGTGAAATAAATGAAATGTGTAGGTTTGTATGGACACTAGGAATATTCGGCCCTTAAGGAGTGTAGTCAAATTTTGTGTATTTTGTGTTTTGAGCAAAAAGGACAAAATTGTAAAAAGTGTGAAATGTTAGGGGCAAAATTGTAATTTTTCCATTTATGTGTTTTTAGGATAAATTGAATATAATGGTGTTTAAATAAGCTTAATTTGAGTATGTTTAGATCAAGAATTAAAGAAATCGGATTTGGATCGGGGAAAGACAAAAGTGGTCGAGTAGCCGATTTAACAGTTGACGACATCCGAGGTAAGTCAATAAGCATTTAAATGTTGAAATAACCATGGATATGTACTTGTTATGTATCAAAATGAATTATTTGAATATATATATGCTATAGTCGAATGTGGGTATTGTGATTTGGCTAACTTTCGATCTTGATTCGACTGAGATTCGAGGTCCGTAATCCCCTTATGAACCTTAGGAATAGATAGGATACATATGTCATGACATAGGATATCCGATATGTGTTATCGTGTAATACCATGTCTGGGACATTGGCATCGTATTTGATTCGTGTAAGACCCTGTCTGGGACAGTGGCATCGACATGTGATTACATGTAAGACCACGTCTGGGACGTTGGCATTGTACGAGCATCCGACTATCCGTGTATCCTTTTTAAATCCTAATGGTTCAACGGGCATTTGTAAGTGAGGGCTAATGTGATATTTGAACTAAAAGAACTCAGGTACGTATATAATCTGTATTATGAAATGAAAGGTAAGTGATATGTTTATTTCATTGTACAGAAGTTAATGTGTAAACATGTGAACCGTGTATAGGTTTTTAACTATGTGTACTCGGCAAAAGGGTATATTATTTAAATTTGGTTTTGAAATTTGAGTAATTACTTGTTATTGTGTATAATTCACTACTTGATATAGCTTTGTATATATGATTTTGTTAAGTTAATTGATTTTGCCTTGCTATTGACTTATTAAGCTTAAATAGCTTACCTTGTGTTTCTTTGTCTATTTTTGTTTTATAGATTTTGAATACGTTACGAGCTCAGGGATCGTTAGCAGGACTATCACACTATCGACATCTTTCTTTGGTATTTTGGCTATGTTAATTATGAATATATGGCATGTATAGCATAGAAAAAGGTTGAATATGAATTAAGTACCTATGTATGTAAATAATAGCCATGCGAAAATGGCTTATCCTCTTTTGATTGATTTGCTATCTTTGATGATGGTTCGCGGTAGTTGTTGTGAATAGGTTTATTCATATGCATATTTGGTTAAGTATATGTTTCATAATAGGTAAACTTGTGTTATGTTTTAAAACTAGACATATTGAACTTGGTTATGTGGTTGATACTTGTATTTTAGTTATGTTTGTTTGATGGATTGATTTAGTTGATATATGAACTTGAACCGAATGTATAAGTGGATATTTTGGCTAAGCTAAGTGATGAAGGCATGGATATGTTGAATGTGATTAGGTGATATGTAATGGTGTACTTATTATGTATTATGAAAAGTTTGATTGATTTATTAAACTAACTATGATCAAATGTGTATTTGTATACTTTTATGTATATATATCAATTGAGTGAAGTTAAGTGAAATGTATATGTAATAAGTATTAATATGCATGTGAGCTAGTAAGTTGTGAATTGGTTATGATGGTATATATATATATGTTCGAATACAATTATAAAGTATGTGGTTATGTTAATTTTTAAGTCTTGAAAGGTTCGGATTTGGAATGTCAAGGTTATAGTTGTATGTATGTATTCGACCATATTGTGAAATGGTAATGGATGACTATTAGTAATATAATTACATTTAGTTTTATGATTAGATTATGAATTTGGAATTTTTAAATGTTAGATATAATTTGTAAGTTAAAGAAATGATGAATATATATATATATATATATTCAAATTTAGTTGTATGGGAGATATTAAGTTTGGCCGAATGTTATACATAATGTGGTTGATGCTATTTGGTTTTAATGATACAATGTTCGAATACCATATATATGTTTTAGAGTGATGTTTATTTATTAATACTTTAATAAATGATTAGATTAATGATGTTAATTATAAATGATTGATTATGTTATAAATTTGAGATAGGTGTTAGATGTGAAGTAAATGATTTTGGTTTTGTTAATGAGGTATGAAATTTGCATTGACAGAATATGCAATTTACTCTATTTAAATGATTCAAAACATATATCCTAGCTTTGATTTGTATGCTATGTATGTGTACATGAAATGTTAATTAAAAAAAATATATGCATGTTTTGAGTTGTGTTTGTTTTGGTAATGCCTCGTAACCCTAGTCCAGCGACGGATACGGGTTAGGGGTGCTACATTTGATTGGTATCAGAGCTACGGTTTAGTCGATTCTAGGACTAACGTAGCGCGTAAGAGTCTAGCTATACATGCCATATGTTATACTGCGATTGTGTGATGACTTCTGATATTTGAAAATATGTTTTCATATAGTAATGGTTCCCAGTCGAGCCGTAGCTGATGATGTCGAGAGTGTAGCGCCTGCTCCCACGCAAGGGACAGCGCCGATAGATTCTCGACCTACTTCGAGTAATCCAGAGGGGGAGGCTAGACAAGCCTTCTACCAAATGATGAATGATTGGTTTACACAGTATATCCAGACTAATCTGGCTGCACAACAACCTCTACCCCCGATTAATCCCTCTGTAGTGCCTATTATACCTTCGGTGAGTGATCCGATGAGATTGTAAAAGCCACTTATTGATAAAATAAGAAAACATGGAGCCGAGGAATTTAGAGCCACTGATGATGATGATGCTGAGCGAGTCAAGTTCTGGCTTGATAATACCATCCGAGTATTTGATGAATTATCCGCACCTCGATGAGTGTTTGAAATGTGCTATATCTCTACTACGGGACATCAGATATCACCGGTGGAATACACTAGTATCGTGGTTCCAAAGGAGCGAGTGACACGGGAATTCTTTCGATGAGTTTCGTAAGAAATATATCACCAGAGGTTTATTGATCGTAAACGTAAAGAATTTCTTGAGTGAAATATAGGGGCGGACAAAGTGATGCATCTGGCGGAAATTTGTTAGACTCAGCAGATATGCGAGAGTGTGTTTCATCTCAAGCTATTATGTGTAGGAGATTTGAAGATGGGCTGAATGAAGACATTAAACTGTTAGTTGGCATACTTGAGATAAAAGAGTTTGTGGTACTTGTTGAGCGAGCCTATAAAGCTGAAGAGCTCGCGAAAGAGAAAAGAAAAGCTGATTCTGAAGCTAGAGATTCACACAAAAGACCATTCAGTAAGCCATTTCAGTCGACCTCAAAGAAATTTTGAGATGATACTAGCCGTTCGAAGAATACTGTGGGTCATTTTAGACGAGATCGAGATAGACCACCTATGAGCTCGAGAGCTACCTCTGTAGCTAGTGTGGGTAATGTCAGATATAATTAAACCGAATGTGAACATTGTGGTAAACAACATCCCGACAGTTGCAGGTTGCATGATAGAGCCTGTTTTAAATGTGGATCCAGAGATCATTTTATTCGGGAGTGTCCAGAGATAGTTGATCAAAATCCGGCTCAGAATACTAGGTTCGGTAATACTGCAGCTCGAGGTAGACCACCCAGAAATACGGGTATTGTGAGTGGCAGCCAGAGAGGGACTAAAGATTCAGCTATTAGATCTGAGGCTAGCACACCAACCAGAGCTTATGCCATACGTGCACGTGAGGAGGCTTCATCCCTAGATATAATTACTGGTACTTTTACTCTTTATGATACTACTGTTATTGCTTTGATTGATCCTGGTTCAACTCATTCCTATATGTGTAAGACTTTGGTGTTCAATAAGACTTTACCTATTGAGTCTACTGAGTTTGTAATTAAAATATCGAACCCCTTAGGCCAGTGTGTCTTGGTTGATAAAATATGCAAGAATTGTCCGTTGATGATTCGAGATTCATGTTTTCCAGCTGATTTGATGTTGTTTCCATTTGATGAGTTTGATATAATTCTGGGTATGGACTGGTTAACTCTACATGATGCTATCGTGAACTGTAAACGGAAGACTATTGATTTGTGATGCCAGAATGATGAGATTATTCGGATTGAATCTAATGATCTGAATGGTTTACCAGCAGTGATATCTTCTATGACAGCTTAGAAATATGTGAGAAAGGGTTGTGAAGCTTATTTTGCTTATGTGCTTGATTCTAAAGTGATAGCAAAGAAGATTGAATCAGTACCTGTTGTATGTGAGTATCCAGATGTGTTCCCTGAAGAATTACCGGCTTTGCCACCTATTCGAGAAGTTGAGTTTGGGATTGAATTAGTGGCGGGGACGACTCTGATTTCTATAGCTCCGTACAGGATGGCACCTACAGAATTAAAAGAATTGAAAGTACAGTTGCAAGAGTTGACAGATAGGGGATTTGCACGATCGAGTTTCTCTCCTTGGGGCGCACCAGTTCTGTTTGTGAAAAAGAAAGACGGAACCATGAGAATGTGTATTGACTACAGGCAGCTTAATAAAGTGATCATAAAGAACAAGTATCCGTTACCAAGAATTGACGACCTCTTTGATCAGCTGAAAGGGGCTACAGTATTATCAAAGATAGATTTTAGATCGGGATACTATCAGTTGCGAGTTAAAGACTCTGATGTGCCAAAGACTGCTTATCGGACAAGGTACAGACACTACGAGTTTCTGGTTATGCCTTTCAGACTTACTAATGCACCTGCTATTTTCATGGATCTGATGAATCAGATTTTTAGACAGTATTTGGATCGGTTTGTGGTAGTGTTTATAGTGTTTATAAATGAAAGGTAAGTGATATGTTTATTTCATTGTACAGAAGTTAATGTGTAAACATGTGAACCGTGTATAGGTTTTTAACTATGTGTATTAGGGAAAAGGGTATATTATTTGAATTTGATATTGAAATTTGAGTAATTACTTGTGAGTGTGTATAATTCACTACTTGATATAACTTTGTATATATGATTTTGTTAAGTTAATTGATTTTACCTTGCTATTGACTTACTAAGCTTAAATAGCTTACCTTGTGTTTCTTTGTCTATTTCTGTTTTATAGATTTTGAATACGTTACGAGCTCGGGGATCATCAACAGGACTATCACACTATCGACAGCTTTCTTTGGTATTTTGGTTATGTTAATTATTAATATATGGCATGTATAGCATAGAAAAAGGTTGAATATGAATTAAGTACCTATGTATGTAAATAATAGCCATGCGAAAATGGCTTATCCTCTTTTGATTGATTTGCTATCTTTGATGATGGTTTGCGATAGTTGTTGTGAATAGGTTTATTCATATGCATATTTGGTTAAGTATATGTTTCATAATAGGTAAGCTTGTGTTATGTTTTAAAACTAGATATATTGAACTTGGTTATGTGGTTAATACTTGTATTTTAGTTATGTTTGTTTGATGGATTGATTTAGTTGATATATGAACTTGAACCGAATGTATATGTGGATATTTTGGCTAAGCTAAGTGATGAAGCCATGGATATGTTGAATGTGATTAGGTGATATGTAATGGTGTACTTATTATGTATTATGTAAAGTTTGATTGATTTATTAAACTAACTATGATCAAATGTGTATTTGTATACTTATATGTATTTATATCAATTGAGTGAAGTTAAGTGAAATGTATATGTAATAAGTATTAATATGCATGTGAGCTAGTAAGTTGTGAATTGGTTATGATGGTATATATATATATATATATGTTCGAATACAATTAGAAAGTACGTAGTTATGTTAATTTTTAAGTCTTGAAAGGTTTGGATTTGGAATGTCAAGGTTATAATTGTATGTATGTATTCGGCCATATTGTGAAATGGTAATAGATGACTATTAGTAATTTAATTACATTTAGTTTTATGATTAGATTATGAATTTGGAATTCGTAAATGTTAGATATAATTTGTAAGTTAAAGAAATGATGAATATATATATATATATTCGAATTTAGTTGTATGGGAGATATTAAGTTTGGCCGAATGTTATACATAATGTGGTTGATGCTATTTGGTTTTAATGATACAATGTTCGAATACCATATATATGTTTTAGAGTGATGTTTATTTATTAAGACTTTAATAAATGATTAGATTAATGATGTTAACTATAAATGATTTATTATGTTATAAATTTGAGATAGGTGTTAGATGTGAAGTAAATGATTTTGGTTTTGTTATTGAGGTATGAAATTTGCATTGACAAAATATGCAATTTACTCTATTTAAATGATTCAAAACATATATGCTAGCTTTGATTTGTATGCTATGTATGTGTACATGAAATGTTCATTAAAAAAAATATACGCCTGTTTTGAGTTGTGTTTGTTTTGGTAATGCATCGTAACCCTAGTCCGGCGACGGATACGGGTTAGGGGTGCTACATGACAAATGGATCCCGATCGAACGGCTACTGATGACACAGTAAGTTATGCACCGGCTCCTGCGCAAGGGACCGCGCCTGTAGAGAGTGGACCCGAGACTATGGGTCGAGGATAAGAGGCCCGGGAGGCCTTTCTCTAAATGATGAGTAATTGGTACAAGGAGTATGTACAAGCAAACCCTAATGCTCAACCTCCTCCACCCTTCCTATACCTCAGCAAGTTCCAGTGGCTCCTCAAGGTATAGATTTAGTAAGGATGACCAAACCCCTGGTAGACAAGATTCGGAAGCAAGGGGCTGAGGAGTTCAGAGCTAATATAGACGATGAACCTGGGAGGGCGGAGTTCTGGCTTGAGAACTCGATGAGGGTATTTGATGAACTCTCCTGCACACCTGAGGAAAGCTTAAAATGTGCCGCGTCATTGCTAAAGGAGTTGGACTATCGTTGGTGGAAGACACTAACTTCGGTGGTTCCAAGAGAGAGGGTAACGTGGGACTTCTTTTTGGAAGAATTCTGAAAAAAGTATATAAGTCAGAGGTTTGTGGACTAGAAACGGAAAGAATTCCTTGAACTGAAGCAATGAAGAATGACTGTGGCAGAATATGAGCGCGAATTTGTTAGGCTCAGCAAGTATGCATAGGAATGTGTGTCTACAGAAGCTATCTTGTGCAAGAGGTTTGAAGATGGGCTGAATGAGGATGTTAGACGTCTAGTTGGGATTTTGGAGTTAAAAGAGTTTGTAGTGTTGGTTGACCGGGCATGTAAGGCCGAAGAAATGAATAAGGAAAAGAGGAAAGCTATGAGTGAGGCCCGAGATGCGAGAAAAAGGCCAACGAGTAAATCATACCAAGCTCAATCGAAGAGGTCCAAGGAAATGAACCCTCGGACGATAGCGTCAGTTGGACATTCACATCGAGATCGAGATAACACATACTTAGGCTCGAGAGTTCAAGCCACTTCGATGGCAAGTGTGGGCAATCCGAAATCCAAATTGGAGTGTCCAACTTGTGGTAGGTAGCACACCGGGGAGTGTTGGGGGAATAATCGAAACTGTTGTGGTTTGCCTAATAATTTCATCCGAAATTGTCCTGAGAGGGATGACAAGGAAAGGAAACAAGAGATAAGATCAAGCAATGTATCTTCGAGGGGTAGACCACAAAAGAATCCGGGAGGAGGGATTAGTAGTAGAGGTATGCCTCGAGACTCTACTGTGAGACCGGAGGGTCGGGCACCTGCAAGGACTTATGCCATTCGCTCTCGCGAAGAGGCATCGTCTCCAGACATGATAACGGGTACTTTTTCTCTTCATGACACCTCTATTATTGCTTTGATTGATCCCGGGTCTACCCATTCTTACATTTGCATGAATCTGGCATCTAGTATGAACATGATTGTTGAGTTTACAGAATTTGTAGTAAAGGTGTCAAACCCGTTAGGCAAACATGTGCTAGTTGACAAGGTGTGTAAGAATTGTCCTTTGAAAATTAGAGGTCATTGTTTTCTGGCAAATCTTATGTTGTTGCCGTTTGATGAATTTGACTTGATACTTGGTATGGATTGGTTGATGGCTCATAATGTTTTAGTGAAATGTGGTAGCAAGTTTAATGAATTGAGATGTGAAAATGAAGATGTCATTCACGTTGAATCAGGTAAATCAGATAGTTTGCCTGTGATAATTTCAACTATGGTAGCCGAGAAATACTTGAGGAAAGGATACGAGTCCTATCTCGCCTTTGTGCTGAATACTCAAGAGTTAGAAGTAAAGATTGAATGAGTGTCGGTAGTATGCGAATATCCAGATGTGTTTCCGGAAGAGTTACCCGGGTTACCTCCAGTTAGAGAGGTCGAGTTTGGGATTGAGTTAGTTCCGGGAACGTCACCTATCTCGGTTGCTCCGTATAGGATGGCACCATTGGAGTTGAAAGAATTGAAGGTTCAGTTGCAAGAGTTAATAGACAAGGGTTTTGCAAGACTGAGCTATTCACCGTGGGGTGCTCCGGTACTTTTTGTGAAGAAGAAAGATGGGTCGATGAGATTGTGCATAGACTACAGACAGCTCAATAAAGTGACCGTGAAAAATAAGTATCCTTTGCCAAGGATAGACGACTTATTTGACCAACTGAAGGGAGCTACAGTGTTCTCCAAGATAGATTTAAGGTCTCGTTATTATCAGTTGAGGGTTAAAGAGCAATATGTTCGAACGAGGTATGGCCATTACGAGTTTCTTGTCATGCCATTTGGTTTAACAAATGCTCCTGCAATTTTCATGGACTTGATGAATCGCATCTTCCGACCATACTTGGACAAGTTTGTAGTCGTTTCCATTGACGACATATTAGTCTATTCTCGGGATGAGAGTGAACATGCGGAGCATCTGAGAATTATTTTGAAGACTTTAAGAGACACGCAGTTGTATGCTAAATTTAGCAAGAGTGAGTTTTGGCTCCGAGAGGTCAGATTCCTGGGACACATTGTGTCGGGTGATGGTATTAGAGTTGATCTGAGTAAGATCTCGGCTATTGTAGAGTGGAAACCGCCAATAAATGCGTCGGAAGTTAAAAGCTTTTTGGGTTTAGCGGGGTACTACAGACGGTTCGTGAAGGGATTTTCCATGATTGCTTCCCCGATGATGAAACTGTTGCATAAAGATGTTAAGTTTGAATGGACTAAAAAATGTCAATAGAGTTTCGAGAGATTGAAAATATTGTTGACTGAGGCACTTATTTTAGTGCAACCTGAGTCGGGCAAGGAGTTTGTGGTATATAGTGATGCATCATTTAATGGACTTGGCTATATGTTGATGCAAGAGGGTAAGGTAGTAGCTTACGCCTCGAGATAGCTAAAATCGTACGAGAAGAATTATCCGACTCATGATTTGGAGTTGGCTACGATTGTTTTTGCATTAATGATTTGGAGACATTATTTATATGGTGAGAAGTGTCGAATCTTCACCGATCATAAGAGTTTGAAATACTTAATGGACCAAAAGGATTTGAATTTGTGACAACGGCGGTGGCTTGAATTATTGAAAGACTATGAGATAGTAATTGATTACCATCCGGGGAAAGCGAATGTGGTTACGGATGCCTTGAGTTGGAAATCCCTGTATGCTTTGAGAGCTATGAGTACTAGCTTAGCGTTGTCTGAGGATAGTGCCATATTGGCCGAGTTGAGGGCTAGGCCGCTATTTATTCAACAGATATGTGAGGCTTAAAAGAATGACAATGAGATG
This sequence comes from Gossypium sturtianum, assembly GCA_025698515.1. Lineage (NCBI taxonomy): Eukaryota > Viridiplantae > Streptophyta > Magnoliopsida > Malvales > Malvaceae > Gossypium > Gossypium sturtianum. Next base: position 87,204,179 of record CM046944.1, read on the forward strand.
CAAGCTAAGAGAGCTAACTGTGAATCGGGAAATAATGCTGATTTTAGGGTAAGTTCGGATGGTTGTTTGATGTTTCATGACAGGATTTGTGTACATAGAGATAATGAGTTGATCTGAAAAATTTTACATGAAGCACACAGTGGTTACTTGTCAGTACATCCTGGTAGCACGAAAATGTATAATGATCTGAGGAAATTTTATTGATGGCCGGGTATGAAAAGAGATGTAACACCCTGGTTTAGGGGCTGTGCATATTGGGTATAAATCAAGTGTTAGTAGGTTTTTGGGAGTGCTTGGATGAGTTTTAGAGGATCTAAGAATGCTTGGATGAAAGGGAAAGGCTTTGGAAAATTTTTGATTTTAGGGTATAAAGGGAAATAGGCAGGAAGGCCTTAAAATAAATTGGGGAGTTTAGGACGCAAGAAAGGCATCGCAAAGTGGCGTGGAGGCGCCGCTGGGGGCTTTAGAAGGTGACGCCTAAGGGAGCAGGGTTCGAGCTGAGCTGGGGCAGCAATTTTTGTTTTATTTTTGTGCGTCAAGGACTGGGCTAAGTATGCCTTAAAAGTAAATAGTGTGGCTTGGTGGACATGGAAGTCCGATTGGCAAAGTAGCACTCATGCGCCACTTAGGCGCTCAAGGAGAGCAAGGGCGCTGGTTCGAGTGGGGGCAAGCAGCTGCGTTTTGGGTGTTGTATTTTTATGTGCGGTTATGGGGCTGGAGTAAGAAGGGTTTAAAATAAAATGATGGGGGTTGTTGGCATAAAAATCAAAGTGGCCGAGTGGCCGGGCGTTGGAAGTATAAGGCGCAAAGTGAAGAAGGTCAGTGTTCGAACCTTGGAGGTCGCAATTGGTGTTATTTTATTTTCTTTATGCTCTTTATTTGGACTAAGAAGAAGAGAGAGAAAATGCTCAAATTTTATTTCAATATTAAAGGATAATATGAGCATTTTTAAATTGGTTTTTTTTAATTGTTTAATTCTAAGGATAATATTAGTTTATTTAGATAAACAAGATAATAGGTGATAATAAGGAAATTATTTGGATTATTAAGAGATTATTTGATTATTTGGGAATTAATAGATTTTTACCTAAGGATAATTAGTGATAATCAGGGATATTATGAATTATTATTGGATTATTTTTCAAATGATTTGAATTAAATCAAATGAATGGCCAAGAGAAAAACTAGGAGTTGGCTAGGAGTTTGAACTCCTTGTTGCCAAGGGTGGACGGCAAGCTTAAGGAGGGGGGGGGCGAATGCTTATAAAAACCTCACCCTACCACCTTGATTTTCTTTTCCATCTTTGCTTAGCCGAAAATCCCTAGCCCTTCCTTCTCTGCTTTCTTTTATTTTTTTCTATTCTCTCAAGACTTTGGCCGAAACCTTCTCTATTTCTCCTTGCCGAATTCCCATCTTCAAATTCCTTTCTTCTTTTTCCTTATTTAGCCGAACATTCACTCCCATTCAACACTCTTTTCTCCCATTGTTTCTCCCAATAGCCGAATTCACCTATTGGTTTGCCGAAAATTCCCTTCCTCTACTCTATAGACTTGGCCGAATATTGAAGCAGAGGAAACTCCGGGATCTCAAAGCAGAAAGGCGGATCTTCCATTCCTTAGTCAATCGATTGAACCGGGAATTGAGTGCTGTGATTAGGAACCGAAAGGATAAAGGGAAAAGTAGATCTAGGGTGGCCGACTCTTCTTTTCGGGATTTAGAGCATCCAAAGGTGACAGGTGTGTACATACACACTTATAGTTAATTAAATGTACTAAATCTTTTGCATGTGATAATTGGATCTATGTAGATGTTAATACCATGAATGGCATAAGCGAGGATACGAGTAAGTCCCTGATTGATTATGAGATTTTATGATGCTTTTGGAAAGCATGATATGTTGTTTATGATTAATGATAGATATGATATATGTGATTAAACATATGATGGCATGAGTATTATAAATACTTGATATGGGTTGATGAGTGGAGGGGCAAGATATTCGTGGTCGACGGGCACCGTTGTTTTGGTAACACATCGTGACTACGGTCACCGAGGTTTGGTACCTCCGCAGGTTTGGTACCTCATTGCGTCTCGTCCCAGCTGGCTTAGCACCACAAAGGGGTTGGCCCCACAGATTATCATAAGGGATTGACGCCAAAGTGATTTGGCATCACACGATGGGTTGGCCCCATCAATCGATTGTGTCACGGACACCAGAGGTTTGGCACCTCCAAAGTGATTTGGCATCACATCTGCGTGACTATATGTCACCAAAGTGGTTTGGCACCACCAAGTGGTTTGGTACCACAGGGTAGACAAAGGCGTTTGGTTGGCTAGGTCGGGTGCATGACTTAGTACATGATGATTGATTATATGTCAGTGTGTATGAAATTGTTTAAATACGGGGAAGGGTTACATATCGAGTCTTGGTGACTCACCTTCTCCTTTAACATTTTTCAGTGACTCGTAGATGGCGGTTGAGGAGCCGTTGAACTCGAGGTGGCCATGCGGTGGATTTAAATTAAATGAACTTTAATCTTAGTTATGATAAATTTTATTTCCTGGTTTTAGTTTATTTGGATGTAATAAGGCCTCCCGATATTATATTTTATTTTATTTTTGTTATTTTTCATATGTCGAATAATTATTTTAAACTATGATTACCAATATTAAATTAAAGTCACATGTTTTCCCAAATTAACTTGAAAACGTTTTCATAGTGCCATCGGGCACACTCGGTATTCTATAATAACTTGGTTGAATTAACTTTTAAATAAATTATAAGTAAGGTTTTCCAAAATCTTTTCCATCGTAGCAACTCCTGATTGACCATAGTGTTTGGGCCGGGTTTGGGTTGTTACAAATTGGTATCGAGCCAAGTTCAAAGCTCATTGTGGGGCCCAAGGCCCACAAATGTTTTGGTAGGCCTTGTGGAATGATTTTTTTTGGTTTTTGAACCGCATGGCCCGAGTCTCCGGCACCGATCCGCCCAGGTAAGTACATCTAAACCTCTTGGTGAATTATATTCTGTAGAAGGGTAGGAAGCATGGAACGTAGATAGACTTATAGGACTTGGACCCTAAGGTTAGATTACTCAAACACAAACGGAACATAAGACTTAAAGAACTAAACCAACCTATGGCTAAGCCATTGAGCTAGGGTGTGGTAACCTTTGTACGCATGTCTAGGATTGGATCCGGAAGAGCCTGGTATTTAAGCGGTCCTCGTGACTCACCTCCTCTTCGCAGGTATCCTACCTGGTGCGTAGCTTTGGTTCACCCTGACCAGGAGGGCTCGGGCCATAGGCAAACCACATTGATTAAAACCCAAAAAGGGAATTAGCCATGTTTTCAAAAAGAATGAAACAACAAACCCTAATGTTTCAAAACTTGTGCAATAACTTTTTCAAATCCGAGAACATTATTTTTACAACGTTTTTCTCGAAAAACTTGATTGTGGAAAATTACGTAAATGCCCTTAAGGGGGTAAAATTACTAAAATGCCCTCGGTTCATAAAATATCAGTTCAATGGTTTTGCTTAAAAATTTCAACTATTTTACAAAATTCAACAACTTAGCTTTGGAAATCATCATCAAAATATTTTGGTTCTGGAAAATTACGAAAATACCCTCAGTAGGAAAAAAGACTAAAATACCCCGGGTTAGAAATGGGCGTAAATGTCCGATGAGCGAATAGGTATGGAAAGTATTAAGGAATGGATGCATGAAATTCTTTGTGCGAACTAGGATAGGAAACGGAAACCTTGTTTGCTCGAAAGGATCTCTGATTAAAACTCTATCCATAAAATTTCTTCGTGAATAAGAAAGTGGAACAAATGCTAACGCATAAAATTTTTCTTAATCAGATTAAAAGCGCGGTAGATAGAATGAGTTCTAGAGGACGTGGGACGCCGTGGACGCGGTAGGGGTAGGATGGCGGTGTCCAACCCGTCAGTCGGGACAAGGTTCTAAAATGAGGTACCACCGCCACCACCACCTCCTACTTTTAGAACCGAGGAGCAGGATCGGGCCGGTGCAGAGGCAAAGATCGCAAGTCGCTTTGGCGAGTCTTGGAGATGGTGGTTGGGGCTGGTGGAAATTTGGGAGCTCGGAAATCTGTCCCCGAGCGACTCGATCTAACGGAGCGGGGTATTCGGGTGTGTCGAGTGGCACCCAAAGGCGTGCAGAATCATCGCTAGAGTCAACCGGAAAGGATCATGGATGATCTTGACCGACCGAGGAAGAAAAGTCGAAAGGGGCGTGTCGCTCCTAAAGGATGAAGCGATCGCTGGTGGCTTACGGTTCGAGACGGGGCTGCAGCAGATGATCCGACTTGGGAGTATTTCAAAACCACCTATCGGAAGAAGTATGTGGGCACCGGCCTATACCGATGCTCGGAGGAAAGCTTTTCGGGTTAGTGCAAGGAACTAAGTCGTTGGTCGAATATGAGGCGGAATTCTTAAGGTCGAGTAGATATGCTCGAGGCATCGTGGCTATCGAACATGAGCGCCGTGGTCCGCTTGAGGACTCGGGCTTAGAGATGATTTGAGGTTGCCGATTGCCCCACAAAGAAGTTTGTGAGTTTTCGTCTCTAGTGGAAAAGGCTAAGGTAGCCGAAGGGATCAAGGAGACCGTAAGACGTAAGCATGATAGGAACAACCGTAAGAGAGGCTTTGGATCGCTCGGATCGGGCAAAGAATGTGGAAAAGAGGGCTAGATTTGGGGAATCGTAAGGAACCACAAAGCCCGCTTTCAAGTGGCCACCTCAAAGTGTGTTAGATGCGGGAAACCCCATTCGGAGAATGTTTGGGTGGAAGTAAAGGGTGCTTTGAATGTGGGTCATTCGATCACCGTGGAAGGGATTGTCCTCGAAAAGCTAGCTAGGAACCAACCAGAGGGTCGAACTGCGCGCAGTTAGAAATGAAGGACCACCACGAGGGGTCGAGGTGCGGCTAGAGGTAATGCAAATGGTAACGGGCGTGGCCGAGGTGTCAAGGTGCAGAGGCGAGGCAACCAAGGTTGGTTTATGCACCGGTGGTCGTCGTGAAGAGGAAGATGTGCGGACATGACAACGGGTAAGTTTCTTATTTTCAAATACCCTCAATTGTCTTGGTTGTAGTTACGTTAGTTCATTCTCATGATTGCTAGTAAAGAGTATGGAACCTGGATTATGAACGTAGGGAATGTGTAGAAAGTATGATAGTTCTTTAAGATCAGAAAGCGCAGCAAAGAACATAGGATGACGAGTTAAGGATGCACGATTGAGCGATAATAAGTAATTTCGAGGACGAAATTATTTTTAAGGAGGGTAGAATTGTAACACCCTGGTTTAGGGGCTGTGCATATTGGGTATAAATCAAGTGTTAGTAGGTTTTTGGGAGTGCTTGGATGAGTTTTAGAGGATCTAAGAATGCTCGGATGAAAGGGAAAGGCTTTGGAAATTTTTTGATTTTTAGGGTATAAAGGGGAAATAGGGCAGGAAGGCCTTAAAATAAATTGGGGGAGTTTAGGACGCAAGAAAGGCACTGGCAAAGTGGCGTGGAGGCGCTGCTTGGGGGCTTTAGAAGGTGACGCCTAAGGGAGCAAGGGTTCGAGCTGCTGGGGCAGCAATTTTTGTTTTATTTTTGTGCGTCAAGGGACTGGGCTAAGTATGCCTTAAAAGTAAATAGTGTGGCTTGGTGGACATGGAAGTCCAGTTGGCAAAGTGGCACTCATGCGCCACTTAGGCGCTGAAGGAGAGCAAGGGCGCTGGTTCGAGTGGGGGCAGCAGCGTTTTGGGTGTTGTATTTTTATGTACGGTTATGAAATTTTGGAGTAAGAAGGGTTTAAAATAAAATGATGGGGGTTGTTGGCATAAAAATCAAAGTGGCCGAGTGGCCTGGGCGTTGGAAGTAAGGCGTGCAGCAGCAAGGTCTGGTGTTCGAACCTTGGAGGCTGCAATTGGTGTTATTTTATTTTCTTTATGCTCTTTATTTGGACGGCAGCAAGAGAGAGAAAATGCTCAAATTTTATTTCAATATTAAAGGATAATATGAGCATTTTTAAATTGGTTTTTTTTTAATTGTTTAATTCTAAGGATAATATTAGTTTATTTAGATAAACAAGATAATAGGTGATAATAAGGAAATTATTTGGATTATTAAGAGATTATTTGATTATTTGGGAATTAATAGATTTTTATCTAAGGATAATTAGTGATAATCAGGGATATTATGAATTATTATTGGATTATTTTTCAAATGACTTGAATTAAATCAAATGAATGGCCAAGAGAAAAACTAGGAGTTGGCTAGGAGTTTGAACTCCTTGTTGCCAAGGGTGGACGGCAAGCTTAAGGAGGGGGGGCCGAATGCTTATAAAAACCTCACCCTACCACCTTGATTTTCTTTTCCATCTTTGCTTAGCCGAAAATCCCTAGCCCTTCCTTCTCTGCTTTCTTTTATTTTTTTCTATTCTCTCAAGACTTTGGCCGAAACCTTCTCTATTTCTCCTTGCCGAATTCCCATCTTCAAATTCCTTTCTTCTTTTTCCTTATTTAGCCGAACATTCACTCCCATTCAACACTCTTTTCTCCCATTGTTTCTCCCAATAGCCGAATTCACCTATTGGTTTGCCGAAAATTCCCTTCCTCTACTCTATAGACTTGGCCGAATATTGAAGCAGAGGAAACTCCGGGATCTCAAAGCAGAAAGGCGGATCTTCCATTCCTTAGTCAATCGATTGAACCGGGAATTGAGTGCTGTGATTAGGAACCGAAAGGATAAAGGGACAAGTAGATCTAGGGTGGCCGACTCTTCTTTTCGGGATTTAGAGCATCCAAAGGTGACAGGTGTGTACATACACACTTATAGTTAATTAAATGTACTAAATCTTTTGCATGTGATAATTGGATCTATGTAGATGTTAATACCATGAATGGCATAAGCGAGGATACGAGTAAGTCCCTGATTGATTATGAGATTTTATGATGCTTTTGGAAAGCATGATATGTTGTTTATGATTAATGATAGATATGATATATGTGATTAAACATATGATGGCATGAGTATTATAAATACTTGATATGGGTTGATGAGTGGAGGGGGCAGTATATTCGTGCCGACGGGCACCAAAGTGTTTTGGTAACACACTGCTGTGACTACGGTCACCGAGAGGTTTGGTACCTCCGGAGGTTTGGTACCTCATTGCGCCTCGTCGGTGGCTTAGCACCACGATGGGTTGGCCCCACAGATTATCATAAGGGATTGACGCCGGTGATTTGGCATCACACGATGGGTTGGCCCCATCAATCGATTGTGTCTCACGGACACCGAGGTTTGGCACCTCCGGTGATTTGGCATCACATCTGTGACTATATGTCACCAGTGGTTTGACACCACCAGTGGTTTGGTACCACACGGGGTAGACAAAGGCGTTTGGTTGGCTAGGTCGGGTGCATGACTTAGTACATGATGATTGATTATATGCTGTGTATGAAATTGTTTAAATACGGGGGAAGGGTTACATACTGAGTCTTGGTGACTCACCTTCTCCTTTAACATTTTTCAGGTGACTCGTAGATGGCGGTTGAGGAGCCGGTTGAACTCGAGGTGGCCATGCGGTGGATTTAAATTAAATGAACTTTAATCTTAGTTATGATATATTTTATTTCCGGTTTTTAGTTTATTTGGATGTAATAAGGCCTCCTGATATTATATTTTATTTTATTTTTGTTATTTTTCATATGTCGAATAATTATTTTAAACTATGATTACCAATATTAAATTAAAGTCACATGTTTTCCCAAATTAACTCGAAAACGTTTTCATAGTGCCATCGGGCACACTCGGTATTCTATAATAACTTGGTTGAATTAACTTTTAAATAAATTATAAGTAAGGTTTTCCAAAATCTTTTCCACTGTAGCAACTCGGATTCGGCCATAGTGTTTGGGCCGGGTTTGGGTTGTTACAAGAGACATCTCTGAGTTTGTGACAAGATGTTTAATCTGTCAACAAGTAAAATCCAAGCATCAAGTACCATCGAGACTGCTTCAGCCAGTGATGGTTCCTGAGTGGAAGTGGAATCGGATCACCATGGATTTTGTGACGGGGTTGCCTATGACTCCGAAAAAGAAAGATGTTGTGTGGGTTATCGTTGATAGACTAACGAAGTCGGCTCACTTTATATCGGTGCGTCTTGATTATTCACTGGATAAGTTGGCCGAGTTGTATATTGCTGAGGTGGTGAGATTACATGGAGTGCCTGTATCTATTATACCGGATAGAGATCCGAGATTTACTTCGAGGTTTTGGAAGAAGTTGCAGGAGGCCTTGGATACAAGGTTGAATTTTAGTACTGCATTCCATCCTCAAACTAACGGCCAATCTGAAAGAGTGATTCAAGTTCTTAAGGATATGCTCCGATGCTGTGTGTTAGAATTTGAAGGTAGTTGGGAAAGATACCTACCTTTGGTTGAGTTTGCCTACAACAACAGTTATCAGTCGAGCATACGAATGGCTCCGTACGAGGCCTTGTATGCTCGCAAATGTCGGACTCCCTTGTATTGGACCGAGCTTAATGAGAAGCAAATTCATGGGGTTGATCTAGTTAAGGAAACCGAGGAGAAAGTGAAAGTGATCCGTAATAGTCTGAAAGTCGCATCGGACTGACAAAAGTCGTACGCAGATTTGAAAAGAAAAGAAATCGAGTTTCAAGTGGGCGACAAGGTATTCCTGAAAGTATCCCCGTGGAAGAAAATATTGAGATTTGGTCGAAAGGGAAAATTAAGTCCACAATTCATAGGGCCGTATGAAATTACCGAAATGATTGGGCCAGTGGCATACCAGTTGGCTTTACCGATAGAGTTAGAGAAAATACACAACGTGTTTCATGTATCGATGTTGCAGCGATATCGTTCCGATCCTTCACATGTAATCCCTCCATCAAAAATTGAGATACGATCAAACATGACTTATGAAGAGGGGCCGATTAAGATTATGGCTCGAGAGGTGAAACAGTTGAAGAATAAGAACATAGCCTTAGCAAAAGTGTTATGGCAAAAACACGGGGGGAAGAAGCTACTTGGGAACCGGAAGAAGCCATGAGAGAACAATATCCAAACCTTTTTACCGGTAAGATTTTTGAGAGCGAAAATCTCTAAGGAGGGGAGAGTTGTAACAACCTGATTTCAGGGCTAGTCGGAATAGTGGTCTCGGAACCACTAATCCAAGGTTGAGGAAAATTATTTAGGTATTATTTTATGCATTATAACATGATTATAAGGTTCCATGGGAATTTTGATGCCTTAATTTTAGCAATTGTATGCTTAATTGTGAAAAAAGGACTAAATCACATAAAGTACGGAAGTTCTATTATATAAGATAGAAGTGTTTGATAGTTATGGAATATTAATGGGAGGTCTTTAAAGTGCAATTAGACCACCCTAAAGATGATGGCCGACCAAGGGAACTAGGAGAGAGACAAGAGCATTAAATGAGTCAAAATTTGGTAGTGTTAGGTGATAAAAATGAATAAAATAAGATAAGTAAAAAGAAAGCTATCATCTTTTTAATTTCTCTTCCTCTCCTACATAAATTTTCAGTAAGAAATAGGGGTTTTGAAGCTCAAACTATCAGCCAAGATATTCTCTAGCAAGTAAGTGATTTTAGAGGTCTTTCTTGATGATTTTTTGTATTTTTGGAACCCCCAAAGCTTAAGCTATCTAATGAAGGGACTAAAATGAATGATTTGGTGATTGAATGGATTGAATTTGAATATGTATAGACCAAGAGAGGAGAGGTTCGGATCGAGATCGAGGCAAAGACAAAGTGCTTGATTAATCGACCGTTTCGGTACTTCGACGTTTGAGGTAAGTTCAGATATAATACTAGTTGTTAAATTATATCTATGTGATGAGAATCGAATGAATGTGCAATTTTTGAATTAGAAATGTTAAATTTGAGGTTGAGAAATGTGGCACTAAGTGTGTGTAATTGAAATCGAAACTGAGATGAGTAGCACTGTGTGTGCGATGAAATGGAAGCTTCGGCTTTATCGATTGGCACTGTGGGTGCGATGCCGAATTAAGTTTGGTTTTGTAACTAGGCACTAAGTGTGCGAAGTTAATTAACCTTCAGAAATGGTTAGGCACTAAGTGTGCGATTGAATCAAAGAGTTAACGAAGTTTGATCAAATGAATTATTGAGCTCTGAATAGCATGTGCGATTGATATCGAATTGTTAGCTAAGGTACGTACAGAACCTATGTGGTTGATGAAATCGTGAACGGATTATTGGATAGATGAGTAAGCATATTAGTTATGGATAACATGGTATATGTGTGTTTGTATGATGATCTATGTGATGGATTATATTTGTACTTGATGAATGTATTATTGAGTAGTTTGTCTTATATTACGAACTTACTAAGCTTTAGAAAGCTTACTGTGTGATTTGTTTCTCTACTTTGCAGTGTCAGTAAAGCTAGCTCAGATCAGGGGATTGTCAGCGTTCTCTATCACACTATCGGCAATCTATTTTGGTACTTTTGAAAAGATGTATATAGTTGAATTATGGCATGTATAGGCTAGTACTTTTGAAACATGTTTGAGATGTGTAAATAGCCATGTGATGAGGCTAGATAAATGTTGGCAATATGCATGTGTGGATTTGGTATATTTTGCATATTATGTATGTTTTTGATGGCAATGAAAATGTCTTATGAATGGTAAGCTTAGTGATGGATTGATGCTATTATAAACTAATGATTTTGTGGATGAATCATGCTTGGTAATGTATGAGTTTTAGTTATGAAATTTGGTGTATGAGTTGGCATGAATGGAAATGAGATTGAATGAACTATTATGTTGTTTGTTTGACATGTCTTGGGTTGTCAAATGTGCATGATATGAATTGGTTCTTTGCTTGTTGGATTTACCCTAGCATGGGTGGCATATTGGCCTTGCAAAGGGCTTATTTTGCCTACACGGTCATGGAACACAGGCGTGTCTAATGGCCGTGTGATTAAGTCAGTATATAGCATAAGAGTACACGACCAGGGTACACGGGCATGCCTGGTAGCCGTGTGAAATAGTCAGTATCTAGCCTAAGAGTACATGGCCATGGCACACGGGCGTGCCTGGTGGCCGTGGGGATAAGTCAGTATGCTTGCTCTATTTTGGCACGGCCTGGACACACGGGTGTGTCTGGTGATCGTGTGAGGCAGACGGCCTAACTGCACGGGCGTGTGATCTCAATAGTGTTGATAAATGTTTAAGTTTCTGAAGATTTTCATAAGTGTTCGGTTTAGTCCCGACCTCTTTCTAGCATGTGTTTGAGGTCTCATAGACCTCAATAAAGGACCAGTTGATTGATAATGATTATGTTTGATGGATGAATGATTTAGTGTTGTGAAATGGATGTGTAATGTTTCGATTGATCGGTAATGCCTCTTAACCCTATTCTGGCGACGATTTGGGGTTAGGGGTGTTACATTTTATTGGTATCAGAGCTACGGTTTAGTCGATTCTCGGACTAACGTAGCGCATGTGAGTCTAGCTATAGATGCCATTTATGAAATTGCGGTAGTGTGATATATTCTGACAGATATAAATGTGTTTTTATATAGTAATGGATCCCGATCGAGCAGTTGCTGACGATGTAGAGAGTAACGCGCCTGCTCCCGCTCAAGGGACAACGCCGGCCACATCTAGGCCGAATGATAGTAGTGAGGGAGGAGAGGCTAAGAAAGCCTTCTTCCGAATTATGTGTGAGTGGTTTTTAGAGTTTGTTCGAATGAATCCGGCTGCTCCACAACCTCCACCCCCACAAGTACCTGCTGTGCCACAAGTTGTAGATCCGATCAGATTAAACAAACCTCCTGTGGATAAGATTCATAAGTATAGGGCCGAAGAGTTTAGAGCCACAACTGATGATGATGCCGAGCGGGCCGAGTTTTGGCTTGAAAATACAATTCGAGTATTCGATAAAATGTCGTTGACTCCTGATGAGTGTATCAAGTGTGCAGTTTCATTATTGAGAGATACAACCTATAATTTGTGGAAAACATTGATTTCTGTAGTTCCGAGAGAGAGAATCACTTGGGACTTCTTTCAAGTTGAGTTCAGAAAGAAGTATATCAGTCAACGATTCATTGATCAGAAACATAAAGAGTTTCTAGAGCTGAAATAGGGTCGTTTGTCAGTTACCAAGTACGAGCGAGAATTTGTGAGACTGAGCAAGTATGCACGGGAATGTGTTTCGACCGAAGCCACTATGTGTAAACGCTTCATTGAAGGGTTGGACGAGGATATTAAGTTATTGGTTGGGATACTTGATATAAATGAATTTGTTGTGTTAGTTGAAAGAGCTTGTAAAGCTGAGGAGCTCAGTAAAGAAAAGAGGAAAGCTGATTCTGAAGCTCGTGATGAAAGAAAAAGATCGATGAGTAAGTTTTCTCAACCTTGGATGAAAAGATTCAGAGATGCAAGCAACCAGATCAAATGCTTCATTTGGGCATCCGAATAGAGATCACGCAAGACTAAGTGTTGGTCCGAGAACTCAAGTTCCAATGGAATCAAGTGTCGATAGTGCCAAAAGCAACAAAGCTGAGTGTAGACAGTGTGGAAGGCGACATCTGGGAGAATGCTAGGGCAAGTACAACAATAGAATTTTTTATAAATGTGGATCACGAGATCACTTCATTCGAGAGTGCCCAGAGATGGTTGAAGAAGAAAATGTTCAGAATGTGAGATCAAGTAATAATGTGACAGCTAGAGGTAGACCACCCAGAAATGTCTGGAATGTGAGTGGAAGTCAAAGAGGGACTACTGATACAGCTGTGAGATCAGAGGCGAGAGCACCTGCCCGAGCTTATGCTATACGTGCACGAGAGGAAGCATCATCTCCAAACGTCATAACTGGTACTTTTACTCTGTTTGATACTGATGTGATAGCATTGATAGATCCAAGTTCTACTCATTCATATGTGTGTGTGAATCTAGTATTGAATAAGACTCTACCTTTTGAGTCTACTGAATTTGTGATTAGAGTATCGAACCCCTTAGGCAAGTGTGTTTTTATTGATAAAGTCTGCAAGAACTGCCTATTGATGTTTCTGGATATATGCTTTCCGGCTAATTTGATGTTGCTACCTTTCGATGAATTCGATATAATTTTGGGAATGGATTGGCTCACTTTACATAATGCTGTTGTGAATTGTAAAAGAAAGAGTATTGAATTGAGAAGTCAGAATGGTGAGATAATTCGAATTGAATCCAGTGATATGAAAGGGTTACCAGCTGTTGTATCTGCGATGAAAGCTTTGAACTATGTGAGAAAGGGTTGCGAAGCTTATTTGGTATATGTGATTGATACAAAAGTGACTGAAAAGAAAGTTGAATCGATACCTGTGGTTTGTGAGTTTCCATATGTGTTTCCCGAAGAGTTACCGGGATTACCTCCAATACGAGAAGTTGAATTTGGAATTGAATTAGTTCCGGGAACAACTCCTATTTCAATAGCTCCGTATAGAATGGCACCAACGGAATTGAAAGAGTTAAAATCTTAGTTGCAAGAGTTGACTGATAGAGGATTTGCACGACCGAGTTTCTCGCCCTGGGGTGCTCTGGTCTTGTTTGTGAAAAAGAAAGACAACACTATGAGGATGTCTATTGACTACCGACAGTTGAACAAAGTGACGATAAAGAATAAATATCTGTTGCCACGTATTGATGATTTGTTTGATTAGCTAAAAAGAGCTACAGTGTTTTCTAAGATAGATTTAAGATTGGGCTACTATTAGTTGAGGGTTAAAGAATCAGATGTACCGAAGACTGCTTTCAGAATGAGGTACGGACATTATGAATTCTTAGTCATGCCTTTCGGACAAACGAATGCTCCTCCAGTGTTTATGGATTTGATGAATCGAATATTCAGACCGTATTTGGATCACTTTGTTGTAGTGTTTATTGATGATATTTTGATTTACTCATGTGATAAGGCGCAACATGCCGAGAATTTGAGAATTGTGCTACAAACTCAGCGTGAGAAAAAATTATATGCTAAGTTTAGCAAATGTGAATTTTGGTTGCGTGAGGTTGGTTTTCTGGGGCATATTGTGTCAGCTGCGGGAATACGAGTTGATCAGAGTAAAATCTCTGCTAATTTACAATGGAAGCCTCCAAGAAATGTGTCTGATGTCCGTAGTTTTTTGGGACTAGCAAGACACTATAGACACTTTGTGAAAGTCTTCTCAATGATTGCAACTCCGTTGACGAAGTTATTACAGAAAGATGTTAAATTCGAGTGGTCAGAGAAATGGCATCAGAGTTTTGAGCAGTTGAAAGTGTTGTTGATGGAGGCGCCAGTATTAGTTCAACCCAAATCGAGTAAGGAATCTGATAGCTGTGAAGTCAGAGTTTTAAATTTATAAAGATAATGATCAAACCTGGAAACTAACTATGACAACGATTGAGGCAAGTGCACCTATCGAACAGTAGTATAGCTTAGGCAAGACCAGATTGTCGAACCCAAAGGAACTAAAAGTACTAATACTAACTTTCTTTCTATTATTTAGTCTAAAATAAGTGAAGTTGTTTATTAATCTAAATTAACTAATTACTAAGCTAAATATGCAAAGACAAAAAGAATGAATTGGGGAAATACTTGGGAAAAACTCAGTTGATTAAGACGATACCCTTAGGAAGAATCCACCTAGACTTCACTTGTTATCTAACACTGAACCAGACTATTTATTCACTTGACTTGATCCGTAGGACTCCCTAATGTACATTAGACCCTCTCTCGAAGCGAATAACGACTAACCCTAGGTTGATTAATTGAAATCTCTTTCTAATTAAAACCCCTAGAATTGCATTAACTCGATCTATGGATTCCCATATTAGGTTTCACCCTAATCTGGCAACGCTTCGTCATTCTATCTCTAGGTGCGCGAACAACTTCGCTGTAATTATGCTAGATCTATGAATAGGCAGGGACTTTTGCTCCACCACCTAAGCACATCATACTTGAATCAATATCCGTGAAATATTAAAACAAGAATTAAGCACACATAATTAAGAACAAATCAAGTACTTATCATATAGTTCAGAAAACAATAACAAGATTCATCTAGGTTTCATCCCCCTTCAGGTATCTGAAGGATTTAGTTCATAATAATAAAGAAAAACATCTCAGAAGAAAAGATAAGACAAAACATAAGAAATCCCCAAAACCCCCTGAAGGAATTGAAGAGGAGATCCTCTGTCTTGAGTAGAACTCCGGCTTCTTGAGATGGATCAACTGACTATCCCTTGAGTGTTTCCCACAAATCTGACCTTTTCGGCTAGGCTCCTTGGCCTAGCTAACCGCCCCGACAAAAGCTCTGGCAGAAGGCTTCTGCCGAACTCCCCCCTTAAGTTGCCCTCTAGGGTGTTTATATAGGTTTTGAGATGTGTTACTTGGCCTCTAAGTATCCTAATTTGAGTGAAATTCCTATTTGGGGGTTTAATTAGACTTTGGAGTGTGTTTCTTTGCCTCCAAGCATCTAAATCCGAGTAAAACTCCTTTTGGCTGCGGCAGGGACACGCCCATGGCACACGCCCATATGAATCGTGGCCAGGCCGTGTGGACTCCTTTCATGATGCACGGCCATGTGGTCTTGGGCCCAGGCCGTGTTGATTTCATGCTTTGGCCCATTTTTCCTGTTTTAAGCTCGTTTTGCGTTCTTTTCATCCCCTGGTGCTTTCCTGAGTATATAACATGAAAAGAAAGGATTAAGAGGACCAAATTACATAAAATAAGGGATAATTCATCCAAAAGCATACTAAATGTGGGACTAAAATATGTTACTTTTACAGTTTATCAAATACCCCCACACTTAAGCTTTTGCTTGTCCTCAAGCAAAATTCTCAACTCATAATTAAAACAAACTTCCCTTAAATCATAATGTTTCGTCATAATTCAAGGATAATTCATACATGGATAATTCAACTCAAAAGGTTCTAAAGATTCAAACAATCTAAGTCATACATTTGTAGCATAAAACATAGGTGTTTTCCCCTCATCTAAATAATTACCTCTGATTCAAAACCGACAAGAATTGACATCCTCACAAAAGATTCACTCAAATCACTCAAAGTGTTTAAGGTTCAAAATTTAGGCACTCAAAAGTCGAACATGAAAAGTTAATCCCATAGGCTTGCCTGAAAATCAAGTCTCCACCACTGCAATATGAGATGATGCACAAATCAAAAGGTCTTTAATTAGGGTTGTAACGGGGCTAGGGTTAAGGTGTGGATAGAGGCTGAATTAGAAGGTTAGAATCGTGATTGAATTGATAAATTACCTAACTAGAAACAATAAACTGAATAATTGTAATTACATCAACTGAAAGCTAATAATACTAATAATATGAGCTTCTTCTTCAATATTTGGAATTCAAACGTATAAGCTCATTTAATCACAACTAATAATGAATAATGAATATACTTTTGATTTCTCTCTCTCTCTCTCTCTCTTTTTAAGAACAAATCATAAATACATAACAAAGGATAAATTACTAAAATAAAAAACATAGTTAGGCTATTAATCAAATCAAATATCGATATAAGGGTAGTCAAAAGGAATGGGGATAACAAAAACAAAGGGTTTCTAGGTTAATATTAGTGGTTATGTCAATAAAAAGGGTTGTTAGGATTAAAAGGGGTTCACTAAGGGTTAATTGTGAAGGTAGGCTTTTAATGGAGTTAGTGGGTTAAAACCTAGGTGCCTTAATCATCTCTGTATATCAAATCATAGGTGTGGTCTCGATATGTATAAACGAGGCAAGTTCTAGAATAACAAATCAATGTTGACATACTCATAATCAATAAAGTGAGCATGAAAAAGAATATATGCTCTATAAGGCTCAAAAACTCACAAAAATTATGGGTATTTTTGACATCAACCTCGTAAATTTCAAACTTCAAAGTAATATTTAAACTCAGTTCGACAACCTAGCAAATTTTAATTGAAAAAAATGGACTTATCATGCTTGATTCTTTAGTATCTTAAAATTTAATTATCAATGCACAATTATCAATGACTTAATCTAAAACATATCAATAAAAATCATAAACCATGGAAATTTCATTCTAATGATAATATGAGAAATTTACTTAAAAACAAGACTAAATTCAGGATTTTGAGGCAAACTTAAAAAGTTTGGCACCTAATTTCAGGAATTTGAGAATAATTAAAAAAATTAGGCACCTTTTTAGGTTGTTCACCCCCCACACTTACGATGTACATTGCCCTCAATGTACAAAGATAGATAATAGCAAAATAAAATCATAAAATCATAAGATGTGGAGAGAAGTGAAACTTCCTGAATTTTGGATGAAGTTAATGAAAAGAAACCGGATAGGATTGGAGGTGAACGTGGGAAAGCACCTCGAACCGTTTGAACTTGAATCCTCAAGGTAGCCGATCTGATTTTATTGTATCCTAAGCTAAATCTAAATGGTATGAAGAATAAGAAGAAAATAATAAAGAAAATAAAAATAAAAATAAAAATAAAAATAAAAGTAAAAGTAAATAATGGAAAATGAAAGAAGAAAGACAACTGAACAAGAAAAAGGAAGAAGGAGGTCTAAATAGAGATTATGGATCTGGTGGTTGCCCCCGCCCTTGTACCTTCCTGTGATGGCCATACGGCCACGGCCGTGTGCAAGGCCGTGTGGTATGGAAATCTGTACCTTGGTTAGTTTATGGTTAGGTGCTAAAAGGAAAAATAAAAGTAAAAATAAAAAAAATGTAAAAATTAATGGGGTTAGTGCTCGGGTTGCCTCCTGAGAAGCGCTCGTTTATAGTCTTAAGCTAGACTTTACCTCTCACTCGTATGGTCATGGTGGTTTGAGGAGGTGAAAATCCTTTCTCATGCGATCAATTCGGTTGTGGATATAAAGTTTAAGTCGAGTAGTGTTTACCTTATAAGTGCTAAATTTAGGATTAGTTACCTCGACTGTTCCATCTGGGAAGATTTTGAGTACCTGATCTCCTATCTTAAGCTAGGTTGTCCCATCGTTAAGTTTCTCGTGGAGTTGCCTCGTTTTTGCTTCGTCTATTTTTAGTCTCTCCTTGAAGTGTGTCTTCCATTCGTCTAGTTCATCGATCCGAAGCTTTCGTTCCTCATGATTTTCTTCTTTATTGTCACGAGGTCTAGGATCTGGCATCTGCAAAAGAGCTTCAAGAAACGACAAGTTAATAAGAAACTTCTTTGGAGGTATAGGAAATTTACCGAATTGTTCCTCTGTGTGGTCTTTCTTTATCGCATTGGGGTATGGCATATGAGCTTGGTACTCTGTAATTACCGGGTTTGGTAAATCATTGCTTACCTCAACCTTACCTCCACTCACCACAGGCTCTTGCCTTGGGCCAGATTCCACTAACCTTTCACTGTCATGAGCTGTTACGGCTTGAATTTTCTCTTTTGGGTTAGTTTCAGTGTTGTTTGGCAAGCTTTCTTGTAGTTGTTCAGAAATCAGCTTCGCAAGTTGTCCAACTGACTTAGTAATTTCCCCAATTGACTTAGTAAGTTCCCCAACTTGGTTCTTGATCCCTTCAATCGATGTTTGTTGGTTTTTAAGTGTTGTCTCAGTGTCTTGGAGACGGGTATCTGTGGCTGCCATGAATTTTGTCAGCATCTCTTCAATGTTCGACTCCTCTTCCTGTTGGTGAGGTGGTTGTTGAAAATTTTGATCATCCCACGAGAAATTGGGATGGTACCTCCAACCTGCATTATAAGTGTCATTATAAAAATTATTTTGTGGTCTAGAATAGTTACCCGTATAGTGAGCTTGCTCGTTTTCCATGCCATATCCGTAGAGTGGGTACTCAGGATTCGCCACGCCCCTAAATTCGAATCATATTGTATTTACGGGTGTACTGCGAGAGGCTATTCAAACCATCAATTTTTTTATTCATCATCTCTAAGCCCGATTAGATAACTTTGGTGACCACGTCGAGGTTGAAGACTTTGGATGCTTTAGTAGGAATTGTCCTCATCGCTTGCCATCGATAATTATTCAAGTGCCATCTTCTCTATAGACTAAAATTATCGCCAAAAGCAAAATAGAGGAAAAATTAGCAAAGTAAAAAAATAAAAATAAATTGCAAAAAATAAAAAAATGGCTAAAGTAATAAAAAGAGCTTTCTTAATATTTTAGTTCTGCAAGAATGGCGCCAAAAACTTGATCGTTGTGAAGTCGAGTTTTAAATTTATAAAGATAATGATCGAACACGAAACTAACTATGACAACGATTGAGGCAAGTGCACCTATCGAACAGTAGTATAGCTTAGGCAAGATCGGATTGTCGAACCCAAAAGAACTAAAAGTACTAATACTAACTTTCTTTCTATTATTTAACCTAAAATAAGTGAAGTTGTTTATTAATCTAAATTAACTAATTACTAAGCTAAAGATACAAAGACAAAAAGAATGAACTGGGGAAATACTTGGGAAAAACTCAGTTGATTAAGACGATACCCTTAGGAAGAATCCACCTAGACTTCACTTGTTATCTAACACTGAACCAGACGATTTATTCACTTGACTTGATCCGTAGGACTCCCTAATGTACATTAGAACCTCAATCGAAGCGAATAACGACTAACCCTAGGTTGATTAATTGAAATCTCTTTCTAATTAAAACCCTTAGAATCGCATTAACTCGATCTATGGATTCCCATATTAGGTTTCACCCTAATCTGGCAACGCTTCGTCACCCTATCTCTAGGCGCGCGAACAACTCCGTTGTAATTATGCTAGATCTATGAATAGGTAGGGACTTTTGCTCCATTACCTAAGCACATCATACTTGAATCAATATCCGCGAAATATTAAAACAAGAATTAAGCACACATAATTAAGAACAAATCAAGTATTTATCATATAGTTCAGAAAAAAATAACAAGATTCATCTAGGTTTCATCCCCCTTCAGGTATCTGAAGGGTTTAGTTCATAATAATAAAGAAAAACATCTCAGAAGAAAAGATAAAACAAAACATAAGAAATCCATAAAACCCCCTGAAGGAGTTGGAGAGGAGATCCTCCGTCTTGAGTAGAATTTCGTCTTCTTGAGATGGATCAACTGACTATCCCTTGAGTGTTTCCCACAAATCTGACCTTTTCGGCTCGGCTCCTTGGCCTAGCTAACCGCCCCGACAAAAGCCCTGGCAGAAGGCTTCTGCCGAACTCCCCCCTTAAGTTGCCCACTAGCGTGTTTATATAGGTTTTGAGATGTGTTACTTGGCCTCCAAGTATCCTAATTTGAGTGCAATTCCTATTTGGGGGTTTAATTAGACTTTGGAGTGTGTTTCTTTGCCTCCAAGCATCCAAATCTGAGTAAAACTCCTCTTGGCCGCGGTAGGGACACGCCCATGGCACACGCCTGTGTGAATCGTGGCCAGGCCGTGTGGACTCCTTTCATGAGGCACGGTCGTGTGGTCTTGGGCCCAGGCCGTGTCAATTTCATGCTTTGGCCCATTTATCCCGTTTTGCGTTCTTTTCATCCCCTGGTACTTTCCTAAGTATATAACATGAAAAGAAAGGATTAAGAGCACCAAATTACATAAAATAAGGGATAATTCATCCAAAAGCATACTAAATGTGGGACTAAAATATGTTACTTTTACGGTTTATCAGAATCCATAGTTTACAGTGACGCATCGTTGACTGGTTTGGGTTGTGTGCTGATGCAAGAAGGCAAAGTCATTGCTTATGCTTCGAGGCAGTTAAAGCCGCATGAAAAGAACTACCCGATGCACGACATTGAATTGGCCGCAATTGTATTTGCATTGAAGATTTGGCGTCACTATTTATATGGTGAGAAATGTCATATATATACTGATCATAAGAGTTTGAAGTATTTGATGACTCAGAAAGAATTGAATTTGCGACAAAGAAGATGGTTGGAATTATTGAAAGACTACGAGCTTGTGATAGATTACCACCCGGGTAAAGCTAATGTTGTAGCTGATGCCTTGAGTTGGAAATCATTATGTGCCTTATAAGCTATGAGTACTCAGATAGATCTGTGTGAAGATAGTGCAGTTTTGGCCGAGTTGAAAGTAAGGCCGATGTTCGTATGTCAGATTTGTAATGCCCAGAAAAGTGATGATGAAATGATAGCAAAACGAGCTCAATGTGATTTGAATTCTGATTCAGAATATCAAGTTGATAGTGATGATTGTTTGAGATTCAGAGATCGAATTTGTGTTCCGAGGATTTCAGAGTTGATTCAGATGATTTTGAATGAAGCTCACAATAGCCGTTTAACTGTTCATTCGGGGAGTTCAAAAATGTATAATGATTTGAAACAATTTTATTGGTGGCATGGTATGAAATGGGACATCTCTGACTTTGTGTCGAAATGTTTAATTTGTCAGCAAGTTAAAGCTGAACATCAAGTTCTGTCTGATTTGTTACAACCAATCATGATTCCTGAGTGGAAATGAGAGAGAATTACGATGGACTTTGTGTCGGGATTGCCTTTATCTCCGGGAATGGAAGATGGAATCTGGGTGATAGTTGATAGATTGACGAAATCGACTCATTTTGTTTCGGTGAGAACAGATTATTCACTCAGTAGATTAGCTGAATTGTATGTTGCTGAAATTGTGAGATTACACGGGGTGCCACTATCTATTGTATCTGACAGAGATCTGAGATTTACCTCACGATTTTGGAAGAAATTGCAAGAGGCTTTAGGCACAAAATTGCATTTCAGCACTGCATTTCACCCGCAAACGGATGGACAATCCGAGCAGATCATTCAAGTTCTTGAAGATATGTTGAGGTGTTGTGTACTTGAGTTCGAGACTACGTGGGAAAAAAACATTTACCGTTGATTGAATCCACGTATAACAACAATTTTCAATCTAGTATCAAAATGGCACCGTATGAGGCTCTTTATGGTCGAAAGTGTCGAACTCCATTGTATCGGACTGAGCTGTGTGAGAATAAAATTCACGGGGTTGATCTTATAAAAGAAACTGAGCAGAAAGTTAAAGTAATCCCTGATAGTTTGAAAGCGGCTTCAGATCGTCAGAAGTCTTATGCAGACTTGAAACGGAAGGATGTTGAATTTGAGATCGGTGACAAAGTGTTCTTGAAAGTGTCTCCATGGAAGAAAATAGTTCGATTTGGCCGAAAAGGCAAGCTGAGTCTGAGATTCATCGGGCCATATGAGATCATTGAATGAGTTGGGCCAGTTGCTTATAGATTAATGTTGCCACCTGAGTTAGAAAAGATTCATAACGTATTTCATGTGACAATGCTTCGTCGGTACCGATCTGATCCGTCTCATGTAATTGCTCCTACTGAGGTTGAGATTCAGCCAGATTTGTCATATAATGAAGAACCGATCTGAATTTTAGAACGAGAAATCAAAGAATTGAGAAACAAAAGAATTTCCTTAGTGAAATTGTTGTGGCACAAACACGGAGTAGAAGAGGCTACGTGGGAGCCTGAGAACATTATGAAAGAGCAATATCCACACTTATTCACTGGTAAGATTTTCGGGGACGAAAATCCCTAAGCGGGGGAGAGTTGTAACAGCCCGGTTTAGACCCTAGTTGGAACAGTGGTTTCGGGACCACAAATCTGAGGTCGTAAAAATATTTTAATATTATTTTTTGTATTGATTATATGTGATATAGCCTGTGTGAAAATTCTGTGTGATAATTTTATCGACTGTGTGTCAAATTGTGAGAAAGGACTTAATTGCATAAAGTATAAAATGCTGTGTGCTGATTGTTAAGTACTTAATTGTTATTGGCTTTTTAAGGTGGAGGCCTTATAAGGTAATTTAACCTTTTTAAAGGTAGTGGATGTTAAATGGACAAATATGCCATTAATGTATATTTGTTATTTAATGTTTATTAAAAGGGATAGTATGGTAAAATGAATATTATTATGTTTGTAATAAAACAATGAAAGAAAGGATGAATGTTATCATCTTTGTGAGTGCCGAATGTTGAAGGAAAAGAAAAAAAATACTCAAGCTAGGTTTCGGTTATATCTAAGTTTAAATTAAGGTATGTTTTGGTTTCGGTTTTTGATAATTTTTACGTTTTTGCAATCGTTGCTTTGTCTACTACAAAACCCATGCTTCAATCTTGAAAATTGATGATGTTTGTGAAATGAGCTTTTGATGAACTCATGTGTTTTGAGATGAATGATAGTGAAAAATGAAAGATATGTGTTTAATGAACATGTTCTGTTCTTGAATTTTTGATGAATTTAGCTAATTAGGGCTAAATTGAGAAAATAATATTTTGAAGGATTAAAATGTGAATTAAATGAAGTGTGTGGGTTTGTATGAACAAATGGAAAATTCGGCTAGGCTTATACTAGGAGAAATTATGTGAATTTGATGATTTTGTGAATTAGGGACTAAAGTGTCAAAATGTGAAAATACGAGGGCTATTATGTAAAATGCCCTAAATATGTGTGTTTGGACTAAAATGAATGATTTGGTGATTGAATGGATTGAATTTGAATATGTATAGACTAAGAGAGGAGAGGTTCAGATCGAGATTGAGGCAAAGACAAAGTGCTCGATTAATCGACCGTTTCGGTACTTCGACGTCTGAGGTAAGTTCAGATATAATACTAGTTGTTAAATTATATCAATGTGATGAGAATCGAATGAATGTGCAATTTTTGAATTAGAAATGTTAAATTTGAGGTTAAGAAATGTGGCACTAAGTGTGTGCAATTGAAATCGAAACTGAGATGAGTAGCACTGTGTGTGCGAAGAAATAGAAGCTTCGGCTTTATTGATTGGCACTGTGTGTGCGATGCCGAATTAAGTTTAGTTGTGTGACTAGGCACTAAGTGTGCGAAGTTAATTAACCTTTGGCTATGGTTAGGCACTAAGCGTGCGATTGAATCGAAGAGTTAACAAAGTTTTATCAAATGAAGTATTGAGCTTTAAATAGCATGTGTGATTGATATCGAATTGTTGGCTAAGGTACGTACAGAACCTATGTGGTTGATGAAATCGTGAACAGATTATTGGATAGATGAGTAAGCATATTAGTTATAGATAACATGGTATATGTGTGTTTGTATGATGATCTATGTGATGGATTATATTTGTACTTGATGAATGTATTATTGAGTAGTTTATGTTATATTATGAACTTACTAAGCTTTGGAAAGCTTACTGTGCGATTTGTTTCTACGCTGCGATGTCGTCGTAAAGCTAGCTCGGATCGAGGATCGTCGGCATTCTCTATCACACTATCGGCAATCTATTTTGGTACTTTTGGAAAGATGTATATAGTTGAATTATGGCATGTATAGGCTAGTAGTTTTGAAACATGTTTGAGATGTGTAAATAGCCATGTGATGTGGCTAGATAAATGTTGGCAATATGCATGTGTGGATTTGGTATATTTTGCATATTATGTTTGTTTTTGATGGCAATGAAAATGTCTTATGAATGGTAAGCTTAGTGATGGATTGATGCTACTATAAACTAATGATTTTGTGGATGAATCATGCTTGGTACTGTATGAGTTTTAGTTATGAAATTTGGTGTATGAGTTGGCATGAATGGAAATGAGATTGAATGAAATATTATGTTGTTTGTTTGACATGTCTTAGGTTGTCAAATGTGCATGATATGAATTGGTTCTTTGCTTGTTGGATTGACCCTAGCATGGGTGGCATATTGGCCGTGCAAAGGGCCTGTTTTGCCTACTCGGTCATGGAACATGGGCGTGTCTAATGGTCGTGTGATTAAGTCAGTATATAGCATAAGAGTACACGACCAGGGTACACGGGCGTGCCTGGTAGCCGTGTGAAATAGTCAGTATCCAGCCTAAGAGTACACAGCCATGGCACACAGGCGTGCCTGGTGGCCGTGGGGATAAGTCAGTATGCTTGCTTTGTTTTGGCACGACCTGGACACACGGGTGTGTCTGGTGATCGTGTGAGGCACACGGCCTAACTGCATGGGCGTGTGACCTCAACAGTGTTGATAAATGTTTGTGTTTCTGAAGATTTTCATAAGTGTTCGGTTTAGTCCCGACCTCTTTCTAGCATGTGTTTAAGGTTTCATAGACCTCAATAAGGGACCATATGATTGATAATGAGTATGTTTGATGGATGAATGATTTAGTGTTGTGAAATGGATGTGTAATGTTTTGATTGATCGGTAACGCCTCTTAACCCTATTCTGGTGACGGTTACGGGTTAGGGGTGTTACAGCTAATGCTGTAGCTGATACATTGAGTCGAAAATCGCTATTTGTATTACGTGCGATGAGTTCTCATGTAGACTTGTCCGATGATGGTTCATTTTTGGCTGAGTTGAAAGCGAAATCATTTTTCTAACAGCAAATAAGTGATGCTCAGAAAGTTGATAATGAAATGCTATCGAAACGAGCTCAGTGTGATTTGAATTCTGATTCAGAAGTTTGAATTGATAGTGATGATTGTTTGAGATTCCGAGACCGGATTTGTATTTCAAAAAATTCAGAGTTGATTCAGTTGATTTTGAACGAAGCTCATAATAGTCATTTGGCTATTCATCCGGGAAGTACGAAAATGTATAATGATCTGAAACAGTTGCATTGGTGGCATTGTATGAAACGGGATATCTCAAAATTTGTTTCGAGATGTTTAGTATGTCAGCAAGTTAAAGCTGAATATCAGGTTCCATCCAGTTTGTTACAACCGATTATGATACCTGAGTGGAAATGGGAGAGAATCACGATGGACTTTGTGTCGAGACTACCTTTATCTCCGAGAAAGAAAGATGCAATCTGGGTGATAGTTGACAGATTGACGAAATTAGCTCATTTTATTCCGGTGAGAATAGATTATTCACTTGATAAATTAACTGAATTGTATATTTCTGAGATTGTGATATTGCACGGGGTGCCACTATCTATTGTATCTGACAGAGATCTAAGATTTACCTCGCGGTTTTGGAAGAAATCGCAAGAGGCTTTAGGTACGAAGTTGCATTTTAGTACAGCATTTCATCTGCAAATGGATGGTCAATCCGAGCGGATAATTTAGATTCTTGAGGATATGTTGAGATGTTGCATCCTTGAGTTTGAAAGTACGTGGGAAAAATATTTGTTGTTGATTGAGTTTGCGTACAATAACAGTTTTCAATCTAGCATCAAAATGGCACTATATGAGGCTCTTTACGGTCGAAAATGTCGAACTCCATTATACTGGACTGAGCTTAGCGAGAATAAGATTCACGGGGTTGATTTAATCGAAGAGACTGAGCAGAAAGTGAAAGTGATTCGTGACAGTTTGAAAGCGGCTTCAGATCGTCAGAAATCCTATGCAGATTTGAAACGAAAAGATATTGAGTTTTAGATCGGTGATAAAGTGTTTTTGAAAGTATCTCCGTGGAAGAAAATACTTCGATTCGGCAGAAAAGGCAAGTTGAGTCTGAGATTTATCGGGCCATATGAGATTATTGAACTTATCGGGCCGGTTGCTTATAGATTGTTGTTGCCATCTGAGCTAGAGAAGATTCATATTGTGTTTCATGTATCGATGCTTCGACGATACAGATATGATCCATCTCATGTGATTACTCCTACTGAGGTTGAGATTCAGTCAGATTTGTCATATAATGAAGAACCGAATCGAGTTTTAGCACGGGAGATCAAAGAGTTGAGAAACAATAAAATCCCTTTAAAAAAGTTTTGTGGCACAAACATGGAATTGAAAAGGCTACGTGGGAGCCTGATGATGTTATGAGAGAGCAATATCCGAACCTATTCACTGGTAAGATTTTTGGGGACGAAAATCCCTAAGGGGGGAGAGTTGTAACAGCCTGGTTTAGACCCTAGTCAGAACAGTGGTTTTGAGACCACAAATCTGAGGTCAAAAAAATATTTTAATATTATTTTTCGTGTTTACAGTATGTGATTGAGCATGTGTGAAAATTCTATGTGAAAATTTATTCGATTGTGTGCTTAATTTGTAAAAAGGACTTAATCGCATAAAATGTAAAAGTTTTGTGCTAATTGTTAAAGTGCCTAATTGGCATGGCTTTCTA
This sequence comes from Gossypium sturtianum, assembly GCA_025698515.1. Taxonomy (NCBI): domain Eukaryota; kingdom Viridiplantae; phylum Streptophyta; class Magnoliopsida; order Malvales; family Malvaceae; genus Gossypium; species Gossypium sturtianum. The sequence continues at coordinate 87,231,237 of CM046944.1, forward strand.
AATGAGAAGTCCTTAAGTTGATAATAGACCATTAAAAGAATGGATGGACAAAAATGGGTTAAGGTTAGTGGATTTTAAATGAAGTTAAAAAGGGTAAAATTGGTAATTGATTTTTAATGTTAATATAATTAAAATGAAACAAATTAGATGGCCATTTTTCTCATCTTTCTTCCACTGAAAATAGAAAAGAGAAATAGCCATTGAAGCTTTGTGATATTCGGTTATGGTTTAGCTTGATTGAGGTATGTTTTTTACTCGGTTTTTGATAATTTCTACGTTTTTATGATCGTTGCTTTGTGTTTTATCAAGCCAATGCTTTAATTTTAGAATTTGATGAAGAATTTGAGATGTGCCATTGATGAATGCTTGAGCTTTGTGATAGTTGGTGATGAAATATGAACGATATGTGATAGATTAACATATTTGTCTTTGAATTTTTGGTGAATTTGAGTAATTTGGGGTTAAATTGTGAAAATGACAAATTGAAGGACTAAAATGTGAAATAAATGAAATATGTGGGCTTATATGGACACAAGAAAAATTCGGCTAGTCATGTGTGAGATGAAAAGTGGATTTGGTGATTTTGTGAAATAGGGACTAAAGTGTCAAAATGTGAAAATGTGAGGGTTATTTTGTAAAATGCCCTAAATATGTGTGTTTGGACTAAATTGAATGGTTTGGTAATTGAACGAGTTAAATTTGAATATGTATAGATCAAGAAAAGAGGGAATTGGATCGAGATCGAGGCAAAGATAAAGTGCTTGATTAATTGACTCGTTTTGTTACTTCGACGTCCGAGGTAAGTTCGGATATAATACGAGTTGTTAAATTTATGTTTAAGCGCTATGAAATGAATGAATATATGATTATGGAATTAGAAATTCTATATGTGAAATTGAGAAATGTGACACTAAGTGTGCCTAATTAGAATTGAAATAGAAGTGAATAGCACTGTGTGTGCGAAGTAATGAAAGCCTCGACTTTATTGATTGGCACTGTGTGTGAGATACCGAGATAAATTCAGTTTAATGTAAAGGCACTAAGTGTACGATGACATTTAAGCTTTGGCTAAGAAATTGGCGCTAAGTGTGCGAGTAAAACGAATGATTATTGAAGATTGATCGAAATGGTGGTATTGAGCATTGAGTAGCTAAAGTGTTCGTTAACTATGTGTTGGCAAAGGTATGTACGAAACCTGTGTGGTTGATGATTTGGAAATAGATGAATGGATGGTTATGTGAGTATTGGATATGGATGAGATTGTGTAATTTTGTAAAATAATCTATGTGATGATTTATTTTGTTTATTGATTTTGAATTGTTGAGTTAAGTGTATTATATTACGAACTTACTAAGCTTTAAAGCTTACTGTGTGAAGTGTTTCTTTGTTTTACAGTGTCTTTAAAGCTAGCTCGGATCCGGGGATCGTCAGCGACTCAATCACACTATCAGCTATCTATTTTAGTATTTCTGGAAGATGTTTATATATATGGTATATGGCATGTATAGGTTAGTAGATATAGCATGTTTTGAAGTGTATAAACTTAGCCATGTGATTTGGCTTGGTAGCTAATGATTTTGGTATATGTTTTGGGCTTGAGTAAAGATTGGTCAATAAGGGAATGTTTGTTCTAGTGAATGACCTTATGATATGTTTTGGTAATATGGAGATAGTGTGTTCATGCTATGATTTGATTGAGATTCAATGGTGCATGAATTACAAGTTTTTGTTATGTAATTGATACTTTGGATTGATAGGTATAGATGGATTTGTTTGGGATAATGAATGATGATGTTAAGAGATTAAATTGAGTATGTTTTAGTATGTTTAAATGCTATTTAAGGTATGAAATTGAATTGATTTGTGCTTGTAGGTGACACCCTAAGTGTGGGTGGCAATTTGGCCTTGCAAATGGCCTATAATTGCCCACACGATTTATCACACGGGTGTGTGGCTCGACCGTGTCTTTCGAGTTTGCAAATTGAAACAAGTCAGGCTCGCACACGGGCTTGACACACGGGCGTGTGACTGGCCGTGTGGTGCAAGTCAGTGTCGACCACGGGTGAGGCACACGGGCGTGTCTCAGGATGTGTGGACAAGTCAGTATGTATGCCGTGTTTTGCCATGGCTTGGACACATGGGCGTGTCCGAGGCCGTGTGAGGCACACAGCCTACCCACACGAGCGTGTGACCTCTATAGCTTGGAAAAATGTTTAATTTTTGGAAAATTTTGTATGTGTTCGGTTTAGTCCCGACCCCTTTTCTAAAACGTGTTTAAGGTCGCGTAGACCTCATTAAGGGACTATATGTATATATATTGATATGTTCGAATGGTGTTATACTTTGTGTTGAGAAATGATTGTAAATGTTCCGATTGTTCGGTAATGCCTCTTAACCCTATTTCGGCGACAGTTACGGGTTAGGAGTGTTATACTTACATTTCCGACAGTTCTAGGTGGTCTACCTCTATTTGACGTGTTACTTGGTCTCACATTCTTAACTTTATCTTTCTCATCCAGCTCATGGAAATCTCGAATGAAGTGATCTAATGAACCACATTTGTAACAAGCTTTATTACTTTTATTCCAGCATTCTCCAAAATGTCGTCTTCCAGACTGCTGACATTTGGGTTTGTTGTCTCTCACATTGCCAACACTCGATAATGATGTAACTTGAGCTTTAGAACCAGAGTATTGCTTTCTACGATCTCTGTTCGAATATTCATTTGAAGCATTTGGGCGAGCGTACGAATCTCTGGATTTCTTTGATGAAGATTGATACGGCTTACTCATTGATCTTTTTCTCGAGTCTCTAGCTTCTGAATCTGCCTTCCTCTTTTCTTTGCTAAGATCTTCGGCTTTACAAGCCCTTTCAACCAGAACGACAAACTCTTTCAACTCTAGAATTCCGACTAGTAATTTTATATCTTCGTTCAGCCCATCAACAAACCGCTTGCACATTATTTCTTCAGTAGACACATACTCTCGAGCGTACTTGCTTAACCGTACGAATTCTCTTTAATGCTCAGTTGCAGTCATGCGGCTTTGTTTCAATTCTAAAAATTCTTTATGCTTTTGATCTAGAAACCGTTGACTGATGTATTTCTTTTAGAATTCGAATTGAAAGAACTCCCAAGTAGCCCATTCTTTCGGAACCACAGATATCAACGTGATCCACCATTGGTACGCGGTGTCTCTCAGCAAAGATATAACACATTTAATACATTCTTCGGGAGTATAGGACAATTCATCAAATACTCAAATCGTATTTTCGAGCCAGAACTCAGCTCTCTCAGCATCATCATCAGCAGTAGCTCGGAACTCTTCAGCCCATGTTTACGTATCTTATCTATTGGCGGATTATTCAACCATATCAGATCTAATACTTGAGGAACAATAGGGATTTGTTGAGGAATAGGTAGGGGTGGAGGTCGTTGAGCAGCCGGGTTTGTTCGAACGAACTCCATGAACCACCCACTCATCATTTGGAAAAAGGCTTCTTTAGCCTCACCTCCGTGACTACTCGACACGGGTCTAGATTCAGTAGGCGCTGTCCCTTGAGCAGGAGTAGGCGCATTACTCTCTACAGCATCAGCTACAGCTCGTTCGGGATCCATTACAATATGAAAACACAATTTAAGCTGTTAGGAATCATCACACTATCGTAGAGTATATATGGCATGTATAGCTAGACTCTCACACACGCTACGTTAGTCATAGAATCGACTAAACCGTAGCTCTCATACCAATAAAATGTAACACCCCTAACCCGTATCCGTTGCCGGAGTAGGGTTACGAGGCATTACCGATCAATATACATCATAAAGCATACATAACTCATACATTTATGAAGTCATACTCAAATACCATTCAAAAAAATCACATTGTCCCTTATTAGGGCCTAAGAGGCCTTAGTCATGCTTTAGAAATGGTTCAGGACTAAACCAATAACATACGAAAGTTTTGGAAAACTTAGAAATTTTTCTTCCATCCAGAGGTCACATGCCCGTGTGAACAGGTCGTGTGCCTCACACGGCTTAAGACACGCCCGTGTCTCAGGCCGTGTGAAAACAGGGCATACATACTGACTTGGGTCACACGGCCAACCACACACCCTTGTGCCTAGCCCGTGTACCCTTCGAAGTGGCCACACACGCCCGTGTGCCAGGCCGTGTGTTAGGCCATGCCAAACCTGTAGGGTATACTGACTTATGCAACACGGCCAAGTCACACGCCCGTGTGCTAGACCGTGTACCATTTAGGGGGTATACTAACTTGTACCACACGTCCGTGTGTGAGACCATGTGGAGCATACTGACTTCAATTTAATATCAATACCAGGGGACACACAGCCGTGTAATATGATCGTGTGTCGCACACGGCTGAGACACACGCCCGTGTCTCTGCCCGTGTGGACAAAAATAGGCCATTTGCAAGGCCAATTTTCCACCCTTTTTGCACATACCTATATAAGCTCAATTGGTAACATTTCAAGACACAAATATGCAGCCAAAAGTCATCAACCAATACACAATCATACCAAATTTAGTGCTCAATTCAATGCCATTTACCTAATCAAATACTTATCAACTCAATTTCTAAAATCATACTTCATCAAAGCATTTTTCAAGATTTTATACCCACAAATAAATTAACCATATGAACAACTATAAAACCATAATCACATCATACCAAAACATACCAAAACATATACATTTATAAGCCATTTCAAATAACCAAACACACATTAATATTAACATCATTTACAAGCCAACTCTCATGGCCATAATCACAACCAAATATCACATCTAGCCTATACATGCCATATTCCATATATGTAACTCAAAAGTACCAACTTAGATATTTGATTTTGCTATGAAGTTCCTGACGACCCCCAGATCCGAGCTAGCCTTGATTCTCTATAAAACATAGGAAAATAACACAAAGTAAGCTTCATAGCTTAGTAAGTTCGTATTAATGTAATAAGCACCTTCACCATTCATTCCCAATTCAAACAATATAAATACAAGATAACACAAATACACTAAATCTCAAGTCATTTGATCATTCATTCACTAGCTTATCAATAATTCATCCATTTCATCGATTCAATGTTTTTAAACTTTACTCACATACCTGTACTAACTCGTACCAATCTCATTCTGATTCACATCTTTCATTTCCCCATTGAACCATTCAGAATAGATGTCGGATACTCAAGAATCTCAATTGATAGGTACCTATACCATGGCTCATAGCTAAATCAAGGTAACTTATCCCCGGAGTACCTATACCATGGCCCATAGCCAAATAAAGGTAACTCTTCCAAAGTGCCTATACCATAGCCCGAAGCCAAATCAAGGCATAACTCGCACCCGAAGTGCCGATATCATGGCCCGAAGCCAGCTTAATACCCTAATGACATGTCATTAATATCCTAGACTATTCCTAAGGTTCAACCGAGATTTTCCAACACCAAATCATAGTCGAATCATTTCGAATTATTGTCGAATCGTTGTCAAATCATGGTTGAACAAGTCCGCAGTCTAGTATTTACAACTTATGCATAATCAAAGAATTTAAATACAATTATAATAGAGCTCGTTACATACGAACTTACCTCGTATTCGAAATTGACGAATCAGGTCGACTACTCGATAACATTGCTTTTCCCCCGATCTAAATCTGAATTCTTTTTTTCTTGATCTATATGAATTAAAAGTTAACTTATTTATTCATCTACTCATTCAATTAATCCAAAAATACACATTTGGGCATTTTTACGCATTAGCCCCCAAACTTTCACATTTTCACAATTTAGTCCATATCACATAAAATTGCAAATTCATGCAATTTAGTACAAGCCCATGCTTAGCCGAATTTCATATATACTACTAGCAGCCCATATTTTCAATTTATTCTCACTTTTAACCATATAATTTCACATTTTCACAAATAAATCCCTTTTTGACATTTTTGTCAAAAATCACTTTACAAAAACTATTAATCTAACATTAAACCTTCCAAATCTATCATCAATCATCAAATTACTCAAACATTCAAAAATGGCAACATGTTAAATCTTTAACAGTTTCGAAATCTAAGGTACAGGCTAGCTAGATTGAGCTGCAACGATTACAAAAATATAGAAATCATCAAAAACCGAACAAAAAGGGACTTACATTCTCAGAGTACCATGCTCGAACCTTCGAACACAAAAATGGTGTCTTTTTCTTCTTCAAAATCGGCTAGATTAAGATGGAAGCCTTAAAATTATGTTTTTGTTTTATTATTATACTTAAAATAACCAAATTACCATATTAACCTTTAATATAAACCATTAAAATTCATTTATGCATGTCCATCTTTGTCCACTCACCCTTATAATGGTCTATTTACAACATAAGGACCTTAACTTTAAGGTTCTATAGCTATTAGACACTTTTAGCTAATAGAACACAAGTTTTGCACCTTACGCGATTTAGTCCATTTTCTCTAATTAACCATCCAAACGATAAAATTAGCTCACGAAACTTTCATACATATCAAATAACATGTTGTAAATATCAAAAATAATATTAAAATAATTTTTTGACATCGGATTTGTGGTTCTAAAACTACTGTTCTGATTTAGCTAAAATCGGGCTGTTACATACCTAGCCGAAAAGGGAAAATGTATGGAACTCTTTTTGGTTGAAGCTTATTTAGTGGAAGAATCAATTAAAAACTGAGTTATTGATTCTAGAAACACTAACCATGTGTGTTTTTCTTTAGAGGGGTTTAGTGAAGCAAGAAGTTTACGTGACAGGAGCCTCTCGTTGTAGATCGAAGATGGGAGCTATGTTTCAGCTGAAGTAGTGGGAGAAGTTATTTTACATTCTGATAATTTTAGAAAGGTTGTTTTAAAAGACGTATTTTGTGTACCTCATTTTAAGAGGAATTTAATTTCTTTATCATGTTTATTTAATGAAAGTTATTCCATAACATTTAATAAATGGATTTCTATTCATAGAAATTGTTCCTTAATCTGTAATGGATGGATGGAAAATAATTTCTATTTAATCAAACCAAATAACTACTTGATTCTTCAAACTAAAATGGTGAATAAAAAGCTTAAAACTTCTCACCTTAATGAGGGGTACCTATGGCACTTAAGTGTCACACCCAATTTCCCTTAAAACTCGAAAATTAGGAACCGTTAGGGGTTAAATTGGAAGAGACCGTAAGCTGGCGGTCTTTACTGAAAAATCAGGAAAAGATAGTAAATGAATACAAGGTTGAAATCTAATTCTAGTTCGGTTGGATTAGAAAAAGTTGATCCTTTGGCGGGGGACAAAATGATTGAAAACGAGTGGATTTTACACGGTTGAAGGTTGTACGGGAAAGGCTATATATATAGTTGGAGAGTGACTTCCCGAGGGAGACTTCTTCTCTAATCTATTTACTTCTTCAGCTTCTTCGTTGGTTGCTTCAAGGAAATAATGTTTAAATAAAGCTTTGCATTGAGCAATTATCATGGGGTTTAAGTTTGAAAAATGGAGAATTGAGTAAGCTACTGCCAAGAGAATGAAAACTCTAGCATTTGGAAAAGCTAAGCTAGTGAGACAAAGGTGTATCAAGTGAGTTTTTGCACTTCAACTCTGAAATGCTAATTATGCTGGAAGTCTGCATAAGTCTATAAGTATCTGTCTTTTTAGTTTAGTAGCCATAGGTCATGATATTTTATTTAAGAAATGGATGAGATGCATGTGTACAAAGGGGATTAACATTGGGCTAGATGAAGTTAGGAATGGGAAAAGGGGTGACCCTGTTTGATACCATCATACAGTCTTGGTGAGTGAAAACTGTGATGTACGAAGCTCCAGGCCTTGCGGGGGGGACACTGCGGTGTTCAAGCTTCAAGGTATAGGACGACGAATGGAGGAATGGATGGAATGCAATGGGAAAGTATGTAAAATATCATGGCTTGGCCATGGAACCTATCGGAGGCTATGTGCCTAAAATGAGTAAATGCCTAATTTATGAAGGGGACCAACCCTGCATGGGATCTTAACAGTTGTCACAAAAGATAAATGTTGAAACGATAGCAATAAATAAGGAAAATCGTGTGTGATAATTTAAGTTTAGGCGATTATTTCAATTCTCCAACATGAGATTGACACTTGTCTAAGGAAATCGCATAAGATTCGCAGTGAAGTGTTTGACCTCCAAAAATGCTCTAAAAAGTAGATAAATGATATTTCCAAGGTGATATTAAGGGATATGACAGTAAGAAGGAAATCTTGAAAACTAAATCAGGAAGTTGTGTTGTTTTGATGAAGGGTTGTCATGTACAACCATTTTACTCAAGTCATTAAATCCTTAAAAGGAAGAAAATTTTGAGGACAAAATTTCCTAAGTGGGGGAGAGTTGTAACATCCCGCCCGACGAAGTCCTGACGATTTATTTTGTTTATAGAAGTAAGGCTTAAGGGTAAGTTTCAAGTGCTCAATGTTAGGATTTGATTAAGTGTAAGGACTTTCTCAGTGCGCCAGTGATGCCCTGGTCTAGCGAATTCTGAACGAAAAGAACCCATGGTGAACTTTAGTATGTATAGTGAATAGGATATTTTGAAAGAACAAAGCTTATGACTAACTCTTAAGAAAGGTAAGTATGACGAATCAAGGAGTACTGGTAAGAATTATATGAGTATGGCACACAAGATAAAGAAGTGCGAATGGTGAAGTAGTGTTCTCCCAAAAGCCCTTTTCGACATATAGAACGTGCAGACTCCGACATGAAAATAAATAGACAATAATTCCCTGTCAGATTACAATGATAAGTTAAATAAAAGTGGTACTTACGAAATGAATGGTTATAAGGTATGAGTCCACGCTAGTGATATAGTACATCCAATGACTAATGTGGTCCCATGCTAGCTAATGTGTGAGGTGCAAGTTAAAAAATTAATCAAATGCGAACTAGAAGGGTTAAAGGCTAAGGGGAGTAATCAGATAAGTTTCTTAGAAGTGGTAGATTTTGTATAAGACAATTCAATATTGATGTGATGTTTACCAAGTTCCCATGAAGACTTGAGTTAAGTTAAAAGGACACTCGGGTTAAGTTATGGGAGAGTTATCTTCCTTATTAAGAACTAGGGCTAAAAGTAGATGGAAAAATCTCTCTAAGGTGAGTCTGAAACACTGGTTTTTGTTAGTGATTTTCCCTTCCATCAAGGTATGTTTCATGACTCTACTTGACAAGGGAACACAAATATGTAAGTATGCTTGGAGAAATAGGGCTTAGTGATACGTCTGAGTTTTAAAGTAATGATGAAGGTTACCTAAATCGGTTCTAGCAAAGTATCTCTGTTTACCAGGGCAGAGGAGGGTGTAGCATCTGGCTTAATGATGGATCTTGAGCCCAAACTATTGATTCCACATGGAAAGGCTAGATATAAAGTTTAAACTGCCTCTGAGGTTATTAGATGAGTCCTTAAACTGACTAATGCATACATAATATGCCTTTTAGAAACTTTTATGCTTGGTAACCAAATCGTGAAATAGAACTAGTAAAATATGATGTGATGAATCTAATGAGGAACATAAGATTTATGAACTTGCATGTATGGATAACATGAAGTTTCGTGGTAAAAGTATGAAACATGAATCTTAAGGTTAAAGGATGCTTGTATCTAGATAATGGAAATCTGTTAATGTGTCTGAAAGGTTTGGATGTTTCTGTTATGAGTAAGTCAAGGTATGATGAGTTCATAGGTCTAAGTAAGAAGAGTTTTTGTCTGTCTCTAGAGTCATCAAATTGGTCTGTCGGGAATAAAAACACAAATCTTTGAAATGACAAGTCCATGGCCATGATACTGAAGGACCATATCGTGTAAGACCGTCACTGGTGGGTTATGGCATCATATGAGAAGAAGATCATATTGTGTAAGACCGTAACTAGTATGTTATGGAATTATATGGAAAAATTTAAGGAAGGTTATTTGTAACGCCCTCAACCTAACCCAATCTACCGAATCTAAATCTCAGCTGTTATGTCCTTCTTACATATGTACCTTGAAAAGTTCTTTCATTCTTTTATTCATTGTTGTAAATTTCTATATGAATGTAATAAAATTTCTTATTGGCGTACATTTACATTTCACCTATGTACAGACTACTACCTATGACTAGTACAGAGTTTTTTGTAAAAATACACTGTGTGGTTATCTTCTTGACTTAATAAAATATCAAACTTTCCTACTTTATCTCTTAGTTTACTGTATACATCTTGGAGTACTACTTATTTATTTAGGCATAGTACTTTAGCTATAAACATATTGAATTTTCACTCAAAAGACTTATACACAGACTTTGACACGCCACTAGATTTCCTTTGTATGCATAACAACCCAACGCATCGCTTTCTTGGCATAGTGCTAGCATCGTCTCTCGGCGTACATTCCTTTATAGAACTGAAATGGAAACAACTTTAGTAAGTCTGTAAGAACTTAGTGAGCTAAACCTTAGAATACCTTTTTCATTTACTCTATGTTGCATATGTTATTTTGCACATCCTTAGGGTATTTCTTGACTTTTCTTCCTTCTTTGGAGGGTACAATACTGACTACCATCTTTCTTTCTTCAGAACCATTTTCCTCCTCTTGAGTGTACTATACTTAACATCCCTTTACCTTCTATATCATTTCTTATATCTTATCTTTATATAACCCTTAACCTTTTCACTTACTTTATCATCATATTTAAAATCTAATTCTATACTTACTAGTCTTATCATTACCTTCGGGCGGGGTAGACTGCGCCCAATACTTATCTCAAAATTTGCCCATATCTTTCTTACATCAATGCACTCTCTATACTTCTAGCTCACATCATTGCCTCGCCACGTACTCTGGCACACACTACCCTTTCTTATTCATCCTTGTAACTATACGGGGTTCGCCATTCATTCGGTGTCCCTTAAAGGCGTTGTCTTCAAATGGTCATCACGAGATTTGTTCTTCAGATTTCGCTAAGAAGGCATTCCTTTCCAAATATAGCCATAGAGGCCTTCCTTTTAGAGTCTCGCCATGTAGGTTTCCATTTAACTAAGGCATCCTTTCTAACAGAGTTAGCCACAAAGGTTTCCTTTAACAGAAACAACCATAAATGCTTCAATTTAATAGAGACAGCCATAAAGGCTTTCTTATAACATAGATTACCGTAAAGGCTTCCTTTAATAGAAATAGCCACAAAGACTTACTTATACGACAATTAGTGTTTTTGACGATAGGGATTCACCTATACTCACCATCGTAAGGTTTTCCCCTCGTAGCTAGTACTCACCCAATCGTCCTTAACATATTCCATATGATGCCATGCCCCAGCCATGGTCTTACACTATATGGTCTTTAGAGTGCCATGGTTTTTTCCTTTCAAAAATTCTTATTTTTAGTCCCGACAGACCCCTTTAGATGACTCCAGAGATAGAAACATGCACATAATGCAGACTCATGCTTGAAAGACTTATTCTTTTCAAACTTTTTTGTGACATATGCATTTGTGCTGAATGTAAAGGAACTTCTTTATGGCTGGACAGGAAAGACTTTGTGGCGAGTGTTGAATGTAAAGGAACACCTTCGTGGCAACCTCTGTTAAAGGAACGCCTTCATGGCACAATTTAATGAAGGGCCCTTGTGGCATCTATTTAAGGAAACACGCCTGTGGTGAATAATGAACGAAAGTAATTTCAAAGGACAAGGAAGAAACTTCGTGTAAGATTTTCTGCAGGAATGGTAAGTATAGTACCTTGAAGGCATGGAAAATGTAATGAACTCAGAAGGAACAAAGTATGGGACAAGTAAAAGCAATAAGGTATATAGAGAACTCTAAAGGAAGGACTTCTAAAGGAAAGTTATGGCGAACCCTACATAAACTTAAGGTATAAGTAGAATAAATGAGACTCAAGAATAAATAGAAATTTTGGTAAACTCTACACTAAGTAATTGGCGTAGTTTACCTCGCCCCAAATGTAAATGATAAAATCTGTAACTATGAAATGAAGTCATAAGATCATTTATAAGGCGAACAAGATGACAAAGGTCTGTGTAAAGACAAGATCTTAAAGAGACATGAAAAGTGATGAAGTTGTATTACGATACACTCGTAAGAAGGAACAATTTGCATGATTATGGGTTGTACACTGGAAAATGACAAAAAAATGGTTAATGATTCGGAATGGAAGATAAGTCCTTAATGATATTAAGAGAACGGAAATGACCTCAGCTAAGATAGGATAATCACGGTAATGGAGGAAAATCCCAGTACTTACCCGCCAGAGGGAAAAGAAAGTTCAAAGGATACATGAAGGATATGCAAAGCATCTAAATCATTAAGGCATAATGAAATAGGTAATGAGGGATTACCTGTAACAATCCATTTTTAGTCAAATCAGAACAGTGGTTTCGAGACCACAAATCTGAGCTTGAAATAATTATTTTATTATTATTTTAATGTTTACAGCATGATAATATGATTGTGTGAAAATTTTCTTAAGAAATTTTATCGTTTGAGTGCTCAATTCGATAAAAAGGACTAAATCGCGTAAAGTATAAAACTTGTGTTCTATTAGCTAAAGGTGTCTAATAGCTATAGAACTTTAAAGTAAAGGTCCTTAAGTGGTAATTAACCCATTAATTAGTTAATGGGTGATAATGGTTTGGCATTTAGTGAAATAATTAATATTCATTAAGGTTAATTTGGTAAATTAGTTAATAAAGATTAATTAAATGAAATAAAAACAATTATCATCTTTTTAGGCATCATCTTCAACCGATTGCTAGGGTAGAAGAAAGCCATTTTCTAAGCTTCAATATTCGGCTAAGGAAATTTGTCCAATTAGGTACGATTTTTGTCCCCTTTTTAATGATTTCTATGTTTTTGAGATCGTTGCAGCTTAATCTAGCTAGACCGGGAACTATTTTGCAAAATTTTTAAAGGTTTAGGGTTTTGCCGTTGATTAATCTATGTGTATTTTGATGCTTAATGATAGAAAATGTATGGTTTTTGTTAGATAAACAACATTTGTTAACTGATTTTTAGTAAAATGTCCAAATAGGGATTAAATTGTGAAATGTGTAAAATTCATGGTTAAATTGTGAAATAAATGAAAAATGTGGGCTGCTAGGGACTTAATTGAAATTCGGCTAGCATGAGTATAGGTTGAATTGCATGAAATTGAATTTTTATGAGATAAAGACTAAATTGTAAAAATGTTGAAATATTAGGGGCAAAAGTGTAAAGTTGCCTTAATGTTGTATTTTGGACTAAATTGACTAGAGTGATGATTAAATAAGTTAATTTTGATTACATATAGTTCAAGAAAAGCGAAATTTTGACTTAGATCAGGGCAAAAAAAGTATCGAATTAATCGACTTATTTCACCATTTTTGCATTGAGGTAAGTTCGTATGTATTAAACATTATTATATTTGTGTTTTAAATGCATTGATATTGCATAAATTGTGAATACGACACTGCGGACATATTCAACGACGATTTGGCAAGAGAGAAAATCCCGGTTAAACCTTAGGAATAGATTAGGATACAAATGACATGTCATTAAAGATTATGTGATTGGGTGTTGGTCCGTACGTCCAACTGGTGGCTGAGTTATCCGGTATGTGTTACGGATACTCGTCAGCTTGTGTGCGCAGTACTGTGTAGCTTCGTCATGACCGTCAGTGTAACACCCCGTACCCGTATTCAACGCTGGACTAGGCTCAAGGAATTACCGGACTTATAACACAAGCATTCACACAATTCTGAGTCATAAATTTGCATCCAAATTAAAACAATTCATATTCAATCGTAAAGTCCCTTATACGAACCTACGAGGCCCAAAACATGCTTTGGAGGTGGTTCGGGACTGAACCGAGAACATTAGAATTTTTTACAAAACTTACAAAATTTTTGCTAGATGCAAGGCTCACACGCCCGTGTGGTCCAAGGGACACGCCCGTGTGACCCTGGGACACGCTTGTGGTTCAAACCGTGTTCAAATTAGGGTGCTCTCTGACTTGTGCCACATGGCCGTGCCACACGCTCGTATGCTAGGCCGTGTAGCACACACAGCTGAGACACATGATCATTGTTTTCGCGATGTCAAAGTCTTAAAATTTATAAAAAGAATGATCGAACCTGGAAACTAACTATGACAACGATTTGAGGCAAGCGCACCTATCGAAAAGTAGTATAGCTTAGGCAAGACCGGATTGTCGAACCCAAAGGAACCAAAAGTACTAATACTAACTTTATTTTTATTATCTAGCCTAAAATAAGTGAAGTTGTTATTTAATCTAAATTTAACTAACTACTAAGCTAAAGACGCAAAGACAAAAAGAATGAATTGGGGAAATACTGTTGGAAAAACTCAGTTGATTAAGACGATACCCTTAGGAAGAATCCACTTAGACTTCACTTGTTATCTAACTCTGAACTAGACGATTTATTCACTTGACTTTATCCGTAAGACGCCCTAATGTATATTAAACCCTCTCTCGAAGCGAATAACGTCTAACCCTAGGTTGATTAATTGAAATCTCTTTCTAATTAAAACCCTAGAATTGTATTAACTCGATCTATGGACTCCCATATTAGGTTTCACCCTAATCCGGCGAAATCTCGTCACCCTATCTCTAGGCACGTGATCAACTCCGCTTAATTATGCTAGATCTACTCTTAAGCAGGGACTTTTGCTCCTCCACCTAAGCACATCAAACTTGAATCAATATCCCAGAAATATCAACACAAGAATTAAGAACACATAATTAAGAACAAGTCAAATATTTATCATATAGTTCAGCAAACGATAATAAGATTCATCTAAGTTTCATCCCCTTTAGGTATCTGAGGGTTTAGTTCATAACAATAAAAGAAAACATCTCAGAAGAAAAGATAAAACAAAATATAAGAAATCCCTAAAACCCCCTGAAGGAATTGAAGGAGAGATCCGCCGTCTTGAGTAGAATTCCGGCTTCTTGAGATGGATCAACTGGCTATCTTTGAGTGTTTCCCACAAATCTGACCTTTTCGGCTCGGCTCCTTGGCCTAGCTCACCGCCCTGGAAAAAGCCCTGGCAGAAGGCTTCTGCCGAACTCCCCGAATAAGTTGCCCTCTAGGGTGTTTATATAGGCTTTGAGATGCCTTACTTGGCCTCCAAGTGTCCTAATCTGAGTGAAGTTCCTATTTGGGTGTTTAATTAGACTTTGGCATGTGTTTCTTTGCC
The DNA here is from genome assembly GCA_025698515.1 of Gossypium sturtianum. Lineage (NCBI taxonomy): Eukaryota > Viridiplantae > Streptophyta > Magnoliopsida > Malvales > Malvaceae > Gossypium > Gossypium sturtianum. The sequence continues at coordinate 87,246,499 of CM046944.1, forward strand.
TCTAAGTATCCAAATCCGAGTAAAACTCCTCTTGGCCGTGGCAGGGGCACGGCCATGACACACGCCCGTGTGAATTGTGGCCAGGCCGTGTTGAAGTCCATAATGAGGCACGACCGTGTTGTCTTGGGCCCAGGCCGTGTGGATTTCGTGATATGGCTCATTTACTCTGTTTTGGGCCCGTTTTCCGTTCTTTTCATCATCCGGTGCTCTCCTGGGTATAAAACATGAAAACAAAGGATTAAGAGCACCAAATTACATAATTCAAGGCTTAAATCATCCAAAAGCACGCTAAATGTGGGCTTAAAATATGTTACTTTTACGGTTTATCACATACCCCCACACTTAAGCTTTTGCTTATCCTCAAGCAAAATTCTCAACTCACAATTAAAACAGACTTCCTCGATTCATAATATTTATCAATAATGTTTCGTCATAATTCAAAGATAATTCACACATGGATAATTCAACTCAAAGAGTCCTAAAGATTCAAATAATCAAAGTCATACATTTGGAGTGCAAAACATAGGTGTTTCCCCTTACCTGAATAATTACCTCTGATTCGGAATTGACAAGGATTGAAATCCCCACAAAAGATTCACTCAAATCACTCAAAGTGTTTAAGGTTCAGAATTAAGTGCTCAAAAGTCGAACATGAAAAGTTAATCCTATAGGCTTGCATGAAAATCAAATCTCCACCACTATTATATGAGCTGATGCACAAATCAAAAGTTCTTTAATAGGGTTGTAACGGGGCTTAGGTAAAAGGTGTGGATAAAGGCTGAATTAGAGGGTTAAAATCGAGATTGAATTCACAAATTACCTAACTAGAAACAATGAACTGAATATAAATAATCTCATCAATTGAAAATTTGTACTAATAATACTCTAATACGAGATTTTTTTTCTTCAACAATTGGAATTTAAACGTATAAGCTCATTTAATCATATAACTAATAATGAATATACTTCAATTTTTTTTAAGAACAAATCATAAGAAAGAACTTTAACAACTGAAATATAGAACATAGTCAGGCAACTGCTCAAAATCAAATCTCGATAAAAAGGGTAGTCAAAAGGAATGGTGATAACAAATACAAAGGGTTTGGGGTTAAAATTAGTGGGTGAGTCAATAAAAAGGGTTGTTAGGATTAAACGGGGTTCACTAGGGGTTAATTATGAAGGTAGGCTTTTTAGTGGAGTGAGTGGGGTAAATCCTAGGTGCCTTTATTATCTCTGTATATCAAATCAATGGTGTGGTCTCGACATGTATAATCGATGCAAGTTCTAAAATAACAAATCAATGTTGACACACTCATAATCAAAAAGTGAGCAGAAAAAGAATTTATGCTCTATAAGGCTCAAAATCTCACAAAAAATTATGGGTATTTTGATGTCATCCTTGTACATTTCAAATTTCAAAGTAATATTCAAATTCAGGTAGACAACCTAGCAAAAAATTTTAATTCTGAAAAATAGACTTATCATGCTTGATTCTCTAGTATCCTTCAAATTTAATCATCAATGCACAATTATCAATGACTTAATCCAAGACACATTAACAAAAATCATAAATCAGGGAAATTTTCATTCTAATCATAATATGAGAAACTTACTTTAAGACAATACATAATTCAGGGATTTTCAAAAGATACTATAATTAACCCCCCCACACTTAAGATGTACATTGCCCTCAATGTACAAAGATAGATAATAGAAAAATAATAATAAAATCATAAGATAGGGAGAGAGGTGAAACTTCCTGAATTTTGGATGGAGTCAATGAAAAGAAACCGGATAGGAATTGGCAAAGGTGAACGTGGGGGAGCGCCTTGAACCGTTTGAATTTGAATCCTCGAAGTAGCCGGCCCGATTTTATTTTGTCCTAAGCTAAATCTAAATGGCATGAAGAATAAGAAGAAAATAATAAAGAAAATAAAAGAAAAATAAAAGAAATAAAAATAAAAATAAAAGTAAATAATGGAAGGTGAAAGAAGAAAGACAATTGGAAAAGAAAAAGGAAGAATGGGGGTTTAAATAGAGATGCAGCTCGTGTTTTGGGAAAAATTTTGTCCTATTGCCACACGTCTACGGCCACGCCCTTTTACCTACCTATGGTGCCCATACGGCCACGGCCACGGTCGTGTGCAAGGCCGTGTGAGTATGAAAACTTGTGCCTAAATATGAAAAGAAATCAAACTAAACTAATTAGTAGGGTTAGTGCTCGGGTTGCCTCCCGAGAAGCGCTCGTTTAAAGTCTTGAGCTAGACTTACCTCTCATTCGCATTATCAGGGTGGTTTGAGGAGTTGAAAATCCTTTCTCATGCGATCAATTCGGTTTTTGATAAACAATTTAAGTCGAGTAATGTTTTCCTCAAAAGTGCCGAAATTATAATGTGTTACCTCGACCGTTCCATCTGGGAAGATTTTGAGTACCTGATCTCCTATCTTAAGCTGGGTTGTCCCATTATTAAGTTCGTCGTGGAGTTGCCTCATTTTTGCTTCGTGTGTTTTTAGTCTCTCCTTGAAGTGTGTCTTCCATTCGTCTAGTTCATCGATCCAAAGCCTTTGTTCCTCATGAATTTCTTCTTTTTCGACATGAGGTCTAGGATCTGGCATCTACGAAAAAGCTTCTAGAAACGGCAAGTTAATAAGAAATTTCTTTGAAAGTTTAAGAGGCTTACCGAGTTGTTCCTCTGTGTGGTCTTTCTTTGTCGCATCGGGGTATGGCACAAGGGGTTGGTACTCTGTAATCACCGGGTTTGGTAAATCATGGCTTACCTCAACCTTACCTTCACTTACCATGAGCTCTTGCCTTGGGTCGATTCCACTAACCTTTCACCGTCATGAGTCATTTACGGCTTGAATTTGCTCCTTTGGGTTAGTTTCGGTGTTGCTTGGCAAGCTCTCTTGTAGTTGTTACGAGATTATCTTTGCAAGTTGTGCAACCGTGTTAGTAAGTTGTCCAACTGTCTTAGTAAGTTCCCCAACTTGGCTCTCGATCCCTTTGATTGATGCTGTTGATTCTTAAGGGTGGTCTCAAAGTGTCTTGGAGATGGTTATTTGTAGTCGCCACTAATTTTGTCGGCATCTCTTCAAGGTTCGACTCCTCTTCTGTTGGTGAGGTGGTTTTGAAAATTTGGAGGAAGTTAGGTATTTTGCTACTTTGATCATCCCACGAGAAAGCGGGATGGTACCTCCAACTCGCATTATAAGTGTTATCATAAAAATTATTTTGAGGTCTAGCATAGTTACCCATATAGTTGACTTGTTTGCTTTCCATGCCATGTCCGTAGGGTGGGTACTCAGGATTCGCCATGCCTCCGCTTGTTTCACAGTGCATAACTGGATGTGCCTGCGAGGAATCGTATAAACCATCAAATTTTTTATGTAACATCTCTAACTGGGTTCATAGCCTGGTTACTAGGTCGAGGTTGTAGATATCGACTGCTTTTATTGGCTTTGTCCTCATAACTTGCCACTGGTAGTTATTCAGTGCCATCTTCTTCTATAAACTAAAATTTTCCTGACAAAAGCAAATAAAAGAAAAAATAGCAAAATAAAAATAAAATTTAATTGAAAAAATAAAATATAGCTAGAGTAATAAAAATTGAGCGTTCTTAATATTTTAGTTCCCCGACAACGGCGCCAAAAACTTGATCGTTGTTTTCGCGATGTCAAAGTCTTAAAATTTATAAAAAGAATGATCGAACCTGGAAACTAACTATGACAACGATTTGAGGCAAGCGCACCTATTGAACAGTAGTATAGCTGAGGCAAGACCGGATTGTTGAACCCAAAGGAACCAAAAGTACTAATACTAACTTTCTTTTTATTATCTAGCCTAAAATAAGTGAAGTTGTTATTTAATCTAAATTTAACTAACTACTAAGCTAAAGACGCAAAGACATAAAGAATGAATTGGGGAAATACTATTGGAAAAACTCAGTTGATTAAGACGATACCCTCGGGAAGAATCCATCTAGACTTCACTTGTTATCTAACTCAAACTGCAGACGATTTATTCACTTGACTTGATCCGTAAGACTCCTAATGTATATTAAACCCTCTCTCAAGCTTAATAATGTCTAACCCTAGGTTGATTAATTGAAATCTCTTTCTAATTAAACCCCTAGAATTGAATTAACTCGATCTATGGACTCCCATATTAGGTTTCACCCTAATTTGGCAAAATCTAAATCACCTAATCTCTAGCGCGCGATCAACTCCGCTTAATTATACTAGATCTACACTTAGCGGGGACTTTTGCTCCTCCACCTAAGCACATCAAACTTGAATCAATATCCCGAAATATCAACACAAGAATTAATAACACATAATTAAGAACAAGTCAAATATTTATCATATAGTTCAAATAAACGATAACAAGATTCATCTAAGTTTCATCCCCTTCTGTGTATCCGAGGGTTTAGTTCATAACAATAAAAGAAAACATCTCGAGAAGAAAAGATAAAACAAAACATAAGAAATCCCTAAAACCCCTGAAGGAATTGAAGGAGAGATCCGCCGTCTTGAGTAGAATTCCGGCTTCTTGAGATGGATCAACTGGCTATCTTCGAGTGTTTCCCACAAATCTGACCTTTTCGGCTCGGCTCCTTGGCCTAGCTCACTGCCCTAGCAAAAGCCCTGGCAGAAGGCTTCTGCCGAACTCCCCGAATAAGTTGCCCTCTAGGTTGTTTATATAGGCTTTGAGATGCCTTACTTGGCCTCCAAGTTTTCTAATCTGAGTGAAGTTCCTATTTGGGTGTTTAATTAGACTTTGGCATGTGTTTCTTTGCCTCCAAGTATCCAAATCCGAGTAAAACTTCTCTTGGCCGCGGCAGGGGCCCGGCCATGGCACACGCCCGTGTGAATCGTGGCCAGGCCGTGTTGAAGTCCATAATGAGGGACGACAGTGTGGTCTTGGGCCTAGGCCGTGTGGATTTCGTGATATGGCCCATTTACTCTGTTTTGGGCCCATTTTCAGTTCTTTTCATCATCCGGTGCTCTCCTGGATATAAAACATGAAAACAAAGGGTTAAGAGCACCAAATTACATAATTCAAGGCTTAAATCATCCAAAAGCATGCTAAATGTGGGCCTAAAATATGTTACTTTTACGGTTTATCAACACACACCCGTGTGCTCAATTCTGGACATTCTGTTTTTAAAAAATTAAGGTGCAGGGGACACACGGCCGGAACACATGCCCGTGGGGCAGACCGTGTGTCACACATGGCCTAGACACACGCCCGTGTGTCTACCCATGTGGACAAAATAAAGGCTATTTACCAAGCCATTTGCCACCCTTGTTCACACATACACTTACACCAATTCAAGGTACAAACATAATATACTTAGGCAACCAAAACATCCAAAATTATGACCGACACAATATCAACATCTATCATACTCACAACAATTATTAAGCCACAATTGACCACTTTCAAGATACCTAATTGTACAACATTTTATCATCTCATCAATAGACCACATTTCCAAACATCTCACATTCATGTCATAAATCACATTTCTATCATTCACCAAGCATACCATGACCATATCACCAAACACGTTAGCACATATATATATACATAGGCTTACAACCATGATAGCCCAAATAAAACCAATCTACATGGCCAAATATCAAAACAAGCCTTTGACAATCACAAGCCAACACATTGGCTACAATCACAATGACACATTTAACAAAATGACTAAGTCCCTATACATGCCATACTTTCAAAATACTAAAATCATCAATACTCAAAACGAGAGGGTTTGATAGTGTGATCCGAATCTTCGACGATCTCCGATCCCGAGCTAGCTTGGTAACACTATAAGATAAGGCAAGGAAAGGGGGTAAGCTATATAGCTTAGTAAGTTCATATGCAAATAATACAAAACATTATTCATACATTTGACATATAAATAACTTAACAAATATTAACATAAATATCCTTAAAACTTCATAAATGTCATATGACCATAAAATGTCATATAATATCATCATAACACATATCAACATAAATGTCATTTAAGCTTCATAAGCACAACTTACTCAATCACATTCTTACAAATTGTTCATCATATACCGAATCCATTTTCTTTGAGTTTTTCGTACATACCTGTACCAACTCGTAACATAATCACATATTTTCTCATCTTCGACGTACCAATATAACATTTCGTCAACATTTCCCGTTGAACCATTTGGAATACCAAAGGATACTCGGGAATCTCATACACACAGTACCGTATCATTGCCATATCCCAGATATGGTCTTACATGTAATCTCATATCGATTCCAATAGCCCAGCTATGGTCTTATACAAAGTCTCATATCGATGCCATATCCCAGATATGGTCTTACACGTAATCTCAGTAACCCTAATGTCATGACATTTGTATCCTATCTATTCCTAAGGTTCAACCGAGATTTACTCGCTTGTCGAAACTTCATCTATTTCATCCATAGAGTTAATCATACAATTCATGTAATAACAAAACATTATAAATACAATTATAACATTGCATTATTTACATACAAACTTACCTCGAAACAAAAATAGCGGAAATGGACCTAATCGTCAAACACTTTGGTTTTCCCCCGATCTAGACCCAAACTTCATTTTTCTTGATCTTAATACCAAATTCATCTCATTTAATCATCCCATTATTCATTTCAGCCCAAAAGTCACATTATGGCAAAATTACATTTTCCCCCTAAACTTTTGACATTTTACACTTTAGTCTCTAGGTCGTAAAATCATTTTCATTCAATTTCATCAAAACCCAAGCCTAGCCAAACCATTTTCATACTCATAATAGCCCATATTTCTCATTTATTCACATTTTTCTACTCATTTTATAACTTTTACAAATAAGTCCTTTTTGACATTTTTACCGAAAATAACTTAGTAAAAGTCGTTTAACAAACAACAAACATGCATTTTCTACCATCAAACATCAAAATACACACATGTTCAACATAGGTAAAACCCTAGACCTTGATCATATATTAAATTAGTGGTAGAAATAGATAGATCGGGTTAAAACAACTTCAAAAAATGGGGCAAGAACGGACTTACAATCGAGCTTGGAAGCTTGGCAAACCCTAGCTATGTCTTCTCCTTGTGAAATTCGGCCAAGGGAGGAAGAAGATGGATAAATTTTGGCTTTTTAATTCATTTAACTACCAAATTACTAAAATGCCCTTAATGAAAAACTTTAGAAACATACCTAACCATGTCAATTTTTGTCCATTATAAAGTATAATGGTCTAATTACCATTTAAGGACCTCTAATTTAAAATCTCATAGCAATTGGACACCTTTAACATATAGAATTCAAGTTTTTCCCTTTTTTTGCAATTTAATCCTTTTAACTAAATTGAATGCCCAAACGTAAAAAATTTCGAACGAAATTTTCACGAAATCGTTCCATAAAACTGTAGACAACAAAAATATATTAAAAATGAATTTTACTGCGTCAGATTTGTTGTCCCGAAACCACTATTCCGACTAGACCCAAAATCGAGTTGTTACAACTCTCCCCCCTTTAGGGATTTTCGTCCCTGAAAATCTTACCAGAATATAAATTTGATTTCCACGTAGACTCCTCTATCTCGTGACACTGCCAAAGAACCCTCACTAAGGTTATGCTTTTATTTCCCAACCTTTTTAATCTCTCGTGTCAAAATTCCATTCGATTCTTTGTTATACAACATATCGGTTGAATCTTAATCCCTATTGGATAATTCATACTCAAAGAGTCCAATCGATACCATCGCAACATAGATACACAAAACGCATTTTGAATCTTTTTTTCCATGGCAACACTTTCGGAAGCTTGCTATCGCTGAACGAGAATTTCATATCCTCATGTTTCAAATTCACATACGTTTTCTGACAATCTGAAGTGGATTCTGAACTGCCACGAATCACTTTTACTTTCTGTACGATTTCTGATCGGATAGTCTCTGAAACATATAACTCAACTAATCTATCATGTTACATACCCGATCACCAGAAAATCTATTTCAAATAACTGTACATTTTATTACTCCCTTAATGAACAAACGAGCTACTGCTGAGCTTCGTACAAAATTTTCTGCATAAGCTTTGAATTACTCAGTGCGCAAATTCTATCTCAAAATAAAGATAACAGTCATCAGGTCCAACCTAAAATTTAGAATCAAAAGTCATCTCACACTGTACTTAAAAACATCGCTTTAGCTTCTAATGATACCACTCACTATCACATTCTGAGCTTCTCAGATTTGCAATAAAAACATCGCTTTAGTTCTAATTTAGCTACATTCAGACCGTCATCAAATAAGATTAATCATGTATCCAATACTCACAAAATAATCAAAGGTTTTTCATTCAAGCATTTGTAACTATAACTGCTTTCTCAAAGGTTAATCAATAACTGCTCACAATCTTTCAATAGTTCAAGCCATCTATGCTTGTAACACCCCAAACCCGGCCCATGCGGTATGACCGGATCTGGCATGTCACATGAAGAAAATGTGTAAAGAACTTGTGATTTTTACTAAAGTTGTCATTATTTGTTTATAGTTAAGAAAACAAGTTTGATTATAAAAACTACTAATCTCGAGAGGTTGATTGATGAATCGAAAATTGAACTAGTGAACTTTAAAATCGTGACTTTTGAAAAAAAAGTTGATAAAATCCGAAGGAAAATCCAGTTAAATTATTTATACTTATATGTTATGAAATCCATTTGTTGTTAATCAATTTTGGAAAACCGTTATTTATGACCTCAGAAAAATCCCATTTAAAACAATTCAAGAAAATAATAAGTACGTCAAAACATAAAGCAAATTAAAACATATCCCAGAGGCCTTATTACAACTTTAAACCCAAAATAGTAAAAGTAATGAAATAAAGTAGAAAGAAGTTTACTAATGTTCGAAAACATTATTTTCAAAGTATGGCCTCCGCCGAGTCATCCATGGGCCCAAGTCCTTATCATTGAGCATTACCTGCAAGGATTAAGAAAGAAAGGGGGTGAGTTACAAGAACTCAATGCATAATTCCCTTACCGTCATCCACTGGGCCCGAACCCGCATAGCAACATCTTAGGCCTAAGCCCATTTACATAACAGTAATCAAATGAAATGAATGCAACCCAACTCATCCATCCATCACAACCCCGACCATCCAATCACACCTGTGGGGATCAAGTCAACCCACCCCGCCACTCACACCAAATTTGCAGTCAAGCTGCTATAATATATTATTATTGTGGCCATGCCACCGAAATCATAAGTAAGCACAATAATAAACGAATTGTGGCTATGCCACTGGGCTACACTACTCTCCATACAATTTTTCCCAACCCATGCAATATGTAAAGATGCAACATAATAAAAATTATATCCACATATATAACAACCATTAATCTAGTGAAAAATTTTGGTGAATCGGCCCATTAAAGCACTTTGGTAATTCCGCCCACTAAGGCATTCTAGCACATCGGCCCATCGAGGGCATTTTGGTAAATCGGCCCATAGGGGCATTTTCATAAAAATGGCCCATTAAAGCTTTTAGTAATTCGGCCCATAAGGACATTTTTGAAATTTAGCAAATTAATACCAATTTCGACAGATCTTTAGAAATAATGTTGTTTAAGCAAGTTATTCGATTCATGCCATATTACGGTTATTAGATTTGTAAGCAACAACGATCTATTTTTCGAACATGATGGTGAATCACAGATTTATAGGATTTCGGTGTGAGATTACACACCTGATTACGGTAAGGACTAAACCTTCTTGATCGTCGGCACCTATGTCACCATTACACTCGATTAACTAGCAAGATATAGTGTCTTAATCCAAATCTAAATCAAACGATCTAAAGAAATGCTTACCCTTAGTATCGTGAACGACTAAGATTTGCCTACTCTCACCAGAAGATGGTCCACAACCTTATGGAAAATCTCGAACTGCCGATACTGCCCTACGTTTGAACTTAGGAGCAGATATTGCAAGTCCACTCCATTTTTTCCCTCCTATCGATTTTTCCTTAGAACGGCTACCACTTGCCTCCATTGGAAGAGTCTCGGTCAGAATAATATTACAATGAGAGAAAGTAGTTGTCTAAGGAGAGGGTTTCGGCTTACCACTGCTTCTAAAAGATCAAAGAGTAGAGGGGAACGAGTTGTTTAGTCCCTTAATGATGATGAACCCGATTCTACTGATTCGACTTATGGCTACGGATGAGTCAGCAAAGATATGAGATTCGACACCCCACTAGAATGCTACAAAAGAAGAGATGATCACGATATGAGGGAGTAGGAGAGAGTGATGTTTCGGTTTAGAAATAAAGTGAACCAACCGAATGATGAGGGTCACACATTCGGTTATGGAGAACAGAGGATGAAAGGAAGAGAATGAAGCCACTTACCCGATTCGGCCAAGGAAGAAAATGCCCCACACGAAAAAGAGAGAGAAAATAAGATGCTTAAGAGATTCGGCTTTTTGGAGAGGAAAGAACAAGGGAGATTTGGTCTCCAAGTATGTCGTCTAACGAAAAGAGAAAAAGAAAGCTATGGCAAAGATGAGAAGAAGAAAAGAAAATGCTCCCTAATAGTCACGGTTTTAGGCAAGGAAAAGAGGTACCAAATGGTAAAAAGAAAAGACCTTCAAATGAAACCAAAAACTCCTCAAAAAGTCTAACAAAAATTTGGCACAACCACCCCTTAGCAAAACCGATTACACCCTCCACCAAAAAGTCTTAGTTGACCAAAATTTTTTCCCCAAGCAACTCCTAAAATTCGGCCAACATATCCCCCTTTATCTCTTTCCTTTATTTCTTTCCTTATTTTCTCCTTGATCTCCTCCTTACTCTTCTCCTTAGTGTTCTTTCCATCATTAGAAAGTCTTCCTTACCTTCTTTAGAGTCTTGGCCGACACTTACCATCTTCCACATGATTAGCACAAAAAAAATATATTTGCAATAGGTGAGATTTGAACTCCACCCCTTAAGCCCCTTCATGTGATGCCTCACCACTTTGCTACTAGCTCTTTTTGTGCTAGCAAAATACTCACTTATTCTTTTAAGTCTTGACGTCACTTGCCTTCTCCCCTTTAAGTGCATAAACACAAAAATTCTACCAAGGCCCAACTCAACCCCAAGCCTTCTTAGGGTCCCTAAATATACACAACTGACACTCTTAGCTAGCCTAACACATTGTATAATGCAAAACATAAAATCCCGAATTTCAGGATGTTACAATGCTATTTTAAATTCAGATCCTTCTGTGACATTAGATACTTTAAACTCTTGGGATGAGGAAACATATGACATTTTTTGTCGGACAACCAATGTCATCAAATTCTCAACATAGACATAAAAAGTGGCCGACTCTAAATCACCCGTTGGACAGTTCTTTTCATGTGACTTTAACTGTATGAAAGCATAAACTATCACTTTAATTTCTTGTATTAAAACACATTCCAATCCGTTCGATAGTGCATCGCTGAAATATCACAAATTCTTTACTCAATTTAAGCTGGACCCAGAATCAGTGCTTCGGTTAACAATACCTTTAACTATTTTCAACTTTGCTAACACTCAACAGACCATTCAAACTTTCACAAATGTGATAACTTTATCAATCAAAACAACTTTAACTCATAATAATATCATCCAATTAGAACTGATCTAATACGTACGTCCTTGTATCACACCCTTTTTTTACTATAAACTCTTCATTCAGACTGTTCGTCAATTTACCCATGAATGTACAAGATTTTATCCTCTTACCTGAGGATAAACTTAAATGCATATAACTCAAATTACCTTTCAACTAACCAGCTCACTCAGATAGAAACAACTGAGTCGATCTCAATTATCAAATAATATCATATCAAAATACTCCCTTCTTCATGCTGTTAAAACAACTCAAACATACAATCTTTCAGAATTTCCTCACTTGCTAGTCAAAGATCTTTACAACTGCATTAGCTAAAGGAAACAAAATATCCTGATTGAACTCATTGACCTTAATTAAACTTACCTGAGAAAAGAAAACCATCGTACAATTTGAGCTTGAGCTTCTACTATCTATACATTTGCCGATGTCAATTCCTTTCACGAAAATTAGAGAAATCCTGATACCAGAATCACCACATTCCTATGATCGAACCAGAAATACAACCATAATAGACATAGTTATCACAAGCCAAAGAACACACTTTAAAGATGAGCCCTGATTGATAATTTACGAAATAAGGATGATAAGAATATCGAGATAAAAAAATCCAAGATGCGATATCATACTGGTAGTCCAAGAACATAACTCATAAGAAAATAATAAAGATCTTGATGATTCCTCAGAGAAAACCAGAAGAAAAACAATGCTTATACGCTTTGGAATCAACTGTAACAGAGATAATATATTTTCCAAATATATATATAAAACAAAACAACATCCAGTAGAAACAAAAGGATAACCTCACATAAATTTTCACCAACAACTTTTATTCCAAACATAATAGAATAGAATCCCAAAGAGAGAGATAAGAAATGCTGCTCATCAACCAACCAGACCAATAATGCTTTCATCTAACATTATAATCAGCTAGCATTCTCATACGATAAGAATTTCATCAGAAAACGAACAATCACATATATCTCTAAGGATAAATGAATATATAAAATACCCAGGAGAGATCATCATAATCTATTCAATTACTACTGTTACACTCAGACATCTTTATGATTCAAATATAATTTCTCTGACTAATTCTGTCATCACTAATCCCGTATTATTCCATTCACTAACGAAAATCAATCTGGAAGAAATTCCAGCAAATACATACTTTAGACATCATACTTGAATGATTCGATTGGCCGAGATTAACTTTTTCTTTAACCGTGACATTGCGAAATACGAATGATCTTTAGAATAACCTAGCATCTTTTCCAGAACTGTATTCACTTACCAAACTATTCTTAACTCTGACCACATTATTAGTCATTCCGCTACTGAACTCTTTAGTCTCTTACTTGTGAGCTCATTCAACTTAAATCTCGTGAAATTTCATTATAAAATACCACATTGGTAAGGGGGTGAGGTCGTAAAGCCTCTAACTCGACTCTCATAAATACACACATATAACTTAGCATTCATCATCAACATAATATCTTCACAATCATATAATTTGCTTCAAGCTAATTAACATACATATTTATGTTACACGAACTTTTCGATTATCTTTATTCAAACAAGTGTACTTAAACATACATTCCATAAATTTTGAGTAAGTTTACTTATCGCATTCACTTAATCAAATAAGTTAGGCACATAACATTATATGAATGCCAAACAAACATGGATGAGCTTATCACAATATAAACTTTCATTTCATTTCACCTTTCTATATTTCAAGAATAATTCCTATTGAACTATTGTAATTTCGATGGATACTCGGGTAGTATACTCAAGGTATGCATGCCAATAATCCGTCAATTCATATTCAAAAGTGCCCTTTTGGCACATATTCATAGAGCACACTCTCGAGCCACATATGATATAACGGGATTGCCAGTCCAGGCTAAATCCTTTCAGTAACGTAGGCTCTAAAGGGCTTACTCTGGATTACTCGTCTGGGCTAAATCCATTTTATAACATATGCTCGAGAGGGATTAATTCAGGATTACCCTTCTGGGCTAAATCCTTTTTGAAACATTTAAAACATTTTATCCGTTTTATAAAATCACCCTAATCCATCGAAATACAACGTTCAACCGGAACAATGACATTTTATCCATATTTCTCAACTTATGGTTATTTCATTTTACACATCATCACATACATATCATGAACTCTTATTCATACCTTTCCAAGTTTCGACTCATCACAAACACATTTTCAAATATCTTAGTATCACTTTCAGCATTTTCAAAAATAGCTCGATTGGAAAGCATCTCTGCCTCAACAAAACAATTTCATCAGAGTTGGGAGATATCACACTACCACAGATGGTAATATGGCATGTATAGCTAGACTCACATACGCTACGTTAGTTCAAGAATCGACTAAATCGTAGCTCTGATACCACTAAATGTAACACCCCTTACCCGTATTCAACGCCGGAAGAGGGCTCGAGGCATTATCGGACTTATAACACAAGCATTCACACAATTCTGAGTCATAAATTTGCGTCCAAATTAAAACCATTCATATTAAATCATAAAGTCCCTTATACGAGCCTACGAGACCCAAAACATGCTTTGGAGGTGGTTCGAGACTAAACCAAGAACTTTAGAAATTTTTACAAAACTTAGAAATTTTTTAGAAATTTTTTGCTAGATGCAGGCCTCACAGGCCCATGTGGTCCAAGGGACACGCCTGTCCGACCCTGGGACACGCCCGTGGTTCAGACTGTGTTCAAATTAGGGTGCTCTCTGACTTGTGCCACACGGCCGCGTGCACACTACCGCCGCCGTGCCTCTGCCGTGTGCTCAGTGCGGACATTCATTTTTAAAAAAATTAAGGCCTGGGGACACACAGCACGGAACACATGCCGTGGTAAGCGCACTGTGTGTCACACATGGCCTAGACACATGCCTGTGTGTCTACCCGTGTGGACAAAATAAAGGCTATTTACCAAGCCATTTACCACCCTTGTTCACACACACACTTACACAAATTCAAGGTACAAACATAACATACTTAGGCAACCAAAACATCCACAATTATGACCAACACAATATCAACATCTATGATACTCACAACAATTATTAAGCCACAATTGACCACTTTCAAGATACCTAATTGTACAACATTTTATCATATCATCAATAGACCATATTGCCAAACATCTTACATTCATGTCATAAATCACATTTCTATCATTCACCAAGCATACCATGACCATATCACCAAACACGTTAGCACATATATATATACATAGGCTTACAACCATGATAGCCCAAATAAAACCAATCTACATGGCCAAATATCAAAACAAGCCTTTGACAATCACAAGCCAACACATTAGCTACAATCACAATGACACATTTAACAAAATGACTAAGTCCCTATACATGCCATACTTTCAAAATACTAAAATCATCAATACCCAAAACGAGAGGGTTTGATAGTGTGATCCGAATCTCCGACGATCTCCGATCCCGAGCTAGCTTTGTAACGCTATAAGATAAGGCAAAGAAAGGGGGTAAGCTATATAGCTTAGTAAGTTCATATGCAAATAATACAAAACATTATTCATACATTTGACATATAAATAACTTACAAATATTAACATAAATGTCCTTAAAACTTCATAAATGTCATTTAATATCATCATAACACATATCAACATAAATGTCATTTAAGCTTCATAAGCATAACTTACTCAATCACATTCTTACCAATTGTTCATCATATACCGAATCCATTTTCTTTGAGTTTTTCGTACATACCTGTACCAACTCGTAACATAATCATGTATTTTCTCATCTTCAACGTACCCATATAACATTTCGTCAACATTTCCCGTTAAACCATTTGGAATACTAAAGGATACTCGGGAATCTCGTACACACAGTACCGTATCAATGCCATATCCCAGATATGGTCTTACATGTAATCTCGTATCGATGCCAATAGCCCAGCTGTGGTCTTATACAAAGTCTCATATCGATGCCATATCCCAGATATGGTCTTACACGTAATCTCAGTAACCCTAATGTCATGACATTTATATCCTATCTATTCCTAATGTTCAACTGAGATTTACTCGCTTGTCGAAACTTCGTCAATTTCATCCATAGAGTCAATCATACAATTCATGCAATAACAAAACATTATAAATACAATTATAACGTTGGACTATTTACATACAAACTTACCTCGAAACAAAAATAGTAGAAATGGACCTAATCGTCAAACACTTTGGTTTTCGTGAGCTAATTTTACTGTTTAATTGCTCAATTTGAGAAAAATGACTAAATCTTGTAAAGCAAAAAATGTGAGTTCTAATAGCTAAAGGTATTAAATAGCTATGGAATATTAAATTAGAGGTCCTTATGTTGTAACTATACCATACTTAAATTGAGTGGACATTAATGGGCATAATATCATGAAATTTAGTGGTTTTTATTTCAGGTTAAAAAGGTAATTTAGTTTATTAAGTTAAAATTAATAAAACAAAATGAAATTATGTTAATATTATCATCTTCCACCACCAAAAATTCATGTTTTAAGAAGCCATTGAAGCTCAATCTAATTGCATGGTCTAATTGGTGAGTAATTTTTACTCGATTTTTGATGATTTCTATGTTTTTGTAATCGTTGCAGCTCAATCTAGCTAGCCCTTACCATAGATTTCGAAATTGTTAAAGGTTTAACATTTTTGCATTGTTGAATACTTGAGTAATTTGATGATTGATGATAGAGTATGAAAGCTTGATGATAGTTTTACACGTTTTGTTAAGTGATTTTTGATGAAAATGCATAATAGGGATTAAATTGCAAAATATGCAAATTGAGTGGTTGAAATGTGAAATAAATGAAAGTTTTAGGCTGCTAGGGACCTATATATAATTTGACCAAGTATGGGTTTTGTTGAAATTATGAGAATTTTGTGTTTTGTGAAATAAGGACTAAATTGTAAAAGTTGTGAAATACTTGGGGCAAAAGTGTAAAAGTGCTTTAAAGTGTGATATGGACTAAATTGAAAGAATATGTGATTGAATAAGTTAATTTTGAATTCATATAGATCAAGAAAGAAAGAATCCGGATTTAGATCGGGGGAAAAGCAAGGTTATCGAGTAGTCGAACCGATCCGTCATTTTTGTATACGAGGTAAGTTCGTATAACTGAACTTAAATGTGTATCTATTTATTTGATGGATGAAATGGAGATAGTATTTATTCTATTAGATAAATGTGGAGATATTAGATTAAATGCACGGTTCAAGTAAATGAGTTGCTGAATAAGACCATAGCTGGGCTATGGCAAAAATCGGATAATAAGACCACAACCGGGTTATGGCATGTGAATGTAAGACCACAACAGGGCCTCTGCAATGTATGTGTAAAGCCATAGTTGGACTATGGCATCGGAAAATCGACATACTTATATCGTAAGATTAATAAAATCGAAGAGATTCGATAAGCAAAATGGTGAGAATAGATATGTATCAATACAGCTATGTACAGAAATCTGTTCGAAGGATGAACTATAAGAAGATGAGAATTTATGAGTTGCTTTATAGTTAAACTTTATGTTATCTCATTGATTGCGGTTTTAATTGCAAATTATGTATCTACTTGGAGTTGTTCATGAATGATGTTGATTATTTCATATATACATACGAACTAACTAAGCTTTATAGCTTACTTTGTTTATTTCCTTCTATGTTCTATAGTAAATCGAAGCTAGCTCAGAACCGAGGATCGTCAAGAACTTCATCGCACTACCGGACATCTATTTTTTACTTTTGAGTTGTGTAAATATGGTATATGGCATGTATAGGCTTGTGTCATTTTGGTATGTTTGATGGATATGTATTTTGGCCATTTGAGTTGTCATAAGATGATAAACATGATGATGTTATAAATGTACAAATGGTTCTATTTTAAGTTTGGTAAATTGACTTATGTTAGGTGAATGAAGTTGATAATTTGGAACTTATGTATTTGTGAATTAATGCTTGATAATGCATGTTTGATTTGAATTAGTAAATTGAATTGTATATGTGAATTAGGTATGTACTTAAATAGCAAGTTGTGACATATTTGTGACTTGCATGGTTGGAGATAGATATAACAAGATTTATGTATTGGTTAATGACTTTTGGCTGCATATTTGTGCCTTGAAATGGTACCATTTGTACTTGTGTAGGTATGTACAAAGATGGGGTGGCAAATTGGCCTTGCAAATGACCTTTTTCTATCCACACGGGAGGAGACAAGGGCGTGTGTCTCAGCCGTGTGTGACACACGGTCATGTTGCACGGTCGTGTGTCCCCTGGTGCTGAAATTGAAATAAAATCAGTATGTTCCACACGGGCGTGTGACTGGCCGTGTGGTACAAGTCAGTATACCCCCAAAATGGCACACGGGTGTGTGACTTGGCCGTGTTGCATAAGTTAGTATACCCTACAGGTTTAGCACGGCCTAGTACACGGCCTGGGACACGGGCGTGTGTAGCCACTTCGAAGGGCACACCGGCTGGCCACACGGGCGTGTGGTTGGCCGTGTGACCCAAGTCAGTATGTATGTCCTATTTTCACACGGCCTAAGACACGGGCGTGTCTGGAGCCGTGTGAGGCATATGGCCTGTTCACACAGGCGTGTGACCCCTGAATGGTTGAAATTTTTTCTATGTTTCCAAAAAAAATTTGAGTTATCAGTTTAGTCCCAAACCACTTCTAAAGCATGTTTAAGGCCTCGTAGGCCCTTATAAGGGAAAATGTGATTATGATTAAATGATATTTGAGTATGAATGCATAAATGTATGAGTTATGTATGTTAAATGATATGTATTGATTGGTAATACCTCGTAACCCTACTCCGGTAACGGATACGAGTTAGGAGTGTTACATTTATTGGTATCAGAGCTACCGTTTAGACGATTATAGGACTAACGTAGCATGTGTGAGAGTCTGGCTATACATGCCATATATACTCTTCGATAGTGTGATGATTCATGGCAGCTTAAATTGTGTTTTTGTATTGTAATGGATCCCGAATGAGCGATAGCTGATGATGTAGAGAGTAATGCGCCCGCTCCAGCTCAAGGGACAGTGCCTTCCAAATCTAGACCCGTGTCTAGTAGTCACAGAGGTGAGGCTAAAGAAGCCTTTTTCCAAATGATGAACAAGTGGTTCACTCAATACGGCAGGACAAATCCGGCTGCTCAACAACCTCCACCCCCTCTTATTCCCCAAACTATACCTGTAGTTGCTCAAGGAGTCGAGCTTTTAAGATTGAATAAGCCTCTAGTCGATAAGATCCGTAAACACGGGGCTAAAGAGTTCAGGGCTAATGTTGATGATGAACCTGAGAGAGCTGAGTTCTGGATTGAAAATACTATCTGAGTGTTTGATAAACTTTCGTGTACGCCAGCTGAATGCTTAAAGTGCGCAATTTCTCTTCTGAGAGACTCTGCATATCATTGGTGGAATACTTTAGTGTCGGTAGTACTGAGAGAGCGAGTGACCTGGGAATTCTTTCAGACCAACTTCCGGAAGAAATACATCAGTCAACGGTTCCTTGACCAAAAGCATAAAGAATTTTTAGAATTGAAACAGGGTCGTATGACCGTAACTGAATATGAAAGAGAATTTGTACAGTTGAGCAAGTATGCTCAAGAATATGTTTCTACAGAAGAGATAATGTGCAAGCGATTTGTTGATCGGCTGAACGAAGACATTAAGCTTCTGGTCGGAATATTGGATTTGAAAGAATTTGTTTTGTTAGTCGAACGTGCTTGCAAAGCTTAAGAACTGGGCAAAGAAAAGAGAAAGGCTAATTCGGAAGCTAGAGATTCGAGAAAGAGATTGATGAATAAACCGTATCAGTCTTCATCAAAGAAATCTCGAGATTCGTATAGTCGATCAAATGCACCAGTGGAGTACTCTAATAGAGATCGTGGGAAGCAATTTACGAGTTCAAAAACTCCAGTTATGTTAGTGACAAGTGTGGGTAATGTTAGACCGAACAAACCTAAATGTGGACGATGTGGAAAATGACATTTTGGAGAGTGTAGACTGAATGATAAAGCCTGTTTTAGATGTGGTTCGCATGAACACTTCATTCGAGATTGTCCTGAGTTAGATGAGAAGGATAAATCTCAGAGTGCAAGACAAAGCAACACGGCTGCGAGAGGAAGACCATACCGTAATGTTGGAAATGTGAGTGGTGGTAGAGGTGTGACACGAGATACTGTTGTGAGATCCGAGGCCAGAGCACCTGCTAGAGCCTATGCTATTCGCGCTCACGAAAAAGCGTCATCTCCAGATGTTATCACCGGTATTTTCACTCTCTATGATACTAATGTGATTGCATTGATAGATCCAAGATCAACTCATTCTTATATATGTATGAATTTAGTATCTAGTCAGACTTTGCCTGTAGAGTTTACTGAATTTGTGATTAATTTAGTATCTAGTAAGACTTTGCCTGTAGAGTCTACTAAATTTGTGATTAAGTATCGAACCCCTTAGGCAAATGTGTTTTGGTTAACAAAGTCTGGAAGAATTGTTCGTTAATGTATCGGGACTTCTATTTTCTGGCTAATCTGATGTTGTTGCCATTCAATGAATTTGATGTGATTCTGGGTATGGATTGGCTAACGAACCATGATGATATAGTGAATTGTAGATGAAAGACAATTGAACTGAAATGTTAGAAGAATGAGACTATTAGAATTGAATTTGATGATCTAAATAGTTTTCCAGAGGTGATCTCGTCTATGTTAGCTTAGACATTTGTGAGAAAGGGGTGTAAAGCTTATCTTGCTTATGTACTTGATACGAAAGTGACAAAAACAAAGATTGAATTAGTACCAGTTGTGTGCGAGTATCCAGATGTATTTCCTGAAGAGTTACCGGGTTTACCACCTATCAGAGAGGTTGAGTTTGGTATTGAATTAGTACCAGGAACAGCGCCGATATTGATAGCTCCATACAGAATAGCTCCGACAGAGTTAAAAGAATTGAAATCTCAGTTGCAAGAGTTGACAGATAAAGGTTTTTCTAGACCAAGTTTCTCTCCTTGGGGTGCACCGGTGTTATTTGTGAAAAAGAAAGATAGCACGATGAGAATTTGTATAGACTATCGACAGCTCAACAAAGTGACAATCAAGAATAAATACCCTTTGCCACGAATAGATGATTTGTTTGATCAATTAAAAGGGGCAACAGTGTTTTCAAAAATTGATTTGAGATCGGGTTATTACCAGTTGCGAGTTAAAGACTCAGATGTGCCAAAGACTGTATTTAGAACAAGGCCATACTTAGACCGATTCGTAGTTGTATTTATTGATGACATTTTGATTTACTCTCGTGATGAATTTGAGCATGTCGAGCATTTGAGAATCGTGTTACAAACTTTGAGAGATAAACAGTTGTTTAGCAAATGTGAGTTTTGGCTACGAGAGGTTGGTTTTCTGGGACATATAGTTTCAGCCACAGGTATTCGAGTTGACCTGAGCAAAATTTCTGCGATTGTTGATTGGAAGCCTCCGAGAAATGTATCCAAAGTCCGTAGTTTACTGGGACTAGCAGACTATTATAGATGATTTTTGAAAGGCTTTTCGATGATTGCGACTCCGATGACACAATTGCTTCAAAAATATATTAAATTTGAGTGGTCAAAATAGTGTCAGCAAAGCTTTGAACAGTTGAACGCATTATTGACAGAGGCACCAGTGTTAGTTCAGCCTGAGTCGGGTAAAGAATTCCTAGTTTTCAGTGATGCATCGTTAAATGGAATGGGTTGTGCTTTGATGCAGGAAGGCAAAGTTATAGCTTATGCCTCAAGACAATTGAAGCTGCACGAAAAGAATTATACGATGCACGATCTAGAGTTAGCCGCGATAGTGTTCGTATTGAAAATTTAGCGTCATTACTTGTTTGGTGAGAAATGCCATATTTATACCGATCATAAAAGCTTTAAATATCTGATGACTCAGAAAGATTTGAATTTGCGACAGCGGAGATGGCTAGAATTACTAAAAGACTATGAATTAGTGATTGATTATCATCCGGGGAAAGCGAACGTAGTTGCTGATGCTTTGAGCCGAAAGTCCTTATTTGCTTTACGTGCTTTGAACACACAATTAGATTTTTATGATGACAGTTCGATAGTAGCCGAGTTGAAAGCGAGACCGTTATTTCTACAGCAGATTTGTGAGACTAAAAAATTTGATAATGAATTGCAAGCAAAACGAGCTCAGTGTGAGTCGACTTCTGATTCAGAGCTTCGAATAGGGCCCGATGACTGTTTGATGTTCCGTGATAGAATATGTGTACCAAGAAATTCTGAACTCATTCGAAAGATTCTAAACGAAGCACACAGTAGTTGTTTATCAGTACATCCGGGAAGCACGAAAATGTATAATGATTTGAAACAGCTTTATTGGTGGCACGACATGAAACGAGATATCTCAGAATTTGTTTCGAAATGTTTGATTTGTCAGCAAGTTAAAGCTGAGCATCAAGTGTTGTTAGGTTTATTACAGCCTATTATGATTCCTGAGTGGAAGTGGGATAGAATAACAATTGATTTCGTATCGGGTTTGCCTTTATCTCCAAAAAAGAAAGATTCGATATGGGTTATTGTTGACAGATTGACGAAATCAGCTCATTTCATTTCGGTACGTACAGATTTCTCGTTTGGTAAATTAGTTGAGTTGTATATTTCTGAAATTGTGAGATTACATGATGTTCCCCCTTCTATTATTTTGGATAGAGATCCAAGATTTACTTCGCGATATTTGAAGAAATTACAAGAAGCTTTGGGTACAAAGCTGCATTTTAGCACTGCATTTCACCCGCAAATGGATGGTCAATTCGAACGAGTTATTAAGATACTTGAGGATATGTTGCGTTGTTGCATTCTTGAGTTTGAAGGTAGCTGGGAGAAATATCTACCGCTAATTGAGTTTGCTTACAATAATAGCTTCCAATCGAGTATAAAAATGGCACCGTATTAAGCTCCATACGGTCGTAAATGTAGAAAACCGTTGTACTGGACTGAGCTTAGTGAGAATAAGATTCACGGGGTAGATCTGATAAGAGAAACAGAAGAAAAAGTGAAAGTAATTTGCAACAGTTTGAAAACAGCTTCAGATTGACAGAAATCGTACGCAGATTTGAAACGGAAAGATATTGAGTTCCAGATCAGGGATAAAGTGTTTTTGAAAGTGTCACTGTGGAAAAAGATATTGCGATTTAGTTGAAAAGGGAAATTGAGACCGCGATTCATCGGACCGTACGAGATTATTGATCGAGTTGGACCAGTGGCATATCGGTTGTCCTTACCGTCTGAGTTAGAAAAGATACATAAAGTGTTTCATGTATCGATGCTACGAAGATATCGATCAGACCCTTTGCACATTATTTCTCCAACTAAAGTTGAGACACAGTCAGATTTATCATACAGTGAAGAACTGAATCTTACGCAGATTTGAAACAGAAAGATATTGAGTTCCAGATCAGGGATAAAGTGTTTCTGAAAGTGTCACCATGGAAAAAGATATTGTGATTTTGTCGAAAAGGGAAATTGAGTCCGCGATTCATCGGACCGTACGAGATCATTGAGCGAGTTGGACCAGTGGCATATCGGTTGTCCTTACTGTCCGAGTTAGAAAGGATACATAAAGTGTTTCATGTATCGATGCTACGAAGATATCGATCAGACCCTTCGCACGTGACTTCTCCAACTAAAGTTGAGATACAGTCAGATTTATCATACAGTGAAGAACCGATTCGAATTTTAGCTCGCGAGATCAAAGAGCTGAGAAATAAGATAATAGCGTTAGTGAAAGTATTGTGGCATCGACACGGAGTTGAAGAAGCTACATGGGAATCAGAAGATGCTATGAGATAATAATACCCGAACCTATTCACTGGTAAGATTTTCAGGGAAGAAAACCCCTAAGAGGGGAGAGTCATAACAGCCCAGTTTTAGCTAAATCGGAACAGTGGTTTTGGAACCACAAATTCGATGTCCAAAAATTATTTTAATATTATTTTCGGTATTTGCAACATGTTATTTGATATGTGTGAAAATTTCGTGAGCTAATTTTACTGTTTAATTGCTCAATTTGAGAAAAATGACTAAATCGTGTAAAGCGAAAAACGTGAGTTCTAATAGCTAAATGTATTAAATAGCTATGGAATATTAAATTAGAGGTCCTTATGTTGTAATTAGACTATAATTAAATTGAGTGGACATTAATGGGCATTATATCATGAAATTTGGTGGTTTTTATTTAAGGTTAAAAAGGTAATTTAGTTTATTAAGTTAAAATTAATAAAACAAAATGAAATTATGTTCATATTATCATCTTCCACCACCAAAAATTCATGTTTTGAGAAGCCATTGAAGCTTTCTAAGGTTCAGCTATTGCATGGTCTAATTGGTGAGTAATTTTTACTCGATTTTTGATGATTTCTATGTTTTTGTAAGCGTTGCAGCTCAATCTAGCTAGCCCGTACCTTAAATTTTGAAATTGTTAAAGGTTTAACATGTTTCCATTGTTGAATACTTGAGTAATATGATGATTGATGATAGATTATGAAAGCTTGATGATAGTTTTACATGTTTTGTTAAGCGATTTTCTATAAAAATGCATAATAGGGATTAAATTGTGAAATATGCAAATTGAGTGGTTGAAATGTGAAATAAATTAAAGTTTTGGGCTGCTAGGGACCTATATATAATTCGGCCAAGTATGGGTTTTGTTGAAATTATGTGAATTTTGTGTTTTCTGAAATAATGACTAAATTGTAAAAGTTGTGAAATACTTGGGGCAAAAGTGTAAAAGTACTTTAAAGTGTGATATGGACTAAATTGAAAGAATATGTGATTGAATAAGTTAATTTTGAATTCATATAGACCAAGAAAGAAAGAATTCGAATTTAGATCGGGGGAAAAGCAAGGTTATTGAATAGTCAACCCGATCCATCATTTTCGTATCCGAGGTAAGTTCGTATAACTGAACTTAAATGTGTATCTATTTATTTGATGGATGAAATTGAGATGTATTTATTCTATTAGATAAATGTGGAGATATTAGATTAAATGCACGGTTTAAGTAAACGAGTTGCTGAATAAGACCATAGCTGGGCTATGGCAAAATTCGGATAATAAGACCATAACCGGGTTATGGCATGTGAATGTAAGACCACGGCAGGGCCTTGGCAATGTATGTGTAAAACCATAGTTGAATTATGGCATCAAAAAATCAACGTACTTATATCGTAAGCATTAATAAACTCGAAGAGATTCGATAAGAAAAATGGTGAGAATAGATATATGTATCAATGGTGTATGTACAGTAAATGCACATTCGAATGATGAATTATAAGAAGATGAGAATTTATGAGTTGCTTTATAGTTAAACTTTATGTTATCTCATTGATTGAGGTTTTAATTGCAACTTATGTATCTACTTGGATTTGTTCATGAATGATGTTGATTATTTCATATATACATACGAACTTACTAAGCTTTATAGCTTACTTTGTTTATTTCCTTCTATTTTTTATAGTAAATTGAAGCTAGCTCGGAACCGGGGATCGTCAGAAACTTCATCGCACTATCGGACATCTATTTGGTACTTTCGAGTTGTGTAGATATGGTATATGGCATGTATAGGCTTGTGTCATTTTGGTATGTTTGATGGATATGTATTTTGGCCATTTGAGTTGTCATAAGATGATAAACATGATGATGTTATAAATATGCAAATGGTTTTATTTTGAGTTTGGTAAATTGACTTATGCTAGGTGAATGAAGTTGATAATTTGGAAGTTATGTGTTTGTGAATTAATGCTTGATAATGCATGTTTGAATTGAATTAGTAAATTGAATTGTATATGTGAATTAGGTATGTAATTAAATAGCAAGTTGTGACATATTTGTGACTTGCATGGTTGGAGATAGATATAACAAGATTTATGTATTGGTTAATGACTTTTGGCTGCATATTTTTGCCTTGAAATGGTACCATTTGTACTTGTGTAGGTATGTACAAAGATGGGGTGGAAAATTGGCCTTGCAAATGGCCTATTTTTGTCCACATGGGCAGAGACAGGGGCGTGTATCTCAGCCGTGTGTCACACACGGTCATGTTACAAAGCTGTGTGTCCCCTGGTGTTGAAATTGAATTGAAGCCAGTATGCTCCACACTGTCTCACACACGGGCATGTGACTGGCAGTGTGGTACAAGTCAGTATACCCCCCTAAATGGCACAAGTCATAGCACACGGGCGTGTGAGTTGGCCGTGTTGCATAAGTCAGTATACCCTACAGGTTTAGCACGGCCTGGCACATGGGCGTGTGTGGCCACTTCGAAGGGCACACGGGCTAGACACACGGGCGTGTGGTTGGCCGTGTGACCCAAGTCAGTATATATGCCCTGTTTCCACACGGCCTAAGACACAGGTATGTCTGGAGCCGTGGAGGCACACAGCCAGTTCACACGGGCGTGTGACCCCTGAATGGTTGAAATTTTTTCTAAGTTTCCAAAAATTTCCCGAGTTATCGATTTAGTCCAGAACAACTTCTAAAGCATGTTTAAGGCCTCGTAGACCCTTATAAGGGACAATGTGATTGTGATTAAATGATATTTGAGTATGAATGCATAAATGTATGAGTTATGTATGTTAAATGATATGTATTGATCGGTAATACCTCGTAACCCTACTCCGGTAACAGATACGGGTTAGGGGTGTTACATAAAATTGCATTTTTGCCCCTAAAGTTTTGACATTTTACACTTTAGTCCCTAGGCTCGTAAAATGATTTTCATTCAATTTCTTCAAAACCCAAGCCTATCCGAACCATTTTCATACTCATAACAGCCCACATTTCTCATTTAATCACATTTTTCCACTCATTTTATAACTTTTACAAATAAGTTATTTTTGACATTTTTACCGAAAATCACTTAGTAAAAGTCATTTAACAAACAAGAAACATGCATTTTATACCATAAAACATCAAAATACACACATGTTCAACATGGGTAAAACCCTAGACCTTGATCATATCTTAAATTAGTGGTAGAAATAGATAGATCGGGTTACAACAACTTCAAAAATTAAAAGAGCATTAAAAACGGGGCAAGAACAGACTTACAATCGAGCTTAGAAGCTTGGAAAACCCTAGCTATGTATTCTCCTTGTGAAATTCGGCCAAGGGAGGAAGAAGATGGACAAATTTTGGCTTTATTTTGGCTTTTTAATTCATTTAACTACCAAATTACTAAAATGCCCTTAATGAAAAACTTTAGAAACATACCTAACCATGTCCATTTTTGTCCATTATGAAGTATAATGGTCTAATTACCATTTAAGGACCTCTAATTTAAAATCTCATAGCAATTGGACACCTTTAACATATAGAATTCAAGTTTTGCACTTTTTGCAATTTAGTCCTTTTAACTAAATTGAGCGCCCAAACGTCAAAATTTTTGAACGCAATTTTCATGAAATTTTTCAATAAAACTGTAGAGCATAAAAGTATAATAAAAATGAATTTTACTCGTCAGATTTGCGGTCCTGAAATCACTGTTCTGACTAGACCCAAAATTAGGCTTTTACAGTTAGCTTGTGTGAGCAGACCCGTTGATAGCTCGAGAGTGAGCATTATATGTGATACGAGATTGAGATAGCTTTGGCTATGTATGTGGCACTTTGGGTTTGAGAATCTCAAGTATCCGATAGTATTCTGAATGGTTCAACGGGTATATCAAAGATATGGTTGAGTATGAATTTGGTACGAGATAGTACAGGTATGTACATGAACCATACAAGCTTTGAAATGAGAAGATTTATGAATTTCATAACTAACTTGGTGAATAAAAATGTGGGAGGTTTGTGAATCATTGAGATATGTTATGTCATGTTTAAATTGCTTATATTGTGCATATATGGTAAGTTGATTTTAATGCTATACGAACTTACTAAGCTTTATAGCTTACATTATTTATTTTTCTATTTTATAGTGAAATCGAAGCTAGCTCAGATTTGGGGATCGTCGGAGATCGCATCACACTATCCAACTATCACTTTGGTACTTTTGAATCTATATTTTTGGAATATGGCATGTATAGGAAGTATGGTCATTTTGGTTATGGTTTGGTAATGAATTTAGTCATTTGAAATGGCTTGTAAATATTAAGTGTTTGGTTTGAATATAGCCATGGTTGGTTGATTTAGGTGTGTATATATATGTGCAAATGGCCTATGTCTTGTGTTGATAATTGCTATGTCAGTGCTTGTGGTGAATGGTTGATATTAGAGAAATTATATGCTTGTGAGATTAGGCTAAATGATTCAAAATTTGAAGTGTTCATATTGATGATTTAAGAATGTGAAATTTTGGCATGACATTGAATGGTATATTGTGGTATTTGAGTGACTTGTAGTTGTTGATATTAAAATTGTATGATTTATGCTTGGTTGAGGTGGATTTAATGCATATTTATGCCATGTTTGTGTGCCATTTGGGTTGGCTTAAGTGCGTGCAGATTTGGGTGGCAAAATGGCTTGGTAAATAGCCTATTTTTGTCCACACGGGCAGAGACACGGGCGTGTGTCTCAGCCGTGTGTGACACACGGTCATGTTACGCGGCCGTGTGTCCCCTGATGTTGAATTAAAAATTAAGTCAGTATGCTCCACACGGCCCAGCACACGGGCGTGTGACTTGGCCGTGTGGCATAAGTTAGTATACCCTACAGGTTTGACACGACCTTACACAGCCTGGTACACGGGCGTGTGAGGCCATTTCGAAGGGCACACAGACTAGACACACGAGCATGTGGTCGGCCGTGTGACCCAAGTCAGAGAGTCACATGGGGTCGGACACGGATTGGGACACAGCCATGTGCTCCCATTTCGAATGTCCACACGGCCTATGACACGGGCTTGTCTTTGGCCGTGTGAGACACACGACCGGGCCATACGGGCATGTGTCCCCTGTATTTTACAAAATTTTCTAAGTTTTCCAAAATTTTTTTGAGTTATCGATTTAGTCCTGGACCACTCCAGATGCATGTTTAGGGCCTCGTAGGCTCGTATTAGGGACAATGTGAATGATTTTGAATGATGTTTACATGAAATATGAATATGTATGTGAAAGGTATGATTATTTGCAAAATAAGTTTGGTAATGCTCCGTAACCCTATTCCGACGTTGAATATGGGTGAGGGGTGTTACATTACCTCACTAAGTTCTTATGAATTTACAAAAGTTATTTCATGTTTCAGGTTGTAAAGAAGTGCGCACTGAGGGACGACGCTAGGGCTATGCCAAGGAGTAGAAAATTAAGCTATTCTGCATACAAAACGTGTTAAGAGATGCATTCAAGATTGACCCATGTTTATACTCTTTATTGATGCTTAAAGGTACTTAGTCAAGCTGAAATTTAAATATAGATGTCATTGAAAAATTTAAGTATGAATTGTATTGATAATCACTTGCAATACACACATAGGAATCTCGATTAGAAAACTGAACTTTTCATACTTATAGATAGAAGTTTTACATTGGAAAATAAAAATGTTAAAGTTACATCTGTAATAGGGTGCAACGTCTGACATTCAGATCCGGTAAATCGGATCGGGTGGATGGCATTACAAGTTTTTGCATCAGAGCACGGCTTATCCAGTTCTTGGACCGTGAAGGAAGATGGAAGGACCCTTTATGCGTAATCCACCAAGCCTGGCTTAGTCTCTCAGGCATTTTGAAACCTTTATCTATTTGAAAGACTACATGTTGCTTTTGACTTAATAATTACTAATCTTGTTTACCCGACTATATGGTAATGCGTTTAGATTAGGTTGATAAACTATGTGTCTTAAATATGTTTAAGGTGTTATTTGGGTTGTCCAATATGATGTTAAAATTAGTAAATGTGTTTAAAGGAGTTATGTCTACACTGTCCCTAATGACATTAATAGGCCAGCTAGTTTGTGTTAATTATACTGTTCAGGATGACATTTAGAAATTGTTTATTCGATATTTTGATACTTGGTTCGCGATGGAATATGCAAGTATACATAGTTATTATCAAGTAACAAATAAGTAAAAAGAGTATCGTCTCCATAGGGACTGTGTTTAAATCAATAATTGTAAAATTAATATTTACAAGTTGGTTAAGAAAACACAATATTTTGAGGTGATGGATGTCAAAATTAAATTAGTCAACTATATGAAAATGAATTAACCTAAATGCAATGAACTGGTTTAAAATGTAATGAAATGGTTTAGCAGCAATTCACAAGTTTTAACAACAATAACATGAATAAGCTAGAACAATTACAACTTCTTAATTTAATTCATTCATCATCATGCTTAACAAATGTTCTGGAAAAAATTCCATGGTAACTCGATTATTCATTAACTTGGAATCTAATATAAGTTCTTTTGAAGTCTTATACTTAGGAAAACATGCATATTTCTATGTCAATATTTAACTAAGGATTCATTAGAATTTATGTAAAGTAACATGAACTAGGTCAGTTAGAAACAATTTAATCACATAAACCTAAAGCTATGCAAGGTAATAGTATTCTTTTGGAATCATTCAAATCCTTTAATTCATTCTGGTTCAGATATGAATTAAGCATGCACCTTCTAATTATTGCGTCCATTAATCACCATATAGTTCAGATTAAGTAACTAATTCTAATGCATTCAAACATATTTTAATGCATGAATAACATGAATGATTTTAATTGGAAGCATGAACAACTAAGGCACAAAACAATATAAACAAGAATTGAATGATTTTAACCAAAGCATTGCAATTATTCTAGTTGACACAATTTAGGTCATTATCATTAATGGAAAAGCAATCAAAAAATTTGAAAACATGTTTATAAACTAAGAACAAACTAAAGATAAAGGAAGAAGAAACTTTGATATGAATCTGGGAATTTTTCAAAGACTATCTGTGGTGGCTTCCTCCAATTTTCGTGGTTGTTCCTTTGCAAATTGTGTAACACCCCTTACCCGTGTCCAACGCCGGGACAGGATATGAGGTATTACCGGACTTAACTTGCTTAAACATACAATATCGTGCTATAAAATTTTGTTTCAACTTAAAACTTTTCATTCATATTCATAACATCCTTATTATGGGTCTACGAGACCCTAATCATACAATAGGGATGGTTCGGAACCAAATCGGAAACTTTTACGCACTTAGAAATTTTTTGCTTAAAATAGGGCTACACGCCCTTGTGGAATGGAACACGCCCGTGTGGGCAGGCCGTGTGGTCACACACGCCCATGTCCCCATCCCGTGTGGATTTTATTTTTCATTTCGAACCTACAGGGGTTTTCACACGGCTGGACACACGCCCGTGTCTGTGGCCCGTGTCCCTCACACGGCCTAGACACGCCCGTGTCCTCACCCATGTGTATTCTATTTATGACGTCAGTAAGCTCTTGAGGGGCACACGCCCGTGTGCTAGCCCATGTGGAGAATCGAATTATAGTAAATTTGATGCAGGGGACACACGGCCTATAAACAATGTAACATCCTAGAATTAGGGGTTTTGCTTTTTGTGCTATTCTATGTGTTTGGCTCACTCAGCTTGTTATTTAGGTGTGGTTAGGGGTCCTGGGGAGGCTCGGGTTCGAGTTAGAGCTTTGGAAAAATTTTGTTTTTAGGGCACTTAAGAGGGAGAGCTAGTGGAAGTAGGCCTTAAGGATATTTATTTATGTTTGATGTCAAAAAGTGGGCATGAGGTTGAGTGGAGGTGCCGTCATTGGTAGAGCAAGGGGGAAGGAGTTCGAATCCCATCTGGGACTCTACCTAGGTGGTTGTTGAATAGGTCAAAGGTTTTCAAATGGATGGAGGAGAGGAGCTTGGGGAGTTTGAATTGGTCAATCAATTCGAAATGGGAGATGGAGAGTGAATGAAGGAGAAAAACAAGGGATTTGGAGAGGGTGGATGAGAGTTGGCCGAATGTGGGAGTTGTGGGGGGAGAATTTTGGCTATGTGATGTATTTGGCTAGGGAATTTCGGCATTTTGGTCTGTGATAGCAAAATCGAACCATTTAGTGGAATGTGCCAAATTTTATAGTTTTCTTTAGGTTTTCTATTTGACGAGATGGTGTTTTACTCTTAAGGCATTTCGGGTTTGTTACTCATTTTTGGTGCTTGTGCTGAATCTCTCAAACTTTCCTCTCCATCTTTTATTTTCATTTGTGTGATAGCCAAATTTCAACTCTTCTCCTACTTCTTTTGTTTCTTTCTTTCCTTCTTAGCACCTCTATTTCTTTCTTCTCTTGACCGAACCATTTTCTTCCACACCCTTCCATTTTCTTTGACTCCCTATACCTAAATCGAATCACTCTTCTTCTACACCCTTTTCTCCATAGCCAAACCTCAGCTTTCCCACTTGCTTTTCTTTTCGTTTTGTTTCTTCTTATTCTATTCTTCTAGCCGAAACTTGCTTCTCATCATTCTCTCTTTTTGCATCTTCTTCTATACCATTCACCATTAGCCGATCATTTGGTGGACTGAAGCTTAAGGGTTCGTTGGTTGCCGAATCATATCTTTCCCTTCGACTCATCATTGGTGTTAAGTGCCGAATCTCCTATTTGGGTTTCTTTCGAATATTAGACCGAACCTCTGTCTCTCTCTCAACTCATCTCTGATTCGAGGATGAATCGGTGGTTGTGCGGTTCCTCATTTATTAAAGTAAGGAGTTCTCTTTTATTCGATTTCATTCCTCTTTCTCCTTTCGTTTTACTCTGCCATAACCAAGCCTCCTTGTTAGATAATAACCAATCCTCATTGTATTACGATCTCTTATCGAGATTTTCTTCATGGATGCAAGTGCTAGCCAATCTAAGGGGGTAGCGTTAAAGGAGCCTGAGGGGAGTGGACTCGTAGTCTCTGCTCCCAATTTCAAACGACGTGTGCTGTCGGCGGTTCGAGACTTTCCGCCGGGTTGTGGTAGAGAGCCGACACCTATTTAGGATAGGCAGATAGTGGTTATTCCCACTAGTGAGAGTAGCGACGATCAGGAGTGTTTAGTCCTTCGCGTAATCAGGTGTGTAATTCTCACACCTTCTCTTGTGGTTCAGTAATAATTATGTGTATGGTTAAAAAGCAGAAATAACTGTAACGGCAGTTGAGATACTCTTGAGGGTAAGGTTGGAGATACCATGTTAGTAACCTTTATGAATATGTCATTTAAATAACTTTGCGTGAATGTATGTATGCTCCGATTATCCGATGTACACTGATATATGTTTGCATTCATTACATTATGATAATATTTGCATGGAATTGGGATATGATATTGATGAAAAGGGGCAGTGTATTTCGGTGGCTCTGCCACATATATCGGTGGCCCTGTCACATTATTTCGGTGGCTCTACCACATATTTTGGTGACTTTGTCACAATTTCGGCTTTGAGCAGCATGACTGTCAGCATGACTGCCAATGAGGTGTGTAGTGGATGGAGGGTTGATTGTAGAAATCCCCACAGGTGTGTTAGGTTGGATACAGAGTGGTGTGTAGCGGATGGAATACTAGGCTGGGCTGGGTTGCATTGCATTCATTATCTGATATGCCATGTTTTAGGGCTATGGCCAAATTCGATCCGTATGGGCTTCGGCCAATTTGCTTAAGAGAGAGCTAAGGCCTAATTTGCTTCGGTGGGCTTAGGCCTAAAAATGTTGTTCTTGAGGGGAATTACACACTGAGTTCTCGTAACTCACCCATCTGCTTAATTTTGCAGGTAATTCCTAGCTTTGCGGATTTAGAGCCGAGGCGAACTCTGTGGTGGCCATGCATTGTTTCTTTAGTAAACTCTACTTTACATTTCTTTAAATTTACTTTAACTTTGGAATTATGTTCTGTAATAAGGCCGCTATGACTTTAATTTGGTTTTTATGCATTTATTATCCACTATGAATTTACTAATATGGGGTTTTCCTAAAAACTTAAATAACCATTTTCCGAAATACTAAAGAATGGATCACCAACTATTGACAATTAAATTCAGGATTTCCTTAAAACTACAATACTTGTTTTCAAAAACGTCCCATACTAAAATCCGCTGGTTTTCGATTCTCGTATTATAAAACAAGTTTTCGTTGGTTAGTACTATTTATAACCTTTTTTAGGAAAACATAAAATCAAGTCTGATTTTCAAAATGGAATCAAAACTCGAAATTTTTAAATGATCACGAAGTTTCTTTAACAACCTTTCCATGTGACATGCCAGATCTGATCGTAACGTCTAGGCCAGGTTTAGGGTGTTACATTTTGTGGTATTAGAGCCCAAGTTACAAAACTCGGTTGTGGAATGGGTTCAAAAACGTTCTCCCAAAATTGGTTTGAAATATGGTTTAGAACAATATGTCTTTTTGCAAGTATGGCACCCGAGTCTCTGGCACCAAATCTGTACCGTAAGTCTTCTGATTCTGTTTGATTTTATGAAAGGATTTTTATTGTGTTGTGATTGCTAGTTATAAGAGATAAAATTTTAGAGATCGGACCTTTAGAAATACGAATTATGAAAACTACTTCTAAACTGTCTTCATAAGATATCCGTTAATAAACAAGTGGAATGATATACTAATTCATAAAATTTCTAATCGATTAAGTCGATTCGGATAAACATGAGCGCTAGAGGGCGTGGACGTGGTACACGCGCGACCGTTGTAGAGGTCGGGTGCCGAGGTTGGATCCTCGAATCGTGACATGAGCCGAAGGCAAAGTGCCAAAGATCGCCAATAGCTAAGCGGTGGTCTCAAGACCGAATCAAAGGGACGATGCTTTGTCTCAAGAAATGTTGCGTGTTCTGGAACGGGTTACTGGAGTAAGCACTGGATCGGTAGCCCGAAAATCTATCCCTGAGCGACCGGGCAAACAATGAGATGTTTAGGGGCATTTCTGGTGTGGCCCCAAACGTAGCTGAATACTGGCTGGAAGCGGTTGAACGAGTTATGGATGACCTGGATTGCACCGCAGAGGAGAACTTGAAAGGAGCAATGTCCCTTCTGCGGGATGAGGTGTACCAATGGTGGCTTACAGTGAGGGAAGGTACTCCAGCGGACCGTATTACCTGGGACTTCTTTAAGACAGCGTTCAAGGGAAAGTATGTTGGGGCGAGTTATGTAGACGCCCAGAGGAAGGCCTTTTTGAACTTGGTCCAGGGGAATAAGTCCGTGGCTGAATATGAGGCGGAGTTTCGCGCTAAGTCGTTACGCCCCGCGTGATCGCCGCGAATCGATTATGAACGTTGTGTTCGGTTCGAGGATGGTCTGCGGGATGAGCTGCGAGTACTGATAGCTCCGCAGTGAGAAAGAGATTTTGCTATACTAGTTGAGAAGGCAAAAATAGCCGAAGAAGTGAAGCGTTCTGAGAGGCAAAACTGGGATAAAGACAGGGGCAAGAATAAGAGAAATTTTGGGATGTCAGGGTCTACTGGGGGTTTCCAGAAGAGGCCTAGGTTTGATGGGCCGGGACGAGTTGTGATGCCTGTTGCTATTGGTCAGTCTCAACCGTGTGCTCGGTGTGGGAAAATACATTCGGGGGAGTGTTGGAGAAGAACTGGAGGATGCTTCAAGTGTGGATCTAGGGATCATCTGATAAAGGACTATCCACAAGAGTTGGCTAGGGCGCGATCAGTAGGTCAGGGTTTTGCACAGCCAAGAAGAGGTGGTCAGCAGCCACCGAGAGGTCGTGGTCCGGCCAGAGGAGGAAATGGTTTTGATCGAGGGCGTGGAGCACCGGGCAGAGGTGCTGGTAATACAGATGCAAGATAGCCTGGATTGGTTTATGCGGCTAGACGTCGAGAGGATGGCGACGCACCGGACGTCATAACCGGTACGTTCCTTATATTTTATGTACCCTTTACAGCTTTGATAGATATTGGGTCTACACATTCATATGTTGTCTGTACTGTGTCTGGGACTCTGGGTATTGGATCTGAAATTACCGCTAGAGAAATATCTGTGGTTAGCCCTCTAGGACAATCTGTGGTAGTGAACAAGTTGTTTAGGAATGTGCCTTTAGAAGTTCAAGGAGTAGTATTTTCGGCAGACTTGATGGAACTACCGTTCGGCGAGTTCGATCTGATCTTAGGCATGGATTGGCTAGTTAAGCATCATGCAAATTTAGATTGTGCTGCTAAGCGCATGATATTGAAGACTTCCGATGATAAGGAGGTGCTGGTCATAGGAGAAAGAAGGAATTACCTGTCCAATGTGGTGTCGACATTAAAGGCGGAAAGGATGGTGCAGAAAGAGTGTGAGGCATTTTTAGCTTTCATCAGTGCTTTGGAGGCCAAGGAAATGACTGTTGGGGATGTCAGAACCGTAAAGGAGTTTCTAGACGTTTTTCATGAAGAGCTTCCGGGATTACCTCCGGATCGCGAGGTTGAATTTGGCATCGATCTGTTGCCAGGAACGGCTCTGGTGTCCATCGCCCCTTATAGAATGGCGTCGAAGGAGCTGGTGGAACTTAAAGCTCAGATTCAAGAACTGTTGGACCGTGGATTTATCCGACCAAGTGTGTCACCGTGGGGAGCACCGGTATTGTGTGTCAAGAAAAAGGATGGGTCGATGCATATGTGCATTGACTATAGGCAATTAAACAAGTTGACTATTGAGAACAAATACCCGCTACCAAGAATTGACGATTTGTTCGATCAGCTGCGAGGAGCTTCAGTTTTCTCGAAGATAGATTTGAGATCTGGGTATCATCAGCTAAAGGTCAAGGAGGCGGATATTCATAAGACTTCTTTCTGGACTCGATATGGGCACTACGAGTTTTTAGTGATGCCTTTTGGGTTAACGAATGCACCAGCTGCATTTATGGATATGATGAACCGGGTATTCCAACCCTACCTAGATCGGTTTTTTGTGGTATTCATAGATGATATCTTGGTATATTCGAGGACTGAGGAGGAGCATGATTCGCATCTTCGGATAGTTCTGCAGATTTTGAGAGAGAAGCAACTGTATGCCAAATTCATCAAGTGTGAATTTTGGTTGAAAGAAGTGACCTTTTTGGGGCATGTTGTCTCTGCTGAGGGATTAGGTTGATCCCCGAAAGATCGAAGTTGTATTGGATTGAAACCACGAAGTCGTGTCGTCGAAATTCAAGTTTTCTGGTTTGGTGGAGTACTACTGAGAAGGTTTGTTGAGGGTTTTCATTGATTGCTGCACCTTTAACCAAGTCATTTGCGAAAGGAGTACCGCGTTTGTTTGGGCCGATAAGTAACAGGAAAGTTTTGAGAAGTTAAAGAAGATTTCGACCGAGGCACCGGTATGATTGATTCATTTGAGGTCGGAAGGAATTTGTCGTCTATTGCGATGCATCGCACACAGGTTTGGGTTGTGTGTTAATGCAATAAGGGAAAGTGGTAGCGTATGCATCTCGACAATTAAGGCCACATGAAGTGAATTATCCTACTCATGACCTGGAGCTAGCTGCAGTAGTGTTCGCCCTAAAGATATGGAGACATTACCTGTATGGGGAGAAGTCGGTTATCTATACGGATCACAAGAGTCTGAAATATCTCCTTACTCAGAAGGAGTTGAATTTAAGGCAGCGAAGATGGATTGAATTGTTGAAAGACTATGACTGCTCAATTGAGTATCACCTGGGTAAAACTAACGTAGTGGCAGATGCATTGAGTCGTAAAGTGATAACGGATTTGAGGGCAATGTTTGCTTATCTCAGTCTGTATGAAGATGGTAGCTTGTTAGTCGAACTTCAAGTGAAGCCGACTTGGGTAAGTCTGATTAAAGAGAAACAATTATTAGACGAATTGTTAAGTTCTCGACTTCAGCAAGTGGAAGATGGTGAAACAGGGGAGTTTGGTCTGAATAGTGAAGGGGTATTATGCTTTCGTGGAAAGGTTTGTATACCAAAGGACTCCGAGTTGAGACAGATGATTTTACGGGAGGCGCATAGTAGCCCTTACGCTATGCATCCCGGTAGAAGTAAGATGTACCGAGATCTGCGGGAATAGTACTGGTGGCCAGGGT
The DNA here is from genome assembly GCA_025698515.1 of Gossypium sturtianum. Taxonomy (NCBI): domain Eukaryota; kingdom Viridiplantae; phylum Streptophyta; class Magnoliopsida; order Malvales; family Malvaceae; genus Gossypium; species Gossypium sturtianum. The sequence continues at coordinate 87,284,248 of CM046944.1, forward strand.
TGAAGCGTGAAGTTACCGATTTTGTGAGTAAGTGTTTGACATGCCAACAGGTGAAGGCTAAACATCAGTTGCCTTCGGGGTTGCTGCAACCAGTGAAGATTCCACTTTGGAAGTGAGAGAGGATAACGATGGATTTCGTTAGTAGGGTCGCCCCACGACGCCTAGAAAAAGATTTGGTGTGGGTGATTGTCGATCGGTTGACGAAGTCCGCCCACTTCATACCAGTTCGTGTCGACTATTCATTGAAGAAGTTGGCCAAGCTATATGTAGCAGAGATTGTGAGGCTACATGGGGTACCAGTGTCTATCATGTCAGACAGGGACCCTAGGTTTACATCACGATTCTGGAAGGCTTTGCATGAAGCCTTAGGTACAAGGTGGATTTCAAAGACTGGCGTTTCATCCTGTGCATCGAGGTCGATCGAAAATGGTAATTCAGATTCTAAAGGACATGTTGAGGGGTTGTGTGCTTTATTTCAGAGGTAGTTGGGAAGATTACTTGCCGCTGGCTGAATTCGCGCACAACAATAGCTATCAATCCAGCATTCAGATGGCACCTTACGAGGCGTTGTATGGTCGTAGGTGTCCTACCCCTACCTGCTGGACAGAGTTGGGTGAACGTCAGTTGTTGGGTCCAAAATTGATCTCAGAGACCGAGGAAAGGTTAAGTTGATTCGGGCTCGGTTAAAGGAAGCTTCCAATAGGTAGAAATCGTATGCAAACCTGAAGCGTAAGGAAATAGAATTTTTAGTGGGGGATCACATCTTCTTAAAAGTCTCACCCTGGAAGAAGGTTCTAAGATTTGGACGAGAAGGGCAAGTTGAGCCCCGCATTCATCGGGCCCACCGAGAGTGTTGAAACGTGTAGGACCAAAGTGGCTTATCAGCTTGAGTTACCTCCAGAGTTGAGTCAGATACATAATGTATTCCATGTTTTGATGTTAAGGCGCTATCATTTGGATCCATCTCACGTAGTGCCGGTGGAAGAAATTGAAGTAAGACACGACCTGTCTTTTGAAGAGGAGCCAGTGCAGATCTTGGATCGGGATGTTAAGGTGTTGAGAAGGAAATTGGTTCCATTGGTTAAAGTGTTATGGCGTAATCACGGTTCAGAGGAAGCCACGTGGGAGCCGGAAGATGTGATGCGACAGCAATACCCTCACCTCTTTTAATCAAGTAAATTTCGAGGCCGAAATTTCTTTAAGGGGGTAGAACTGTAACATCCTAGAATTAGGGGTTCTGCTTTTTGTGCTATTCTATGTGTTTGGCTCGCTCAGCTTGTTATTTAGGTGTGCTTGGGGTCCTGGGGAGGCTCGGGTTCGAGTCAGAGCTTTGGAAAAATTTTGTTTTTAGGGCACTTAAGAGGGAAAGCTAGTGGAAGTAGGCCTTAAGGATATTTATTTGTGTTTGATGTCAAAAAGTGGGCATGAGGTGGAGTGGAGGTGGCGTCACTGGTAGAGTAAGGGGGGAAGGAGTTCGAATCTCATCTGCTACATTGCGGAGCTTTAATTTTTGTGCTCAAGGAGGGGAAGAGGTGTCATTCGGCTGGGACTCTACCTAGGTGGTTGTTGAATGGGTCAAAGGTTTTCAAATGGATGGAGGAGAGGAGCTTGGGGAGTTTGAATTGGTCAATCAATTCGAAATGGGAGATGGAGAGTGAATGGAGGAGAAAAATAAGGGATTTGGAGAGGGTGGATGAGAGTTGGTCGAATGTGGGAGTTGTGGGGGGAGAATTTCGGCTATGTGATGTAGTTGGCTAGGGAATTTCAGCATTTTGGTGTGTGATAGAAAAACCGAACCATTTAGTGGAATGTGCCAAATTTTATAGTTTTCTTTAGCTTTTCTATTTGACGAGGTGGTGTTTTACTCTTATAGAATTTCGAGTTTGTTACTCATTTTTTGTGCTTGTGCTGAATCTCTCAAACTTTCCTCTCCATCGTTTCTTTTCATTTGTGTGATAGCCGAATTTCAACTCTTCTCCTACTTCTTTTGTTTCTTTCTTTCCTTCTTAGCACCTCTATTTCTTTCTTCTCTTGACCAAACCATTTTCTTCCACACCATTCCATTTTCTTTGACTCCCTATACCTAAGCTGAATCACTCTTCTTCTACACCCTTTTCTCCATAGCCGAACCTCAGCTTTCCCACTTACTTTTCTTTTCGTTTTGTTTCTTCTTGTTCTATTCTTCTAGCCGAAACTTGCTTCTCATCATTCTCTCTTTTTGCATCTTCTTCTATACCATTCACCATTAGCCGATCATTTGGTGGACTGAAGCTTGAGGGTTCGTTGGTTGCCGAATCATATCTTTCCCTTTGATTCATCATTGGTGTTAAGTGTCGAATCTCCTATTTGGGTTTCTTTCGAATATTAGACCGAACCTCTGTCTCTATGTCAACTCATCTCTGATTCGAGGATGAATCGGTGGTTGTGTGGTTCCTCATTTATTAAGGTAAGGAGTTCTCTTTTATTCGATTTCATTCCTCTTTCTCCTTTCGTTTTACTCTGCCATAACCAAGCCTCCTTGTTAGATAATCACCAATCCTCATTGTATTACAATCTCTGATCGAGATTTTCTTCATGGATGCGAGTGCTAGCCAATCTAAGGGGGTAGCATTAAAGGAGCCTAAGGGGAGTGGACTCGTAGTCTCTGCTCCCAAGTTCAAACGACTTGCAGTGTCGGTGATTCGAGACTTTTCGTCGGGTTGTAGTAGAGAGCCAACATCCGTTTGGGATAGACAGATAGTGGTTATTCCCGCTAGTGAGAGTAGCAACGATTAGGAGTGTTTAGTCCTTCGCATAATCAGGTGTGTAATTCTCACACCTTCTCTTGTAGTTCAGTAATAATTATGTGTATGGTTAAAAAGCCGAAATAACCGTAACGGCAGTTGAGATACCCTTGAGGGTAAGGTTGGAGATACCAGGTTAGTAACCTTTATGAGTATGTCATTTAAATAACTTTGCGTGAATATATGTATGCTCCGATTATCCGATGTACACTGATATATGTTTGCATTCATTACATTAGGATAATATTTGCATGGAATTGGGATATGATATTGATGAAAAGGGGAAGTGTATTTCCGTGGCTCTGCCACATATTTTAAGTGACATCTTGTCACATTATTTCGGTGGCTCGCCACATATTTGATGACTTTGTCACAATTTTGGCTTTGAGCAAAGATGGTATCGGCATGACTGCCAATGAGATGTATAGCGGATGGAGGGTTGATTGTAGAAATCCCCACAGGTGTGTTAGGTTGGATACAGGTGGTGTGTAGCGGATGGAATACTAGGCTGGGCTGGGTTGCATTGCATTCATTATCTGATATGCCATGTTTTAGGGCTATGGCCCAATTCGATCCGTATGGGCTTCAGCCAATTTCCTTAAGAGAGGGCTAAGGCCTAATTTGCTTCGGTGGGCTTAGGCCCAAAAATGTTGTTCTTGAGCGGAATTACACACTGAGTTCTCGTAACTCACCCCTCTGCTTAATTTTGCAGGTAATTCCTAGCTTTGCGGATTTAGAGCCGAGGCAAACTCTGTGGTGGCCATGCATTGTTTCTTTAGTAAACTCTACTTTACATTACTTTAAATTTACTTTAACTTTGGAATTATGTTCTGTAATAAGGCCGCTATGACTTTAATTTGGTTTTTATGCATTTATTATCCACTATGAATTGACTAATATGGGGTTTTCCTAAAAACTTAAATAATCGTTTTCCAAAATACTAAAGAATGGATCACCAACTATTGACAATTAAATTCGGGATTTCCTTAAAACTACAATGCTTATTTTCAAAAACGTCCCATACTGAAATCCGCTGGTTTTTGATTCTCGTATTATAAAACAAGTTTTCGTTGGTTAGTATTATTTATAACCTTTTTCAAGAAAACATAAAATCAAGTCTGATTTTCAAAATGGAATCAAACCTCAAAATTTTTAAACGATCACGAAGTTTCTTTAACAACCTTTCCATGTGACATGCCAGATCCAGTCGTAACGTCTAGGCCGGGTTTGGGGTGTTACAAACACACCCATGGGGTTGACCATGTGTCACACACGGCCTAGACACACGCCCGTGTGTCTACCCGTGTGGACAATTAGAAGGCTATCTACCAAGCCGATTGCCACCCTAAAAATCAAACACACTTATACCAACACAAGCAACACATAATATGGTAAATATACACTATGAAGAATACCTAATCATCATTCATACACTTTACATTTTACTCCATCAATTTAATGGACTTTCACTTCATGAAACTCATCATCATTAAAATATGAAACTTAGCATATATCGGCCAATTCCTAATGGCCATTTACAAAATGAGTGTATAACATCAATAGCCAACATTTGGCTTTCAAATATGACATAACACAAAAATGACCAAGTTCCTATACATGCCATACTCAAAATGAATCAACTTTACTATACCAAAAGAATAGTTGATAGTGTAATCCGAGCTCCGACGTCCTACGATTCCCAAGCTAGCTTGGCGATACTACAAGGAAGAGGGAAAAGAGAGGGGTAAGCATATAGCTTAGTAAGTTTACATGAATTAAAATAGCAACATAAGTACTAATGGTAAAATCCATTCATCTCATAGAACAATAATAACACAAGTTCTCAAGTACTTTGACATACTTACGCATACTTACGCTTACCCATTACATATCACATTAGGGTTTCATAACTCGTATTTTACTCATGGTACATGTATCACTTCATCACATAGTTTAGCACTTATGCTATCATAAACATAAACTTAAATCATTATCATCCTTAACTTAAATGTAACTTTTTGTCATCTTTGTATAGCTTAACTCTTTGTCATTTTTTGCATACTTAGCTCTTTTGCATGTTGAACTATTCGGAATATTGGAGGATACTCAATCTCATCATACATGTATCACGATGCCAATGCCATATCCCAGATATGGTCTTACACGGGATCACCTCTTGATGCTGATGCCATATCCCAGATATTTTCTTACACGGGATCTGTTAACTCGATGTTGATGCCATGTCCCAGACATGGTCTTACACGAGATCTTTCTTTGGTGCCGAGGCGATGTCCCAGACATGGTCTTATACGAGACCTTCCTTATTCGGCACCGATGCCATGTCCCAGACATGGTCTTATACGGGACCTTCCTTATTCGGTGCTGATGCCATGTCCCAGACATGGTCTTTTATGGGACTTTTCTTATTCGGTGTCGATGCCATGTCCCAAACATGGTATTATACGGGACCTTCCTTATTCGGTGCCGATGCCATGTCCCAGACATGGTCTTATACGGGACCTTCCTTATCTCATGTCGTGACATAGGGATCTTCGTTATTCCGAATCTTCAACCGGGACTTCAACTTAATACATTCTCATCATTTCTCATCGAGGCTTCATTAGTCAATTTTTATAAAATGATATTCATTATCATAAAATCAAGCAATTTAAGATATAAAACCACTACGAAATTTTAATTTCATACAAACTTACCTCGGTACTCAAAATGTGTGTAGATGTTCAATTTAGTCCAACACCTTGTCCTTACCTCGATTTCGGTCTGGGCTTCGTGTTTCTTGATCTATAATAACAATTTCACTGGTTTAATACTCACATTGACTAAATTGACTCATGAATCACTCTTTGGAAAATTATAATTTTGCCCCTAAACTTTCTCATATTTACACTTTTGCCCCTAGGCTCGTAAAATGATTTTTATTCAACTTCCTTGAATTTCAAGCCTAGCTAAATTATTTTCTTAACTAAAAAAGCCCCTAATTGCCACTATTTCACCCATGTATGACCTCTTTTATAACTTTTGCAATTTGGTCCTTTTATGCACTTTTCATGAAAATCACTTAAAAAATGTTTATCATATATCAAATTTTCATATTATTCCTTAGAACATCAAAATACATGCATGTCTTACATGGATAAATTTTTGAACATAAACCCTAGCTCAAAATATGGCTAGAAATAGCTAAATCGAGCTACGAGGATATCAAAAATACGAAGAACATTAAAAACGGGGCTAGGATGCACTTACTATCAAGCTTGGAAGTTGAAGAAACCCTAGCTATGGCTCCTTAGTGATTTTTGGCCATGGGAGAAGAAGATGGACACAATTTTGACTTCTTTTTCCCTTTTTTAATCTTTTATTTACCAAATGACAAAAATGCCCTTTATGGTCCTTTCTTGAGATTTTTCCTTCCCATGTCTATTTTTGTCCATCATAATCTATACTGGTCTAATTACTAATTAAGGTCCTCTAATAATTTTTATAATTCTATTCAATACTTGAATCTTCTAGAATCTCATATTTTCTAATCTTTGCAATTTAGTCCTAATGGACAAATTGATCACTAATTAATAAAATTTCCTTATAAAATTTTCACACAATTATGTAACCACATCATAAGCCTCATAAAAATCACAAAACACATATTTCTACTTCAGATTTGTGGTCTCGCAACCACTATTTCGACTAGGCCCTAAATCAGGCTGTTACAATTCTCCCCCCTTAGGGATTTTCGTCCCCGAAAATCTTACCGGTAAACAGGTTTGGGTACTGGTTTCTCATAGCATCCTTGGGCTCCCATGTAGCCTCTTTTACCCCATGTCTTTGCCATAATACTTTCACTAGAGCTATACTTTTATTCCTTAGCTGTTTTACTTCCCTTGCTAAAATCTTAACCGGTTCTCTGCCATATGTCATGTCGGGTTGAATTTCAACCTCTGTCGGTGTAATCACATACGAAGGATCTGATCGGTATCGTCACAACATAGACACGTGGAACACATCATGTATCTTTTCCAAATCAGATGGCAAAGCCAATCGATAAGCTACTGGCCCTATCCTCCCGATAATCTCATATGGTCCGATAAAACGCGAACTCAATTTGTCTTTTCGGCCAAATCTGAGAACTTTCTTCCATGGTGATACTTTCAAAAATACCTTATCACCAACTTGAAACTCGATCTCTTTTCGTTTCAAGTCCGAGTAGGATTTTTGTCTATCAGAAGCAGATTTTAAACAATCACAGATTATTTTTACCTTCTCTTTTGTTTCTCTAACCAGATCGACCCCGTGAATCTGATTTTCCTTGAGTTCAGTCCAATACAAAGGCGTTCGGCACTTATGCCCATACAAAGCCTCATAAGGCGCCATTTTCAGACTCGACTGAAAACTGTTATTATAAGCAAACTCTACCAACGGTAAGTACTTTTCCCAACTGCCCTGAAACTCAAGGACACAACACCGAAGCATATCCTTAAGTATCTATATTAACCTCTCTGACTGTCCGTCAGTTTGTGGGTGAAAAGCAGTACTAAAACTCAACTTTGTGCCCAAAGATTCTTGCAACTTTTACCAAAATCTAGATGTGAATCTTGGATCTATGTCCGATATAATTGACAAAGGCACTCTATGAAGCTTTACAATCTCAGAAACATACAAATTTACTAACTTATCAAGTGGATAGTGAACACGTACCGGTATAAAGTGGGTCGACTTCGTAAGTCTATCGACTACAACCCATACAGCATCTTTCTTGCTCGGTGTCAACGGCAAACCCATCACAAAGTCCATGGTAACGCAGTCCCATTTCCACTCAGGAAAAATGATAGGCTAAAGTAAACCCGAAGGTACTTGGTGTTCAGCTTTCACTTGTTGACAAATCAAGCATCTTAATACAAACTCAGAAATATCTTTCTTCATACTCGACCACCAACACCATTTCTTCAAATTATTATACATTTTTGTTCTGCCCGGATGTACAGATAGACATCTGCTATGTGCCTCGTGTAAAATCTTCTGAATAAGCTCATCATTCCTTGGTACACAGACTCTTTCTCTGAACATCAAACATCCATTAGAGTTTATCCAAAAGTCAGACTCAACTCCTAACTCACACTGAACTCTTTTGGCATGCAAGTCGCTGTCATCTTTTTGAGCCTCATAAATCTCTTGAAGGAACATCGGTCTAGCCCTCAACTCGGCCAGAATGGAACCATCCTCTGTCAAAGTCACCCGTGTATTCATAGCTTTCAATGCAAATAGAGATTTTCTACTCAAAGCATCAGCGACTACATTCGCCTTTCCCGGGTGGTAGTCAACGACCAGCTCATAGTCCTTTATCAGCTCTAACCATCTTCGCTGCCTTAAGTTTAATTCCTTCTGAGTCATCAAGTACTTTAGGCTCTTATGATCGGTGAATATCCAACATCTTTCACCATACAAATGGTGTCTCCATATCTTCAAAGCAAACACAATGGCAGCCAACTCTAAATCATGTGTCGGGTAATTTTTTTCATGCGGCTTTAACTGTCTAGAGGCATATGCTATTACCTTGCCTTCTTGCATAAGCACACAGCCCAATCCATTCAAGGATGCATCGCTATAGATCACAAATTCTTTTCCCGGTTTCGGTTGCACTAGAACTGGGGCCTCAGTCAACAATGCCTTTAATTTCTTGAAACTCTGTTGGCATTTCTCTGTCCATTCGAACTTTACATCTTTCTGTAATAGCCTCGTCATCGGAGTGGCTATCATAGAAAATCCCTTGACAAAACGCTGGTAATAGCCAGCTAGGCCCAGAAAACTTCTAACCTCTAATACGTTTCTTGGCAGTTTCCAATCAACAATAGCTAAAATCTTACTTGGGTCGACTCGGATTCCATCTCTCGAGACAATGTGCCCCAAAAATCTAACCTCTTTGAGCCAAAACTCACTCTTGCTAAACTTGGCATACAACTGATTATCTCGTAAGATCTGTAAAATCGTCCTCAAGTGCTTGGCATGCTCATTCTAATCACGAGAATATATCAGTATATCATCAATAAAAACTACAACAAATTTATCCAAATATGGCCGAAAGATGTGGTTCATTAAATCCATAAACACGGCAGGGGCATTTGTTAAACCGAAAGGCATGACTAAAAATTCATAGTGCCCATACCTTGTCCAAAATGCGGTTTTTGGCACATCTGAGTCTTTGACCCTCAATTGGTAATAACCGGACCTCAAATCTATCTCAGAAAACACCGTGGCTCCCTTTAACTGATCAAATAAATCATCGATCCTTGGAAATGGGTACTTATTCTTCATAGTAACCTTTTTAAGCTGCCGGTAATCTATACATAATCTCATGGAACCATCTTTCTTTTTCACAAATAATACTGGAGCACCCCACGGAGAATAACTCGGTCTAGCAAAACCTTTGTGTCAATCAACTTGCAATCGTGGCTTCAATTCCTTCAACTCAGTTGGGGCCATTATGTATGGAGCAATCGATATAGGTGCAGTACCAGGAGCTAACTCAATGCCAAATTCAACCTCTCTAACCGGAGGCAACGCTGGCAATTCCTCTGGGAATACATCTGGATACTCGCATACTATTGGCACTGATTCAATTCTTAACTCAGCTTCTTTAGCATTCATCACAAAGGCGACATACGCTTCGTAACCCTTTCTTACATACTTCTGGGCAGACATATGAGAGATCACTACAAGCAACCTGTCATGTTTATCTGATTCAACACGAAGAGTGTCCCCGTTTTCACATCTCAATTCAATATATTTCTTTCCACAATTTACTATCACATCATGAGCGGTTAACCAGTCCATACCAAGAATTATATCGAATTCATCAAATGGAAATAGCATGAGATTTGCCTTAAAATAATGACCTCTAATCATCAATGGGCAATCTTTGCATACCTTATCAACCAATACACTTTTGGCTAAAGGATTGGACACTTTTATCACAAACTCTATGGACTCTACAGGCATGCTCATACTAAATACTAATTTCAAGCAAATATATGAGTGGGTAGATCCCAGGTCAATTAAAGCAACAACATTAGTATCTTGGAGAGAAAATGTACCCGTAATTACATCAGGGGATGACACCTCTTCGCGAGCGCTAATGGTGTAAGTCGTCGCAGGCGCTCTACCCTCAAATCTTGTAGCCTGCTCTCTATGTACACTCCTACTACTTGTTCCACTTCCTGGGTTTCTCTGTTGTCTCCCTCTAGTAGTACTTCCCGATCTGGCACTCTGAATTTTCTCTTTTTCAACCATCTCAAGGCATTTCTAATGAAATGATCTTGCGAACCACACTTAAAAAGGCTCTCTCGTGGCCTCGACACTCACCGGGATATCGTCTGCCACACTATGGACATTTCGGTCTATTAGGTCGAGTGTTCTTAACACTAGCAACTGAGGTCGTATGAGCTTTAATCCCCGAGTACTGTTTACTCTTACTTCTATTCGAAAGCCCGGCTGATGTGGTTGATCGGGTAGGGAAGTCTCTCGACTTCTTGGACGAGGACTAAAATGACTTATTCAATTATCTCTTTCTTAAGTCACGAGACTCCATCTCAGCTTTTCTTTTCTCTTTCACCAATTCCTCGGCTTTACAAGCCCGATCCACTAGCACAACAAATTCCTTCAACTCAAGGACACCAACAAATAATCTGATATCTTCATTTAATCTATCATCAAACCTCTTACACATGATGGCCTCAGAGGACACACACTCCCGAGCGTACTTGCTGAGCCTTACAAATTTACGCTCATATTCAGTTACTGTCATTCTACCTTGTTTCAGCTCAAGGAACTCCTTTCTTTTCTTTTCAATAAATCTTTGGCTAATGTACTTCTTCCAAAATTCTTCTTGGAAAAACTCCCATGTGATCCTCTCCCTTGGTACCACCGACACAAGGGTGTTCCACCACTGATAAGTAGAATCTCTCAGAAGAGACACTACACATTTCATGCACTCTTCAGGTGTGCAGGATAACTCATCAAATACCCTAATGGTATTTTCAAGCCAGAATTCCGTTCTTTCCGAATCATCATCTTTACTAGCTCGAAATTCCTCGGCTCATTGTTTCCGGATTCTATCAACCAAAGGCTTTTCTCTTCTTACCACTTCTACCACTTGGGGAGCTACAGGGGTAGGCTGAGGAATAGGTGGGGGAGGAGGGGGTTGTGCATTCGGGTTCGTACGAACGAACTCCGTATACCATGCATTCATCCTGTAGAGAAAGGCTTCCCTAGCTCTTCTCCTCCTCTCTGACTTGCAGTCATGGGTCTATTTTCATTTTCATTCGGCACCATCCCTTGGGTGGGGGCCGGCGTGTTACTTTCAACATCATCCACCACAGCTCTATCAGGATCCATTTATTATATGAAAACACAATTTAAATCGCCAGGAGTCGTCACACTATCATGTTGTAAATACTCATATGTATGGAATGTATAGCTAGACTCATGCTTACGCTACGTTAGTCCGAGAATCAACTAAACCATAGCTCTGATACCACTAAATGTAACACCCCTTACCTGTGTCCGACGTCGGGACAGGATACGAGGCATTATCGGACTTAACTTGCTTAAACATACAACATCGTTCTATAAAATTTCGTTTCAGCTTAAAACTTTTCATTCATATTCATAACATCCTTATTATGGGTCTACAAGACCCTAATCATACAATAGGGATGGTTCGGAACAAAACTAGAAACTTTTACGCACTTAGAAAATTTTTGCTTAAAACAGGGATACACGCTCGTGTGGAATGGAACACGCCCATGTGGGCAGGCCGTGTGGTCACACACGCCCATGTCCCCATCCCGTGTGGATTTTATTTTTCATTTCAAACCTACAGGGGTTTTCACACTGCTGGACACACGCCCGTGTCTGTGGCCCGTGTCCCTTACACGGCCTCGACACGCCCGTGTCCTCACCCGTGTGTGAAAACCTGGGTATTCTATTTATGACATCAGCAAGCTCTTGAGGGGCACACGGCCTAGGCACACGACCTATCAACACACCCATGGAGTTGACCGTGTGTCACACACGGCCTAGACACACGCCCGTGTGTCAACCCGTGTGGACAATTAGAAGGCTATCTACCATGCCAATTGCCACCCTGAAAATCAAACACACTTATACCAACACAAGCAACACATAATATGGCAAATATACACTATGAAGAATCCCTAATCATCATTCATACACTTCACATTTTACTCCATCAATTTCTTGGACTTTCATTTCATGAAACTCATCATCATTAAAATATGAAACTTAGCATATATCGGCCAATTCCTAATGGCCATTTACAAAATGAGTGTATAACATCAATAGCCAACATTTGGCTTTCAAATATGACATAACACAAAATGACCAAATTCCTTTACATGCCATACTCAAAATGAATCAACTTTACTATACCAAAAGAATAGTTGATAGTGTGATCCGAGCTTCGACGTCCTACGATCCCCGAGCTAGCTTGGCGATACTACAAGGAAGAGGGAAAAGAGAGGGGTAAGAATATAGCTTAGTAAGTTTGCATGAATTAAAATAGCAGCATAAGTACTCATGGTAAAATCCATTCATCTCATAGAACAACAATAACACAAGTTCTCAAGTACTTTGACATACTTACTCATACTTACGCTTACCCATTACATATCAAATTAGGGTTTCATAACTCGTATTTTACTCATGGTATCTGTATCACTTCATCACAAGTTTAGCACTTATGCTATCATAAACATAGACTTAAATCATTATCATCCTTAACCTAAATGTAACTCTTTGTCATCTTTGTATAGCTTAACTCTTTGTCATTTTTTGCATACTTAGCTCTTTTGTCCGTTGAACTACTCGGAATATCGGAGGATACTAAATCTCATCATACATGTATCACGATTCGAACGCCATATCTCAGATATGGTCTTACATGATGACAATGCCATATCCTAGATACGATCTTACATGGGATCCCTTAACTCGATGTCGATGCCATGTCCTAGACATGGTCCTACACGAGATCTTTCTTTGGTGCCGAGGCCATGTCCCAAACATGGTCTTATACGAGACCTTCCTTATTCGGCACCGATGCCATGTCCCAGACATGGTCTTATACGAGACCTTCCTTATTCGGTGCCGATGCCATGTCCCAGACATGGTCTTATACGGGACCTTCCTTATTCAGTGCCAATGCCATGTCCCAGACATGGTCTTATACGAGACCTTCCTTATTCGGTGCCGATGCCATGTCTCAGACATGGTCTTATACGGTACCTTCCTTATTCGGTGCCGATGCCATGTCCCAAAGATGGTCTTATACGGGACCTTCCTTATTCGGCGCCGATGCCATGTCCCAAACATGGTCTTATATGGGACCTTCCTTATCTCATGTCGTGACATAGGTATCCTCGTTATTCTGAATCTTCAACCGGGACTTCAACTTAATACATTCTCATCATTTCTCATCGAGGCTTCATTAGTCGATTTTCATAAAATGATATTCATTATCATAAAATCAAGAAATTTAAGATATAAAAACACTATGAAACTTTAATTTCATACAAACTTACCTCGGTACTCAAAATGTGTGTAGATGTTCAATTTAGTCCAACACCTTGTCCTTGCCTCGGTTCCGGTCCGGGCTTTGTGTTTCTTGATCTATAATAACAATTTCACTGGTTTAATACTCACATTGACTAAATTGACTCATGAATCACTCTTTGGCAAAATTATAATTTTGCCCCTAAACTTTCTCATATTTACACTTTTGCCCCTAAGCTCGTAAAATGATTTTTATTAAACTTCCTTGTATTTCAAGCCTAGCCAAATTATTTTCTTAACTACAACAGCCCCTAATTGCCACTATTTCACCCATGTATGAACACTTTTATAACTTTTGCAATTTGGTCCTTTTATGCATTTTTCATGAAAATCACTTAGAAAAAAAATGTTTATCATACATCAAACTTTCATATTCTTCCTTAGAACATCAAAATACATGCATGTCTTACATGGGTAAATTTTTGATCATAAACCCTAGCTCAAAATATAGCTAGAAATAGCTAAATCGAGCTACGAGGATCTCAAAAATACTAAGAACATTAAAAACGAGGCTAGGATGCACTTACTATCAAGCTTGGAAGTTGAAGAAACCCTAGCTATGGATCCTTAGTGAATTTCGGCCATGGGAGAAGAAGATGGACACAATTTTGACTTCTTTTTCCCTTTTTTTAATCTTTTATTTACCAAATGACAAAAATGCCCTTAATAATCCTTTCTTGAAATTTTTCCTTCCCATGTCTATTTTTGTCCACCATAATCTATATTGGTCTAATTGCTAATTAAGGACCTCTAATAATTTTTATAATTCTATTTCATACTTGAATCTTCTAGAATCTCATATTTTCTAATCTTTGCAATTTAGTCCTAATGGACAAATTGATCACTAATTAATAAATTTTCCTTATAAAAATTTCACACAATTATGTAACCACATCATAAGCCTCATAAAATTCAAAAAACACATATTTCTACTTCGAATTTGTGGTCTCACAACCACTATTCTGACTAGGCCCTAAATCAGGCTGTTACAAATTGCTCCTCAACGTGGCCGGCCAAGAGAGCTTTTCTCTCAAGGAAATGCTTGCTAAGGGAAAATGGGAAGATGGAGAGGAATGAAGGGCTTTAGGCATGGAAGAGAGGAGAAGAATGAATGAATGTTTGTGGCATCAATGAAGGGGTTTTAGCCTTTATTTATACACATGAGAGGAGGCTAAATATAGAGATTTCTAGCCACAATCTTCTCCCTCATGTGGTCATGAATTATGGAGACGATGGTTGGTTGGTTTTGCTATTTTAAGCATGATGCTCAAAGTGCAAAGCTTGAAAAATGGAGGGGTTGGAATGGATGAGTAGGAGAGTTTGAGGGTTGGTCTGCAAATGTTTAAAATTAGCTTAAAGGTCTAGTTTGGGCAGCATTATGGCCGGTTCTTGGGTGCTGGATTTGGGCCTTCCTTTGACGTGTGGAGCTCACTTTCTTTGGGAAGCATTTTGGGTTTTTATCTTTGCTAGAAGTGATCCAATTTTTACTGTTCATTTTGCACCTTGGTCTTTCAATGATTTAAGGGTTCAAATTACTTTATTTAGATGTCCCTTGATTAATTTTTTGTAGCTTGATTGATGATGCTTTGTCGAGCTACATTGTCAAGGCCTCAACGAAAGAGCAATAATCAAATTGTCGTCGGTGCGTCAACTACTCAAAAATAATATGAAATTAAGTAAAATTTACATGAAATTGAATAAAAATATGTT
This sequence comes from Gossypium sturtianum, assembly GCA_025698515.1. Lineage (NCBI taxonomy): Eukaryota > Viridiplantae > Streptophyta > Magnoliopsida > Malvales > Malvaceae > Gossypium > Gossypium sturtianum. Next base: position 87,299,385 of record CM046944.1, read on the forward strand.
TTTAACATAAATTATTCAATTTATTAATTTTGTAATAAAAACCAAAAAAATCATTATCAATTACTCAAAATTTATAAGAATTATGAGCTAGAAAGTACTATTGATAACTCTATATTTTAGGGTTATCAATGCTATCCTAAGTTAAATCAATTGTGCTAACCAAAATGGAATAGGGTTGTTGAGTAAATGTCCTCTAATGGATATAATAAATATCAATAATTTCTCTATTAACCTCTTTGGTTGTATTGTCGTATCTTTAAGCCGATATGAGCAGTGGTACAAGGTGAATGTGGGTGAAATCCCCGGTTATCAAGAGAAGTATTAATGCAAGCGACATGTATGTATACTATTGATATTTTTGTCCATTTATATGAACTACACGATGAATCTTATTGCTGTTTAGAAAGGGATGTTAAAATGTTGAACTCTAGTATGTTTGGAGTGTAATATACTGTAAATAATAATGTTTTAATGGTAAGATAATGATATTTACATGACACACATTATTATGCTTGAGAGTTGAGTCTGGAAACACTTAAAGGTTGCAATTTATAATGTTGAAAGGTTGTGATTATTGTAATTAAAGGTTAAACCTAACGTTGTTTGTAACACCCCTTACCCGTATTCATCGCCAGAACCGGGTACGAGGCATTACCGGATTTAACTCACTTGAACATACAACTTTGAGCTATAAAATTCATTTCAACTTAAAACTTCCCATTCACATTCAATGCATCCTTATTAGGGGCCTACGAGGCCTTAAACATGCAAACGGAGGGTCTCGGGATCAAACAGAGGCCTTAAACAGGGTTACACGCCTGTGTGAAATGGGACACGCCCGTGTGGGAAGGCCGTGTGGTTACACACGCCCATGTCCCTATCTTGTGTGGAATTTATTTTTCTTTTCGAACCTACAGGGGTTTTCACACGGCCAGACACACCCCCATGTCTTTGGCCCGTATCTTTCACACAGCCTAGACACGCTCGTGTCCTCACTCGTGTGTGAAAACTAGGGTATTCTGTTTATGACGTCAGTAACCTCATGAGGGACACACGGCCTAGGCACACGCCCGTGTGTCTAGCCCGTGGTCGACACTGACTTGTAATACCAACATGCAGGGGACACACGGCCCAGCCACATGCCCATGGGATTCACCGTGTGTCACACACGGCCTAGACACACGCCCATGTGCCTACCCGTGTGGACAAGAACAAGGCTATTTACCAAGCTCTTTTTATCACCCTAACTTATACAACATAAACCTCATTCAACCATTAATCAAACAACCCGGTCATGCATTATACACCTTCATGAATAACCTCATCTCTTCATATATTAATACTAATGAGCCATTGATTATGGCCATTTACAAAAGTTCATCTTTAAAAGGGCCAACATACTTGGCCAAAACAACAAAACATTTCACTAAGTCTAGCCCCTATACATGCCATACTCAAAATGATAAGTCTAAATATACCGAGATGAGCTGATAGTGTGGGTGATCTTCTGATTATCTTCGTATCCCGAGCTGGCTCTTTGACACTATAAAACAAGGGAAAAGAAAGGGAGTAAGCTTTAAGCTTAGTAAGTTTACATGCAAACAATAAGCATCATAACACATGCTATTAATCAATAACAATACATACTAAGCAAGAACAATTCACATTTCCATAACCATGCTTACTCATCTCATCTCTTACCACATTCCAACCATACAATAAATATATTGATCACATTTACTTGTACACATTCCCTGCACTTATCACCACAAGCCACATGAAACATTTACTCAAACAATTTCTCGATAAACCATTCAGATTAATACTAAGTACCTGGTGGTTTCGCACACAGCCCACCATTTATCAATAACAGGGTGGTATCACACATAGCCCACCAACAAGAATACTTATGGTGGTTTCGTACATAGCCCACCAAATGATAATATAAACGATGGTATCGTACATAGCCCATCATGAATAGATATTAAGGTGGTATCGCACACAGCCCACCGAATAACTATCATGGATATTTTTCTGCACTTACATATCTATTGCGAGGTTCATATGAGATTTACTCACTATCTATTAATTTCAATTAATCTCACTCATGATTGATATAATTCGTACAATGCACCAATAAGCAACAACATATGTATTAAAGATGTAACATTTACACGTAAACCTACCTCGGTTTAAAATATATTAGTCGACGACTTAGTCCGTAACCTTACCTTTTCCTCGGAAAAGGTTATTTCCGCGCTCTTCTTGATCTATAATAATAAAATTCACTCATTTAATCACTTTATAATTCATGATACATCACAATTTCTACTTAGGCAAAAATGACCATTTTGCCCTTATACTTTGGAAAAATTACGATTTTTCCCCTAGGCTCGTAAATCATTTTTCATCACATTTTCTCATTAAAAAAACCTAGCTGAACATTTATTTCTCTTACAAAAACTCACAAAACTAATTATTTCATGCATTTATTACTAAATTATAACCTTTACAATTAAGTTCCATTTAGGTGTTTTCATGGTAACACCTTTCACAAAAGTTGTTCCTTAACTCACTAACATTAATTTTCTTCCATAAAAACTCAGCAGAAAACATGAACACTCTCATGGAAAGTCCCTAAACTTTCAACCATTTTGCAAATTAGTCCCCTCATTAGCTAGCTTAAGCTTTGGGGGTTCCAAAAGTACAAAAATTATCAAGAAAGACCCTTAAAATCACTCACTTGCAAGAGAATGACTTGGCTGAAAGTTTGGACTCCAAAAACCTTTAATTTCCCTTCAATTTTCGATGGAGAAGAAGTGTGAATAGTGAAAGATGATATCTCTTTTATTCATCTTATTTAATTCATTTTTTTATCACCTAATTTCACCAAATTTTGACCAAAATTAATGCCATTGTCCCCATTGTCTCTATGGTCGGCCAACACACTATTATTGGCCTAATTTCACTTTAAGGACCTCCAATTTAATATTCTATGCCTATTAGACATCTCTATCTTGTATGATGGAACTTTCGCACTTTATGTGATTTAGTCCTTTTTCTCAATTAAGCATACAATTGCTAAAATTAAAACACCAAAATTTCCATGCATCCTTATAATCATGCTATAACATATAAAATAATATCAAAATAATTTTCTTCAACCTCGGGTTAGTGGTTCCGAAACCACTATTTCGACTAGCCTCAAAATCGAGCTGTTACATTGTTTGTATGATGGATTTACCGTAATTATTTTAACATTAATGTGCCTTAACTAAGCTATTTATGTGTTTTAGTGTGCCATGCATTAATAGTAATTTTTTGATATGATGTGGGACATATTGACCCATTCTACTATCTAATGCCACATGATATTGTAGTTTACCTTGCCTGTGTTAAGTCAGATGTGAGAAAGAAAATTCCTATGTGACATGTATATATACAAGTTGTATTGTATTCGAACCACGAGTTCTGTGTATATAATGTGTTATGATGTGTTTGAAGTTCGAAATAATACCAGGACTAAAGAAGGACTAAAATTGTTATTACGTAATAAGAAGAATCATTATGGGATTTGAGCACTTATTATGCTCAGATTGAATAGTTATGGCTTAGTGACTATGAGTACTTTGAATGTGGTATAAAAATAAGTAGATGTACATGTTTTGTCTAAGAAAAATCAAACACCTAGTATTTTTGAGGAAGTCAGTGTTTAAAGAAGTTTTAAGGCAACTGTTTAAATCCTCTAGTTGTAACTCGTCCTAGTTTACAAGAGGTTAGTGATGTTTTGGTTAATCTAGCCCCGACCCCTTCTTCTGGTAGTAGTTCTACTCAAGTTGGGAATAATAAAGTGATAAGAATTGATGAAAGAAATAAGCAAATGATACCTCTATGGAAAAGTGCTTATTGAAAACGATGATGAATATAGGAATACTAAACGGAAAGTGGAAAATCAAGGTTTTGATCGATTTAGTGAAAGTGTTTTTATGAAGGAAGTTAAGTATCTATTTTATAAAGATAAATGTGTACAGGAAGATTGATGTCTGTCAAGAGACAAGTTACGTAAAGTTTGAATTTGTAAGAGTAATCGTCAAGTTTTGAGTATACCACCTTAGAGTTGATTGACGACATATCCTTAGTATGGAATCTCTTAAGTGTAAGTTTTCGGAGGTAAGCATTAAAGAGTTTGAAGGTTTTTGCCAAAGTATTAGTATGCCTCAGGCGTGAATGTTTAGTTTTAGAGTGCTCTGGAACTATCGAGTTAGAAAATTTCAAGGACAAAATTTTGTTAAAGGGAGGAGGGTTGTAGCACCCCAATTTTGGATGATTAAAGGTTCTGGTACGTAGACCTAAATAGTCAGTTTGGCGTGGTAGTATCCGCCAAAGCATTTCTTTTTGAGCTCAGGATGGGCGCATCCCATTACATGTGAAAGTTAATGCTGGTTCAATGTCAGACTTCTATGTTATTTTTAATAATATCTAACCCAAGTGAAAGGGGGTAAATCATGAAAATGGCATGGTATGTAACAGCCCGATTTAGGGCCTAGTCAGAATAGTGGTTGCAAGACCACAAATTCGAAGTAGAAATATATGTTTTATGATTTTTATGAGGCTTATGATGTGTTTGCATGATTGTGTGAAAATTTCATAAAGAAATTTTATGAATGAGTGAACAATTTGCCTATTAGGACTAGATTGCAAACATTAGAAAATATGAGATTCTAGAAGATTTAAGTATGAAATAGAATTATAAAAATTACTAGAGGTCCTTATTTAGCAATTAGACCATTAAATGTCAAGATGGAAAAAAATGGACATGGGAAGGAAAAATCTTAAGAAAGGACCTTAAGGGCATTTTTGTCATTTGGTTAATAAAAGAATTAAAAGGGAAAAAGAAGTCAAAATTCATGTCCATCTTCTTCTCCATAGCCGAAATTTTCAAGCTCTCCATAGCTAGGGTTTCTTCAACTTCCAAGCTTGATAGTAACTACATCCTAGCCCCGTTTTTAATGTTCTTCGTATTTTCGAGATCCTCGTAACTCGATTTAGCTATTTCTAGCTATATTTTGAGCTAGGGTTTATATTCAAAAATTTACCCATGTATGACATGCATGTATTTTGTTGATTTATAGAAGAATATGAAAGTTTGATGCATGATAAACATCTTTTTCTAAGTGATTTTCATGACAAATGCATAAAAGGACCAAATTGCAAAAGTTATGTAAGTGGTCATACATGGGTGAAATAGTTGAAATTAGAGGTTGTTGTAGTTAAGAAAAAGATTCGACTAGGCTTAAAATACAAGAAAGTTGAATAAAAATCATTTTACGAGCCTATGGGCAAAAGTGTAATTATGTGAAAGTTTAGGGGTAAAATCATAATTTTGGAAAAGTATGATTCATGAGTCAATTTTGTCAATGTAAGTATTAAACGAGTGAAATTGTTATTATAGATCAAGAAACACGAAGCCCTGACCGAAACTGAGGCAAGAACAAAGTGTTGGACTAAATCGAACATCTTCACACATTTTAAGTACCGAGGTAAGTTTGTATAAAATTAAAGTTTCATAGTGATTTTATATTTTAAATTACTTGATCTTATGATAATGAATATCATTTCATGAAAATCGACTATTGAAGCCTTGATGAGAAAATGATGAGAATATATTAAGTTGAAGTCCCAGTTGAAGATTCGGAATAACGAGGATACCTATGTCATGACATGAGATAAGGAAGGTCCCGTATAAGACCATGTCTGGGACATGGCATCGGCACAGATTAAGGAAGGTCCAGTGTAAGACCATGTCTGGGACATGGCCTCGGCACCAAAAGAACATCTCGTGTAAGACCATGTCTGGGACATTGCATTGACATCGAGTTAAGAGATCCCATGTAAGACCATATCTAGGATATGGCATCGGCATCAAGAGGTGATCCCATGTAAGACCATATCTGGGATATGGCATTGGCATCGAGATACATGTATGATGAGATTGGGTATCCTCCAATATTCCGATTATTTCAACGGGCAAAAGAGTTAAGTATGCAAAGATGATAAAGAGCTAAGCTATACAAGTTATACAAAGATGAAAAAGAGTCAAGTTTATTAAAGATGACAAAGAGCTAAGTCTATGTTTTAAAGTGTATGAAAATGCTAAAGATATGTGATAAAGTCATACAGGTACCCATGAGTAATCTACGAGAAATGCATGCAATATGTGATATGTAATTTGGTAAGAGTACCCATGAGTAAGTTATGTTGATGTATTTAAGAATTGGAGTATCATTCGATGAGATAAATGGATGCTATTATAAGTCTTAATGTTGCTACTTATTTCATGCAAACTTACTAAGCTATATGCTTACCCCCTTTCTTTTCCCTTTTCCTTGTAGTATCGCCAAGGTAGCTCGGGGATCATAGGACGTCGGAGCTTGGATCACACTATCAATCATTCTTTTGGTATAGTAAAGTTGACTTATTTTTGGTATGGCATGTATAGGAAACTTGATCATTTTTTTATGTCATATTAGTGAGCAAAAGTGTTGGCTATTATGGTCACTTATTCATTTTGTAAATGGCCATTAGGAATTGGCCTATATTTTTTAAGTTTTATATCTTAATGATGATGAGTTTTATGAAGTTAAAGTTCATGCTATTAATGGAGTAAAATGTGAAGTGTATGAATGATGATTAGTGATTTTTCATGGTGTATTATTGCCACAGTATGTGTTGCTTGTGTTGGCATACGTGTGTTTATGTTTCAGGGTTGCAATAGGCTTGGTAAATAGCCTTCTAATTGTCCGCACGGGTAGACACACGGGCGTGTTTCTAGGCCGTGTGTGACACACGGTCAGCCCCATGGGTGTGTTAATAGGCCGTGTGAGGGACAAGGGTCAATGACACGGGCGTGTGTCCAGCCATGTGAAAACCCCTGTAGGTTCGAAATGAAAAATAAATTCCACACGGGCTAGGAACATAGGCGTGTGTGACCATACGGCCTGCCCACACGGGCGTGTTCCATTTTACACGGGCGTGTGGCCCTGTTTAGGCAAAAATTTTCTAGGCACGCAAAAGGTTTCGGTTAAATTCTGAAACCCTCCGTATGTATGTTTAGGGCCTCGTAGGCCCATAATATGGATGTTATGAATACGAATGAAAAGTTTTTAGTTGAAGTGAAATTTTATAGCCCGATGTTGTATGTTTAAGCAAATTAAGTCTGGTAATGCCTCGTATCCTGTCCTGGCGTTGGACACGGGTAAGGGGTGTTACATGGTATGATAAATAAAGGAATAATGGTATGAATGTACAAATATATTGATATGGTGCGTATCATAGAAGGGTAAGATTGTTGGAGTAGTATTCGCCCAGATACACTTTTTGGCGTGTAATATGGGCGGACTCCAATATGAAAATAAGGGAATAATGATTTCCACGTCAAATTATTATGAGTAGTGAAATGAGACTTATGGTTATGTAAAATGATTTTTAGGATGTGACTTCACACCAGTGGCATAATGCACCCTGTAACCATTGTGGTCCCGTGCCAGTTAATCTGTGAGGTAAGCTAGTTAGGAACTAACCGAACGTGAACTAGAAGGGTTATATGTTGAAGGAGAAATCTAATGAGTTTCTTGGAAGTGGTAGGTTTTGGTTGAGACAACTCGGTATTGACGTGACGTTTTCCATGTTCCAATAGAGACTTGGGTTAAGCTAATAGAACAATCAGGTTTGGTTAAGGGGGAGTTATCTTCTTCCCCCTTTTCCTCTGAAAAAATTAAGATTTATGGCTAAAGAAAGATAGAAAAACTACTCTGAGCTGAGTTTAAAATCTTAGATATTTCTAGTGATTTTTTTCACATCAAGGTACGTTTCGTGACTCTGTCTGTCAAGGAAACATAGATCTATAAGTATGTTTGGAGAAATTGGGCTTTGAGAGATGTCTGGGTTTAAAATGATAATAATGGTTACCCGGATGGGTTCTAACTAAGTGCTTATGCTTTAAAGGGCAAAAGAGGTTGCAGCATCTTACCGAATGATGGATCTGATGTCCAAGCTACCCTTTGAGGTTAATAGGTGAGTCCCTAAACTGACTCTTACATGCATAATATGCCTTCTAGAAACCTCCATGCTAAGTATGATGTGATGACTCTGATGGGGAAAGGAAGAATTATGATCCCGCATGTATGAATTGTATGAAGTTTGATCGTCTAAGTACAAGGTATGAGTTTGAATGATTATGGTGTGAATGTGAGTCTAAAAGCATGAATATGTCTATCATGATCAAGTCATTGTATGATGAGTCTTTGCTTGGTGAGTTCGAGTCTGTCTCTGGAGTCGTCAAAGGGGTCATTCGAGACTAAAAACACGAATCTCTTAAAGGACAAGTCCATGGCCAAGGTGCTTAAAGACCATATCGTGTAAGACTGTAACGGGTGGGTTATGGCATCACATGAAAATAAAACCATATCGTGTAAGACAATAGTTGGCCAATGGAGTCTGATGGAAAAATTAAAGGAAGGTTACTACCTAATGTGGTTCTCTATGTATCTCAGGACAATTAGGGGCAAACCTCAAAAAATGTGAGTCTAGGAAAACACTTATTGTCTAAAACACCAGAGAAAGGAATGCCTTTGTGGCAAAACTTTGGATAGGAAAGCCTTTGTGGTGAGTACCGAATGTAAAGGAACACCTTCATGGTAAAAATCTTATGGCAAAACTCTAGATAGGAAAGCCTTTTTGGGGAGTACTGAATGTAAAGGAGCGCCTTTGTGGTGAGTATTGAATGTAAAGGAACGTCTTTATGGAAAAACTATGAATAGGAAAGCCTTTGAGGTGAGCACTAAATGTAAAGGAACATCTTTGTGGTAAAACTCTGGATAGGAAAGGCTTTGTAGCGAGTACTGAATGTAAAGGAAGGCCCTTGTGGCAAAACTCTAGATATGAAAGCCTTTGTTGTAAGTAATGAATGTAAAGCAATGTCTTTGTGGTGAGTAATAATTGTAAAAGAATGCCTTTGTGGCAAAACTCTGGAAGGGTAGGCTTTGTGGCAACCATTATTAAAGGAACGCCTTCGTGGTGCAATTTAAGGAAGGGCCCTTGTGGCATCTATTCAAGGAAACACCTCTGTGGTGAATAATGAATGAATGGAATTTCGAAGGATAAGGAAGGAACGATGTGTAAGATTTTTTTCCAAGAATGGTAAGTATAGTACCTTGAAGGCATGGAAAATGTAATGAACTCAGAAGGAACAATGTATGGGACAAGCAGAAGGAATAAGGTATACAGAGAAATCTAAAGGAAGGACCTCTGAAGGAAAGTTATGGTGAACCCTACATAAACTTAAGTTATAAGTAGAAGAAATGACACTCGGGAATAAATAGAAATTGGCATAGTTTACCTCGCCCCAAATGTAAATGATAAAATTGGTAAGTATGAAATGAAGTCATAAGTGCATTGATAAGGCGAACAAGATGAAAAAGGTCTGTGTAAAGACAAGTACTTAAAGAGATATGGAAAGTGATGAAGATGTATGATGGTACACTGACTGCCTCTGGACGTACCAACGTCCAGAGTAGAAATCCTGCACAAAAGATGTGAAAAGCGGTATCCGCAAGTATACAAGTCAGGTACCTAAGGGAGGTGAGCACTAAATTAATTCAAATCTAAACATAAATAGATCTAAGTAGCACTTTAATTGGATTATAGTACGAAGAATCAAAAGAAGGGTTTTGGTAAACTATATTAAAAAGACTAAAAAAAGAAAGTGAAGAAATCAATGAAACACGAGAAATCACAGAGTAAAATATATCAAATCTGATCATGGGTGAGTAGCTCGCTTCAGTAATCATAACCAACTGCCATCTCAGGTTTTCTTGTTCAATTATCTATTCAATACCCTAGCAGGATCTTCTGATCTTCCACTGACATATTGAGTCAGCAAGAACTACTTATCTCTCGACCTCACAGTCCAGATCGGTTAAGGGTTAAGGTCTTCATGAATAGGCAATACCATATCTGGGTTAATTCCCACCTTAATGACTTCCTAGGGTTTTCAAGCCTATGGTTTTAGGTTCTACCTTTCCTAAGTAGCTGATTTGTTAAGAAACCCCTACAAAATAGTTAATTAGTCATACCTCCACTCACTAATCCCCCACAGGAGGATTAGTTCTTCATGGATCTAATAACCAATATAAACTTGATAGAAAGAATAAACATAAAGAACAATTCAAGAGAATATAGTTTAGAAGAAGCCTGATTTGTATTAGAATTAAGCATTGAATCCTCACAAAGTTTAATAGTAATCCAAAATTTTGATTTCTCCATAAAAGTAAATAGCAAGAACGGAAATAAAATGTAAAACCTATGTAAAGAGAAAAACTAAAGACTAAATCTAAAGAGAAAATTATAAAATATGAAAGGTGTCCATAACATGTGTTAAATGAGCCTATGTATAGACTTTAAGGTGGCCGGCATCCCCAACCCTAGGTTAGTTGCTGTTCTCGTGCTTAACATTTGATTATCCAGACCAAAACACCCCTAGCTCGTAATTATTTCCTGTACAGAGGTGATATCGCGACACACCAGGTCTTGTTTCGAGACATCGAGGGCAGTATGCTCAACTTTAAGGTGTCTTCAGGGGTATGTAGCGACATCCTTAGGCTGTGTTGCGACATTGAAGACAATCTTGGAATTCTTCTATTCTACTCCCTTTGTTGCGACATCTAATGTTCCATGTTGCAACCTAGCAACCAGTATCGATCTATCGCACCTTCTAATGGTCTCCTGCAATCTCTCAAAGTGTATTAGCTCACCTTTAGGCCTCATTTAGCCCTTAAGGTCAATAAAAGACTCAAATTACACACTTTATTAAACTTAACTAAACTTTACTAAAATGCTTATATTCATGCTCCTAAAGTGCAAAAACTTGTTTAATCTACTACCCCAAATTATAACAGATCAAATTCCCCCACAATTAAGTCATTACTTGTCCCCAAGTAACACAAACAAAAGCAATAAATGAAAAGACGACCCTTGAGCAAGTATAGTACAAGTGTTAGCTTTTGATCACATGAATAGGCATTTCATATTCACACATAATCTTGGCATGAGATATAACTGACTTACCACTTTTGATATCAAACACCTAAGGTCAATATATTACAAAGTATACAAGTATTAAGGGTCTCAAATTTAATAATCCATCAATAAATTATACAAGTAATTTGATTATCCTAGTAGAATACAAATAGTAAAATGTGTCATTATTCAGTATGAAGTCAAATTGTGAATAAGCCTACCTAGATCACATAGGGCTTTTCGACTTGTAACGCTTTGAAGCTTAAGACAGGTATGGATTTTAAGAATAGTAAGCATAAAAAATATTCGAGCATGAAAATAGTTTGGCACATCAAATTTTCCCCTATTCTCCCCCTTAGTAACCCTTTCCCGTTCACCGCCTTATTTCTCCTTCTCTCACCTTCCTTATTTCTCCACATAGGAAGTCACAACATTATATAACAATTGCATTTACCTTCACGAGTTTTTGTGCAATAATGAACGAGCTTTTCTACTTTTGTGACTTTGTCACATTTTTTTCAATACATATCACTCAAAAATGTTTTTACTTTTCAAGTACTTTTTCTAATCGTTTTGATTTTCGTTTTGAATTTTTCTTTTGTTTCACATATTGGCTAACCCATAATCACTATACCACACTGATCCTTCCTATTTCACTCTATTTTTACAAAATTCACCATAATGTGTCTACTTAACCCTCAACACGTATGGCCAGACATCTATAGTCATGCAATTCAAGACCAAAGAAAAAGGGTAAGTACAAATTTATATTTTGGATCGAGTTTTGTATGAAGATTCATCAAGAAGTGTTTTCTGGCTCAAAAATAAGTACTAAAGATAAATAAATAGGGTTGGCTTTTTGGCTCTGGGTCTATACCAAAACATGCCTTAGTTCATCCCTAGGTATCTCAATATTCACAACTCTAATCAACTAAGCAATCACAGAGTCAAAAATTTCTCATTCATACCAACATGCTCGTTTCCTTGTATTCTCTATATCATTTGGTACATTTGACTGATTAATACCAATTGACAGTGTAATATATAGAACTTATTAGTCTAATAATAAAAAAATTTAAAATCATCTATCCTCATGCCAAATTTACTATAAATACAATCAACCTATTACATGCTCCTAACCAATCACTTGTGTTTCTACAAGCTCAAGCACACGAATGACAAGAAAAATCAAAGAAAAAGCATAAAAATTTGAAAAGAATTTCCTATGTTACCCCCTACACTTTTAGAAAACACATTGTCTTCAATGTGTAGCCCTGAAAAAGGAAAGGAAAGAAGTTACACAATTGATCGTGACAGTTTCGAAGACAATTAGTGAGTACCTCTTCCTTTGATCATTGATAGCTCAAAATCTTTGTGCTTTTATTTTGCAGGGATATTTTATAAATAATTTAAATCTATTAATTATAATGAATTACAATAACCTAAAAATAATAAAACCACGAAAACCAATTTAACTCTCCTAATGTTATTTAATCCTAAAAAAATCCTACTACAATAGTTTGATATATTAATCATCGTCCTCTTAGAATCCTCTTCTCCTCCTTCCCTCCTTTTTTTTTCTGCAATATGAAAAACTATTTATATACGTCATCTCCTAGAAGTTTCTTTGGAGGGTTCATCGTTTTATCCAGTTGCTCTATTGGTATTCCTGCTCTTTTGTACAATTCTGTTATTAGATGGGGAAATAATATTCCTTTTTCTCAGATTTCTTGTGCATTCAACCATATTCCTATATATCCACATACCAATACATATTTTCTTCCTTTTTAGTATTCCATATGTTACAATAGCATAGATCAGATTAATATCAAACACGTCAGCTATGGGCCAGATTTTTTAGCATACAAACTTCATCCATATTTTGGCTTTTGGCATCATTAATGCTTGGCTGAATTTTTCAGGTATTATTGTCCCTGTCTGATATGTCCATATCTCTTTTCCTTCGATAAAAAATCTCAGGATCTCCTCTGTGTCTACCTTTTTGAACTCCTTCAGGTCTGTTTTGTAAAGGTAATTGCGATAATAATATGGTGCATCATAAAATTAAAAGATACTTCATTTACTTACCAAGACATTAACCCCTCTGACCTTGACAGGTGATCGCATCTCATATAATGGTCTTGTTGCTTCCCTCTCTTTTAATGCTAAATAGAATTCCTACACCACAGGAATTATTATGGGTTCTTCAGGCGGCAAACAAAAATTGGTCCACTCCCTTTCTGTTGCGATCTCCTATATACCTTTAATATTCCTTATTAGGGGATCAAATCCTTATTCTTGAATAAAAGTATAATACTGCACCTATTGTAAGTATTTATTTATGTTTCTTTCCTAGAATTCGATGGACGGGCTTGAGACGCTTGCACAAAAACTTGCCATTACTCAGACCTCACTTTGGTTGTAATCTTTTGTTCTTAAATTCATGAGCTTTCAACAGCAAAATTGCATTTCTTCTCAACAGTTGTAGATGATGAGATTGCGACCTATTTATTCAAGAGGAAAGTAATAACATATTTAAGAGTTATAATTTAATCCTACTTAGTAATGGGTTAAAGAGTTATAAATATAATGGAATTAAACTACACAAACGTCAGTGGCTAGTTTCAATTCGGATAGTATAGTTACGCAGGGTTATTGCGACATCCTCCAATGGTGTCGCAACGTTGAAGACATTTTACTTGCTCTGAGTGTTGTCGGATGTCGCGACATAAGGTTCTGGTGTTGGAACATATGGGCCAGGTTTTACTATATTCCTTTTGTGTTTCGAAGTCATCAATTTCGTTACTTTCTTCTTCTTCATCCCTTTCATTTACACAACATCCCTTCGGTTCCCTCTGAACTCCATATAGTTTTGCATTGTAAGAACTGAGTGTCAATAACTGTATTCATCGTTCCTCCAAAATAATGTTTTACACTTTGTCCATTTACAAGAAAATATTGTCCCCCTTTTCCGATGAGTTCTATTGCTCCATGAGGTATTACCTATTTTATAGTATACGGGCTTGTCCGTCTTGATTTAAGTTTACCAGGAAATAACTTTAACCTTGAATTGAACAATAGATCTTTTTGCCCAGTAAAGAATTCTCATTTTCAGATCTTTGCATCATACCGGAGTCTGCTCCTTTCCTTGTACATCTTGGTGTTCTCATGAGCCATAAAATGGAATTCTTCCAATTCTTGTAATTGGAATAATCTTTCTTGTTTTGCCAATTCCAGATCTAGGTTTAGTTCTTTGATTGCCCAATATGCTTTTTTTCCTAACTCAATTGGTAGATGGTAACTTTTTCCATAAACAAACCTGTAGGGAGGCATACCTAATGGAGTTTTATATGTTGTTTTGTAAGCCCATAATGCATTGTCCAATCTTGTTGCCCAATCTTTCCTATTTGGATTCACAATTTTCTCTAGAATTTGTCTGATTTCTCGGTTAGATACCTCTGCTTGACCATTAGTGTAACACCCCTAACTCGTCTCCATCGCCAGTTCAAGGTTACGGAGTATTATAGAACAATTCAGAACATTTAAACTCAAATAGAAACAATTATAAAAAGTATCTTATAACATTAAATAACTCATATAAATCAAAGTATAAAAACATCTATGGACCTTAAATTGAGCCTACGGGACCCTAAAAATAATTTAAAAACAGTCAGGGGTCAATTTGAATCAAAATAGAAAATTTTGGAAAAATTAGAAAACAGGGGTCACATGGTCGTGTGACATAGCCCAGATCGTGTCAGTACTCGAAGTACGGACACACAGCAGTGTCCCAACCCGTGTATCCACCCGTGTGAATATCCGAAATAGGGCCACACGACCGTGCCACATGCCATGTGTCAAACCCTGTGTAGATTCAAATTATGGACACACAGCCGTGTCGCAAGCCGTGTGCCAACCCGTGTATGCATTCAATGTTGGGTCACACGACCGTGTTGTAGACCGTGTTACATACTGACTTGAGATACACGACTGTGTCGCAGGCCGTGTCTTAAATCGTATGAAACCTGCACCTAAAACAACAATGACACACGGTGGCTGTGTGTGGCACACAGCCTTGTGACAGCTCGTGTCCCAGGCTGTGTGCTCCTAAATGTACCTTCAAATTCAAGTTTACCAAAACATGCCTACTTGGACAACAAGCAACTCAATTACTATCAATTAGACCTACTCAAAACACGATTAAACAACATCAAAAATGTTAAAACATGCATCCTAAGTGCCTAACCAATGTGCCCTCATTTACACCACAATTCAACAAGAACAAAACAAACCATTCAATTTCAACTATTACAATCTTGTATTACCTATACATTCATCATATCAACCACATTCCTTTCACTAAAACATATTCATATTAGGCATGTACATCGTCACTTCACATATATAAACATAACTAGAATTCAACTTACCAAAACTACCATAAAAACTTACTTTTATATAACATCCATATAAACATATCAAAAGGAACAAATTCATAAGTTCAACACCCAACACATATTTACATTGCACCTATTACATGCCATATAACTGAAATTAAATGTTTAAAACTACTAAAAGATATTCGGATAGTGTGATTTCTTTGACTTGATCTGATCGCCCGATTTCCAGAAAATGCTATCTACAAAGAAACAAGATAAATAACACAAAGAAGTTTTTATAAAACTTAGTAAGTTCGACAGTTAAAACAATAAAGCTTATCGAAATAACATGAAAACTTAAAATAACAAGATTAATAGTCAGTGTTTCCAGTTAACCACAATTAGTAACAGGTGAGTTATACACAAATGAGTGCAAGATACATTTGAATATAATCATATGTGATCATTTAATATCAAGCCATAATGCAAACAGGAAGTCATGAAGAAACACTTATTACTAGAAATATTGCCCGATGAATGATATAACGGATACGAGTACACAGTTACCCACCCAAAACACGCCAAGAGCTCAAATGAGCCAATCCAACCGTAAACATGCCTTGGCACCAAGTGCCTAGCCCGTAGGCTAACATCCCTCAGAAAACACGCCTAGGCACAAAGTGCCAAACCCGAAGGCTATACATCTACCCCCGGTAACGCGCCAGAATCACTGAAATATAACTCGACAGTTCGCAACAAATGTTGAACCTCGGTATATTCAGTGCATAAACATAAATCAGGTATCATCACCCTTTCACATATCAATCTCGTATAGTGCACTCTATAACCTATTGGCATGCCAATTATGATCTATCCTACGTTCATCCGGCTCAAATCACATTATCATCAAATAAGTTCCAAACCATTTATATTCTTGATTTATATTAAAGACTCATCAAACATTCAATCAAGGTATTCAATAATCACTTTTATATTCATTATAAATTTTAAAGAATTTATTAAAATAAACCGAACGAAATTACCAGGGCTAAATTGCAGTAATGGCAAAAGTCCAAGGGCTATTCCGCAACCTTCCCTTTTCCTTGGTTATCAACTTGTTCTTGATCTATAATATAATTTTATTTCAATTACTAGCCTCAATTTCATATATTATTCAATTTAATACATGCGACTTCTATGTCCAATTTTACACATTTGCCCCAAACTTTTACACTTATTCAATTTGGTCTTTAAAACCAAAACAAGCTTATCCCTAAAATTAAATCATAAACCCATTTAGCTAAATTTTTATCCATCTCATTACAACCTTAAATTCCAAATATTCACAAGAAAATCAAGCCAACTTTAATATTTTACCTATTTAGTCCCTAAACTCAAATTTACCATAAATCACTTTATAATTTAATTATATCTATAAACCAAGCTTTCATCAACACCAACTAGAAACAAAAACATTCAAAATCATCAATGATAAATTTCTAAACATTTGACGGTTTCACAATTTAACCCTTAATTTAGCTAGACCTCAAGACAACAATCACAAAAAAAGGTAAAATTCATGGAAAATAAATCAAGAAAACACATACATGCACTAGCTTTTGTTTGTCGAATATAAAGCTCCTCTAATGGATTTTCTTGGTTTCAATTTTTGGTGGATGAACACAAGAAGATGATGATATTTTATCATCCTTTGTTTTATTTAAATGTTAACTAAATTACCCTTTTAACCTTAATACTAACTTAATTTTTCAATTGTAACATGCATGAATCATCCCACTAACCAACCTTAAGGTATAACCTCCACTTGAATCCCTCCAAATTATTTCCATAGCCACTTACCTCTATAGCTAATAGAAATTAACTTTGTAATTTTTATGTTTTAGTCCTTTTTAATTAATTAACTACCTAAACATTACAATTTCTTAACTAAAAATTAATACGACACTAATAACCTTATCAATATTAATTATTTAATATTTATATACTGACATGTCAGATTGTGGTCTCAAAACCATTGTTTCCAACACCACTAAAATGGGTTGTTACAATTAGCTTAGGGGTGTTATGTTGTTGTCATTCGATGTCTTACACTGTATTTTGCCAAAGCGATCTCGAATGGTTTACTGCAAAAATGGGATCATTCGTCACTTACCAATGCATGTGGTGCTCCAAATCTAGCAAAAATATTCTTCCTCAAAAACTTAACTATTGATTTGGTATCATTGGTAGGTAAGGCCACAACCTCGACACATTTTGAGACATAACCAATAGCTAAAAGAATGTATTAGTTCTTGAAAGAACTTAGGAATGGTCCCATGAAGTCAATTCCCCAAATGTCGAATACCTCTACCTCAAGTATCCTTGATTGTTGCATTTCACCCCTTTTTTATATACTCCTAGTTTTTTGACATCTATCACATCCTTGTACAAATTCATTTGCGTCCTTGTTCATAGTTGGCCAATAAAATCCTGATTGGAGTACTTTTTGGGCTATTCTTTTTCTGCCAAAATGTCCCCCACATGTGGATGTATGACATCCTTGTAAAATGTCAGCTACGTCCTCTTCTGGTACACATCTTCCTCCCAATTGATCTGCATATGACCGAAAAACATACGGATCTTCCCAGATATAATTCTTTGCTTCGTGCATAATCCTTTTCATTTGTTGCCATGATAATTGTGGTGGAAAGACGACCTTCGCTATATAGTTTACATAATTAGCATACCACGAAGTGCCATTATTTCTAAATTTTGTTCTGTAGATGTCTACTCTGAACAACTATTCATCAACAAAAATTTCTTTTATTTCTTCAGAGTCCAGTTGTTCCGAGGCATTCTTCATTCTGGATAGATGGTCTGCAATTTTTATTTATGTTCCTTTCCTGTCCATTATTCATAAATAGAACTCTTGAAGCACTAATACCCATCTCTTTAATCAAGCCTTAGTTTCCTTTTTCTTCATGACATATTTTAATGTTGAATGATCAGTGTAAACATAAACTCTGTTTGCCATCAAATATGGCCAGAATTTTTCACAAGCAAACACAACGTCAAGAATATCCTTTTTAGTTGTAGTGTAATTGCATTGTGCCAAATTAAGTGTCTTACTCGCATAATGAATGGTTCTGAATAGGTTATTTCTTTTTTGTCCCAGCACTGCCCCTACAACATAGTCACTAGCATCGAACATTATAATAAAAGGTTCTGACCAGTTAGGAGTAATAATTATAGGAGCAAAAATAAGTTTTTCTTTTATTACCTCAAAAGCTTTGAGGCATTCTTGGTCAAATACAAACAATGTCTCTTTCTACAATAATTGATTCAGCAGTTTAGAGATATAGGTGAAATCTTTTATAAATCACCTGTAGAACCCAGCATGGCTCAAAAAATTTCTCACTCCCTGGACGGTTGTAGGATTCAAAAGTTTCTTAATAACCTCGATATTAGTTTTGTCAACTTCTAGGCCTTTTCTCGATATTCGATGCCTTAAAACCAATCCCACCTTGACCATGAAATGACATTTTTTCCAGTTCAGTACTAGGTTGATTTCTTCGCATCTTTGCAGGACTTTTTCAAGATTGTCCAAACATTCTTGAAATGAATATTCATATACTGAGAAATTATCCATAAACACGTCCAATCCTTCCTATAGCATTTCAGCGAAAATAGCAGTCATACATCTCACAAAAGTTGCCGGGGCATTGCAAAGCCCAAATGGCATTCATTTGAAAGCACAGGTACCAAAAGGACATGTGAAGGTAGTTTTTTCTTGGTCATCTGGATGTATTGGGATTTGATGGTATCCTGAGTATCCGTCAAGGAAACAACAATAATGCTTCCCTGCCAACCTATCAAGCATTTGACCAATAAAAGGAAGTGGGAAATGATTTTTTTTTTGTTGCATCATTTAATTTCTGATAGTCATTGTACACTCTCCAACTAGTAACTGTTCTTGTTGGAATTAATTAATTTTTATCATTTTCAGCCACTATCAACCCACCTTTTTTTGGAACACACTTCGTAGGACTAACCCATTCACTGTTGGAAATATCATAAACAATACTTGCATCTAACCATTTAAGCAATTCATTTTTTACCACTTCCTTCATAGCTAGATTAAGTCGGCGTTGTGCATCCACTACATGTTTTCCCCTTCTTCTAATCTAATCTTATGTTGACATAGTGTAGGATGGACTCCCTTAATGTCAGTGATTGTCCATCCTATGGCTTTTTTGTGTGTTTTTAAAACACTTAATAAAGCCTCTTCTTGTTCTAAACTTAGCCTGGTAGCTATAGTCACTGGTAATGTATTTTGCTCCCCCAAATATCTGTATTTTAAGTGTTTTGGTAAAGCTTTTAATCCTAACTCCGAAGGTTTAATAATAGACGGTGTCATTTTTTTGTGCTAAAAATAATTTGTTTTGATTACCCCTTACTTTGACGCCACCAATCTAGCTGAATATCTGTCTGAGCAATTTCCTGTTCTGTATCATCCCATTTTTCTTCTTCTAATTTGTATTCATGATCAACCAAATTTGCTGTATTGGTCTCCAGTTTATTGCACTTTTGCTCCTCTATTTTACTTTCTCCAAATTCTTCTACTTCTAATTCTTGATGTATTCCCCAGAAAAATTCATTTTCACATAATCTTTCTAATATTTCCATTACCTCCTTCTCGGTATTCTTCCAGATGCTCCCTGAAGTCATGATATCAATGTAACACCCCTAACCCGTATCTGTC
This sequence comes from Gossypium sturtianum, assembly GCA_025698515.1. NCBI lineage: Eukaryota > Viridiplantae > Streptophyta > Magnoliopsida > Malvales > Malvaceae > Gossypium > Gossypium sturtianum. Next base: position 87,319,602 of record CM046944.1, read on the forward strand.
GCCGAAACAGGGTACGAAGTATTACCGAAATTTACATTTCAAATAATCAAATATTTTAAATGTTTAACATCATTCATCAATCCTAGCAAAACCAAACAAAGACATACTTATTTTCCCTTATTTGGGCCCTCGAGGCCCTAAAAACACGTTAGAAATAAATTAGGACTAAATCAGAAACTTATGGAATTTTTCAGAAAAAGTTGAAAATTTTCAAACTGCAAGGGTCACACGGCCGAGAGACATGCCCGTGTCTCAGGCCGTGTGGACATTCGAAGTATGGACACATGGCCCTGTCCCAGCTTGTGTCTGTGCCCGTATAACTCTCTGACTTGGGTCACAAGGCCAAGCCACACACCCGTGTGTCAGGCCGTGTACCCTTCGAAATGGCCTCACATGCCCGTGTGCCAAGCTGTGTGCTTGGCTGTGTAATAGCCTAACTTGAAATCTTTAGTAAGCTACAGGGGACACACGGTACATGGCTGAGACACATGCTCATGTTTCTGGCCTTGTGGACAAGAATTAGGCTATTTTCATGACAATTCTTTTACCCAAAATGTGCATACTTGTGTAACTCAAATACACCCAATTCAAGCTTCAAAAGTGTACCTAAAATGTGCATAATCAAGTTAAAACCACATGATACCGTTCATCCAACCAATATGCCCTAAGGCACCTCAATTTACATGTCATTAAGCATATCCAAACACAAGTATAATCTAGTCATTATCAACTTAACATTTACAACCTAAATTCCATATCATTTCATACTACATTTTCCACATTCAAACATACCAAAATGGCCATTCATAACATGTATTCAATTGATCATTCCAACACATACCACTCAAGTACCAAAATGCCAAATTATCAACCATCATAAGACTATATATATAAATACAAGCCAACATGATAACTAAATTCATTATCCAAAATACCATATTTACAAGCCAAACATAATGGGTATTTCATCAAGCATAGACACCTATACATGCCATTATAACCATGACTCAAAATCATCAAAATCTACCGGTAATGCCGATGGATAGTGTGATAGATCTCCAACGACTTTCCAACTCGAATGAGCTTTCGATTAACTACAAAACAGAAAATGAACACAAAGTAAGCATGTTATGCTTAGTTAGTTCGTAACATATAATCTATACTTGTCAACACAATACACAATATTTAAATATATATACCAATCCAACATGAGAAATAAATGATTCATAAGCTTAAATCATATGAATTCATACTTTTCATTGTCATGAAAACACATATTTCCTACCTTCCATATTAATAAGGTAAATTGCATTGAAAATTGTAACACCCCAAACCCGGCCCAGAAGTTAGGCCCGAATTTGGCGTGTCACATTAAAGTGTTTTTCGAAAACCATGTTTTCATTGAAAACCCTCCTTAATATTTACAAACTAAAGTCTCAGTTTGTGTTCGTTCAATTTCAAAATGTGGTTCATTGAAAAGTTAATCACTGTTAAAACGTTATTAACTTTGTTAAAAATCTCTTTTAGTTGCGAAAGCTAATTTAAGGTGAAGAAGTTTAAAACGTATGTTTTTTTAAACAGTAATTGGGTTGAAAACTCGTCTACACCTAACAGATATAAAACGTATCAAAATCCCAAATTTAGAATTAAATCCAAAGAGGCCTTATTATAGAAATTAAAACCCAAAACGGAATTTAAACCATATGTAAAGTACAAAGCATAATGATCATGATCGTTGGTCACCTCTCGAGTCCCACGCAAAGACCGATCCTCCTAACGCTGGGTATTACACGCACGCGATTAAAAAGCGGGTGAGTTTACTAAAACTCGAGTGTGTAATCCCTTACTAGAGTAACGATCGGTATCTGTAAAACAGAAACCAAAATAGTCTAGGCCAAAGCCCTATACTTGAGAAATGATGCAGTCCGGGGCCAGAGCATACGTGGGCCGAAACCCACTACAATATCATTTGGGTCACAGTCCATGACAAAATCAATTGGGCCTAGCCCAAACCAATAACAGAACAAGTGGGCCTAAGCCCAGTATAGTGACAGATCTCATAAACAAATATGCAACAGTATGAGGATGCATCCCACCCCGATCCAGCCAACACACCACCTGTACCAAACCTACACTCCTGTGGGGATAAAATCAACCCACCCAGCCAACACACCAAGCTTCGCACCGATTGCGACACTAAGTCAACACAACGACTCGACACCATGGAAAGAACTGTAACACCCCAAACTCAGACAAGACACCACGCCCGAATCTGGTATGTTACGGGGAAAAACGTCTTTGAGTGATCAGTTTTTTTCATTTAAAAGCGGGGTGAAAACATAGTGAATTTGAGGAAAATTTGAGTAGGCTTGTTTGATTAGATTTTGAAAACTTATCCAAAGTATATAGTTAAAAACGAGTTGATTTCATTTAGCACTTCCAATAGTTTCTTAGTGCCATTTTGAAACATTTTAGACTTAGTAGAAAATCGAGTTTGGTTTGAAAATCATTTGAGTTTACTTTATAGCAAAGCATAGTGAGATACCCGATGGTATAGTTAAAACACATTGCGTTATAGTTTTGAAGACATTATCTTACCAAATTTTTAGTAAAATTTCATACCAAGTTATTTGTTAAGCAGGTTGAGAATCTAATTATAACATACCCATCATAAAACATAATTTAAAGGCCTTTTACAAATCCAAATTAAATCTCAAATAACAATAAATAAGCTAAAGTACCCAAAGTGAATAGTCTGAGCAAAACTTTTATTAAAGCATGGCATGTGCACCTCGAGTCCACCCCGGCTCCATGTCCGCGTCTACGAGTCACCTGAAATGTCAAAGGAGAGGGTGAGTCGAATGACTCAGTGCATAAATCCTGCTCCCAATGAAACAACATGCTAACACACATCATACATAGCAACATAATTAATGCAACCCGATCCTAACCATCCGTATCTCCTTTCTCTACCCGTGTGGTACCAAACCACTGGTGGTGCCAAACCACCGGTGACATGTAGTCACAATGTGTTACCAAAACACTTTGGTGTCCCAAAGACACAAATGTGCTACCCAAGCTAATCGTGACCGAGGTCACAAATCAATTGATGGGGCCAACCCATCGTGTGATACCCAATCACTAGTGAGACGATCCCATATCTCATGTGGGGCCAACCCACGGTGGTGTTAACCACGGGGACAAGTCGCAATGAGGTGCCCAACCCTGCGGTGTCCCAAAGACACAAATGTGCTACCAAAGCTTTGGTGACCGTAGTCACAATAATCGAATGATGGGGCCAACCCATCGTGTGATACCCAATCACTAGCGAGCGATCGATCCCCATATCTCAAAGTGGGGCCAACCCACGGTGGTGTAAACCACGAGGGACGAGTCGCAATGAGGTTCCCAACCTCTGGTGTCCCAAAGACACAAATGTGCTACCAAAAGCTTTGGTGACCCAAAGTCACAAAGTGTGTTACCAAAACACTGGTGCTCGTCAGCACAAAATATCACCGCTCCCTCCACTCATATCACCCATCAACATACCATACTCATGTGATCATGCATATCATACAAGTCATGCCTATCATGCTAATATGTTTGACTCATACCCCATATCACATACATACATAGCCATGATACCATATAGATCATCAGTAAACTTGTAACAATACTGACTTACCCGAGTCCAAGATCATACCCATTAGGGTATCATATCAATCATCACTGTTTCATTAATTATCACACAGGTTATCAATCATATTACTAAACGGAAGTGTGTTAGTTTACACACCTGGTAAAGCGCAACCTCTAATACTAAAAGAAACGATCTAAAGCTCCTTGTATACTGGCTCCTATAATCGGCCAAAAGAAAACCACTAGGCAACCACAACATTCGGCAAACATCAATTAACCAAAGGGGGGTTAATGTTGATCCCTCACCTTGCTAATGGTTTGATTTCTTATCAAACCCGAACCACAATAGTTCTCCTTCCAACAATCGGCCAACCCCAATTGATTCACAAAGGGGAAAGGCTACAACTGACTGCTTTGAAATCTTTGATTGCCCTAAGGTGAGATGTTTAAAACGAATGGTTAACCCTCTTCCATAAACCAAAACAACATAACACTTGAGAGATATGGAAATGGCCATTCGCCAAGAGCTTACCAACACCCAATATTCGGCCAAAAGAGGACTTCTAGGAGAGGAGAGATTCGGCCTAAGTGTTTAACACACCCTTATACTCGGTTCTGAAAGGTAAAAGAGAAAGAATAGAAATGAAAAGGAAATAGGGTTACGGCAACAAGGTGCTTTGGAAGAAAGTTTCGACAAATAGGCAATTGAGAAGAAGAAAGAAATAAATAAAATAAAGAAAATAGAGGGAGGTACCTTCGGCTTTGGAAAGAACAAATAGATGAAGAAAATGTCTTGGGTAAGATTCGGCTACAATGTTTCCAAGCAAAGAAGAAGAAAGCAAATATGAAAAAGGGAGATAGTAGTTTCGGTTTACAAAATTGAAAGAAAAGAGAAAGATGGGAAAGGGTATTCGGCTACAAGTACTCCAGGGAACAAAGATGCAAACTTTCGGCAGCTTGTTGAGGTTTGGTCTTTGGGTTTCAAAAGATGTAAAACAAAACAAAGAGAAATGAAAAACACCCTTAGAACTTCGGCTAACAAATGACCCAAAGAAGAGACTTTTACTCCTTGACAAAAAGTGACCGAAATTACCTAGGTTGCTAAGGTGAATTTTGGCTAACATGTTCCCATACTTAGCCGTCCACTTCCCCCACTCCAACACCCCCACAAATTCGGCCAAATCCCCCACAACACTCCACTCCACACATTCAAACAAGCATGACCAAGTCTTCCTCCTAAACTCACTCTCCTCCCACCATTTGAACGGTTTGACCAAGTCCAAGGAGGAATTTAAACTTCATCCAACTCTTCCCTCCCGTGTCTTGCCGCAAAATTAAAGCCAAAATGTGAGGTCTTCGCAGCTCGAACACTGGACCTCCACCCCATGCGATTGACGCCACACCTAGCTCCCCAAGTAACGCATGCTTGCCACTTTGCGACTCACCTTTTTGTTCAACAAAACACCAAATAAAACTCTTATACCCCAGCTCCAACGGCTCCCGACTTAACACCCAAAAATCAAAATTTTCCCATTCACTCGAGGCATACACCTAGACTTCAATTAAGCCCCAAAACATAAAAATGGCGCATGACACACTAGACACATGCAATTTCATGCAACAACAAAATAACCCCTAACCCGGGATATTACGGTTCTACCCCCTTAAAAATAATTTCGACCTCGAAATTACGATCGATCGTAAGAGTTGCGGGTATTCTTTGTCTCATCATATCCTCGAGTTCCCACGTAGCTTCTTCTACGCCATGATTCCGCCAAAGAACCTTAACCAAAGGCACAAATTTCTTTACGCAGCAGAACCTTCACATCTCGATCAAGAATCGCACGTGTTCTTCTTCCATGGTCAAATCTGGATTTACCTCGATCTCTTTCCATTGCTACCACATGCGACGGATCGAGCGACGATAACAAGAAGCATCGAAGCGTGAAAAACATCGTGAATCGACTAAGCTCTGCTGGCAACTCAAGGCGATACGCCATCTGGTCCAACTCGTCTCGTAACCTTATACGCCCAATAAACCTCGGACTTAGCTTGCCTTTCTTCCCGAACCTCAACACCTTCTTCCAAGGCGAGACCTTCAGGAAAACTCGATCCCCACGGCGAACTCTATATCTCTTCGCTTAAGATCGGCATAAGACTTCTGCCAGGTCAAGCTTCCTTCAATCTAGACTGAATCAACTTAACCTTGTCTTGGTCTCAAAGCAACCAACTCGGGTCCCAACAAGCGACGTTCACTTAACTCCGTCCAACACGTAGGTGAGCGACATTTCCTACCATACAACGCCTCATACGGTGCCATCTTGATGCTCGGCAGTAAGCGTTGTTGTAGGCAAACTCACTAATGGTAGAAACTCCTCCCAACTACCTCACGAAATCCAAGATACAACCTCTCGGCATATCCTCTAAGATCCGAATGACCTTTACGGTGACCGACCGTCGATTTGCGGGTGAAAAGCCGTCTTTGAAATCAAACGAGTACCCAGAGCTTGATGCGGTGCTTTCGTAACCTTGACGTAAATCGGGATCCCTATCCGAGATTATCAAACCGGCACACCATGCAACCTCACTATCTCGACACATACGGCTTCGCTAGCTTCAAGCGAATAATCAACCCTCACCGGAATAAAGTGGTGATTTAGTCGATCGATCCACCACTACCCAAATCGAATCTTTCTTGCTTGGCGAAGCGGTAACCCACCGACGAAATCCATGGTTATCCTTTCCCACTTCCATCGAGGAATCTTCACAGTGAAGCAACCCCGACGCAAGCGATGTTCGACCTTGACTGGCTGTGACAAGTCGACACTTCCCAACAAACTCTGTCACCTCTTTCTTCAAGCCGAGGCCACCAAAATCGTTCTCTAAGATCCCTATACATCTTGCTACCTCCGGGATGCATAGCATGAGGATCTATATGTGCGTCTGAAGAATCTTTTGCCTTAGCTCAACATCTTTAGGCATACAAGCTTTACCTCGAAAACACAACACCTCATCACTAGACAAGTCTGTAACCCTCCAAACCACCATCTCGCACTTGCAACCTTCGCGCACTCGTAACCTCATCCAATAAGCTGTTTCTCTCGATCCGCTCCACCCAAGTAGGCTTAACTCGCTGCTCGCTGAGAATACCCCATCGTCATACAAACTCAAGTGGGCAAATAATGCTCTTAACTCGAAAAACAACCTTACGGCTCAACGCGTACGCCACCACGTTAGCCTTGCCCGGATGATACTCAATCGAGCGATCGTAATCTTTCAAAGAACTCGACCCATCTGGCTGCCTCAAATTCAAATCCTTACGAGTCGGTAGATACTTCAAACTCTTGTGGTCGGTGTAGACTATCGATCTCTCTCCGTACAAGTAGTGCCTCCAAATCTTTAAAGCGAAGACTACATTTTGCTAGCTCCAAATCGTGCGTCGGATAATTGCCTCGGTGGCCTCTCGCCAGAAGCGTAAGCCACAACCTTACCTTCTTGCATCAGCACACAACCCAAGCCCGTATGTGATGCGTCGCAATAGACTCGTGTACTTACCGACCTCAAAGTTGAATTAAAACCGGAGCCTCGGTCAAAATCTTCTTTAACTTGTCGAAGGTTTCCTGCCGCTTCTCGATCCATACAAAGCGGAACTTCTTTCCTCAAGCAACTTGGTCATCGGGTTTGCTATCAACGAAACCCTCAACAAACCTTCCGGTGAGTATCCGCCAAACCAGAAAACTCGAATCTCACCACCGACTTAGCGGCTTCCAATCCAAAAGCGCCTCAATCTTACGAGGATCTACTCGAATCCCTCACCGACACTACATGACCCAAGAAAGTCACTTCTCTAAGCGAACTCGCACCATACCGAACTTAGCATAGAGTGCTTTTCCTCAAAATCTGCAACACCACTCGCAAATGCTTATCATGCTCTTCTCGTCGCCTTGAGTACACTAAGATGTCGTCTATGAAAACCACGATTTAACCGATCCGGATCATCGCTGAAACACCCTATTCATCATATCCATAAATCTTTGCCGGTCGTTAGTCAACCCGAACGGCATTACGTAAATTCGTAGTGCCCATACCGAGTCGAAATTTGTTTTATGGATATCGGCCTCCTTAACTCTTAGCTGGTGATACCTGGACCTCAAGTCGATCTTCGAGAATATCGCAAAGACACCTTGGTGATCAAACAAATCGCGTCTATCCGTGGCAGCGGATACTTGTTTTTAATCGTCGACTTGTTCAATCGGGCGGTAGTCTATACACATCCGCATCGTGCCATCTTTCTTCTTGACAAAGAGTACCGGCGCACTTACGGCGCGAAACACTAGGCCTAATAAAACCTCGATCCAATAACTCCCGGATCTCGAGCCTTAAGCTCCACCAATTCCTTTGGCGCCATCCTATACGGACAACAGACATTTGGCGCATTAAGGTAACAGATCAATCCCGAACTCCACCTCGCGATCCGGCGGCAAACCCTGGAAGCTCCTCGGGAAAAACATCAGCAAACTCCTTAGCAGTGCGAACCTTCTCCCACAGCGGACTCCTTAGCCTCCAACGCATACACATGAACTACATACGCTTCACGGCCTTTCGACCATCTTCTGCGCTGCGCCAGAGCGGATACCACATTTGATAAGTAATCCCTCCTACTACCTATCATAGCCACCTCATCACCTCAACCGTCTTAAGAACCATGCGCTTGGCGCGCAATCCAACCTCTTTGGTACTTGACCAACCAATCCATCCCAAGAATCGATCGAACTCCCCAAACGGCAGTTCCATCAGATCAGAAGCAAACACTACCCCTTGGAGTTCTAAGGGTACCTCTCTAAGCAGTTTATCTACTACTACAGAGTGACCTAGAGGGCTAATCACGATCATCCGCCTAGAAGATATCTCGAGTCTAAATCCATGGTCTCTACTATACTCTCGGCAACATAAGAGTGCGTTGAACCCACATCAATCAAAGCAAAGTATAAGGAGAACCAAAAATCAAAAGCGTCTCGGTTATGACGCCCGGTGCGTCACCCTCCTCTCGGCGCCTCGCAAAGATACACTAATCCGGTATCGGCATCGGAACTACCACACACTGCGCCGGTGCTCCACGGCCCCGACGAGAACCATTACCACCTCTCGCCATTACCACGGCCCCTCTGCGGTGGCGGTCCACTACCTCTCGATCCGACACGGCCCCGACTCTCGATGAATCCTAGCCAACCTACGCGGACGGTCCCTCACACGATGCTCCAGAGAACCACACTCGAAGCAACCTTTTCCTCGGTCCAAAGAACCACCCCAATGAGATTTCCCACACCGATCACCGCTGCGGCGGTCCTCGCTTAGCAAAGAACAAACCTAGTAGACGATTCGCCCACTCGGTCTAGCTCTCTTCTCGCGGATTACCCGACGATCCGTAAGACCCAAAGCTCCTCTTATGCCTATTTACGTCCATGCCTGTCTCACCGACTCCTTAACACCCTCGGCTACCTTAGCCTTCTCAACTAAGACAAGCAAACTCGCGCTCCTGGCGAGGAGCAATCAGCGATCTCAAGTCGTCTCGAGACCATCCTCAAACGAACACACCTCTCATGCTCGGTGGCCACAATGCCCCCGGCATACCTACTCGGCTTCAGAACTCACCTCGTACTCAAGAATGATTTACTCCCTGAACAAGCCTCGAGAAAAGCCTTTATTTGGAGTCGATATAACTAGCTCCGATGTATTTCTTTTGATATGCACCACTGAAATAATCCCATGTCGAGATCCTCTCTTTGCCGCCACATCGCTCCGAACCGTGAGCCACCACCGATATGACTCATCCGGAGAAGCGATACGATGCCATTCGGACTTCTTCAGCGATCAAGTCGGATCGCCCATGATCCGCTCGGTTGCCTCCGGCCAATATTCAGCGGTGCTAGGAGCAACACCGGATACACTCGAAAGAATTCGGCCCCGTTGGCCCGAAAGTCGCTCGAGCAATTTCCTAACTCTGCATTACCACCTACACCGGCTACTCTTTCCAACACTCGCGGCGATCGCTCGTGACGCTGCTCGTCGCCCCGGGCCGGTCTTGGAACTCACCACCTCCCGGTGGTGGCGGGCGGTATCTCATTTTTCGAACCCCGACCAGATCCTACGGGCTCGTAAACCGTCATCCTACCACGACCTGCGTCCACGACCACGTCCACCTCTAGCGCTCATGACTAATCTTCCTACGTATCGATTAAGAATTTTATGCATCGAGATTTATTCCACTTGTTTAAAAGCAAGTCTTATGAATATTTTAAGAGGATTTGTTCATGAGTTCACAAAATCCTATCGTTTCAATCTCTAAAGTAGTATACTATTGCTATTCATCGGATCATATCACATCCAATCAAATCACAAGCAATAGTTAGGTACTTACAGGCGAACTAGTGCTAGGAGACTCGGTGCCATGCCTTTCAAACCATACAAACACTTAAAATAAACTCTTAAAACTTTTTGGGCCTCGGGCCCACAGTAGAAAGCCTTTGAACTTGGCTCGATACCACAAGCTGTAACACCCCAAACTCGGACAAGACACCACGCCCGAATACGGTATGTTACGGGAAAACGTCTTTGAGTGATCAGTTTTTTTCATTTAAAAGCGGGGTGAAAACATAGTGAATTTGAGGAAAATTTGAGTAGGCTTGTTTGATTAGATTTTGAAAACTTATCCAAAGTATATAGTTAAAAAGCGAGTTGATTTCATTTAGCACTTCCAATAGTTTCTTAGTGCCATTTTGAAACATTTTAGACTTAGTAGAAAATCGAGTTTGGTTTGAAAATCATTTGAGTTTACTTTATAGCAAAGCATAGTGAGATACCCGATGGTATAGTTAAAACACATTTGCGTTATAGTTTTGAAGACATTATCTTACCAAATTTTTAGTAAAATTTCATACCAAGTTATTTGTTAAGCGGGTTGAGAATCTAATTATAACATACCCATCATAAAACATAATTTAAAGGCCTTTTACAAATCCAAATTAAATCTCAAATAACAATAAATAAGCTAAAGTACCCAAAGTGAATAGTCCGAGCAAAACTTTTATTAAAGCATGGCATGTGCACCTCGAGTCCACCAGGCTCCATGTCGCGTCACGAGTCACTGAAATGTCAAAGGAGAGGGTGAGTCGAATGACTCGATGCATAAATCCCGCTCCGATGAAACAACATGCTAACACACATCATACATAGCAACATAATTAATGCAACCCGATCCTAACCATCCGTATCTCCTTTCTACCCCGTGTGGTACCAAACCCTTTGGTGGTGCCAAACCACTGGTGACATGTAGTCACAATGTGTTACCAAAACACTGGTGTCCCAAAGACACAAATGTGCTACCCAAGCACTGGTGACCGAGGTCACAAATCAATTGATGGGGCCAACCCATCGTGTGATACCCAATCACTAGCAGACGATCCCATATCTCATGTGGGGCCAACCCACGGTGGTGTTAACCACAGGGACAAGTCGCAATGAGGTGCCCAACCTCTGGTGTCCCAAAGACACAAATGTGCTACCAAAGCACTGGTGACCGTAGTCACAATAATCGAATGATGGGGCCAACCCATCGTGTGATACCCAATCACTAGCAGACGATCCCATATCTCAAAGTGGGGCCAACCCACGGTGGTGTAAACCACAGGGACGAGTCGCAATGAGGTGCCCAACCTCTGGTGTCCCAATGACACAAATGTGCTACCAAAGCACTGGTGACCCAAAGTCACAAAGTGTGTTACCAAAACACTGGTGCTCATCAGCACAAAATATCACCGCTCCCTCCACTCATATCACCCATCAACATACCATACTCATGTGATCATGCATATCATACAAGTCATGCCTATCATGCTAATATGTTTGACTCATACCCCATATCACATACATACATAGCCATGATACCATATAGATCATCGAGAAACTTGTAACAATCTTGACTTACCCGAGTCCAAGATCATACCCATTAGGGTATCATATCAATCATCACTTTGTTTCATTAATTATCACACAAAGTTATCAATCATATTACTAAGCGGAAGTGTGTTAGTTTACACACACAGTAAAGCACAACCTCTAATACTAAAAGAAACGATCTAAAGCTCCTTGTATCATGGCTCCTATAATCGGCCAAAAGAAAACCACTAGGCAACCACAACATTCGGCAAACATCAATTAACCAAAGGGGTTAATGTTGATCCCTCACCTTGCTAATGGTTTGATTTCTTATCAAACCGAACCACAATAGTTCTCCTTCCAACAATCGCCAACCCCAATTGATTCACAAAGGGAAAGGCTCCAATCGATCGCTTTGAAATCTTTGATTGCCCTAAGGTGAGATGTTTAAAACGAATGGTTAACCCTCTTCCATAAACCAAAACAACATAACACTTGAGAGATAAGGGAAATGGCCATTCGGCCAAGAGCTTACCAACACCCAATATTCGGCCAAAAGAGGACTTCTAGGAGAGGAGAGATTCGCCTAAGTGTTTAACACACCCTTATACTCGGTTCGAAAGGTAAAAGAGAAAGAATAGAAATGAAAAGGAAATAGGGTTACGGCAACAAGGTGCTTTGGAAGAAAGTTTCGACAAATAGGCAATTGAGAAGAAGAAAGAAATAAATAAAATAAAGAAAATAGAGGGAGGTACCTTCGGCTTTGGAAAGAACAAATAGATGAAGAAAATGTCTTGGGTAAGATTCGGCTACAATGTTTCCAAGCAAAGAAGAAGAAAGCAAATATGAAAAGGGAGATAGTAGTTTAGGTTTACAAAATTGAAAGAAAAGAGAAAGATGGGAAAGGGTATTCGGCTACAAGTACTCTAGGGAACAAAGATGCAAACTTTAGTGACTTGTTGAGGTTTGGTCTTTGGGTTTCAAAAGATGTAAAACAAAACAAAGAGAAATGAAAAACACCCTTAGAACTTGGCTAACAAATGACCCAAAGAAGAGACTTTTACTCCTTGACAAAAAGTGACTGAAATTACCTAGGTTGCTAAGGTGAATTTCGGCTAACATGTTCCCATACTTAGCCGTCCACTTCCCCCACTCCAACACCCCACAAATTCGGCCAAATCCCCCACAACACTCCACTCCACACATTCAAACAAGCATGACCAAGTCTTCCTCCTAAACTCACTCTCCTCCCACCATTTGAATGGTTTGACCAAGTCCAAGGAGGAATTTAAACTTCATCCAACTCTTCCCTCCTGTGCCGTCCCAAAATTAAAGCCAAAATGTGAGGTCTTCGCAGCTCGAACACTAGACCTCCACCCCATGCAGTTGACGCCACACCTAGCTCCCCAAGTAACGCATGCTTGCCACTTTGCCAGCTCACCTTTTTGTTCAACAAAACACCAAATAAAACACTTATACCCCAGCTCCAACAGCTCCCCTGACTTAACACCCAAAAAATCAAAATTTTCCCATTCACTCAGGCATACACCTAGACTTCAATTAAGCCCCCAAAACATAAAAATGGCCACGCAGCACACTAGACACATGCAATTTCATGCAACAACAAAATAACCCCTAACCCGGGATATTACAAGAACGGCTAAAAGCCATAATCAAAATGGTTATAAACCATAATCAGGATGGCACAGAGCCATAATCAGGATGACACAAAGCTATCGGTAACTGTAATAAGTTTGGCACATAGCCATCAGCGACGGTAATATAATTGGCACACAGCAATGGTAATTATGATCGACACAGAGTCATCAATATATATGTGTCGCACATAGCCACGGGTAAATACGATTGGCACAAAGCCATAATCAAGATGGCACAGAGCCATATGTAGGTTGGCACAGAGCCATAATCAGATTACGCAGCTTTAAGCCGTCCGTCAGTCCATAGTCGTCTCATGCGACCCATGCGACCTTAACAGATCAATACTGGATCCACAGTCGTCTCATGCGACCCGTACGACCATATCAGAACTTCCTCCGTATCAATGACCCAACCCCATGCAATATGTCGTGTATGTCATGCTCAATCATTACACGTGTATGCAAAATGGCCATGCTCAGTAAAGTCATTTAAACATATATTAAAAACATATCAGTCACACGACCACAGTCAAGTCAGTTAAAACACATTCATACGATCACAGTCAAATCAGTCAAATTCATAGTCTAAGTCAGTCATTTACCCACAAGGGCAAAATAGTCATCTTACCCTATAAGGGTATTTCGGTAATTTCACAAATTGAGGGTATTTCGGTAATTTCACTCATCAGGGGTATTTTGGTAATTTCACAAATTAGGGGTATTTTAGTAATTTCACAAATTGAGAGTATTTCGGTAATTTTGCAAATCGGGGGTATTTCGGTAATTTCACAAATCGAGGGTATTTTGGTAATTTCAAAAATCGATGGTATTTTGGTAATTTTGCAAATTAAGGGTATTTCGGTAATTTCACAAATTGAGGGTATTTCAGTAATTTTGCAAATCGGGGGTATTTCAGTAATTTCACAAATCGAGGGTATTTCGATAATTTTGCAAATTGGGGGTATTTCGATAATTTCACAAATCGAGGGTATTTTGGTAATTTTGCAAATCGAGGGTATTTCGATAATTTCACAAATTGAGGGTATTTCAGTAATTTTGCAAATCGGGGGTATTTCAGTAATTTCACAAATCGAGGGTATTTCAGTAATTTCACATATCGAGGGTATTTCGGTAATTTCACAAATTGAGGGTATTTCGGTAATTTCACAAATCAAGGGAATTTCAGTAATTTTACAATTCAAGGCTTAACGACCCAACAGAAGGTCCACCGTCGCCTCGAGCGACTTAAGTAACCCAAACAGACACAACGATGTAAATGGGCTTAAGGCCCATTACTCAGCCTAAGTGGGCCCACATGCTCGGGTGGCCCATTCAGCCCAAAAATTAGATACGGCTATGTGTACACCATAACCCGGTTCACTAATAGTCACTTACCGCAAATTTCCTCCGTGTGGGGCCCACGTTCCCATTGGGCCCACACGGCCCATTTTGGCCCAGCGAGGCCCAGAACTACCTAAATCATGTGCGCGACATGACAAGTCTATCGGTTTCTCACTTAACAGTGAAATGACGAGTCTATCGATTTCTCACTTAACAGCGAAATTTACCCACGAGGGCCCACTCGACCCAAATCGGCCCATTAGGCCTATCAACAGCCAAGTCCACGAGATCGCTCATGGCGGCCTTTGTCAATGTGTCGACTCCCCCACATGAGTGTCCGTGCGCCCGTGTAGTAGCCGTTACCGTATCGTCGGCTTTCTGGCATTTCGACATTTGCCGTTCTACAACACGAATAGTGTGTGTACACACCTTGATGGAGAGAAACGCAGTAGCCCACGAGCGTAGAACCTTGACTGAATCGGCTTATACTTCCCAAGCCGTTTGATTATGAATCGATATCACCTCCTTGTGGTTTATCTGTACCAATACATTATCTATTAAGCATCAATATCAATAACAAAGGTTAAACAATTACTATCCAAAGGAAAACACACGGCCAACAAGAGAACTAGACATTCGACCAGTATTTGAAAGCACATAACCACTTACCCCTAACAATCGGCCAACCCGATAAATTGAACTCAATCAACCCACCAGAGAAGAACAAATTCGGCACTTCAGATTTGGAGAAATGATTAAATCGAACGCTTGTAGGTCAAAACGTTTGATCGATAGAGAAGGGAAAAAGAATGAAGGCAGAGAAAGAGAGGTTGAATTCGGCTCACATTAAGAAGAATAGGAAACAGGGAAAAGAGAATAAAGAAAACCGAAACGGGAAAAACACAAAAAGGTCTATGGCAATCTTTGGCACTATAGATTGAAGAAAGAACATAAAAAAATCGGCAGAGAAGAAATCAATTGCTGAAAATGCACCAAAATGCACTCCCTAGCCGAATTTGCCTAAACAAAACTCCCTCCCCAATCGGCTCCAACTTCTCCCATTTCAAAATCCTTCAAAAACTCCACCAATCCCTCCACCGAATTTTCTCCTTGATATACTCCAACTTTCTATTCAAATTCAATTCAAATTCTTATAACCATTTCAACCACAGAGTTCCAGTCAAGTTTCAACACCTCCCCAGCTCAAGCAGCAAAGTAAACATACAATTGCGCACGCCAAGCCTCGAACCTCAGACTCCTTGCCACACATGTAGCGCCATCTTGCCACTAGATCCCTTCTCTCTTTTTGTCATAAAACAAACACTAATTATTATAAATCCTATAAGCTAACATCTAGGTTCACTTAAGAGCCCAAATTAAAATTTTGCAACCACCCAGACTTGAACCCAGGCTTCTCAAGCACTCCCAAATATGCCCAAATACTTAGCCACTAAAGCTACACTTAATTTATGATATTTTCTTGCACACATAAACTTTTATGAGAAGTCTCCTAGCGGCTCCCACGCACAAGGCCCAATCCTACTAGGCACAAATTCAGGGCGTTACAAAAACTCTTACTGAAGCACACTCGAAGTAAAATCATGATGGTTGTTACCATCCCTTTTCATAGTTCGATAGCTGAAGCTATCCCTTTCTATATTTTGATAGTCGAAGCCATCCCTTTTCATAATTCGATGGTCGTCACCATCAATTTTCATTGTTGATGGTCGTCAGCATCCCTTTCATAATTTGATCGACGAAGTTATCCATTTTCATAATTCGATAGCCGAAGCCATCCATTTTCATAATTTGATAGCCAAAGCCATCCCTTTTCATAATTCGATGGTTGTCACCATCCCTTTTCATTGGTCGATGACCGTCGATACGCCGTTGTATTTTTCCATCAAGACACAATTTGATATTATAAAATAATAACATTTATAACATAATTTAAAATGTTATTTAAACATACGAACTTACCTCGACGATAAAACGTAAAAATGGAGTCGGTTAATCCGAAGCTTTCTCTTTGCCTCGATCTAAATCCGTACAAGGTCTATCTTGATCTAAATGAATAAATTCAATCCATTTAACAACCATTATATTCAATTCAATCCAAATTCACATTTTTGCAAAATTATCCTTTTGCCCCTAATGTTTTTATTTCTTTACAATCTATTCCTTAAGCTCATAAAATGAAATTCAAGCAATTTAACCCCTACCCAAGCCTAGCCGAATTTCTTACAAACTCATAGCAGCCCACACATATCATTATTTCACAAATTACACCATGAATATTTCACATTTTTCAATTTAATTCAAAAATGACAATTTCATCAAAAATCACTTAATAAAAGTTGTTTATCTAACAACAACTAGCCATTTTCTTTCATCAAACATCAAAAATAATACATACACATTCATGGTAAATCCCTAGACTTTTAACAATTTTGCAAATTAATCCCAAGGCTAGCTAGATTAAGCTACAACGACTTCAAAAACATAGAAATCATTAAGAACGGGATGAAAAATACTCACGTGCAAGAAAATATGTGTTGGCCGAACCTTTAAGCTCCTCCCATGGAGTTTCTAAGTTTAAATTTTGGTGGACTAACCTAGTTTAGAAGATGACAATTTGTTTTACTTTATTTTTACTTAGTTTATTTTTTTATTTACTTATTTAACCTTTTAATTAACCTTTGAAAACACATGTATAATGTCCATAATTGTCCACTCAAACTAAAAATGGTTTATTTGCTATCAAAGTGCTCAAAAATTTAAGTTTCATAGCTATTTAGTGCTTTTAACCTATAGAACTCTAACTTTGTACCTTTTGCAATTTAGTCCTTTTTATCGAATTAAGCATGCAAACGATAAAATTTCTTAATGAAATTTTTATACGGTGATACTAACATGATGTAGACATTATAAATAATAATAAAATAAATATTTTCATATCGAATTTGTGTCTTGAAACCACTGTTCCGATTTCACTGAAAATGGGTAGTTACAATCAAACTTTCACTTATTCTGACTATTCAATCTGTCATAAAAATGTTGAATTTGAACCCCAAAATGTAAACCTTCTCCCAAAACTAATCTGGTAATAGTTTTCAATCTTCCCAAGCTTGTCCCAATGTTTCAGTAATTTATTGTTAGAATTGAAATAATTTTTCATAAATATTGAGTACCTGAGTCATAAAGAGGACTCGACAAAGAAATAATTGCACAAAATCAATTCAGGTAGTAATAGTATAGGGTGGGAGTGCATCTAACCAAGCTTTCGTTTTTTCCATCCAATGCAAATGGGATTAGTAATAATTTGATAGTGTATGGCGATACTCCAGCATAAGCGACAATACTGTATATATATTCAAATTGTCGTAGAAAGACTATAGGATCCTCTGTCTTAGGATCGTTAAATATAACATGATTAGAAATCCACGTTAGAAAAGAAGGATTTAACTCAAAATGTGAGTTATAAATAATGGAACAAGTAATGTTAGATCGGAGCCAATTTGTATAAAAAAATGTCCCTAGTGTTTCCATCATATTTCCTGGATTTTGAAGCCAAAAAAAAAAAAGAAATTAAGGAATCTTACTAACTTAGGATTTAAATTTCGTACTTATAATATGTACATTTTTTAGTTATTCTATTAATATGAAAAAAATTAAGTTTAATATAGTGACGCTGCCTCCTAGGCAACGGCGCCAACAACTTGACTGCCTCTGGACATACCAACGTCCAGCGTCAAAATCCTACACAAAAGATGTGAAAAGCATATATGCAAATATACGGGTCAGGTTGTAATATAGTTATAACGAAGTAGGTAAGTACTCTGAGGATCTTACCTAAGGGAGGCAAGCACTAAATTAATTCTAATCTAAACATAAATAGATCTAAGTAGTACTATAATTGGATCATACTACGAAGAATCAAAAGAAAGGTTTTGGTAAACTATACTAAAAAGAATAAAAAAAGTAAAGAAATTAATGAAACACGAGAAATCAAAGAGTAAAATATATCAAATTTGATCATGGGTGACTAGATCGCTTTAGTAATCATAACCAACTATCGTCTTAGGTTTTCTTGTTATATCTACTAGTCAATACCCCAGCAGGATCTTCCAATCTTCCACTGACATATTGAGCCAACAAGAACTACTTATCTCTTAACCTGACGGTCTAGACCAGTTCAGGGTTAAGGTCCTCATAGATAGATAATACCAAATCTGGGTTAATTCCCACCTTAATGACTTCCTAGGGTTGTCAGGCCTATGGTTTTAGGTTCTACCTCTCCTGAACAGCTGATCCACTAAGAAACCTTTACATAGTTAATTAATCATACCTCCACTCGTTAATCCCCCCACAAGAGGACTAGTTCTTCATGGATCTAATAAAAAATATAAACTTGATAGAAAGAATAAACATAAAGACCAAAGAGAATATAGTTTAGAAGAAGCCTGATTTGTATTAAAATTAAGTGTTGAATCCTCATAGAGTTTGATAGTAATCCCAAAATTTGATTTCTCTACAACAGTAAATAACAAGTACAGAAATAAAACCTAAAACCTAAGAAAAGAGAAAGACTAAAGACTAAATCTAAAGAAAAAATTATACAATATGAAATGTGTCCATAACATGTGTTAAATGAGTCTATTTATAGAGTTTAAGGTGGTCGTTGGCCTCAATCCTAGGTCAGCTGCCATTCTCGTGCTTAACAATTGGTTGTGCGAACCAAAACACTCCTGGCTCATAATTATTTCTCGTACAGAGGTGATGCTGCAACACACCAGGTCTTGTGTCGCGACATCGAGGGTAGTATGATTAACTTTAAGGTGTCTTCAGGGGTATGTCGCTACATCCCCAGGATGTTTCGTGACATTGAAGGAAATCTTAGAGATCTTCTATTTTGATCCCTATGTTGCGACATCTAGCACTCTGTGTTGTAACCTAGGGACCAGTATCGAGTTATCACACCTTCTAATGGTCTCCTGCACACTCCCAAAGTGTATTAGCTCACCTTTAGGCCCCATTCTGCCCCTAAGGTCAATAAAAGACTCACATTACACACTTTATTAAACTTAACTAAACTTTATGTAAATGTAATTAAAACTTAACTAAAATGTTTATGTTCAAGCTCCTAAAGTGTGAAAGCTAGTTTAATTTGCTACCTTGAATTATGGTAGATCATATATTCATAAGAAGGAATGGTTTTCATGATAATGGGTTGTACACTGGAAAATGACAAGGAAATGGTTAATGATTAAGAATGGGAAGTAAGTCCTTAACGATATTAAGAGAAAGGAAATGACCTCAGCTAAGAAAGGACAGTCACGTTAAAGGAGGAAAATCTCTGTAAGTACCCGTTAGAGGGAAAAGAAAGATCAAAGGGTACATGAAGGATATGCAAAGAATCTAAAGCATTAAGGTGTAATGAAATAGGTAATGAGGGATTACCTCACTAAGTTCTTATGAACTTACGAAATTTTTTTCATGTTTCAAGTTGTAAAGATGTTCGGGTTGAGGGACGATGCCAGGGCTACGCCAAGGAGTGGCGGATAGGGCAATTATGCATAAAGAATGTGTTAAGAGGCGCATTAAAGATTGACCCATGTTTATACTCTTTATTAATGCTTAAAGGTACTTAGTCAAGCTTAAACTTAAATATAGATGTCATTGAAAATTTTAAGTATTATGAATTGTATTAATAATCACTTGCAATACACACATAGGAACCTCAAATAGAAAATTGAACTTTTCATACTCATAGATAGAACCTCTACACAGGAAAATAAAAAAATTAAGTTACATTTGTAATAAGGCATAATGTCCGACATTCAGATCTGGTAAATCAGATCGCGTATAGGGAATTGCAGAGATAGTGATGGTTGGATAGCGTAGAGATTACTTATCCAATGTGATCTTCACTTTAGTGGCTAAGAAGTTGGTTCGTAAGGGATGTGAGGCCTATATGGCTTACATTTTAGACACAAGTGTTAGCGAATCAACTATGGAGAATATTCATACAGCGAAGGAGTTTCATGATGTCTTTCCAGATGAGTTACCTGGATTACCTGTAGAGCGTGAGGTTGAGTTTGGGGTAGAATTTTTGCCTAGGACAGCTCCAGTATCCATTGCTCCCTACCACATGGCACCTAAGGAGCTTAAGGAAATTAAGGTACAGTTGCAAGAACTTTTGGACCATGAAATGATTAGATCGAGTGTTTTGCCTTGGGACGCTCCAATCTTATTTTTAAATAAGAAGGATGTATCTATGGGACTCTGTATTGATTATAGGTAACTGAATAAGTTGATTGTAAAGAACAAGTACCATTTGCTAAGGATTGATAACTTGTTCAATAAGTTCTGAGGTGCCGCGGTATTCTCTAAGATTGATTTAAGGTTCGGATACTATTAGTTGAAGGTGAAGGAATGTGATGTACCTAATACCACATTCAGCACTCAGTATGGTCACTACGAGTTCCTAGTGATGCCCTTTAATCTTACTAATGCTCCGGCTGCATTTATGGACCTAACGAATCGGGTTTTCAAACCTTATCTTGATAAATTTGTTGTGGTCTTTATCGATGATATCTTAATCTGCTCTAAGTCTAAATTTGAGCACGATGAGCACTTGAGAGTTTTTTTACAGATTCTTCGTGAGAAAAAGCATTATGCCAAGCTGAGTAAGTGCGAGTTATAGCTCTGTGAAGTGATGTTTTGGGGTCATGTGAAATGAGCTAAGGGTATCTATGTTGATCCAAAGAAGATTGAGGCTATTTTAGAATGGAAGTAGCCTAAGAATGTTATTAAAATATAGAGTTTTCTTGGATTAGTTGGATATTATAGGAGGTTTGTGAAAGGGTTTTCTTTGATTGCGGCTCTTATGACTAAGCTATTAAGAAGGAGTGCACCTTTTAAATGGTCTGATGAGCAACAAGCTAGTTTTTTAGAAGCTTAGGTCAATGCTAACTCAAGCACCTATTTTGATTCAGCCCGAGTCTGGAAAAGATTATGTGGTTTATAGTGATGCATCTCATACCGGTCTTGGTTGTGTGTTGATGCAAGACGGTAAGGTTGTCGCCTCTGCATCGAGACAACTTAAGCCATACGAGTGTAATTACCTGACTTAGAGTATATCAAGCCTCATATTTTTAATTCCACACACCCTCGTATATATATTTTTTTAATTTTTGGCTTATAAAACCTTGGTAAACACCCCTATGTCGTCCCCCTATAGTTTCCATATAGGAAAAAAATTTCTTTCCTCCTTTTGTAAGTTAACCTACCATATTTAGCCCCCTCTTCACTCCACATGTCCCCCATGATCCATTTTTCAAGACTTTGTCCCCCAAAATTTCCATTTCCTCTCAATTTCTTAGCTTGAACCGTCAATCCCACCAAAGGTAGCCACCATTTACATCTTTTTCTTTCATTTTTACCCTATAAACTACCTTTTTGCTCCACCGTTCTTCCATTTTCCACCACCCATAGTTGACCGCACCACCGCTAGACCTCCACCACCATCGTCACCGTCGCACCGCTGCACCACCACCGCTGTTAGTCACCAGTTTTCTTCATTTTCCATTTTCTCTTCAACTCTTTAGTCATAATAAGATTTCTACCCCTTTTCTCCTATTTTCTTAAATTGTTACTAAATTCCAAACTCATTCTTTTTTTAATGACAATTTTTCATAGTTTCCACTTCTTCGAGTCAAGACCCCGATGAACTATCGATCTTTCTAATCCGATCTTATTAACGTAAGTATAGGATGATTTGGGTAGATCATCACTTCTTTCTCATTTTTTATTAAGGGTCGAATATAGTAGTGGTATTAGTATTGTTTATCTTTGATATTAACATCTAGTGTATTATTCCTGTGTTGAAGGACCGATTGCTATCAACTTGGACCACCCTTAACTTTGTAACTGAATCACAACTTCGATTCTAATCATATAAGTGTAAGTGTGGGATTGGAAATTTCGATTAAATTGTTGTTTAATAAAGGAATAACTAGTAGTGTTTTAATGATGGATCATCGTGTTATGCTAAAATCTATGATTGATCTAGTTAGATCCAAGAGTAGGTGTTCGAATGAGTCTAGTGTTGCATTAGATCTATTAAGTTCAGGTGTGGTTTTAACTTAATACAAAATCTATATGAATAATTGTAAACTAAAATATATATTAATGATTGATACTCTTATAAGTAATCAAAAATGTGATTATACGCGAATACAGTATGTATTCAAAAGGGATGATAAATTTGTTAAAAAGGATGATTTCCAAGTAAGTGATTCCACACTGATTAATTTGTGATGATATGAATGTGTTTGTATGTCTTATTGATAAATGAGATATTATGTTTATATTCTGACACTCATTATATGTGATTTAGTGGCATTGTCTGAAAAGCATGAAAAATAAATCGTGTCACTATTTCTATTAATGGAAATATGATTCAAATGTTAAGTATACCCATTGTACTGTTTCGTAATAAAAATATGATTCGCATGTTAAGCAAGCCCATTAAAAATTTATGTTTCTGTATGCCATATCACGTGCATGGGGTTGGCAAGAGTTGTACTGGAACATATGTGATTTGATGATTGGTTGATGAAATTTATGTTGGGTAATTGAGAAATTGATTATTATAAATTGAAATAAGGATGGATAATGGATATTAGATTATAGATTCAGAAATGTAAAATTTGATTGTATAAATGAGTTATATATTTTGACATGTAGATATTCATATTATTTTGCATTTGAACTCTCATTTGTTGATTCATGCATTACATGATTTATATAATGATTTAAAGTTCTGATATGGAACTATTGTAACAGCTCGTTTCCCAATGCTGGCAAAAATAGTGGTTTCTAAACCACAACTTTGACGTGTCAGTCTGTAATTATTAATTATTTAATATTTACGAGGTCATTGGTGTCGTATTAAATTTTGGTTAAGAAATTTTAACGTTTGGATAGTCAATTAAGTAAAAAGAACCAAATCGTAAAAGTTGAAGAAGTTAGTTTCTATTAACTGAAAGGGATAAATTATTATAGGTTGGTGAAGTGGTGGGCTATTATGGTAAATAAACCATATAGAGTTATAGTGGACAAATTTGGACAAGGTTTAACGAAATATTAAGTTGGGGTTAAGGGTAAAATTATAAATATCAAATTTCAAGTTAAATAAAACATAAAATGAAAGAATTAAAACATATCATCTTCTTACTCCATTCTAGAAAACCTGAATAGCCATTGTTAGGGTTGGGAGAGCTTCGGTCAAGCTTTTGGTCTCTTATTGGTAAGTGAACTTTCACTCGTTTTTAGTTATTTTAATGTTTTCGAGCTCATATTAGCTTGATTTAGCTAACCTGAAGACTAATTTGTAAAACTTTCAAATGTTATGGATTATGCCATTGGTGAGTTTGAGTTAATCTTGAAGCTTTACGGAAGATTATTGAGTTTGGTTGTTAGATAGGACTGTTGTGTAAAGTAGTTTTTCATGATTTTAACATTTAAGGACTAAAATGTAAAAACAGTAAAATTGCTTGTATTTGATTGAATTAATAGAAAATATGGGCTGTAAGAAACTCCTACATGGTTTGGCTAAGCTGGGTTTAAGTTCAAATTTTGTTTAATTGCGTGTTTTGGACTTAGGGATTAAATTGCATAAAATTGAAATGTTGGGGGTACTTTGTAAAAATGTCTAAAAGGACTTAATTGCATAAAATGAGTTAATTTTGCTGTTGGAATTAGTTAATTTAATGAAATTATTATTTTATATCAAGAACGAGTTGAAAATCGAGGAAAAAAGGAAGTTGCGGAACAGTCCATGTACCCTTGTCGTTGCTGCAGTTTAATCCAGTAAGTTCATTCGGTTAATTCTAATACGTTATATATATATATATATATATATATATATATATATTAGATGAAACTTATTTGTTGATTGCTGGTTAATGTATTAATATCATGTAGAGGTGTCCATGGGTTGGGCCCAACCAAAAATTTAGGCCTGTTTGTTAGGCCCGACCCGACCCGAAAAATGGGCCTAAAATTTACCCAAGCCTTGCCTAGCCCGCCCGTATTATTTTTTATACTATTTTTATATAAATTTTAAAAATATATATATATATATAATACATCAAAATACTAAAAACATTAAAATAAATGTTTCATAACAAATTGAAAATAAATTTAAAAAAGTATATACACTTAAATAACAATAAGATAGGTGCAACTTAACAATCAAATTCCTCTAAAATAGTAACAAAATTAATAATAAAACAAAAATTATACAATATCTAAACAATAACAACAAAATAGTAGCAACATAGTAGTGAAATGGTAGCAAAATTTTAACATCCAAAAAATTATAGGTTTGTGATTTTTGTATAATTGCATGTTGTGCTAGCTCTGCGGGTTATTTGAGGGTGTTTGGGGGCTCTAGGGAGGTCTGGGGTCGAGTTCGAGCCCTGGAAAAATTTTGGTTTTTGGGCTCTTTAGTGGGGAGAGCTGGTGGAAGCAGGACTTAAGTTTAATTGGGTGTATTTTGCTAACACAAGGGAGGTAGTGGCAAGGTGGTGTGGCGTCACAAGGGAAATCTGGAGGAGGGGAGTTCGAATCTCATAAGCTGCAAATCAGTGACTTTTATTTTGTGCTTTGGGAGAGGAAGAGGCAGAGTTGGGTTCAAACTCTGCCATGGAGGTTGGAGAATGAGTCAAACAATTTGAATGGAAGGTGGAGAGCAAAAAGGGGAGAAAATCGTGGGATAGGGGAGAGTGGTAGTAGTGGTTGAATGTGGGAGTGTTGGGGGGAGGAGAAATTCGGCTAAGGGGTGGTGTTTAGGCATTTTTGGCTAGTGAAGATTAGGTGCCGAATTTCTCTAGTTCCTCTTAGCATTTTTGCATTTTGGGCATTTCCTCCTTAAGCATTTCGGGTCTTTTCTCTGCTAGTCTGACATCTATCAACTTCTTCACTTTCATCTCTTTTCTTCCTCATACATTCTTCTGCTAAGTGCCGATTTGGTAAGACCATCCCTCTTTGCTCCCGTTCTTTCTACTCAATTATCTTCTTTACCTCTAAACCGTACCAACACACCTTTCTTCCCTTTCTTTTACCATATTTGGTGATTTCTTTCTTTTCCAAAAACCGAGTTTCCACACTCTCTTCTACGTCCATCATTAGTTCGTGGTACTACCCTTTTGTTGCTGAAACCTTCTTTTCCATTCGGCTCATCCCTGGTTAAAGGTCGAACCTATTCACTCTTCTCCATCTCAAATCTTTTGTGTTCCGATTGGTAAGGGCCGAAACTCCTTTAGGAATCAACTACCGAATCTATTTTTTGGTTCCTTGTGCGCTTCTAACTTCTTCATTTTCTTCCTAGTTAATTATCATCGTTGAGGGTCGTGCGTGTTTAACTCCTTTTTTTCAAGGAATTTGTCTTCGTCGAATCTAAAGGTAAGTAGTACTAATCGTTGCTGAATTTCTCTCTGTGGCCGAATATTGGTGGTTGCTAACCCCCCTATGCATCAATCAATTTAGGAGTTTGTTCTCTTTAGCCAAGAAAGAAGCAAAGCTGAATATTGTCACTCGGTTGAAGGAGGTCACATCTTGTGGTAAGTGGTGTTAGTGATTATTCGGATTCAAGCTTTGGATATGTTTTATCATGGATGAGACTAATGGACTGGGATGAATTGATTTCATAGGTGCGTAATCTCAAGAGTTTCAATCTACGCTGGTAACAGGTGTGTAATCTCACACCCCGCTTAAACTATTACTGTCATAACCCGCGAATTGGCTAGAAGCCAAAATACCGAAAGTCGGAATACCGGCTATGAAGATCACTTGAGCGTGCGAGCGCTCGTAGTGACAAATCGAGCATCTAGGAAGGGCGATAAATCATTGAGAGTGCCACGAACGCTCTCGTGAATTGGAGACCATAACGGGCCTTGTTGGACCGATACGGGCTAAATGGGCCCAACGGGTTAAATGGGCCCATGACAGCGAAACGACGAAAAAGGTGTTTTGAACGATGTGTCTGCAAAGTCCACAGAACCGTAACTAAAATCGAACTGAATTGGGCCACACGAGTGTGTGGGCCCGAATGGGCCCAAATCGGGTTTTAGGCCCAATAGCACTGTAATGACTAGTAGTGGTAACCGAATCGCTCGAGGCGACATTGGGCCTTCGGGGAGGCCATTGTAGGGGTAAATTACTGAAATACCCTCGGTGGGTAAATTACTGAAATACCCTCGGTGGGTAAATTACTGAAATACTCTCGGTGGGTAAAATTATTGAAACGCCCTCGTTGGGAAAAATTACTGCTATACCCCTGAAGGGTAAATTATCATTTTACCCCTACCGACCAAATTACCGTTATACCCTTAGAGGTAGATTTAGTACGTTTGCGTGCTACCTGTTTAATTTCTATGTTGTTACCTTATTGCATACACTGAATTATTATGTCACGACATCTTGCATTGGGATGGGATGAATATATATATATATATATATGTATGTATATATATGTATATATATGTTGGAGGAATTACTGTACTTGTGGCTATGCCATGTTACACTGATTTAGTGGCTCAGCCACGTATACTGTTACTGGCAGCTTTGCTGCGTTTATACTGGCAGCTCGGTTGCATTCTTGGTGTGTAGGGCTGGGTGGGTTGACTTGGTCCCCACAGGAGTGTAGGGTTGGTACGGGTAGAGTGTTGGTTGGATTGGGTCAGATTGCATTCTCTATTTGCATTACCATAATTTTTGGGGTTGAGGCCCAAACCGAGCATCTTGCATGGGTTTAGGCCCAGACTGTGACTGAAAATGGGATTACACGCTGAGTTATTGTAACTCACTCCTTTTTCCTTAAACCGTGCAGGTAATCCCTAGAGATAGTGGATTTGGAGCTGCGGAGGACTCGGTGGTGGCCATACATCGGAGTTGCTTCTCACGATATTTAGTAATTTTCGTTTTTCTTTTATTTTATTTCATGTTATTTAATTTGGGGTTAATATTTTGTAATAAGGCCATTGGATTTTATTTTCCTTTTAAACTTTCATTCTGGCTATTACTAAATTGTTAAACGATTAAACACTGGGTTTTTCTTAAAACGATAATAACTGTTTTCCAAAATATCACGTTTCCACAACTATTCAAGTTCGATTTTCATGACAAAATAGTTTTTCAAATATCAACAACTTTACAAAAAAAACTTTAAGCAAATCATGGTTTTGGCAAGGTATTAACGAAACTCGGAGTTTCAAAAAGGAATGCAACATTTTAACGACCGCTTAGCTTTTCAACTACCGTTTGATGTGACATGCTAGATCTGGCCATAACGTCTAGGCCGGGTTTGGGGTGTTACATTTTATGGTATTAAAGTCAGGTTGCAAAACTCGGCTGTGGAATGGGTTTGAAAATTTTTCCAAATCAGATTAAAATGTGGTTTTTAAAATATATATATATTGTGTTATTGGAAGTATGGCACACTGAGTCTCTGGCACCAAATCCGTAAGTTCCCTAATTTTATATTTGGTTATATGCTATAGTGACTATACTGAAAAAAAAACTACTAGGGATAGTAGTAGAATATCAAACTTTTGGATAGGGAAACTGAGCTTATAGAGACTAAAACTTTAGAAAAATCGAGTTGCGAAAACTACTCCTATTACTGTTCTTTCATAAAACATTTGTCAATAATTACTTGAACAACAAGCTGATGCATAAAACTCTTAAACAGATTAACTCGATTCAGCAATATGAGTACAAGAGGACGCGGACGAGGTACACGTGGCCGTGGTAGAGGCCGAGGTGCTAGGGTTAGATCCTCAGCATTGGGGCATATGCCTGAAAGGGAGGCACCGGCATCGCCAGTGACTGAGACGGGGTCTCATGATCGAGCTGGGGGGACGATGCTTTGTCCCAAGCAATGCTACGGGTTCTAGAACGGGTTGCTGGAGTGAGTACTGGGTCAGTAGCCCGAGGATCCATTTCTGAGTGACTCCGGTCAAACGAGGCCGAAATCTTCAGTGGCATCTCTAGTGTAGCCCCGAATATAGCTGAATACTGGTTGGAGGTGGTTGAGCAGATCATGGATGACTGGATCGCATGATGGGAGCGTAAACCGAAAGGCGATATCCTCACCGAGAGATGAGGCGTACCAGTGGTGGCTCACTCTGAGGGAAGGCACACAGGCAGATCAAATAACATGGGACTTCTTTAAAACGGCCTTCCAAGGGAAGTATGTCGGGGCTAGTTATGTGGACGCTCAGAGGAAGGAATTCTTGAATCTGGTTCAGGGAAATAAATCTGTGGCAGAATATGAGGCAGAGTTCCTGCGCTTGAGCCGGTACGCTCGAGGTATAGTTGCAACTGATTATGAGCGCTGCGTATGATTTGAGGATGGCCTTCGGGATGAGTTGCGGGTACTGATAGCCCTGCAGAGGGAAAGAGATTTCGCTACTTTGGTGGAGAAGGCCAAGATTGCTGAGGAGGTGAAACGCTCTGAGCGTCAAAATCGTGACAAGGAAAGGGGCAGGATTAAGAGAGATTTTAGGCCTTCCAGTTCTTCAGATAGATTTCATAAGAGGCCTAGGTTTGATGGGCCAGTCCGAACTGGAGTTTCATTTGCTACTGGCAGACCGTAACCGTGCGTAGTGTGCGGGTTATCTGTAACACCCCATACCTGAGTCTGAGGCTTAGACCGAATACGAGACATTACTATGCTTGAACTTGTATAAACATGTATTTACGGGCTATAAAATTTTGTTCCGAATTAAAAACTTCTCTTTCTTAAACAACTCATACATCTCATTGGCCTACGAGGCCTTAAACACGTTCGGAAACTTTTACAAGCCAAAAGAAACTTTTCCTTCAAACAGGGGCCACACGCCCGTGCTGGTATAGGGACACGCCCGTGTGCCCTTAAGACATGCCCGTGCCTTCCACCCGTGGTCGACACTGACTAAATCCACACAGCCTGGACACGCCCGTGGCCCTGTGAATCACACTCTCATCTGAGTTTCTCTTGCTATGCTAATCTAAAACCTTTACCATCATTGCAACTCACGATAGCTGGGACATCTTGATCGAATTCATTAACTCTATTCGGCTTGCCTTAAAATCCATCACACCATGTGAAACTCATGATCTCACTCCTTACACTAGAATCATTTCCAACTTCTCCCTCAAAGCACCCGAATAGGGTTACGAGGAGATAAAGGAATGTCGATTTCAAATAACTAAATCGACAACCGTTTTATCTAATTTTTACTATCTGCCAACATTCTCACACAGTCAGAGTTTATGAAAAGAACAACCACATCAGCCCTGAAAGGCAACAGATATTTGTACATAATACTCAAGGGGATTATTATTATAATCCATCTATGGCATCAACTAACCACGCACAAACTACAGGCTTCGAGCCAACTTACTCATACTTGCCATTTATTTAGCACATATCGTGCCACACATCGTACTAGTTTCTTCGTGATTCATTCACAAATATCTGCATTCACTCCTTCACATGACTTTAGTACTAATCTCATTTATACTTCTAGACTCATTTATTTGTCCCATTGATCACTAGGGATAATCAAAGACGCAAATTCATCGTCATTCATGTAGGCACGAAACCAATGTCACACCCCCGGGATGGTCTTATATGGAGTCACCTCTAAATGCCAATGCCATATCCTGGATAAGGTCTTATATGGACTTCCACATCAAGTATCGATGTCATATTTTGAATATGGTCTTACACGATTCTTATATTCATTACTGATGCCATATTCTGGATATAGTCTTATACGGAATCATAACTTGGTGCCGAGGCCATGCCTCGAACATGATCTTACACGGGACCTTATCTATTTCATATCTCAATGATAGCCTTTTCATTATAGTCCCCCAGGACATCAACCTCATGTTCAACAATGATTACCTTGTCTAGTAGAGTGTCATGTATCAATGTGATACAAAGCATTCTCAAAATGCTAACATAAATACTGCATTAATCACATATAAACTTACTCAATTTAACTCTCATAACATCTCATCATAATTAAACAGTGGTAAGGGAGTGAGGTTGCAAAGTCCCTTAGCCTAACTCTCGTGACTACATACATATGATTTACTACTCATTGTCAATGAAGTATCATCATAGTCACACAACTCGCCTCAGGCAAGTTTTCATACTTACTCATGTTACAATGGTTTCTATCACCCATAATTTTGAACAGTGACTTCACTTACTCAAGTTCCACCTTAATGTCTACTCAAGTACTCAAAATTAAGCTCTAATTCCTCTTACTATTTCTTATTAATCTAGAGAATGTCTTATGGGTTTTGAGTACGTCGTTTACTTGATTTTCATAGTCCAACTATGGTCTTACTCGTATCACAACATCATAGCCCAGCTATTGCTTTACAAGTCGTCACGATGCCATAACCTCGCTATGGTCTTACACGAAATCTCATATCAACACCAATTTCATATCCCAGATACGGTCTTACATGGAAACTCATATCGATGTCGATGTCATATCCCAGATATGATCTTACACGAAATCTTATATCGATGTCGACGCCATATCCAAGATATGGTCTTACACGATCTCATACCGAAGCCAGGTCCCAGACGTGGTCTCACATGGGATTACTATTTGATGCCGATGCCATATCCCAGATATGGTCTTATACAGGATCTCACAACAATTACTGATGCCAATGCCATGCCTCGGACATGGTCTTATATGGGATCACATATACCACCATGGTCCAACCATGGTCTTATTCATCCTTTTATCATTGAACGACCGTACTCATTTCCTGCATTCTACTTAGTCAAACTTTTCAGTTTTAACTCTCACACTATAATATGTGTGACTTTGTAACAGGGTCATAAGACGAAACATTATACCTTCTCTACTTTAACAGTCACATGTGAGATTTAACCATGTGGACATATTTATCATAAAAAATGGCATCACAAATCTCAAATGCTTACTTACTCTTACTGCTTCTCACATACATCATGGTACTTACTAGTCTCATGTTTGTAAGGTAAACAAGGTACCTGTAACACTTGATCACATAGATCAGTATACTTTACTATAATAAGCATAATCTCAACATCATCATTCATAACATGAATTATACTTGTTAGTCAGCCTTCACTAGCATGACATAATATCAACTTTACTACTAACTTTCTTGCTATCTCATTTAAGCTTTACTCTTTTCCCAAAGAATTACTATGAATGACCGAGGATCTTTGAATCTCATTTCACATGTATCTTGATGCCAATGCTATATCCTTGATATAGTCTTACATGGGATCTCTTACTTGGTATCGATGCCATGTCTTGACATGGACTTACACGAAGTCTTCCTTGTGGGTTCCCTTGGGAACTTACCATTGCCATGTCTTGACATGGTCTTATTGGTAACTTTACTCATGAACTGGTCAATGCCGAGCCTTGGCTTGGACTTACATGAAATCTTCCTTGTTACTCACCAATGCCATGCCTTGGCTTGGACTTACATGGGATCTCTATCTCTTGATAGCTTTTCAATGCCAAGACTTGTCTTGGACTTACATAACATTTTTGCTTGGAGACTCGCCAATACCATACCTTGGCTTGGGCTTATATGGGTCTTCATCTCATAGTAACTCTTCAAAGCCAAGACTTGTCTTGGTCTTACATGATAACTTGCTTGATTGCCGATGCCATGTCTTGACATGGTCTTATACGGACTTTCTTGTCTCATGTGGCAGATTGTGTAACATCCCAGTTTAGACCCTAGTCGAAACAGTGGTTCGAGACCATAAATCTGAGGTCGTAAAAATATTTTAATGATATTTTCTGTGTGAATAGTATGGGATATAGCCTGTGTGAAAATTCTGTGTGATAATTTGATTGTTTGAGTGTCGAATTAAGAGAAAGGACTTAATCGCGTAAAGAGTAAAAGCTAGGTGCTAAATTATAAGTACTTATTTGTGGTTGGCTTTTTAAGGTGGAGGCCTTATGTGTTAAAAAACCATTGTTAAGATAGTGGGGTGTTAAATGACTAAATAACCATAATATTTATTTGTCTTATATGATTAATAAAAGGGTAGAATGGGAAATCAATTATTAATGTTATAATAAATAAAACAAAACCAAATTTTTGCTCATCTTTACTCATCTTTGCGAAAACACAAAGAAAAAGAAAGAAAAGCACTTAAGGGTTTGGCCATGGTTTTGGTTTGATTGAAGGTTAGTTTTTGATCCGTTTTTGATAATTTCTACGTTTTCGTGATCGTTGCTTTGTGCTTTACAAATCCCATATTGTAATTTTGTAAATTGATGATGTTTATGGAATGTACCATTGATGAAATGAGGAGCTTTGTGATGTGTGTTGGTGTTAAATGAAAGATATGTGTTTAATGAACATGTGTTGTTCTTGAAATTTTGATGAATTTAGCTAATTAGGGCTAAATTGTGAAAATAGCATTTTGAAGGACTAGATTGTGAAATAAATGAAATGTGTGGGTTTGTATGGACACTAGTGAAATTCGGCTAAGCTTGTGCTAGGTGGAATGTGGTGAATTTGATGATTGTGTGAAATAGGGACTAAAGTGTCAAAATGTGAAAATATGAGAGCTATTATGCAAAATGCCCTAAATGTGTGTATGTGGGCTAAATTGAATGAAATGATGATTGAATGGATTAATTTTAAATGTGTATAGACCAAGAGAGAAGAGGTTTGGATCGAGATCGAGGTAAAGATAAAGTGCTCGATTAATCGACCATATCGATAGTCGACGCCCGAGTAAGTTCAGACATATACCCGTATTTAACTATGTTTAATGCTATGAAGTAAGTGGTGTGATATTATTACAAAATGGATGCTATGTGATAGATTGAGTTAAATAGCACTAAGTGTGCGTATTCAAAAACATGATCAGGATAAACAGCACTGTGTGTGCGGAGTAGTATAAGCTTCAGCTTTGTGGTTGGCACTGTGTGTGTGATGCCGATTTAAGATCGGTTTGAGATGGATGTACTAAGTGTACGATGATAATTAAGCTTCGACAAACTATTTAGGCACTAAGTGTGTGAATGAATCGAGGAAGGAACGAATGTGGATCGAAATGAATCGTGATTATGGATAGCAAAGGTATTTGACAACTAAGTGTTAGCTAAGGTACGCTCGGAATCTATGTGGTTGGTGAAGCTATGAATGTGGTTGTGAATGAGTTAATTGAACATATTGGTTGTGGATGGTATTATTTGTGATTGTAAAATTAATCTATGTGATGACATGTTGATATTATGTATTATGTTATGAACTTACTAAGCTTTTTAAAGCTTACTGTGTGATTTGTTTCTCTGTTTGCAGTGTCAGTAAAGCTTGCTCGAATCAGGGGATCGTCAGCATCTCAGTCACACTATCGGCAAATCTATTTTGGGGTATTTTGGAACAATGTATACAGTTAAATATGGCATGTATAGGCTAGTCATTTGAATCATGTTTGATGTTTGTAAGTAGCCATGAGATATGGCTAGATATGTGCTAGTCTTAACATGAATGAATTTGATATATGTGATGCATCTTTTGGCATGGTTTGTGGGTTGAGAAATTAACTATTGAATGGCAAATTTTGTGTTGGTAAGATGCTAGTATGAGTTAATGAAATTGAGAAGGAATGATGTTTGATATTGAATGTTTTATGCTTGTGATGAGATAAGTTTTGGTATTGAATTTGTTATGGTTGGAATGGGAATTGAATGCATAAATTGTATGGTCATTTTGGTAAGTTTTTGGTTTACTCATGTGCATGATATGTTTTGGTATGTGTTGCTTGTAGGTTTGACCCTAAGTGGGTGGCATTTTGGCCTTGTAAATAGCCTATAATGTCACACGGTTGAGGCACACGGGCGTGCCTAAGACCGTGGGTAATTTGACAGAATGTAGCCTAGTATTACACGGCTATGGCACACGGGCGTGCCTAGTGACCGTGTTAAAATAGACAGTATATAGACACAGATGGACACACGGGGGTGTCTAGTAGCCGTGGAGGGCACACGGCCTCCTCCCATGGGCGTGTCTCCCCTGTATCTTAGAAAAGTTTTAAATTTCGGAGATATTCTGTATGTGTTTTCAATTTAGTCCCGACCCCTCTATAGCATGTGAATTAGGTCTCGTAGACCTCGATAAGGGACACCATGATTGTAATTGAATGAGATTGAAGATGATTGACTTTGTGTCGTAAATTCTAGATGTTAAATGTTTTGATTGGTTGGTAATACCTCTTAACCCTATTCTGGTGACGGTTTCGGGTTAGGGGTGTTACATTTTATTGGTATCAGAGCTACGGTTTAGTCGATTCTTGGACTAACATAGCGCGTGTGAGTCTAGCTATACATGCCATATATGAAATTGCGATAGTATGATGAATGCTGACAGTTGAAAATGTGTTTTCTTATAGTAATGGATCCCGATCGGCGATTCGACGACGTAGAGAGTAATGCGCCTGCTCCCGCTCAAGGGACAGCGTCGGCCACATCTAGGCCGAATGAAGGTAGTGAGGGAGGAGAGCCTAAGCAAGCCTTCTTCCGTATAATGGGTGAATGGTTTACAGAGTTCGTTCGAACGAATCCGACTACTCCACAACCTCCACCCCCGCAAGTACCTGTTGTGCCTCAAGTTGTAGATTCGAACAAATTGAATAAACCACCTGTAGATAAGATTCAAAAATATGAAATTTGAGGAGTTTAGGGCCACATCGATGATGATCTTTGAGTGAGCCGAGTTTTGGCTTGAGAATACAATCGAGTATTCGATGAGATGTCGTTGAATCCTGATGAGTGCATTAAGTGTGCAGTTTCTTTGTTGAGAGACACGGCTTACAACTGGTGGAAAATGTTCATATCTGTGGTTCCGAGAGAGAGAATCACCTGGGATTTCTTTCAAGCTGCGTTCAGAAAGAAGTATATCAGTCAACGTTTCATTGATCAGAAACGTAAAGAGTTTCTAGAATTGAAACAGAACCGGTTGTCTGTTACTGAGTACGAGCGAGAATTTGTAAGATTGAGTCAATATGCGAGAGAATGTGTCTCGATCGAAGCTACTATGTGCAAACATTTCATAGAGGGATTGAATGAAGACATCAAGCTATTGGTTGGGATACTCGATATAAATGAATTTGTTGTGTTAGTTGAAAGAGCATGTAAAGCTGAAGAGCTCAGTAAGGAAAAGAAGAAAGCCGATTCAGAAGCTCGTGATGAAAGAAAGAGATTGATGAATAAATTTTCTCAACCTTCTACTAAGAGATACAGAGATGCAAGTAACCGTTCAAATGCTTCATTTGGACATCCAAGTAGAGATCGTTTGAAACAAAGTACTGGTCCACGAATTCAAGCTCCGAATGAATCAAGTGTTGGCAGTGTTAAGAGTAACAAGCCTGAGTGCAGACACTGTGGAAGGCGACATGTGGGAGAGTGCTGGGGCAAGTACAACAATAGAGTTTGTTACAAATGTGGATCACGAGATCATTTTATTCGAGATTGCCCAAAGATGGTCGAAGAAGAAAATGTTCAGAATGAAAGACCGAGTAATGTGAATGACTAGGGTAGACCACCCAGAAGCACCAAAAATGTGAGTGAAAGTCAGAGATGGACAAATGACACAGCTGTGAGATCAGAAGCGAGAGCACCTGCTCGAGCCTATGCTATACGTACACGAGAGGAAGCATCATCTTCAGACGTCATCACCGGTACTTTCACTTTATTTGATACTGATGTCATTGCATTGATAGATCCAGGATCAACTCATTCCTATGTGTGTATGGATTTAGTATTGAATAAGACCCTACCTGTTGAGTCTACTGAATTTGTGAT
Organism: Gossypium sturtianum; assembly: GCA_025698515.1. NCBI lineage: Eukaryota > Viridiplantae > Streptophyta > Magnoliopsida > Malvales > Malvaceae > Gossypium > Gossypium sturtianum. The sequence goes on from CM046944.1 coordinate 87,356,083, forward strand.
TAGAGTATCGAACCCCTTAGGCAAGTGTGTTTTAGTGGATAAGGTGTGCAAGAATTGCCCATTGATGTTTCGTGATTTATGTTTTCCGGTCAACTTGATGTTGCTACCATTTGATGAATTTGACATAATTATGGGTATGGATTGGCTTACTCTGCATAACGCCATCGTGAATTGTAAAAGAAAGAGTATTGAGTTGAAGATTCAGAATGGTGATATAGTTCGAATTGAATCCAATGATATGAAAGGATTACCAACTGTTGTATCTGCGATGAAAGCTATGAACTATGTGAGAAAAGGTTGTGAAGCTTATTTGGCGTACGTGATTGATACAAAGGTGTCGGAAAAGAAAGTTGAATCTGTGTTTGTGGTTTGTGAGTTTCCAGATATATTTCCTGAAGAGTTACTAGGATTACCTCCAATTCGAGAGGTGGTTTGGTATTGAGTTAGTGCCAGGAACTGCTCCTATTTCGATAGCTCCATACAGAATGGCCCCAACTGAATTGAAAGAGTTGAAATCTCAGTTGCAGGAATTGACTGATAGAGGCTTTGCACGACCGAGTTTCTCACCCTGGGGAGCTCCTGTGTTGTTTGTGAAAAAGAAAGATGGGACTATGAGAATGTGTATTGATTATCGATAGCTGAATAAATTGACAATAAAGAACAAATACCCGTTGCCTCATATCGATGATTTGTTTGATTAGCTGAAGGGAGCTACAGTGTTTTCTAAAATAGATTTGAGATCAGGTTACTATCAGTTAAGAGTTAAAGAGTCCGATGTCAAGAAGGCGCTTTGAACGAGGTATGGACAATACGAATTCTTAGTGATGCCTTTTTGACTAACTAATGCTCCTGCAGTGTTTATGGATCTGATGAATCGGATACTCAGACCGTATTTCGATCGCTTTGTTGTGGTATTTATTGATGATATTTTGATTTATTTGCGAGATGAGACGCAACATGCTGAGCATTTGAGAATTGTACTACAAACTCTGCGTGAGAGCTTGATTGTATGCAAAGTTTAGCAAATGTGAATTTTGGTTGCATGAGGTCAGTTTTCTGGGACATATTGTATCAGCTGCTAGGATACGAGTTGACCCGAGTAAAATCTCTGCTATTTTAGAATGGAAGCCTTCGAAGAATGTGTCTGAAGTCCGTAGTTTTCTGGGATTAACGGGATATTATAGATGATTTGTGAAAGGCTTCTCGATGATTGCGACTCCATTGACAAAGTTGTTACAGAAAGATGTTAGATTCGAGTGGTCAGAAAAGTGCCAGCAAAGTTTTGAGCAGTTGAAAGTGTTGTTAACAGAAGCACAAGTTTTGATTCAACCCGAATCAGGCAAAGAATTCTTAGTTTACAGTGATGCATCGTTGAATGGATTGGGCTGTGTGCTGATGCAAGAAGGGAAAGTCATTGCTTACGCTTCAAGACAGTTAAAACCGCATGAAAGGAACTACCCAATGCATGATCTTGAATTGGCTGCGATTGTGTTCGCATTGAAGATTTGGCGTCACTATCTATTCGGGGAAAAATGTAACATCTATACTGATCATAAGAGTCTAAAGTACTTAATGACTCAGAAAGACTTGAACTTGCAGCAGAGAAGATGGTTAGAGTTATTGAAAGACTATGAACTTGTGATAGATTACCACCGGGTAAGGCTAATGTTGTAGCGATGCCTTAAGCGAAAATCGTTATACGCTTTGAGAGCTATGAGTAATCGATAGTTACGTGTGATGATAGTGAGGTGGTAGCTGAATTGAAAGTAAAGCCGATGTTTATACAAATGAGATATGTGATGCTCGAGAAGATTGATAAGGAGTTATTGGCAAAAAGAGTTTAGTGTGATTCGAGATCTTTGTATTGGGATTTGAGTTGATAGTGATGATTGTTTGAGATCGAGAGATCGGATTTGTGTTCCAAGAAATTCAGAATTGATTCAAATGATTTTGAATGAAGCTCACAATAGTCATTTATTTGTACATCCGGGAGTACGAAAATGTATAATGATCTAAAGCGACTCTATTGGTGGCATGGTATGAAAAGAGACATTTACGAATTTGTGTCGAAGTGTTTAGTTTGTCGACCAAGTCAAATCCGAACATCAAGTTCATGCGGTTTGTTACAACCGATTATGATTCACGAGTGGAAATGGGAAAGAATTACGATGGACTTTGTGTGGGGTTGCCCTTATCTCCGAATAAGAAAGATGCAATATGGGTGATAGTTGATAGATTGTGAAATCAGCTCACTTTATTCGGTGAGAATAGATTATTCACTTGATAGATTGGTGAAATATATATGGATGAGATCGTGAGATTGCATGGGGTACCTCTATCTATTGTGTCCGATGAGATCCGAGATTTACCTCGCGACTGGAAGAAATTTCAGATGCTTTAGGCACGAAATTGCATTTGAGATCGCTTTTCATCCACAAACGGATGGTCAATCCGAATGAATCATTGATTCTCGAAGACATCTTTGAGATGTTGTGTACTAGAATTTGAAAGTGCGTGGGAAAAGCATTTATCATTGATTGAGTTCGCGTATAACAACAGTTTTCAATCTAGCATTAAAATGGCACCATACGAGGCTCTTTATGGTCGGAAGTGTCGAACTCCATTGTATTGGACTGAGCTGAGTGAGAATAAGATTCACGGGGTTTATCTTATAAAAGAGACTGAGCAGAAAGTGAAAGTGATTCGAGATAGTTTGAAAGCGGCTTCAGATCGTCCGAAGTCTTATGCAGATTTGAAACGAAAAGATATTGAATTCAGAATTGGTGATAAAGTGTTTTTGAAAGTATCTCCCTGGAAGAAAATAATTTGTTTCGGTCGGAAGGGCAAGCTGAGTCGGAGATTCATCGGACCGTATGAGATTATTGAACGAGTTGGGCCAGTTGCTTATAGATTGAAATTGCCATCTAAGTTGGAAAAGATTCATAATGTGTTTCATGTGTCAATGCTTCGACGGTACAGATCAGACCCGTCTCATGTAATTGCTCCTACTGAGGTTGAGATTCAATCAGACTTGTCGTATAGTGAAGAACCGATTCGAGTTTTGGCACGAGAGACTAAAGAATTGCAAAACAAAAGAATTTCCTTAGTGAAAGTATTATGGCACAAACATGGAATTGTAGAGGCTACGTGGGAGCCTGAGAACGTTATGAGAGAGCAACATCCACAACTATTCACTGGTAAGATTTTTGGGGAAGAAAATCCCTAAGGGGGGAGAGTTGTAACATCCCAGTTTAGACCCTAGTCACAACAGTGGTTCGAGACCACAAATCCGAGGTCGTAAAAATATTTTAATGATATTTTCTGTGTGAATAGTATGTGAAATAGCCTGTGTGATAATTTGATTGTTTGAGTGTCGAATTAAGAGAAAGGACTTAATCGCGTAAAGAGTAAAAGCTACGTGCTGAATTATAAGTACTTATTTGTGGTTGGCTTTTTAAGGTGGAGGCCTTATGTGTTAATAAACCATTGTTAAGATAGTGGGGTGTTAAATGACTAAATAATCATAATATTTATTTGTCTTATATGATTAATAAAAGGGTAGAATAGGAAATCAATTATTAATGTTATAACAAATAAAACAAAACCAAATTTTTGCTCATCTTTACTCATCTTTGCCGAAAAACACAAAGAAAAAGAAAGAAAAGAAGCTTAAGGGTTCGGCCATGGTTTTGGTTTGATTGAAGGTTAGTTTTTGATCCGTTTTTGATAATTTCTACGTTTTCGTGATCGTGTGCTTTACAAAGCCCATGTTGTAATTTTGTAAATTGATGATGTTTATGGAATGTACCATTGATGAAATGAGGAGCTTTGTGATGTGTGTTGGTGTTAAATGAAAGATATGTGTTTAATGAACATGTGTTGTTCTTGAAATTTTGATGAATTTAGCTAATTAGGGCTAAATTGCAAAAATAGCATTTTGAAGGACTAGATTGTGAAATAAATGAAATGTGTGGGTTTGTATGGACACTAGTAAAATTCGGCTAAGCTTGTGCTAGGTGGAATGTGGTGAATTTGATGATTGTGTGAAATAGGGACTAAAATGTCGAAATGTGAAAATATGAGAGCTATTGTGCAAAATGCCCTAAATGTGTGTATGTGGGCTAAATTGAATGAAATGATGATTGAATGGATTAATTTTAAATGTGTATAGACCAAGAGAGAAGAGGTTCGGATCGAGATCGAGGCAAAGATAAAGTGCTCGATTAATAGACCATATCGATAGTCGACGCCCGAGGTAAGTTCGGACATATACCCGTATTAAACTATGTTTAATGCTATGAAGTAAGTGGTGTGATATTATTACAAAATGGATGCTATGTGATAGATTGAGTTAAATAGCACTAAGTGTGCGTATTAGAAAACATGATCAGGATAAACAGCACTGTGTGTGCGAAGTAGTATAAGCTTCAGCTTTGTGGTTGGCACTTTGTGTGTGATGTCAATTTAAGATCGGTTTGAGATGGATGTACTAAGTGTACGATGATAATTAAGCTTCGGTTAACTATTTAGGCACTAAATGTACGAATGAATCGAGGAAGAAACGAATGTGGATCGAAATGAATCGTGATTATGGATAGCAAAGGTATTTGACAACTAAGTGTTAGCTAAGGTACGCTCGGAATCTATGTGGTTGGTGAAGCTATGAATGTGGTTGTGAATGAGTTAATTGAACATATTGGTTGTGGATGGTATTATTTGTGATAGTAAAATTAATCTATGTGATGACATGTTGATATTATGTATTATGTTATGAACTTACTAAGCTTTATAAAGCTTACTGTGTGATTTGTTTCTCTGTTTGCAGTGTCAGTAAAGCTTGCTCGGATCAGGGGATCGTCAGCATCTCAGTCACACTATCGGAAAATCTATTTTGGGGTATTTTGGAACAATGTATATAGTTAAATATGGCATGTATACGCTGGTCCTTTGAATCATGTTTGATGTTTGTAAGTAGCCATGAGATATGGCTAGATATGTGCTAGTCTTAACATGAATGAATTTGATATATGTGATGCATCTTTTGGCATGGTTTGTGGGTTGAGAAATTAACTATTGAATGGCAAATTTTGTGTTGGTAAGATGCTAGTATGAGTTAATAAAATTGAGAAGGAATGATGTTTGATGTTGAATGTTTTATGCTTGTGATGAGATAAGTTTTGGTATTGAATTTGTTATGGTTGGGATGGGAATTGAATGCATAAATTGAATGGTCATTTTGGTAAGTTTTTGGTTGCCTCATGTGCATGATATGTTTTGGTATGTGTTGCTTGTAGGTTTGACCCTAAGTGGGTGGCATTTTGGCCTTGTAAATGACCTATAATGTCACACGGTTGAGGCACACGGGTGTGCCTAAGACCGTGGGTAATTTGGCAGAATGTAGCCTAGTATTACACGGCTATGGCACACGGGCGTGCCTAGTGACCGTGTTAAAATAGACAGTATATAGACATGGATGGACACACGGGGTGTCTAGTAGCCGTGGAGGGCACACGGCCTCCTCCCACGGGCGTGTCTCCCCTGTATCTTAGAAAAGTTTTAAATTTCGGAGAAATTCTGTATATGTTTTCAATTTAGTCCTGACCCCTCTATAGCATGTGAATTAGGTCTCGTAGACCTCGATAAGGGACACCATGATTGTAATTGAATGAGATTGAAGATGATTGACTTTGTGTTGTAAATTCTAGATGTTAAATGTTTTGATTGATTGGTAATACCTCTTAACCCTGTTCCGGTGACAGTTTCGGGTTAGGGGTGTTACAGATTGAGTATCCTAAGTAATTCATTTTCAATCGGGACTTTCATAATCATGCTCTTAGTAACTTCTTTGTTTAATAAATCATTAAACATTTTCATGGAACTAATGTGCATTTAACGACATAGCAAGCAATTCAATAAAAATATCCATGAAGCTTGAAAATTATACAAACTTACTAAAATTAGCTCGGTTGGGAATCATCTCTGTCTTAACAAAACAATTTCGTTAGAGCCGGGAGACATCACACTATAATTATCCACATATGGCATGTATAGCTAGACTCTTACTCGTGACTTTAACCATCATCATATCATGCTATACACATTTCAATTCTATTGACATTTCATCAAAAGATATTTCATGCATTCCTATGGTAAATATACATTCCATACCACATTGGAGCGTTAAATTAACAAATGCGTAATTACAACGTTTGCACATGAACTTACCTCGATCTAGAAAGGCCCAAAAAGGGACTTTTTGCCCACATTTCTCTTTTCATCCGTTCTAGGTCCGAAACTCGTTTTCTTTTATCTAGAACAATGAAATTTACTGATTTAATCACTTATAAATCATAATACACCATAATCTACACTTTAGGCAAAAATGACTATTTTGCCCCTACACTTTGGCAAAATTACGATTTTGCCCCTAGGCTCGTAAATAAATTTTCATCTCAATTTCTTATTAAGCAAGCCTAGCTGAACATTTAATCCTCTTACAACTATCCACAATTGCATCTATTTCATGCCTTAATGAACAAATTACAACTTTTGCATTTTAGTCCCAATTAGGTGTTTTCATGACAACACCTTTCACAAAAGTTGTTTCTCATCATCCTATCATTCATTTTATTCCATAAAAACTCATCAAACAACATAAACTCTATCATGGTAAGTCCCTAGACTTTCAAAAATATTGCAAACTAGTCCTCTCAATAGCTAGCTTAAGCTTTGAGGACTCCAAAAATGCAATTTTCATCAAAAATAAGCATCAAAATCACTTACTTGAATGGAGTAGATGTTACACCCCTTACCCGGGTTCTACGCTGGAACCGGGCTCGAGTCGTTACCGTACTAAAACCTCACGGTCGCCACTTAGGCTAACCGTGACTACTCCCTTTAGTCACCTCAATCACCTTATTCTCGACTTACGAGGCCTCACTCATACACACAAGGGCTCTCGAGACTAATCCAGAAATTTTACGATTCTTAAAATTTTTCTCTTCAAATACAGGGCTCACACGCCCGTGTAGAACAAGACACGCCCATGTGTAGACACACACGCCCATGTTCAACAACCGTGCTTAAAAACCCAAGCATTCTGCCAAATGCCCCACGGTTAAGGCACACGCCCATGCGGTTTGGGAACACGCCCATGTACTCTATTACATGTCCGTGCCTTCAACCCGTGGTCAACACTGACTAATCACACACGGTCTTGACAAGCCCGTGGGCCTAAACCGTGTGCTATACCTTGATATACTGACTTATTCAACACGGCCTAGGCACACGCCCATGTGTTGGTCGTGCGTATCACACGACTTGAACAAACAGCCGTGTGATCAGCCCGTGGTCTATTCTGACTTAAGGTACTAAGGTGTAGGGTGCACACGGCCTAGACACACACCCGTGTGTCTATCCGTGTGGGCACTTAGAAGCTATCTTACCAAGCTTTTTACTACTCTTGTTTGCATACATTCATATACTACTTCAAAACATTCTCATTCATCAATTAGAACACATGAATTAATACATTTAATCCTTAAAGAGTTAAGGTTTTCATCCCATACACTAGGGAAAACTTTATCAAATACATTTACAACCAACTCTAGGTTCTCTTAGGCCAATACAATTTGGCTACATCAATTAGGACTTAATCAACCTTAAAATAATCCCTATACATGCCATGACTCATAAGGACTTGATACCTCATACCAAGTGTATGTTCGATAGTGTGAAAGCATCTCCGGTGGTCTCCAACCCGAGCTAGTTAATATAACCTATAAGAGATGAGAAAAGTAAAGGAGTAAGCAATAATGCTTAGTAAGCTCATCTGCAATAAGTGTCAACATTGATATTCATTATATACTTAGTTACATAGTATCATGAAGAGTTTCTCTCATAAACTCATGGTTACTTACTCAACTATTCTTGAAACTTACTCATTCAACCTCTTACCGCATTCTTACCATGTCACATGCCAATTGCTCGGTTAATTAGCATACATTCCTGCATTGATCACCACATGATCATATAAAACAACACATCAAGCATTTTCAATAAGTCGCTCGTACTACTAATATCTCGGTGGTTACGCACTTAGCCCACCATTGAATCTCTTACAGGTGGTATCGCACACTGACCCACCAATCATTTATACCTAAGGTGATTTCGCACTTAGCTCACCAATCATTTATATCTATGGTGATTTCGCACTTAGCTCACCAGTCATTTATAAGCGATGGTATCGCACATAGTCCATCAATTAATAATCAATCAGGTGGTAATGCACACAGCCCACCAATAAATAATACAGTTTATGGTATCACACACAGCCCATCACCACCATCAATAAGGTGATATCGCACATAGCTCACCGTTATTTACATTCATGGATAATAATCCACAAGTATATCTCTATTTCTAATGTTCATTCGAGAACATTCTCACATGTTTCTATTCTTACTTAACTTTCTACGATACTCGTTCTCATTCACACAGTGCATCAACTACACAAACACCACTAGGGGTTCATCATATAATGAATTCATCTCAATTCAGTTCTACACATACTTGTGTTACTCATGGTACAACCACATGCATTGAATCATGCGAATTGTTAAATAACTCTCTTGAGTTTGATGCACATAGTTCTCATCGTCATCATACCCCAATTGGGTCTTACATACGTTAACATATCAATGCGATGTCCCTGACATGGTCTTTTACTAATTCTTACCCCGAGGCTATATTCCAATATGGTCTTACTCGAGACTTTAACCATCGTCCTATCATGCTATACACCTTTCCCATTACTCTAAATTCAATTCCATTCACATCTCATCAAGAGACATTTCATACATTCATATAATAATATACATTCCACACAACATTTGAATGCTAAATAAGCTCATACGTAATTGCAACATTCATACATGAACTTACCTCGATGTCGAAAGAGCCGAAAAGGACTTTTTGCCCACATTTCTCTTTTCATCCGTTCTAGGTCCGAAACTCATTTTCTTTTATCTAGAACAATGAAATTTACTGATTTAATCTCTTATAAATCATGATATACCATAATCTAAACTTTAGGCAAAAATGACTATTTTGCCCCTACACTTTGGCAAAATTACCATTTTGCCCCTAGGCTCGTAAATAAATTTTCATCACATTTTCTTGTTAAACAAGTCTAGCTAAACATTTTATCCTCTTACAACTATCCACAATTCCATCTATTTCATGCCTTTATGAACAATTTACAACTTTTGCATTTTAGTCTCAAATAGGTGTTTTCATGAAAACATCTTTCACAAAAGTTGTTTCTCATCATTCTATCATTCATTTTCTTCCATAAAACTCAGCTATCAACATCATTTCTCTCATGGTAAGTCCCTAGACTTTCAACCATATCACAAACTAGTCCCCTCTTTAGAAAGCTTAAGCTTTGGGGACTCCAAAAGTACAAAAATTATCAACTAAAACCATCAAAATCACTTACTTGTGAAGAAGATGAGTTTCTGAAATTTTAAGCTTCAAAAACCCCTCCCATGGCTGCTATTTTCGGTGGAAGAAGAGAAGAAATAAAAAAGATGATAGCTTTTGCTTATTTCATCTTTTTTTATTCATTTGTCAACTAATATCACCAACTTTTGACCAAAATTTAATGCTCTTGTCCCCTTAACTTTCTATGGCCGGCCAACACATTTAACAAGGCCAAATTTCACATTTTGGACCTCCAATTAATATTCTATGACTATTTGGCACCTCTAGCAATTAAAATAGAACTTTCACACTTTATGCGATTTAGTCCTTTTTCACAATTTAGCTAGAATTCGCTAAAATTAAGGCATCAAAATTTCCATGCATCCTTATAAACATGTTATATCACATAAAATATCATGAAAATAATTTTCTCTAACCTGGAATTAGTGATTTCGAGATTACTGTTCCGACTAGCCCCTAAATCGGGCTGTTACAGTAGAGCTTGCTGAAATTTTAAGCTTTCAAACCCCTCCCATGGCTGATATTTTTAGTTGGAGTAGAAAGATAAATAAAAAGATGATAACTTTTGCTTATATCATCTTATTTTATTTATTTTTCCAACTAATATCACCAAATTTCAATCATAATAAATGCTCTTGTCCCCTTTGCATATTATGGCCGGCCAACACACTTAAACAAGGCCAAGTTGCACATTTTGTACCCCCAATTTATAATCTATAGGTATTTGGCACTTCTACCAATCAAAATAGAACTTTCGCACTTTATGTGATTTAGTCATTTTTTACAATTTAGCTAGAAATCGCTAGAATTAAGGCACCAAAATTTTCATGCATCCTTAGAAGCATGTTATAACATATAACATAACATGAAAATAATTTTCTCTAACCTCGAATTAGTGATTTCGAGATCACTGTTCCGACTAGCCCCTAAATCGGGCTGTTACATTATCTCATCAGGGTGAATGTTGGAAGAAAATTGGGGCCGGCTTCAGGTGTGGGTCAAGAGACCACAGAATTAAGGACTGTACACTGAAACCGGGTCCGATGCCAGTTGAAGGTCAGGGATATGTTCAGCCAGGAAGAGGTGGTCAACAGCCACCGAGAGGTCGTGGTCGGCCGAGGGGAAATGGGTTTGGACGGGTCGTGGAGCACCGGGCAGGTGTCTTTGTATCTGAGATGCAAGACAGACGGGGTTGGTTTATCTTTGCTCGGCATCGAGAGGAGAGGCGACTTTTTGGCGTCATAAGCGAGTACGTTCCTTATTCATGATGTGCCATGTTTTGCTTTAATTGATATTGGGTCGACGCATTCGTATGTTGCATGTAGTGTGTCTGGAACTTTGGGTATACAATTCGAACTTGCTGAAAAAGAAATGTCGGTGATTAGTCCTTTAGGACAATCTGTGGTAGTGAATAAGCTGTTTAGAAATATGCCTCTAAAAGTTTAAGGGGTTGTATTCCCGGCAGATTTGATGGAACTACCGTTCGGCGAGTTTGATCTTATATTGGGCATGGATTGGTTAGTGAAGCACCGTGGGAACTTGGATTGCGCTGCTAAGCGTATGGTATTAAAGACCTCAGAGGATGAGGAAGTGATTATGATAGGAGAGAGAAGGGATTATCTGTCCATTGTAATCTCAGCGTTAAGGGCCAAGAAGTTGGTGCGTAAAGGATGTGAGGCGTTTCTAGCTTTTGTCAGCACATCTGATGCTAAGGAATTGTCTGTTGGAGATGTCAGAACCGTAAAGGAATTCCCGGATGTATTTCCTAAAGAGCTTCCAGGGTTGCCTCCAAATTGCGAGGTCGAATTTGGCATTGAGCTGTTACCGGGAACGGCTCCGGTGTCCATCGCCCCTTACAGGATGGCACCGAAGGAGCTGGTAGAACTAAAGGCTCAGATCTAGGAGCTGTTGGATCGACGATTCATCAGACCAAGTGTATCTCTGTGGGGAGTGCCGGTATTGTTCGTGAAGAAGAAGGATGGGTCAATGCGTATGTGTATTGACTATCGTCAGTTGAACAAGCTAACGATTAAGAATAAATACCCGCTACCAAGGATAGACGATCTGTTCGATCAGCTGCGAGGAGCTTCGGTTTTCTCGAAAATAGATTTAAGATCGAGATATCATCAGCTAAGGGTCAAGGAGGCGGATATACACAAGACTGCATTCCGAACTCATTATGGGCATTACGAGTTTCTGGTTATGCCATTCGGATTAACGAATGCACCAGTTGCTTTCATGGATATGATGAACCGGGTCTTCCAACCCTATCTAGACCTGTTCGTGGTGGTATTCATAGATGACATTTTGGTGTATTCGAGAACTGAGGAGGAGCATGATTCACATCTTAGGGTGGTTTTGCAGATATTGAGGGAAAAGCAACTTTACGCCAAATTCAGTAAGTGCGAGTTTTGGCTGAAGGAAGTGGCATTTTTGGGTCATGTTGTGTCTGCCGAGGGGATTAGGGTTGATCCTCGGAAGGTTGAAGCTGTATTGGATTGGAAGCCACCAGAAGTCGATGTCGAGAGATTTGAAGTTTTACGGGTTTTTTGGGTACTACTGAGCGGTTCGTTGAGGGTTTTCTTTGATTCTTTGCACCTAACTAAGTTATTGCGTAAGGGTACCGTTTGTGTGGGTGATAAGCGCAAGAGAGTTTTGGCGAAGAAGATTTTGACTCAAGCACTGGTATTGATTCAGCCTGAGGCTGGGAAAGAATTCGTTGTCTATTGTGATGCGTCGCACACAGGTTTGGGTTGTGTGCTGATGCAAGAAGAGAAGGTGGTGGCGTATGCAACCCGTCAACTTAGGCCACATGAGGTGAACTACCCCACTCATGACTTGGAACTAGCTGCAGTAGTGTTCGCACTAAAGATATGGAGACATTACCTGTATGGGGAAAAGTCGATCATTTACACCGACCATAAAAGTCTTAAGTATCCCCTTACCCAAAAGGATTTGAATCGTAGGCAACGGAGATGGATAGAGTTGCTGAAGGATTATGATTGCTCGATTGAGTATCATCCGGGAAAGGCCAACGTGGTGGCAGACGCACTAAATCGTAAAGTGGTATCTGATTTGAGAGCAATGTTTGCTCGTCTCAGTCTATTCGAGGATGGTAGTTTGCTGGCAGAACTTCAGGTGAAACCGACTTGGGTTAATCAGATTAAAGAGAAGCAGTTATTGGATGAGTCGTTGGGTTCTCATTTTCAGCAGGTGAAAAGTGAAGAGACGATGGATTTTGGGCTGAATAGTGAAGGGTGTTATGTTTCTGTGGAAGAGTTTGTGTGCCGAAAGACTCTGAGTTAAGGTAGATGATTCTGCGGGGAGGCACATAGTAGCCCATACGCTATGCATCCCGGTGGAAACAAGATGTACCGAGATCTACGTGAACTGTACTGGTGGCCAGGACTGAAACGTGAGGTTACCGACTTCGTAAGTAAGTGTTTGACATGCCAGCAAGTGAAGGCTGAGCATCAATTGTCTTCGGGACTACTGCAACCTGTAAAGATTCCACTCTGGAAGTGGGAGAGGATAACAATGGATTTTGTTAGTGGGCTACCCCTGACGCCTACTAAGAAAGATTCAGTATGGGTAATTGTAGACCGGTTAACTAAGTCATCCTATTTCATACCGATTCGCACTGATTACTCGTTACAGAAGTTGGCAAAGTTGTACGTGGCAGAAATTGTGAGGCTACATGGGGTACCAGTGTCTATCATCTCAGACAGGGACCCTAGATTCACATCTCGATTCTGGAAAGCATTACGTGAAGCTTTGGGTACAAGGCTAGATTTCAGCACAGCGTTTCATCCACAGACTGATGGTCAATTGGAGAGGATAATCCAGATTTTGGAAGACATGTTGAGAAGTTGTGTGATTGATTTCAGGGGCAGTTGGGAAGATTATTTACCCTTGGCAGAATTTGCGTATAACAACAGCTACCAATCCAGCATTCAGATGGCACCATACGAGGCATTATATGGCCATAGGTGTTGTACCCCTACTTGTTGGATAGAACTGGGTGAGCGACGGTTGTTGGGTCCAGAGTTAATTTTTGAAACTGAGGAGAAGGTGAAATTGATTCGTGGTTGGTTAAAGCGTAGAGAGATAGATTTTTCTGTGGGGGATTACGTTTTTCGGAAGGTCTCACTGTGGAAAAAGATACTGAGATTTGGGCGGAAGGGCAAGTTAAGCCCTAGATTCATTGGACCTTACCGGGTATTGAAACGTGTTGGACTAGTCGCATATCAGCTTGAGCTTCCCCCAGAGTTAAACCGGATGCATAATGTATTCCATGTTTCCATGCTGAGGCGCTATCATTCAGATCCTTCTCATATAGTACCGGTGGAAGAAATTGAGGTAAGACCTGATCTGACATTTGAAGAGGAACCGGTGCAGATTTTAGATCGTGAGGTTAAAGTGTTGAGGAGAAAATCCATTCCGTTAGTCAAAGTGTTGTGGCGTAATCACGGTTCAGAGGAAGCCATGTGGGAGCCTGAGGAGGCAATACGAAAGCAATACCCCCATCTCTTCTGATCAGGTAAATTTCGAGGCCGAAATTTCTTTAAGGGGGTAGAATTGTAACATCCCAAAAATTAGGGGTTTCTGATTTTTGTATAATTGCATGTTGTGTTAGCTCTGCGGGTTATTTGAGGGTGTTTAAGGGCTCTAGGGAGGTCTGGGGTCGAGTTCGAGCCCTGGAAAAATTTTGGTTTTTGGGCTCTTTAGTGGGGAGAGCTGGTGGAAGCAGGACTTAAGTTTAATTGGGTGTATTTTGCTAACACAAGGGAGCTAGTGGCAAGGTGGTCTGGCTTCACAAGGGAAATCTGGAGGAGGGGAGTTCGAATCTCATAAGCTACAAATTAGTGGATTTTATTTTGTGCTTTGGGAGAGGAAGAGGCAGAGTTGGGTTCAAACTCTGCCATGGAGGTTGGAGAATGAGTCAAACAATTTGAATGGAAGGTGAAGAGCAAAAAGTGGAGAAAATCGTGGGATAGGGGAGAGTGGTAGTAGTGACCGAATGAGGGAGTGTTGGGGGGAGGAGAAATTCGGCTAAGGGGTGGTGTTTAGGCATTTTTGGCTAGTGAAGAGTAGGTGTCGAATTTCTCTAGTTCCTCTTAGCATTTTTGCATTTTGGGCATTTCCTCCTTAAGCATTTCGGGTCTTTTCTCTGCTAGTCTGACTTCTATCAACTTCTTCACTTTCATCTCTTTTCTTCCTCATACATTCTTCTGCTAAGTGCCGATTTGGTAAGACCATCCCTCTTTGCTCCCGTTCTTTCTACTCAATTATCGTCTTTACCTCTAAACCGTACCAACACACCTTTCTTCCCTTTCTTTTACCATATTTGGCGATTTCTTTCTTTTCCAAAAACTGAGTTTCCACACTCTCTTCTACGTCCATCATTAGTTCGTGGTACTACCCTTTTGTTGCTGAAACCTTCTTTTCCATTTAGATCATCCCTGGTTAAAGGTCGAACCTATTCACTCTTCTCCATCTCGAATCTTTTGTGTTCCGATTGGTAAGGGCCGAAACTCCTTTAGGAATCAACTACCGAATCTATTTCTTTTGGTTCCTTGTGCGCTTCTAACTTCTTCTTTTTCTTCCTAGTTAATTATCATCGTTGAGGGCTGTGCGTGCTTAACTTCTTTTGTTCAAGGAATTTGTCTTCGCCGAATCTAAAGGTAAGTAGTACTAATCGTTGTTGGGTTTCTCTCTATGGCCGAATATTGGTGGATGCTAACCCCCCTGTGCATCAATCAGTTTAGGAGTTTGTTCGCTTTAGCCAAGAAAGAAGCAAAGCCGAATATTGTCACTCGGTTGAAGGAGGTCACATCTTGTGGTAAGTGGTGTTAGTGATTATTTGGATTCAAGCTTTGGATATGTTTTATCATGGATGAGACTAATGGACTGGGATGAATTGATTTCATAGGTGCGTAATCTCGGGAGTTTCAATCTACGCTGGTAACAGGTGTGTAATCTCACACCCCGCTTAAACTATTACTGTCACAACCCGCGAATTGGCTAGAAGCCAAAATACCGAAAGCCGAAATACCGGCTATGAAGATCACTTGAGCGTGCGAGTGCTCGTAGTGACAAATCGAGCCTCTAGGAAGGGCGATAAACCGTTGAGAGTGTCACGAACGCTCTCGTGAATTGGAGACCATAACGGGCCTTGTTGGACCGAACGGGCTAAATGGGCCCAACGGGTTAAATGGGCCCATGACAACGAAACGACGAAAAAGGTGTTTTGAACGATGTGTCTGCAAAGTCCGCAGAACCGTAACTGAAACCGAACTGAATTGGGCCACACGAGTGTGTGGGCCCGAATGGGCTGAAATCGGGTTTTAGGCCCAATAGCACTGTAATGACCGGTAGTGGTAACCGAATCGCTCGAGGCGACATTGGGCATTCGGGGAGGCCATTGTAGGGGTAAATTACTGAAATACCCTCGGTCGGTAAATTACTAAAATACCCTCGGTGGGTAAATTATTGAAATACCCTTAGTGGGTAAATTACTGAAATACTCTCGGTGGGTAAAATTACTGAAACGCCCTCGTTGGGGAAAATTACCGTTATACCCCTGGTGGGTAAATTACTGTTTTACCGCTACCGTCCAAATTACCGTTATACCCTTAGAGGTAGATTTAGTACGTTTGTGTGCTACCTGTTTAATTTCTATGTTGTTACCTTATTGCATACACTGAATTATTATGTCACGACATCTTGCATTGGGATGGGATGAATATATATATGTTTATATATATTGGAGGAAGTACTGTACTGGTGGCTATGCCACGTTATACTGATTTAGTGGCTCAGCCATGTATATCTGTTATTCTTGCGACTTTCTTTGCGTTTATCTTCGTGGCTCATTTGCATTCTTGGTGTGTAGAAATTTGGGTGGGTTGACTTGGTCCCCACAGGAGTGTAGGGTTGGTACGGGTGGAGTGTTGGTTGCATTGGGTCGAGTTGCATTCTCTATTTGCATTACCATGATTTTGGGGTCGTAGGCCCAAACTGATACTGCATGGGTTTAGGACCAGACTGTGACTGAAAATGGGATTACACGCTGAGTTATTGTAACTCACCCCTTTTTACTTAAACCGTGCAGGTAATCCCTAGAGATAGTGGATTTAGAGCTGCGGAGGACTCGGTGGTGGCCATACATCGGAGTTGCTTCTCACGATATTTAGTAATTTCCGTTTTTCTTTTATTTTATTTCATGTTATTTAATTTGGGGTTAATATTTTGTAATAAGGCCATTGGATTTTATTTTCCTTTTAAACTTTCATTCTGGCTATTACTAAATTGTTAAACGATTAAACACTGGGTTTTTCTAAAAACAATAATAACTGTTTTCCAAAATATCACGTTTCCGCAACTATTCAATTTCGATTTTCATGACAAAATAGTTTTTCAAATATCAACAACTTTACAAAAAAAAAGACTTTAAGCTAATCATGGTTTTGGCAAGCTATTAATGAAACTCGGAGTTTCAAAAAGGAATGCAATATTTTAACGACAGCTTAGCTTTTCAACTACCGTTTGATGTGACATGCTAGATTCGGCCATAACGTCTAGGCCGAGTTTGGGGTGTTACAAAAATAGTGGAAAAAAACAATAAGAAAATAGCAAAAAAAGTAAAATAAAAAACAACAAGAACGGTAAAAAAAACAACAATTTTTTTGTATTTTCAGGTCACGCTCGGATCAAAAAAGCCTTACTCGACGCCGGACCCGTTTTCTAAATGGGCCTTTTTTTTTTGCAAAGCCCATGTTTTGGGCCTATATTTTTACCCAAACCCTCCCACCTTTTGAGCTACCATGTAAACGAGAATTAAACTAATGGATTGTTAAAGCACTAA
This sequence comes from Gossypium sturtianum, assembly GCA_025698515.1. Taxonomy (NCBI): domain Eukaryota; kingdom Viridiplantae; phylum Streptophyta; class Magnoliopsida; order Malvales; family Malvaceae; genus Gossypium; species Gossypium sturtianum. The sequence goes on from CM046944.1 coordinate 87,373,454, forward strand.
TTATTGTTGGTATCTCTTGAGCCAAATGAAGGTAGGATAGGGTACGATTGGTATGCCAATATGTTATTTTGCACGCGGTACGAGATTGGTTTGAGAGGTGATGATGATTTTTGTATATCTCCTGTCCATTGAATATACCGAGGTCCTGCATTTGTTACGGACTATCGTGTTATATTACAACGTTTTATGGTGTGTTACTAGGGGCGGACGCTAGCCTACGGGCTAGGCACTTAGTGCCGATGTAACAACCCTAACTCGTAACCATCGCCGGTCTAAGGTCAAGAAGAATTACCGAACAAATCAGAAACTTTTACGAATATTTCTCATCAATAAGTATATCATCATCATATCATAGCAAAATACAAGCATATAGTCCCTTAATGAGGTCTACGAGACCTTAAACATGCATTAGAAAAGGGGTCGGGACTAAACCGGGATCATACAAAATTTTTCGAAAAATCAAAAATTTTTCTAAGTTACAGAGGTCACACGCCCGTGTGGGCAACACAGCCTCAGACACACCCGTGTGTCTAAGTCGTGGCAAAACAGGGCATACATATTGACTTGTCCACACGGCCGAGGACACGCCCGTGTGCCTCACCTGTGGTCGACACTGACTTGCATCACACGGCCAGTCACATGCCCGTGTGTCCAGCCCGTGGTCGAAACTGACTTATTTTAAATTACAAACTCGAATGACACAGTCAAGCCACACGCCCGTGTGCTCAACCGTGTGGGAAAATATAGGCCATTTGCAAGGCCAATTTGCCACCCCCCCCATTTAGGGTCACTCCTACAAGCATAAACAAACACATTTCATGCCCTCAAAATGCAACCAAAATATACCAATAATAAGAATCTTTTCTAACCATTCAAGAGCATATCAAACATACCAACCATTCATCAATAATATACCAACTTTTCATCACAAAACATTTATGATAATAACCATATTCACATCCCATTTACAAGCCATATCACATAGCTTATATATATACATCACAAACATAATCCAAAACAACTAGCCTATACATGCCATACTTAGTTATGTACACATTCAAAAGGTACCAAAATAGAGTTTGATAGTGTGGTGACGATCCTCGACGATCCCCGAACCTTCCGTAGCTTTAACGATCTAAAAACAATGCAAACACACACAGAGTAAGCTTACAAAAGCTTAGTAAGCCATATACAAATAAACTTAACATAATAAATATATATAAGTATTACAATTACAAGAACTTTAATATATCTCAATAGCATATTCATATTTCTTCTTTAGCTCAATGGTATCTAACCATTTGCTTGTCAACAAATCACATCTCCATGTATTTCTTTGGATCATATCACATTCATACATATATCACATTTTATCTCAACAAGACTATGCATATATCTCACTTTTGCAATTTCACATATACTTACCTTATATAATCAAATATGTATACATTTCAACGTACCTGTATCGGATACACATATCATCTAACCATTCAATCCTCAAAATTTCCCGTTGAACCATTCAGAATCAAATAGGATACTCGGATATCTCAGAATACCCGTACAATGCCAATGTCCCAGACGTGGTCTTACATGTAATCCAATATCGATGCCACTATCCCAGACAGGGTCTTACACGAATCAAATACGATGCCAATGTCCCAGACATGGTCTTACACGTAAATCTCAAATCAATGCTAACGTTCCAGACGTGGTCATACGTGATATCATATATCGGAATCTCTATGTCATGACATATGAATCCTATCTATTCCTAAGGTTCGTACGGGACTTTTCGGACCTTGATACATTGTCGATACTTTCTCGAATTTCACATGTATATCTTCCAAAGGCATTCATCACATTTCAATATTAAATGAACATGAATAAATCATCTCAAATACATTTATTTGTATATAGACTTACCTCGTACGGATATAAACAGACGGATTAGATTACTCGATCACTTTCGACTTTCCTTGATCTAAATCCGTTTTCTTTGGTTCTTGATCTATACATATTCAAATTTAACCCATTTATTCACCAAATCATTCAATGCAATCCAAAAACACACATTTAGGACATTTTACAAATTAGCCCTCACATTTTCACATTTTGACATTTAAGTCCTTATTTCAAAAAATTACAAAATACACATAATTTCTTTGTACCCATGCTTAGCCGAATATTCACATGCTTAATCTAAGTCCTCACATCTCATTTATTTCACATTTTAGTCCCTCAAAATATTATTTTCACAATTTAATCCAAATTACTCAAATTCATCAAAAATCCAAAGACAAAACATGTTAATCTAACACATATATTTCATATTTCATCATCAACTATCACAAAACTCAAGCATTCATCAATGGCACATTTCATAATCTTCATCAAATTCCAAAATTAAAGCATGGGTTTGATAATATACTAAGAAACGATCTCAAAAATGTAGAAATTATTAAAAACCGAACTAAATACATACCTTATTCAAGCTAAACCATAGCCGAAACCTAGCAACTCTTTTTCTTTTTTCTTTTTCTTTCACATTCGGCAAGAACAATGATGAGTATAATAGCCATTTTTTAATTATTTGTTTTATTTAATGGACATTATTCACTCATTTACCAAATTAACCTTATTTATTAACATATAAAACTTACATATAATATACTTAACCCTCCATGCATGATTCATAAGGTATAATTGTAACATAAACACCTTCCATTAAAAGAACAAATCAATTTAGCACTTTAACAAATAGTTAGCAACTTTTACCATTTACGCTATTAAGTCCTTTTATTTAATTAAGCACACAAACGGAAAAATTTATTCAAAGAAATTTCACACATGCTTAATCACATACTGTAAGCACAAAAAATAATATTAAAATATTTTTTTGACTCGGATTTGTGGTCCCAAAACCACTATTCCGACTAGGGTCTAAACCTGACTGTTATAATTCTCTCCCTTAAGGATTTTCGTCCCTGAAAATCTTACCGTTGAATAGATTCGGATATTGTTGTCTCATTGCATCTTCAGGCTCCCACGTAGCCTCTTTAACCCCGTGTTGATGCCACAACACTTTTACTAACAGAATTTTCTTATTTCGCAATTCTTTAACCTCACGAGCTATGATCCGGATCGGTTCTTCCAAGTAAGTCATATCGGATCGGATCTTAATCTCAGACGGAGAAATTACATGTGATGGATCAGATCTATATCGACGAAGCATTGATACGTGACATACATTATGAATCTTTTCTAGCTTTGGTGGTAGCAACAATCTATAAGCAACTGGCCCAATTCGTTCGATGATCTCATACGGCCCGATGAACCTCGGACTTAATTTGCCTTTTCTACCAAAACGAAGTATTTTCTTCCACGTAGACACTTTCAAGAACACTTTATCACCGTTCTCAAACTCAATATCTTTTCGTTTCAAGTCTGCATAAGATTTTTGACGATCTGACGCGGCTTTCAGACTATTACGAATCACTTTCACTTTCTGTTCAGTTTCTTTGATCAAGTCGACCTCATGTATCTTATTTTCACTTAGCTCAGTCCAATACAAAGGTGTTCGACATTTGCATCCGTATAAAGCTTCATAAGGTGCCATTTTGATGCTCGATTGAAAACTATTATTGTACGCAAACTCAATCAATGGAAAATATTGTTCCCACGTACCATCAAACTCAAGAATGCAACATCTCAACATATCCTCAAGAATCTGAATAATCCGCTCGGATTGACCATCCGTGTGTGGGTGAAAAGCTGTACTAAAATACAATTTAGTACCCGTTTGTGGGTGAAAAGCTGTACTAAAATACAATTTAGTACCTAAGGCCTCTTGCAATTTCCTCCAGAATCGTGAAGTAAACCTCGGATCTCTATCAGACACAATAGATAGTGGCACCCCGTGCAATCTCACAATATCGGAGATATATAGCTCAGCTAACTTATCAAGTGAGTAATCGGATCGTACTAGAATAAAATGGGTTGTTTTCGTCAATCTGTCAACTACGACCCAGATTGCATCTTTCTTTCTTGGAGTCAAAGGCAACCCTGAAACAAAATCCATCGTTACTCTATCCAATTTCCACTCAGGAATCATTATCGGTTGTAATAAACCAGATGGAACTTGATGTTCAGCTTTAACTTGCTGACAGACTAAACATTTCGAGACATACTCTGAAATATCCCGTTTCATACTAGACCACCAATAATGTTGCTTCAAATCATGGTACATCTTTGTACTTCCTGGATGAACAGATAGACGACTGATATGAGCTTCTTTCAATATCAACTTAATCCACTCTGAATTCCTCAGAACACAAATCCGATCTCGATACCTCAAACAATTATCATCATCAATTCAAAATTCTAAATCAGAATTCAAATCACACTGAGCTCGTTTAGCTAACATTTCCTTATTAACTTTCTGAGCATCACATATTTGCTGTAAAAACAATGGTTTCGCTTTCAATTCAGCCAAAACTGAACCATCATCAGACAAATCTAAATGAGCATTCATCGTACGTAATGCAAACAACGATTTTCGACTCAATGCATCAGCAACAACATTTGCCTTACCCAGATGATAATCTATCACAAGCTCGTAGTCTTTCAATAGTTCTAACCATCATCTTTTTCGTAAATTCAAATCTTTCTGAGTCATCAAATATTTCAGACTTTTATAATCCGAAAACACATGACATTTTTCACCAAAAAGATAGTGGCGCCAAATCTTTAAAGCAAAAACACAATTGCAGCTAGCTCAAGATCATGTGTCAGATAATTCTTTTCATGCGGCTTTAATTTTCTCGAGGCATAAGCTATAACTTTGCCTTCCTGCATCAAAACACATCCCAGACCATTCAACGAAGCATCACTATAAATCACGAACTCTTTACATGGTTCTGGCTGTACCAAAACTAGAGCTTCGGTTAAAAGGGCTTTCAACTGATCAAAGCTTTTCTGACATTTATCGGACCATTCAAATTTCACATCTTTCTAAAGCAATCTGGTCAACGGAGTAGCAATCATCAAAAACCTTTTACGAACCGTCGATAATAACCAGCAAGTCCCAAAAAATTGCAAACTTCAGACACATTTTTCGAAGGTTTCCACTCTAAAATAGCTGAAATCTTGCTCGGATCAACTTGTATACCAGATGCTGACACAATATGTCCCAGAAAACCAACTTCACGCAACCAGAACTCACATTTACTAAACTTTGCATACAATTGCTTATCTCGCAGAGTTTGTAGCACAATTCTCAAATGTTCAGCATGCTCAGTTTCATCACACGAATAAATTAAAATGTCGTCAATGAATACAACAACAAATCGATCTAAATACGGTCTGAAAATTTTGTTCATCAGATCCATAAAAATAGCATGAGCATTTGTTAGTCCGAAAGGCATAACTAAAAACTCATAATGCCCGTACCTCATTCTGAAAGCAGTTTTCGGAATGTCTGAATCTTTTACTCGAACTGATAATATCCCGATCTCAAATCTATCTTTGAAAACACGGTGGCTCCTTTCAACTGATCAAACAAATCATCAATTCTGGGCAGAGGATATTTATTCTTAATAGTCACTTTGTTCAACTGACGTTAATCAATGCACATTCTCAACGTGCCATCTTTCTTTTTCACAAATAAAACAGGAGCACCCCAAGGTGAGAAACTCGGTCTTGCAAATCCTCTATCGGTCAACTCTTGCAACTGTGATTTCAACTCTTTCAATTCTGCTGGTGCCATTATGTACGGAGCTATAGAGATAGGAGTCGTTTCCGGCAATAAATCAATACCAAATTCAACTTCGCGTATCAGAGGCAATCCTGGTAATTCTTCAGGAAATACATCAGGGAATTCACAGACAACTAGCACTGATTCAACTTTTTTTCAATCACTGTCGAATCAATTACATAGTCAAAATAAGCTTCGCAACCCTTTTTCACATAACTCTAAGCTTTCATCACTGATATCACAGCCGATAACCCATTCAAATCATTAGATTCAATCTGAACTATTTCATCATTCTGACATCTCAAATCAATAGTCTTTCGTTTGTAGTTCACAACAACATCATGCAATGTTAACCAATCCATACCCAAAACTATATCAAACTCATCAAAAGGTAATAGCATCAGATCAGCCGGAAAACAAATATATCGAAACATCAACGGACAATTCTTGCATACTTTGTCAACCAAGACACATTTACCTAAGGGGTTTGATACTCTAATAACAAATTCAGTAGACTCTACAGGAAAAGTCTTATTGGACACTAAGTTCATGCATACATACGAATGAGTAGACCCTGGATCTATCAAAGCAATCACAGAAGTATCATAAAGAGTAAATGCACCCATAATAACATTTGGAGACGAAGCTTCCTCACAAGCTCGAATAGCGTAAGCTCTGGCAAGTGCTCTAGCTTTAGATCTTTCAACTGTATCTTTCGTAGCTCTCTAACTACCACTGACATTTCTTGTGTTTCTAGAAAGTCTACCTCTAGCTGAAACATTATCTGGCCTTGGATTCTGTACAATCTCTTGTTCAACAGACTCGGGACAATCTTGAATGAAATGGTCTAATGATCCACATCTAAAATAGGCTTGGTCATTGAATCTACAATTATCCGGATGTCTTTTACCATAATGCTTACATTCAGGTCGTTCGGATCGGACATTTCCCACACTAGCTATCAGAGTAGCTGAAGCTTTGAAGTTTGACTGTGATCTAGCTCGATCTCTATTCGATTGTCCCACATTAACCTTTGAACGGCTATGCTCATCTCTGAACTTCTTTGATGCAGATTGAAAAGATTTACTTGAAATTTTTTTTCGTACGTCTCTGGCTTCAGACTCAGCTTTTCTTTTATCTTTCCCGAATGCTTCAGCTTTACACGCTCGGTTAACAAGCACAACAAACTCTTTTATTCCCAAAATCCCAACTAGCAAACGGATATCTTCATTCAGACCATCTTCGAACCTTTTACACATTATTTCTTCAGTCGAAACACATTCTCGAGCATATTGACTTAATCTCACGAATTCTCGCTCATATTCGGTGACAGACATACGACCCTGTTTCAATTCCAGAAACTCTTTTCGTTTTTGATCTATAAATCTCCGACTGATATATTTCTTCCGGAACTCAGACTGAAAGAAATCCCATGTAACCCGTTCTTTTGGAACAACAGAAATCAAAGTCTTCCACCACTGATAAGCTGCATCTCGTAACAAAGAAACGGCACATTTCACACATTCATCAAGAGTCAATGACATTTCATCAAACATCTCGTAACAAAGAAAAGGGGTCGGGACTAAACCGGGATCATACAAAATTTTTCTAAAAATCAAACATTTTTCTAAGTTACAGAGGTCACACGCCCGTGTGGGCAACACAGCCTCAGACACACCCGTGTGTCTAAGTCGTGGCAAAAAAGGGCATACATATTGACTTGTCCACACGGCCGAGGACACGCCCGTGTGCCTCACCTGTGGTCGACACTGACTTGCATCACACGGCCAGTCACATGCCCGTGTGTCCAGCCCGTGGTCGAAACTGACTTGTTTTAAATTACAAACTCGAATGACACAGTCAAGCCACACGCCCGTGTGCTCAACCGTGTGGGAAAATATAGGCCATTTGCAAGGCCAATTTGCCCCCCCCCCCCATTTAGGGTCACTCCTACAAGCATAAATAAAAACAGTTCATGCCCTCAAAATGCAAACAAAATATACCAATAATAATCATCTTTTCTAACCATTCAAGAGCATATCAAACATACCAACCATTCATCAATAATATACCAACTTTTCATCACAAAACATTTATGATAATAACCATATTCACATCCCATTTACAAGCCATATCACATAGCTTATATATATACATCACAAACATAATCCAAAACAACTAGCCTATACATGCCATACTTAGCTATGTACACATTCAAAAGGTACCAAAATAGAGTTTGATAGTGTGGTGACGATCCTCGACGATCCCCGAACCTTCCGTAGCTTTAAAAATCTAAAAACAATGCAAACACACACAGAGTAATCTTACAAAAGCTTAGTAAGCCATATACAAATAAATTTAACATAATAAACATATATAACTATAACAATTACAAGAACTTTAATATATCTCAATAGCATATTCATATTTCTTCTTTAGCTCAATGGTATCTAACCATTTTCTTGTCAACAAATCACATCTCCATGTATTTCTTTGGATCATATCAAATTCATACATCTATCACATTTTATCTCAACAAGACTATGCATATATCTCACTTTTGCAATTTCACATATACTTACCTTATATAATCAAATATGTATACATTTCAACGTACCTGTATCGGATACACATATCATCTAATCATTCAATCCTCGGAATTTCCCGTTGACCTATTCAGAATCAAATAGGATACTCGGATATATCAGAATACTCGTATAATGCCAACGTCCCAGACATGGTCTTACATGTAATCCAATATCGATGCCACTGTTCCAGACAGGGTCTTACACGAATCAAATACGATGCCAATGTCCCAGACATGGTCTTACACGTAAATCTCAAATCAATGCCAACGTCCTAGACGTGGTCTTACATGATATCACATATCAGAATCTCTATTTCATGTCATATGAATCCTATCTATTCCTAAGGTTCGTACGGGACTTTTCAAACCTTGATACATTGTCGATACTTTCTCGGATTTCACATGTATATCTTCCAAAGCCACTCGTCACATTTCAATATTAAATGAACATGAATAAACCATCTCAAATACATTTATTTGTATATAGACTTACCTCGTATGGATATAAACGGACGGATTCGATTACTCGATCACTTTCGACTATCCTCGGTCTAAATCCGTTTTCTTTGGTTCTTGATCTATACATATTCAAATTTAACCCATTTATTCACTAAATCATTCAATTCAATCCAAAAACAGACATTTAGGATATTTTACAAATTAGCCCTCACATTTTCACATTTTGACATTTAAGTCCTTATTTCACAAAATTACAAAATACACATAATTTCTTTGTACCCATGCTTAGTCGAATATTCACATGCTTCATCTAAGTTCTCACATTTCATTTATTTCACATTTTAGTCCCTCAAAATATTATTTTCACAATTTAATCCAAAGTACTCAAATTCATCAAAAATCCAAAGACAAAACATGTTAATCTAACACATATATTTCATATTTCATCATCAACTATCACAAAACTCAAGCATTAATCAATGGAACATTTCATAATCTTCATCAAAATCCAAAATTAAGGCATGGGCTTGATATATACTAAGAAACGATCTCAAAAATGTAGAAATTATCAAAAACTGAACTAAATACATACCTTAATCAAGCTAAACCATAGCCGAAACCTAGCAACCTTTTTTCTTTTATTTTTCTTTCACATTTGGCAAGAACAAGGATGAATATAATAGCCATTTTTTAATGATATGTTTTATTTAATGGACATTATTCACTCATTTACCAAATTAACCTTATTTATTAACATATAAAACTTACATATAATTTACTTAACCCTCCATGCATGATTAATAAGGTATAATTGCAACATAAACACCTTCCATTAAAAGAACAAATCAATTTAGCACTTTAACAAATAGTTAGCAACTTTTACCATGTACGCGATTAAGTCTTTTTATTAAATTAAGCACACAAACGGACAAATTTATTCACAAAAATTTCACACATGCTTAATCACATACTGTAAGCATGAAAATTAATATTAAAATATTTTTATGACTCGAATTTGTGGTCCCAAAACCACTATTCCGACTAGGGTCTAAACTAGACTGTTACAGCCGATGTACGTTATCAGTTGGATTAGCTCTTGTGAACGGTTGGTGTGTTTTTGGATGGTTAACCATGTAATCATATCTGTATATCATTCATCTGTAATGTGTTAGTGATAATAAAATGTGATTAAAATGTCGAAAGTTTTATTTACATTATTGTTCGAGTATTACTCACCTGTTGTGAACTGTGGTTGACAAGACCTCTGTTTAGTAATCTTATAATTTGATTTACTATGTTATTTGGTAAGCTTTATCATTTTAGCCATCGATCTTACTAAGCTTTACAAAAGCTTACTCGTGTTATTTGTCTTATTTCCTTGTAGATTATGTTTTTATGAATAGTTGGGCGATCGGATCAACTCGAAGAAATACACTATCCGAGGATCCTTTTTGGTAGATTTTAAATACAACTTGGCTTATATGGCATGTAATAGGAGGATTTAAGTTTGTTTGTAAAGATTCATAATTGCTTATGCTATATAACTTGTTATGCTTATGATCTTGATATTTTTTACAACTCCTTAATATATGTATGCATGATTCCAACTTAGACACAAGTGGATGTAGTTGTGTAAGTCAACTGATAACCTTGGTTATCTTGATGTATGCTAGTTGAGATTGAGTGTTGATAGCTTGGAAGTCTAATTAGGTAATGAAATGTTAAGTGATTCAGTTGAGCTGTCCTTGATGACTTATTGGTTAGATCCTTGATTGATTGAATTGGAATGTTTTGGTTGTTCCTGAATGTGTTTTGAGGCCTTGTGATCATGTGTTAGTAAGTAGGTTTAGGTACCTAAGCATTGGGTGTAAAAATGGCATGTTTTGGGTCACTTTTTAGCACACACGGCCCGGGGCACAGGTTGCCACACGACTGTGTATCACACACTGGCAAATCCACACAGGTGTGTTAGGCACAGGTTGGTCCACACGGGCACAAAGAGTTACAAGGCCTGACAACACGGTCGTGTCACACTGAGCTACACAGTCGCAAAGAGTTACACGGCCTGGCCACACAGCCGTGTGACCTTATATTACACAGCACAGTTAGTTGCACGATCTGCGTACATAGGCATGTAAAGTAGTCACACGGGCATGTGGAATAGCCACACGACCATGTCCGTAGCCACACGGCCGTGTGACCTCTGTTTTGGAATTTTTCAATTTTTCCCTAAACTTTCTGATTTACTTCAAATTGGTTCCTGATTGTTTTGAAACTATTTTTAAGGCTTCGTAGGCTCGATTTAAGGCCCATAAGTGTATGTTTGAATTTAGTCTAAATGATTTACGAATGTTGTTAATTAATTGATAAATTTGATGTTACTTATTGTTAAATGTTCTAAAATGTACGGTAATACTCTGTAACCCTAATTCGATGATGAAACAGGTTATGGGTGTTACAAATATCACTAAGTTATACTTAGCGTACAGTTTTGTTGCTCGAGCACAGGTTAGGTACTTTTTTATTTGATCGTCAATTTCAGCATCCAACGGCAATCCCGGTCTCAAGTGTTGGTGATATTTTTTATTTTGGTCATGTCATGTACCTAAGATGTCATTGGTTAAACAAGGTTTATCTTTGATTTGTTGGCATTTTGAGGATCAAGTATATAAATGTATATGTATGTGTTGGAAATGGTTATGTTAATATTATCTTGTTGAAGTAGTTTGGCATATAAGCATAATGATTTAATGTGATTTAATGGTTGAGAAGATAATATGCTAGGTGTGTATTTGGTTGGTGCATAGATGTGAAAATGATGGTTGGTACATTTGTTTTGGTCTGCAATTAATGGCAAGTTTGGTGCATGTTTTATAATTGAATTGGAATGTTTCATTATGTCTTTAAAGGGTTAGAAGATGCATGCTTAGTTTAACATGTTGAGCTGCCTTGATGGCATATTGGTTAGGCATTTAGGATGGTTGTTGTAAATGATGTTTTGGCATGATTATAATTCTTTTGAAATTGATTGTAATATGGTATATTTGGTTGATTGTGGCATAAGTGAAATAGGGTTATAAAGCTTGTTTTGGAAGGTATGTTCCAGGTACATATGGCTTGGTACACGGCCTGGCACACGACCGTGTGCCCTATATGGCTTAAGACACGATTATGTGGCCTGTAGGTTTTGGTTGATTTTTGGGCACATGGCCTAGCGACACGGTTGTGTGACATATTTTTGAATATTTACACTTTTGACCCTCACGACCGTAGTGAGTATACAAGGTTTGCCTACACGGTTGTGTGTCCCATCCAACATAGCTTTAGCATTTCCACATGGTCAAGGGACACGACTGTGTGACCCTTGTTTTTAGATTTTTATTAACATTTTTTTATTCGATTTGATTCTTGCTTAATATCGAGTTGTTTTTAAGCTTCCATATGCTCGATATAAACCCGAAATAGATTGAATTACATGATGTATTTGATTATATGTGATATGATGATAATTAATTAAGATTTTGGTTAATAAATTGCATGTAATTGTTTAGTGTTGTACATAGGATCCTATTACTCGTGTAACAGCCCGGTTTAGCTAAGTCGAAACAGTGATTTCGGAACCACAAATTCGATGTTATAAAATTATTTTAATTTTATTTTTAGTGTTTATAGCATGTTAATTGATATGTGTGAATATTTCGTGAGCTAATTTTATCGTTTAATAGCTCAATTTGAGAAAAGGGACTAAATCGCGTAAAATGCAAAAGTTGCATTCTATTCGTTAAAGGTGTTTAATTTCTATGATTTATTAAATCAAAGGTCCTTATGATGATATTAGACCATTGGTAGTGTAAGTGGACAATTATGGCCATCCATTATATGTTTATTAATGTTTTTAAACCAAGGTTAAAATTGGTATTCAATTATTAAATGATATATTAATAAAACAAAAGCCATATTATCTTTATTTTCTTCATCAATAACCGATTATCAAAAGAAAATAAATCCTTGGAGAGCATTCTAGGGTTCGGCACTTTGAGGGATCAATTGGTATGTGATTTTTGTTCGATTTTTGATGATTTTTACGTTTTTGAGATCGTTGCTTTGTATTCTAGCTAGCCCATGCCTTAATTTTTGAAGTTGTTAATGATTTTGTGAAGTGCCATTGATGAATACTTGAGCTTTTGAATGTTTGATGATGAAAAATGAATATTTGTTGATAGTTACACAAGTTTTGTTAAGTGATTTTAGTTAAAAATGCATTTTAGGGATTTAATTATGAAAAGTGTAAATTGGGTGGATGAAATGTGAAATAAATGAAATTTTTGGGCTGCTAGGGACTTATATGAAATTCGGCCAAGCATGAGTCTTGTTGAATTGTGTGAATTTTTTGTATTTGTGAAATAGGGACTAAATTGATAAAAAGTGAAAGTTTAGGGGCTAATATGCAAAAATGCCCAAATGTGTATTTTTGGATAAATTGAATGAATAGAAGATTAAATGAGTTAATTTTGAATACATATAGATCAAGAAAGAAAGAATTCAGATTTAGATCGGGGGAAAAGCAAGATTATCGAGTAGTCGAACAGATACATTAATTCCGAATACAAGGTAAGTTCGTATAACTGAACTTAAATGTGTATCTATTTATTGAATGGATGAAATTGAGATAGTATTTATTCTATTGGATGAATGTTGAGATATTAAATGAAATGTACGAGTTTAGTAAGGCAAGTTGTCAAATAAGACCATAGCCAGGCCATGGCAACCAAATAATAAGACCATAACCGGGTTATGGCATGTGAATGAAAGACCACGGCAGGGCCTTGGCAATGTATGTGTAAGACCATAGTGGGACTATGGCATCGGAAAATTTGATGAATTTGTATCGAAAGCATTTGTAAACCGGAAGGGTTTGATAAGAGTATTGATGAGAAATAGATATGTATCGATACAGGTACGTACGGGAGATTATTAAAGTATCGAGATTTATGAAGTGAGATCTTATGGATAAATTTTGTGATAGCTCATGAATTGATGCTTTAAATGTTTATGATATAATCCATTTTGAATTGTTAATGAATGTTGAGATTATTTCATGTTCACATACGAACTTACTAAGCTTAAAGCTTACTTTGTTTAACTGTTTCGATGTTTTATAGTTCTACGAAGCTAGCTCGGATCCGGGAATGGTTAGAGACTTCATCGCACTATCGATCATCTATTTTGGTACTTTTGAAGCTATGTATATATGGTATATGGCATGTATAGGCTTGAGTCATTTTGGTATGTTTAATGAATGTGTAATTTGGCCATTTGTGTTGGCATAAAATGATTAACTTGATGATGCTTATGAATATGCAAATTGATCTACTTTTAATGTTTGGTAATAGACATATAATGGATGAATGGGATTGATGTATTATGAATGTTTGGATTAGCCTTGCCAAATGAATTATACAATGTGAATTATGCTTAGAAAAGCAAGTTAAATTGCTTAGTATTTGAATAGGTAAATGGTATGGAATTTAGTTGAAATGAATATGGTATGATTATGTATTGGTTGATGAACTTTTGGCTATATAATTATGTCTTAAAATGATGCCATTTGAGCTTGTGTAGGTATGTACAAAAAGGGTGGCAAATTGGCTTTTCAAATGGCTTATTTTTGTCCACACGGGCAGAGACATGGGCATGTGTCTCAGCCGTGTGTGACACACGGTCATGCTATACGGCCGTGTGTCCCCTGTTGTGGATATTGAAGTGAAGTCAGTATGCTCTACACGGTCTCACACACGGGCGTGTGACTAGCCGTGTGGTATAAGTCAGTATACCCCCCTAAATGGCACACGGCCTAGCACATGGGCGTGTGTGGCCATTTTGTAGGACACACGGGCGTGTGGTTGGCCGTGTGACCCAAGTCAGTATACTCTCCAGATTTCACATGGCCTGGCACACGGGCGTGTCCTCGGCCGTGTGTTGCAAGTCAATATGTATGCCCTGTTTTCACACGGCCTAAGAGATGGGTGTGTCTACTAGCCGTGTGAGGCACACGGCTTGTTCACACGAGCGTGTGACCCTTATATGATTGAAAAATTTCTAAGTTTTTTGAAATTTTTGTATGTTATCGGTTTAGTCCCGAATCACTTCTAAAGCATGTTTAAGGCCTCGTAGGCCCTTATAAGGGACAATATGAATATGATTGAATGGCATTTGAGTATGAATGCATAAATGTATGAATTATGTATGTTAAATAATGTTGATTGATCGGTAATGCCTCGTAACCCTATTCTGACTGTGAATACGGGTGAGGGGTGTTACAACTCGGGTTCGGCAGCTGGACTAGGTAAGGGGTGTTACACAACATATCAGCAAAGATAGTAGTCATATATCATATGAACGTGGATAGCACATTGCATAACCCAAATAGCACTTATCGAAATGCATACTCCCAAACGGGCATCTGAATGTAGCCTTTTCTTGATCATCTGGATGGATTGGAATTTGGTGATATCCTAAATACCCATCAAGGAAACAATAATACTCTCTTCTCGCCAATCTATCGAGCATTTGATCAATAAATAGAAGTGGGAAATGGTCCTTCTTGGTTGTATCATTCAATTTCCTGTAGCCAATTGCAACCAGCCATCTTGTTATAGTTTGGGTCAAAATTAACTCGCTTTTCTCATTCGCAACCACTATCAGCCCTCTTTTCTTGGGGACGCATTGTGTCAACTTACCCTTTCGCTATTAGATATGGGGTAAACAATCCCTACATCAAGCCATTTTATAAGTTCCTTTTTCACCACTTATTTTATTGCTAGATTAAGGCGTCCTTAGGCATATACGACTAGCTTCTTTCCGTGTTCTAGTCGTATCTTATGTTGAAAAAGTACCGGACTAATTCCCTTTATGTTTGCAATAGTCCATCCAATTGCTTTTTTATGTGTCTTGAGCATCTCCAATAACGCCTTTTCTTGATCCACCGGTAAACTGGCAATGATGATAATTGGTAAAGTATTGTTAGTGCCCAAATACCTATACTTTAAATGTGTCGACTGCAGTTTTAGTTCCAATTTGGTGGTTTGATGATTAACAAAACAAAGATTGTCGTTGAATTTCCTGGTTGACTCAAAGGTTTGATGATAAATATGTTCCAATTGACCTCTCAAAGTCTTCTAAAAATCTTTCTTCTATTATTTTGTTCGAATCAGAAATGTAAGAATCACCATCGCTTGACTATTCCTCACTTGTTTTTGAATTATCCTCATCAACCATTAATTCTTGTTCAACGACATTCATTAGCCTAGTTACCATTTTTGGTTCTCTGATCAGCCTCCAAGTGTGATCGTTGTTGCTTGCTTTTTCTAGAAGAACTGATCTCCTTTAGATGTACTAACGTCCAAAGTGTGAATACTGCTACAAAATATATAGAATTGAGGCGGTGTCCGCAAGTATACGGGTCAGGTTGTAATATAGTTACAACAAAGTAGGTAAGTATTCCGAGAATCGTACCCAAGGAATTGCAATTTAGGAGGACTATTATCAACCAAATTACGGGAAATAATTATTAATCTACTTGAGTCACAAATTAGTAGTGTTAATATGGAAAAAAGATGATAATAATATTAATAAACTAAATAAATTGAATTAAACCTAAATCTACTCCTAAGTTCATGTATCGACTTCTCCTATCCCTTGTTTCAACTACGCGAGTTCATTTAACCTAGATCATATTGTTTTACCTAATTAATTATTGATATAGGGTTCTAATCAATCAACTAGTCGATACCCTAGCAGGACCTTCCAATACATCCACTAGAATAATGAGTCGGTAAAAACTACTTATCTTCCGACCTCACAGTCCAGACCGGTTCGGGGTTAAGGTGTTCACGGATAGGTCATACCAATTTTGAGTTAATTCCCAACTAAATGACTTCCTATAGTTTTCAAGCCTAGGGTTTAGGTTCTTCCTCTCCTAAATAGCTTATCTACTAAGAAACTCTATCCTTCAATCAATTAATAAGATTATAATAGTTGAAATCATGCGAGATATGGATAAAGCATAAATTAATTCTAATCGTTGCACAAACATTCAATTAAGCAATGTTAAAGAAATAGATATAAAGAATAGAATAAAGGAAAGTATATGCTCATGGATTTATTGATGAAAGCATGGCTTCAGAACAATCTCCACTCGTGAGAGTCCCATTTCGGAATAGGATCTTTCGATTACAAGAACATAAAATACCCTAAGTAAAAACTAAGAATGAAATAAAAACCCTTTGTATATTTTTTGCCTCCCTAAAAATTGTCTGTTTAAACTGATTACAATGGCCTTTATATAGGCTAAACTTGGAATATTAAAGTGCCTAAAATATTCTTGAAGTCCTTAGAGTTTGACTAGGACAGATACTCTTAATTTCCCTAAAAATGTAAATAAAACGTGCATGAGTTTTTGGTTGTGCAGGGGTTTGGTTGCAACACAGGCTTGTGATATTGCAACCAACTACAGGGGGTATGTCGAAACATAGGAGGATCATGTCGCGACATTAAGGGCAGTTTCACTCTAGAACTTGTTTTTGGCTTCTGTCTTCGATGTTGAGACATCAATGTCTTGGTGTCACGACATAGGCATCAGTTTTGGCCCGAATAAGCATATTTAGCTCTCAACTTGACCTACAAGACCATGTAACCTTATTTAGATAAATAAAATGTAATAAAAACTACTAGAAAGCATAAATTACTACTTTAAGTATGAAAACCTAAATATATACTAAGATGCTTTGATTTAACAATTAAATAAGCTAAAGTTATGTGTAAAAAGGATGTCAATAATAATGTAATTCATGGCAGATCAAGAACAACTATCTCATGGGTTGTCTTTGTCCAAATACTTCCCTCAGCCATAACATCAAATTGTCCTTTTTCTACACTGATCCAGGCCTCCATAAAGTGTTGCAATTGAATAGCTAGAATAATGTCGCCTCCAAGTATTTTCCGAAGGATTAACTTGAATATGTCCCAAGCTTGTCCCAATGTTTTCTGGTGGTTATTGCTTGAATTTGAGTAGTTTGGCTTAAGTATTTAACACAGAAGGCCTTGGTATGAGCCTGTGCAAGAATAATTTTACAAATTCTTCCCAGGATGTGATAGTCTCTAGTGGTAATGCCTCTAACCATTCTCTATCTGACCTCCAAGTGCGAAAGGAATCCAGAGTAATTTGATTGCCTCATCTAAAATTACAGGATACCCAACTGTACTGCAAATATGTTCAAATCCTCTCATAAATGCCACCAAATCAATGTTGGTATCATCACCAAATTGCTAGTTCGTGATCACCCAAGTCAAAAATGCGAGATTGATTTCAAACTGGGGTTTGGTAATAACTAGTTTAGCAATTCTAGGTTTTAACCAACTGGTTCGAACCAAGTTTGCCCAAGGATTATTGTTATCGTCTCAGAAATTGCTTCGAATAAGGATATGGCTCAATTGGAGTGCTTCCACTTCGGGTCATATACTGAAATTAGAAACAAAATTAAAATTAAAAACAAAAAAAATAAAAGAAAGTAAAAATTGTATCTATAATTTTTAATTTTCCTATTTATCGTACTAATTGCAAAAAATAAATTTAAATTTAATGTCGAAACCCCCCGGCAACGACACCAACAACTTGGCCGCCTCCAAACATGGGAACGTTTAGAGGAAAAGTCGTGCAAATAAAATATCTAATGAAGTGTGGTATCTGCAAGCAAATAGGTCAAATTGTAATATAGTTTTATGTTACAATGGAACACCAGGAAGTATTCCAAGGATCATACCCAATGGAGGATGGATTAAATCTAAAAATATATCTACAATAGCAAGTCTAAATAGTAAAAACTAAAAATTATATTACGAAAATTAAAACTAAAGATTAAGGTCATAAAATAAAAACTAAACTACTAAAACGAAGTTGACAAACGAAAAACTCTCAAATAACAAGCAGAAGATTAGCTCACTTCAATGGTTATAATTAACGTCAAAATTTGGGTTTTATTAGTGAATTAGCTATTAACTAACAAATATTACCTCTTGGTCTCTACCAGTTAATTAATTGACCAGTACTCACTTATCTCTCGATCTCACTTTTGTGACCGGGACAAATTATGATTTACTTGAAAATTTTATCTCTTGATCTTGTTTAACCTAGATTACTTCCTAAGGTCGTCAATCTAAGGGTTTAAGCACACATAAATTTATACCAACTAATTCGTATGGAAAACCATCATTCTTCTATTGATCATTCACACATCTGCTTGTTAATCTCCCTAAAGGACTTAGCCACTCATCGATTCAATAACCATCTTCCTTATAATTAAGCTAATCATGCAAAAAAACAATTTAATTTAAAAGAGAGAAAGATAGAAATTGATCAATTTGAGAATCTTGATGTGCTCGGATCCACGAAACCCTTTAACAGTTATCAAGATTTTGTCGTTTGCAAGAGAAACGTAAAGGAAAATTATGAAAATACTTAACAATGAAGACTTGGACTCAAGTCGAATCCAAGTCGAAGAACAAGAAATAAAATTATTTTTAAAAGAAAATTAAACCTAAATTGAAATCCTAAATCTACTAACTAAACCTACTAACTAAACCCTATAAACGGCTTGGCAAAAAGCTCCTAAGGTTAACTTATGTTTAACTATATATAAGCAAAGTTAGTTGCTCAATTAGGTCAAATACAAGTCTTAATCACACTAAATATGGGTTGTGCGGATGGAAACACCCTTAATGAATTTTTGCCTTCCGTCAGACCTGTGTCGTAACATAGGCTAGTGCATGTCGTGGCACACTACTTCGAATGTGACTTCTTGCATTGGCTCGGTCATGTTGTGATCCCGGAAGCTTGTGTTGCGACTCAGCTGTCGTTCCTGATGCTTTTGGGCCTAAAAATAGGTGTCTTGCACACTCAATTAAAACATCAAAATTACCTTAAGGTCGGTATTGACCCAATGGGTCAACTAACTCGAAATATTACATAAAAACGTTTATTTTGCAATAATTTAACTCTAAGCTAAGAAAATTGAATATGCAATAAAAGATACTAGAAAACAAATTCGTTAAGTGCTGAAAAATACTTATTGCCATTACAATTAGTGTCACGCCAAAATGCTTCTAAATATTTTAAGAAGATGAAGGAAGGTTTAATGCGAAACCAACTCTCGTATGTAATCGTTTCTTCCAAAGCATTAGTTGGGAATCTATTAAGTAGGTAAATAGCAACACTTCCATGATTTGGAGTGTAAACTGTAGTGAATCAAGCTTATCCAAACCATAATTATTCTTATCCAATCATCTTTATTCAAATCATCTATATCCTCGTTATCATCTTTAATCTAATCTTTATCCAAAACGTACATAGAATGTATAATTTGTCAATGATAAGATAACTACAAATCTAGTATTTATGTTCCATTTATTGTTCAACGTATTTGGTCTATCACTGGTCTTTGTGTATTGCCTGGATTCATTGTTTAAGGGAAGGCCTTTATGGCATGTTCAAATAGCCCAAGGATGCAATTGAAACTGAATAAAGCTAATGCAAATAAAAATCTTTGCAATGCAGTTTGTTACCCAGCCAAATGGAGGCTTAATGTAGAGAATACCAGCTAGTGCAAAATTATTCAGTAATTAAGGTTTTATAAGGATATATATGTATATGTATATATATATACAATACGCAGCGAAAAAGATGAAAGTGATAACCCAATATTTTCGCATTTATTATGGTATAATTCATAATTAAACACGTAATAAAATCACACTAGTATACTCCCTGATATTAGTATATATAAATGTATATACTTTATTTTGTTGGATTAATATATAGCCTAGGTTCTTTTTTCCCCACAATATATATAGCTTTAGCTCACACGAAAACCTTTGATTTTCCAAGCCCACAAAGAACCAAAAAAAAAAAAAAAAAAATCATCCTTAGTAAGACAAAATGTTGATAGACCACGTCCGACAATGGATCATCAACCGCCCCGAACAAGGTCGGTGATGATCAAGGGTTACGAATACTCAAAAGCTTCACATCGTCAACAACAGGACCGCATAGAGAAGAAAAGTCATCACTTCTCATGGTGTAGAACGTGCTAAGGAACATAATTCGTGTCCTGTTGGAAACAGCCACGAATCTAAGTGCAGCTCGCTTGAATCCACCAGCCCCTTTAGATTCGTACGGGACTTTGAGTGTGGCTTTACCGGCGAATGCCTCGACGACCAAAGAACCTGCACAGGAGTTGTTAGCATCGCCCACCGAGAAGGAGAGCTTGTATGTCTTGCCAACAATGGTTCTTGTTATTTGAGCGATTGCACTCTCTTTTCCGCCAACTAGCTCCACGGCTCTTCGGCCTTGAGGCACGAAGTAATGGGCTGAATCGATGTACTTGACGGCCTTGAGGGATTCGACTACCCAGGCAGGGAGAGGAGAATTATCATCCTCAATGTTGGGTGGGATTAGGACACCCCATGGAGTGTTGGGGAATATATAAGGACCTTCTTCAAAACCACCATTTTTCATTATGTTCTCTGCAACAATACAAAGTTGAAATTTTAGTGAAACAATAGCATTCAGTATCATGTGCAATGGGACCAAGGTGTTGGGTAGTTTCTTAAATGAAGTCGTCTGACAGATCAAATCAACTGTGCCTGCCTTCAATTATAGCTTTGATAGTTAATCCTTTAGAAGTAAAAGTTTGTATTTGATACACTGAACCACTCAATATCTATGTATAAAGTTTTATCGATGTCAAGGTGAAGAAAGGCTTACTGTTGGTGGGTCTGGGAGGATATAAAGCCTTGATAGCTACCGCATCGATGAGTGGTCCACAAGCAGGATCCTCCTCCACTCCAGGATTGTGAATAATCAACATGACCGCATCAGATTGTGTTTTGAATGCCCAAGCATAGTTGTCCCAACCGCTGCTGCTATACACTGTCTGGATGGGCATCACACCCGAATCGGGTGCTACCGTCACGTTCAAACGCTCCTCTTGAGCACAAGTACGGGCCGCACTGAAGGTGATGGAGTAATACATCCCTTTCACCACCTTTATCTCCTGCTTGATTGAAGCCTCGTTCCCCAACCTGACTGCATAGGCTCCCTCAGGCACCACCAGCAACATGTCCCCTTGCTTTTGCCCGGACTTTATGTATTCCACAAACCCTTCGTTTACCCATCCTGGTATTGCATAACGCCCCACAACGACCGTGCCCTTCATGTTTGAGGCATTCGGGGCTTGCTCAAAGTTACCATTATCTAACAGCCCTGAATTCAATAATCCAATCAATTGAAACTGAGAATGTCTTCACTAAAATCCAAAGGAGGCAAGAAACAGAAAGCTGTTCGGCAAACTTTGGCATCTTTTTTCTAAAATTAGTAAGCTAAGCTAAAAAGGCTAATAGCTTTCACCGGTTGATTCATGTGGTGATGTGGTCCATCACTGGAATTTATCAAAACCGTCCCAAATATCTGCTCCTATATCCAATTAGATTAATTAAACAAGGCCTTGCTTGCTCAAGTAAATTTTATTGCTATTGATGTCGGTGGCTATCGGTAAAATATCCCTGACAAACTCCTGCAGCTGCTACACTCTACAGTACACTAATTATCAAATATCCAAATGATCCTATCTGTAATATATATTATATTTGTACTTTGTGTAGTATCTTATCATATTTCATATAGTGTTTTAATTAAACTCTCGTGATTTAATCAAACCAATAAAATAATTAGTTCAATCTTTCAAATCCTAGTAAGCATATTCTTTTATTAAAATTTTGGTTTTATTTATGACAATAACAATTTTAAATCTATTTTTAACTGAGTAACAACTAACCATACTACTTGCTACGTTTCCTGATACCAACCAAAAATTCATGAAGAGAAAGTAGAGATGTTTATTTATTTTTATTAACTGTGCTTTTCAAAATAAACAAAATTACTTTGATCGAAATTTTAATTCAAAAAGTAAAAACTCCTGTGTTTATATATATGTATATTATATATGTAATTCTTACCGTCCGCCACCGTAACGTTGGTCGCGGAAAGAGCGATATGGTAGGTGGCGCAAAGGAGCACCGACAACAAGACGAGCCCTTGCATTTCTACAAGTCTAGAAGTGTCTAATTTCTAATAAGAGAGAGAGAGAACAAATAAGGAAACAGATACGATATTTTCGTTGAGGGGGAAAGGGTTTATATGCATGCTCGGCTACTAAAAATCCCTCAGATTTTGTGAAAAATTACAAAGTTGACATCTGCAAATGTTTCTCGAGGTTCTTAAAGGGAAAGATTCAATTGTATTATTGTAGAATTAAATCAAATTTGCCTATTTTTATAATATTTTTTATGCTATTATATGAACTAAAAATATATTTTAATAACTAATTTTTTATATTCAACAAATATTTTTAACTATTTATATTTTTTTAATCATTATCGTGGGAAACAATTACAAAACTTAAAAGGAATTATTTTTTTAGACCATAAAATTGAGATACAATATTTCGATCTTACCAATATATATGTACCTTAATGCATCTATTATAATATTATTATTTTTTGTGAAAAGTGAACAACTTAAAGAATTCTAAAGGACACTAGAAGCTTTATCTTGCTGGAAAGCCGTGGCCACCACATCAGG
Source organism: Gossypium sturtianum (assembly GCA_025698515.1). Lineage (NCBI taxonomy): Eukaryota > Viridiplantae > Streptophyta > Magnoliopsida > Malvales > Malvaceae > Gossypium > Gossypium sturtianum. The sequence continues at coordinate 87,396,947 of CM046944.1, forward strand.
CAGAGCTTCAAATATTCGGAGGGAATTCTGCCAGGAGAGACCAATCTTCGCTAGTTGATCAGCTGTTAAGTTGCGCTCCCTAGGGACATGATTGATTTCCCACTGACCGCCAGAGTTCATTAGTCTTTTAATTCTTCTGAGAAGAGTAGTGCCGGAATCCACCATTTCCTTTATGGACAGGGCCTTAACCACTTCAAGGTTATTGGTCTGAATTTTGACCCTCTTGAATCCTTTGTTTAATAAAATAAGCACTCCATCAAGAATACCCCAAAGTTCTGCTTCCAAAGGTGAACATCTACCCAGATAATGCGTGAATCCTAAAATCCAATTACCATCTCGATCGCGAACGACGCCGCCTGCTGAGGCGTTTCCAAAAGCTCTAGCCACTGCTCCATCAGAGGATAAGTAAACCCAATTGTCTGAACAATGTTGAGGTATCCCCGGGGAATATGGGGAAACCTTAGGACCAACGATTAAGGTCTCAAAATGTTGTGCCCAGCTGAGAGAGAATTTGATGAGATCAAGGGTCGTCCAGTCAATGTTTTGAAAGATGAAAAGATTTCGGTTCTTCCAAATCCTCCAAGCTATTATCCCGAAGAGACACGACCAAGTAATTCCCTTGTCCTGCAATTTAATGTGACAACAAAGATTAGTGGATAACCATGTTTGTAGGGATTCAGAAAAAAACTTGGATTGCTTCTTTGGAGGGACTACTAGAGACCAAGCTTCCTTGGCGGTCGGACAGTCCCAAAGAACATGCATGATATCTTCAGAATCATGTCCACATCTTGGACACGCGCTGCTTTGCCCAATTCCTTTCCTGGTTCTTTCTGAATTAGTAAAGAGCCTCTGATTGGCCACAAGCCAAAGAAAAATGCGAACTCTCTGCGGTCCTTTGTACTTCCAAATTGGTTTCCAAATGTCGTCTTTAGGTCTGCAAGAGTTCTCCTTTAATACCCAATAAGCACTCCGAATGGAAAAAGAACCTGCCCCAGAATGAGTCCAAATGATTCTATCCTCACCTCCAGCATGATGAGGTGGGGGAATACTTATTATAGGCTTTATCATGTGATATGAAAGTCAAATGCGAAGCATGTCCACGTTCCAAGAGCCATCCTGCAGAACCCAATCTTTCAATGTACTGTCCAAATTGAGACTATCATGAGCAGGCACATGATTAAGCAGAGGCCCAACATCAGGTATCCAAGTGTCTTCCCAGCCTCTATTTGTAGTGTCATCCCCTACAGACCACATGAGATTCTCATAAACAAGCGGCCATACCTTAAAGAGGGACCTCCAAAGATGAGAGCAATGACTTTTTTGAATAGAGGTAGGAAGCTGGCTTTTCCATCCATATTTTGAACGAAGGACTCTTACCCATAATGCGTCCTTCCGAGAGACTAGATTAAAGCAGATTTTCATAAGAAAGGATTTATTATGGTCTTAAAGATGTCTAAATCCAAGTCCTCTGCAGGTCCTCGGTTGACAAATGGAATCCCAACCAACCAAGGCGGATTTCGAATTATCAACTGAACCTTCCCAAATGAATTGTCTTGCTATCTTTTCTATCTCATCACACACCCCTTTCAGAATAGCTAAGGACTGCATGAAATAGCTAGGAATAGCAAGAAGGACCAATTGAGCGAGTGTAACGCGCCCTGCAAAGGAGAGTTTCCGAGCTTCCCAATTTTGGAGCTTACCCCTCACTTTTTCGATTACAAAGTCCAAAGTACTCTCGGTAACACGGTCGTGTAGAAGAGGCACACCCAGGTAACTTCCTAGATTGAAGACCTTTTGGAATCCAAAAAACTGACTAATCTGATCTCCCAAGCTGGACTCAACACTTTTAGAGAAAAACATGCTACTCTTCCTTTCGCTGATCTTATGGCCAGAAAAATCACAAAAGCGTCTAAGGATTTCTTTTAAAAGAAGAGCTTGATCCATCTCCGCTTTGCTAAAAATAACAAGATCATCAGCAAAGAACAGATGGGATAAAGTCAGTCCCGATCTAGATAACCGAATAGGAATCCACCTGCCAGCTGACATATCTGATCTGATGAGGTGTCCTAACCATTCCATACAAAGAACGAAGAGATAGGGCGATAAAGGACATCCCTGTCTAATACCTCTTACAAGTTTAAAGGATCTGGACGGAACTCCATTCCAAAGAATCTGCATAGTGGAGGAGGAAATAGCATTCATAATGACCTTTCTGATTTTCTCGGGAATTCCAGCTGGGACAAGGGACATTTCTATGAATTCCCAGCTGACTCTATCATAAGCTTTTTCCAAGTCTAACTTAATGGCCATCTACTTTCTTCCAGCCTTCCTACTACGCATAGAATGAATAACCTCTTGTGCAATTATGACATTATCAGAGATGTTCCTCCCTGCAATGAACCCTGCTTGTTCTGAAGAGATGAAATTCGGAAATACTACTTTGAATCTATTAGCGATCACTTTCATCACCAACTTATACATAACCGAACAGAGGTTTATAGGCCGAAATTGACTGAAATCTTTCGGCCGATCCTTCTTTGGAATAAGCACAATAAGAGTGTTGTTGAGCTCCCCTTCAATTCTGTTGCCAGCAAAAATTCCTTGAACCCACTTACAAACCGCCCATCCAACTAGATCCCACTGACTTTGGAAGAAGTGCGCATGAAACCCATCACTTCCTGGAGCTTTCAGTGGAGCCATGTCAAAAAGAGCCTTCTTTATCTCATCATTCAGCATAGGCTTATTGAAAAATCAATATCTTGCTCTTTGAGGCAGGGAAAGAAATTTGAGGGGATATCAGACATAGGCCTTGGGTTTTTACCATATAACTTCTAAAAGAACTTGACAGCCTCATCACTGAGAATAGACTGATCTGAACACCATTCTCCATTATTGACGCGTAAGGCCAAGATACGATTAAATTTCCTTCTTTGAAACGTGCGACTATGGAAGAATTTAGTATTCTTGTCCCCAAACTGGATCCAATCACACCTTTCTTTTTGCCTTCATAAGAGCTCCTCAAGATTGAACACACTCTCCAGTTCATCCCGAACCTCCATCTCTAAAGTAGCTAATCTTCTGGAAGACGACTGATCCATGGCCTTTTCTATGGTCCCAAGAGATTTCAAGAGTTTCCTTTTACGAGTGCCTAAAAAGCCATAGACGGACCTGTTCCAATGTTTAACGTGAGAAGTAAATTCAGATAACGAATCATCCATGTTACCTGAAAAGCTCTATTTATTAGAGACCAAATCCTTAAAGTTTGCATGCTTCGTCCATCCTACAAAGAAGCGAAACAGTCCCCCTCTTGGAATACTGAGCTCAGGATTAGTTTTAAGGAGAATAGGCCTGTGATCCGATTTTATACGTGGAATATGGTAAATGAGTGTATGAGGAAAGTCCGAAACCCAAGCGTCATTAGCTAGGGCTCGATCTAAACGCTCGGACGTATTTCCTCTTTGCTAGGTGAAAGACGGTCCAATAAAACCCATGTCTTGCAAATTACAAACATCAACAAAATTACCAAAGAAATTACATCTCTTGCCTGTTGTGTGATTGCTTTTTTTGTCCTTGGGGGATAGAATAGCATTAAAATCTCCCAAAATCAACCATGGAAAGGGCTCCTGAGGCAACACAGTCATTAAATCAGCCCAAAGAGATTTCCTCTTGGTTTTGTCAGGATTTCCATAAACAACAAACATAAAAAAACATTTATTAAGGTTATTACCCTGAAAATGAAGAAGCATGAATTGAGGGTGGTTGTGAGTAATACTAATGGAAATATAGTCCTTCCATCCAACCCATATTCCTCTTGAAAAACCAATAGACTCAATGCGATGGGACCGCTCAAAACCCAGTTTATCAATAATAGAATTAGCTTTTTTACCACTAACTCTCGACTCCAGAAGACACACAATATCCGGTTTATACTCAAGATTATACTCACGAAAAGCTCTGAGAAATTCGCTACTCGCACACCCTTGACAATTCCAAGAAAAAATAGATAAATTAGAGTTCATAGTATAATATCCAAGAGAATAATACCAAAACCATAATCCAAAGTACTTAACCAAAAAACATGCAACGAAGTAAATTAACTGCTTTTACCGATGTTCGGGCCAAACATGCAACGAAGCAAATTAATTACTTTTACCGATGTTCAGGCCAGGAGCATCTGACTCCACTTTTTTAAGCGTGGTTACAGTCTGAACTAGTCTAGTCATAGAATCACTCAAAGGAATTTTTTAGGGGTTTTTAATTTTAAAATTGTTCCCTTTCCCGTGCGTGATTTTATTAATTTTTCCAATGGCCCGAATACCTCCTTCCTTACCTCCCATTAATTTTCCTGCAGTCCGATTCTTGTTACCATCCACCGCCGGACCTTTATCTTTAAAAGAAACAGCCGTGTGTCTGTCATTTGAGCCACAAAGAGAATCGACCCCTGCACTTCAACTACATTCGGCCTTTAAGAGCCTAACTCGGTTGGCATAATAGCTCCCTTGTCAATATTAGTAACCTGATTTTCAAAAATAGGATTTAAACGGGAAGTATTTTGGTTGTTAACATTCAATAAAGAAGCATTATCGTCTAAATTAGCTTTTAAAACAGAAACAGTGGAGTTCGAAAGGGAACTTCCTGTTTTGCTATTGGAAAGGCCTGTTTTAGAATTAATTTGGCCCAACTCTTTAATGGCCTTGACCGCAGCACTCCTTGATGGGTCGTCCTTAAATCTATTCTCTGGAGGGCCTGCTATTGCCCCAATATTAGCGCCATCAAGCAAGGACCGATTTGCTGGGTCTTTGATGAAGCCCGACCTTTGGAGTATCAACGGTCCTTTTCCTGAAGTAATTGCTCCCAGATGTATTCCTTTATTAAGTTTAGTGCTATCCTGCTGTAAATGACTCTGCTCCCCTGCATTAACTCCCGCTTTTAGCACAACCTGAAAATCTGCTATGTGTTCTTCACCCTCCTTATTCAACACACTCCCCATGCCTCATTTATTCTCGAAATTTGCTAAGGCTTCAAATCTAGAGCCTGAATTTCCTTTTCCCTTATTTTCTTTTTTGGAAAGATAATTAGATCGAGAGTTGTTCCGTGATTTTCGTTCGACTATCATCCAAGGCCTGTATGTCTCGCTATTTCCTCCTTGCCCCACTTCCGTCGGAATATCCTTTGCCTGTACGTTTTTCGATATGGTTTCCTTTTGTAACGACAAGCATATTTCCTTAGTATGGCCGTACTTTCAACATGTGAAGCAGATGGTTGGCAACGCTTCATACTCCACTCTCTGTTTCGTGCCATTCACAAGAACTTGGCCAGTCAACGGCTTATCCAGATTGATGTACACGGCCATTCTAGCGAATCATCCTCTAATCCGGCTATCAGTGTTGAAGTCTAACCTAACAACTTTCTCAATAGTCCCCCTATCTCCTCAAGAATTTTCTTCTTGTATAGGAACCCCGGAAGGCCTGGTAATCTTATCCAAGCTAAGACCATACTTGGGTAAATTTGTGAGGGATTGAAGTCTTTTGTCCAAGGTTGGACTGTCAAGTATTGACCGTAGATCATCCACGGCCCTTGTGACAAAACTTTAGTGTAGTCTTTAACCGAATGAAACTTGGCCAGATAGTACCCATTCTCGATATCCATTAGGTGGAAGGGCTTGGAAGGGTTCCAAAGGTTATTGATTCGGTTGGAGAGAGCCCCATACCCAATATTCCTTCCAAGTAACTTAAGAACTACTGTTAGTTCCATTTCTTTGAAAAGGATTTGCTAGATTCTCTCCGAAAAATCAATGGCAGGAATGCCATTAACAACAGATCTGTGGATGTCTCCCTCCAAAATTTCAAGTTCTTCTTTGTTACTAGTTCTGGAAAAGCCTAACTCTTCCTCATCAGATACTCCAGGTTTACCTCCCAGAAGTTTGTCCTTCCAGGATATTGTTGGACTTGATCGAGATTCAGTCAACATATCTGTATCTTCACCACTTGTTCCTTCTTTAAATCTTACTTTCTTAGTGTTGTGGTCTGCCTCAGGTCGAGATCCGTCCCCGACATCGTCATCCAGAAGAGAAATATTGACATCAGTTTCCAGAGAACTTTCTTCCATTTTCTTACTTGAACTTTTTTCCCTGTCCTTTTTCCATACTAAATTATCTATTATAATCTTTTAAATGGTGGAATTGTCCTTTAAGGCTGAGTGGACAATGGTTTCATTAGGTAGCAGAGCATGCAAGACCCCAACACATTAATTAAGATCTCGTGATTGATGCTGAGGATATTTACCTTTTTAACATTTGGATGGTTTATCCCCCCAAAATAATGTTACATTTAGGACATTTCAATATCATATAATTTTATATTCGCAAATAGTATTAAAATCTTATAATATAAGATGTTCATTTCATTAAGTTATCTTAAATTATTAGTATAATTTTAAATTTTAAACAAATTTACCTTTTATTTTTATAATTTTAATTAATTTAGACTAAATTTAAAAAATTATTTACATATCATACTTTAAAATTATAATATTATTATATTTACTCTAATAATTTATTTATTAGTATATTAATTATTATTATAATTATAATTATAGTTGGTGATGAAATCACATTTAATAAATTATTATAATTGTGATTTATAAATTTATTTCTAACACCATATATATTAACTAGTTTCCATGTGTAACGCCTCAAAAATTTGAGTGTTGTTTGTTAAATTCTAATATAATTAAGTCTATGTGTTTGTGGCTAAGTGTTCTGCTTGTGTGTTGGAGGGTAGGGGTCAAATCTCATTTTTGGGAATTTTATTGTTTTGCTTGATTAGACCATTATCTTGAATGTTGGACTTAAAGTTTATTTCTGTGTGAATCTATGTTAAGAATGAGCCTGCTGATTCGATGGTTAAATTTTTATGTATCTTCTAGTCTTGTGATTAAGTCCTTGTGCATGTAATGAGGAAATGAATTTTACGCCTTTGAGTAAACCATTTTAGTTTTTATTTATTTATTTCATTTAGTTTTTTTATTTTTTTAAATTAATCAGTTAAAGTGGCGTTCCCTTCTCCTTCTTCATTTTTTTCTTCTCCATTCTTTTTCTCGTTTCCTTCTTTTGTTCAATTGTTGTTATAATATTGTTGTCGGTGGTAACTGAGGACTCTAGTTTGTTCGTTACGTCAATCGGAAGAATTTTGTGTAAGTTCGTTTGGAGTTTCTTATTGCTTTTGCATGTTTCACTTATTTTCGGTTAAGTCTTGTCAAAATGGTTTTCCGCTTGAATTTCTGTTTTGATTGTTCAAATTGTTCCCTTGTTAGGGGAAGATATCGAGAGGAGCGATCCTCCATCGGTTTAGTTTCGGTTAATTGCCGTTAGAGTGTTGGTAAGAAAATAGTTTTACTCTGGAGTTTTGCGTTGAAGTTTTCGACGTAGTTAGTTTGATTGTTAATTTAGCGTTTGATGTGCTTATTTCTTCTGAATTGGTAAATTGGTTGCCGTTTTTAGGTTTTGGAGTGTTCTCTGTTGCTTCTACGTCAAATCTACATTAGGTGTGTGCCGAAAACCCAATTTTCTGTGATTTTCAAACGCCAAAAAACATGGTTGTCAACGTCACACGACCGTGTGTCAGGCTGTGTGGTAAGCCGTGTGAGCCACACGGCTATGTGATAGGCCGTGTGGCAAACCATGTAACTCATTGTTTATGAATTAGAGGTACACGGGCTGGGGACATGGGCATGTGTCCAAGCCGTGTAACTCACTGTTTGTATTTTGGGTCACACGGGCTAGGGACACGAGCGTGTGTCTAGGTCGTGTAACTCACTATTTTGGATTTAGGGCCACACGGGCCAGGGACACGAGCGTGTGTCTAAGTCGTGCAAGGGGTTGTGAGTCACACGGCTGTGTGCTTGGCCATGTGCCAGACCGTGTAACTCACTATTTTGAGCCACACGGGCCAGACACCCAGGCTGTGTGAATCTACATGGGCGTGTGGGCCAAAATACTAAAATATTTCCTAGGGTCGTAAGCATCTTCCGAATCGAATGTAGGCCTTCTGTAGGGTCCGTATGATCTGGATTATACTATATAAATTGATATTTAATATTCTGAGGCTAAATAATTGATTATATGTACGTATAATTGATGCGATAACTGTTAACTGATATTAATATGTATTATTTGATTATGAATTGAAATTAAATAACTGTATGTACATCCCTGATATCTGATATATGTAATCTACATCTGTATTGGGTGGGAATGGTATAAAGAAGGAAGTGCGGGCAGTTTAATGATCTACCGAACTGAGTGGCTAAACCATAATTCTGTATTTGATTCTAGCGATTTATCGCATACTGATCTGACAACTAGTCTGTAATCAATCTGTAATGTGTCATACCGACACTAATTGGTGTGTAAGGCTAGATGGGTATTTGATACCCTATGTGATGTGTTGGGATGGTCGGAGATGGTGTGTAGCGGATAGGGGTAGGAAACTGCATCTGATTCTAATATGTTCTGCATTTGTATATGATTTGTCCTGCATTTGTATCTGTTCTGTTCTACATCTATATCTGATCTGTTTTGCATCTACATCTGAATTGTTACGTATTACTGAGTATCATCTATTTCTAATTATGTATCTGAATTTGGGCAAATATTGTTATATCTATACTGCTGTCTTGCCTATATATCGGTTACACACGTTGAGTTATTAGCTCATTCTGTTTGTTGATTGCATTGTAGGTAACCCACAGACTTAAGAGGCTCGGCTTGTCGGGAGCTCGATCATCTTTTTTTTTAATAGATGTTTTATAGTTTGTTTAAATTTGAACTAACATATGTTTTATTTCGGATTACGGTTTGTAAGCTTAGATTTCCACGTTGGCTTGACTGGTTAGGTGTTTTCTAAATGACGAACTTTAAATTATTTTAAGGTTGGTTTTTCTTAAACGTTTGATGTAGCCTCCAGACTTGATCTTAACGTCTAGGCCGAATATGGGGTGTTTCACCAGGTCATGTGTGTTCCACGTAATTTTACATGTTTATTTTTTTAAGATTTATTAAATAATATATTTTTATAGTTTTAAAAAAATATATCTACTGATTAAATGAATTTTTTTCTAATTTATAATAAAGGCCTATTAATTTCGAAAAATAACTAAGAGAATAAAATAACATTTTAAAAGTTAATGAAAATAAAAACGTGAGAAATAATTAGTAGTAAAATATTAAGTAATTGGATAAAATAACTTGTCAATTGAATATAAATCAAAATTTCACCTACAAAAAACCATTACTTTAATACTTTATTGCCTTTGACATAATATTTCACAACATAATGGTAAATAACATTCACAATTATGAAAATATTATTAAAATAAAATAATAGTAAAACTATCGAATATCAAATAATAATAAGTAAACATATCAAACAATAACAAAAATTATACCTTTTTGGTGTTGGAAACAAAACTTATTAAATAATGCTAAAAATGATTTTTCCAGTAATTCTTTACATGCTATTTTGAATGAAAATATCTTGCTAATGGATAGCTATATGCTAAAATATTAGTTTTAATTGTTGTATAATTGTAACACTAATTAAGAAATAATTAATTTAAAATAATATGTGTAACTTAATATTGGTCTAAAGTCCAATTAAGTGATAATAGTTATTACATTGATAATTAAAATATTATTAATAAAATAATTACTATATTATATTATGTTATGTTATTGATTTTATAGATTTAAAAAATAAAAGAAACATAGATAATACAAAATTCTAAATACTAAGTCGAGTGGGGATTTGTGTTAAATCGAACCAGTCTGATTAGATGTAATTAATATTTGATATAATTGTAAAATATATTTATTTTCTTTTGAGTTTTGACATATAAATTAAGAATAAATAAATAAATTTATACATTATAGATTATATTACAAATATCTTGATATTATCATATTTATATATAAAATTATATTTTTTAATTAAAGAACTTTGATTTTTATTAATTTTAATTTAGCCAATTATATTCTATGTTTCTATAGATTTATAATATATTATGATATTTTTTAAGTAGACCTTTTAAAAGATATGACCAAATTAATTAATTTCGCATTAAAATACTATCATATTAATTTATACTACTTTTATCATTATCACATAATAATGCTAATAAATTATTAATATAATGTCAATTTAATAATATAATTAAAAATAAACGGTATTCTTGTCAATTCAAAAGTATTAAAGGAATTAAACTTATTAAATTAAATAAATCTATAACAAAGACAATTTAGTAAAATGTGTTTCTAGGTAATCTTACATTCTGTCAACTTAATACCCGGAGCTTACATTCCAGCCAAATAAACCAAACACAATAATATAACATATCACCAATAATATTACATTCTCGTAATCGTATTACGAATCATAATCTTATATTACTTCAATCAAATCCCCCTTAAAATGTTTAACATAAACATCAATAATTAATAAGCTACCAATAACCCAAGTTAACTAAGGTATGAATACAATATATAATTATTCAAGTTCAATTTGACTAAAAAATATAGCTTTCAATATTTTCAAATTAATAAAATTTTTAACACTTACATAATAGAATGATATATTTACTTTCATGTAATGTCGATTACAATATGTATAAAATAAAAGAAACTTAATATAAGTTTTAATAAAAAGCTAAGATTGGACTTGAATATTAGAACCTAATTTTGACTCATACTTTAAAGGGTTTAATTTTTTGCTTAAATTCATTTTTAAGGCTTAAAATTTTTGTTCGAACCTTTTTAGATTTTAAGTAAATTTTCAGACTTAAACAAATAACTTTAAACATATTTAAGTAATATTTGATAAATTAAAAAGTTAGGTGTTACAAATTTAATTGTTGAATGTTTATTATTGAATTTAATAAATACTTAACTTGAATTATAAAATTTGCTTGGCCTGTCATTGAAAATTAAGTGTTATAAATATACTGTTTGATAAATGCAAGTGTTAAATTTTGAAAACTTTCATTAGTAAAAGTTAGTTAAATATAAAATTATCATAAAGCTAAAAAGTATTTTTAACAATACTTAAATTAATAATAAAAATAATTAATTTAATTTAATTTGGATTGGTTTACAATTTAAAAGATAATAGATAATGCTATATTATGGTATTGTGATGACATGAGTAAAAAAAAATATAATAAACATAAAAAAATTGATATAATTATTGTTTACGGCATTGATTGAAATGGTAAAGTTAAATAAATAAAAATTATGATGTTTTGAGTTTGAATATAATCATGTACAACTATTTTTTACATTTTATATGAAAAATAAAATTACCTTCAAAATAATATATTGTTTTATAAAAATAAGAGATTTATTCTGTACTAAATTGGGACTTAGTTAAAGTGTGACACCAAATCAATAAGAATATTAAATATTAGTATAGATAAAAAAATATCTTTTTCAATAGTTTTTTATTGAAAAATCATATTTAAAGACTTATCTTTTGATATTTGTTATCTTAACATGTTAAACGAGTAAAATTAGTTTTTATCGAATTGAATTTTTTTCAATGAAAAAGAAATCAAAACTAATATTCTTTTAACAATTAGACTACTCTTTTAACATTTAGACTACGAAGCAAAGCTCATTTTCAATTAGAAGATGGAGAGATTATATGATAATTGTGATTTTTTTAATTCAATAAATGTGATTACAAAATAATTTAAGTTTCATTTTAAAAGAAAAAAGTATTACCTTTGTGGTGTTATATATATATATATATATATATATATATAAAGGTGCCATTTTGCTTATCAACTTATAAATTTTTAAAAAAATCATTGTAAATAAAATAATATAGGGAAAGATTAGGTTAATCTCTGATGATCGTTTCTCCTCCCTTAAGTGATATAATATTTAAGGTAGTAATTGACATCTAACTATATTTTACTTTTCCGATTTATTCTTAGAAGTTTTTTTTTAGGTGGTTAATTTTGTCTCAATTGCTAAAAAAATGTCAGCTAATAAAAATAGGATACATGACACATTCTTAATAAATGTTGTATACTTTTTAAGTAAAATGAGATAAAAATTAGTAATTTAGAGGCCATTTTTGACAAAAAGAAAGGAATCAATATGAAAACTGTTAGGGACTAATTTACTAATAAACCAAACCTTTTTAATTGGATAAGGGGGAGAAAGTGACAAAAAAGGATATCAATTCAATAGAAAAATATGCATGATGTAGTACAAGAAACATATCACGAGGCCGGGGGAAGGGGTGGGTGGGGACACTGATAATTCAGGGTGGTGGAGGAGTCGGGACCCGCAAAAACAAGGCAAACTATTGAAAATCCCAGCTGACCTAATTCAAAAAAAAAAAAAAAAAAAACCTTTGAAAGGCGTGGCTTGTTTCTGGGCTTTCATGCAAAACAAAACACGTGGCCCAATATCCCTTTTAATATGGACAGGAAAATGAGCAGCCTGACATGACCCGAATCGCTTGCAATGGGACCCCTTGTGATCACCTGCATGTGAACCACCGAGCTTATGCATCTTATCCAGGGAACCATTGTCTCTTCTCCTTTCTTTTTCTCTTCTTTTCCTTTTTTATCCTTTTTCAACTTCAAACAAAACCTTTCTTTTCTTTTCTTTTTTAATCCTATGAACTATTATAGCTAATTATTTTTCTAATCAAAGGACCAAAAATATTTGAGTTAATTGCACCAAACATTCTCAAATTATGACATTCATTTTAAATTAGCCCCTAAATTTTAAATCTTTTTAATTACATCCTCTAACTATCGAGATTATGTCAATTAGGTCCTTCTGTTATTCAAATCGTTAATTTAATTATTAAATGACTCGTCAGATATTATGTGTCATAATTTAAAATAAAAATTTTAAGAAAAATGAATATTTTAAAAAATAGATATTTTAAGATATTAATTTTGAAGTTTTCGAAACTTTTACAAAAGTTTTATTCTTCACTCTTTCTTTTCTTTTTCGTTTTTTCAGTTTCACTTTGTTTTTAATTTAAACTTTTAAAAGTTATGCAACTACGTTCTGATTTTCTTTAAAATTTTCTTTTTAAATTTAGTTGCATAATATTTGACGTGTCATTTAATGATTTTAATAACGAATGGGCTTGATTAATATAACATTGAAAGTCTAGGGATATAATTATGATGTTTTGAAATTAGGGACCAATTTAGAATGATGATTATAATTTAAGGATATTTAGTGCAATTAACTCAATGTTTATTTGGTACTTGTACGGTCTCGGATTAATGGTAGATTTTCTTGTTCAAAGTTTTTAAGCTTGTCGGCTGATATAATGGGGAAACGAAAATTTGTTTGGGATTATTATTTAATAATTAATAAATTATTTTTATTGAATGTAAGCATAAAAATATATAATATTTGAATATTTTTAAATAATAAAAAATATTTTTATTTTCATTTTCCTTTTCCTTTTTAGCAGGAAAACTAACACTTAAACCTCGAACTTTGAATTGTCAATACATAATTTTAATGACTTGCTCTTTTTGGTTATTGACTAATTTATATTATCTAAATTATAATTGAGTTGATGTAACGAGTTAAATGAATATCAATTTAGTTAAAAATAATTAAAAGTCATCCCTTTTACAAAATAATAAACACTATTTTGAAAGTATTTTTTTCTTTTTAAATGTTATATAAAATATACAAAAATCAATTTAAATTAACATAATATAGGATTTAAACATAAAGCACCATAATTTCCAAAACATCAATTTTACCAAGTCAACCAAACTTTCATTTGTTAGCAATAGAACTTTTTTATAAATATTTATTATAATTTTTTTACCCACATCGTTAGTGTTATAGACTCGTTATTTAAGATTTTGACTGAATTGGTGTCACCCATCAATCAATTAATTTTTTTGGTTGTTGACTAGTCCATCTCTACTATTATCTAAGATTTTGATCGAGTTTGTGTTGCCCATTAATTGGGTCTTAACTCAGTTGTGAATTTACTAGAAACTCATTATTTTTACAAAGTAATAAATATTATTTTGAGGCTATTTTACCTTTTTATAGTTTTCTATATAAAATCTAGAAAATACATGCATATGAAGGAATTTGAACCCAAAACATTATCCCCTTCACTCACTCAACATTACCATTTCAACCAAATAACATATAGGGAATTAACCCGTGTTATGCAACGAACAAGTAAATAAAGTAAAATTGAAATGATCGGAGACACAAATTTTACGTGAAAAAACTCCTCAAAAGAGGATAAAAAACCACGAGCAAAAGGAGATTTCACTATAATAAAGGAGAGTACAAAAGATGGAGAGAATTAAAGGAAAATCCGAAGCCCCAAAAGAAAAACCCTTCAAAACAAAGAACAAATAGGTTGAAATAATTAACATATGTGACTACAACAACCATAGGTTAATCAGAGTTTAAGTGGGAAACTAAAAACAGAGTTTAACTGGGAGAAGAAAGTCGAAAAACTTGAGGTGTACGTCGCCACGTCGTGGCGTGACATTCCTGTCATTGGGACGAGGGGGCATCGCGTCGTCGGGACGAAGGCTCTCTTCTCATTGTGACATCAGCGATTCGTAGGGATGATGAACACTTCCTTATTGCGACGTCATACACTGTTTAGTTCAAAATGTAAGGAATAACTCCACAAATCTCCACCTTAACCCATATTTGACTTAACTCCTTTGACAAGCCCTATTATGGGCCTAATTTGATTTTTGCCGGATACTCACCAAGTCCAAGCAATGCTCAAACTTTGAAACTGGAAGACTCTTTGTCAACATGTTGGTCGAATTGTGTTCTGTGCCAATTTTAAGAATTTGAACATCCCCTTGAATGATCACCTCTCAAACAAAGCGGTAACGAATATCTATGTGCTTCATTCTCTCATGATGCATTTGATCTTTGGTGAGATGAATGACACTTTAACTATCAAAATATAGGACAGTTGCCCTTTTTTCACTTACCAATTCACTAAACAGGCCCCTTAACAAATTTGCTGCTTTTACCGCTTCAATAATTGCCATGTATTCTACTTCAGTAGTCGACAAAGCCACTATAGCTTGAAGTGTAGCTTTCCAACTAATGGCACAATTTCCAAAAGAAAATAAGTAACTTGTGAGAGACCTCATTTGTTCTAAGTCTCTTGTATAATCTGAATCAACATATCTGACTAAGCCTTTTTGGCTTCTTCTGAATTCTAAGCACATGTTAGGAGTACCTTGTAAATATATGAATATCCACTTAACTGCATGCAAATGTAACTTACCCGATTTGGCCATGAATCTACTAACTGTTGGAACACTGGTACGTCCCATGGCGTAGTGGAAAAATTATTCTGGAGATCATTAACCATGGATCCATGTACAAGGAATGAATCGGGTTGAAATAGGGTTCAAGATATACCTTTTTGAAATTGAAAAATGGCTAATAATGCTGTTGACTGGATCCCTTTGAACGATGTCAATCCAAGACGCAAAAAAAGTGTCTCAACCTCTACGTAGTCCACCTGGTCAAAGAATGAACAACAAAAGAAATTTTCTTTGAACTTTTTCAGAGAGAGTAAAAATGACTGCTAGACTCTATACTCACTTTTGCTATAAAAACCCTAACACACATTTGGGATATTCTTTCCTTTTATTTAATATCACATATTAAAAACAAAATTATCCCTTTAGAGAAACGTATGGAAAGATATTAAAACATTATATCCTTTCCAAAAAGGATATTAACTTCTATGTTTTAATATTTGATCGAAATTATTATAATTATTTATTTTAATAATTTTAGTAAACTATATTCAGTTAATGTCACATCCCAAAATTTTAAGTGTTGTTTTTAGTTCATTAACAAGCTTGAGAAGTGGTGTAGTGGTTAAGTATCTTAAGTAACTCCCTAGTGAACCAAGTTCAAGTCTCCATGTTCTCATTTTTATTTTTATTTTATTAAATGATGGTCAACCTAGCCATGCAAACCGTCCATGCATGAATGTAACTCATTTTCAATTTTTAACATTTTTTTTAAAGCTATTCATATTATGTTTTGAAACTCCCATGTTTATTTCATCATTAATTCATTCTAACTCCCTTGTCTCCTCATGAATGAAATGTTAGGATTTTGAATTTTGATTTTGAATTGGGTAGCTAGTGTTACCGTCCCATAGTAAGCATTTTGGTTTGCCATCAAATTCTCTCTTTTTTTTCTCCTCCTTATCAACCACCATGAGCCACCCTCCTTTAGAAGTTCTCCTCCATTTTTATTTTATTTTTCTATTGTTGTGTGCTGATCAACATTTCTCCTCCACCATATCACCACCATGAAGATCACCTTGTGCCATCACTCTTCTTCATCTTTCATTTTCTATTACCACCCTTGGTCATTTTTCTTTCTTTTCTCTTCTCTTGATTTAATTTCTTGGCTATTCTTCTTCTTCTATTCAATATCATTTCAAACCTCCTTTATAGATAACCACCATGCACCATCATTCATCGCTTTTGATCACAGCCGCCAACCATCATATTTTATCTGTTACTTCTCTTTTCTCTTTTGTTTCACCTTATTAGGTCATTAACATTATTAGCAGATCTTCTCTGACTTTTGGAAATAAAGGTGTAAGTACAAAGGTGATGTAAGTTTATTGCAATTTCATGAAGTTTTGATTGATGAAGAAAAGTTGAATGATATTTAAATCAAGTGATTGTTTCAAATTAAAGGTTTGATTCAAGAATCATAATTCTTTTGTGGTTCCAAGTGAGAGTTGTGGTTGAAAAAAATTAAGGGTAATTGTTTGTTACAAGTATGAAGAGTAAGTTGGATATTTGTTTTGAAGTTGATTTCTTCTATCAGTTATAAATGAATTATAATGTTCAATACAATCTCATTAGGAACAAATCAAGTTTCTACTTATTTGGATCTAAAGTGTTCGACTTCAATTTAGGATTTACGATTTGGACAATTAAAGGTGTGTGTTTTATTCAAGTATTTTGTGTGAAATTGATAATTTTGATTATAATGTTTATGTAACGCCCCAAATTCGGGCCTAGTAGAATTGGGCCCATTGGGCCATGGGAATGTGAGCGTTTAAAATTTTTGGGAATAAGAGAACGGAACTAGTGCAAGTTGGACTTATTAGGTGAGTGATTTTGGAAGGTTAGGGGGCTTCCATGAAGTCCTGGGTTCAAACCTGGGCTTTAGGAAAATTTTTGGTTTTAGGTGAATAAAGCCCTGGGGGTAGGTAAGTAGGCTTTAAGAATAAATTGTGGGAAAAAAAAGACACAAAAGGAGTTGTGGTCTAGTGGCAAATGGCGCCACAGGGGAGACAAGGAAGTGACGCCATAGAGGAAGCAAGGGGTCCAAGGTTCAAGTCTTGGCGCTTGCAATTCATTTTGTTTTTCTTTTAAATGAACTTAGACTTTGGCCCATAGGCTTATATTTAGTTGCGCAAGTTCTAAGTCACAAAAGGAGCTTGTGTTGTGGTGGCATGTAGCGTCTAGAGCATAGGAGAGGGCAAGGGTTCGAATCTCATGTCAAGCAAGGGAGTGTTTATTTTGCGGATTGGATGGCCAGAGTTTTTGTTGGATTTAAACTCTGCTGAAGGGGGGATCCCACATCGGGAAGCTAGCATGAGGATAGGCAAGAAGCTGGCTTTAAATAGAGCAAACCATGAGGAGAGTAAGCATAGCTTTCTTGGCTTATCCCTTTCGCTTTGTGGCGTGCTCGTTTGGGTTAGGCGTTGGATCATTCATTTATCAGTATGCCGTTGGGTCGCGGTGGTGGTGACCGAAGTTGATCGACACACCCCTTGGGGGTCAAGGGTGTGATCATTGTTGGCTTCTGCGCGAGCGGTGTTGAGCGTATTAACTTCCGATTCCTATCGGTGTGTATTTCGCGACTACTCTAGGTGTAGAGCGGTAAATGCCGAAATGCCGGTCACACAGTGATGGTAACCACACGAGTGTGCGAGCGCACGTGTGGGAGCTTCGACGCGATAGTTGAGGCCACCATGAGTGTTCTTGTGGGTATAGGCTGTTTGGGCCACGATGGGCCGAAAGGGGCCATGTGGGCTCATATGAATATATTGTTTGACTGTGTAGTAGATATTGGACTAGACTATGTGAATCTAATATCTGTGGCTAGATTTGGGCTAAATGGGCCACATGAGTGTGTGGGCTCATTTGGGCCCAGAATGGGCCCTAGGCCCATTCGTATCGTTATCTCTGTTTAGAATACCATTGGTTTACAGAATTATCGAAATACCCTTAGTTTATAGAATTACTGAAATACCCTTCATTTACATAATTACTGAAATACCTCTGTAGGGTAGAATTACCGAAATACCCCTGTAGGGTAGAATTACCGAAATACCCTGTAGGGTAGAATTACCGAAATACCCCTGTATGGTAGAATTACTGAAATACCTCTGTAGGGTAGGATTACCGAATTACCCTTATAGGGTAAAATGACTATTTTTCCCTTACGGGTAACTGACTGATTAGGACTATGATTGATCTAACTGTGAATGTATGACTGTGTTTTAACTGATTTGACTGGGATTATATGGCTGATATGTTTTCAATATGTGTGTAAATGACTGTTTCTAAGCATGGCCATTTTGCATACACGTGTAATGATTGAGCATGACATACACGACATATTGCATGGGGTTGGGTTTTGTGATTTGGAGGAAGTACCGTTATAGTGGCATCGCCACATTTACCGTTATAGTGGCATCGCCACATTTACCGTTATAGTGGCATTGCCGCGTAATCTGATTATAGCTCTCTGCCAACCTAAACATGGCTCTGTGCCATCTTGATTATGGCTTTGTGCCAATCGTATTTACCCGTGGCTATGTGCCTAACATATATATTGATGACTCTATGTCGATCATATTTACCCAAGGCTGTGTGCTGATTATATTACCGTCGCTGATGGCTATGTGCCAAACATAATATAGTTACCGATGGCTATGTGCCAATTATGAGACCATTACTGAAGGCTTAAAGCCGCATAAATACTAGCAACTAGGCTGCACCATTGGAGAGTTTGGCTTGGTGGGTCGACATGGTCCCCACATGGAGAGATTGGTTGGTACGGGTGGAGAGTTTGGTTGGTATGGGTTGGGTTACATGTCCATTGCATTGATATGATTTTGAGGCTTAGGCCCAGATTGTTACCGAGTAGGGCTTAGGCCCAGACCGATACCGTAAGGGCTCAGGCCCAAATTGTGACCGTATAAGGGATTACACACTGAGTTCTCGTAACTCACCCTTTCTTTTAACTGTGCAGGTAATCCCCAGCTTTAGGAGGATCGGTGCTGTGAGGGACTCGGAGATGGCCACACGTCTACAGTTTCTTTATACTTTGGACTATATTTTTGAGAATCTAGTTTGGGTTTTAATTTTTGTAATAAGGCCTTGTAATTGAAGTTGTGGGTTTTTTTGTTATGGTTTTATAATTGCTAGAAGTAGAACATGGTTTTCCAAATTAACTACTGTTTTTCAAAATATCATGCTTCCGCAACTGTTTTAAATTAAATTTCCGCAACAAGCAAGGTTTTAAAGATAATAATGTTTTACAAGAGAATGACTTTTAATAAACCACGTTTTGAAACTAAGCAAACGAAATATGAGGTTTTAAAGGCAGAAAGTTTTAAATTGTAAGAAGGGTTTTCAATGAACGCGTAGTTTTCAAAAGACTCTTCAATGTGACACGTGATTTGGGCCTAACTTCTAGGCCGGGTTTAGGTGTTACATTTAATGGTATCGAGCCAAGTTACAAAACTCTTTTGTGGGTTGGAGTTTTTAAAATTGAATTTCGAAAGAACTGTTTCAAAAGATTTGAAGTATGTGAAATGTTTTTCTTGAATATTTTTGAAAGTGTGGTTCACCGAGTCTCGACACCGAATCCGTAAGTTTTTAAAACCGTTGTCTCTTTGTTATACAATAGGAAACACTCTTGTGATTACCCTAGATATTAGACTGCATTGTGATGCTTAAATTTAGATTTTGTATTTATTCGTGTGATGTTGTGGATATGGAAATTGTATTTGTATGATATCTATCTGCTTCTAGTGAATTGGTATTTTGGGTGTGCGTAAGAGGTAAGGTTTTGGAAATAGAGTGCGCTGTGTGAAGCGCTTGGTTGTGTAGTTGGGTTGTGCGATTGTTCTAAGAGTTGGAAATTTCGAGGACGAAATTTCTTTAAGGGGGTAGAATTGTAACGCCCCGAATTTGGGCATAGTAGAATTGGGCCCATTGGGCCTTGGGAATGGGAGCGTTTATAATTTTTGGGAATAAGAGAACGGAAATATTGCAAGTTGGACCTATTAGGTGACTGATTTTGGAAGGTTAGGGGGCTTCCATGAAGTCCCGGGTTCAAACCAGGGCTTTAGGAAAAAAATTAGTTTTAGGTGAATAAAGCCCTGGGGGTAGGTAAGTAGGCTTTAAGAATAAATTGTGGGAAAAAAAGACACAAAAGGAGTTGTGGTCTAGTGGCAAATGGCGCCACAGGGGAGACAAGGAAGTGACGCCATAGAGGAAGTATAACACCCCTTACCCGTATTCAACACCGGAACCGGGCATGAGGCGTTACCGTATTAAAATCCTCAAGATCGCCACTTAGGCTCAACATGACACTCTCTTTGGCCATCACAACAACCTCAATCTCGACTTACGAGACCTCACTCAAACACTCGAGGGCTCTCAAGACCATATCGAAAACTCTTTTAATCTTAAATTTTTTCTCTTTTATACAGGGCTCACACGCCCGTGTAAGATGATGCACGCCCGTGTGTAGACACACACGCCCATGCTCTCCAACCGTGGTGAACACTGACTTCACTTACACGGCCTAGAGTCTAGAAACACGCCCGTGTGGCTAACTCGTGGCCAACACTAATTAACCCACACGCCCTAGGCACACGCCTGTGTGGCTAGTCCGTGGTCTATTCTGATTTAAAATACTAATATGCAGGGGACACACGGCCAAGTCACACGCCCATGGGTTGACCGTGTGTTACACATGGCCTAGACACACGCCCGTGTGTCTATCCATATGGACAAGAACAAAGCTATATGCCAAGTTCTTTTCACCCTTCTAGCATACACAACATGCACTCATTCAACACATCCATAATCAACTCATACGAAGTACAATCTCACATAGATAACTACATCTTTTCATATAATAAAGTGCCAACAACTATGGCATTATACAAAATAGATTATCCATCTAAAGGCCAACACATCATAGCCATTTACAACAAAATTCACTAACTTGTCTAGGCCCTATACATGCCATATACAAAACATTGAGTCTCATGTACCAGAGTGTGCTGATAGTGTGGGCGATCTTCCAATTTATCCTCGTATCTCAATTCAACACTTTTGCTCTATAAGACAAGGGAAAAGAAAGGGAGTAAGCTTTGAGCTTAGTAAGTTTACACATAAACAATTAAGCACCATAGTATAAGCTAAACAACAATTAGCATTATACTAACATATAATGTACAACTATGCTTACTCTTTCTATCCCTTACCACATTTCCAACACATCATGAGTCACTTACTCATAACCATTGAAATGCATCCCTGCATTCTATATCACATTTACACAATATACAACATATCATTATTTCTCGATAATACATCCACACAGCTAATGTCTCGGTGGTTTCACACTTAGCCCACCACAATCAATAAATAAGGCAGTATCGCACTTAGCCTACCATAAAGGTAATCGTAGTGGTTTCGCACATAGCCCACTAGACAATATACCCAATGATAGCATCGCACATAGCCAGCTCATCGTCAGTATGCATTAAGATGGTATCGCACTTAGCCCATCTTTTAGCATTATCACTACACATTCACATATCTATTTACTCAATCATTCATCCATTCAAAAAATCTATCACATTCATTCCACTTGAACCACATAGGTTCTCAATCATTCTCAACCATGATATACACTAGCTAGCATTAACAAATTGTAAGTATGAATGCATTGTTTATACATAGACTTACCTCGATACTCAAAAGTATAGAAACGTGCAATTTAGTCCACCACTTTGCTCTTGCCTCGGTTTCGATCCGGGCATTGTCTTCCTTGATCTATAATGATAATTCAACTCATCAATATACACATTGACTAAATTGACCCACATCTCATACTTTGGTAAAATTACCTTTTTGCCCCTAAACTTTCTCCTATTTACGCTATTGCCCCAAGGCTAGTAAAGTGATTTTTATTCAACTTTCTAGCCTTTCATGCTTAGCCGAATCACTTACTCAACTAAAGCAATCATCAATTCTCACTACATCACACATGTATGACCAAACTCAAGATTTTTACAAACTAATCCCTACATGCATTTTCTATGGAAACTCATTTAGAAAAAGATGTTTCTACTACATCAAGCTTTCATAATCTTCCATAAAACATCAAAATACATGCATGTCATACATGGCCACATTTTTGAACATCCATCATAGCTCATCAAATAGCTAAAAATAGCTTACCCATGCTACAAGGACTTCAAAAATACAAAGAATATCAAAAACGGGGCTTAGATGCACTTACTAGCAAGCTTGAAAATTTTGAAGAACCCTAACAATGGCTCTCTCAATTTTCGGTAGCCTTGGAGAAGAAGATGAATGAATTTTGTCATCTTTTCTCCTATTTTAATCACTTAATTGTTAAATGACCAAAATGCCCTTTTTGATAAACTTTCTATTTTAACTCATCCATGTCCAATTTTGTCCAAAAAAATAGAAATTGGGAAAATTGCTATTTAAGGACCTCTAATTAATATTTTAAAGCTATTTAACACAAATAGCTTCTAGAATCTCACATTTTGCAACATTTGCAATTTAGTCCTTTTGGACAATTCAACCGCAATTTCATAAAATTGCTTCATGAAACTTTCACACTGGCATGCATACATAGCATAAACCTCAAAAAATCATTCATAAACCTCAGATTTGTGGTCTCGCACCACTATTCCGACTAGGCCCTAAATCGGGATGTTACAACTCTCCCCCCTTTAGAGATTTTCGCCCCCGAAAATCTTACCAGTAAAGAGGTTTGGATGTTGATCTCTCATAGCTTCTTCCATTTCCCACGTAGCCTCTTCCACACCGTATTTCTGCCATAACACTTTTACTAGTGCTATGCTCTTATTTCTCAACTGTTTCACTTCTTGAGCCAAGATCTTAATCGACTCTTCATCATAAGACATATCCGGTCTTATCTCAATTTCCGTCGAAGGAATCACATGTGAAGGATTGGAGCGATACCGTCGCAACATCGACACATGGAACACATTATGAATCTTTTCCAACTCTACCGGCAAAGCCAACCGGTAAGCTACTGGCCCAACTCTGTCTGTAATCTCATACGGGCCTATGAATCTTGGACTCAATTTTCCTTTTCGTCCAAATCTCATAATATTCTTCCATGGGGACACTTTCAAAAACACTTTGTCACCCACTTCAAACTCAATTTCTTTTCTTTTCAGATCCGCGTACGACTTCTATCGGTCCGAAGCAACTTTCAGACTATTACGGATTGTTTTCACTTTCTCCTTAGTCTCTTTCACAAGATCGACTCCATGGATCCGATTCTCACTAAGCTCGGTCCAATACAAAGGAGTCCGACACTTACGACCATACAAGGCCTCATACGGAGCCATCCGTATACTTGACTGATAACTGTTGTTGTAAGCAAATTCGACTAAAGGTAGATATCTCTCCCAACTACCCTCAAATTCTAACAAACAGCATCGAAGCATGTCTTCGAGAACTTGAATCACTCTTTCAGACTGACCATCGGTTTGCGGATGGAACGTAATACTGAAATTCAACTTTGTTCCCAAAGCCTCTTGCAACCTCTTCCAAAGCCTCGAAGTGAACCTCGGATCCCTATCCGATATTATAGACACAGGTACACCATGTAACCTCACTATCTCTGCAACATACAATTCAGCTAACTTATCCAGTGAATAATCAACACGTACTGGAATAAAGTGAGCCGACTTCGTTAGTCTATCCACAACAACCCACACAAAGATCTCTCTTTTCTGAGTCATTGGCAACCCAATCCACAAAATCCATGGTAACCCGATCCCACTTCCATTCGGGTACCAACACCTGGCCAAGCAATCCGAAGGCACTTGATGCTCAGCTTTCACTTGTTGACAAATCAGACACTTTGTCACGAACTCTGAAATATCTCTTTTCATACCCGGCCACCAATAATACTTCTTCAAGTCATTGTACATTTTCGTACTGCCCGGATGTACTGACAAACATCCACTGTGGGCCTCATGCAAAACCTTTCGAATTAACTCCTCATCTCTTGGTACACAAAATTCACACGCAGTACGACAAACAACCATTCGAGCCCACTCAAAAATCGGAATCACTTTCTGATTCACACTTAGCTCTCTTAGCTAGCATCTCACTGTCATTTCTCTGAGCCTCACATATCTGTTGAACAAATAGTGGCTTAGCTCGCAACTCTGCCAAAATAGCACAATCATCATACAAGGATTTCCTACTCAGGGCATCCGCAACCACATTCGCTTTTCCCGGGTGGTAGTCAATAACTAACTCATAGTATTTCAACAACTCAAGCCACCTTCTCTGTCGCAAATTCAGATCCTTCTGATCCATCAAATATCTCAAACTCTTGTGATCTGTAAAGATTCGACACTTCTCACCATATAAGTAATGTCGCCAAATCTTTAACGCGAAAACAATCGCAGCCAACTCCAAATCATGAGTTGGGTAATTTTTCTTGTGCGGTTTCAATTGTCTCGAGGCGTAAGCGACTACCTTACCCTCTTGCATCAACACGCAACCGAGACCATTAAACGACGCGTCCATTGTAAACCACGAACTCTTTCCCGATCTCGGTTGAACCAAAATCGGTGCCTCGATCAACATTGTTTCAGTCTCTCGAAACTCTGTTGACATGTCTCAGTCCATTCAAACTTGACATCTTTGTGCAATAGTTTCGTCATCGGGGTAGCAATCACAGAGAACCCCTTTACGAAACGTCTGTAATATCCTACTAATCCCAAGAAACTTCTAATTTCTGACACGTTCCTCAGTGGTTTCCAATCCACAACAGCCGATATCTTACTCGGGTCAACTCTAACACCATCACCCGACACAATGTGTCCTAGGAATCCGACCTCTCGGAGCCAAAACTCACTCTTGCTAAACTTAGCGTACAGCTGCTTATCTCTTAAAGTTTGCAATACAATTCTCAAATGTTCTTCATGATCATTCTCATCCCGAGAATAGATCAATATGTCGCCAATGAAGACAACTACAAACTTGTCCACATACGGTCTGAAAACATGGTTCATCAGATCCATAAAAATCACCGGTGCATTCGTCAAACCAAACGGCATAACCAAAAACTCATAATGGCCATACCTTGTCAGAAATGCGATTTTCAACACATCTGCTCTTCCACTCTCAATTGATAATAACCGGACCTCGTGTCTATCTTGGAAAAGCGTAGCTCCCTTGGTTGATCAAAAGATCATCAATTCTTGGTAAAGGATACTTATTCTTAACCGTCACTTTGTTAAGTTTGTCTATAGTCTATACACGACCTCATAGACCCATCTTTCTTCTTCACAAACAATCTTTGGAGCACCCCACGGTGAGTAGCTCGGTCTTGCAAAACCCTTATCTGTCAACTCTTGCAATGAACCTTCAGTTCTTTCAACTCTAAAGGTGCCATCCTATACGGAGCAATCAAAATAGGTGCGGTTCCCGGAACTAACTCAATCCCAAACTCAACCTCTCTCACTTTGGAGGTAACTGCAGGTAACTCTTAGGAATACATCCAGAATACTCACATACCACTAGCCTCTTGTTTCAAACTTTACTCCAACCTCTTGAGTATTCAACACAAAAGCAAGATAGGACTCACACCCTTTTTTCAAACATTTATCAGCCACTAAGGAAGAAATCATCATTGGTAGACTATCCGATCCACCTGATTCAACCCGAACCACATCTCCACTCTCACATTTCAATTCAATAAACTTACTACCATAGTTCATTAAGACACTATGGGTAGTCAACCAATCCATGCCTAGGATTAAATCAAACTCATCAAACGGCAACAACATCAGGTTTGCCGGAAAGCAATGACTCTCAATCATCAAAGGACAATCCTTACACACCTTGTCCACTAACACATGCTTACCTAACAGGTTTGACACCTTAACAACAAAGTCCGTAGACTCAACAGTCATACTCAAACTAGATGCCAATCTCATGCAAATATAAGAATGAGTAGACCCTGGATCTATTAAAGCAATAACAACGGTGTCAAAGAGAGAAAAAGTACCCGTTATCACATCAGGGGAGGATGCCTCTCCACGAGCGCGAATGGCATACGTCCTCACAGGTGCCCGACCTTTCAGTTTCACAGCAGAGTCTCTAGATGCACCTCTACCACTATTCCCGCCTCTAGGGTTCCTTGGTGGTCTACCCCTTTCAGACACATCACTTGATCTCATCTCTAGCTTCTCTTCCTTATCATCCCTCTCGGGGTAATTTCCGATAAAATGGTCGGGGGAACCACACTTATAACAGTTTCGACTGTTACCCCAACACTCTCCAGTGTGATATCTACCACAACTTGGACACTCTGGTTTGGTCTTTGGATTGCCCACACTTTCCATCGAAGTAGCTTGGACTCTCGAACCCGAACGAGTGTTGCCCAAGTCTCGATACGAATAACCCATTGATGCTGTCGTCCTAGGACTTACTTCCTTGGACCTTTTCGACTGGGCTTGATACGACTTGCCCATCGACCTCTTTCTAGCATCTCGAGATTCACTCACAGCCCTTCTCTTTTACGTACTCAACTCTTGACCTTACTTGCCCTTTCTTCGACCAATACCATAAATTCTTTCAACTCCAAAATACCCACTAGGAGTTTGATGTCCTCATTCAGTCCGTCTTCGAACCTCTTACACAAAATGGTCTCTGTCGACACACATTCTTGAGCGTATTTGCTAAGCCTAACAAACTCACGCTCATATTTCGCTACTGACATTCTTCCTTGCTTCAACTCAAGGAATTCCTTCCTTTTCCGATCGATAAATCGTTGGCTTATGTACTTCTTCCGAACTCTTCGAGAAAGAAGTCCCACGTCACCCGCTCTCTCGGGACTCACGGCGTCAACGTCTTCCACCAATGGTATGCCGAGTCTCTCGATGAAGGATACGACACACTTCAAGCTCTCTTCAGGTGTACAAGAGAGTTCCTCAAACACTCTAATCGAGTTCTCTAACCGAACTCGCCCTCTCGTGGTCATCATCAACCTTAGCTCTAAACTCCCGGCCCGTGTTTTCTAATCTTATCTCTTTGGGGTTTCGATATCCTCACTACATCAATACCTTGAGGAGCCACAGAAATGGTGAGGTATAGGGGAGGTGGAGGAGGTTGAGCATTAGGGTTCGCTCGGACGTGTCTGAGTACCAATTACTCATCATCCGGAGAAAGGCTTGGTACCCCTTCCCTTGACCCTCAGCCTCGGGTCCACTTTGAGCAGTGCACGGTTCCTTACGCGGCCCGATCGGCACATTACTAGTCGCTTCATCGCAGATCAATGGATCGGAATCCATATTCTATATAAAACAAAATTTAAAATCATCAGAAGCCACCACACTATCATTGTACACTTATGGCATGTATAGCTAGACTCTTACACCCGCTACGGTAGTCCTAGAACCGACTGAACTATAGCTCTGATACCACTAAACGTAACACCCCTTACCCGTATTCAACGCCGGAACCTGGCACGAGGTGTTACCGTATTAAAATCCTCAAGATCGCCACTTAGGCTCAACATGGCCATTCTCTTTGGCCATCACAACAACCTCAATCTCGACTTATGAGACCTCACTCAAACACTCGAGGGCTCTCGAGACCATATCGAAAACTCTTACAATCTTAAAATTTTTCTCTTTTATACAGGGCTCACACGCCGTGTAAGATGATGCTGCCGTGTGTAGACACACACGCCCATGCTCTCCAACCGTGGTGAACACTGACTTCACTTACACGGCCTAGAGTCTAGACACACGCCCGTGTAGCTAACTCGTGGCCAACACTAATTAACCCACACGCCCTAGGCACACGCCCGTATGGCTAGTCCGTGGTCTATTCTGATTTAAAATACTAACATGCGGGGGACACACGACCAAGTCACACGCCCATAGGATGACCGTGTGTCACACATGGCCTAGACACACGCCCGTGTGTCTATCCACATGGATATGAACAAAGCTATATGCCAAGTTCTTTTCACCCTTCTAGCATACACAACATGCACTCATTCAACACATCCATAATCAACTCATATGAAGTACAATCTCACATAGATAACTACATCTTTTCATATAATAAAGTGCCAACAACTATGGCATTATACAAAATAGATTATCCATCTAAAGGCCAACACATCATAGCCATTTACAACAAAATTCACTAACTTGTCTAGCCCCTATACATGCCATATATAAAACATTGAGTCTCGTGTACCAGAGTGTGCTGATAGTGTGGGTGATGTTCCAATTGATCCTCGTATCTCAATTCAACACTTTTGCTCTATAAGACAAGGGAAAAGAAAGGGAGTAAGCTTTGAGCTTAGTAAGTTTGCACATAAACAATTAAGCACCATAGTATAAGCTAAACAACAATTATCATTATACTAACATATAATGTACAACTATGCTTACTCTTTCTATCCCTTACCACATTTCCAACACATCATGAGTCACTTACTCATAACCATTGACATGCACCCCTGCATTCAATATCACATTTACACAATATACAACATATCATTATTTCTCGATAATACATCCACACAGCTAATCCACACAGCTAATGTCTCGGTGGTTTCGCACTTAGCCCACCACAATCAATAAATAAGGTAGTATCGCACTTAGCCTACCATAAAGGTAATCGTAGTGGTTTCGCACATAGCCCACTAGACAATATACCCAACTATAGCATCGCACATAGCCAGCTCATTGTCATTATGCATTAAGATGGTATCGCACTTAGCCCATCTTTTAGCATTATCACTACATATTCACATATCTATTTACTCAATCATTCATCCATTCACAAAATCTATCACATTCATTCCAATTGAACCACATAGGTTCTCAATCATTCTCAACCATGCTATACACTAGCTAGCATTAACAAATTGTAAGTATGAATGCATTGTTTATACATAGACTTACCTCGATACTCAAAAGTATAGAAACGTACAATTTAGTCCACCACTTTGCTCTCGCCTCGGTTTCGATCCGGGATTTGTCTTTCTTGATCTATAATGATAATTCAACTCATCAATATACACATTGACTAAATTGACCCACATCTCATACTTTGGCAAAATTACCCTTTTGCCCCTAAACTTTCTCCTATTTACGCTATTGCCCCAAGGCTCGTAAAGTGATTTTTATTCAACTTTCTAGCCTTTCATGCTTAGCCGAATCACTGACTCAACTAAAGCAATCATCAATTCTCACTACATCACACATGTATGACCAAACTCAAGATTTTTACAAACTAATCCCTACATGCATTTTCTATGGAAACTCATTTAGCAAAAGATGTTTCTACTACATCAAGCTTTCATAATCTTCCATAAAACATCAAAATACATGCATGTCATACATGCCCACATTTTTGAACATCCATCATAGCTCATCAAATAGCTAAAAATAGCTTACTCATGCTACAAGGACTTCAAAAATACAAAGAATATAAAAAACGGGGCTTAGATGCACTTACTAGCAAGCTTAAAAATTTTGAAGAACCCTAACAATGGCTCTCTCAATTTTCGGCAGCCTTGGAGAAGAAGATGAATGAATTTTGTCATCTTTTCTCCTATTTTAATCACTTAATTGTTAAATGACCAAAATGCCATTTTTGATAAACTTTCTATTTTAACTCATCCATGCCCAATTTTGTCCAAAAAAATAGAAATTGGGAAAATTGCTATTTAAGGACCTCTAATTAATATTCTAAAGCTATTTCACACAAATAGCTTCTAGAATCTCACATTTTACAACATTTGCAATTTAGTCCTTTTGGACAATTCAACCGCAATTTCACAAAATTGCTTCATGAAACTTTCACACTAGCATGCATACATAGCATAAACCTCAAAAACTCATTCATAAACCTCATATTTGTGGTCTCGCACCACTATTCCGACAAGGCCCTAAATCGAGATGTTACAGGAAGTAAGGGGTCTAAGGTTCAAGTCTTGGCGCTTGCAATTCATTTTGTTTTTCTTTTAAATGAACTTAGACTTTGGCCCATAGGCTTATATTTAGTTGCGCATGTTCTAAGTCACAAAAGGAGCTTGTGTTGTGGTGGCATATAGCGTCTGGAGCATAGGAGAGGGCAAGGGTTCGAATCTCATGTCAAGCAAGGGAGTGTTTATTTTGCGGATTGGACGGCCAGAGTTTGTGTTGGATTTAAACTCTGTTGAAGGGGGGATCCCACATCGGGAAGCTAGCATGAGGATAGGCAAGAAGCTGGCATTAAATAGAGCAAACCATAAGGAGACTAAGCATACCTTTCTTGGTTTATCCCTTTCGCTTTGTGGCGTGCTCGTTTGGGTTAGATGTTGGATCATTCATTGATCTGTATGCCGTTGGGTCGCGGTGGTGGTGGCCGAAGTTGATCGACACACCCCTTGGGGGTCAAGGGTGCGATCATTGTTGGCTTCTACGCAGAACAGTGTTTAGAGCGCGGATTAACTTCAGATTCCTATCAGGTGTGTATTTCGCACTACTCTAGCTGTAGAGCGGCAAATGCCGAAATGCCGGTCACACGACGATGGTAGCCACACGAGCGTGCGAGCACACGTGTGAGAGCTTCGACGCGATAGTTGAGGCCACTATGAGTGTTCTTGTGGGTATAGGCTGTTTGGGCCACGATGGGCCGAAAGGGGCCATGTGGGCCCAATAGGCCCGTGGGCCCATTTGAATATATTGTATGACTGTGTAGTAGATATTGGACTGGACTTTGTGAATCTAATATTTGTGGCTAGATTTGGGCTAAATGGGCCACACGAGCGTGTGGGCCCATTTGGGCCGAGAATGGGCCCTAGGCCCATTCGCATCGTTATCTCTGTTTAGAATACCCTTGGTTTATAGAATTACCGAAATACCCTTGGTTTCTGTAATTCATCTTGAAATACCCTTGGTTTCTGTAATTCATTGAAATACCTCTGTAGGATAGAATTACCGAAATACCCCTGTAGGGTAGAATTACTGAAATACCCCTGTAGGGTAAAATTACCGAAATACCCCTGTAGGGTAGAATTACTGAAATACCCTTATAGGGTAAAATGACTATTTTGCCCTTATGGGTAACTGAATGATTAGGACTATGATTGATCTAACTGTGAATGTATGATTGTGTTTTAACTGATTTGACTGGGATTATATGGCTGATATGTTTTCAATATGTGTGTAAATGACTGTTTCTGAGCATGCCATTTTGCATACACGTGTAATGATTGAGCATGACATACACGGCATATTGCATGGGGTTGGGTTTTATGATTTGGAGGAAGTACCGTTATAGTGGCATCGCCACATTTACCGTTATAGTGGCATCGCCATATTTACCGTTATAGTGGCATTGCCGCGTAATCTGATTATGGCTCTGTGCCAACCTAAACATGGCTCTGTGCCATCTTGATTATGGCTTTGTGCCAATCGTATTTACTCGTGGCTATGTGCCTAACATATATATTGACGACTCTGAGTCGATCATATTTACCCAAGGCTGTGTACCGATTATATTACCGTCGCTGATGGCTATGTGCCAAACATAATACAGTTACCGATGGCTATGTGCCAATTATGAGACCGTTACTGAAGGCTTAAAGCCGCATAAATACTAGCAGCTAGGCTGCACCATTGGAGAGTTTGGCTGGGTGGGTCGACATGGTCCCCACATGGAGAGATTGGTTGGTACGGGTGGAGAGTTTGGTTGGTATGGGTTGGGTTACATGTCCATTGCATTGATATGATTTTGGGGCTTAGGCCCAGATTGTTACCGAGTAGGGCTTAGGCCCAGACCGATACCGTAAGGGCTCAGGCCCAAACTGTGATCGTATAAGGGATTACACACTGAGTTCTCGTAACTCACCCTTTCTTTTAACTGTGCAGGTAATCCCCAGCTATAGGAGGATCGGTGTTGTGAGGGACTCGGAGATGGCCACACGTCTACAGTTTCTTTATACTTTGGACTATATTTTTGAGAATCTAGTTTGGGTTTTAATTTTTGTAATAAGGCCTTGTAAGTGAAGTTGTGGGTTTTTTGTTATGGTTTTATAATTGCTAGAAGTAGAACATGGTTTTCCAAATTAACTACTGTTTTTTCAAAATATCATGCTTCCACAATTGTTTTAAATTAAGTTTCTGCAACAAGCAAGGTTTTAAAGATAATAATGTTTTACAAGAGAATGACTTTTAATAAACCATGTTTTGAAACTAAGAAAATGAAATCTGAGGTTTTAAAGGCAGAAAGTTTTAAATTGTAAGAAGGGTTTTCAATGAACGCGTAGTTTTCAAAAAGACTCTTCAATGTGACACGCCAGATTTGGGCCTAACTTCTAGGCCGGGTTTGGGGTGTTACAGTTTATATGATCAAATAGTTATTAATATAAGTATAATTTAGTAGCAAAAATTAATATGGTGAGTGATTATGTGGATTTAAGGTATGTATTTTAACTTAATCTCTTTGATATGTTATGTTAATCATTATTAATATGTGCTTTTGTTCTAATTCTCATGGCATGTGGCATATTTGTTTATCATGATTCGTTAGTATTGAAAATTAGACATGTCCGTTTTGTAAAGCAAGGAATACCATGTCCATTGATTTTTTTTATTTGTATATGATTGCATGATTAACATTCATAATGTTTTGATAATGAGTTTGCATGTCATGTCACATTTCATGGGGTTGGGACTATATGGTAAGGAGGAAGATGTGACAGTTTAATGATCTGCAATATTTGGTGGTTTAACCACACATTTGTTTTGGCAGCTTGTCTATAGTTTTGGTGACTTGACCAAAATTGTTTGTTCTGGCAGCTTGTCTGCACTTTTGGTGTGTTTTGTCCACTCCTTTTGGTGTGTAGCAAAGATGGGTAGGATATTTTGGAAAAAATTGCATATATGTTTTCTTATAAAAATATTGCATTATCATAATCATGCACATAAAACTCTGCATATTTGATTATTATGTGTTCTATAATGTTTATGTTCTCTTAAAAGTAATTTTTGTTATTAAGCTTGATATAAAACTCACATTGAGCTTATTAGCTCACTCATTTAGTTTTTTTGAACTTTTCAGATAATACTCATGGGTAGAACTTGATGCATCATTTGGAGGAGATTCTCGAAATTAAATAAATTAAAGTATTTAAAACTTTTTTGGGACTATTTTGGACTTTGGGTTGTTCTTATTATGTCTTGAGTACTTTGATATGTTAATTACAATACATGCATTAACTTTGGATTTTAAATGTTTTAAATAATTGATTTTAAATATATAAATTGTTTTCATCAAACAAAAATAATTTGTAATAAATAGATTTTATAGTTATATTTAATTCGTTGCGAATTTTTGAAAAATAGAATTTTTACTATATAACATTTTAAAATTTACAATACAAGTTTTCTTATTAAATCTATTAAAAAGTAATTACTTAAAATACTACATTTTTTTTTAAATTAAACATATTTTACTAAAGACTTATCGTTGACGATTTATCTATTAAAATCAAACAATGTTTTTCAGAAAAACAATTTAAGCACAACTGATTTGAAAATCTTTCTTCGAGATTGTTGTACCTTTCGAAATTTGGCCATAATGTGTAGGCCGAGTTTGGGGGGCTGCAGTTAATATTAAACTTTTATATGAATCAAATTCATATAGTAATTTTAATTGTGTTCTCTATCCGTGTATAACAAGTTTGTACACATAATGCGTTCAATATTTAACTGATAAATTAAATTAATTTAATAATTAATTTAAATCATGTGACAACTAAACATAATACCGATTGTGTTTGGATTCTGTTCACTTCAACCATAGGGTGTAACCCTGTAGGCTCTTGTAACGTTAGTAGTAGTATTAGAACATTTCTAATGTTACAAGCAATGAGTGGCATCTAGCATTGCTACCCAAGTTACAAGAAGTCGTGAATCAACATAACCTTTCCATGATAAATTTTTATGTATTATATCATTTTATCCTTTATATCTAGATTGGACACAACTCATGGAACAATCACACTTGTATAGTCCAATCTCATATTTCTTGATATTCTTAGTAGACTACAATAAACAAATAAGTGTGATATCTCATATAAACTTATTTGAGTATGACTATACATTTCTAGTCTCACTCCATCAAGTGGCCTAAGATATTGCTCTCATTATGTAGGAGGGACAAATCCTATTTTGATAAATCATATCTCACTACATAGATTGTGGCATATCCAACATCAGACTTTATAGTACAACATGTTACGGTAGATGTTTAATTGTATCAAAATAAACGACTCACGATGTTGAGACAATGATAACTCAAGTATGAGGATCATATACATAGTTATCATTATGAGTAATGTTGTGACTATCACATAATAATCCAAGAAACATACTCATAGCGGGTCAGTACAGTATGTTATTCTCCAACACATACTCATGTATTGATTTTGACATCCCTATGTCAATAACAATACTTTGTAATCAATCAACTACACATTAGCCTTAATGCATTATTACTGTCCAAGCCCAAAATAATACTTGACTAAGGACCTTTTAAGAATAATCATACCATTCTCAGGAATTTATTATTAATCAGTTTATTTATACACATAGAAAAAGAAACTGAGATAACAATGGCAATTCATTATATTAACAAATAACGTAAAACGAATTTGTCATTACAATCATCTTATGATTGGTCTTTGGGCATACTCTAACACTAACAACATGTGAGATATTTGGATGAGTACATACCATTGCATACATCAAACTTCCAACTACGCTTGAATAAGGTACTTTTGACATGTACCTCTCTTCTTTTCTGTTTTGGGGGGAATCTGAATTTGACAATTTAAAACGTGTAGCTAAGGGAGTACTTACCAGTTTTGAGTCTTGCATCTCAAATCATTCAAGGATCTTTTTGATGTACCTCTTTTGTGATAAAATTTCCCGAAACGTCTATCCTTTGAAATTTCCATCCCCAAAATTTTCTTCACTACACCTAAATCCTTCATCTCAAACTTAGAGTTAAGCACGGTTTTAAGTTTTACAATTTCGGATGGATCCTTAGCCACAATCAATATATCATCAACATAAAACAACAAATATATGAATGAACCATCATCAAGACATTGTAAATAAACACAACAGTCATACTTACTTCG
The DNA here is from genome assembly GCA_025698515.1 of Gossypium sturtianum. Lineage (NCBI taxonomy): Eukaryota > Viridiplantae > Streptophyta > Magnoliopsida > Malvales > Malvaceae > Gossypium > Gossypium sturtianum. The sequence continues at coordinate 87,432,531 of CM046944.1, forward strand.
TGAAAACCAATAGTTAACATGAAGGAATCAAAGTTTTTGTACCACTGTAGAGGAGACTACTTCAGACCGTACAATAATTTTTTAAGAAGACAAACATGACCTTCCTTACCTTCAGTTTTGAATCCTTTCGGTTGCTGCATGTATATGTCCTCCTTAAGGTCACCATGAATGAAAACAATATTTACATCTAACTGCTCTAACTCAAGATTGTTTGATGCAACAAGAGCCAAAAGTGCTCGAATGGACAAATGTTTCAAAATGGGAGAGAAAACATAATAAAAATCAACTCCCTCCACTTGACTATAGCCCTTTACGACCAATCTTACCTTGTACCTAGTTTCGTTAGGACCCAAACCTTTCTTTTTCCTAAACACCCCTTTGCAACCAACTATTTTCTTACTAATGGGTGGTTTTACTAGCTGCCAAGTCTCGTTCTATTGAAGTGATTTCATCTCTTCTTCCATAGCAATGGGCTATTTTCTAGAATTGGAGGTCTCAACTGTCTCAGAATAGATGAAGGATCGGTCGATTCAATACTCTTTACAACACTTAGAGTATATGCCTCTAGGTTTCCTTCATAGTACTTCTGTAGTAGTCGTATTTATCACCTTTTCCTATCATGAGCCAACTTATAATTAGTTAACTGTGATGGTGAGGGTACCTGAGGGTCGGATAAAGTCCCAAACTAATCCGAAATAGCTTTAATTTTGCAAGAACCAATTTTTTGTCGCTTCATGGCTTGCTTTTTCATCGAGACGACAATCCTATTCGTCGTGATGTTGCGATAAGGCTTTTTGTGTCGCCATGACGTCATCCTTTGTTTCAGCTTTTGACTTCACCTTTGCTTGAGACACTCTAAGTTATTGTGTCTTTAAAAGTAAATACCCCCTTTTCTAATCGAAACATGGCGGATTCATCGAACCTGACATCTTTACTAATGATGGTTTTATCAGTTTCTAGAAACCACAGTTTAAAACCTTTTGTACCGGCATAGTATCCCAAATAGATGCACTTTACAACCCTTGGATTGAGCTTTCCTTGGATAACTTTAGCATAAGCAGGACAATAAAAAATTCTAAGATTAGAATAATTGGGAGGATCACTTGACCATATCTCTTTTGAAACTTTACTGTTCAATGCTCAATGTGGAGATCAATTTACCAAATAGCTTGCCAAATTTACGGCTTTAGCCCAAAACTCCTTCCCTATCCCTGCATTAGAAAGCATGCATCAAACCTTTTCCAGCAAGGTTCTGTTCATTCTTTCTGTAATTCTATTCTGTTGTGGAGTACCTATAATAGTGTGATGTTTTTTTATCCCTTACTATTTGCAGTAGTTGTTACATTCGGATGAACAAAACTCTAGTTCATTGTCTGTTCTCAACCATTTCATGGACTTCCCAATCTATTTTTATAACAGTATCTTCCACTACTTGAAGATCCTGAAGACTTCATTTTTTTATTTCAAAAAATAAACCCAAACTTTCCTAGAATGGTCATCAATAAAAGTTAGGAAATATTTATTACCTCCTTTTGATATGTCAGGAGTCAGACCCCATAAATCAGAATGGACGTAATCAAGAGTCCCTTTTATTCTGCGAGCTGTTGAATTGAAACTTACTCTCATCTGCTTTCCGTAAGTGTAGTGTTCGCAGAAACCTAACTAACTAATTCCAGTGTCTTTCAGAAGACCTTGTTTGCACAATGCTGTCATACCTTTCTTGCTTAAATGATCGAGTCGCATGTTCCAGAGTTTGGCTGAATCGGAATCCGTAGAGAAATAATTATGCTGCATCGTCGCAACGTCAGGTTGGTTCTTATCGCGACTTGGCGACAATTTTGGCTATTCTTCGATAATTGCTGTCGCACTAGTAACCATTGACCCTTGCAGCACGTATAGGCTGCCTTTTGTCCGTCCTCTCATTACAACGAGAGCTCTATGAGAAACTTTTAAACCATTTGATTCAATGACTGTCTTGCAACCATTAGAATCCAAAATTCCCAACGAGATGATATTTTTCTTTAAGTCGGGTACATACCTGACCTTCGAAAGTGTTCAAATAATTCTATCGTGCATCCTGATTTGTACGGATCCTATGCCGGTTATCTTACATGAAGAATTATTCCCCATTAACACAACTCTACCTTCAACTAAACTGTACGTTGAGAACTAGTCCCTGTTGGGACACATGTGATAGGAGCACCTAGGATCTAAGATCCATTCTAAAGTAAGCTTGGAGCTTTCGCTCGTTGACACTAATTAGAAATCACCACCTCTATCTTCGTCTACACTAGAATCAACAACATCATTTTTTTACTTATCTCTCTTGTCGTTCTCGACATCCCTTCCAATCTTGTTCTGTAATTTATAACATTCAGACTTAATGTGACCATTCTTCTTATAGTAGCCGCATTCTTTGTCACGGTTTCTGGATTTAGATCTCACTTTAGACCTATTTCGATATGACTTTTTGGATTGTTGCCTGCCTCTTGCAACTAGAACTGAGACTTGCTCGTCTAGCTTTTTGTTTGGACCTAACTCATTGTCAAGTTTATGCTTACTCAGTAGATTTCCCTTCACATCCTCAAATGAGAGGTTATCTTTCTCATATATCAGAGTTTCTCTGAAAGTTTTATAAGAAGAGGGCAAAGAGCATAACAATAACATAGCTTGATCCTTGTCACTAATCTCTACTTCGAGATTCTTTAAGTCATTAAGAAGGGTAAAAAACTCACTGATATGAGTTCTAATGGACTCACCTTTGGCCATTCTAAACATGTAGAGATGTTTTTTTAATACTAGCATGCTGGCCAAGGACTTCGTCATGTAACGGGTTTCCAATTTCTTCCATAATGTATATGTTGTTTTCTCCTTCAAAACTTCTTGTAACACATTATTCGTTACACATAATTGAATTGTGGATAAGGCTTCTTTTTTATTATTATTATCTAACCTATTCCATTCTGCCTGATCCATGACTGCGGACTTCATCTTTGTAATGATCCTCTCAAGATCATATTGAATTAGAGTTGCTGACATACAAACTTGCCACAAACCGAATTTGCAATATCGTCAAACTTCTCAATACCAAACCTTGACGCTGCCATCTTTGAACAGGTTGGATGCGGAAATCGAACTAGCTCTGATATTAGTTTGTAGGGAATTAACCCATGTTATGCAATGAACAAGCAAATAAAGCAAAATTGAAAAGACTGAACACTCAAATTTTACGTGGAAAAACTCCTCAAAAGAGGATAAAACCACGAGCAAAGAGATTTCACTATAATAAAGGAGAGTACAAAAGATGAAGATAATTAAAGGAAAACCCGAAGCCCCAAAAGAAAAACCTTTCAAAACAAAGAACAAAATTTTATCAATCTAAATATTTTTGTTGTATGAAACCTAGAGTAAGTAAGGTCTTTTTATAGGTTGAAATTCGTAACATATATGACTACAACAATCCTAGGTTAACCAGAGTTTAAGTGGAAAACTAAAAACAGAGTTTAACTCGGAGAAGAAAGCCAAAAAAACTTGATGTGTACGTCGCCACGTTGTGATGTGGCATTCGCGTTGTCGGGACGAGGGGGCATCGTGTCATCAGGTAGAAGGCTCTCTTCTCGTTGTGACATTGACTGATCATTGGGATGAAGAACATTTCTTCGTTGCGACATCACACACTATTTAGTCCAAAATGCGAGGCATAAATCCACATAACATTTAGTTTTTATAACAATTTTTTATAAATTCGTTACATATTTATTTTCACCCACAGTAGGTGTACCATAATCTAGTAAAAATAATTTATTTTTACACATGAACACGTATTTTAAAGAACAATAATAGTAGCATCAAGATTGATGCCATTGCATGTATAAACCAATGTAATTTGAATTGGACTGAACCGTCTGGACAAATCACTTGGGATTAGAAATCGGCCGGTATATAGGTTTGAGTATAGGAGTTAAACCATCCTTTAGATAAAATATTCGAAATTGGTAAAAATAAAAAAACTAAGACTAAAAATCGACAGTTGAAATACTTTTATAATTTTTTATAAAATTTTAAATTATTTATTTAATTATTATTGAGTAAAACAACCAATCGGATTAAATAAAAAACTATGATATAACTAACTCGATTTCCAGTACAATCATAAAAAAGATAGTATAATTTTTGAAAGGAAAAGGAAAAAGAATTGAGAGCAGAAACGAAACCTTGAGTGTGGGTCCAAATCTCCGAATATCTATCTACATATATATATATATAGCAACAATCAATTAAATCAAGCTACCACCGACATCCTAAGTAGAATTTTTTTTGCTTAATTCGTTAAGCTAATCTTCCTTAAGTACGATGATTATTGCAAGACAATGACGTTGCTTTATTTAATTAGAGCAATTTGTTTATAGTTATCAAGCCAGGTTCATTATAGTAAAGTTGTTTTAAGAGTAAGGTTGGATCAAATTACGATTTGAAGTAGTCTTAATCTTTCTTTATTTAAAGTCTCAATCGAAAACTCGAATTATACTAAAAGAAATTTAAAAAAATTAATATTTATGATAATATTTATATAATAGGGGGTGAGGAGCTGCATGCAAAGTGCATGGGGGTGTTTGAAAGCGAAAGTGGGGAGAAAGGTGTGTTTGTGGTTTTCCAATTTGTAGGGTCTGAAATCTGGATTGGCTTTATTTATTGTAGTAGGGAATCACATCTAACGAGATTGTGGCCACGAAAGTTTAGGGTCTAAGGCTAACAGCGCTGCTGATAATGACAGCGGCCGACGCTTTGGATCAAATACAAGGAATCCCCTTGAGTCAGTCTCACTCAACTAATCATCTCATTGTAATCCAAGCACCAAGAAGGAAAATTCTATAAGAAGTTGCCTAATATCACCTTCAGTCAGCTCCAAATAAATATACATTATTATATAAAGTTTTGGTTTTAAAATTTTTAATTTGAACTCAGTAAGAAAAAAGAAAATGAAAGAGTTATTTAAAACATGTTTTAATTCATAAAATTTAAAAGAATTGTTTAAAACATGAAAGAGTTACTATGAAAATGATTTTAAAAATTTAAGTAATTCATAAGATAGGAAGGAGTTTTAAGAAATTAATTACTGTGCATGAAAGAATTACATAAAAAATAAATACTTAATTAATTTTTTTTAAGAAATTACATAATTCATAAAACATGAAAGAATTAATTAAATCCTAAAAAAGTTAATTAAAACATGAAACGATTCTAAGAAGTTAAAGTAATTTATAATCACTAAAGAATTACTTAAAGCCGAAACAATTACGTAAAACATGCAAGGATTCTAAAAAATTAAATAATTCGTAATATATGAAAGAATTTTTTTAAAGAATTCTAAGAAATTAAGTATTTCATAATAAATGAAAGAATTACTTAAAATAATAAAAATTTTCTAAAAAATTAAGTAATTCATAAAACATGAAAGAGTTCTAAGAAATTAGTTTACGGTACATGAAACAAGTACTTAAAATATGAAATAGTTACTTAAAACATAAAAATATTTCTAAAATATTAAGTAATTCGTAAAACATGAAAAAATTCTAGGAAAATAATTTATAGTACATGAAAGAATTATTTAAGTATGAAATAGTTACTTCAAACGTGAAAAGAATTCAAAGAGATTACGTAATTCGTAAAAACATGAAAGATAAGTGAATATTTCTGCTTAAATGATAAACTGTTTACCTTCATTTTTGCATTGTTTTAAGGTAAAATTAAGATGATTAAGCCCGAAATCAATGCTAACAATGAGCTTAAAGAAAATAACATTTTTTTTAAAGTTTACCATTTTCCCCATGTTTTATTGAAAGATTATCAATGAATCTTGAATTTCCTTGCAATTTTGCACTTAAGCATATGCAAAGATTAACTAGTCACCAACAAATAATAAATGAATAATGTTAGACAATATTTGTTAATTTTGAAGGGTTTTAATATTCCTTCTTTTCAAATGAATAAGGTTATACAATTAATATTTGTTAATTTTGAAAGGTTTTAATATTCCTTTTTTATTAGTTGTTTCGAATAATTGTGAAAGAAAATTGATATAACAAAAAAAAAAAAAAGGGAGATCCTTTTCCCCTAACCTCAAAGTTGAGAAAGTTGAGAAAGTTGAGAAAGTTGAGAAAGTTGAATAGTCACCATTCAAAATTATTGAGAAAGTTGGTGTCAAAACACAATCCATGACTCTACTAACATAGAACTTTCAAAATCCCATTTTCTTTACATAGTTTTTAGGAAATTCCAGTCAACTTTATTCAAAGTATAATTTTAAGGCCATTAACCCATGACATCTCCTTTTCTTCTTCTTGATCACATTCAAAGCTTCATGGGAAACTATGATGTTGTCTTATAAAGGTAGCTTGAGCATTTAAGGTAGTATATCTCAACAATAGTCTCATTCTAGTGGTCATGATTCATGCAATGATTTTGTGGCAAAGTTGCAACAACCAATAAGTCTAAAGTGAGGAATTGCTTCCAGACATTGTTGCTTGAAAATTAGGGTAATATTAATGGTTTTTAACCCTCTCAATAATTTGCCTAGGTTGAAGAACTCTTGCACCATTTTAACCACATCATTCTTAATATCCTATTATTGTCTATGATAGAACAAAATAGAGAATCCATCTAGTCTTGTGCTTGAAAAGGCCCTAAACTAAAACCAACTTCTTTGATCTCTCATTTGTAATAGTATTTCAAAGTGGAGTATTCATTTCTTCTGATCTTAGCACATCAATTGCTTCAAAAGCTTCTTCAGCACTCAATATCGATTAGTTTTCAAAAAGTTTCTAAAACTGTCTTGAGATAGGATCTTCAACTAATCCTTTCTCTATGATCTAGTCCCTATTATAGCTTTTGATATGGTGGATTTAGTTAGTTTGTTTATGTTTGATGGTTGTGGAATGAAAGAAGTGATTATTTCCATTCCTTTCCAAAATCCACTAGACCTTTAATCTTCGATGTCAATGGAATTCCTAAACTTCTAGTATCATTATGAGTAGTAAGCTTCGATCTTTAATGCCATTTATTACATATTCTGATCGACACTAGTTTGGAGTTCCAAAATTTTAATTTTTAATTCCATAATTTTCTGTTTGGGATTTCAATATTTGTTTTTACAACATTGTCCCAATTTAGTTTAACATTTTTTAATTTTTCTTGTAACTCACTATATTCTAATATTGATACATGTTTTTTTTTTTTACCATTTATTAAGAGTGATTTCCTCTCTCTCCCCTCTTTTATTAGCCATTTGGATTCAAATATGATTTCCCCCTTGTTCTAGTTCTTTTATTCAAAGCAACTAGATTAGGGTTGTGGTTTGACTCTATGGTTGGTTCGACAAATTCAAAGTTGTTAGGAAAAATCTGTAAGGATTTTTGTGCCATTGGTATAGTAATTTCATCATATTTGATAAATTGCTGAAATGATCAAAATGATTATTCATAGAATAAAAAATTTTATGCATATTCTCTTTTGCTAGATTGTTCTCAATGGTTTTTGCTCGAAAAACAAAATGTATAAGCAAATATTGGTTCATTGATTACCTAGGTTTAACTAATGTTAAGCTAGCATTATGTGGATGAATTATAATATGATAAGACAACTTATATTGATAGGTAATCTAAATTTTTCATAGTCCACAAAACCAAATGAGCAAATGATTCAAATAATAGAGGACTATTAAGTCGTTTATAAGTTCAATTGGGGAGATAGATTATCTTGACCATCAAAGCTAGATTGAATATTAGAATTAGAGACATAGACGTGATTGTATGGTTATCTACCTCCTTATCCACCGCATTTCTTGATTTCTCTGACATCATCACTAAAAATACAATAATTTCAAGCAACGTTAAGGACTCTTCTATAATCGAGGCTAAAAAAAAAATCCTATATAATTTTAGAAATAAGTTAAAATCAATTTGAAAAGGCTTTAAAATCATCTTTAAAGCATTTAGAAATTTTTTCAATGATAGAAGGTGTTCGATGGCAAGTATAAGCTTCGGTAAGCTCAAAATAGCTAAAATAGTGTAAGGGCACTATCCAGGGGCCAAAGTATTAGCACCTAAGGCCTAGGTACCGGTACCTAGGTCCTTGTACTATAGTTTTTGACATTCTACCAACTTGGGTACCGACACCAAGAGCAAGGGTACCGAACACTAGTCCCTTAAAGCTGAAATTTGTAAACACATTTAAAAACATTCTCAATTAACACCATATTTTACTAACAAGTTCTAAATCATTTAAAACATTCAAATGACTCATAGAACTCATATTCATTCATAAAAACATGTATAACACTTTTAAGAACAAATTATAACATATCATTCATCAAGATTAGAAAATTTTGTACAACCTTGTTATTGAACAAAATTCAGTCTATGTACATGTCATGCTATAGGATTCAAGAACTAATTATTAATACATACTATAACACCCTATATCTGACCCGACCACCAAATCTGGATACCGAGTACCACAATTACCCATATTTGTTAACAAGTTCCTAGCTGATTTTTTGCAACACTAGCCAAATAATATACCTTTATCCGTTATACAACCGTTACTAAATTTCATAAGTAATAACAACTTCTCATTTTAAACATTGAAATAATTACTATTCCATACATGTACTAGGCTCGTGTCACCATTCCATTTTAAGAGACTCGAATAGTTATTACAACTTAATGAGTCTTATGACTTTGCTACGATTATACTCAATAAATCCCTGAGGTGTGACCTCAAAGGGTGCCCTCTATGTGCATGAAACAACTACCACCATTCACATGGGCTTGGCTATGTCTGGTTTGATCTCCCATCACGATCCTCGTGTCAACCATTGACCCTGGAACCATACATTTCAAACATAAGTTTAGACGAACTTAGTGATATTTCATTCAGTAATGTCATACAGATTCTCTAGTTCAGGAGAAAATAAATGAAACACAAAATTTAAAACTCCATGTGTATCATTGAGAGCACCATGGATTTCCTAGCCTAGCCAGTGCCTAGCATTCCTCGTACTATAGTGACAGTCTATCGGATGATCCGTCGCAATTGGAGGATTCTTACCGTGTTACCCTTACTATGTTCTTCTTGCAATTCAACACGTGCTTGAACCTTTCTTTTGGGTAAAACCCCCTTTTCAATAATTCTCATCAGCTATCTTGCTTGGGAGATTTAGCGAATATGTAATCTCCCCATTCATTGCGATTTCATACTTGCATAATGACCCTATAGGACTTTCCGCACTTCTGGTTATCCTTTCATGACATCCTCGAGGTGTCAGACAGTACCCAATGACTAACTCTTCTTCAGGTTTTCCTTAGAGAAATCATTTGATGTGCTCATGGCTCCATTCCATATTACCTTCGGCGAGCTCCGTTATTGTCCCGGTGGTCTATGCCTTTCAGTCACTCCTCGCTCATATATACTTGTGACTTATCGTGCCAGTCATGTTGCTCTTACAAATTCAGTTCCTGGCGTATTTCCTGAATGGAAAACTTCCTCGTTGGGATTCCCATGACTTACATCTTGGCAGACTTTTCCACTTTTATCATCACTACAGACTACCTATTATACCCTAGTGTCATACAACCATGGTCTTACTCAACCTAACCCCATGATTAATGTCCTGGTGAACTATCTATTCTTATGTCTGGACGGATTCTTTTGGTTGTCTTAGTCAAACTAAGGTCTTACACACTTCTTACTACGTATTCCCTTGGTCCTAGAAGATCACCCCGTGTTTACTATCCTGGCAGACTATCTGTTATGTGTTTACTGTCCCAGCAGATTATTTGTTATGTGTTTAATGTCCTAGTGAACTATCTATTATGTGTTTACTGTCCCAGCGGACTATTTGTATTGTGTTTACTATCCCTGTAACAGCCTATTTTTCAATGGTGTTGGAAATAGTGGTTTTGGGGCCACCAAATCTGATGAGTAAGTTCATAAATATTATTATTTAATATTTATGAGTCAAATTTGATTTTAAAAAAGGTTTTATATTTGATAATTTATGTTATTTAAGCGATTAACTAAGTTCAAGTGGTAATACCTTAAGGTCATGTGGTTTTAAAAAATGAGGTATTAGGATTGTGTTTCTATAAACCGAGTCATAAATATTTTTATAAATATTTACAGAATGTCATTAAGGTGGTATTAAAGTTTCATTGAAAAATTTTAACGTTTCGATAGTTAATTAAGCGAAAAGGACTAAATTGTAAAAGTTAAAAAAGTCAATTGCTATTAGTTTAAAGGTGTTAATTGATTAAAGAATTATAATTGGGTGACCTTATTGAGTAAATTATCCATCCTAAAGATAGTGGGATGGTTGGATGCTTTAATTTCTTTTAATTATAATGTTTTATATGTTATTTTATTAATAAAATAAAATAAAAGGTTAATATAATAATGAAAACATAATAAAAATAAAACATAAGTGAATATTCATCTATCTTTCTTCTATTTTGGAGCCGAATACCATGGAGTTAAGGATGAAGCTTTCGGCCATGGTGATATTCTCTTGCATGGTAAGTGATTCTTACCCGATTTTTAGTAATTTCGATGTTTTTGAGATCGTTGAAACTAGGTTCAGCTAGCCCGTACCTTCGATTTTGAAACTGTTAAAGATTTTGAATGTTGCCATTGATGAAACTAGTGATTTTTGATGTTAAATGATGAATTTGAAATATTAAGTTATTTAAAAGTATTTTGTTAAGTGATTTTTGATGAATTTATCGATTACGGACTAAATTGCTAAAATGATAAAAGTAAAAGGATTTGATGTGAAATTGTTTCAAAAATGGGCTGAAAGGGAGGCTATGAATATTCGAATAGTGTAAAATTTCAATAAAATGGTTAATTTGCAAGTTTTAGGCTCAGGGACTAAATTGAATAAAAGTAAAATTTTAGGGGCAATTTTGTAAAAATGTCAAAAATAACTAAATTGCATAAAATACATTGTTTTACTGTTTAAATTAATAGATTGAATAAAATTATTAATTTAGATCAAGATCGAGTGGAAAGTTGAGGAGAAAGGAAAATTACCAAAATGCCTCTAAACTTTGTCATTTCTGTAATCTAGCCAAGTAAGTTCGTAACTTAGTCAGTACAATTAATTACTATTTCGATAAATTATTATCTATTTTTTTATATATGTGAATCAAATTTGTCAGCTTGAAGGAAACGAATAAAACCAGGGTTGAAAGACACTATGGGAATACAACATAAAAATGTACAAGACCATGGTTGGACCACAACAATGTTTACGTAAGACCATAGCGAGGCTATGACAGTTTTTCATATGTAAGACCATGGTTGGACCATGGCAGTGTATATATATATGTAAGACCATAGCTGGGCTATGGCATTCTAATATAAGACCATAACCGGGTTATGGCACTATGAGCGTAAGACCACGACAAGGCCGCGGTAGTGCACATGTAATACCATAGTTGGACTATGGCACAATATGAAACATGTACCAGGGTTTCAATCGTCTTTACAGTGTTCATTGAATATGAAAAGGGATGGTTTCGACTATTGATTAAAGAAAAATGAGGGTTTCGACCATCGTTTAGCACACTTATGTGAGCTCTGGTAAAGGTTTTGATTGACTTCACTACGAAAAATAGGGAAATGTATGATGTACCAATGATCAAAGTATGAATATTCATGATTATGAAAGGTATGATTTAAGTGATGTTATGTTTATGTACCATATCTTACCATGTGATGATATTGCTAAGTTATGTGTTTAATCACTAGCTTGTGACTATGGTAAATGTTACGTTTATGTATTTTGTGTTATGCAAATGGAATGGTAAGTGTTCAATATGAATCAAGACATGAGTGTATGAAACTTATTGAAATGGTGATACATGGAAAACAAGATATGTTATGAAGGATGATAAATCCAATTGGATCATGCTAAAGTATAATAGTTATCTATGTTAAGTTCACATGAATTATATTCAATTATGCTAACATTTTTTGTTGTTGGTGCTTAGGCTTGTGCAAAGTTTATGATTGAATTATATCATATTTAATGTTAATAAAATACATTGAAACGGTAAGTGCTCAATTGGTAACGTGCTTATGTCCTTGAAAAGGTGGAATAAATCAAAGTATGTAATATCTTATGCAATGGTTTATTATGTAGTTGATTCCAAAAGAGTTATGTTTAAATGCACTAGCTTGTAGCAATGGTTGATGTTATGCTTACAACTTGTGTGTTATGCATATGAAACGGGTGAGGAAAGGTAATGAAATGGTAAATTCATAGTTGAAATGAAATTTGATGAAAATGGAGTAATGAGTTTGAATGATGTACTATATGTGAGAAATTTACGTATGCTATGGATGAATATACCTATATCATGGATAAATACACTAAGTCGGGAATTGATAATGTTGTTTAGGCTTATGATAAGCTTTAGGAACGAAATGAAAAGAGAATAAATTGAGAAGTGTATAATCTTATAGAAAGGTTGTTGATTATCTATTAAGTCTCATAAAATCCTATCACATTATGAATGATAAATATATGCGACATTAATGAACTTACTCATTTGTGAGTTGTTGATCATAATGATTTATGAATATTATGGCATTGACATAGATTTATGTTGTTTATGCTTAAAGTTTATATGAACTTACTAAGCATACATTGCTTACGTAGTTATTTTCCTTTACTTTACAGATTATCAGAAGCTCGATTCGGTTGGAAGGTAGTCAGAGATTCATCACACTATCCATCGAATTTATCGGTAGATTTTGAGGTTTTAGTCGTGGTTATAATGGCATGTATAGGTGAACTATGTCTAATGTTTAATTGATGAGTTTGGCATGTATATGTCATTTTGGTTGATGATTATGGCATGAAATGTTGCCTTGGATTTGAGTTACTTAAGGTACTAATGATGTCTTGTTGGTAGTGGATAATATGACCAAATTGATGCATGGTTTTATGGCCAAAGTGGTATGTGTTGGCATGTATATATATGTGGTTTTATGAGTGATGACATTTTGACATTTTGGTGCTTAAATGGTTAATGTTGAAATAGTCAAGTAGATGTATGTTTTTAATGTTCAATTTGGTATAGTTTGTTGAGGTTTGACATATGGTCAATTGTGCTATGTCTTAGCATGATGATTTGTGGTTGTGTATATTGATTTATGCCAAAACAAGTATGTGTTTAGGTTGATTTTAAGATTTATGTTTGAGGTGCCTTTTGGGCATATTGATCTAGTTTTATTATGCATGTTTTAGGTACATTTTTTAATGTTTGAAATAGGTGCAAATGGCTTGTATGGATGAACATGTTTTGGGTGAGAGAAATGGCTTGAAAATGGCCTATTTCTTGTCCACACGGCCTGAGGCACGGGCGTGTCTCAGCCGTGTGAGTCACACGGCCATGTGAGTCACACGGCCATGTGACACGTCTGTGTGTTCCCTGTAGGTTTTTAAAGGTTGCATTTCGAGAGTTACATGGCCTGGCACACGGGCGTGTGGCTTGGCCGTGTAAACTAAATCAGAGAGTTACACGGGCACAGACACGGGCTGGGACACGACTGTGTGTCCCTACTTCGAATGTCCACACGGCCGTGTGACCCATGTAGTATGAATTTTTCTATCTTTTGCCATGAAATTCTAAATATTTTCAATTTAGTCCCGAATCGTTTCTAAAGTGTTTCTAAGGCCTCGAGGGCTCAAAAAAGGGACATTATGCATGTGTTTGATTGGATTTTGCTATGATTATGAAATGTTAGAAATGAATGATTTGAGTTGTGTTTTTACGGTAATGCTTCGTAACCCTATTCCGACGAAGGACGGGTTAGGGGTGTTACAATCCCAGCGGACTATCTTTGTGGATGCCATAGAGTATTTCATCTATGATCTTACACTGATTTGCCATCTTGACGTACTATTATATGATTCCATGGAGTCTTTTATCCATGGTCTTACACCGTATACCTTATACCTTGTACCATGTTGCCATGACTTGGCTTCTTACGAAGGTAACAACATGCAAAGCCTTCTACATCTACATCCTATTATTCTTCAGATTGTTTGAAGAAGATGATACTTGGTTTAGAGAAAGAGAAGATGTGTAAATAGAATTATGAAGAACTCTGTTCCCAACTCATCCTATTTATACTTCCTTGGCTCGATCTCCACAGACCATTGGTACCATTCAATCCTAATAATTGTGTCTTCTACTATGGAACCAGCCGGTTCTAATCTAACCAAATTGGATTTGAGATCTAACTTTTCCTAAGTAGCCACTTAAGTTTCTAAGTGCGTTGTTAGTGCCCGTGAAATTCTACTCCTATTCAATTAGATTCGAGACTCTTTCTCGAGTTCGAGTATTTAAGATAACTGTGTATGACAACTCCCTCACCCTTAAAGAAAATTTCGTCCTCAAAGTTTCTACTCGTGGTAGTCTAGGGCAGTTAAACGGCATCGCGCGTGTGCACATAAGATAATGATTTTTTAGAAGATAATTTTTAAAGCACGGTTTTACTGCAAGCGTACAGGTCAATTATAATACGTATAATGTTATAATGGAACACCAGAGTATTCCAAGGATCGAACCCAAAAGAGATGGCGATTGAGTGATAACTAGCATACAAGAGAGAGTCTAAGCGGCCACTTATACGATTTTATAGTAGGACAAATCATAACAAACAATTTGTGCAAGAAAAGTAATTATGCTAATCTATCCTCTAAATTGCAAAGAGTACAAAATTAAGAAATTAACCAAATAAATACTAGCAGTGGTTGGTTGATTTTAATGTGGTTCATCGAATCTCAAACAAGGGACTTCAATCACTTAAATTACTAAGTGGCTCCATTTTATTTTTTGATCTCAATTTTACCAACTTAGATGGCTTAGCTTCGATTTATCTATCGATCTCACCGGTTAATCCGGGACTAATGAATGAGTGCGCAACAAGATTACCTTTCGATCACACTTGCCTAGATTTTCCCTTAGGGGTGTCATTTTCTAAGTTTTTATGTCTATTTCATTTAGTCCAACTTATTATGATTTAGTCCTTGGTCCAAAAATCAGCTTACCCACATCTCCATCAACCAACCCCTTTTGAGGTTTAGTTACTCATGCTGAAAATAAAGAGTGTAACAGCCCGACTTAGGGCCTAGTCGGAATAGTGGTGCGAGACCACAAATCCGAAGTAAAAAAATGAGTTTTATGATTTCTATAAGGTTTATGAGGTGATTACATGATTGTGTGAAAATCTCATGAAGAAATTTTACTAATCAGTGATTAAATTGTCCAATAGGACTAAATTGCAAAGAATAGAAAATATGAGATTCTAGAAGATTCAAGTATGAAATAGAATTATGAAAATTTCTAGAGGTCCTCATTTAGCAATTAGACCATTATATTTGATGATGGACAAAAATAGACATGGGAAGAAAAAATCTTAAGAAAGGATCATTAAGGGCATTTTTGTCATTTTGTTAATAAAAGAATTAAAAGGGAAAAAGAAGCTAAAATTATGTCCATCTTCTCCATGCTAGCCGAAAATTTCAAGGGCACCATAGCTAGGGTTTCTTCATCTCCCAAGCTTGATAGTAAGTGCATCCTAGCCCCGTTTTCAATGTTCTTTGTATTTTTGAGACCCTCGTAGCTCAGTTTAGCTATTTCTAGTTATATTTTGAGCTAGGGTTCATGTTCAAAATTTACCCATGTATGACATGCTTGTATTTTGCTATTTTATGGAAGAATATGAAAGTTTTATGTAAGATAAACATCTTTTTCTAAATGATTTTCATGAAAAATGCATAAAAGGACCAATTTGTAAAAGTTTTAAAAATGGTCATACATGAATGAAATAGAGGAAATTGAAGGATGCTATAGTTGAGAATATGATTCGGCTAGGCTTGAGATGTTAGAAAGTTGAATGAAAATCATTTTACGAGCCTAGGGGCAAAAGTGTAATTACGTAAAAGTTTAGGGGCAAAATTGTAATTTTGCCAAAATATGAATTACGAGTCGGTTTAGTCAATGTGTGTATTTTACAAGTGAAATTGTTATTATAGATCAAGAAACACGAAGCCCGGATCGAAATCGAGGCAAGAATAAAATCGAGGACTAAATCGAGCACCGATACACATTTTGAGAATCGAGGTAAGTTTGTATGAAGTCAGAGTTTCATAATGTTCGATATTTGAAATTACTTAATATTATGATAATGTATGTTATTTCTATGAAAATCGAGTGATGAAGCCTCGATGAGGAAATGGTGAGAATAAGCTAAGTTAAAGTCCCGGTTAAAGTTCCAGAATAAGGATGATACCTATGTATTCATATGAGAAAAGGAAGGTCCCGTATAAGACCATGTCTGGGACATGGCTTCGGCACCCAAGAATGATATCGTATAAGACCATATCTGGGATATGGAATCGACATCCATGTACGATCTCGTGTATGACCATGTCTGGGACATGGCATCGAATCGAGTTTTGAGATCCCGTATAAGACCATGTCTGGGACATGGCATCCGTATCAAAGAAGTGATCCCATGTAAGACCATATCGGGGATATGACATTGGCATCAAGATTTATGCATGGTGAGTTTGAATATCCTACGATAATATGATTAGTTCACTGGCAAAAGACCTAAGTATGTAAAATTACATAGAGCCAAAATCCGTTTATGGATGACCTTGAGTTTCATTCATGATAAGAATGATGAAGATTTTAGTTTATGTTCATGTTAGCATATGTGCTAAGCCATGTGATTAAGTGATACAGGTAACATGAGTAAGTACAAGTTATGAAACCATATTGACATGAGACAGGTAAAAATAAGTATGAGTAAGTGTGAATAAGTACGAGTAAGTATGCTTAACCATTTGAGACTTATGTTGCCACTGTTTCACGATATGGATGAGTTTAGTTTGAGCAATTAAGTTTCTCTAGAATTTCATGCAAACTTACTCGGGGATCGTAGGACGTCGGAGCTCGGATCACACTATCAACCGTTCTTTTTGGTATAGTAAAGTTAATTCATTTTGAGTATGGCATGTATAGAAATTTGATCATTTTGTGTTATGACTTATTTAAAGGCCAAAGGGTTGGCTATTAATGTTTTACACTCATTTTGTAATTGGCCATGGTGAATGGGCCAACACTGTCAAATTTATGTTATAAAGTTGATGAGTTAAATGAAATGGATGTTCATGCAAGATATTGAGTAAATGTGGATGGAATGGTTGATAATTTAAGGATACTTCGTAGTTTAACATTACTATGTTAAGTGCTATTTGTGAATAAATGAATGAGTCTTTGTTTCAGGGTGGCAAAAGGCTTGGAAAATAGCCTATAGATGTCCACACGGGTAGACACACAGGTGTGTGTCTAGGCCGTGTGTGACACACGGCCAGTCCCATGGGTGTGTTGATAGGCCGTGTGTCCTCTGCACTAATTTACGAGAATATGATTCATCACACGGGCCAGCACATGGGCGTGTGCCATGGCCGTGTGCTAATTAAGGTTTGATGACATCATAAATAGAGAGTTCCACGGGCAGGAGACACGGGCGTGTCTAGACCGTGTGAAGGACACGGGATATTGACACGGGCGTGTGCTCAGCCGTGTGAAATAAGTCAGTGTCAACCACGGGTGATGAGCACGGGCATGTCTTAGGGGCACACGGGTGTGTCCCTTGGTTAACACGGGCGTGTGGCCCCTGTTTAGGAAAAAATTTTCAAAGTGTGTAAAGGTTTCCAGTTGAATTACGAAACCTTCCGAATGTATGTTTAAGGCCTCGTAGGCCCTCGATATGTGTGTTATGATTAAGAAAGAAAAGTTTTAAGTTGGAATGAAATTTTATAGCCGTGATTACATGTTCGAGCAAAGTCAAACATGGTAATGCCTCGTATCCGATCCCGGTGTTGGACACGGGTAAGGGGTGTTACAAAGAGGATGAACATGGAAATGAAAAACAAAACAACCATTAAAGTAAAACTTAAGAAAAATATTAAAGTTGGGATTTTTATGCAAGAAAACTTAAAGAGCATAAAACTAAAAACATTCAACAAGAAAATCTAGAGCAATAAACATAAAAGGAAAAAAAACTTTAATAGATTTAAAGTAAAAGAAACTGAAATACATTAAACTAAAGGTAAAAATGTCTTGCAACCAATGTATAGGGACTGAAAGTGTAAATAAACCTAAGCTACAGTGGTAGCTAACTTAAGTAACACTAAGAACATCAAGAACAAGAAGTAAATGTACAAAATTAAACTCTAAACTAAGAAAGAAAAAGAAAAAATGAAAACCTCGGAAAAAGTGTAGAAAAACTAAGAGAAAACCTATAGAAAACTAAACCTAAACCTAAGATAATGTGTGTGTCTCTCCTCCTTAGCCAAATTTGGTTGTTTTAGGTTGTCTTTTGATGAGTTTTCGTTGCCAAAAATTCCCCTACACAAGCCTTGGGTGACTGGTGGACCAGGTGGATAAAGACTACCCTTTTTGTTTAATTTTGTCCCCCTTACGATGTCAGTGTCGCGGTACCCAGAAGAGGTTATCAGGATATCTCGGGTAGTGTCGAGCCTTGGGGTCTTCTTTGAAAGGTGAATAGCTAGATACACAAAGAGGATATCACGATACCACTGAAGGGTGTCTTTATTCTTTAATACTATTGGAGGTATCGCGATTCCATGGTGTGAATGTCGCGATACCCTTTTCCTTGGTGCCATTATCGCTCGTTTTCAACCTCCAACACATCCCTACACCACTAAATCACACGTTAGGCCCCTCAAAGGCACTATTGGCCAAATTGGGTCACTAAATGGGCAAAAATGAGACATTTTCAATTATTAACTTAAAATCTAAAAATTATAAAAAAACTATGCAAAAGACGCTACTTTGCTCGAGAATAAGCTCCTTAAGTATGCTAGAAAAGTCTAATTTGCCACATCAATTTTTGACATGTCAACAGTCTTTAGGGAAACTTGTCATTCTTATAATCGCTTAATTTAATGTAGAGGCAGACATCCCTACTTATATGGCTAGTCTAGCCTGCTCCTAAACACTTAAGTTACACCTCATCTCTCAAATGTTTTCAATCACATATCACATCTAACATAAATATAGTTTCAGGTAGGCTAAACTCATTTTCTTAACATAATCATACTTCAATACACGTTTCACACACATTAACACGATCACATATCACAATATACATTCTAGGCACACACACTTAGTTGTTTCGCAGAATCACATGCACTATACACTCAATTCATTACATACTGGACTCACAAAGTTGTATACCAAGAATACATATTTTCAGCAGTCATTCATGAACTCATTCACCGGTTCTGGAACATCGATCAAAAGAGACTTTTCTTGAAAGACTTGTCAGAGTCGATATTAGAAACTCACCTAAGACTCATCTACCTCAACTACAAGCTCTAGACTCAGACGTCCAGTTTGAACCAACAAAAAAAACTGTTTAAAAAACATGAATTCACTATTAAAACCCATTTATAGACAGATTGCTAGCGTTTCATCTATAGATAATCCCCATGCAAGGCTTCTTATTCATAACTTACTGTTTATATACTCCATAGCATCCTTACTCTTAACATGCAGAGTTATCAGACTTAACAGGAGATGAAACATCCTCTATTTATTCCCCAAAATCCTTAGCTTCCAGTTTACATAAGAAGAAAAATAAAAAAATAACATTTAACATTTAAGAAAAAGAAAGAATTAAAGAGTCATCTTGAAGAAAGAAAAAACTCTTTCACGAATCCTTCTCACACATATTTATAATCCACTTTCGCTTAGTGGAATTTGATAAGTGTCAAGAAATTTCAGAATGTGCCCTTCCTAATGGCCTATAAAATTTGTAAGAAACATAAATTAGAGTCTTGTTCACAAGCTATTTGACTAGCCATTTTAGTTGGTTTACAACCAGATCTAGTTATCAAAACTTGCTCTACACAGTGCTTGAACAAACTAGGCATACTATACCTTTTGCAGTATCCTACACAAAACTTACTTTTCTTTTTATCAAATTCTTTCTTTTATTGAATAACATGTCAAGAATTAAATCCTGATATACTTCCATGGGCAAATACTCAAATCTCCAAAACCTTAGTTCGCAAGAAGCTTACAATTTGATGAGCTTACTACTAGAGTGCACCAGAACAGACAACTTCGCGTTTATTCCCCTTGAATTAAGATCAAACATATTTGGGGTGTGATTTTACTCTTTATTTTCTTCGTGTTTTGCCTCACATTTCTTCTTTTGGCCATTGTATGCCCAACACTAGTTTCCATAGTTCGAAACACCGCACCCACTTTTCATAATGCACATTAATCATATGAAATTATTTGAGGGGATAATCCATAGCCACTATATCATATATATAGGGTTGTTTTACAACTTCATACTTTCAAAGGATCGGTTAAATCAAAGCTCTAATACCACTAAATTGTAACATACTATATTTGACCTGACCACCCAATCCTGATACCGAGTGCCACAATTACCCAAATTTTTAAATAAGTTCCTAGCCGATTATTTGCAACCCTAGACAAATTATATACCCTTACCCATTTTACCACGGTTACTCAATTTCATAAGTAATAATAATTTCTCATTTTAAACATTAAAATAATTACTATTCCATACATGTACTAGGCTCGTGTCCTCATTTCATCTTAAGAGACTCAAACATTTATTAGAACTTAATGAAACTTATGACTTTGCTACGGTTATACTCAATAAATCCCTAAAGCGTGACCTCAAAGGGTGCCCTTCTATATCTATGAAACAACTACCACCATTCACATGGGCCTGGCTATGTGTAACATCCCCAAACCCGGCCCATTCACTACGACCGAATCTGGTTATGTCACTGGGAAAGACGGTTGGAAATCTTTGACTTTAGAATTAAACTTGAAAATTTTATTATCTCTGGAAATCGTGTCCATTTAAAATTTAATAAATAATATAAGCTTGTTGAAAACTTCCGAATTAAAACATTATTATAAGTTGCTATAATATGAATCTTTTATGAAAATATTACTAAGTGTAGTGTAAACTTCAACATTAATAAATAGAGTACTTTAAATCAAAGAGGCCCTTATTACATCAAATAAAATCCCAAAATACTGATAATATAAAATACTTAAATAAAGTAAAACATCTTACGTATGAAAATCTCTTCTGCATGGGCCACCTTGTATCCACTCCAACCCGGTCCGATCAACATGTCTCTCTGCGATGTTTGAAAATAATTGGGTGAGTCATAATGACTCGAGTGTGTAATTAAACCATCGATATCCACCCATATGCTAGCCACATAATATCCCAATTATCAAATGCAACAAGTAATATATATATGTTCATTTTAACAATTACCACAACTGGGCTTGGCCCACATTCAACCCATACTCAAATCTTTGGGCTAGGCCCATTTCTCAATAAACCACATATCAACTGGGCTTGGCCCATTTCCACGTATGTTTCCAAAACATACCTATCCACATGTCATATTGGGCTTGGCCCATTTCCATATTATTACAAAAATAATGCAACATGATTCCCAACCCAACCTAGGGTCCATCCGCTACACACACCCCTTATCCGACCTACCACACACCAGGGGACTATCGAGTCACCCTCTCCTTTTCCCTCCAAAAAGGCAACCAATGCCATCCACGATGTAGCGTATAGCTAACATCAAACCACGATGGAGCACACAGCAATCCATCAAGCCACGATATGGCATAAAGCCCATATCAATCAAGGTAACCACGCGAACTAAATCGCAAAGATCCACAACGCGACCTCAGTCAGCGCCAATCCACGATGTAGCACAAAGCTGACATCAACCACGTACTCGAAGTACACCCGTACCTTCTTTTCATAAACCCACCCATGCACATGTAACATAATATAATGCGTAGATGATGCATGTGCATGCTATTCACAATCATAGGCATACTCACATATTGAAAATCAATTATCACATATTAGTCGATTTGCTACTAACTGGTCATCATCATACCCCCTTCAAGGGTATCATTCTCACATATCTTTGCACTTGTTAGCAACATATAAAACAGGCAAATATCACGCAAATCCGGAAACAATGGCTAACTACACACTTTATTACTTGGAGTTCTAGACTCTCGATCCTTGGCGCTATCGTCTAAGCGAAACTACGCTTTTGCCTAACGTTTTTCATTCTTTGGCCCACACCACGGTGGCCAATCTCGTCACAGAAACGGATCTTTTCTTAAACTTTGGGACAGGGACCTTCCCTTTCCCTTCTTGACTGGTATTGGCCTCCATCGAAAGTCACTTAATCGAACCACCACGATTAATCAACGAAGTCATAATCAACTAATTCTAAGTCACTTACTAATATCCTTACCGAAATAACCGAGATCCAGAAGGCTTCCCTTGCTCTTGTCGATATGCCCCTTAGATGATCGAATCCAAGAGACTTCCTCAATGCTTCCTTCTTTCGGCTACACACAAGAGAACATACTTAATGGCACTATGACATTCGGCCATGCCAAAAACTAAGGCCAACCATTCGGTTTTGGCCACTACAACAAGGAATTCATAAATCGATTACTAAGGGCAGAACATACTTACCACTCTTGCTTAAGATTCGGCCAACCACACTAGGACACCAAGGGAGATCAGCCCCACCCTACTATTCGGCCAAGATGACACTAAATAGGGAAGGGAATTTCACACCAAGAGGAGAGGCAAAAGACTTGATGAAGAATTAGCACTCTACCCTCCCCTATTTATAGCATTCGACCAACCCCCCTTGAAGACTCCAAGATTTGGCCAACACCTTCCTAGCCACTAATTCAATTCCATTTGAATTAGTTCACTTCAAAACAAGTTGAATTACTCCACTATTATCCCACTTATCACTTAAAAAAACCAAATAAATAATAATTATCCTCACTTAATCTAATTAATAATAGATAAATAAAAAAAATAAATAAAAAAACACATTGCCCACATCCAAATAAGAGTCTTCTAGCCGTCCAACACCTTCAAATTGCTGCCCAAAATAACAAAAAAAACTAAAACTCCAAATGCCACACACCGAGTTCGAACACGGGACCAAGCGCCGCACTCCTTGCCCCCAACGCCTGAGCCACTCGGCCACTTTGATTTTATGCTAGAGACCCTCAACATTTTATTTTAAACCCTTTCTAATCAAGCCCATAACCACCAACAAAATAAAAACGCCAAATGCTTCTCCGGCCCCTCGAAACCGCGACCTCCCTCTTCCAGCGCCTAAGTAGCGCCCAAGAGCCACTTTGCCAATTAGACTTCCATGTCCATCAACTTGGACATTTATTTTTAAGGCCTACTTAGCCCAGTCCCTTGACGCAAAAATAAAACAAAATCGCTGCCGCTTGGACTCGAACCCAAGCCCCCACCGGCGCTACTTCCCACCCCTAAAGGCGCATGAAGCCACTATGCCAGATCCTTTCTTGTGCCTTAAACGCCTAATTAATTGTTTTAAACCCTCAGAAACCAAGCCCCCTCTTTATTACTTAAAAATCCAAAATTTTCCACAGCTTCCCCTATTATCCGAGCATTCTCAAAACCTCTAAAACACCTCTAAATACACCCAAAAACCTACCAACACCCGAATTACACACAACCTGCATAGCCCCTAAACCAGGGTGTTACACTATGTCTGACTTGATCCCCCATCATGATCCTCTAGTCAACCATTGACCTTGCAAACATACATTTCAAACAAAAGTTTAGGTGAACTTAGTGAGATTCCATTCAGTAATGTCATATAGATTCTCTAGTTCAGGAGACACGATATGAAACACAAAATTTAAAACTCCCTGTGTATCGTTGGGAGCACCACGAGCACCTAGCATTCCTCATACTATTATGGCGATCTATCGGATGATCCATCTCAATTGGCGGATTCTTATCGTGTTACCATTACTATGTCCTTCTTACGATTCAACACATGCTTAAACTTTCATCCGGGGTAAAACACCCTTTTCAATCATTCTCATCGGTCATCTTGCTTGGGAGATTTAGTAAATATGTAGACTCCCCATTCCTTGTGATTTCGTACTCGGATAATGACCCTATAGGACTTTTCCAAAATTTTGTTTATCCCTTCATGACATCCCCGAGGTGTCAGACAATACTCGAGGGCTAACTCTTCATCAACTTTTCCTTGTAGAACTCATTTGATGTGCTCTTGAACCAATTCCATATTACCTTCAACGAGTTTCCTTATTGTCCTAGTGGTCTATGCCTTTTGGTCACTCCTTGCTCATCTACACTTATGACTGATCGCACCAGTCACGTTGCTCTTACGAATTTAGTTCTTGGCGTACCTCCTGAAGGGAAATCTTCCATGTTGGGATTCCCAAGACTTACATCTTAGTGGACTTCTTTGCTTTTATTATCCCGGTGGACTACCCATGATATCATAGTGTCATACAACCATGGTCTTGCTCAACCTAACCCTATGTTTAACGTGCTGGCGGACTATCTGTTCTTATGTCCCGACGGACTCTTTTGGTTGCCTTAGCCAAACTAAGGTCTTATAACCTTCTTACCATGTATTCCATTGGTCCAGGCGAACCACCCCGTGTTTACTATCCTGATGGACTATCTGTTCTGTGTTTACTGTCCCAACGAACTATCTGTTTTGTGTTTACTATCTTAGCAGACTATCTATTCTATGTTTACTGCCCCAGCAGACTATTTGTTCTGTGGTTACTGTCCCAGCAGACTATCTCTGTAGGTGTCGTGGAGTCTTTTATCTATGGTCTTACACCAAGTCTCCATCCCGACGTACTATCATATGATGCCATGGAGTCTTTCATCCATAGTCTTACTCATTACACCTGGCTGCCATAGCATCTTTCATTTATGGCCTTACACATTGTACCATGCTACCATGACATCTTTTATCCATGGTCTTATGCTACGTACCACATACTAGACTAGCATAGCATCTTTTATCGATGATCTTACATCATATACCATCATCACGGTGTTACTTCAAAGGACCAGTCAATACCGCTGTCATTTCCATGATTCTCATTTCCCGAATCTTCATCCCATTACCTCCTTTACACCACCTAACCTTGATGCTCGAACACCGCAGTGTTCCCTCCACAAGGCCTGGAGCTTCGCCTATGGCGGTATCTAAGAGGGTCACTCCCCTTTTCCCTTCCTTACTTCATCTATCCCCATAACGATTTCCCCACGATTATCATGCAATACATGCAAATATTGTCATACAACATATTAGCATGGAGTACATCATACTCCTAAATCATATAATGATCATTTCATGCATATTGACATGCATTGGCTACTACTAATGTTACCATGCATACATGTCATTCTAAACCAACAGAGATCATACCACCCGTGTTGGAGTATAGAATCTCACATTGCTTCCTTATTATTGGTAGCTTAGGTTGTCAAACTTGCTAGAGCCTCCCTCATTCTTGTAGTAGTTCTTTATTTATCTACTACCAAATCAGCTTCTTATAATGGTAACAACATGCAAAGCCTTCTACAGCTACATCATCTTCTTCTACATATTTTCTGAAGAAAATAATACTTGGTTTGGAGAAGGAGAAGATGGGTAAACAGAATTATGAAGAAAATTATTTCCAACTCATCCTATTTATACTCCATTAGCATGATCTCCACAGACCATTACTACCACTTAGTTCTAATTATTGTGTCTTCCACTATGGAACTAGTCGATTCTAATCTAACCAAACTGGATTTGAGATCTAACTTTCCCTAACCAACCACTTAATTTTCTTAGTGCCTTGTTAGTGCTCGTGAATTTCTACTCCTATTCAATTATATCCTCGACTCTTCCTTGATTTCGAGTATTTAAGAAAACTGGGTGTGATGGATCCCCCATCCTTAATTAAAATCTCGTCCTCCAAATTTATTCTTGTGGTATTTCTAGGGCAATCTTCAAGAAAACTTGTCCTTCTTATGACCGCTTACTTTAATTTAGAGGCAGACATCCCTACTTACTTGGGTGGTCTAGCTTGCTCCTAAACATCTTAAACCACTCCTCTCGAAAGGCAGACCAGGACCTCTTACGTGTAGAGGTTATCCACCTACAAGTAGTTTCTCGGCCTTCCTGGTGGAGTCCCTAGCTTATGCATTATGTCATGTAACAACCAAATTTCAGTAAAATCGAAACAGTGGTTTCGTGACCACAAATCTGAGCCGAAAAGATAAATTATTTTAATATTATTGTATGATTAGTGACAAGATAGGAAGGTTATATGAAAATTTTGAAAAGAAATTTTTATCGATTATGTGTTTAATTAGAGAAAGGACTAAATTGCATAAAATCTAAAAGTTGAATTCTATTAGCTATAAGGATTAAATAGCTATGGAATTCAAAAATTGAGGTCCTTATATGGTAATTAGACCATTAAAGAAAAGTATGTAGATATTTTTGGTGAATCATCCATGGAAATTTAGAAAAGGGCAATGATTAAATTGGAAATTGAATTAATTTAATTAATCAAAAGATGATAAAAGAAATATCATCTTATTTTATCATCATCTTCCCAAAATAATCTATGGAAGCCCTAGGAGAGAGAAAAGGAACTTTTCAAGCTTAATTGGATCCGGAAAGATCAAATAAGGAGTTGGATCGAGGAAAGGAAAAAGTTTCGGAATAGTAGTTTTCAAACACAAACGAATATCAAGGTAAGTTCGTGTAACTTAAATGAGTATGAAATTATGTTGAATTGAATGTTATGTTTGAGTTATATGCGAATTATGTTTATGTAAATGATAAAAATGAAAGAAATGGATACATGTTTGAAATTGAATGAAAAGGGATTAAATTCTGTTTGAACATTGGATTTCGATGGATAAATGCGATTTCCCGAGATGAATGAGGTCCTGCATTTGTTGCTGATGGGATTTAGCTTAGACGAGTAATCCTTTGAACTCATTTCAGAAAGGATTTAGCCCAGACGGGTAATCTTGATATAAGTCTCTCGAGCATATGTTATGGATTGGATTTAGCCCGGACAGGTAATCCAGATCAAACTCTTTAGAGCATATGTCATAAAAAGGATTTAGCCTGGACTAGTAATCCTGACTAAGCTCTATTGAGTATATATTGAAGATATGATTTAGCATGGACTGGTAATCCTGCTCCATAGATGTGGCTCGAGAGTGTGCTCTCTGAAATAGTGCCTTATGAGTACTATTGAACATGAATTGAAGGATATACTGTTTTGTACACTTTGTGTATACTACTTGAGTATCCATCGAAATTTCAAGGATTCAACGGATAAAATAAATGACATGATATGAGAGATATGGGATGAAAAAAATAATGCCTTGAAGGAATATGGCATGATGAGATCATGTAACACCCCTTACCCGTATTCAAGCCGGAATAGGGTTTGAGGCATTACCTAACTAATCTTGCTTAAACATCTCGAATAGGGTTATAAAATTTCATTTAAACCCATCACTTGGACATACTCGACCTAGGGGCCCCTAAACATACTTCCGAGAGATATCAGAACTATTCTGGGAACTTTTACGAGTTCGAGAAAATTTTCAACAAAACAGGGGCCACACGCCCGTGGGGGTCTAGGGACACGCCCGTGTTCCCCTAAGACATGCCCGTGTCTTCCACCCGTGGTCGACACTGACTAATTTCACATGGCCTTGACACGCCTGTGGCCCTGGCCCGTGTGCCAAACCTTGGCCTTCTGACTTATCCACACGGCCTATACACACGTCCGTGTGCTTCAGCCGTGTGGCGATTTAAATTCCAAGTGCAAGGAGCAGACTTCACATGGCCCGGGGCATACGCCCATGTGCTAGCCGTGCCTCCCACACGGTCTAGACACACGCCCGTGTGTCTACTCATGTGGACAATTAGCAGGCTATCTACCAAGCTCTTTTCCACTCTCACTTGCATACATTCATACACCATCACATAAACTTCACATATCATCAATTATGACTCTTGAATTATCACATTTAATCATAAAAATGAAGTCTTCATCCCATACACGAGGGAGAACTATTTCTAGTACAATTACAATCTACTTGAGCCATCATCAATGGCTATACACAATCGTCTCACGACTTATTTAGGCCAACACATTTGGCACATTAACTATAACTTAAAGTAAACAAAAATAAGATCCCTATACATGCCATAACTCATAAGGACTTGAAACCTCATACCAATTGTCTGCTCGATAGTGTGAAAACATCTCTGGCGGTCTCCAACCCGAGCTAGTTAAGCTAACCTATAAGAGATGGGAAAGGAAAGGAGTAAGCAATAATGCTTAGTAAGTTCATATACAAATAATAATCAGTTATTGATATTCATTGATTATACACAATCACAAGGTATTATAATGAGTTTTACTCCTAAACTCATGGTTACCTATTCAACCCTTCATAATGCTTACTCATTCCGTCTCTTACCACGTTCTAACCATATCTCGAGCTTAATGCTCACATACATTCCCTGCACTTATCACCACAAGTTCTCATGATACAACACATCATAATTTATCACTAAACCAATCACAATGCTAAATTACTCAGTGGTTTCGCACTTAGCCCACCATCGATCTTTAATAGGGTGGTATCGCACTTAGCCCACCAAAAGAATAGTTACGGTGGTATCTTTATAGCCCACCAAATATCAATATAAGCGATGGTATCGCTTTACGGACCATCGTGGTTACTTAATAAGGTGGTATCGCACTTATCCCACCATCGAGTGTGATTATTATACCTTCACACAACTATTTCGTCATTCATACGAAACTATACAATAACTATCGAATTCAATCCACATTGAATCATACACGTTCTCAATCATGCCACATACCAATCAATAACAACAATGTGTATATAAAATGCACCGTTTACACATAAACCATTTTGGGTTCATCATATACCGAATTCACCACAATTTAATTCTAACACATACCTGTACCTCTCGTGGTACAACCACATACTTTCTCATTTTCAACATACCTGTTGAATCACTCAAATTGTTAAATAACAATTTTGAGTCGCATACACATAACATCACATCGACATCGTGCCCCGATAGGGTCTTACACGAAATATCATATCGATGCCATGTTCCTGACATGGTCTTATTCAATATTTCACACCGAAGCCATATTCCAATGTGGTTTTACACGGGACCTTAACTATCATCATATCATGCTATTTGCATTTCTCATTATTCTTAGATTCAATTCTCTTGACATCTTGTCCAAACATATTTAATACATTCATAGAGTAAATATACATTCCATACAGCATTGGAATATTAAATAACCCGTACGTAATTGCAACATTTGTACATGAACTTACCTCAATATCGAAATGGTAGAAAGGGACCTTTTTGCCCATATGTCCCTTTTCTCCCGTTCTAGGTCCGAATCTCATTTTCTTTGATCTAGAACAATAGAATTTACTCATTTAATCACTTATAAATCATAATACATCATAATCTACACTTAGGCAAAAATGACTATTTTGCCCTTATACTTTGGCAAAATTACGATTTTGGCCCTAGGCTCGTAAATCACTTTTCATCATATTTTCTTATTAAACAAGCCTAGATGAAAATTTAATCCTCTTACAACTATTCACAATTCCAACTATTTCATTCATTAATGAGCAAATTACAACATTTGCATCTTAGTCCTAATTAGGTGTTTTCATGACAACACCTTTCACAAAAGTTGTTTCTCAACTTCCCAACATTCATTTTCTTCCTTAAAAACTCAGCAACCAACATAAATTCTCTCATGGAAAGTCCCTAGACTTTCAACCATATTGCACATTATTCCCCTCATTAGCTAGCTTAAGCTTTGGGGACTCCAAAAGTACAAAAATTATCAACTAAAACCATCAAAATCACTTACTTGTAGGGAAAATGGGTTGCTAAAATTTTCAATCTTTCAAAGCCCTCCCTTTGTTGATATTTTCGGTTGGAGAAGAAGACTAAATGAAAATATGATAGCTTTTTCTTATTTCCTCTTATTTCATTCATTTAGTCAACAAAAGTCACCAACTCTTGTCAAATTTTTAATTCCTTGTCCCCTTGGCCGTCCATCACTCTTAGGAAGGTATAATTGAACTTTAAAGACCTCCAATTTACATTCTATAACTATTTTCACCTCTAGCAAATAAAATAGGACTTTCGCACTTAATGTGATTTAGTCCTTTTTCGCGATAAAGTAAGAAATCACTAAAATTAAAGCACCAAAATTTTCATGCACCCTTATAAAAATGTTATAACACATAAAATAACATGAAAATAATTTATCTAACCTCGGATTAGTGATCCCGAGATCACTATTCCGACTAGCCCCTAAATTCGGCTGTTACAATTCTCCCCCCTTAGGGATTTTCGTCCTCGAAAATCTTACCAGGAGAAGTTGCTCTTAACATTCCTGAAACGTTTCGACCAACTCATCCAAATCACAAATCAACTTATCCTTAAGTTTCTCTCGCCAACAACCTTTAAGCTGTAGTACACAAGGTTGAAGCACCACTTGAGACCTAAATTAGTCTTCCTCTCGGGCACATATACTTAGAAATCTTATAACTATGAACTCGGCACATGCCAAAATGATCATTCGGATCTTTATCGCACACTTCACTAAAATTCGGATGACATCACCCTCATTGGAAATCAAGTCACTTCAAATTTGAAATCTATTGTATTTTATCTCACTTTATCACTAGGATATTCACCGACTGTAATAGTCCTGACTTGCATGCTTTGAAAATTCAGCTTTTAGTGGTCGACTACTTCTGACCATAAACTCAATCATATCGTGAAATGTACTCAATTGTCAAAACATTTATGCATATAATTGCACTTTTTCTTAGTCTTGCATGAGTAGACATGCTATTACTAAGTCTCATACCAAAGCCTTCTGTATATGTTCTGAATTCATCAACATACAATTTCTACCTCAAGGTAACATCAACAAAGGAAATCTTATTCGACCTGAATTTTAACGTCTTAGTCAAACTCACTCAGAGCTTATTTAAATTACCATTCATTATCTCATTTCTGAGCTCCTTTGTCTCAAAAGGAAAAACTTGCTCCAGTGATTAACCTCGCTGAAACTAGGGCGTTACCAACTAAGGTCAATCGAGTAACTAATTCGCATTGCTTAAACCAGGATCTTCCTCCAAACATCTGCATTATGTCTACTATCTGAGAAGTATTTCAATAACTATACACACCATTGTAATAGTTCAAGAAATTTTCATTAACTGACATTCAAATTTTCTGCAGCATTAGAAACTCTATCTCATTAGGATTCAAAAAACACATGATGTTTTCCCCACAATTTATGTTATAACCTCTATTTCACAACTCAGTCACAAAAGTGATCGTCTCAGGACCACCAATCTAACAATCTATTTCGACGGAATTCCAATCACCCAAAAATCTAAACTACCTCTTTACACTCGGGTATTAAAACACCTTTCAATTTTATTAGTACACCATACGAATTTACAAACTCTTTTTTTTTTGATTCATACTGAACTCAATACTAAAACTTTCAGTTAATAATACCCTTAATGGCTTTCAACTTAACCATCACGGTTAACATATTTCAATGAGCATTCCTCTGTATCATGCTCCCTACTCATGTACACAGAAAATTTTCATTCTCCTTATTGATTCATGCGTGAATATACACAGAACTCGAATCATATCTCAATACATCAACCTACTCTTTTCTCCACACTGAGAATATATTTCGAACACACTCTCGTCTGAGTTTCTCTTGATATGCTAATCTAAAACCTTTACTATCGTCATATCTCACGATAGCAGAAACATCTCGATCGAATTCATTAACTCTATTCGGCTTGCCCGAAAACCCATCGCACAACATGAAACTTGTGATTTCACTTCTTATACTAGAATTATCACCTTTCTATTATCAAATCAAAAGCGCAATCATAGTAGATATGACTATCACAACTCAAAGAACACACACACTTTAAAGATAACCATGATCAACGGAAATATAAGGGAAATCTCACATAAAGTTTCATCACCAACTTCCTCCTCAAAGTACCAGAATAAGGTTACAAAGAGATAAAGGAATGTCAATTTAAATTAACCAAATCGACAACCGTTTTGTCTGATTTTACAATCAGCTAACATTCTCACACGATCACGATTTATGAAAAGAACAACTACATCACCCCTGAAAGGCAACGGATATTTATACATAATACCCAAGGAGATCATTATAATCCACTCATGGAATTAATTAACCATACACAACTCATAGGCTTCTTGCCATACTTACTTACAATTGCCTTTATTTAGCACATACCATGCCACACATTGTACTCGTTTCTTCGTGACTTGTTCACGAGTACCTGTATTCACTCATTTACATGACTTTAGTACAATTCTCATTTCTACTTCTGAACTCATCTACTTATCCCATTAAATACTAGGGATAGTCAAAGACGCATATTTATCGTCATTCTTTGTGAGTCTGACGAGCCAATGCCACATCCCCGAGGTGGTCTTATATGGAGTCACTTCTAAATGCCAATGCCATATCTCGGATATGATCTTATATGGACTGTCACGTCAAGTATCGATGCCATACCCTGGATAGGGTCTTATACGATTCTCATATTCATTACCGAAGCCATATTCCAAAAATGGTCTTATACAGAAATCTCAATTCGGTGCCGAAGCCATGCCCCGGACATGGTCTTATACGGGACCTTACTCATTTCTCATCTCGATGATAGCATTATCATATTCATTATAGTCCCCTAGGACTTCAACCTCATGTTCAACAACAATTACTCTATTTAGTAGAGTATCATGTATCAATGTGATACAAAGCATTCTCAATTATGCTAACATAAATATTGCATTAATCACATACAAACTTACTCAACTTGACTCTCATAAACATCTCATCATGATTCAACAATGGTAAGGGGGTGAGGTCGTAGAGCCCCTAACTTGATTTTCGTGACTACATACATATGATTTAACATTCATCATTAATGAAATATCATCGTAGTCACACAACTCGCTCCAGGCGAGTTTTCACGCTTACTCATGCTACAATTGTTTCTATCACCCATAATCTCGAACAGTGACTTCACTTACTCAAGTTCCACATTAATGTCTACTCGAGTACTCAACATTAAAATCTAATT
This sequence comes from Gossypium sturtianum, assembly GCA_025698515.1. Taxonomy (NCBI): domain Eukaryota; kingdom Viridiplantae; phylum Streptophyta; class Magnoliopsida; order Malvales; family Malvaceae; genus Gossypium; species Gossypium sturtianum. Next base: position 87,465,855 of record CM046944.1, read on the forward strand.
TCTCTTACCATTGCTTATCAATTTAGAGAATGTCTTACGTGTTTGAGTACGTCGTTTACTTGATTACCATAGTCCAACTACGGTCTTACTCGTATAACAACATTATAGCCCAGCTATAATCTTACATGTCACCTCGATGCCATAGCCTTGTTATGGTCTTACACGATTTCATACCGAAGCCAGGTCCCAGACGTGGTCTTCCACGGAATCACGTATCATTACTAATGCTGTGTCCCAGACATGGTCTTATATGGGATCACATGTACCGCCATGGTCCAACCATGGTCTCATTCATCATTTTATGATTGAACGATCGTACTCGTCTCCTACATTCTACTTAATCAAACTTCCCAGTTTAACTCCCAGACTATAATACGTGTGGCTTCATACAGAATCACGAAATAAAACATTATACATCCTCTACTTTAACAGTCGGACATGAGATTCAACTATGTGGACATATTGATCATACATCATTCAAACAGTTGTACATACACACATATACCGTTCTCTGGGTAAATTTACCAACTATATGCACTTAACCCAATAGGTTGAGTATATAACACCATACGCATATCAAACCAATATAGATAAGCTTATCACTTTATAACTCTCATTTCAATCCTCAACTTAGAATTATCTCATTTCATACCTTATTACACACATGTCATAAACTTCTATTCATACCTCTCTAAATTTCAACAATGCATAAGCACATTTCAATTTGTTCATTTTCACTTACAACATTATTGAAATTAGCTCGGTTGGGAATCATCTCTGTCTTAACAAAACAATTTCGTTAGAGCCGGGAGATATCACACTATCACGGTCCACATATGGCATGTATAGCTAGACTCTTACTCACGCTAGGTTAGTCCGAGAATTGACTAAACCATAGCTCTTATACCAATAAATGTAACACCTCTTACCCGTATTCAAGCCGGAACAGGGTTTGAGGCATTACCTAACTAATCTTGCTTAAACATCTCTTATAGGGTTATAAAATTTCGTTTAAACCCATCACTTGCACATGCTCGACCTAGGGGGCCCTAAACATACTTCCGAGATATATTGGAACTATTCCGGGAACTTTTATGAGTTCGAGAAACTTTTCAACAAAATAGGGGCCACAGGCCCGTGGGGGTCTAGGGACATGCCCGTGTTCCCCTAAGACATGCCCGTGTCTTCCACCCATGGTCGACACTGACTAATTTCACATAGCCTTGACACACCCGTGGCCCTGGCCCATGTGCCAAACCTTGGCATTCTGACTTATCCACACGGCCTATACACACGTCCATGTGCTTCAGCCGTGTGGCGATTTAAATTCCAAGTGCAAGGAGAAGACTTCACACGGCCCGGGGCATACGCCCATGTGCTAGCGGTGCCTCCCACACGGTCTAGACACACGCCCGTGTGTCTACTCATGTGGACAATTAGCAGGCTATCTACCAAGCCCTTTGCCACTCTCACTTGCATACATTTATACACCATCACATAACTTCACATATCATCAATTATGACTCTTGAATGATCACATTTAATCATAAAAATGAATTCTTCATCCCATACACAAAGGAGAACTATTTCTAGTACAATTACAATCTACTTGAGCCATCATCTATGGCTATACACAATCGTCTCACGACTCATTTAGGCCAACACATTTGGCACATTAACTATAACTTAAAGTAAACAAAAATAAGATCCCTATACATGCCATAACTCATAAGCACTTGAAACCTCATACCAATTGTCTGCTCGATAGTGTGAAAACATCTCCGGCGGTCTCCAACCCGAGCTAGTTAAGCTAACCTATATGAGATGGGAAAGGAAAGGAGTAAGCAATAATGCGTAGTAAGTTCATATACAAATAATAATCAGTTATTGATATTCATTGATTATACTCAATCACAAGGTATTATAATGAGTTTTACTCCTAAACTCATGGTTACCTATTCAACCCTTCATAATGCTTACTCATTCCGTCTCTTACCACGTTCTAACCATATCTCAAGCTTAATGCTCACATACATTCCCTGCACTTATCACCACAAATTCTCATGATACAACACATCATAATTTATCACTAAACCAATCACAATGCTAAATTACTCGGTGGTTTCACACTTAGCCCACCATCGATCTTTAATAGGGTTGTATCGCACTTAGCCCACCAAAAGAATAGTTACGGTGGTATCGCACATAGACCACCAAATATGAATATTGACAATGGTATCGCACACAGCCCATTGTGGTTACTTAATAAGGTGGTATCGCACTTAGCCCACCATCGAGTGTGATTATTATACCTTCACACAACTATTTCTTCATTCATACGAAACTATACAATAACTATCGAATTCAATCCACATTGAATCATACACGTTCTCAATCATGCCACATACCAATTAATAACAACAATGTGTATATAAAATGCACCGTTTACACATAAACCATTTTGGGTTCATCATATACCGAATTCACCACAATTTAATTCTAACACATACCTGTACCTCTCGTGGTACAACCACATACTTTCTCATTTTCAACATACCTGTTGAATCACTCAAATTGTTAAATAACATTTTCGAGTCGCATACACATAACATCACATCGACATCGTGCCCCCGATTGGGTCTTACACGAAATATCATATCGATGCCATGTCCCTGACATGGTCTTATTCAATATTTCACACCGAAGCCATATTCCAATGTGGTCTTACACGGGACCTTAACTATCATCATATCATGCTATTTGCATTTCTCATTTTTCTTAGATTCAATTCTCTTGACATCTCGTCAAAACATATTTAATACATTCATAGCATAAATATACATTCCATACAGCATCGGAATATTAAATAACCCATACGTAATTGCAACATTTGCACACGAACTTACCTCAATATCGAAATGGTAGAAAGGGACCTTTTTCCCCATATGTCCCTTTTCTCCCGTTCTAGGTCCGAATCTCATTTTCTTTGATCTAGAACAATAGAATTTACTCATTTAATCACTTATAAATCATAATACATCATAATCTACACTTAGGCAAAAATGACTATTTTGCCCTTATACTTTGGCAAAATTACGATTTTGCCCCTAAGCTTGTAAATCAGTTTTCATCACATTTTCTTATTAAACAAGCCTAGCTGAACATTTAATCCTCTTACAACTATTTACAATTCCAACTATTTCATGCATTAATGAGCAAATTACAACATTTGCATCTTAGTCCTAATTAGGTGTTTTCATGACAACACCTTTCACAAAAGTTGTTTCTCAACTTCCCAACACTCATTTTCTTCCTTAAAAACTCAGCAACCAACATAAACTGTCTCATGGAAAGTCCCTATACTTTCAACCATATTACACATTAGTCCCCTCATTTGCTAGCTTAAGCTTTGGGGACTCCAAAAGTACAAAAATTATCAACTAAAACCATCAAAATCACTTACTTGTAGGGAAAACGGGTTGCTAAAATTTTCAAGCTTTCAAAGCCCTCCCTTTGTTTATATTTTCGGTTGGAGAAGAAGACTAAATGAAAAGATGATAGCTTTTTCTTATTTCCTCTTATTTTATTCATTTAGTCAACAAAAGTCACCAACTTTTGTCAAATTATTAATTCCTTATCCCCTTGACCGTCCATCACTCTTAGGAAGGTATAATTGCACTTTAAATACCTCCAATTTACATTCTATAGCTATTTTTCACCTCTAGCAAATAAAATAGAATTTTCGCATTTAATGCGATTTAGTCATTTTTCGCGATTAAGCAAGAAATCGCTAAAATTAAAGCACCAAAATTTTCATGCACCCTTATAAACATGTTATAACACATAAAATAACATGAAAATAATTTCTCTAACCTTGAATTAGTGATCCCGAGATCACTATTCCGACTAGCCCCTAAACTGGGCTGTTACAGATCATATATGCTTATTTGATGTACATGAAAATTATATGACTAACTTGTTTGATTGAGTGAATGTGTTTAGGCAAATTGCCAATGTTATGGAAATCATGTTGTTGTATGTTTGATATTAATGAAAGTAAATGGTAAGTTTAATTCCAGTTATACGAATTTACTAAGCATAAAATACTTACTAGGTTTTCCTTTCCCTGTTTTATAGTGCTCGAAAGCTCGGGAAGGTTGGAGATTGGTCGGAGCAATCATCACACTATATACTTGTTGATTTTGGTATAAATAGTAAACTAGCTTTGGTATAATGGCATGTATAGGCTAAAATTGTAACACCCCTTACCCGTATTCTACGCTGGAACCGGGCTCGAGGCATTACCAAAATAAAACCACTTGATCGCCACTTAGGCTCAACGTGACTACTCTCTCTTAGTCACCATAACGACCTCATTCTCAACTTACGAGACCTTACTCATATACACGAGGGCTCTCGAGACCATATCGGAAACTCTTACGAATTTATAATTTTTCCATCCCAACAGGGCCACACGCCGGTGTAAGATGATACACGCCTGTGTGTAGTCACACACGCCCATGTCCACAAACCGTGCACAAAACTCAAGCATTCTGCCAAAGTCGCACGGCTAGGGCACACGCCCGTGCTCTCCACTCGTGGTGAACACTGACTACTTTACACGGCCTAAAGCCTAGACACACGCCTGTGTGGCTAGCCCGTGGCCTATAACACTCGAATCTGCCAAAGTGATACGGCCAAGTCACACGCCCATGGGCTAGCCGTGTGTCACACATGGCCTAGACACATGCCCGTGTGTCTATCCACATGGACAAGAACAAAGCTATTTGCTAAGCTCTTCTCACCCTTCTAACTCATACAACATGTATACATTCAACTCATCCACAATCAACTCATAATGAACATAATCTTACATGGATAACTACATCTTTTCATATAATAAGTTAGCCATCAACCATGGCATTATACAAAATAGATTATCCATCTAAAGGCCAACACATTTCAGCCATTACAACAAAACTCACTAACTTGTCTAGCCTCTATACATGCCATATACAAAACATTAAGTCCAATGTGCGAGTGTGCTTGATAGTGTGGGCGATCTTCCGAATAATCCAGCGTATCACGATTCAATCCTTGTTCTCTATAAGACAAGGGAAAAGAAAGGAGTAAGCTTTGAGCTTAGTAAGTTTACAAATAAACAATTTAAGCATTCTAGTATAAGCTAAACAACAAATAGCATTATACTAACATATGTAATTCACATCCACTACTATGCTTACTCTTTCTATCCCTTACCACATCTCCAACACATCATGAGTCACATACTCATAATCATTGACATGCACCCCTGCACTCAATAGCACATTTATTCAAAATACAACACATCATTATTTCTTAATAATACATCCACACAGCTAAATTACTCGGTGGTTTCGTACTTAGCCCATAGCAATCAGATCATGAGGTAGTATCGCACATAGCCTACCACAAGGATAATTATAGTGATTTCACACATAGCTCACTAAATAATATGCTTAACAACGATGTCGCTTTGACCCATCATTGTTAAGTATCAATGTGGTATCGCACTTAGCCCACCAACAAGCATTATCACTACACATTCACATGTCTACTTTGTAATACATTCATCCATTCACAACTACTATCTCATTCATTCCACTAGAATTAAATAGGTTCTCAATTATGCTACACATTAGCTAGCATTAACAATGTATACGCATAAATGCATTGTTCATACGTAAACTTACCTCGGTACTCAAAAAGTATGGAGATGTGCAATTTAGTCCGCGACCTTGCCCTTACCTCGGTTAAGATTCGGGCTTCGTCTTTCTTGATCTAAAATGACAAATCAACCCGTTCAATACACACATTGACTAAATTGACCCTTATCTCATACTTTAGCAAAATTACCATTTTGCCCCTAAACTTCCTCATATTTATACTTTTGCCCCAATGCTCGTAAAGTGATTTTCATTCAACTTTCTAGCCTTTCATGCTTAGCCGAATAATTTACTCAACTAAAGAAATCATAAATTCTCACTAAATCACTCATGTATGACCAATCTCAAGACTTTCACAAACTAGTCCCTACATACATTTTTCATGGAATTCACTTAGCAAAAGATGTTTCTACTACATCAAGCCTTCATATCCTTCCATAAAACATCAAAATACATGCATGTCATACATGGTTACATTTTTGAACATCAATCCTAGCTCAACATATAGCTAAAAATAGCTTACTCATGTTACTAGAACTTCAAAAATACGAAGAATATCAAAAACGGGGTTTGGATGCACTTACTAGCAAGCTTGAAAAATTGAAGAGCCCTAACAATGTCTTCTTGAAATTTTCGGCAGCTTGGAGAAGAAGATGAATGAAATTTTGTCATCTTTTTCCCTTTTTAATCATTTAATTGACAAATGACCAAAATGCCCCTCAGTCAAACTTTTCCAATACCATCCACTCATGCCCATTTTTGTCCAAAAATTAGAATTTGGGAAAATTACTATTTAAGGACCTCTAATTGATAATACAAAGCTATTTCATACAAATAGCTTCTAGAATCTCACATTTTGCAACTTTTACAATTTAGTCCTTTTGGACAATTCAACCGCAATTTAACAAAATTGCTTCATGAAACTTTCACACTAACATGCAAACATAGAATAAACCTCAAAACTCATACATATACCTCAGATTTGTGGTCTCGTACCACTATTCTGACTAGGCCTTAAATCGAGATGTTACAAAAATGACCAAATTATAGTTTATAAATGATGGATGTAATCTAGTCATTGGAATGACTAATAATAGTTATTTTGGTATACTTAAGGTTATGCTATTACAATTATCTATGAATTGAGAATGTTAAGTATAGTTGACTAAGTTTTGCATAAGAAATAGATTAAACAAAGGTAAGGTTATGAACATGATTGCATGTGATATTATATCATATTGGTTGTTGGAATTTGGATTGGAAATATGCTTGAATTAGTTGGTATATGTTGGTTTGTTTTGGTGTAGGTTAATGGAAAAGTTTGGGTGAGAAATAAAGCTAGGAAATAACTTTATTTTTTCCACATAGGTAGACACACGGCCTGGCATATGGGCATATGGTTTGGCCGTGTGTCCCTTGCATCTTAAAATTTAGAAACAGAATGCTCAGAATTGAGCACACGGGTAGAGACACGGGCGTGTGTCTTAGCCGTGTGAGAGACACGGCCTCAAACATGGGCGTGTATCTTGGCCGTGTGAAAATTGCACCTATTTTATGAAAAATTAATTAACCACAGGGCCTAGCACACGGGCGTGTGGCAAGTTGTGTGACACAAGTCAGAGAGTTACACGGGGTAAGACACGGCCTGTAGCATGGGCATGTCTAAGGGTCACACGGGCATGTCCCTAGATCACACGGGCGTGTGAGCCCTGCACTTAAGAAAAATTTTGAAATTTCGTAAAAAATTCTCAGTGACTCTGAATTAGTCCCGATTTGTTTCTACTGTTCGTATTGAGCCTCGAGGGTCTATTCAAGGGACATTATGGGTTTTTTCGGATATGAATAATATTTTGAGATGATTTATCTGTAATTATTCTATAATTATCTTGTAATGCTTCGAAACCCTATTCAGACGATGAGTACGGGTTAAGGGTGTTACATTTGTTGGTGTCAGAGCTACGGTTTAGCCGATTCTCTGGTTAACGTAGCAAGTATGAATTTAGCTATATATGCCATTATATAATATATGATAGTGTGATATCTCCTGACCAATTTTAAATGTGTTTTTCATATAGTAATGTCTTCCAACCGAGCTAGAGCTGAATTTGAGGAAGCTGAGAGTACTGCTCAAGCTTTTATACAACGAGCTGTATCTAGTAGTAGTAGAAGACCCGTATCTAAGGGTCAAGGTGAGGAGGAAAAACAAGCCTTCTTTCAAACTATGAATGAATGGTTTTCTGAATACTTGAGAATGAACCCTGCTGTTCAGCAACCTCCCTCACCTGCTCCTCAACCCGTTCCTGAGATGCCACAAGGTACTGAACCTGATAGAATCAGAAAGGCTCCGGTAGATAAAATCAGAAAATATAGAGCAGAGGAATTCAGGGCTACTGTTGATGATGATCCATAAAAGGCTGAATTTTGGCTGGAAAATACTATCTGAGTTTTAGATGAATTATCATGTGCGCCAGTCGAGTGTTTGAAATGTGCAGTATCTTTATTAAAAGACACATCATATCATTGGTGGAAAACCATATCTTCAGTTGTACCGAGAGAAAATATCACCTGGGAGTTTTTCCAGACAGAATTCAGAAAGAAATATATCAGTCAAAGATTTCTGGATCAGAAAAGAAAAAAAATTAGAACTTAAACAGGGGAATATGACTGTATCTGAATATGAACGAGAATTTGTTCAGCTGAGTAAATATGCCAGAGAATGGGTCCAGACTGAGGCTGTAATGTTAAAAATTTTGAAGAAAATTTAAATGAAGACATTAAGCTGTTGATTGGTATCCTTGAATTAAGAGAATTTGTAGTACTAGCTGATCGGGCACATAAAGCTGAAGAATTGAGTAAAGAAAAGAAACAAGCTGAAAGAGAAGCTCGAGTTTCTGGTAAAAGAATTATGGGTAAGTCCTAATCATCTGTTTCAAAGAAATCAAAGAAATACTAGGATCGTTTTACTTCATCTGTTGGAATTCTGGAAAAGAGCGAAGTTTTCAACGCTCTAACCCGAGGTCTTCATTCCCATCAATAACAAGTGTTGGGAGTGTCGGTATTCCCAAACCAAAATGTAAACAATGTAATAAGTTTCATTTTGGATAATGTCGTCTGAGAAGTGGGGCCTGTTATAGATGTGGTTCATTTGACCATTTTCTCAGAGATTGCCCAGAAAGGGCTGAAAAAGATGTTGAATAGACTCCAAACCCAATTAATCCTGCCTCAAGAGGTAGACCGCCTCGACATTCTGGAAATGTTAGTGGTAGCCGAAGTGCTACAAAAGATTCGACAGTTAAATCTGAGGCACGAGCAGCGGCAAGGACAAATGCCATACGTGCGAGAGAAGATGCCTCCACACCAGACTTCATTTCTGGTATATTTTCTTTACTTGATACTGATATTATTGCTTTGATTGATCCTTGTTCTACACATTCATATATATGCACAAACTTAGTGACTATTAAAAATTTGCCTGTGAAATTCACTGAATTTGTGGTTAAAGTTTCCAATCCCCTGGGTCAATGTGTTCTGATGGATAAAATCTGTAAAAAAAATTCGTTCATGGTAAAGGGTAACTATTTTTTGGCTAATTTGATGTTACTGCCCTTTGATGATTTTGATGTAATTTTGGGAATGGATTGGTTAACTCAGCATGCGGTGAATTGTAAACAGAAATATATTGTTTTGAAATGTCAAAATGGTGAATTACCTCATGTTGAATCTGATAAATTGGATGGCTTATCTAATGTGATCTTAGCAGTTTTAGCTCAGAAATGTATCAGAAAAGGGTATGATGCTTATCTTGCTTATGTATTGGATACTAAAGTAACTGAGTCAAAGATTCAGTCAGTGCCAGTTGTTTGTGAGTTTCCTGATGTGTTTCTGGAGGAATTACCTGGATTACCACCGGTTAAGAAGTGGAGTTTTCTATAGACCTTGTGCCAGGAACAACTCCGATATCTATTGCACCTTACAGAATGGCTCCTACTGAATTGAAAGAGTTGAAAACACAGTTGCAAGAAATGATTGACAGAGGCTTTGCTCGACCTAGTTTCTGACCTTGGGGTGCACCGGTCCTATTTGTAAAGAAGAAATATGGATCTCTGAGATTATGCATTGATTATAGACAACTCAATAAAGTCACAATAAAGAATAAATATCCATTGCCTCGCATTGATGACCTGTTTGATCAATTGAAAGGTGCTATTGTATTTTCAAAGATTGATTTTTGCTCAGGATATTATCAGCTACGGGTAAAATATTCAGATGTTCCAAAGACAGCTTTCAGAACCAGGTATAGACATTATGAATTTCTTGTGATGCCGCTTGGGTTGACTAATGCACCAGCAATATTCATGGGTTTAATGAATAGAATTTTCAGACCATACCTAGACAGGTTTGTGGTAGTTTTTATTAATGATATTTTGGTTTATTCTCGAGATGAAAATGAGCATGTTGAGCACCTGAGAATTGTGTTACAAACTCTACGTGAGAAACAACTATATGCCAAATTCAGTAAATGTGAATTTTTGCTACGAGAAGTTGGTTTCCTTGGACATATTGTATCTGCTGAAGGTATCAGGGTAGACCCAAATAAAAATTTGGCGATTGTTAATTGGAAGCCACCGAAGAATGTGTCTTAAGTCAGAAGTTTTCTGAGACTAGATGGATATTATCAGAGATTTGTTAAAGGGTTCTCGATGATAGCTTCTTCGATGACTCGATTATTGCAAAAAGATGTGAAGTTTGAGTGGTGTGATAAATGTCAGCGGAGTTTTGACAGGTTGAAAGCTTTATTAACAGAAGCACCTGTGTTAGTTCAGCTTGAATCGGGTAAGGAATCAGCTTGAATCGGGTAAGGAATTTGTAATTTACAGTGATGCATCGTTAAACGATTTAGGTTGCATCTTGATGCAAGAAGGTAAAGTAATAGCCTATGCTTCAAGACAACTGAAACCACATGTAAAGAAATACCCAATACATGATCTTGAATTAGCAGTCATTGTGTTTGCATTGAAAATTTGGTGGCATTATCTGTTTAGTGAAAAATGTCATATATACACTGATCATAAAATTTTGAAGTATTTGATGACACAGAAAGATTTGAACTTGAGACAACACAGGTGGCTTGAATTATTGAAAGACTATGATCTTATTTTTGACTATTATCCGAGAAAAGCTAATGTAGTTGCAGATGCTTTGAGTAGAAAATCTCTATTTGTTTTACGAGCAATGAATACCCGGTTGTCTTTATCTGATGATGGTTCAATCATGGCTGAGTTAACGGCTAGACCAATATTTCTGCAACAAATTTGTGAAGCTCAGAAAGATGATAATGAATTACAGTCTAAACGGGTACAATGTGAATCAAATTCTGATTCAAAATTTCAAATTGGTTCTGATGGTTGTTTGTTATTCAAAGGCAGAATATGTGTCTCGAAGAATTCAGAATTGGTACAAAAAATTTTATATGAAGCTCATAATGGTAAAATGTCAGTTCATCCTAGTAGTAATAAAATGTACAATGATCTGAAAAAGATGTATTGGTGGCCAGGAATGAAAAGGGATATTTCCGAATTTGTATCCAAATGTTTGATATGTCAGCAAGTAAAAGCTGAGCATCATTTGCCTTTGAGACATTTACAACCAGTTACTGTACCAGAGTGGAAATGGGAAAGGTTTACTATGGACTTTGTATCGGGATTGCCCATGTCACCAAGGAAGAAAGATGCCATTCGGGTAATTGTTAATCAATTAACAAAGTCTGCACAGTTAATACCGGTACATATGGGTTTTTCCTTGGATAAATTGGCTGAGTTATATATTTATGAGATTGTTAGATTACATGGGGTACTAGTTTCTATTATCTCTGATAGAGATCCCCGGTTTACATCCCGATTTTGGAATAAATTGCAAGAAGCATTAGGTAAACAGTTGCATTTTAGTACTACATTCCATCCTCAAACAGATGGCCAGTCCGAACGTGTTATACAGATTTTGGAAGATATGCTTCGGTGTTGTGTACTTGAATTTGAAGGTAATTGGGAAAAGTATTTGCCACTAGTTGATTTCGCTTATAATAACAACTATCAGTCTAGTATTAAAATGGCACCGTATGAGGCTTTATATGGTCGGAAATGTAGAACTCCATTGTATTGGACATAGCTTAGTGAGAAGAAGATACATGAAGTTGATTTAGTCAGGGAAACTGAAGAAAAGGTAAATGTGATTTGAGATAGTTTAAAAGTAGCTTCAGATCGTCAAAAATCTTACGCTGATCTTAACCGGAAAGAAATAGAATTTTAGATTAGTGATAAAGTATTTATGAAAGTATCACCTTGGAAGAAAGTTCTCCGGTTTGGTCAAAAAGGGAAACTGAGTCCACGTTTCATCGGACCTTATGAGATTATTGAAAGAATTGGACCTGTTGCATATCGATTAGCATTACCACCAAAACTTGATAAAATCCATAATGTCTTTCATGTATCGATGTTGCGACGGTATTGATCGGCTCTTTCACATGTTATCTCTCCGACAGAAGTTGAAATTCAGCCTGATATGACGTATAGTGAAGAACTGTAACACCCCTTACTCGAGACCGTTGCTAGAGTCGAGCTCGAGGCATTACTAAACTTAACTACTAATTCAGGGCATAAAAATTTAAACTGTCCATCTGCGTCATGTTGAATAAATTAACTATAACTCGAGTTACAAAACTCAAAATTTAGATCCATAAATTTTCCTTGAAACTAGACTCATATATATTCTTACTATAATTTTTCCAGAATTTTTCTTATGGCCAATTAGTACAGTGTATTCATTAAAGTTTCCCTTGTTTCACTGTTTGATGGTTCTGACCTATCTTTACAAAAACTAAGTTATCTCATTGTAATGAATTAAATTAATGTTCTTGTTTATTCCAATAAAAAAATAGACTCATTAAGGATTCTAAGCATATAAACTATGCTCCATGATTATTTTTTTACAATTTTTAATAATTTTTCCAAGACAGAACAGGGGATCACGAAGTCTTTCAGAACCAGTCTTACTAAAATTTAAATATCTCATATTATAAAATTCCCTTACCTACTCTATTTATTTCATATAAAAATAGACACAATAAGATTTAATTCTATATCTTATTCACTTTCTAATTCCATTTCTCCTATTTTTGGTGCTTTTTCAAAATCACGTCACTGCTGCTAACCAAAAACTATTTCATTGCAAAATAAGGTTAACAAGTTTATAACATCTTTACTCCATTTCATTTAAACTCTATACATTAACCATACTTATATATACCAAAACCAAATCAACCAAAACCACAACCAAACATAATCATCAAGTCAAAATATAAATTCCATGATTAACAAGATGGACAAGCCATTTTCGCATGGCTTATACAAATATATATAACTTCAAAACCAAACATAATATTACTAGCCTATACATGCCATATATGTTCATCGTTTCAAACTTTTAAAAATACTGAAATAGCGATCGATAGTGTGACGATGTTCCAAAACGATCCCCGAGCTCGTAGCTAACTTCCAAAATCTATGAAATAGAGTAACAAAAACGCACGAAGTAAGCTAACTTAGCTTAGTAAGCTTTAAGCAATTTAAACAATCTAATGATATAATCAACTCATTTTAAGCCAATCCAAATTTCATTATCATTATCAATCTTAACCTCAAATCTACAAATGAGATAAATAATACATTTTTACACACAAAATTTACCTTGGCCGAATGCTCATTTAATCAATATGATCTAATATTAATCAACTTTCAAGACTAAAATGCCTTTATATGATCAAACATACACAAACGCATTTATATAAACTTAAGAACTATAATACCATATCTTGTACATATACCACTTAAATGGCCGATTTTACATGAACACATATATGCCGATATTCAAAAATCAATTCCACAAAATTCATACTATTTATTTACAAGGCTGAATACACTTACTAAAATTCACATAAAATATTCAATTGTATCGCATATAATTAGTAACAAATATCAAGTTACTAATTTACCTTATCTCAAACAACCAATAAGCTTACACATACCTGAACATTGAGCTCATTTACCGAATTTAAATTCCACATCAGCAAGAATCTTTTTAAGCATACACTTATAATAATTCACCGGCATAAAGCCTGCTAGGTATAAAGCCCGATATTTCTCACCGTCACAAAGCCTGCTAGGCATAAAGCCCGATATTTCTCACCGGCACAAAGCCCGCTAGGCATAAAGCCCGATATTTCTCACCAGCACAAAGCCTGCTAGGCTTAAAGCCCGAATATCATATTTTTAAAGTTGTCTCACAACCAATTCATATATCGAACTTTTCTTGTACTTCATAATCTTTGTTCGAACTTTCAAATATTAGAACTCAATCAAACCAAACTTAAACATATTAATTTTATAATTAATCACATTCGGCTAACTCAATACTAATTTCCCAATTTCCAAATCAGCATATTAATAATTAAAATATATAATTTACAATGTTTAATCGCTTAAAGACTTACCTCGGATATCGACGGACGACAAAAATCGGCTATTCAACTATTTTCACTTTTCCCCGATCCAAGTCCATTTTCTTTGGGTCTTGATCTAAACATGTTCAAATTAAGATTATTCAAACATATTTTCATTCAATTAGTCCAAAAACACATAAATGGGCAAATTACATTTTTACCCCTAATATTTCACATTTTCATAATTTAGTCCCTATTGCACAAAACACAAAATATTCAAAATTTGACTATGTCATGCTTAGGCCGAATGTTCCATAAACTCATACAAGTCCATACATTTCATTTATTTCACATTTTGACCCCTCAATTTATAAATTTCGCAATTTAATCCTATTTAGGCATTTTTACCAAAAATACCTTAATTAAATTTAAAAATCTAACAACCTATATTTATTTTCCATCACTAAACACCAATTTCATCAAGCTATCAACCATGGCATTTCATGAATATATCATGAAATTCAAAAATTCAAGCTTGGGTTAGCTAGTATTTAAAGCAACGATCTTAAAAACATAAAAATTATCAAAAACCGAACTCAATTACATACCTTAATAAAGCATGCAAGGGCTGAAAGTTTCAAAAGCTAAAACCATTTCTTCCTTCTCTCATTTCGGCAGTAAAGGAATGAAAGTGAATAAAAAAAATGAACATCCACTTTTGTTTATGTTTTATTATTATTATAAGTTAACAAAATTACAAAATTACCATTACTAAAATAATTTAATAATCTATTTACTATTACATGCATACCAAAACCAGCCACTATGTTAATTTATGGCTAAATTACACTATCAACACTTCAATTTATAAAACCATCATCAATTTGATACTTACACATTTAACCACCAAATTTTCTTTTTATGCAATTAAGCCCTTTTTCACAATTAAGCACCAAAACGATCAAATTTTTATATGAAAATTTCACACACATAAATTCACACATAATGAGCATAGAAAATAATATTAAAATATTTTTTCGACTCGGATTCGTGGTCCCGAAACCACCGTTCCGATTAGGGTCGAAATCTGACTATTACAAGAACCGATTAAAATCTTAGCATGAGAGACAAAAGAGTTAAGAAATAAAAAGGTAGCGTTGGTAAAATTTCTTTGGCAGAAACATGGTACAGAAGAAGCTACCCAGGAATCGAAAGATACCATGAGAAAGTAGTACCCAAATCTCTTTACTGGTAAGATTTTCGAGGACGAAAATCCTTAAGGGGGAGAGTTGTAACAGCCTAATTTTAGTAAAATCGGAATAGTGGTTTCGTGACCACAAATCTGAGCCAAAAATATAGATTATTTTAATATTATTGTATGTTTAGTGACATGATAGGAAGGTTATAAGAAAATTTTGAAAAGAAAATTTTATCAATTATGTGTTTAATTAGAGAAAGGACTAAATTGCATAACATCTAAAAGTTGAATTCTATTAGCTATAAGGATTAAATAACTATGGAATTCAAAACTTGAGGTCCTTATATGGTAATTAGACCATTAAAGAAAAGTATGTAGATATTTTCGGTGAATCATCCATGGAAATTTAGAAAAGGGCAAGGAATAAATTAGAAATTTAATTAATTTAATTAATTAAAAGATGATAAAAGAAATATCATCTTATTTTCTCATCATCTTCCCCAAATAATATATGGAAGCCCTTGGAAAGAGAAAAGAAACTTTTCAAGCTTAATTGGATCCGGAAAGATCAAATAAGGAGTTGGATCGAGGAAAGGAAAAAGTTTCAGAATAGTAGTTTTCAAACACAAACGAATATCAAGGTAAGTTCATGTAACTTAAATGAGTATGAAATTATGTATAATTGATCGTTATGTTTGAGTTATATGCGAATTATGTTTATGTAAATGATAAAAATGAAAGAAATGGATACATGTTTGAAATTGAATGAAAAGGGATTAAATTTCGTTTGAACATTGGATTTCGATGGATAAATGCGATTTCTCGAGATGAATGAGGTCCTGCACTTGTTGCTGATGGGATTTAGCTCGGACGAGTAATCCTTTGACCTTATTTTAGAAAGGATTTAGCCCGGACGGGTAATCCTGATATAATTCTCTTGAGCATATGTTATGGATTGGATTTAGCCCAGACGGGTAATCCAGATCAAACTCTTTAGAGCATATGTCATAAAAAGGATTTAGCCTGGACTGATAATCATGTTGCATAGATGTGGCTCGAGAGTGTGCTCTCTGAAATAGTGCCTTAAGGGTACCATTGAACATGAATTGACAGATATACTGCTGTGTGTACTACTTGAGTATCCATCGGAATTTCAATGATTCAACGGATAAAATAAATGACATGATATGAGAGATATGGGATGAGAAGAATAATGCCTTGAAGGAATATGGCATGATGAGCTCATCTATGCTTATTTGATGTATCTGAAAATTATATGACTAACTTGTTTGATTGAGTGAATGTGTTTAGGCAAATTGCCAATGTTATGGAAATCATGTTGTTGTATGTTTGATATTAATGAAAGTAAATGGTAAGTTTAATTCCAGTTATACGAACTTACTAAGCATAAAATACTTACTAGGTTTTCCTTTCCCTGTTTTATAGTGCTCGAAAGCTCGGAAAGGTTAGAGATTAGTCGGAGCAATCATCACACTATCTACCAGTTGATTTTGGTATAAATAGTAAACTAGCTTTGGTATAATGGCATGTATAGGCTAAAATGACCAAATTATAGTTTGTAAATGATGGATGTAATCTAGTCATTAGAATGGCTAGTAATAGTTATTTTGGTATACTTAAGGTTATGCTATAACAATTATCTATGAATTGAGAATGTTAAGTATAGTTGACTAAGTTTTGCATAAGAAATAGATTAAACAAAGGTAAGGTTATGAACATGATTGCATGTGATATTATATCATATTGGTTGTTGGAATTTGGATTGGAAATATGCTTGAATTAGTTGGTATATGTTGGTTTGTTTTGGTGTAGGTTAATGGCAAAGTTTGGGTGAGAAATAAAGCTAGGAAATAGCTTTATTTTGTCCACATGGGTAGACACACGGGCATGTGTCTTGACCGTGTGTGACACATGGCCTGACATATGGGCATGTGGTTTGGCCATGTGTCCCCTACATTTTAAAATTTAGAAACAGAATGCTCAGAATTGAGCACACGGGTAGAGACACAGGCGAGTGTCTCAGCCGTGTGAGAGACACGGCCTTGAACACGGGCGTGTATCTTGGCCGTGTGAAAACTGCACCTATTTTATGAAACATAAATTAACCATACAGCCTAGCACACGTGCGTGTGGTAGGCCGTGTGACACAAGTCAAAGAGTTACACGGGGTAAGACATGGCCTGTAGCACGGGCATGTCTAAGGGTCACACGGGCGTGTCCCTAGACCACACGGGCGTGTGAGCCCTGCACTTAAGAAAAAATTTGAAATTTCGCGAAAAATTCTCAGTGACTCTGAATTAGTCCCGATTTGTTTCTACTGTTCATATTAGGCCTCGAGGGTCCATTCAAGGGACATTATGGTTGTTTTCGGATATGAATAATATTTTGAGATAATTTATCTGTAATTATTCTGTAATTATTCTGTAATGCTCTGAAACCCTATTCAGACAACGGGTACGGGTTAGGGGTGTTACATGTCAGGTCATTTTTGTGTACCAATTCTGGCAGATACTCGACGAGTGATTCATTCTGACAAAGTTTCCCTTTTTATTTTCTATCGAGCTGTTGACATAACCCTTCCCCATGCTGAAAAATGTCAAAAATTGGTTTGGAGATTTGAATAGTTTTTTTACCCCTTCCAACAAAATTTTCTTTTGGACGTTTGGTTACTTAAACCAGATTTGTAGAGATCTTTTTATCAAATATCAATCTTCTTGAAAAAAATTTCCTTGTCGTTTGAGTTACTTTTTTCAACTCTAAGTCTGCTTTCTTCAACTCCCTTCGTTATTCTTATTTCCTCCACTAGAGTTACTTACTTCTCGTGAGTAGTCATTACTTTCCAAGTAATCCTCCTCCTTCCTTTTTCACTTTTTCCCACATTACATCGTCATGTTTGGAGTTATACCAATGGCAGGTGGACAGGCCAAGGGTTTTGATCCTCGAAACTAGAGGGGTTCTCCATAGAGTTCCATGGTCCCAGATGGTGGTGACCCATATTTTCCTGGAACTAGTATTCTCTAAGGGATGCCACTGTATAGGTGTTCCACCACTCCGAAGGAAATGGTGAACCACTTGATATCCCATGGTATCTAATTGCCCAATTTCGCATATCACTTTGAAATAGTCATGAGGAAAGACGCCTGAGCGATTCCAGTGAGGGCCTCATTCTACAACTCTATTTGTTTAAGGTTGGCTTCCACCTCCCTTTACATTCTTTATTTTACGGTGTACTCAAGAAGTACAGGATTACACCAAGGCAATTGTATGGCTTATCCTAGTGGGCTTTGATGGTGTACTTATTACACTGTAGTAACCACAATGAGCCACCCCTTCTTAGTGTGTTCCAATGCTTTTACCAATTAAAGGTTATGACTCAGGGGCCTTCAATTGATATGGTTTACTTTAGTGTTCACTAGGCCCACGAAACCATACTCAGAGGCTAGGCTCCAAACCATCATTTGGACCGTACGAAATTTGTTCTGGTGAAAAAAAGGACTTTCCAACGATTTTGATTTCCCCACGAGGTGGTCCATTCCTATCGGTTCTACTTGCCGCCAATCCCAGCCCTTGGACACAGAAATCACGGTTGAACAAATTGAGAGGTTGAGTTTGGGGCAGACTCTAGAGTTGAGGAAGCTCCTTACTATTAGAAATGTCTTTCGTTATTGCTTGAAGGGTAGGAGTCCCAATGGTTTGCATGCATTCAATCGATATCATGGTATGAATCCTAGAATGGTTCAGCTTGTCAAAGAGGCGTTGCGGTTAGGGCTGATGGCAAGTTAGCTAAGGCTCTTATAGGGAAATAGAAGGAGCCTGCAAATTTCTTCTATACCATTTGCAACATTCCACCCCGCTCGTGGCTTGTCTCAACTCCTAGATTCAAGGGTGAGTCTTTTGGTAGGGATATGATTGAAGGCATTTTGACCCTACTATTCCTCCTACAATTCCAATTAGTCTCTTGCCTCTGACAGCCTTGTCCCAACCCAGAGTCATGGACATTGAGGCCTTATTTGAGAGTGCACAACAAGCCATGGATGTGGTTGCCTCAGGTGTGCGAGGTGGTAGTAGCAGCCGCAAGAGGTTGAGACTTGAGAGTGGGTCCTCAAGTGTTGGGGAGAGAGGTGGCAATAGGTTGCCTCATCATAGTCCTGACAAGCAGCCAGTTTTTCCAGAGGGTGAACCTCCTATTCCCCAGTCAGTACTCGATATCATGCTTCTCATGCTTGACTCTCTATCGCGTGCTTTATTCCCTCTTCTAGCCATTCCTAGACCTTTTTTGAGTCTGCCAATGTTTTAGGCCCGTGGGCTACTATGACTCTCCTTTCTTTCCCTCTTGGTTCCCTTACTTATGCTCCCCATTTAGGGGAAGTCCAAACCTTTTTCCCTTGATGACACCACCCCTGCGCTGGCTGGTATCCCTTTTCTCCCTTCGTGATTTGGAAATGGCAGGACCAAGTGCTGTCCCCAAAATTGATGGAGTTTTCCTACCACCTTTCCTCTTATTCTGGCATTCACAAGCCCGTACTATATGAGATAGCAGGCTCTATTTCTATGTTATTCACAGAGGGTAGCTTAGCCAGCTGGGCCTTCCAGCAAGCTTGTGTCACTGTTGAGGCCAAACAGGCCGAACCCGAGAGGGCCCTTCTCTCTAGTGAGAAGTCTGCCCAACTCCGCCAATCATATAAAATTTCTATTCAGCAAAATGTCCAACTCATCAAGTCTATCTCTGCTTGGGAGACCATGTATCAATCTTTAAGGACCAGAAATAGAGAGTTAGAGGATAAGGTTCGCTACTTGGAATCCCCGGGTAGCAGCATCTCGCTGATATAGAGTGTTTCCAAAAGGAGAATGAGGTGGCGCTGGCGAAGTACAAGGCGAACATCAAGTAGGGCATTTAAGATTTCCTGCCCAGGTTAAAGGCAAACCTAATGCTACACGTTCAGGTCGCTATAGATCCTCTTGACTTAAGTCAAGTAAATTTTAGCTACATGCACCACTTTACCAAGGCTAACCTTGACTTCAATGTTCACAGCCCCTCAGGAGCTAGTTGGGAGGAATTTAAGAGGGAATGGAGGTGTAACAGCCGTTTTCCAGTGGTGTTGTAAATAGTGGTTTTGGGACCACAATTTCGACGTGTGAATTGGTAAATATTAATTACTTCAAATTTAAGAGGTTATTTGAGTGTCATATTAAAATTTGGTTTAGAAATTTTATTGTTTGTTTAGTTAATTAAAGAAAAAGGATTAAATCATAAAAGTTACAAAAGTCAATTGTTAAGTATTTAAAAGTGCAATTGATTATAAAAATATATTTAGATGGTCTAATTTTTCAATTTAACCATCCTTTAATTAGTGGACTGTATGCATGTTTAGTTTAGATTAAAAATGTGATATGGTAATGGCATTTTTGTAATTAATAAAATAAACAAACAAAACAAAAGATAAAATAATAAATCTTCTTTTTTAATTTTTTTTCTTTTGACTTGAATCGAAATACCATTGTTTGGGAGAAAGGAAGCTTTGATCTTACTAGTTTCTTTGCATGTAAGTGTATTTGTCATTTTTTCATGAATTTTACATTTTCGAGGATGTTGTAATGAAATCTAGCTAGTTTAGGGACTACTTTGTGAAACTGTCAAAGTTTAGAAAACTTTCCATTGATGTTCTTGAAGTTGACTTGATGTTTATGCTTGAGTTTGAGTCTAGGTGTTGAGTTTGAGCTATTTTGAAAAAGTAATTTTGTATAATTTTCAAGTTTAGGGATTTAATTGAAAATAAAATAAATATAACATGTTTTTCTTGTGAAATTTCAGCATGTGAGGACTAATTTCGGGTGGTTATGAATTCGATTAAATGGGTATAGGGTTTAATTGTGGAAATAATCTTGTTCTGGTCTTCAGGATCAAATTGAATAAAGTATAAACGTTTAGGGAAAATGTGAAAAAAATTGTAAATAGGAAGACATATGCATTAAATTGAATATTACATGAAGTTGAAGCTAATAAATTGAAATAAACTACTTTATAGATCAAGAACCAGTAGATAATCGTGGAAAATGGGGAAGTTGCTAATTAGTCCCTGAATTTTGCTATATCTGCAGTATAACCCTAGTAAGTTCATATAGTTTAATTTAGTATAACTTTTAATACAATATTGACTTATGCTTTGTGATTTGTTAGATATGCGTATATATATAACTAAATTATATCAAACTGAATCAAGGTGAGAAATGTAATTGAACTGTAATGTATTATGTGATTTTGGTGTATCGAGCTCGGATGAACATAGGATAGGATACAATTGGCATGCCAATAGGTTATTTTGCGCGGTGTATGGGATTGACTTGTGATGAGATGGTGATTCTTAACTTGTTATGATACACTGAATATACCGGGTACAACATTTGTTTATAACTTCTGAGTTATATTTACAATGATTTTGGCATGTTTCTAGGGGCGGAAGAAAAGCCTACGGGCTTGGCACTTGGTGCCTAGGCGTGTTTCTGGAGGGATGTTAAGCTATGGGCTTGGCACTTGGTGCCCAAGTGTGTTCACGGTTGGATTAGCTCGATTGAGCATTCTGGCTTGTTCTGGGTGGATAATCGTGTATCTGTATTGTAACGCCCCGAAAATTGGGCCTAGAATAATTGGGTTTTGTGTGTCGAGAGAATGGATTTTGTCGTTCGGGAATTTTTTTTATTGTGCATATGTTAGTATGAAGGCCAGAGTTTAGGCCTTATAATTAGTTGGGTCTAATTCACGACACAAAGAAACGCCTGGCGCAGTGGCAAAGGCGTTAGGAGCAGGAGGGGGAGTAGGGTTTTAGTCGCGGCTTGCGCTAAATGTTGGTTTTTTTAGTAAACCTGGAGCGCGGCAGAAAGGTTTATAATTAATTAGGGAGGAAATATGACTCAAATAAAGCAGGCGGCGCAGTGGCAAGGGGCGTGTATCATAGTGAAGAGGTTGGAGGTTCGAAGCTGGGTGTGGCGAATATTTTTAGATTTCTTTGGATGATTCGGTCACTGGAAAATAGGCCTTAAAAGAAGTTGAGAATGGAACATATTACAAGAAGAGTTTTGGTGCAGTGGCGAGAAGCATGCTATGGATCCGAGTGGTCGCAGGTTCGAGTCCCAGTGGCTGGTAGCGTGTGGTGGTGCCTGGAGGTCTTGGTTTCGAGTTGCCTTGTGCGCAATAACCTGCTATTTTGCTGCTGGCGTGGGGAAGGTGTTTGAAGTGGACCGAAACACCAAAGGATGGCTGCTGTTCGGGGAAAGCAATTTGAATGTAATTCAAATTTGATTTTTTGGCTAAATAAAGGAATTTTTGGATGGGGATGAAGATAAAATTTGGGGAAAATAAAGGAATTTACTTGGTGATAAGTTTGAGTCGACTGGGGAGTGTAGGTTTATTTTATTTATTTATTTATTTTTTTTAGTATATATATGTGTGTCGTTTGGGTAAGTAGGGCATTTGTTGCTTTTGTGTGCTTTATTTGATTAATTAGGGGAAAATTCCTTCCAATCTCCCAATTCTTTTTAGTTTCTTTCCCTTTGGCAAATGCTCGAGTAATCACAATTTCTTTCTTTTTCCAAACAAAAGTGCCTAGACCGAATTCTCCTTCCCTCCCACAGTATTTCTTCTATTGCCGAATTAGAAAAGAAATTCTCTCATTGGGGTTTCATTCTTTGTCAAACCAATTTCTTCTTCTCCATTTGTAAAACCAAATCTCACTTCTAAAAATCACACTCTATAATGTAAAATCTTGTGGGCAAGTAATCCTGTGGCGGTAAGAGAGCAAATCTTTCTTTATTCAACAAAAGGGGTAAGTTTTAATCGCTTTATTATCTTATTCTTAGCCGAAACCCCTCATTGTGTCTTTCAATCATTCTCTTAACTAGGCCGAACCCTTATGTTTCTCTACCGAATCGTTGTTGTTTCTTTGACTAGGTACTCTCCTCGCGCTTTGGGTTTTGGTGTGGTAAAGTCCCTAGTCAATCGTTAAGTGTACTCATCTATAATTCTTGGATTAATGGTTGGCCGAATATGGTTAGGATTGATTAAGAGTGACTTTTGATGGATGTAAATCACTTGGTTGTGCAGCCTTTGATAGTCAAGGTTCTTTAACGCAGATCTTAGAGTCAATTACGGTTAGCGAATAAGTGAAGGGTTGATAGGCTTAATCATTCAAGGTTCGTGGCTAAGTAATTTTAGTGTGCTTTGCAATTAAAGGTGTGTACAAACACAACACACACACGATGGCGGCAACGCCAAAAAGTTGAAAAGCCGAAACTGGCTAAATGGGCCTACCGAGCACGTGGGCCCAAATCGGTAAAGATTGATATGTGTATTTGAATATTGAATTGACATGAAATGGGTGTATGGTTTGATTATGATCGGGCCTAACGGGCTACATAAACATGAGCGGGCCTAATGGGCTATATAAACATGAATGGGCTTAGTGGGCCTTATGGGATTTTAGAAATGTATGCTAGGGTTTAGTGGACTCTAGGCCTAGTTCTCATAAATTCTTAAAATTGCATAAGAATTAATTTATTAATCAAACATGTCTGTGGACAAGTCGATTAGTTAGAGTGTGGTAACCGACATATGCATGTATAGGCTTGGATCGAGGGAGAGCTTGGTACTTAAGCGGTCCTAGTGACCTACCTCCTCTTTTTTTAGATCCTACCTGGTGCATAGTGTTTATTCACTTTAACCGCGAGGACTTGTTGATGGGCCAAAGTTCATAACTAAAACTCGCGGTGAAAGAAATTACAGAAATACCCCTGTAGGGTAGAAATTATGGAAATACCCCGGTAAGGTAGAATTACGAAAATACCCCTGTAAGGTAGAATTACTAAAATACCCCTGGGTAGTGAAATGACTAAAATACCCCTAGGTGCTTAATGTGTGAAAATGTGTATGTTGCATTCATGAAATATATGTTGCACTTGGGTGGGTTTGATGATACGGAGGATGATATGTGAGGATCGCATAGTTGCTTGACGACCGTGGATCCACCGGTGGCTTTAAGCCCATTATATGCTTAGTAGCTTTGCTGCAACGTTTGAGTAGTGCCGTTGTTGGTGCTACCTTTGGAGTGTAGGGCTGGGTGGGTTGATATTTATATCCCCACAGGAGTGTAGGGTTGGTACGAATGGAGTGCAGGGTTGGATTTGGGATGGGTGCATTGCATTCATGTGATATTGATATGATATGAGGTGATTGTGGGCTAAGGCCCAAGACCACCGATTTTGATAGGGCTTAGGCCCAACGTGATAATTGTGATAATTGCATGTTGATTGGATTACCAAGGGTCGTACACACTGAGTTTCGAAACTCACACCCTTTAATTAAATGTTTCAGGTGATCCTCAATAGACGGTTCGACGTGGAAGAGGACTCGGGGACGGCCACACTTCAAGCTACTTAGAAGTTCTTCTTTATTTGTTTCGAATAACTCTATTTTAATTACTTTATTTTCATTGGGATGTAATAAGGCCGTGTACCTCCAATTTAATTTTACATTTGGGTTTTAATTATTGTTACAACTGTTTAATTATTAAAATTTAATAATTTCTAAAGTTTAAACATGATTTTTGAAATAACTATAACATATGGACGTGTTTCTTTAAACATGGGCTTTTATCATAACTTAACAGGTTACGTAGATTTTGGGTTTCTAAATCCTAAACTTAAGTTTTTAACTAAGCAAAGTCGTTTTGGAATTATTCCTTTGATGTGACATCACCAGATTCGGCCATAACGTCTGGGCTGGGTTTAGGGGTGTTATATTTAGTGGTATCAGAGCCCGGTTGCAAAGCTTGGGCTGTGAAATGGGCCTTAGATTTTGGGTTTTTTAAAAGAACAAGTAGATTAAAAAGTTTTTGCAGGATTTTTTAAGTGTGGTTCACCGAGCCCTCGACGTCGAGCCAAGTAAGTTTTTCTGTTGTTACACTTGTTTAAATTACTGAACTGTATTAAGATATTGGGCTACTTTAAACAATAGGTTCTTAGAAACTAAAGCCCGTAGGAAACTTAAGCCTGTAGTGGATCTACGATGGCGAAACAACTTATAAATTGTTACTTGCATAAGACATGTGCTTTAAACAGTGGAACTATGAACTAATTTCATAAAAAAATTCTAATCCAGAAATACGCACGCAACGATGAGCGCTAGGAGAGGAGGAAGAGGCCGCGGCCGAGGCCGTGGAAGTGTTGGGGCTTTGTAAACATTTGAATCAGAATTTGGTACTTATTCTGCGTATGTTTGAGAATGTTTACGATATGTGGATACTTTGGGTATGTATTAAAATTATTCGGGTCAAAGTGCGCAGCGGTAGCATGGAGGGGTAGTTGATACACGACCACCCTGTTAGTTGGAAATTTTGGGGACGAAATTTCTTTTAGGAGGGATGAGTTGTAACGCCCCGAAAATTGGGCCTAGAATAAATGCGTTTCGTGTGTTGACAGAATGGATTTTGTCGTTCGGGGAAAAAGCCAGAGTTTAGGCCTTATAATTAGTTGGGTCTGATTCACGACACAAAGAAACGCCTGGCCCAGTGGTAAAGGCGTTGGGAGCAGGAGGGAGAGCAGGGTTCTAGTCGCGGCGTGCGCTAAATGTTGGTTTGTTTTAGTAAACCTGGAGCACGGCAGAAAGGTTTATAATTAATTAGGAAGGAAATATGACTCAAATAAAGCGGGCGACGCAGTGGCAAGGGGCGTGTATCATAGGGAAGAGGTTGGAGGTTCGAAGCTAGGTTCGAAGCTAGGTGTAAAATCAAGTTGAGAAAGGAACATATCACAAGAAGAGTTGTGGTGCAGTGGCGAGAAGCGTGCTGTAACACCCCCAAACCCGACTCAGACATTATGGCCGAATCCGGGAATGTCACATCAAAGGCACAATCTCAAACAATTTTGCTAAGTTAAAATCTAAGGACTAAAAGCCCAAAATCCTTGAATCTTGTTAAGTTAAGAAGAAAGCTCATGTTTTAAAATAAAAGCCCATAGGTTATAGTTATTTTGAAAACCTTGTTAAACTTTAGAAATTTATTTAAGTTAAAATAAAAATTAAGCAGCGGAAATAATAATAAAACCCATAAGTAACGTCAAATTGGAGATTCAAGGCCTTATTACAACCAATGAAAATAAAGGATTTAAACTAAAGTCATTCGAAACAAATAAACAAAAAAACTTCTAATTAACTTGCAATGTGGCCATCTCCGAGTCCCTCTTCCACGTCGAGCCGTCTACTTAGCGTCACCTGAAACATTAAGTAAAAGGGTGTGAGTTTCGAAACTCAATGTGTACGACCCGTGGCAATCAATTTAATATACAATTATCACATTGGGCCTAAGTCCTATCAAAATCGGTGGTCTTGGGCCTTTGCCCACAATGACCTCATATCAGATCATATCATATCATATCATATGCAAAACAAGGTAATGCAAAACCCTCCCCAAAAATCCATCCGCTACACACCATTTCCATTCCAACCTTATACACCTTTGGGGAATTGTAGCTCGACCCACCCCTCCGCTACACACCAATAGTAGCACTCACAGCGGCACTACTCAACGTTGCAGCAAAGCTGCTAATCATATAATGGGCTTAAAGCCACCGGTGGATCCACGGTCGTCAGGCGACTATACGATCCTCAAATTCTTCCTCCGTACCATAATTCCCACCCATATGCACCCTAAACAGAATATGAAATGAATGCGGCAAACACATGAGTAACATCCATAAAACTTATATTTAACACATAGGGGTATTTTAGTCATTTCAATATCAAGGGTATTTTCGTAATTCTACCCTACAGGGGTATTTTCGTAATTTTGTCCTACAGGGGTATTTCCGTAATTCTACCCTACAGGTTTAGGGTTTAGGGTTTAGGGTTTTGGTTTTTAGTTATGAACTTTGGCCCATCAACAAGTCCTCGCGGTTAAAGTGAACAAACACTATGCACCAGGTAGGATATCTGAAAAGAGGAGGTGGGACACTAGGACGGCTTAAATACCAAGCTCTCCCTAGATCCAATCCTAGACATGCATATGTCCATTACCACACCCTAACCTATCGACTTGTCCATAGATATGTTTAATTATTACAAGAGTTTTATGTTATTCAAGAGTTTGTCAAACTAGGCCTAGAGTTCATTAAACCCTAACATATATTTCTAAAAACCCATAAGACCCACTAAGCCCATTTCATGTCATATAGCCCATTAAGCCAATTTCATGCTCGTATAGCCCATTGGACTCGAATACGATTAAATCATACAACCGTTCATGCCAATTCATCATTCATGCTCACATATCAACCATTGCCGTTTTGAGCCCACAACTTCGGCAGGCCCATTTAGCCACTTTCGGCTTTCCAACTTTTCGACATTCCCGATATCGTGTGTGTGTAGTGTTTGTACACACCTGGTAATAGAGCGTGCTACAAATACCTCTTAGTCACGAACCTACATTCGATATTCCTTAATCATTAATCATAGGCTAAATACAAACTTTATCAAAAACCGAAACCTCACCGTAGCCTTACCGTGTGCGACAAGCCTTAATAGCTCCTTTCTTTAACACCAACTGCGATTAGACCCTAGATCTGTACCAACTTAAACATTAGAGCCTAATTAATAGATGACTTGCGTCCAACACAAGTCACCCTCACAACATATATGACCATTCGGCCAACCCTTAAACCGAAGTAAGGAATACTTACCCTTGCTAACGATCCTACCACGCTTGTGATCTTTGAACTTTTTCCTTGTTATCATAGAGTTAATGATAGGACAGTTAGATAGCCCTTCGACTTTTAGCAAAATGTACAAGAGAGGTTAACCGAATACTTACCAAATCCACTTCTGACCCTGCGACCTAAATTCAGCTTTTGAGATTAGTATGGTGACAGAGACAATTCGGCACCAATAGGGAGAAGAAGAGGAGAAGTGTTCGGCTAGAACTAAAGGTGAACAAGAAAAGGAATTTAAGAAGAGAAGGTATGGGGAATTTGACTAGAGATAAAACCAAAATTTCAGCAAAGGGATGATGGGTTTTTTTCGGCAAAAGGAAGAATTCGGCTAAGGGGGAGAAAAAGAAAAGTAATGGAACCCAAGGAACCTCTCAAAGGAATTCAGCACCTCCTTTTATAGCCAATAGCTGAATCCTACCTTCCCCCATAGTCCAATTCGGCACCAACTCTTCCCACTTCTCATCTCCTAATTTTTCTCCATGATATCTCCCTCATCTCATCCGAAATTCCCTCCTTTATAAGCTCACAAGACCAACTCAAACACTTCAACGAAAGAGTCCAAATTCCACACAATTCTGGCCGTCTACTATGCAAAATTAAACACTCCAAAAACACTTTACCACTACCCGAACCTTGGACCTCTTCACGCCACCTTGTAGCTCCCCTAGTGACGCCACCTTGCCACTGGGCCACAAGCCCATTTGTGTCCTATTTTCCCCTTAATCTGCTTAAGAGGCCTAATGCCTGAGACTAGGGTCCAGTAAAGCAAGAAAAATAAATTTTTCCCTATGGTCTTCCCTATCTCTAAGACTTCAAATAATCCCGATAATACCTTAAAATTAATATTCTAAGTGCTACTCATACATACCAACCTCAGTGCACAGAAATTTAAAGTTTCGGGATTTTTGGGGCGTTACAACCCAATAGGCCCAAATCTACTAGGCCCAAATTCGGGGCGTTACAACTCTACCCTCCTTAAAGAAATTTCATCCTCAAAATTTCCAACTAACTATTAATCGTACAACCCAAGTCTCACCACTACGCTTTCGTTGCGCACTCTGATTTAATAACACATAAACATTGCACGCATACAGTTTCTATACCCGAAAATATCGCATCCACACAAAACATGCCCGACTTAAAGGTGATTGAACAATCCCGAGCCTTATGCTCCTCAGACCCGCATCTTAAACACGCTCCTGACTTCCTCCAACATTCACCGGATGGCGCTATACGCAATATTCGCAAGTGGAAAGTTTGGGCGTACCATAACATGCTTCACAGAACGAGACTGCGGCCCTAGAAGACTGCGATCTCTTTTTTTCTTACAGTCTATGCACCTAACCCGAAGTGTTTCACCAATTTCTTTAACCTCCTCCAGTATCTCCCTAACTAGCTGAATAAGCACATCAGCCCTAACACTTCCATGGCCTCTGCCGCGGCCCCTTGCACTTCTTCTAGCGCTCATCGTTGCGTGCGTATTTCTAGGTTAGAATTTTATGAAATTAGTACATAGTTCCACTGTTTAAAACACATGTCTTATGCGAGTGACAATTTAAAAGTTGTTTCGCGGTCGTAAATCCACTACAGGCTTAAGTTCCCTACGGGCTTTAGTCTCCAAGAACCTATTGTTTAAAGTAGCCCAATATCTAATTATAGTTCAGTTATTTAAACAAGTAAAATAACAGAAAAACTTACTTGGCTCGATGTCAAGGGCTCGGTGAACCACACTGCAAGATCCTGTAAAAACTCTTTAATCCACTTGTTTTAAAAACCCAAAATATAAGGCCCATTTCACAGCCTGAGTTTTGCAATTGGACTCTGATACCACTAAATGTCACACCCCAAAACCCGGCCCAGACGTTATGGTCGAATCCGGGAATGTCACATCAAAGGCACAATCTCAAACAATTTTGCTAAGTTAAAATCTAAGGCCTAAAAGCCCAAAATCCTTGAATCTTGTTAAGTTAAGAAGAAAGCTCATGTTTTAAAATAAAAGCCCATAGGTTATAGTTATTTTGAAAACCTTGTTAAACTTTAGAAATTTATTTAAGTTAAAATAAAAATTAAGCAGCAGAAATAATAATAAAACCCATAAGTAACGTCAAATTGGAGATACAAGGCCTTATTACAACCAATGAAAATAAAGGATTTAAACTAAAGTCATTGAAACAAATAAACAAAAAACTTCTAATTAACTTGCAATGTGGCCATCTCTCGAGTCCCTCTTCCACGTCGAGAGTCTCTCATCGTCAGGCCACTGAAACATTAAATAAAAGGGTGTGAGTTTCGAAACTCAATGTGTACGACCCTTGGCAATCAATTTAATATACAATTATCACATTGGGCCTAAGCCCTATCAAAATCAGTGGTCTTGGGCCTTAGCCCACAATGACCTCATATCAGATCATATCATATGCAAAACAAGGTAATGCAAAACCCTCCCCAAAAATCCATCCGCTACACACCATTTCCCTTCCAACCTTATACACCTATGGGGAATTCTAGCTCGACCCACCCCTCCGCTACACACCAATGGTAGCACTCATAGTGGCACTACTCAACATTGCAGCAAAGCTGCTAATCATATAATGGGCTTAAAGCCACCGGTGGATCCACGGTCGTCAGGCGACTATGCGATCCTCAAATTCTTCCTTCGTACCATAATTCCCACCCATATGCACCCTAAACAGAATATCATATGAATGCGGCAAACACATGAGTAACATCCATAAAACTTATATTTAACACATAGGGGTATTTTAGTCATTTCACAATCAAGGGTATTTTTCGTAATTCTACCCTACAGGGGTATTTTCGTAATTCTGCCCTACAAGGGTATTTTCGTAATTCTGCCCTACATGGGTATTTTCATAATTCTTCCCTACAGGGGTATTTCCATAATTCTACCCTACAGGGGTATTTTCGTAATTTTGCCCCACAGGGGTACTTCCGTAATTCTGCCCTATATGGGTATTTTCGTAATTCATTCATCTTGGGTTTTAGTTATGAACTTTGGCCCATCAACAAGTCCTCGCGGTTAAAGTGAACAAATACTATGCACCAGGTAGGATCTCAGAAAAGAGGAGGTGGGCCACTAGGACCGCTTAAATACCAAGCTCTCCCTAGATCAAATCCTAGACATGCATATGTCCATTACCACACCCTAACCTATCGACTTGTCCAAAGACATGTTTGATTATTACAAGAATTTTATGTTATTCAAGAGTTTGTCAAACTAGGCTTAGAGTTTATTAAACCTTAACATATATTTCTTAAAACCCATAAGGCCCACTAAGCCCATTTCATGTCATATAGCCCATTAAGCCAATTTCATGCTCATATAGCCCATTAAGCCAATTTCATGCTCATATAGCCCGTTTAACCAATTTCATGCTCATATAGCCCATTGGACTCGAACCCGATCAAATCATACAACCGTTCATGCCAATTCATCATTCATGCTCACATATCAACCATTACCATTTTGGGCCCACAAGTTCGGCAGGCCTATTTAGCCACTTTCGGCTTTTCAACTTTTCGGCATTGCCGATATCGTGTGTGTGTAGTGTTTGTACACACCTGGTAATAACGCGTGCTACGAATTCCTCTTAGTCACGAACCTACATTCGATATTCCTTAATCATTAATCATAGGCTAAATACAAACTTTATCAAAAACTGAAACCTCACCGTTGCCTTACCGTGTGCGACAAGCCTTAATAACTCCTTTCTTTAACACCAACTGCGATTAGACCCTAGATCTGTACCAACTGAAACATTAAAGCCTAAGTAATAGATGACTTGCATCCAACACAAGTCACCCTCACAATATATATGACCATTCGGCCAACCCTTAAACCGAAGTAAGGAACACTTACCCTTGCTAACTATCCTACCACGCTTGCGATCTTTGAACTTTATCCTTGTTATCACAAAGTTAATGATAGGACAGTTAGATAGCCCTTCGGCTTTTAGCAAAACGTACAAGAGAGTTTAACCGAATACTTACCAAATCCACTTCCGATCCTGCGGCCTAAATTTGGCTTTTGAGATTAGTATGGTGACAGAGACAATTTGGCACCAATAGGGAGAAGAAGAGGAGAAGTGATCGGCTAGAACTAAAGGTGAACAAGAAAAGGAATTAAAGAAGAAAAGGTATGGGGAATTCGGCTAGAGAGAAATCCAAAATTTTGGCAAAGGGATGATGGGTTTTTTTTTTTCAGCAAAAGGAAGAATTCGGCTGAGGGGGAGAAAAAGAAAAGTAATGGAACCCAAGGAACCTCTCAAAGGAATTTGGCACCCCCTTTTATAGCCAATAGCCGAATCCTACCTTCCCCCAATGTCCAATTCGGCACCAACTCTTCCCACTTCTCATCTCCTAATTTTTCTCCATGATATCTCCCTTATCTCATGCGAAATTCCCTCCTTTAGCAACTCACAAGACCAACTCAAACACTTCAACGAACCTTGGACCTCTACTATGCAAAATTAAAAACTCCAAAAACACTTTACCATTACTCGAACCTTGGACCTCTTCACGCCACCTTGTAGCTCCCCTAGTGACGCCACCTTGCCACTGGACCACAAGCCCATTTGTGTCCTATTTTCCCCTTAATCTGCTTAAGAGGCCTAATGCCTGAGACTAGGGTCCACTAAAGTAAGAAAAATAAAATTTTCCCTATGGTCTTCCCTATCTCTAAGACTTCAAATAATCCCGATAATACCTTAAAATTAATATTCTAAGTGCTACTCAGACATACCAACCTCAGTGCACAGAAATTTAAAGTTTCGGGATTTTTGGGGCGTTACAACCCAATAGGCCAAAATCTACTAGGTCCATATTATGGGCGTTACATGTGCTATGGATCCGAGTGGTCGCAGGTTCAAGTCCTAGTGGCTGGTAACGTGTGGTGGTGCCTGGAGGTTTTTGTTTCGAGTTGCCTTGTGCGCAATAACCTGCTATTTTGCTGCTGGCGTGGGGAAGGTGTTTGAAGTGGACTGAAAAACCAAAGGATGGCTGCTGTTTGGGGAAAGCAATTTGAATGTAATTCAAATTGGATTTTTTGGCTAAATAAAGGAATTTTTGGATGGGGATGAAGATAAAATTTTGGGAAAATAAAGGAATTTAATTGGTAATAAGTTTGAGTCGACTGGGGAGTGTAGGTTTATTTTATTTATTTATTTATTTTTAGTATATATATGTGTGCCGTATGGGTAAGTAGGGCATTTGTTGCTTTTGTGTGCTTTAGCTGATTAATTAGGGGAAAATTCCTTTCAATCTCCCAATTCTTTTTAGTTTCTTTCCCTTTGGCAAATACCCGAGTAATCACAATTTCTTTCTTTTTCCAAACAAAAGCGCCTAGACCAAATTCTCCTTCCCTCCCACAGTATTTCTTCTATTGCTGAATTAGAAAAGAAATTCTCTCATTGGGGTTTCATTCTTTGTCAAACCAATTTCTTCTTCTCCATTTGTAAAACCAAATCTCACTTCTAGAAATCACACTCTATAATCTAAAATCTTGTGGGCAAGTAATCTTGTGGCGGTAAGAGAGCAAATCTTTCTTTATTCAACAAAAGGGTTAAGTTTTAATCGCTTTATTATCTTACCGAAACCCCTCATTGTGTCTTTCACTAATTCTCTTAACTAGGCCGAACCCTTGTGTTTCTTTACCGAATTGTTGTTGTTTCTTTGACGAGGTACTCTCCTCGCGCTTTGGGTTTTTGTGTGGTAAAGTCCCTAGTCAATCGGTAAGTGTACTCATCTATAATTCTTGGATTAATGGTTGGCCGAATATGGTTAGGATTGGTTAAGAGTGACTTTTGATGGATGTAAATCACTTGGTTGTGCAGCCTTTGATAGTCAAGGTTCTTTAACGCAGATCTTGGAGTCAATTGCGGTTAGCGAATAAGTGAAGGGTTGATAGGCTTAATCGTTCAAGGTTCGTGGCTAAGGAATCGTAGCGTGCTTCACAATTAAAGGTGTGTACAAACACTACACACACACGATGGCGGCAATGCCAAAAAGTCAAAAAGCCGAAAGTGGCTAAATGGGCCTGCCGAGCTCGTGGCCCAAATCGACAAAGATTGATATGTGTATTTGAATATTGAATTGACATGAAAGGGGTGTTTGGTTTGATTCTGATCGGGCCTAATAGGCTACAAAAACATGAACGGGCCTAATGGGCTATATAAACATGAATGGGCTTAGTGGGCCTTATGGCATTTTAGAAATGTATGCTAGGGTTTAGTGGACTCTAGGCCTAGTTCTGATAAATTCTTAAAATTGCATAAGACTTAATTTATTAATCAAACATGTCTGTGGACAAGTCGATTAGTTAGAGTGTGGTAACCGATATATGCATGTCTAGGATTGGATCGAGGGAGAGCTTGGTACTTAAGCGGTCCTAGTGACCCACCTCCTCTTTTCTAAGATCCTACCTGGTGCATAGTATTTGTTCACTTTAACCGCGAGGACTTGTTGATGGGCCAAAGTTCATAACTAAAACCCGAGGTGAAAGAAATTACAGAAATACCCATGTAGGGTAGAAATTATGGAAATACCCCTGTAAGGTAAAATTACGAAAATACCCCTGTAAGGTAGAATTACTAAAATACCCCTGGGTAGTGAAATGACTAAAATACCCCTAGGTGCTTAATGTGTGAAAATGTGTATGTTGCATTCATGAAATATATGTAGCACTTGGGTGGGTTTGATGATACGGAGGAAGATATGTGAGGATCGCATAGTCGCTTGACGACCGTGGATCCACCGGTGGCTTTAAGCCCATTATATGCTTAGCAGCTTTGCTGCAACGTTTGAGTGGTGCCGCTATTGGTGCTACCTTTGGAGTGTAGGGCTGGGTGGGTTGATATTTATACCCCCACAGGAGTGTAGGGTTGGTACGGGTGGAGTGCAGGGTTGGATTTGGGATGGGTGCATTGCATTAATGTGATATTGATATGATATAAGGTCATTGTGGGCTAAGGCCCAAGACCACTGATTTTGATAGGGCTTAGGCCCAACGTGATAATTGTGATAATTGCATGTTGATTGGATTACCAAGGGTCGTACACACTGAGTTTCAAAATTCACACCCTTTAATTAAATGTTTTAGGTGATCCTCAGTAGACGGTTCGACGTGGAAGAGGACTCGGGGACGGCCACACTTCAAGCTACTTATAAGTTCTTCTTTATTTGTTTCGAATAACTCTATTTTAATTACTTTATTTTCATTGGGATGTAATAAGGCCGTGTACCTCCAATTTGATTTTACATTTGGGTTTTAATTATTGTTACAACTGTTTAATTATTAAACTTTAATAATTTCTAAAGTTTAAACATGATTTTTGAAATAACTATAACATATGGACGTTTTTCTTTAAACATGGGCTTTTGTCATAACTTAATAGGTTACGTAGATTTTGGGTTTCTAAATCCTAAACTTAAGTTTTTAACTAAGCAAAGTCGTTTTGGAATTATTCCTTTGATGTGACATCACTAGATTCGGCCATAACGTCTGGGTCGGGTTTGGGGGTGCTACATGTATATACTTATTTAGTTCATTACAGTAAAATATATTGGCTATAATGAATTGATAATTATTTATATAAATGTTTACATGATTTTCGATTTTATATCATGACTGGGTATGGAATGAATTCATTCAGTTGATTTGATTATGCAAACCTATGGATATAGAACTCAATTATTGAGTGATTATGGTTGATAGGATTAACAGTTACTAAAGTTATTATTAAAAGTTATGCTATGTTTCTCTAGTAAGTTTAATTGTTTCAATCTATGAACATACTAAGCTCTGATGAGGCTTACTTGTGCTATTTTTTTTTTATGTTTTCTTGTAGATCTTGTTTTACGAAATCGGGCAATCAAATCAAGTCGAGGATAACACTATCTAAATATCTTTTGTTAGACTTTGGAACGTTTATTTTAGGATATGTGGCATGCAATAGGAGTGTTTTATAGTTTCTAATTAGCATTAACTTATATGGCATAATTTATGCTTGTATATATATAAATATATTTAAGTTAATGGTTGATGGCAAATGATGTGGCTGGTTATAGCTAATTTGGTATGAATGGATATAATGTTTGGTATTGTTTTTAGGAGGTCATTTGTTTGATAAAAGAAATGGTTAAAAGTTAGAAATGTATATGTTTTGGTCATTGGATATTTGGTGATGGTACGGTATTTTGATTGCTGGTTTTAAAATGTTTTATTTGAATAGGTGATTTAGTATAGTGCTATGTATAAGAATAGGCAAATATGGATACTTGGCATATAAAAATTTGATGTCATTTCACATTTGTTATGGCATTGTTGTGGCAAGTAGAAGCTTGATAGGAAATAAATTTGAATGTTGGTATGAAATGTTTTTTGTGATGGTGCCTTTGGCATATTGGTTAGAAAAAGGTTGATGACATGTTTTGGGTACGTTTTTTGGGGTGTTTGGAACAGGTAAAATGTTAGTGAATGGTTTGCTTGTGGCCCAAGTAAACATATTTCGGTAATCTTGCATTTGAAGTTACATTTAGTCAAATACGGGCTGCCACACGATTTGACACAGGGCTGTGTACTCTGTTTGTTTTCGATGGTAATTTAGTTCACATGGTTATAGTTAGTTACTTAGCCTGAAGACACAGCCATGTTACGCATTGTACATGGTCTGAGTCATGTTACACGGTTTGGGGTCACGACTGTGTGGTTTAGCTCCACACGACCTTAGCCTTTCACACGGGCATGTGACCCCTATTTCCTATAGCATGATTTCATGATTTTATTCAAATTAGTCCTTGACTATTCCTAAATTGATCTTAGAGTTTCATAGGCTAAATTTAAGTCACATTTTGTATGAATGACATGATTGTTGATTAATTATTTTTTATTGTTTGTTTCAAATGAAATTTTGTTTGGAATTGAAAATTCTTGTCTCGTTAATTTTTTTTTTTTGCATCCCGTAACCCTAATCCGGTGACAGAGATGGGTGAGGGGTGTTAGAAGAGGGAATCTAGATGTCTCTTTTATCATCAGGACACAGAAGCAATCGACCCTGACTCTCCAGACGAGTCTGCTCCAGGGGAGAACTGAATGGCTTACATACTTTGTATCTACCTTCTAGCTTATAATAAGATTTACCTTTTCTTTCTCTATTTATTTTCTTCGTGTTTTGCCTCGTATTTCTTATTTTGGTCATGGTATGCCCAACACTAGTTTCCATAGTTTTCAACACTACATCCACTATTCATAATAAACATTAATCTTCTGTAATGACCTGAGGGACTAAGCCATATCCACTATATCATGTATATTGGTGATGTCTTCCAACTTTATACGTCTAGAGGATCGGCTAACCTGAAGCTCTGATACTATTAAATTGTAACACCCTATATTCGACATGAGCATCGAATCTGGATACCGAGTACTATAATTACCCGAATTTCTAAATAAATTCCTAACCGATTATTTGCAACCCTAGATAAATTATATACCCTTATCCGTTATACCACCGTTACTGAATTTCATAAGTAATAATAATAAATTCTCATTTTAAACATTGAAATAATTACTATTCTATACATCTACTAGGCTCATGTCACCATTCCATTGAAGAGATTTGAACAGTTATTACAGCTTAATGAGGTATGGTTCAACTCCACATGGCTTTGGCCTTTCATACGACCCGGGCACACGGCATTGTGACCCCTATTTCCTATTTTTATCATTATTTCACGACTTGATTTGAATTAATCCTTTATTATTCCTAAACTGATCTTAGAGTTTCATAGGCTCAATTTAAGTCCCTTTTTTGTATGAATGACATGATTATTGATTAATTACTTGTTATTATTTATTTTGAATGACATTTTGTTTGGAATTGAAAATTCTTGTCTCGTTAATTATTGTAGCATACCGTAACCTTAATCCAGTGACGAAGATAGGCGAAGAGTGTTTCATTTAGTGGTATCAGAGATACGATTTAGTCAACTCTCAGACTGAACGTAGCGCGTCTAGAGTCTAGAGTTACATGCCAAATAAACCTGTGATAGTGTGATGTTACTTGATCCAATCTAACCCTTTTTTTATAGATCAAAAGATGTTGGCATAAAACAATCGTGCTGCAAATGATGAGGTAGACAGTATTGTCTCGACTTTCGAGTAGGAAGTGAGTCGTAGTCTTCCTGTTCCGCTAATGTCTGAGACTGAAGCTAAAAATGCCTTTTTCAGCATGATGAGTCAATGGTTTACAGAGTTTATGCAATTTAATCTGGCTGCTCAACAACCTCTACCCCCTATCCTTAAATGAATGATTCAGTTCGTTGGCCCTCGATCGAAAAAATCAAAAAGTGTGGTACCGAAAAATTTAGAGGTAAAACAGATGATGATCCATCTAGGGCTGAGTACTGGCTCAAAAATTCGCAAATAGTTTTCAATCAAATAGCTTGTTCACCGGATGATATGTTAGATGTGTGGTGTCTTTACTTAAAGATGAAGCTTATCACTGGTGGTCAACATTAATAATTGTGGTATGAAGAGACCGTATTGACTTGGATTTCTTCAAAACTGAGTTCAGAGAGAAATATGTCAGCAAACAATATTTGAAAAAGAAAAAGAAAGAATTCCTTGAACTGAAATAGGGGAATATGTCTGTTGCCGAGTACGAGCGAGAACTTGCGCAACTCAGTAAATATGCTCGTGAAATAGTACTGACCGAAGAAGAAATGTATATTCGGTTTGAAGATGGTCTGAATAACAAGATTAAAATGCTGGTTGGTGCGATGGAACTACGTGAATTTGTTGTGTTATCTGATCAGGATCAAAAGATTAAAGAAATCTACAATGACGAAAAATAAAATGAAAGAAAGTTCAAGAGTTCAGTAAACGAAGTTCGTCCAAATCATTTCAGGTCCTTCGCCAAAGAAATCTTAAGAGGCTTTCAGCCAGTTTACTTCTCCAACTAGGTCTTCGGATAAAAATAAATTGAATCAGAATGATTTGAGGTTTCAGTCAGTACCTGTGAATAGTGTTAGCAGTTTCCGTAATGTTCCACAACTTGTATGTGAAAATTGTGGAAAACTAAATGCTGGTGAATGCAGAACTAAGTTAGGTGCATGTTACAGATGTGGATCGACGGATCATTTCATGAGAAATTGTTCGAGGAAAGCTGGAGAGACTGATGAGCAAAGCTTAAAATAGTAGTCTATGCCTCAAAAGTTTAGACGTCAAGGGTAAAACTATTAAATCTTAAGCTAGAGTGCCTGCTCGAGCATATGCGATACGAGCTAGGGAGGAAGCTACTGCATCTGATGTTATTGTTCGTACATTCTGTCTCTTTGATGTTACTGTGTATGCACTGAATGACCTCTGGGTCAAATCATTTATATATTTCCACTGCATTAGTAACAAATAAGAATTTACCGGTTGAGTCAACCGAATTTGGTGTCCATGTTACTAATCCACTAGGTCAAAGAGTATTACTTAATCTTATATGTTGAAAGTGTTCACTGAGAATATAGGGCTGTGGCTTTCCTGCTGATTTGATATTGTTACCATTTCACGAATTTGACATTATTCTGGGAATAGATTGGTTGACATTAAATGATGCTGTAGTGAATTGTAGGCTGAAATGGATTGATCTGATATGATAGACTGGTGAGGTAATTACAGTTGAGCTCGATAAATTAAACAGTGTTACTAGAGTTATTTCAGCAATTTTTGCACAGAAACTGATTCGAAAAGGCTATGAAGAATTTCTGGTATATATACTTGACACTCGAGAGTCGAAATCAAAGATTGAACACATGTCGATTGTTAGCAAGTTCACTGATGTGTTTCCTGAAGAATTTCTAGGATTACCGCCTGAGTGAGAAGTTGAGTTTGTAATTGACTTGATATCCAAGACTGCCCCGATATCAATTTCACTGTATAGAATGGCACCAACTGAGTTAAAAGAACTTAAAGCACAGTTTTAAGAATTGTCAGATAAAATTTTTATTCGACCAAGTGTATCTCCCTGGGGTGTACCTATGTTATTCATGAAAAAGAAAGACGGGTCGATGAGATTATGTATTGACTACTGACAATTGAGTAAAGTCACTATAAAGAATAAATATTCTTTACCCCATATTGACGATCTGTTTGACCAGTTGAAAGGCGCGACAGTGTTCTCGAAGATAGACCTCAGATTCGATTATTATTAGTTGTGAGTTAAAATTGTGATGTGACAAAAACTGCTTTCCAAATTCGTTTCAGCCATTATGATTTTTTGGTAATGTCGTTCAGATTAACTAGTACCCCTATTGCTTTTATGGATTTGATGAATCGGGTATTTAAACCTCATTAGGATAAATTTGTGGTTGTGTTTATTGATGACATACTAATATATTCTAAACTAGAATTCGAGCATGTTTAGCATTTGAGAATTGTATTAGAGATTTTGCGTGAGAAACAATTGTATGCAAAATTTAGTAAGTGTGAGTTCTTGCTTAGCGAGGTCGGCTTTCTTGGTCATGTAGTTTCGACGGATGGGATTCGTGTGGATTCGAGTAAGATCTCTACTATTGTTAACTGAAAAACTCTGGAATATGTCTCTAAGGTGTGTAGTTTTCTGTGTTTAGCTGGTTATTACAGGTGATTCATTAAATTTTTTCAATAATTGCTCTGTCGATGACAAAACTGTTTAAAAAAGATGTTGAGTTTGTTTGGTTAGATAAGTGCCAACAGAGTTTTGATCAGCTGAAAGTTCTATTGATAGAAACTCTTGTGCTGACTCAGCTTAAATTCGAGAAAGAATTTGTTGTTTATAGTGATGCGTCGCTTTGTGGGATGGGTTGCGTGTTAATGCAAGACGAAAAATTTTTAGCTTATGCTTCCCGACAGCTAAAACCACATGAGAGAAATTACCCAACTCATGACTTGGAGCTGGTTGCAATTTTTTTCGCTTTGAAGATTTGACAACATTATTTGTACATTGAGAAATGTCACATATATACCGATCACAAAAGCTTAAAATATTTAATTACTCAAAAAGAATTGAACCTAAGACAACGATGGTGGCTCGAGTTATTGAAAGATGATGATCTCGTAATTTATTATCACCCGAGAAAGGCTATTGTTGTTACTGACGCGTTAATTCAGAAATCATTATTTTCCATGAGAGCGTTGAATGCTTAAATAACTTTGAATCGTGATGTTTTCATTATAGTTGAATTGAAAGCTAGACCGATGTTTCTTCATAGAATTCGGGAGTTGCAAGATGA
Organism: Gossypium sturtianum; assembly: GCA_025698515.1. Taxonomy (NCBI): domain Eukaryota; kingdom Viridiplantae; phylum Streptophyta; class Magnoliopsida; order Malvales; family Malvaceae; genus Gossypium; species Gossypium sturtianum. The sequence continues at coordinate 87,507,304 of CM046944.1, forward strand.
TGACCCGATATTGTTAGCTAAACGGGAATAGATTCAAAGTGATCAATTCGCAGAGTTCGGTGTTGATGTTGATGGTATGTTACACTTTCGCAACAGATTATGTGTTCTGAATGATCTGGAATTGAAACAGGACATCTTGTTAGAGGCTCACAGTAGTACATACTCAATTCATCCTGGTAGTACCAAAATGTTTTGTGATTGAAAACAGGTGTACTGGTGGCCGGAAATGAAATGAGAAATTTTAGAGTTTGTAGCTAAATGTTTATTCTGCACGCAAGTGAAGGCTGAGCATTAGGTATCGTCTGGGTTGTTGTAGCCTGTTATGATTCCTGAGTAGAAATAGGAGCGAGTACGATGGATTTCGTATCCGGGTTGCCTATGTCACCGAGAAAGAAAGACTCAGTTTGGGTTTATGTTGACAGATTGACAAAAATGACTCATTTTATTCCAGTGAAAATAGATTATTCACTTGAGACGCTAGCTGAGTTGTATGTGTTTGAGATTGTCAGATTGCACGGAGTTCCATTATCTACTATCTTTGATCAAGACCTAAGATTCACCTCTAGATTTTGGGTTAAACTTCATGTTAAACCGTAATATATACATATTTTAATCACACATTTAGCGTACTTTTGGATGATTTATCCCTTGACTTGTAGAATTTGATGCTCCTAATCCTTTAATTTCATGTTTTATACTTAGGGAAGCATAAGAGGATGAAAAGAACGAGAAACAGGCTAAAAACGGACCAAATGGGCCAAAGTAGCAAATCAGCACGGCCTGGGCCCAAGCCACACGGTCTTGCCCCTTTAGCAGGCTCGACCACGGCCTAGATTCGATTCACACGGGCGTGTTGCACGGGCGTGTCCCTGCCGCGACAAAGAGGAATTTCATTCGGAATAGGGTACTTAGAGGTAAAGAAAGACATTCCAAAAGCCTATATAAACACCCTAAAGGCCAACCTTGAGGGGGGCGTCCAGCTGGGCCAAAGAGCCAAGCCAGAGAGGTCAGAATTGTGGGATTTACTCGAAGAAAGCCAGTTGATTCATCTCAAGAAGCCAAAATCATACTCAAGACGGAGGATCTCTCCTTCAATTCCTTCGGGGTTTTTAGGGTTTTCTTATGTTTTGTTTTATATTTTCTTACGAGATGTATTCTTTTATGATTATGAACTAAACCCCTCGGATACGAGGGGATGAAACCTAAGACGGATCTTGTTATTGTTTCTGAACTATATGATAAATACTTGATTTGTTCTTAACTATGTGTTCTTAATTCTTGTTTTGATATTTCAGGATATTGATTCAAGTATTGATGTGCTTAGGTAGTGGAGGAATATTCCTGTTTAAGAGTAGATCCGGCATAGTTAAGCGGAGTTGATCGCAACCACAGAGATAGGATGACTAAAATCTGCGGATTAGGGTCAAACCTAATATGGGAGTCCATAGATCGAGTTAATGCAATCCTAGGGGTTTTAATTAGAAAGAGATTTCAATTAATCAACCTAGGGTTAGACGTTAGTAGCCTCGAGAGAGGTATTAATATAAATTAGGGAATCCTACGAATCAAGTCAAGTGAATAAATAAATGCAGTTTGAGCTAAATAACAAGTGAAGTCTAGGTGGATTCTTCCTCGGGTATTGTCTTAATCAATTGGTTTTTCCCACAAGTATTTTCCCCAATTCATTCTCTATGTCTTAGCGTCTTTAGCTTAGTAGTTAGTTAACTTTAGAATAAACAACAAATCACTTAATCCTTAGGCTAAATAATAAAAATAAAGTCAGTATTAGTACTTTTGGTTCCTTTGGGTTCGACATTTCGGTCTTGCCATTAAGTTATACTACTGTTCGGTAGGTGCACTTGCCTCAATCGTGGTGATAGTTAGTTTCTAGGCTAGATCATTCATTTTATAAATATTAAGACTCTCGACACACAATCACTTCATGAGGCTCTAGATACTAAACTTAATTTCAGTACAACACTTCATCTGCAGTCAGATAGACAGTCAGAGCTAGTAATACAGATTCTAGAAAGTATGTTACGGTGTTGTTTTCTTGAGTTTAAGGGTAGCTGGGAAAAATATTTGTCATTGGTCGAATTTGCTTATAATAACAACTATCAGTCTAGTATTAAAATGGCACCATTTGAAGCTTTATATGGACGAATATGTAGAACTCCACTATACTGGTCGGAATTGAGCGAAGGTAAATTGGTTGGGAAAGATTTAATTTGAGAAATTGAAGACAAAGTTTGTGTTATTCGGGATTGTTTAAAAATGGCATGGATTGCCAAAAAATTGTACACAGACTTGAAAGGAAAAGATATAGAATTTACTATTGGCGATCGAGTGTTTTTAAGGTTTCACCATGGAAAAAGGTGTTGCGGTTCGGCAGAAAAGGGAAACTTAGTCCGAAGTATGAGATTATTGAAAGAATGGGTCCTATAGCTTAAAGATTAGTTGTACCTCTTGAACTTGAAAAGACTCACAATGTTTTCCATGTTTCGATGTTGAGACGGTATAGGTCGGATCCTTCACATGTTATTTCTCCTAGTGAGATTGAATTACAGCCTGATCTGTCGTGTCCAGAGGAGTCGATAATGATTTTAGCTTGCGAGGTAAAAGAAATTTGAAGTAAATGGGTACTGTTAGTAAATGTTCTTTGGAATCGACATGGTAAGGAGGAAAATACTTGAGAAACCGAGGAATTGATGAAGTCACAATACAAATTTTTTTTCTTAGGTAACAATTTCAAGGACGAAATTTTCTCAGGGGGAGAGTTGTAACAATCATTTTCTAGTGGTGTCGAAAACTGTGGTTTTGGAACCATAATTCTGACGTGTGAATTGGTAAATATTAATTATTTAATATTTACGGGGTTATTTGAGTGTCAGATTAAATTTTGGTCCAATAATTTTATTGTTTGTTTAGTCAATTAAAGAAAAAGAATTAAATCATAAAAGTTGAAAAAGTTAATTGTTAAGTGTTTAAAAGTGCAATTGATTATAAAAATATATTTATATGGTCTAATATGGAAATTTAACCATCCTTTAATTAGTGGACAGTATGTATGTTTAGTTTAGATTAAAAATAACAAACAAAAGAAAAGATAAAATAATTAATCATCTTCATTTTTTTTCTTGTGAGTTGAACCGAAACACCATTATTTGGGAGAAAGCAACCTTTATTCTTGCTAGTTTCTTTGCATGTAAGTGTATTTGTGATCTTTTTTTCATGAATTTTACATTTTTGAGATCGTTGTAATGAAATCTAGCTAGTTTAGGGACTCTTTTGTGAAATTTTTAAAGTTTAGAAGACTTGCCATTGATGTTCTTGAAGTTGTCTTGATGCTTATGCTTGAGTTTGAGTCTTGGTGTTGAGTTTGAGCTATTTTGAAAAAAGTAATTTTGTATAATTTTAATTGAAAATAAAATAAATATAACATGTTTTTATTGTGAAATTTCAGCATGTGAGGATTGATTTGGGGTGGTTATGAATTCGATTCAATGGGTATAAGGTTTAACTGTGGAAATAGTCTTGTTTTGGTCTTCGGGATCAAATTGAATAAAGTATAAACATTTAGGGAAAATGTGAAAAAAATTATAAATAGGAAGAGATATGCATTAAATTGAATATTACATGACGTTGAAGCTAATAAATTGAAATAAACTACTTTATAGATCAAGAACCAGTAGATAATCGTGGAAAAGGGGAAAGTTGCTGATTAGTCCTTGAATTTTTCTATCTCTATAGTATAACCCTGGTAAGTTCATATAGTTTAATTTAGTATAACTTTTAATATAATATCGACTTATGATTTGTGATTTTTTGAATATGTGTATATATATAACTAAATTGTATAAAATTGAATCAAGGTGAGAAATGTAATTGAACTGTAATGTATTATGTGATTTTGGTGTATCAAGCCTGGATGAACATAGGATAGGATACAATTGGCATGCTAATAGGTTATTTTGTGCGCTGAATGGGATTGAGTTGTGATGAGATGGTGATTCTTAACTTGTTATGATACACTAAATGTGTCGGGTCCAGCCTTTACTGTAGACTTCCGAGTTATATTTATAATAGTTTTGGCGTGTTTCAGGGGGCAGACGTAAAGCCTACGGGCTTGGTACTAGGTGCCTAGGTGTGTTTCTAGAGGGATTTTAGCCTATAAGCTCGGCACTTGGTGCCTAGGCGTGTTCTTGGTTGGATTAGCTCGGTTGAGCACTCTAGCGTGTTCTAGGTGGATAACCATGTTTCCATATCTATTTATTTAGTTCATCAAGTTAAAATCTATTGGTTATAATGAATTGATAATTATTTATATAAAGGTTACATGATTTCCAATTTTATATCGTGATCGGGTAGGGAATGAATTCGTTTGGTTGATTTGATTATGCAAACCTGTGGATATAGAACTCATTTATTGAGTGAATGTGGTTGACAGGATTAAAGATTACTAAAGTTATTATGAAATGTTATGCTATGTTTCTCTAGTAAGTTTAATTGTTTCAATCTATGAACTTACTAAGCTCTGATGAGGCTTACTTGTGTTGTTTTGTTTTATGTTTTCCTGTAGGTCTTGTTTTGCAGAACCAGACAATCATATCTAATCGAAGATCACACTATCCAAACATCTTTTGGTAGACTTTGAAACATTTATTTTGGGATATGTGGATTTAAATAAGAGTGTTTTGTAGTTTCTAATTAGCATTAACTTATATGGCATAATTTGTGATTGTATATATATAAATATATTTAAGTTAATGGTTTATGGCAAATGATGTGGTTGGTTATAGCTAATTTGGTATGAATGGATATAATGTTTGGTATTGTTTTTAGGAGGTCATTTGTTTGATAAAAGAAATGGTTGAAAGTTAGACATGCATATGTTTTGGTCATTGGATATTGGGTGATGGTACGATAGTTTTATTGTTGGTTTTAAAATGTTTTATTTGAATAGGTGATTTAGTATATTGCTATGTACAAGAATAGGCAAATATGGATACTTGGCATATAAAAATTTGATGTCATTTCGCATTTGTTATGGCATTGTTGTGGCAAGTAGAAGCTTGATAGGAAATGAAATTGAATGTTGGTATGAAATTGTTTTTATGATGGTGCCGTTGGCATATTGGTTAGAAATAGGTTGATGACATGTTTTGAGTATGTTTTTGGGGTGTTTTAAGCAGGTAAAATGTTGGTGAATGGTTTGCTTGTGGCCCAAGTAAACATATTTTGGTAGTCTTGCATTTGAAGGTACATTTAGTCACAGACGAGATGCTACACGGTTTGGCACACGACCGTGGCTTTCACATGGACATATGACACGACTGTGTGCTTTATTTGTTTTCGATCGTAATTTAGTTCTCATGGTTACAGTTAGTTACACAGCCTGGCAACATGGCCATGTGACGTATCGTACACGGTTTGAGTTGTGTCACGTGGTTTGTGGACAAGGTTGTGTGGTTCAGCTCCACACGGCCTCAACCTTTCACAGGGCCGTGTGACCCCTGTTTCTTGTTTTTATCACGATTTCATGATTTGATTCGAATTAGCCCTTAATTATTCCTAAATTGATCTTAGTGTTTTGTAGGCTAAATTTAAGTCTCGTTTTGTACAAATGACATGATTATTGATTAATTACTTGTTATTATTTGTTTTAAATGAAATTTTGTTTGGAATTGCAAATTATTGTCTACTTATTGTCGTAGTATCCCCTAACCGTATCCAGTGACGGAGATGGGCGAGGGGTGTTACAGGAAGGAATCTGGAAGTCTCTTTTATCACCAGTCGCGGAAGCGACCGACCCTACCTCTCCAGAAGAGTCAGCTTCAAGGGAGAACTAAATGGCTTACATACTTTGCATCTACCTTCTAGTTTATAATAAAATTTACCATTTCTTTCTGTCTTTAATTCCTTCGTGTTTTTCCTTGCATTTCTTCTTTTGGCCATGGTATGCCCAACATTGGTTTCTATAGTTCGCAACACTGGATCCACTTTTCATAATACACATTAATCTTATGTAATGACCTAAAGGACTAAGCCATAGCCATTGTATCATGTATATAGGAGTTGTCTTCCAACTTCATACGTCCAGAGGATCAGCTAAATCGAAGCTCTAATACCATTAAATTGTAACAACCTATATCCAACCTGACCCGATCACCGAATTTGGATACCGAGTGTCGCAATTACTTGAATTTCTAAATAAGTTCCTAGCCGATTATTTGCAACCCTAGATAAATTATATACCCTTATCGGTTATTCCATCGTTACTCAATTTCATAAGAAATAATAACTTCTCATTTTAAACATTGAAATATTATTATTCCATATATGTACTAGGCTCGTGTCGCCATTCCATTTGAAGAGACTCAGACAATTATTATAGCTTAATGAGACTTAGTACTTTGCTATGATTATACTTAATAAATCCTTGACGCGTGACCTCAAAGGGTGTCCCTCTATATGCATGAAACAAGTACCACCATTCACATGGGCTTGGCTATGTCTAACTTGATCCTCCATCAAAATCCTCGAGGTAACCATTGACCTTGTAACCATACATTTCAAACGTAAGTTTAGATGGACTTAGTGAGTTAACATTTAGTAATTTCATACAAATTCTCTAGTTAAGGAGACAATAAATGAAACACAAATTTAAAACTCCCTGTGTATAGTTGGGAGCACGAAGAATTTCTTGGTGTAGCCAGTGCCTAGCATTCCTTGTAGACTATCTGTTGGTCCTGGCAGACCAACCCGTGTTTACTGTCGCGACAGAATATCTGTTCTGTGTTTACTGTCCCAACGAACTATCTGTTTTATGTTTACTGTCCGAGTAGACTATCTATTCTGTAACAGCCCAATTTTCAGTGGTGTCGGAAACAATGGTTTGAGACCACTAAATCTGACAAAAAATTTTAATATTTAATTACTATTTATGAGTCAAGTATGATTTTAGGAAGACTTTTGAATTAGTGATATGTGTTTTAGAAGGAATTATTAGGTTAAGTGATTTTGAAAATGAGGTATCGAGACCTCGATTTCATAAACCGAGCCATAAATATTTTTATAAATATTTATGGAGTATCATTGAGTTAGTATTAAAATTTCGTTACGAAATTTTCACGTTTTGATAGTTAATTAATTAAAAAGGACTAAATTGAAAATTGTGCAAAATATGCTAAAGTGATTAGATAGCTCAAATAATAAATAAGAAGGATTTAAAGAGCAATTTGGCCAAAATTTCAAAGGCTGGATGGTAGGGATATAGAAATTATTAAGGATATAATGTGAACTAAGGGCAAAATTGGAAATTTCGCAAATTAACTAAATAAAATAACGACCAAATTGAAATTCTAGACAAATCTTCACATTTCTCTAGCCAAAAACAGCCATTGAAGAGTCTTTCTAAGCTGGTTTTTCATATTTTTGCTACAAGTGAGTTCAATTCTTGCCTTTTTCTTATAATCTTTGTGTTTTTGAGACTTTTACAACTAGGTCCAACTATTGATTTCATTAGTTTTTGATTTCATGAATGATTTTGAAAGTTACCATTGATGAGTGTTGGAATTTTAGGATGAATTAACATGGAATTGAAGCTTTATTTTTGTTATGTGATGATTTTATCAAGTAAATTCAATAGAAATTGATTTTTAGGACCTAATTGTGAAAAAGTTAAGAATTAGGGTTTGGTGTTGAAATTCTGAATGTCAAAGGATATGAAATAGCCTATAATACTTAGGTAAAGTGTTAATTGACAAAAAATAGCTCAATTGATGGGTTAATTGATCAGGAACTAAATTGTAAAAACTGTAAAAGTTGGGGCAAATATGTAATTTCAAAAATTGAAGGGCATAAATTGTGAAGTGAATTAGAATTGAATTAGATGCTAATAAATGAACAATTTTACATTATAGATCAAGAACCCGAACATAAACGCGGAAAAGAGAAATTAACATATTAGTCCCTGAATTTCTATAACCTCTACAAATTAGCCCATGTAAGTTCATATGGTTGAACTTTCATGATTTATTGATAATTTAAGAATTATATAATGTATTATTTTATATCTTTGTTATTGAATTATGATTACTGTAATAATATGAAAATCGAATTAGAAGTTCAAATTAAGTGGAACGCATGATTGAGTACGATCGTTCCGCGATAAAAGATGAATTGACGGATAAGACCATGGTTGGACCATGACAATGTTTAAATGTAAGACCATAGCTGGGCTATGGCATTTTAGTGAAAAGACCATAACAGGGTTATGGCATCGTCTACGTAAAACCATGGTTGGACCATGGCAGTAAATATACGTGTATGACCATAGCTGGGCTATGGCATCCTAATGATACGACCATAACTAGGTTATGTCACTACGAGTGTAAGACCATGGCAGGGCCATGGCAATATTCGTGTAAGACCATAGTTGGAATATGGCATTAAGAAAACGATGTACTCAAAATCCGTATGACGTTTCTCCTATTTGACAAGTATTGGTAAGTGTCATATAGATTTATGGTGGAAGAATCTAAGAAATTATTGATATTGAGCTCAATCAAGTGAATTTTATTAATTGAAGTTGTGATTGGCAGGCAAAGTTAGTGAAATGCTCTGTTTAATGTTTTGTTATAGTGTGTTAGGTAAGATTTATTTTTAAAGCCTATGAACTTACTAAGCTTCTATAAGCTTACTCTTGTGTGGTTAATGTTCCATGTAGATTGAAGTGAATTCAGAGGATCGGATCAACACATCGGGTCACACTATCTAGATTACTCCGGTAGATTTTGTTTTTCATCCTATGGTTTATATGGCATGTATAGGGTTGGATTAGAAAAGAGTTAAACTTGAAATATGGTTGTGAATGATACATATGTATATGTTTGTATGCATGTGTTTAGTAGTAGTCTTTAGTAATCAATGAATGAAGTTATTATGGTAATTTCATGCAAATGAGTCTTGTGATGATATGTTTTGTGTAAAACATGATTTTTGTACTTGTATTGGTTGCTTGGTTGGGATATATTGGTATATGAGAGTGTTGTGTACAGGTGGATTGTTTAAAGGGTGAGAAAAGTGGCCTTAAAATGGCATATTTTGTCCACACGGGCAGAGACACGGGTGTGTGTCCTAGCTGTGTTGACACACGGCCTGGCACATGGGCCAGCTGTGTGTCCCCTGCACCTTGAATTTTCAAAAGAGAATGCCCAGCTTTTTGCACATGGCCTAGCACACGGGCGTGTGTCCCCTGCTCTTAAGAAAAATTTTGAGATTTTAGGAAAAATTTCTTGAGTGTTCGGTTTAGTCCCGATTCACTTCTAAATGATTTGGCCTCGAGGGCCCATTTAAGTGACAATGTGGGTGTTAAATGAATGAGTTACAATATGTATATTAAATGTTATGAAATGTTTGTATTTGATCCGTAAAGTTAGGTAATTCTTCGTAACCCTGTTCCGGCAATGGATAAGGGTTAGGGGTGTTACATATTCTGTGTTTACTGTCCCAACGAACTATCTCTTTGGTTTCAATGGAGTCTCTCACCCATGGTTTTACACTGATTCTCCATCTCGGCACACTATCATATGATGCCATGGAGTCTTACATCCATGGTCTTACTCATTATACCTGTTTTCCATAACATCTTTCATCTATGGTCTTACATCGTATACCGTTTACCTTATACCTTGTACCATGCTACCATGTCATCTTTCATCCATGGTCTTATGCTATGTACCTCATACTAGATGTAACACCCCTCACACGTATTCAACGCTGGAATAGGGTTTCAGAGCATTACCGGACTTATAACATAATTACACAAACATTTACTCATACATTTCCAAATTTCATTCAAATATCAATCAACACATTCATATCGTCCCTAATACGAGCCTACGAGGCCCTAAACATGCATTAGGAGTGGTTCAGGACAAAACCGATAACTTAAGAAACTTTTTCAATATTTAGAAAATATTCTCAAAAATAAGGGACACATGCCCGTGTGGCCCGGCCCTGTGTCTCACACGGCCAAAGACACGCCCGTTTCACAGGCCGTATGGACATTCGAAATGGGAGCACATGGTCGTGTCCCAGCCCGTGTCCGACCTCGTATAACCCTCTGACTTGGGTCACATGGCTAACACACACGCCCGTGTGGCTAGCCCTGTGCCCTCAAAATGGCCATACACGCCTGTGTGCCAGGCTGTGTGCTAGGCCGTGTCAAACCTGTAGGGTATACTGACTTATGCCACACGGCCAAGTCACACGCCCGTGTGGAAAAAAAATAGGCTATTTGCCAAGGCATTTTTCCACCCAACTTGCACAAACCTATACCAAATCAAATTGCACAATTCATGGCTTAAAATAGGCATCTAAATCAACCAATTCAAACATATTTCATGCACATTCTATACTCTTTTTCTCTATACACACAAATCACAAAACATGCTATATCACTTATACCGAATTCACATTTATAATTCAACTAATTATACACTTCTAAACATACATCATTATGCACCAAAATCATAAGCATGTAACTACTCTAATATCAACCATTTAATATCCACATTGCAAACCATACATACACTCTTATATACATAACCAAACCAACCAAATTAAGCCAACTCTCATGGCTTTATATACAAACCAAAACATAAGCATTTACAAGCCAATTCAAATGGCACAACTCATTACCAAACTACATAACAAAATGACCATAATCCTATACATGCCATATAACCATAACATAAACTTAAAAGTACCAAAATGATAGTTGGATAGTGTGACGTAGTCTCCGACGATCCCTGAATCTGAGCTAGCTTTAAAATCACTATAAAACATGGAAAAATAAACAAAGTAAGCTTTATAACTTAGTAAGCTCGTACGAAATAAACTCAATCTTAACACAAAGATACAACTATTAAATTTGAACATATCAACATGTAACTCATTTAACTAACAAACCTTTCACATGTTTAATCATATGCTTGTATGTGAACTTCACAATTTCTTCGATTTAAAGCTTATACGGTTCATGTACATACCTGTACCATCTCGTATCAATCTCATACTCAACCACGTCTTTCATTTACCTGTTGAACCATTCGGAATACTATCGGATACATGGGAAACTCGCACCTTAAGTGCCACATATATAGCCGAAGCTATCTCATTCACATATCACATATATGCTCACTCTCGAGCTATCAACGGGCCTGCTCACACAAGCTGTGGGTTAAGACGTAGCTACAGGGTGCTGCTCACACAAGCTGTCAAGTAACCACAACACATGCCGGTATACTCAACCACTGGTAGGACGTACAAGACCAGCACCCGGATCACATAATCACAATAAGCCCTAATGACATGTCATTCGTATCATAATCTATTCCTAAAGTTCAACCAGGATTTCACACTTGACGAATCTTCGTCGAATCATTTTCAAACATGTTCGTAGTCTCATATTCACAGTTTATGCAATATCAAAGAATTAAAAACATAATTATAACAATGCTTATTACATACGAACTTACCTCGGATGTAAAAACGACGACACGAGTCGATTAGTCAAGAACTTTGTTTTTCCCTCGATCGAGATCCGAGTTTTTCTTTTCTTGATCTAAATATAATCAAAATTTAAATTATTTTATCATCTCTCTATTCAATTTAGTCCAAATCACATTTTATAGCACTTTTACACATTTGCCCCTAACGTTTCACATCTTTTACAATTTAGTCCTTATTTCATAAAAACGCAAATTCATGCAATTCAACCTCAACCCACGCTAGCCAAATTTCAATTAGGTCCCCTAGCAGCCCATATTTTTCATTTATTTCACATTTTAACAACAAAGTTTCCACATTTCTCAATTTAATCCCTAATTTGCATTTTCACTAAAAATCACTTAACAAAACTTGTATAACTATCATCAAACAACCATAATCTATCATCAAGCAACAAAACACATGCTTATTCATCAGTGGCAACATTCTAAATCTTAACAGTTTTGCAAATTAGTCCCTGGGCTAGGTAGACCTAGTTGCAACGATCTCAAAAACATAGGAATTATTAAAAACGGGACAAAAACCATACCTATTTGAGAAAAAATGCTTTGGCCAAATTTAAAGCTTCTCCCATGGCTATTTAGGTTGTGTTTTTTGGTTGCAAAAGATGAATGAAACAAAAATATTAATTTGTTTACTTTAATTAACACTAATTACCAAATTATAATTTTAACCTTAATGAAATATCATTAAAATTCATCTAATTAATGGCCATATTTGTCCACTCAAATTAAAAATGGTATAATTACCACTTAAGGACCTCTACTTTAATGTTCCATAGCTATTAGACACCTTTAGCTAATGAAACTCAACTTTTACACATTACGCGATTTAGTCCTTTTTATCAAATGATAAAATTTCTTAACGAAATTTTCACACAATCATACTATCATGCTGTAGATATTAAAATAGTAATAAAATAATTATTTCGACTTCAGATTTGTGGTCTCGAAACCACTATTCTGATTTGACTAAAAACACTCTCCCCCTTAGGGATTTTCGTCCCCGAAAATCTTACCAGCAAAAAGGTTAGGGTATTATTTTCTCATAGCTTCCTCAGGTTCCCACGTAGCCTCTTCGATACTGTGACGTTGCCACAAGAATTTTACTAAAGCTATGTGTTTATTTCTCAACTGTTTAACCACTCGAGCTAAAATTCTGATCGGCTCTTCGTTGTATGTCACATCGGATTGAATTTCAATCTCTGCCGGAGAAATTACATGTGAAGGATTCAATCTATATCGACACAACATCGACACATGAAACACATTATGGATCTTTTCTAATTATGACGGTAATGCTAGCCGATATGCCACTAGCCCTATTCTTTCAATGATCTTTTACGGCCCAATGAAACGCGGACTCAACATGCCTTTGCGACCAAAACGAAGAATTTTCTTCCACGGAGATACTTTCAGAAACACTTTGTCACCGATCAAAAATTCAATGTCTTTTCATTTTAAATCCGCATACGATTTCTATCGATCTGAAGCTTCTTTTAGACTGTCGCGAATTACTTTCACTTTTTCTTCAGTCTCTCGGATCAAATCCACCCTGTGAATCTTTTTCTTACTCAGTTCAGTCCAATACAATGGAGTTCAGCATTTGCGACCATATAAAGCTTCATACGGTGCCATCTTTATTCTCGATTGAAAGCTATTGTTATACGCAAATTCAACCAACAGCAAAAATCTCTCCCAATTACTTTCGAATTCTAACACACAACAACGAATCATTTGTTCGAGAATCTGAATTACTCTCTTAGACTAGCCGTCAGTTTGCGGATGAAATGTTGTACTAAAATTCAACCTCGTACCCAGAGCTTCTTGCAATTTCCTCCAAAATCGCGATGTAAACATCGGATCTCTATCCGAAATAATCGAAAATGGCACCCCGTGTAATCTAACAATATCAAAAATGTACAACTCAGCCAATTTATCAAGCAAATAATCTGTACGTACCAGAATGAAATGTGCAGACTTTGTTAGTCGATCTACAACAACCCAAATAGCATCTTTCTTCTTCGAAGATAGGGGTAATCCTGATACGAAATCTATCGTTACTCTATCCCATTTCCACTCTGGTATCATCACAGGCTATAACAATCCCGAAGGAACTTGATGTTTGGCTTTGACTTGTTGACAAACTAAACATCTCAATACAAATTCTAAAATGTATTGTTTCATACCCGACCACCAATACAATTTTTTCAAATCATTATACATTTTGGTACTCCCCGGGTGAACAGATAAACAACCACTGTGTGCTTCGTGCAAAATTTTCTAAATGAGTTTGGAATTCTTTGGTACGCAAATTCTACCTCGGTACATTAAACAATCATCGGCTTCGATCTGATAGTCTGAATCACTGATCGACTCACACTGCATTCTTTTACCTTGTAACTTGGTATCATACTTTTGAGCTTCACAGATTTGTTGAAGAAATACTAGTTTAGCTTTCAACTCAGCTAGAATCGAGCCATCATCAGATAAGGTTAACTGAGTATTCATCGCTCTCAAAGCAAACAGAGATTTTCTACTCAAAGCATCTGCGACTACATTTGCTTTTCTCTAATAATAATCAATCACTAACTCATAGTCTTTAAGAAACTCAAGCCATCTTCATTGTCGCAAATTTAGATATTTCTGGGTCATTAAATGTTTCAAGCTTTTATGGTCGGTAAAGATATGATACTTCTCACTGTATAGATGATGTCGCCAAATCTTCAATGCAAATACAATAGCGGCCAACTCTAAATCATGCGTCGGATAATTCTTTTCATGTGGCTTCAATTGTCTAGAGGCATAAGTTATAACTTTCCCTTCTTGCATCAAAACGCAACCCAAACCATTCAATGATGCGTCACTGTATATCACAAACTCTTTACCTGACTCAGGTTGAACTAAAACTGGTGCCTCAGTTAACAATGCTTTCAACTGATCAAAACTCTATTGACATTTCTCGGACCATTCGAGCTTTACATCTTTCTGTAGCAATTTGGTCATCGGTGTAGCAATCATCGAGAATCTTTTAGCAAAACATCAATAATAACCAGCTAACCCCAGAAAACTTCTAACTTCGGATACATTTCTCGGTGATTTCCAGTTAAAAACTGTAGAAATCTTACTCAGATCAACTCTTATACCTTCCGCTGAAACAATGTGACCCAAAAATCTAACTTCTCTGAGCCAAAACTCACATTTACTGAATTTAGCACAGAGTTGCTTATCTCTCAAGGTTTGTAGCACAATCCTCAAATGCTCGGCATTCTCAGACTCATCTCGTGAATAGATAGAATGTCGTCAATGAACACAACAACGAATCTGTCCAAATACGGTCTAAAAATTCGATTCATCAAATCCATAAAAACTGCAGGTGCATTAGTCAATCCGAAAGGCTGTAACAGTCTAGTTTAGACCCTAGTTGGAACAGTGGTTTCGGGACCACAAATCTGAGTCAAAAATATATTTTAATATTATATTCCGTGCTTATGATATGTGAATTAGTATGTGTGAAATTTCTGTGAATTAATTTGTCCATTTGTGTGCTTAATTTGAGAAAAGGATTAAATTGCATTAAATGTAGAATTAGCATGATATTTGTAAAAGTCCCTATTTGATGTGGCTTTTAAATGAGGAAGCCTTATGAAGCAATTAAGACAATATTTAATTAGTGGATGGTTAAAGGACATTAATGTCCTTATATTTATATGTTTTATATATTTGTTAATAAGGTTAAAGTTGTAAATTGATTAATAAATGAATTAAAACATAAAAACAAAGCATGAAATGGCCATTACCATCTTTTTGTCCACCGAATTTACAAAAAAAGAATAGGGTTTGGAACTTTGAAGCATTCAGCCATTACTAAGCTTAATTCAAGGTATGTTTTTTAATCAATTTTTGATAATTTCTATGTTTTTGCAATCGTTGCTTTGAGAACTACAAAACCCACATCTTAATTTTGAGAATTGATGATGTTTTTGAAATGTGCCATTGATGAACACATGATTTTTGTGATGTTTGATAGTGAAATATGAAAGATATGTGTTTGATTAACAAGTTTTGTCTTTGGAGTTTTAATGAATTTGAGTAATTTGTACTTAATTGAGAAAATAATATTTTTAGGGACTAAATTGTTAAATAAATGAAATGTATGGACTACATGAGAATTCGGCTAAGCATGGGTATCATGAGATTTTGTATATTTTGTGATTTTGTGAAATAAGGACTAAATTGTCAAAATGTGAAAATATGAGGGCTAATTTGTAAATTGCCGTAAATATGTGTCTTTGGATTGAATTGAATAAATTATGAATAAATGGATTAAATTGAATATGTATAGATCAAGAACCGAAGAAAACGGACTTAGATCGAGGGAAGTCAAAAATTATTGAATAGTCGTTTATCTCCATTCTTCCCGTTCGAGGTAAGTCGATATACAATTAAATGTATTTGAATTGAATTATTTGTGTATATATGAGATTCGAATTGCTATGAATATCTATTGAGATGGAATGTATGGAAAATCCGAGCTTACGTATATGTCGACAAGTTATTAAAGTCTGAGAAGTCCCGTATGAACCTAGGAATAGATAGGATTGCATATGTCATGACATAGGTGTCCGAAACGTGATATCATGTAAGACCACGTCTAGGACGTTGGCATTGATTTGAGATTTCGTGTAAGACCACGTCTGGGACATTGGCATCGATATGAGATTTACGTGTAAGAACATGTCTGGGACATTGGCATCGTATTGATTCGTGTAAGACCTTGTTTGGGTCAGTGGCATCGATATCTGGTTACATGTAAGACCACGTCTGGGATGTTTGCATTGTACTACTATTTCGATCATTCTGAGTATCCTATTTAGTTCCAAATGGTTCAACGGGCAAGTCCGAGAAATGCATGACTATGTGAATTGTACATCCGTTTCAGGTACGTTGATATGCATGCTTTGTATAGGCATGAAAGGTGAGTAAGTATGTGCATTGATGTAAAGGAACATTTGAGATATGTATATGTCTGAGAAATGAGTAAGTGAGATACTTGAGATATGATGAATTGGTAAGAAATGGAAAACCAAATGAGCCAAAGAGATTATCTAAGAGCTTGAAATGAAGATTTGTTAATGAATTCAAATAGCTATGCTTATGATTGATTATATGTTAAGTTTATTTGTATATGGCTTACTAAGCTTTTGGAAAGCTTACTCTGTGTGTGTGTTTACTCTGTTTTATAGGTCGTCAAAGCTACGAAAGGCTCGGGAATCGTCGAGGATCATCACCACACTATCAAACTTTACTTTGGTACTTTTGAATGTGTTTATAGCTAAATATGGCATGTATAGGCTACTCATTTTGGAACATGTTTGAGATGTGTAAATAGCCTTGTGATGAGGCTAGATAAATGTTGGTAATATGCATGAGTGATTATGGTATATGAAGTATGTTTTGGTATGGCTTGATGGTAATGAAATGGTCATGAAAATGGTAAGTTTTTGGATGCTTAGTAAGCATGTATTTGAAGAATGGTTGTCATAAGGAAATGGTATGTTTATGATGAAGTATACTTGGAAATGATCTTTATTTATTTGAGATATTTGTTGCATAAGTTGTTGAGTTTGATAGGCTTTTGAATGCTTGAGAAAGTTGGTTACTTTGGCATGAAATGAAATGGTATGTTGCTTGTAGGAATATCTCAATGTGTGGGTGGCATTTTCGCCTTGAAAATGGCCTATAATTGCCCACACGCTTGAGCACACAGGCGTGTGGCTCGCCCGTGTCCCTCGTGGTTTAAATTCAAGGCAAGTCAGGATCGACCACGGGCTGGACACACGGGCGTGTGACTGGCCGTGTGGTACAAGTCAGGATCGACCACGGGTGAGGCACACGGGCGTGTCCACGGCCGTGTGGACAAGTCAGTATGTATGCCCTATTTTGACACGGCTTAGAAACACGAGCGTGTCTGAGGCCGTGGGAGGCACACGGCCTACCCACACGGGTGTGTGACCTCTGTAACTTAGAAAAAGTTTTAAATTTCTGAGAATTTCCGTATGTGTTCTGTTTAGTCTCGACCCTATTCTAAAGCATGCTTAAGGTCTCGTTGACCTATTTAAGGGACACTTTGATCTGATTAGTTGAGTTATATTATGAAATGTCCGTAAAAGTCTCCGTTCGTCCTGTAACACCTCTTAACCCTATTTCGGAGACGAAAATGGGTTAGGGGTGTTACAAAGGCATAACAAGAAATTCGTAATGTCCATACCTCGTTCTGAACGCAGTTTTCGGCACATCTAAATCTTTAACTCGCAACTGGTAATAAAGACCATAGATCAATCTTTGAAAACACTATTGCGCCTTTCAACTGATCAAATAAATCATCTATCCTTGGCAACGGAAACTTATTCTTTATCGTAACCTTATTGAGCTGTCTTTATTCAATACACATTCTCATTGACCCGTCTTTCTTATTTACGAACAATACTGGCACACCCCAGGGTGAAAAACTAGGTCGTGCAAAACCTCTATCTGTTAACTCTTGTAACTGAGCTTTCAACTCTTTCAACTCTGTTGGAACCATTTTGTACGGAGCTATCGATATCGGTGAAGTTCCTGGTACTAACTCAATAGCAAATTCAACCTCTCTGATTGGTGGCAACCCCAGTAATTCTTCAGGAAACACATCCAGTTATTCATAGACAACTGGCACTAATTCAATCTTAGATTTAGACACTTTTGTATCTAAAACATAAGCAAGATAAGCTTCACAACCTTTCTCACACATTTCTGAGCTAACATAGACGAAATCACTACAGGCAATTCAGTCGATTCATCTGATTCAATTCGAAGAATTTCACTGTACCGACATTTCAATAGTCTTTCGTCTACAATTCACAATAGCATCATGTAGAGTCAACCAATCCATACCCAAAATTACATCTAATTCATCAAAAGGTAGTAACATCAAATCAGCTAGAAAACAGTAACCCCGAGTTAGTAAAGGATAGTTCTTGCAAACTTTATCAACTAAAACATACTTGCCTAAGGGGTTCGATACTTTAATCACAAACTCAGTAGATTCAACGGGCAATTTTTTACTAGACACTAAATTCTCACAAACATACGAATGAGTCGATCCAGGGTCAATCAATGCAATAACATTAGTGTCGTAAAGAGAAAATGTATCGGTGATAACATCTGGTGATGATACATCTTCGCGAGCGCGAATAGCGTAAGCTCTAGCAGGTGCTCTGGCCTCAGATTCCTTAGCCGAATCTTTTGTCACGCCTCTACTACTGGTCACATTTCTCGCATTTCTCAGTGGCCTCCCTCTATTAACTGTGTTACTCGGTCTTGCATTCTGAATCTTTTCTTTCTCAACTAACTCTGGGCAATCACGTATGAAATGATCTTGTGAACCACATTTGAAACAAGCCCGTTTATTCAATCTACATTCACCAAGATGTCATCTTCCACATTGCTGACATTCAGGTCTATAATTTCTCACACTGCCAACACTCGATACCAATGTAGCTTGAGTTTTAGGACTTGAGTATTGTTTTCCACGATCTCTGTTCGAATACCCAATTGAAGCATTTGGACAAGTGTATGAATCTTTGGATTTCTTTGATGAAGATTGATATGGCTTACTCATCGATCTTTTTCTCGAGTCTCTAGCCTTTGAATATGCTTTTCTCTTTTCTTTGCTAAGCTCCTCGGCTTTGCAAGCTCTATCAACCAGGACAACAAATTCTTTCAATTCTAGGATTCCAACTAGAAGTTTAATATCTTCGTTCAACCCGACAACAAACCGTTTACACGTGATTTCTTGGTAGAAACATATTCTCGAGCATACTTACTCAACCACACAAATTCTCTTTCGTACTTAGTCACAGTCATACGACCTTGTTTTAGTTCTAAAAATTCTATGCTTTTGATCGAGAAATCTCTGACTATATATTTCTTCCAAAACTCCGTCTGAAGGAATTCCCAGGTAACTCTCTCTCTCGGTACTACAGACACCAAAGAATTCCACCATTGATACGCAGTGTCCCTCAGAAGTGATACAGCACATTTTAAACACTCGCCTGGTAAGCAAGAAAGTTCATCAAATACCCGAATAGTGTTTTCAAGCCGAAATTCAACTCTCTCGGGATCATCATCAACGGTAGCTCGGAACTCTTCGGCCCCATACTTTCGAATCTTATCAACAGGAGGCTTACTCAATCGTTGAAGTTCCATAACTTGAGGAGCTATGGGAACCAGTTAAGGATTAGGTGGGGTGGATGTAACACCCCTTACCCGGGTTCTACGCCGAAAACGGGCCCGAAGCGTTATCGAACTCAAACCACTTGATCGCCACTTAGGCTCGTCGTAACTACTCTCTGAAGTCATCTCAACAATCTTATTCTCGACTTACGAGGCCTCACTCATACACACGAAGGCTCTCGAGACTAAACTGGAACTCTTTCCAATCTTAAAATTTTTCTCTTTATACAGGTGTCACACAACCGTGCAAGATTAGACACGCCCGTGCATGGACACACACGCCCATGTCCCCAAACCGTGCCTAAAAACCCAGCATTCTTCCAATGCCCCACGGCCAAGGCACACGCCCGTGCTTACCACCCGTGGTGCACACTGACTACTTTAACACAGCCTAGAGTCTAGACACACGCCCGTGTGGCCAGCCCGTGGCCAATGCTGATTAATCCCACACGCCCTAGACACACGCCCGTGTGGCTAGTCCATGGCAAGTTCTGATTTCAAATACTAACATGCAGGGGACACACGGCTGAGTCACACGCCCGTGGGCTGGCCGTGCGTCACACATGGCCTAGACACACGCCCGTGTGTCTATCCACATGGACAAGAACAAAGCTATGTGCCATGTTCTTTTCACCCCTCTAGCATACACAACATATACTCATCTAACACAATCATAATCAACTCAAATTGAAGTGCAATCTCACATAGAAAACTACATCTTTCTTTCATATAATGTAATAGCCAACAACCATGGCATTATACAAAATAAGCTATCCATCTAAAGGCCAACACATCTTAGCCATTTACAACAAAATTCAATAACTTGTCTAGTCCCTATACATGCCATATACAAAACATTAAGTCTCATGTACCAAAGTGTGCTGATAGTGTGGGCGATCTTCCAATTGATCCTCGTATCTCGATTCAACACTTTTACTCTGTAAGACAAGGGAAAAGAAAAGGAGTAAGCTTTGAGCTTAGTAAGTTTACACATAAACAATTAAGCATCATAGTATAAGCTAAACAATAATTATCATTATACTACCAAAGGTAATGAACAACTATGCTTACTATTTCTATCCCTTACCACACTTCCAACACATCATGAGTCACATACTCATAACCATCGAAATGCACCCCTGCATTCAATGTCACATTTACACAATATACCACACATCATTATATCTCAATAATTCATCCACACAGCTAATTAACTTAATAATACATCCACACAGCTATTTTACTCAATAATGCAATCACATGGCTAATCCACACAGTTAACCCACACAGCAAATGTCTCGGTGGTTTCGCACTTAGTACACCACAATCGATTAATAAGGTGGTATCGTACTTAGCCTACCACAAAGGTAATCATAGGGGTTTCTCACTTAGCCCACTAAACGATATACCTCACGATAGCATCGCACATAGCCAGCTCATCGTCAATATGCATTAGGATGGTATCGCACTTAGCCTACCATCTAGCATTATCACTACACATTCACATGTCTACTTACTCAATTAAACATCCATTCACAATTCTACTACATTCATTCTACTTGGACCACATAGGTTCTCAATCAATCTCGAACAAGCTACACACTAGCTATCATCAACAAATTGTAAGTATGAATGCATTGTTTATGCATAGACTTACCTCGATACTCAAAAGTATTGAGACTTGCAATTTAGTCCACCACCTTGCTTTTGCCTCGGTTTCGATCCGGGCTTCGTCTTTCTTGACCTATAATGAATAAATCAGCTTATTCAATACATACATTGACTAAATTGACCCACATCTCATACTTTAGAAAAATTACTATTTTGCCCTTGAACTTTCTCATATTTACACTTTAGTCCCAAAGGCTCGTAAAGTGATTTTTATTCAACTTTCTAGTCTTTCATGCTTAGCCGAACCACTTATTCAACTAAAGCTATCATCAATTCTCACTAAAACACACATGTATGACCAAACTTAAGATTTTCACAATCAAGTCCCTACATGCATTTTCATTGAAAATCACTTAACAAAAGATGTTTCTATTACATCAAGCTTCCATAATCTTCCATAAAACAACAAAATACATGCATGTCATACATATGTACATTTTTGAACATCCATAATAGCTCACCAAATAGCTAAAAATAGCTTACTCATGCTACTAGGACTTCAAAAATACGAAGAATATTAAAAACCGGGCTTAAGAGCACTTACTAGCAAGCTTGAGAAATTGAAAGAGCCCTAACAATGGCTATTGGAATTTTCGGCAGCTTGGGGGAGAAGATGAGTGAATTTTTGTCATCTTTTCACCTATTTAATCATTTAATAACTAAATGACCAAAATGCCCTTTTTGATAAACTTCAAATTTTAACTCATCCATGCCCATTTTTGTCCAAATATTAGAATTTGGATAAATTGCTATTTAAGGACCTCTAATTAATAATCTAAAGCTATTTCACACATATAACTTCTAGAAACACACATTTTGCAACATTTGCAATTTAGTCCTTTTGGACAATTTAACCCCAATTTCACAAAGTTGCTTCATGAAACTTTCACACTAGCATGCATACAAGGAATAAACCTCAAAAACTCATTTATAACTCTCGGATTTGTGGTCTCGTACCACTATTCCGACTAGGCCCTAATCTGGGATGTTACAACTCTCCCCCCTTTAGAGATTTTCGTCCCCGAAAATCTTACCAATAAAGAGGTTTGGATGTTGCTCTCTCATAGCTTCTTCCGTTTCCCACGTAGCCTCTTCCACACCATGTTTCTGCCATAACACTTTCACTAGTGCTATGCTCTTATTTCTCAACTGTTTCACTTCTCGAGCCAAGATCTTAATCGGCTCCTCTTCATAAGACATATCCGGTCTTATCTCAATTTCCATCGAAGGAATCACATGTGAAGGATCGGAGCGATACCGTCCCAACTTCGACACATGGAACACATTATGAATCTTTTCCAACTCTACCGGCAAAGCCAATCGGTACGCTACAGGCCCAATTCTGTCTGTAATCTCATACGGCCCTATAAACCTTGAACTCAATTTTCCTTTTCGTCCAAATCTCATAATCTTCTTCCATGGGGACACTTTCGAAAACACTTTGTCGCCCACTTCAAACTCAATTTCTTTTCTTTTCAAATCCGCGTACGACTTCTGTCGTTTCGAAGCAGCTCTCAGACTATTACGGATTACTTTCACCTTCTCTTCGGTTTCTTTCACTAGATCGACCCCATGGATCCGCTTCTCACTAAGCTCGGTCCAATACAAAGGAGTCCAACACTTACGACCATACAAAGCCTCATACGGTGCCATCCAGTATACTGATCGATAATCGTTGTTATAGGCGCGAATTCGACCAAAGGTAGATATCTCTCCCAACTACCTTCGAATTCTAACACACAGCATCGAAGGATATCTTCCAGAACTTGAATCACTCTTTCAGACTGACCATCGGTTTGCGGATGGAACGCAATGCTGAAATTCAATCTCGTACCCATGGCCTCTTGCAACTTCTTCCAAAATCTCGAAGTAAACCTCGGATCTCTATTCGATATTATAGACACAGGTACACCATGTAATCTCACTATCTCTGCCACATACAACTTAGCTAACTTATCCAGTGGATAATCAACACGTACTGGAATAAAGTGAGCCGACTTTGTCAATCTATCCACAACAACCCACAAAGCATCTCCCTTTCTTGGAGTCATCGGCAACCCCATTACAAAATCCATGGTAATCCGATCCCACTTCCGTTCGGGTACCATTACTAGCTGAAGCAATCCCGAAGGCACTTGATGCTCAGCTTTCACTTGTTGACAAATTAAACACTTTGTCACAAACTCTGAAATATCTCTTTTCATACCCGTCCACCAATACAACTTCCTCAAGTCGTTGTACATTTTCGTACTGCCCGAATGTACTGACAAACATCCACTGTGGGCCTCATGTAAAACCTCTTGAATCAACTCCTCATCTTTAGGAACACAAATTCTGTCACGATACATCAGACAACCATTCAAATCCACTCAAAAATCAGAATCACTTTCTGATCCGTACTTAGCTATCTTAGCTTGCATCTCACTGTCATTTTTCTGAGCCTCACATATCTGTTGAACAAATAGTGGCTTAGCTCTCAACTCTGCCAAAATAGCACCATCGTCAGACAATGCTAAACTCGTGCTCATAACTCTTAGAGCATACAAGGATTTCCTACTCAGGGCATCCGCAACCACATTCGCTTTTCCCGAGTGGTAGTCAATGACTATCTCGTAGTCTTTCAACAAATCAAGCCACCGTCTCAGTCTCAGATTCAGATCCTTCTGATCCATCAAATACTTTAAACTCTTGTGATCCGTAAAGATTCAACACTTCTCACCATACAAGTAATATCGCCAAATCTTTAACGCAAAAACAATCGCAGCCAACTCTAAATCATGAGTCTGATAATTTTTCTCGTGCGGCTTTAGCTGCCTCGAGGCGTAAACGACTACCTTACCCTCTTGCATCAACACAAAACTGAGACCATTAAACGACGCATCACTGTAAACCATGAACTCTTTCCCTGATTCTGGTTGAACCAAAACCAGTGCCTCGGTCAACATTGTTTTCAGTCTCTCGAAGCTCTATTGAGATGTCTCAGTCCATTCAAACTTGACATCTTTATGCAATAGTTTCTTCATCGGGGTGGCAATCACAGAGAACCCCTTTACGAAACATCTGTAATATCCCGCTAATCCCAAGAAACTTCTAATTTCTGACACATTCCTCGGCGATTTCCAATCCACAACAGCCGATATCTTAATTGGGTCAACTCTGACACCATCACCTGACACTATGTGTCATAGGAATCCGACCTCTCGGAGCCAAAACTCACTCTTGCTAAACTTAGCATACAACTGCTGATCTCTCAAAGTTTGCAAGACAATTCTCAAATGCTCTTCATGATCATTCTCATCCCGAGAATAGATCAATATGTAAATCAATGAAGACAACTACAAACTTGTCCACATACGGCCCGAAAACACGGTTCATCGGATCCATAAAAATCGCAGGTGCATTCGTCAAACCAAACGGCATAACCAAAAACTCATAATGGCCATACCTTGTCCGAAATGCAGTTTTCAACACATCTTGCTCTTTCACTCTGAGCTGATAATAACCAGACCTCAAGTCTATCTTGGAGAACACTATAGCTCCTTTTAGTTGATCAAAAAGATCATCAATCCTTGGTAAAGGATACTTATTCTTCACTGTCACCTTATTCAGTTGTCTATAGTCTATACACAACCTCATAGACCCATCTTTCTTCTTCACGAATAATATCGGGGCATCCCACGACGAGTAGCTCGGTCTTGCAAAACCTTTATCTGTCAACTCTTGCAACTGAACCTTCAGTTCTTTCAACTCTATAGGTGCCATTCTCTATGGATCAATTGAAATAGGTGCCGTTCCCGGAACAAACTCAATTCCAAACTCGACCTCTCTCACTGGAGGTAATCCGGGTAACTCTTCCAGAAATACATCTGGATACTCACATACCACTGGCACTGTTTCAAACTCTACTCCAATCTCTCGAGTATTCAACACAAAAGCAAGATAGGACTCACATCCTTTTCTCAAACATTTCTCACCACTAGGGAAGAAATCATCTTTGGTAGACTATCCGATCCACCGATTCAACCTCGAACCACATCTCCACTCTCACATTTCAATTCAATGAACTTACTACCACAGTTCACTAAGACACTATGGGTAGTCAACCAATCCATGCCTAGGATTAAATCAAACTCATCAAACGGCAACAACATAAGGTTTAGGAAAACAATGATTCTCAATCAATAAAGGACAATTCTTACACACTCGTCTACTAACACATGCTTTCCTAACGGGTTTGACACCTTAACCACTATGTCCGTAGACTCAACGATCATACTCAAACTAGATGCTAATCTCATGTAAATATAAGAATAAGTAGACCCTGGATCTATTAAAGCAATAACGAAGGTGTCATAGAGAGAAAAAGTACCCGTTATCACATCAGGGGAGGATGCTTCTTCGCGAGCGCGAATAGCATACGTCCTCGCAGGTGCCCGACCCTTTGGTCTCACAGCAGAATCTTTGGGTGCACCTCTACCACTATTCCCGCCTCTCGGGTTCCTTGGTGGTCTACCCCTCGTAGACACATCACTAGGTCTCAGCTCTTGCCTCTCTTCCTTTTCATCCCTTTCGGGATAGTTACGGATAAAGTGGTCAGGGGAACCACATTTATAACATTTTCGAATATTTTCCCAACACTCTCCGGTGTGATACCTACCACAACTTGGATACTCCGGTTTACTCTTTGTATTGCCACACTTTCCATCGAGGGAGCTTGGACTCTCGAACCCGAGCGAGTATTGCCCAAGTCTCGATGCGAATAACCCCATCGTTTGTCGTCCGAGGATTCACTTCCTTGGATCTTTTGACTGGCTTGGTATGACTTGCCCATCGGCCTCTTTCTAGCATCTCGGGCTTCACTCACAGCCCTCCTCTTTTCTGAACTCAACTCTTCGGCCTTACTTGCCCTCTCAACTAATACCACAAATTCTTTCAACTCCAAAATGCCCACTAGAAGTTTGATGTCCTCATTCAGCCCATCTTCGAACCTCTTACACAAGATGGTCTTAGTTGATACACATTCTTGAGCGTATTTTCTAAGCCTAACAAACTCACGCTCATATTCCGCCACTGTCATTCTTCCTTGTTTCAACTCAAGGAATTCCTTCCTTTTTCGATCAGTAAACCTCTGGCTTATATACTTCTTCCGGAACTCTTCCAGAAAGAAGTCCCACGTCATCCGCTCCCTCGGGACCACTAGCGTCAACGTCTTCCACCAATGGTATGCCGAATCTCTCAGCAAGGATACTGCACACTTTAAACTCTCTTCAAGCGTACATGAAAGTTCATCGAACACCCTCATCGAGTTCTCCAACCAGAACTCCACCCTCTCAGGGTCATCATCTACCTTAGCTCTAAACTCCTCAGCCCCGTGCTTCCTAATCTTATCCACCGGGGGCGTCGATATCCTCACTACATCCATACCTTGAGGAGCCACTGGATTTGGCTGAGGTATAGGAGGAGGAGGTGGAGGAGGTTGAGAATTAGGGTTCGCTCGAACATAATCCGAGTACCAATTGCTCATCATCTGGAGAAAGGCTTCCCGTGCCTCTTCCCCTTGACCCCTAACCTCGGGTCCACTCTCAACGGGCGCGGTTCCTTGCGCATGAGTCGGCGCATTACTAGCTGCTTCATCAGCAGTCGATGGATCGAAATCCATATACTATATAAAACAAGATTTAAAATCATCAAAAACCACCAAACTATCATTGTACACTTATGGCATGTATAGCTAGACTCTTACACCCGCTACGGTAGTCCTAGAAACGGCTAAACCATAGCTCGATACCACTAAATGTAACACCCCTTACCCGTGTTCTACGCTGGAAGGCCGCCCGAGGCGCATCGAACTCAAACCACTTGATCACCACTTAGGCTCATCGTAACTACTCTCAAGTCATCTCAACAATCTCATTCTCGACACTTACGAGGCCTCACTTATACACACGAGGGGCTCGAGACTAAACCAAAACTTTTCCAATCTTAAATTTTTTTCTTTATACAGTCTCACACGCCCGTGCAAGATTAGACACGCGCCCGTGCATGGACACACACGCCCATGTCCCCAAATCGTGCCTAAAAACCTGCACTCGCCAATGCCCCACGCCCAAGGCACACGCCCGTGCTTACCACCCGTGGTGCACATCGACTACTTTAACACGGCCTAGAGTCTAGACACGCGCGCCCGTGTGGCTAGTCCGTGGCCAATGCTGATTAATCCCACACGCCCTAGACACACGCTCGTGTGGCTAGTCCGTGGTCTATTCTGATTTCAAATACTAACATGCAGGGGACACACGACTGAGTCACATGCCCGTGGGCTGGCCGTGTGTCACACATGGCCTAGACACACGCCCGTGTGTCTATCCACATGGACAAGAACAAAGCCATGTGCCAAGTTCTTTTCACCCCTCTAGCATACACAACATATACTCATCTAACACAATCATAATCAACCCAAATTGAAGTACAATCTCACATAGAAAACTACATCTTTCTTTCATATAATGTAATAGCCAACAACCATGGCATTATACAAAATAAGCTATCCATCTAAAGGCCAACACATCTTAGCCATTTACAACAAAATTCAATAACTTGTCTAGTCCCTATACATGCCATATACAAAACATTAAGTCTCATGTACCAAAGTGTGCTGATAGTGTGGGCGATCTTCCAATTGATCCTCATATCTCGATTCAACACTTTTACTCTATAAGATAAGGGAAAAGAAAAGGAGTAAGCTTTGAGCTTAGTAAGTTTACACATAAACAATTAAGCATTATAGTATAAGCTAAAAAACAATTAGCATTATACTACCAAAGGTAATGAACAACTATGCTTAGTCTTTCTAACCCTTACCACACTTCCAACACATCATGAGTCACATACTCATAACCCTCGAAATGCACCCCTGCATTCAATGTCACATTTACACAATATACCACACATCATTATTTCTCAATAATTCATCCACTCAGCTAATTAACTTAATAATACATCCACACAACTATTTTACTCAATAATGCAATCACATGGCTAATCCACATAGTTAACCCACACAGCAAATGTCTCGGTGGTTTCACACTTAGCACACCACAATCGATTAATAAGGTGGTATCGCACTAAGCCTACTACAAAGGTAATCATAGGGGTTTCTCACTTAGCCCACTAAACGATATACCTCACGATAGCATCGCACATAGCCAGTTTATCGTCAATATGCATTAGGATGGTATCGCACTTAGCCTACCATCTAGCATTATCACTACAAATTCACATGTCTACTTACTCAATTAAACATCCATTCACAATTCTACTACATTCATTTTACTTGGACCACATAGGTTCTCAATCAATCTCGAACAAGCTACACACTAGCTATCATCAACAAATTGTAAGTATGAATGCATTATTTATGCATAGACTTACCTCGATACTCGAAAGTATTGAGACTTGCAATTTAGTCCACCATCTTGCTTTTGCCTCGGTTTCGATCTGGGCTTCATCTTTCTTGATCTATAATGAATAAATCAGCTTATTCAATACATACATTGACTAAATTGACCCACATCTCATACTTTAGCAAAATTACTATTTTGCCCCTAAACTTTCTCATATTTACACTTTAGTCCCAAAGGCTCGTAAAGTGATTTTTATTCAACTTTCTAGTCTTTCATGCTTAGCCGAACCACTTATTCAACTAAAGCTATCATCAATTCTCACTAAAACACACATGTATGACCAAACTTAAGATTTTCACAATCAAGTCCCTACATGCATTTTCATGGAAAATCACTTAACAAAAGATGTTTCTACTACATCAAGCTTCCATAATCTTCCATAAAACAACAAAATACATGCATGTCATACATATGTACATTTTTGAACATCAATAATAGCTCTCCAAACAGCTAAAAATAGCTTACTCATGCTACTAGGACTTCAAAAATACGAAGAATATCAAAAACCAGGCTTAGGAGCACTTACTAGCAAGCTTGAAAAATTGAAAGAGCCCTAACAATGGCTATTGAAATTTTCGGCAGCTTGGGGGAGAAGATGAGTGAATTTTTATCATCTTTTCACCTATTTAATCATTTAATAACTAAATGACCAAAATGCCCTTTTTGATAAACTTTAAATTTTAACTCATCCATGCCCATTTTTGTCCAAATATTAGAATTTGGATAAATTACTATTTAAGGACCTCTAATTAATAATCTAAAGCTATTTCACACATATAGCTTCTAGAAAACACATTTTGCAACATTTGTAATTTAGTCCTTTTGGACAATTTAACCCCAATTTCACAAAATTGCTTCATGAAACTTTTACACTAGCATGCATACAAGGCATAAACCTCAAAAACTCATTTATAACCCTCAGATTTGTGGCCTCGCACCACTATTCTAACTAGGCCCTAAATCGAGATGTTACAGTGGAGGTTGTTGAGCAGCCGGATTTGTTCGAACAAACTCTGTGAACCATTCACTCATCATTTGGAAAAAGGCTTTTTTAGCCTCTTCTCCATGACTACTTGATAAGTTTCTAGATTCAAATGGCCCTGCCCCTTGAGTGGGAGCTGGCGCATTACTCTCTACATCAACAGCTACAGCTCGATTGGGATCCATTTGCTATACGAAAACACAGTTTAAATTGTCAGGAATCATCACACTATCACAGGTTATATATGGCATGTATAGCCAGACTCTTACATACGCTACGTTAGTCCTAGAATCGACTAAACCATAGCTCTGATACCAATAAATGTAACACCTTTCACCCGTATTCAACATTGAAATAGGGTTTCAGAGCATTACTGAACTTATAACACAATTACACAAACACTTACTCATACATTTCTAAATTTCATTCAAATATCAATCAACACATTCATATCATCCCTAATACGAGCCTACGAGGCCCTAAACAAGCATTAGGAGTGGTTCGAGACGAAACTGATAACTCCAAAAACTTTTTAAACATTTAGAAAATTTTCTCAAAAACAGGGGACACACGCACCTGTCACAGGCCATGTGGACATTCGAAATGGGAGCACATGGCCGTGTCCCAGCCCGTGTCTGACCCCGTATAACTCTCTGACTTGGGTCACACGGCCAACACACACCCCCATGTGGCTAGCCCGTGTGCCCTCAAAATGGCCATAGACGCCCATGTGCCAGGCCGTGTGCTAGGCCATGTCAAACCTATAGGGTATACTGACTTATGCCACACGGCCAAGTCACACGCCCGTGTGTCTGCCCGTGTGGACAAAAATAGGCTATTTGCCAAGCCATTTTGCCACCCAACTTGCACAAACCTATACCAAATCAAATTTCACAATTCATGGCTTAAAATAGCCATCTAAATCAACCAATTCAAAAATATTTCATGCACATTATATACTCCTATTCTCCATACACACAAATCACAAAACATGTCATATCACTTATACCAAATTCACATTTATAATTCAACTAATTATACACTTCTAAACATACATCATTATGCACCAAAACCATAAGCATGTAACTACTCTAATATCAACCATTTAATATCCACATTGCAAACCATACATACACTCTTATATACATAACCAAACCAACCAAATTAAGCCAGCTCTCATGGCTTTATATACAATCCAAAACGTCGGCATTTACAAGCCAATTCAAATGGCACAACTCATTACCAAACTACATAACAAAATGACCATAATCCTATACATGCCATATAACCAAAACATAAACTTAAAAGAACCAAAATGATAGTTGGATAGTGTGACGTAGTCTCCGACGATCCCCAAATCCGAGCTAGCTTAAAAAATAAAACATAGAAAAATAAACAAAGTAAGCTTTATAGCTTAGTAAGCTCGTATGAAATAAACTCAATCTTAACACAAATATACAACTATTAAATTTCAACATATCAACATGTAATTCATTTAACTAACAAGCCTTTCACATGTTTAATCATATGCTTATATGCGCACTTCACAATTTCTTCAATTTAAAGCTTATACGGTTCATGTACATACCTGTACCATCTCGTATCAATCTCATACTCAACCACGTCTTTCATTTACCCGTTGAACCATTCGAAATACTATCGAATACATGGGAAACTCGCACCCTAAGTGCCACATATATAGCCGAAGCTATCTCAATCACATATCACATATATGCTCACTCTCGAGCTAACAACGGGCCTGCTCACACAAGCTGTGGGTCAAGACGTAGCTACAGTCTTTGGTCACACAAGTTGTCAAGTAATTAGTAACACATTTGGTATACTCACCACCAGCAGTGGGACGACAGGACCAGCACTCGGATCACATAATCAAAATAAGCCTTAATGACATGTCATTCATATCCTAATCTATTCCTAAGGTTCAACCGGGATTTCACACTTGACGAATCGTTGTCGAATCATTGTCGAACATGTCTGTAGTCTCATATTCACAGTTTATGCAATATCAAAGCATTAAAAACATAATTATAACAATGCTTATTACATACGAACTCACCTCGGATGTAAAAACGATGACACGAGTCGATCAGTCGAGAACTTTGTTTTTCCCTCGATCGAGATCTGAGTTTCTCTTTTCTTGATCAAAATATAATCAAAATTTAACTTATTTAATCATCTCTCTATTCAATTTAGTCCAAATCAAATTTTAAATTACATTTACACATTTGCCCCTAATGTTTCACATATTTTACAATTTAGTCCTTATTTCATAAAAACACAAATTCATGCAATTAAACCACAACCCATGCTAGCCGAACTTCTAGGTCCCTAGCAGCCCATATTTTTCATTTATTTCACATTTTAACCATAAAGTTTCCACATTTCTCAATTTATTCCGAAATTTGCATTTTCACTAAAAATCACATAACAAAACTTGTATAACTACCATCAAACATCCATAACCTATCATCAAACATCAAAACACATGCTTATTCATCAATGGCAACATTCTAAATCTTTAACAATTTTGCAAATTAGTCCTTGGGCTAGCTAGACCTAGTTGCAACGATCTCAAAAACATAGAAATTATTAAAAACGGGACAAAAACCATACCTATTTGAGCAAAAATGCTTTGGACGAATTTTAAGTTTCTCCCTTGGCTATTTAGGTTGTAAAAGATGAATGAAAAAAAATATTACTTTGTTTACTTTAATTAACATTAATTACCACATTACAATTTTAACCTTAATGAAAAATCATTAAAATTACGCAATTTTAACTTTAATTTTCCAAAGCTATTAGACACCTTTAGCTAATGAAACTCAACTTTTACACATTACGCAATTTAGTCCTTTTTATCAAATTAAGCATTCAAATGATAAAATTTCTTAACGAAATTTTCACACAATCATACTATCATGCTGTAGACATTAAAATAATAATAAAATAATTATTTTGACTTTAGATTTGTGGTCCCGAAACCATTGTTCTGATTTGACTAAAAATGGGTTGTTACAACTCTCCCCCTTAGGGATTTTCGTCCCCGAAAATCTTACCATCAAAAAGGTTAGGGTACTGTTTTCTCATAACTTCTTCAGGTTCCCACGTAGCCTCTTCGATACCGTGACATTGCCACAAGACTTTTAATAAAGCTATGTGTTTATTTCTCAACTGTTTAACCTATCGAGCTAAAATTCTGATCGGTTCTTCGTTGTATGTCACATCGGATTGAATTTCAATCTTTTCCAGAAAAATTACATGTGAAGGATCTGATCTATATCGGCGCAACATCGTCACATGAAACACATTGTGGATCTTTTCTAATTCTGACGGTAATGCTAGCCGATATGCCACTGGCCTTATTCTTTCAATGATCTCGTATGGACCAATGAAACGCAGACTCAACTTGCCTTTGCGACCAAAACGAAGAATTTTCTTCCATGGAGATACTTTCAGAAACACTTTGTCACCGATCTGAAATTCAATGTCTTTTCGTTTTAAATCCGCGTACGATTTCTGTCGATCTGAAGCTGCTTTCAGACTTTGGAGAATTACTTTCACTTTTTCTTCAATCTCTCGAATCAAATCAACCCCGTGAATTTTTTCTCACTCAGTTCAATCAAATATAATGGAGTCTGGCATTTGCAACCATATAAAGCTTCTCCCATGGCTATTTAGGTTGTGTTTTTTGGTTGTAAAAGATGAATGAAACAAATATATTAATTTGTTTACTTTAATTAACATTAATTACCAAATTACAATTTTAACCTTAATGAAAAATCATTAAAATTCATCTAATTAATGGCCATATTTGTCCACTCAAATTAAAAATGGTATAATTACCACTTAAGGACCTCCACTTTAATGTTCCATAGATATTAGACACCTTTAGCTAATGAAAATCAACTTTTACACATTACGCAATTTAGTCCTTTTTATCAAATTAAGCATTCAAATGATAAAATTTCTTAACGAAATTTTCACACAATCATACTATCATGCTGTAGACATTAAAATAATAATAAAATAATTATTTTGACTTCAGATTTGTTGTCCCGAAACCATTTTTCTGATTTGACTAAAAATAGGTTGTTACAACTCTCCCCCCTTAGGGATTTTCGTCCCCGAAAATCTTACCATAAAAAAGGTTAGGGTACTATTTTCTCATAGCTTCCTCAGGTTCCCACGTAGCCTCTTCGATACCGTGACATTGCCACAAGACTTTTAATAATGCTATGTGTTTATTTCTCAATTGTTTAACCTCTCGAGCTAAAATTCTGATCGGTTCTTCGTTGTATGTCACATCAGATTTAATTTCAATCTCTTTTGCAGAAATTACATGTGAAGGATCCGATCTATATCGGCGCAACATCGTCACATGAAACACATTGTGGATCTTTTCTAATTCTGACGGTAATGCTAGCCGATATGCCACTGGCCTTATTCTTTCAATGATCTCGTACGGCCCAATGAAACGCAGACTCAACTTGCCTTTGCGACCAAAACAAATAATTTTCTTCCATGGAGATACTTTCAGAAACACTTTGTCACCGATATGAAATCCAATGTCTTTTCGTTTTAAATCCGCGTCACGATTTACAGCCGATCCAAGTCGCTTTGATCGTCGCGAATTACTTTCACTTTTTCTTCAGTCTCTCGAATCAAATCAACCCCGTGAATTTTTTCTCACTCAGTTCAGTCAAATACAACGGAGTCTGGCATTTGCAACCATATAAAGCTTCTCCCATGGCTATTTAGGTTGTGTTTTTTATTTGTTGTAAAAGATGAATGAAACAAATATATTAATTTGTTTACTTTAATTAACATTAATTTCCAAATTACAATTTTAACCTTAATGAAAAATCATTAAAATTCATCTAATTAATGGCCATATTTGTCCACTCAAATTAATAATGGTATAATTACCACTGAAGGACCTCCACTTTAATGTTCCATAGCTATTAGACACCTTTAGCTAATGAAACTCAACTTTTACACATTACGTAATTTAGTCCTTTTTATCAAATTAAGCATTCAAATGATAAAACTTCTTAACGAAATTTTCACACAATCATACTATCATGCTGTAGACATTAAAATAATGATAAAATAATTATTTTGACTTCAGATTTGTGGTCCCGAAACCATTGTTCTGATTTGACTAAAAACGAGTTGTTACAACTCTCCCCCCTTAAGGATTTTCGTCCCCGAAAATCTTACCATCAAAAAGGTTAGGGTACTGTTTTCTCACAGCTTCCTCAGGTTCCCACGTAGCCTCTTTGATACCGTGACATTGCCACAAGACTTTTAATAAAGCTATGTGTTTATTTCTCAACTGTTTAACCTCTCGAGCTAAAATTCTGATCGGTTCTTCGTTGTATGTCACATCGGATTGAATTTCAATCTCTTCCGGAAAAATTACATGTGAAGGATCCGATCTATATCAGCGCAACATCGTCACATGAAACACACTGTGGATCTTTTCTAATTCTGACGGTAATGCTAGCCGATATGCCACTGGCCTTATTCTTTCAATGATCTCGTACGACCCAATGAAACGCAGACTCAACTTGCCTTTGCGACCAAAACGAAGAATTTTCTTCCATGGAGATACTTTCAGAAACACTTTGTCACCGATCTGAAATTCAATGTCTTTTCGTTCTAAATTCGTGTACGATTTCTGTCGATCTGAAGATGCTTTCAGACTGTCGCGAATTACTTTCACTTTTTCTTCAGTCTCTCGAATCAAATCAACCCCGTGAATTTTTTCTCACTCAGTTCAGTTAAATACAACGGAGTCTGGCATTTGCAACCATCTAAAGCTTCTCCCATGGCTATTTAGGTTATGTTTTTTGGTTGTAAAAGATGAATGAAACAAATATATTAATTTGTTTACTTTAATCAACATTAATTACCAAATTACAATTTTAACCTTAATGAAAAATCATTAAAATTCATCTAATTAATGGCCATATTT
Organism: Gossypium sturtianum; assembly: GCA_025698515.1. Classification (NCBI taxonomy): domain Eukaryota; kingdom Viridiplantae; phylum Streptophyta; class Magnoliopsida; order Malvales; family Malvaceae; genus Gossypium; species Gossypium sturtianum. The sequence continues at coordinate 87,543,265 of CM046944.1, forward strand.
GTCCACTCAAATTAAAAATGGTATAATTACATCTTAAGGACCTCCACTTTAATGTTCCATAGCTATTAGACACCTTTAGCTAATGAAACTTAACTTTTACACATTACGCAAATTAGTCCTTTTTATCAAATTAAGCATTCAAATGATAAATTTCTAAAGAAAATTTTCACACAATCATACTATCATGCTGTAGACATTAAAATAATAATAAAATAATTATTTTAACTTTAGATTTGTGGTCCCAAAACCACTGTTTCAATTTGACTAAAAATGGGCTGTTACACTAGACTGCCATAACATCTTTTATTTATGGTCTTACACCATATATTGTCGTCACGGTGTTGCCCCGAAGGACAAGTCGATACTGCCATCACGGTAAACACCTTTCCATGATTCTCATTTCTTGAATCCTTCTCCCATTACCTACTTTATACCACCAAACATTGATGCTCGAACACTGCAGTGTTCACTCTATAAGGCCCGGAGCTTCGCCCGTGGCAGTAACTAATAGGGTCACTCCCCTTTTCCCTTCCTAACTTCATCTATCCCCTCAACGGTTTTCCCCACGGTTATCATGCAATACATGGAAGTATTATCATACAACATAATACCATGGAGTACATCATACCTCTAAATCATACAATGATCATTTCATGCATACTGACATCCATTGGCTAACACTCACGTTACCATGCATACATGTCATACTAAACCAACAGAGATCATACCAATTGTGTTGGAGTATAGAATCTCACCTTGCATCCTTATTCTTGGTAGCTCAGCGTGTCAAACTCTCCAGAGCCTCCCTTGTCCTAGCAGCAGTTCCTTATTTCTCTACTACCAGACTTTGCTTCTTACGATGGTAACTACATACAAAGCCTTCTACAACTACATCCTCTTCTTCTTTAGATTGTCTCAAGAAGATGACTTGGTTTAGAGAAGGAGACGATGTGTAACAGCCCGATTTTGGGTCTAGTCAGAACAGTGGTTTCGGGACCACAAATTTGACGGAGAAAAATTTGTTTCTATTATATTTTTATGGTCTACAGTTTTATGGAATGATTTTTTGAAAATTTTGTTTGAAAATTTTGACGTTTGGACACTCAATTTAGTCAAAAGGACTAAATTACAAAAAAGTGCAAAACTTGAATTCTATATGTTAAAGGTGTCCAATTGCTATGAGATTTTAAATTAGAGGTCCTTAGATGGTAATTAGACCATTGGTTAAGTTGGTGGACAAAAATGGACATGGTTAGGTATGTTTCTAAAGTTTTTCATTAAGGGAATTTTAGTAATTTGGTTATTAAAATGAATTAAAAAGCCAAAACAAAGGCAAAATTTATCCATCTTCTTCCCCTTGGCCAAATTTTACATGGGGAAGACATGCCTAGGGTTTGTCAAGCTTTCAGGCTCGATTGTAAGTCTGTTCTTGCCTCGTTTTTAATGCTCTTTACATTTTTGTAGTCATTGTAACCCGATCTATCTATTTCTACCACTAATTTAAGAAATGATCAAGGTCTAGGGTTTTAACCATGTTGAATATGTGTGTATTTTGATGTTTGATGGTAGAAAATGCATGTTTTTTTGTTTGTTAAACAACTTTTGCTAAGTGATTTTCGTTAAAAATGTCAAAAAGGACTAATTTGTAAAAGTTATAAAATGAGTAGAAAAATGTGAATAAATGGAAAATGTGGGCTGTTATGAGTATGAAAATGGTTCAGCTAGGCTTGGGTTTTGAATAAATTGACTATATTTCATTTTACGAGCCTAAGGACTAAATTGTAAAATGTCAAAAGTTTAGGGGCAAAAATGTAATTTTTCCATAATGTGACTTTTGGACTGAAATGAATAATGTTTTAATTAAATGAGATGAATTTGGTATTATAGATCAAGAAGAACGAAGTTCGGGTCTAGATCGGGGGAAAACCAAAGTGTTTGACGATTAGGTCCATTTCCGCTATTTTTGTATCGAGGTAAGTCTGTATGTAAATAATGCAACGTTATAATTGTATTTGTAATGTTTTTTTATTGCATGAATTGTATGATTGAGTCCATGGATGAAATTGATGAAGTTTCGACAAGCGAGTAAATCCCGGTTGAACCTTAGGAATAGATAGGATACAAATGTCATGACATTAGAGTTACTAAGGTTACGTGTAAGACCATATCTGGGATATGGCATCGATATGAGACTTTGTATAAGACCATAGCTGGGCTATTGGCATCGATACGAGATTACATGTAAGACCATATCTGGGATATGGCATTGATACGGTACTGTGTGTACGAGATTCCTGAGTATCCATTTGTATCCCAAATGGATCAACGGGAAATGTTGAAGAAATGTTCAACATGTATGTACGAAAAACTCAACGAAAATGGATTCGGTATATGATGAACAATTGGTAAGAATGTGATTGAGTAAGTTGAGCTTGTGAAGCTTAAATGATATTTATGTTGATATATGTTATGTTGTTTATATGATGAACTATTAGTAAAAATGTGATTGAGTAAGTTGTACTCATGAAGTCTTAATGACATTTATGTTAATATTTGTTAAGTTGTTTATATGTCAAATGTATGAATAATGTTTTGTATTATTTGCATATGAACTTAATAAGCTATATAGCTTACCCACTTCCTTTCCCATGTTGTATAGTGTCATTGAGCTAGCTCGGATTGGAGATCGCTGGAGATCCTATCACACTATCAAGCTATGACTTTGGGTATTGATGAATTCAAGTATTTTGAGTTTATGGAATGTATAGGGACATTGTCATTTTGTTAATTGTGTCATTGTGATTGTAGCCAATGTGTTGGCTTGTGATTGTCAAAGGTTGGTTTTGATATTTGGCCATGTAAATTGGCTTATTTGGGCTATCACGGTTGTAAGCCTAAGTATATGTATATATGTGCCAATGTCTTTGGTAATATGGTCATGGTATGCTTGGTGAAAGATAGAAATGTGATTTATGTCATGAATGTTTGGCAATGTGGTCTATTGAAGAGACGATAAAGTTTTGTACTATTAGGTATCTTGAAAGTAGTCAATTGTGGCTTCATAATTGTGGTGAGTATGATAGATGTTGATATTGTGTTGGTCATAATTGTGGATGTTTTGGTTGCCTAAGTATGTTATGTTTGTGTCTTGAATTGGTGTAAGTGTATGTGTGAACAAGGGTGGCAAATGGCTTGGAAAATAGCCTTTATTTTGTCCACAAGGGTAGACACACGGGCGTGTGTCTAGACCGTGTGTGACACATGGTCTGCCCCACGGGCATGTGTTCTGGCCGTGTGTCCCCTGCACCTTAATTTTGAAAAATAGAATGTCCGGAATTGAGCACACGGGCAGAGACACGGGCGTGTCTCTCAGCCGTGTGTGCTACATGGCCTAGCACACGGGCATGTGGCATGGCCGTGTGGCCGTGTGGCACAAGTCAGAGAGCACCCTAATTTAAACACGGTCTGAAGCACGAGCATGTCCTTAGGGTCACACGGGCATGTCCCTTAGACCACACGAGCGTGTGAGCCCTACATCTAGCAAAATTTTCTAAGTTTTGTAAAAATTTCTAAAGTTCTCGGTTTAGTCCCAAATCACTTCCAAAGCATGTTTTGGGCTTTGTAGGCTCGTATAAGGGACTTTATGATTGAATATGAATGATTTTAAATTGGTTGAAAATTTATAACTCGAAATTGTGTGGATGCTTGTGTTATAAGTCCGGAAATGCCTCGAGCCTTGTTCCGGCGTTGGATACGAGTAAGGGGTATTGCATTTAGTGGTATCAGAGCTATGGTTTAGTCGATTCTCGAACTAACGTAGCGTATGTGAGTCTAGCTATACATGCCATATTACTACCTGTGATAGTGTGATATCTTCCGACTCTGATGAAATTGTTTTGTTGAGGCAGAGATGCTTTTCAACCGAGCTATTTTCGAAAACGCTGAATGTGATACTAAGATATTTGAAAATGTGTTTGTGATGAGTCGAAACTTGGAAAGATATGAATAAGAGTTCATGATATGTATGTGATGATGTACAAAATGAAATAAGCGTAAGTTGAGAAATATGGATAAAATGTCATTGTTTCGGTTGAACGTTGTATTTCGGTAGATTATGGTGATTCTATGAAATGGATAAAATATTTTAAATGTTGCAAAAAGAATTTAGCCCAGAAGGGTAATCCTGAATTAAGCCCTCTCGAGCATATGTTATGAAATGGATTTAGCCCAGACGGGTAATCCAGAGTAAGCCCTTTAGAAAAAACATTACTGAAAGGATTTAGCCTGGACTGGCAATCCTGTTATATCATATGTGGCTCGAGAGTGTGCTCTATGAATATGTGTAACACCTCTTACCCTTATTCGACGCCGGAACAGGGTACGAGGCATTACCGAACTTAAACACAAGCAAAAATACAAAATCGAGACGTAATTTCCATCCAAAATTTAAACTTTTCACATACATTTATACCGTTAGTAAAACGAACCTATGAAGCCCAAAACATGTATTGGAAGTGGTTCGGGACTAAACCGAGAATTTTAGAAAATTTTAAAAAACTTAGAAAATTTTCATGTTAGAGGGCTCACACGCCCGTGTGGTCTAAGGGACACGCCCGTGTGACCCTTAGACACGCCCGTGCTACAGGCCGTGTTCAAAATAGGGAGCTCTCTGACTTGTGCCACACGGCCGTGCCACACGCCCATGTGCTAGGCCGTGTTGTCGATTTAATTTTCATGATTTTTCATAAAATAGGTGCAGACTTCACACGGCCAGGGCACATGCCCGTGTTTGAGGCTGTACCGTCCACACGGCTAAGAAACACGCCCGTGTCTCTGCTCGTGTGCTATATTCTGAACATTCTATTTTGCATGAATTAAGGTGCAGGGGACACGCAGCCGGAACACACGCCTATGGGGCAAGCCGTGTGTCACACACGGCCTAGACACACGCCCGTGTGTCTACCTCTGTGGACAAAAATAAGGCTATTTACCAAGCCATTTTTTCACCCTTCCATGCACAAACCTAAACAACAAACATAGAACCATACCAAGCATATACATACAACCAAATCAGCCACAAACAAGATATCAATACATCATTCACATGCTATCATTTATTACATACAACCATCACATACTTATCAACTCAAACCATGCAAATTTCCCACATCCATGAAAAGCATCATCATATGCATATATATTTACTTGAACCAATATTAGCCAATTTCAATGGCCATTTACAAAATGAATTATCAACCAACATAAGCCAACACATTTGGCTAAATCAATTATGACACATAACATAATGACCAAGTCCATATACATGCCATAACTCAAAATATCAAAATCAATGGTACCTAAAATATTTAGTTGATAGTGTGAGTGGATCTCCGACAGTTTCCGAATCTCGAGCTGGCTTGGTGACACTATAAGAGAAGGGAAAAGAAAGGGGAGTAAGCTATATAAATTAGTAAGTTCCTAAGCAAATAATAAGCATTATAATCACAAAAGTATCATACAAATAAACATGATAAACTTGGCATAAATAGTATCAAGATCTTCTAATCTTAACTTACTCCTTCATGACCTTACCGTGGGATTCATCACATATCGAGCTCATTAGTAAATAAGTTTTACGTATGTACCTGTACCAACTTGCAACATAATCATAATCTTTCACAACTTTGACATGCTCATTGAATTTCCCGTTAAATCACTTGGAATACTAAAGGATACTCGGGAATCTCGCACACACAATACCTTACCAATGCCATATCCCAGATATGGTCTTACATGGGATCTCTTATCGATGCCAATAGCCCAGCTATGGTCTTACATGAAATCTCACATCGATGCCATATCCCAGATCTGGTCTTACACGAAATCTCAAATAACCCTAATGTCATGACATTTGTATCCTAACTATTCCTAAGGTTCAACCGGGATTTCTCGCTTGTTGAACTTTTTCAATTATGTTTGAAAAGTAAATCACAATTCATACAATATTAAAGCAATTAAAGCATAAATAACAATACATTATTTACATACGAACTTACCTCGGTACAAAAATAGTAGGAATTGGACCTAATCGTCAAATACTTTGTTTTTCCCCCGATATAGGTCTGAACCTCGTTTTTCTTGATCTATAATAGCAAATTTATCTCATTTATTATTCACATTATTTAATTCAGTCCAAAATTCTTATTATGGAAAAATTACATTTTTGCCCCTAAACTTTGACATATTTACATTTCAGTCCCTAGGCTCGTAAAATGAAATATGTTCAATTTCTTTAATGTAAAATCCTAGTCGAACCATTTTTATAACTATAAAAGCCCACGATTTCCATCAAAACACACTTTTAATACATATTTTATAACTTTTTCAAATAGGTCTTTTTAAGCATTTTCATGAAAAATCACTTAGTAAAAGTTGTTTATCTAACACCAAACATTCATTTTCCACCATTAGAAATCAAAATACACAAAATCATAACATGGGTCAAACCCTAGACCTTGATTATTCCTTAAATTAATGGTAGAAATAGATAGATTGAGTGATAACGACTTCAAAAATGTAAAGAGCATTAATAACGGGGCAAGAACGAACTTACAATCGAGGTTGAAGTTGGCCAAACCCTAGCTATGTCTTCCTTCTAATTTTCGGCACAAGGGGGAGAAGATGGACAAGATTTTTGCTTGATTTTCCCTTTTTATTTATTTATTTACCAAATGACCAAAATGCCCTTCACTTAAAACTTTGAAATTTTATCTCACCGTGTCCATTTTTGTCCACTAACTTAAGAAATGGTCTAATTACCATCTAAGGACCTTCAATTTAAAATTTCATAGCAATTAGACACCTCTAGCATGTAGAACTCAACTTTTACACTTTTTACAATTTAGTCATTTTAACTAAATTGAGTGCTCAAACGTCAAAATTTTCGAACGAAATTTTTACGAAATCATGTCATAAATTTGTAGACCATAGAAATGTAATAAAAATGAATTTTACTACGTCAGATTTGTGGTCCCAAAACCACTATTCCGACTAGGCCCAAAATTGGGCTGTTACAATATGTGCTAAAAAGGGGCACTTTTGGATATGAATTGACGGATTGTTGACATGCATACCTTGAGTATACTACCTGAGTATCCATCGAAATTACAATAGTTCAATGGAAATTATTCTTGAAATATGGAAAAGTGAAGTGAAATGAAAGTTTATATTGTGATAAGCTCATCCATGTTTGTTTGGCATTCATATAACGTTATGTGCCTGACTTGTTTGGTTAAGTGAATGCGATGAGTAAACTTACTCAAAATTTATTGAATGCATGTTTAAGTACACTTGTTTGAATAAAGATATTCGGAATATTCGTGTAACATAAATATGTATGTTAATTAGCTTGAAGTGAATTATATGATTGTGAAGATATTATGTTGATGATGAATGCTAAGTTATATGTGCGTATTTATGAGAGTCGAGTTAGAGGCTTTACGACCTCACCCCCTTACCAATGTGGTATTTTATAACGAAATTTCACAAGATTTATGTTGAATGAGCTCACAAGTGAGAGACTAAAGAGTTCAGTAGTGGAATAACTAATAATCTGGTCAGAGTTGAGAATAGTTTGGCAAGTGAATACAGTCTTGGAAGAGATGCCAGGTTATTCTAAAGATCATTTGAATTTCGCAATGTCACGGTTAAGGAAAAAGTTAATCTCGGCTAAACGACTCATTCAGGTATGATGTCTAAAGTATGTATTTGTTGGAGTTTCTTCCGGATTGAATTTTTGTTAGTAATTGGAATAATACGAGATTAGTGATGACAGAATTAGTCAGAGAAATGATATTTGAATTGTAAAGATGTCTGAGTGTAACAGTTGTGATTAAATAGAATATGATGATCTCTCCTGTGTATTTTATATATTCATTTATCCTCAGAGATATATATGTGATTGTTCGTTTTCTGATGAAATTCTTATTGTATGAGAATGCGAGCTGATTATAATGTTAGATGAAAGCACTGTTGGTCTGGTTGGTTGATGAGCGGCATTTCTTATCTCTCTCTTTGAGATTCTATTTTATTATGTTTGGAATAAAAGTTGTTGGTAAAAATTTATGTGAGTCTATTCTTCTGTTTCTACTGAATGTTGTTTTGTTTTATATATATATTTGGAAAATATATTATCTCCGTTACAATTGATTCCAGAGCGTACAAGCATTTTTTTCTTCTGGTTTTCTCTGAGGAATCATTAAGATCTTTATTATTTTCTTATGACTTATGTTCTCGGACTTCCAGTATGATATCGCATCTTGGATTTCTTTATCTCAGTTTTCTTATCATCCTTATTTCATAAATTATCAATCATGACTCATCTTTAAAGTGTGTTCTTTGGTTTGTGATAACTATGTCTATTATGGCTGTATTTCTGGTTCGATCATAGGAACGTGGTGATTCTGGTATCAGGATTTCTCAAATTTTCGTGAAAGGAATTGACATCGGCAAAGGTATAGATAGTGGAAGCTCAAGCTCAAATTGTACGATGGTTTTCTTTTATCAGGTAAGTTTGATTAAGGTCAATGAGTTCAATCAGGATATTTTGTTTCCTTGAGCTAATGCAGTTGTAAAGATCTTTGACTAGCATGTGTGGAAATTTTGGAAGATTGCATGTTTGAGTTGTTTTAACAATATGAAGAAGGGAGTATTTTGATATGATATTATTTGATAGTTGAGATCGACTCAGATGTTTTTATCTGAGCGAGCTGGTTAGTTGGATGGTAAATTGAGTTATATGCATTTAAGTTTATCCTCAGATAAGAAGATAAAATCTTGTATATTCATAGGAAAATTGACGAAAAGTCTGAATGAATAATTTATATTCAAAAATGGTGTGATACAAGGACTTACCTATTAGATCAGTTCTAATTGGATGATATTATTATGAGTTAAAGCTGTTTTGATTGATAAAGTTATCACAATTGTGAAAGTTTGAATGGTCTATTGAGTGTTAGCGAAGTTGAAAATAGTTGGAGGTATTGTTAAATGAAGCACTAGTTTTGGTCCAGTTTAAATTGAGATAGAATTTGCACACTGAGTAATTTAGAGCTTATGTAGAAAATTTTGTACGAAGCTCAGCAGTAGCTCGTTTGTTCATTCAGGGAGTAATAAAATGTACAGTTATTTGAAATAGATGTCCTAGTGATCGGGTATGTAACATGATAGATTAGTTGAGTTATATGTTTCAGAGACTATCCGATCAAAAATTGTACAGAAAGTAAAAGTGATTTGTGACAATTTAGAATCCACTTCAGATTGTCAGAAAACGTATGTGAATTTGAAACATGAGGATATGAAATTCCCGTTCAGCGATAGCATGCTTCCGAAAGTAGTGCCTTGGAAAAAGATTCAAAATGTGTTTTGTGTATCTATGTTGCGATGGTATCGATTGGTCCCTAGGCTCGTAAACTTTGACATATTTACATTTTGGTCCCTAGGCTCATAAAATGAAACGTGTTCAATTTCTTTAATGTACAAGCCTAGTCGAACCATTTTTATAGCTATAATAGCCCCCAATTTCCATCAAAACACACTTTTACTTCATATTTTATAACTTTTACAAATAGGTCCTTTTAAGCATTTTCATGAAAAATAACTTAGTAAAAGTTGTTTATCTAACACCAAACATTCATTTTCCACCATTAGACATAAAAAAAACACAAAATTCAAACATGTTTGAAACCCTAGAACTTGATTATTCCTTAAATTAATGGTAGAAATAGATAGATCGAGTGATAACGACTTCAAAAATGTAAAGAGCATTAAAAACGAGGCAAGAACGGACTTACAATCGAGTTTGAAAGTTGGCCAAACCCTAGCAATGTCTTCCTTCTAATTTTCGGCACAATGGGGAGAAGATGGACAAGATTTTGGCTTGATTTTCCCTTTTTATTCATTTATTTACCAAATGACCAAAATGCCCTTCACTTAAAACTTTGAAATTTTATCTCACCATGTCCATTTTTGTCCAATAACTTAACAAATGGTCTAATTACCATCTAAGTACCTTCAATTTAAAATTTCATAGCAATTAGACACCTCTAGCATGTAGAACTCAACTTTTGCACTTTTTACAATTTAGTCCTTTTTAACTAAATTGAGTGCTCAAACGTCAAAATTTTCGAACGAAATTTTTACGAAATGAATTCGTAAATCTGTAGACCATAGAAATGTAATAAAAATGAATTTTACTACGTCAGATTTGTGGTCCCGTAACCACTATTCCGATTAAGCCCAAAATCGGGCTATTACAACTCTCCCCCTTAGGGATTTTCGTCTCCGAAAATCTTACCAGAAAATAGGTTTGGGTACTATTTTCGCATAGCTTCCTCAGGTTCCCATGTAGCCTCCTCAACACCGTGTCTTTGCCATAAAACTTTCACTAGGGCTATACTCTTATTTCTAAACTTTTTAACTTCCCGAGCTAAGATCTTGATCGGCTCTTCACCATACGTCATATCTGGTCGAATCTCAACCTCTGTCGGAGAAAACACATGTGAAGGGTCTGATCGGTAACAGCATAACATAGGCACATGAAACATGTTGTGGATCCTTTCCAACTCTGTCGGTAAAGCTAACCGATATGCCACTAGCCCTATTCTTTCAATAACTTCATACGGCCCTATGAAACACGGACTCAACTTGCCTTTACGGCCAAATCTCAGAATCTTCTTCGATGGAGATACTTTCAGAAATACTTTATCACCAATCTGAAATTCGGTCTTTTTTCATTTCAAATCTGGGTACGACTTTTGTCGATTTGAAGCTGCTTTCAAGCAATCACGGATTACCTTTACATTTTCTTTGGTTTCTCTAACCAAGTCAACCCCGTGAATCTTTTTCTCACTAAGCTCGATCGAATACAAAGGTGTTCGGCACTTGCGGCCATACAATGCCTCATAAGGCACCATTTTTATACTCGATTGAAAACTGTTTTTATAGGCAACTTCGACCAATGGTAGATATTTTCCCAACTACCCTCGAATTCTAAAACACAACAACGAAGCATATCTTCAAGAACCTGAATCGTTCTCTCTGATTGGCCATCGGTTTGCAGATGAAATGCGGTACTAAAGTTCAACTTTGTAACCAAAGCCTCTTTTAACTTCTTCCAAAATCTCGAATTAAACCTTAGATCTCTATCCAAAATAATAGAAATGTGCACCGCGTGCAATTTCACAATCTCAGAAATGTACAATTTAGCTAGCTTATCAAGTGAATAATCAGTACGTACCAGTATAAAATGAGCCGATTTCGTCAATCTATCAACCACGACCCAAACGGCATCTTTCTTTTTCGGAGTCAAAGGCAAACCCGTCATGAAGTCCATCGTAATTCTATCCCATTTCCACTCGGGTACCATCACTGGTTGAAGTAAGCCCGAAGGTACTTGGTGTTTGGCTTTCACTTGCTGACAAATCAAACATCTCGAAACAAACTCTGAAATATCTCGTTCCATACCTGACCACCAATAAAATTTCTTCAAATCATTGTATATTTTTGTACTACCTGGATGCACGGATAAACAACCATTATGCGCCTCATGAAGAATTTTCTGAATAAGTTCGTAATTTTTTGGTACACAAATTCTACCTCGGAACATCAAACAATCATCAGATCCGATATGAAAATCTGAATCACTACTCGATTCACAATGAACTCTTTTGGTTTGCAAATCATTGTCACATTCTGAGCTTCGTAAATTTGTTGAAGGAATAATGGTCTAGCTCTCCACTCAGCTAGAATCGAACCATTATCGGATAGAGTCAACCGTGTATTCATCGCTCTCAAAGCAAATAAAGACTTCCTACTCAACGCATCTGCGACTACATTTGCCTTACCCGGGTGGTAATCAATTACTAACTCATAATCTTTCAGTAACTCGAGCCATCTCCGTTGTCGCAAGTTTAAATATTTTTGAGTCATCAAGTACTTCAAACTCTTATGATCAGTAAAAACATGACATTTTTCATCGTACAGATGATGTCTCCAAATCTTCAAAGCAAACACAATAGCAGCTAGTTCCAAATCATGCGTCGGATAATTTTTCTTATGTGGTTTCATCTGTCTCGAGGTGTAGGCTACCACTTTTCCCTCTTGCATCAACACACATCCTAATCCATTCAGTGACGTGGCACTATAAATCACAAATTCTTTTCCCGGTTCAGGTTGTACTAAAATCGGCGCCTCTGTCAATAATGCCTTCAACTTCTCAAAACTTTGCTGACATTTTTCGGACCATTCGAATTTGACATCTTTTTGCAACAACTTTGTCATAGGAGTAGCAATCATTGAAAATCCTTTGACAAAACATCGGTAGTAACTGGCTAAGCCCAAAAAGCTTCGAACCTCCGATACATTTCTCGACGGTTTCCAATCAATAATTGCTGAAATCTTACTCGGATCTACCCGAATACCATCTCCAGAAACAATGTGTCCCAAAAATCCAACTTCTCAGAGACAAAACTCACTTTTGCTGAACTTAGCAAACAATTTCTTATCTCTCAAGGTCTGCAACACAATTCTTAAATGTTCGGCATGCCCAGACTCATCCCGAGAATAAATCAAAATGTTATCGATGAACACAACCACAAACTTATCTAAGTACGGTCGAAAAATTCGATTCATCAAGTCCATAAAAATAGTAGGAGCATTAGTTAGTCCGAAAGGCATAACAAGAAATTCATAATGCCCGTACCTTGTCCTGAAAGCAATTTTCGGCACATCCGACTCTTTAACTCTCAACTGGTAGTAGCCAGATCTCAAGTCAATCTTCAAAAATACTGTTCCCTTTTCAACTGATCAAACAAGTCATCTATCCTTGGCAGAGGATACTTGTTCTTTATAGTCACCTTGTTGAGCTGTCGGTAATCAATACAAAGTCTCATGGAGCCATCTTTCTTCTTGACAAATAACACCGGTGCACCCTATGGTGAAAAACTAGGTCTCACAAAACCCTTATCTGTCAACTCTTGCAACTGAGCTTTCAATTCTTTCAATTCAGTCGGAGCCATCCTATATGGAGCGATCGATATCGGTGAAGTCCCTGGTATTAAGTCAATACCAAACTCAACTTCTCTGACCGGTGGCAACCCTGGCAACTCTTCCGGGAACACATCCGAATATTCACAAACTATCGGCACTGATTCAATGTTCAACTCAGACACTTTTGTATTCAACACATAAGCTAGATAAGCTTCACAACCCTTTCTCACATATCTCTGGGCAGACATCGAAGAAATCACAACAGGTAAATCACCCGACTCATCTGAATCAATCCGAAGAATTTCACCATTTTCACATTTCAGCTCAATAATCTTTCTTTTACAGTTTACTACAGCATCATGCAGTGTCAACCAATCCATACCCAAAATAACATCGAATTCATCAAATGGAAACAACATTAAATTAGCCGAAAAACAGTGACCTCGAATCATCAAGGGACAATTCTTGCAAACTCTATCAACTAATACATGTTTGCCTAAGGGGTTTGACACTCTAACCACAAACTCAGTATACTCAACTGGCAAGCTCTTACTAGCTACTAAATTCACACAAACATAAGAATGAGTCGATCCAGGATCGATCAATGCAATAACATTAGTATCATAGAGAGAAAAAGTACCAGTGATAATGTTGGGAGATGTCGCTTCTTCACGAGCACGGATGGCATAGACTCTAGCAGGTGCTAGAGCTTCGGATCTCACAGCTGTATCTTTCATCACACCTTTACTACTAGCTCAATTTTTAGTATTTCTTGGTGGCCTACCCCATTAGTAGTATGACTCAGCCTCACACTCTGAAATTTTTCTTTCTCAGCCATTTCAGGGCAATCTCGGATAAAATGCTCTTAAGAACCACACTTAAAGCAAGCCCGGTCATTCACTCTACACTCCCCGTGATGTCTTCTTGCACAATGTTGACATTTGGGTTCGGGTCTATTAGACTTTACATTACCCACACTTTCCATTGAAGTAGCTTGAGATTTAAAACTCGAATGTTGCTTCCCACGATCTCTGTGTGATTACCCCGATGAAACATTCGAACGGGAATACATTTCTTTAGATTTCTTTGACAGAGATGGAAATGACTTACTCATAGGTCTCTTCCTCGAATCTCTAGCTTCAAGATCAGCTTTCCTCTTCTCTTTATTCAACTCTTCGGCCTTACAAGCTCGCTCAACTAACATCACAAATTCTTTTAGCTCTAAGATTCCAACTAACACACGAATATCCTCATTCAAACCATCCTCGAATCTCTTGCACATGATAGCCTCGGTGGAGACACCCTCCCGAGCATATTTACTAAGTCTGACAAATTCTCGCTCATACTCAATAACTGACATCCGACCTTACTTCAGCTCAAGAAATTCCTTACGTTTCTGATCGATGAACTGTTGACTAATGTATTTCTTTCGGAACTCCTCTTGAAAGAATTCCCATGTAACCCTCTCTCTTGGTACCACCGATACCAGTGTATTCCACCAGTGATATGTAGAATCTCTAAGAAGTGAGATGGCACACTTTAAACAGTCATCCGGTGTGCAGGACAACTCATCAAATAACCTGATGGAGTTTTCGAGCCAAAACTCGGCTCTCTCGGGATCATCATCCACATTAGCTCTGAAATCTTTAGCCCTGTGCTTTCAAATCTTATCAACCGGGGGCTTGTTCATTCTTACAAATTCCATAGCTTGTGGAGCTATGGGAACCGGTCGAGGAATAGGTGGGGGTGGAGGAGGTTGGGCATTCAGATTTGTTCGAAAAAATTCCGTATACCACTCATTCCTCATGTGGAGAAAGGCTTCCCTACCCTTTCTCCCTGACTAACCGTAGGAGGTCTACTATGAGACGGTGCTGCCCCTTGAGCGGGAGCCGGCGCATTACTTTCAACTTCATCAGCCTCATCTCGATTGGGATCCATTTACTATATGAAAACACAATTTAAAATTGTCAGGAGTCATCACACTATCACAGTTCATTTATGGCATGTATAGCTAGACTCTTACACATGCTACGTTAGTCTCGAGAATCGACTAAACCGTAGCTCTGACACCACTAAATGTAACACCCCTTACCTGTATTCGACGCTGGAACAGGGTACGAGGCATTACCGAACTTAAACACAAGCAAACATACAAAACCGAGACATAATTTCCATCCAAATTTAAAACTTTTCACATACATTTATATCGTCCCTAAAACGAGCCTATGAAGCCCAAAATATGTATTGGAAGTGGTTCGGGACTAAACTGAGAATTTTAGACAATTTTAAAAAACTTAGAAAAGTTTTCATGTTACAGGGCTCACACGCCCGTGTGGTCTAAGGGACACGCCCGTGTGACCCTTAGACACGCCCGTGCTACAGTCCGTGTTCAAAATAGGGAGCTCTCTAACTTGTGCCACACAGCCGTGCCACACGCCCGTGTTCTAGGCCGTGTGGTCGATTTAATTTTCATGATTTCTTATAAAATAGGTGGAGACTTCACATGACCAGGGCACACGCCCGTGTTTGAGGCCGTTCCGTCCACACGGCTGAGACACACGCCCGTGTCTCTGCCCGTGTGCTATATTCTGGACATTCTGCTTTGCATCAATTAAAGTGCAGGGGACACACAGCCGGAACACATGCCCATGGGGCAAGCCGTGTGTCACACACAGCCTAGACACACGCCCGTGTGTCTACCCGTGTTAACAAAAATAAGGCTATTTACCAAGCCATTTTGTCACCCTTCCATGCACAAATCTACACAACAAACATAGAACTATACCAAGCATATACATACAACCAAATCAGCCACAAACAAGATATCAATACATCATTCACATGCTATCATTTATTACATACAACCATCACATACTTATCAACTCAAACCATGCAAATTTCCCACATCCATGAAAAGCATCACCATATGCATATATATATATATATATATATATGCTTGAACCAATATTAGCCAATTTCAATGGCCATTTACAAAATGAATTATCAACCAAAATAAGCCAACACATTTGGCTAAATCAATTATGACACATAACAAAATGACCAAGTCCCTATACATGCCATAACTCAAAATATCAAAATCAATGGTACCCAAAATATTTAGTTGATAGTGTAAGTGGATCTCCGACAGTTTCCTATCCCTGAGCTGGCTTGGTAACACTATAAGATAAGGGAAAAGAAAGGGGAGTAAGCTATATAGCTTAGTAAGTTCCTATACAAATAATAAGCATTATAATCACACAAGTATCATACAAATAAACATGATAAACTTGGCATAAATAGTATCAAGATCTTCTAATCTTAACTTACTCCTTCATGGCCTTACCGAGGGATTCATCACATATCGAGCTCATTAGTAAATGAGTTTTACGTATGTACTTGAACCAACTTGCAACATAATCATAATCTTTCACAACTTTGACATACTCATTGAATTTCCCGTTGAACCACTTGGAATACTAAAGGATACTCGGGAATCTTGCACACACAATACCATACCAATGGCATATCCCAGATATGGTCTTACATGGGATCTCTTATCGATTCCAATAGCCCAACTATGGTCTTACACGAAATCTCATATTGTAACACCCCTTACCCGTGTTAAAAGCTAGAACAGGGTACGAGGCGTTACCGGACAATAACACTTGCAACTGAACAAATTCAAGGCATAAATTTTTGTTTATAATTTAAAACTTTTATCTTATATCATCAATTCACTAAAATGGGCCTACGAGGCCCAAAACATGCTGTGGGAGCGATTCGAGACTAAAACGAGAACTTTTAAAACTATTGGAACATTTAGAAAATTTCCTTGTTTTGGAGAGTCACACGCCCGTGTGGGCAGGCCGTGCCCGTGTGGCCCAGGACACGCCCGTGTCCTCCGCCTGTGTAACTCTCTGTTTATGACGTCATCATTCGTTTTGGATCACACGACCAAGTCACACACCCGTGTGCTAGATTATGTTCTCCACACGGCTGAGACACACGGTCGTGTCTCTGCCTGTGTTGTCAAGGAGATGACTATTTTCCAAGCCAATTTCTACCCTATCTTGCCCATACTTAAGTATAACTTGAATGTCATATTTCATGACATATTAAAGCTACCAAGACATCCACCACACACACGTAACAAATCATAGCATACAATTTACTCAACCATGGAATGCGTCATCGTGAGTTTATAGCATAACCAATTCATTGGCCACATTAAATGGCTTGATACAACAATGAACTCCGAATATCATGGATCATTATTCTAGGACAACTCATAGTAACATATACACATGACCAAGTTTCCTATACATCCCATAACCTTAAGTATAAAATCATCGATACCTAAATTGTAAGCTCAATAGTGTGATAGGTTCTCCGGTGACTTCCAACCCGAGCTAACCTGAGTACATTATAAACACGAAAAACAATGGAGTAAGCTATAAAGCTTAGTAAGTACGTATGTAAATAATAAACAATTGATTACCAAGCTTTTAACAATCCTCATTATAAGCTCTCAAGATAATACCATCATTATTGCATAACATTTCAAAATTTATTTATGTTCATCTTGAGCTATTTACTCGAGTTACAGTCACTAAATTATTTTTATCTGGAGCTAAAAAATTCCAAATTAAGATCCACTAATTTTCCCTAAAACTAGACTCACATATCTTCTTACCATAAAATTTCCAAAATTTTTGTTTCATCCAATCGGTACAGTTTATTCTTTAAAGTCTCCCCTGTTTCGCTGTCCGACAGTTCCGACCCCTCTTCACTAAAAATTAAATATCTCATTGTACAGAACTCGAATGACATCTCCGTTTATTTATATTTAAAATATACTCATTAAAAGTTTCAAGCATATAAATTTTATCCCATGATTATTTTTTTACAATTTTTAATCAATTTCCCAAGTCAAAATAGGGGATTCCGAAATCATTCTGACCCTATCTCACTAAAATCCAATTATCACACCATATTAAATTCTTTTGCTTATTCTGTTTATTTTATGTATAAATAGACTCAATAAGCTTTAATTTCATATCTTATTCAACCTAAAAATCGATTTCCACCTTTTTTGGTAAGTTTTCAAAGTTACACAACTGTTGCTATCCAAAACTGTTTTATTTAAAATTTCACTCTTTCATGAAACATCATAACAATATGCTCACATTCAATAACATAATTTGATTAGCATGAATAATAGAAAACTTTATCACTTCACTTACTCGTTTTAGTCCTCACCAAAATTCATCACATATCGAATTCATTGCTCACATGAAATTCCACTTAGTCAAATTTTCCCGATGAACACTTCGGAGTAATTACGGATACACGGTGGTTTCGCACATAGCCCACCCATAATAACAGATACACGGTGGTTTCACGCACAGCCCACAAATAATATCAGATACACGGTGGTTTCGCACACAACCCACCAATAATAACAGATTCACGGTGGTGTCACACACAGTCCATCAATATTAACAGATTCATGGTGGTATCGCACATAGCCCACCAATATTAACAGATGCTCGGTGGTATCACACACAACCCACCAATATTAACAGATGCACAGTGGTATCGCACACAACCCACCAATAATAATAGATGCTATCCGGTGCACATAGTAGCCTGCACTTAGTACTACACATGTGACCATAGCTATTTTATTCCACAATCTCACATAGAACCATATCTCGATGCCATAGTCTAACTAGGTCTTACACGATTTCACTTAGTCACACTTTGCCACGACTCATTCATGGTCTTTTCCGTCAATTCATCTTTTAGTACCGAACGAAAGTGTTCAACTTTGCGTTCGCTAGTCTCGAACATCAGATTTTCATTGTACAGCAAATATTATAATTAAATTCACAAATTATTCATCAATTTATCAAATAAACATTTATGATTAACATACGAACTTACCTCGGTATGAAACGACGAGATAAGTCAATTACTCGATTAACTTGCTTTTCCCCCGATCTAATTCCAAATCTCATCTTACTTGATCTATAACAACACATTTAATTTATTTATTCATCATGCTATTCAAATTAGCTCA
This sequence comes from Gossypium sturtianum, assembly GCA_025698515.1. Classification (NCBI taxonomy): domain Eukaryota; kingdom Viridiplantae; phylum Streptophyta; class Magnoliopsida; order Malvales; family Malvaceae; genus Gossypium; species Gossypium sturtianum. The sequence continues at coordinate 87,562,394 of CM046944.1, forward strand.
ATTTCACATTTTTGGTAAAATTACATTTTTACCCCTAAATTTTGTCATATTTACACTTTTGCCCTTAGGCTCGTTAAATGAAATGTGTTCAATTTCTTTACTACCCATGCATAGCCGAACCTTTTTCATGCTTATAGCAGCCCACATTTTCCATTATTTCACACCTTTACTACCTATTTTACAACTTTTACAAAATGGTCCATTTTAGGTGTTTTCATGAAAATCACTTAATAAAAGTTGTTTATTTAACAACCAAGATTCATTTTCTTCCATAAAAATGCAGAAAACAACATGAATATTCTCATGGAAAAACCCTAGACTTTCAATCATTTTGCAAAATAGTCCCCTCATTAGCTAGATTAAGCTACAAGGGTTCCAAAAATACAAAAATCATCAAAAATGACCATCAAAATCACTTACTTGTGAGAGTTAGAAGTTGCTGAAATTTTCAAGCTTCCATAGCCATTTCCTTTGGTAAGAATCGGTGGAGAAGAAGAGAGAGTGAAAAAGATGACAACTTTTTCTTATTTTCTTTTATTACATCAATTTAAGTCACCTGATTTCCACCAACTTTGACCAATTTGTATTTTCTTGTCCCCTATGCCCGGGCAACTCTTTCCTAAGGGCCTAATTGCACATTAAGGACCTCCAATTTAAGGTTCTATAGCTATTTGACACCTTTAGCTTATAGAACAAAACTTTCGCACTTAATGCGATTTAGTCCTTTTTCAAAATTAAGTATGCAATCACTAAAATTAATTCACCAAAATTTTCATGCACTCATATAATCATGCTATAAAACATAAAATAATATTAAATAATTTCTCCGACCTCAGATTTGTGGTTCTGAAACCACTATTTTGACTAACCCCAATATCGGGCTGTTACACATATCAAGGCCATATCTCAGATATGGTCTTACACGAAATCTGAAATAACCCTAATGTCATGACATTTGTATCCTAACTATTCCTAAGGTTCAATCCAGATTTCTCGCTTGTTGAACTTTGTTGATTACGTTCGAAAAGTAAATCAAAATTCATACAATATTAAAGCAATTAAAGCATAAATAACAATACATTATTTACATACGAACTTACCTCGGTACAAAAATAGTAGGAATGGGACCTAATCGTCAAATACTTTGTTTTCCCCTGATCTAGGTCCGAACCTCGTTTCTCTTGATCTATAATAGCAAATTTAACTCATTTATTACTCACATTATTCAATTCAGCCCAAAGATCTTATTATGGAAAAATTACATTTTTGCCCCTAAACTTTGACATATTTACATTTTGGTCCCTAGGTTCGTAAAAAGAAACGTCTTCAATTTATTTAATGTACAAGCCTAGTCGAACCATTTTTTTAACTATAACAGCCCCCAACTTCCATCAAAACACACTTTTACTACATATTTTATAACTTTTACAAATAGGTCTTTTTAAGCATTTTCATGAAAAATCACTTAGTAAAAGTTGTTTATCTAACACCAAACATTCATTTTCCACCATTAGACATCAAAATACACAAAATTATAACATGGTTCAAACCCTAGACCTTGATTATTCCTTAAATTAATGGTAGAAATAGATAGATCGAGTGATAAGGACTTCAAAAATGAAAAGAGCATTAAAAACAGGGCAAGAACGGACTTACAATCGAGCTTGAAAGTTGGCCAAACCCTAGCTATGTCTTCCTTCTAATTTTCGGCACAAGGGGGAGAAGATGGACAAGATTTTGGCTTGATTTTCCCTTTTTATTCATTTATTTACCAAATGACCAAAATGCCCTTCACTTAAAACTTTAAAATTTTATCTCACCATATCCATTTTTGTCCACTAACTTAACAAATGGTCTAATTACCATCAAAGGACCTTGAATTTAAAATTTCATAGCAATTAGACACCTCTAGCATGTAGAACTCAACTTTTGTACTTTTTACAATTTAGTCATTTGAACTAAATTGAGTGCTCAAACGTCAAAATTTTCATATAAAATTTTTACGAAATCATTTCGTAAAACTATAGACCATAGAAATGTAATAAAAATGAATTTTACTACGTCGAATTTGTGGTCCCGAAACCATTGTTCCGACTAGGCCCAAAATCGGGATGTTACAATATGTGCCAAAAAGGGGCACTTTTGAATATGAATTGACGGATTGTTGACATGCATAACTTGAGTATAATACCCGAGTATCCATCGAAATTACAATAGTTCAATGGGAATCATTCTTGAAATATGGAAAGGTGTAGTGAAATGAAAGTTTATACTGTGATAAGCTCATCCATGTTTGTTTGGCATTCATATGATGTTATGTGCCTAACTTGTTTGATTAAGTGAATGCGATAAGTAAACTTACTGAAAATTTATGGAATGCATGTTTAAGTACACTTGTTTGAATAAAGATAATCAGAAAGTTCGTGTAACATAAATATGTATGTTAATTAGCTTGAAGTGAATTATATGATTGTGAAGATATTATGTTGATGATGAATGATAAGTTATATGTGTGTATTTATGAGAGTCGAGTTAGAGGCTTTACGACCTCACCCCCTTACCAATGTGGTATTTTATAACGAAATTTCACAAGATTTATGTTGAATGAGCTCACAAGTGAGAGACTAAAGAGTTCAGTAGTGGAATAACTAATAATGTGGTCAGAGTTGAGAATAGTTTGGCAAGTGAACACAGTCTTGGAAAAGATGCTAGGTTATTCTAAAGATCATCTAGATTTTGCAACGTCACGGTTAAGGAAAAAGTTAATCTCGGCTCATCGACTCATTCAGGTATGATGTCTAAAGTATGTATTTGCTGGAGTTTCTTCCGGATTGAATTTTTGTTAGTAATTGGAATAATACAGGATTAGTGATGAAAGAATTAGTCAGAGAAATGATATTTGAATTGTAAAGATGTCTGAGTGTAACAGTTGTGATTGAATAGATTATGATGATCTCTCCTGGGTATTTCATATATTCATTTATCCTCAGAGATATATATGTGATTGTTCATTTTCTAATGAAATTCTTATTGTATGAGATTGCGAGCTGATTATAATGTTAGATGAAAGAACTATTGGTCTGGTTAGTTGATGAGCAGCATTTCTTATCTCTCTCTTTGAGATTCTATTCTATTATGTTTGGAATAAAAGTTATTGGTAAAAATTTATGTGAGGCTATTCTTCTGTTTCTACTGAATGTTGTTTTATTTTATATATATTTAAAAAATATATTATCTCTGTTACAATTGATTCCAGAGCGTACAAGTATTGTTTTTCTTCTGGTTTTCTCTGAGGAATCATTAAGATCTTTATTATTTTCTTATGACTTATGTTCTTGGACTTCCAGTATGATATCACATCTTGGATTTCTTTATCTCGGTTTTCTTATCATCCTTATTTCGTAAATTATCAATCATGGCTCATCTTTAAAGTGTGTTCTTTGGTTTATGATAATTATGTCTATTATGATTGTATTTCTGGTTCGATCATAGGAACGTGGTGATTCTGGTATCGGGATTTCTCTAATTTTCATGAAAGGAATTGACATAGGCAAAGGTATATATAGTGGAAACTCAAGCTTAAATTGTGCGATGGTTTTCTTTTATCAGGTAAGTTTGATTAAGGTCAATGAGTTCAATCAGGATATTTTGTTTCCTTGAGCTAATGCAGTTGTAAAGATCTTTGACTAGCATGTGAGGAAATTTTGGAAGATTGTATGTTTGAGTTGTTTTAACAGCATGAAGAAGGGAGTATTTTGATATGGTATTATTTGATAGTTGAGATCGACTCAGTTGTTTTTATCTGAGCTTGCTGGTTAGTTGGAAGGTAAATTGAGTTATATGCATTTAAGTTTATCCTCAGGTAATAAGATAAATTCTTGTATATTCATGGGAAAATTGACGAACAGTCTGAATGAAGAATTTATATTCAAAAATGGTGTGATACAAGGACGTACCTATTAGATCAGTTCTAATTGGATTATATTATTATGAGTTAAAGCTGTTTTGATTGATAAAGTTATCACAATTGCGAAAGTTTGAATGGTGTTAACTGAAGCACTAGTTCTGGTCCAGTTTAAATTGAGATAGAATTTGCACACTGAGTAATTCAGAGCTTATGCAGAAAATTTTGTACGAAGCTCAGGAGTAGCTCGTTTTTTCATTCAGGGAGTAATAAAATGTATAGTTATTTGAAATAGATGTCCTGGTGATCGGGTATGTAACATGATAGATTAGTTGAGTTATATGTTTCAGAGACTATCCGATCATAAATCGTATAGAAAGTAAAAGTGATTTGTGACAATTTAGAATCCACTTCAGATTGTCAGAAAACGAATGTGAATTTGAAACATGAGGATATGAAATTCCCGTTCAGCGATAGCATGCTTCCGAAAGTATTGCCTTGGAAAAAGATTCAAAATGTCTTTTGTGCATCTATGTTGCGATGGTATCGATTGGACTCTTTGAGTATTAATTCTCCAATAGGGATTAAGATTCAGTCGATGTGTTGTATAACGAAGAACCGATTGGAATTTTGACACTAGAGATTAAAAAGTTGGGAAATAAAAGCATAACCTTAGTGAGAGTTCTTTGGCAGTGTCGCAAGATAAAGGAGTCTACGTGGAAATCAAATTTATATTCCTTTAAGATTTTCGAGGACGAAAATCCCTAAAGGGGGGAGAGTTGTAACAGCCCGATTTTGAGTCTAGTCAGAACAGTAGTTTCGGGACCATGAATCCGACGTATAAAAATTTGTTTTTATTATATTTTTGTGGTCCACAGTTTTATGGAATGATTTCATGAAAATTTCGTTCAAAAATTTTGACGTTTGGGCACTCAATTTAGTCAAAAGGACTAAATTATAAAAAGTGCAAAACATGAATACTATATGTTAAAGGTGTCCAATTGCTATGAGATTTTAAATTAGAGGTCCTTATATGGTAATTAGACCATTGGTTAAGATGGTGGACAAAAATGGACATGGTTAGGTATGTTTCTAAAGTTTTTCATTAAGGGCATTTTAGTAATTTGGTTATTAAAATGAATTAAAAAGCCAAAACAAAGCCAAAATTTGTCCATCTTCTTCCCCTTGGCCGAATTTTACATGGAGAAGACATGGCTAGGGTTTGTCCAGGTTTCAAGCTCGATTGTAAGTCCGTTCTTGCCCCGTTTTTAATGCTCTTTACATATTTAAAGTCGTTGTAACCCGATCTATCTATTTCTACCACTAAATTAAGAAATGATCAAGGTCTAGGGTTTTACCCATGTTGAATATGTGTGTATTTTGATGTTTGATGGTAGAATATGCATGTTTTTTGTTTGTTAAACGACTTTTGCTAAGTGATTTTTGGCAAAAATGTCAAAAATGACTAATTTGTAAAAGTTATAAAATGAGTAGAAAAATGTGAATAAATGGAAAATGTGGGCTGTTATGAGTATGAAAATGGTTCGGCTAGGCTTGGGTTTTGAATAAATTGACTATATTTTATTGTACGAGCCTAAGGACTAAATTGTAAAATGTCAAAAGTTTAAGGGCAAAAATGTAATTTTTCCATAATGTGACTTTTGGACTGAAATTAATAATTTTTTGATTAAATGAGATGAATTTGGTATTATAGATCAAGAAAAATGAAGTTCAGGTCTAGATCGTGGGAAAACCAAAGTATTTGACGATTAGGTCCATTTCCGCTATTTTTGTATTGAGGTAAGTTTGTATGTAAATAATGAAACGTTATAATTGTATTTATAATGTTTTTTTATTGTATGAATTGTATGATTGACTCTATGGATGAAATTTATGAAGTTTCGACAAGCGAGTAAATCACGGTTGAACATTAGGAATAGATAGGATACAAATGTCATGATATTAGGGTTACTGAGGTTACGTGTAAGACCATATATGGGATATGGAATTGATATAAGACTTCTTATAAGACCATAGCTGGGTTATTGGCATCGATACGAGATTACATGTAAGACCATATTTGGGATATGGCATTGATACGGTACTGTGTGTACGAGATTCTTGAGTATCCTTTAGTATTCCAAATGGTTCAACGAGAAATGTTGACGAAATGTTCAAAAGGTATGTATGAAAAACTTAAAGAAAATGGATTCGGTATATGATGAACAATTGGTAAGAATGTGATTGAGTAAGTTGTGCTTGTGAAGCTTAAATGATATTTATGTTGATATATGTTATGTTGTTTATATGATGAACTATTAGTAAAAAAGTGATTAAGTTATACTCATGAAGTCTTAATGATATTTATGTTAATATTTGTTAAGTTATTTATATGTCAAATGAATGAATAATGTTTTGTATTATTTGCATATGAACTTACTAAGATATATAGCTTACCCCCTTCCTTTCCCATGTTGTATAGTGTCATTGAGCTAGTTGGATTGGAGATCGCTGGAGATCCTATCACACTATCAAGCTATCACTTTGGGTATTGGTGAATTAAAGTATTTTGAGTTTATGGAATGTATAGGGACATTGTCATTTTGTTAAATGTGTCATTGTGATTATAGCCAATGTGTTGGCTTGTGATTGTCAAAGGTTGGTTTTGATATTTGGCCATGTAAATTGGCTTATTTGGGCTATCACGGTTGTAAGCCTAAGTATATGTATATATGTGCCAATGTCTTTGGTGATATTGTCATGGTATGCTTGGTGAATGATAGAATTGTGATTTATGTCATTAATGTTTGGCAATGTGGTCTACTGAAGACACGATAAAGTGTTATACAATTAGGTATCTTGAAAGTTGTCAATTGTGGCTTAATAATTGTGGTGAGTATGATAGATGTTGATATTGTGTTGGTCATAATTGTGGATGTGTTGGTTGCCTAAGTATGTTATGTTTTTGCCTTGAATTGGTGTAAGTGTATGTGTGAACAAGGGTGGCAAATGGCTTGGTAAATAGCCTTTATTTTGTCCACACGGGTAGACACACGGGCGTGTGTCTAGACCGTGTGTGACACACGGTCTGCCCCACGGGCATGTGTTCTGGCCGTGTGTCCCCTACCCCTTAATTTTGAAAAACAGAATGTCCAGAATTGAGCACACGGGCAGACACACGGGCGTGTGTCTCAGGCGTGTATGATACACGGCCTAGTTGTGTAGCATGGCCGTATGGCACAAGTCAGAGAGCACCCTAATTTGAACAAGGTCTGAAGCACGGGCGTGTCCCCGGGGTCACACACACGGGCGTGTCCCTTGGACCACACGGGCGTGTGAGCCCTGCATCTAGCAAAATTTTCTAAGTTTTGTAGAAATTTCTAAAGTTCTCGGTTTAGTCCCGAATCACTTCCAAAGCATGTTTTGGGCTTCGTAGGCTCGTATAAGGGACTTTATGATTGAATATGAATGGTTTTAAATTGGACGAAAATTTATAACTCGAAATTGTGTGGATGCTTGTGTTATAAGTCCGGTAATGCCTCGAGCCCTATTCCATCGTTGGATACGGGTAAGGGGTGTTACACGATGGGTAAACATTATGAAGAATTCTGCTTCCAACTTGTCCTATTTATACTCCCTTGGAACGATCTCCTCAGAACGTTACTACCACTCAATCCTAATTATTGTGTATTCCACTATGAAACCAATCAATTCTAATCTAACCAAACTTGATTTGAGATCTAACTTTCCCTAACCAACCAATTAAGTTTCTAAGTGCCTTGTTAGTTCCCATGAATTTCTAGTCTTATTCAATTAGATCCTCGACTCTTCCTCGAGTTCATGTATTTAAGATAACCGGGTGTGACACATTCTCTTTAACTAGGCAAAGGTGGTGGAAACCTTTGAAAAAGACACAACTTCACATGATCTCTAATCAAAGCTATGCTCAAGAAACAACGACGCATTAAGCATAAATGCTTAGTAAGTAATCAAGGAAGTTACTCAACGTACCTTGAGGGCTTGTAAGGGTTGTTTTCTCATTATAAACAAAATTATAATGGACACAATTCAGGTTCCTTTTTAATTAAATTAGTCTATAAAATCCATTCTTCATTTATTTACTTTCATATGGCCTTATACTTGAATATTAACAGATACTTAAAATGATATTACATCAAGTCATTCTTAACCCCTAGAGTTCAAATCACATTTCACATTTGAAACAATATTTTCATATATTTTGCTTTTATTCTCTTACAACATGTGACCTTTAGAATTTATTACATGATTCATATTCAATTAATTATTCTTATACTTCACATTTTCATTCTTCTTATAGTATTTAACCCTTAGTAAACAAAAGTAGAAGGAGACTCAGATACACAAGAATCCTCCACCACACTAGAAAGCACATACTAGTAAGTATCACATACCATCCCTCCTAACACACTAAAGCGCACATAGTGCCAAGCCACCAAACACACCCAAGGGCACATAGTGCAAAACCACCAAACACACCAAAGAGAGCATTGAAGTACTAAGCTCGAAGGCATTACAATATGCATGTGACTGCATAGCTCGAAGGAAACATATAGTGCACGTGATATGTTCAAAGCCCAAAGGCATAGAATTTCGGGTACATATCTATCCCTATTGGCATGCCAACAATTGTAACACCCCTAACCCGTATCCGTCGCCAGATTAGGGTTAAAGGTATTACCGGACGGATCGAAAACGTTTACAAACATTTTATAATACAAGTCATTGATTACAATCACTATGTCCCTTAAATAGGTCACCGAGACCTTAAGCATGCTTTAGAGGAGGGTCAGGACTAAACCGAACACATACAGAAATTCTCAGAAATTTAAAACTTTTTGAACACTGCAGAGGTCACACGCCCGTGCAGTCAGGCCGTGTGCCTCCCACGGCTATTAGACACACCCATGTGTCCTGGCCATGCCAAAACAGGGCATGTATACTGACTCATCCCCACGGCCACCAGGCAGGCCCGTGTACCATGGCTGTGTACTCTTAGGCTATATACTGACTTAATCCCACGGTCACTAGGCATGCCAGTGTGCCACAACCGTGTAGGCATAACAGGCCCTTTTGCAAGGCCAATATGCCACCCACAATTTGGGTTTACCCTACAAGCAACATACCAATTCATTTTATGCACAATTGACATCCAAAAACATATCATCTAATCAACAAAGCTTTGTATCTAATCTCATTTTCAAACATGTCAATTTGCACAACTAAAACACTTATACATCCAAGCATGATTCAACCACATTTATCTTCCATGTAACCATTCCATTGATCAAACATACCTACTCATAATGCATTCATAAGTTTACTATGGTCTTGACCATTTCAATAGCTAACTTGTCATACCAAATCATGCATCATATACCATAATTACTCATGCACATTACTAACATTAACTAGCCAAATCACGTGGCTATTTACATCTCAAACATATACCAAATCACTAGCCTATACATGCCATATTTAGTATATACATTTCCAAAAGGTACCAAAATGAGTTTGAGTAGTGTGATGACGATCCTCGATGGTCCCTGAGCCTTCAGTAGCTTTGACGATCTATAAAACAGAGCAAACACACACAAATAAACTTAGCATAAAATGCATATAACCATATTGGCACAATGACATTATTGATTCTCAAAGCAAATTCATCACATATAGTCTTTGGCTCATTTGTTTAGCCATATCTTACCATATTTCTCAACTCAAATATCACATATACATATAGCTCCTTCAAGCATAACTTCTCATATAATCTCATCATTTCATATACATAATCATCTTAGTAAGTTCATATAAATACTTACCTTTCATACACACTTAGTGTACATACCAAACGTACATGAAACAAATTTACAATTCACATAGTCATTCGTATCTCGGATTTGCCCATTGAACCATTCGGAATCTAATAGGATGCTCAGAGTGCTCGGAATGTCGTACAATGCCAACATCCCAGACGTGGTTTACACGTAATCAGATATCGATGCCACTGTCCCAGACATGGTCTTACACGAATCAAATACGTTGCCAATGTCCCAGACATGGTCTTACACGTAAATCTCATATCGATGCCAATGTCCCAGACGTGATCTTACACAAAATCTCATATCGATGGCAACGTCCCAGACGTGGTCTTACACGAAGTCTCGAATCAACGCCAATGTCCCAGACGTGGTCTTACATGATATCACATAACAGACACCTATGTCATGACATATACTATCCTATCTATTCCTAGGTTCAAACGGGACTTCTTAGATGTTGACACTAAGTTGATTCTATCTCAGAATTCATGTACACACCATCTCATATGCATTCATCCTTAACAATAGTCATATGAACATATATAATTCAATACCAATACATTTATTTGTATATCGACTTACCTCGAGTTCGGTTTAAGAGAAACGGATACGGCTACTCGATTACTTTCGATTTCCTGGATCTAAGTCTGTTTTCTTCGGTTCTTGATCTATACATATTCAAATTTAATCCATTTATTTACTAATTCATCCAATTCAATCAAAAAACATACATTTAGGGCTATTTGCAACTTAGCCCTCACATTTGCACATTTTATCAATTTAGTCCCTATTTCACAAAACATCAAATATAAACAATTTGTTCACACACATACATAGTCGAATCTCCCTAGGGACTATACAATTCCATACTTTTCATCAAATTCACAATTTAGTCCTCCAAAATAATATTTTCACAATTTATCCCTAATTAGCTAAATTCACCAAAAATTCAAGAACAAAACATGTTCATTAAACACATATATTTCATTTTTCACCATCAAACATTATAAAACACATGAGTTCATCAAAGGCTCATCTCAAAAACATCATCAATTCAAAAAATTGAAGCATGGGTTTTGTAGAGTATGAAGCAACGATTACAAAAACATAGAAATTATCAAAAAACTGATCAAAAACACATACCCGATTATGCTTTGACTGTGGCCGAATATAACAAGCTCAAACTCTTTCTTTTCTTTCTTGTTTTCGATGGATGAACACTTAGAAATATCCACCATTTCAACTTTGTTTTATTATAACATATAATATTAATTAAATTACACATTTAACCTATAACATCCTGAATTGGGGCCTTTGCATTTTATATGTGTGCGTGTGAATGCTATGGTTACCATGCTAGTTTAGGGTACTTTAGGGTCCAGGAATGATTTGGGGGTAAGTCAGAGTCTTAGGGAAAAATTTGTTTTTGAGCACCTTTAGGGGAAGCTAGCTGAATTAGGCCTTAAGGGATATTGTTTGTGTTGGATGACACAAAGAGGTGTCTTAGTAAAGTGGCAAGGAGGCGCCACTTAAAGTTTGAGGTAGGTGACGCCTCAGGAGAGCTGGCAGGGATCAAGTTCGAGCTACAAGGAGGGCATTTTGGGGTTGTTATTTTGTGCATGGAGAGGCAAGTGGTGGATTCAGCAAGGGCACTTAAGGAGGGGAGTGTTGATTGAGTCAACGTTTTGAATGGATGGTGGAGAGGAATTTTAGGAGTTTGAACTATTCAAATTGGCTTGAATGAGTGGAGGAGAGGGAATCAGGGAGAGATGGAAGGGACGGCATGGTGTTTGAGGGGAGAGGGGAAGTGTTAGCCGAAATTGTGAGGAGTGTGAGGGGTGTGAAGCATTCGGTTTTGGCAAGGAGGTGTGGGTGCCGAATTTAAGTGGATTAAGTAGTGTGTAGGGGTGTAGATGTTTCTTTTTTCGGCATTTGTGAGTGTGCTCTTTATTCTAGTTTCTCCCTTTTGTTCTTATCCTCTTTTGCCGAAATTGTCTAGCCAACTATCATTTTCTTCCTCTATGACTTGTACCTGAAACAAAGAAGACCAATTGCACATTTCTTTCATCTTCCCTTCTACTCGTTCCTAAGTCTCTTCTTCTGCTTTTCTTCTTTTGGTGTTTGGCCGAAACCTACTTTGCCTTCCATTCATCATCTTTGTTTTATTTTCTTTGCCAATAACATCAAAGTCGAAACCTTCTGAAGCCACATCTTTTTGTCGAAAACTCTGTTACACTTCTCTCTTTTCTTTGGAATACTTTAGCCGAATATCTTTTGGTGGATAGCACCTTTCTCCTTTATCTCTTCCTTTTTAAGAGCAGAACAACTTCGGCATTTGGTAAGTTCTTTTTGGTTTGGCCGAATCTCTTTAATCAATCTACTCATTCACTTTCTTTTCCTGATTTCTTTAAGTGGGAAGCTGAAACTTCTCATTCGATTCTTATTTGTTGGTTAGCCGAGACCCTCTGACATTCGTAATCTCCTCTTTCGACTCTTGGTTGTAGTGGATCGCCGTTACTAATCTTCTGTCACTCCTAATCGGTTTCTCTAGTGATTGTGGTAAGAGTTTTCTTTTCGTTTCAATCATCTTTCTTGCGTTGAGTGCCGAAGGCAGTCATCCCATTCTTTAAACTATTGGCCGAATATAGGTGGGGGTGGTGTCGCATTCTTTTGGAGACTTTCGGGATTCGTTTGACTTGTGAATCAAGCCTAATACTTCGGCTTTTGTCGATCGAGGTAAGGAGATCTATTCAGCTAAACGTGTTAATCTATTCACATCTTACTCTATGTGTTAACTCGATCTTCTGACCAAGATTTGTTCCATGGACTCGAATTCCAGTGATTCTAAGGAGGGGGTTGGACCCGTAAACCCAGCCCCTAAGTTTAAGAAGCGAGCAGATGATCGTCGTGATCCGAGATTGGCCACCGGGTTGTGGGCGGCTTACGGATGAGTAGTAGGCAGATAGCGATTTGTGTCCATTAGCGATAAGCGTCGACATAGAGAGCGTTGTGTTACGTATTATCGGTGTGTAACTCTTACACACTTTATATGTTAATTATGTTGTTATCTGTGTTTGGCCAAAAGCCGAAGTGATGGTATGGATCACTAAGTTACCTTTGTGGATAAGAGCGAGGACCAGTGTAAGTCTATTATGTCTTTGTTATTTATGGATGCATGTATGAGTGAAATGAATCTTTGTTGTACATTATTAGCATGATCATACCATATTGTAAAGCATGAACATGAAATTGGGGTATGATGAGAAGAGGGAGGAAACATGATCTCTTTCAGACTTTCACCAGTGGTTTGGTACCACAAGTGGGTTGGCCCCACATATTATTAATTTGTGCTAAGTCTCAGTGGTTTGGAACCACCAGTGGTTAGGTACCACGTATATCTTATTTCTGTGACTCGTCCCAGTGGTTTGGTACCACAGTGGGTTGGCCCCACATATTGATAATAGGGATTGTCACCAGTGGTTTGGTACCACAAGTGGGTTGGCCCCACATATTATTAATTTGTGACTTTTGTCACCAGTGGTTTGGAACCACCAGTGGTTAGGTACCACCAGTGGCTAGGTGCCACAAGTATTGGGTAGACACAGGAGCTACGGGGGATGAGCACATTAGGTTGGTTGGGTTGCATGTCATACATACTTTGCATATGAATCTGTGTGAGAGCTCAAAAATCTTTTGGACGGGGATTTACACACTGAGTCTCAGTGACTCACCCCCTCCGTTAAATTTTGCAGGTAATCCTTAGACCACGGATATGGAGCCGAGGTGGACTCAAGGTGGCCATGCATAGTATTTTGGGTTCTATCTTAAGTAGTTATTTCGGATTTATTCTACTTTAATTTGGATTTTGGTAATGTAATAATGCCATTAAAACGTTAATTTGGTTTTATCTGTTTTTGTTAATTTTCTTTTATTTTGTTTTTGATCACTAAGGCATGCCTAATAAACTACTTCAAATGGATGATTTCCAAAACTTAATGAGTATGGGATTTTGAGATTTTACAATTGATTAATTAACCAACGGGTTTTAGTAGCAAAGTAACTAAAATTTTCAAACTAAGACTCAAAATTATTTTCAATTGATCACTCAAAATAAAATTCTATTTTTATAAAATCAAAGATTTTTCCTAACTCATGATGTTAACTCGGTTTTCAAAATTCTTCTTTCCTGTGACATGCCAGATTCGGTCGTAGCGTTTTGACCGGGTTTGGGGTGTTACATAACCTTTTAATAACACATTAAAATCCCACTTTCTAATGTCCATTACCGTCCAACTATCAATCTTATGGCATATTTCCACTTTAAGGACTTCACATTAAAAGAACGTTATCAATTCGACACTTATTTAATTAAAAGGCCATTTTTACCTTTTATGCGATTTAGTCCTTTTTGTCAAATTAAGCACACAAACAACAAAATTAATTCACAGAATTTTAGCACATGCTTAATCACATATCAAAGACACAGAGAATAATATTAATAAATTTTACTGACTCAGATTTGTGGTCCCGAAACCAGTGTTTCGACTAGGGTATAAACCGGACTGTTACTATTCTCCCCCTAGGGATTTTCGTCCCCAAAAATCTTACCGATAAACAGATTCGGATATTACTGTCTCATTGAATCTTCAGGCTCCCACGTAGCCCTCTTCTATTACGTGTCGATTCCACAATACTTTTACTAACAGAATTCTCTTTTTTCTCAATTCTTTCACTTCACGAGCTAAGATACGGATCGGTTCCTCTTCATAAGTCATATCAGATCGGATTTCAATTTCAGTCGGACCAATCACATGTGACGGATCGGATCGGTATCTTCTGAGCATAGATACATGAAACACATTATGAATCTTTTCTAGCTCAGGGCGCAACAACAATCTGTATGCAACTGGCCCAATACGCTCAATGATCTCATATGGCCCAATGAACCTCGGACTCAATTTACCTTTACGTCCGAATCGGAGTACTTTCTTCCATGGAGACCCTTTTAGAAACACTTTATTACCAATTTCAAATTCTATATCTTTTCGTTTCAAGTCCACATAAGACTTATGACGATCAGACGCTACTTTCAGACAATCAAGATTATTTTCACTTTCTGTTCAGTGTCTTTTATCAGATCAACCCCGTGTATTTTATTTTCACTGAGTTCGGTCCAATACAGAGGTGTATGACATTTGCATCCGTACAAAGCTTCATAAGGTGCCATTTTGATACTCGACTGAAAACTATTATTGTATGCAAATTCAATCAATGGAAAATACTGTTCCCACGAACCATTAAACTCAAGGATGCAGCATCTCAACATATCCTCGAGAATCTGAATGATCCGGTCAGATTGGCCATCCGTTTGCGGATGAAAAGTTGTACTGAAATCCAGTTTTGTGCCTAAAGCTTCTTGTAGTTTCTTCCAAAACTGTGATGTAAACATCGGATCTCTATCAGACACAATGGATAGTGGCACCCCGTGCAATCTCACAATATCAGAAATATAAAGCTCAGCTAACTTATCAAGCGAGAAATCAGATCGTACCGGAATAAAATGGGCAGATTTCGTCAAACGATCAACTACGACCCAAATCGCATCTTTCTTTCTCGGAGTCAGAGGTAATCCAGAAACAAAATCCATTGTCATTCTATCCCATTTCCACTCGGGAATCAGAATCGGCTATAACAACCCGCATTTAAACACGATGTTACGCTTTCACTTTCGACAAACTAAACACTTCGATACGAAATCAGAGATATCTCGTTTCATACCAGACCACAACTAGTGTTGCTTCAAATCATGGTACATCTTTGTACTACCTGGATGAACAGATAGGCTATTATTATGTGCTTCATTGAAAATCAACAGAATCAACTCTGAGTTTCTCAGAACACAAATTTGATCTCGGAATTTCAAACAATCATCAACATTAACTCAAAATTCTGAATCAGAGTTCAAATCACACTGAGCTCTTTTCGCTAACAATTCATTATGAACTTTTTTAGCATCACATATCTGCTGTAAAAACAACGGTTTCCCTTTCAATTCCGCTAACACTGAACTATCATCAGACATATCTAATTGAGCATTCATAGCACGTAATACACACAGTGACTTTTGACTCAATGCATCGGTAACTACATTTGCTTTACCCGGGTAATAATCTATCACAAGCTCATAATCTTTCAACAGTTCTAGCCATCTTCTCTGTCACAGATTCAAATCTTTTTGAGTCATCAGGTATTTCAAACTTTTGTGATTCGAAAATACGTGACATTTTTCACCAAATAAGTAGTGACGCAAAATCTTCAGTGCGAACACAATCGCAGCTAACTCAAGGTCTTGTGTCGGGTAGTTCTTTTCATATGGCTTAAGTTGTCTCGAGGCATAAGCTATTACTTTGCCTTCCTGCATCAATACGTATCCCAGACCATTCAACGAAGCATCACTGTATATTACAAACTCTTTGCCCGATTCTAGTTGTACTAACATTGGAGCTTCAGTTAACATAGTTTTCAACTGATCAAAGCTTTTCTGACATTTATCGGACCATTCAAATCTCACATCTTTCTGAAGCAATTTAGTTAACGGAGTAGCTATCATCGAAAAGCCTTTTACGAATCTGCGGTAATAACCAACAAGTCCCAGAAAACTACAAACTTCAGACACATTCTTCAGAGGTTTCCAATCCAGAATAGCAGAAATCTTGCTCGGATCAACTCGTATTCGCAGGCCGATACAATATGTCCCAAAAAGCGACTTCACGCAACTGAATTCACATTTCACGAATTTCGCATACAATTGCTTTTCTCGTAGAGTTTGCAACCTACGATTCTCGGATGTTCAAAGACGTTGGTTTCATCCCGTGAATAAATCAGAATGTCGTCTATGAATACAACAACAAATCGATCTAGGTACGGTCTAAAAATTCTGTTCATCAAATCCATAAAAATAACAGGAGCATTCGTTAGTCCGAAAGGCATAACTAAAAACTCATAATGCCCGTACCTTGTTCTGAAAGCAGTCTTCGAAATGTCTAAATCTTTTACTTGCAACTAGTAGTAACCTGATCTCAGATCTATCTTTGAAAATATAGTAGCTCCTTTTAACTGATCAAACAAATCGTCAATCCTGGGCAACGGATATTTATTCTTTATAGTCACTTTATTCAACTGACGGTAGTCAATGTAACATCCCGGTCTAGGGGTTATGCATTTAGTGCATAACTCAGGGGATGGAAGGCTTAGGGTGAGGTTGGATGAATTTTAAGGGGTTTGGAGAACCCTAGAAGGCAAGGGATGACTTAGGAAATTTTTGGATTTGGCGTGAGACAAGGGAGCTAACGAAGGAGGCCTTAAAAAAAGTTTTGGGGGCATTATATCACAAATGGCGCATTGGCAAATTGGCTGGGACGTTGGCTGCAGATTATGGTTCCAGGGAGGTCGCAGGTTCGAGTAGCTGGAGCAGCATTTTGCGCCTTATTTTTATATGCGGTGATGGGCTTAAGTAGGAAGGCCTTATAATTAAATGGTGCGGTTATTTGACATGAAAGTCTAATGGGAGAAGTGGTTAGGGACGTTGGAAGAGAGGGCTGGTGCGTGAGGTCGTTGGTTCGAATCAAGCAGCAGCATTTTGTTTTTCCTTTTCTTCTTTGGCGTGACAAAGTGAATTGGCGCACATGGTTTCCTTGTTGTTTTTGCATTAATTTGGAAGGAAGTTGATGAACACATGGCTTCTTTGTTTTTTTTTCATTATTTATTTGATGAGATAATAAGGAATAATAAGGATTAAATCAGATTCTAATTAGATTATTATTTGATTAATCCTTAATAGTTTGCAAGAGAGAATTTAGGCATGTGAGCATTCAAATTATTTTGAATAGTTTAAATTTAGTGGCCAAGAGAAAATATAGGAGATGGAATGTTCAAATTATTTTGAATATCTTTAAACTACTGGTCAAGAGTAATTCAAGTAATTGGCCGAATTTCAAACTCTTCATGAGAAGAGTGGACGGCAAACATGGGGAGGGGATAATGCTGAATTCTTTTGGTCTTTTCTTTATAATCTCGGCTAAACCTCCATCTATTGATTTTTTCTTTTTCATTCTCTCTCAAACCGATACACTATTGCAATCTACTTTTCTTTTTCTTGGCCGAATCCTATACACCTCACCTTCAATTTATTTTATTTTCTTTCCTTCTCAAAACCGAACCCCTATCTCCCCTTTTCTCACTATTTTCTTTCCATTCAAGCCGAACCTTATTTCTTGTGGAGGCCGATTATTGGTTGGGCAAAGGTTGGAGCGTTGGGTCTTTTCTTTAGTCGTTGTGAAAGGTAAGGATTTATGTTATTAACCTATCTCTTTTAGTATTCGTTAACCAAAGGGTGGTCGTGGTGTTTGGAGTTGGCCGAATGTTCTTAGGCCCTTAATATCGTGTTTCTTTTGTGTATAAACAGCGTGAGGGAGCACCTAGGGGCTATTCAAGTTCGGCTACTCAAGGTAAGGTGGTGGTGGTAAATATTTGGCCAAAGGGGGCCATACTCATGGATTATTATTAGTAGCCGATCCTAATAGTTGTATAGCAGGGTTTACGACAACTCAAGGGCAAGTGCAACTTTCGGGATTTCGATAAGTAAGGTAAGGGGCTTGTGGTATTCGGCCATAGGCCATTTTATGGGTTTTAGGTGCTAACCGATTTTGATTTTGGAGGTTTAGGGGCTAGTCGACAGAAGTGAACAAGCCTTCGGGATTTAAGATCTTTCGGTAAGGGTGTAAAGTTATGGTTCTTTTTTTGTTTAAGATCTCGTACTTGTCGATTAACGAAGTGTTCTGATTAAGCATTTTGATGGAGGCCAATACCAGTCAAGGAGAGCAAGGGAAGGTTCCTATCCCGAAGTTTAAGAAAAGAGCTGTCTCAGCGGTTCGGGATTGGCCACCAGGGTGTGGGCCAGCAACAGAAAGCTATAGGCAGATAGCCGTAGTCTCGCTTAGCGATAGCGTCGAGGATCGAGAGTCTAGAACTCCAAGTAATAAGGTGTGTAGCTAGCCTACTATTTTCGGGATTTATACGATAATTGCATGTGTAATATGTTTACTAACAAGTGCAGTGATAAGTGTGATATAGATACCCTTAAAGGGTATGACAATGACCAGGTTAGTTCCGAACCTGTTGAGATGTGACTATTGATTTGTATATGTGTGAGTATGCCTTGATTATGAATAAACATGTGCATGCATTATCATGACTGTATTTTATGTTGCATGTGCATGGGTGGGCTATGAAAGAAGGTACGGGTGTACTTCGAGTACGTGGATTGATGAGTGACTATGTGTCCCATCGTGGTTTTGGTGTTAGCTACGGCTACATCGTGGATTGGCGCTGACTGAGGTCGCGTTGTGGATTGTTGTGCTTAATTGCACGTGGATGGCATTTGTTGCCATATTGGAGTAAAAAGGAGAGGGTGATTTAATAATCCCGTGTGTGGTAAATTTGGATAAGGGGTGTGTAGAGGATGGACCTTAGGCTGGGGTCGGGATTCATTATTGCATAATTGTGGTATGTGAACACATGTGAATGTGGACTTAAATGAGAAATGGGCTAAGCCTAGTATGTGGAGGGTATGTGGCTGATTACCCAGTTACTTGATAAATGTTATGTGTATGGGCCAAGCCCAGAATGTGATATGATCCGAATATGACATATCTGATGCATGGGTTATTATGTGGTTAGCATGTGGGTGGATTTCAGTGGTTAATTACACACTGAGTCTGTGTGACTCACCCAACTTTTTAAACATCGCAGGTGAGTCGTGATTAATGGACCGGGTTGGAGTGGATACAAAGGTGGCCATGCAGAAGCAGACTTTTATACAGAAGTTGTTTTTCTTTATTTAATAGTATTTATCATTTTCAGTACCCTAAGTATTTGAATAAGTTTTGTTGTAATAAGGCCCAATTAAATTATTTGAGTATTTATATTGTGCTAAAGAAAAAGGACGATTAAATGGTTATTTTGAAATCAGTTTATTTTCGGCAAACTTCATCTTAAAACATGTAATAAAGTTTTAATTCGGATATTTTATATCAAGCTTATATTATTTAATAGATTTTAATTGGACATGGTTTCCAAAAGATCACAGATTCTAAAGTTTTATTTTAAGTCAAAACAAATTTTCAACCGTTTATCCGTAGTGACATACCAGATCCGGTCAGGGCTTGTGGGTCGGGTTTGGGGTGTTACAGTCAATGCACATTCTCATCGTGCCATCTTTCTTTTTAACAAACAGAACGGGAGCACCCTAAGGCGAGAAACTCGGCCTGGCGAACCCTCTATCAGTTAATTCTTGTAGCTTTGACTTTAACTCTTTCAACTCTGTTGGTGCCATTCTATACGGAGCTATCGAAATAGGTGTCGTACCAGGAAACAGATCAATACAAAATTCAACTTCACGTATCGGAGGCAATCCCGACAATTCTTTCAGAAATACATCAGAGAACTCACAAACAATTGGCACTGATTCAACTTTCTTTTCAGACACTTTCGAATCAATCACATAAGAAAAACATTCCTCATATCCCTTTTTCATATAACTCTGAGCTTTCAACACAGATATCACAACAGGCAATCCATTTAAATCATTCGACTCAATACGAACTATTTCACCATTCTGACAACTCAAACCAATAGTCTTTCTTTTACAGTTCACAACAGCATCATGAAATGTCAACCAGTCCATACCTAGAATTATATCAAACTCATCAAACGGTAATAGCATCAGATCATCAGGGAAACATATATCTCGAAACATTAACGGACAGTTCTTGCATATTTTGTCAACCAGGACACTTTTACCTAAGGGGTTTGATACTTTTATAACAAACTCAGTAGACTCTACATGCAAAGTCTTACTGGTTACCAAATTCATGCATATATATGAATGAGTAGAGCCAGGGTCTATCAATGCAATCACAAAAGTATCATAAAGTGTAAATGTACCAATTATAACATCATGAGATGAAGCTTCCTCACGAGCTCGAATGGCATACGCTCTGGCAGGCGCTCTAGCTTTAGATCTCGCAACGGTATCTCTCGTAGTTCCCTGACTACCACTGACATTTCTTACATTTTGTGAAAGTCTACCACTCACTGGAGCATTATCTGATCTCGGATTCTGAATAGTCTCTGGCTCAACAGACTCTGGGCAATCACGAATGAAATGATCTAACGATCCACATCTGAAACAAGCCCGATCATTCAATCTACAACTTCCCAGATGTCTTTTACAATAATGCTTACACTCAGGTCATTCGGATCAAACATTCCCAACACTAGCTACTGAAGTTGTCGGAGTTTTGGAGCTCATTTGTGTTCTAGCCCGATGTCTACTAGAATGTCCCACATTAACTCTCGAACGACTTTGTTCATCTTTGAATTTCTTTGATGCAGACTGAAATGATCTACTCTGAAATCTCTTTCTCACATCTTTAGCTTCAAACTCAGCTTTCCTTTTATCTTACCCGAGGGCTTCGGCTTTGCACGCTCGATCAACAAGTACCACAAACTCTTTTATTTCCAGAGTCCCAACTAGTAAACGGATGTCCTCATTAAGACCATCTTCTAATCTTTTGCACATTATTGCCTCGATGGATACACGTTCACGAGCATACTGACTCAATCTCACGAACTCTCGTTCGTATTCAGTAACAGACATACGACCCTATTTCAAGTCCAAAAATTCCTTTCGTTTCTGATCAATGAATCTCTCACTGATGTATTTCTTCTGAAACTCAATATGAAAGAAATCCTGTAATATCCCGGGTTAGGGGTTATTTTGTTGTTGCATGAAATTGCATGTGTCTAGTGTGCTGCGTGGCTATTTCTATGTTTTGGGGGCTTAATTGAAGTCTAGGTGTATGCACGAGTGAATGGGAAAATTTTGATTTTTGGGTGTTAAGTCGGGGATTTGTTGGAGCTGGGTATAAGAGTTTTATTTGGTGTTTTGTTGAACAAAAAGGTGAGTGGCTAAGTGGCAAGCATGCGTTACTTGGGAGCTAGGTGTGGCGTCAATCGCATGGGGTGGAGGTCTAGTGTTCGAGTGCGAAGACCTCACATTTTGGCTTTAATTTTGGACGGCATGGGGGAAGAGGTAGAAGGCAAGTTGAATTCTACCTTGGACCAAGTCATACCTTTCAAATGAAAGGTGGAGAGCATTTGTAGGAAGGAGACTTGGTCATGTTGTTTGAATGTGTGGTTGTGAGTGAATGGGGATTTGGCGAATTTGTTGGGGTGTGTGTTGGGGAGTGGACGGCATAGTGTGGGTTAGGGGAGGCCGAATGTACTCTTGCATTTTGGTACATTTTCGGTCAAGCTTTGGTAAACAAAGAAAGCTCTCATTTTGTCAGTTTTAGCCGAATTTTCAAGAGTGTTTCTTTTGTTTTTCTTCCTTTTGGAACAGAAAGTCAAGCTCTCATCTTGCCGAAATTAGGTTGCCTTTTGAATTGGGTGGCCGAATGTCATTTTGAAGGCACATCTTCGGGTTGCATCTCTTCTATTATTATTTTTTTAGCCGAACCATTTCCCCTACATTCTTCTTCTTCTTCTTCTTCTTCTTCATTTGAGCTAAGCCAAATCTAGCATCCCACCTTCCTCTCTTTTCTTCTCTTAACCTCTTGTAGCCGAAACACTCACCTTCTCAAGCACCTTCATCTTTTCTTTTCTTGTTCGAAACCGAAGTTTCTACCCTCTATCCATCTTTTGTTTCTTCTTTCCAAAAACCCTTAGCCGATTTCTCCAATTGTTCTTCTTATTTCTTTTGTGCCGAACCTAGACTTTCATCAACATTTTCTTTATATCCTTTCTCTCAAACCGAATTTGGGGTGTGTGTTAAAACAACGTGGCGAATCCTTCTTCTGTTAAAGGTGTTAGCCGAATCCACTTTCTCTCCTAGAAGTCCCCTTTTGGCCGAATTTTGGGTGTTGGTAAGTTTTGGCCGAATGGCCATTCCTTTTCTCTCTAGTGCTATGTCGATTTTGGATGGTGAAAGGATTTAACCTTTTATTTTGGAATTCAAGGCTTTATAGGGCATTCGGGATTCAAGCGGTTGGCAAAACATTCTGTAACTCGATCGATTAGTAAGTAGTGGTTGTGGTAAGTGATTGGTATTGGCGTTGGTCGTTCAACTGTTGGTTTCGATTAAGTCAAGGTTATTAAGGTTTAAGCTGTTCTCTTTTGGGGTTGGCCGATTGTTGGAAAGAGAACTACGTGGTTCGGGTTTGATAAGAAATCAAACCAAACAGAAGGTAAGGGTGATTCGACAAACCCTTTTGGTCTAAATGATGTTGGCCGGATGGTTTATATGTACTAACCCCCCTATGTTTGACCGATTCTAGGAGCAAGTTAATCAAGGGACTTAGATCGCTTTTGTCAGGATTTCTAGACTCGTAATTACCAGGTGTGTAAACTAACACACTGATATCTAGTAATGTTATTAATAAACCTGTTTGCCTGTTAAAAACTATACCAGTATGACGGATAATTGGACACCCAAACGGGGTATGTGTACGTATCCGGGTAAGTCTAATTTATTACAAGTTCTATTATGGATACCTTGGGTATTATGATCCATGTTATGTATGCTTTGAGATGTAATGCTAAACATGTTGGCATGATATGCATGATTTGTATGATATGCATGATTACATGAGTATGGTATGTTGATGGGTGATGTGAGAGGAGGGAGCGGTGATATTTTGTCTTTGTGAGCACCGGTGTTTTGGTAACACACTTTGTGACTTTGGGTCACCAGTGCTTTGGTAGCACATTTGTGTCTTTGGGACACAGAGGTTGGGCACCTCATTGCGACTCGTCCACGTGGTTAACACCACCGTGGGTTGGCCCCACTTTGAGATATGGGATAAATGCGCTAGTGATTGGGTATCACACGATGGGTTGGCCCCATCATTCGATTATTGTGACTACGGTCACCAGTGCTTTGGTAGCACATTTGTGTCTTTGGGACACCGGAGGTTGGGCACCTCATTGCGACTTGTCCACGTGGTTTAACACCACCGTGGGTTGGCCCCACATGAGATATGGGATTGTGCGCTAGTGATTGGGTATCACACGATGGGTTGGCCCCATCAATTGATTTGTGACTTCGGTCACGGTGCTTTGGTAGCACATTTGTGTCCTTGGGACACGGTGTTTTTGTAACACATTGTGACTATATGTCACGGTGGTTTGGCACCACCAGTGGTTTGGTACCACGGGGGTAGAGAAAGGAGATACGGATGGTTAGGATCGGGTTGCATTAATTATGTTGCTATGTATGATGTGTGTTAGCATGTTGTTTCATCGGGTGCGGGATTTATGCATCGAGTCATTCGACTCACCCTCTCCTTTGACATTTCGGGTGACCCGTGAAGCGCGGACATGGAGTAGGGGTGGACTCGGGGTGCACATGCCATGCTTTAATAAAAGTTTCGCTCAGACTATTCACATTGGGTACTTTAGCTTATTATTTTTATTTGAGATTTAATTTGGGTTTGTAAAAGGCCTTTAAATTATGTTTTACGATGGTTATGTTTTAATTAGATTCTCAACCTGCTTAACAAATAACTTGGTATGGAATTTTACTAAAAATTTGGTAAGATAATGTTTTCAAAACTATAACGCAATGTGTTTTAAACTATACCATCGGGTATCTCACTATGCTTTGCTATAAAGTAGACTCAAATGATTTTCAAACCAAACTCGATATTCTACTAAGTCAAAAATGTTTCAAAATAGTACTAAGAAACTATTGGAAATGCTAAAGGAAATCAACTCGTTTTTAACTATATACTTTGGATTTTCAAAAACTTTTTCCCCGTAACATACCAGATTCGGACGTGGTGTCCTGTCCGGGTTTGGGGTGTTACAAATCCCATGTCACCCGTTCTTTCGGAATGACAGAAATCAGAATTTTCCACCACTGATAGGCCGCGTCTCGTAACAAAGAAACCACACACTTTATGCATTCCTCGGGACTCAGTGACATTTCATCAAATACCTGAATTGTGTTTTCTAACCAGAACTCGGCTTTCTCGGCATCGTCATCACTGGTAGCCCAGAATTCTTCAGCCCCATACTTACGGATTTTGTCAACCGGAGGCTTGTTCAACAGATTCAGATTCGTTGTCGGAGGCATGGCAGATGTCTGAGGGGGATTAATCGGGGGCGGAGGTTGTGAGACAGTCGTGTTATTTCAAACAAATTGAGTGAACCACTCACTC
The DNA here is from genome assembly GCA_025698515.1 of Gossypium sturtianum. Lineage (NCBI taxonomy): Eukaryota > Viridiplantae > Streptophyta > Magnoliopsida > Malvales > Malvaceae > Gossypium > Gossypium sturtianum. The sequence continues at coordinate 87,587,440 of CM046944.1, forward strand.
ATTATCTGGAAGAAAGCTTGTTTAGCTTCTCCCTCTTGACCGCTCGTAGCCGGTCTTGAATCAGAGGGCGCTGTCCCTTCAGCGAGAACAGGCACATTGCTTTCTACATCATCAGCTACGACTCTTTCGGGATCCATTTCTATATGAAATTTACATTTTATACGTCAGGATTCATCACACTATCACAATTCAGATATATGGCATGTATAGCTAGACTCTAACATGCTACGTTAGTTCGAGAATCGGCTAAACCGTAGCTCTAATATAAACCAAATGTAACACCCCTAACCCATATCCGTCGCCGGATTAGGGTTAAAGGTATTACCGAACGGATCAGAAATGTTTACAGACATTTTAAAATACAAGTCATCGATTGCAATCACTGTGTCCCTTAAATAGGTCACCGAGACCTTAAGCATGCTTTAGAGGAGGGTCGGGACTAAACCGAACACATACAGAAATTCTCAAAAATTTAAAACTTTTTGAACACTGCAGAGGTCACACGCCCGTGCAGTCAGGCCGTGTGCCTCCCACGGCTATTAGACACACCCATGTGTCATGGCCGTGCCAAAACAGGGCATGAATACTGACTCATCGCCACGGCCACCAGGCACGCCTTCTTCTTAGCTATCCAAGTCTTCCGGTAAGAGGGCGTGCAACCCAATTGGCTACGAATATTGCCAATTAAGGCCGGCACTGTAGTCTTGGGATCCCCCTTCACCGTTAGTATTATTAAGTCAGCCAACATCTCTGAATCCATCTTTGGGTGATCTTGTGAAACACCTGTCAACGAAGTACGTTAAATAATGCAACATTACGTAATATCAGTATTATTCAAAAACCTTAAACACCTAGTCATACTGTACCGACAAGACATGTATGTGGACCTTTGTACTTTTTAACCTCCCACAAGCCTGTCCTTTTCCTCAACGAGGCCATGATTTTCCATGAACATGTACCGTCTTGCACTGCACACTTAGCCTCGTACTTATCAAATTTGGATTTAACCACGTTGTAGTTAACCCCATTCTTGATGCTATATTGTTTCAATACACCAAGAAAAATATCCTTGTTGGAAAACTCTTTACCAACTTCTTATTTGCCCGAATCCAGCGACGAACTTTTACGGTCACGCCTTCTGAGTGGTAGTTCAGGAAACTCCAATGCATCGTCTTGAGATAGATCGACATTATGCATGTGAGCTGGAGGCGAGTACACCCTGAATCGCGGATCTTCTTCATCTTCATTTGAACCGCCTTCAACATCTTCAGGTACGGTTGGATCAGGCTCCGGTTTAGAAAATAGTACAACTTCTGCTCTATTGGGGTCGGGCTCTCGAGGTGGATCCACATCGGACTCATCATCTGACCCACCATCATCTGTAACAAACGAGGGCCCCTCGCCAGTGGATGTCGTGGGGAGTACATTATCCCTTCTTAAACAAATTTCGTAACGTTCCCAATCATATGTGGATTGCCAACCACTAGAAGTTGATGACGTTCCCCAATACTTATTTCTAGCATCGAACGTCGAAGGAAGGATATGCATGTCCCATCCACCAACCGAGTGTCATACAGGGGTTGTGTTTTCCATACTACCACCAAACACGGGTGCTTCCGTATTCTGCCTCTCACTAACAAAGTGTCAGCTTCGGGTCGTGTATTCCCCACGAACAGTAGTAGATGTTGAAGTCGAAGGAAGATCACTTGGCGATGAAAATTGTACACATACCTCAAGATAGGGTGATCCACTGGCAAGATGAGTCTCCACCATTGCCTCCAAGCTCCGAAGACATTTGATGTCAAATAAGTCATATCTCACGGGATCAACCGAAGCACAAAATCTATACTTAATAGACTAAACTTTCATTGGCGTTGTTCCGAAGATTTTACGCCTAATTCTTTTGCGAAAATCTGTCAAATTTATGTTCCGGTTAAAAACCAGTCGCGCTGTGTTCTCCGATAAAAAAACAACACCATTTTCGGTGTCACAAACCTCACCATCATAGTAAATAACAGCACTAATACGTTCACTCATCTTCAGATTCTATTTTACTTTTGCCTCAATTTCTATTATGCAACCTGAGAATGAAATTTGGTTCATTTATAGTCTAAGGATTGCCAGAGACTACTGTAGCAAAAGAGCGTCCACGTGGGAGATTTTTTCAGTACTCTTGCTGACAGTGCATCATGCTTGAAGCATTTTGGTCACTATTTGTTCAGAAACGTCTTCTCAAAATTATTTTGCCAGAGACTCATCAGAGCAAAAAAGAGCGCCCACGTGGGAGCTTTTTCGGTACTATTGCTGACAGTGCATCCTGCTTGAAGCGTTTTGGTCACTATTTGTTCAGAAACGTCTTCTCAAAATTATTTTCCCAGAGACTACTTTAGCAAAAGAGTGTCCACGTGGGAGCTTTTTTCGGTACTCTTGCTGACAGTGCATCCTGCTTGAAGCCTTTTGGTCACTATTTATTCAGAAACGTCTTCTCAAAATTATTTTGCCAGAGACTACTGTAGCAAAAGAGCATCCATGTGGGAGCTTTTTTCGGTACTCTTGCTGACAGTGCATCCTGCTTGAAGCGTTTTGGTCACTATTTTTTCAGAAACGTCTTCTCAAAATTATTTTGCCAGATATTACTGTAAAAAAAATTCAAATAAGTTTTTTTTTGCTGATATATTTTTCTCAAAACCCTAAACCTAAAATTATTTTAATTAATTAACCTTAAAATCTTGTTCATTAATTTTCCCCTAAAAACCCTAAACCCTAAGACCATAAAAAACCCTAAACCGTAGCCCTAAAACCCTAAAAACTCATACCCTAACACTAAAAACAACTAAAAAACCCATCGGGGGGAAGGGCAAAGGCACGTCCACGAGGGAGCGCTTTTGCCACATCAGCAAAGCGCACCCTCAAGGACGCGTTTTTTGCTGATGTGGCACAAAGCGCTCCCTCGTTGACGCGCTTTGCTGGTTCATCCCCTGAAAACGCGCTAACATGGACGCGTTTTCGGGGAAAATAGCCCTTTCCGGTAAATAATTATTTTTAGGTACTTTTCCGTAAATTTTGTTAAAAATTGGTATTTTCTGGTAAATTGCCCGCCAAATGTAGCTTTTAAAAGATTTTTGAAATAGTAAATTATATTTTATAAAAATTTATTTAGTCGAGAAATTGAGAAAAAGAGGTATCAAGATCTCGGTGTTATAAACCGAGCCATAAATATTTTTGGAGCGTCATTAAGGTAGTATTAAAATTTCGTTATAAAATTTTGACGTTCGGGTGGTTAATTAAATAAAAAGGACTAAATTGAAAAAGGTGTAAAAGTTGTTAGAAGGATTAAATAGCTCAATTGTCAAATGAGGAAGGACCTAAAGTGCAAATAAGCCCAAAGGAGATATTTTGGGCGGCAATTGTAACACCCTATACCCGAGTCCGAGACTAAGACCGGATACGAGACATTACTATGCTTGAACTTTCTTAAACATGTACTTGCGGGCTATAAAATTTCGTTTCGAATTAAAAACTTCTCGTTCTTAGTCAAATCAGACATTCCATAGGCCTATGAGGCCTCAGACTTTCGTCCCGAAACTTTCGAAACTCATTTGGAAACTTTCTCTCGAAACAGGGGTCACACGTCCGTGTGACTTGGGACACGCCCGTGCACCCCTAAAACATGCCCGTGTCTTTCACCCGTGGAGGATACTGGAAAAATCCACACTGCCTGGACACGCCCGTGGCCCTGGCCCGTGTGCCAAATCTTGGCATTCTGACTTATCCACACGGTTTGTACACACACCCGTGTGCGACAGCCTTGTGACAATTGAATTTCTACGTGTCAAGTGCAGACTTCACACGGCCTTGGCACACGCCCATGTGCCAAACGTGTGTATCACACGGCCTGAACAAACGGCCATGTGACCAGCCCATGGTCTAATCTGACTTAAGATACTAAGGTGCAGGAGACACACGGCTTAGACACACGCCCGTGTGTCTATCCGTGTGGGCACTTAGAGGCTATCTTACCAAGCCTGTTACCACTCCCGTTTGCATACATTCATATACTACTTCAAAACATTCTCAAATCATCCATTAGAACACATGAATTAACACATTTAATCATTAAAGAGATAAAGTCTTTATCCCATACACTAGGGAGAACTACTCCCAATACAAATACAACCAACTTAAGCCATCATCTATGGTCATACACAACCAGCTCTAGATTCTCTTAGGCCAATACAATTTGGCTACATCGGTTAGAACTTAAATCAACTTTAAAAGAATCCATATACATGCCATGACCCATAAGGACTTGATACCTCATTCCAAGGGTCTACTCGATAGTGTGAAAACATCTCCGACGGCCTCCAACCCGAGCTAGTTAAAAGTAACCTATAAGGGATGAGAAAAGTAAAGGAGTAAGCAATAGTGCTTAGTAAGCTCATCTGCATAATGTGTCAAATATTGATATTCATTGAATATACATAATTACAAAGTATCATGAAGAGTGTCTCTCATAAACTCATGGTTACTTGCTCAAATATTCTTGAAACTTATTCATTCAATCTCTTACCACATTCTTACCATGTCACAAGCCAATTGCTCGTTCAATTAACATACATTCCTACACTAATCACCACATGATCATATAAAACAACACATCAAGCATTTTCAATAAGCCGCTCATGCTACTAATATCTCAGTGGTTTCGCACTTAGCCCACCATTGGATCTCTAATAGGGTGGTATCGCACACAGCCCACCCATCATTTATATATATGGATAGTAATCCACATGTATATCTCTATTTCAAATATTCATCCGAGAACATTCTCACACGCTTTTATTCTTACTTAACTTTCTATGATACTCGTTTGCATTCACACAATACATTAATAAATCTATCTCATGCAACAAAGGTGTATTAAATACACATAACCCACTAAGGGTTCATCATATACTGAATCCATATCAATTCAATTCTAACACACACATGTGCTTTTCGTGGTACAACCACATACTTTCTTTCTTTCAACATATACATTGAATTACTCAAGTTATTAAATAACTCTCTTGAGTCTCATACTCATAACGTCACATAGAATTTATACCCCAATAGGGTCTTACTTGTATTAACATGTCGATTCCATGTCCCTGACATGGTCTTATACAAATTCTTACATCGAGGCCATATTCCAATATGGTCTTACACGAGGCCTTAACTATCATCATATCACTCTACGTACATTTCCCATTACTCTTAGATTCAATTCTTTTGACCTCTCATCAAAGATATTTCATACATTCATAGAGTAAATATACATTCCATACAACACTGGAACATTAAACTAACTCATCCGTAATTGCAGCATTTGCACATGAACTTACCTCGATGTCGAAAGGGCCAAAAGGGACCTTTTTGCCCACATTTCTCTTTTCATCTGTTCTAGGTCCGAAACTCATTTTCTTTGATCTAGAACAATGAAATTTACTGATTTAATCATTTATAAATCATATTACACCATAATATACACTTTAGGCAAAACTGACTATTTTGCCCCTACACTTTGGCAAAATTACTATTTTGCCCCTAGGCTCGTAAATAAATTTTCATCTCAATTTATTATTAAGAAAGCCTAGCTGAACATTTAATCCTCTTACAACTATCCACAATTCCATCTATTTCATGCCTTAATGAACAAATTACAACTTTTACATTTTAGTCCCAATTAGGTGTTTTCATGCTAACACCTTTCATAAAAGTTGTTTCTCATCTCCTTAACATTTTTTTATTACATAAAATCTCAGCTAACATCATAAATACTCTCATGTCAAGTTTCTAGACTTTCAATCATATCTCAAATTAGTCCTCTCATTAGCTAGCTTAAGCTTTGGGGACTCCAAAAACACAAAAATCATCAATTAAAACCACCTAAATCACTTACTTGAGTGGAGAATTGCTTGCTGAAATTTTAAGCTTCGAAAACCCCTCCCATGGCTGCTATTTTTGGTGGAAGAAGAGAAGAAATAAAACAGATGATAGCTTGGCTTATTTCATCTTATTTTATTTCTTTTTTTTCACCTAACATGACCACATTTAATGCTCTTGTCCCCTTAGCTATCCTTGACCGGCCAACTCACTTAACAAGGCCAAGTTTCACATTTGGGACCTCCAATTTATAAACCATAGCTATTTGGTGCCTCTAGCAAATAAAATAGAACTTTCGCACTTTATGCGATTTAGTCCCTTTTCACAATTTAGCTAGAAATCGCTAAAATTAAGGCACGAAAATTTTCATGCATCCTCATAAACATGTTATAACACATAACATATCATGAAAATAGTTTTCTCTAACCTTGAATTAGTGATTCCGAGATCACTGTTCCGACTAGCCCCTAAATCGGGTTGTTACAGCAATAGCCGAGAAAAATTAGGAAATGGGTGAAATAAAGGAAAAATTGGAAAATTGCCAAAATTAGTTAAATAAAAATGGGACCAAATTGGAATATCTAGAATTCTCACCATTTTTCTTCATATTCATCAGCTGAAAAACAACCATGGAAGAGGGTTCAAGCTGGTTTTCATACTCTAGCTTCATGTAAGTTTAATTCTTGCTTTCTCCTTGAAATTTCTAAGTTTTTAGACTTTTACAATTGGGTCCAACTTACTATGTCATTAGTTTTTGATTCCATGGCTAATTTTTAAAGTTGCTGTGGATGAGTGCTGGAAGCATATGATGAATAAACATAGAATTGAAGCTTTAATTTTGATATATGATGATTTTATCAAGTAAAATTGATGGAAACTGATTTTAGGACCTAATTGAGAAAGAGTTTGAAATTAAGGTCTAGTGCTAAAGTTCTGATTTCCAATGGTTATGAAGTAGTTTAAAATGATAGAAAAAAGTATTAATTGAGAAAAATTAGCTCAATTGAAGGGTTAATTGAGCAAGGACTGAATTGTATGAACTGTGAAATTTGGGGCAAAATGAAAATCAACATTTTGCACTAAAACAGTTTTGGACAGCAGCAGTAGTTTAAATTTGAAAAATCACCAAAAATTTTAGAAATCGAATTAGAGGATGAATAAAATATGAAACTAAAGCTTATTTAGTCTAGTTTCTTATAGAAGAAACGGTGTAAGCAATGGAATTGTGAATCATGAGATATAATAAATTTTGTGAGACAAATCAGAATGATTTCGGGTTCCCCTGTTCTGATTTTGGAAAATCATCAAAAATTTGAGGAAAATGATTAGGGGAAGAAATTTATATTTTTAAAATCCTAAATTAGTCTATTTTCAAGAGAAACAAACGGGAACATTATCCAAATTATTTACGATGAGATAATTAATTTTTAGTGAAGAAGGGTTGGAACTGTCAGACAGCAGAATAGGGGTGATTTTAAAGAATAAACTGTACTTATTGGCTAAACCAAAATTCTAGAAATTTTATGGTAAGAAGATATGTGCGTCTAGTTTCAGGGAAAATTATTGGATCTTAATTTGGAGTTATGTAGCTCAAGATAAAAATAATTTAGTGACTATGACACGGATGGACAGCTTGAATATTCATATAAGTAAATAGTGAAAATTATAGAAAATGTTGCTTACAAATGTGTTATTTATACTAAGGATGTGAATGGAGAGGAGGAGGAGGAAAAATATATGAATGACTTGTGTATAAATTTTTCACATGCCCGATTATAATCGATAAATGTTAAATTAGAAATGATATAATGTTTTATTTTGAATATTTACTATGAAATTGTGATTATCGTTATGATATAAAAATTGAATTTGTAAGTTTGTATGTAAATAAGACATCATTTTTTTTATGTTTTAATATTTTGTTATATTATATGAGATATGGTTGAATATGGAATAATTATTTGATGTAAATTATGAATTGTGACTGATTATGGATGAATTGGTAAAATGATGAAAAGTGAGAATTCCCGGTTGAACCTTCGGAATAGAAAAGATACGAATGAGGTAGCTAGGTCACATTTGTGGTATAAGTGTAGGCCACTATGTGTACAAAGAGAGCTACGAGATGGTTTTAGGTCACGTGTGTAGTACTAAGTGCAGGCTACTACGTGTACCAGACGGATAGGTCGCATGTGTAGTACTAAGTGCAGGCTACTATGCGTACCTGATAGCTTCGATCACATGTGTTGTACTAAGTGTGTAACACCCCAAACTCGGACAAGACACCACGCCCGAATCTGGTATGTTACGGGGAAAAACGTCTTTGAGTGATCAGATTTTTTTTTCGTTTAGAAGTGGGGTGAAAACATAGTGAATTTGAGGAAAATTTGAGTAGGCTTGTTTGATTAGATTTTGAAAACTTATCCAAGTATATAGTAAAAACGAGTTGATTTCATTTAGCACCTTCCATTAGTGCCATTTTGAAACATTTTAGACTTAGTAGAAAATCGAGTTTGATTTGGAAATCATTTGAGTTTATTGTATAGCAAAACATAGCGAGATACCCGATGGTATAGTTTAAAACACATTGCGATATAATTTTGAAAACGTTGTCTTTCCAAGTTTTAGTAAATTTCATGCCAAGTTATTTGTTAAGCAGGTTGAGAATCTAATTAAAACATACCCATCATAAAACATAATTTAAAGGCCTTTTACAAATCCAAATTAAATCTCAAATCAAAATAAGTAAGCTAAAGTACCCAAAGTGAATAGTCGGAGCAAAACTTTTATTAAAGCATGGCATGTGCACCCGAGTCCACCCTCTACCCATGTCCGCGTCTACGAGTCACCTGAAATGTCAAAGGAGAGGGTGAGTCGAATGACTCAGTGCATAAATCCCGCTCCCGATGAAACAACATGCTAACACACATCATACATAGCAACATAATTAATGCAACCCGATCCTAACCATCCGTATCTCCTTTCTCTACCCCGTGTGGTACCAAACCACTGGTGGTGCCAAACCACTGGTGACATGTAGTCACAATGTGTTACCAAAACACTGGTGTCCCAAAGACACAAATGTGCTACCCAAGCACTGGTGACCGAGGTCACAAATCAATTGATGGGGCCAACCCATCGTGTGATACCCAATCACTAGCAGACGATCCCATATCTCATGTGGGGCCAACCCACGGTGGTGTTAACCACAGGGACAAGTCGCAATGAGGTGCCCAACCTCTGGTGTCCCAAAGACACAAATGTGCTACCAAAGCACTGGTGACCGTAGTCACAATAATCGAATGATGGGGCCAACCCATCGTGTGATACCCAATCACTAGCAGACGATCCCATATCTCAAAGTGGGGCCAACCCACGGTGGTGTTAACCACGAGGACGAGTCGCAATGAGGTGCCCAACCCTCGGTGTCCCAAAGACACAAATGTGCTACCAAAGCACTGGTGACCCAAAGTCACAAAGTGTGTTACCAAAACACTGGTGCTCACAAGACAAAATATCACCGCTCCTCCACTCATATCACCCATCAACATACCATACTCATGTGATCATGCATATCATACAAGTCATGCCTATCATGCTAATATGTTTGACTCATACCCCATATCACATACATACATAGCCATGATACCATATAGATCATCGATAAACTTGTAACAATCTTGACTTACCCGAGTCCAAGATCATACCCATTAGGGTATCATATCAATCATCACTGTTTCATTAATTATCACACAGGTTATCAATCATATTACTAAACGGAAGTGTGTTAGTTTACACACCTGGTAAAGCGCAACCTCTAAACTAAAAGAAACGATCTAAAGCTCCTTGTATACTGGCTCCTGTAATCAGCCAAAAGAAAACCATTAGGCAACCACAACATTCGGCAAACATCAATTAACCAAAGGGGGGTTAATGTTGATCCCTCACCTTGCTAATGGTTTGATTTCTTATCAAACCCGAACCACAATAGTTCTCCTTCCAACAATCGGCCAACCCCAATTGATTCACAAAGGGGAAAGGCTCCAACCGATCGCTTTGAAATCTTTGATTGCCCTAAGGTGAGATGTTTAAAGCGAATGGTTAACCCTCTTCCATAAACCAAAACAACATAACACTTGAGAGATAGGAAATGGCCATTCGGCCAAGAGCTTACCAACACCCAATATTCGGCCAAAAGAGGACTTCTAGGAGAGGAGAGATTCGGCCTAAGTGTTTAACACACCCTTATACTCGGTTACGAAAGGTAAAAGAGAAAGAATAGAAATGAAAAGGAAATAGGTTACGGCAACAAGGTGCTTTGGAAGAAAGTTTCGACAAATAGGCAATTGAGAAGAAGAAAGAAATAAATAAAATAAAGAAAATAGAGGAGGTACCTTGGCTTTGGAAAGAACAAATAGATGAAGAAAATGTCTTGGGTAAGATTAGGCTACAATGTTTCCAAGCAAAGAAGAAGAAAGCAAATATGAAAAAGGAGATAGTAGTTTGGTTTACAAAATTGAAAGAAAAGAGAAAGATGGGAAAGGGTATTCGGCTACAAGTACTCTAGGGAACAAAGATGCAACTTTCGGCAAGCTTGTTGAGGTTTGGTCTTTGGGTTTCAAAAGATGTAAAACAAAACAAAGAGAAATGAAAAACACCCTTAGAACTTCGGCTAACAAATGACCCAAAGAAGAGACTTTTACTCCTTGACAAAAAGTGACCGAAATTACCTAGGTTGCTAAGGTGAATTTCGGCTAACATGTTCCCATACTTAGCCGTCCACTTCCCCCACTCCAACACCACCACAAATTCGGCCAAATCCCCCACAACACTCCACTCCACACATTCAAACAAGCATGACCAAGTCTTCCTCCTAAACTCACTCTCCTCCCACCATTTGAACGGTTTGACCAAGTCCAAGGAGGAATTTAAACTTCATCCAACTCTTCCCTCCTGTGCCGTCCCAAAATTAAAGCCAAAATGTGAGGTCTTCGCAGCTCGAACACTAGACCTCCACCCCATGCAGTTGACGCCACACCTAGCTCCCCAAGTAACGCATGCTTGCCACTTTGCCACTCACCTTTTGTTCAACAAAACACCAAATAAAACTCTTATACCCGGCTACCCAACGGCTCCACGACTTAACACCCAAAAATCAAAATTTTCCCATTCACTCGGGCATACACCTAGACTTCAATTAAGCCCCCAAAACATAGAAATGGCCACGCAGCACACTAGACACATGCAATTTCATGCAACAACAAAATAACCCCTAACCCGGGATATTACAGTTCTACCCCCCTTAAAAATAATTTCGACCTCGAAATTACGATCGATCGTAAGAGTTGCGGGTATTCTTTGTCTCATCATATCCTTAGGTTCCCACGTAGCTTCTTCTACGCCATGATTGACCAAAGAACCTTAACCAAAGGCACAGATTTCTTACGCAGAACCTTCACATCTCGATCAAGAATCTGCACAGGTTCTTCTTCCATGGTCAAATCTGGATTTACCTCGATCTCTTCCACTGCTACCACATGCGACGGATCGAACGATAACGCCGGAAGCATCAAAGCGTGAAAAACATCGTGAATCGACTAAGCTCTGCTGGCAACTCAAGGCGATACGCCATCTGGTCCAACTCGTCCTCGAGAACCTTATACGGCCCAATAAACCTCGGACTTAGCTTGCCTTTCTTCCCGAACCTCAACACCTTCTTCCAAGGCGAGACCTTCAGGAAAACTCGATCCCCCACAGCGAACTCTATATCTCTTCGCTTAAGATCGGCATAAGACTTCGCCGGTCGAAGCTTCCTTCAATCTAGACTGAATCAACTTAACCTTGTCTTCGGTCTCAGCAACCAACTCGGGTCCCAACAACTGACGTTCATTTAACTCCGTCCAACACGTAGGTGAGCGACACTTCCTACCATACAACGCCTCATACGGTGCCATCTTGATGCTCGCAGTAGCTGTTGTTGTAGGCAAACTCGCTAATGGTAGAAACTCCTCCCAACTACCTCAAATCCAAGATACAACCTCTCGGCATATCCTCTAAGACACGAATGACCCTTTCGATTGACCGCCGATCGCGGGTGAAAAGCCGTCTTTGAAATCCAAACGAGTACCCGGAGCTTGATGCGGTGCTTTCAGAACCTTGACGTGAATCTAGGATCCCTATCCGAGATTATCGAAACTGGCACACCGTGCAACCTCACTATCTCTGACACATACAGCTTCGCTAGCTTCTGAAGTGAGTAGTCAACCCTCACCGGAATAAAGTGAGCTGATTTAGTCAGTCGATCCACCACTACCCAAAGCCGAATCTTTCTTGCTTGGCGTAAGCGGTAACCCACTGACGAAATCCATGGTTATCCTTTCCCACTTCCACTGAGGAATCTTCACAGGCTGAAGCAACCCCGACGGCAACTGATGTTCAGCCTTGACCTGCTGACAAGTCAGACACTTCCCAACAAACTCTGTCACCTCCTTCTTCAAGCCAGGCCACCAAAACTGCTCTCTAAGATCCCTATACATCTTGCTACCTCCGGGATGTATAGCATGAGGACTCGCTATATAATGCGTCTGAAGAATCTTTGCCTCAGCTCAACATCTTTAGGCATACAAGCCTTACCTTGAAAACACAACACCTCATCATCGGACAAAGTCAGAACCCTCCAAACCACCGTCCCGCACTTGTAACCTCCGCGCACTCGTAACCTCATCCAATAAGCTGTTTCTCTCGATCTGCTCAACCCAAGTAGGCTTAACACGCAACTCGCGCGAGAATACTCCCATCGCGTACATACAAACTCAAGTGGGCAAACAATGCTCTTAACTCCGAAACAACCTTACGGCTCAGCGCGTCGCCACCACGTTAGCCTTGCCGGATGATACTCAATCGAGCGGTCGTAATCTTTCAGCAACTCGACCCATCTGCGCTACCTCAAATTCAAATCCTACGAGTCGGTAGATACTTGGACTCTTGTGATCTGTGTAGACTATCGATCTCTCTCCGTACAAGTAGTGCCTCCAAATCTTTAGGCGAAGACCACACCGCTAGCTCCAAATCATGCGTCGGATAATTGACCTCATGTGACCTCGGTGTCGAGAAGCGTAAGCCACAACCTTACCTTCTTGCATCAAACACACAACCCAAGCCCGTATGTGACGATCGCAATAGGCGTGAATTCCTTACCGGCCTCAGGTTGAATCAAAACCGAGCCTCGGTCAAAATCTTCTTTAACTTATCGAAGCTTTCCTGCATTGTTTCTCAGTCCATACAAAGCGAGCTTCTTTCCTCAAAGCAACTTGGTCATCGTATTGCTGCTATCAACGAAACCCTCAACAAACCTTGGTAGTATCCGGCCAAACCAGAAAACTCGAATCTCGACCAGCGACTTAGGCGGCTTCCAATCCAAAAGCGCCTCAATCTTATGAGGATCTACTCGAATCCCCTCACCGACACTACATGACCCAAGAAAGTCACTTCTCTAAGCGAACTCGCACTTACTAAACTTAGCATAGAGTTGCTTTCCCTCAAAATCGCAACACCACTCGCAAATGCTTATCATGCTCTTCCTCTCTGTCTTTGAGTACACTAAGATGTCGTCTATGAAAACCACGACGAACCGATCCGAATCTGCTTTGAAACACCTATTCATCATATCCATAGCGCGCTGCGGTGCGTTAGTCAACCCGACGGCATTACCGAGAAATTCGTAGTGCCCATACCGAGTCCGAAACGCTGTTTTATGGATATCGACCTCCTTAACCTTTAGCTGGTGATACCCGGATCTCAAGTCGATCTTGAAAATACCGCGGCGCCCTTGGTGATCAAACAAGTCATCTATCCGTGGCAGCGGATACTTGTCTTTAATCGTCGGCTTGTTCAAGCTGGCGGTAGTCTATACACATCCGCATCGTGCCATCTTTCTTCTTGACAAAGAGTGCTAGGCGCACTTACGGCGAAACACTAGGCCTAATAAAACCTCGATCCAATAACTCCCGGATCGAGCCTTAAGCTCCACCAATTCCTTTGGCGCCATCCTATACGAGCAACAGACAATCGGGCGCAGCGCGATTCGGCAATGTGATCAATCCCGAACTCCACCTCGCGATCGGCGGCAAACACGGAAGCTCCTCGGGAAAAACATCGCAAACTCCTTAACAGTGCAACCTTCTCCACATGAGACTCCTTAGCCTCCAACGCATACACATGAACTACATACGCTTCACGGCCTTTCTCGACCATCTTCTGCGCCTTGGAGCGGATACCACATTTGATAAGTAATCCCTCCTACTACCTATCATAGCCACCTCATCACCCTCAACCGTCTTAAGAACCATGCGCTTGGGCGCGCAATCCAACCTCGCTTTGGTACTTAACCAACCAATCCATCCCAAGAATCGGATCGAACTCCCCAAGCGGCGGTTCCATCGATCAGCAGATAAACACTACCCCTTGGAGTTCTAAGGGTACTCTCTAAACAGTTTATCTACTACTACAGAGTGACCTAGAGGGCTAATCACGGTCATCCGCCTAGAAGATATCTCGAGTCTAAATCCATGGTCTCTACTATACTACGGCAACATAAGAGTGCGTTGAACCCACATCAATCAAAGCGGTATAAGGAGAACCAAAAATCAAAACGCACGGTTATGACGTCCGGTGCGTCGCCTTCCTCTCGGTGCCTCGCAAAGATACACTAATCCAGTATGCGGCATCGAACTACCCACACCTCGCGCGGTGCTCCACGGCCCCGACCGAACCATTACCACCTCTCGCCATTACCACGGCCCCTCTGCGGTGGCGGTCCACTACCTCGAAGCGACACGGCTACGGCTCTCGGGGGTGAATCCTAGCCAACCTACGCGGACGGTCCCTCACACGATGCTCCAGAGAACCACACTCGAAGCAACCTTTTCCTCCGGTCCGGCAACCACCCCAATGAGATTTCCCACTGCCGATCACACTGCTGCGGCGGTCCACGCCTGCGCGACAACAAACCTAGCAGATCGATTCGGCCCACTCGGTCTAGCTCTCTCGCGGATTACCCGACGCACCCAGAGGACCCAAAGCTCCTCTTATGCCTATTTCTGTCCATGCCCTACCTCACTGACTCCTTAACACCCTCGGCTACCTTAGCCTTCTCAACTAAGACACCAAACTCGCGCTCCTGGCGAGGAGCAATCAGCGACCTCAAGTCGTCTCGAGACCATCCTCGAAAGCGAACACACCTCTCATGCTCGGTGGCCACAATGCCCCACGGCATACCTACTCAACTTCAGGAACTCGGCCTCGTACTCAAGAACATGATTTACTCCCCGAACAAGCCTCGAAAAGCCTTTATTTGGGAGTCGATATAACTAGCCCCGATGTATTTCTTTTGATATGCAGCCCTGAAATAATCCCATGTTAGATCCTCTGCTGCCACACTTTCTCTAACCGTGAGCCACCACTGATATGACTCATCCCGGAGAAGCGATACGATGCCCTTCGACTTCTCTTCGGCGATCAAGTCCGGATCGTCCATGATCCGCTCGATTGCTCCAACCAATATTCGGCGAGTGCTAGAGCAACACGGATACACCTCGAAAGAATTCGGCCCCGTTTGCCCGAAGTCGCTCAGGAACAGATTTCCTAACTCCTGCATTACCACCTACACCAGCTACTCTTTCCAACACTCGCAGCATCGCCTGTGACACTGCGTCGTCCCCAGTCTGGTCTTGGAACTCACCACCTCCAGCTGGTGGCGGAACCGGTATCTCATTTTCTGAACCCTGACCAGATCCTACGGGCTCAGAAACCGTCATCCTACCACGACCTCGTCCACGACCACGTCCACCTCTAGCGCTCATGACTAAACTTTCTACGTATCTGATTAAGAATTTTATGCATCAGTATTTATTCCACTTGTTTAAAAGCAAGTCTTATGAATATTTTAAGAGGATTTGTTCTCGCGAGTTCACAGAATCCTATCAGTTTCAATCTCTAAAGTAATATACTATTGCTATTCATCAAATCATATCACATCAAATCAATTCACAAGCAATAGTAAGGGTACTTACCTGGGCGAACTGGTGCCGGAGACTCGGTGCCATGCCTTTCCAACCCATACTTTAAGAATAAAGACTAACAAAACAATCTTTTGAAAACATTTTGGGCCTCAGGCCCACAGCCGAGCCTTTGAACTTGGCTCTGATACCACCACTGTAACACCCCAAACTCGGACAAGACACCACGCCCGAATGCGGTATGTTACTGGGAAAACGTCTTTGAGTGATCGATTTTTTTCGTTTAGAAGTGGGGTGAAAACATAGTGAATTTGAGGAAAATTTGAGTAGGCTTGTTTGATTAGATTTTGAAAACTTATCCAAGTATATAGTAAAAACGAGTTGATTTCATTTAGCACCTTCCATTAGTGCCATTTTGAAACATTTTAGACTTAGTAGAAAATCGAGTTTGATTTGGAAATCATTTGAGTTTATTGTATAGCAAAACATAGCGAGATACCCGATGGTATAGTTTAAAACACATTGCGATATAATTTTGAAAACGTTGTCTTTCCAAGTTTTAGTAAATTTCATGCCAAGTTATTTGTTAAGCAGGTTGAGAATCTAATTAAAACATACCCATCATAAAACATAATTTAAAGGCCTTTTACAAATCCAAATTAAATCTCAAATCAAAATAAGTAAGCTAAAGTACCCAAAGTGAATAGTCGGAGCAAAACTTTTATTAAAGCATGGCATGTGCACCCCGAGTCCACCCCGGCTCCATGTCCGCGTCTACGAGTCACCTGAAATGTCAAAGGAGAGGGTGAGTCGAATGACTCAGTGCATAAATCCCGCTCCCGATGAAACAACATGCTAACACACATCATACATAGCAACATAATTAATGCAACCCGATCCTAACCATCCGTATCTCCTTTCTCTACCCCGTGTGGTACCAAACCACTGGTGGTGCCAAACCACTGGTGACATGTAGTCACAATGTGTTACCAAAAACCTGGTGTCCCCAAAGACACAAATGTGCTACCCAAGCACTGGTGACCGAGGTCACAAATCAATTGATGGGGCCAACCCATCGTGTGATACCCAATCACTAGCAGACGATCCCATATCTCATGTGGGGCCAACCCACGGTGGTGTTAACCACAGGGACAAGTCGCAATGAGGTGCCCAACCTCTGGTGTCCCAAAGACACAAATGTGCTACCAAAGCACCGGTGACCGTAGTCACAATAATCGAATGATGGGGCCAACCCATCGTGTGATACCCAATCACCAGCGACGATCCCATATCTCAAAGTGGGGCCAACCCACGGTGGTGTTAACCACGAGGACGAGTCGCAATGAGGTGCCCAACCTCTCGGTGTCCCAAAGACACAAATGTGCTACCAAAGCTTTGGTGACCCAAAGTCACAAAGTGTGTTACCAAAACACTGGTGCTCGTCGGCACAAAATATCACCGCTCCTCCACTCATATCACCCATCAACATACCATACTCATGTGATCATGCATATCATACAAGTCATGCCTATCATGCTAATATGTTTGACTCATACCCCATATCACATACATACATAGCCATGATACCATATAGATCATCAGTAAACTTGTAACAATACTGACTTACCCGAGTCCAAGATCATACCCATTAGGGTATCATATCAATCATCACTGTTTCATTAATTATCACACAGGTTATCAATCATATTACTAAACGGAAGTGTGTTAGTTTACACACCTGGTAAAGCGCAACCTCTAATACTAAAAGAAACGATCTAAAGCTCCTTGTATACTGGCTCCTATAATCGGCCAAAAGAAAACCATTAGGCAACCACAACATTCGGCAAACATCAATTAACCAAAGGGGGGTTAATGTTGATCCCTCACCTTGCTAATGGTTTGATTTCTTATCAAACCCGAACCACAATAGTTCTCCTTCCAACAATCGGCCAACCCCAATTGATTCACAAAGGGAAAGGCTCCAAGCGATCGCTTTGAAATCTTTGATTGCCCTAAGGTGAGATGTTTAAAACGAATGGTTAACCCTCTTCCATAAACCAAAACAACATAACACTTGAGAGATAAGGGAAATGGCCATTCGACCAAGAGCTTACCAACACCCAATATTCGGCCAAAAGAGGACTTCTAGGAGAGGAGAGATTCGGCCTAAGTGTTTAACACACCCTTATACTCGGTTCTGAAAGGTAAAAGAGAAAGAATAGAAATGAAAAGGAAATAGGGTCACGGCAACAAGGTGCTTTGGAAGAAAGTTTCGACAAATAGGCAATTGAGAAGAAGAAAGAAATAAATAAAATAAAGAAAATAGAGGGAGGTACCTTCGGCTTTGGAAAGAACAAATAGATGAAGAAAATGTCTTGGGTAAGATTCGGCTACAATGTTTCCAAGCAAAGAAGAAGAAAGCAAATATGAAAAAGGGAGATAGTAGTTTCGGTTTACAAAATTGAAAGAAAAGAGAAAGATGGGAAAGGGTATTCGGCTACAAGTACTCTAGGAACAAAGATGCAAACTTTAGTGACTTGTTGAGGTTTGGTCTTTGGGTTTCAAAAGATGTAAAACAAAACAAAGAGAAATGAAAAACACCCTTAGAACTTCGGCTAACAAATGACCCAAAGAAGAGACTTTTACTCCTTGACAAAAAGTGACCGAAATTACCTAGGTTGCTAAGGTGAATTTCGGCTAACATGTTCCCATACTTAGCCGTCCACTTCCCCCACTCCAACACCCCCACAAATTCGGCCAAATCCCCCACAACACTCCACTCCACACATTCAAACAAGCATGACCAAGTCTTCCTCCTAAACTCACTCTCCTCCCACCATTTGAACGGTTTGACAAAGTCCAAGGAGGAATTTAAACTTCATCCAACTCTTCCCTCCTGTGCCGTCCCAAAATTAAAGCCAAAATGTGAGGTCTTCGCAGCTCGAACACTAGACCTCCACCCCATGCAGTTGACGCCACACCTAGCTCCCCAAGTAACGCATGCTTGCCACTTTGCCAGCTCACCTTTTTGTTCAACAAAACACCAAATAAAACTCTTATACCCCAGCTCCAACAGCTCCCCTGACTTAACACCCAAAAAATCAAAATTTTCCCATTCACTCAGGCATACACCTAGACTTCAATTAAGCCCCCAAAACATAGAAATGGCCACGCAGCACACTAGACACATGCAATTTCATGCAACAACAAAATAACCCCTAACCCGGGATATTACAAAGTGCAAGCCACTATGTGCAAGTGATGGTTTTGGTCACATGTGTAGTACTAAGTGCAGGCTACTATGTGCACCAGATAGCTTCGGCTACAAGGGTGGTACTATGTGCAGGCCACCGTGTATCTGTTATTATTCCGATGGGTTCAACGAGAAATTTACTAAGTGAAAATACATGTGATCATGTGACGACTAAGTGTAATTGAATATGACTATGTGATGAATAAGTGATTTGTCAATTTAAATTGTGATTGGTAGGAAGAGTTAGTGAGTTGCATGTTTGTGAATTGTTACATGTATTTGTCCGAAATACGAGGAAATGATGGTACTTGATACATGGAAATATGAGATAAATGTGTTTATTCATAATTATAGAACTGTACACCTCGAGTGTACTATTTGTGTAAAAATGATGTTTCAAATGATTTGATGAGTAGAACTCAAATATGAAGTAGTTAGAAACCAAGACAAATTGTTATGAAAATGTATATGAAATACAGAGGTATGATTATTATATGAGATATGAATACATAATGTGAAAAAGTATAGGTATAAGAGGAATTTAATAAGAATTTAGCCCATATACATTTCTTGTTATTTATATGAAGTGCGCGACTAACAAATGGTAATAAGTATAAGGCTTGGTTGAATATCTTAAATTGGTTCTTGACTATATTAAAATGTTGGTAAAGATAAATGATCAAGTGAGTGAGAAATATGGCTTGGAAAATAGCCTAATTTTCGTCCACACGGGTAGACACACGGGCGTGTGTCTAGGCCGTGTGCGACAAGTGGTCTACCCCATGGGCGTATGGTCTGGCTGTGTGTCCCCAGTCACACGGGCGTGTGACCCTTAGATGCAAGAAAAATTTTAAAAGTCACGAAAAATTTTCCTGAGGATCCGGTTTAGTCTTGACTCGATCTTAATGCATGATTTGGACCTCGAGGGTCCATTAAAGGAACATTTATAATTAGTCTCGGTATTTGAACGATAATGATTTCAAATTTTCTGTAAGTGTTCTGTACTCCTTGGTAATGCCTCGTAACCCTATTCCGGTGACGGATATGGGTTGGGGATGTTACAGTGACTCTCTCCCTCGGCACCACCGATACTAACGTATTCCACCACTGATACGCGGTATCTCTCAGAAGGGATATAGCACACTTTAAACGTTCAGCCGGTGTACAGGAAAGTTCATCAAACACTCGGATCGTATTTTCAAGCCAAAAATCAGCTCTCTCAGGGTCATCATCAACATTATCTCTGAACTCTTCTGCCTCGTGTTTATGAATCTTAAAACTGGTTGCTTGTTCAATCTTAAAAGCTCAACTCCTTAAGAAGCTACGAGTACAGGTTGGGGAACAGGAGGGGGTGGAGGTTTTTGAGCAGCCGGATTAGTACGAATGTATTGAGTGAACCACTCGTTCATCATTTGAAAGAAGGCTTCTTTAGCCTCTCCTCCCTAGCTTCCCGTTACGGGTCTAGATTCAGACGACACTGTCCCTTGCGCGGGAGCAGGCGCATTACTCTCAACCTCATCAGCTATCGCTCGATTGGGATCCATTTGCTATATAATAAACACATTTTCAAATGTCAGGAGTCATCACATTATTACAGTTTATATATGGCATGTATAGCTAGACTCTCACACATGCTACGTTAGTCCTAGAATCGACTAAACCGTAGCTCTGATACAAATAAATGTAACACCCCTCACCCGTATTCAACGTCGGAATAGGGAGCATTACCAGACTTTCAAAACAATTAAACAACTATTTAACATACAATGTTCAATTCAATCATTCATCATTCAATCTTAATCAATTTATCCCTATTAAGAGAGCCTACGAGGCCTTAAACATGCTTTGGAAGTGGTTCGGGACTAAATCGATAACTTAGGAAATTTTTCAACACTTAGCAATTTTCTTCATCAAACAGGGGTTACACGCCCGTGTGGCCAGGCCGTGTGTCTCACACTGCCACCAGACACGCCTGTGTCACAGGTCGAGTGAAAAAAAGAGGTACATACTAACTTGGGTCACATGGCCAACCACACGCCCGTGTGTCTAGCCCGTGTGCCCTTCGAAGTGGCTACACACGCCCGTGTGCCAGGCCATGTGTTAGGCCGTGCCAAACTTGTAGAGTATACTGAGTTATGCAACACGGCCAAGTGACACGCCCGTGTCCTAGGCCGTGTGTCAATCAGGGGGTATGCTAACTTGTACCACACAGCCGATCACACGCCCGTGTGTGAGACCGTGTGGAGCATACAGACTTCATCTCAATTTCAACACCAGGGGACACACGGCGTGTAAGTGTAACTGTGTGTGTCACACACTACTGAGACACACGCCGTGTCTGCTGCGCGTGTGGACAAAAATAGGCTATTTACCAAGCCATTTTGCCACCCATTTTGTACATACCTAAACAAAATCAAATGGTACCAAATCATAGCATAAATAACATTCAATTCAGCCACATTCAAGACTAATCCATACCATTTTCAATACCAACATTCAACATGCTTACAACCTCAAACATTATTCCATCAAAACACACCAATTCAACTAACTATACCTTTACTAAACATACATTATATTAAACCAATTCAGAAACATAATTCACATCTAATATCAACGATATCTTCACATATATACACATAACTAAAAATTCACCAAATTAAGCCAACTCTCATGGCTATATTTGCAACTCAAAATATAAACATTTACAAGCCAATTCATTTGGCCAAAGTCATTACCAAAAACATAACTAACATGACTCAAAGTCCCTATACATGCCATATGACCAAACCATAAGTTCAAAAGTACCGAAGTAAAGGTTGGATAGTGTGACGATATCTCTGACGATCCCCGTGTAACATCCCAAAATAGGGGTTATTTGTGATTGAATTATTTTTCTTGTATTTGAATTTCTGTGATATTATTCGTGATGATATAAGGCTTAATTAGGGGTCTTGAATAAGCTCGGTTTAGTAGAATAATTCTTAGTATGGCTTATTTAAAGAAGAGGATTAAATGAGATTAGCACTTAAGTTAATTTAAGTAGCAATAAGTGACACAAGATGAGTGCATGGCAAGTTGGTAATGGCGCATGGAGTTTAGCTTGAGGGGAGAGGTTCGAATCCCTTAAATAGCATTGGGACAACTTTTATTTTTGCTTTGGTATGGTAAGTGTCGCCAAGGATGATTAAGATAAGGGTTGACCATGTTGTTTTTGGTTAGTAGACTATAGGTTTAAGGCAAGTGTTAACATATGGAAGGGAATCAAGTAATTAAGGAAAATATGGAGACATGAGGCTAGTATCAAGGATTATGTTTTGGAAACAAAATAATGGCCTTTATGCCATGAACTTGGACGGCATTGTGGCTAAGAGGGGGGTTTGGCCGAATATGCTAGTGTTGGTAAGGCTTGGGAAGAATTTTTGGTCATTCTTTCATTTGGTGCAAAAGTGCAAAACAAATTTTTCTCTCAAACTCTTTTCTTGTTAGCCGAATTTCACCTATTGCTAAGCCTAATACTTTTTGACCATTTGGTCATTTTATGCTCAATTTCTATTTTCTTCATCTCAATCTCTCAAAACCGAAACTTGAGTATTTTCTTCAACCATTCTTAGAAACACTTATCTCTTTTGTCCATTTTCTTCTTTCTTTCTTAGCCAGAATCTCCTATACCATAATATTCTTTCTTTTCTCTTCTCAAAAGCACTTAAGCAGAAACTACTAGTTCACTTTCTTACTTCATCTTCTTCCATACAAGTTGAACCTTGGTTGATTGTGTTGAACAAATCATAGCCGAATCCACTCTCTTGGGTATACAGAAAATATTCTTCTCCCATCTTGATCAATTTTGGCCGAATATTGAAGGTAAGATAGTTATCATCGGGACTTCTCTAGAAATTGGTTTGGTAAGGTGGTAAGGTTTATTTCGAAGGATTATTAATTTTTAAGTTTCGTTTAAGCGAGAAGGCTAATAAACCTTATTGATGATGGTTGATTGTAGGGAAGTGAGGCCGATTCTTTTAGGAGTGTGTTGGTTAAGTGTTGAAGGCTTTGGGTAAGATTTTAGGTTCACAAGGAACCTTTCTCAATTATTTTGGTTTGGCCGAATAGGCCATGGTTCTAATATTCATTTTTGGCCGAATATAGGGGCAAGAATACTTGTGTGGCCGATTTGTCTATTCGGGTTTTAGAACTCTTTTTGGTGCAGTGTGTATACATACACATCTTATAACTTTTAATATGCTAAGTGTTATTTTATGCCTAACATTTTGTGTAGACATGGATGAAATACCTTCATGGTATTAACAAGGATTTAGGTAAGTCCTTATTACTATGTGATTATTATTTGATGCTTTTGGGAAGCATGACACATTTGGTATGTGTATTATTTGATATATGGCTTATGATAAATCGATTGGATGTTGTTAAATAAATCTATCAACATGATTTGTGGTACATGCATATAAATGATTGTTATGGGTTGATGAGAGAGAGGGGCGGTGATATTCGTGTCGAGCGGACACAGTGTTTTGGTAACACATCGTGACTACGGTCACCAGAGGTTTGGTACCTCAGAGGTTTGGCACCTCATAGCGACTTGTCCCCGTGGTTAATACCACCGTGGGTTGGCCCCACTTTGAGATATGGGATTGTCTCGCGGTGATTTGGTATCACACGATGGGTTGGCCCCATCATCTATTTGTGACTTCGGTCACCAGTGTTTTGGTAACACAATTGTGTCTTGGACACCAGAGATTTAGTATCTCCGGTGATTTGGTATCACATTTGTGACTATACGTCACCGGTGGTTTGGCACCACCAAGTGGTTTAGTACCACAAGGGTAGAAAAAGGCGTATGGATGGTTAGGTTGGGTGCATTTAAACTTATGCATGTTAATTGGTTATAATTTGTGTATGATATTGCATTAAATCGGGAAGGGTTACACATTGAGTCTTGGTGACTCACCTTCTCCTTTAATTTTCAGGTGACTCGTAGATCGCGGATGAGGAGCCGGATGGACTCGAGGTGGCCATGCAAGTGGAGATTTTTAATAAATAAATTTTGGATTTTATCTATTTTTCTGTTGGGTTTATGTTGCTTAATTGTAATAAGGCCTCCTAGGATTATTTTATTATTCTTTGCATGTTTTGAATGGTTTGTTTAAACTATTTGATGATGTTAAAACAGTTGCACATGTTTTTCTCAAATTAAACATAAAATGTTTTAAAGTACCATCGGGTACATTCGAAATTTGTAAACAACTCGACTCAAACAAATATTTTAAGTTTGGTTTTTAACAAAGAAAATTTAAATTGAAAGACAATTCAACTAAGTTTTAAAATGATTTTTCAAAAACTTTTTCTCTGTAGCAAACCAAATTCGGTCGTAATGTTTGGGTAGGGTTTGGGGTGTTACAAAATTGGTATCAGAGCCAAGTTCAAAGCTCGTCTGTGGGGGCCCAAGGCCCAAAAATGTTTTGGTAGGTCTATTTGAAATATTATGGTTTTGAATAAGCATGGCACTGAGTCTCCGGCACCGATCCGCCTGTAAGTACCACTAACTTTTTGTATGAATTATTTCTTGTAGAATGGTAGGAAGCATGGGACGTAGATAGTGATAGTATTTTAAACTTTAGGACTAGTTTACTCCAAACAAAGACATAAGACTTTAAGAGCCTAATTAAACCAACCTACGACCAAGTCGCCGAGTTAGGGTGTGGTAACCTTGGTGCGCATGTCTAGGATTGGATCCGGAAGAGCTTCGTGACTTAAGCAGTCCTCGTGACTCACCTCCTCTTCGCGGGATTCCTACCTGGTGCGTAGCTGGTGCTCACTCTAACCAAGAGGACTCGATCATAGGCAAAATCCTAAATAAAACCCGAAAGGGATTAGCCATGTTTTAAGGAAAACTTCGGTTTAAAATCATTAAATTATTTTTTTAGATGGTAGGACAAATGTATCTTGAAAATTTTCAAAATATTCTTGATTGACAAAATTACAAAAATACCCTTTAGGAAAAATGACGAAAATACCCACAGGTTAGAAAGCGGA
The DNA here is from genome assembly GCA_025698515.1 of Gossypium sturtianum. NCBI lineage: Eukaryota > Viridiplantae > Streptophyta > Magnoliopsida > Malvales > Malvaceae > Gossypium > Gossypium sturtianum. The sequence continues at coordinate 87,612,685 of CM046944.1, forward strand.
TGATAATGCACGAAGAGTGCATAGGTATGAAAGGTATAGGGAATGGATGTATTATTCTTTGTAAACCATGATAGAAGACTTAAAACCTTGTTTGATCGAAAGAATCTCTATTAAACTCTTTTCATAAAATTTCTTCGCGGATAATCAAGTGAAACATGTACTAATTCATAAAAATTTCCTAATCAGATTAAAGCGCGATAGTTAGAATGAGCTTTAGAGGACGTGGCCGTCGTGGACGCGGAAGGGGTAGGATGGCTGTATCAGAACCTGTCGGGTCGGGTCAAGGATCTGAGAATGAGATACCGCCACCACCACCCCCAACCTTTGGAGCTGAAGAGCAGGATCGACGGTGACGACGCCAGGTCACAAGCGATGCTACGGGTTCTGGAAAGGGTAGCTGGAATTGGTGGAAGTGGAGGAGCTCGGAAGTCGGTTCCTGAGAGACTTCGAGCTAACGGAGCTGAATTTTTCCGAGGTGTGTCTGGTGTAGCGCCCAATACGGCTGAGTATTGGCTGGAATCGACCGAAAGAATCATGGATGAGATAGATTTGACAAATGAGGAGAAACCGAAAGGAGCGGTGTCGCTTCTCAAGGATGAGTCATATCGATGGTGGCTCACGGTCCGAGATGGTGCTACGGCAGATGATCTCACTTGGGAGTACTTCAAAGTCGCATACCGGAAGAAGTATGTTGGATCAAGCTACATTGACGCTCAAAGGAAAGCTTTTGCAGGGGTTAGTGCAAGGGAATAAGTCCGTCTCTCGAGTATGAAGCGGAATTCCTAAAGGTGAGTCGTTATGCTCGAGGAATAGTGGCATCGGAACATGATCGTTGTGTTCGTTTTGAAGACGGACTTAGAGACGAGTTAAGGTCTGCTGATTGCTCCACAAAGAAGAACGTGAGTTTCTTTGTCTTGGTGGAGAAGGCCAAGGTAGCGGAAGGAATCAAGGAGTCCGCGAGGCAAAGTTATGTTAGGAGCAAGTGAAGAGAGGCTTTGGATCGTCGGGTCGGTGGTAATGTTCGTAAAAGATTTAGGCAGAGTGGGTCAAATCAGCGAGGGGAGGTCCACATTTGCTAATCAAAGATCGGCCCGGTGTAACCGTTGTGGAAAGTTTCATTGGGGTGAATGTTGGACCGGAGGGAAAGGATGTTTCGAGTGTGGTTCGCTAGAACATCGTGGTGAGGGACTGTCCGCGTAAGCAAGCTAGGAATCGGGCCCGAAGGTCAAGGTCGTGCCTGATTCGAGAAAGGAGGACCAGCACCGCAGAGAGGTCGTGGTAATGGTAGAGGTGGTTATGGCTCTAGTGGAGGTCGCGGAGCACCGGGCAGAGGTATTGGCAACACGGAGGCTAGGCACTGGTTTGGTGTATCTTCGCGAGGCGTCGTGAGGAGGGGGAGACACACCGGATGTCATAACCAGGTGACGTTTTTAATTTTTGGTGTTCCATATAACGCCTTGATAGATGTGGGTTCGACGACTCTTACGTTGCTAGTAGTATAGTTGAGACCATGAGTTTAGTTCCGAGACCGCTTCTAAGAGGATGACTGCATTTTAGTCCTTTAGGTCACTCTGTAGAAGTAGATAAGTCAGTATAGAGATATACCCCTAGAACTCCAAGGGGTAGTGTTTGTAGCCGATCTCGATGGAGCGCCGTTTGAGGAGTTCGATCGATTCTTGGGATGGATTGGTTGGTCAAGTACCAAGCAAGTTTGGATTGTGCCGCTAAGCGTATGGTTTTGAAGACGGTTGAAGGTGAAGAAGTGGTCATGATAGGTAATAGGAGAGATTATCTATCCAACGTGGTATCCGCGTTGAAAGCGATAAAGATGGTCGGGAAGGGTGTGAGGCGTTCGTAGTTCATGTGTGTGCTTTGGAAGCTAAGGAGTCTTCTGTGGGAAATGTTCAAACCGTAAAGGAATTTCTTGGCGTATTTCTGAAGAACTTAGGGATTGCCTCCGGATCGTGAAGTCGAATTTGGTATAGATCTGTTACCAGGCAGCGCCCGGTGTCTATAGCTCCGTATAGGATGGCAGAAGGAATTGTTGGAATTGAAGGCTCGAGATACAAGAGTTGTTGGATCGAGGTTTCATTCGACCAAGTGTTTCACCTTGGGAGCGCCGGTACTTTTTGTCAAGAAGAAGGATGGTACGATGCGGATGTGTATAGACTCATCGCTTGATTGAATAAGTCGACGATTAAAAACAAGTATCCTTTGCCGAGGATAGATGACTTGTTTGATCATTTGAAAGGGGTGCGCGGTTTTCTCTAAGATTGATTTAAGGTCCGGATATCATCAATGAAGGTGAAAGAGGTCGATATCCATAAGACGGCATTTCGTACTCGGTATGGACACTACGAGTTCCTGGTGATGCCGTTTGGTTTGACTAATGCACCAAAGCAGCTTTCATGGACATGATGAATAGGGTATTTCAACAGCTTTTTGGATCGGCTTTGTTGTGGTCTTTATAGATGATATTTTGGTGTATTCAAGTCGAAGAGGAGCATGATGCGCATTTGCGAGTGGTGTTGCAGATTCGAGGAAAAGCGGTGTATGCGAAATTTAGTAAGTGCGACTCGGCTTAAGGAGGTGACTTTCTTGGGTCACGTTGTTTCAACCGAGGATTAGAGTGGATCCTCGAAAGATTGAGCGGTGTTAGATTGGAAGCCGCCTAAATCGTGGCTGAAATTCTGAGTTTTCTAGGTGCAGCGGGATATTACCAGAAGATTTGTGGAAGGATTTTCTTTGATTGCCGCACCGATGACCAAGTTGTTGAGGAAAGGAGTTCCATTTGTGTGGACCGAGAAGCGCAAGAAAGTTTCGACAAATTGAAGAAGATTCGATCAAGCTCGGTTTTGATTCAACTCGAGGCAGTGCAAGGAATTCACGGTTTATTGCGATGCATCACATATTGGTTTGGGATGCGTCTTTGATGCAAGAAGGGAAGGTAGTGGCTTATGCATCTCGGCGATTGAGACCACATGAGGCTAATTATCCGACTCATGACTTGGAGTTAGCGGTCGTAGTCTTCGCCTTGAAGATATGGAGGCACTATTTGTACGAGAGAGAAGTCGATAGTTTATACGGATCACAAGAGTCTTAAGTATCTTTTGACTCGAAGGATTTGAATTTGAGGCAAAGCATAGATGGATTGAGTCGTTGAAGGACTACGATCGTTCGATCGAGTATCATCTGGTAAGGCTAACGTGGTGGCGCACGCGTTGAGCCGTAAGGTTGTATCGGATTTAAGATCGATGTTTGCTCGACTTAGTCTGTTCGATGATGGGAGTCTTTTGGCGTAATTGCAAGTCAAGCCGACTTGGTTAAATCAAGATTAAGGAGAAGCGGTTAGAGGATGATGGTTTGAATGATCGGAGGTTGCAAGTCCAGAATGGTGGATTAGAGGATTTTAGTCTGTCCAGTGATGGAGTTTTGTGCTTTAAAGGAAGAGCTTGTATGCCGAAGGATGTGGAGTTGAGACAAAGGATTCTTCGGGACGCACATAGCAGCCCATATGCTATGCATCCTGGAGGTAGCAAGATGTATCGGGATTTGAGAGAGCAATTTTGGTGGCCAGGTCTGAAACGGGAAGTAACTGAGTTCGTGGGTAAGTGTCTGACGTGTCAACAAGTCAAGGCTGAACATCAGTTGCCATCTGGTTTACTTCAGCCGGTGAAGATTCCACAGTGGAAGTGGGAGAGGATCACCATGGACTTTGTCAGTGGATTACCTCTAACGCCTAGCAAGAAGAATTCAGTTTGGGTGATTGTGGATCGTCTGACTAAATCAGCGCATTTCATACCTGTAAGGGTAGATTATTCGCTTCAGAGGTTAGCTAAGTTATATGTAGCCGAGATAGTGAGATTGCATGGTGTGCCAGTATCGATTATCTCGGATAGGGATCCGAGGTTTACATCGAGGTTTTGGAGAGCGTTGCATCAAGCTTTGGGTACGAGATTGGACTTCAGCACAGCTTTTCATCCGCAATCCGATGGACAATCGGAGAGAGTGATTCAGATCTTAGAAGATATGCTCAGAGGTTGCGTTCTGGATTTCAGTGGCAGTTGGGAGGAGTTTCTACCATTGGCGGAATTCGCTTATAATAATAGTTATCAAGCGAGTATCCAAATGGCTCCATATGAAGCACTGTATGGACGAAAATGCCGTACTCCTACGTGTTGGACGGAACTAGGTGAACGACATGTTTTGGGTCCAGAATTGGTGACGGAAACTGAGGACAAAGTTAAGGTAATTCGGGCTCGTCTCAAGGAAGCATCGGATAGGCAAAAGTCTTACGCCGATCTCAAGCGCAAGGAGATGGAATATGAGGTAGGAGATAAAGTCTTTCTGAAGGTGTCGCCTTGGAAAAAGGTGTTGCGTTTTGGGCAAAAAGGGAAATTAAGTCCAAGGTTCATCGGCCCGTATACTGTGTTGAAGCGAGTAGGACCGGTAGCTTATCAGCTCGAACTGCCAGCAGAGTTAAGTCAGATTCACAATGTCTTCCATGTGTCGATGCTTAGACGGTATAGGTCAGATCCATCGCACATCGTGCCAGTAGCAGAGATTGAGGTTAACTCCGACTTATCATTCGAGGAGGAACCAGTTCAGATTTTAGATCGAGATGTCAAGGTGTTGCGTAGAAAGTCAGTACCCTTGGTGAAAGTGCTATGGCGAAACCATGGTACGGAGGAAGCGACGTGGGAACTCGAGGATGTAATACGGCAGCAATACCCTCACCTTTTCTGATCAGGTAATTTCGAGGTCGAAATTATTTTAAGGGGGGTAGAACTGTAACATCCCAAAATAGGGGTTATTTGTGATTGAATTATTTTTCTTGTATTTGAATTTCTGTGATATTATTCGTGATGATATAAGGCTTAATTAGGGGTCTTGAATAAGCTCGGTTTAGTAGAATAATTCTTAGTATGGCTTATTTAAAGAAGAGGATTAAATGAGCTTAGCACTTAAGTTAATTTAAGTAGCAATAAGTGACACAAGATGAGTGCATGGCAAGTTGGTAATGGCGCATGGAGTTTAGCTTGAGGGGAGAGGTTCGAATCCCTTAAATAGCATTGGGACAACTTTTATTTTTGCTTTGGTATGGTAAGTGTCGGCCAAGGATGATTAAGATAAGGGTTGACCATGTTGTTTTTGGTTAGTAGACTATAGGTTTAAGGCAAGTGTTAACATATGGAAGGGAATCAAGTAATTAAGGAAAATATGGAGACATGAGGCTAGTATCAAGGATTATGTTTGGAAACAAAATAATGGCCTTTATGCCATGAACTTGGACGGCATTGTGGCTAAGAGGGGGGTTTGGCCGAATATGCTAGTGTTGGTAAGGCTTGGGAAGAATTTTTGGTCATTCTTTCATTTGGTGCAAAAGTGCAAAACAAATTTTTCTCTCAAACTCTTTTCTTGTTAGCCGAATTTCACCTATTGCTAAGCCTAATACTTTTTGACCATTTGGTCATTTTATGCTCAATTTCTATTTTCTTCATCTCAATCTCTCAAAACCGAAACTTGAGTATTTTCTTCAACCATTGCCGAAACACTTATCTCTTTTGTCCATTTTCTTCTTTCTTTCTTAGCCGAATCTCCTATACCATAATATTCTTTCTTTTCTCTTCTCAAAAGCACTTAGCCGAAACTACTAGTTCACTTTCTTACTTCATCTTCTTCCATACAAGTTGAACCTTGGTTGATTGTGTTGAACAAATCATAGCCGAATCCACTCTCTTGGGTATACCGAAAATATTCTTCTCCCATCTTGATCAATTTTGGCCGAATATTGAAGGTAAGATAGTTATCATCGGGACTTCTCTAGAAATTGGTTTGGTAAGGTGGTAAGGTTTATTTCGAAGGATTATTAATTTTTAAGTTTCGTTTAAGCCGAAGGCTAATAAACCTTATTGATGATGGTTGATTGTAGGGAAGTGAGGCCGATTCTTTTAGGAGTGTGTTGGTTAAGTGTTCGAAGGCTTTGGGTAAGATTTTAGGTTCACAAGGAACCTTTCTCAATTATTTTGGTTTGGCCGAATAGGCCATGGTTCTAATATTCATTTTTGGCCGAATATAGGGGCAAGAATACTTGTGTGGCCGATTTGTCTATTCGGGTTTTAGAACTCTTTTTGGTGCCAGGTGTGTATACATACACATCTTATAACTTTTTAATATGCTAAGTGTTATTTTATGCCTAACATTTTGTGTAGACATGGATGAAATACCTTCATGGTATTAACAAGGATTTGGGTAAGTCCTTATTACTATGTGATTATTATTTGATGCTTTTGGGAAGCATGACACATTTGGTATGTGTATTATTTGATATATGGCTTATGATAAATCGATTGGATGTTGTTAAATAAATCTATCAACATGATTTGTGGTACATGCATATAAATGATTGTTATGGGTTGATGAGAGGAGGGGGCAGTGATATTCGTGTCGACGGACACCAGTGTTTTGGTAACACATCGTGACTACGGTCACCAGAGGTTTGGTACCTCCAGAGGTTTGGCACCTCATAGCGACTTGTCCCTGTGGTTAATACCACCGTGGGTTGGCCCCATTTTGAGATATGGGATTGTCACGCGGTGATTTGGTATCACACGATGGGTTGGCCCCATCATCTATTTGTGACTTGGTCAAAGTGTTTTGGTAACACAATTGTGTCTTCTGGACACCGAGAGATTTGGTATCTCCGGTGATTTGGTATCACATTTGTGACTATACGTCACCAGTGGTTTGGCACCACCAGTGGTTTGGTACCACAAGGGGTAGAAAAAGGCATATGGATGGTTAGGTTGGGTGCATTTAAACTTATGCATGTTAATTGGTTATAATTTGTGTATGATATTGCATTAAATCGGGGAAGGGTTACACATTGAGTCTTGGTGACTCACCTTCTCCTTTAATTTTTCAGGTGACTCGTAGATCGCGGATGAGGAGCCGGATGGACTCGAGGTGGCCATGCAGTGGAGATTTTTAATAAATAAATTTTGGATTTTATCTATTTTTCTGTTGGGTTTATGTTGCTTAATTGTAATAAGGCCTCCTAGGATTATTTTATTATTGCTGCATGTTTTGAATGGTTTGTTTAAACTATTTGATGATGTTAAAACGGTTGCACATGTTTTTCTCAAATTAAACGCAAAATGTTTTAAAGTACCATCGGGTACATTCGAAATTTGTAAACAACTCGACTCAGCAAATATTTTAAGTTTGGTTTTTAACAAAGAAAAATTTAAATTGAAAGACAATTCAACTAAGTTTTAAAATGATTTTTTAAAAACTTTTCTCTGTAGCAAACCAAATTCGGTCGTAATGTTTGGGCCGGGTTTGGGGTGTTACACCCCGAATCCGAGCTAGCTTTGAATTTACTATAAAACATGAGAAAAATAAACAAAGTAAGCTTTATAGCTTAGTAAGCTCGTATGAATTAATCTCAACAAATCATATTACATAAATCAACAACTTGAAATATTTAACATGTAATTCATGGTAGCAACAAGCTTTCCATAAGCTTAATCATAAACTTATATACAAATTCATAACTCTTCCAATTGAAGTTTATACTTTCCATGTACATACCTATACAAACTTGTCACCAACTCATACCTGTTCCAAATACTGCCAATATTCGATATCTTGCACACTAAGTGCCGTTACATAGCTGAAGATATTTTAATCTCGCACACTATGTTCCATTTCATAGCAAAATCTATCTAGATATCGCACACTAAGTGCCATAAGTAACCAGAGCTATCTCAAATCGCACACCAAGTGCTATATATAATCGAAGCTATCTCGATCTCGCACACTAAGTGTTGATACATAACCGAAGCTTGATCGAATGTTTTCGTACAATTGTATTCATCAACAATTCAATATAAAGCATTAAATCTCAATTATAATAATGCTTATTAACATACGAACTTACCTCGGATGCAAAAATGATAACGCAGGTCACTAATTCGAAATCTTTTTCTTCCCCCGATGTAAGTCCGTAACTCTCTTTTCTTGATCTATATAATATCAAATTCAACTCATTTAATCATATATTTATCCAATTTAGTCCAAATTTCACTTTAAGGAATATTTACACTTTTGCCCCTAAACTTTCACATTTTTCACAATTTAGTCCTTATTCCATAAAATCACAAATTAGTGAAATTCAAAATGAACCCATGCTAGCCGAATATCTCTAGTACTCATATCAGCCCATATTTCTCATTTATTTCACATTTTAACCCCTAAATTTGCACATTTCACAATTTAGCCCCTAATTTGCATTTTCTTTAAAAATCACTTAACAAAACTTGTATATCTATCAATAAGCATTAAAAATCTATCATAAAATATCAAAAAACACTTGTATTCATCAATGGCATCATTCAAAATCTTTAACAGTTTTGCAAATTAGTCCTTGGGCTAGCTAGACTAAGCTGCAACGATCTCAAAAACGTAAAAATCATTAAAAACGGGGAAAAAAACCATACCTAATTGAAGAAAATTGCCATGGCCGAATGTCTATCCCTAAATAGCTTATTTTTCTTCTTCAAAATCGGTGGAGGTTGAAGATGATGAGAAAATGTCAATTTTGTTTATTTAATTTTAACTTTAATAACTAATTTACATAAGTAACCTTTAAAACACTTTCTAATTACACCAAATACCACTCCACTATCATCCACTATCTCATAAATGGGTTATTTACCACATAAGGAATTCCACTTTAAGATTCCATAGCTATTAGACACCTTTAGCTAATAGAACGACACTTTTGCATTTTACGCGATTTAGTCCTTTTTATCAAATTGACCAATCAAACGATAAAATTTCTTAACAAAATTTTCACAGAACTATTATATAATGTTGTAGACCTTATAATAATGATAAAATACATATTTTTACCTCAGATTCATTGTCCCAAAACCACTGTTCCAATTTGACCAAAAACGGTCTGTTACATTGTTGTTAGATAAACAACTTTTGTTAAATGAGTTTTGATGAATTTTTCAGTTAGGGATTTAATTGAAAAATATGAAATATTCATGGTGTAATTTGTGAAATAATGAAATGTGTGGGCTGTTATGAGCTTGTATGAAATTCGTCTAGGCTTTAGTAGGGGTGAAATTGCATGAATTTCATTTTACGAGCTTAAGGACTAAATTCTAAAGAAATCAAAACATCAGGGGAAAAAGCATATTGTTGCAAAAATGTCAATTTGGATTGAATTGAATAGAATAGTTATTAATTGATTGAATTCATTCATTTAGATCAAGATAGACCTCGTACGGTTTAGATCGAGGCAAAGAAAATGCTTCGGATTAATTGACTCCACTTCTACGTTTTATTGTCGAGGTAAGCTCGTACGTTTAAATAGCATTTTAAATTATGTTATAAATGCTATTATTTTATAATATCAAATTCTGTCTCGATGGAAAAATCTAATGGCATATCGACGATCTTCGACCAATGAAAAGAGATGGTGACGACCATCGAATTATGGAAAAGGATGGCTTCAGCTATCAAGTTATTAAAACGGATGGCTTCGGTTATCGAATAATGAAAAGGGATGACTTCGGCTATCAAATTATGAAAAGGGATGGCTTTGACTATCGAATTATGTAAAGGGATAGCTTCTGCTATCAAATTATGAAAAGGGATGGTGACGACCATCAACAATGAAAAGGGATGGTGACGACCATCAAAATATAAAAAGGGATAGCTTCAACTATCGAACTATGAAAAGGGATGGTAACAACCATCATGATTTTACTTCGTGTGTGCTTCAGTAAGAGTTTTCGATGCAATTTACCTTATTACTATGGAAGGTAGGAAGTATGTTTTTTCATGACAATGAAAAGTATGAATTCATATTACTTAAGCTTATGAATCATTTATTCTTATGTTGGATTGATACATATGTATTTTAAGATTATGCAATGTATTGACAAGCATAGATTATATATTACGAACTTACTAAGCATAATGATCGCTTCGAATCAGAGCTTTAAAACTTATAAAAAGAACGATCAAACCTGGAAACTAACTCTGATAATGATTAAATGCAAGTGTACCTATCGAAAAATAGTATAGCTTAGGCAAGACCAGATTATCGAACCCAAAGGAACTAAAAGTACTAATACTAACTTTCTTTTTATTATTTAACCTAAAATAAGTGAAGTTGCTTTTAATCTAAAATTAACGAACTACTAAGCTAAGAACACAAAGACGAAAAAAGACTAAAATTTGGGAGATAACTTTTAGAAAAAAACTCAGTTGATTTAGATGATACCCTCAGGAAGAATCCACCTAGACTTCACTTGTTATCTATCACTGAGCCATATGATTTTATTTACTTAGTTTGATCCATAAGACTCCCTAACGTATATTAAACCCTCTCTCGAGGTGAATAACATCTAACCCTAGTTAATTAGTGGAACTCTCGTTCTCTTATAATAACCCCCTAGAATAGCAGTAAATCGATCTATGGACTCCCATATTAGGTTTCACCCTAATCTGGCAAAATGTCGTCACCCTATCTCTAGGCGTGCGATCAACTCCGCTTAATTATGCTAGATCTCCTCTTAGGCAGGGTCTATTCGTCCTCCACCTAAGCACATTAAATTTGGATAAAGCTCACATAATTAAGAACAAACTAAGCATTTATCATATAATTTAGAAAATAATAACAAGATTCATCGTAGGTTTCATCCCCATCAGGTATCTGAGGGGTTTAGTTCATAACTAAATAAGAAAACATCTCAAGAGAAAAGATAAAACAAAACATAAGAAATCCCTAAAACTCCCTGAAGGAATTTAAGGTGAGATCCGCCGTCTTGAGTAGAATCCCGGCTTCTTGAGATGGATCAACTGGCTACCTTCGAGTGATTCCCACAACTCTGACCTTTTCGGCTTGGCTCCTTGGCCTAGCTAACCGCCCCCGACAAAAGCCCTGGCAGAAGGCTTCTGCCGAACTCCCCAATTAAGTTGCCCCCTAGGGTGTTTATATAGGCTTTGAGATGTGTTACTAGGCCTCCATGTATCCTAATTTGAGTGTAATTCCTAATTGGGGGTTTAATTAGACTTTGGAGTGTGTTTCTTTGCCTCCAAGCATCCAAATCTGAGTGAAACTCCTCTTGCCCACGGCAGGGACACGGCCATGGCACACGCCCGTGTGAATCGTGGCCAGGCCGTGTGGACTTCGTTGATGAGGAACAGCTGTGTAAATCGTGGTCCAGGCCGTGTTCTAGATTATCAGTGAGGCACGGCCGTGTGGGCTAAGGTCCAGGCCGTGTCGATTTATTCTTTGGCCCATTTTGGTCCGTTTTGAGCCCGTTTCTCGTTCTTTTATCCTTGGGTGCTTTCCTAGGTATAAGACATGAAAAGAAAGGATTAAGAGCACCTTTTTACATAAATCAAGGGATAAATAATCCAAAAGCATACTAAATGTTGGATTAAAATATGTTACTATTTCGGTTTATCAAATACCCCTACGCTTAAGCTTTTGCTTGTCCTCAAGCAAAATTCTCAACTGATAATTAAAACGAACTTCCTTTAATTCATAATAGTCATTAATAGTGTTTCATCATAATTTAGAGATAATTCATACATGGATAATTCAACTCAAAGAGTCCTAAAGATTCAAACATTCTAAGTCATACATTTGTAGCACAAAACATAGGTGTTTCCCTTCATCTAAACAATTACCTTTGATTTAAAATCGACAAGGAATGACATCCTCACTTAAAGATTCACTTAAATCACTCAAAGTGTTTAAGGTTCAAAATTAGGCACTCAAAAGTCAAATATGAAGAGTTAATCCCATAGGCTTGCATGAGAATCAAATCTCCACCACTAAAATATGATATGAAACACAAATCAAAAGGTCTTTGAAAGGGTTGTAATGGGGCTTGGGTTAAAGGTGTGGAATAAGGCTAAATTAGAGGGTTAGAATTGAGACTGAATTGAGAAATTACCTAACTAGAAAAATGAACTGATAAATAAATAATTACATGGATTGAAACTTTGAAACTAATAATACGAGCTTATTCTTAAATATTTGGAATTCAAACGTATAAGCTCGCTTAATCACATAACTAATAAAAACTAATAATGAATATACTACTTTTTTTTAAGAACAAATCAAGTAATAATAAAGAACTTTAACAACTGACATATAGAACATAGTTAGGCAACTGCTCAAAATCAAATCTCGACAAAAAGGGAGTCAAGGAATGGTGATAACAAATATACAAAAGGTTTTGGGTTAATATTAGTGGGTGAGTCAATAAAAAGGGTTGTTAGGATCAAAGGGGTTGACTAGGGGTTAATTATGAAGGTGGGTTTTTAGTGGAGTAAATGGGTTAAATCCTAGGTGCCTTTATCATTTCTGTATATCAAATCAAAGATGTGGTCTCGACATGTATAATCGATGCAAGTTCTAGAATAACAAATCAATGTTGACACACTCATAATCAATAAAGTGAGCAAGAAAAAGAATTTATGCTCTATAAGGCTCAAAATCTCACAAAAATTATGGGTGTTTTGATGTCAACCTCGTAAATTTCAAACTTCAAAGTAATATTTAAATTCAGGTAAACATCCTAAAAAAATTTTAATTCTTGAAAAATTGACTTATCATGCCTGATTCTCCAGTATTTTTAGAATTTAATTATCAATGCACAATTATCAATGACTTAATCTAAAACATATCAATAAAAATCATAAATCATCAGAAATTTCATTCTAATCATAATATGAGAAACTTACTTTAAGACAAGACATAATTCAGGGATTTTCAAATAATACTATAGTTAACCCCCCACACTTAAGATGTACATTGCCCTCAATGTACAAAGATAGATAATAGCAAAATAATCATAAAATCATAAGATAGGGAGAGAAGTGAAACTTCCTGAATTTTGGATGAAGTCAATGAAAAGAAACTGGATAGGATTGGAGGTGAATGTGGGAAAGCATCTCGAACCGTTTGAGTCCTCGAAGCAGCCGTCCTAATTTTATTGTATCCTAAGCTAAATCTTAATGGAATGAATAAGAAGAAGAAGAAAATAATAAAGAAAATAAAAGAAAATTAGAAGAAATAAAAATAAAAATAAAAGTAAATAATGGAAAATGAAAAAAAAGGAAAACAACTGGAAAAGAAAAAGGAAGAAGGGGGTTAAATAAGAATTATGGATCTGGTGGTTGGCCCCGCCCTTGTACCTTCCTGTGGTGGGCACACGGCCACGGCCACGGTCGTGTGTAAGGCCGTGTGGTCTGGAAATATGCACTTTGGTTAGTTTATAGTTAGGTGCTAAAAAGGGAAAATAAAAGTAAAAGAAGAAAAAAATGTAGAAATTAATGGGGTTAGTGCTCGGGTTGCCTCCCAAGAAGCGCTCGTTTATAGTCTTAAGCTAGACTTTACCTCTCATTCGTATGGTCAAGGTGGTTTGAGGAGGTGAAAATCCTTTCTCATGCGATCAATTCGGTTGTGGATATAAAGTTTAAGTTGAGTAATGTTTACCTCAAAAGTGTTGAATTTAGGATTGCTTACCTCGACTGTGCCATATAGGAAGACATTAAGTACCTCAAAAGTGATTTCTTCGTTTGTCTTGAGGTCTGAATTGGTGATTCGAGGGTCTTCCTTATTCAACAATACCTGATCCCCTATTTTGAAGTGATTTGTTGTTCCTATCAGCTCGTCTAGGGTTTCCTTCGGTTTCACTTCGTGTATTCCTAGTTTCTCTTTAAAGTGTGTTTTCCACTCGTCTAGTTCATCGACCTTAAGGCTTCGTTCCTCATATAGTTCTTCTTTATTGGCACAAGGTCTATGATCTGGCTCCAGTTTGTAGCTTTGTGGTGTTTCCTGCAATGAAGTTCGAACAAGTTGGTTATCAACTGAATTTACTTTCTCACCTTTATCACTTGATGTTCTGGCCGAATCAAGAGCTTGAATAGTGACTATCTCGTCGCCTACACGAAGTATGAGTTCACCTGCATAGGTATCAATTTTAGCTCTGGCAGTTGCTAAAAAGGGTCTTCCTAAAATTAAAGGAATATTATTGTCCTCATCCATGTCTAAAACGACAAAGTCTACTGCGAATACGAATTTATCAATTTTAATTTGAACATTTTCTATTATACCCCTAGGAATTCTGATAGTTTTATCAGTTAATTGGATGCTCATCCTAGTTTGTTTGGGATTCCCTAGACCTAGTTGTTTAAACAGTTTATAAGGCATAACATTTATGCTTGCCCCTAAATCGGCTAACGCATTTTCTATAGATAAACTACCAATTATGCATGGAATTGTAAAACTCCCTGGATCTTTTAATTTCTGTGGTAGTCTATTTTGTAGAATTGCCGAGCACTTTGCGTTGAGTTCCACATGTGATTCCTCGTCTATCCTTCGTTTTTTCGTTAACAGCTCCCTTAAAAATTTTCTAGAGTCTGGTATCTGCGAAAGAGCTTCGAGTAGAGGTAAGTTAATATGTAATTTCTTTAAAAGTTTAAGAAACTTACCGAACTGTTCCTCTATATCATCTCTTTTTAATGCTTCGGGGTAAGGTATGCGAGGTTGGTACTCTTTGATTACCGGTTTTGGCTTTTCTCGTGTTACCTCTACTTTACCTTCTTCAATCTCGTATTCTTGTATTGAGTTGGGTTCATCTAACCCTTTACTATCATGAGCTGTGATGGTTTGAATTTGCTCTTTTGGGTTAGTTTCAAGTGTTGCTTGGCAAGCTTTCTTGTAGTTGTTACGAGATCGACTTCGCAAGTTGTCCAACTGACTTAGTAAGTTCCCCAACTTGGTTCTCGATCCCTTTGATTGATGCCTCTTGATCTTCGAGTGTTTTTTCGGTGTTTCAGAGATGAGTTTCTGTGGCTGCCATGAATTTTGTCAGCATTACTTCAATGTTCGACTCATCTTCCTATTGGTGAGGTGGTTGTTGAAAATCTGGAGGAAGTTCCGATCCTTGGCTATTTTGATCATCCCATGAGAAATTGGGATGGTACCTCCAACCTGCATTATAAGTGTCATTATAAAAATTATTTTGTGGTCTAGAATAGTTACCCGTATAGTGAGCTTCCTCGTTTTCCATGCCATTTTCGTAGGGTGGGTACTCAGGATTCGCCACGCCTCCTAGATTCGAGTCATATTGCATTTTTGGGTGTACCTGCGAGAGACTATACAAACCATCCATCTTTTCATTCATCATCTCTATCTGGTTAGATAACCTGGTGACCACGTCGAGGTTGAAGACACTAGCGGCTTTTGTTGGCGTTGTCCTCATAACTTGCCACTGATAGTTATTTAGTTCCATCTCCTCTATAAACTAAAATTACTTGTCAAAGCAAATAAAAGAAAAATTAGCAAAGTAAAAAAAATGAAACTAATAATAATATAAAAAAATAAATTGCAATAAAAAAAATTTGGCTAAAGTAATAAAAAATAAGCTTTCTTAATATTTTAGTTCCCTGGCAACAGCGCCAAAAACTTGATCGCTTCGAATCAGAGCTTTAAAATTTATAAAAAAAACGATCGAACCTGGAAACTAACTCTGACAACGATTAAAGGCAAGTGTACCTATCGAACAATAGTATAGCTTAGGCAAGACCGGATCATCGAACCCAAAGGAACTAAAAGTACTAATACTAACTTTCTTTTTATTATTTAACCTAAAATAAGTGAAGTTGCTTTTAATCTAAAATTAACGAACTACTAAGCTAAGGACACAAAGACGAAAAAAAGACTAAAATTGGGGAGATAACTTTTAGAAAAACTCAGTTGATTTAGATGATACCCTCAGGAAGAATCCACCTAGACTTCACTTGTTATCTATCACTGAACCATATGATTTTATTTACTTAGTTTGATCCGTAAGACTCCCTAACGTATATTAAACCCTCTCTTGAGGCGAATAACGTCTAACCCTAGGTTAATTAGTGGAACTCTCGTTCTCTTATAATAACCCCCTAGAATAGAAGTAAATTAATCTATGGACTCCCATATTAGGTTTCACCCTAATCCGGTAAAATCTCGTCACCCTATCTCTAGGCGTGCGATCAACTCCGCTTAATTATGCTAGATCTCCTCTTAGGCAGAGTCTATTCCTCCTCCACCTAAGCACATTAAATTTGGATAAAGCTCACATAATTAAGAACAAACTAAGTATTTATCATATAATTTAGAAAATAATAACAAGATTCATCATAGGTTTCATCCCCTGTGTATCTCGAGGGTTTAGTTCATAACTAAATAAGAAAACATCTCAAGAGAAAAGATAAAACAAAACAAAAGAAATCCCTAAAACTCCCTGAAGGAATTTAAGGAGAGATCCGCCGTCTTGAGTAGAATCCCGGCTTCTTGAGATGGATCAACTGGCTACCTTCGAGTGATTCCCACAACTCTGACCTTTTCGGCTTGGCTCCTTGGCCTAGCTAACCGCCCCCGACAAAAGCCCTGGCAGAAGGCTTCTGCCGAACTCCCCGATTAAGTTGCCCCCTAGGGTGTTTATATAGGCTTTGAGA
This sequence comes from Gossypium sturtianum, assembly GCA_025698515.1. Taxonomy (NCBI): domain Eukaryota; kingdom Viridiplantae; phylum Streptophyta; class Magnoliopsida; order Malvales; family Malvaceae; genus Gossypium; species Gossypium sturtianum. The sequence goes on from CM046944.1 coordinate 87,629,227, forward strand.
TGTGTTACTTGGCCTCCAAGTATCCTAATTTGAGTGTAATTCTTAATTGAGGGTTTAATTAGACTTTGGAGTGTGTTTCTTTGCCTCCAAGCATCCAAATCCGAGTGAAACTCCTCTTGCCCGAGGCAGGGACACGACCATGGCATATGCCCGTGTGAATCGTGGCCAGGCCATGTGGACTTCGTTGATGAGGCACAGCCGTGTAAATCGTGGTCCAAGCCGTGTTCTACATGATTAGTGAGGCACGGCCGTGTGGGCTAAGGTCCAGGCCGTGTCGATTTATTCTTTGGCCCATTTTTGTCTGTTTTGAGCCCGTTTCTCGTTCTTTTTATCCTTGGGTGCTTTCCTGGGTATAAGACATGAAAAGAAAGGATTAAGAGCACCTTTTTACATAAATCAAGGGATAAATCATCCAAAAGCATACTAAATGTGGGATTAAAATATGTTACTATTTTGGTTTATCAAATACCCCCACACTTAAGCTTTTGCTTGTCCTCAAGCAAAATTCTCAACTCATAATTAAAACAAACTTCCCTCAATTCATAATAGTCATTAATAGTGTTTCATCATAATTCAAAGATAATTCATACATGGATAATTCAACTCAAAGAGTCCTAAAGATTCAAACCAGTCTAAGTCATACATTTGTAGCACAAAACATAGGTGTTTCCCTTCATCTAAACAATTACCTCGATTTAAAATCGACAAGGATTGGCATCCTCACTTAAAGATTCACTTAAATCACTCAAAGTGTATAAGGTTCAAAATTAGGCACTCAAAAGTCAAACATGAAGAGTTAATCCCATAGGCTTGCATGAGAATCAAATCTCCACCACTAAAATATGAGATGAAACACAAATCAAAAGGTCTTTGAAAGGGTGGGTTAGAATCGAGACTGAATTGACAAATTACCTAACTAGAAAAATGAACTGATAAATAAATAATTACATGGATTGAAAATTTGAAACTAATAATACGAGCTTATTCTTCAATATTTGGAATTCAAACGTATAAGCTCACTTAATCACATAACTAATAAAAACTAATAATGAATATACTACTTTTTTTTTAAGAACAAATCAAGTAATAATAAAGAACTTTAACAACTAAAATATAGAACATAGTTAGGCAACTGCTCAAAATCAAATCTCGACAAAAAGGGAGTCAAGGAATGGTGATAACAAATATACAAAGGGTTTTGGGTTAATATTAGTGGGTGAGTCAATAAAAAGGGTTGTTAGGATCAAAGGGGTTCACTAGGGGTTAATTATGAAGGTGGGTTTTTAGTGGAGTAAGTGGGTTAAATCCTAGGTGCCTTTATCATTTCTGTATATCAAATCAAAGATGTGGTCTCGACATGTATAATCGATGCAAGTTCTAGAATAACAAATCAATGTTGACACACTCATAATCAATAAAGTGAGCAAGAAAAAGAATTTATGCTCTATAAGGCTCAAAATCTCACAAAAATTATGGGTGTTTTGATGTCAACCTCGTAAATTTCAAACTTCAAAGTAATATTTAAATTCAGGTAGACATCCTAAAAAAATTTCAAACGATAGGACCCTACTGAAGAAGAGACTTTCAGCAACCCACAGAGATGCTTCTTGATATTCGGTTGATAATGGTAGATGAGCAAAGGTGGTTCGGCTCAAGAGAAAAACAAAGAAGACGGAAAAGAATGAATAAAATGGAAGCAATGCGAAAGAGAAAGGGGTTTCGAATTTGGAGAAGAGTGTAGCAAAGAGAAGAAAAGAAAGTTGAATGGAAAAGGAAGAATGGTGAGGAGAGATTCGTCTTAGGTATAGAGGAGTCAAGACTAGGTTCGGCCAAATGTGCCTTTAGTAAACTTGAAGGAAAAGCAATGCTCGAATGGGAAGGTTTGACAACAAAAGAGAAAAGATGAGAAGAAATTGAGAAAACAAAAAGAAACACACAAGAAGAGACCTTAGATGCACTTAGGGAATTTCGGCACACACACAAAAATTAGGCAACCCGAAATGGAAAACAAAAACTCTCTCACCAATTCAGCACTCCCTAGCCTCAACAACCCATAGCCAAAATTTCCCCCTACAAGCTCCCTAAATTCGGCCAACACCTTCCACCTTCACCAAATCCCTTCTTTTGCTCCTACTTTCACTCTCCAACACCCATTTGAATTGGTTTGACCAATTCAAACTCCACCAACCCCTCATGTCCACTCATTTCAAATGCTTGACTCCTTCAACAACCACCAAGAAGAGTCCAGCCGAATGCCAACACCTTACCACCTTGAGCATAAAAAAATAAAGCGCCACTTGCTGCAGAGGAGACTCGAACTCCTCCCTCCTTCTGCTCCCTTGTGACGCCACTCCCTTGCACCTTAAGTGGCGTCACTTGCCACCACACCACACTCCTTCTGGTGTCAACAATTAAAAGTAATTACACATAAGGCCTGCCCCAACCATCTCTCCCCTCCAAAGTGCCCAAAAAGCGAAAATTTCTAAAGTTCTGCTCGAACCCGAGCCTCCCCAGGACCCCCAAACACACCAAAATAACATGCTAAACCAGCCCAAAACCTCAATTAGCACAAAATGCAGAACCCCTAATTCTAGGATGTTACAAAACTGATAACTTAAGAAACTTTTACGAACTTTGAAAATTTTTCTCAAAATAGGGGACACACACCCGTGTGGCCAGGCCATGTGTCTCACACGGTGACCAGACACGCCCGTGTCGTAGTCCGTATGGACATTCGAAATGGAAGCACATGGCCGTGTCCCAGCCCGTGTCCGACCCCGTGTAACTCTCTGACTTGGGTCACACGGCCAACACGTACGCCCGTGTGGCTAGCCCGTGTGCCCTAAAAATGGCCATACACGCCCGTGTGCCAGGCCATGTGCTAGGTCGTGCCAAACCTATAGGGTATACTGACTTATGTCACACGTCCAAGTTACACGCCCGTGTGTGAAGCCGTGTGGAGCATACTAACTTGATTTCAATTTCAACACCAGGGAACATGTAACACCCCTAACCCAAAACCATACTCGGAATAGGGTTAAGAGGCATTACCGAACAATCAGAACATTTCACATCCATTTCACAACACTAAGTCAATCATCAATTAACCATATTCAAATATAAACATATAGCCCCTTATTACGGTCTACGAGACCTTAAACACGTGTTAAAAAGAGGTCGGGACTAAACCGAACACATACGAAAATTCTTGGAAATTTGAACAGTTTTCAAAACTGCAGAGGTCACACGCCCGTGTCGGTAGGACGTGTGCCTCACACGGCTACCAGACACGCCCTTGTGCCATGGCCGTGTGAAATTAAGCTAGCTACTGACTTGGTCACAGGCCACCAGGCACGCCCGTGTGCCATGGCCGTGTACCCTGCCCAGGCACACTTCGAAGTGGCCCTTGAGCCAAATGACAGAGACACACGCCCGTGTCTCTTAGCCGTGTATGCAAAATAGGCCATTTGCAAGGCCAAAATGCCACCCACACTTGGGTCATACCTACAAGCACATGCAAGCCTGTTTTCACACACAATTTTGCAACCAAATACATGTCAAATGATCAACATATCATCCCATCAAATCTCATTTCTAATCATGTCAACTTATATACTAAATTGCACAACTAAAACACATGCATAATCAAGCATGATTCATCCACAATATCACTAGATCACAATGGCATCAATCCATCACTAAGCTTACCATTCATAAGACTATTTCATTGGCATCAAACGATATCAAAACATATTTCATATACCATAATCATTCATGCATATTACCAACATTTATCTAGCCACATCACATGGCTATTTACACATCTCAAACATGTTTCAACACAACTAGCCTATACATGCCATATTCAAATATACACATCATCAAAAATACCAAAATAGATTGCCGATAGTGTGATAGAGATGCTGACGATCCCCGGATCTGAGCTAGCTTTACTGAAACTGTAAAACAGATAAACAAATCACACAGTAAGCTTTCAAAAGCTTAGTAAGTTTGTAATATAATACATATTACTCAATAATACCACATCAATACATAATTAAATCATCACATAGATAAATACACAATTAGGCTCATCATCAATCTCAACCATATGCTCAAGTATCTATTCATTCAACTTTTAAGGCTATCATCAACCACATAGGTTCAAACGTACCTTGATCAACACATAGTTACTCACCATTCATGCTACTCAATTGCTCGATATTACCTCTCGTTCAACCTTTTCTATTCCTTTGATTTATCTGCACACTTAGTGCCAATTTCATAACCGAAATATAATCATCACCGCACACTTAGTGCCAATATGTTAAACCGAACTTATATCGGTATCGCACACACAGTGCCAATTCGATTAGCCGAAGCTTCTATCTTTTCGCACACATAGTGCTAATCATCTCTGTCTCGTTTCTAATTTTGCACACTTAGTGCCCTCCAATTCAATTCCGCACATATCATTTCTAATCTCATAGTTATATATATATATTCATTCAATTCACATCACATAGATATAGTTTACAACTAGTATTATATCCGAACTTACTTCGGACGTCGAAATACCGAAACGGTTGATTAATCGAGCACTTTGTCTTTGCCCCGATCTCGATCCAAAACTCTCCTTTCTTGGTCTATACACATTCAAATTTAACTCATTCAATCACCAATCCATTCAATTTAGTCCAAACACACATATTTAGGGCATTTTGCAAAATAGCCCTCACATTTTGACATTTCGACACTTTAGTCCCTAATTCACAAAATCACAAAATACACCAAATTTCTACTCACACAAGCTTAGCCGAATTCTTCCCATGCTAATACAAGCCCACATATTTCATTTATTACACATTTTAGTCCTTCAATTTACACTCTTCTCAATTTAGCCCAAATTACTCAATTTCACTAAAAATTTAAAGACAAAACATGTTCATCCTTCACATGTCTTTCGTATTTCACTATCAACTAACACATAGCTCAAGCATTCATCAATGGAATATCTCAAAATCACCATTAATTTCTAAAATTAAAGCATGGGCTAGCTAGAGCACAAAGCAACGATTACGAAAACGTAGAAATTATCAAAAACCGTGCTCAAAACATACCTTGATTGAGCTATAAACCAATCGAAACCCTTAGACTCTTTTTCTCTTCTTTTCCTTGTAAATTTTGGCAATGGTGGATGAACAATGCACTAACTTATTTCATTTGTTTTATTATAGCATATATTATTTATCAATTTACAATTTTAACCTTTAATAATAATATAACATAACACATGATAGTTGGTTATAATTGTCCAACTACCATCCACTCACTATAAAATTGTTTAATAACCTCATAAGGACCTCTCATTTAGAAAGCCATGACAAATAAACACTTAAACAATAAGCACACAACTTTTGTATTTTACGCGATTAAGTCCTTTTTCCTAATTCAACACATAGTCGATAAAATTTTCACACCAAATTTTCACACATGCTCAATCACATATTATAAACATAAAAAATAATATTAAAATATTTTTCCGACCTCGAATTTGTGGTCTCGAAACCACTGTTTCGACTAGGGTCTAAACCGGGCTATTACAACTCTCCCCCTTAGGGATTTTCGTCCTCGAAAATCTTACCAGTGAATAGGTGTGGATATTGCTCTCTCATAATGTTCTCAGGCTCCCACGTAGCCTCTACTACTCCGTGTTTGTGCCAAAACACTTTCACTAAAGAAATTTTTTTGTTTCTCAACTCTTTGGTCTCTCGTGGCAAAATTCGAATCGGTTCTTCACTATATGACAAATCTGTCTGAATTTCAACCTCAGTAGGAGCCATCACATGAGACGGATCAGATCTATACCGTCGAAGTATCGACACATGAAACACATTATGAATCTTTTCTAACTCGGGTGGCAACATCAATCTATAAGCAACCGGCCCAACTCGTTCAATGATCTCATACGGCCCGATGAACCTCAGACTCAGCTTGGCTTTTCGGCCAAATCAAAGTATTTTCTTCCACGGAGACACTTTTAGAAACAGTTTGTCACCAATCTCAAATTCGATATCCTTCCGTTTCAAGTCTGCATAAGACTTCTGACGATCTGAGGCCGCTTTCAAACTGTCACGAATCACTTTCACTTTCTGCTCATTCTCTTTTATTAGATCAACCCCGTGAATCTTATTCTCACTCAACTCAGTCCAATACAATGTAGTTCGGCATTTTCGACCGTAAAGAGCTTCATATGGTGCCATTTTGATACTAGTTTGAAAACTATTATTGTACGCAAACTCAATCAACGACAAATGTTTTTCCCACGTACTTTCAAACTCAAGTATACAGCATCTCAACATATCTTCGAGAATCTGAATAATCCGCTCGAACTGACCATCCTTTTGCGGATGAAATGCAGTACTGAAATGCAATTTTGTGCCTAAAGCGTCTTGCAATTTCTTCCAAAATTGCAAAGTAAATATCGGATCTCTGTCAAATACAATAGATAGTGGCACCCCGTGCAATCTCACAATCTCAGCAATATATAATTCGGCTAATTTGTTAAGTGAATAATCTATTCTCACCGGAACAAAATGAGCTGATTTCGTCAATCTGTCAACTATCACCCAGATTTCATCTTTCCTTCCCGAAGATAAAGGCAAACCCGACACAAAGTCCATTGTGATTCTCTCCCATTTCCACTCAAGAATCATAATCAGCTGTAACAATATGGACGGAACCTGATGTTCAGCTTTAACTTGCTAACAAATTAAACATTTCGACACAAAGTCAGAGATGTCCCGTTTCATACCATGCCACCAATAAAACTGTTTCAGATCGTTATACATTTTTGTACTCCCCGGATGCACAGTCAAACGACTATTACGAGCTTCGTTCAAAATTAACTGAATCAACTCTGAATTCTTCGGAACACAAATCCGATATCTAAATCTCAAACAATCATCACTATCAACTTGAAATTCTGAATCAGAATTCAAATCACATTGAGCTCGTTTTGTAATTATCTCATAATCACTTTTCTGAGCATCACAAAGCTGACGTACGAACATCGGTCTTACTTTCAACTCAGCCAAAACTGAACCATCATCACACATATCTATCTGAGAATTCACAGCTCGCAAAACACATAAAGACTTTCGACTTAAGGCATCAACAACCACATTAGCTTTGCCCGGATGGTAATCAATTACAAGTTCGTAATCTTTCAACAATTCTAAACATCTCCTCTGTCTCAAACTCAATTCTTTCTGAGTCATCAAATACTTCAAACTCTTATGATCGGTATAAATATGACATTTCTCACCAAATAGGTAGTGACGCCAAATCTTTAACGCAAACACAATCGCGGCTAATTCAAGATCATGCGTCGGATAGTTCTTTTCATGCGGCTTTAACTGCCTCGAAGCATAAGCAATGACTTTGCCTGCTTGCATCAGCACACAGCCCAAACCATTCAATGATGCATCACTGTATCCTATGAATTCTTTGCTCGATTCAGGTTGAACTAACACTGGTGCTTCCGTCAACAACGCTTTCAACTGCTCAAAACTCTGATGCCACTTTTCTGACCACTCGAATTTAACATCTTTCTGTAGCAACTTCATTAACGGAGTCGCAATCATCGAGAAACCTTTCACAAACCGTCTATAATATACCGCTAGTCCTAGAAAACTACGGACTTCAGACACATTTCTCGGAGGCTTCCATTCTAAAATAGATGAGATCTTACTCTGGTCAACTCGTATTCCCGCAACTGATACAATATGCCCCAGAAATCCAACCTCACGCAACCAAAATTCACATTTGCTAAACTTTGCATACAATTGCTTCTCACGTAGGGTCTGTAACACAACTCTCAAATGCTCGGCATGTTGTGTCTCATCATATGAATAAATCAGAATATCATCAATAAACGCTACAACAAAGCGATCCAAATACGGCCTGAATATCCGATTCATCAAATCCATAAACACTGCAGGAGCATTCGTTAGTCCGAAAGGCATAACTAAAAATTCATAGTGTCCGTACCTCGTTCTGAAAGCAGTCTTCAGTACATCTGACTCTTTAACTCGTAGCTGATAATAGCCCGATCTCAAATCTATCTTAGAAAACACTGTAGCTCCTTTCAGCTGATCAAACAAATCATCAATACTTGGCAGGGGATATTTATCGTCACTTTGTTCAACTGTCGGTAGTCAATACATATCCTCATAGTGCCATCTTTCTTTTTCACAAACAAGACTGGAGCACCCCAGGGCGAGAAACTCGGTTGTGCAAATCCTCTATCAGTCAACTCTTGCAACTGAGACTTCAACTTTTTCAATTCCGTTGGTGCCATTCTATACCGAGCTATTGAGATAGGGGTAGTCCCCGGCACTAATTCAATTCCAAATTCAACTTCTTGTATTGGAGGTAATCTCGGTAACTCTTCGAGAAACACATCTGGAAACTCACAAACCACAGGTACCGATTCAACTTTCTTTTCAGTCACTTTTGTATCAATCACATATGCCAAATAATCTTCGCAACCCTTTCTCACGTAGTTCAAAGCTTTCATCACAGATACAACAGCTGGTAACCCTTTCATATCACTGGATTCAATTCGAACTATCTCACTGTTCTGACTTCTCAATTCAATACTCTTTCTTTTACAATTCACAATGCCATTATGCAAAGTGAGCCAATCCATACCCAGAATTATATCAAATTCATCAAATGGTAGCAACATCAAGTTAGCCGGAAAGCAAACATCTCGAAACATCAACGGACAGTTCTTGCACACCTTATCCACCAAGACACACTTGCCTAAAGGGTTTGATACTCTAATCACAAATTCAGTAGACTCAACAGGTAGAGTCTTACTTGATACTAGATTCACACACACATACGAATGAGTAGATCCTGGATCTATCAATGCAATCACATCAGTATCAAATAGAGTAAAAGTACCAATGATGACATCTAGAGATGACGCTTCCTCTCATGCGCGTATAGCATAGGCTCAGGTAGGTGCTCTCGCCTCTGATCTCACAGCTGTATCGATAGTCCCTCTTTGACTTCCACTCACATTCCTGGTGTTTTTGGGTGGTCTACCCCTAGCCGTCACATTACTCGATTTCACATTCTGAACATTTTCTTCCTCAGCTAACTTTGGGCAATCTCGAATAAAGTGATCTCGTGATCCACATTCGTAGCAAGTTCTATTATTGCACTTGCCCCAGCATTCTCCCACATGTCATCTTCCACACTATCTACACTCAGGTTTGTTGCTTTTGGCACTACCAACACTTGATTCTATTGGAGCTTGAGTTCTCGGACCAACACTTAGTCTTGCGCAGTCTCTATTCGAATGTCCAAATGAAGCATTTGATCGGTTGCTTGCATCTCTAAATCTCTTTGTCGAAGGTTGAGACGTCTTACTAATTAATCTTTTTCTTTCATCTCGAGCTTCAGAATCGGCTTTCTTCTTTTCTTTATTGAGCTCCTCGGCTTTGCAGGCTCTTTCAACTAACACAAAAAATTCATTTATGTCAAGTATCCCAACCAACAACTTAATATCCTCGTTTAGCCCTTTAATGAAGCGTTTACACATAGTGGCTTCGGTCGAAACACATTCCCGTGCATATTGGCTCAATCTTACAAACTCCCGTTCATACTCAGTAACAGACATACGGCCCTATTTTAGCTCCAAAAACTCTTTACGTTTTTGATCTATGAAACGTTGACTAATATATTCCTTCTGAAATTCAGCTTGAATGAAATCCCGGGTGATTCTCTCTCTTGGAACCACTGAAATCAACGTTTTCCACCAGTTATAAGCCGTATCCCTCAACAAAGAAATTGCACATTTTATACATTCGTCAGGAGTCAACGACATCTCGTCAAATACTCGAATGGTATTCTCGAGCCAAAACTCAGCTCGTTCAGCATCATCATCAGCTGTGGCCCTAAACTCTTCGGCCCCGTACTTTCAAATCTTATCCACAAGAGGCTTATTCAATCGGATCGAATCTGTAACTTGTGGCACAACCGGTACTTGTGGGGGTGGAGGTTGGGGAGCAGCCAGATTCGTTCGAACGAACTCCGAAAACCACTCACTCATCATTTGGAAGAAGGCTTGGTTAGCCTCACCTCCCTCACTACTATCATTCGGCCTAGATGTGGCCGGCACTGTCCCTTGAGTGGGAGCAGGCGCGTTACTCTCTACATCGTCAGCAACTGCTCGATCAGGATCCATTACTATATGAAAACACATTTTCAACGGTCAGGATTCATCACACTATCGTAATTATATATATGGCATGTATAGCTAGACTCACACGCGCTAAGTTAGCCCAAGAATCGACTAAACCGTAGCTCTAATACCAATAAAATGTAACACCCCTAACCCAAAATCGTCGCCAGAATAGGGTTAAGAGGCATTACTGAACAATTGGAAAATTTCACATCCATTTCACAACACTAAGTCAATCATCAATTAAACATATTCAAATATAAACATATAGTCCCTTATTACGGTCTACGAGACCTTACACATGTGTTAAAAAGAGGTTGGGACTAAACCGAACACATACAAAAATTCTTGGAAATTTGAACATTTTTCAAAACTGCAGAGGTCACACGCCCGTGTGGGTAGGCCGTGTGCCTCACACGGCTACCAGACACGCCCATGTGTCCAGGCCGTGCCAAAACAGGCCATACATACTGACTTGTCCACACGGCCACCAGACACGCCCGTGTGCCATGGCCGTGTGAAATTAAGCTAGCTACTGACTTGGTCACACGGCCACCAGGCATGCCCGTGTGCCATGGCCGTGTACCCTGCCCAGGCACACTTCGAAGTGGCCCTTGAGCCACACGGCAGAGACACACGCCCGTGTCCCTTAGCCGTGTATGCAAAATAGGCCATTTGCAAGGCCAAAATGCAACCCAAACTTGGGTCATACCTACAAGCACATACAAGCCTATTTTCACACACAATTTGGCAACCAAATACATGTCAAATGATCAACATATCATCCCATCCAATCTCATTTCTAATCATGTCAACTTATATACTAAATTGCACAACTAAAACACATGCATAATCAAGCATGATTCATCCACAATATCACTAGATCACAATGGAATCAATCCATCACTAAGCTTACCATTCATAAGACTATTTCATTGCCATCAAACCATACCAAAACATACTTCATATACCATAATCATTCATGCATATTACCAACATTTATCTAGCCACATCACATGGCTATTGACACATCTCAAACATGTTTCAACACAACTAGCCTATACATGCCATATTCAAATATACACATCTTCAAAAATACCAAAATAGATTGCCGATAGTGGGATAGAGATGCTGACGATCCCAGAGATCGAAATGGCTTTATCTAAATCAGAAACAGAGAAACAAATCACACAGTAAGCTTTCAAAAGCTTAGTAAGTTCGCAATATAATACATATTACTCAATAATACCACATCAATACATAATTAAATCATCACATAGATAAATACACAATTAGGCTCATCATCAATCTCAACCATATGCTCAAGTACCTATTCATTCAACTTTTAAGGCTATCATCAACCACATAGGTTCAAACGTACCTTGATCAACACATAGTTACTCACCATTCATGCTACTCAATTGCTCGAAATTACCTCTCGTTCAACCTTTGCTATTCCTTTGATTTATCTGCACACTTAGTGCCAATTTCATAACCGAAACATAATCGTCACCCATACTTAGTTCCAATATGTTAAACCGAACTTATATCGGTATCGCACACACAGTTCCAATTCGATAAGTCGAAGCTTCTATCTTTTCGTACACACTGTGCTAATCATCTCTGTCTCGTTTCTAATTTCGCACACTTAGTGCCCTCCAATTCAATTCCACACATAGCATTTCTAACCTCATAGTTATATATATATATTCATTCAATTCACATCACATAGATATAGTTTATAACTATTATTTTATCCGAACTTACTTCGGACGTCGAAATACCGAAACGGTCGATTAATCGAGCACTTTATTTTTGCCCCGATCTCAATCCAAACCTCTCCTTTCTTAGTCTATACACATTCAAATCTAACTCATTCAATCACCAATTCATTCAATTTAGTCCAAACACACATATTTAGGGCATTTTGCAAAATAGCCCTCACATTTTGACATTTCGACACGTTAGTCCCTAATTCACAAAATCACAAAATACACCAAATTTCTACTCACACAAGCTTAGCCGAATTCTTCCCATGCTAATACAAGCCCACACATTTCATTTATTACACATTTTAGTCATTCAATTTACACTTTTCTCAATTTAGCCCAAATTACTCAATTTCACTAAAAATTCAAAGACAAAACATGTTCATCCTTCACATGTCTTCCATATTTCACTATCAACTAACACATAGCTCAAGTATTCATCAACGACATATCTCAAAATCACCATTAGTTTCTAAAATTAAAGCATGGGCTAGCTAGAGCACAAAGAAACGATTACGAAAACGTAGAAATTATCAAAAAATCGAGCTCAAAACATACCTTGATTGAGCTATAAACCAACCGAAACCCTTAGACTCTTTTTCTCTTCTTTTCCTTGTAAATTTCGACAATGGTGGATGAACAATCCACTAACTTATTTCATTTGTTGTATTATAACATATTTTATTTATCAATTTATAATTTTAACCTTTAATAATAATATAACATAACACATGATAGTTGGTTATAATTGTCCAACTACCATCCACTAACTCTAAAATGGTTTAATAACCTCATAAGGACCTCTCATTTAGAAAGCCATGAAAAATAAACACTTAAAAAATCAGCACACAGCTTTTGTATTTTATGCGATTAAGTCCTTTTTCCTAATTCAATACATAGTCGATAAAATTTTCACACCAAATTTTCACACATGCTCAATCACATATTATAAACATAAAAAATAATATTAAAATATTTTTTCGACCTCGAATTTGTGGTCTTGAAACCACTGTTCTGACTAGGGTCTAAATCGGGCTGTTACAGAACACACGGTCGTGCAACATGACCATGTGTCACACACGGCTGAGACACACGTCCGTGTCTCTACCTATGTTGACAAAAATAGGCTATTTACCAAGCCAGTTTTCCACCCAAATTTGAATGTACCTACAACACATCAATTTGCACCATTCCATAGCATAAATAGGCATTTTAAACCAGCCAATTCAAACCTAATTCATGCATATTCAATACTACATTTCCCAATACATACAAGTTGCAAAATAAACAAATCCAATTACACCTAAAATCTCATAAACTTAGATCATCAATATGACTACTCAAAACATACATTCTTTACCTTGATTCACAAACAAACAACATCCCTAAAATCAACATTCACTTCCATAATACCAACTACTAATAAGCATCATCAAAACCAACCCTAATTCACATATTATGAACTATATGCACATACACATATACACAAGCAGATTTACTCAAAATAAGCCAACTCTCATGGCTATTATATACAAACTAAGACATATACATTTACAGGCCATTTCAAATGGCCAAAATCGTTACCAAAACATAACCAACATGACCAAAATCTCTATACATGCCATATACTTAAAATACCAAAGTTCATAGGTACCAAGTGATAGGTGGATAGTGTGAAGCGATCTCCGACGATCGTCGAATCCGAGCTAGCTTGATAACACTATAAAACACGGGAAAAATAAACAAAGTAAGCTATAAAGCTTAGTAAGCTCGTATGAAATAAACTCAACTAATCATAAATACACAAATCATCAAATTGAACATATTAACATGTAATTCATGATAGCTGCCAAACCTTTCACATGTTTAATCATAAGCTTATATGTAAACTTCATAACTTCTTTGATTTAAAGCTCATACTATCCATGTACCTACCTGTATCAATCCATAACGAGCTCATACCTATTCGAATTATTGTCGAATACTCGAAATCACGCACACTAAGTTCCAATACATAGCCGAAGCTATTTTAATCTCGCACACTAAGTGCCATACATAGCCGAAGCTATTTCAATCCTGCACACTAAGTGCCATACATAGCCGAAGCTATCTCATTCTCGCACACTAAGTGCCATACATAGCCGAAGCTATATCATTCTTGCACACTAAGTGCTATATATATAGCCGAATCGTCATCAAACACGACTGTAGTCTCATATACACAATTTATGCAATACCAAAGCATTTAAAACATAATTATATCCATGATTATTACATACGAACTTACCTTAGATGTAAAAATGATAACGCAGGTCAACTAATCTAAAACCTTGTTCTTCCCCCGATCTAAGTCCATATTTCACTTTTCTTGATCTATATAATATCAAATTCTGCTTATTTAATCATCGCTCTATTCAATTTAATCTAAAATTCTCATTAAAGAACTTTTACATATTTGCCCCTAATGTTTCACATTTTTACAATTTAGTCCTTATTTCATAAAATCACCAATTCATGAAATTCAATACTAACCCATACTAGCCGAATTACCATTTTGCCCCTAGCAGCCCATATTTTCCATTTCGTTCACATTTTAACCACATATTTTCACATTTTCACAAATAAATCCCTATTTTTCATTTTTACTCAAAATCACGTTACAAAATATGTAAATCTAACAACAAGATTTCATATTTCATCATCAAACATCAAAGAACACATATTTTTATCAATGGCAACTTTCAAAATCTTTAACAGTTTTGCAAAATAGTCCCTGGGCTAGCTAGTACTAGATGCAACGATCACAAAAACATAGAAATCATTAAAAATGGAACAAAAATGGACTTACAACACAAATGAGCTTGGTCGAACCCTAGCTATGGTCTCTTCATGTTAGAATCGGTTTTGGTGTTTATGAGAAGAAGATGGACACAAATTATCTATTTTGTTTTATTTATTTTATGATTAATAATCAAATTACAAAATTAACCTTTAATAAAACCATTTAATAACATCCATTTTGTGTCCATCATTGTCCACTCACAATTAAAATGGTCTAATTATCACTTAAGGACCTTAACTTTAAGGTTCTATAGCTATTAGACACCTTTAGCTAATAGAACACAACATTTACACTTTACGCGATTTAGTCCTTCTTATAAAATTGACCATTCAAACGATAAAATTTCTTAACAAAATTTTCACACAATCACTCAATTATGCTAAAAAAAATAAAATAATAATAAAATAATTATTTTACCTTAGATTTGTGGTCCTGAAACCACTGTTTTGATTTGACTAAAAACGGGCTGTTACAGAGGTCGAGAGATAATTGGTTCTTACAGACTCGTTAGTTTAGTGAAAGATCAAGAGATCCTGCTAGGGTAACGACTAGTTGATTGATTAGAAACTCAAAATAAGAATTATTTATGATCATCGAAGCGAGGTAATCACCCATGCCTAGAATTGATTATGTTTATAAATTAGTTTTTCGAAGTCTTTTTTATTTAGGTTTTTTTTTATTTCCTTATTTATAAAAAACCAAAAATCTTTCTTTTATGTTTTATCATAATATAATTTTTTTAAAGTACTAATTAAATCTATTTGCGTGTAGGTTAGAATTAATTTAGTACTCACCTCCCTTGGGTATGATCCTCGAAGTACTTACCTACTTCATCGTAAAAACTATATTATAATTTGACTCGTATACTTGCGGACACTGCCTCGATTTCATATCTTTTAGTTACAGTATTTACACACTGGACATTAGTATGTTCGGAGGCGGTCAAGAAATTAATTAATCACATTTCCAATCGCTAATCCCCCATAAGAGGATTAGTTCCTCATGGATTTCAGAAACAATATAAACTTGATAAAATAAATAAACTTTATGGAATAATCAAGAATAAAATTTTAAGAAGAAATCTTGATTGTATTGAATATTTGAAGCGTAGAAATCCACAAAATTTTTGTTAAATCTACAAATTAGCTCTTCCGATGAACACAAATGAAAATAACTAAAAGTAAATCCTAAGTCTAAAAAGAACTAGAAACTAAAAATAAAATTCTATGTTACAAAAATGGTCTTTTCTCAAGTGTCTTATGAGTCTATTTATAGTGTTATGGTAGGTCATCATCCCTACCCTAGGTTGGGTGACATTTTTATGCTAATTTCCATTGTGTGGACATAAAATGCCCTCAGCTCGTAATTTCTTCATGTATAGGCCCAGTGTCGCGACATCCACTGCTTGTGTCGCGACGCTGAATACATTTTGCTTTGGCTTAGGTTTAGCTTTAGGGTTGTGTCACAACATCCACTAGCTATGTCGCGACACCAAAGGTAGTATTGGAATTTTGGCACTCTATTCACTATGTTGCGACATTGAAATCCCGTGTTGCAACATGGAGACCAACCTCGAGCTTTCATACCTTTGAATGCTGTCCTGCACACTCACTAAGTACGTTAGTTTTCCTTTAGGCTTTCTTCGGCCCCTAAGGTCATAAAATGACTCAAATTACACTTTTTATTAAATTAAAACTAAAATTGAAAAACTACATGAAACATAGAAAGATTGCTTAAATTCAACCTCCTTAAATATGAAAACTAGTTTAATCTGCTACAACGAATTATGGCAGATCAAACCCCCCACACTTAAGTCATTGTTTGTCCTTAAGCAAAGAAAGATAAAACAAAAAATAAAAGACGTCCCTTGAACAATTATGATACAAAGACTAGTTTTGGAACACATAGCTAGGACAAATCATAAATATACACATAAATCTAGCATGATATGTAAACGACTTACTATTTTCAATCTCAAACACATAAGTTCAGTGTATTACAAAGTATATAAACAATAAGGTGCTGAAATATATACGTCCATCGATAAATCATGCAGGTAATTTGATTATCCTAGCAAAATACAAACAGTCAATATTGTAATTTCTCAATCTAATGTAAATTCATGAATAGGTTTGCCTAGGTCACATAGGACTTTTTGGCTTGTAACATTTTGAGGCTTGGGACAGGTATGGAAATAAAAATAGGAAGCATCAAAAAAGTTTCAAGCAGAAAATTAGTTTGGCACATTTTATTGTTCCCTATTATCCCTCTTAAAAACTCTTGCCTGCTCACCGCCGTATTTCTCCTTCTCTCACCTTCCTTATTTCTTCATGTAGGAAGTCACAGTATAATAAAGTAACTATGGTTAGCTTACGAGTATTTATGCACTAATGACTAGGTGTTCTAATTTTGTGACTTTGTCACTTTGACTCATTTCAACACATCTCACTCACAATGCTTTTGCTTTCATTGCTCAATTACTTTTTTCTACTTATTTTGACCTTTTCTGAATTTTCCTTTTGTTTTGCACATTTTGGCTAAACCTATAATCACTATATCACACTTCTTCTCCCTATTTCACTTTGATTTAAAAAAAATCGGCCATGATGTATCTACCTATCCCTTAATATGTATGGCCAGACGTTTTAATTTGTGCAATTCGAGACCAAAGAAAAAGCGTCAGTACAAATTATTTTGGCTCAGGTTTTGTATGGAGGTTCATCAAGAATAGTTTTCTAGCTCAAAATTAGTAGTAAGGATTGATGAATAGGGTTAGCTTTTTAGCTTTGGGTTATACCAAACAATGCCTTAGGTCATCCCTAGGTATCTCAATATTCAAAAATTTAACTATTTATCATACATACTAGCATGCTCGTTTCCCTATATTTTCTATGTCATTTGGTATATTCAATTACTTAAGGCATATTTACAGTTTAGTATATAGAACTTATTGGCCTAATAATTGAAAATTTAAAATCATTCACTATCATTTCAAGTTTACAGTAAACACAGTCAACCTATATACATGCTCCTAGAACAGGCATAAAAGGGTGTTGAAAAAATAGAACGAGTTCCTACATAGAAGAGGTCCTTGCAGAACTAACTATCCCGTACACTGAGAAGGAGAACTAGAATTTTCTATTTTTTATCTTTCATTTTTCTATTCTTAGAACCATGTAATATCATCGAAATTTCTTAATGAATCAATCATTTATCCTTTTCTACTGTCTTACTTATTACTTTATAATGACAACTATCTTTCACATACCTGAGAGACTAAGTCAGGTTTGGCGTATTATGCATACAGGGCGCCTTCCATAAGATTTGTCTAAGAATCGACTAAACTGTGCTCTAACACCATGTAACAGCCTGACTTTGGGGCTAGTCGGAACAGTGGTTTTGGAACCACTATTCTGAGATCAGAGAAAATTATTTTAATATTATTTTATGTGTTATATCATGATTATATGAGTGCATGAAAATTTTGGTGAATTAATTGTAGTGATTGCATGCTTAATTTTAAAAAAGGACTAAATCGCATAAAGTGCGAAAGTTTTGATTTACAAGCTAAAGGGTCAAATAGCTATTGAATATTAAATTGGAGGTCCTTAATGTGTAATTAGGCCTTATTTAGGGTGATGGTCGACCATAGGGACAAACAAATGACATAGTCAAGGTTAGGTAAAGCATTTGGTGACTTAATTGATTTTTAATCATAAAATAAAGAAAAGCTATCATCTTTCCCATATTTCTTCTTCTTCCACAAAAAATATCAACAATAATAGGGGTTTGCAAGCTTGAAAATTTTCATCAACTTCAACCTTTGCTAGTAAGTGTTTTTGATGGTTATTTTTGATAATTTTTGTACTTTTGGGACCCTTGTAGCATTATCTAGCTAATGTGGGGACTATTTTGCAAAATGGTTGAGAGTCTAGGGTTTTTCCATGTGAGTAATTATGTGTTTGCTAAAATTTTAGGGAAGAAAATGAATCTTGGTTGTTAAATACATAACTTTTGTAAAAAGGGTTTCCATGAAAACACCTAAAAGGACCTTTTTGTAAAGGTTGTAAAATAGGTGGTAAATGTGTGTAATAATTGGAATTGTGAGTTGCTATAAGAGGGAATATGAATTGGCTAGGCTTGGGTGTGTGAAAAATGAACACATTTCATTTTACGAGCCTAGGGGCAAAATAGTAATTTTGTAAAAGTTTAAGGGCAAAACGGTAATTTTGCCAAAATAGGAATTTTGGAGTAATTTGATTAATGTGGTTATTTAATGAGTTAAATATGTCATTATAGATCAAGAAGAACGTGGAATCAACCTTGACCGATAAAAAAGGCAAGGTTTCGGACTAAATTTCAAATTGACATATTTTGTATCGAGGTAAGTTTATATGTAAATGATACATCCTTTTTACTTATGCTTGTACATATTAATGCATTTTGTGATGGTGAATAAATATTATTATTATCCATTGAAATGATAGAAAGTGAGGAAATTCTCGGATGAACCTTTGGAATAGGTAAAGAATTCGGGTAAAAACCTTGGATATGTGATTATTGGTGGGCTGTGTGCGATACCACCGTGTTAATTAACAATGGTGGACTGTGTGTGAAACCACTCAATATCTGGTATTATTCCGAAGCGTTCATCAATAAAATTTGTCTAAATGAAATTACATGTGGCTTTGTAGTGTTAAGTACAGGGTATAAGTGCAAATAAATGTGAGCAATGTTTTATGGAATGTGTTTGGGATGTGGTAAGATTTGAATTGAGTAAGTATAATTTTGAGGATCTGAATTGATCTTGATTAGGATGTAATGTTCTTGATTGATAAGTATGTGGTATGATGTTTATTGTTTACATATGGACTTACTAAGCTTAAAGCTTACTCCCTTTTCTTTTCCCTTGTCTTATAGTGTCGAAGAGTCAGCTCGGGATACGGAGACCATCGGAGGATCACCCACACTATCCACATATTTTGGAATAGTTAGATTTAGCATTTTGAGTATGGCATGTATAGGGATTTAGTCTTTGACTAAATGTCATATTGTTTTGGCCAAATATGTTGGCTTATTTGAAAATGAATTCTTTTGTATAAGGCCATAGTTGATGGCTCTTTCTTATCACTCTATGAAATGATGAGGTTATTCATGAATGTGCAAGTTGCATGGTTGATTAATTGGTATATTTACACATGAATAAGTTGGTCGCTTGATGTGGTTTATGTTGGTGCAAGTAGGGGTGGCAGAAAGGGCATGGTAAATAACCTTGTTCTTGTCCACACGGGTAGACACACGGGCGTGTGTCTAGGCCGTGTGAGGTACACGGTCTGCCCCATAGGCGTGTGGTTTGGCCATGTGTCCCCCTGCATTCTAAGTTGGCAAAACAAAATGCCCAGTAGTATTCACACGGGGTGAGACTCGGTTGTGTGTCTGGACCGTGTGTTAAACACGGTCATAGGACATGGGCGTGTGCCCAGGCCGTGTGAAGTCTGCACCTGAATTTAAGAATTTGATTCGCCACACGGTCTAAGGACACGGGCGTGTGCCTTGGCCGTGTGACCTTATTGGGATGATGACGTTAGAAACAGAATGTCAAGGTTTTTGAACACGAGATAAGACACGGGCATGTGACATGCCACACGGGTGTGTTTCTTTTTTCACACGGGCGTGTGGACTGTTTGATGAAAATTTTCTAAGTTTTTCCAAAGATCTTCTAAAGAATTCAGTTTGATATCGAACCGTTCCTAAAGTGTCTTTTGAGCCTCGTAGTCTTGTTTAAGGAGTGATATGAAGGTTTATGAAAAATTTTAAAGTTGAGTGAAAAGTTATGTCTCGGTTTTGTATGATTGCTTGCGTATAGGTCTGGTAATGCCTCATACCCTGTTCCAGCGTCGAATACGGGTAAGGGGTGTTACATTTAGTGGTATCAAAGCTATGGTTTAGTCGGTTCTCGGACTACTGTAGCATGTGTGAGAGTCTAGCTATACATGCCATAAATATATTATGATAGTGTGGTGACTCCTGACAATTTCAAACTGTGTTTTCATACAGTAAATGGATCCCGACCGAGCTACTGCTGATGATGCTGCTAGTAATGCACCGGCTCCCGCGCAAGGGACCGCGCCAGCAAAAAGTAGACCTAAGACCTTGGGTCAAGGAGAAGAGGCTCGGGAAGCCTTTCTCCATATGATGAGTAACTCGTATACTAAGTTTGTACGAGCAAATCCTAATACTCAACCTACTCCACCCCCTCCTATACCTCAGCTGGTTCCCATAGCTCCTCAAGGTATTGATTCGGTAAGACTGACTAAACCCCGGTCGATAAGATTCGAAAATAAGAGGCCGAGGGATTTAGAGCCAACATAGATGGTGACCCTGAGAAAGCAGATTTCTGGCTTGAGAATTCTATGTGGGTGTTTGATAAACTTTCTTGCACGTCCAAGGAATGCTTAAAATGTGTTGTATCATTACTGAGGGACTCGGGATACCGCTGGTGGAAAACGCTGACATCTGTAGTTCTGAGGGAGAGAGTGACATGGGATTTCTTCTTGGAAGAGTTCTGAAAGAAATACATAAGTCAGCGATTCATTGGTCAGAAACGGAAAGAGTTACTCGAATTGAAGCAAGGCAAAATATTTGTGGCAGAGTATGAACGTGAATTTGTCAGGATCAATAAGTATGCTCAAGAGTGTGTGTCTACTGAAGCTATTTTGGGTAAGAAATTTGAAGATGGGCTAAACGAGGATATTAGATTGTTAGTCGGGATATTAGAGTTGAAAGAATTCATGGTATTGGTCGATAGAACTTGCAAGGCTGAAGAGCTGAATAAGAAAAAGAGAAGCTATGATTGAGGCCCGAGATGCAAGGAAGAGGCCGATGAGTAAGTCATTCCAACCCCAATCAAAGAGGTCCAAAGAAACTAACCCATGGACGATCGCTTCAGCTAGGTATTCACACAAAGATCGTAGTAAAACATATTCGGGCTCTAGAGTTCAAGCCACCTCGATGGCAAGTGTGGGTAATGTGAAGTCTAATAAACCCAAGTGTCAGAATTGTGGTAGACAACATATCAGAGAGTGTTGGGGAAACAATCGAGCTTGGTACAAGTGTGGTTCACTAGACCACTTCATTCGAAACTGTCCTGAGATGGATGAGAAAGACAGAAAATAAGAAGTGAGAGCGAGCAATGTCCCTTCGAGGGGTAGACCACAAAATAACCAAGGAAGTGGGACTAGCAGTAGAAGTGTGCCTAGAGATTCTACTGTGAGACCAGAGGGTAGAGCACCCGCAAGGACTTATGCAATTCGCGCTCGTGAAGAGGCATCATCCCCAGATGTGATTACAGGTACTTTTTCCCTTTATGATATTTCTATTGTTGCTTTGATTGACCCGGGGTCTACTCATTCATATGTTTGTATGAAATTGGTGTCTAGCATGAACATGATTGTTGAGTCTACAGAATTTGTGATAAAAGTGTCAAACCCATTAGCCAAGCATGTGATAGTTGACAAAATGTGTAAAAACTGTCCCTTGATGATTAGAGGCCATTTTTTTCCGGCTAACCTCATGCTATTACCGTTTGATGAATTTGACCTAATTCTTGGTATGGATTGGTTGACTGTTCATAGTGTGTTAGTAAACTTTGGTAGTAAGTTTATTGAACTAAGATGTGTAAATGGAGATACATTCGGGTTGAATCAGGTGAATCGGATAACTTGCCTGTAGTGATTTCTTCTATGGCAGCTGAGAAATGTATGAGAAAAGGGTATGAGTCCTATCTGGCATTTGTGTTAAATACCCAAGAGTTGGGAGTAAAGATTGAATCAGTGTCTGTGGTATGTGAGTATCTGGCTGTGTTTTCGGAAGAGTTACCTGGATTGCCTCCAGTTTGGGAGGTTGAGTTTGGTATTGAGTTTGTTCCTAGTACGGCACCTATTTCGGTTGCCCCGTATAGGATGGCACCGTTGGAGTTAAAAGAATTTAAGGCCCAGTTACAAGAGTTGATAGATAAAGGTTTTGCAAGACCGAGCTATTCTCTGTGGGGTGCTCCAGTACTTTTTATGAGAAAGAAAGACGGGTCGATGAGGTTATGTATAGACTACAGACAGCTCAACAAGGTTACCGTTAAGAACAGGTATCCTTTGCCAAGGATCGATGATTTATTTGTCCAACTGAAAGGAGCCACAGTGTTTTCTAAAATAGACCTAAGATCCGGTTATTACTAGTTGAGAGTTAAGGAGCAAGATGTACCGAAAACTGCATTTC
This sequence comes from Gossypium sturtianum, assembly GCA_025698515.1. Classification (NCBI taxonomy): domain Eukaryota; kingdom Viridiplantae; phylum Streptophyta; class Magnoliopsida; order Malvales; family Malvaceae; genus Gossypium; species Gossypium sturtianum. The sequence continues at coordinate 87,652,367 of CM046944.1, forward strand.
GGACGAGGTATGGCCATTTCGAGTTCTTCGTCATGCCCTTTGGCTTAACGAATGCTCCTGCCGTATTTATGGATTTAATGAATCATATTTTCCGACCGTATTTGGATAAGTTTGTCGTTGTTTTAATCGATGCCATATTAATTTATTCTCGTGATGAGAATGAGCACGCGGAGCATTTAAGAACTATTTTGCAGACTTTAAGAGATAAGCAGTTGTATGCTAAGTTTAGCAAAAGTGAGTTTTGGCTCCGAGAGGTCGGATTTTTATGACACATTGTGTCGAGTGATGGAATTAGAGTTGATCCGAGTAAGATCTCAGCTATTGTTAAGTGGAAACAGCCAAGGAATGTGTCAGAGATTAGGAGCTTTTTGGGCTTAGCGAGTTACTACAGACGGTTCGTTAAAGGGTTCTCCATGATTGCTACACTGATGACGAGGTTGCTACATAAAGATATCAAGTTCGAATGGACAGAGAGGTGCCAACAGAGTTTTGAGAAACTGAAAGCATTGTTGATTGATGCCCCAGTTTTGGTACAACCTGAGTCGGGAAAAGAGTTTGTAATCTACAGTGATGCGTCAATGAATGGTCTTGGTTATGTGTTGATGCAAGAGGGCAATGTAGTAGCTTATGCCTCGAGACAGCTAAAACCACATGAAAAGAATTATCTGACGCACGATATGGAATTGGCTGCCATCGTCTTTGCTTTGAAGTTTTGGCGTCATTATTTGTATGGTGAGAAATGCAGGATTTTTATCGATCACAAAAGTTTGAAGTACCTGATGAACCAAAAGGACTTGAATTTGCGACAACAGAGGTGGCTCGAACTATTGAAAGATTATGAGCTAGTGATCGATTACCATCCGGGGAAAGCGAATGTAGTCGCAGATGCTTTGAGCAGAAAATCCTTGTATGCTTTGAGAGCTATGAGTACGAGTTTAACTTTGTCTGATGACGATTCGATTTTGGCCGAGTTAAGGGCTAGACCGTTATTTCATCAGTAAATTTGTGAAGCTCAAAAGAAAGACAAGGAATTGCAAGTTAAAAGAGTTCAGTGTGAATAGGGTAGTGATTCAGATTATCGAATCGGGCCAGATGATTGCTTAATGTTCTGTGATAGGGTATGTGTACCGAAAGATGAGGAGTTGATTCGAAAAATTTTATATAAGGCACACAGTGGTTGTTTATCAGTACATCTGGGTAGTACAAAAATGTATAATAATTTGAAGAAGTTGTATAGGTGGCCGGGTATAAAAAGAGACATCTCTGAATTTGTGACAAAGTGTTTGATCTGTCAACTAGTGTAGGCTGAGCATCAGGTACCTTTAGGTTTACTTCAGCCAGTGATGGTTCCCGAGTGGAAATGGGACCGAATCACGATGGATTTTGTAACAAGGCTACCCATGACTTCAAAAAAGAAAGATGCTTGTACGTATTGATTATTCACTTGACAAGTTGGCTGAGCTGTATATTACCGAAATTGTGAGATTACATGGGGTGCCTATGTCCATTATTTTGGACAGAGATATAAGATTTACTTCGAGGTTTTGGAAAAAGTTGCAAGAAGCCTTGGGTACAAAATTGAATTTTAGTACCGCGTTCCATCCACAGACTGATGATCAATCCGAAAGAGTGATTCGAGTTCTCGAAGACATGCTCCGATGCTGTGTTTTAGAGTTCGGAAGTAGTTGGGAAAAAGACCTACCTTTGGCTGAATTTGCCTACAACAACAGTTATCAGTCGAGTATACGGATGGCACCATACGAAGCATTATATGGTCGCAAGTGTCGAACTCCTTTTTATTAGACCAAGCTTAGTGAGAAGCAAATTCACAGGGTTGATTTGGTTAGAGAAACCAAAAAAAAAGTGAAGGTGATTCGTGATAGTCTAAAAGCTGCTTCAGATCGACAAAAGTCATACGCGAATTTGAAAAGAAAAGAAATTGAGTTTCAGGTGGGTGATAAAGCATTTCTGAAAGTATCCCCGTGGAAGAAAATATTGAGATTTGGTCGAAAGGGCAAATTGAGTTTGCGATTCATAGGGCCGTATGAGGTTATTGAAAGGATTGGACCAGAAGCTTACCGGTTAGCTTTGCCGGCGGAGTTGGAGGGAATACACAATGTGTTCTATGTGTCGATGTTGCAACGATATCGTTTCGATCCTTTGCATGTGATTCCTCCGACTGAAATTGAGATACGACCGGATATGACCTACGAAGAGGAACCAATTAAGATTTTAGCTCAAGAGGTTAAACAGTTGAGGAATAAAAGTATAGCCTAAGTGAAAGTGTTGTGGAAAAAACATGGTGTAGAAGAGGCTACATGGGAACCGGAAGAAGCCATGAGAGAACAGTACCCAAACCTTTTTATCGGTAAGATTTTCGGGGACGAAAATCCCTAAAGGGGAGAGAGTTGTAACAGCCCGACTTTGGGGCTAGTCGAAACAGTGGTTTTGGAACCACTAATCCGAGGTCGGAGAAAATTATATTAATATTATTTTATGTGTTATACCATGATTATATGAGTGCATGAAAATTTTGGTGAATTAATTGCAGTGATTGCATGCTTAATTTTGAAAAAGGACTAAATCGCATAAAGTGCGAAAGTTTGGATTTACAAGCTAAAGGGTCAAATAGCTATTGAATATTAAATTGGTGGTCCTTAATGTGCAATTAGGCCTTATTTAGGGTGATGGCCAACCATAGGGACAAAGAAATGACATAGTCAAGGTTAGGTAAAGCATTTGGTGACTTAATTGATTTTTAATCATAAAATAAAGAAAAGCTATCATCTTTCCCATATTTCTTCTTCTTCCACCGAAAATATCAACAAGAATAGGGGTTTGGAAGCTTGAAAATTTTCAGCAACTTCAACCTTTGCTAGTAAGTGTTTTTTATGGTTATTTTTGATAATTTTTGTACTTTTAGGACCCTTGTAGCATTATCTAGCTAATGTGGGGACTATTTTGCAAAATGGTTGAGATTCTAGGGTTTTTCCATGTGAGTAATTATGTGTTTGCTAAAATGTTATGGAAGAAAATGAATCTTGGTTGTTAAATACATAACTTTTGTAAAAAAGGTTTCCATGAAAACACCTAAAATGACCTTTTTGTAAAGGTTGTAAAATAGGTGGTAAATGTGTGTAATAATTGGAATTGTGAGTTGCTATAAGAGGGAATATGAATCGGCTAGGCTTGGGTGTGTGAAAAATGAACACATTTCATTTTACGAGCATAGGGGCAAAATAATAATTTTGTAAAAGTCTAGGGGCAAAACGGTAATTTTGCCAAAATAGGAATTTTTGAGTAATTTGATTAACGTGGTTATTTAATGAGTTAAATATGTCATTATAGATCAAGAAGAACGTGGAATCAACCTTGACCGAGGAAAAGGCAAGGTTTCGGACTAAATTGCAAATTGACATATTTTGTATCGAGGTAAGTTTATATGTAAATGATACATCCTTTTTACATATGTTTGTACATATTAATGCATTGTGTGGATGGTGAATGAATATTATTATTATCCATTGAAATGATAGAAAGTGAGGAAATTCTCGGATGAACCTTTAGAATAGGAAAAGAATTCTGGTAAAAACCTTGGATATGTGATTATTGATGGGCTGTGTGCGATACCACCGTATCTATTATTTTGGTGGGCTATGTGCGATACCACCGTATCTATTATTTTGGTGGGCTGTGTGCGATACCACCGTATCTATTATTGGTGGGCTGTGTGCGATACCACCGTGTTAATTAACAATGGTGCGCTGTGTGCGAAACCACTGAGTATTCGGTATTATTCCGAAGCGTTCATCGAGAAACTTTGTCTAAGTGAAATTACATGTGGCTTTGTAGTGTTAAGTGCAGGGTATAGGTACATATAAATGTGAGCAATGTTTTATGGAATGTGTTTGGGATGTGGTAAGATTTGAATTGAGTAAGTATAATTTTGAGGATCTGAATTGTTCTTGATTAGTATGTAATGTTCTTAATTGATAAGTATGTGGTATGATGTTAATTGTTTACATATGGAATTACTAAGCTTAAATCTTACTCCCTTCTCTTTTCCCTTATCTTATAGTGTCGAAGAGTCAGCTCGGGATACGGAGACCGTCGGAGGATCACCCACACTATCCATACATTTTGGTATAGTTAGATTTAGCTTTTTGAGTATGGCATGTATAGGGATTTAGTCTTTGAGCAAATGTCATATTGTTTTGGCCAAATATGTTGGCTTATTTGAAAATGAATTCTTTTGTATAAGGCCATAGTTGATGGCTCTTTCTTATCAATCTATGAAATGATAAGGTTATTCATGAATGTGCAAGTTGCATGGTTGACTAATTGGTATATTTACGCATGAATAAGTTGGTCGCTTGATATGGTTTATGTTGGTGCAAGTAGGGGTGGTAGAAAGGGCATGGTAAATAGCCTTGTTCTTGTCCACACGGGTAGACACACGGGCGTGTGTCTAGGCCGTGTGAGATACACGGTCTACCCTATGGGCATGTTGTTTGGTCGTGTGTCCCCTGCATTCTAAGTTGGCAAAATTGAATGCCCAGTGGTATTCACATGGGCTGAGACACGGCCGCGTGTCTCGACTTTGTGGAAGACACGGTCATAGGACATGGGCGTGTGCCCAGGCCATGTGAAGTCTGCACCTGAATTTAAGAATTTAATTCGCCACACGGTCTAATGACACGGGCGTGTGCCTTTTCCGTGTGACCTTATTGGGTTGATGGCGTCAGAAACAGAATGTCAAGGTTTTTGCACACGGGATAAGACACGGGCATGTGACATGCCACACGGGCATGTCCCTTCTTTCACACGGGCGTGTAGACTGTTTGATGAAAAGTTTCTAAGTTTTTCCAGAGATCTTCTAAAGAATTAGGTTTGATCCCGAATCGTTCCTAAAGTGTGTTTTGAGCCTTGTAGGCTTGTTTAAGGAGTGATATGAATGTTTATGAAAAGTTTTAAATTTGAGTGAAAAGTCATGTCTCGGTTTTGTATGATTGCTTGTGTATAGGTCTGGTAACGCCTCGTACCCTATTCCAGCGTCGAATACGGGTAATGGGTGTTACACACCAAACTTGTAATACCCAAAACCTGGTTCGATTCTCTGATTCCAAATCTCAGGTGTTACTAAATGATATAAAACATTTAACAAAAACGATTTACATTTTCTCATTTAATTTAAACATGTTATTTGAAGTTCTAAAAGAACAACTTAATATTTGGAAATTTAAAATAAAATATATGAAAAATAATTTATTACATCATTTTTGATACAAATCCTTACAAGTTAGAAATTATTTTAAGATAGACTAAAAAGGGCGTATTCAAGACCGCACCGCAAATCCACTATATGCATAGCAACCCACTCTGCCTCAAAATTAGAGTACTCCTGGCATTGTCCTTCAAGGCGAAGTCCCTTTCCAATTCCTGAAAAGAAACAACAAATCTAGTAAGTACAAGAGTACTTAGTGAACTCATTAACCATACCTTGATGAAGGCTTTTCAATCCTGTAGAAGTTGCTATGAGTGAAATATTAGTCTAAGTCATTTACTTCAGCTGACACCATAGTACCTTATCACTATCATATACGCCAATTAACATACCCTTGTTATACTTAATCTTTCATACCTAATTAACTAGAGAATACTCCCCCTTGTTTCATAATTCTCTTATCCCATAATACTTTCTTAACAAAATATACCCTTAAAATCCACTTCCAACAACCTATACCTTAAAGCCATGCTCTTCTCCAAAATAGTTGCTCACTGACATTATCTTGGGTGGGTACATACATATGGCGGGTACTTACATAGAATTTCCTACTATTGATTCACACTCAAACATACCCTGATCTAGTTCTGTACAAATATCCATACTGATAATTCACTACATATAACATCCAGATGAACTTCGTATCATACTTTATCAGAATTTCACTATTCAAAATAACATTAACTTAGATTCAAAATAATTTAGAAGAAGATGACAAACCCCTTACTTTTTATACTTACAGATCATCATAACATATAACCTTTTTGACAAACCGATACACATATCTTTTTCATGGAAAACCCTTATATTTAACTCTTATTCCAGAGTATATCAATACCTTATCTTGGTTATACTTGTTATAGAACTACTAAAACTTACTACTATTTTACCATAGAGATAGACATTCAAATTCATAGCTTACTAGATATTCCTGACAATTAATCCCTGACTGCCTCCGAACGTACTAATGTCCCTAAATGCAACTAAACATATAATATTGAGGCGGTGTCCAAAACTATATGGGTTAGGTTGTAATATAGTTTTTACAATGAAGTAGGTGAGTACTTCGAGGATTGTACTCAAGCAAGACGAATACTAAATTAATGTTAACCTAAACGCAAATAAAATTCATTAGTAATCTAAATAATTTATATTACGAATAAACATAAATAAGATATTTTTAGTTTTTTATAAATAAAGAAAAAAAAATTCATAAAAGAGAGAACTTCCAAAAGCTAATATCTAAACTTAATCAAATCTAAGTATGGGTGGTCATAACTAGCTCCTATTCCGGGTTTTTATTCAATCAACTAGTCGTTACCCTAGTAAGATCTCTCGATCTTCCACTAAACTAATGAGTCAACAAAAGCTACTTACCTCTCATCCTCACAGTCCAATCTAGTTCTGGGATAAGGTGTTCATGGATAGGCTATACCAATTTTGGGTTAATTCCCACCTAAAAAACTTTCTGGGGCCGTCAGGCCTAGGGTTTAAGTTCTTCCTCTCCCAAACAGCTGATCCACTAAGAAAACCCTACATAACAGTTAGTTAATCACACCTCCACTCACTAAGCCCCCATAAGAGGATTAGTTCCTCATGGAATCCATACACACAATAAACTTGATAAATAAGATATGTATAAAGAATAAATCAAGAGTAAGGTTTAAAAGATTCCTGATTGTATTTGATTGATGAAAGTGAAGAAATCCACAATAGTTTGATTGGGTCTATAAATCAAGTTTTACGAAGAAAAATAATAGAAATAACTTGAAAAGAAATCTAAACCCTAAAATAAAGAAAAACAAAAAACTAAATTACAGGGGAAAATTGAGAATATGAAAATTGTCCCCTAACAAGTCTTAATGAGCCTATTTATAGAATTAGGGTTAGCTGTCGACCTTAACACTAGGTTTATTGATGCTTTTGTGTTAATTTTCATTGTGCGGACTAAAACACCCTTCACTTGTAATTGTTCCCATACAGGGCTAATGTCGTGACACCCTAGTGCCTGTGTTTTAACACTAAAGGCAGTATACTTGCTTCAGTGGTGTGTCGCGACATCCTATGGCTATGTTGCAACACCAAAGGTAGTCTTGCAATCCTTGTATTTTGTTCCCTATGTTGCGACATTGAACTTCCTATGTTGCAACACAACGACCAGCCTTGATTTTCTATGCCTTTGAATGGTATCCTGCACACTCACTAAGTATGTTAGCTCACCTTTAGGCCTCATTCGGCCCCTATGGTCATAAAAAGACTCATTTTACACTTTTTATTGAATTAAAACTGAAATAAGAAAATTAAATAAAACATAATAAAAATGCTTGTATTTAAGCTCTTTAAGTATGAAAACTAGTTTAATTTGCTACACCAAATTAAGGCATATTAGTCCTGACAGACTCCATTAGACACCACTAACGATGAAAAGACATAGACTCTCTCAGCAGACTCTTCATGCACTGACACGATTTAATTTCAACCTTTTACTCCACTAATACACACCCAATCAAAACACTCACATCTCATAACATACATTTCAGACATATATATACTCAGTCATACTTCAATGTTTCAATACTCATACACTAATTATCCCATACTATACATATCGTGACTTTGGATCCATAGTTCAATTAATTTCCTACAGATGACTCACAATATGAACAATATACATGCAAGAGTCAGCATAAAACTCACTTGACACCCACGTATAGCAGCTTGAACTCCATATTCAAACTTCCATCATGAAATTCCAGTAACCACTACTTATAAAACATAAGAACACCATTACTACTCTTATACATACAAGTTGCTTATCATTTCAAGCGCTGCCAATCCCATGTAGAAACCTTATACTTACAGTCTCATTGTTCAGTTACCAAATACATAATTACTCATTCAGAACATAACATACAGAGCTAAAATACTTACCTTGATACGAAGTAACTACTGATCATAAGAGAAACTTAGCCTCTAGATCATCGAGGTAGGATACATTCAGATTTAAAGAAGGTTTCAGTAGATACCACTTAGGGAAAAGAAAGAAGATGCAAGAATCCCCCTTTCAGAACACACTCTCACATATAAATATGATTCATCTTGCTTAATGGAATTTAAGAAGTGTTATGCGTATCAGAGCTTGCCTTCTTATTGGCCTACAATTTTCGAGAAAAATATTAATAAGTTCCCTTCATCAAGCTTATCAGATTTCTAGCAAGATTACTTAAAATCTAACTAGCACAGTATTTCATACAATCTAGGTGTACTATACCTGTAGCGAATACTCAACCCATATTTCCCTTTTATACCTTAACACGGACGTCTCCTTAATATACACGCCCACACGTATATGCCAAAACAATCTTTTAGGAAAATAATGTTACGCCAGACAAACTATTTACTGTTATACGCTGAAACTTTGGATCCGCTAGATCTGGGGTGTTACAATGGTACTCGCACAAAGGTATTTCTAAGTGAAAAAAAATTCTCAACATCAACAAATTTTGTGTAGTATGTTTTCTTGAGTGTAAGTATAAATCTCTTATTACTTCATGTGTTTTTATGTTAACTGATTTTTTATACGAATGTAGATCTTAGTGGTTGTGTATAGGGTCAATCATGAAATTTTAATTCCCTAGAAGAAAAAACTAAGCATGAATGATGGTTTAAGTCTTTAGAATTGACTTGATAATCTCCTCAAGGTGAAATTGTAGGAGGCATAGCGGTTTAAAGATGATTTAGGCAAATATTTGTTTGAATCGTTTGAGTTTTTTAAGCCAACCTTATTAAATATTTATCCCTTGAAAACCTAATTTGAGTTGTATGGCCTGTTCTTTTTAAAACCTTGCATTTACGAGTCCTCCATTGTTTATATACTTGTCTTTATTTTTCCACTAAACCTTAGAATAAGTTTTTTTTGGCATTTTTGTGTTTAAGTTTAGGGGAGTTAGAGTGGGGTATTGGGTATTCATTAAAAATTCTCAATGTTGATTTATATGTAATTCTATGCTTGAGTAGGTACCCTATATTATGCAAAAAAAAAAAAAAAATCAAAAATTGTGAAAAGGGGTACTAGTGAACACATACTTTGAGAAAAAGAGAATAATTGGGTATTTTAGGGGATGATTGCATTTTGGAGGCCCGACTTAAGCTTAGTTCAAGGTTGTTTAGCCTAAAAATATCTATCTATTTCTATACCTTTAACCAAGCCACATTACAACCTTGTGAAAGACTTATTGGTTTAGGTTACTGATCTGCCACATTCGTTGTTGCAAATCAAGGTCTTTCTAGCAGTTCACGAGCTTATTTTCTAGTGTTTTTTTTTTATATTTGTTGAAGTTTGATTTATGCAAAATAAGCATTTTTACGCATTTTTGAGTTATGTCATCACCTAATGGGCCACTCGGACCTAGGGATTATTTAACAACTCTATTTAGTGAGTAGGACACAGTTTTTAGGCTAAGAAGACAAAGGACAATTGCAGCATCACGACATCGAGGAGTGGTGTCGCAACACTAGACTTCGAAGTCAGAATATCTAGAAAATGAAGCCATTATTGCGACACCGGTCTTGTGGTGTCGCGACATCGGGCGACGATTAGGAAAATTAATTATGAGTATTATTGTCCACAAAATGAACTATAATCATATATTTTGGCTATTTAGCAACCTTAATTAGATCAGATCATAAACTCTATAAATAGGCATGTTTAGCCTCATATTAGGAGGCTTGGCCAACTGAACCATTTAGTTAATTTTAGGGTTTTATTTTAGTTTTTATTTTATTTCAATTTATTCCTTGAGACAGTTTTTGTTCTTATTTAACTTGGATTTGATTTTGATCCCAGCTTTCAATCTAATAATTTTTATTTATTTTTTTCGGATTCGAATTGCAATCGTGGTGATCTTCGCAATTGTTAAAGGAAATTACGCTTCCGCGCAAAAATCAATATCAAAACGAATCTATTTTTTTATTCCCTTTTTTTATTTAATTTATTGCTTTGCATGTTAAATATGAGTTTAGGAAATATTGTATCTAGATCCATTTGTAGCTAATTTCTTTAGGAAGATTCATGAACGGACGTGTGACTAATTAATGGATGAATTAGGGTTTAAATAAGAGTTAGTTGGCTTAAATTATGTGCGATTAAACCCTAGGAAGTAATTTAGGATAAACGAGATCGAGAAATAAGTTTATCGAGTAAATCTTAGTTATCCTGGTCAAGAAAGTGAGGTCGAGAGGTAAGCATGTATTGGTCGATAAGTTAATTAGTTAGAGGCCGAGAGGTAATACCTGGTTAATTAATAGCTAAATCAATAAAACTCGAGTTCTAAAGTTGATTAAGAGCACCAATGTGAGTTAATCTCATGCCTGTTTTATTGGATTTAATTTCAATTGTTAATTGGTTGTTTTTATTTTAGATAATTTTAGGTTAATTTAATTAATCCATTTTAATTTGGTTTTTCGTAATATAATTTTAAATGAGTACTATTTAGCCTTTTTAGTGTACGAAGTTAATTTAAGTGTAATTCAATCTCCATTGGGTACGATTCTCGGAATGCTTCCTGGAGTGTTTCGTTGTAACATTCTTTAATATATTACAGTTTGACCCGTATACTTGTTGACACTACTGCTTAATTTTATATCCATTTTGTTGTAGTATTTCCAATCCAGACGTTAGCATGTTTGGCGACGGTCAAGTTATTGTCGTTGTTGCCGAGGAGGTTTAGGAGTTAAACTTGAAATTTGAGTTTCTTCATTGTAATAGGATAAATAGGAATATTTAGAATTATAGATACAAATTTTCTTTTCAGTTACTTTATTTTTACTTAATTTTTTCCTCATTTATTAATTTTATTTCAAAATCTCATTGATATCAGTGTATGACTCGAAGTGGAACCATTCCAGTCGAGCCAGATTCTGAACCAGAGAGAATCTTGAGGTGAGCCCATCTGTAACACCCCAAACCCGGCCTAGAAGTTAGGCCTGAATCCGGCATGTCACATTGAAGTGTTTTTGCGAAAACCTTGTTTTCATTGAAAACCCTTCTAAAGCAAAGTTAAGTAAAATCTAGTTTGCTTTCAAAACGAGGTGTATCCAAAAACCATTTCCTTGTTACTATGTAAGAAGGAAAAAAAATTCCTTTGACAGCGGAAGCTTGTTCTTAAAACACAGTTATTTTCAAAAACTTGAATTATGCTTAACAGGAATAAATTCAGGTTCTGTTTCAAAATTATAATGCATAGTGGAAGTAATGGAATAATAACTAGAGGGAAAACCTTATTACAATCCGAAACAGAATAACTTAAAATAAATAACTTAAAATCCAGAATTTAGATATTAAGAAAAACAGGTCTAATCGTCTTGCTAGTTGGCCACCTCTGAGTCCCTCCATCCGTCGAACCGCCTACTGAGGATCACCTGAGAAAAATAAAAGAGGGAGTGAGTTTTGAAAAGCTCAGTGTGTACGACCCTCGTCAAACAAATAGCATACATATCATATTATTAACATAATAATATCATACATGCAATGCTGTCCAAACCTTCCCCAAATAATCCATCCGGTACACTTCGTCTCCGTCCAACCGAAACACTTCAGTGGGGATTTCTAAATCGACCCACCCATCCGATACACTTCAAGTGTAGCCCGGTTGCGGTACTACCTAACGTTGCAGCAAAGCTGCTAATCATATAATGGGCTTAAAAAGCCATCGGTGGATCCACAGTCGTCAAGCAACCATACGATCCTCATATACTTCCTCTGTTCCATAATTCCCAACCCATATGCAACCTAAACAGAATATCATATGCATGCAGCAAATGTACATGTAACATCCATAAGTCTTACATTCAACACATAGGGGCATTTTAGTCATTTTTGCCCTTAGGGGCATTTCAGTCATTTCTCAGTGTTATGGGTCTATTACTTACCTTGGCCCGTTATCAAGCCCTCGTTGGCTAAAGTGAACAGATACTATGCACCAGGTAGGATTCCAGAGAAGAGGAGGTGGGTCATTAAGACCGCTTAAGTACCAAGCTCTCCCTAGATCCAATCCTAGACATGCATATACCTATTGCCACACCATAACCTTATGACTTGTCCACGGTCATAACTAGTTAATAGTTTAAGTTTTATGTAAGGCTAAGCAATTTACCAAATACTAATCCCAAGACCCTTTAAAAAGCTAAACAAATTCACATACGTTTATATGGCCCACCAGGCCCAATCTCATTCGTATGGCCCATTAGGCCCAAATCACATTCATATGGCCCACCTGGCCCAAATCAATTCCAAGCCATGTAACTAGCATGACTAGTTCATCACTTATTACCAAATCATCAAATTTGCCTATTTTGAGCCTACGGCCCTTCGGGCCCTTTTTGCCCATTCTGGCCCGATTAGCCAAAATATGGCCCAAGACCATGAGATCGTTCATGGGGCTTCTGAAAATGTATCGATTCCATTTCCCTCATACGAATGTTCGCACTCTCGCAAGACTACCGAAGCCAAACTTTCGGGATTTTGGGATTTCCCTATCCATTGTGTGTGTATAGTGTATGTACACACATGATAACAAAACGCGCTGCGATCTCCTTAGCCACGATCCTAAAAACGATGTCACTCAATGATTAATCACATATACTTATCAAATACCTTACCAAAACCCAAAGTCTCACCTTAACCTTACTTGAACACTAATCTTTAATAGCTTTTCCTCGATCACTAATCACGAGTACTTCTTAAATCTGCATCAATCTTAATTATTAAAAACTGAACCATAAGTGACTTATATCCATCTTAAGTCACCATTACACTACTTACGACCATTCGGCCAACCTTCAAAACCAACAGTGAAGAATACTTACCCAAATCCGAAATGTATAAAGAGTAATTCGGCAGAGATCTGAAGAACATAGATTCGATATCAATCCCCTACCAAAATCGATTTAGAAAGAGTGAGGGAGAGGAGAAGTCGGTTCTAGCAAGATCAATTGAAAGAGTAAAGTACTTACACAAGAATCAGCTAGGTTGAAGAAATAGTGACGGTACAAAAAAATTTTGGCAAAGGGAGGGTGGAATTATTCAGATTTAGAGGGTTTGAAAGAGGTAACAAAAAGAAAAGAAACAGATCAAATGTTCTTGTGTGAGGGTAACTACAGGATATTCGGTAAAGAAAAGAAAGACTGACCTATTTGCAAAACTCTCCAAATGCCGAAAGCCACAATGAAAATTCGTAATACCCCCTAAAAGACCCAAAAACGACACTCATTCACCCACCTAAGCTAAATTTATACACTTTTCACTTCCCAAAATGGCACCAACTCTTCACACTTCTCAGATCCTAGATTTTCTCCAAGATAAGCTCCTACAATCTCTCCATGACCATTTCAAACCTCTCGTCCATCAGACTTTCACTGCAACATAAACTCTAGCCGTCCTGACAGCAAAATAAATACCCCAATAAGATACCATGCCACTACTCGAACCTTGGACTCCCTTGCCTGCCAACGACGCCACCTCCCTGCTCCCTAAGTGGCGCCACTTTGCCACTACACCACAAGCTCTTTTGTGTCATTTTTCTTCTTCATTTATTTAAAAGGCCTACTAACTGAAGTCACAGTACCATTGGGGCTAAAACCAAAATTTTTCCTAAACTCTTACTTGATCCCAGGACATCTCCAACACCCCTAGACACTCCAAATTCACTAACCATCAAAGCCCACATGCCAATTGTCATTTTCTTGTTCACTTAAAAATTTTCTGAGACCCAAAGCCTAATAGGACCAATTCTTCTAGGCCCAAATTCGGGGCGTTACACCATCAACAAATGCAAAATAATCCACCCATGGTAGCTGACTGACCGCCTCCAGACATACTAACGTCAAGAGTGTGAATATTGTAATAAAATATAGAATTACAAGGCGGTATCCGCAAGTATACGAGTCTAGTTGTAATATATTTTTATAACGGAGTGGGTAAGTACTCCGAAGACTTTACCCAAGGGAGGCGAGTGCTAGATCATTCTAACCTAAGCACAAAAAGATCTAATTAGTACTTTAGATTCAATTATAGTACGAAAAATATAAAATAAAAATTTTTTGGGGTTTTTGTAATGATAAAAATAAAACATCAAAAGGTAAAATTCAAGAGAATTAAAAGGAAGAATAAATCAAATCCGATTATGGGTGATTAGCTCGCTTCGACAGTCTCCATCAACTTGTCACTTCGGGTTCCTCGTCAATGAACTAGTCGCTACCCTAGCATGATCTTTCGATCTTCCACTAACATAACGAGTCAGCAAGAACTACTTATCTTCTGACCTCACAGCCCAGACTGGTTTGGGGTTAAAGTGTTCACGGATGGGCAATACAAATTTTGGGTTAATTCCCTCCTTCATGACTTCTTGTAGTTGTCAAGCCTAGGGTTTGTTTCCCATTCTCCCTTTCCCATACAGCTGATCTGTTGAGCAACCCTACAAAACAGTTAACAGATCATACCTCCACTCGTTAATCCCCCATAGAAGGATTAGTTACTCATGGTGTTGATAAACAATATATAATCAATGTAAAGAGAAAACATGCTAACTAAATCGAGAAGATAGAATAAATGAAATAGCCTGATTGTATTGATATTAAGCGTAAATCCAAAAAGTTCAATGATTTCACAATATAGATATCTTAAAGGAAAACAATGAACAAATAAACTAAACTATATAAACCTAAGAAAGAAAACGAA
The DNA here is from genome assembly GCA_025698515.1 of Gossypium sturtianum. NCBI lineage: Eukaryota > Viridiplantae > Streptophyta > Magnoliopsida > Malvales > Malvaceae > Gossypium > Gossypium sturtianum. Next base: position 87,667,387 of record CM046944.1, read on the forward strand.
ACTAAATATAATGGAAGAAAATAGGTTAATTCCCAGGTGTCTATAACATATGCCAAAAGAGTCTATTTATAGCCTTTAGGTGGTCGTCAACCTTAACCTTAGGTTAGCTGACATTCCTGAGCTTTAAGTTTGATTGTGTGGACCAAAATGCCCCTGCTTCATGTTTAATTTATGTCCCAGAGTTGATGTCATGACACACTAGGACTTGTGATAGCAACCAATATGCTCATCTATAGCCATCTTTAAGGGTATGTCGTGACACCTTCATTCTGTGTCGTGACATCAAAGGCAAACTTGAATTTTCTTCATTCTATTCTGTATGTTGCAACATAGCATCTACTATCAGCCTAAAATGCCTTCTAATGGTCTCCTGCACACTCACAAAGTACGTTAGCTCTCTCTTAGGCCTCATTCGGCTCTTAAGTTTAATAAAAAACTAAATTTGCACATTTTATTGAATGTAAGTAAAACTAAAGAAACATAACTAAAATGTAATGAAACTTCTTGTATTCAGGCTCGTTAAGTGTTAAAACTAGTTTAATCTACTACACCGAATTACGGCAGATCACTGACTTACCCCAGAAGAATCCTTTGTTTGAAGAACTACTAGATCCACCAGCACAGTTTCAAAAAGAGCCACTGATGGCTTGACCAGAGCGAACCTTGCGTAGATACGCGCTACCTACTTTAGATTTTGTCTGAGGTAGTATCGAGAGGCCAACAATTAACACAAACAAATTTGCGATTAAGACAGCCACATTCCAAATAATACAAAACAATTTTCAATTTTGGCGTAATATGATTGAAGACCCAAACTAGCATTTAAAAAGATTCCTATAGCTGCCTAACACGTTCAAATATAATGGAGTGACATATGACGCGATCCATCTCTAGTTGTTCCCATTCTTACTTTGCGAGAATGCCTATGAATGACTCGATTCACAAGAGTTGGGTTCCATAACGACATTGGATGATTTAGCAGGGAAATTTTACATAAATTTTTCCTCATTAGTCGAACCATCCAATTAAGGCATAACATTGCTAATTTTAAGCAATTTGAAGGAGAGACTCTATACAAAGAGTGGGAACGCTTCAAGTCACTGCTTAGGAAATGTCCACACCATGGTATGCAAGACTAGTTACAATTGAAATTTTTTTATAATGGATTGGATAGGAGCTTAAGAGCATGCTTAGATGGCACATCGATAGGAACCTTTATGAATAATACCTATGAGCGAGACTGTCAATTGATCGAGGACATGGAGATGAACTTGTACATGTGGCCTAACGAGCGCTTTTCATATAGCCAGAATCCTTCAACGGCTGAGGTGGTCAAGCAAGAGAACATATATCAACAGATTTTGGAGAAATTACATCGTTTAGAGACCATTGTTAAGTCATTTATGAATGATGTTGCTGGAAGTTGTACGTCGCACTCAGAAACACAATTGGAGGAAGTGAATTATTTGGGTAATATGGGGAATCCCTATTCGAATACTTACAACCCTGGTTGGAAGGATCATCTATATATAAAATGGGGAGGTAATCAAGGTAGTGGAAACCTAGCTCCAAATAAAAAAAATCTTCTATATCAACTATCACATTTGCAAAGATCGCATTAAAGATTCATGGGTAACAACCATGTTTGTAACATCCCGGTTTAAGGCCTAGTCGGAATAGTGGTGCAAGACCACAAATCCGAGGGTTATAAATGAGTTTTTGAGGTTTATGCCTTGTACGCATGCTAGTGTGAAAGTTTCATGAAGCAATTTTTTGAAATTGTGGTTGAATTGTCCAAAAAGACTAAATTGCAAAAGTTGCAAAATGTGTGTTTCTAGAAGCTATATGTGTGAAATAGCTTTAGATTATTAATTAGAGGTCCTTAAATAGCAATTTATCCAAATTCTAATTTTTGGACAAAATTGGGCATGAATGAGTTAAAATTTAAAGTTTATAAAAAAGGGCATTTTGGCCATTTATCAAATAAGTGATTAAAATAGGAGAAAAGATGACAAAATTCATTCATCTTCTTCTCCAAGGCTGCTGAAAATTCCAAAGAGCCATTGTTAGGGTTCTTCAAATTTTCAAGCTTGCTAGTAAGTGCAACTACCCTCGTTATTTATATTTTTTGTATTTTTGAAGTCTCGGTAGCATGCGTAAGCTATTTTTAGCTATTTGATGAGCTATGAAGGATGTTCAAAAATGTAGTGATGTATGACATGCATCTATTTTGTTGTTTTATGGAAGATTATGAAAGCTTGATGTAGTAGAAACATCTTTTGTTAAGTGATTTTCCATGAAAATGCATGTAGGGACTTGATTGTGAAAATCTTAAGTTTGGTCATACATGTGTGTTTTAGTGAGAATTGATGATAGCTTTAGTTGAATAAGTGGTTCGACTAAGCATGAAAGACTAGAAAGTTGAATAAAAATCACTTTACGAGCCTTTGGGGCTAAAGTGTAAATATGAGAAAGTTTAGGGGCAAAATAGTAATTTTGCTAAAGTATGAGATGTGGGTCAATTTAGTCAATGTATGTATTGAATAAGCTGATTTATTCATTATAGATCAAGAAAGACGAAGCCCGGATCGAAACCGAGGCGAAAGCAAGGTGGTGGACTAAATTGCAAGTCTCAATACTTTTGAGTATCGAGGTAAGTCTATGCATAAATAATGCATTTTTACTTACATTTTGTGAATGCTAAATAGTGTGTAGCATGACCGAGAATGAATGAGAACCTATGTGGTTCAAGTAGAATATGTGAATGGATGAATGATAGAGTAAGTAAATATGTTGATGTGTTGTAATAGTGCAAAAAGGTGGGCTAAGTGCGATACCATCCTAATGCATATTGACGATGAGCTGGCTATGTGCGATGCTATCGTTAGGTATGTTATTTAGTGGGCTATGTTCGAAACCGCTATGAATACCTTGTTGGTAGGCTAAGTGCGATACTACCTTACTAATTGAATGGGGTGGGCTTAGTGCGAAACCACCGAGAGATTTGCTGTGTGGATGTGATAGTGAGTAGATTAGCTGTGTGGATTAGCTGTGTGGACTAGCTGTGTGGATTAGCTGTGTGGATGTATTATCGAGAAATAATGATGTGTTGTATATTGTTTAGCTTATACTATGATGCTTAATTGTTTATGTGTAAACTTACTAAGCTCAAAGCTTACTCCTTTTCTTTTCCCTTGTCTTATAGAGTAAAAGTGTTGAATCGAGATACGAGGATCAATTGGAAGATCGCCCACACTATCAGCACACTTTGGTACATGAGACTTAATGTTTTGTATATGGCATGTATAGGGGCTAGACAAATTAGTGAATTTTTGGTGTAAATGGCTAAGATGTGTTGGCCTTTAGATGGATAGTGTATTTTGTATAATACCATGGTTGTTGGCTATTACATTATATGAAAGAAAGATGTAGTTTTCTATGTGAGATTGCACTTCAATTTGAGTTGATTATGGATGTGTTGTATGAGTGCATGTTGTGTAAACTATAACGGTGAGAAGAGCTTAGCAAATAGCTTTGTTCTTTGCCATGTGGATAGACACACGGGCATGTGTCTAGGCCATGTGTGACACACGATCAGCCCACGGGCGTGTGCTTTGGCTGTTCGTCCCCTGCAGGTTGACATATTAAGTCAGAATTGGCCACGAGCTAGACACACGGGCGTGTGTCTAGACTCCAGACCGTGTGAGGGAAGTCAGTGTTTACCACGGTTAGGAAGCATGGGCGTGTGCCTTGGCCGTGGGGCATTGGTAGAATGCTGGGTTTTTAAGCATGGTTTGGGAACATGGGCGTGTGTGACTTCACACGGGCGTGTTGTACCTGCACTGCAGGCGTGTGAGCCTGCTCAAAAAGAAAATTTTAAGATTGGAAAAAGTTTCGGTTTAGTCTCGAGATCCCTCGTGTGTATGAGTGAGGCCTCGTAAGTCGATAATGAGGTTGTTGAGATGACTTCAGAGAGTAGTTACGACGAGCCTAAGTGGCGATCAAGTGGTTTGAGTTCGGTAACGCCTTGGGCCCGGTTCCGGCGTAGAACCCGGGTAAGGGGTGTTACAATGTTGGTTTTGGTCAACGCTTTGACATAATTGTAATTAAGATGCAACTTATGAGGTCTAGCATTCAACACGTAAAGACCAAATGCACACAAACTTGTACCGATGTTGTCGAATTAAAAAAGAAATGCGCAATATCGTGAGTGCATTGAATAAGATGCAAAGGCAAATGTGTTACACCCCCAACTCGTGTCCGTCGCCGACACAGGGTTACGGAGAGTTACCGAGAACCTTCGAAACATTTTCAAATAATTCAAGTAAATTACTATTTATTTATCGAGATTTATTCATATCGTCCCTTAAATGGACCCTCGAGGCCCAATATAAGCATTAGAGTCGAGTCGGGACTTAATCAGGAACTCTAAGAATTTTTCGCAAAATTACAAAATTTTTCCAAGGTGCAGGGCTCACACGCCCGTGTGGTCTAAGGGACACGCCCGTGTGACCCTAGGACACGCCCGTGCTACAGGTCGTGTTCAACCTCGTGTAACTCTCTGACTTGTGCACACGGCCATGCCACACGCCCGTGTGTTAGGCCGTGTATTCATTTCGAAATTAGGTGCAGGTTTCACACGGCCAAGACACACGCCCGTGTTCAAGGCTGTGTCTCCCACACGGTTGAGACACACGCCCGTTTCTCTACCCGTGTGCTCAATTCTGAGCATTCTGTTTTTCTCAAATTTAAGGTGCAGGGGACACACGGCCTAACCACACGCCCATGTACCAGGCCGTGTGTCACACACGTTCTAGACACACGCCCGTGTGTCTACCCGTTTGGAGAAAATAAAACTATTTCTAGCTTCATTTCTCACCCAAAATTACACCAATGAATTGCACTTAAACTCACATCCAAATGCCAACTATTTCAAGAATTCTAGTTAAGCAAACTCTATCATTCAACATAGCATACCATTACATGCATACATGTTCATAATCTTTCCTTGGTTTAGTCCATAAGTTAGGCATAATTTGATCAACTACTTAACACATGTGTAGCTACCATAGTTTAACATTACAAGTATATTAGAACAAACCATTACTAGCCATTCCAATGGCTAGATTACAAGCATCATTTACATTTACATGCCAATAGGGCCAATATAACCTATACATGCCATTACAACCATAATTGATTTACCATATTGTACCGACATGGGCCTATGGATAGTGTGAGTGATCGTTGTTTTCGCGATGTCAAAGTCTTAAAATTTATAAAAAGAATGATCGAACCTGGAAACTAACTATGACAACGATTTGAGGCAAGTGCACCTATCGAACAGTAGTATAGCTTAGGCAAGACCGGATTGTGGAACCCAAAGGAACCAAAAGTACTAATACTAACTTTCTTTTTATTATCTAGCCTAAAATAAGTGAAGTTGTTATTTAATCTAAATTTAACTAACTACGAAGCTAAAGACGCAAAGACAAAAAGAATGAATTGGGGAAATACCGTTGGAAAAACTCAGTTGATTAAGACGATACCCTTAGGAAGAATCCACCTAGACTTCACTTGTTATCTAACTCGAACTGACGATTTATTCACTTGACTTGATCCGTAAGACTCCCTAATGTATATTAAACCCTCTCTTGAAGCGAATAACGTCTAACCCTAGGTTGATTAATTGAAATCTCTTTCTAATTAAAACCCCTAGAATTGCATTAACTCGAACTATGGACTCCTATATTAGGTTTCACCCTAATCCGGAAAAATCTCGTCACCCTATCTCTAGGTGCGCAATCAACTCGCTTAATTATGCTAGATCTACTCTTAGCGGGAACTTTTGCTCCTCCACCTAAGCACATCAAACATGAATCAATATCCCGAAATATTAACACAAGAATTAAGAACACATAATTAAGAACAAATCAAGTATTTATCATATAGCTCAAAGAAGCGATAACAAGATTCATCTAAGTTTCATCCCCTCAGTATATCGAAGGGTTTAGTTCATAACAATAAAAGAAAACATCTCAAAAGAAAAGATAAAACAAAACATAAGAAATCCCTAAACCCACGAAGGAATTGAAAGAGAGAGATCCGCCGTCTTGAGTAGAATTCTCGCTTCTTGAGATGGATCAACTGGCTATCTTCGAGTGTTTCCACAAATCTGACCTTTTCGGCTCGACTCCTTGGCCTAGCTCACCGCCCCCTTTCTAGGTTATACTTAGGGTGTTTATATAGGCTTTTGAAATAGGTTTCTTTACCCCTAAGTATCCTTTTCCGAGTGAAATTTCTCTTTTCCACGATAGGGACACGGCCATGGCACACGTCCGTGTGAATCATCTTTAGGCCGTGTTCAGACTTTAATGAGGTGACACACCCGTGTAAATCGTGATCAGGCCGTGTTCTAGTCTATCACGGAGACACAGCCATTTTGGCTCAAGTCGAGGCCGTGTCGATTTTCACTTTGGCTCAATTTGGTCCGTTTTAAGCCCGTTTCTCGTTCTTTCCATCCTCCGGTGCTTTCCTGAGTATAAAACATGAAAAGAAAGGATTAAGAGCACCTTTTTACATAAATCAGGGGATAAATCATCCAAAAGTATGCTAAATGTGGGATTAAAATATGTTACTTTTACGGTTTATCACATACCCCCACACTTAAGCTTTTGCTTATCCTCAAGCAAAATTCTCAACTTACAATTAAAACGAACTTTCCATGATTCAATATTCCTATCAACAATGTCTCATCATAATTCATAGATAATTTATACATGGATAATTTAACTCAAAGAGTCCTAAAGATTCAAACAATATAAGTCATACATTTGTAGCACAAAACATAGATGTTTCCCCTCATCTAAATAATTACCTCTGATCCAAAACCTACAAGGATTGACATCCTCACAAAAGATTGACTCAAATCACTCGAGTTGTTGAAGGTTCAGAATTAAGCACTCAAATGTCAAGGCCACGGCCGTGTGCAAGGCTGTGTGGGATGGAAATCTGCACTTTTGGTTAGTTTAAAACTAGGTGTTTAAGACTAAGATAAGACAAGAAAATAAAATGAAAACAAATACAAAAGTAATTAGGGTTAGTGCTTGGGTTGCCTCCCGAGAAGCGCTCGTTTAAAGTCTTAAGCTAGACTTTCCTCGTATTCGTAACAAATCAGGGTGGTTTAAAAATTTGAATATCTTCCCTCATGCTATCAGTTCTATTTCCTTGATAAAGTTTAAGTCGAGAAGCGTTTATATTGAAAGTACCAAAATTAGGATTACTTACCTCGACTGTTCCGTATGGGAAAACACTGATTACCCTAAACGATATTTCTTTGTTTGTGTTAGGGTCAGGAGGAGATGTTCGAGGGTCTGTTTTTTCTATCAATACACGATCTCCGATTTTGAACTTGTTTGCTTCGTGGAGTGGCTCAGTTACGCCGTGTATCCCTAATTTTTCCTTGACATGCATCTTCCACTCATCTAGATCGTCGATCCGAGTCCTTCGTTAAATCACGAGTTATTTCTTTGTAAACACTAGGTCGAGGATCGAGTTCGGGATTGTATTTTTTGTGGTGCTTCTAAAAAGAAGGTTTAACAGAATGGTTATCAATAGAATTTGTTTTCTCACCTTGGTTACTCGATGTTCTAGCCGAATCGAGAGCTTGGAGAGTGACTGTCTCATTACCTACACGAAGTATTAGTTCTCCTGTATCAATGTTAATTTTAGTCATGGCAGTTGCTAAAAAGGGTCTTCCTAAAATTAAGGGAATCGAATTATCCTCATCCATGTCTAAGACAACAAAATCTACTGGGAAAACGAATTTATCAATTTTTACAAGAACATCTTCGATAATACCCTAGGGATTCTAACAATTTTATCAGCTAGTTGGATGCTCATCCTAGTTTGTTTGGGTTTCCCTAGACCTAGTTGTTTAAACAATTTATAAGGCATGACATTTATGCTTGCCCCTAAATCAGCTAACGCATTATCAATAGGTAAACTACCAATTAAACATGGAATTTTAAAACTCCCTAGATCTTTTAATTTCTGTGGTAGTTTATTTTGCAAGATTGCCGAGCACATTGCGTTTAGTTCCACATGTGATGCTTCGTCTATCCTTCGCTTTTTAGTCAACAGCTCTTTTAGGAATTTTCTAGAGTCTGGCATCTGCGTAAGAGCTTCAAGTAACGGTAAGTTAATATGTTATTTCTTTAAAAGTTTAAGAAACTTACCAAACTGTTCCTCTGTATCGTCTCTCTTCGTCGCTTCGGGATAAGGAATGTGAGGTTGGTACTTTTTGATTATCGATTTTGGCTTTTCTTGTGTTACCTCAACTTTACCTTCTTTGACCACATTCTCTTGCCTTGAATTGGGCTCTTCCAACCCTTCACTTTCTTGAGCTGTTATGGCTTGGATTTGCTCATTTGGGTTAATCTCAGTGTTGCTTGGTAGACGCCCTTGCGGTCGTTCAGAAATTAACTTTGCAAGTTGTCCAACTGTCTTAGTAAGTTCCCCGACTTGATTCTCGATCCCTTTGATCGATGCTTGTTGAATCTTAAGGGTGGTTTCAGTGTCTTGGAGACGGTTATCTGTGGCTGCCATGAATTTTGTCAGCATCTCTTCAAGGTTCGGCCTCTTTTCCTGTGGATAGGGCTGATTTTGGAAATTTTCAGGAGGTTGTTGTCTTTGAATTCCTTGATTTCCTTGACCTCCCCATGAAAAATTTGGGTGGTTCCTCCAACCTGAATTATAATTATTACTATAAGAGTTATTATTAGATCTGAAACTATTACCTGTATAGTTCATCTGTTCGCTTTCTGTGCCCGGTTGGTAGGGTGGGTACTAAGGATTCGCCACAGTTCCACTTGCGTCGTACTACATTACTGGATGTACCTACAAAGAACACAAACTATCAAGCTTTTTATTCATCATCTCTACCTGTGTTGATAGCATGGTTACTGCGTCGAGGTTGAAAACTCCGACTGATTTTGTTGGTTTTGTCCTTGTAACCTGCCACTGATAGTTATTTAGTGACATCTCTTCAATAAACTTGTAGGCTGCTTCAGGAGTTCTGTTGTTCAGGGTGCCACCGGTGGCTGAATCAATTAGTTGCCTCGTTGAGGGGTTTACACCATTATAGAAAGTTTGGACTTGGAGCCACAAGGGCAAACCATGGTGCGGACACCTTCTCAAGAGATCCTTGTACCTCTCCCATGCGTCGTATAATGTCTCTAAATCCATCTGCACAAAAGAAGAGATATCATTCCGTAATTTGGCCGTTTTGGCCGGTAGGAAATATTTTAATAAAATTTTTTTGGTCATTTGATCCCATGTAGTGATTGACCCTCGTGGTAATGAGTTTAACCACTGTTTAGCTTTATTCCTTAATGAAAAGGGAAATAACCGAAGACGGATGGCATCATTAGAAACGCCATTTATTTTGAAGGTATCACAGAACTCTCTAAAAATTAGCTATATGAGTATTTGGGTCTTAAATCCCTGTAAACCATCAAACTGAACAAATTGTTGAATCATTTGTATAGTGTTAGGTTTTAATTCAAAATTATTAGCAGCTATAGTAGGCCTAACAATACTTGATTCTACTCCTGTTAAATGAGGTTTAGCATAATCATACATAGTACGCGGAGCATTATTTTCTGCCACATCTTGGGGTGGTGGATTATTTCGTCCATCCCTTCAGTAGGATTGGATCTGCCTTCTCGCTCTTTTTCTGTGTAATTTAGGGCTCGTCTAATTTCTCTGCGATTCCTGAGAGCGGTAGCTTCAATATCACCGTCGTATACTAGTGGTCCTCTCGGATTCCTTCTAGTCATAAACTAGAGGTACCTGCTAGGAAAAGAAAGAAAGAAAAATTTAGCAAAGTAAAAAACAAAATAAAAATAAAATTGCGGAAAATAATGGCTAAAGTAATTAAAATAGAGTTTTCTTAATATTTTAGTTCCCCGGTAACGGCGCCAAAAACTTGATCGTTGTTTTCGCGATGTCAAAGTCTTAAAATTTATAAAAAGAATAATCGAACCTGGAAACTAACTATGACAATGATTTGAGGCAAGCGCACCTATCGAACAGTAGTATAGCTTAGGCAATACCGGATTGTCGAACCCAAAGGAACCAAAAGTACTAATACTAACTTTCTTTTTATTATCTAGCCTAAAATAAGTGAAGTTGTTATTTAATCTAAATTTAACTAACTACTAAGCTAAAGATGCAAAGACAAAAAGAATGAATTGGGGAAATACCGTTGGAAAAACTCAGTTGATTAAGACGATACCCTTAGGAAGAATCCACCTAGACTTCACTTGTTATCTAACTCAACTGAACAGACGATTTATTCACTTGACTTGATCCGTAAGACTCCTAATGTATATTAAACCCTCTCTCGAAGCGAATAACGTCTAACCCTAGGTTGATTAAGTGAAATCTCTTTCTAATTAAAACCCCTAGAATTGCATTAACTCGATCTATGGACTCCCATATTAGGTTTCACCCTAATCCGGCAAAATCTCGTCACCCTATCTCTAGGCGCGCGATAAACTCTGCTTAATTATGCTAGATCTACTCTTAAGTAGGGACTTTTGCTCCTCCACCTAAGCACATCAAACTTGAATCAATATCCCAAAAATATTAACACAAGAATTAAGAACACATAATTAAGAACAAATCAAGTATTTATCATATAGTTCAGCAAACGATAACAAGATTCATCTAAGTTTCATCCCCTTCAGGTATCTGAAGGGTTTAGTTCATAACAATAAAAGAAAATATCTCAGAGGAAAAGATAAAACAAAACATAAGAAATCCCTAAAACCCCCTGAAGGAATTGAAGGAGAGATCTGCTGTCTTGAGTAGAATTCCGACTTCTTGAGATGGATCAACTGGCTATCTTCGAGTGTTTCCCACAAATCTGACCTTTGAGGCTCGGCTCCTTGGCCTAGCTCACCGCCCCCTTTCTAGGTTATACTTAGGGTGTTTATATAGTCTTTTGAAATAGGTTTCTTTGCCCCTAAGTATCTTTTTCCGAGTGAAATTGCTCTTTTCCACGACAGGGACACGGCCATGGCACACGCCCGTGTGAATCATCTTTAGTCCGTGTTCGGACTTTAATGAGGTGACACGCTCGTGTAAATCGTGATCAGGCCGTGTTCTAGTCTATCACGGAGACACGGCCGTGTTGGCTCAAGTCGAGGCCGTGTCGATTTTCACTTTGGCCCAATTTGGCCCGTTTTAAGCCCGTTTCTCGTTCTTTCCATCCTCCGGTGCTTTCCTGAGTATAAAACATGAAAAGAAAGGATTAAGAGCACCTTTTTACATAAATCAGGGGATAAATCATCCAAAAGTATGCTAAATGTGGGATTAAAATATGTTACTTTTACGGTTTATCAGTGAGTGATCTCCGTCGAGCTTCCGATTTACTATAAAACAGGGAAATAAAACTAAGTAAGCATAAAATGCTTAGTAAGTTCGTATAACATGATACTTAACTTACCATTCATTCTATTTTGAGGTAACTATGTAAGGCATATTCAATCAATTTGCCCTCAAGCCCTACACATATCCTCATTGCCCTTGTTAGTCTTATATTCCATAATAGCATCACAACATATATGGGCTCAACAACAATCAAGTTTCCATGCACATATGCTTCCAACAACATGTATTCATTTAACATGTATAAATCATCTCTTTATATTTCAAGTATAATTTCATAATAGTTCATTCGAGTTCAGATCATCTCATATCAGAACTTTACCCATATTACTCGGAATATCAATGTCACACGAGTAATAGTACACTCAAACTATACAAGTCTATAGTCAAGAATGAACATATTCATCAAATGAATTCCTTGTTCAAATATCATCCTCTCATGTTTTCGTATGTCAATTGTCATATACCATCATTCTCATGTATTTCAAACTAATACGTGTAACAACTCATGTCTTATTCATATTCTCTCATGTCAATATTTTTACCTTTTGAATTTATTCAAAATATCGATGGATACATAGGTAGTACACTCGAGGTGTACAAATCAAGATCCATCAATTCATATTCAGCGGTACTGTAACACCCCAAACTCGGCCTAGACATTATGGCCGAATCTGGCGATGTCACATGATAGTGCTTTTGAAATTGCAACGACGCTAAGACCTTTTCTCCGTTCAAACCACTCTTCATTATCTTATGTTAACTCCAAATCGTGTCGTTTCTTTTCAAAATGTTATCCATTTTCAAAACGTTATTTATTTACAAATCGTCATTCATTTCCCAAAATGTTATACCTTGTGAAAGCTTTTAAAATAGTTTGCGTGAGCGTAGTATTTTGATCAAACATTCATCTCTTTTGAAAACCCGAGTTTCTCCTACCTTTAGCAGTTATAAATCATAAAGCAGTATAAAATCCAAATTTAAACCAAAAATTCGTAGAGGCCATTATTACATAAAAATACCCACATAAACTTAAAATCATGATGAAGTATCAAATAGTATAGAAGGAGTCGTGTGGCCACCGCTGAGTCCTCTGCCGCACCAATCCGTCTATGTCTTGGGATTACTTGTACAGATTAAACAGAAGGGTGAGTTTTCGTAAACTCAGTGTGTAACCCCCATACAAAACAAGCAGTCAAATTACAAATAATCACAGTCTAGGACTAAGCCCTTTTTCAGTATCAGTATCAATCCAGTTTGGGCCTTAGCCCATCAAAATGCAGTAACAATAACAGATATGCAATTAGAAAATCCTACCCAACCAGCCTCTACACTCCATCTCTGTCCAACCTTACACTCCATGTGGGGATATAATCAACCCACCCATCCTTACAATCCAAATAGTACCGAATGCGGCACTAGATAGTAATTTGCAGCTGTGCTGCCAGTAAATTAGGCTCAAAGCCTTTCAGTACACTTCAATCAATATCAACCTATCCCCATGGAATGCATCATACAGTTATGTCATGCCCAATCATGGTATATCACATATATACAGTACAGTACAAACAGCATGCTCAATATACAGTCATGCATATATACATATCAAGTATGGATATAACAGTCATTCAGTTAGGGGTCTAGGTAATCTTACCGACCCTACAGTAGGTTCACAGTCGTCTCGGGCGACTCGTGTAACCTTAGAAATAAATCAGTGAAAATGGGCTCACGCACCCATGTTGTTTGCCCGTGTGGTCCCACACGCCCGTGTGGCCCCCACAGCACCACTTTAGCCTTGGCCGTGTGGATCACACGGCCTGGCCTAACATCCTACATGCCTATGTGGTTCACCCGTGTGGGCCCACATGCCCGTGTGGCTCACACGGCTCAATTGGTCGAGCCCGTGTCTCGTACACGGCCCCGTCGGCCATCACACGACCGTGTCATGCACGCAAGGCCTGGTTCGTCGATCACACGGCCATGTCCCCTCACACAGCCTACAACACGGGCTACCACTCGCCCGTGAGGCGTCGACAGTATGCTTTTTCGACTTTTCACCGAGTCACATTTTCGGTGTTTCAGGTACACACCTGATTCGATTTCGACGCGTAATCACTCCCGAGCACTCCAGAACCTATATTCGATAATAGAAAGCCCAATTTCAGTCACTTAATCTGAATTTCTACGAGAAGATAATTCTCAAAGACCGGCGTCAACCTTACCTCGTTTAAGTAACCCTGATTTCGCACAACCACAGCGTCAATTGGGATCCACCAGCCCTTTAATTTGCACCTAAACAAAAAGTGACTCTCGTCAAACAAAAATTCATTGAATAAATCGAAAAGAACTCACTTATCACTTACCGAATAACACACGACAGCAATGGGAAATTTTGGCTACAGCAGAAAGAAAAAGGAAGAAAAGGTGGAAAAGAAGACGTCAGTTTTTCTTTCCTTGGAGAGAATTTTGGTACCCCAAGTGTTTCACCAAATCCCCACTATATCAAAACCCTTAATTTTCTCCATCAAATTCTACTAACCACCCACTACTCGGAGTCCACTAATAGCACAACTCTAGCCTAACCTAGAGCAAAAATAATACTACTTGCCATCACAGAGAATCGAACACCAGACCTCCAGCATGATAACACTCCACTTAACCACTAGACCAGCAGGCCCCTTTCTGTTATAATTAAACACACTTATCCTTATAAGCCTACTGGCCAGAGATAGGGGTTATTCATATAAAACAAAATTTTTGCTCAAGTCAAGACTTGAACCTAAGACTTCTTAGACACTTCCAGAACACACATCCACTGAAGCAGATAGACATTGTGTCATACATACACAGAAACAAATATACAAATTTTGGGGCGTTATAGGTACCCATAAGGTACTATTTCAGAGAGTACACTCTCGAGCCACATATATAGAGACAACAGGATTACCAGTCCAGACTAAATCCTTTTTATGACATATGCTCTAAAGATCTTGATCTGGATTACCTGTCCGAGCTAAATCCAATCCATAACATATGCTCGAGAGGACTTATATCAGGATTACCCGTCCAGGCTAAATCCTTTCATAAATGAGGTCAATAGGATTACTCGTCCGAGCCTAATCCATTCTGCAACAAATACAAGACCTCATTCATTTCGGCAATTACATTTATCCATCGATTTTCATCTATTCAAACGGGATTTAACATTTTCAAGCATTTTCCGGTATGTGATTATTTCATACATCTATAACATCCATATAATTCAAATGATCACATTCCAAGCATAAAATTAACATTTTCATCGTTTATCCTTTATTATCTATCGGGTATTATAATTTAATTTAAACATTTTTATTTATCGGGCTTGATCAGATATGTAATCATTTCACATATTCATGACATTTATACAATTTACATAAACACAATCAATGCAAGCATGTAAATAAACACAATTTAGTTACACGAACTTACCTCGACAAAGGTTCGTGTACAAACATCTACTAATTCGACATTTTCCTCTTTTCCTCGTTCGAACTCTGAATTTGGTCTATCCGAATCTATACGAGTAAATTTAACAACAAATTCACACATCTCATATACATTTGGACTCAATTTACATCCTAGGCAAAATTACTATTTTGCCCCTAACTTTTCTATAAATTCCCATTTCGTCCCTAAGCTCGGAAAATGAAACTTGTGCAATTTACTCCCTATTCCAAGCCTAACCAAAATCCCATGAAAAAATTTACAGCACATGTATTCATAAAAATTTAGAATTTTTCATCAAATTTCACAACTTTGCATTTTAGTCCCTAAATCATGTTTTCATCAAAAATCACTTTGTAAAAGTTGTTTATCTATCAACAACATTTCATTTTCTACCATAAATTTCTAATTTTCAGCATATACATCCATAATCCATTTCCATACTTTGATAACTTTACAAATTGATCCCCAAAATAGATAGATTAAGCTATCCCGATTTCAAAAATATCAAAAATATTAAAAACAGGGCTTGATTACTTACCCAAATAAGCTTGATAAGTCTTCTTGCTCTCTCCTAGGGTTTCCATGGAAATATTTGGGGAAGATGATATGAAATTATTTTCTTTTTCATTTAATTAAATTGTCATTTAATAACTTTTCATCTTTCCAATTTAGTCCTTAGCCTTTTTTTATTTTTCCATGGATGACTCATCTCAAAATATCTACATACTTTTATTAATGGTCTAATTACCATATAAGGACCTCAGGTTTTGAATTCCATAGCTATTTAATCCTTATAGCTACTAGAATTCAACTTTTGCATTTTATGCGATTTAGTCCTTTCCCTAATTAAACACATAATCAATAAAATTTTCGTATCAAAATTTTCACATGACTTTTCTAACATAATACGGACCATATAATAAGTTTTATTTTTGGCTCAGATTTGTGGTTCTGAAACCACTGTTCTGGTTTCACCAAAATTGGGCTGTTACAAAATGTCCCCGCGTATTCTAAGCAATACCGAGAACAATACCGAGAGGGAAAAAAAGTATGTAAATGCAATAGCACTCTATTTGGGTAAAACTTTAGTAAACTCAAAAAAGCTTTCTAATAAAAAGGAGGATGAGGTCGAGCTAGGAGACCAAAACCTTGATGAGCCTGAAACGGAAGTTCAAATGGACGAAAGATCTAAACCGGTAGCTGACCCAAAAAATACTCCAAGCTTGGAACTAGTGCCAAAGAACGTACAATTTCCATCAAGGTTGGAGGACAACAAACGAAGGGATGACACTGAATTTTTAAGTTTCTTAATCTTTTTAAATCCCTTAAAGTTAATTTGCCACTCTTATAGTTGATTACCAAGATACCAAAATATGCCAAATACCTAAAAGAAATAATGTCTAGGCATAACAAACTAAAGAAAGGTGAGCAATACTTGTAACATAAACATAACACTAGTAAGTTCATATGAACTTAATGAGTTTTGAATTCAACTTACCTTTTTTTACTTTTTGTGATAGATTTTTCATCTTGAATAATTGGATTTTCCCATATCTATCTTTTGTGAATGCCTTTACATTTTCAATTGTATACTTTCATAATTATACACCACTTATCATTCATACCATAACCTCATTCATCCAACTACTTGGCTGACTTCAGGTGTAACATCTCATTTTTCAGTGGTGTCAAACATAGTGGTTTTGGGACCACAATTTCGACGTGTCAGTCTGTGAATAATAATTGATTAATATTTTGGAGGTTACTAGTGTCGTATTAATTTTTAATTAAGAAATTTTAATGTTTAGATAGTTAATTAATTAAAAGGACTAAAGTGTAGGAATTACAAAAGTTAATTTCTATTAACTATACAGATAAGTGTCTATGGAAATAAAATTGGAGGGACTCAAATGGAGATTGTAACTTAATGTTGGTTAGTGGGATGATTCATGCATGTTACAATTGAAAAACTAAGTTAGCATTAAGGTGAAAATGGTAATTGAATTAATATTGAAATAAAACAAAAGATGAAAAATATCATCATCTCCATGTGTTCATCCACCGAAAATTGAAACCAAGAAACTCCATTAGAGGAGCTTTATATTTGGCAAAAACAAGCTAGTGCATGTAAGTGCTTTCTTGATTTACTTTTCATGAATTTTACATTTTTTTTATGATTGTTATCTTGAGGTTTAGCTAAAATAAGGGTTAAATTGTGAAGTTATCAAAGTATAGAAATTATGCCATTGAAATTTTTGAAGCTTTATAGTTGTAATAAGTTTGGATTGAAGCTTGATGATGAATTGTATTGAGTTTGTAAAGTGATTTTTATTAATTTTCATGTCTAGTGATTAAATTGAAAATAAATTGAATTGGACATGGTTTTTATTAATAAATTCAGAATTTTAGGGCTAATTTTGAATGGTTAAAAATTAAGTTCAATGGTTTTAAAGTTAATTGTGAGAAATAAGCTTGTTTAGGTTTTAATGATTAAATTGAGTAAAGTGTAAATAGTTGGGGGCAAATGTACAATATTGTAAATAAATAAATATATGTATTGAATTGATTAGTATATGAAATTGAGATTTATAATTGAAATAAATCTTATTATAGATCAGGAACAAGATGATAACAGAGGAAAAGGAAAGGTTGCGGAATAGTTCTTGGACTTTTTCATTACTGCAGTTAAGCCCTGGTAAGTTCGTTTAGTTTAATTTAATTAGATAAATTAAAATGTCTGATGAATATAAAAGTAATTGTTGAATATTTTGATTAAATGCTTGATTAGTTTTAATAAATTAAAAATATAATCGTTTGTAACTTGTTTAACGATAATACGATTTGAGCTGGATGAACGTATGATAGAGTACGATTGACATGCCAATAGGTTATAGAGTGCACTGTACAGGATTGAGATGTGAAGGGATTTGATACCTGATTTATGTTTATGCACTGAAGATATCGAGGTTCAAAATTTGTTGCAAACTATCAAGTTATATTACAGTGATTCTGGTTTGTTACAGGGGGCAGATGTAAAGCCTTCAGGCTTGGCACTTGGTGCCCAGGCGTGTTTTCGGAGGGATGATAGCCTTTGGGCTAGGCACTTGGTGCCAAGGTGTGTTTTCAGTTGGATTGGCTCATTGGAGCCTTTCGCGTGTTTCGGATGGATAATTGTGTACTCATATCCGTATAACGTTCATCGGGCAATATCTCCAGTGTTAAATATACTGTTCATGAATGCCTGTTAGCATTATAGCTTGATGTTAAATGATCTAGTATAATTATACTCAAGTGTATTTGTATTTGTTGGTGTATAACTCATCTATTACAAGTTGTGGTTGATAAGAAACACTGAATATTAATCTTGTTATTTTGAATAGACGAACTTACTAAGCTATACAAAAGCTTACTTGTGTTATTTGTCTATTTCTTTATAGATAACATCTGCAAAAATCGGGTGATCGGTTCAAGTCGAAGAATCACACTATCTACATATGTTTTGGTAGTTTTGAAACATTTACCTTTGGTTATATGGCATATGATAAGTGTTTTGTAAATGTTTTGATTTCTAGTTTCCTGAGGTAGTTGCTATACTTGAATGATATTCTATTGGATATATTTTGGTTTATGTGTAATCATGCCTTTAGTGTTTGTCTTGTTTTGGTTCATAAATATGTGTTTTAGTCTTTTGGTTATTTGCTACTATTATAGGTTATGTTATGCTAGAAGTAAACTTGAATGGTTTGTGTGAATGAGAAAATTTGATATGTGTGCATGGTGTGGAATTATAAGCTTTGTTTGTAACTTGGTTGACAAATTGAATTGTGGTGTCAATGAGAACACATTGGTTGGGCACTAGGGATGGATGTTTTAACATGTTTTGAGCTTGTTTAATCGTGTTTTGCGTAGGTCTAATTAATTGTATTTGGGTTGTTTGTTGTCCAAGTAGGTTTATTATGGTAAACTTGAATTTGAAGGCACATTTTGAAGCACACGGCCTGGGAAATGGGCTGTCACACGGTAGTCTGCCACACACCGCCTCCCCACACAGCTGTGTGTCATATTTATTTTAGGTACAGGTTTCACACGGTCTGAGACACGGCTGTGTGTCTCAAGTCAGAATGTTACACGATCTGGCACATGGCCTACGACATGGCCGTGTGATCCAACATCGAATGCACACACAGGCTAGCACACAGACGTGTGGCCATAATTTGAATATACTCACAGTTTGGCACATGTTTTGCGACACAACAATGTGGCTCTATTTCGATTATTCACACGGTTAGACACATGGGCTGGGACATGGTTGTGTGTCCATACCTCGAGTACTCACATGGTCCGGGCTGTGCCATACAGCCTGGCCAGACGGCCGTGTGACCCTTATTTTTCAATTCTACCTAGATTTTTCTGATTTGTTCGAAATGACCTCTGGATGTTTTCAATTTAGGACCCCGTAGGCTTGGTTTAAGGTCCGGAAATGTATTTATATCTTTAATTCAAATGAATTATTGAATGATATGGAATGATTTGTATAATTGTTTGTAATGCCCCGAATTTTGGGCCTAGAAGAATTGGGCCTTGGGCATAGGAGCGTTTAAAACTTTTTAGAAGAAGAGAACAGCACAATTGCATGTTAGATCTGTTGGGTGAGTGATTTTGGAAGGTTAAGGGGCTTCTATGAAGTCCTGGGTTCAAGCCATGTCATATGGAAAATTTTTATTTTTAGCATTAGGGGAACCATGACTCTTGGTTTTAAGCCTTTTAAATAATTGTGATTAAAAAGAGACACAAAAGAGCCTGTGGTGTTGTGGCAAGGTGGCGTCACAGGTGTGGCAAGGAGGTGGCGTCACAGGTGTGGCAAGGAGGTCAAAGGTTGTATGGGCAAATGGGATTATTTATTTTGCTCATGTGTGGGCAAGAGTTTGTGTTGGATTTGAACTATGTGTTGGAGATTTTGAATGGGTCAAATGAGTGATTTAAGGAGTGGATCATGGAGGAAATTAAGGAGGGGATCATGGAGAGGTAAGGGGGGAGGAAATCAAGGAGATTTGTGGTTGGAGAAGTGTTGGTGCCAAATGGGATTTGTGGCACTCAAGACTTTCGGTTTTGGGGAGTTTAGCCACTCTATTTTTGAGAGCTATGAGCATGTTGGCTCTATTTTTTTCTGTTGAGGCCGAATAATGCTAGGGAGGTTTTGGGAGTATCATTCGTTTTGCTGGCATCGGTTTGGCACTTCTCCTGAGGTCTCTCATTTTTCTTTTTTGACTCTTTTTCCCTCCTTCTTAGCCGAATTCTCTCCTTTCTCTCTCTCTTAGTTCTTTTGACTCTACCAATCCTTCTATTCTGCATCTTGTGCTTGGCCAATTATTCCCTATTTCGTCCTCTTTCAAATTTTCCTTTTTCTTCCAGTGATAGCCGAATACCCCTTCTCCCTTTTCTCTCTTTTCCTTCGACTCTTTTCGAGTGTCCCTCCTTGTATTGCTAAAACCGAATACTCTTTCCCTCATTTCGTTCTGTCGATTCTCTACATTTTGTGTTAGCCGAACATTCCATCTCAAGGGTGTGATTATTCCATTTTGCCTCTATCATTCTCTGTACTTTCGGCTTTTGTGGGGGTGTGGCGATTGTTCTTTTCTTCTAATCTGGACTCTACGTTTTCGGTAAGTGACTTCTTGTCTAGTTCAAACTGTTCAATTGTTGATGGTTGATAAGTTTTGGTTGGAATACAGATAACCTCTAAGGCCTATTAGTCAATCTCTTGAGACGGTTTAAGTGAGTGATCCTCAATCGTTCGATCAAGGCAGGTAATAAATCATATCTTGGATAGTGATATAGAAAGGGATTGTTTAATCCTGTTGTTAAAGGACTGATGGTGTATCATGTCGAATATAGGTTCTACGCTCGTGGGCTATTGCGTTCTTCTCCAACAAGGTGTGTACACCCACCACTCCAATTGTAGATCGGCAAATGCCGAAATCCCGAAATGCTGAGAAGTCGAAAGGCCGAAAGTACGACTATGGCTATCACACGAGCGCACGAACGCGCGTGGGGATAAGTCGATACAACGACAGAGGTCACCATGAACATCTCGTGGTCTTAGGTCGTTTTGGGGCCAAATGGACCGGAATGGGCCGAGTGGGCCCAATGGGCCCGTGGGCCCTACACGAGTAATTTTTGGATGGATGGGAAATCGTGAGCCGGCCATGACGATCACATGGCCAAAGGCAGTTTTGGGCTTAGTGGGCCACACGAGCGTGTGGGCCCACTTAGGCCGAATATTGGGCTTTGGGCCCAATTACACTGTTTTGACCATATATGTTACCTGTGTCGTTCGAGGCGACTGTAGACCTTCGGGAAGTTGCAAAATGACTGAAATACCCCCATAGGGTAAAATGACCGTAATGCCCCCATAGGGTGAAATGACCGTTATGCCCCTGAAGGGCAAAATGACTAAAATGTCCTACATGTTATATGATTGTTATTGTATGCCATTTATGGTATGTTTGCATTCATGTGATATTATGCTGCATGGGGGATGAGATCATTGATTTAGAGGAAGAATATGAATTGTTAGGGTCGCATGGTCACTTGACGACTGTGGATCCACCGATGGCTTTAAGCCGATTATGTGACTGGCAGCTCTGCTGCAATATTGGTTGGTGCCGCAATCGGTGCTACATAAGGAGCGTAGGGATGGGTGGGTCAATTTAATCCCCATAGAAGTGTAGGGTTGGACGGGATTCGGAGTGTAGGGTTGGTTGGGTATTTGTGCATTGCTTGATCTGATTTGATTGAGATATGGGCTTAGGCCCAACTGAGGCTATTATGGGCTAAGGCCCAAATGCCACCGTTACTGTAATGGGCTTAGGCCCGGATTGATGTGTTGCATGCTTTATGATCGATGAGGGTTGTGCACACTGAGTTTTCGTAAACTCACCCCCTCTTTTTAATTTTTTTTAGGTAATCCTCAGTAAACGGTTCGACATACTGGAGGACTCGGAAGTGGCCACACTACGAACAGCTTTAAATTTTAGTATTCTATTTTATCTTACTTAAACCGCTTTGTTATTGGGTTGTAATAAGGCCTCTTTTAATTTCTGGTTTTTAATTTGGGAGTTTTAGTTTATTATGTATTCTATCGGTTAGAAGTAAATCGCGGTTTTCCAAAACAATAACCATTTTCTAACACTACGTTTCCGCAACTCAATTTTTAAATATCATGTTTTCGTAAATATTTCAATGAAAACATGGTTTTCGAAAAACACTTCAATGTGACATGCCAGATTCGGCCGTAACGTCTGGGCCGGGTTTGGGGTGTTACATTATTTCTATTTGAAAATAAATGTTCATGATTTAACTATAATACTTTATAACCCTAAACCGGTGATGGAGACGATTTAGGGGTGTTACATCAGGTCTTCTCAATCGATACTACCTTTTTCTTCTCTAGTCAGACAACTTTCAGCAGTTACTCTTGAATAGTTAATCACAGGAACTATTCTTGGCGGATACCACTTACTATTCATACTTTTGGCTGATACCCATATTTATCCTACTAAATCAAATCATAATTTAGACCATACCTTGATTTAACCTAATACATACTCATACTGATGAGGAAACCTCCAAATCTTTTAGAATAATTATGCACATATTTGATATAGGGCACAAGACATCCAATATAATGAATAACTCATATTCCATCAGAGCTCAGAACAAGACATAATATTATACAAATACAATGAATATCATATAACTAAAAATGTCCACCTTAATTTCACGGTAACTTAAATTGGTGGACTCTTATATGGAATACGTCCATATTCTGTACTGACAGATAACTACGGTGAGTACCCTCTTTGAAAAAACAGGGTCATACTTCTTCTCAAGAAACTTGTTTAAAGACTTATTCAATTTTATCACAAAACTTTTCACACTAAAGCTTCAGACAGATCATATCTTTAACAAAAAATTACTAAAGTAGGCCACTAGGGCCAGACAGAATACACCATAAAGTCTAGCAAAATGCCATAAAGGCTAATAGAATACGCCACAAAGGCCAAATCGGAGTACGCCATAAAGGCCAAATCAATTTATGCCATAAAGGCAATCAGAATGTCACCTAGACATCTTATGAACTTCTGTGTTTGTGATATGGATTTGTTTAAAGTCACATCGCATGAGGTTTGTCCATCATCGCCTTGAGACACGTAAAGATCCCCATTAGATAAATGTGGCTCATCCGCCCTGTCCAGAATGTGCCACAGCCATGGACTTTTCTTCAGAATTTTCAAATATTAATTCGTGTTTACTATCCCGATAGACTTCATCGATATCACCGCGATGATCAAAATTACATCTCAACCTCTCCACACTCAGAAGCACCTTAGTCCCAAAGATTTTTAATCTCACATCATACATTCATATAAACACATATTTATGTAGTCTATACTCATTTTGTTAACCAAATCTTACTTAAATGCATGTTTCACGGGCATCAACACAATCACATTTCCTAGTATACATTCCAGGCATACACATATAGTTACTTCACAGATTCTCATACACCCATACTCATAATTAATTATGTACTGAACTTACAAGGACCTATATCAAGAATTCATACACGTATTCAGCAACCATCCATTTTCCTATTCACCAATTCTGAGACATCAATCACAAGAGACTTACATAGAAAGTCTTGTAGGAGTCGATACTAGGGACTCACCTAATAATCACCTACCGTAGCTACCAGCTCCAGACTCAAACATCTAGTTATAACCAACCATAAAAAATGCTTAATGAACATGAATTCACCATTATACTCATTTAAAGACCAATTGCTAACACTTCATTTACAGAAAATCCCCTTGCAGGGTTTTTTATTCATCAATTGTTGTCTATATACTTCATAGCATCCTTACTCTTAACGTGTAGAGTTACCAGACTTACTAGGGGATGGAACATCCTTTGCTTATTCCCAAAAATCCCTAGCTTTCAGTCTACTAAAGAGGAACAACCAAAAAATAACATTAAATATTCAAGAAAAAGGAAAAATTAAAGAGTTATCTTCCAGGAAGAAGAAACTTCTTCATGAACCCTTCTCACACATATATATGATCCACTTCCGTTTAGTGGAATTTGACAAGTGTCAAAAAATTTTAGAATATGCCCTTCCTAATGGCCTACACATTCCGAAGGACACATAAATGAGAGTTTTTTTCCATATACCATTTGTCTAGTCAGTTTAGTTAGTTTATAACCAGGTCTAGTAACCAAGACTTGCTCTTCATAGTGCTTGAACAAACTAGGCGTACTATACTTTTGGCGGTAACCTATACAAGGTCTACATTCCTTTTATCGAATTTTTACCTTTACTGAAGAACACATCAAAGACTAACTCGTGATATACTTCTATGGGCGTATACTCAATTTGCCAAAATATTAGTTCGCTAGAAGTTTACAATTGGGCGAACTAACTACCAAAGTGCACTAGAATAGACAACTTCTACACGCCTTAAATTTGGATCATCCAAATTTGGGGTGTGACAACTTGTAACACCCCAATCCCCCATGGTCGATTGAGGAGTTACACGGAAAGCAAACCTATACAATGTTTCAAATTTCAATAATTGAAATGAGGCATTAACTCAGAAAAGTTTCAAAAACACAAATTGTTAATTGGTACACACCATAATGTGTACACAAAAGAATTTTAAACTTTCATTTGAAAAACTCCCTTTAGAAAAATACAGTATTGGCATAAAAGAATAATATATAAAATAGTTTAGGGTAAACAAGCAGATAACACTTCACAAACATAATTCATAAAACTTATCCAAACTTTCAAGGTATAACATTCTTATGAAACTATAATTTAATGAAAAGGGTATTTTATTACAAATTCAGAGACAAAAAAGAAATACATGTTGTTCCCAAAGAACATGCACATGTTACAAAACTAACACAGGTGACGCTCACTACGAAGGTCGCTCTTTCTTGCCGAGTCCATTTAACAAGCCTACGATGAAGTACCACCTGGAAAAGGGAAAAGAAATGAGAGTAAGTTCAAAATAACTTTGTGAGCACTAGAAAGAAAATTTATACAACTCTTTAGACGATTTACAAAAGTACTATCAACAACACCATTGTCTATACATACACTTAAATTAATACATCATTACCCTACACACATAGACATTTGGGCGCATACTCTCATACTATTGGCGAACACTTAATTATGGGGGATAGCATTTCCAGGAGGACTCTCGCATCGGGCGTATACCTTCTTCATCAACATCAGGCGTATACTTTATTCCTTACATCCAAAGAGAACTTTAACCTTAACAAAGCTAACATTTTCTCACCAAACTGAATCTTTTCTAATACTTACAATTACATCTTAGACACCTCATTAGGCTAATTCGTACACACCTTGAGAACTCACTTTTACTAGGACGAATTCTCTACACCAACCACCAACACTTAACAAATACTCTATGTTATCAATACAACAAATAGGAATCAAAACTTATTATTTAACTTTCAACCTTTCATTTCTATTGATCTGCCATAAATCATACTATTATTTGCATCCCTTTTTACACATAATTATAGCTTATTTAATAGTAAATCAAATCATTTATTATATATTTAGGTTGTTATACTTAAATTAGAAATTTATGCTTTCTAGTAATTTTTATTACATTTTATCTATCCAAATAATGTTACATGGTCTTGTAGGTCAAGTCGAGAGCTAAAGATGCTTATTTGGGCCAAAGCTAAGGCCTATGTCGTGACACTAAGATATTGATGTCTCAACGTCAAAGAAAGAAGCTAAAAACAAGTTCTGGAGCGAAACTGCCCTCAATGTCGCGACATAGCCCTCCTATGTCGCAACATACCCCCTGCACAGCCCAAAATTCCTGCATGTTTTAACTATGTTTTGGAGGGAAATTAGGTGTATTTATCCTAACCAGAACTCTAAGGACTTCAAGGATAATTTAGACACTTTAATATTCCAAGTTGAGCCTATATAAAGGCCATTGTAATCAGGTTAAATACACAATTTTTAGGGTTTTGATTCTTAGGTTTTTTTTAATTATTAGTTTTTACTTAGGTTATTTAATGTTCTTGTAATCGGAAGATCCTATTCCAAAATGAGACTTCTGTGAGGGGAGATTGTCCCGAAACCATGCTTTCATCGATGAATCCATGAGCATCTCTTTTCCTTATACTCTTCTTTATATTTCTTTCTTTAACATTGTTAGATGAATGTTTGTGTAAAGATTATAATTAATTTGTTCTTTCTACATATTTTGCATGTTTCAATTGCTTTAATTTAATTAATTGCTTGAATGATTGAGTTTCTTAGTGGATCAGCTGTTGGGAAAGGAAGAACGTGAAATAAACCCTAATCCTGACAACCCTAAGAATTCATTTAGGTGGGAATTAACCCAAAATTGGTATGGCCTATCCGTGAGCACCTTAACCCCAAGCCGGTCTAGACTGTGAGGTCAGAAGGTAAGTAGTTCTTACTGACTCATTATTCTAGTGGAGGATCAAAATATCCTACTAGGGTCTCGACTAGTTGAATGATTAGAACTCTACTTGTAACATCCTAAAATTCGGGATTTTATAATTTACTTCACATCATGCGTTAGACTAGTTAAGAATGTTAATTGTGTATGTTTAGGTGTTCTAAGAAGGCTC
Source organism: Gossypium sturtianum (assembly GCA_025698515.1). NCBI lineage: Eukaryota > Viridiplantae > Streptophyta > Magnoliopsida > Malvales > Malvaceae > Gossypium > Gossypium sturtianum. Next base: position 87,694,045 of record CM046944.1, read on the forward strand.
GGGGTTGAGTTGGGCCTTAGTAAAATTTTTTTGTTTAAGCACTTTAAGGAGAGAAGGTAAGTGGCATCAAGACTTAAGGAAATAAGTGTGCATTTTTCTAGCACAAGGAGTCTATTGGTAAAAGTGGAAAGTGGCGTGTGGAGTGTACTAATGGTCTGAGGTTCGAATCCCATCTATTGCAAAATTTTGGATTTATTTTTGTGTTCATATTCCAAGTGTCGGCCATGGTTCTAATTATGGTATGGGAGACTTTTTATTTTTGGAAAGATGGCTAAGAAATAAGGGAAGGAGGAAAACAAGGGAAAAGGAAGGAAAGAATTAAAGGAAAGGAGCAAGAAGGGGGATATGTTGGCCGAATGTTTGGAAGGTGCTTGGGATAGAATTTTGGTCAACATTCATCCTTTTGGCTAATGTGATACACGGTTTTGGGAGGGGGTTTTGGTAGCCGATTTTTGCATTAGTCATTTGGCAAATTTTGGTACTTGTAAGGCTTGTTTTCTCTTAGCATTTTTTTGGTACTCTTTTCCAACCTTCCTCCTTTGTTGCCGAAACACCCAACTCTTTGTGTCCAATTCACTTTGCTCATTTTTTTCCTTGGATAGCCGAAACCATCTAGTACTCTCCTCCATCTCTTCTTTTCTTTTTGCCATTTTTTCAACTGTCTCTCTTTCACTCAAAACAACATTACCTTGTGGCTGAATCTTCTTGCTCATTTCTCTCCTTAGCTGAACTTCTTAACCTTTCATTTCTTCTTCATTATTTCTTTCTCGTTCATATTGGCACTCAATTCTTTGATCGAATAGGTAAGTCATCTTATTCTTATTTTTTTTCATTTTCTTTTCTCCCTAGCCGAATGTGTGTCTATTAACATTCAGATGTTTCACTTTTGTTCAAAACCGAAATATCATTCTCTCATAATCCTTCATATCGTGATCATCTTCTAATGTAGTGTTATAGTGGAAAGCCGAATCTCATACCCTTGTCTCATCCGTAGCCATAAGTCAATCGGTGGAAATCTGATTCATCATCGTTAAGGTAAGGGGGATTATTCTTGGATTTTTTTCGTTATATCTCTATTCGGTTATGTTGCTATCAGATCGAAGTTTCGACTTATCGATTATTTATTTTGGGACGAAATCACTCGATATTCTCTATTTGTTAATCCTTCGGAAAAAGTGGTAAGACGAATCCTATCCCTAAACAACTACTTGCACTCATCATAGTATCTTTCTAATCGATACTTTTTCAATGGAGGAAAGTGGTAGCAATTTGAAAGGAAAAGTGTTAGGAGAACACAAAAGGAGTGGATTTGCAATTCCTACTCCTAAGTTCAAACGAAGAGCGGTGTCGGCAGTTCGAGATTTTCCACCGGGTTGTGGACCATCATCCGGTGAAAAGAGACAAATCGTGGTCGTTCACGATATTAAGGGTAAGCGTTTCATTAGATCGTCTGATTTAGATATTAGATTAATAAAATCTCGTTTATTGGTCAATCGAGTGTAATGGTGATTTAGGTGCCGACGATCAAGAAGGTTTAACCCTTACCGTAATTAGGTGTGTAATTTCACACCGAAATCCCGTAGATTTGTGATTCGATGTCATGTTGGAAAATAGATCGTTATTATTTACAAGGCTAGAAATTGTAATATGGCATAGATCGAGTAACTTGCTTAAATTAATATTATTTCTAAAGATCTGTCAAAATCGGTATTAAATTGCTAAATTACAAAAATGCCCCTTGTAACATCCCGGTTTAGACCCTAGTCGGAACGGTGGTTCAAGACCACAAATCTGAGGTCGTATAAATATTTTAATGATATTTTCTGTGTGAATATTATGTGACTTAGTCTGTGTGAAAATTCTGTGTGATAATTTGATTGTTTGTGTGTCGAATTTGCGAAAAGGACTTAATTGTATAATGTGTAAAAGCTGTATGTTGATTTATAAGTACCTATGTGTTGATGGCTTTTTAAGGTGGAGGCCTTATGAGGTAATTAGTCCATTTTCAAGTTAGTGGATGTTGGATGGAGAAAAATACCAATGGATAGTGGAAATGGATTAATAATAAAATGGGTAATAAGGTAATTGATGTAATTATTATAATAAAACAAATGAAAGAAAAGATGAATGTTATCATCTTTGTAAGTGCTGAATTTTGAAGGAAAGAAAACAAAGCTAGGTTTCGGCTAGCTCTTGATGCAAATTAAGGTATGATTTGGTTTCAGTTTTTGATAATTTCTACGTTTTTGTGACCGTTGCTTTGTGCTCTTCAAAACCCATGCTTAAATTTTCTAAATTGATGATGTTTATGAAATGTGCCATTGATGAAATGGTGAGCTTTGTGATGAATGTTGGTGTATAATGGAAGATATGTGTTTAATGAACATGTTTTGTTCTTGGATTTTTGGTGAATTTAGCTAACTAGGGCTAAATTGAGAAATTAGTAATTTGAAGGACTAAAATGTGAAATGAATGAAATGTGTGGTCTTGTATGAGCATAGTGAGAATTCGGCTAGGCTTGACCACAAGCAAATTATGTATATTTGGTGATTTGATGAATTAAGGACTAAAGTGTCGAAATGTGAAAATATGAGGGCTGTTATGCAAAATGCCCTAAATGTGAGTATGTGGGCTAAATTGAATGAAATGATGATTGAATGGATTGAATTTAAATGTGTATAGACCAAGAAAGGAGAGGTTCGGATCGAGATCGAGGCAAAGACAAAGTACTCGATTAATCGACCGTTTTGGTATTTCGACGTCCGAGGTAAGTCCGAACATAATGTGCGTAATTAACTATGCTTAATGTTACGAAATGAATGGTATGATATATCAAATTGTAAATGATATGTGAGAACTTGAGTTATGTGGTACTAAATGTGCGTATTCAGAAATATGATCGAGACGATTGGCACTGTGTGTGCGAATTGATATAAGCTTAGACTTTGTGGTTGGCACTACGTGTGCGATATCAATTTAAGATCGAATTGATATATATGCACTATGTGTGCAATGTTAATCAAATTTCAGCTTACTGAATTGGCATTGTGTGTGCGATACCGATACAAGTTTGGTTTAACGAACTGGCACTAAGTGTGCGATGATAAATAAGTTTTGATTATGAATTGGCACTAAGTGTGCGAATAAATAAAAAATATAGTAAAGATTGATCGAAATGTAAGTTGAGCAATTGAGTAGCTTGGTTGGTGAGTAACTATCTGTTGACAAAGGTATGTATGATAACTATGTATTAGCTAAGGTTGTATGATAACTATGTGTTGATTAAGGTACGTATGATATCTATGTGTTGGTGGATTTTGAAAGTATATGGATGGAGTACTATGTGAACATTGAGTATAGTTGAGTTGGTGTAGCATTGATAAATTAATCCAAGTGATGGCTTATTCTTGTATATTAATTTGAATTTTTGAATTACATGTAATATATTACGGACTTACTAAGCCTTGGCAAGCTTACTGTGTGATTTGTTTTTCTGCTTTGTAGTGTCAGTAAAACTAGCTCGGATCCGGGGATCGTCAGCATATCAATCACACTATCGACAATTTATTTTGGTACTTCTGGAAAGATGTATATAGATTAAATATGGCATGTATAGGCTAGAGGTTATGGTATGATTTGGGATGTTTAATCCTTGCCATGTGAATTGGCTTGGAAGTGTGTTAATATTGAGTTTGTGAATGAGCTATGAATGTGGTATGTTTCATGACTTTATGGTTGATGAAAGAGGTGATTAGAATATGAGTTTTGGTATGGATTATATGATGTTTGAGTTATAAATGTTTTGAGGTGTATAATTGATACTTGGATGGACTTATTTTTGATGCCAATATGTATAAAAGTAGATGATATTGTGGATGGCTAATTGGTGTATGAAATGGTATGTTTGAATGCAACTAGAGGCATGAAGTGGTGTTGCTCAAATGTGCTTGTAGGATTGACCAAAATGGGTGGCACTTTGACCTCGTAAAATGGCCTATAATGTTACACGGTCGAGGCACACGGGCGTGCCTAAGACCGTGGGTGAATTGGCAGAATGTAGCTTAGTATTACACGGCCATGGCACACGGGCGTGCCTAGTGACCGTGTTAAAATAGTCAGTATATAGACACGAATGGGCTCATGGGCGTGCCTAGTGACCGTGTTGAAATAGACAGTATATAGACACGGATGGACACACGGGGGTGTCTAGTAGCCGTGGAGGGCACACGGCCTCCTCCCACGGGTGTGTCTCCCCTGAATCTTAGAAAATTTTTTAAGTGTTCGATAATTTTTATGTGTGTTCAATTTAGTCCCGACCCCTCTTTAGCATGTGAATTAGGTCTCGTAGACCTCGATAAGGGACACCATGATTGTAATTGAATGATATTGAAGATGACTGGCTTTGTGTCGTAAATTCTAGATGTTAAATGTTCTGATTGATCGGTAATACCTCTTAACCCTATTTTGACGACGGTCTCGGGTTATGGGTGTTACATTTTATTGGTATCAGAGCTACAGTTTAGTAGATTCTCGGACTAACGTAGCGCGTGTGAGTCTAGCTATACATGCCATATATATAATTGCGATAGTGTGATGAATTCTTACAGATATAAATGTTTTTTCGCATAGTAATGGATCCCGATCGAGCAGTTGCTGACGATGTAGAGAGTAACGCGCCTGCTCCCGCTCAAGGGACAGCGCTGGCCACATCTAGGCTAAATGAAAGTAGTGAGGGAGGAGAGGCTAAGCAAGCCTTCTTCCGTATGTTGAGTGAGTGGTTTTCAGAGTTCGTTCGAACGAATCCGACTACTCCACAACCTCCACCCCCACAAGTACCTGTTGTGCCACAAGCTGTAGATCCGATCCGATTGAATAAGCCTCATGTGGATAAGATTCGTAAGTTTGGGGCCGAAGATTTTAGGGCAACAGCTGATGACGATGCTGAGCGAGCCGAGTTTTGGCGAGAATACAATCCGAGTATTTGATGAGATGTCGTTGACACCTGATGAATGTATAAAATGTGTTGTTTCATTGTTGAGGGATATGGTTATAACTGGTGGAAGACGTTGACGTCCGTGGTTCCGAGAGAGAGAATCACCTGGGATTTCTTTCAAGTTGAATTCAGAAAGAAGTATATCGACCAACGATTCATTGATCGAAGCGTAAAGAGTTTTTAGAGTGAAAGCAGCAGTCGTTTGTCGATTCTGAGTACGGCGAGAATTTGTGAGATTGAGCCAGTATGGACGAGAATGTGTTTCGACCGAAGTTACAATGTGTAAACGCTTTATAGAAGGGCTGAATGAGGACATTAAGCTGTTGGTTGGGATACTTGATATCAATGAATTTGTTGTGTTAGTTGAAAGAGTTTGCAAAGCCGAAGAGCTAAGTAAAGAAAAGAAGAAAGCCGATTCTGAAGCTCGAGATGAAAGAAAAAGATCGATGAGTAAGTTGTCTCAACCTTCGACAAAGAGATTTAGAGATGCAAGAAACCGATCAAATACTTCCTTTGAACATCCGTATAAAGACCACGCAAGACTAAGTGTTGGTCCGAAAATTTAAGCTCCGAATGAATCAAGTGTCGAAAGTGCTAAAAGCAACAAACCTGAGTGTAGACAGTGTGGAAGAAGACATGTGGGAGAATTGAAACACCCCAAACCCGACCCACGAGATTTGCCCAGATTTGGTATGTTCCTCAAGTAAACCGGTTTCAAAATTCTTTCGTTACCTAGAGAAAACTTGTGCGATTTTGAAAAAAATTGTTTTGGGTTGGGCTTGTGTTGAAAACAAATTCAATTCTTTATATTAAAAATTTTACTTAAACTTTAATAGGTAAAACTCATAATCATAATAAATAGAAATAAATGGAAAACAATTCAACTATGGCCTTATGGCCTTATTACATCAAATAATTTCCAAGTAATTCAAGTACTTAAATAGAAATAGTAGTTCATAAAATAAAAACTTCATGTTGAGCATGGCCACCACAAGTTCTGTAGCCATTCCGGTCCATCTTGATCATCACTGAAAAATATTCCCAAGCAGGTGAGTCAAACAGACTCAATGTGTACACAAACACTAAATCAAAATAGAATCAAAGCTTACAAATGTTACGCATTCATATCATAGCATACAAATTATGATGCATTCCCAAACCCAAACCTAATAAGCCATCCGCTACACTCCCCGTACCAACTTTGTACACCGTGGGGACTACTAAGTCGACCCTCCTTCCGCTACACTCCATATCGCGGTCTTAGGTCACCGCATTTGTGGTCTTAGGTCACCACGTTCGGGACATCGTGGTCTTAGGTCACCACTTTCAGATTCATCGTGGTCTTAGGTCACCACTTTCGGATATCACGGTCTTAGGTCACCGTGTTCGTGGTCTTAAGTCACCACATTCACTTCCCTTTCAAACAAACCCATATGCCCCATATAATGATGATATGCATAAATATGCCGAGTTCACATTCTTATCATATTCTCATGTTACTAATGACCTTTTTCATATACTTTGTAGAAGTAGGAAACGTACATGAGTACTTAGTACCATAACATGGTACCCTAGCCACTTTCATATTCTTAATATCACATATTTTAATAAAGCAGGCCATGAAACATATTAAGAAGTAGTGTGGGTACACACTGATTTGCTTAACCACTTCTTTGAAATCCGAAATCGATCTATTGCCTTAGATCTCAAGTTCCTACAATTGATTAATCACTTACTATTTAGCACAAAGCCTATTTGGCTAGAAAACCAAATCCTAGTAGGATTTGTATTCTTAAAGCTTACTTTGGTGTCGATTTGATGATTTAATCAAATCCCAGAAACTCATATTTTTCCCCTTTGAAATTGGCTAGTCACTAAATCCCTTGAATTGGTTAGTTTTCGGCTTAAAACACATAATAATAGATCTACTACTAAAATAGGCCTTGCCGAATTTACCTTTGTTCTTACCTTCCAAATCTTAAATCCCGAATTGGATCCTTGCTGCTTTATTCTTTGTCGAAATCCCTATGTACCCATGTTAGATCCAATCTAACATTAAATCATAATAATATAGCTTATGGCCGAATGGTATTCATAACTTACCTTAGATCTTAGAAGTTAGAAAGATACCTTCTTGTAGTTGACAATTTCTTAAATCCAGAAAACACCCTTCCATAACTCGGCCAAAATCCATAATAGAGATTAGTCCCTAAATTTTAGATAGGTTTAAAATATAAAAGAATTGAAACCAAACTTTGGATCTTACCCTTTTTAAGAAATCGGTAGCACCCTTGTTAAAAGCCCCTTAAAGAATTGGCCTTGATGACTAGATGATAAAGTTTCGGCTTTTGGGATTTAATGGAGAAGTCGACTAGAGGTTCTCTTGGGGTATTTGGTTTCCACGAAAATAAGGAAAAGAAACTTGAGAATTTTGGCAATGGTGGACTATAGATTCGGCTTGACAAAAGAAAAAGAGAATAGAAGAGAGGAGAGCACTGAAATTCGGCGAGAGAGAGAGGAGGAAGAAAAATTGATGAGTAGCCCTATTTCCTTCCTTTTATAGCCGAAACTACTCCTCAGAATCCCTTACTTGGCCACCACTCTTCTTTATTTGATAGCTTTATCTCTTAATTTAAAATAATTAGAGAATAATCCTTTATTATCTCTTCAAAAATAATCCAAATTAAATCCCTTATTTATCACCTTATTAATCGAATATTAAAGAGAATAAAACTCCTCCTTTCTAGAAGGCTTGTGCCGTCCACCTCGGAGCTTCACGGAAGCAAAAATAAAACTTCTTTTATTTGCTTCCCAAGTGACTCGAACCAGGCCCAACACCTTGCATGTGGCGTCATTTCAGAGGCCCTAAGTGGCATCTTGAGGCCACTTTTCCAAGCCTGTTTGTGTGTCAAATTTCACAAACTTTTTCTTTTATGGCCACCTTGCCTTAATTTCCTCTTTTAAACTTTAAAACTCGACATTTCTAAGTCATTTCTAAGTTTCCAAAAATTTTCGTTCGCTCTGTAAACTTGACATTTTCTTACATTTCCAAGTTTCAGAAATGTGCACTTTCCTATTTTGAATCATTTCCAAATCATTTCCATCCATTTCCAAGTTTCCAAAAATGTTCACTTTCCATTTTTTTAACTTAACATTTCCATACATTTTCAGGTTTCCAAAATTGTTCAAAATTTATTCTTAGTACATAAAACATGTTACTTCGTACAATTAAACCGAAAATGCATAGGCCCTTTCCAGGATGTTACAATTCTACCCCCTTAAAATAATTTCGTCCTCGAAATTTTCTAACTAAAATAATTGAGGGTATTATTGTCGCATTCGCCTCTTACAGTTCCCACGAAGCTTCTTCCGATCCATGATTGCGCCATAACACCTTGACTAGAGGAACTGACTTCCTCCGTAGCACTTTCACATCACGTTCCAATATCCGAATCGGCTCTTCCTCGTAGGATAAGTCTGGCCTTAGCTCTACTTCTTCGACAGGTACCACATGAGAGCGGATCAATCGGTAACGACGTAGCATGGATACATGGAATACGTCGTGCATCTGCCGCAACTCGGTGGCAACTCCAATTGGTATGCCATCTGCTCCAACTCGTTTCGAGACACTCGATAGGGCCCTATAAACCTTGGGCTTAACTTCCCCTTGCGATCGAACCTCATTACCTTTTTCCAAGCGAGACTTTTAGAAACACTTGGTCTCCCACTTCAAACTCTATTTCCTTCCGCTTAAGGTCTGCGACGACTTACGCCTATCGAGGCTTCCTTTAACCGTGCTCGAATCATCTCAACCTTCTCTTTAGTTTGGCCACTAACTCTGGACCCAAAACTTCGGCGTTCTCCTAACTCGGTCCAACAAGTAGGAGTTCTACACTTCCGACCATACAATGCTTCATATGGTGCCATCCGAATGCTAGCACGATAGTTTGCGTTGTTGTAGGCGAAACTCGGCTAAAGGCAAATAGTCTTCCCAACTTCCTCGGAAATCCATCACCTGACCTCTCAACATATCCTCCAACACTTGTATAACTCGTTCGGATCGCCGTCGATTGTGGATGAAAAGCCGTAGTGAAGTCCAACTTAGTGCCTAAAGCTTGATGAAGTGCCCTCCGGAATCGAGGCGTAAACCTTGGGTCTCGTCGGAGATGATCGATCATTGGTACACCATGTAACCTCACAATTTACGCCACATATAGCTTAGCGACACAAGAGAATAGTCAACTCTTTACAGGGATGAAGTGCGCGGACTTAGTCAAACGGTCCACTATCACCCATACCGAGTCCTTCTTAGTAGGCGTAAGGGGAAGCCCACTAACGAAATCCATGGTAATTCTCTCCCACTTCCATTGCGGAATCTCGATTGGTTGAAGCAATCGATGGAACTTGGTGTTCAGCCTTAACTTGGCGACACGTCAAACATTCCCCACAAATTCAGTCACTTCTTGCTTAAGATCGGACCACCAAAATTGTTCCCTTAGATCTCTCAGACGACTTTAATGCCTCGGGATGCATAGCATAAGGGCTACTATGCGCCTCCCGAAGAATCCTTTGTCTTAACTCCTTGTCCTTAGGCATACATGCCTTTCCCTTGAAGCACAATACTCCCTCATCATTAACACTATAATCCTCTAACTCTCCGTTCTGCACTTGCGTAACTTAGCACTTAGATCCTTATCAACCAACTGTCCCTCTTTCACCTCCTTCAGCCATGTGGGCTTGACTTGCAACTCTGCCAACAGGCTTCCATCATCGTACAAACTTAAGTGAGTGAACATAGCCCTTAGATCCAACACAAGCTTCCGACTTAGGGCATCTGCTACCACATTCGCCTTGTCCGGATGATATTCTATTGAACGATCGTAGTCCTTCAACAACTCCACCCACCTTCGTTGCCTCAAGTTCAACTCCTTACGAGTCAACAGATACTTAAGGCTCTTGTGGTCGTGTAGATCACCGACCTTTCTCCATAGAGGTAGTGCCTCCAAACCTTAAGGGCGAAAACCCACTGCTTTGCGGTTCCAAGTCATTAGTTGGGTAGTTAACCTCATGAGGCCTTAGTTGCCGAGACGCATAAGCGACTACTTTTCCTTCTTGCATTAGCACACATCCTAATCCCGTATGCACGAGCGTCATAGTACACCACAAAATCCTTCCCAACCTCATTTGAATTAACACTGGAGCCTCCGTCAACACCTTCTTAAGGTTGTCAAAGCTCTTCTGTTCCTTATCGGACCATTCAAAGGGTACTTCCTTCCTTAGTAACTTTGTCAAAGCGCGGCTATTGACGAGAATCCTTCTACGAACCTTACGTAATAGCTTTAGTGCCAAACCTAAGAAACTTGAATCTCGACCACGGACCTAGGTGGTTTCTAATCCAACAACGCCTCGATCTTCCTAGGATCCACTCTTATTCTTTTCTGCGGATACCACATGCCCTAAGAATGCAACCTCCTTAAGCCAAAATCCACACTTCACGAATTTGGCATAGAGCTTCTTCTCCTTAACACTTGTAGCACCACTCGGAGATGTTCATCATGCTCCTCTTGGACTCGAGAATACACCAAAATATCGTCGATGAACACAACGACGAACCTATCCAAGTAGGGTTGAAAAACTCGGTTCATCATATCCATGAACGCGCGGTGAGCGTTTGTCAACCCAAACGGCATCACAACAAACTCAAAATGGCCGTATCTTGTCCTAAAAGCGGTCTTATGGATATCTGCCTCCTTCACCTTCAGCTGGTGATATCCAGGACCTTAAGTCTATCTTTGAGAATATCTGCGGCCCCTTCGGTGATCGAACAAGTCATCGATCCTTAGCAAAGGATACTTGTTCTTGATGGTCGACTTATTCAAGCTGACGGTAATCTATGCACATACGCATAGTTCCGTCCTTCTTCTTACAAACAGAGTGGTGTTCCCATGGAGACACCTCTGGGTCATATGAACCCACGATCCAACAACTCTTGGATTTGAGCCTTGAGCTCAACTAACTCCTTTGGCGCCATTCGGTATGGGCGATTGACACAGTGAGTCTGTTCCTTGTGAGTAAGTCTATTCCAAACTCCACCTCCCTATCTCGGGGGTATTCACAGTAATTCCTCGGAAATACATCTTCAAAGTCTTTCACCATTCTAACTCCGCGACACCTTCTTCCTTTCCACCTAACGCACTTACGAAGGCTAAGAACGTCTTGCACCCTTTCTTAACCATTTTCTCAGCCTTCAACGCCGAAACTACGTTAGACAGGTAGTTTCTTCTCTCTCCGATCATTACTACTACTTCATCCTCCGGGGTCCTTAGTTCCATTCGTTTAGCTGCACAATCCAACACGGCTCGGTGCTCTACTAGCCAGTCCATTCTAAGTATAAGTTCAAACTCCCCGAAAGGTAGTTCCATTAAGTCAGCCCGAAAGTTCACTCCCTAAATCTCTAGGGGTACATTCCGAAAGATCTTATCCACCACTATAGTTAGGCCTAATGGGCTTACTACAGTCATCTGCCTATCAGAAGGTTTAGAGTCTAGGCCTAGTGTTTCCACTACACTACATGCAACATAGGAATGGGTCGAGCCCACATCAATTAGAGAAAAATAGGGCTTGTCAAAAATAAAGAACGTACCGGTTATAACGTCCGTGGCGTCTCTATCTTCCCTCCGTGAACCGCATAAACTAAACCTAGTTGCCTTGCCTCGACTTTAGCGACACCTCTACCTTGTGTTCCACGGCCTCTGCCCGGCACCATTACCTGTTACTCGAACCACGACCTCGTTGAGGTGCGGTCCTCCTCTACCGGTCGACTAACATTACGAGTATGTTGGTCGGCTTTCATCCGATTGCTTAGGACAATCCTTGATCACATGGTCCTTGGACCCACATCTAAAACATCCTCATGTTTTCTTCAAAGACTCTCCTAAGTGCTTCTTTCCACACACATCGGAAGGTCGACACGCCCTTACGAACCAACTTGGCGACCTCGCGGCCCATCAACTCTAGGCCTCTTATGAACCTTTCGGACGTTCCAAAACCTCTTTTGGGCCTATTCCTATCCATAGCTTTGCTTTGTAGAATCCTTGATTCCTCAACCACCTTGGCCTTTTCTACCAAAAGAGAAAACTCTCCGCTCCCGATGCGGTGCTATCAACGAGATCAGATCATCCCTTAGCCCGTCCTCAAAGCGGACCTGGCGCTCATGCTCGATTGCCACTACTCCTCGAGCATATCGGCTCAACCTCGTGAATTGACCTCATACTACGCCACGGACTTGTTCCCTTGAACCGACCTAGAAATGCCTTCCTTTGCTCATCGGTATACCTAGTTCCCACATACTTCTTACCAAATGCTTCCTTAACATACTCCGGTCGGATCCTCACCGTGGCACCATCCCGAACGATCAACCACCATTGATACGCTTCACCACGCCACCATTCCTTTTAACTTCTCCTTAGGGGTCAAGTCAAGCTCATCCATGATGCGCTCTGTTGCTTCCAACCAAAGATTACTCGGTGAACTGGGTGCCACACCCGATACCCCACGAAACATTTCGACTCCATTAGCTCGGAGCCGCTCAGGTACGGACTTACGGGTTCCCGAATTTCCTCTGCACCAGCCACCAACTCTAAAACTCGCGGCCACGACTGCGACACAAGCATCATCCCCGTCGAGCTTGGCGCTCCAACACCCAACGGTGGGGTGGTGGTGGCGGTGGTATCTCATTGTCGGACCCACTTGACACGATCTAACGGGTTACAAACCGTCATCCTTCCTCTACCTCGTCCACGGCGACCACGTCCTCTAGAGCTCATTTCTAACGTCGTGATCTCGATTAAAAAGTTTTTGAATTAGTCTTTGTTTCACTTGATTACCCGCGAAGAAATTTTATGAAAAGAGTTTTAGGAGTGGTTCTTTCGTATGCACACAGTCTTTCCATTCATTCATCCATACATCCATCAAACAATCATGAACTCGTTCATTCGAGAGAAAGGTTGTAGTTTTCATTGTTATTGTTTTTTTCCTTCCACTACCTGGGGTATTTTTCGTGATTACGTCCCTGAGGGTATTTTTCGTAATTTTCAAAAGGAAAAAGTTCCTTGGTGATTTTGTCACAAAGTATTTTGGTATTTTTAAATTTACAGGGTATTTTGAAAAATTTTGAAATCTAGGGTATTTCGGTGATTTTGGACCTCGGGGTATTTTGGTGATTTTTTTCCAAGTAGGGGGTAAATTTGTAAAATCTTATAAATCAGGGATATTTCAAAGGTTGCAAAACTTTGAGGGTTCTTTTGAGAATTGTACTTTTCAAAGCGGTGATGTTGCAAAAATTTTAGAAATCGGGTCATTTTGGTAATTTTATAAGTTAGGGGCAATTTTGAAATTTCCAAAATTCAAGGTATTTTTGATAATTTGCAAATTAGGGTTTTTGTAAAATTGATAAAATAATGAAATTTTGGCAAAAGCTGTTGGGTAGTTGGTCATTTTATAAACCAAGGGTATTTTGGTAATTTTACCACTAGGGGCATTTTTATAAAAGGAAATCTTTCGGAAAATTTTGTAAAGATGGTTTTCATGAATTTAGAAGAAAGTTTTAAGAGTTCTAAAACTAGGGTTTTGTTGTTTTTGTAAAAACACGGCTAATTCCCTTTCGGGTTTTAGTTATTGTGTTTAGCCTATGGCCGAGTCCTCTTGGTCGGGGTGAACCAAAGCTACGCACTGTGCGGGATTCAAGTGGAGAGGAGGTGAGTCACGCGGATTGCTTAAATACCAAGCTCCCACCGAAACCATTCCTAGACATGCGCGCATGAGGTTGCCACACCTCGAGAGCCCTGCAGGTTAGGGTGAACCGAAGCTACGCACGGGTAGGATTCTGCGAAGAGGAGGTGAGTCACTAGGATTTGCTTAAATACCGGGCTCTTAGGATCCAATCCTAGACATGCGCATGGGGTTACCACACCCTAACTTAGTGACTTAGCCATGGGTTTGTTTAACGTTCCTTAAGTCTTATGTGTTTGTGTTTGAGTAGACTAGTCCTAGGGTTCAAGTTCCTATCATGCTATTCTACGTTCCATTCCTTTTCTACCCTTCTAATATTCATTACACATAATCATACAAATAGTTACGGTACTTACGGTGGATCATGGTCGGAGACTTTAGGTGCCATGCGGAAAACCCGCTTGTTCCATAAAATATTTTTAAAAAAACTCATTTGGGTTCGCTTTGAAAATGTTTTGGGCCTTGGCCTGGTAGCCGAGAGTTTTAAAGCGGGCTCGATACCAAATGAAACACCCCAAACCCGGCCCACGAGATTTGCCCAGATTTGGTATGTTCCTCAAGTAAACCGGTTTTAAAATTCTTTCGTTACCTAGAGAAAACTTGTGCGATTTTGAAAAAATTGTTTTGGGTTGGGCTTCGTTGAAAAGCGAATTCAATTCTTTATATTAAAAATTTTACTTAAACTTTAATAGGTAAAACTCATAATCATAATAAATAGAAATAAATGGAAAACAATTCAACTATGGCCTTATGGCCTTATTACATCAAATAATTTCCAAGTAATTCAAGTACTTAAATAGAAATAGTAGTTCATAAAATAAAAACTTCATGTTGAGCATGGCCACCACAAGTTCTGTAGTCCGGTCCATCACGATCATCACCGAAAAATATTCCCCAACGGGAGTGAGTCAAAACAGACTCAATGTGTACACAAACACTAAATCAAAATAGAATCGGGCTTACAAATGTTACGCATTCATATCATAGCATACAAATTATGATGCATTCCCAAACCCAAACCTAATAAGCCATCCGCTACACTCCCCGTACCAACTTTGTACACCGTGGGGACTACTAAGTCGACCCTCCTTCCGCTACACTCCATATCGCGGTCTTAGGTCACCGCATTTGTGGTCTTAGGTCACCACGTTCAGACATCGTGGTCTTAGGTCACCACTTTTGATTCTCTTGTGGTCTTAGGTCACCACTTTCGAGATATCACGGTCTTAGGTCACCGTGTTCGTGGTCTTAAGTCACCACATTCACTTCCCCTTTCAAACAAACCCATATGCCCCATATAATGATGATATGCATAAATATGTCGAGTTCACATTCTTATCATATTCTCATGTTACTAATGACCTTTTTCATATTCTTTGTAGAAGTAGGAAACGTGCACGAGTACTTAGTACCATAACATGGTACCCTAGCCACTTTCATATTCTTAATATCACATATTTTAATAAAGCAGGCCATGAAACATATTAAGAAGTAGTGTGGGGTACACACTGATTTGCTTAACCACTTCTTTTGAAATCCGAAAATCGATCTCTGCATTAGATCTCAAGTTCCTACAATTGATTAATCACTTACTATTTAGCACAAAGCCTATTCGGCTAGAAAACCAAATCCTAGTAGGATTTGTATTCTTAAAGCTTACCTTGGTGTCGATTTGATGATTTAATCAAATCCCGAGAAACTCGTATTTTTCCCCTTTGAGATCGGCTAGTCACTAAATCCCTTGAATTGGTTAGTTTTCGGCTTAAAACACATAATAATAGATCTACTACTAAAGTAGGCCTTGGCCGAATTTACCTTTGTTCTTACCTTCCAAATCTTAAATCTCGAATTGGATCCTTGCTTCTTTATTCTTTGTCGAAATCCCTATGTACCCATGTTAGATCCAATCTAACATTAAATCATAATAATATAGCTTATGGCGAATGGTATTCATAACTTACCTTAGATCTTAGAAGTTTGAAAGATACCTTCTTGTAGTTGACAATTTCTTAAATCCAGAAAACACCCTTCCATAACTCGGCCAAAATCCATAATAGAGATTATTCCCTAAATTTTAGATAGGTTTAAAATATAAAAGAATTGAAACCAAACTTTGGATCTTACCCTTTTAAGAAATCGGTAGCACCCTTGTTAAAAGCCCCCTTAAAGAATCGGCCTTGATGACTAGATGATAAAGTTTGGCTTTTGGGATTTAATGGAGAAGTCGACTAGAGGTTCTCTTGGGGTATTTGGTTTCCACAAAAATAAGGAAAAGAAACTTGAGAATTTTTGCAATGGTGGACTATAGATTCGGGTTGACAAAAGAAAAGAGAAGAGAAGAGAGGAGAGCACTCGAGAAATTCTAGCAGAGAGAGGAGGAGGAAGAAAAATTGATGAGTAGCCCTATTTCCTTCCTTTTATAGCGAAACTACTCCTCAGAATCCCTTACTTGGCCACCACTCTTCTTTATTTGATAGCTTTATCTCTTAATTTAAAATAATTAGAGAATAATCCTTTATTATCTCTTCAAAAATAATCCAAATTAAATCCCTTATTTATCACCTTATTAATCGAATATTAAAGAGAATAAAACTCCTCCTTTCTAGAAGGCTTGTGCCGTCCACCTCGGAGAGCTTACGAAAGCAAAAATAAAACTTCTTTTATTTGCTTCAGGCGACTCGAACCCCAGCCCAACACCTTGCATGTGGCGCCATTTCAGAGGCCCTAAGTGGCATCTTGAGGCCACTTTTCCAAGCCTGTTTGTGTGTCAAATTTCACAAACTTTTTCTTTTAAGGCCACCTTGCCTTAATTTCCTCTTTTAAACTTTAAAACTCGACATTTCTAAGTCATTTCTAAGTTTCCAAAAATTTTCATTCGGCTCTGTAAACTTGACATTTTCTTACATTTCCAAGTTTCAGAAATGTGCACTTTCCTATTTTGAATCATTTCCAAATAATTTCCATCCATTTCAAGTTTCCAAAAATGTTCACTTTCCATTTTTTTAACTTAACATTTCCATACATTTTCAGGTTTCCAAAATTGTTCAAAATTTATTCTTAGTACATAAAACATATTACTTATAATTAAATTAAAAACGCATAGGCCCTTTCGAGGATGTTACAAGAATTCTGGGACAAATACAACAATAGAGTTTGCTATAAATGTGGATCACGAGAACATTTCATTCGAGATTGCCCAATGTTAGCTGAGGAAGAAAATGTTTAGAGTGTGAATCCAAGTAATGTGACGGCTAGGGGTAGATCACCCGAAATGCGAGAAATGTAAGTGGAAGTCAAAGAGGGATTCACGATACATTTGTGAGATCGAGGCGAGAGCACTGCCAGGAGCTTATGCAAGATGCGCGCACGAGAGGAAGCTTCATCTCCAGACATCATCACTTGTAGTTTTACTCTATTTGATACTGATATGATTGCATTGATAGACCCAGGATCTACTCATTCGTATGTGTGTGTGAATTTAGTATCAAGTAAGACTCTACCTGTTGAGTCTACTGAATTGGTAATTAGAGTATTGAACCCTTAGATAAGTGTGTCTTGGTGGATAAAGTGTACAAGAATTGTTCATTGATGTTTCGGGATATATACTTTTCGGCTAATTTGATGATACTACCATTCAATGAGTTTGACATAATTCTGGGTATGGATTGGCTTACTCTGCATAATGCCATCGTGAATTCTAAACAAAAGAGTATAGAATTGAGAAGTCAAAACGGTGAGATAGTTTGAATTGAATCTAGTAATATGAAAGGGGTACCAATTGATGTATCTGCGATAAAAGCTTTGAACTATGTAGGAAAGGGGTTGCGAAGCTTATTTGACATAGGTGATTGATATAAAAGTGACTGATAAGAAAGTTGAATCTATGCTTGTGATTTATGAATTATTAGTTATGCCTTTCAGACTAACAAATGCTCTTACAGTGTTTATGGATTTGATGAATCGTATATTCAGACCATATGTGGATCATTTTATTGTGGTGATTATTGATGACATTTTGATTCATTTATGTAATGAGATGCAAGTTGACGAGCGCTTGAGAGTTGTGTTATAGACTTTGCGCGAGAAACAATTGTATGCTAAGTTTAGCAAATGTTAGTTTTGGTTGCACAAGGTTGGATTTCTGGGCATATTGTATCAGCTGCGAGAAATACGAGTTGTTAAATTTAGATCTAAAAGTTATGAATGAATATGTGATTATTGACTAGAAATGCTGTATGTGGAATTGAGAAATGTTGCACTAAGTGTGCGATTAATTTGAATAAATAACAAAGAGCAATTGATGTGTAATATCGAGCATGGAATAGCATGTAAGATCGTTATCTAAGTGTTGGAAAAGATATATATGGAACCTACGTGGTTGATGAATTTAAAAATAGATGAATGGATGGTTATGTGAGTATCAGATATAGTTAAGTTTGAGCATTTTGGTAAAACTATCTATGTGATGGTTTACTTTGTATATTGATTTGATTCAGTGAGTTGAACGTATTATGTTATGAATTTTTGATTGAATATCATTCAGGAAAAGATAATGTTGTTGTTGATGCCTTAAGTCAGAAGTCTTTATGTGCTTTGTGAGCTATGAATTCTCAGATAGATCTGTGTGATGATGGTTCAGCTTTGGATGAGTTGAAGATGAGACCGATGTTCGTACATCAGATTTGTAAGGCCCAGAAAATGGATGATGAGATGATAGCAAAACGAGCTCAATGTGATTTGAATTTTGATTCAGAACTTCGAGTTGATAGTGATGATTGTTTGAGATTCAGAGATCAGATTTGTGTTCCGAGAAATTTAGAGTTGATTCAGTTAATTTTGAATTGGTGGCACGGCATGAAAGCAGGACATCTATGACTTTGTGTCGAAGTGTTTAGTTGTCGACAAGTTAAGGCTTAACCTCGAGTTCATCCGGTTTGTTACAACCAATTATGAATCCTGAGTGGAAAGAGAAGAATCACGATAGACTTTGTGTCGGGATTGCCTTTATCTCCGTGGAAGGAAATACTTCGAATCGAGTCGTATGAGATCGTTTAACGAGTTGGGCCGGTTACTTATAGATTGATGTTGCCATTTGAGTTGGAAAAGATTCATAACAAGTTTCATGTATCTATGCTTCGATAGTACAGATCTAACCCGTCTCATATGATTGCTCTTACTGAGGTTGAGATTCAGACAGACTTGTAGTACAGTGAGGAACCGATCCGAATTTTGGTACGAGAGACTAAAGAATTGAGAAACAAAAGAATTTCCTTAGTGAAAGTTTTATGGCACAAACACGGAGTTGAAGAGGCTACGTGGGAGTCTAAAAACGTTATGAGAGAGCAATATCCACACCTATTCACTGGTAAGATTTTCGAGGACAAAAATCCCTAAGGGGGGAGAGTTGTAACCTCCCAGTTTAGACCCTAGTCGAAACGGTGGTTCGAGACCACAAATCTGAGGTCGTGTAAATATTTTAATGATATTTTCTGTGTGAATATTAAGTGATTTAGTCTGTGTGAAAATTTTGTGTGATAATTTGATTGTTTGTGTGTCGAATTTGCGAAATGGACTTAATTGTATAAGGTGTAAAAGCTGTGTGCTGATTTATAAGTACCTATGTGTTGATGGCTTTTTAAGGTGGTGGCCTTATGAGGTAATTAGTCCATTTTCAAGTTAGTGGATGTTGGATGGACAAAAATACCAATGGATAGTGGAAATGGATTAATAATAAAATGGGTAATAAGGTAATTGATGTAATTATTATAATAAATCAAATGAAAGAAAAGATTAATGTTATCATCTTTGTAAGTGTCGAATTTTAAAGGAAAGAAAGGAAAGAAAACAAAGCTAGGTTTCGGCTAACTCTTGATGCAAATTAAGGTATGATTTGGTTTCGGTTTTTGATAATTTCTACGTTTTTGTGATCGTTGCTTTGTGCTCTTCAAAACCCATGCTTAAATTTTCTAAATTGATGATGTTTATGAAATGTGCCATTGATGAAATGGTGAGCTTTGTGATGAATGTTGGTGTATAATGGAAGATATGTGTTTAACGAACATGTTTTGTTCTTGGATTTTTGGTGAATTTAGCTAATTAGGGCTAAATTGAGAAATTAGTAATTTGAAGGACTAAAATGTGAAATGAATGAAATGTGTGGTCTTGTATGAGCATAGTGAGAATTCAGCTAGGCTTGACCACAAGCAAATTATGTATATTTGGTGATTTGATAAATTAAGGACTAAAGTGTCAAAATGTGAAAATATGAGGGCTATTATGCAAAATGCCCTAAATGTGTGTATGTGGGCTAAATTGAATGAAATGATGATTGAATGGATTGAATTTAAATGTGTATAGACCAAGAAAGGAGAGGTTCGGATCGAGATCGAGGCAAAGATAAAGTACTCGATTAATTGACCGTTTCGGTATTTCGACGTCCGAGGTAAGTCCGAACATAATGTGCATAATTAACTATGCTTAATGTTACGAAATGAATGGTATGATATATCAAATTGTAAATGATATGTGAGAACTTGAGTTATGTGGTACTAAATGTGCGTATTCGGAAATATGATCGACACGATTGGCACTGTGTGTGCGAATTGATATAAGCTTAGACTTTGTGGTTGGCACTGCATGTGCGATATCAATTTAAGATCGAATTGATATAGATGCACTGTGTGTGCAATGTTAATCAAATTTTAGCTTACCGAATTGGCATTGTGTGTGCGATACCGATACAAGTTTAGTTTAACGAACTGGCACTAAGTGTGCGATGATAAATAAGTTTTGATTACGAATTGGCACTAAGTGTGCGAATAAATCAAAAATATAGTGAAGGTTGATCGAAATGTAAAGTTGAGCAATTGAGTAGCTTGGTTGGTGAGTAACTATGTGTTGACAAAGGTATGTATGATAACTATGTATTAGCTAAGGTTGTATGATAACAATGTGTTGATTAAGGTACATATGATATCTATGTGTTGGTGGATTTTGAAAGTATATGGATGGAGTACTATGTGAACATTGAGTATAGTTGAGTTGGTGTAGCATTGATAAATTAATCCAAGTGATGGCTTATTCTTGTATATTAATTTGAAATTTTGAATTACATGTAATATGTTACGGACTTACTAAGCCTTGGAAAGCTTACTGTGTGATTTGTTTTTCTGCTTTGCAGTGTTAGTAAAATTAGCTCGGATCCGGGGATCGTCAGCATATCAATCACACTATCGGCAATTTATTTTGGTACTTCTGGAAAGATGTATATAGATTAAATATGGCATGTATAGGCTAGAGGTTATGGTATGATTTGGGATGTTTAATCCTTGCCATGTGAATTGGCTTGGAAGTGTGATAATATTGAGTTTGTGAATGAGCTATGAATGTGGTATGTTTCATGACTTTATGGTTGATGAAATAGGTGATTAGAAGATGAGTTTTGGTATGGATTATATGATGTTTGAGTTATAAATGTTTTGAGATGTATAATTGATACTTGGATGGACTTATTTGTGAGGCCAATATGTATAAAAGTAGATGATATTGTGGATGGCTAATTGGTGTATGAAATGGTATGTTTGAATGCAATTAGAAGAATGAAGTGGTATTGCTCAAATGTGCTTGTAGGATTGACCCAAATGGGTGGCACTTTGACCTTGTAAAATGGCCTATAATGTTACACGGTCGAGGCACACGAGCGTGCCTAAGACCCTGGGTGAATTGGCAGAATGTAGCTTAGTATTACACGGCCATGGCACACAGGCGTGCCTAGTGACCATGTTAAAATAGACAGTATATAGACACGAATGGGCACATGGGCATGCCTAGTGACCGTGTTGAAATAGACAGTTTATAGACACGGGTGGACATACGGGGGTGTCTAGTAGCCGTGGAAGGCACACGGCCTCCTCCCACGGGCGTGTCTCCCTTGAATCTTAGAAAAAAATTTAAGTGTTCGAGAATTTTTGTGTGTGTTCAATTTAGTCCCGACCCCTCTTTAGCATGTGAATTAGGTCTCGTAGACCTCAATAAGGGACACCATGATTGTAATTGAATGACATTGAAGATGATTGACTTTGTGTCGTAAATTCTAGATGTTAAATGTTCTGATTGATCGATAATACCTCTTAACCCTATTCCAGTGACGGTCTCGGGTTAGGGGTGTTACACCCCTATAGGCGAATTTACCAAAATGCCCCTATGGGCCGATTTACCAAAATGCCCCTATGGGTCGATTTACTAAAATGCCCCTACGGGTCGATTTGCTAGAATGCCTTAGTGGGCCGAATTTCCAAAGAACTATAATGGGTCAATTCACCTTAATAAATTACTTGATTAATGGTTGATATTTATATGTGGATGTTTTATGTTATATTATTATGTACGTTGCATTTTTACAAATTGCATGGGATGGGAAAATTGTATGGAGAGCAGTGTAGCCTGGTGGCATTGCCACAATTTGTATATTATTGTGCTTAAATATGATTTCGGTGGCTTGATCACAAAAATACTATATGATAGCAGTTTGACTGCAAATTTTGGTACGAGCGGCGGGGTGGGTTGACTTGATCCCCACAGGTGTGATTGGCTGGTCGGGGGTGTGATGGATGGATGGGTCGGGTTGTATACATATACTTCATTTTAATTATTACTATGTAAATGGGCTTAGGCCCAAGTTATTGCTATATGGATTCAGGCCCAGTGGATGACGGTAAGGGGATTATACACTGAGTTCTTGTGACTCACCCCATTCTTTCTTAACCCTTGCAGGTAATGCTCCGTAATGAGGACTTGGGCCCATGGATGACTCGGTGGAGGCCATACTTTGAAAATAATATTTTCAAATATTAGTAAACTACTTTCCCGCTTTATTTCACTATTTTTACTATTTGGGTTTTAAGTTGTAATAAGGCCTCTGGAATATTTTTATTTTACTTTATGTTTAGTCGTACTTATTATCTTGCTTGAATTGTTTTAAAATGGGGATTTTTCTAAAATCATAAATAAACGGTTTCCAAAATTGATTAACAAATGGCTTTCATAATGAATATGCATTAATAATTTAACTCGGATTCTATTTCAAATTATCAACGTCATTTCTCAAAAGTCACGATTTTAAAGTTCACTAGTTCGATTTTCGATTCATCAATCAACCTCTCGAAATTGGTAGTGTTTTATCAAATATTTATAACCAAACTTGTTTTCTTGACCATGACCAAATAACGCCTATTTTAGTAAGAATCACATGTTCTTTATACGTTTCCTTCATGTGACATGTCAGATCCGGTCATACCGTATGAGCCGGGTTTGGGGTGTTACATTTTATGGTATCAGAGCCAGTTGCAAAACTCGGCTGTGGTTTGGGTTCAAAAGCATTTTTCAAAGCTGTTTAAAATTTTAAATTATAAATGCATGATCTAAAGGAGGTATGGCACCACGGGTATCCGACACCAAGTTAAGTAAGTTTATGTTTTCATTTTATGATTATTGTGGTATGACTGTAGAAATACTCTGGAACTTTTAGCTTTAGGAGCTGAAACTATAGAGATTGAGACCTTAGGATACGTTTTACGAAAGCGACTTTACTTTCTATACTTCATAAAACATTGTTTAATAAACATTGAATAATATACTGATGCATAAGACTTGTAATCAGATTAAATCGATCTAGTAAACATGAGAGCTAGAGGACGTGGACGCGGTAGACGTGGCCGTGGTAGAGGCCGAGGTGCTAGAGTTGTATCTGAGGCATCGGGACATATGCCGAAAATGGACGCACCTGCGTCACCTGTGGTTGAAGTTGGGTCACATGATCGAATGAGAGTGGACGACTCTCTGTCCCAAGCGATGTTGCGGGTACTGGAAAGGGTTGCTGGGGCAAGAACTGGGTCAACAGCTCGTGGGTCGATATCGGAGCGACTCAGATCGAATGGGGCTGAAGTTTTTAGGAGTATTACGGGTGTAGCCCTAAGTGTAGCGGAGTACTGGCTTGAGGCGGTAGAGCGGATTATGGATGATCTGGATTGCACCGCTGAGCAGAAACTGAAAGGGGTTTTGTCATTACTGAGAGACGAGGCGTATCAGGGGTGGCTCACTGTTCGGGAAGGCACTCAGGCTGATTGTATTACTTGGGATTTCTTTAAGACAGCATTCTAGGGAAAATATGTCGGGGCTAGTTATGTGGATGCCAGAAGGAAGGAATTCCTGAATCTGGTCCAAGGAGGTAAATCTGTGGCAGCTTATGAGGCGGAGTTTCTGCGTCTGAGTCGGTATGCCTTGGGTATAGTGTCGACTGATCATGAACGTTGTGTGCGTTTTGAGGATGGATTGCGTGATGAGTTGCAGGTACTGATAGCCCCACAGAAGGAGAGGAATTTCGCCACATTTGTGGAAAAAGCTAAGATAGCTGAGGAGGTTAAACACTCGGAGCGGTAAAACTGAGACAAGGATAGGGGCAGGAACAAGAGAGACTCTGGGTACTCAGGTCCTGCTAGAGGGTTTCAGAAAAGGCCCAGGAATGAGGAGCCAGCTCGAGTGAGAGTTCAAGCTACTACTAATCAGTTACAGCCTTGCATGGATTGTGGGAAACTTCACTCGGGTGAATGCTGAAAGAGAACTGGTGGTTGTTTCAGATGTGGATCCAAGGATCATCGGTTTAAGGATTGCCCTCGGCTTTGATCAAACTCAGGCGATTCATAACATATTTGCCCGATCATTTGGAGGCGCCTCAGCGTGCCGCCGAGAGAGGCCGTGGGCGAGTTGAGGTGGTAATGGTGTAGGACGAGGTCCGGGTGCACCGAGTAGAGGTACAGGTAACAGGGGTAACACGGAGGTGAGACAGCCAGGGTTGGTCTATGCGGCCAGGCGTCGAGAGGATGGCGATGCACCAGATGTCATAATCGGTATGTTCTTCATATCTGATGTACCTTTTACCGCTTTGATAGACATTGGATCCACCCATTCGTATGTTGCTTGTCTTTGTATGCGAAACTTTGAATATTAGATCGAGATTCTTCGCTAGAGAAACAACTGTGATTAGCCCTTTAGGACAGTCGGTGGTAGTAAATAAGTTGTTTAGGGATGTGCCCTTAGAGGTTCAGGGGGAAGTATTTTTTGCGGATTTGATGGAACTGCCGTTCGGGGAGTTCGATCTTATATTGGGCATGGACTGGCTGGTTAAGCATCATGCAAACTTGGACTGTGCTGCAAAGTAGATGGTACTAAGAACTTTAGAGGATAAGGAAGTAATGATGATAGGCGAAAGAAGAAACTATATGTCTAATGTGGTATTTGCTTTAAAGGCAGAAAAGTTGGTGCGAAAGGGGTGTGGAGCATTCTTAGCCTTTATCAGTGCTTTGGATGTCAAAGAGTCGTCGGTAGAGAATGTTAGAACGGTGAAAGATTTTTGAGACGTCTTTTCGAGGAGCTTCGAGATTGCCTCGGATCGGAGGTAGAATTTGCTATTGAGTTGTTGCGAGAGCGGCTCGGTGTCCATTGCTCCTTCATGAATGGCACCGAAGGAGCTTGTGGAACTTAAAGCTCGAGATCCGGGAGTTGTTGGATCGTGGATTTATTCGACCAAGTGTGTCACCGTGGGGAGCACCAGTTTTGTTCGTTAAGAAAAAGGATGGGTCGATGCGTATGTGCATCGATTATAGACAATTGAATAAGTTGACGATCAAGAACAAGTATCCGTTACCGAGGATCGATGATCTGTTCGATCAGCTGCGAGGAGCTTCAGTTTTCTCGAAGATAGATTTGAGATCGGGATATCACCAGTTAAAAGGTCAATGAGGCAGATATTCACAAGACTGCGTTCCGAACCCGATATGGGCATTACGAGTTCTTAGTGATGCCGTTCGGGTTGACTAATGCACCAGCTGCATTTATGGACATGATGAACCGAGTCTTCCAACCATATCTAGACCGGTTTGCGGTTGTGTTCATAGGTGACATCCTGGTGTACTCAAAGACTGAAGAAGAGCATGATTCGCATCTACGGGTAGTATTGCAGATTTTGAGGGAGAAGCAGCTGTATGCCAAATTCAGTAAGTGTGAATTTTGGCTGAGAGAGGTGACCTTTTTGGGGCATGTTGTGTCTGCCGAAGGAATTAGAGTTGATCCCCGGAAGGTTGAGCTGTGTTGGACTGGAAGCCACCGAAGGCAGTGGCTGAAATTCAGAGTTTTCTAGGTTTGGCTGGGTATTACGGGTGATTCGTTGAGGGTTTTCGTTTATTCTTTGCACAGTAACTAAGTCATTTGCGTAAAGGAGTACCGTTTGTGTGGTCAGATAAGCAGCAAGAGAGCTTTGAGAAACTGAAGAAGATTCTGACAGAAGTGCCAGTATTGATTCAACCTGAAGCTGGTAAAGAGTTTATTGTGTATTGTGATGCGTCACACATTGGCTTAGGATGTGTGTTGATGTAAGGGGGAAAAGTGGTAGCTTATGCATCTCGTCAATTAAGGTCGCATGAGGTAAACTATCCCACTCATGATTTGGAGTTAGCTGCAGTGGTGTTTGCTCTGAAGATTTGGAGACATTATCTGTACGGGGAGAAGTCGATTATCTATACGAATCATAAGAGTCTGAAGTACCTCCTTACCCAGAAGGAGTTGAACTTAAGATAGCAAAGGTGGATAGAACTGTTGAAAGATTATGACTTCTCAATCGAGTATCACCCAGGTAAAGCTAACGTAGTGGCAGATGCGTTGAGCCGTAAGGTGATATCAAATTTGAGAGCAATGTTTGCTCATCTCAGCCTTTATGAAGATGGTAGCTTGCTAGCCGAACTTCAGGTGAAGCCGGCATGGGTAAGTCAGATTAAGGAAAAGCAATTGTTAGATGAAAGGTTGGGTTCTCGGCTTCAACAAGTGGAAGGTGGTGAGATAGGGGATTTTCGATTGAATAGTGATGGAGTATTGTGTTTTAGTGGAAGAGTTTGTATGCCCGAGGATTTGAGGTGAGACAAATGATTCTGCGTGAGGTGCATAGTAGCCCATATGCTATGCACCCGGAGAAATAAGATGTACCGAGACCTCAGTGAAAGCGTATTGGTGGCCGTGGTTGAAGCGGGAGGTTCTCGGACCGTGAGCAAGTGCTTGACATGTCACAGTGAAGGCGGAACATCAAGCGCCTTCGTGGTTATTGCAATGGTGAAAATTCCACTATGGAAATGGGAAAGGATAATGATGGATTTTGTTAGTGGGTTACCCTTAACGCCTACTAAGAAAGATTCAGTATAGGTTATAGTGGATCGGTTAACGAAGTCTACCCATTTCCTACCTGTCGCATCACGGACGGATTATTCGCTGCAGTTGGCCAAGTTGTATATAGCGTAAGTCGTGAGGTTGCATGGGGTACCAGTGTCGATTATATTGGACAGGGATCCTAGGTTTACAACACGGTTCTGGAAGGCTCTACATGAAGCTTTGGGTACAAGACTAAATTTCAGCACGGCATATCATCCACAGACAGATGGTCAGTCGGAGAGAGTAATTCATATTCTAGAAGACATGTTAAGAGGCTGTGTGATCGACTTCAGGGGTAGCTGGGAAGATTTTCTACCGTTGGCAGAGTTTGCATACAACAACAACTAACAATCCAACATCCAGATGGCACCCTACGAGGCGTTGTATGGTCGTAGGTGTCGTACTCTACTACCATCGGGTGAGTTGGGGAGCGGCGGTGATTGGGTCCGAGTTGATCTCGAGACGGAGGAAAAAGTTAAGGTAATTCGGGCCCGGTTAAAAGAAGCTTGGACGCACGTAAATCGCGTACGGAAGGAGATAGAGTTCTCTCGTAGGTGATCGAGTCTTTTGAATGTCTCACCTTGGAAGAAGATCTTAAGATTTGGGCGGAAAGGCAAGTTGAGCCCTAGGTTCATCGGACCTACTTGTGTATTAAAGCGTGTTGGGCGGTGGCTTATCACTTGAGTTACCTCGAGTTAGGTCGACATCGTAGCGTATTCCATGTCTCGATGTTAAGGCGTTATCGTTCGGATCCGTCTCATGTTATGCCAGTGGAAGAAGTTGAGATAAGACCTGACTTGTCTTTTGAAGAAGAGCCAGTGCAGATTTTAGATCGGGATATTAAGGTGCTAAGAAAGAAGTCAGTTCCGTTGGGCAAAGTATTATGGCGTAATCACGGGTCAGAGAAAGCTACATAGGAGCCAGAGGACACGATCCGGCAGCAATATCCTCATCTCTTCTAATCAGGTAAATTTCAAGGCCGAAATTTCTTTAAGAGGGGTAGAATTGCAACATCCTGAAATTCGGGATTTTATAATTTACTTCACATCATGCGTTAGACTAGTTAAGAATGTTAATTGTGTATGTTTAGGGGTTCTAAGAAGGCTCGGGGTTGAGTTGGGCCTTAGAAAAATTTTTGTGTTTAAGCACTTTAAGGAGAGAAGGTAAGTGGCATCAATACTTAAGGAAATAAGGGTGCATTTTGCTAGCACAAGGAGTCTATTGGTAAAAGTGGAAAGTGGCGTGTGGAGTGTACTAATGGTCTGAGGTTCGAATCCCATCTATTGCAAAATTTTGGATTTATTTTTGTGTTCCTATTCCAAGTGTCGGCCATGGTTCTAATTATGGAATGGGAGACTTTTTATTTTTGGAAAGATGGCTAAGAAATAAGGGAAGGAGGAAAACAAGGGAAAAGGAAGGAAAGAATTAAAAGAAAGGAGCAAGAAAGGGGATATGTTGGCCGAATGTTTGGAAGGTGCTTGGGATAGAACTTTTTTCAACATTCATCCTTTTGGCTAATGTGATACACGGTTTTGGGAGGGGGTTTTGGTAGCCGAATTTTGCATTAGTCATTTGGCAAATTTTGGTACTTGTAAGGCTTGTTTTCTCTTAGAATTTATTTGGTACTCTTTTCCAACCTTCCTCCTTTGTTGCCGAAACACCCAACTCTTTGTGTCCAATTCACTTTGCTCATTTTTTTCCTTGGATAGCCAAAACCATCTAGTACTCTCCTCCATCTCTTCTTTTCTTTTTGCCATTTCTTCAACTTTCTCTCTTTCACTCAAAACAACATTACCTTGTGGCCGAATCTTCTTGCTCATTTCTCTCCTTAGCCGAACTTCTTAACCTTTCATTTCTTCTTCATTATTTCTTTCTCGTTCGTGTTGGCACTTAATTCTTTGATCGAATAGGTAAGTGGTCTTATTCTTCTTTTTTTTCATTTTCTTTTCTCCCTAGCCGAATGTGTGTCTATTAACATTCGGATGTTTCACTTTTGTTCAAAACCGAAATATCATTCTCTCATAATCCTTCATATCGTGATCATCTTCTAATGTAGTGTTATAGTGGAAACCCAAATCTCATACCCTTGTCTCATCCGTAGCCATAAGTCAATCGGTGGAAATCGGATTCATCATCGTTAAGGTAAGGGGATTTCTTCTTGGATTTTTTTTCGTTATATCTCTATTCGGTTATGTTGCTATCGGATCGAAGTTTCGACTTATCGATTATTTTTTTTGGGACGAAATCACTCGATATTCTCTACTTGTTAATCCTTTGGAAATAGTGGTAAGGCGAATCCTATCACTAAACAACTACTTGCACTCATCATAGTATCTTTCTAACCGAGACTTTTTCAATGGAGGCAAGTGGTAGCGATTTGAAAGGAAAAGCGTTAGGAGAACACAAAAGGAGTGGATTTGCAATTCCTACTCCTAAGTTCAAACGAAGAGTGGTATCGGCAGTTCGGGATTTTCCACCGGGTTGTGGACCATCATCCGGTGAAAATAGACAAATCGTGGTCGTTCACGATATTAAGGGTAAGCGTTTCATTAGATCGTCTGATTTAGATATTAGATTAATAAAATCTCATTTATTGGTTAATCGAGTGTAATGGTGATTTAGGTGCCGACGATCAAGAAGGTTTAATCCTTACCGTAATCAGGTGTGTAATCTCACACCGAAATCCCGTAGATTTGTGATTCGATGTCATGTTGGAAAATAGATCGTTATTATTTACAAGGCTAAAAATTGTAATATGGCATAGATCGAGTAACTTGCTTAAATTAATATTATTTCTAAAGATCTGTCAAAATCGGTATTAAATTGCTAAATTACGAAAATGTTCCTATGGGCCTATTTACCAAAATGCCCCTATGGGCCGATTTACCAAAATGCCCCTATGGGCCAATTTACTAAAATGCCCCTACGGGTCGATTTGCTAGAATGCCTTAGTGGGCCGAATTTCCAAAGAACTATAATGGGTCGATTCCCCTTTATAAATTACTTGATTAATGGTTGATATTTATATGTGGATGTTTTATGTTATATTATTATGTACGTAGCATTTTTACATATTGCATGGGATGGGAAAATTGTATGGAGAGCAGTGTAGCCTTGGTGGCATTGCCACAATTTGTATATATTGTGCTTAAATATGATTTTGGTGGCTTGACCACAAAAATACTATATGATAGCAGTTTTGACTCGCAAATTTTGGTGTGAGCGGGGTAGGTTGACTTGATCCCACAGGTGTGATTGGGTGGTCGGGGTGTGATGGATGGATGGGTTGGGTTGCATACATATACTTCATTGTAATTATTACTATGTAAATGGGCTTAGGCCCAAGTTATTGCTATATGGATTCAGGCCCAATGGATGACGGTAAAGGGATTATACACTAAGTTCTTGTGACTCACCCCCTTCTTTCTTAACCCTTGCAGGTAATGCTCCGTAATGAGGACTTGGGCCCATGGATGACTCGGTGGAGGCCATACTTTGGAAATAATATTTTCAAATATTAGTAAACTACTTTCCCGCTTTATTTCACTATTTTTACTATTTGGGTTTTAAGTTGTAATAAGGCCTCTGGAATATTTTTATTTTGCTTTATGTTTAGTCGTACTTATTATCTTGCTTGAATTGTTTTAAAATGGGGATTTTTCTAAAATCATAAATAAACGGTTTCCAAAATTGATTAACAAATGGTTTTCATAATGAATATGCATTAATAATTTAACTCGGATTCTATTTCAAATTATCAACGTCATTTCTCAAAAGTCACGGTTTTAAAGTTCACTAGTTCAATTTTCGATTCATCAATCAACCTCTCGAAATTGGTAGTGTTTTATCAAATATTTATAACCAAACTTGTTTTCTTGACCATGACCAAATAACACCTATTTTAGTAAGAATCACATGTTCTTTATACGTTTCCTTCATGTGACATGTCAGATCCGGTCATACCGCATGGGCCGGGTTTGGGGTGTTACACTACTTCAATAATTAATTAGGTAAAACAATTGGATCTAGGCTAAAAGGAACTCGCGTAGTCAAAACAAGGAATAGGAAAAGCCAATACAGGAGCCTAGGAGTAGATTTAGGTTTAGTTAAATTTATTTAGTTTCTTATTATTATTATCATCTTGCTTCTTGATTAACACTATAAATTTGTGACTCGATTAGATTTGTAATTATTTCCCATAATTGGCTTGATAATAGTTTTACCCAAACTGCAATCCCTTGGGTACGATCCTCGGAATACGTATTACAACTTGACCTATATTCTTGTGGATACCGCATTATAACTCTCTATTTTATTACAATATTCACACTCTGGATGATAGTACGCTCAGAGGCAGTCAAGTTGTTAGCGCAGTTGTCGGGGATTGTAACGGTTATAATTGTTATTGAATTGATTACTTGTAAATAATATTAGTCAAAAGAAAAATCAATTAGATAGTGTGCTAATTTTATTATTCCTACTTAATTTCCATTTTCCATAATTTTTATTATTTTATTATTTCCCTTGTTGATTAAGCAAATTTAATCATGAGTGCAATTAATGATCATTACAGTTGGTATAAAGGCAAGACGTTGGATAATTTATACGATGACATGGAATCAAGCTGGTTAGGTAAAGGTTTAAAGGATCAATGGAGTTTTTATAGCTAACATCGAAAAGAAGGGTATTCATATGAACCTCTATATGAGTTAGATGATAAAAAGATTTATATGCCTGAATACCCAATATAGTCTCTTTCTAATCCACTAGATATATTGTCATGTGGAACAATCAAGCCCGACAAAACTTTAGCCCAAAACAGAGACGCGCACATGGATAAATTTGATGATGACGATAGTGGGTCTAAGTCAGATGAGTCGTCTTTTTGGTATGATGAGTGGCACAATAATGAAGGAGAAATTTGGTTGAACGAAGCTTCGATAAATCGGTGGAGTGATAACAATGAATACAATATGGCCGAACATCTGGACGAGTTACCTTACGATGCATATGGGAGTTATGACCACAAAGATAAAAGCAAGTATCTGGAAGAACTTGTACATAAGCCGAATAAACATCCATCCGAGTGTGATCAAATCTACCAAGCTAATAATGAAACATCCAACATTTTATCAATAATGTCGGATAAGATGACACAAATGATGGCAATGCTCTGAGAGATATCAGAGGCATTACCTCCATGGGAAGAGGTCGTACATGATGTTCTCAACTCTGACCATGATGACTACAGTATTACCAACAATCGTTCGAACTTAGATGATGGAAATTTGCAAGAGTTTGGAATTAGGGACTGTGTTGATGAACTAAACATACTCAAAAGTGTCCCCAATCCAATTGACATAGTATTGGACATAACAGTAGATGTAACAACTGACGTAAAAGTAGAAGTAACCACTAACATGAAGCTTAAACCAATTTTAAATGGAGCTGTAGAAGAGCCAATACACCTTCTGGCCATAGTAAAAAGATATCAGCTAAAGAGATCAATGAGTTTGACTCATTCTCATCTAATAAGGGCAACAAAGCTCAAGTGACCAAAACTTCGCGGACATGGAGAGAATGAAGCTTAAGGAAATAATACCTCAAAAAACAATTTGGGGCTGGCTCAGATTTTGTACCAAATGGCTTGTAATATGGATGTCACGTCAGTCGAATATAAGGAAACATCGTTTCAACCGATCAAAAGGGTTGGTTCATATACATTGATAGAGGAACAAACGTCGGATCAAAGTGTTGAGAACCAGCTGAAAGTTCTTCTATGGTGGTGACACGGATCATTGCAGTTTTTAAAGAACTTCTACTTCTGCTTTAGATTTTGTTAGTTTTTTTTTATTTTATTCATTTATTTTTTTATTATAAATTTTAGTTGTGTTCAGTTTTTTTCCATAGCAGGGAGTGACAGAACTGAAAAAGATAGAAGAAAACAAAAACTGGGCTCGATATCGCGACATCGCACCCTAATGTAACGACATCCTAGATAGAACGCACCTTGCAACATTGAAGGACTAAGTTTATCTGAATATTAGACGTTCTTTCATCCATTATCGACACTTCATCTTTTTTTTCTTATTTTTATTTTTATTTTCTTTCATATTTCTTTTTGTAGTATTTTTTAAGGTACTCTCCGTCTGCTTAAAGCACACAAATCCCAAGATTATCATAACAACAAGGATTCGATCTACTCAGGGAAGCTTTCTTGTTTGCATTTTAATTATTTTACACTAAGGGCAATGTATGTTCTAAAGTGTGGGGGAAGTACATAGGATTTATTTTTTGTGTTTTTGTTTGTGTGTTTACTTTGATTGAATTGATTATTTATTTACAAAAAAATAAATATTATTTTTTTGTTGCATGGTGCTTGGATTATATTAATACTGTGAATAGTGGTTGAAAATAATAAAGCATGTAATGATTTTTGTCAAGCATAAATTTTTTTATTGATATAAGATATTTTGAATATTTTTTAGGGAAATTGATTAGGTTACTTAGTTAAATTTCATAATAGATAAGAAGTACCTAATTTAGAGTGTTTGGTGATGCCATATGAGATATAAGTCTCTTAGATAGTCATAGAGACATGAATGCTTGAATTGATTATTATTCACTCGGTTTAGTTCGAAGCGTGAAAGAAATTTTCTATGGTGGAATGCTTAGGGATAACCTAAGGCATTGTTTGAAAAACCAATTCTCAAATGACCATACCTTGATGCTATGAATCCCTAGTCTCCTCATTTGAGCCTGATAACTCCTTTTTGATGAACCTACAAAAAATTGAAACCCAAAGACCATACATAAATTGAAAACTTGAACTCTTCCCTATCATTGGTTTTTTAATACATTACGGAATAGATGTCAAGCCATAGATATTGAGGGTTTAAGTAGATACATCATGGTGATTTAAAAAAAAGAGCGAAAAAGAAAGAAACAATATGATACTGTGATTATAGGTCAGGCAAAAATGTGTGACAGGAAAATCGAGAAAGAGTAAAAAATAAAAATGAGAAGAAAAAGTACAGAACAGAAACAAAAGCACTATGATTGAGGAGAGAGTAAATAGTCAAAGTGACAATAAAGAGTCACAAAGTAAGAAAAGTCAGTCATCAGTGCACCAAAACTCGTTAAGCTGATCATAGTTGCTAGTATTATATAGTATCTTCCTACATTGAGAGATAAGGTAAGTGAGATAGGGAAAAAAAAGGCGGTGAGCTTGGATGGGACTTTAAGGGGGAAGAGAGGGAACAATGTCATATGCCTAACTATTTTTAATGTTTGAACCATTTTGAGCCATATTTTTCTTTGAACTCATACCATCCTAAACCTCAGTACGTTACAAGCCTAGAAGACCAATGTGACTTAAGCGTTCTCTGTGCATAATCTTTCGGAATTGCTAACAATTTTATTTAATGAATGCTTTTGATCCACATGATTGTATATGCAACATATTTGTTTGATTTATGTTAATGGTGATACTGTTAAACATTTGGTCATGGGAATTATTTCTAACTTGTTAGTAATGTAACTTTGTAAATTAATATTGATTTACTTTAAAAATTCTCAAGGCATCGAACTATCAAGATTAAGTTATATGTGCGATAATAATTGTTATAACTTCAATATTTGACAACAATGTTCTTTATAGTAATAAAATCCAAGGGACGTCTTATTGTTGTGTGCTATGTGTCTAGACTTGGTTTGCTTGAGGACAAGCAAAAAGTTAAGTTTGGGGGAGTTTAGGTGTGAGGTCCTTATTTACATCCATCTTCACTAACTTTCGCTTGTTTAAAGAAAGAAATTAAGTCATTTTTGTATTTTTTTTTATTTTGTCTTTTTCCAATATATGTGATTTGGTTGCTTGAGGACAAGCACAAGTTAAGTGTAGGGGAGTTTCATCTGCCACAAATCATACTATTATTTACATCCCTTTTTACACATAATTATAGCTTGTTTAATAGTAAATCAAAGAATTTTAGTATATATTTAGGCTGTTATACTTAAAGTAGTAATTTATGCATTCTAGTAATTTTTATTACATTTTATATATCTAAATAAGGTTACATGGTCTTGTAGGTCAAGTCGGGAGCTAAAGATGCTTATTTGGGCCAAAACTGATGCCTATGTCGCAACAACAAGATATTGATATCTCATCGTCGAAGAAAGAAGCTAAAAACGAGTTCTAGAGTGAAACTGCCCTTGGTGTCGCGACATAGCCCTCCTACATCACGACATACCCCCTGCGCAACCCAAAATTCATGCACGTTTTAACTACATTTTAGAGGGAAATTAGTTGTATTTATCCTAATCAAACTCTAAGGACTTCAAGGATAATTTAGGCACTTCATTATTCCAAGTTGAGCCTAATTAAAGGCCATTGTAATCAGGTTAAACAAACAATTTTTAGAGTTTTGATTCTTAGGTTTTTCTTTCATTCTTATTTTGTACTTAGGTTATTTAATGTTCTTGTAATCAGAAGATCCTATTCCGAAGTGAGACTTCTGCGAAGGGAGATTGTTTCGAAACCACGCATTCATCGATAAATCCATGAGTATCTATTTTTATTATTCTCTTCTTTATATTTCTTTCTTTAACATTGTTAGATGAATGTTTATGTAAATATTAGAATCAATTTGTGCTTTCTACATATTTTGCATGTTTCAATTGCTTTAACTTAATTAATTGCTTGAATGATTGAGTTTCTTAGCAGATCAGCTATTTGGGAAAGGAAAAGCATGAAATAAACCCTAGGCCTGACAACCCTAGGAATTCATTTAGGTAGGAATTAACCTAAAATTGGTCTGGCCTATCCGTGAGCACCTTAACCCCGAACTAGTCTGGACTGTGAGGTCAGAAGGTAAGTAGTTCTTACTGACTCGTTATTCTAGTGGAAGATCGAAAGATCCTACTAGGGTATCGACTTGTTGATTGATTAGAACTCTACTTCAATAATTATTAGGTAAAACAATTGGATCTAGGCTAAAAGGAACTCGCATAGTCAAAACAAGGAATAGGAAAAGCCGATACAGGAGCCTAGGAGTAGGTTTAGGTTTAGTTAAATTTATTTAGTTTCTTCTTATTATTATCATCTTGCTTTTTGATTAGCGCTACTAATTTGTGACTCAATTAGATTTGTAATTATTTCCAATAATTGGCTTGATAATAGTTTTCCCCAAACTGTAATCCCCTTGGGTACGATCCTCGAAATACGTGCCAAGTGTTTAGTTGTAAACAAACTATATTACAACCTAACCCGTATACTCGTGGATACCGCCTCATAACTCTCTATTTTATTGCAGTATTCACTCTCTGGACGATAGTACGTTCGAAGGCGGTCATATATCTACAAATTATACATATCATACAACATATATAGAGACATATTTGCTTACTCTTTTCTTATCCTTCCTTGGGTTAAAGCTCGGATCCCCCAATCACATATCAGAATAGATATCACATTTTTTATCATTTTGAACACATACATGTTCCCATGATTTCAGGGCTTTTTTTCATGGTTAACAACTAGCATGCCCTACCTTAGGCAGCACCCATATCACTAGGCTGATTAGCAACTAACATGCTTTACCAGGATCCCAACACACACGCCAACCTTTTAGTAACTAACATATCCTACCAATGGCCCAATATTCACGCCAATCTGGTTAGCAACTAACATGCCCTACTAGTAGCCCATCATAAACTCCCACCTAATTAGCAACTAGCATGACATACTAGTGGTCTAACACATTTTCCACTCTGGTTTGCAACTATCATGCCCTACCAATGGCTCATCATGTCAAGATACCGAGTTTATAACCCCCAAGGAAGACATATCTATTTCCAACCAAAAACATGCACACACAGATGATTACATACAATAGATTTCCCAAGGTTCCATGATAATGGTTTCACCTGAACTCTAAGCTATAACAACCAAAATTTAGTGATATACTCAAGATAGAAGGAAACACAGAGAAGAGTATTACAGACTGGATACTCAAAGATAATCCCAAAGAGGATTGATACACTATCTCTATTGCTACACGCACAACCCTGTCTTATTAATCGATCACTTGTCGATTCCTCTTCAATGAAGAACTCTTTTTAAGCAGAATACCAAAGTATAATAGAGAAAGAGAAAAGGGAAGAAGAACCTCTATTACAAACGTTTCACTAATATTTATAGCTCACACAAGTCTCACACAACTTACAAGTTGGTAACATGCAAAGCTAACTCATTCTCTATTGTGGCCAACGTAATCATTCTAAGTATGTCAAACAATAAAATAATTATTAAACTTTAGTTAATTCCTAACAAGATCTTAACAAGAGCTAAACTAAAATTGAATAGTAAACACACATATTAAAATAGAAACAGTTAGGGCCACAATCCAACAACCCACAACTGGCGTATATTAATAAAAGGATCTATCACACAAATTTTATGACACCAACACTGATTGGCAGCATGTAACACCCCAAACTCGGACAAGACACCACGCCCGAATCTGGTATGTTACGGGGAAAAACGTCTTTGAGTGATCAGATTTTTTTTCGTTTAGAAGTGGGGTGAAAACATAGTGAATTTGAGGAAAATTTGAGTAGGCTTGTTTGATTAGATTTTGAAAACTTATCCAAGTATATAGTAAAAACGAGTTGATTTCATTTAGCACCTTCCATTAGTGCCATTTTGAAACATTTTAGACTTAGTAGAAAATCGAGTTTGATTTGGAAATCATTTGAGTTTATTGTATAGCAAAACATAGCGAGATACCCGATGGTATAGTTTAAAACACATTGCGATATAATTTTGAAAACGTTGTCTTTCCAAGTTTTAGTAAATTTCATGCCAAGTTATTTGTTAAGCAGGTTGAGAATCTAATTAAAACATACCCATCATAAAACATAATTTAAAGGCCTTTTACAAATCCAAATTAAATCTCAAATCAAAATAAGTAAGCTAAAGTACCCAAAGTGAATAGTCGGAGCAAAACTTTTATTAAAGCATGGCATGTGCACCTCGAGTCCACCCCGGCTCCATGTCCGCGTCTACGAGTCACTGAAATGTCAAAGGAGAGGGTGAGTCGAATGACTCGATGCATAAATCCCGCTCCCGATGAAACAACATGCTAACACACATCATACATAGCAACATAATTAATGCAACCCAATCCTAACCATCCGTATCACCTTTTTCTACCCCGTGTGGTACCAAACCACTGGTGGTGCCAAACCACTGGTGACATGTAGTCACAATGTGTTACCAAAACACTGGTGTCCCAAAGACACAAATGTGCTACCCAAGCACTGGTGACCGAGGTCACAAATCAATTGATGGGGCCAACCCATCGTGTGATACCCAATCACTAGCGCAGGCGATCCCATATCTCATGTGGGGCCAACCCACGGTGGTGTTAACCACGGGGACAAGTCGCAATGAGGTGCCCAACCTCCGTGTCCCAAAGACACAAATGTGCTACCAAAGCACCGGTGACCGTAGTCACAATAATCGAATGATGGGGCCAACCCGTCGTGTGATACCCAATCACTAGTGACGATCCCATATCTCAAAGTGGGGCCAACCCACGGTGGTGTAAACCACAGGACAAGTCGCAATGAGGTGCCCAACCTCCGGTGTCCCAAAGACACAAATGTGCTACCAAAGCACTTTGGTGACCCAAAGTCACAAAGTGTGTTACCAAAACACCTGGTGCTCACAAAGACAAAATATCACCGCTCCCTCCTCTCATATCACCCATCAACATACCATACTCATGTAATCATGCATATCATACAAATCATGCATATCATGCCAACATGTCTAGCATTACATCTCAAAGCATACATAACATGGATCATATTACCCAAGGTATCCATAATAGAACTTGTAATAAATTAGACTTACAGGATACGCATACATACCCCGCTTGGGTGTCCAATTATCCGTCATTTGGTATAGTTTTTAACAGCAAACAGTTTATTAATAACATTACTAGATATCAGTGTGTTAGTTTACACACCTGGTAATTACGAGTCTAAAATCCCACGAAACGATCTAAATCCCTCGAGTGACTTGCTCCTAAAAATCGGCCAAACATAGGGGTTAGTACACAAAAACCATTCGGGCAAAGGCTTTATACCAAGAGAAGTCATCTCAAACCCTTACCTTCACTTCTTAACTTGGTTTCCAACCAACCCCGAACCACAATGGTCCTTCTAAGATGATCGGCCACCACCCCTTACGAATTAATTGACAGAAGAAAACGGCTCCTCTTGCTTGCTTCCACAATCCAAAGGCCCTATAATGCGATGATTAACAAAAGGTTAATTCCTTCCAACCGAACCCAAAATCGGCTCTTAATCAACCCAACACGATAAAGCACAAGAGAGAGGAGAAATGGCCATTCGGCCAAGCACTTACCTAGCCCCAATCGATTGAAAACAAACCCCAACCAGATCAACACTTCTCTAGAATTCGGCCAAGATGAACACCACCAGGAGAGAGGGGAAATTCGGCTAACACACTAAGCAGAAGAAAAGAGGATTCGGCCAAGATGTTTAACACACCTATGTTCGGCTATGAGTGCAAAGAAAGAAGATGAAAAATAGGTAAAGTTTCGGCTAAGGGTATAGGGAAAAGAAAGAAAATAAAATGAAGGTTTAAGGGAACAAGATGTTAAGGTTTCGGTTTAATGAAATGATAAGAACAATTAGAAGTTTTGGCTAAAGAGGAGATATGGATTCGGCACAAGAGTTGTAGAAGAATGAAAATATGAGAAGGAAAGATTACTAATTTCGGTTTCAAACAACGAATAAAAGAAAGGGAGATGGTTGGGAACTTTCGGCCACCCACTAAAAAGCAACACAATTCGGCAAAAGAGAGATTGAGCTTTCGGTTTGCAAAAGAATGTATGAAGAACTCACTAAGATTTTCGGCTTGAAGGAGTGAAGAGAATGAGAGAAAATGCTTTAGAAAAAATCGGCTTACTCTTTGATAAAAGAATGAACTCCCTTTTACCCAATATGACCGAAAATGCACCAAATGAAAAGTGCATTTCGGCACACCCCCCTCATGCACTCACCAAACCGGCCATTCCCCAAACTCTCTCCTAAAATTTGGCCACAATCCCCCTAAACACTCCAAGCCACCAATTCAAATCACCTTGACCAAGTCCTACTCCACAAATCACTCTCCACCTTTCATTTGAAAGTGAAGACCAAGTCAAAGGAGGAATTTGAACTTCATCCAACTCTTCCCTCCTAAGCCGTCCAAAATGAAGCCAAAATGTGAGGTCTTTGCAGCTCGAACACTAGACCTCCACCCCATGCAGTTGACGCCACACCTAGCTCCCCAAGTAACGCATGCTTGCCACTTTGCCAGCTCACCTTTTTGTTCAACAAAACACCAAATAAAACTCTTATACCCCAGCTCCAACAGCTCCCCTGACTTAACACCCAAAAAAAATCAAAATTTCCCCATTCACTCAAGCATACTCCTAGACTTCAATTAAGCCCCCAAAACATAGAAATAGCCACGCAGCACACTAGACACATGCAATTTCATGCAACAACAAAACAGCCCCTAACCCGGGATATTACAGTTCTACCCCCCTTAAAAATAATTTCGGCCTCGAAATTACCTGATCAGAAGAGTTGCGGGTATTGCTGTCTCATCATATCCTCGGGTTCCCACGTAGCTTCTTCTACGCCATGATTCCGCCAAAGTACCTTAACCAAAGGCACAGACTTCTTACGCAGAACCTTCACATCTCGATCAAGAATCTGCACAGGTTCCTCCTCCATAGACAAGTCTGGATTCACCTCGATCTCTTCCACTGCTACCACATGCGACGGATCCGAACGATAACGCGAAGCATCAAAGCGTGAAAAACATCGTGAATCGACTAAGCTCGCCGGCAACTCAAGCCGATACGCCTTTGGTCCAACTCGCCTCGTAACCTTATACGGCCCAATAAACCTCGGACTTAGCTTGCCTTTCTTCCGAACCTCAACACCTTCTTCCAAGGCGAGACCTTCAGGAAAACTCGATCCCCCACAGCGAACTCTATATCTCTTCGCTTAAGATCGGCATAAGACTTCTACCGGTCCAAGCTTCCTTCAATCTAGATGAATCAACTTAACCTTGTCTTCGGTCTCGCAACCAACTCGGGTCCCAACAATCGACGCTCATTTAACTCCGCCCAACACGTAGGTGAGCGACACTTCCTACCATACAACGCCTCATACGGTGCCATCTTGATGCTCGCAGTAATCGTTGTTGTAGGCAAACTCACTAATGGTAGAAACTCCTCCCAACTACCTCTCAAATCCAAGATACAACCTCTCAAAGATATCCTCTAAGACTGAATGACCCTTTACGATTGACCGCCGATCGCGGGTGAAAAGCCGTCTTTGAAATCCAAACGAGTACCCAGAGCTTGATGCGGTGCTTTCCCGTAACCTTGACGTAAATCTAGGATCCCTATCCGAGATTATCGAAACCGCACACCGTGCAACCTCACTATCTCTCGATACACATACAGCTTTCGCTAGCTTCAAGTGAGTAGTCAACCTCACCGGAATAAAGTGAGTGATTTAGTCGACGATCCACCACTACCCAAATGAATCCTTCTTGCTTGGTGTAAGCGGTAACCCCACCGACAAAATCCATGGTTATCCTTTCCCACTTCCATCGAGGAATCTTCACAGTGAAGCAACCCCGACGGCAAGAATCGATGTTCACCTTGACTGGCGACAAGTCGGACATTCCCAACAAACTCTGTCACCTCCTTCTTCAAGCCAAGCCACCAAAATCGCTCTCTAAGATCCCTATACATCTTGCTACCTCCAGGATGCATAGCATGAGGACTGCGCTATATGCGTCTGAAGAATCTTTTGCCTTAGCTCAACATCTTTAGGCATACAAGCTTTACCTCGAAAACACAACACCTCATCACTAGACAAGTCAGAAACCCTCCAAACCACCATCCTCTGCACTTGCAACCTTCGCAAGACTCGTAACCTCATCCAATAATCTGTTTCTCTCGATCTGCTCCCCCAAGTAGGCTTAACTCGCAACTCGCGAGAATACTCCCATCGTCATACAAACTCAAGTGGGCAAACAATGCTCTTAACTCCGAAACAACCTTACGGCTCAACGCGTCGCCACCACGTTAGCCTTGCGGATGATACTCAATCGATCGATCGTAATCTTTCAAGTAACTCAACCCATCTGCGGCGCCTCAAATTCAAATCCTTCCGAGTCGGTGAGATACTTGGACTCTTGTGATCCTGTGTAGACTATCGATCTCTCTCCGCACAAGTAGTGCCTCCAAATCTTTAGGCGAAGACCACACCATGCTAGCTCCAAATCATGCGTCGGATAATTGACCTCATGTGACCTCGGTGCCGAGAAGCGTAAGCCACAACCTTACCTTCTTGCATCAAAGCACACAACCCAAGCCCGTATGTGACGATCGCAATAGATCGTGAATTCCTTACACGGCCTCAAAGTTGAATCAAACCGAGCCTCGGTCAAAATCTTCTTTAACTTATCGAAGCTTTCCTGCATTGTTTCTCGGTCCATACAAACGGAACTTCTTTCCTCAAAGAACTTGGTCATCGTGCGTTGCTATCAACGAAACCCTCAACAAACCTTCGATAGTATCCGGCCAAACCAGAAAACTCCGAATCTCAGCCACCGACTTAGGCGGCTTCCAATCCAAAATCCTCAATCTTACGAGGATCTACTCAATCCCTCACCGACACTACATGACCCAAGAAAGTCACTTCTCCGAGCCAAAACTCACACTTACCGAACTTAGCATAGAGTGTTTTTTTCCTCAAAATCGCACACACCACTGCAAATGCTTAACATGCTCTTCCTCCTGTCTTTGAGTACACTAAGATGTCGCTCTATGAAAACCACGATTTAACCGATCCAGATCATCTTTGAAACACCCTATTCATCATATCCATAAGCGTTGCGGTGCGTTAGTCAACCGAACGGCATTACGTAAATTCGTAGTGCCCATACCGAAGTCCAAACGCTGTTTTATGGATATCAACCTCCTTAACCTTTAATCGGTGATACCGGATCTCAAGTCGATCTTGAAAATACCGCGGCGCTTCTTCGGTGATCAAACAAGTCATCTATCCGTGGCAACGGATACTTGTTTTTAATCGTCGACTTGTTCAATCTGGCGTGTAGTCTATACACATCCGCATCGTGCCATCTTTCTTCTTGACAAAGAGTACGGCGCACTTACCGCGGCGAAACACTAGGCCTAATAAAACCTCGATCCAATAACTCCCCGGATCTCGAGCCTTAAGCTCCACCAATTCCTTTGGCGCCATCCTATACGAAGCAGTAACCTTCGGCGCAGCCTGCAAACAGATCAATCCCGAACTCCACCTCGCGATCTGGCGGCAAACCGGAAGCTCCTCAGAAAAACATCAAGAAACTCCTTAGCAGCACGAACCTTCTCCACGGTTGCACTCCTTAGCCTCCAACGCATACACATGAACTACATACGCTTCACGGCCTTTCCCGACCATCTTCGCGCCTTCAGAGCGGATACCACATTTGATAAGTAATCCCTCCTACTACCTATCATAGCCACCTCATCACCCTCAACCGTCTTAAGAACCATGCGCGCTTGGCGCGCAATCCAACATCACCCGGTACTTGACCAACCAATCCATCCTAAGAATCGGATCGAACTCCCCAAACGGCAGTTCCATCGGATCGCAAAGAAACACTACCCTTGGAGTTCTAAGGGTACCTCTCTAACAGCTTTATCTACTACTACAGAGTGACCTAGAGGGCTAATTACAGTCATCTTCCTAGAAGATATCTCAGAGTCTAAATCCATGGTCTCCACTATACTCGGCAACATAAGAGTGCGTTGAACCCACATCAATCAAAGCAAGATAAGGAGAACCAAAAATCAAAAACGTCATCGGTTATGGACGTCCGGCATGCCGCGCTTCCTCTCGGCGCCTCGCCGCAAAGATACACTAATCCAGCCGCCCGCATCGTAACTACCCACACCGCCCGGTGCTCCACGGCCCCGACTCAGAACCATTACCACCTCCGCCATTACCACGGCCCCTTTGCGGTGGCGGTCCACTA
Source organism: Gossypium sturtianum (assembly GCA_025698515.1). Taxonomy (NCBI): domain Eukaryota; kingdom Viridiplantae; phylum Streptophyta; class Magnoliopsida; order Malvales; family Malvaceae; genus Gossypium; species Gossypium sturtianum. The sequence goes on from CM046944.1 coordinate 87,738,225, forward strand.
CCTCTAAACTAATTACGGCCCGACTCTCGACCGAATCCTAGCCAACCCACGCGACGGTCCCTCACACGATGCTCCGAGAGAACCACACTCGAAGCAACCTTTTCCTCCACCAAAGAACAACCCCAATGAGATTTCCCACACCGATCACATCTGCGGCGGTCCACGCTTAGCAAAGAACAAACCTAGCGGTGGTTCGGCCCACTCGGCCTAGCCCTCTTCTGCGGATTACCCGACGACCCAGAGGACCCAAAGCTCCTCTTATGCCTATTTTACGTCCATGCCCCGCCTCACCGACTCCTTAACACCCTCGGCTACCTTAGCCTTCTCAACTAAGACAAGCAAACTTCGGCGCTCCGCCGAGGAGCAATCAAGAAATTTCTCAAGTCGTCTCATGAGACCATCCTCGAAACGAACACACCTCTCATGCTCGGTGGCCACAATGCCCCGGCATACCTACTCACCAGGAACTCACCTCGACTCAAGAAATGATTTACTCCTCGAACAAGCCTCGTAAAAGCCTTTCACTGGGAGTCGATATAACTAGCTCCGATGTATTTCTTTTGATATGCAAACGAAATAATCCCATGTTAGATCCTCTGCACGCCACATCGTCTCGAACCGTGAGCCACCACCGATATGACTCATCCCGAGAAGCGTACGATGCCCTTCACTTCTCTTCAGCGAAGTCAAGTCCAGATCGTCCATGATCCGCTCGCTTGCCTCCAACCAATATTCGCAGAGTGCTAGGAGCAACACGAAACACCCGGAAGAATTCGGCCCCATTGGCCCGAAGTCGCCAGAATGATTTCCTAACTCTGCATTACCACCTACACCGGCTACTCTTTCCAACACTCGCAAAGATCGCTCAGTGACACTGCGTCGTCCCGATGCCCGGTCTTGGAACTCACCACCTCCGGTGGTGGCGGAACCGCAGTATCTCATTTTACGAACCACGACCAGATCCCACGGGCTCGTAAACCGTCATCCTACCACGACCTCGCCCACGACCACGTCCACCTCTAGCGCTCATGACTAATCTTCCTACGATTCGATTAAGAATTTTATGCATCGAGATTTATTCCACTTGTTTAAAAGCAAGTCTTATGAATATTTTAAGAGGATTTGTTCTCATGAGTTCACGAATCCTATCGATTTCAATCTCTAAAGTAATATACTATTGCTATTCATCAAATCATATCACATCCAATCAATTCACAAGCAATAGTAAGGGTACTTACAGGCGAACCAGTGCGGGAGACTCGGTGCCATGCCTTTCCAACCCATACTTTAAGAATAAAGACTAACAAAACAATCTTTTGAAAACATTTTGGGCCTCGGGCCCACAATGAGCCTTTGAACTTGGCTCGATACCACCATTGTAACACCCCAAACTCGGACAAGACACCACGCCCGAACGGTATGTTACGGGAAAACGTCTTTGAGTGATCGATTTTTTTCGTTTAGAAGTGGGGTGAAAACATAGTGAATTTGAGGAAAATTTGAGTAGGCTTGTTTGATTAGATTTTGAAAACTTACCCAAGTATATAGTAAAAACGAGTTGATTTCATTTAGCACCTTCCATTAGTGCCATTTTGAAACATTTTAGACTTAGTAGAAAATCGAGTTTGATTTGGAAATCATTTGAGTTTATTGTATAGCAAAACATAGCGAGATACCCGATGGTATAGTTTAAAACACATTGCGATATAATTTTGAAAACATTGTCTTTCCAAGTTTTAGTAAATTTCATGCCAAGTTATTTGTTAAGCAGGTTGAGAATCTAATTAAAACATACCCATCATAAAACATAATTTAAAGGCCTTTTACAAATCCAAATTAAATCTCAAATCAAAATAAGTAAGCTAAAGTACCCAAAGTGAATAGCCGGAGCAAAACTTTTATTAAAGCATGGCATGTGCACCTCGAGTCCACCCCGGCTCCATGTCCGCGTCTACGAGTCACCTGAAATGTCAAAGGAGAGGGTGAGTCGAATGACTCAGTGCATAAATCCCGCTCCCGATGAAACAACATGCTAACACACATCATACATAGCAACATAATTAATGCAACCCAATCCTAACCATCCGTATCACCTTTTTCTACCCCGTGTGGTACCAAACCACTGGTGGTGCCAAACCACTGGTGACATGTAGTCACAATGTGTTACCAAAACACTGGTGTCCCAAAGACACAAATGTGCTACCCAAGCACTGGTGACCGAGGTCACAAATCAATTGATGGGGCCAACCCATCATGTGATACCCAATCACTAGCAGACGATCCCATATCTCATGTGGGGCCAACCCACGGTGGTGTTAACCACAGGGACAAGTCGCAATGAGGTGCCCAACCTCTGGTGTCCCAAAGACACAAATGTGCTACCAAAGCACTGGTGACCGTAGTCACAATAATCGAATGATGGGGCCAACCCATCGTGTGATACCCAATCACTAGCAGACGATCCCATATCTCAAAGTGGGGCCAACCCACGGTGGTGTAAACCACAGGGACAAGTCGCAATGAGGTGCCCAACCTCTGGTGTCCCAAAGACACAAATGTGCTACCAAAGCTTTGGTGACCCAAAGTCACAAAGTGTGTTACCAAAACACTGGTGCTCACAAAGACACAAAATATCACTTTGCTCCCTCCTCTCATATCACCCATCAACATACCATACTCATGTAATCATGCATATCATACAAATCATGCATATCATGCCAACATGTCTAGCATTACATCTCAAAGCATACATAACATGGATCATATTACCCAAGGTATCCATAATAGAACTTGTAATAAATTAGACTTACCCGGATACGTACACATACCCCGTTTGGGTGTCCAATTATCCATCATACTGGTATAGTTTTTAACAGGCAAACAGGTTTATTAATAACATTACTAGATATCAGTGTGTTAGTTTACACACCTGGTAATTACGAGTCTAAAATCCCACGAATCGATCTAAATCCCTCGAGTGACTTGCTCCTAAAAATCGGCCAAACATAGGGGTTAGTACACAAAAACCATTCGGCCAAAGGCTTTATACCAAGAGAAGTCATCTCAAACCCTTACCTTCACTTCTTAACTTGGTTTCCAACCAACCCCGAACCACAATGGTCCTTCTAAGATGATCGGCCACCACCCCTTACGTATCAATTGACAGAAGAAAATGGCTCCTCTTGCTTGCTTCCACAATCCAAAGGCCCTATAATGCGATGATTAACAAAAGGTTAATTCCTTCCAACCGAACCCAAAATCGGCTCTTAATCAACCCAACACGATAAAGCACAAGAGAGAGGAGAAATGGCCATTCGGCCAAGCACTTACCTAGCCCCAATCGATTGAAAACAAACACCAACCAGATCAACACTTCTCTAGAATTCGGCCAAGATGAACACCACCAGGAGAGAGGGGAAATTCGGCTAACACACTAAGCAGAAGAAAAGAGGATTCGGCCAAGATGTTTAACACACCTATGTTCGGCTTTGAGTGCAAAGAAAGAAGATGAAAAATAGGTAAAGTTTCGGCTAAGGGTATAGGGAAAAGAAAGAAAATAAAATGAAGGTTTAAGGGAACAAGATGTTAAGGCTTCGGTTTAATGAAATGATAAGAACAATTAGAAGTTTTGGCTAAAGAGGAGATATGGATTCGGCACAAGAGTTGTAGAAGAATGAAAATATGAGAAGGAAAGATTACTAATTTCGGTTTCAAACAACGAATAAAAGAAAGGAGATGGTTGGGAACTTTCGGCCACCCACTAAAAAGCAACACAATTCGCAAAAGAGAGATTGAGCTTTCGGTTTGCAAAAGAATGTATGAAGAACTCACTTAGAATTTCGGGCTTGAAGGAGTGAAGAGAATGAGAGAAAATGCTTTAGAAAAATCGGCTTACTCTTTGATAAAAGAATGAACTCCTTTACCCAATATGACCGAAAATGCACCAAATGAAAAGTGCATTTGGCACACACCCCTCATGCACTCACCAAACCGGCCATTCCCAAACTCTCTCCTAAAATTTGGCCACAATCCCCCTAAACACTCCAAGCCACCAATTCAAATCACCTTGACCAAGTCCTACTCCACAAATCACTCTCCACCTTTCATTTGAAAGTGAAGACCAAGTCAAAGGAGGAATTTGAACTTCATCCAACTCTTCCCTCCTAAGCCGTCCAAAATGAAGCCAAAATGTGAGGTCTTTGCAGCTCGAACACTAGACCTCCACCCCATGCAGTTGACGCCACACCTAGCTCCCCAAGTAACGCATGCTTGCCACTTTGCCAGCTCACCTTTTTGTTCAACAAAACACCAAATAAAACTCTTATACCCCAGCTCCAACAGCTCCACTGACTTAACACCCAAAAAAAATCAAAATTTCCCCATTCACTCAAGCATACTCCTAGACTTCAATTAAGCCCCCAAAACATAGAAATAGCCACGCAGCACACTAGACACATGCAATTTCATGCAACAACAAAACAGCCCCTAACCCGGGATATTACACAGCACCCACAACGACCACGCTAATACACAAAGCCAGAAACCTAGCACTTTGCCAAAAGGCAAACCCTTCAACCAAAATCATTACAGGCTTTCCTGCTTAATCAAATAGTCCGCCACTCATGGCACAACACACATTACATGTAACACCCTATACCCGGACTGGTCACCGAGCTCGAATATCAGGATGTCACACCACTGTCACACATCACATGCATTACAAATGGTCTCATTATTAAGCAAACATCTTCCATTTTAGCATCTGTGTGAGTTTTGGTTCATACATATTCTAAACATCATCTAAGCATGCTAATCATACATCAAATGAACTTATAACACAAATTAAACATGCATTAGAACCATAAAGCAAAATTTTGAAACAAATCACATAGGTATTGATATTGTATCAAAAGTATCAATATTTCTCTCAAACGGTGTCGATAATACCTAAAAAATCAATACCAAAATAGCATTCTGTTTCTTGCTTAAAAATCAAAACCTTAGAAATTATCGGTACCTTTCATAAAGTATCAATTATTTTACCCTGAGTATTGAAACTTGTGATGTGGTATTGATACCAAATTACATTACTGACTTCCTGCACTTTCAAAAATCATGGAGGTATCATTTTTAAAACCTGAATATCGTAACTCTACTCTAGATCATAAAAATACAAGATATTTAAGCATTTAGATCATTTCAACTTATACCAATTCAGCATGCATCTATTACATTATCAAAAGAACATCAAAACATATATATTAATAACTCAAAGCATCGTAGAAATGTCTGAGCAAGAAAACGATATAACAAGAACAATACCATAAAACCTAAGGGAAATTAAGTCATGAAAATATCCAAACATCATAGCAACCTTTATACAAATATTCTACCACATTGCCTTTGTTTCCCCATAATATAAACGAATAAATAAACACCTACAAAATGATATAAATGTCTTGCTTGGATCACTCCCTTGGGACCACACTGCTCACACCGGAACACAACTAATCTGCAATGGTATAAAAAGGAGTGGATGAGCTTTACAAGCTCAGTGAATGATTAGAATAACTACCACATAAACATGTCATCATGCATTAACAAAACAACCATATAGCACAATTACAGCTTTCAAATTTTAATACCACATTACTTATTCATGCATTATGTAACAATCCGGTTTAGACCCTAGTCAGAACAATGGTTTCGGGACCACAAATCCGAGTCAAAAAAATATTTTGATATTATTTTCCGTGCCTATGATGCATGATTAAGTATGTGTGAAAGTCTCGTATGAAAATTTATCTATTTGTGTGTTTAATTTGAGAAAAGGGCTAAATTACATAATTCGTAAAAGTGACTTTCTATTTGATTAATGGCCAAATTGATGTGGCTTTTTAAAGTGGTGGCCTTATGAGGCAATTAAACCATTTTATAAGTTAGTGGATGGCAAAGGACAAGTATGCCCTTAATGTATATAAGTTTCCTATGTTTATTAAAAGGTTAATAAGGTAAATAGATTAATAATATGTTTATAACAAAAACAAAACATGAAAAATGCCCATTTTCTTATCATCTCTGACCGAAATTTAGAAAGAAAAGAAACAAGAAAACCTAAGCTAAGTTTCGGCTACTATCAAGCTAAATTAAGGTATGTTTTGGCTTCGGTTTTCGATAATTTCTACATTTTCGTAATCGTTGCTTCGAGTACTTTGAAACCCATGTCTTAATTTTGTGAATTGATGATGTTTTTGAAATGTGCCATTGATGAACATGTGAGTTATTGGATGTTTGATGGTGGAATATGAAAGATATGTGTTTGGTTAACATAGTTTGTCTTTGAGTTTTTGATGAATTTGAGTATTTTGGACTTAATTGAGAAAATCGTATTTTGAAGGACTGAATTGTGAAATAAACGAAATGTGTGGACTTGAATGAGCATGGGTGACATTCAGCTAAGCATGAGTAACATGAAATTTGGTATATTTTGTGATTTTGTGAAATAGGGACTAAATTGTCCAAATGTAAAAATGTGAGGGCTAATTCGTAAATTGCCCTAAATGTGTGTTTTTGGATTGAATTGAATTGAATATTTTGATGAATAAAAGGGTTAAATTTGAATATGTATAGATCAAGAACCGAAGAAAGCGGACTTAGATCGTGGAAAGTCAAAAGTTTTCGAATAACCGAATCTGATCGAATATCTGAATTCGAGGTAAGTCGATATACAAATAAATGTATTTGTATTAATTTCTATATGTTTATATGAAATCTCATTGTGATGAACGTATATGAGAATGATAATGTAAGAATTCCGAGGAAGTATCAATAATGTATCAATGCCAGTGAAGTCCCGTTTGAACCTAGGGATAGATATGATAGTATATGTCATGACATAGGTGTCTGATTTGTAATATCATGTGAGACCACGTTTGGGACGTTGGCATTGATTCGAGATTTTGTGTTAGACCATGTTTGGGATGTTGGCGTGGATATGAGATTTACGTGTAAGACCATGTCTGGGACATTGGCATCGTATTGATTCGTGTAAGACCCTGTCTGGGACAGTGGCATCGATATTTGATTACATGTAAGACCACGTCTGGGAAGCTGGCATTGTACCACTATTCCGAGCATTCTGAGTATCCTATTAGATTTCGAACAGTTCAACGGGAAAGTCCTAGAAATGAATGATTATATATGATATCCATCCGATTCAGGTACATCTGAAGTATATGCTTTGAATGAGCATGAGAGGTAAGTTATTATGTACATTGAAGCTTTGAACAAAGTGTGATATGTGTATGTTTGGCATTTGAGTAAAATAGAAGCTTGAGATATGATATGATAGTAAGCAATGCCAATCTTATTGAGACAAAGAGAAACTTATGTGTATGGAATGATGATACATTTATGAATTTGATTTGCCATGCTTATAAGAGATTATATGTTAAGTTTATTTGTATATGGCTTACTAAGCTTTTGAAAGCTTACTTTGCATGTGTTTATTCTGTTTTATAGATTGTTAAAGCTACGAGAGGCTCGGGGACCGTCGAGGATCATCACCACACTATCAAACTCAACTTTGGTACTTTTGGAAATGTATATAGCTAAATATGGCATGTATAGGATAGTTGTTTTGGAGTATGTTTGTGATATGTGGATAGCCATGTGATATGGCTAGTTAAATGGATTGTGTAATGAATATGAGTCATGTTATATAATGTTTGGTTTTGGCATGATTTCATAGTTATGAAATGGTCAAGATTATGGTAAGCATATTGATGCAATATGAGTATATATGTTTGATCAAAGATATGGTTATATGAATGGTATGATGTGAATGATTCATGCTTGGTTATACATGTGATTTTGTTGTGCAAATTGACATATAAGATGGTATGATTAGAAATGAGATTGAATGAGAAGATTTGTTGATTATATGACATGTCTTTGGTTACCAATTGTGTAGGGCATAATGCTTATATGTGCTTGTAGGAATGACCCTTGTGTGGGTGGCAATTTGGCCTTGAAAATGGCCTATATTTGCCCACACAGTTGAGCACACGGGCGTGTGGCTCGATCATGTCTCTCGTGGTTGAAATTCAATCAAGTCAGGCTTGACCACGGGCAAGACACACGGGCGTGTGACTGGTTGTGTGGTGTAAGTCAGGATCGACAACGAGCTGGACACACGGGTGTGTGACTGGCCGTGTGGTGCAAGTCAGGATCGACCACGGGTCAGGCACACAGGCATGTCCACGGCCGTGTGGAGAAGTCAGTATGTATGCCCTGTTTTGACACGGCTTAGACACACGGGCATGTCTGAGGCCGTTGGAGGCACACGGCCTGCCCACACGGGCGTGTGACCTCTGTGACTTAGAAAAAGTTTTAAATTCTAGAGAATTTCCGTATGTGTTCGATTTTGTAATGTCCGGAATTTGGGCCTAGAAGTATGGGTCCGTAAGGAGGCTACAAATAGATATCTAATTGTGCAAGGAAATGACACAATTAAATGTCTACTCAAGTGGTTAAGGGTCCTGAGAAGTGTTGGAAAAGTCCTAGGTTCAAACCTGGGCTTTAGCAAAAATTTTGGTTTTAAGTGAATAAAACCCTGGATGCTTGGATGTAGGCCTTTTAAATTATTTTGATAAAAAAATGACACAAGGAAGCATGTGGCCTAGTGGTTGTGGCGTCATTAAGGGTGTAAGGGAGCTTGGGTTCAAATCTTGGCTCTTGCAAAATTTCTTTAATTTTTTGGATCTTATAAGAATCTGGACACTGGCACATAGGTTTTATAAATATTTGTGCATGTTTTAAGTCACAAAAGGAGCTTGTGTTGAGGTGGCATGTAGCGTCTGGAGCATAGGAGAGGGCAAGGGTTCGAATCCCATTGCAAGCAAAAAGGGATATTTATTTTGCAGTTGGGACGATTTTGGAGGATTGATGGAGGGATCCCACATCGGGAAGCTAGCATGAGAGTATGCGAGAAGCTGGCTTTAAATAGAGTGATCTATGAGAAGAGTAAGCATACCTTGGTTAGCATTTTTGCATAGGAGTGTTCGGAGCGCGGATTAACTCCAGATTCCTATCAGGTGTGTATTTCGCACTACTCTTATAACACCCTAACCCGTAACCATCGCCGGTTTAGGGTTAAAGGCGTTACCGGATAGATTAGAAACTTTTACAGACATTTCATAATAGAATTCAACCAATCAGATCAAACTGTCCCTTAAATAGGTCAACAAGACCTTTAACATGCTTTAGAATAGGGCCGGGACTAAACCGTACACATATGATAATTTCTCGAAAATTTAAAACTTTTTCAACACTGTAGAGGTCACACGCCCGTGCAGTAAGGCCGTGTGCCTCCCACAGCTACTAGACACACCCATGTGTCCTGGCCGTGCCAAAATAGAACATGTATACTGACTTATCCACACGGCCAGCAGACACGCCCGTGTGCCATGGCCATGTAAAATTAGGCTAGCTACTGACTTGTTCCCACGGCCACCAAGCACGCCCGTGTGACACGACCATGTAACCTACTCAGGCACACTTCGAAGTGGCCCTTAAGCCATATGGAAGAGACACACGCCCGTGTCTCTTGGCCATGTATGCAAAATAAGCCATTTTCAAGGCCAAAATGCCACCCATAATTGAGTCATCCCTACAAACATAAACATGCATATTTCTCAATACAATGGCAACCAAAAACACACTAAATGGTCATCATATTATCCCATTCAATCTCATTTCTAAACATGCCAATTTGCACCATCAATTCACATGTAATTCCGAGCATAACTCATCCACAATTTCACTAAATCACTATAGCATCAATTCATCAATAAACTTACCTTTCATAAGGCCATTTCATTACCATGAAGCCATACCAAAACATGCATTATATACCATATTAACTCATGCATATTACCAACAATTATCTAGCCAAATCACATGTCTATTTACAACTCAAACTTATACCAAATGACTAGCCTATACTTGCCATATTTAACTATATTCACATTTTCAAAATACCAAAACAAGTTGGAGTAGTGTGATGACGATCCTCGATGGTCCCCGAGCCTTCAGTAGCTTTGACGATCTGTTACAGAATAAACACACACACAGAGTAAGCTTTCCAAAAGCTTAGTAAGCCATATACAAATAAACTTAGCATAAAATGCTCATAATCACATTAATACAATGACATTAATGATTTCTCAATGCAAATTCATCACATATTCTTTGGTCCATTTGCTTAGCCATAGCTTGCCACAATTCTCAACTCAATTATCACATATACACATAGCTTATTCAAGCATATATTCACATATTATCCCAGCATTTCCATACACATATTTATCTTATTAAGTTCATATAAACACTTACCTTTCATACACATATAGTGTATTATTCAAACATACCTGAAACGGATATACAACTCACATAGTCGTTCACTTCTCAGACTTGCATGTTGAACCGTTCGAAACTAAATAGGACACTTAGAGTGCTTGGAATAGTCGTACAATGCCAATGTCCCAGACGTGGTCTTACATGTTATCAGATATAAATGCCACTGTCCCAGACAGGGTCTTACACCAATCAATACTATGCCAATGTCCCAGACATGGTCTTACACGTAAATCTCATATCGATGCAAACGTCCCAGGCGTGGTCTTACACGAAAGCTCGAATCAATGCCAACGTCCCAGACGTGGTCTTACATGATATCACATAACGGACACCTATGTCCTGACATGTACTATCCTATCTATTCCTAGGTTCATACGGGGCTTCTCGGACATCAATATTTACTCGATACCAATTCTCGGATTTCACATATATCTCATCTCGAGCACACTCATAGCAAATTCAAATTTCATACATGCACAATTAAGTCACTTCAAATACATTTATTTGTATATTGACTTACCTTGGATTTGGATATTCGTTCGGACTCGGTTATTCAACTACCTTCGCTTTCCCGCGATTTAAGTCCCTTTTCTTCGGTTCTTGATCTATACATATTCAAATTTAACCCTTTCAATCGTCAACTTATTCAATTCAATCCAAAAACATACATTTAGGGCTATTTGTAACAAAGCCCTCACATTTGCACATTTTATCAATTTAGTCCATTTTTCTCAAAACATCAAATATACACAATTGGTTCGCACACATGCATAGTCGAATCTCCCTAGGGACCATGCAAGTCCATATTTTTCATAAAATTCACAATTTAGTCCTCCAAAATAATATTTTCACAATTTAGCCCTAATTAGCTAAATTCACCAAAAATTCAAGAACAAAACATGTTCATTAAACACATATCTTTCATTTAACACCAATATTCATCACAAAGCTCACCATTTCATCAATGGAACATCACATAAACATCATCAATTCTTCAAATTACAACTTGGGCTTGATAGTAGACTAAGCAACAATCTCAAAAACATAAAAATCATCAAAAACAAAGTTAAAACATAACTTAATCAAGCTCAAAATCAACCGAAACCTAGGTGTTCTTCTTTCTTTCTCTTTTCTTGATTTTTCGGCAATAAGATGGATGAAAATGGCTTATTATTTAGCCTTTTTTTGATTAATAAACATATTATTAATCCATTTACTATACTAACATTTTACTAAACATATATACATATAAACATTAAGGGCATTAATGTCCTTTATCCATCCACTATCTAAATATTGGCATAATTGCCTCATAAGGCCTCCGTATTTAAAAGCCATCTCAAATAGGTGTCTTTTCATAAAGCATGAAGATTTTGCATTCAATGCAATTTAATCCTTTTATCAAATTAGACACACAGACGGACAATTTATCATACGAAAATTTAACACGTACTTAATCACATATCAACGGCTCAGAAAATAATATTAAAATATTTTACTGACTCAGATTTGTGGTCCCAAAACCACTGTTCTGACTAGGGTCTAAACCGGACTGTTACAATTCTCCCCCCTTAGGGATTTTCACCCCCGAGAATCTTACCATTAAACAGATTCGAATATTGCTGTCTCATTGAATCTTCAGGCTCCCACGTAGCCTCTTCTATTTCGTGTTGATACCACAACACTTTCACTAACGGAATTTTCTTGTTTCTCAACTCTTTCACTTCACGAGCTAGGATGCGGATTGGTTCCTCCTCGTAAGTCATATTAGATCGGATTTCAATCTCAGATGGAGTAATCACATGTGATGGATCGGATTTGTATCTACGGAGCATCGAAACATGAAATACATTATGTATCTTTTTCTAGCTCTGAGGGCACCAACAATCTGTACGCAACTGGACCAACTCACTCAATGATCTCATACGGTTCGATAAACCTCGGACTCAACTTGCCTTTACGTCCGAATCGAAATATTTTCTTCCACGGAGATACTTTAAAGAAAACTTTGTCACCTATTTCAAATTCAATGTCTTTTCGTTTCAAGTCCACATAAGACTTATGACGATCAGACACTGCTTTCAAACTATCTCGGATCACTTTTACTTTCTGTTCAGTGTCTTTTATCAAATCGACCCCATGTATCTAATTTTCCCTGAGCTCAGTCCAATACAGAGGTGTTCGACATTTACATCCATACAAAGCTTCAAAAGGTGCCATTCTGATGCTCGACTGAAAACTATTATTATACGCAAATTCAATTAATGGCAGGTACCGTTCCCACGTACCGTCAAACTCAAGAATGCAACATCTCAACATATCCTCGAGTATCTAAATAATTCACTCAGACTGGCCATCTGTTTGCGGGTGAAAAGCTGTACTGAAATGCAATTTCATGCCTAAAGCTTCTTGTAGTTTCTTCCAGAACCGTGAAGTGAACCTCGAATCTCTATCTGACACAATGGATAGTGGCACCCCGTGCAATCTCACAATCTCAGAAATGTAAAGTTCGGCTAATCTATCAAGTGAGTAATCAGATCGTACCAGAATAAAATGGGCAGATTTTGTCAATCGATCAACTACTACCCAAATCTCATCTTTCTTTCTCGGCGTCAAAGGCAATCCAAAAACAAAATCCATTGTTATTCTGTCCCATTTCCACTCGGGAATCAGAATTGGTTGTAACAATCCAGATGGAACCTGATGTTCAGCCTTAACTTGCTGATAGATTAAACATTTCGACACAAAGTCAGAGATATCTCGTTTCATACCAGACCACCAATAGTGTTGGATCAGATCATGATACATCTTCGTACTGCCCAGATGAACAGATAGACAACTGTTATGTGCTTCATTCAAAATCAGCTGTAATAACTCAAAATTTCTCGGAACACAAATACGATCTCGAAATCTCAAACAATCGTCAGCATCAACCCGAAATTCAGAATCATAGTTCAAATCACACTGAGCTCATTTCGCTATTATTTCATTATCAACTTTCTGAGCATCACATATCTGCTATAAAAACAACGGTTTTGCTTTCAATTCAGCTATCACTGAACTATCATCAGACAGATCTAATTCAGTATCCATAGCATATAATGCAAATAATGATTTTTGACTCAATGCATCAGCTACGACATTTGCTTTACCCGGATGATAATCTATCACAAGCTCATAGTCTTTCAACAGTTCTAGCCATCTTCTCTGACGCAGATTCAAATCTTTCTGGATCATCAGATACTTCAAACTTTTATGATCTGAAAACACGTGACATTTCTCACCGAATAGATAATATCGCTAAATCTTTAATGCGAACACAATCGCAGCTAATTCAAGATCGTGTGTCAGATAGTTTTTCTCATGAGGCTTTAGTTGTCTCGAGGCATAAGCTATAACTTTGCCTTCTTGCATCAATACGCATCCCAAACCATTCAACGAAGCATCACTGTAAATTACAAACCATTTGCCCGATTCTGGCTGTACTAACACTGGATCTTCGGTCAAAAGGGCTTTCAACTGATCAAAGCTTTTCTGACATTTATCAAACCATTCGTATCTCACATCTTTCTGGAGCAATCTAGTTAACGAAATAGCTACCATCGAGAATCCTTTTACAAACCGACGATAATAACCAGCGAGTCCCAGAAAGCTACGGACTCTAGACACATTTTTCGAAGGTTTCCATTCAAGAATAGCAGAAATCTTGCTCGGATCAACTCTTATTCCAGAAGTCGATACAATATGTCCCAGAAAACTGACTTCACGCAACCAGAATTCACATTTGCTGAATTTCGCATATAATTGCTTTTCTCGAAGAGTTTGCAACAAAACTCTTAGATGTTCAGCATACTCATTTTCATCACGTGAATAAATCAAAATGTCATCAATGAATACAAAAACAAATCGATCTAGGTACGGTCTGAATATTCTGTTCATCAAATCCATAAAAACAGCCGGAGCATTTGTTAGTCCAAAGGGCATAACTAAAAACTCATAATGCTCGTACCTCGTTTTGAAAGAAGTTTTCAGAATGTCTGTGTAACATCCTAGAATTTGGGGTTCTGCATTTTGTGCTATTCTATGTGTTTGGCTCGTTTAGATTATTGTTTTAGTGTGTTTGGGGGTCTTGGGGAGACTCGGGTTCGAGCCAGAGCTTTGGTAAAATTTTGTGTTTAGGGCACTTAAGAGGGAGAGCTAGTGGATGTAGGCCTTAAGAGTGTTTTGTTGTATTTTGATGTCACAAAGAGAAAGGTGGCTTAGTGGTTGGCGTCACAAGGGAGCATGGAAGGGGGAGTGGGTTCGAATCCCACATGTTGCATTTTGGGAGGTTTCTTTTTGTGTCAGGAAGGGGGGAACTGGAGGAGTTGGCGTTGGACTTATCTAGGAAGAGTTTGAGTTGGTCAAATAATTCAAATGGTGTATGGAGAGGGCTTGGTGGAGAAAATCTAGGAGCAAATCATGGGATTGAGGTGTAAGGGAGAGTTTGGCCGAATGTTGGAACTTGGGAAGGGGTGAAATTCGGCTAGGGGGTGTTAGGTGGTGTATTCAGTTTTAGCTAGTAGGGGAGAGTGCCGAAACTTCCTTTAGTTCTCTAGACATTTCTTTCTTGGCATTTTTGGGTCATAGGTTGTGGCAGTGCCGAATTTTGCAAAAATTCTTTGGGATTCTTTTCTTTCCTCTCTTTCGGGTTTCCATTTCTTTACTTGTGTCGAATTTCCAGTACTCTTTTCTCCATCTTTTCTTGCCTTTTTGGTATTAGCTGAAACTTGAGTGATTCTTTCTCCCTTCATTCTTTTTTCTTTCTACTATTTTCTCTTTTATTCTATCATAGTCGAAACCTGCTTTTCCTTCAATGTTTTTCTATTTTTCCCTTAGGCCAAATTCTTTTTGTTCATCTCCTACAAGTTTCACCATAATCGAATCTTCCTTGTTAGCCCTTTCTAAACCGACTTCTTTCTTGTGTGTTCATCATAGCTGAACTTGGGTTGTTTCTATTATTTCTGCCAGTGCCGAATTGCCTTGGGTTCTATTCGGCTTCTCTCTGTTCAAGGTAATGTTCTCTTCTTTTATTATTTTGTTCATTCTCTTACTCCTTCTAAAGAAGCCGAACACTCATCTTCTACATCATCAAACCGAATGTGGTTTCTCTGTTTCGTAACTGTTTACTCCATCACGTTGTGACCTTGTACTTTCTGTGATTCGTGATAGACTTTCGTTAGATAGGCCGAACATCCTGCAACCAAATCTGTGGTTGTGTAATTCCTCGATTATTAAGGTAAGGAGTTTCTCTCTAGTTTCTATACGATTAGTCTTTTTCGTTTTACTCTGTCATAACCAAAACCCCTTTTGTTAGACAATCACTGATTTCACTGTAGTACTGTACTGATCAAAGATTCTCTTCATGGATGCGAGTGCTAGCCAATCTAAAGAAAGGAGTGAACTCGTAGTCTCTGCTCCTAAGTTCAAACGACGTGCTGTGTTGGTAGTTCGAGACTTTTCACCGGGTTGTGGTAGAGAGCCGACATCCGTTTGGGATAGGCAGATAGTGGTTATTCCCGCTAGTGAGGGTAGAAACGATCAGGGGTGTTTAGTCCTTCACGTAATCAGGTGTGTAATATTCACACTATCTTTTGATTGATTATTAATTAGTATGTAAACTGTTTAAGAGCCGAAACATCGATAATGGCTGTTGAGTTACCCTTGGGGGTAAAATCAAAGATACCAGGTTAGTTACCTTTGGAGGTGTCTTGTAAATTCTTTATCACGAATATCTATATGCTCTGATGATTCGATTTACATTGACATGTGTGCATTCATTATATTATGATTATATGTCGCATGGGATTGGGTTATGATATTGATTAAAACGGGAAGTGTATTTCAGTGGTTTGGTACCACAGTGGTTTGGTACCACATATATTAGTGACTCTATCACATTATTTCAGTGGTTTGGTACCATAATGGTTTGGTACCACAGTGGCTTGGTGCCACGTATATGGAGTGTAGCGGATGGAGGGTCGATTGTAGAAATCCCTACAGGTGTGTTTTGGCTGGTACGGGTGGTGTGTAGAGGATGGAATACTAGGTTGGGCTCGGTTGCATTGCATACA
The DNA here is from genome assembly GCA_025698515.1 of Gossypium sturtianum. Lineage (NCBI taxonomy): Eukaryota > Viridiplantae > Streptophyta > Magnoliopsida > Malvales > Malvaceae > Gossypium > Gossypium sturtianum. The sequence continues at coordinate 87,754,757 of CM046944.1, forward strand.
CTATCTGATATGCCATGTTGTTAGGGCTACGGCCCAATGCGATCCGTATGGGCTTCGGCCAGATTTATTACTATGAGGGCTAAGGCCCAATGTGCTTTTATGGGCTTAGGCCCAGTTTGCGTTCGTAAGGGGAATTACACACTGAGTCATCGTGACTCACCCCTCTGCTAAATTTTGCAGGTAACCCCTAGTTGAGGATTTGGAGTCGAGGTGGGCTCTGTGGTGGCCATGCATTACTTTTTTCGTAAACTTCGTTTCCTTTATTTAAACTTACTTTTAATTTTGGGAATTTGTTATGTAATAAGGCCTCCGGGATTTTATAATTTGGTTTTCAACTTATTACGGTGATTATATTTTATGAAACGTTAAATTGGGAGTTTTCTAAAAAAAATGAAAACAAACATTTCTTTTAATAATGACACACGGATAACAAGCAAATAAATAAATAAACTCGGAATTTTCCTAGAACTACACAAACAGTTTTAAAATCTCACGTTTATGAAATCCCCTTAGCTTCAGCTTTCGTATCACAAAACTTGTTTTCGACTATTAGTTTTTAATAAAAAGTTGGTAAGAAATCCTTAAAACTGAATTAAATGTTCAAAATGAGAACACAAAATGAAAAGTTTTTAAAATTGCAAGATTTCTTTAAAATGGCAAAATAATCTTTTCATGCGACATACCAGATTCGGTTGTAATGTTTAGGCCGGGTTTGGGATGTTACAATTATGGTATCAGAGCCTAGGTTGCAAAACTCGAGTGTGGAATGGGTTTAAAAATGTTTTTCAAAGTTAGTTTGGAATATGGTTTAGAAAAATATATGTGTTTTTCTGGAGTATGGCACCCGAGTTTCTGGCACCAAATCCGTACTGTAAGTCTTCTGACTATTGGTTGATTGCTTATGAAAAGATTATATTATGTTCTGATTGCTAGTTTTAAGAGATTCAATCTTAGAGATTGAAACCTTTAGAAATATGCTTTGCGAAAAACTACTCCTAATTCTATTTTCATAAGCTATGCGGTAATAAACAGTGGAAGATATACTAATTCATAAAATTTTTAATCAGATTAAGTCAATTCAGTAATAATGAGCGCTAGAGGATGTGGACGTGGTATACGCGGCCGTGGTAGAGGCTGAGGTGTTGAGGCTGGATTCTCGAAACCGAAACATGGGCCGGAAGGCGAAGTACCAGCGTAGCCAAGAGTGGAAGAAGGATCTCAAGATCGAATTGGTGGGGACGATGCATTGTCCCAAGCTATGCTGTGTGTTCTGGAGCGGGTTGCTGGAGCAAGCACAGGATCGGTAGCTCGAAAATCTATTCCTGAGCGACTTCGAGCAAACAGGGCTGAGATATTTAGAGGTATTTCTGGTGTGGCTCCAAACGTAGCGGAATATTGGCTGGAAGCAGTCGAGCGGATTATGGATGATTTGGACTGCACGGTAGAGGAAAAGCTAAAAGGAGTAGTGTCTCTTCTTAAGGATGAGGCATACCAGTGGTGGCTCACGGTAAGGGATGGTACACCAGCGGATCGTATTACCTGGGACTACTTTAAGACAGCATTTCAGGGAAAGTATGTTGGGGCGAGTTATGTGGACGCTCAGAGGAAAGCATTTTAAAACTTGGTCTAGGGGAGTAAGTCGGTGGCGGAGTATGAGGCGGAGTTTCTGTGTTTAAGCCGCTATGCTTGGGGTATCGTCGCAACTGATTATGAGCGTTGTGTTTGGTTTGAGGATGGTCTGTAGGATGAGTTGCGGGTACTGATAGCTCCGCAACGGGAAAGGGAGTTTGCTATTCTGGTTGAGAAGGGAAAAATAGCCGAAGAGGTGAAGCGGTCTGAGAGGCAGAATCGGGATAAAGATAGGGGTAGGAATAGGAGGAACTTTGGGTCGTCAGGATCTGCTGGGGGTTTCCAAAAGAGGCCTAGGTTTGAGGGACCGGGTCGAGTTGCGATGCCTGTTGCCGTTGGTCGGTCTCAACCGTGTGCTCGATGTGGGAATTTTCATTCGGGGGAGTGTTGGGTAAGAAATAAAGGATACTTCAGGTGTGGATCTATGTATCATCAGATAAAGGACTGTCCACAAGAGTCTGTCAGGGTGCGGTCAGTAGGTCAGGGATATGCACAGTCCGGAAGAGGTGGGCAGCAGCCACCGAGAGGTCGTGGTCCGGTCAGAGGAGGAAATGGTTTTGGTCGAGGACGTGGAGCACCGGGCAGAGGTGCTTGGAGTACAGATGCGAGACAGCCTGGATTGGTTTATGCAGCTAGACGTCGAGAGGATGGCGATGCACCAGATGTCATAACCGATACGTTCCTTATTTTTGGTGTGCCATTTACAGCTTTGATAGATATTGGGTCTACACACTCATATGTTGCCAGTACTGTGTCTGGGACTTTGGGTATAGAATCTGAGGTTGCTTCTAGAGAAATGACTGTGATTAGCCCTTTAGGACAATCTATAGTGGTGAATAAACTATTTAGAAATGTGCCTTTAGAAGTGCAAGGAAGTGTTTTCCCGACTGACTTGATGGAATTGCCGTTCGGTGAGTTTGACTTGATTTTAGGCATGGACTGGTTAGGTAAGTATCGAGCAAACCTGGATTGTGCTGCTAAGCGCATGATATTGAAGACCCCCGAGGATAAGGAGGTGCTGGTGATAGGCGAGAGAAGGAATTACCTGTCCAATGTGGTGTCTGCACTAAAGGCTGAAAGGATGGTGCGAAAAGGGTGTGAGGCGTTCTTAGCTTTCATCAGTGCTTTGGAGGCCAAAGAATTGTCTGTAAGGGATGTTAGAACGGTGAAGGAGTTCTCGGACGTCTTTCCAGAAGAGCTTCCAGGGTTACCTCCGGATCGCGAGGTGGAGTTCGGCATTGATCTACTTCCAGGAACAGCTCCGGTGTCCATTGCCCCATATAGGATGGCGCCGAAGGAGCTGGTAAAACTTAAAGCTCAGATCTAAGAGCTGTTGGATCGTGGATTTATCTGACCAAGTGTATCTCTGTGGGGAGCGCCGGTGTTATTCGTGAAGAAAAAGGACGGGTCGATGCAGATGTGCATTGACTATATGCAATTGAACAAGTTGACGATCAAGAACAAATACACGTTGCCAAGGATTGACGATTTGTTCGATCAGCTAAGAGGAGCTTCGGTGTTCTCGAAGATAGATTTAAGGTCAGGGTATCATCAGCTAAAGCTCAAGGAGGCGGATATTCATAAGACTGCTTTTCGAACTCGTTATGGGAATTACGAGTTTTTAGTGATGCCGTTTGGGTTAACGAATGCACCAGCCGCATTTATGGATATGATGAACCGGGTATTCCAACCCTACCTGGACCGGTTTGTCGTAGTGTTCATAAACGATATATTGGTATATTCAAGGACCGAGGAGGAGCATGATTCGTATCTTTGGATAGTTCTACAAATTTTGAGAGAGAAGCAACTGTATGCCAAATTCTGCAAGTGTGAATTTTGGTTGAGGGAAGTTACCTTTTTGGGGCATGTTGTTTCTGCCGAGGGGATTAGGGTTGATCCCGAAAGATCGATCAAGTTGTTTTGGATGGAAACCGCAAGAAGTCGAGAGAGAAATTTGAAGTTTCCTTGGGTTAGCTGGGTACTACAGAAGATTCGTTGAGGGATTCTCGTTGATTGCTGCACCTCTAACCAAGTTGTTACGGAAAGGAGTACCGTTTGTATGGACCGATAAACAGCAGGAAAGCTTTGAGAAGTTGAAGAAGATTTTGACGGAGGCACCAGTGTTGATTTAGCCTGAGCCTAGAAGGGAGTTTGACGTCTTTTGTGATGCGTTGTACACAGGGTTAGATGTGTGTTGATGCAAGAAGGGAAGGTGATAGCGTATGCGTCTCGAAAATTAAGACCACATGAAGTGAATTATCCCACTCATGATCTGGAGTTAGCCGCGGTGGTGTTCGCCCTGAAGATTTGGAGACATTACTTGTATAGAGAAAAGTCAATTATCTACACCGATCATAAGAGCGTGGAATATCTCCTTACCCAGAAGCAGTTAAGTTTAAGGCAACGGAGGTGGATTGAATTGTTGAAAGACTATGACTGCTCGATCGAGTATCACCCGGGTAAAGCTAATGTAGTGGCGGATGCGTTGAGCCGTAAGGTGATATCGGATTTGAGAGCAATGTTTGCTCATCTCAATTTGTATGAGGATGGAAGCTTGTTAGCTGAACTTCAAGTGAAGCCTTCATGGGTAGGTCAGATTAAGGAAAAACTGTTGTCAGACGAATTATTAAGTTCTCGACTTCAGCAAGTGGAAGGTGGTGAGACAGGAGATTTTGGTCTAAGGAGTGAAGGGGTATTATGCTTTCATGGAAAGGTTTGTATGCCGAAGGACTCTGAGTTGAGACAGATCATTCTGCGGGAGGCGCATAGTAGCCCATACGCTATGCATCCCGGTGGGAGTAAGATGTATCGAGATTTGCGTGAACAGTATTTGTGGCCAGGTTTGAAGTAAGAAGTTACCGAGTTTGTGAGTAAGTGTTTGACGTGTCAACAGGTGAAGGCAGAGCATCAGTTGCCTTTGGGGTTGCTGCAGCTAGTAAAGATTCCACTTTGGAAGTGGGAGAGGATAACGATGGATTTTGTTAGTGGGCTGCCTCTTACGCCTACTAGGAAAGATTCGGTGTGGGTGATTGTCGATCGGTTGACGAAGTCCGCTCACTTCATACCGGTTCAGTATCGACTACTCACTCACTACGAAGTTAGCCAAGTCGTATGTAGCAGTAGATTGTGAGGTTACATGGGGTACTAGTGTCTATCATATCGCAGACGAGGACCCTAGGTTCACATCGTGATTCCGAAGGCGTTACATAAAGCTTTAGGTACAAGATCGGATTTCAAAGACGGCGGCGTTTCATCCATGCATCGATGGTCGATCGAGAGAGTAATTCGATTCGGAAGACATGTTGAGAGGTCGTGTAATCGACTTCGGGGGTAGTTGGGAGGATTTTCTATCATTGGCGTAGTTTGCGCATACAACAATAGCTATCAATCCAAAGATTCGAGATGACACCCTACGAGGCGTTGTATGGTCGTAGGTTTCGCACCCCTACTTGCTGGACAGAGTTGGGTGAGCGATAGTTGTCGAGTCCGGAATTGGTCTCAGAGATGGAGGAAAAGGTTAAGTTGATTCGAGCTCGGTTGAAGGAAGCTTCCGACAGGCAGAAATCGTATGCAGATCTTAAGCGTAAGGAAATAGAATTCTCAGTGGGTGATCAGGTCTTTTTGAAAGTTTCACCTTGGAAGAAGGTTCTAAGATTTGGACGGAAAGGCAAGTTAAGCCCCAGATTTATCGGGCCTTATCGAGTGTTGAAACGTGTGGGACCAGTAGCTTATCAGCTCGAGTTACCTCCGGAGTTGAATCGGATACATGATGTATTCCATGTTTCAATGTTAAGGCGCTATCGTTCGGATCCATCTCATTTGGTGTCGGTGGAAGAAATTGAAGTAAGACCCGACATGTCTTTTGAAGAAGAACTAGTGCAAATTTTAGATCGAGATGTGAAGGTGTTGAGAAGGAAGTCGGTTCCGTTGGTCAAAGTGTTATGGCATAATCATGGTTAAGAGGAAGCCATGTGGGATCCAGAAGATGTGATGCCACAGCAATATCCTCACCTCTTTTGATCAGGTAAATTTCGAGGCCGAAATTTCTTTAAGGGGTAGAACTGTAACATCCTAGAATTTGGGGTTCTACATTTTGTGCAATTCTATGTGTTTGGCTCATTTAGATTGTTGTTTTGGTGTGTTTGGGGGTCTTGGGGAGGCTCGGGTTCGAGCCAGAGCTTTGGTAAAATTTTGTTTAGGGCACTTAAGAGGGAGAGCTAGTGGATACAGGCCTTAAGAGTGTTTGGTTGTATTTTGATGTCACAAGGAGAAAGGTGGCTTAGTGGTTGGCGTCACAAGGTAGCATGGAAGGGGGAGTGGGTTCGAATCCCACATGTTGCATTTTGGGAGGTTTCTTTTTGTGCCAGAAAGGGGGGAAGTGGTGGAGTTGGCGTTTGACTCTTCTAAGAAGAGTTTGAATTGGTCAAATAATTCAAATGGTGGATGGAGAGGGCTTGGTGGAGAAAATCTAGGAGCAAATCATGGGATTGAGGTGTTAGGGAGAGTTTGGCCGAAAGTGGGAACTTGGGAAGGGGTGAAATTCGGCTAGCGGGTGTTAGGTGGTATATTTGGTTTTAGCTAGTAGGGGAGAGTGCCGAAACTTCCTTTAGTTCTCTAGACATTTCTTTCTTGGCATTTTTGGGTCATAGGTTGTGGGAGTGCCGAATTTTGCAAAAATTCTTTGGGATTCTTTTCTTTCCTCTCTTTTAGGTTTCCATTTCTTTACTTGTGTCGAATTTCCAGTACTCTTTTCTCCATATTTTCTTGCCTCTTTGGTATTAGCCGAAACTTGAGTGATTCTTTCTCCCTTCATTCTTTTTCTTTCTACTATTTTCTCTGTTATTCTATCATAGCCGAAACCTGCTTTTCCTTCACTATTTTTCTATTTTTCCCTTAGGCCGAATTCCTTTTGTTCATCTCCTACAAGTTTCACCATAATAAAATCTTCCTTGTTACCCCTTTCTAAACTGACTTCTTTCTTGCGTGTTCATCATAGCCGAACTTGGGTTGCTTTTATTATTTCTGCCAGTGTCGAATTGCCTTGGGTTCCATTCGGCTTCTCTCTGTTCAAGGCAGTGTTCTCTTCTTTTATTATTCTATTCATTCTCTTACTCCTCCTAAAGAAGCCGAGCACTCATCTTCTACGTCATCAAACCAAATGTGGTTTCTCTCTTTCGTAACTGTTTACTCCATCACGTTGTGACCTTGTACTTTATGTGATTCGTTATAGACTTTCGTTAGATAGGCCGAACATCCTGCAACCGAATTTGTGGTTGTGCAATTCCTCGTTTATTAAGGTAAGGAGTTTCTCTCTAGTTTCTATACGATTAGTCTTTTTCGTTTTACTCTGCCATAACCAAAACCCCTTTTGTTAGACAATCGCTGATTTCACTGTAGTACTGTATTGATCAAAGATTCTCTTCATGGATGCGAGTGCTAGCCAATCTAAAGAGGGGAGTGAACTCGTAGTCTCTGCTCCTATGTTCAAACGACGTGCTGTGTCAGCAGTTCGAGACTTTCCACCGGGTTGTGGTAGAGAGCCGACATCCGTTTGGGATAGGCAGATAGTGGTTATTCCTGCTAGTGAGGGTAGCAATGATCAGGAGTGTTTAGTCCTTCACGTAATCGGGTGTGTAATATTCACACTATCTTTTGTTTGATTATTAATTAGTATGTGAACTATTTAAAAGCCAAAACATCGGTAATGGCTATTGAGTTACCTTTGGGGGGGTAAAATCGAAGATACTAGTTTAGTTACCTTTGGAGGTGTCATGTAAATTCTTTATCACGAATATCTATATGCTCTGATTATTCGATTTTCGTTGACATGTGTGCATTCATTATATTATGATTATATGTCGCATGGGATTGGGTTATGATATTGACTAAAAGGGGAAGTGTATTTCAGTGGTTTGGTACCACAGTGGTTTGGTACCACATATATCAGTGACTCTGTCACATTATTTCAGTGGTTTGGTACCACAGTGGCTTGGTGCCACATATATGGAGTGTAGCGGATGGAGGGTCGATTGTAGAAATCCCAACAGGTGTGTTTTCGCTGGTACGAGTGGTGTGTATAGGATGGAATATTAGGTTGGGCTGGGTTGCATTGCATACACTATCTGATATGCCATGTTGTTAGGGCTACGGCCCAGTGCGATCCGTATGGGCTTCGGCCAGATTTATTACTGTGAGGGCTAAGGCCCAATGTGCTTCTATCGGCTTAGGCCCAGTTTGCGTTCGTAAGGGGAATTACACACTGAGTCATCGTGACTCACCCCTCTGCTAAATTTTGCAGGTAACCCCTAGTTGAGGATTTGGAGCCGACGTGGGCTCTGTGGTGGCCATGCATTACTTCTTTCGTAAACTTCGTTTCCTTTATTTAAACTTACTTTGAATTTTGGGAATTTGTTATGTAATAAGGCCTCCGGGATTTTGTAAATTGGTTTTCGACTTACTACGGTGATTATATTTTATGAAACGTTAAATTGGGAGTTTTCTAAACAAAATGAAAACAAACATTTCTTTTAATAATGACACACGGATAACAAGCAAATAAATAAATAAACTCGGAATTTTCCTAGAACTACACAAACAGTTTTAAAATCTCACGTTTATGAAATCCCCTTAGCTTCAGCTTTCGTATCACAAAACTTGTTTTCGACTATTAGTTTTTAATAAAAAGTTGGTAAGAAATCCTTAAAACTGAATTAAATTTTCAAAATGAGAACACAAAACGAAAAGTTTTTAAAATTGCGAGATTTCTTTAAAATGGCAAAACAATCTTTCCATGTGACATACCAGATTCGGTCGTAACGTTTAGGCCGGGTTTGGGGTGTTACAGTCTGAATCTTTTACTCTCAACTGATAATATCCCGATCTCAGATCTATTTTAGAAAACACAGTGGCTCCTTTTAACTGATCAAACAAATCGTCAATCATGGGCAACGGATATTTGTTCTTTATGGTCACTTTGTTCAACTGACGATAGTCAATGCACATTCTCATCGTACTATCTTTCTTTTTCACAAACAGAATAGGAGCATCCCAAGGTGAGAAACTTGGTCTTGCGAACCCTCTGTTAGTCAATTCTTGCAACTGTGATTTTAACTCTTTCAACTCTGTTGGTGTCCTTCTATACGGAGCTATCGAAATAGGAGTTGTACCAGGCAACAAATCAATACCAAATTTAACTTCACGAATCGGAGGTAATCCCGGTAGTTCTTCAGGAAACACATCAGAGAATTCACAGACAACTGGCACTGATTCAACTTTCTTTTCATACACTTTCGAATCAATCGCATAAGCAAAATATACCTCATATCCCTTTTTCACATATCTTTGAGTTTTCAACACAGATATCATAGCAGGCAATCCATTCAAATCAGTAGACTCAACCCGAACTATTTCATCATTCGGACATCTCAAATCAATAGTCTTTCTTTTACAGTTCACAATAGCATCATCCAATGTCAACCAATCTATACCCAAAATGATATCAAAATCATCAAATGGTAATAACATTAGATCAGCAGGAAAACAGATATCTCGAAACATTAACGGACAGTTCTTGCATACTTTGTCAACCAGGACACTTTTACCTAAGGGGTTCGACACTTTTATAACAAATTCAGTAGACTCTACAGGCAAAGTCTTACTGGATACCAAATTCATGCATATATACGAATGAGTAGAACCAGGGTCTATTAAAGCAATCACAGAAGTATCATAAAGAGCAAAATGTACCCATTATAACATCCGGAGATGAAGCTTCCTCACGAGCTCGGATGGCATACGCTCTGGCAGGTGCTCTAGCTTCAGATCTCGCAATAGTATCTCTCGTAGTTCTCTGACTACCACTGACATTTCTTACATTTCGAGAAGGTCTACCTCTCACTGGAGCATTATCGGATCTCGGATTTTGGGCAGTCTCTTGCTCAACAGACTCTGGGAAATCACGAATGAAATGATCTAATGATCCACATCTAAAGCAAGCCCAATCATTCAATCTACAACTTCCCGGATGTCTTTTACCACAATGCTTACACTCAGGTCGTTCGAATCGAACATTTCCAACACTTGACATTGATGTTGCCGGAGCTTTGGAACTCAAATGTGATCTAGCTCGATCTCTATTAGAATGTCCCACATTAATTCTCGAACGACTTTGTTCATCTCTGAATTTCTTTGAAGCAGGCTGAAATGATTTGCTCGAAAATCTCTTTCTCAATCTCTAGCTTCAGATTCGGCTTTTCTTTTATATTTCCCGAGTGCTTCAGCTTTACATGCCCGATCAACAAGTACAACAAACTCTTTTATCTCAAGAATTTCGACTAACAAACGAATGTCTTCATTGAGGCCATCTTCAAATCTCTTACTCATAATTGCTTCCGACGATACACATTCTCGGGCATACTGACTCAGTCTCACGAACTCTCGTTCATATTCAGTGACAGACATGCGGCCTTGCTTCAATTCCAAAAATTCCTTTCGTTTCTGATCAATGAATCTCTGACTAATGTATTTCTTCCGGAACTCAATCTGAAAGTAATACCATGTGACCCGCTTTTTTCCGAACAATAGAAATCAAAGTTTTCCACCACTGATAGGCTGCATCTCGTAGTAGTGAAACAACACATTTAATACTTTCTTCCGGAGTCAACGACATTTCATCAAATACCCAGATTGTGTTTTCTATCCAGAACTCGGCTTTTTCAGCATCATCATCACTGGTAGCCCTAAACTCTTCGGCCCCATACTTGTGGATTTTATTAACTGGAGGCTTGTTCAACAGATTCAAATTCATAGTCTGAGGCATAGCAGATGTCTGAGGGAGATTAACCGGGGGCGGAGATTATGAAATAGTCGGATTATTTCTCACAAACTGAGTGAACTACTCACTCATCATATGCAAGAAAGCTTGTTTAGCTTCTCCCTCTTGACCGCTCGTAGCCAGTCTTGAATCAGAGGGCGCTGTCCCTTGCGCGGGAGCAGGCACATTGCTTTCTACATCGTCAGCTACGGCTCTTTCGGGATCCATTACTATATAAAAATCACGTTTTACACACCAGGATTCATCACACTATCACAGTTCAAATATATGGCATGTATAGCTAGACTCTTATACACTACATTAGTCCGAGAATCGACTAAACCATAGCTATGATAGCAAAAAGTAACACCCCTAACCCGTAACCATCATCGATTTAGGGTTAAAGGCGTTACTGGACAAATCAAAAACTTTTACAGACATTTCATAATAGAATTCAACCAATCAGATCAAACTATCCCTTAAATAGGTCAACAAGACCTTTAACATGCTTTAGAATAGGGCCGGGTCTAAACCGTACACATATGAAAATTTCTAAGAAATTTAAAACTTTTTCAACACTGCAGAGGTCACACGCCCGTGCAGTAAGGCCGTGTGCCTCCCACGGCTACTAGACACACCCATGTGTCCTGGCCGTGCCAAAACAGAGCATGTACACTGACTTATCCACACGGCCACCAGACACGCCCGTGTGCCATGGTCATGTAAAATTAGGATAGCTACTGACTTGTTCCCACGGCCACCAAGCACGCCCGTGTGTCACGACGGTGTAACCTACTCAAGCACACTTCGAAGTGGCCCTTGAGCCACACGGAAGAGACACACGCCCGTGTCTCTTGGCCATGTATGCAAAATAGGCCATTTGCAAGGCCAAAATGCCACCCACACTTGAGTCATCCCTACAAACATAAACATGCATATTTCTCAATACAATGGCAACCAAAAACACACCAAATGGTCATCATATTATCCCATTCAATCTCATTTCTAAACATGTCAATTTGCACCATCAATTCACATGTAATTCTGAGCATAACTCATCCACAATTTCACTAAATCACTATAGCATCAATTCATCAATAAACTTACCTTTTATAAGGCCATTTCATTGCCATAAAGCCATACCAAAACATGCATCATATACCATATTCACTCATGCATATTACCAACAATTATCTAGCCAAATCACATGGCTATTTACAACTCAAACTTATACCAAATGACTAGCCTATACATGCCATATTTAACTATATTCACATTTTCAAATTACCAAAACAAGTTGGAGTAGTGTGATGACGATCCTCGACAGTCCCCGAGCCTTCAGTAGCTTTGACGATCTGTTACAGAATAAACACACACAGAGAGTAAGCGTTCCAAAAGCTTTGTAAGCCATATACAAATAAACTTAGCATAAAATGCTCATAATCACATTAATACAATGACATTAATGATTTCTCAATGCAAATTCATCACATATTCTTTGGCCCATTTGCTTAGCCATAGCTTGCCACAATTCTCAACTCAATTATCACATATACACATAGTTTATTCAAGCATATATTCACATATTATCCCATCATTTCCATACACATATTTATCTTAGTAAGTTCATATAAACACTTACCTTTCATACACACATAGTGTATTATTCAAACATACCAGAAACGGATATCCAACTCACATAGTCATTCACTTCTCGAACTTGCCCGTTGAATCATTCGAAACTAAATAGGACACTCAGAGTGCTCGGATTAGTCGTACAATGCCAATGTCCCAGACGTGGTCTTACATGTAATTAGATATCGATGCCACTGTCCCAGACAGGGTCTTACACGAATCAATACGATGCCAATGTCCCAGACATGGTCTTACACGTAAATCTCATATCGATGCCAATGTCCCAGACGTGGTCTTACACAAAAACTCGAATCAATGCCAACGTCCCAGACGTGGTCTTACATGATATCACATAACGAACACCTATGTCTTGACATGTACTATCCTATCTATTCCTAGGTTCATACGGGGCTTCTTGGACATCAATATTTAGTCGATACCAATTCTCAAATTTCATATATATCTCATCTCGAGCACACTCATAGCAAATTAAAATTTCATACATGCACAATTAAGTCACTTCAAATACATTTATTTGTATATTGACTTACCTCGGATTTGGATATTCGTTCGGACTCGGTTATTCAACTACCTTTGCTTTCCCGCGATCTAAGTCCATTTTCTTCGGTTCTTGATCTATACATATTCAAATTTAACCCTTTCAATCATCAACTCATTCAATTCAATCCAAAACATACATTTAGGGCTATTTGCAACATAGCCCTCACATTTGCACATTTTATCAATTTAGTCCATTTTTCTCAAAACATCAAATATACACAATTTGTTCACACACATGCATAGCCGAATCTCCCTAGGGACCATACAAGTCCATATTTTTCATCAAATTCACAATTTAGTCCTCCAAAATAATATTTTCACAATTTAGCCCTAATTAGCTAAATTCACCAAAAATTCAAGAACAAAACATGTTCATTAAACACATATCTTTCTTTTAACACCAATATTCATAACAAAGCTCACCATTTCATCAATGGCACATCTCATAAACATAATCAATTCTTCAAATTACAACATGGGCTTGATAGTAGACTAAGCAACAATCTCAAAAACATAAAAATAATCAAAAACCAAAGTCAAAACATACCTTAATCAAGCTCAAAATCAACCGAAACCTAACTGTTTTCTTTCTTTCTCTTTTCTTGATTTTTTGGCAATAAGATGGATGAAAATGGCTTATTATTTAGCCTTTTGTTTGATTAATAATCATATTAATAATCTATTTACTATACTAACCTTTTACTAAACATATATACATATAAACATTAAGGGCATTAATGTCCTTTATCCATCCACTATCTAAATATTGGCATTATTGCCTCATAAGGCCTCATTATTTAAAAGCCATCTCAAATAGGAGTCTTTTCATAAAGCATGCAGATTTTGCATTCAATGCAATTTAATCCTTTTATCAAATTAGACACACAGACGGACAATTTATCATACGGAAATTTAACACGTACTTAATCACATATCAACGGCTCAGAAAATAATATTAAAATATTTTACTGACTCGGATTTGTGGTCCCGAAACCACTGTTCTGACTAGGGTCTAAACCGGACTGTTACAACTCTAGTTGTAGAGCGGCAAATGCCGAAATGCCGGTCACACGGCGATAATAACCACATGAGCGTGCGAGTGCACGTGTGGGAGCTTCAACGCGATAGTTGAGGCCATCATGAGTGTTCTTGTGGGTTTAGGCTGTTTGGGCCACGATGGGCTGAAAGGGGCCATGTGGGGTCAATGGGCCCGTGGGCCCAATCGGATAAGTTGTATGATTATGTAGTAAATATTAGACTGGACTATGTGAATCTAATCTCTGTGGCTAGATTTGGGCTAAATGGGCCACACGAGCGTGTGGGCCCATTTGGGCCAAGAATGGGCCCTAGGCCCATTCGCATCGTTATCTCTATTTAGAATACCTTGGTTTACAAAATTACTGAAATACCCCTGGTTTACAAAATTACTGAAATACCCTTGGTTTAAAAAATTACTGAAACACCCTCGACTTGTAAAATTACCGAAGTACCCCCGGTTTGTAAAATTACCGACATACCCTCAGTTTGCGAAATTATCAAAGTACCTCTAATTTGTAAAATTATCGAAATACCCTCAGTTTGAAAAATATCGAAATACCCCCGATTTGTAAAATTATCGAAATACCCTCGGTTTGTAAAATTACCAAAGTACCCCTAATTTGCAAAATTACTGAAATACCCTAAGTTTGGAAAATTACCGAAATACCCCCGATTTGTAAAATTACCAAAATACCCTCAGTTTGTGAAATTACCAAAGTACCCCTAATTTGAAAAATTACCAAAATACCCTCAGTTTGGAAAATTACCAAAATACCCCCAATTTGTAAAATTACTGAAATACCCTTGATTTGTGAAATACCCCTGTAGGGTAGAATTACCGAAATACCCCTGTAGGGTAAAATTACTGAAATACCCCTATAGAGTAGAATTACTGAAATACCCCTGTAGGGTAGAATTACCGAAATACCCCTATAGGGTAGAATTACTAAAATACCTTTGTAGGGTAGGATTACCGTAATACCCTTGTAAGGGTAAAATGACCGTTTTGCCCCTCGAAGGTAATTGACTCACTTGAGGTACGATTGGTGTAACATCCCGAAATTGGGCCTAGTAGGATTGGGCCCAATTGGCCTTGATTTAAAATTTTTAGAGAACAAGAGATCGGCTTAAATGCAAGTTGGACCTATTGGATAAGTGATTTTGGAAGGTTAGAAGGCTTCTATGAAATCCCGGGATCGAACTTTGGCTTTAGGGAAATTTTGGTTTTAGGTGGAAAAACCTCGAAGTTGGCGGAGTAGGCCTTAAGAATAAAATGTGGGGAAAAATGACACAAGTGGAGGTGTGGTGTAGTGGCAAAGTGACGCCACTTAAGAGGCAAGGGAGTGACGCCACAGGGAAGGAAGGAGGTCCAAGGTTCAAGTCTTGGCTCTTGCATTTTGGTTTTCTTTTTAAATGGACTTTAGAACTTGGCATTAGATTTATATTTAGTTGCGCATGGCTTTAGACACAAGAGGAGCTTGTGGCCTAGTGGTTAGCGGCATGGATTATGTTGCAAGGGAGCCTGGGTTCGAATCTCATGACAAGCAATGGAGTATTTATTTTGCGGATTGGACGGCAAGAGTTTCAGTTGAATTTAAACTCTACTGACGAAGGGATCCCACATCGGAAAGATACAAAGAAGGAAGGTGAAGTGATAGCTATATAAAGAGCATTCTAGGAGGAGGATGAATACACCTTGGAGGGCGTTTGGGCACAGGAGTGGTCGGAGCGCGAATTAGCACCAGATTCCTATCAGGTGTGTAACTCTCTCTACTCTAGTTGTAGAGCGGCAAATGCCGAAGTGCCGGTCACGACAATAGTAGCCACACGTGCGTGCGAACGCACGTGTGGGGCTTCGACGCAATAGTTGAGGCCATCAGTACTATTCTTGTGGGTTGAGGCTACTTGGGCCATGATGGGCCGAAGTGGGCCCAATGGGCCCGTGGGCCCAATTGAATAAAATGTATGATGGTGTAGTATATAGTGAACTAGACTAGGTGAATCTCATATACGTGGCTAGATTTATGTTAGGTGGGCCACACGAGCGTGTGGGCCCGAATGGGCCGAAATTGGGTTTTAGGCTCAATAGTTCGGTACGACCGGAGATGGTAGTTGAGTCGCTCGAGGCGACATTAGGCCTTTGGAAAGGCCATTGCAGGTGCGAAATTACTGAAATACCCGTGGTTTACAAATTTACGGAAATACCCCCAGTTTACAAAATTACTGAAATACCCCCGGTTTACAAAATACCCCCCGTTTGCAAAATTACCAAAATACCCTCAATGGGTGAAATTACTGTTTTACCCCTAAACGAAAAAAAGACTGTTGTAGTACTAGCGTTGTATGTGTTAATTGTATGATTGATTGTGTTTGAGAGGCGTTCCATACATGATCTTATGTTTGGCCGAATATAGGAGCAAGGATATCTTGTGTGGCCGATTGACTCTTTGGGGATTTAAGGCTATCGTTGGTAACAGGTGTGTACATACACACTTTATGATTAATTAACTGTGCTAAATGTTTGTGTATACTAAATCTGGTTTATGTAGCTTTGGATTTAATACCATAACGGTATAAGCGATGATTCAGGTAAGACCCTGTCCGTATGAGTTTACTATTTGATGCTTTTGGAAAGCATGGCATATTTGGTATATGCGATTTAAATACATGTTGGCATGAATTCTGTTATGTATATCTTGACTTATGTGGGTTAAACGAGTGGAGGGGGAAGTGATATTCGTGTCGACGGACACCAGTGGTTTGGTACCACATTGTGACTACGGTCACCAGAGGTTTGGCACCTCCAGAGGTTTGGCACCTCCAGAGGTTTGGCACCTCATAGCGTCTCGTCCCAGTGGTTTGGTACCACAGTGGGTTGGCCCCACAGATAATATAACGGGATTGACGCCAGTGATTTGGTATCACACGATGGGTTGGCCCCATCATTACTATTTGTGACTTTGGGTCACCAGTGATTTGGTATCACAATATTGAATATCGTGTCTTTGGACACGGTGGTTTGGCACCACCGGTGGTTTGGTACCACACGGGTAGAGAAAGGTGTATTGGATGGCTAGGTTGGGTGCATGTTAAATTTAGTGCATGTTAACTTAGTTATAAATTGTGTATGATGTTGCACTAAACCGGGGGAAGGGTTACACATTGAGTCTTGGTGACTCACCTTCTCCTTTAACTTTTTCAGGTGACTCGTAGATCGCGGATGAGGAGCCGGATGGACTCGAGGTGGCCATGCAGTGGGAATGAGATTTAAACGAACCTTGAATTATTTTTATTTTATTTGGATTTACTTGTTCAAGTTGTAATAAGGCCTCCTAAGATTTTTATTTTGCTTACTTTACATATTTTGGATAATTTGTTTTAAGTGGTTAATGACTTAAAAATGGGTACACACGTTTTCTTAAACTTAACGCAAAATGTTTTATTGTGCCATCGGGTACATTCAAAATCGGTAACAACCTGACTTAATAGATCTTTAAATATAACTAAGTTAAGTTTTGTTTCTTCATACACACAAATGTTTTATTTAACGAGATAATTGAAAATAAGATGTTTTCATCAAAACTCAAATCGGCTAAAGGGATTTTCAAAATGGTTTTCTCTGTGACATACCGAATTCGGTCGTAATGTTTGGGCCGGGTTTGGGGTGTTACAATTGGACTGATTTGACGGTAATTGACTGTTGTGACTGTGTATGTATGATTGTTTATGGGCATAACATTTCGCATACATGACATACTATATGGGGTTGGGATATTGATATGGAGGAAGTTCTAATAGAGTCGCACTGGTTGCATGACGACTGTGGATCCAGTATTGATCTGTTAAGGTCGCACGGATCGCATGAGACGATTGTGGATCGACGGACGGCTTAAAGTCGCGTACTCTGATTATGGCTCTGTGCCTTCTTGATTATGGCTCTGTGCCATCTTGATTATGGCTTTGTGCCAATCGTATTTACCCGTGGCTATGTGCCTAACATATATACCGATGACTTTGTGTCGATCATATTTACCCGTGGCTGTGTGCCAGTTATATTACCGTAGCTGATGGCTATGTGCTGATCTTATTACAGTTACTGATGGCTTTGTGCCTATTATAATACCGCTACTGAAGGCTTAGAGCCGTATATATATATACTAGCAGCTTTGCTGCGATTTTAGTTGGTGCCGCAACCGGTGCTAACATTGGGAGTGTAGGGATGGCGTGGGTGATTTATTCCCCATAGGTAGTGCAGGGTTGGATGGAGGCAAGTGTAGGGTTGGATGGGATTGGTTAGCATGCATCACATGTAACACCCCTTACCCGAGAACCCATCACACAACGTGAAACTTGTGATTTCCCTCCTTATACTAGAATCATCTCCAACTTCCCCCTCAAAGCACCCGAATAGGGTTACGAGGAGATAAAGGAATATCGATTTCAATTAACTAAATCGATAACCGTTTAGTCTGATTTTTTTCAGTCAGCTAACGTTCTCATATAATCACAATTTATGAGAAGAACAACTACATCAGTCCTGAAAGGCAACAAATATTTATACATAATACCCAAGGAGATCATTATAACCTATCCATGGCATTAACTAACCATGCACAGATCACAGGCTTCAAGCCAACTTACTCATACTTGCCCTTTATTTAGCACATATCGTGCCACACATCGTACTCGTTTCTTCTTGACTCGTTCACGAGTGCCTGTATTCTCCCATTCACATGGCTTTAGTACAATTCTCATTTCTACCTCTAGACTCATCTATCTGTCCCATTGATCACTAGGGATAATCGAAGACGCATATTCATCGTCATTCATGTAGGTAAGAAACTAATGCCACACCCCCGAGGTGGTCTATATGCAGTCACCTCTAAATGCCAATGCCATATCCCGGATAAGGTCTTATATGGACTTCCACATCAAGTATCAATGCCATATCCCGAATATGGTCTTATACGATTCTCATTTTCATTACCGAAGCCATATCCCGAATATGGTCTTATATGGGATCTCAACTCGGTGCCGAGGCCATGTCCCGAACATGGTCTTATACGGGACCTTATCCATTTCATATCTCGATGATGGCATTTTCATATTCAATATGGTCCGCTAGGACTTCAACATCTCATGTTTAACAACAATTACTCTATTTAGTAGAATATCATGTATCAATGTGATACAAAGCATTCTCAATTATGCTAACGTAAATATTGCATTAATCACATACAAACTTACTCAACTTAACTCTCATAACATCTCATCATAATTCAACAGTGGTAAGGGGGTGAGGTTGTAGAGTCCCTTAACCTAAATCTCGTGACTACATACATATGATTTAATATTCATCATCAATGAAATATCATCATAGTCACACAACTTGCTCCAAGTGAGTTTTCACATTTATCACGCTACAATTGTTTCTATCACTCATACTTTCGAACAGTGACTTCACTTACTCAAGTTCCACCTTAATGTCTACTCGAGTACTCAACATTAAACTCTAATTTCTCTTACCATTGCTTATCAATTTAGGGAATGTCTTACGGATTTTGAGTACGTCGTTTACCTGATTGCCATAGTCCAACTATGGTCTTACTCGTATCACAACGTCGTAGCCCAGCTATTTCTTTACATGTCATCACGATGCCATAGCCTCAATATGGTCTTACACGAAATCTCACATCAATACCAATGCTATATCCTCGATACGATTTTACATGGAACTCATGTCGATGCTGATGCCATATCCCAGATATGGTCTTGCACGGGATCTTATATCAATATCGACGCCATATCCCATATATGGTCTTACACGATTTCATGCCGAAGCTAGGTCCCGAACGTGGTCTTACACGAAATCACCATTCGAGGCCGACGCCATATCCCAGATATGGTCTTATACGATTTCATGCCGAAGCCAGGTCCCGGACGTGGTCTTACACGAAATCACCATTTGAGGCTGACACCATATCCCAGATATGGTCTTACACGGGATCACGTATCGTTGCCAATGCCATGCCCCAGACATGGTCTTATATGGGATCACATGTATTGCCATGGTCCTACCATGGTCTTATTTATCAATTTATCATTAAACTACCGTACTCATCTCCTGCATTCTACTTAGTGAAACTTCTCGGTTTAATTTCCACACCATAATATGTGTGGCTTCATAATGAGTCATAAAACAAAACATCATGCATCTCTCTACTTTATCAATACATGTGAGATTTAACCATGTGGACATATTTATCATACATTATTCAAACAGTTGTACATACACACATATCCCATTCTGGATAAATTACTCGTTATAAGCACTTAACACAATAGGTTGGGTTCATAACGCCGTACACATATCAAACCAATATAGGTAAGCTTATCACTTCATAACTCTCATTCCTCAACCTGGAGTTATATCATTCCATACCTTATCATACACATGTCATAAACTTCTATTCACACTTCTCTAAATTTCAACAATGCATAAGTACATTTCAAATACCTCATTGCCACTTACAACCTTATTGAAATTAGCTCAGTTGGAAATCATTTCTGTCTTATCAAAACAATTTTGTTAGAGCCGAGAGATATCACACTATCACGGTCCACATATGGCATGCATAGCTAGACTCTTACTCACGCTAGGTTCGCCCGAGAATCGACTAAACCATAGCTCTGATACCACTAAATGTAACACCCCTTACCTGAGTCCGACACCGAGATCGGATACGAGGCATTACCATGCTTAATCTTACTTAACACTTCGAAACGGGCTATAAAATTTCGTTTAAACCCATCAATTGCACATACTCGGCCTAAGAGGCCTCAAACATACCTCCGAGAGGTATCACAACTATTCTGGGAGCTTTTACGAACTCGAGAACTTTTCAACAAAACAGGGGCCATACGCCCGTGTTGGTCTAGGGACACGGGCGTGTGCCCAGGCCGTGTGAAGTCTACATATTAATTGTGGAATTTAAATCGACCACGAGTAGAAGACACGGGCTTGTCTATGCCGTGTGAAGTGAGTCAGAATTGACCACGGGTGGAAGACACAGACGTGTCTAGACCATGTGAAGTTTGTCAGCATCGACCACGGGTGAATGACACGGACATGTCTTAGGGGCACACGGGCGTGTCCCTAGACCAACAGGCGTGTGGCCCCTGCTTTGTTGAAAAGTTCTCGAGTTCGTAAAAGCCCTGCAATAGTTTACGATACCCTCTGAGATATGTTTGGGGCCTCTTAGGCCGAGTATGTGCAAGTGATGGGTTTAAACGAAATTTTATAGCCCGTTTCGAAGTGTTAAGTAAGATTAAGCATGGTAATGCCTCGTATCCGGTCTCGGTGTCGGACTCGGGTAAGGGTGTTACATCACACATTATGCATATGGAATTGATTTACGATATGGGCTAGGCCCAATCATTCATCGATATGGAGAATGGGCTAGGCCCAATTGGTTCGATAAAGTGAGACCCGAGTGAAATTGTCTTGGGCTTAGACCCACACACATTGTTCTCATATCTTGTATTGGGCTCGTGCAGATCGACTCACTGAATTCTGTCTGTTTTACTAACTATTTTAGTTAGGAGGGGATTACACACTGAGTTTTCGTAAACTCACCCCATTTTTAACTGTGCAGGTAATCCCCAGCCTTAGACGGATTGGTGCTGCGAGGGACTCGGAGAAGGCCACACACTGCTTATGTTTTCCGTTTTGATTAGTTACATTCAAATATTTTGATTTGGGTTGTAATAAGGCCTCTATATTTTTAACTTATTATTTATGATATTTGTTTATGATGTTTTATAACTGCTAAAAGTGGAATACGATTTCCAAAACAATAACTGTCTTCAAAACACTACGTTTCTGCAACGTTTTCAAAATGCTTCTGCAACTCAATTTTTAAACATCACGTTTTCGTAAATTATTTATTTTAATTATGCTTCCGCAATGGCTAAGGTTTTAAAAGTAATTACGTTTTCAAGTGGATAATAATTGCTTAAGTGTTTTGAATTTTAATAGAGAGGCTTTAACTCTCAAACAAGTTTTAACAACAAGAAATATGGTTTCAAAAAACACTTCCATGTGGCACGCCAGATTCGGGCCTAACTTCTAGGCCAGGTTTGGGGTGTTACATGTAGTTGTATCAGAGCCTAGTTGCAAAACTCGGCTGTGGATTGGGATTTTAAAATTGAATTTCCAAAAGAATTGTTTCAAAAAGGTTTGAAAAGGGTTGAAGTTTTTGAAATGTTGTATTGATTATTTTTCTGGAAGTGTGGTTCACCGAGTCTCCGACGCTGAATCTGTAAGTTTTCTGTTAGACAGTATTTAAAATTAGAATGTGTATTTATTCAAGTGTATTTTCTGGAAATCAGATTGTTTTTTTAGCTAGCAACAGTACTATGATGGATTCCGAAGGCAAGAAAGGCGCGAGGAGTCGCCCGTCTCTCAAGAACATAAGATGGTTCAGGAGACGGTGGTCGAGGTAAGTCCGCCAACTTCGGGTAGCGATAACCCAGAGCTTGGTATAGAGGCACTGACCCGGTTGGTAAGGGAAGTGCTGGAAGAAGTGTTTGATGCAGGAGTTAAGGGGTATGGTGAAACACTTCAGGCTAGGTGCTCGGAGTGCAACAGGAAGAGGGATCACAGTCCTCTGACGCAGGAGCCTCGTTCTGTGAAACGCGTTAAGACGCGTCCAAATTTTCTGGCTTGCAAGCATTGCTAAAGGCGCCATCCGGGTGAACGCTGGAGGAAGTCAAGTGCATGTCTTAGATGCGAGTCTAAGGAGCATCAGGTTCGGGATTGCACAGTCCCTTTTAAGTCAGGTGTGTTTTGTTTGGATGTGATGTTTGAATATAGTAATTGTGTGCATGTGTGATAAATATTTGTTTGCTTCTGTGGTTAGATGTTTGGTTGTGTGTAAGAGGTTTCAAGATTAAGTTAAAAGTGTATTAGTGTTATTGGGATGAGAGTGCGCAGCGGAAGCGTAGTGGTGTAACCTGTGTTGTGCGAATATTAGATAGTTGAAAATTTCGAGGACGAAATTTCTTTAAGGGGGTAGAATTGTAACGCCCCAAATTTGGGCCTAGAAGTATTGGGCCTTGAGTATGGGTCCGTAAGGAGGCTGCAAATAGGCATTTAATTGTGCAAGGAAATGACAATTAAATGTCTACTCAAGTGGTTAAGGGTCCTGAGAAGTGTTGGAAAAGTCCTGGGTACAAACCTGGGCTTTAGCAAAGATTTTGGTTTTAAGTGAATAAAACCCTGGATGCTTGGATGTAGGCCTTTTAAATTATTTTGATAAAAAAATGACACAAGGAAGCATGTGGCCTAGTGGTTGTGGCGTCATTAAGGGTGTAAGGGAGCTTGGGTTCAAATCTTGGCTCTTGCAGAATTTCTTTAATTTTTTGGCTCTTATAAGAATCTGGACACTGGCACATAGGTTTTATAAATATTTGCGCATGTTTTAAGTCACAAAAGGAGCTTGTGTTGTGGTGGCATGTAGCGTCTGGAGCATAGGAGAGGGCAAGGGTTCGAATCCCATTACAAGCAAAAAGGGATATTTATTTTGTAGTTGGGACGGTTTTGGAGGATTGATGGAGGAATCCCAATCGGGAAACTAGCATGAGAGTAGGCGAGAAGCTGGCTTTAAATAGAGCGATCTATGAGAAGAGTAAGCATACCTTGGTTGGCGTTTGGGAATAAGAGTGTTCGGAGCGCGGATTAACTCCAGATTTCTATTAGGTGTGTATTTCGCACTACTCTAGCTGTAGAGCGGCAAATGCCGAAATACCGGTCACACGGCGATGGTAGCCATACGAGCGTGCGAGCGAACGTGTGGGAGCTTCGACGCAATAGTTGAGGCCATCATGAGTGTTCTTCTGGGTTTAGGCTGTTTGGGCCACGATGGGCCGAAAGGGACCATGTGGGGCCAATAGGCCCGTAGGCCCAATCGGATAAGTTGTATGATTGTGTAGTAAATATTGGACTGGACTATGTGAATCTAATCTCTGTGGCTAGATTTGGGCTAAATGGGCGACACGAGCGTATGGGCCCATTTGGGCCGAGAATGGGCCCTAGGCCCATTCGTATCGCTATCTCTGTTTAGAATACCTTGGTTTACAAAATTACTGAAATACCCTTAGTTTACAAAATTACTTAAATACCCTTGGTTTACAAAATTACTGAAATACCCTTGGTTTAAAAAATTACTGAAACACCCTCGACTTGTAAAATTACAGAAGTACCCCCAGTTTGTAAAATTACCGAAATACTCTCGGTTTGTGAAATTACCAAAGTACCCTAATTTGCAAAATTATCGAAATACCCTCAGTTTGGAATATTACCGAAATACCTTCGATTTGCAAAATTACCGAAATACCCTTGGTTTGCAAAATTACCAAAGTACCATTAATTTGCAAAATTATCGAAATACCCTCAGTTTGGGTACCGAAATACCCTCAATTTGTGAAATTACCAAAATACCCCTAATTTTCAAAATTACCAAAATACCCTCAGTTTGGAAAATTACCAAAATACCCCCCGATTTGCAAAATTATCAAAATAACCCTGATTTGTGAAATACCCTTGTAGGGTAGAATTACTGAAATACCCCTGTAGGGTAGAATTACTGAAATACCCCTGTAGAGTAGAATTACCGAAATACCCCTGTAGGGTAGAATTACTGAAATACTTCTGTAGGGTAGGATTACTGTAATACCCTTGTATGGGTAAAATGACCGTTTTGCCGCTCGAAGGTAATTGACTCACTTGAGGTACGATTGGACTGATTTGACGGTAATTGACTGTTGTGACTGTGTATGTATGATTGTTTATGGGCATAACATTTCGCATACATGACATACTGCATGGGGTTGGGATATTGCTACGGAGGAAGTTCTGATAGGGTCGCACGGGTCGCATGACGATTGTGGATCCAGTATTGATCTGTTAAGGTCGCACGGATTACATGAGACGACTATGGACCGATGGACAGCTTAAAGCCGCGTACTCTGAGTATGGCTCTGTGCCAACCTAAATATGGCTCTGTGCCATCCTGATTATGGCTCTGTGCCAACCTAAATATGGTTCTGTGCCATCTTGATTATGGCTTTGTGCCAATCGTATTTACCCGTGGCTATGTGCCTAACATATATACCGATGACTTTGTGTCGATCATATTTACCCATGGTTGTGTGCCGGTTATATTACCATAGCTGATGGCTATGTGCCGATCTTATTACAGTTACTGATGGCTTTGTGCCAATTATAA
Organism: Gossypium sturtianum; assembly: GCA_025698515.1. Taxonomy (NCBI): domain Eukaryota; kingdom Viridiplantae; phylum Streptophyta; class Magnoliopsida; order Malvales; family Malvaceae; genus Gossypium; species Gossypium sturtianum. The sequence continues at coordinate 87,779,720 of CM046944.1, forward strand.
TACCGCTACTGAAGGCTTAGAGCCGTATATATATATATACTAGCAGCTTTGTTGCGATTTTAGTTAGTGCCGCAACTGGTGCTAACATTGGGAGTGTAGGGATGGAGTGGGTAATTTATTCCCCGCAGGTAGTGCAGGGTTAGACGGAGGCAAGTGCAGGGTTGGATGGGATGGGTTAGCATGCATCACACATTATGCATATGGAATTGATTCTGATATGGGCTAGGCCCAACTGTTACTGATATGGAGAATGGGCTAGGCCCAATTGGTTCTGATAAGGGCTGAGACCCGAGTGAAATTGTACTGGGCTTAGACCCACACACGTTGTTTCATATCGTATTGAGCTTCCGTGCATCGACTCGACACTGATCTGTCTATTTTACTAACTATTTTAGTTAGGAGGGGATTACACACTGAGTTTTCGTAAACTCACCCCGTTTTTAACTATGCAGGTAATCCCCAGACTTAGACGGATCGGTGCTGCGAGGGACTCGGAGAAGGCCACACACTGCTTGTGTTTTCCGTTTTGATTAGTTACATTCAAGTATTTTGATTTGGGTTGTAATAAGGCCTCTCTATTTTTAACTTATTATTTGTGATATTTATTTATGATGTTTTATAACAGCTAAAAGTGGAATACGATTTCCAAAACGATAACTGTCTTCAAAACACTACGTTTTCGCAACGTTTTCAAAATGCTTCTGCAACTCAATTTTTAAATATCACATTTTCATAAATTGTTTATTTTAATTATGCTTCCGCAACAGCTAAGGTTTTAAAAGTAATTACGTTTTCAAGTGGATAACAATTGCTTAAGTGTTTTGAGTTTTAACAGAGAGGCTTTAACTCTCAAACAAGTTTTAACAACTAGAAATATGGTTTCAAAAAAACTTCCATGTGACACGCCAGATTTGGGCCTAACTTCTAGGCCGGGTTTGGGGTGTTACAGGTTTAGTCCCGGCCCTATTCTAAAGCATCCTTAAGGTCTCGTTGACCTATTTAAGGGACGCTTTGATTGCATTGGATGAATTGTAATATGAAATGTCCGTAAAAGTTTCTTGACTGTCCAGTAATGCCTCTTAACCCTAAACCGGTGATGGTTACGGCTTAGGGGTGTTAGATTGTATTGGTATCAGAGCTACGGTTTAGCTGATTCTCAGACTAACGTAGCATGTTAGAGTCTAGTTTTACATGCCCTGAAACACCCCAAACTCGGCCCACGAGATTTGCCCAGATTTGGTATGTTCCTCAAGTAAACCGGTTTCAAAATTCTTTCGTTACCTAGAGAAAACTTATGCGATTTTGAAAAAAATTGTTTTGGGTTGGGCTTGTGTTGAAAATGAATTCAATTCTTTATATTAAAAATTTTACTTAAACTTTAATAGGTAAAACTCATAATCATAATAAATAGAAATAAATGGAAAACAATCCAACTATGGCCTTATGGCCTTATTACATCAAATAATTTCCAAGTAATTCAAGTACTTAAATAGAAATAGTAGTTCATAAAATAAAAACTTCATGTTGAGCATGGCCACCACAAGTTCTGCCGTCCCGGTCCATCACTAATCATCACCTGAAAAATATTCCCCAACGGGGTGAGTCAAACAGACTCAATGTGTAAACAAACACTAAATCAAAATAGAATCAGGCATACAAATGTTACGCATTCATATCATAGCATACAAATTATGATGCATTCCCAAACCCAAACCTAATAAGCCATCCGCTACACTCCCCCGTACCAACCTGTACACCGTGGGGACTACTAAGTCGACCCTCCTTCCGCTACACTCCATATCGCAGTCTTAGGTCACCGCATTTGTGGTCTTAGGTCACCACGTTCAGATTATTGTGGTCTTAGGTCACCACTTTCAGATTACTGTGGTCTTAGGTCACCACTTTCAGATATCACGGTCTTAGGTCACCGTGTTCGTGGTCTTAAGTCACCACATTCACTTCCCCTTTCAAACAAACCCATATGCCCCATATAATGATGATATGCATAAATATGCCAGAGTTCACATTCTTATCATATTCTCATGTTACTAATGACCTTTTTCATATTCTTTGTAGAAGTAGGAAACGTACCTGAGTACTTAGTACCATAACATGGTACCCTAGCCACTTTCATATTCTTAATATCACATATTTTAATAAAACAGGCCATGAAACATATTAAGAAGTAGTGTAGGGGTACACACCGATTTGCTTAACCACTTCTTTGAAATCCCGAAATCGATCTATCGCCTTAGATCTCAAGTTCCTACAATTGATTAATCACTTACTATTTAGCACAAAGCCTATTCGGCTAGAAAACCAAATCCTAGTAGGATTTGTATTCTTAAAGCTTACCTTGGTGTCGATTTGATGATTTAATCAAATCCCGAAACTCGTATTTTTCCCTTTGAAATTGGCTAGTCACTAAATCCCTTGAATTGGTTAGTTTTGACTTAACACACATAATAATAGATCTACTACTAAAATAGGCCTTGGCCGAATTTACCTTTGTTCTTACCTTCCAAATCTTAAATCCCGAATTGGATCCTTGCTTCTTTGTTGTCGCCGAAATCCCTATGTACCCATGTTAGATCCAATCTAACATTAAATCATAATAATATAGCTTATGGCCGAATGGTATTCATAACTTACCTTAGATCTTAGAAGTTCCGAAAGATACCTTCTTGTAGTTGACAATTTCTTAAATCCCGAAAACACCCTTCCATAACTCGGCCAAAATCCATAATAGAGATTAGTCCCTAAATTTTAGATAGGTTTAAAATATAAAAGAATTGAAACCAAACTTTGTATCTTACCTTTTTTAAGAAATTGGTAGCACCCTTGTTAAAAGCCCCTTAAAGAATCGGCCTTGATGACTAGATGATAAAGTTTCGGCTTTTGGGATTTAATGGAGAAGTCGACTAGAGGTTCTCTTGGGGTATTTGGTTTCCACGAAAATAAGGAAAAGAAACTTGAGAATTTTGGCAATGGTGGACTATAGATTCGGCTTGACAAAAGAAAAGAGAAGAGAAGAGAGGAGAGCACTCTAAATTCGGCAGAGAGAGGAAGAGGAAGAAAAATTGATGAGTAGCCCTATTTCCTTCCTTTTATAGCCGAAACTACTCCTCAGAATCCCTTACTTGGCCACCACTCTTCTTTATTTGATAGCTTTATCTCTTAATTTAAAATAATTAGAGAATAATCCTTTATTATCTCTTCAAAAATAATCCAAATTAAATCCCTTATTTATCACCTTATTAATCAAATATTAAAGAGAATAAAACTCCTCCTTTCTAGAAGGCTTGTGCCGTCCACCTCGTGAGCTTACGGAAGAAAAATAAAACTTCTTTTATTTGCTTCCCAAGTGACTCAAACCTGTGCCCAACACCTTGCATGTGGCGCCATTTCCAGAGGCCCTAAGTGGCATCTTCAGCCACTTTTCCAAGCCTGTTTGTATGTCAAATTTCACAAACTTTTTCTTTTAAGGCCACCTTGCCTTAATTTCCTATTTTAAACTTTAAAACTCGACATTTCTAAGTCATTTCTAAGTTTCCAAAAATTTTCGTTCGCTCTGTAAACTTGACATTTTCTTACATTTCCAAGTTTCCAGAAATGTGCACTTTCCTATTTTGAATCATTTCCAAATCATTTCCATCCATTTCCAAGTTTCCAAAAATGTTCACTTTCCATTTTTTTGAACTTAACATTTCCATACATTTTCAGTTTCCAAAATTGTTCAAAATTTATTCTTAGTACATAAAACATGTTACTTCGCACAATTAAACCGAAAATGCATAGGTCCTTTCCAGGATGTTACAATTCTACCCCTTAAAATAATTTCGTCCTCGAAATTTTCTAACTAAAATAATTGAGGGTATTGTTGTTGCATTGCCTCTTCTGGTTCCCACGAAGCTTCTTCTGATCCATGATTGTGCCATAACACCTTGACTAGAGGAACTGACTTCCTCCGTAGCACTTTCACATCACGTTCCAATATCCGGATCGGCTCTTCCTCGTAGGATAAGTCCGCCTTAGCTCTACTTCTTCGACGGGTACCACATGAGACGGATCCGATCGGTAACGACGTAGCATGGATACATGGAACACGCCGTGCATCTGCCGCCGCAACTCGGTGGCAACTCCAATTGGTATGCCATCTGCTGCTCCAACTCGCTTCAAGATTGCTTTCGATAGGGCCCTATAAACCTTGGGCTTAACTTCCTCATGCGATGAACCTCATTACCTTTTCCGAGGCGAGACTTTGAAACACTTGGTCTCCCACTTCAAACTCTATTTCCTTCTCGCTTAAGGTCTGCGCAGACGACTTCGCCTATCGAGGCTTCCTTTAACCGTGCTCAAATCATCTCAACCTTCTCTTCAGTTTCGGCAACTAACTCTGGACCCAAAACTCGATGTTCTCCTAACTCACCCAACAAGTAGGAGTTCTACACTTCCGACCATACAATGCTTCATATGGTGCCCTCCGCATGCTAGCTTCGATAGTTTGTTGTTGTAGGCGAACTCAGCTAAAGGCAAATAGTCTTCCCAACTTCCTCAGAAATCCATCACATAGCCTCTCAACATATCCTCCAACACTTGTATAACTCGTTCGAACTGCCCGTCTGATTGTGGATGAAAAGCCGTAGTGAAGTCCAACTTAGTGCCTAAAGCTTGATGAAATGCCCTCCAGAACCGCGACGTAAACCTTGGGTCTCTATCGGAGATGATCGATACTGGTACACCATGTAACCTCACAATTTCCGCCACATATAACTTAGCCAGCTTCTGAAGAGAATAGTCAACTCTTACCGGGATGAAATGCACGGACTTAGTCAAACGGTCCACTATCACCCATACCGAGTCCTTCTTAGTAGGCGTAAGGGGAAGCCCACTAACGAAATCCATGGTAATTCTCTCCCACTTCCATTGCGAATCTCGATTGGTTGAAGCAATCGATGGAACTTGGTGTTCAGCCTTAACTTATCGACACGTCAAACATTTCCCCACAAATTTAGTCACTTCTTGCTTAAGATCGGACCACCAAAATTGTTCCCTTAGATCTCTCAGACATGCCTTAATGCCTCCGGGATGCATAGCATAAGGGCTACTATGCGCCTCCCGAAGAATCCTTTGTCTTAACTCCTTATCCTTCTAAGCATATAGACTTTTCCTTTGTAACACAATACTCCTCATCATTAACACTATAATCCTCTAACTCTCCGTTCTGCACTTGTTGTAACTTAACACTTAGGTCCTTATCAACCAATCGTCCCTCTTTCACCTCCTTCACCATGTGGGCTTGACTTGCAACTCGCCAACAAAGCTTCCATCATCGTACAAACTTAATCGAGCGAACATAGCCCTTAGATCCGACACAACCTTCCGACTTAGGGCATCGGCTACCACATTCGCCTTGCCCGGATGATATTCTATCGAACAAATCGTAGTCCTTCAACAACTCCACCCACCTTCGTTGCCTCAAGTTCAACTCCTTCGAGTCAACAGATACTTAAGGCTCTTGTGGTCCGTGTAGATCACCGACCTTTCTCCATAGAGGTAGTGCCTCCAAACCTTAAGGGCGAAAACCACTCACGCGGTTCCAAGTCATGAGTTGGGTAGTTAACCTCATGAGGCCTTAGTTGTCGAGACGCATAAGCGACTACTTTTCTTTCTTGCATTAGCACACATCCTAATCCCGTATGCGAAGCGTCACAGTACACCACAAAATCCTTCCCAGCCTCTATCTGAATTAACACTGGAGCCTCCGTCAACATCTTCTTAAGGTTGTCAAAGCTCTTCTGTTTATATCACCATTCAAAGGGTACTTCCTTCCTTAGTAACTTTGTCAAAGGCGCGGCTATTGATGAGAATCCTTCTACGAACCTTCAGTAATAGCTTTGCCAAACCTAAGAAACTTTGAATCTCAGCCACGGACCTAAGTGGTTTCCAATCCAACACTGCTTCGATCTTCCTAGGATCCACTCTTATTCCTTCTGCGGATACCACATGCCCTAAGAATGCCACCTCCTTAAGCCAAAATCCACACTTGCTGAATTTGGCATAGAGCTTCTTCTCCTTAACACTTGTAGCACCACTCGGAGATGTTCATCATGCTCCTCTTTAGACTCGAGAATACACCAAAATATCGTCGATGAACACAGCAGCGAACCTATCCAAGTAGGGTTGAAAAACTCGGTTCATCATATCCATGAACGCGGTGGAGCGTTTGTCAATCCAAACGGCATCACAACAAACTCAAAATGGCCGATCTTGTCCTAAAAGCGGTCTTATGGATATCCGCCTCCTTCACCTTCAATCGGTGATATCCCGACCTTAAGTCTATCTTTGAGAACACTACGGCCTTCTTGGTGATCGAACAAGTCATCGATCCTTGGCAAAGGATACTTGTTCTTGATGGTCACTTATTCAATCGACAGTAATCTATGCACATACGCATAGTTCCGTCCTTCTTCTTTACAAAGTAATCGGTGCTCCCCATGGAGACACTTTGGGTCGTATGAACCCACGATCCAACAACTCTTGGATTTGAGCCTTGAGCTCAACTAACTCCTTTGGCGCCATTCGGTATGTAGTGATTGACACATGAGCTGTTCCCGGTAGTAAGTCGATTCCAAACTCCACCTCCCTATCTGGGGGTATTCCTGGTAATTCCTCCAGAAATACATCTTCAAAGTCTTTAACCGTTCTAACTCCACTGACACCTTCTTCATTTCCACCTAACGCACTTACGAAGGCTAAGAACGCCTTGCACCCTTTCTTAACCATTTTCTCAGCCTTCAATGCCGAAACTACGTTGGACGGTAGTTTCTTCTCTCTCTGATCATTACTACTACTTCATCCTCCGGGGTCCTTAGTTCCATTCGTTTAGCCGCACAATCCAACACGACTCGGTGCTCTACTAGCCAGTCCATTCCAAGTATAAGTTCAAACTCCCCGAAAGGTAGTTCCATTAAGTCACCAAAGTTCACTCCCCGAATCTCTAGGGTACATTCGAAAGATCATATCCACCACTACGCTTAGGCCTAATGGGCTTACTACGGTCATCGCTCATCGGAAGGTTGAGTCTAGGCCTAGTGTTTCCACTACAAAGACATGCAACATAGGAATGGGTTGAGCCCACATCAATTAGAGAAAAATAGGGCTTGTCAAAAATAAAGAACGCACCGGTTATAACGCCCAGTAGCGTCTCCATCTTCCCTCCGCGAACCGCATAAACCAAACCTGGTTGCCTTGCCTCAAAGATTAGCAAAGCACCTCTACCTTGTGTTCCACGGCCTCTACCAGCACCATTACCTCTGTTACTCGAACCACGACCTCGTTGAGGTGCGGTCCTCCTCTACGATCGACTAACATTCGAAATGTTGGTCGGCTTTCATCCGATTGCTTAGGACAATCCTTGATCAAATGGTCCTTGGACCCACATCTAAAACATCCTCCTGTTTTCTTCCAAAGACTTTCCTAAGTGCTTCTTTCCCACACATCACAAGGTCGACACCGCCCTTTCCGAACCAACTTGTCGACCTCGCGCCCATCAACTCTAGGCCTCTTATGAACCTTTCCAGACGCTCCAAAACCTCTTTTGGGCCTATTCCTATCCATAGCCCGCTTTGTAGAATCCTTTGATTCCTCACCACCTTGGCCTTTTCTACCAAAGCAGTAAAACTCCCGCTCTTGATGCGGTGCTATCAACGCCTCGAGATCATCCCTTAGCCCGTCCTCAAAATGGACACAGCGCTTATGCTCGATTGCCACTACTCCTCGAGCATATCGGCTCAACCTCAAGAATTCAGACCTCATACTCCGCCACGGACTTGTTCCCTTGAACCCCGTAAATGCCTTCCTTTGTTCATCAAGATACCTGGTTCCTACATACTTCTTCCTCAAATGCTTCCTTAACATATTCCTGTGTCGATCCTCACCGTGGCACCATCCCGAACAGATCAACCACCACCGATACGCTTCATCGTGTAACAAGTGCCACCATTCCTTTTAACTTCTCCTCGGGGTCAAGTCAAGCTCATCCATGATGCGCTCTGTTGCTTCCAACCAAGATGCTCACCGAACCTGGTGCCACACCCGATACTCCCACTAAACATTTCAGCTCCATTAACTCGGAGCCACTCAGCATGCACTTACGGTTTCTGAATTTCCTCCCGCACTGGGCCACCAACTCCAAAACTCGCAAAGACGACTGCGACACAAAGATCATCCCCGCCTCCGAGCTTGTACGCCCAACACCAACGGTGGGGTGGTGGTGGCGGTGGTATCTCATTGTCGGACCCTTAACCCGATCTAACGGGTTCTCGACACCGTCATCCTTTCTCTACCTCGCCCACGCACGACCACATCCTCTAGAGCTCATTTCTAACGTCGTGATCCGATTAAGAAGTTTTATGAATTAGTCTTTGTTTCACTTGATTACCCGCGAAGAAATTTTATGAAAAGAGTTTTAGGAGTGGTTCTTTCGTATGCACACAGTCTTTCCATTCATTCATCCATACATCCATCAAACAATCATGAACTCTCGTTCATTCAGAGAAAGGTTGTAGTTTTCATTGTTATTATTTTTTTTTCCTTCCACTACCCAGGGGTATTTTCGTAATTCTGTCCTACAGGGGTATTTTCGTAATTTTTCAAAAGGAAAAAGTTCCTTGGTGATTTTGTCACAAAGTATTTTGGTATTTTTAAATTCGGGTATTTTGAAAAATTTTGAAATCTAGGGTATTTTTGATTTTGGACCTCTGGGGTATTTTGGTGATTTTTTCCAAGCGGGGTAAATTTGTAAAATCTTATAAATCAGGGATATTTCAAAGGTTGCAAAACTTTGAGGGTTCTTTTTGAGAATTGTACTTTTCAAAACGGTGATGTTGCAAAAATTTTAGAAATCAGGGTCATTTTGGTAATTTTATAAGTTAGGGGCAATTTTGAAATTTCCAAAATTCAAGGTATTTTGATAATTTGCAAATTAGGGTTTTGAACATTGATAAAATAATGAAATTTTGGCAAAAGCTGTTGGGTAGTTGGTCATTTTATAAACCAAGGGTATTTTGGTAATTTTACCACTAGGGGCATTTTTGTATAAATCGGAAATCTTTGAAAAATTTTGTAAAGATGGTTTTCATGAATTTAGAATAAAGTTTTAAGAGTTCTAAAACTAGGGTTTTGTTGTTTTTATAAAAACACGGCTAATTCCCTTTCGGGTTTTAGTTATTGTGTTTAGCCTATGACCGAGTCCTCTTGGTCGGGGTGAACAAAAGCTACGCACTGTGCAGGATTCGAGTGGAGAGGAGGTGAGTCACGCGGATCGCTTAAATACCAAGCTCCCACCGAAACCATTCCTAGACATGCCCACAGAGGTTGCCACACCTCCGAGCCCTCAGGTTAGGGTGAACCGAAGCTACGCACTGTGCAGGATTCTGCGAAGAGGAGGTGAGTCACTAGGATCGCTTAAATACTGTGCTCTTCCGGATCCAATCCTAGACATGCGCATGGGGTTACCACACCCTAACTTAGTGACTTAGCCATGGGTTTGTTTAACGTTCCTTAAGTCTTATGTGTTTGTGTTTGAGTAGACTAGTCCTAGGGTTCAAGTTCCTATCATGCTATTCTACGTTCCATTCCTTTTCTACCCTTCTAATATTCATTACACATAATCACACAAATAGTTAGGGGTACTTACGGTGGATCATGGTCGGAGACTTTAGGTCCCATGCTAGAAAACCTGCTTGTTTCATAAAATATTTTTAAAAAAAACTCATTTGGGCTCGCTTTGAAAATGTTTTGGGCCTTGCCCCACAGGCCGAGAGTTTTAAAACTTGGCTCTGATACCAAACTAAAACACCCCAAACCCATTTACGAGATTTGCCCATTTGGTATGTTCCTCAAGTAAACCGGTTTCAAAATTCTTCCGTTACCTAGAGAAAACTTGTGCGATTTTGAAAAAATTGTTTTGGGTTGGGCTTGTGTTGAAAACTAATTCAATTCTTTATATTAAAAATTTTACTTAAACTTTAATAGGTAAAACTCATAATCATAATAAATAGAAATAAATGGAAAACGATCCAACTATGGCCTTATGGCCTTATTACATCAAATAATTTCCAAGTAATTCAAGTACTTAAATAGAAATATTAGTTCATAAAATAAAAACTTCATGTTGAGCATGGCCACCACAAGTTCGCCGTAGTCAGGCCCATCACCGATCATCACTGAAAAATATTCCCAACGGGTGAGTCAAAACAGACTCAATGTGTAAACAAACACTAAATCAAAATAGAATCGGGCATACAAATGTTACGCATTCATATCATAGCATACAAATTATGATGCATTCCCAAACCCAAACCTAATAAGCCATCCGCTACACTCCCCGCACTCAACCTGCACACCGTGGGGACTACTAAGTCGACCCTCGTTCCGCTACACTCCATATCGCGGTCTTAGGTCACCGCATTTGTGGTCTTAGGTCACCACGTTCAGACATCGCGTGGTCTTAGGTCACCACTTTCAGACATCGTGGTCTTAGGTCACCACTTTCAGATATCACGGTCTTAGGTCACCGTGTTCGTGGTCTTAAGTCACCACATTCACTTCCCCTTTCAAACAAACCCATATGCCCCATATAATGATGATATGCATAAATATGCCAGAGTTCACATTCTTATCATATTCTCATGTTACTAATGACCTTTTTCATATTCTTTGTAGAAGTAGGAAACGTGCACAGTACTTATTACCATAACATGGTACCCTATCCACTTTCATATTCTTAATATCACATATTTTAATAAACAGGCCATGAAACATATTAAGAAGTAGTGTGGGGTACACACACGATTTGCTTAACCACTTCAATGAAATCCCAAATCGATCCATCGCCTTAGATCTCAAGTTCCTACAATTGATTAATCACTTACTATTTAGCACAAAGCCTATTCGGCTAGAAAACCAAATCCTAGTAGGATTTGTATTCTTAAAAGCTTACCTTGGTGTCGATTTGATGATTTAATCAAATCCCGAAACTCGTATTTTCCCCTTTGAAATCGGCTAGTCACTAAATCCCTTGAATTGGTTAGTTTTAGGCTTAACACACATAATAATAGATCTACTACTAAAATAGGCCTTGGCCGAATTTACCTTTGTTCTTACCTTCCAAATCTTAAATCCCGAATTGGATCCTTGCTTCTTTGTTGTCGAAATCCCTATGTACCCATGTTAGATCCAATCTAACATTAAATCATAATAATATAGCTTATGGCCGAATGGTATTCATAACTTACCTTAGATCTTAGAAGTTCCGAAAGATACCTTCTTGTAGTTGACAATTTCTTAAATCCGAAAACACCCTTCCATAACTCGGCCAAAATCCATAATAGAGATTAGTCCCTAAATTTTAGATAGGTTTAAAATATAAAAGAATTGAAACCAAACTTTGGATCTTACCCTTTTAAGAAATTGGTAGCACCCTTGTTAAAAGCCCCTTAAAGAATCGGCCTTGATGACTAGATGATAAAGTTTCTGGCTTTTGGGATTTAATGGAGAAGTCGACTAGAGGTTCTCTTGGGGTATTTGGTTTCCACAAAAATAAGGAAAAGAAACTTGGGAATTTTGGCAATAGTGGACTATAGATTCGGCTTGACAAAAGAAAAAAGAGAAGAGAAGAGAGGAGAGCACTCGTAAATTCGGCGAGAGAGAGAGGAAGAGGAAGAAAAATTGATGAGTAGCCCTATTTCCTTCCTTTTATAGCCGAAACTACTCCTCAGAATCCCTTACTTGGCCACCACTCTTCTTTATTTGATAGCTTTATCTCTTAATTTAAAATAATTAGAGAATAATCCTTTATTATTCGTTCGGCTCTGTAAACTTGACATTTTCTTACATTTCCAAGTTTCCAGAAATGTGCACTTTCCTATTTTGAATCATTTCCAAATCATTTCCATCCATTTCCAAGTTTCCAAAAATGTTCACTTTCCATTTTTTTTTAACTTAACATTTCCATACATTTTCAGGTTTCCAAAATTGTTCAAAATTTATTCTTAGTACATAAAACATGTTACTTCGTACAATTAAACCAAAAATGCATAGGCCCTTTCCAGGATGTTACGTGCCATATTTCTGAACTGTGATAGTGTGATGAATCCTGAAGTGTAAAATGTGTTTTACGTATAGTAATGGATCCCGAAAAAGCCATAGCTGACGATGTAGAAAGCAATGCGCCTGCTCCCATGCAAGGGACAACGCCATCTGATTCGAGACCGGCTATGAGCGGTCAAGAGGGAGAAGATAAACAAGCTTTCTTTCAGATGATGAGTGAGTGGTTCACTCAGTTTGTGCGAAATAACCCAACTGTTTCACAACTTCCGCCCCCACCTAATCTCACTCAGACTTCAGAAGTGCCCCCGGTAATGGGTATAAATCTATTGAATAAGCCTCTGGTTGATAAAATCCACAAGTATGGGGCTGAAGAGTTTAGGGCCACCAGTGATGACGATGCTGAAAAAGCCGAGTTTTGGTTAGAAAACACTATCCGAGTATTTGATGAGATGTCTTTGACTCGGGAAGAAAGTATAAAATGTGTTGTATCTTTGTTACGAGATGCGGCCTATCAGTGGTGGAAAACTTTGATTTTTTTTGTTCCAAAAGAGCGGGTCACATGGGATTTCTTTCAGATTGAGCTCCGGAAGAAATATATTAGTCAGAGATTCATTGATCAGAAACGAAATGAATTCCTTGATTTGAAACAGGGCCACATGTCTGTCACTGAATACGAATGAGAGTTTGTAAGACTAAGTCAGTATGCTCGGGAATGTGTATCTACGGAAGCGATAATGTGTAAAAGATTCCAAGATGGCCTTAATGAAGATATCCACTTGCTAGTCGAAATTTTAGAGATAAAATAGTTTGTTGTGCTTGTTAACCGAGCGTGTAAAGCTGAGGCACTCGAGAAAGACAAAAGAAAAGCTGAGTCCAAAGTCAGAGATGTGAGAAAGAGATTTTCGAGCAAATCATTTCAGTTTGCTTCAAAGAAATTCAGAGATGAGCATAGCCGTTCAAGAGCTAATATGGGACAATTGAGTAAAGATCGAGCTAGATCACAATCGAATACCAAAGCTCCAGCAACTTCAATGGAAAGTGTTGGAAACGTCCGATCCGAGCAACCTAAATGTAAACATTATGGTAAAAGGCATCCGGGAAGGTTTAGATTGAATGACCAAGCTTGCTTCAGATGTGGATCGTTAGATCATTTCATCCGTGATTGCCCAGAGTCTATTGAGAAAGAGACTGCTCAGAATCTGAGATCAGATAATGTCCCAACAGGAGGTAGACCTTCCCAGAATGCAAGAAATGTCAGTGGTAGTTAGAGATCTATGAGAGATACCGTTGCGAGATCTGAAGTTAGATTGACTGCCAGAGCGTATGCTATCCGAGCCCGTGAGGAAGCTTCGTCTCCTAATGTTATTACTGGTACATTTACTCTTTATGATACTTCTATGCATTAATAGACCCTGGTTCTACTCACTCATATGTATGCATGAATTTAGTATCCAGTAAGACTTTGCCTGTAGAGTCTACTGAGTTTGTTATAAAAGTATCAAACCCCTTAGGTAAAAGTGTCCTAGTTGACAAAGTATGCAAGAACTATCCATTGATGTTTCGAGATATCTGTTTTCCTACTGATCTGATGCTACTACCATTTGATGAGTTTGATATAATTTTGGGAATGGACTGGTTGACATTGCATGATGCTGTTGTAAATTGCAAAAGAAAGACCATTGACTTGAGAAGTCAGAATGATGAAATAGTTCGGGTTGAGTCTAATGATTTGACTGGATTGCCTGCTGTGATATCTGTGTTGACAGCTCAAAATTATGTGAAAAAGGGTTACAAAGCTTATTTTGCTTATGTGATTGATTCGAAAGTGTCTGAAAAGAAAGTTGATTCAGTACCAGTTTTCTGTGAATTCCCTGATGTGTTCCCTGAAGAATTATCGGGATTACCCCCGATACGTGAAGTCGAATTTGGTATTGATTTGTTGCCTGGTACGACTCCTATTTCGATAGCTCCGTATAGAATGGCACCAACTGAGCTAAAAGAATTAAAGTCACAGTTGCAAGAGTTAACTGACAGAGGGTTTGCAAGATCGAGTTTCTCACATTGGGGTGCTCCTGTTCTGTTTGTGAAAAAGAAAGATGGCACGATGAGAATGTGCATTGACTATCGTCAGTTGAACAAGGTGACAATAAATAACAAATATCCGTTGCCCAGAATCGATGATTTATTTAATCAGCTTAAAGGAGCCACTGTATTCTCAAAGATAAATCTGAGATCGGGATACTACCAGTTGAGAGTAAAAGACTTAGACATTCCAAAAATCGCTTTTAGAACGAGGTACAGGCATTATGAGTTTTTAGTTATGCCTTTCGGACTAACCAATGCTTCTGCTATTTTTTTGGATCTGATGAACAGAATTTTCAGATCGTACCTAGATCGATTTGTTGTTGTTTTCATTGACGACATTTTGATTTACTCTCAAGATGAAGTTGAACATGCTAAACATCTGAGAATTGTGTTGCAAACTCTACGAGAAAAGCAATTGTATGCAAAATTCAGCAAATTTGAATTCTGGTTGCGTGAAGTTAGTTTTCTGGGGCATGTTATGTCAGCATCTAGTATACGAGTCGATCCGATTAAGATTTCTGCTATTCTGGAATGGAAGCCTCTAAAGAATGTATCTAAAGTTCGCAGTTTTCTGAGACTTGCTGGTTATTATCGAAGGTTTGTAAAAGGCTTTTCAATGATAGCTACTCCATTGACTAGATTGCTTCAGAAAGATGTGAAGTATGAATGGTCTGATAAATTTCAGAAAAGTTTTGATCAATTGAAAGCACTTTTGACTGAAGCTCCAGTATTGATACAGCCAGAATCGGGCAAAGAGTTCGTAATTTTTAGTGATACTTCATTGAATGGTCTGGGATTCGTACTAATGCAAGAAGGCAAAGTTATAGCTTATGCCTCGAGACAATTAAAGCCCCATAAAAAGAAATATCCGACACACGACCTTGAGCTAGCTGCGATTGTGTTCGCATTAAAGATTTGGCACCATTATCTGTTCGGTGAGAAATGCCACGTGTTTTTAGATCATAAAAGTTTGAAATATTTGATTACCCAGAGAGATTTGAATCTGCGACAAAGAAGATGGTTAGAGCTGTTGAAAGACTACGAGCTTGTGATTGATTATCATCCGGGTAAAGCAAATGTCATTGTCGATGTGATAAACCGAAATAGTAACACATTTTAGGCCCACATTTAGTATGCTTTTGGATGAATTATCCCTTGATTTATGTAAAAAGGTGCTCTTAATTTTTTCTTTTCATGTCTTATACTCAGGAAAGCACCCAAGGATAAAAAGAACGAGAAACGGGCTTAAAACGGGACAAATGGGCCAAAGCATGAAATCGACATGGCCTGGACTAAAGATCACACGGCCGTGCCTCACTGATCATCTAGAACACGGTCTTCCCTCGATTCACACGGCCGTGCCTCATTAAAGAAGTCCGAACACGGCCTGGCCACAGTCCACACGGACGTGTGCCACGGCCGTGTCCCTGCCACGTCCAAGAGGAGTTTTACTCAGATTTGGATGCTTGGAGGTAAAGAAACACACTCCAAATTCTAATTAAACCCCCAATTAGGAATTTCACTCAAATTAGGATACTTGGAGGCCAAGTAACACATCTCAAAGCCTATATAAACACCCTAGGGGGCAACTTAATCGGGGAGTTCGACAGAAACCCTCTGTCGAGGGGGGCCCAAAGGCATCGTCTAGGGGCGCCGTGCTAGGCCAGAGAAGGCAGATTTGTGGGGATTCACTCAGGGATAACCAGTTGATCCATCTCAAGAAGCCGGAATTCTACTCAAGACGGAGGATATCTCCTTCAATTCCTTCAGGGGGTTTTAGGGATTTCTTATGTTTTGTTTTATCTTTTCTCTTGAGATGTTTTCCTTTATTGTTATGAACTAAACCCTTCAGATACCCGAAGGGGATGAAACCTATGATGAATCTTGTTATTTGATTTTTTGAATTATATGATAATAACTTAGTTTGTTCTTAATTGTGTGAATTTAATCCAAATCTAATGTGCTTAGGTGGAGGAGGAATAGACCCTGCCTAAGAGTAGATCCAACATAATTAAGCGGAGTTGATCGCACGCCTAGAGATAGGGTGACGAGATTTTTCCGGATTAGGGTGAAACCTAATATGGGAGTCCACAGATCGATTTACTGCTATTCTAGGGGGTTACTATAAGAGAAAGAGATTTCCACTAGTTAACCTAGGGTTAGACGTTATTTGCTTCGAGAGAGGGTTTAATATACATTAGGGAGTCTCACGGATCAAACTAAGTAAATAAATCATATGGTTCAAGGTTAGATAACAAGTGAATTCTAGGTGGATTCTTCCTAAGGGTATCGCTTGAGTCAACTGAGTTTTCCCAAAAGTTATTTCCCGAATTCATTCTTTTTGTCTTTGCGTCTTAGCTTAGTAAGTAGATTAGTTTTAGTTTAAACAACCCATCACTTTATATTAAGGCTAAATAATAAAAAGACGGTGAGTATTAGTACTTTTAGTTCCTTTGGGTTCGACAATCCGGTCTTGCCTAAACTATACTACTGTTGATAGGTGCACTTGCCTTTAATTGTTGTCAGAGTTAGTTTCCAGGTTCGATCATTCTTTTATAAATTTTAAAACTCTGATTTACAATGATCAAGTTTTTGGCGCCGTTGCCGGGGAACTAAAATATTAAGAACACTCTATTTTTATTACTTTAGCCATTTTTTTATTATTTTTATTTTTATTTTCACTTTGCTAATTTTTCCTCTATTTTGCTTTTGGCAGATAATTTTAGTCTATAGAGAAGATGGCTTTGAATAATTATCATGGCAAGCGATGAGGACAATTCCTACTAAAGCGACCGGTGTCTTCAACCTCGACGTGGTCACGGGTTATCTAATTAGTTAGAGATGATGAATAAAAATTTGATGGTTTGAATAGTCTCTCGCAGTACACCGAAATAAAATATGATTCGAATTTAGAGGCGTGGCGAATCCACGAGTACCCACTCTACGGATATGGCATGGAAAACGAGCAAGCTCACTATCTGAGTAACTATTCTAGACCACAAAATAATTTTTATGATAACACTTATAATGCAGTTTGAGGTACCATCCCAATTTCTCGTGGGATGATCAAAGTAGCCAAAGGCCGAACTTCCTCCAAACTTTCAACAACCACCTCACCAAACAGGAAGAGGAGTCGAACCTTGAAGAGATGCTTTGACAAAATTCATGGACTACTGAGATAACCGTCTCCAAAAAAATGAAACAACACTTAATGACCAACAAGTATCGATCAAAGGGATCGAGAGCCAAGTTGGGGAACTTACTGAGTCAGTTGGGGAACTTACTAAGTTAGTTATACAACTTGCTAAGCTGATCTCAGAACTACCACAAGGAAGAGTGCCAAGCAATACTGAAACTAACCCGAGTGAGCAAAATCAAGCCATTTACGATAGTGAAGGGTTAGACGAACCAAACTCAAGGGAAGAACCTGTGGTAAGTGAAGGTAAGGTTGAAGTGTGCCATGATATACCAAAATCGGCAATTACAGAGTACCAACCTCGTGTGCCATATCCCGATGCAACAAAGAAAGACCACACAGAGGAAGAAGTTGGTGAACTCACACTTCATGTAAACGACGAAACAATCACTCTTCAAGCTCTTGACTCAGCTAGGACATCGAGTAATAAAGGTACGAACGTTAATTTTATTGATAACCATTTGGTTCAAACTTCTTTACAGGAAGCATCACGAAATCACCTAGCTGAGCTAGATCTTAGACCTCGTACCCATAAAGAAATAATTCATGAAGAACTAAGGCTTGGTCGATAAACTAGACAGTGGAAAACACACTTTAAAGAGAAACTAGGAATACACGAAGTGAAACCGATGGCAACCCTGCAGACAGTGATAGGAACAACAAATCACTTCAAAATAGGGGATCGGGTATTGTTGAATAAGGAAGACCCTCGAATCGCCAATTCGGACCTCAAGACAAATGAAGAAATCACTTTTGAGGTACTTAATGTCTTCCTATACGGGCCGATCGAGGTAAGCAATCCTAAATTCGAGACTTTTGAGGTAAACACTACTCGACTTAAATTTTATATCAAAAATCGAGTTGATCGCATGAGGAAGGATTTTCACCTCCTCAAACCACCATGACCATACGAATGAAAGGTAAAGTCTAGCTTAAGACTATAAACGAGCGCTTCTCGGGAGGCAACCCGAGCACTAACCTCATTTAATTTTCATATTGTATTTTAATTTTTACTTTCATATTTTTATTTTTTACTTTCAGCATCTAACTACAAACTAACCGAATAAGTGAAACACGATTCCCATACCACACGGCCTTGCACACGGCCGTGGCCGTGGCCGTGTGGACACCACGGGTAGGCACATGGGCGTGGACCGTATCACAATTTACTTTTATTTTTATCTTTTTTTTTATTTTCATTTTCATTTTCATTTTTATTTTTATTTTTATTTTTATTTTTATTTTCTTTATTATTTTCTTCTTATTTTTCGTACCATTTAGATTTAGCTTAGGATACAATAAAATCAAGCCGGCTACTTCGAGGATTCAAATTCAAACGGTTCAAGGCGCTTCCCCACATTCACCTCTAATCTAATCCGGTTTCTTTTCATTAACTTCATCCAAAATTCAGGAAGTGTCACTTCTCTCCCTATCTTTTGATTTTCTCACTATATTGCCATTTTATCTATCTTTGTACATTGAGGGCAATGTACATATTAAGTGTGGGGGGGTTAACTATAGTATTATTTGAAAATCCCTGAATTATGCCTTATCCTAAAGTAAGTTTCTCATATTATGATTAGAATGAAATTTCCCTTGAATTGTGATCTTTATTGATATGTTTTAGATTAAGTCATTGATAATTGTGCATTGATAATTAAATTCTAAGAATACTAGATAATCAAGCATAATAAGTCTATTTTTCGGAATTAAAATTTTTTTTAGGTTGTCTACCTGAACTTAAATATTACTTTGAAGTTTGAAATTTACGAGGTTGACGTCAAAATACCCATAATTTTTGTGAGATTTTGAGCCTTATAGAGCATATATTCTTTTTCTTGCTCACTTTATTGATTATGAGTGTGTCAACACTGATTTGTTATTCTAGAACTTGCATCGATTATACATGTCGAGACCACACCCATGATTTGATACACAGAGATTATTAAGGCACTTAGGTTTTAACCCACTTACTCCATAAAAAGCCTACCTTCACAATTAACCCTTAGTGAACCCCTTTTAACCCTAACAACCCTTTTTATTGACATAACCGCTAATATTAACCCAGAAACCCTTTGTTTTTGTTATCACCATTCCTTTTGACTACCCTTATATCGATATTTGATTTGATTAATAGCCTAACTATGTTTTTTATTTCAGTTATGTATTTATGATTTGTTCTAAAAAAAATTATATTCATTATTCATTATTAGTTGTGATTAAATGAGCTTATACGCTTAAATTCCAAATATCGAAGAAGAAGCTCGCATTATTAGTATTATTAGTTTTCAATTGATGTAATTATTATTATTGGTTCGTTAGTTCTTAGTTAGGTAATTTGTCAATTCAATCTCGATTCTAACCCTCTAATTCAGCCTTATTCCACACCTTAACCCTAGCCCCGTTACAACCCTAACAAAGACCTTTTGATTTGTGTTTCATCTCATATTTCAGTGGTGGAGATTTGATTTTTCATGCAAGCCTATGGGATTAACTCTTTATGTTTGACTTTTGAGTGCCTAAATTTTGAACCTTAAACACTTCGAGTGATTTGAGTGAATCTCTAGTGAGGATGTCAATCCTTGTCAATTTCGAATCAGAGGTAATTATTTAGATGAAGGGAGACACCTATGTTTTGTGCTGCAAAATATAAGGCTTATATTGTTTGAATTTTTAGGACTCTTTAAGTTGAATTGTCCATGTATGAATTATCCCTGAATTATGATGAGACACTATTAATGACTATTATGAATTATACGAAGTTCATTTTAATTGTAAGTTGAGAATTTTGCTTGAGGACAAGCAAAAGCTTAAGTGTGGGGGTATTTGATAAATCGAAATAGTAACACATTTTAGGCCCACATTTAGTATGCTTTTGGATGAATTATCCCTTGATTTATGTAAAAAGGTGCTCTTAATCCTTTCTTTTCATGTCTTATACTCAGGAAAGCACCCAAGGATAAAAAGAACGAGAAACGGGCTTAAAATGGGACAAATGGGCCAAAGCATGAAATCGACACGGCCTGGACTAAAGATCACACGGTCGTGCCTCACTGATCATCTAGAACACGGTCTTCCCTCGATTCACATGGCCGTGCCTCATTAAAGAAGTCCGAGCACGGCACGCCACGATCCCACGCGGCGTGTGCCATGGCCGTGTCCTGTCGTTGGAAAGAGCAATTTCACTCGGATTTGGATGCTTGGAGGCAAAGAAACACACTCCAAAGTCTAATTAAACCCCAATTAGGAATTGCACTCAAATTAGGATACTTGGAGGCCAAGTAACACATCTCAAAGCCTATATAAACACCCTAGGGGCAACTTAATCGGGAGTTCGGTGAAACCCTCTTTCGAGGGGGGCCCAAAGCCATCGTCTAGGGGCGCCGTGCTAGGCCAGAGAAGGCAGATTTATGGGGATTCACTCAGGGATAGCCAGTTGATCCATCTCAAGAAGCTAGAATTCTACTCAAGACGGAGGATATCTCCTTCAATTTTTTCAGGGGGTTTTAGGGATTTCTTATGTTTTGTTTTATCTTTTCTCTTGAGATGTTTTCCTTTATTGTTATGAACTAAACCCTTCGGATACCTGAAGGGGATGAAACCTATGATGAATCTTGTTATTTGATTTTTTGAATTATATGATAATAACTTAGTTTGTACTTAATTGTGTGAACTTAATCCAAATCTAATGTACTTAGGTGGAGGAGGAATAGACCCTGCCTAAGAGTAGATCCAACATAATTAAGCGGAGTTGATCGCACGCCTAGAGATAGGGTGACGAGATTTTGCAGATTAGGGGTGAAACCTAATATGGGAGTCCATAGATCGATTTCATTGCTATTCTAGGGGTTACTATAAGAGAAAGAGATTTCCACTAGTTAACCTAGGGTTAGGCGTTATTCGCTTGAAAGAGGGTTTAATATACGTTAGGGAGTCTCACGGATCAAACTAAGTAAATAAATCATATGGTTCAAGGTTAGATAACAAGTGAATTCTAGGTGGATTCTTCCTAAGGGTATCGCTTGAGTCAACCGAGTTTTCCCAAAAGTTATTTCCGAATTCATTCTTTTTGTCTTTGCGTCTTAGCTTAGTAAGTAGATTAGTTTTAGTTTAAACAACCCATCACTTTATATTAAGGCTAAATAATAAAAAAGGCGGTGAGTATTAGTACTTTTAGTTCCTTTGGGTTCGACAATCCGGTCTTGCCTAAACTATACTCTTTGTTCGATAGGTGCACTTGCCTTTAATCATTGTCGAGTTAGTTTCGAGTTCGATCATTCTTTTATAAATTTTAAAACTACGATTACAAATGATCACGATGCATTGAGTCGGAAGTCATTGTTTGCATTACATGCAATGAATGCTCGATTAGACTTTTCTGATAATGGTTCGGTGTTAGCTGAATTGAAAGCGAAATCGTTGTTCCTGCAATAAATATGTGATGCTCAGAGAGTAGATAATGAAATGATAGAAAAATGAGCTCAGTGTGATTCAAACTTTGATTCTGAATTTTGAGTTGATGCTGATGGTTGCTTGAGGTTCCGAGATCGAATATGTGTTCTGAGAAACTCAGAGTTGATTCAGTTGATTTGAGTGAAGCTTATAACAGTCGTCTATCTGTTCATTCGAGAAGTACGACGATGTACCATGATAGCGACACTATTGGTGGTCTGGTATGAAAAGAGATGTCTCTGACTTTGTGTCGAAAAGTTTAGTTTGTCAGCAAGTTAAAGCTGAACATCAAGTTCCATCTGGTTTGTTACAACCAATTCTGATTCCCGAGTGGAAATGGGATAGAGTGATGATGGACTTTTTATCTGGATTGCCTCTGACTCCGAGAAAGAAAGATACGATTTGGGTCGTAGTTGATCGATTGAAGAAAATCGCCCATTTTATTCCGGTACGATCCGATTACTCACTTGATAAGTTAGCTGAGCTTTACATTTCTGACATTGTGAGATTGCACAGAGTGCCATTGTCTATAGTATCTGACAGAGATCCGAGATTCACTTCACAGTTTTGGAAGAAATTACAAGAAGCTGTAGGTACAAAATTGCATTTTAGTACAGCATTTCATCCACAGAAGGATGGTCAGTCTGAACGGATTATTCAGATTCTCGAGGATATGTTGAGATGTTGCATTCTTGAGTTTGATGGTACGTGGGAGCAGTACCTGCCATTGATTGAATTTGCGTACAATAATAGCTTTCATTCGAGTATCAAAATGGCACCTTATGAAGCTTTATACGGACACAAATGTCGAACACCTCTGTATTGGACTGAGCTCAGTGAAAATAAGATACACGGGGTCGATTTGATAAAAGACACTAAACAGAATGTGAAAGTGATCCGTGACAGTTTGAAAGTAGCGTCTGATCGTTAAAAGTCCTATGCGGACTTGAAGCAAAAAGATATTGAATTTGAGATCGGTGACAAAGTGTTCTTAAAAGTATCTCCGTGGAAGAAAGTACTCCGATTTGGACGTAAAGGCAAATTAAGTCTGAGGTTCATCGGACTGTATGAGATCATTGAACCTGTTGGACCAGTTACGTATAGATTGTTGTTGCCCTCCGAGCTAGAAAAGATACATAATGTATTTCATGTGTCAATGCTTCGTCGATATCGATCTGATCCATCGCATGTGATTTCTCCGTCTGAGATTGAAATCTGATCCGATATGACATATGAGGAGGAACCGATTTATATCTTAGCTCGTGAAATGAAAGAGTTGAGAAACAAGAAAATTTCGTTAGTTAAAGTGTTATGGCATCGACACGGAGTGGAAGAGGCTACGTGGGAGCCTGAAGATTCAATGAGATAGTAATATCCGAATCTGTTTAACGGTAATATTTTCGGGGACGAAAATCCCTAAGGGGGGTGAATTTTAACAGTCCGGTTTAGACCCTAGTCGGAACAGTGGTTTCGGGACTACAAATCTGAGTCAGAAAAATATTTTAATATTATTTTCTGTGCCTATGATGCGTGATTAAGCATGTGTGAAAGTCTCGTATGAAAATTTGTCTGTTTGTGTGTTTAATTTGAGAAAAGGGCTAAATTGCATAATTTGTAAAAGTGACTTTCTATTTGGTTAATGGCCAAATTGATGTGGCTTTTCAAAGTGGAGGCCTTATGAGGCAATTAAACCATTTTATAAGTTAGTGGATGGCAAAGGACAAGTATGCCCTTAATGTATATAAGTTTCCTATGTTAATTAAAAGGTTAATAAGGTAAATAGATTAATAATATGTTTATAACAAAAACAAAACATGAAAAATGGCCATTTTCTTATCATCTTTGACCGAAATTTAGAAAGAAAAGAAGGAAGAAAACCTAATCTAAGTTTCGGCTACTATCAAGCTAAATTAAGGTATGTTTTGGCTTCGGTTTTCGATAATTTCTATGTTTTCATATTCGTTGCTTCGAGTACTTTGAAACCCATGTCTTAATTTTATGAATTGATGATGTTTTTGAAATGTGCCATTGATGAACATGTGAGTTCTTGGATGTTTGATGGTGGAATATGAAAGATATTTGTTTGGTTAACATAGTTTGTCTTTGAGTTTTTGATGAATTTGAGTATTTTGGACTTATTTGAGAAAATAGTATTTTGAAGGACTAAATTGTGAAATAAATGAAATGTGTGGACTTGAATGAGCGTGGGTGACATTCGGCTGAGCATGAGTAACATGAAATTTGATATATTTTGTGATTTTATGAAATAGGGACTAAATTGTCCAAATTTAAAAATGTGAGGGCAAATTTGTAAATTGCCCTAAATGTGTGTTTTTGGATTGATTTGAATATTTTGATGAATAAAAGGGTTAAATTTGAATATGTATAGATCAAGAACCGAAGAAAACGGACTTAAATCGTGGAAAGTCAAAAGTTGTCGAATAACTGAATCCGATCGAATATCCAAATCTGAGGTAAGTCGATATATAAATAAATGTATTTGTATTAATTTCTATATGTTTATATGAAATCTCATTGTGATGAATGTATATGAGAATGATAATGTAAGAATTTCGAGGAAGTATCGATAATGTATCAATGTCAGTGAAGTCCCGTTTGAACCTAGGGATAGATAGGATAGTATATGTCATGACATAGGTGTCTGATTTGTGATATCATGTAAGACCACATCTGAGACGTTGGCATTGATTCGAGATTTCGTGTAAGACCACGTCTGGGACGTTGGCGTCAATATGAGATTTACGTGTAAGACCATGTCTGGGACATTAGCATCGATATCTGATTACATGTAAGACCACGTCTGGGACGTTGGCATCGATATCTGATTACATGTAAGACCACGTCTGGGACGTTGGCATTGTACCACTATTCTGAGCATTCCGAGTATCCTATTAGATTCCGAATGGTTCAACAGGCAAGTCCTAGAAATGAATGATTATATATGATATCCATCCGATTCAGGTACGTCTGAAGTATATGCTTTGAATGAGCATGAGACGTAAGTTATTATGTACATTGAAGCTTTGAACAAAGTGTGATATGTGTATGTTTGGCATTTGAGTAAAATAGAAGCTTGAGATATGATATGATAGTAACCAATGGCAATCTGTAACACCCCAAACCCGGCCCAAACATTACGACCGAATTTGGTATGCTACGGAGGAAAAACCTTTGAAAATCCCTTATTAAGTCGTTTAAAATTATACTAAGTTAGGTTGTTACAGTTTCAAATGTACCCGATGGTACTTTAAAAAAACATTTTGCGTTTAATTTGAGAAAACATGTGCATCCGTTTTAACATCATCAAGTAGTTTAAACCAAACATTCAAACACGCATCAATAATGAAATCATACTAGGAGGCCTTATTACAAATAAGCAACATAAACCCAAAAGAAAGATAAATAAAATCCAAAATTCATTTATTAAAAGTCTCCTTTGCATGGC
This sequence comes from Gossypium sturtianum, assembly GCA_025698515.1. Taxonomy (NCBI): domain Eukaryota; kingdom Viridiplantae; phylum Streptophyta; class Magnoliopsida; order Malvales; family Malvaceae; genus Gossypium; species Gossypium sturtianum. The sequence goes on from CM046944.1 coordinate 87,805,033, forward strand.
CACCTCGAGTCCATCCGGCTCCTCACCCGCTGGATCTACGAATCACTGAAAAATTAAAGGAGAAGGTGAGTCACCAAGACTCAATGTGTAACCCTTCCCGAATTAATGCAATAACATACACAAATTATAACCAATTAACATGCATAAGTTTAAATGCACCCAACCTAACCATCCATACGCCTTTTTCTACCCCTTGTGGTACCAAACCACCTTTGGTGGTGCCAAACCACTGGTGACGTATAGTCACAAATGTGATACCAAATCACTTTGGAGATACCAAATCTCGGTGTCAGAAGACACAATTGTGTTACCAAAACACCGGTGACCGAAGTCACAAATAGATGATGGGGCCAACCCATCGTGTGATACCAAATCACCGGCGGACAATCCCATATCTCAAAGTGGGGCCAACCCACGGTGGTATTAACCACGAGGGACAAGTCGCTATGAGGTGCCAAACCTCTGGAGGTACCAAACCTCGGTGACCGTAGTCACGATGTGTTACCAAAACACCGTGTCCGTCGACACGAATATCACTGCCCCCTCCTCTCATCAACCCATAACAATCATTTATATGCATGTACCACAAATCATGTTGATAGATTTATTTAACAACATCCAATCGATTTATCATAAGCCATATATCAAATAATACACATACCAAATGTGTCATGCTTCCCAAAAGCATCAAATAATAATCACATAGTAATAAGAACTTACCCAAATCCTTGTTAATACCATGAAGGTATTTCATCCATGTCTACACAAAATGTTAGGCATAAAATAACACTTAGCATATTAAAAAGTTATAAGATGTGTATGTATACACACCTGGCACCAAAAAGAGTTCTAAAACCCGAATAGACAAATCGGCCACACAAGTATTCTTGCCCCTATATTCGGCCAAAAATGAATATTAGAACCATGGCCTATTCGGCCAAACCAAAATAATTGAGAAAGGTTCCTTGTGAACCTAAAATCTTACCCAAAGCCTTCGAACACTTAACCTACACACTCCTAAAAGAATCGGCCTCACTTCCCTACAATCAACCATCATCAATAAGGTTTATTAGCCTTGACTTAAACGAAACTTAAAAATTAATAATCCTTGAAATAAACCTTACCACCTTACCAAACCAATTTCTAGAGAAGTCCCGATGATAACTATCTTACCTTCAATATTCGGCCAAAATTGATCAAGATGGGAGAAGAATATTTTCGGTATACCCAAGAGAGTGGATTCGGCTATGATTTGTTCAACACAATCAACCAAGGTTCAACTTGTATGGAAAAAGATGAAGTAAGAAAGTGAACTAATAGTTTCGGCTAAGTGCTTTTGAGAAGAGAAAAGAAAGAATATTATGGTATAGGAGATTCGGCTAAGAAAGAAAGAAGAAAATGGACAAAAGAGATAAGTGTTTCGGCAATGGTTGAAGAAAATACTCAAGTTTCGGTTTTGAGAGATTGAGATGAAGAAAATAGAAATTGAGCATAAAATGACCAAATGGTCAAAAAGTATTAGGCTTAGCAATAGGTGAAATTCGGCTAACAAGAAAAGAGTTTGAGAGAAAAATTTGTTTTGCACTTTTGCACCAAATGAAAGAATGACCAAAAATTCTTCCCAAGCCTTACCAACACTAGCATATTCGGCCAAACCCCCCTCTTAGCCACAATGCCGTCCAAGTTCATGGCATAAAGGCCATTATTTTGTTTCCAAAACATAATCCTTGATACTAGCCTCATGTCTCCATATTTTCCTTAATTACTTGATTCCCTTCCATATGTTAACACTTGCCTTAAACCTATAGTCTACTAACCAAAAACAACATGGTCAACCCTTATCTTAATCATCCTTGGCCGACACTTACCATACCAAAGCAAAAATAAAAGTTGTCCCAATGCTATTTAAGGGATTCGAACCTCTCCCCTCAAGCTAAACTCCATGCGCCATTACCAACTTGCCATGCACTCATCTTGTGTCACTTATTGCTACTTAAATTAACTTAAGTGCTAAGCTCATTTAATCCTCTTCTTTAAATAAGCCTTACTAAGAATTATTCTACTAAACCGAGCTTACTCAAGACCCCTAATTAAGCCTTATATCATCACGAATAATATCACAGAAATTCGAATACAAGAAAAATAATTCAATCACAAATAACCCCTATTTTGGGATGTTACAGTTCTACCCCCCTTAAAATAATTTCGACCTCGAAATTACCCGATCGAAAAGGTGAGGTATTCTTTGCCGCATCACCTCCTCAGTTCCCACGTCGCTTCCTCCGTACCATGGTTTCGCCATAGCACTTTCACTAAAGGTACCGACTTTCACGCAACACCTTGACATCTCGATCTAAAATCGAACCTGGTTCCTCCTCGAATGATAAGTCGGAGTTAACCTCAATCTACGCATCGCACGATGTGCGATGGATCTGACCTATACCGTCTAAGCATCGACACATGGAAGACATTGTGAATCTGACTTAACTCTGCTGGCAGTTCGAGCTGATAAGCTACCGGTCCTACTCGCTTCAACACAGTATACGGGCCGATGAACCTTGGACTTAATTTCCCTTTTTGCCCAAAACGCAACACCTTTTTCCAAGGCGACACCTTCAGAAAGACTTTATCTCCTACCTCATATTCCATCTCCTTGCGCTTGAGATCGGCGTAAGACTTTTGCCTATCCGATGCTTCCTTGAGACGAGCCGAATTACCTTAACTTTGTCCTCGGTTTAGTCACCAGTGCGGACCCAAAACATGTCGTTCACCTAGTTCCGTCCAACACGTAGGAGTACGGTATTTTCGCCCATCTGAAGGCTTCATATGGAGCCATTTGGATACTCGCTTGATAACTATTGTTATAAGCGAATTCGCCAACTGGTAGATACTCCTCCCAATCGCCACCGAAATCCGAGCGCAACCTCTCGAGCATATCTTCTAAGATCGAATCACTCTCTCCGATTGTCCATCGGATTGCGGATGAAAAGTCGTCTTTGAAGTCCAATCTCGTACTCCAAAGCTTGATGCAACGCTCTCCAAAACCTCGATGTAAACCTCGGATCCCTATCCGAGATAATCGATCTTGGCACACCATGCAATCTCACTATCTCGGCTACATATAACTTAGCTAACCTCTCAAGGCGAATAATCTACCCTTACGGTATGAAATGCGCGATTTAGTCGACGATCCACAATCACCCAAACCGAATTCTTCTTGCTAGGCGTTAGAGGTAATCCACCGACAAAGTCCATGGTGATCCTCTCCCACTTCCATCGTGGAATCTTCACTGGTGAAGTAAACCGGATGGCAAGCGATGTTGACTTGACTTGTTGACACGTCGGACACTTACCCACGAACTCGGTTACATTTCCGTTTTGGACACTGCCACCAAAATTGCTCTCTCAAATCCCGATACATCTTGCTACCTCCAGGATGCATAGCATATGGGCTGCTATGTGCGTCCCGAAGAATCCTTTGTCTCAACTCCACATCCTTCGGCATACAAGCTCTTCCTTTAAAGCACAAAACTCCATCACTGGACAGACTAAAATCCTCTAATCCACCATTCTGGACTTGCAACCTCCGATCATTCAAACCATCATCCTCTAACTGCTTCTCCTTAACTCGATTTAACCAAGTCGGCTTGACTTGCAATTCGCCAAAAGACTCCCATCATCGAACAGACTAAGTCGAGCGGACATCGATCTTAAATCGATACAACCTTACGGCTCAACGCGTGCGCCACCACGTTAGCCTTACCGGGATGATACTCGATCGAGCGATCGTAGTCCTTCAATGACTCAATCCATCTACGCCTCAAATTCAAATCCTTCCGAGTCAAGAGATACTTAAGACTCTTGTGATCCGTATAAACTATCGACTTCTCTCCGCACAAATAGTGCCTCCATATCTTCAAAGCGAAGACTACACCGCTAACTCCAAGTCATGAGTCGGATAATTAGCCTCATGTGGTCTCAATCTGCCGAGATGCATAAGCCACTACCTTCCCTTCTTGCATCAAAGACGCATCCCAAACCAATATGTGATGCATCGCAATAAACCGTGAATTTCTTGCCCGCCTCAAAGTTGAATCAAAACCGAGCTTGATCGAGAATCTTCTTCAATTTGTCGAAACTTTCTTGCGCTCCTCGGTCCACACAAATGGAACTCCTTTCCTCAACAACTTGGTCATCGGTGCGGCAATCAAAGAAAATCCTTCCACAAATCTTCGGTAATATCCCGCTGGACCTAGAAAACTTGAATTTCAGCCACACATTTAGGCGGCTTCCAATCCAACACCGCCTCAATCTTTCGAGGATCCACTCTAATCCCTCTACTGAAACAACGTGACCCAAGAAAGTCACCTCCTTAAGCGAGTCGCACTTACTAAATTTCGCATGATTTGCTTTTCCTCGAATCTGCAACACCACTCGCAAATGCGCATCATGCTCTCCTCTTCGACTTGAATACACCAAAATATCATCTATAAAGACCACAACAAACCGATCCAAAAGCTGTTGAAATACCCTATTCATCATGTCCATGAAAGTCGCTGGTGCATTAGTCAAACCAAACGGCATCACCGGGAACTCGTAGTGTCCATACCGAGCACGTAAATGCCGTCTTATGGATATCACCTCTTTCACCTTCAGTTGATGATATCCAGACCTTAAATCAATCTTAGAGAAAACCGCAGCCCCTTTCAGCTGATCAAACAAGTCATCTATCCTCGGCAAAGGATACTTGTTTTTAATCGTCAGCTTATTCAACTGGCGGTAGTCTATACACATCCGCATCGTACCATCCTTCTTCTTGACAAAAGTACCGGCGCTCCCCAAGGTGAAACACTTGGTCGAATGAAACCTCGATCCAACAACTCTTGTATCGAGCCTTCAATTCCAACAATTCCTTGATTGCCATCCTATACGGAGCTATAGACACCGGCGCTGCCGTTCAATAACAGATCTATACCAAATTCGACTTCACGATCCGGAGGCAATCCCGGAAGTTCTTCAGGAAATACGTCAGCAAATTCCTTTACAGTTTGAACATTTCCCACAGAAGACTCCTTAGCTTCCAAAGCACACACATGAACTACGAACGCCTCACACCCTCCCGACCATCTTTATCGCTTTCAACGCAGATACCACGTTGGATAGATAATCTCTCCTATTACCTATCATGACCACTTCTTCACCTTCAACCATCTTCAAAACCATACGCTTAGCAAAGACAATCCAAACTTGCTTGGTACTTGACCAACCAATCCATCCCAAGAATCGGATCGAACTCCTCAAACGGCGGTTCCATCGGATCGGCTACAAACACTACCCCTTGGAGTTCTAGGGGTATATCTCTATCTGACTTATCTACTTCTACAGAGTGACCTAAAGGACTAAATACAGTCATCCTCTTAGAAGCGGTCTGGGAACTAAACTCATGGTCTCAACTATACTACTAGCAACGTAAGAGTGCGTCGAACCCACATCTATCAAGGCAAAGATATGGAACACCAAAAATTAAAAGCGCACTCGGTTATGACATCCGGTGCGTCTCCTCCTCACGACGCCGCAAAGATACACCAAACCAGGTCGCCTAGCCTCCGTGTTGCCAATACCTCACCCGGTACCGCTCCGCGACCTCCACTAGAGCCATAACCACCTCTACCATTACCACGACCTCTGCGGTCTTTGGTCCTCCTTCTCGGCCCCGGGCACGACCTTGACCTTCGGGATCGATTCCTAGCTTGCTTACGCGGACAGTCCCTCACACGATGTTCTAGCGAACCACACTCGAAACATCCTTTCCCTCCGGTCCAACATTCACCCCAATGAAACTTTCCACAAGCGGTTACACTGGGCGATCTTTGATTAGCATTTGTGGACCTCCCTGCTGATTTGACCCACTCGCCTAAATCTTTTACGAACATTACCACGACCTGCACGATCCAAAGCCTCTCTTCACTTGCTCCTATCATAACTTTGCCTCGCGGACTCCTTGATTCCTTCGGCTACCTTGGCCTTCTCCACCAAGACAAAGCAAACTCACGTTCTTCTTTGTGGAGCAATCGCTAGATCTTAACTCGTCTCTAAGTCCGTCTTCAAAACGAACACAACGATCATGTTCCGATGCCACTATTCCCCGAGCATAACGACTCACCTTAGGAATTCCGCTTCATACTCCCGAGACGGACTTATTCCCTTGCACTAACCCCGAAAAACTTTCCTTTGAGCGTCAATGTAGCTTGAGCCAACATACTTCTTCTGGTATGCAGCTTTGAAGTACTCCCAAGTGAGATCATCTGCCGTAGCACCATCTCGGACCGTGAGCCACCATCGATATGACTCATCCTTGAGAAGCGACACCGCTCCTTTCAGTTTCTCCTCATTTGTCAAATCTATCTCATCCATGATTCTTTCGGTCGATTCCAGCCAATACTCAGCCGTATTGGGCGCTACACCACACACACACCTCGGAAAAATTCAGCTCCGTTAGCTCGAAGTCTCTCAGGAACCGACTTCCGAGCTCCTCCACTTCCACCAATTCCAGCTACCCTTTCCAGAACCCGTAGCATCGCTTGTGACACAGCGTCGTCACCCGTCTGATCCTGCTCTTCAGCTCCAAAGGTTGGGGGTGGTGGTGGCGGTATCTCATTCTCGATCCTTGACCCGACCCGGCTGTGCGGGTTACGATCTGACCATCCTACCCTTCCGCGCCCCCACGACGGCCACGTCCTCTAAAGCTCATTCTAACTATCGCGCTTTAATCTGATTAGGAAATTTTATGAATTAGTACATGTTTCACTTGATTATCCGCGAAGAAATTTTATGAAAAGAGTTTAATAGAGATTCTTTCGATCAAACAAGGTTTTAAGTCTTCTATCATGGTTTACAAAGAATAATACATCCATTCCCTATACCTTTCATACCTATGCACTCTTGAGCATCATCTTGTCCGTTTCTAACCCAGGGGTATTTTCGTCATTTTTCCTAAAGGGTATTTTTGTAATTTTGTCTATCAAGAATATTTTGAAAATTTTAGAAGATACATTTGTCCTACCATCTAAAAAATAATTTAATGATTTTAAAACCGAAGTTTTCCTTAAAACATGGCTAATCCCTTTCGGGTTTTATTTAGGATTTTGCCTATGATCGAGTCCTCTTGGTTAGAGTGAACCGAAGCTACGCACCAGGTAGGAATCCCGCGAAGAGGAGGTGAGTCACGAGGACCGCTAAGTACCAAGCTCTTCCGGATCCAATCCTAGACATGCGCACCAAGGTTACCACACCTAACTCGGCGACTTGGTCGTAGGTTGGTTTAATTAGGCTCTTAAAGTCTTATGTCTTTGTTTGGAGTAAACTAGTCCTAAAGTTTAAAATACTATCACTATCTACGTCCCATGCTTCCTACCATTCTACAAAGAAATAATTCATACAAAAAGTTAGTGGTACTTACAGGCGGATCGGTGTGGGAGACTCGGTGCCATGCTTATTCAAAACCATAATATTTCAAATAGACCTACCAAAACATTTTTGGGCCTTGGGCCCCCACAGCCGGAGCTTTGAACTGGGCTCGATACCAATTTTGTAACACCCCAAACCCGGCCCAAACATTACGACCGAATTTGGTATGCTACGGAGGAAAAACCTTTGAAAATCCCTTATTAAGTCGTTTAAAATTATACTAAGTTAGGTTGTTACAGTTTCAAATGTACCCGATGGTACTTTAAAAAAACATTTTGCGCTTAATTTGAGAAAACATGTGCATCCGCTTTAACATCATCAAGTAGTTTAAACCAAACATTCAAACACGCATCAATAATGAAATCATACTAGGAGGCCTTATTACAAATAAGCAACATAAACCCAAAAGAAAGATAAATAAAATCCAAAATTCATTTATTAAAAGTCTCCACCGCATGGCCACCTCGAGTCCATCCGGCTCCTCACCCATGGTCTACGAATCACTGAAAAATTAAAGGAGAAGGTGAGTCACCAAGACTCAATGTGTAACCCTTCCCGAATTAATGCAATAACATACACAAATTATAACCAATTAACATGCATAAGTTTAAATGCACCCAACCTAACCATCCATACGCCTTTTTCTACCCCCTTGTGGTACCAAACCCTTTGGTGGTGCCAAACCACCGGTGACGATAGTCACAAATGTGATACCAAATCCTTTGGAGATACCAAATCTCTCGGTGTCCAGAAGACACAATTGTGTTACCAAAACATTGGTGACCGAAGTCACAAATAGATGATGGGGCCAACCCATCGTGTGATACCAAATCACCGCAGACAATCCCATATCTCAAAGTGGGGCCAACCCACGGTGGTATTAACCACATGGGACAAGTCGCTATGAGGTGCCAAACCTCCGGAGGTACCAAACCTCCGTGACCGTAGTCACGATGTGTTACCAAAACACCGGTGTCCGTCGACACGAATATCACTGCCCCCTCCTCTCATCAACCCATAACAATCATTTATATGCATGTACCACAAATCATGTTGATAGATTTATTTAACAACATCCAATCGATTTATCATAAGCCATATATCAAATAATACACATACCAAATGTGTCATGCTTCCCAAAAGCATCAAATAATAATCACATAGTAATAAGAACTTACCCAAATCCTTGTTAATACCATGAAGGTATTTCATCCATGTCTACACAAAATGTTAGGCATAAAATAACACTTAGCATATTAAAAAGTTATAAGATGTGTATGTATACACACCTGGCACCAAAAAGAGTTCTAAAACCCGAATAGACAAATCGGCCACACAAGTATTCTTGCCCTATATTCGGCCAAAAATGAATATTAGAACCATGGCCTATTCGGCCAAACCAAAATAATTGAGAAAGGTTCCTTGTGAACCTAAAATCTTACCCAAAGCCTTGAACACTTAACCTACACACTCCTAAAAGAATCGGCCTCACTTCCCTACAATCAACCATCATCAATAAGGTTTATTAGCCTTGAGCTTAAACGAAACTTAAAAATTAATAATCCTTGAAATAAACCTTACCACCTTACCAAACCAATTTCTAGAGAAGTCCCGATGATAACTATCTTACCTTCAATATTCGCCAAAATTGATCAAGATGGGAGAAGAATATTTTTCGGTATACCCAAGAGAGTGGATTCGGCTATGATTTGTTCAACACAATCAACCAAGGTTCAACTTGTATGGAAAAAGATGAAGTAAGAAAGTGAACTAATAGTTTCGGCTAAGTGCTTTTGAGAAGAGAAAAGAAAGAATATTATGGTATAGGAGATTCGGCTAAGAAAGAAAGAAGAAAATGGACAAAAGAGATAAGTGTTTGGCAATGGTTGAAGAAAATACTCAAGTTTTGGTTTTGAGAGATTGAGATGAAGAAAATAGAAATTGAGCATAAAATGACCAAATGGTCAAAAAGTATTAGGCTTAGCAATAGGTGAAATTCGGCTAACAAGAAAAGAGTTTGAGAGAAAAATTTGTTTTGCACTTTTGCACCAAATGAAAGAATGACCAAAAATTCTTCCCAAGCCTTACCAACACTAGCATATTCGGCCAAACCCCCTCTTAGCCACAATGCCGAGTCAAGTTCATGGCATAAAGGCCATTATTTTGTTTCCAAAACATAATCCTTGATACTAGCCTCATGTCTCCATATTTTCCTTAATTACTTGATTCCCTTCCATATGTTAACACTTGCCTTAAACCTATAGTCTACTAACCAAAAACAACATGGTCAACCCTTATCTTAATCATCCTTGGCCGACACTTACCATACCAAAGCAAAAATAAAAGTTGTCCCAATGCTATTTAAGGGATTCGAACCTCTCCCCTCAAGCTAAACTCCATGCGCCATTACCAACTTGCCATGCACTCATCTTGTGTCACTTTTTGCTACTTAAATTAACTTAAGTGCTAAGCTCATTTAATCCTCTTCTTTAAATAAGCCTTACTAAGAATTATTCTACTAAACCGAGCTTACTCAAGACCCCTAATTAAGCCTTATATCATCACGAATAATATCACAGAAATTCGAATACAAGAAAAATAATTCAATCACAAATAACCCCTATTTTGGGATGTTACACAATCTTATTGAGACAAAGAGAAACTTATGTGTATGGAATGATGATACATTTATGAATTTGATTTGCCATGCTTATAAGAGATTATATGTTAAGTTTATTTGTATATGGCTTACTAAGCTTTTGAAAGATTATTTTGCGTGTGTTTATTCTGTTTTATAGATTGTTAAAGCTACGAGAGGCTCAGGGATCGTCGAGGATCATCACCACACTATCAAACTCAACTTTGGTACTTTTAGAAATGTATATAGCTAAATATGGCATGTATAGGCTAGTTGTTTTGGAGTATGTTTGTGATATGTGGATAGCCATGTGATATGGCTAGTTAAATGGATTGTGTAATGAATATGAGTCATGTTATATAATGTTTGGTTTTGGCATGATTTCATAGTTATGAAATGGTCAATATTATGGTAAGCATATCGATGCAATATGAGTATATATGTTTGATCAAAGATATGGTTATATGAATGGTATGATGTGAATGATTCATGCTTGGTTATACATGTGATTTAGTTGTGCAAATTGACTTATAAGATGGTATGATTAGAATTGAGATTGAATGAGAAGATTTGTTGATTTTATGACATGTCTTTGGTTGCCAATTGTGTAGGGATAATGCTTGTATGTGCTTGTAGGAATGAACCTTGTGTGGGTGGCAATTTGGCCTGGAAAATGGCATATATTTGCCCACACAGTTGAGCACACGGGCTTGTGGCTCGACCGTGTCTCTCGTGGTTAAAATTCAATCAAGTCAGGCTCGACCACGGGCAAGACACACGGGCATGTGACTAGCCGTGTGGTGTAAGTCAGGATCGACCACGGGCTGGACACACGGGCGTGTGACTGGCCGTGTGGTGCAAGTCAGGATCAACCACAGGTGAGGCACACAGGCATGTCCACGGCCGTGTGGACAAGTCAGTATGTATGCGTTGTTTTGACACGGCTTAGACACACAGGCGTGTATGAGGCCGTGAGAGGCACACGGCCTGCCCACACGGGCGTGTGACCTCTGTGACTTAGAAAAAGTTTTAAATTTCTGAGAATTTTCGTATGTGTTTGGTTTAGTCCCGACCCTATTCTAAAGCATGCTTAAGGTCTCGTTGACCTATTTAAGGGACGCTTTGATTGTATTGGATGAATTGTAATATGAAATGTCCATAAAAGTTTCTGACTGTCCGGTAATGCCTCTTAACCCTAAATTGGTGATGGTTACGGGTTAGGGGTGTTACACATTATCCATTGATTCATTTACATAGTAATCATATACTCATTTTCATATTTTATGATAATTTGGCACTTGAGCTATGAAATATAAAAGTGGGCTCTATCACCACAAATCTGATACACTGATATCTAGCACACCAAATGACTTATAGAGTCAAATCAAACAGATCCCAAAAAGTGTAGCATATAGCTAGAACTCTCCAACACTCCAAACATGTCCCGGTGAATGGAGCTTAGCTCACATTCTCTTATCTTTTCAAATTTGTCCCTGGCCTTAACGCCCCAAAAACACAACTCATATGGGTGAGTACTTACAATCCTATGGTATGTGTAACACCCTTAACCCAAATCTGTCGTTGAAACAGGGTTACGGAGCATTACCAAAGTTTACAAATCAAACAGACAGAAATTTCAAACATTTCACATCATGACAATATTCATATCAAAAACCAATCAAAATCATACAAATTATCCTTATGCGAGCCCCCGAGGCCCTAAATACGCGTTAGAAACAAGTCGGGACTAAATCGGGAACTCAGAGAATTTTTTAGAAAACATTGAGAAATTTCAAAGCTGCAAGGGTCACATGGCCGTGTGGCCAGGCCGTGCGGGCATTCGAAATGAGGACACACGGCCATGTCCCAACACGTGTCCGTGCCCGTGTAACTCATTGACTTGGGCCACACGGCCAAGCCACATGTTGTGTGCTAGGTCGTGTACCCTTCGAAGTAACCTTACACGCCCGTGTTCCAGGCCCTGTGCTAGGTTGTGTAATAGCCTGACTTGCAACCCTTTGAAAGCTATAGGGGACACACGGCCGTGTCACCTGGCCGTGTGTCACACACGGCTGAGACACACGCCCATGTCTCTACCCATATGGACAAAAATAGGCTATTTTACAAGCCATTTTTCTCACCCAAATAGGCATAAACCTACACCCAACATTGTGCATAACAACAAGCCATAATAAGGCACCCAAAACAAGCATAATCAAGTCTTAAACATATGGTATATTCACATACAACCAATATGCCCTTAGGCACCTCAAATGACAATTTATAAACATGACTAACCATGTGTTCAGTATAACCAAATGATCAACTAACATATGTGCATATTTGCATCAAAATTTACCATGTAACTCACTTACCAAAACACACCAAATGGTACCATTTAATCACTTAATCACTACAATTAATATACATATATGCCTTCCACAACAAGGCACCAATTCATAACAAATTATATGACATATTTGATATGCACATTCAACTACCTTTCTACCTTCCATCATTCAACCATATCAAGTCACATAACAACCATTACCAGGCTACTTATATACATATAAAAATATACCATTTCACTAACACAAGGCTAAAATGCAAACCAACAAAATGGTCATTTCCAATAACCAAAACACATATAAGCCAACATTAGCCAAAATAACCTATACATGCCATTATAACCAAAATTAAACCAACCGAAAGTACCAAAAGAGCCGATAGATAGTATGATATAGCTCCGACAAGCTTCCAACCTGAATGAGCTTTCGATTCACTATAAACAAGGAAAATAACATAGAGTAAGCATTTAAGCTTAGTAAGTTCGTATAACATAGAATTTAACTTACCATTTGATCAAATAATAGGTAACTAACAAAGCATATCCCAACATAACTTGGCCAAAAGCCTAAGCACATATACACCAACCACATTAGTCATGTAAATTCATATATGAATCAATAATCATGGATGAGCTCAACAATTAATTAAGTTTCCATATACATGTAACATCCATATCATGTATCTATATATCATGTAAAATCATTTCCATGTATTTCATGTAAATACCTGTAATAGTTTGTATCGAACTCATATCATCTCGTAACAGAACATTGCCTATTGAACCATTTAGAATATCGTTGGATACTTGGGATAGCTCACACATAGTGTGCTAAACTGTAATCCATCAAATCTTGTACATGTATGCTCATACGAGTTGTGAATCGATATGCTCTCTCGAGTTGTAAATTGGTATGCTCTCACGAGCTGTAAATCGGTAAGCTCATACGAGCTGTGGGGCGATACATAGCTACACGATGCTGCTCACATGAGATGTGGAGTATCCGCAACACATGCCAGACCTCAGCCATCGGTAGAACTAAAAACACGAAAATATACACACTTTTTCATGCCCTTTTTAACTCAAATTCATGCAGTTTCAGTAAAATTCTTGTCGAAAAATATATAATTATTATAAAATAATTAATTTGTACTTAAATTATTAACATGTTGAATTTTAATTAATTTTATAAAAAATTTTGATTAATTTTGATTATTTTCGATAGATTTGCACAAAGGGCGAAAAACAGCTTGGCAAACACTACTAAAAGCACAAAACCGAGAAGCAATTTTGAAGCATCAAGGCGAATTATACTTTTAGCCGAATACGGTCCAAATTATGAGTATTAATTCATAATATAATTAATTTTAATTTTAATCCAATTTAATTGGGTTAAATAAATTATTGTTAATTAATTATGAAAAACGGCCCAGTTGAGCTGAACCGAGAAAACCGATCCAACCGAGCACTGGGCAGCCCAAAACCATTCCACATGCTGACCCAATCAGCTTTTTTGGATGATTATTTGGCTTGCAAAAGGGCCCTTGAAGACTCCTTCAATTTGCATTCAAACCCCTCCACTATTCATGCCTTTCAAGATTTGCCCCTACCTTAAAATAGCATGTTTGAAATCTTCAAACATGCCACATGTGTGGCCGGCCATGGGGGAGTCTTTGGCTACTGATTTTGGCTATTTTTAGCATCCTTCTCAACCTATAAATACCCCCTTGACTGCTCACTTCAAACACATCTCAATCCCATTCATTTCTTCACTTCTGTCTCACTTTTCTCTCTTCATTCCCTTCTATTGTTCTTTATTTTCTTCCCTTATTCCTTTGTCGATTTCACCTCTTGAAAAAGATTCATTCAACCACCATTTGGATCAGCATTCAAGTGTTTGTGGAAGCCTCGATTCAACAAGAACAAGCGGAGAAGGAGGAGCGGAGCAAACAAGTCAAGCCTCGGAGAAACACCGAATTTGATTCTTGTTCCCTATCCTTTTAATTTTGTTGTTGTTATGATGAACATGCCTATGAATATTTGTGATGTTGATATGTTTAATTTAATTAATATGGCATAAATTTAATTAGTGTTAGGTTGATTGCATTTTGTCCTGTAACAGTCCAGTTTATACCCTAGTCAAAACAGTGGTTTCACGACCACAAATTCGAGTCAGTAAATTAATTTAATATTATTTTCTATGCCGTTGATATGTGACTAAGCATGTGTTAAATTTTTGTAAGTTAATTTGTCCGTCTGTATGTTTAATTTGATAAAAGGATTAAATTGCATTGAATGCAAAATGTGTATGCTTTATGAAAAGTACCTATTTGTGATGGCTTTTAATAGGTGAAGGCCTTATATGGCAATTAAACCACTTTTAAGATAGTGGATAGTAGTTGGACGAATATGTCCTTATTGTTTAATTGTGTCAAATGTTTATTAAATGACTAATTTGGTAAATGAATAAATTATATGTTATAATGAATAAAAGCATGAAATGAAATCCAAAGTTATCATCTTTGGCCGAATGTATTAAAGAAGAAGAAAAGAAAAAGAAAGCTAGGTTTCGGTTGATTTTGAGCTTGATTAATGTGAGTTTTGACTTTGGTTTTTGATATTTCTACGTTTTTGTAATCGTTGCTTAGTATACTCTAAAGCCCATGTTGTAATTTGAAGAATTCATGATATTTGTGAGATGTGCCATTGATGAAATGGTAAGCTTTTTGATGAGTTTAATTGTTAAATGAAAGATATGTGTTAGATGAACATGCTTTGTTCTTGAAATTTTGATGAATTTAGCTAATTAGGGCTAGATTGAGGAAATAGTAATTTGAGGGACTAAATTGCAAAATTGATGGAAAATATGGGCTTGTATGATATACATAAGCATTTGGCTAAGCATGAACATGTGATGATTTTGTGTATTTGATGTTTTGAGAAAAATGGACTAAATTGATAAAATATGCAAATGTGAGGGTTAAGTTGCAAATAACCCTAAATGTGTGATTTGGGATTGAAATGAATATGTTGGTTAATAAAAGGGTTAAATTTGAATATTTTTAGATCAAGAACCGAGGAAAATGGACTTAGATCGTGGGAATGCGAAAGTAACTGAGTAGCCGTATCCGTTTCCGTTAAATCGAATCTGAGGTAAGACATTATGCAAATAAACATATTTGTATTGAATTGAGTATGTTCGCATAACTATTGATAACGATGAATGTATATGAGATGTTTTGTACGTGAATTTCAATATAAGAACGACATAGTGACAATGTCCGAGAAGTCCCGTACGAACCTAGGAATAGATAGGATTAGCTATGTCATGACATAAATGTCTGTTCTGAAATATCATGTAAGACCTCGTCTGGGACGTCAGCGTTGATATGTGATTTCGTGTAAGACCACGTCTGGAACGTTGGCATCGATATGAGATTTACGTGTAAGACAATGTCTGGGACATTAGCATCGTATTGATTTGTGTAAGACCCTGTCCGGGACAGTGGCAACGATATCTAAGTACATGTAAGACCTCGTCTGGGACGTTGGCATTGTATAACTATTCTGAGGTTTTTAAACATTCTATTAAATTTTGAACGGTTCAACGGGCAAGTCTGTGATACGAAAGGTTACGTGGATTATAAATTCGTTTCAGGTACGTTTAATAAGTACACAAAGTGTGTATGAAAGGTAAGTATCTATATGAATTTACTAAAATTAAAACGTGTGCAATGAAATGATGAGGGGATATGTGAAATTATGCTAGATGAGCTATGTGCATATGTGGTAATGAGTTAAAGTATGTGATAAGTTATGGCTAAACAATTGAGCCAAACTCTATGTGAGATGTATATGCTATGAGAACCATTATTGTCTTTGTATAAATATGCTATGTGCATTTTAAGTTAAGTTTATTTGTATATGACTTACTAAGCTTTTGGAAAGCTTACTCGGCGTGTGTGTTTTCTCTGTTTTATAGATCGTCAAAGCTACTGAAGGCTCGGGGACTGTCGAGGATCGTCATCATACTACGCAAACTTATTTTGGTATCTTTTGGAAATGTATATAGCTAGATATGGCATGTATAGGCTAGTATTTAGTATAAGAATGAGATGTGAACTTAGCCATGTGATTTGGCTAGTTATGTGTTGGCAATATGCATTAATGAAAATGATATATGATGCACGTTTTGGTATGATTTGATAGCCTTTGAAATGGTTGAGTTTTGGTTAGTAAATATGGATGAATTATGCTTATGTACACATGAGTTTTAGCCTTGTAAATTGGCATGAATGGAATTGGATTGGAACGTAGAGATTGGATGATTATTTTGGTATGTTCTTGGTTTTCAAATGTGCATGAGTTGTTTTGGTCATATACTTGTAGGTTTGACCCTTATGTGGGAAGCATTTTGGCCTTGCAAATGGCCTATTTTGCCACACGGTTTTGGTACACGGGCGTGCCTGATGACCGTGGGTGTAAGTCAGTGTTTAGCTAAGGGTACACGGCCATAGCACAAGGGCGTGCTTGGTAGCCGTGTGGTTTAGTCTGAATCGACCATGGCCAAGGTACACGGGCGTGCTTGGTGGCCGTGGAATTAAGTCAGGTTCGACCACGGGTAAGACACATGGGTGTGTCTAGTGGCCGTGGGAGGCACACGGTCTGCCCACACGGGCGTGTGTCCTGCATAACTTAAAAAAGTTTTAAATTTTCGAGAAATTTCATAAGAGTTCGGCGTAGTTCCGGCCCTACTCTAAAGCATGTTTAAGGTCTTGTTGACCTATAGATGGGACATGATGATAGTGATTGATGTTTTATATTACGAATTGTCTGAATAAGTTTCTGATCTATTCGATAATACCTTTAACCCTAATCCAGCGACGGATACGGGATAGGGGTGTTACATTTGGTTGGTATCAGAGCTACGATTTAGTCAATTCTTGGACTAACGTAGCGTGTCAGAGTCTAGCTATACATGCTATATATCTGAATTGTGATAGTGTGATGAATCCTGATGTATAAAATGTGATTTTTCGTATAGTAATGGATCCCGAAAGAGCTGTAGCTGACGACGTAAAAAGTAATGCGCCTTCTCCCGCTGAAGGGACAGTGCCCTTTGATCCGAGACCGGCTACGAGCGGTCAAGAGGGAGAAGCTAAACAAGCTTTCTTCCAAATGATGAGTGAATGGTTAACTCAGTTCGTTAGAAATAACTCGACTATTTCGCAACCTCCGCCCCTGCCTAATCACCCTCAGACATCTGCTATGCCTCCGACTGTAAATCTAAATCTATTGAACAGGCCTCCAGTAGACAAAATCCGCAAATATGGGGCTGAAGAGTTCAGGGCTACTAGTGATGATGATGCCAAAAAGGCTGAGTTCTGGATTGAAAATACAATCCAGGTATTCGATGAAATGCCTTTAACTCCAGAAGAAAGTATTAAATGTGTCGTTTCACTATTACGGGATGCAGCTTATCAGTGGTGGAAAACCCTAACTTCTGTTTTTCCGAAAGAGCGAGTCACGTGGGACTTCTTTCAGATTGAGTTTCGGAAGAAATACATTAGTGAGAGATTCATCAATCAGAAACAAAAGGAATTTCTGGAATTAAAACAAGGCCGAATGTCTGTTACGAAATATGAACGAGAGTTCGTGAGACTGAGTCAATATGCTCGTGAATGTGTATCATCTGAAGCTATAATGTGCAAAAGATTCGAAGATGGCCTTAATGAAGATATCTGTTTGCTAGCCAGGATCTTAGAGATAAAAGAGTTTGTGGTACTTGTTGATCGAGCGTGTAAAGTAGAGGCACTCGAGAAAGATAAAAGAAAAGCTGAGTCTGAAGCCAGAGATACGAGAAAAAGATTTCAGAGTAGATCATTTCAACCTGCTTCAAAGAAATTTAGAGATGATCAAAGTCGTTCAAGAGATAATGTGGGACATTCGACTAGAAATCGAGCTAGATCACTAATGAGCTCTAAAACTCCAGCAACTTCGGTAGCAAGTGTTGGAAATGTCTGTTCTGAAAGACCCGAGTGTAAACATTGTGGGAAAAGGCATTCAGGAAGTTGTAAATTGAATGACAGGGCTTGCTTCAGATGTGGATCGTTAGATCATTTTGTTCGAGTTTGCCCAGAGTCTGTTGAGCCAGAGACTGTTCAGAACCCGAGATCTGATAGTGCTTCAACGAGAGGTAGACCTTCGCGAAATGTTAAAAATGTCAGTGGTGGTCAGAGAACTACGAGAGATACTATTGTGAGATCTGAAGCTAGAGCACCTGGCAGAGCATATGCTATCCGAGCTCATGAGGAAGCTTCGTCTCCTGATGTTATAACGGGTACTTTTACACTTTATGATACTTATGTGATTGCATTGATAGACCCTGGTTCCACTCATTCGTATATATGCATGAATTTAGTAACCAGTAAGACTTTGCCTGTAGAGTCTACTGTGTTTGTTATAAAAGTATCGAACCCCTTAGGTAAAAGTGTCCTTGTTGACAAAGTATGCAAGAACTGCCCGTTAATATTCTGAGATATCTGTTTCCCTGCTGATTTGATGTTATTATCGTTTGATGAGTTTGATATAATTCTGGGTATGGACTGGTTGACATTGTATGATGCTATTGTGAACTGTAAGAGAAAAACTATTGATTTGAGATGTCTGAATGATGAAATAGTCAGAGTTGAGTCTAATGATTTGCACGGATTACCTGCTGTGATATCTGTATTGAAAGCTCAGAGTTATATGAAAAAGGGATATGAGTCATATTTTGCTTATGTGATTTATTCGAAAGTGTCTGAAAAGAAAGTCAAATCGGTGCCAGTAGTCTGTGAGTTCTCTGATGTTTTCCCTGAAGAATTGTCGGGATTGCCTCCGATTCGTGAAGTTCAATTTGGAATTGATTTGTTGCCTGGTACGACACCTATTTCGGTAGCTCCGTATAGAATGGCACCAACAGAGTTGAAAGAGTTAAAGTCTCAATTGCAAGAATTGACTGACAGAGGGTTTGCTAGACCGAGTTTTTCACTGTGGGGTGCTCCTGTTCTGTTTGTGAAAAAGAAAGATGGCACGATGAGAATGTGCATTAATTACCGTCAGTTGAACAAAGTGACCATAAAGAACAAATATCTGTTACCCAAGATTGACGATTTGTTTGATCAGTTAAAAGGAGCTACTGTGTTTTCGAAGATAGATCTGAGATCGGGTTACTACCAGTTGCGAGTAAAAGATTCAGACATTCCGAAAACTGCCTGCAGAATGAGGTACGGGCATTATGAATTTTTAGTTATGACATTTGGACTAACAAATGCTCCTGCTATTTTTATGGATCTGATGAACAGAATTTTCAGACCGTACCTAGATCATTTGTTGTTGTATTCATAGACGACATTCTGATTTATTCACGGGATGAGACTGAACATGCCAAACATCTGAGAATTGTGTTGCAAACTCTGAGAGAAAAGCAATTGTATGCGAAATTCAGCAAATGTGAATTCTAGTTACACGAGGATAGTTTTCTGGGACATATTGTATCAGCATCCGGTATACGTGTTGATCCGAGTAAGATTTCTGCTATTCTGGATTGGAAACCTCCGAAGAATGTGTCTGACGTCTGAAGCTTTCTAGGACTAGCTGGTTATTACCGTAGATTTGTAAAAGGCTTTTCGACGATAGCTACTCCGTTGACTAAATTGCTTCAGAAAGATGTGAAATTTGAATGGTCCGATAAATGTCAGAAAAGCTTTGATCAGTTGAAAACTCTGTTAACTGAAGCTCAAGTGTTAGTACAACCGGAATCGGGAAAAGAGTTTGTTTTATACAGTGATGCTTCGTTGAATGGTCTGGGATGTGTATTGATGCAGGAAGGCAAAGTAATAGCTTATGCCTCAAGACAGTTAAAGCATCATGAGAAGAACTATCCGACACATGATCTTGAGTTAGCTGCGATTGTGTTCGCACTAAAGATTTGGCGCCATTATCTGTTTGGTGAGAAATGTCGCGTATTTTCGGATCATAAAAGTTTAAAGTATCTGATGACTCAAAAAGATTTGAATCTGCGACAGAGAATATGGATAGAGTTGTTGAAAGACTACGAACTTGTGATAGATTATCATCCGGGTAAAGCTAATGTTGATGCCGATGCACTGAGTCGGAAATCGTTGTCTACATTGCGTGTTTTGAATGCTCAATTAGACCTGTCTGATGATAGTTCTGTGATAGCTAAAACGAAAGTGAAACCATTATTTCTACAAAAAATAGTTGATGTTCAGAAAGTTGATAATGAAATGTTAGCAAAACGAGCCCAGTGTGATTCGAATTTTGATTCTGAATTTAGAGTTGTTGATGATTGCTTGAGATTTCGAGATCGTATCTGTGTTCTGAGAAACACTGAGTTGTTACAGCTAATTCTGAGTGAAGCTCATAATCGTCGTCTATCTGATCATCCAGGAAGCACTAAAATGTATCACGATTTGAAGCAACACTACTAGTGGTCAGGTATGAAATGAGATATTTCTGACCATGTGTCGAAATGTTTAATCTGTCAGCAAGTAAAAGCTGAACATCAGGTTCCATCTGGTTTGTTACAACCGATTCTGATTCCCGAGTGGAAATGGGATAGAGTGACGATGGATTTTGTTTCTGGATTGCGTCTGACTCCGAGAAAGAAAGATGTGATTTGGGTCGTAGTCGATCGTTTGACGAAATCTGCCCATTTTATTCCGGTACGATCTGATTACACACTTGATAGATTAGTTGAACTTTACATTTCTGAGATTGTGAGACTACAAGGGGTGCCACTATCCATTGTGTCAGATAGAGATTCGAGGTTTACATCGCGATTCTGGAAGAAATTTCAAGAAGCTTTGGGCACGAAACTGCATTTCAATACAGCTTTTCATTCGCAAATGGATGGTCAATCCGAGCGGATTATTCAAATTCTTGAGGATATGATAAGATGTTGCATCCTTGAGTTTAATGGTACGTGGGAACAATATTTGTCATTGGTCGAGTTTGCGTATAATAATAGTTTTTAGACGAGCATTAAAATGGCACCTTTTGAAGCTTTGTACGGCCGTAAATGTCGCACACCTCTGTATTGCACCAAGCTTAGTGAAAATAAGATACACGGGGTTGATCTGATAAAAGATACTGAATAGAAAGAGAAAATAATCTGAGATAGTCTAAAAGCAGCATCTGATCGTCAGAAGTCCTACGCGGATTTAAAAAGAAAAGATATAGAATTTGAGATAGGTGACAAAGTGTTTTTGAAAGTATCTCCGTGGAAGAAAGTACTCCATTTCGGACGTAAAGGCAAGTTAAGTCCGAGGTTCATCAGGCCGTATGAAATTATTGAATGTGTTGGGCCTGTTGCATATAGATTAGGGTTGCCCTCTGAGTTAGAAAAGATTCATAATGTATTCCATGTTTCGATGCTCCGTAGATATCGATCTGATCCATCACATGTGATTACTCCTTCTGAGATTGAAATTTGATCTGATATGACATATGAGGAAGAACCGATCCATATCTTAGCTCGTGAAGTGAAAGAACTGAGAAACAAGAAAATTTCGTTAGTGAATGTGTTGTGGCATCGACACGGAATAGAAGAGGCTACGTGGGAGCCTGAAGATTCAATGAGAAAGCAATATCCGAATCTATTTAACGGTAAGATTTTCGGGGACGAAAATCCCTAAGGGAGGAGAATTGTAACAGTCCGGTTTATACCCTAGTCAGAACAGTGGTTTTGGGACCACAAATCCAAGTCAATGAATTAATTTAATATTATTTTCTGTGCCGTTGATATGTGACTAAGCATGTGTTAAATTTCCGTAAGTTAATTTGTCCGTCTGTATGTTTAATTTGATAAAAGGATTAAATTGCATTGAATGCAAAATGTGTATGCTTTATGAAATGTACCTATTTGTGATGGCTTTTAATAGGTGAAGGCCTTATATGGCAATTAAACCACTTTTAAGATAGTGGATAGTAGTTGGACGAATATGTCCTTATTGTTTAATTGTTTCAAATGTTTATTAAATGACTAATTTGGTAAATGAAAAAATAATATGTTATAATGAATAAAAGCATGAAATGAAAGCCAAAGTTATCATCTTTTGCCGAATGTATTAAAGAAGAAGAAAAGAAAAAGAAAGCTAGGTTTCGGTTGATTTTGAGCTTGATTAATGTGAGTTTTGACTTTGGTTTTTGATAATTTCTATGTTTTTGTAATCGTTGCTTAGTATACTCTAAAGTCCATGTTGTTATTTGAAGAATTCATGATATTTGTGAGATGTGCCAGTGATGAAATGGTAAGCTTTTTGATGAGTTTAATTGTTAAATGAAAGATATGTGTTAGATGAACATGCTTTGTTCTTGAAATTTTGATGAATTTAGCTAATTAGGGCTAGATTGAGGAAATAGTAATTTGAGGGACTAAATTGCAAAATTGATGGAAAATATGGGCTTGTATGATATACATAAGCATTCGGCTAAGCATGAACATGTGATGATTTTGTGTATTTGATGTTTTGAGAAAAATGGACTAAATTGATAAAATGTGCAAATGTGAGGGTTAAGTTGCAAATAACCCTAAATGTGTGATTTTGGATTGAAATGAATATGTTGGTTAATAAAAGGGTTAAATTTGAATATGTTTAGATCAAGAACCGAGGAAAACGGACTTAGATCGCGGGAAAGCGAAAGTAAACGAGTAGCCGTTTCCGTTTCCGTTTCCGTTAACTCGAATCTGAGGTAAGTCATTATGCAAATAAACGTATTTGTATTGAATTGAGTATGTTCACATAACTATTGATAACGATGAATGTATATGAGATGTTGTGTACGTGAATTTCGATATAAGAACGACATAGTGACAATGTCTGAGAAGTCCCGTACGAACCTAGGAATAGATAGGATTAGTTATGTCATGACATAAATGTCTGTTTTGAAATATCATGTAAGACCTCGTCTAGGACGTCGGCGTTGATATGTGATTTTGTGTAAGAGCATGTCTGGGACGTTGGCATCGATATGAGATTTACGTGTAAGACCATGTCTGGGACATTGGCATCGTATTGATTTGTGTAAGACCCTGTCTAGGACAGTGGCAACAATATCTGAGTACATGTAAGACCTCGTCTGGGATGTTGGCATTGTACGACTATTCTAAGGTTTCTGAACATTCTATTAAATTTCGAACGGTTCAATAGGCAAGTCTGTGATACGAAAGGTTACGTGGATTATAAATCCGTTTTAGGTACGTTTAATAAGTACACAAGGTGTGTATGAAAGGTAAGTATCTATATGAATTTACTAAAATGAAAACGTGTGCAATGAAATGATGAGGGGATATGTGAAATTATGCTAGATGAGCTATGTGCATATGTGGTAATGAGTTGAAGTATGTGATAAGTTATGGCTAAACAATTGAGCCAAACTCTATGTGAGATGTATATGCTATGAGAACCATTATTGTCATTGTATAAATATGCTATGTACATTTTAAGTTAAGTTTATTTGTATATGACTTACTAAGCTTTTGGAAAGCTTACTCTGCGTGTGTGTTTTCTCTGTTTTATAGATCGTCAAAGCTACTAAAGGCTCGGGGACTGTCGAGGATCGTCATCACACTACGCAAACTTATTTTGGTATCTTTTGGAAATGTATATAGCTAGATATGGCATGTATAGGCTAGTATTTAGTATAAGAATGAGATGTGAACTTAGGCATGTGATTTGGCTAGTTATGTGTTGACAATATGCATTAACGAAAATGATATATGATGCACGTTTTGGTATGATTTGATAGCCTTTGAAATGGTTGAGTTTTGGTCAGTAAATATGGATGAATTATGCTTATGTACACATGAGTTTTAGCCTTGTAAATTGGCATGAATGGAATTGGATTGGAACGTAGAGATTGGATGATTATTTTTGTATGTTCTTGTTTGTCAAATGTGCATGAGTTGTTTTGGTCATCTGCTTGTAGGTTTGAACCTTATGTGGGCGGAATTTTGGCCTTGCAAATGGCCTATTTTGCCACACAGTTTTGGTACACGGGCGTGCCTGATGACCGTGGGTGTAAGTCAGTATTTAGCTAAGGGTACACGGCCATGGCACATGGGCGTGCTTGGTAGCCGTGTGGTTTAGTCTGAATCGACCACGGCCAAGGTACACAGGCGTGCTTGGTGGCCGTGGAATTAAGTCAGGTTCGACCATGGGGAAGACACATGGGCGTGTCTAGTGGCCGTAAGAGGCACACGGCCTGCCCACACGGGCGTGTGTCCTGCATAACTTAGAAAAGTTTTAAATTTCCGAGAAATTTTGTAAGAGTTCGGCGTAGTTCCGGCCCTACTCTAAAGCATGTTTAAGGTCTTGTTGACCTAAAAATGGGATATGATGATGGTGATTGATGTTTAATATTACGAATTGTCTGAATAAGATTCCGATCTATTCGGTAATACCTTTAACTCTAATCCGGCGATGGATACGGGATAGGGGTGTTACATGTCCACTTAATTTATTAGAATTGTGTTTGTGTTGTTATAGGCCTTGGTAAGATGTTTGATTAAGTAAAACCATGACTAAGTTATTCTTGCATTACAATTGTAAGGTAACTAATGAATTAATTATTTAAACGGATTGAAATTGTAATTAACTGACACGATAGTTAATCAGTGCATGTTTAATCATCTAAGGTAGCTGAGGGTTAAATTAGCAATGGTATCTAACGATACATTAGCCTTGCATAACTTGCAAGATTATTGTGATTAAACTATTTCAAGGTAGAAATACATTGTTACCTCACGTGATCTTTTATGTGCTTAGGAAAATTGAATTAATTGTTTGATTTGGCATAGAGATATGTACAAGAGATTATTTTGATTTCATAAGTATGTATGTGCATTAACACATTTGCTTATTAAAATTTGTTTAATCGGTTGAATTGACATAGAGATATAGTTAATAAATAAATGGATTTTGGTAGGTGAGTTTGTTCATATGTTAGCAAATTACCGAGTTGCCGTGAATTTATTCATAACAACATGAACATGAGTTTAATAATTCTTAGTTAAGAAATGTAATTAATCTAACACAATTATGTCATCTTGATTAAAATCATATTTTCAAATCGTGCATTGGAACTTTTATTTTATTTTTATTTATTTTACTTAGTTAAAATCCTAGTTTTTAATCACCTCCTCAAATTAAAATATTTTTATTCACCAAAGTGTTTTTAAAATTGCATTCATAAATAATTCTTTACACAGTCCCTGTGGGTACGGTAACTCGAAATTTACTTGTCACTTTATTAGTTGTTGCGATTGTGTACACTTGCACATTTCTGTCGTTCCAAGAATGTTCAGGACCAACACCCAAATCATTTAACCCTAATGACATGTCATTTGTATCCTACAAATTCTCAAGGTTCAAACGGGACTCAGTAGTCATCGTACGTCGTCGAATATGCGATCTGTATTTATGCATGACAATTATACAAACACACATATATATAATTCAATTAAAACTTATAAATACACAATTTTAATTACACGAAATTACCTCGACGAGTGTACGTAGATACGGAGGCAATTAATTCGAGATTTCCCTTTACCCTGATCTAACTCCGTACGAGGTCTGTCTTGATCTATACAGATAAAGTTAACTCAATTTAATATGTTTCTCATTCAATTTAGTCCAACATATATTTTTGGAAAATTTATCATTTTTCCCCTATACTTTTAATTTCTTTCCAATTTAGTCCATAGGCTCGGAAAATGAAATTCATGCAATTTTACCCCTACCCAAGCCTAGCCGATTTTTATACGTGCTTATAACAGCTCACATATTTCACAAATTCACAAATTTTACCATGAATTTATCACATTTTTCAATTTAACTCCTAATTGACAATTTCACCAAAAATTCCTTTGCAAAAGTTGTTTATCTAACAACAACCATTCATTTTCTATCATCAAACTTCAAAACTCATATATATTCATCAATGGTTAAACCCTAATATTTTAACAGTTTTACAAATTAGTCCTTAGGCTAGATAGATTAAGCTACAGGATCCCTGAAACATAGAAATCATCAAAAATGGAACAAAAATCACTTACCAATTGAGCTTACAAGCTTGGCCGAATATCAAGCTTCAAAAATGGCTATTTCTTCTTCTACATTCGGTTGTTGTTGAGAAAAAAAGATGAAAGCTTTATTTGTTTTATTTATTTTAACATTTATTTCCTTTTTATTAATTTAACCTTTAATAACTTTAAAAATTACAAAAATGCCAAGCCAACATCTTCCACTAACTCATTTATGGTCTAATTACTATATAAGGACTTCCACTTTAAAGTTCTATAGCTATTTAATACCTTTAGCTATTAGAACTCAACTTTTTCACTTTACGTGATTTAGTCCTTTTTATCAAATTAAGCATGTAAACAGTAAAATTTCTTAATGAAATTTTTATACGATACTTCTATCATGCTGTAGGTAATAAAATAATAATAAAATAAATTTTTTGACTTCAAATTTGTGGTCCCAAAACTATTGTTCTAATTTCACTAAAAACGAGCTCTTACAACTCTCCCCCTAAAGGGATTTTCGTCCCCAAAAATCTTACCAAAAATGAGGTTCAGGTATTGCTTTCACATAGCTTCCTCGAGTTCCCAGGTGGCTTCTTCTATTCTGTGTCGCTGCAAGAGAACTTTTACTAAAGCTATGTTCTTGTTTCTCAATTTTTTCACCTCTCTTGCTAGAATTCTGGTCAGTTCTTCATTGTACGACATATCAGTTTGAATATCGACATCCGTCAGGGAGATAACATGTGAAAGGTCAAATCGGTACCGTCGTAACATAGACACGTGAAAGACATTATGAATCTTTTCTAATCTTGGTGGTAAAGCTAATCGGTATGCAACAGGTCTGATTTTTTTAGTAATCTCATATAGCCCGATAAATCGCGGACTCAACAGGTCCGAAATAGTGATGTAAACAATGAATCTCTATCCAAAATAATGGAGACTGGCACTCCGTGTAATCTGACAATCTCTGAAACATATAACTTAGCTAATCTGTCAAGGGAGTAGTCTATACGTAAGCTAATCTGTCAAGGGAGTAGTCTGTACGTACCGAAATAAAATGTGCAGACTTCGTCAAACGGTCAACGATAAACCAAATGGCATCTTTCTTTCTGAAAGATAGGGGTAAACTCGTTAAAAAGTCTATAGTAACTCCATCCCACTTCCACTCCGGTATCATCACTAGTTGTAATAATCTAGAATGTACCTGATGTTCAGCTTTAAATTGCTGACATACTAAGCATTTAGATACAAAGTCAAATATCTCACGTTTCATTCCCGGCCACCAGTACATCTGTCTCAAATCATTGTACATTTTATTACTTCGCAGATGAACAGACAAGCTACCACTATGAGCTTCGTGCAAAATTTTCTGTATAAGCTCTAGATTCTTTGGTACAAAAATTCTATATCTGAACAATAAGAAACCATTGTGACCTATCTGAAGTTATGAATCAGAAGTCGATTCACAGTGTGCCCGTTTAGCTAGCAATTCACTATCACATTTCTGAGCTTCGCAGATCTACTGTAAAAACATCAATTTAGCTTTCAAATCAACTAAGATTGAGCCATCATCAGATAATTTCAGTCACGTATTCATCGCGTACAGAGCAAACAATGACTTTCTATTCAAGGCATCAGTAAGTACGTTTGCTTTTCCCGGAAGATAATCAATTATTAACTTATAATCTTTCAATAGTTCGAGCCATCTGCGCTGTCTCAAATTTAGATCTTTCTGAGACATTAAATACTTTAAGCTCTTGTTATCGGTAAATATGTGACATTTTTTTCTGAACAAAAGATGTCGCCAAAATTTCAATGCAAACATGATAGCTGCCAACTCTAGGTCATGTGTCGGATTGTAACAGCCCGTTTTTAGTAAAATCAGAGCAGTAGTTTTGAGACCACAAATCTGAAGTCAAAAAAATTATTTTATAATTACTTTATTGTCTACAGCATGATAGTATTACCATATAAAAATTTCGTTAAGAAATTTATCGTTTACATATTCAATTTGATAAAAAGGACTAAATCGCGTAAAGTGCAAAAGTTGAGTTCTAATAGCTAAAGGTATTAAATAGTTATAGAACTTTAAAGTGGAGGTCCTTATATGGTAATTAGACCATAATAGTGATAGTGGATTATAATGGCTTGGCATTTTGTGTAATTTTTAAAGTATTAAAAGGTTAAATATGTAAATAGGTAAAGAAAGGTTAAAAATTAAAGAAACAAAATATGCTATCATCTTTTTCTCCCTTATTCAACCGAAACTTCAAAAAAAGAAGCCATTTTTGTTGACCTAGGTTCGTCAAGCTCATTTTCTTCAATTAGGTATGCATTTTTGTCCCATTTTTAATGATTTTTATGTTTCCAGGATCGTTGTAGCTTAATCTAGCTAGCCCGGGAACTAATTTGTGAAAATGTTAAACTGTTAGGGTTTTACCATTGATGAACATGCTTGAGTTTTGAATTTTTATCATAGAAAATGAATGGTTGTTGTTAGATAAACAACTTTTGTAAAGGAATTTTTAGTAAAATTGTCAAATAGGGACTAAATTGAAAAATAGGAAATATTACATGGTGAAATTGTGAAATAATTGAAGTATAGTATATGCTAAGGACTTATTTGATATTGATCCATGGTGGGTTGTGGTGAAATCGTGTAAATTTCCATTTTTATGAACTAAGGACTAAATTGCAAAGAAATTAAAAGTATATGGGCAAAATGGTATTTTTTCCAAAAATATGTGTTGGACTAAATTGAATGTGAAATAAATTGAATTGGATTAAATTTATCAGTATAGATCCAGTCAGACCTCGTACAGAGTTAGATCAAGGTAAAGAGAAAATCTCGGATTATTCGCCTTCGTATCAATATATACTCGTCGAGGTAAGTTCGTGTAATTAAATTGAGTATTTATAAGTTTTAATTGAATTATATGTATGTGATTTGTATAATAGCCATGTATAAATACTGATTATATATTCGATGACGTACGGCGATTACCGAGTCTCGTTTGAACCTTAAGAATTTGTAGGTTACAAATGACATGTCATTAAGGATTACCGATTCTCAGCTCGTATGAGCTTACCGATTGCAGCTCGTGAGAGCTTACTGATTTCCAGCTCGTGAGAGCATACCGATTCATAACTCATACGAGCATACATGTACAGGAATTGACGGATTACAATTTAGCACACTATGTCTGAGCTATCCCGAGTATCCAACGATATTCTAAATGGTTCAATAGGTAATGTTCTATTATGAGATGATATGAGTTTGATACGAACTATTACAGGTATATACATGAAATACATGGAAATGATATTACATGATATATTGAAACTTGAAATAGATGATACATGTGTATGAAACTTGCTTAGTGGTTATGTTCATCCATGTTTATTAGCTATTATATGTGTTTTACTTGGCTAACATGTTGGTGAATATGTGCTTAGGCATTTGGCCAAATTGAGTTGGGATATGCTATGTTTACTTACCTAAATTGTGACTAAAGGGTAAGTTAAATTCTATGTTATACGAACTTACTAAGTTTAAGTGCTTACTTAGTGTATTTTCTGTGTTTTTAGTGAATCGGAAGCTCGTTCGGGTTGGAAGCTTTTCGGAGCTATATCACACTATCCATCGACTCTTTTGGTACTTTCGGTTGGTTTAATTTTGGTTATAATGGCATGTATAGGTTATTTTGGCTAATGTTGGCCTATATGTTTTGTTGTGATTATAGCCATTTGATTTGGCTTGTGTTTTGGTATATTTTGGTATGTATCTATGTGGCCTTTATTTGGTTGATTGGTGGTTGAATTAAGAAAGGTAAAATGATAGTTATATCTGCATTTTGTATAAGTTTTTTGTGAGTTGATGAATTGGTTGTGAATTGATACCTTGTTATGTAAGACATATATGTCTAATTATGTTAGAAATTGAAGGGCATGTTTAACATCAATTGGTATGTTTTGGTAAAGAGATCTACATGATATATATTGATGCAATTATGCATATACGTTAGTTGAACATTTGGTTATATTGAATACATGGTTAAACATGTTTATATTTGTCATTTGAGGTGCCTAAGGGCATATTGGTTGTATGTGATCATACCATTTGTATAAGGCTTGATTATGCTTGTTTTGGATGCCTTATTATAGCTTATGTATATGTGCATTTTTGGGTGTAGGGTTATACCAAATTGGGGGAGAAATATGGCTTGTAAAATGGCCTATTTTCGTCCACACGGGCGTGTGTCTCAGCCGTGTGTCACACATGGCTGTGCGTCTCCTGTAGCTTTCAAAGGGTTGCAAGTCAGGCTGTTACACGGCCTAGCACATGGTCTGGTACACAGGCGTGTAAGGTTACTTCGAAGGGTACACGGCCTAGCACACGGGCGTGTGACTTGGCCGTGTGGTCTAAGTTAGTGAGTTACACGTGTACAGACACGGGTATTTTTAATGCCCACACAGCCTAAGACACGTGCGTATCTCTTGGCCTTGTGACCCCTGCAGCTTTGAAAATTTTCAATGTTTTCTGAAAAATTCTCTGAGTTCCCGATTTAGTCCTGACTTGTTTCTAACACATTTTTAGGGCCTCGAGGACTCGTATAAGGGACAATATATATGATTTTGATTGGTTTTGATATGAATATTGACATGATATGAAATGTTTGAAATTTATGTCTATTTGATTTGTAAACTCTGGTAATGTTTCGTAACCCTGTTCCGGCAATGGATCCAGGTTAGGGGTGTTACACAGATAGTTCTTTTCGTGTGGCTTTAACTGTCTGGAAGCATAAGCTATTACTTTGCCTTCCTGCATCAAAACACAACCTAAACCTTTTAAAGATGCGTTGCTGAAAATTACAAATTCTTTACCCGATTCAGGCTGAACCGAAACTGGTGTTTCGGTCAACAGTGCTTTTAACTGATTGAAACTTTATTGACATTTTTTGGACCATTCAAATTTCACCTCTCTCTGTAAGAGTTGCATCATCAATGTTGCTATCATCGTGAACCCTTTAAAAAACCTTTGGTTATAACCAGCTAATCCTAGAAAACTTCTGACTTTTGATACGTTTTTCGGTGGTTTCCAGTCAACAACTGCGGAAATTTTACTCAGATCAACTCTGATGCCTTCAGGCGATACTATGTGTCCCAAAAAACCAACTTCTCAAAGCCAGAACTCACATTTGCTAAATTTAGCAAATAGTTGTTTATCTCGTAGAGTTTGCAAAACAATTCTCAAGTGTTCGGCATGCTCGGACTCATCTCTGGAATATATCAGAATGTCATCAATAAACACCACAATAAATCTGTCTAGATACGGTCTGAAGATTCTGTTCATCAAATCCATAAATACTGCAAGTGCGTTAGTTAAACCAAATGACATCATAAGAAATTCATAGTGTCCGTATCTGGTTCTGAATGCAGTTTTTGGCACATCTGAATCTTCCACTCGTAGTTGATAGTAACCAGAATGAAGATCAATCTTTAAGAATACTGTAGCACCTTTCAACTAATTGAATAAATCATCAATACGGGGCAGTGGATATTTATTATTGATTGTAACTTTGTTGAGCTGGCGGTAATCAATACATAATCTCATCGATCCGTCCTTTTTCTTAACAAACAGAACCGGTGCACCCTAAGGTTAAAAACTAGGTCGAGCAAAACCCCTATCTATCAACTTTTATAGCTATGCTTTCAACTCTTTTAACTCGGTAGGAGCCATTCTATAAGGTGCTATCGATATCGATGATATTCCCGGTACAAGTTCTATAGCAAACTCAACCTCT
This sequence comes from Gossypium sturtianum, assembly GCA_025698515.1. NCBI lineage: Eukaryota > Viridiplantae > Streptophyta > Magnoliopsida > Malvales > Malvaceae > Gossypium > Gossypium sturtianum. The sequence goes on from CM046944.1 coordinate 87,837,384, forward strand.
CTGACCGGTGGTAATCTAGGTAACTCCTCTGGAAACACATCAGGATACTCGCAAACTACTGGCACTAATTCAAGCTTTGATTCAGACACTTTAGTATCCAATACATAAGCAACGTAAACATTGCAACCTTTTCTCACATATTTCTGTGCCGACATAGCTGATATGACCATAGGCAACCCACTCGGACTATTTAATTCAATACGAAGTGTCTCTCCATTCTAACTTTTCAATACAATAAGCTTTCGTCTACAATTTGCAACAATGTCATGTAGAGTTAGCCAATCCATGCCTAGAATCACATCAAATTCATCAAATGGTAACAACATCAAATCAACCAAAAAATTGTAACCTTGAGTCATTAAAGGACAATTCTTGCAAACTTTATCAACTAGCACATACCGACTTAGGGGGTTCGATACTTTAACCACGAATTCAGTGGAAGAAACAGGTAAATTTTTACTATATACTAAATTCGTGTGCACACATATGAATGGGTTGATCCCGGATCAATCAAAGCAGTAACATCAGTATCATAAATAGAGAAAGTATCGGTAACAACATCTGGCATAGAAGCATCCTCGCGTGTGTGAATAGAATAAGCCCTAGGTCGTGCTCGTGCCTCGGATCTCACAGTAGAGTTTTTCATCACATCACGGCTACCACTCACATTTTCAGGATTACGAGGTGGTCTATGAAACACCCCACACCCGGCCCACGAGCCTGAACCGGATCTGGTATGTTCCTTAAGTAAACCGATTTCAAAATTCTTTGTTTCCTAGAGAAATTTTGTGTATTTTCAGGAAAATTTCGTTTTGGGTTGGGCTTAGATTTCTGGGTTTAGAACCAGCACCCAAATCATGTAACCCTAATGACATGTCATTTGTATCCTACGAATTCTTAAGGTTCAAACGGGACTCGGTAGTCATCGTACGCCATCGAATATGCGATCGATAATTGTACATGGAAATTATAAAAACACACATATATATATAGATAATTCAATTAAAACTTATAAATACACAATTTAATTACACAAACTTACCTCGACGAGTATAAGTAGATATGGAGGCGATTAATCCGAGATTTTCCCTTTGCGTCGATCTAACTCCGTACAAGGTCTGTCTTGATTTATACAGATAAATTTAACTCAATTTAATATGTTTCTCATTCAATTTAGTCCAACACATATTTTGGCAAAATTATCATTTTGCCCCTATACTTTTAATTTCTTTACAATTTAGTCCTAGGCTCAGAAAATGAAATTCATGCCATTTTATCCCTACCCAAGCCTAGCTGATTTTTACACATGATTATAAAAACTCACATATTTCACAAATTCACAAATTTTACCATGAATTTATCACATTTTTCAATTTAATCCCTCATTGACAATTTCACCAAAAATCCCTTTACAAAAGTTATTTATCTAACAACAACCATTCATTTTCTATCATCAAACTTCAAAACACATATATATTAATCAATGGTTAAACCCCAATAGTTTAAAATTTTTACAAATTAGTCCCCGGGCTAGCTAGATTAAGCTACAACGATCCCGAAAACATAGAAATCATAAAAATGGAACAAAAATCACTTACCAATTGAGCTTACAAGCTTGGCCGAATATCAAGCTTCAAAAATGGCTATTTCTTCTTCTACATTCGGTTGTGGTTGAGAAACAAAGATGAAAGGTTTTTTTTTGTACCTTTATTTCCTTTTTACTAATTTAACCTTTAATAACTTTAAAAATTACTCAAATGCCAAGCCAACATCTTCCACTAACTCATTCATGGTCTAATTACTATATAAGGACTTCCACTTTAAAGTTCTATAGCTATTTAATACCTTTAGCTATTAAAACTCAACTTTTGTACTTTATGCGATTTAGTCCTTTTTATCAAATTAAGCATGTAAACGGTAAAATTTCTTAAAGAAATTTTTATATGGTACTTCTATCATGCTGTAGGTAATAAAATAATAACAAATAAATTTTTTGACTTTGAATTTGTGGTCCCAAAACCACTATTTTGATTTCACTGAAAACGGGCTGTTACAGTATGCCAACTATATCCAATAGTCTTAGAAGGTCACAAGGCCAAAATATCCATAATATATCACACATTTTACTTACCAATTTTCTGCTCACTGTCACTGAATATTAGAATCATTAACACAACATTATCAATGTCATTTGGCATAAATAACATGCCTACATTTACACTTTCATAACAGTCATCACAAGCATATCTCATAAATCTTAGTTCTCATTTTCACAAGCACATATGTTGTAACACCCCTAACCCGTATCCGTCACCGGATTAGGGTTATGAGGTACTACCAAACAAAACACAGCTCAAAACAGGCATATTGTTTTTTTTTTCTTTCTTTAAAAACATATCACATCAAAGCTGTACATAACCTGAATATTATAATAACGTACGTATGTCACTGTACTCACATATATCATTCATGAACAAAAAGAACAATTCATAGTATACAAATTCGCATGCTTTATAATCAAACTAAGGTTCGTATATGTATATTGAATCATTCAAACAAAGTAGAGTTGTATATTTTTCCATTACAACCGAATCATAATAACCTATGTATGTTCAAATATATAATCATCTCATGCCTATTATGCACTAATATATCCATTGATTCTATTTCGTTATTTTACAATTACCAAATTTACCAAATACTTAGCCATTTTAGTTCATCACAAGGCTATGCGCATAAACTTTATCAATCTAAAACATCTTGAACATAAATTACAACTAATATTTCACTTATCTCACATGTCCAAATACCATAGTCAAAATACATACACTTAGCTAATGAATTAACTATCTATTCGATTACATAAGATTTGAAATTTCATACAAATTCTCTACTCAATAATAATGAAATTATTCAATCCCATTAACCAAACAATGAACACATCATAAACATATCAAATGTGTTTGACATAAAAGTAACCAAACTTAAACATGCATTATACCCAAGTCATGTCTCTCAAATTAACCAAAACCAATCATAAAGCATGTTCTTTATCTATCGACTAACAACCACACCAATAAGGCCAATATGTAATCAAACACATTTCATCTTTTATACTTCATTACTAAGTCAAGTTATACCTAATTTTTACCATTTAACAAAGCCGTACACATTCATACACATTTATTCTCTATTTCTAATTCAAAACCTGTGAGACTTACTGTTTCCAACCAACCCAATTAACCATTTTAACATTAATATATATGTATCCATTCACTTATTTCATTTATAAACCATACATATCTTTTCACAACCAAGATATATAACCCAATACTCCATTCATACATATCATGAAACTTACTTACCAAATCACACAAATACCATGATCATTACTACACAACTATCAACTAACTCAATTAACGATCAAACCACATAAACAAACACCTAACATAAATACCTATGAAATACACTTCCATAATAAACTAATGCCATGACCAAAATTACAATCCAAGCACATCAAACACTGAATCAAGAACATAAAAAAAAACAGATTTAAACATAATGAGCAAGCCATTTTCGTATGGCTTTATACATATACATATCTCAAAGTCAAATATTTAGGCTAGACTATACATGCCATAAATTCAAATTCAAACTTTACAAAATATTGAAAAGAGACGATAGTGTGATAGGCTTTCTTGACGATCCCGAGCTCGTAACGTGAATCCAAAATCTATAAAAGCAGTGTGAAACACACGAGTAAGCTATTTAAGCTTAGTAAGTCATAAGCAAGTAAATATTAATCAAATTAACAAAACCAAATAAACAAAGTCACAAGCACAACTTAGCATTAAAATCTTCCATACACATATCATATGGTAAATTATACATATACATAAGAACTTATACAATTCTCAATATTAAGATCTCATATAGCTCACTTGACCGAATATACTAATTCAAAATGCTTACACATGGAATACATTCATAACTTTAGCATTTATACAATCGAATAAGCAATTAACTTACCTTACTTTCATAACATAGTTTAAATACATACATGAGCCCTTTTAATTCGATTTTCACATTAGGTCTTCACTTAACAATGCCCGTTGAACCATTTGGAATTAAAAAGGATACGCGGATAGTCAGAAGCTCGTACAATGCCAACGTCCCAAACGTGGTCTTACATGTAATCACATATCGATTCCACTATCCCAGACAGGGTCTTACACGTAAACACAAGTCGATGCCAACGTCCCAGACGTGGTCTTACACGATAACACATATCGAAAATCCTATGTCATGACATATGTATCCTAACTATTCCTAGGGTTCGTACGGGGCTTTCGGACATCGGATCTCGATCGAATCAAACTCAAAACATAGCTCCTTAGCACAATATATATTCGGCCATACACAGAAAAATTCACAAAAATTCCATTCATCATGTAATTATATCTACTAGCAAATTTAACAACATTTATAGGCTTATTGACTTACCTCGGACGTAGACGATCGGTAAAATCGACTAATCGACTACTTTCGTTTTTCCCCGGTCCAAAACCGATTTCTTTGGTTCTTGATCTAAACATATTCAAATTAAGCTTATTTAAACACCATTCTATTCAATTTAGTCTAAAAACACATAAATGGGCAAATTACAATTTTGCCCCTATCATTTCACACTTTTTACAATTTAGTCCTTTTTGCACAAAACACAAAATACACAAAATTTGAACATACTATGCTAGGACCGAATATTCATAGTCTTCATACAAGTCCACACATTTCATTTATTTCACATTTTAGTCCCTCAAAAATTTATTTTTGCAAGTTAGTCCAAATTACTCAAATTCATCAAAAATTCAAAGACAAAACATGTTAATCTAATACATATATTTCATATTTCATCATCAAACAACACAAAAAACAAGCTATCATCAATGACTCAACTCAAAATATTCATGAAAATTAAAAATTAAAACATGGGCTTTGTACATTTCATAGCAACGATCTCAAAAACGTAAAAATTATCAAAAATCGAGCTAGATACATACCTTAATCAAATCCAAAGATAGCCGGATGCCTAACTCTTTTCTCTTTTCTTTTTGTTTTTGTTATTCGGTTATGAAAGCAAAAATAAACTTTGGCTTTTTAATTATGTTAAGTTTATTATATTATAACTTTATATTATAATAATATAAACTTAAAATTTTATAAAAAAATTAACATATAATAACATATAATAACCACACGTTTCTGTCCACTATATATTAAAAAAATGGCCTAATTGCAACATAAATCCTCCATATTAAAAAGACAACAACAATTAGGCACTTTCACAACTAACCATCAAATTTTCATTTTACGCGATTAAGCCATTTTTCATAATCAGACACTCAAACGACGAAATTAAAACACGAAAATTTAACACAAGCAAATTCACACATAATAAACACTAAAAATAATTTTAAAATATTTTTTGGACTCAGATTTGTGGTCCCGAAACTACTGTTCCGATTAGGGTCAAAATTGGGCTGTTACATATATCACAACTTTAACATGGGTATGAGAAAACTTACACTCGGATTTTAGAGTATGGGTTTAGGCTACTTCTAAATTCCAAATTATCACAATGAATCATGTCTACAAGCAGCGATTCCAATACTCACCAATTACGCTTTTGCTGATGTAACGCCCCAAACTCGGCCTAGAAGTTAGACCCGAACCTGGCTTATCACATTGAAGTGTTTTTCGAAAACCATGTTTTCATTGAAAACCCTTCTTGTTTAAAAGCTTAAGTAAAATCCCAGTTACGTTAGTTTATTTTTAAAATGTGGTACATTGAAAAATTATTAATTTTATTCCCAAAATATCTTTTTAGTTGCGGAAGCTAATATTGAGAGTAATCGATTTACGAAAATGATTAAGTCGCGAAACCATTTCGAAAATGTTGCGAAAACATAGTGTTGTTATAAAACAGTTAACATTTTGGAAAACCGTGATTTACTTCTAACGGATATAATTCAAGGTAAATAAAAACCCCAAGTTAAAACCTAGAACCTTAAAGAGGCCTTATTACAAAATTTAAAACCCAAAACGGAATCTAAAGCATAAATGAAGTCCAAAGGCAGTCGTGTGGCCATCTCCGAGTCCCTTGCAGCACCGATCCTCCTAAAGCTAGGGATTACCTGCACAGTTAAAAACGGGGTGAGTTTGCGAAAACTCAGTGTGCAATCCCCCCAAACTAAAGCGATTAGTAAAGCAGTGAATCGAGAATCGATGCAGGCGGAGCCCAAAATAGTAACAGAACAATGTGTGTGGGTCTAAGCCCAGTACAATTCCACTTGGGCCTCAGCCCTTATCAGAATCAATTCCATATGCATAATGTGTGATGCATGCTAACCCATCCCATCCAACCCTGCACTTGCCTTCGTCCAACCCTGCACTACCTGCGGGGAATAAATCACCCACGCCATCCCTACACTCCTAATGTTAGCACCGGTTGTGGCACTAACCAAAATCACAGCAAAGCTGCTAGTAAACAGAATGGCCAAGAGCCATAAACAGAATGGTTATAAACCATAATCAGGATGGCACAGAGCCATAATCAAGATGGCACAAGGCTATCGGTAACTGTAATAAATTTGGCACATAGCCATCATCGACGGTAATATAATCGGCACACAGCCACGGGTAATCATGATCGACACAGAGTCATCAATATATAACTTAGGCACATTGCACAGATAAGTACGATTGGCACAAAGCCATAATCAAGATGGCACAGAGCCATATTTTGGTTAGCACAGAGCCATAATCAGATTACGCGGCTTTAAGCCGTCCGTCCGTGCACAGTCGTCTCATGCGACCCGGGCGACCTTAACAGATCAATATTGGATCCACATTCGTCTCATGCGACCCGTGCGACCCTATCAAAACTTCCTCCGTATCAATGTCCCAACCCCATGCAATATGTCGTGTATGTCATGCTCAATCACTACACGTGTATGCAAAATGGCCATGCCCAGTAACAGTCATTTATACACATATTAAAAGCACATCAGTCACACGACCACAGTCAAGTCAGTTAAAACACAGTCATATGATCATAGTCAAATCAGTCAATTCATAGTTTAAGTTAGTCATTTACCCACAAGGGCAAAATAGTCATTTTATCCTATAAGGGTATTTCGGTAATCCTACCCTTCAGGGGTATTTCGGTAATTTCACAAATCAGGGGTATTTCGGTAATTTTGCAAATCAAGGGTATTTTGGTAATTTTGCAAATTGGGGGTATTTAAGTAATTTTGTAAATCGAGGGTATTTTGTTGATTTCACAAATCAAGGGTATTTCGGTAATTTCACAAATCAATGGTATTTCGGTAATTTTACAAATTGAGGGTATTTCGGTAATTTTACAAATCGAGGGTATTTTAGTAATTTTGTAAATCAAGGGTATTTCAGTGATTTTACGAACTGGGGTCCCAGCGACCCAACAGAAGGTCCACCGTCGCCTCGAGCGACTTAAATAACCTAAACAGTCACAACGAGGTAAATGGGCCTAAGGCCCATTACTCGGCCCAAGTGGGCCCACACGCTCGTGTGGCCCAATTAGCCCAGAGATTGCCTCAGCTATACGAACAGCACTGTCCAAACCAATAGAAACCATATAACATGCATTTTATCCGTGTGGGGCCCACAAGCCTAGTGGGCCTACACGACCCATTGCCAAAAACGACCCTAGCCATGTGGACTACATGGCTCGGTCTAACATTTACCACAATATGTAAATTTAATCCGTGTGGGGCCCAGCGTCCCATTAGGCCCACACGGCCCATTTCGGCCCCAACGCGGCACAAAACGACCTAAGCCCATGAGAACGCTCATGGTGGCCTCTATAACAGTCTGAAAATGACCCTAATCGGAACGGTGGTTTCGGGACCACGAATCTGAGTCTGAAAAATTTTAAATATTATTTTTTTTATATTTTTTATGGTGTTAATTATATGTGATTTATGATGTGTGAAAGTTTCGTATAAAAATTTTTATCGTTTAAGTGTTTAATTTAAGTGAAAGGATTAAATCGAACAAGTGGATAAATAATAGCTTTCATGAAATTGGCGGCCAAATTGAATTGCCTTCTTTGAAGTAGGTATTGAAGTGATAAATTAGCCATTTTGATTGTTTAGTGGACGGCTAGTGTAATAAAATAGTACTAAGTGGATGTTTTATTTTATAAAATGGAAATAGATAATAAAATTGATATGAGATGATTATAATAATAAAAACAAAACATTAGTGGGAGAGAAGTGTTCATCTTTTACTCTTGTTATTGCTGAAACTTTGAGGAAGGAGAAGGAGAAGGATTTTCACCATTTTTGGCCATTGCATGTCATAATTAGGTGAGTGATCAAGTTTATTTCTTGATAATTTTTTTTATAATTGAGGTAGTCATCTTGCAAGTTAGCTAACCCATGACCGAATTTTTGTTATAGAAATGCCTTTCAAAAGTTGCCATGAATATGATTTTGTTTGTGTTTGAGTGATTTAAGTTAAATATGCTATATGTATGTTAGACTATTTAGTTTTCTTTACAATATCTAATGGAGATTATCTTAATGAAGAATTCATGAGAAGAGAAACTCATGGATGAACTAAGTAGCTTGATTAATGAAAGAAATGTGATGATATATGTATTATGAACATTCGACTTTGGCTTGATGTTGTGGAAAATTTTGATAATTGGTGTTTGGAGTCTTAAGGACTTAGTTGTAAACGGTAAAAAAATTGTTGAATTAATAATGCAATTTGACGGTTTGTATAGATGTAATAAATGAAGGAGAAAATTCGGTCCTTAACATTTTAATTTAATTTATGTGTATTTTTGAGTGAAATGCTTTGGGGAGTAAATGATAAGAATTTAAAATTTTGGGGGTAAAAGTGGCAAATTTTATAACTTTGAGCTTTGAGCTAAAATAAATAGAATGTATATGAATGAGCTTTACTTGATATTCTCAGATCGAGAACAAAAAGAAAAGGATCTAGATCGGGCAAAAGCTAAAGTACACGAATAATCGGGAAATTCAAAGTATTCGACTTCCGAGGTAAGTCTTTAAACAAATTGATATTGTTAATATCGATTATATCATGGTTTATATGTTGAATTAAGAAATTTGTAGTAATAGAATGTGGTAAGCCAAAATTGGATAGTAAATTATGGAAACGAAATGTTGTTAAATTTTGATTGAATGACGTGGAAGTGATATGATTAATGTGCGGTTATTGAAATTTTGGACAGCATGTAATGTGAATAAGTTGGTAATAATATTGTTATTCGGGCTTGAGCCTAGCGAGGCCTTGTGCTGGTGATCTATTTCGGGCTTGAGCCTAGCGTGGCCTTGTGCTTGGTGATCTCATTCGTGCTTAATGCCTAGCGGCCTTGTGTGCCGATGATCTATTTCGGGCTTAATGCCCAGCGGGCCTTGTCTTGGGGTGTATTATGTCGGGCTTATTGCCTAGCGCGAGCTTAATGCCTGGTGATATGTTATAAACGAAGAATCTGAGAATCAAGCAAGTTGAGACATGTCTATATAATTCTATGTGCTACAAGCTCGGGTAAGAGTTAGCTTATTATATTAGTAAGGAATGAGATAAAGTAATTTGTAAATGTTTTGAGTTGGGTGTGATGTAATGAAGTTGATGATACAAAATATATATATTATTTTCTGATATTGAGCTTATCATTGATAGGCATGAATTAGATATATATATGCGAGATTAAGGCATATACATGTGTGTATATCACTTAAAGTTTCGATTATAATTGAGGAGGACAATGGTAAAAGAGATCGATAATTATGATATGTTTATTTGATTTGGAATGTCACGAATGTTTATGATATTCATATGATTAGATAATGTATATGTTCATGGTAGTAAAGTGTTAATAATTAAGTTAAGGGCATTAGGGTATTCGGCCATGAATAATTCATTTATATAATGTTTATATTCATTGCTATGAATTTATTTATTAAAAGTTTAAATGTTTGAATATTAAGTTGTATTTGTTTAAGACTTACTAAGCTAGTAAGCTTACTCCGTGTATGTTTAAATGTTCTATTTTATAGATTTGGTCAAGCTACGGGCTCGAGAAAACGTCAGCAGAGTCAACCACACTATCATCTTTTGGTACACCTTTAGCTTGGTTTATTTTTGGATAAAGGCATGTATAGGGTGATTAATGTTTTTGTTTGAGTTGGAAACTTGGATAAAAAGTGTATTATAGCCATACGAATATGGCTCTTATTTTGTGTTTTGATAAGGATACATATGGTTTTCTTTTAATGACTAGATGATGCATATGGTTATGTCATTGTGATGCAAAAGTGGTAAGGATTTGTTTACCATATATTCGGCCATGGTTTTGATGTTTATTATAGGTACAATTTGGTCTTGTGAATAATGACATCATAGGCTAAAATAATAATATCTTATTAATATGAAGATTGTCATGGACTATAAAGACGATATTTTTGTTATGTTTGTGTTTTGTATTCAAGCTTGTTAAATTGGGTTTGACATAATGGATATAACCGAATAGGTAGTTATGTATTGATTAATTATATAAATTTTGATTAAATTATTTGATCATTCGAATTTAGTGTATTTATAATTGTTATTTATGCTAAGATTCTTAAAATGACTATAGACTAATTTGATAATCTGTTAATGAAATAAAGTGATATAGTATATGGTAAGATGGTATATGTATGATGTTTTGAGTACTAAGCAAACGAACTTAGTATGGTATGAACTGTTCTTTATGTTCTTGTATGTGCTATAAGATCATATAGATATGCGACGCATGTACCCTATAGACATCTTAGATTCAATTATATGCACACAAATGATTTCATGTGAGCTTTGTTTTGATTGGTTCAATTTGAATTTTTGGTATGAACTACTAGTTGGAAACTTGAAATTCAATCTATGATTTTGGAAATGTGTAAAATGTATGAATTGCGTTAAATGCCTGCGATGTTCTCAGTCTAGTTCGGTAATGCCTCATAACCTTAATCCAGCGACGGATACGGGTTAGGGGTGTTACATTTTATTGGTATCAGAGCTTACGGTTTAGTCGATTCTAGGACTACCGTAGCGCGTGAGAGTCTATCTATACATGCCTTTATTGTATATACAATAGTGTGGTGACTTCTGACATTTCAAGCTATGTTTTATATAGTAAATGAATCCTGACAGAGCCGTAGCGGATGATGTAGAGAGTGTAGCACCTGATCGCGCATGTGGATCAGTGCCGGTAGACTCTCGACCTGTTTCGGGTAGCCATGAGGGGGAGGCTAAGCAAGCCTTCTACCAGATGATGAATGAATGGTTCACCCAGTTCATTCAGACTAACCCGGTTGTACAACAACCCCCACCCCCGAATAATCCAACTCTGGTACCTTCAGCACCCCCAATGATAGATCCGATGAGATCTAGTAGGCCTCCCGTTGATAAAATCAAGAAATATGGGGCCGAAGAATTCAAACCCAATGATGATGATGACGCAGAGCGAGCCGAGATGTGGCTTGATAACACTATTCGGGTACTTGATGAGTTATCCTGTACTTCAGATGAATGCCTAAAGTGTGCTATCTCTCTACTTCAGGACACTGCCTATCACTGGTGGAACACACTAGTATCTGTGGTTCCGAAAGAAAAAGTGACTTGGGACTTCTTCCAGATCGAGTTCCGTAAGAAATATATCAGTCAGAGATTCATCGATCAGAAATGAAAAGAATTTCTGGAATTAAAATAGGGTCGTATGACTGTGACGGAATATGAGCGGAAGTTTGTCAGATTGAGTCGTTATGCCCGAGAGTGTATATCCACTGAAGCCATTATGTTCAAAAGATTTGAAGACGGTTTGAATGAAGACATAAAGTTGCTTGTTGGCATTCTTGAAATCAAAGAGTTCGTGATACTAGTCGAGCGAGCTTGCAAACCTGAAGAGCTCGGAAAATAGAAAAGAAAGGCTGAAATAGAAGCTAGAGACACTCATAAAAGATCATCGAGTAAGACTTTCCATTCAGTGCCTAAGAAGTTTAGAGATGACTTCAGCCGACATAAAACTACTTCAGACCTGTCTAGACGAGATCGACCTCCAGTGAGTTCCCGAGCCACTTCGATGGCTAGTGTTGGTAATGTTCAGCAAAACTAGGATGAGTGCAAGCATTGTGGAAAATGGCATTCTGGGAGTTGTAGATTCCGTGATCGGTCCTGCTTTAAATGTGGATCGCTGGAGCATTTTATTAGAGAGTGCCCGATGCTAGCCGAGCAAAATACAGTTCAGAACACTAAACTGAGCAACGCGTCAGCACGAGGCAGACCACCAAACATTCAGGGAATGTAGGTGGCAGTCAGAGAGGAACGAAGGACACTACAGTTCGATCAGAGTCTCGAGCACCAGCTAGAGCTTATGCTATACGTACCAGAGAGGATGCTTCTTCCCCAGATGTCATTACCGGTACTTTCACACTTTATAATACTACTGTGATTGCATTGATTGATCTGGTTCGACTCATTCATATGTGTGTGAAACTCTAGTATCCGAAAGAAGACTCGCCGATTGAGTCTCATCGATTTTGTAATCTGTGTGTCTAACCCTTTGGGTAGATGTGTACTCGTTGATAAAGTATGTAAAGGTTGCCCGTTGATGATTCGGGATTCTCGCTTTCAACCCGACTTAATGTTGTTGCCTTTTGTGAGTTCGATATAATTTTAGGAATGGGTGGTTAACTTTGCATGATGCGATGGTGAATTGCAAAAGAAAGATTATTGATTTGAGATGTCGAGCGGTGAGATCATCCGAGTTGAATCTAGTGATTTAAATGGGTTACCTACAGTAATATCCTCGATGCTAGCCCGAAAGTATGTGAGAAAAGGATACGAAGCTTATTTGGCCTATGTATTGGATAATAAAGTGTTTTAAAAACAGATTGAATCTGTACCGGTTGTGTGTGAATACCCAGATGTGTTTCCTGATTAATTACCGGGTTTACCACCAGTACGAGAGATTGAGTTTGGCATTGAATTAGTACCAGGGACGACTCCGATCTCGATAGCTCCGTATCGGATGGCACCAACTGAGTTGAAAGAGTTGAAAGCACAGTTGCAAGAGTTGACAGAGAGGGGCTTTGCACGACCGAGTTTCTCTCCTTGGGGTGCACCAGTTCTGTTTGTGAAAAAGAAAGACGGGACTATGCGAATGTGTATTGATTATCGGCAGCTGAATAAAGTGATAATAAAGAATAAATACCCGTTACCTCGAATTGATGATTTGTTTGACAAATTAAAAGGGGCTTCAGTGTTCTCAAAGATAGATCTGAGATCGGGTTATTATCAGTTGCGAGTCAGAGATACAGATGTGCCAAAGACGGCATTCCGATCGAGGTATGGACATTTTGAGTTTCTGGTTATGCCTTTTGGACTTACTAATGCACCTGCTGCTTTTATGGATTTGATGAATCGGGTTTTCAGACAATTTTTGGATCGGTTTTTAGTAGTGTTTATTGATGATATACTGATCTACTCCAAAGATGAAACCGAACATACCGAGTATTTGAGATTGGTGCTACAAACTTTGCGAGATAAACGGTTGTATGTAAAGTTTAGTAAGTGTGAATTCTGGATGAAGGAAGTAAGCTTTTTGGGTCACGTCGTGTCAACATCAGTTATTCGGGTTGATCCGAACAAAATATCGGCTATACTTGATTGGAAACCACCAAATAATATTTCTGAAATTCGAAGCTTTCTAGGACTTGCGGGATACTACAGACGGTTTGTGAAAGGTTTTTCTATGATAGCTACCCCATTGACAAAGCTATTACAGAAAGATGTCAAGTTTGAATGGATGGAAAAATGTCAGCAAAGTTTTGATCAGTTGAAAGCTCTTTTGACCGAAGCTCCAGTGTTAGTTCAGCCTGAATCGGGTAAAGAATTTGTTGTTTATTCTGATGCTTCTTTGAATGGTTTGGGCTGCATTTTGATGCAGGAAGGCAAAGTCGTAGCCTACGCTTCGAGATAATTGAAGCCGCATGAAAGAAATTACCCGACACATGATTTAGAGCTCGCAGCCATTGTGTTCGCACTGAAGATTTGGCTTCATTATCTATTCGGTGAGAAATGTCACGTGTATTCAGATCACAAGAGCTTGAAGTATTTGATGACGCAAAGAGAGTTGAACCTGAGGCAACGCAGATGGTTAGAATTGTTGAAAGATTACGAGCTTGTGATCGACTACCATCTGGGGAAAGCTAACGTTGTTGCTGATGCTTTAAGTCGAAAGTCATTATTTGCTCTTCGTGCATTGAACGCACATATGGCTATATCTAGTGATGGTTCGATAATAGCCAAATTAAAAGCAAGACCGATGTTTATTCAGCAAATTTGTGATGCACAGAAAATTGATAAAGATATGATTGCTAGAAGAGTTCAGTGTGAAAATGATGCAGAGTCAGAGTTTCGAATTGATGCAAGTGATTGCTTGAACTTCAAAGGCCGAATATGTGTTCCGAGAAGTATGGATTTGATTCATATGATTTTGAATGAGGCTCATAATAGTCGACTATCGGTACATCCGGGTAGCACGAAAATGTATAATGATTTGAAACAGTTCTATTGGTGGCCTGGTATGAAGCGGGACATATCTGAATTTGTCTCGAAGTGCTTAGTTTGTCAGCAAGTAAAAGCTGAACATCAGATGCCTTCTGGGTTACTTCAGCCAATCATGATACCTGAATGGAAATGGGATAGAATTGCTATGGATTTTGTAACCGGTTTGCCTACGACACCGAGAAAGAAAGATGCAGTTTGGGTTATAGTGGATAGATTAACTAAATCAGCTCACTTTGTGCCAGTTCGTACAGACTATTCACTCGATAAACTTGCTGAGTTGTATGTATCTCAAATTGTGAGATTACATGGTGTGCCAAGTTCCATTGTTTCAGACAGAGATCCGAGGTTCACATCGCGGTTTTGGAAGAAGTTGCAAGGTGCTTTAGGTACTAAACTTCACTTTAGCACAACCTTCTATCCGCAGACAGACGGTCAGTCTGAGCGAACCATTCAGATACTTGAGGACATGTTGGGATGTTGCGTCCTCGAGTTTGAAGTTACGTGGGAAAGATACTTACCTTTGATTGAATTTGCTTATAATAACAGATTTTCAATCGAGTATCAAAATGGCACCTTACAAAGCTCTATATGGTCGCAAGTGCCAGTACACCGTTGTATTGGACCGAGCTCGGTGAAAATAAGATACGGGGTTGATTTAATTAAAGAAGCGGAGTAAAGTGACTATAATCAGGATAGTTTGAAAGTTGCATCGAATCTTCAAAAGTCCTATCTTTGATTTTGTAACATCCCGAATTTATGGGCTTGTACATTTTGTGTGCTTAAAATATTAATTTGAGAGTTTGAGGTACAAATGGGGCTCAAATTAATGAGGCCTTGTTTTAAATATTTTGTCCGGACACTCTAGGGGTTTAAATTGAAGTTTTAGTAGTTTAATAAGCATTTTAGGCTTGTGGCCCAGAAGAAATGGTGCTACTAGGAGGAAGAGGAGTTGGCGTCACTTGTGCATGAGAAAGGCCCAAATTATGGTTGCTTGAAGCCCAAGTTTTACGGCTAAAATTTGGCATTTAAATGAGCAAGGGGGGACGGCACAAGGCTAAATTTTAGGGATTTTATTGTGTGGATAATAAGTAGATAAAGGCTATTTTTGGGGAGATAATAGATCAAAGATAGGAGCCATCTTTAAGTGTTTAATGCTAGCCGAAACTTTGAAGAATTTGAAAAGAAAGGGCCATTCGGTTTTGGCTTAAGGTGTATGTGCCGAAATTGCTAGCAAGTTCTCATTATTATTCTCTTTTCTCTGCCAAAATTCCTACTCCATTCTTGCTCTTCTCTCTTTTCTTTTTCTGATAGAAATCAAAGATCTTGAAGTCTCAATTGCCAAAACCCTGCTATTCTTTTCTTTTGGTCGAATCTCTCTACCCATTCCTTGCTTTTATTTTTCCAATTCTTTGTTCTTCTAAAAGCCGAAATCACTAAGATCTCACCTCCTGAAGTTGCCGAATTTTCTTCAGTGGAGTCTGCTTGTGCCGAATTTTGAAGGAAGCAATAGGTAAGTGTTGATTTCGGGATTTCAATGTTTTTTTTTCGGCTTTTCAAAGTCCCTAGCCGAATGGCTATTTAGAAACTAATCTCTTATTTCTCTCTTATTTTCGGCATTCTGGGATCTGAAGAGGAGTCAATCGCGTAGTTCTCTAAGTCATAATTTCGGTAATACTTGAATCGTGGTACTTTCGGGATTTTAAGGTAGGGGAATCTATTGATTTTAGTGTGTAAGATCGGGTAAAACACTAACCATGGCCGATTATAGGAGAGGCCCTATTGTCACATCTTTTCGGCTTTTCGAGCAAAGTTGTAGATCGGTTTAGCAAGGGTATCGACGTTAATCAGGTGTGTAACTTCTCACACCATCAGATTGAATGCTATTATGTATATATATATGTATAAATCTGCTATACTCTGTTAAATGCCGAAATCCCGGCATAACGTTTGAAAACCCGAGAAGGGTAAAGGATAAATATCAGGTTAGTGTTTTCTGCCATTCTTCAGTGAATGTTTCTGTTAAAAAGATATGTTTTGCATGTCGATTTCTATGTATGCTCGGGGTTGGGTGATTGATAAAAATGGGAAGTGATCTGTTCTGGTGGCTTATGCCGTTTCAGCCTGGTGACTCTGTCACAACTCTATTTTTGGTGGCTTCTGCCATTTTAGCCTGGTGACTCTATCACAACTCTGACGGTAAGCAGCTAACTGCAGCATGACTGCCATCGATGGTGTGTAGCGGTGTGGGTTGATTGTAGAAATCCCCAATTGTGTGATTGGCAGGTAAGGGTGGTGTGTAGCGGATGGAAACCTAGGTTTGGGTTGGGTTTTATGTATGTTATCTATTATTTTATGTGCTATATTCTGATCTGTGGGCTAAGGCCCAATCTGATGGTGCACGAGGGTTGCACACTGAGTTTCGCGACTCACCCTATTATTTTTAACAAATTTCAGGTAGCATTTAGTGCATCGGACTGGGCTGGAGAGGAGAGCAAGGTGGCCATGCAAAAGAACATTTGGATTCAGAAAAAAGACTTTAATTTATTATTTTATATTTTTTTATTTAATGGGTTTTAAATCTCGTTGTAATAAGGCCACGGGCCACTAGACTATTATACTCTGTTTTGGGTTTTAGTTTGGGCTTTTATTACGGATAGACACTTAAATTTTAATTAAACTAAGGCATGTATTAAGGTTTTGGTTTTTAATTCACGAAAACAACAAATGAACATTAAATCTTACTTAAACTTATCAAGTTATTTAAGTTTTACCCAAATTTTGACATCTTTTACAAAAATCTCCTTAGTGATATACCAAATCCGGTTGTACTGTTTGGGCCGGGTTTGGGGTGTTACAAGTTGGTATCAGAGCCCGATTCAAAACTCGGCTTTGGGGGTTTATGGGCTCAAAATGTTTTCTAAAGATGGGTTTTTAAAACATGAATGTTTTTAAATGATAACAGGTTTGTTAGCTCGGCATGGCACCTGCGTCTCCGGCCCAAGTCCGCCAGGTAAGTATTCTGAACCATTGTGTGATATATATATATATATATATATATATGTGGGCTTGATGGGCGGTATGGGACGTAGACTATCTAGATTAGAACTTGATGGACTCTAGGCTTAGCTGAAACAACTCCTTCAATCTCATAAGACTTAATTTCACCAAACAAACCTATGAACAAGTCGCAAGACTATGGTGTGGCAACAGGCATGCGCATGTCTAGGATTGGATCCGAAAGAGCCTGGTACTTAAGCAGTCCGAGTGACTCACCTCCTCTTCACTGGAATCCTACCTGGTGCGTAGTGATTGTTCACCTTAGTCGAGTTAGGGTGTGGCAACGGGCATACGCATGTCTAGGAGGGGATTCGGGGAGAGCTTGGTATTTAAGCAGTCCTGGAGACTCACCTCCTCTTTGCTGGAATCCTACCTGGTGCGTAGTGACTGTTCACCCTAATCATGAGGACTTGTTGACAGGCTAAACCTTATAATTAAAACCCGGAAGGGACCAGCCACCTTATTTTTTACAAATTGCTAAAACACCCTTACTTCGGAAACAAATACCAAGATACTCATGATTTGCAAATACACCCCGATTTACAAAGTCAACGAAAATTTTCCTTAGCAAAGAAAAACTCACACAACACACGACAACAAACCCACAACCACCTGAACACTATTATTATTCCTCTGAAATCAAATTCTCCAAGACACCCCTGTTCAAAAAAAAAAAACTTCTTAGTTTTGTAAAATTTTCCTTTGAAAATACCTTTAATTTGTAAAATTTCCCAAAATATCTCTAATTTGTAAAATGACCAAAGTACTGCGATGTGTGAAATAACCAAAATACCCTTATTTCACAAAATCACCAAGGAACCCTATTTTGGAAAATTACGAAAATACCCCTGTAGGATAAAATGATGAAAATACCCCTGGGTAGTGAAACAATGAAAACACCTTTATTTGATGAATGTAAGTTCATGGATGATTCTTTGTATGTTAATTGAGTGTATGTGTTTCCTAGAACTAGAGGGTACGAACATGAGACTAAATTATGAATGCGATTCGAAAGAACTACCCTTAAAGCGCTATTCATAAGATTGTTCGTGGTTAATCGGTGGAAAGAATTAATGATTCATAAAATTCTTAATCGAGATAAACATCGATCGAAAGAATGAGTACAAGGGGTAGAGGACGTCCGCGCGTGGGCCGGTAGAAGTAGGAGGGCCGTGTCGAGCCGGTAGGGTCCGCCACGGGTCGAGAAACGAGATGCCGGATCTATCTCGGCTGTAGAAGGAGAATTTCGGGATGAGGCACCCGGAGATGATGCTGTATCTCAGGCAATGTTGAGGGTTTTAGAGAGGGTTGCTGGAGTAGGCATGGGCATAGGAGCCCGAAAATCTGTGCCGGAGCGGCTTAGGGCCAATGGGGTAGAAGTGTTTAGGGGAGTTTCTGGCGTAGCCCCTAACGCAGCTGAGTATTGGATGGAAGCAACTGGGCGCATAATGGACGATTTAGATTTCACGGTGGAGGAGAAGTTGAAAGGGGTCGTGTCTCTTCTTCGAGACGAGGCCTATCAGTGGTGGCTCACGGTGAAGAAGGGTACTACCGCAGATCGGCTTGACTGAGACTTCTTTAAGGAGTCATTCCAGGGAAATTACGTTGGGGCCAGCTATGTGGATGCACAGAGGAAGGCATTCCTGAATTTGGTGCAGGGAAGTAAATCTGTGGCTGAATATGAGGCGGAGTTTCTGTGTCTTAGTCGCTACGCTCGAGGAATGGTAGCAACCGAGTATGAATGTTGTGTTCGATTCGAGGATGGATTGCGGAATGAGTTAAGGGTTTTGATAGCACCGCAGAGAGAGAGAGAGATTTTACTATTCTGGTGGAGAAGGTTAAGATAGCTGAGGAGGTAAAACGGACTGAAAGACAAGAAAGAGATAAGGAGCGGGGAAGGAATAGGAGAAATTTTGGGCCGGCAAGAGCATCTGGGAATTCACAGAAAAGGCTTAGGTCTGATGAGCCAGCTCATGCTCCGACACCTGCTGGGGGGAACCAGAATCGATTATGTAATTGGTGCGGCAAAGCACATTCTGGGGAGTGTAGAAGAAGAACGGGTGGATGTTTCAGGTGTGGATCCACGGAGCATCGATTAAGGGGCATCCACGAAGGATCGAGTGCGACCCGATCGGACGAGGTTACGATCGGTGGGAGGTGGTCGACCGGTCTGCAGAGGGTCGTGGCTTAGGTAGAGGAGGAAATGGGGCTGGTCGAGGTCGTGGAGCATCTGGTAGAGGTGCAGGTAATGTAGACGCGAGGCAGCCGGGTTTAGTTTATACAGTTCGTCGACAGGAGGATGGTGACGTACCGGACGTCATAACCGGTACGTTTCTTATTGCTGATAGCCCTTTTCTTGCCTTGATTAATATTGGGTCAACCCACTCCTATGTTGCATGTTCAGTATCTGAAACCCTAAGTATAGACTCTGAAACAACCACTAGGAAGATGACTATGGTTAGTCCTTTAGGACAATCTAGGGTAGTGGACAAACTATTTAAGGATGTACCTTTAGAAACTCAAGGGGTAGTGTTTCCGGAAGATTTAATGGAATTGCCATTTGGAGAGTTTGACCTTATCCTAGGAATGGATTGGTTGACGAAACATCGTGCTAAGTTGGATTGTGAGGCTAAGCGCATGGTGTTGAATACCCCGGAAGGCGGGGAGGTGGTTGTATTAAGAGAAAGAAGGAATTATTTGTCCAACGTAGTATCGGCATTGAAGGCTGTTAAGATGATTCAGAAAGGATGCAACGCATTCTTAGCTTTTATTAGTGCGTTGGATGCTAAGGAGGTGACTGTCAATGAGATTCGAACAGTCAAGGATTTCGCGGATGTCTTTCCGGAAGAGTTGCCAGGATTACCCCCGGATCGCGAGGTGGAGTTTGGAATAGAGCTACTTCCGGGCACGGCTCCGGTATCCATTGCTCCTTATCGAATAGCACCGAAGGAGTTGGTGGAACTCAAAGCTCAGATCCAGGAGCTTTTGGATCGAGGATTTATTCGACCGAGTGTATCTCCATGGGGAGTGCCGGTCGTATTTGTGAAAAAGAAGGATGGATCCATGCGTATGTGCGTGGACTATCGTCAACTGAATAAGTTGACGATTAAGAACAAGTACCCATTGCCAAGAATCGACGACCTGTTCAATCAGCTTAAAGGAGCTTCGGTCTTTTCGAAGATTGATCTAAGGTCGGGTTATCATCAGTTAAAGGTGAAGGAAGGGGACATTCATAAGACGGCGTTTCGAACATGTTACGGTCATTATGAATTCTTGGTAATGTCGTTCGGTTTGACGAACGTGTCAGCAGCATTTATGGATATGATGAACTGGGTGTTCCAACCATATCTTGATCGGTTCGTCGTGGTGTTCATTGACGACATCTTGGTTTATTCTAAGTCAGAGGAGGAACATGATAAACATCTTCGTGTGGTGTTGCGAACTTTGAGGGAGAAGCAGTTGTTCGCAAAGTTCAGTAAGTGTGAGTTCTGGCTGAAGGAAGTGACTTTCTTAGGGCATGTAGTTTTCGCGGAGGGGATTAGGGTAGACCCTCGGAAGATAGAAGCTGTATTAGATTGGAAGCCGCCAAAGTCTGTGGCGGAAATCTGAAGTTTCTTGGGATTGGCAGGGTATTATAGGAGGTTTGTTGAGGGGTTCTTTTCAATTGCGGCACCTCTAACTAAGTTGTTGAGGAAGGGAGCACTGTTTGTTTGGACTGACAAACAATAGGAGAGCTTTAAGAAGCTGAAGAAGATTTTGACGGAAGCACCGGTGTTAATTCAGCCAGAGGCAGGAAAAGAATTTACCATCTACTGTGATGCGTCACACACAGGTTTAAGTTGTGTGTTGATGCAAGATGGAAAGGTGGTTGCATATGCGTCTCAACAGTTAAGACCACATGAGTTGAACTACCCTACGCATGATCTAGAATTTGCGGCGGTAGTGTTCGCTCTAAAGATTTGGAGGCACTACTTGTATGGGGAGAAGTCAGTTATTTACACTGATCATAAGAGCCTGAGGTATCTCCTCACTCAGAAGGAGTTGAACCTAAGACAGAGAAGGTGGATTGAGCTGTTAAAGGACTATGACTGCTCGATTGAGTACCACCCGGGTAAGGCTAACATGGTGGCAGATACACTGAGTAGGAAGGCGATAGCGGATTTGAGGGCGATGTTCGCTAATCTCAGTCTGTACGAAGATGGCAGTTTGGTAGCCGAACTTTAAGTAAGACCTACGTGGACAAGACAGATCAGAGAGAAGCAACTTTTGGATGATGCTTTGGGTGCTCGAATCCGACAAGTGCAGAATGGTGAAAGAGACGACTATAGTTTGAATGGTGATGGAATTCTGTGTTTTCGTAAGAAAGTTTGTATGCCAAAGGATGTGGAGTTAAGGCAGATGGTTCTTCAGGAGGCGCATAGTAGTCCTTACGCTATGCATCCTGGAGGGGTTAAGATGTACCGTGATTTGCGGGAACAATTCTGGTGGCTAGGGTTGAAGCGAGCGGTAACGCAATTTGTAGGAAAGTGTTTGACGTGTCAGCAAGTGAAGGCGGAACACCAGTTGCCTTCGGGGTTGTTGCAACCGGTGAAGATTCCGCAATGGAAATGGGAGAGAATCACGATGGATTTTGTTAGTGGGCTACCCCTTACGCCCACTAAGAAGGATTCAATTTTGGTAGTTGTGGATCGGCTGACGAAGTCCGCTCACTTTATATCGGTTCGGGTCGACTATCCTCTACAGAGGTTGGCTAAGTTGTACGTGGCCGAGGTTGTGAGACTACATGGTGTACCGGTATTGATCATATCAGATAGGGACCCTAGGTTCACGTCACGATTCTGGAAGGCTCTTCATCAGGCAATGGGAACAAGGTTAGACTTTAGTACCGCTTTTCACCTGGGCATCGATGGTCGATCCGAGAGGGTAATTCGAGATCTTGGAAGATATGCTAAGGGGTTGCATCATCGATTTTAGGGGTAGTTGGGAGGAGTATTTACCCTTGGCTGAATTCGCATACAATAATAGTTATCAAGCTAGTATTCGGATGGCGCCGCATCTGAGCGTTATATGGAAGGAGATTTCGTACCCTACTTGTTGGGCGGAGTTGGGTGAACGTCAGTCATCGGGTCGAGTTAGTTTCGAAAACGGAGGAGAAGGTTAAGTTAATACGGGCTCGGTTGAAGGAAGCGTCTGATCGACAGAAGTCTTATGCGGATCTAATGCGCAAGGAGGTGGAATTTGCAGTGGGAGACCAAGTCCTTTTGAAGGTATCTCCATGGAAAAAGGTAATAAGGTTTGGACGGAAGGGTAAGTTAAGTCCTCGGTTTATTGGGTCGTATCGGGTACTAGAGCGTGTGGGCCCAGTGGCTTATAGGTTGGAGTTGCCTGCAGAGTTGGAACAGATACATGACGTATTTCATGTCTCGATGCTAAGACGTTATCGTTCTGATCCATCGCATGTGGTACCGGTGGAAGAGATTGAAGTAAGGCCAGATTTATCCTTTGAGGAGGAACCAGTGCAAAACTTGGATCGAGACGTAAAAGTGTTGAGAAGGAAGTCCGTCCCTTTGGTCAAAGTTTTGTGGCGAAATCACGGCGTAGAAGAGGCAACATGGGAGCCAGAGGATGTTATGCAACAACAGTATCCCCATCTCTTTTGATCAGGTAAATTTCGAGGCCGAAATTTATTTTAAGGGGGGTAGAACTGTAACATCCTGAATTTATGGGCTTGTACATTTTGTGTGCTTAAAATATTAATTTGAGAGTTTGAGGTACAAATGGGGCTCAAATTGGGCTGAGGCCTTGTTTTAAATATTTTGTCCAGACACTCTAGGGGTTTAAATTGAAGTTTTAGTAGTTTAATAAGCATTTTGGGCTTGTGGCCTAGAGGAAATGGTGCTACTAGGAGGAAGAGGAGTTGGTGTCACTTGTGCTTGAGGAAGGCCCAAATTATGGTTGCTTGAAGCCCAAGTTTTAGGGCTAAAATTCGGCATTTAAATGAGCAAGGGGGGATGGCACAAGGCTAAATTTTAGGGATTTTATTGTGTGGATAATAAGCAGATAAAGGCTATTTTTGGGGAGATAATAGATCAAAGATAGGAGCCATCTTTAAGTGTTTAATGCTAGCCGAAACTTTGAAGAATTTGAAAAGAAAGGGGCATTCGGTTTTGGCTTAAGGTGTATGTGCCGAAATTGCTAGCAAGTTCTCATTATTATTCTCTTTCTCTGTGAAATTCCTACTCCATCCTTGCTCTTCTCTCTTTTCTTTTCGTGAGAAATCAAAGTTCTTGAAGTCTCAATTGCCGAAACCCTGCTATTCTTTTCTTTTGGCCGAATCTCTCTATCCATTCCTTGCTTTTATTTTTCCAATTCTTTGTTCTTCTAAAAGCTGAAATCACTAAGATCTCACCTCCTGAAGTTGCCGAATTTTCTTCAGTGGAGTCTGTTTGTGCCGAATTTTGAAGGAAGCAATAGGTAAGTGTTGATTTCGGGATTTCAATGTTTTTTTTTAGGCTTTTCAAAGTCCCTAGACGAATGGCTATTTAGAAACTAATCTCTTATTTCTCTCTTATTTTCGGCATTCTGGGATCTGAAGAGGAGTCAATCGCGTAGATCTCTAAGTCATAAGTTCGGTAATACTTGAATCGTGGTACTTTCGGGATTTCAAGGTAAGGGAATCTATTGATTTTAGTGTGTAAGATCGGGTAAAACACTAACCATGGCCGATTATAGGAGAGGCCCTATTGTCACATCTTTCGGCTTTTCGAGCAAAGTTGTAGATCGGTTTAGCAAAGGTATCGACATTAATCAGGTGTGTAACTTCTCACACCATCAGATTTAATGCTATTATGTATATATATATGTATAAATCTGCTGTACTGTTAAATCTTTGAAATCCCGGCATAACGTTCGAAAACCCGAGAAGGGTAAAGGATAAATATCGGTTTAGTGTTTTACGCCATTCTTGATGAATGTTTACATTAAAAGATATGTTTTGCATGTCGATTTCTATGTATGCTTGGGATTGGGTGATTGATAAAAGGGAAGTGATGCATGTGCGGTGGCTTATGCCATTTCGCACTGGTGACTCTGTCACAACTCATTTGGTGGCTTACGCCATTTTAGCTGGTGACTCTGTCACAACTCGTGGTGGCTTGACTAAGCTGCGCAGCATGACTGCCATCGATGGTGTGTAGCGGTGTGGGTTGATTGTAGAAATCCCCAATGGTGTGATTGGCAAGTAAGGGTGGTGTGTAGCAGATGGAAACCTAGGTTTGGGTTGGGTTTTATGTATGTTATCTATTATTTTATGTGCTATATTCTGATCTGTGGGCTAAGGCCCAATCTGATGGTGCACGAGGGTTGCACACTGAGTTTCGCGACTCACCCTATTATTTTTAACAAATTTCAGGTAGCACTTAGTGCATCGGACCGGGCTGGAGAGGAGAGCAAGGTGGCCATGCAAAAGAACATTTGGATTCGGTAAAAAGACTTTAATTTATTAATTTATATTTTTTTATTTAATGGGTTTTAAATCTCGTTGTAATAAGGCCACGAGCCACTAGACTATTATACTCTGTTTTGGGTTTTAGTTTGGGCTTTTATTACTGATAGACACTTAAATTTTAATTAAACTAAGGCATGTATTAAGGTTTTGGTTTTTAATTCACGAAAACAACAAATGAACTTTAAATCTTACTTAAACTTATCAAGTTATTTAAGTTTTACCCAAATTTTGACGTCTTTTACAAAAATCTCCTTAGTGACATACCAAATCCAGTTGTAGTGATTGGGCCGGGTTTAGGGTGTTACAGATTTGAAACGTAGAGACATTAAGTTTCAAGTCAGAGATCGGGTATTTTTGAAAGTTTTCCCATGGAAGAAAGTACTCCGATTTGGTCGGAAGGGCAAACTAAGCCTGAGATTTATCGGACCGTACGAGATCATCGAACGTATTGGGCCTGTGGCTTATAGATTGAAGTTACCCTCTGATTTAGAAAAGATACACAATGTATTTCACGTTTCGATGCTTCGTAGATATAGATCAGATCCGTCACACGTGATCACTCCATCTGTGATTGAAATTCGATCCGATATGACGTATGAGGAAGAACCGATCCGTATTTTGGCTCGGGAAATGAAAGAGTTGAGAAACAAGAAAATCTCGTTAGTAAAAGTGTTATGGAATCGGCACAGAGTTAAAGAGGCTACGTGGGAGCCTGAGGACTCAATGAGGCAACAATATCCAACTTTGTTTAACGGTAAGATTTTCGGGGACGAAAATTCCTAAGGGGGGAGAGTTGTAACAGTCTGAATTTCACCCTAATCAGAACGGTGGTTTCGGGACCACGAATCTGAGTCTGAAAAATTTTAAATATTGTTTTTTAATTTTTTTATGGTGTTAATTATATGTGATTTATGATGTGTGAAAGTTTCGTATAAAATTTTTTATCGTTTGAGTGTTTAATTTAAGTGAAAGGATTAAATCGAACAAGTGGATAAATAATAGCTTTCATGAAATTGGCGGCCAAATTGAATTGCCTTCTTTGAAGTAGGTATTGAAGTGATAAATTAGCCATTTTGATTGTATAGTGGACGGCTAGTGTAATAAAATAGTACTAAGTGGATGTTTTATTTTATAAAATGGAAATAGATAATAAAATTGATATGAGATGATTATAATAATAAAAACAAAACATTAGTGGGAGAGAAGTGTTCATCTTTTACTCTTGTTATTGCCGAAACTTTGAGGAAGGAGAAGGAGAAGGATTTTCACCATTTTGGCCATTGCATGTCATAATTAGGTGAGTGATCAAGTTTATTTCTTGATAATTTTTTTATAATTGAGGTAGTCATCTTGCAAGTTAGCTAACCCATGACCGAATTTTTGTTATAGAAATGCCTTTCGAAAGTTGCCATGAATATGATTTTGTTTGTGTTTGAGTGATTTAAGTTAAATATGCTATATGTATGTTAGACTATTAAGTTTTCTTTACAATCTCTAATGGAGATTATCTTAATGAAGAATTCATGAGAAGAGAAACTCATGGATGAACTAAGTAGCTTGATTAATGAAAGAAATGTGATGATATATGTATTATGAACATTCGGCTTTGGCTTGATGTTGTGGAAAATTTTGATAATTGGTGTTTGGAGTCTTAAGGACTTAGTTGTAAACGGTAAAAAAATTGTTGAATTAATAATGCAATTTGACGGTTTGTATCGATGTAATAAATGAAGGAGAAAATTCGATCCTTAACATTTTAATTTAATTTATTGTATTTTTGAGTGAAATGCTTTGGGGAGTAAATGATAAGAATTTAAAATTTGGGGGTTAAAGTGGCAAATTTTATAACTTTGAGCTTTGAGCTAAAATAAATAGAATGTATATGAATAAGCTTTACTTGATATTCTCAGATCGAGAACGAAAAGAAAAGGATCTAGATCGGGGAAAAGCTAAAGTACACGAATAACCGGGAAATTCAAAGTATTCGACTTCCGAGGTAAGTCTGTAAACAAATTGATATTGTTAATATCGATTATATCATGGTTTATATGTTGAATTAAGAAATTTGTAGTAATAGAATGTGGTAAGCCAAAATTGGATAGTAAATTATGGAAACGAAATGTTGTTAAATTTTGATTGAATAACATGGAAGTGATATGATTAATGTGCGGTTATTGAAATTTTGGGCAGCATGTAATGTGAATAAGTTGGTAATAATACCGTTATTCGGGCTTCGAGCCTAGCAGGCCTTGTGCCGGTGATCTATTTCAGGCTTCGAGCCTAGCAGGCCTTGTGCCGGTGATCTATTTCGGGCTTAATGCCTAGCAGGCCTTGTGCCGATGATCTATTTTGGGCTTAATGCCTAGCAGGCCTTGTGCCGGTGTATTATGTCGGGCTTATTGCCTAGCAGGCTTAATGCCGGTGATATGTTATAAACGGAGAATCTGAGAATCAAGCAAGTTGAGACATGTCTATATAATTCTATGTGCTACAAGCTCGGGTAAGAGTTAGCTTATTATATTAGTAAGGAATGAGGTAAAGTAATTTGTAAATGTTTTGAGTTGGGTGTGATGTAATGAAGTTGATGATACAAAATATATATATTATTTTCTGATATTGAGCTTATCATTGATAGGCATGAATTAGATATATATATGCGAGATTAAGTCATATACATGTGTGTATATCACTTAAAGTTTCAATTATAATTGAGGAGGACAATGGTAAAAGAGATCGATAATTATGATATGTTTATTTGATTTGGAATGTACGAATGTTTATGATATTCATATGATTAGATAATGTATATGTTCATGGTAGTAAAGTGTTAATAATTAAGTTAAGGGCATTAGGGTATTCGGCCATGAATAATTCATTTATATAATGTTTATATTCATTGCTATGAATTTATTTATTAAAAGTTTAAATGTTTGAATATTAAGTTGTATTTGTTTAAGACTTACTAAGCTAGTAAGCTTACTCCGTGTATGTTTAAATGTTCTATTTTATAGATTTGGTCAAGCTACGGGCTCGAGAAAACGTCAGCAGAGTCAACCACACTATCATCTTTTTGGTACACCTTTAGCTTGGTTTATTTTTGGATAAAGGCATGTATAGGGTGATTAATGTTTTTGTTTGAGTTGGAAACTTAGATAAAAAGTGTATTATAGCCATACGAATATGGCTCTTATTTTGTGTTTTGATAAGGATACATATGGTTTTCTTTTAATGACTAGATGATGCATATGGTTATGTCATTGTGATGCAAAAGTGGTAAGGATTTGTTTACCATATATTCGGCCATGGTTTTGATGTTTATTATAGGTACAATTTGGTCTTGTGAATAATGACATCATAGGCTAAAATAATAATATCTTATTAATATGAAGATTGTCATGGACTATAAAGACGATATTTTTGTTATGTTTGTGTTTTGTATTCAAGCTTGTTAAATTGGGTTTGACATAATGGATATAACCGAATAGGTAGTTATGTATTGATTAATTATATAAATTTTGATTAAATTATTTGATCATTCGAATTTAGTGTATTTATAATTGTTATTTATGCTAAGATGCTTAAAACGACTATAGACTAATTTGATAATCTGTTAATGAAATAAAGTGATATAGTATATGGTAAGATGGTATATGTATGATGTTTTGAGTACTAAGCAAACGAATTTAGTATGGTATGAACTGTTCTTTATGTTCTTGTATGTGCTATAAGATCATATAGATATGCGACTCATGTACCCTATAGACATCTTAGATTCAATTATATGCACACAAATGAATTCATGTGAGCTTTGTTTTGATTGGTTCAATCTAAATTTTTGGTATGAACTACTAGTTGGAAACTTGAAATTCAATCTATGATTTTGGAAATGTGTAAAATGTATGAATTGCGTTAAATGCCTGCGATGTTCGCAGTCTAGTTCGGTAATGCCTCATAACCTTAATCTGGCGACGGATACGGGTTAGGGGTGTTACAGCCTCAACCATCCTACACCCCAAATTCGTGGGCTCGATCCACCACACGTGCGATCGTACGCTCGTGTGGCATCATTCGCCGGTATTTCAGCTTTTCGGCATTTTGTCGATCTACGATCAGAAGGAGTGGTGTGTGTACACACCTTGATTACGAAGTGCACCACGAATCCCTAGCACTGAACCCGACTCGATCAAGCTTCCCTAAATCCATACTAATTATTAGCAACGATCAACTTTTTGTAGATATCTGCGTTACCCAAAGAACCTTATTAACCAAGATTGTATAAGGTTGTGGTTTACGACCACACTTGATAACCTTTAACAACATAAAAGAGCATTCGGCCTCAACTAAAAGCAAGGAGAAAAAGAGTGCACTTACTGGTTGATCAGGAACCCTTACCACACCGAAAACTAAACGCAATGAGAGTAGTTCGGCAAAGAAACAACAACGATTTGGCAGAGAAACACAAAGATTCGGCCTATCCAAAGAAAATGGGAGAGAAATATAGTAAGAAGGTTCGGCTATGGCCCAAAACCGATTGAAGAAGAGGTTAGTAGAGAAGAGAGAAAAGAAGAAGCACAATAGAGGAATGAACCACGAACGGAAATTGTTAAAGTGAAGGAATGAGAGTCTAGATTGAAGAAATCGGCACAAGATTTTGAGATGAAGAAAGGAGAAAGATAAAAGAATTAGAAAGAAAAGAAGAGAACTAGAAGAGGAGAAATCTGCTAATAGGTGGCCTAAATGGTAATGCAATTTCGGCTTAGAAAATAGTATAACCAAGATCTTGAAAACCAAAAACAAAGGTACCAAAACGAGTGAAAAGAAAAAACAAAAACTCTTCTTAGCAAGATTCGGCTATACCCAACAATGACCACAAACGGCACTCAGCCTACCCTATGCCAAATTTGCCACACTCACAAAGTCCAACTCGGTTACAACACCTCCCCCTTCACAATCCCACGATTATCTCCCTAAGCTACTCCATAAATCACTCCTTAACCGACTCCCACCACACATTCAAATTCCAAGACCAATTCAAACCCCCACCAAGTAGAGTTCTAAACACTTATAACCACTTACACGGCACAGGTGCAAAATAAATTCCTCAATGCTCATCCCATGACTTGAACCTCAGACCACATGCATACTCCTAGTGCCATATTGCCACCAGACCACATGCCTCCTTGTGTCATATTTTAGTCCTCAAATATTAATAAGGCCTTCAAACTAATGCCAAGATCACCTAAAGGGAAAAACTAAAATTTTAGCTAGAGCCCTAGTTTGAACCTAGGACTCCTCCGACACTCTCAACTCTTTCTAAATCCCTTAGCCACTAGACTAAACAAGCAATTTGTGATATTTCTTGCACACATAAACTTTTATGTGCAGTCTCTTAGCGGCTCCCCTGCACAACGCCCAACACTTCTAGGCCCAAAAATTTGGGGTGTTACAACTCACTCTTCCTTAAAGAAATTTCGTCCTCGAAATTTCCAACTAACAGGGTAGTTGTGTAACAACTACACCCCTACGCTACCGCCGCGCACTCTAATCCCAACAACACTAATACACTTTTAACTTAATCTTGAAACCTCTTACACACAACCAAACATCTAACCATAGAAGCAAACAGATATTTATCACACATGCATACAGTTTCTATATTCAAACATCCCATCCAAACAAAACACACCTTACTTAAAAGGGACTATGCAATCCCGAACTCGATGCTCCTTAGACCCGCATCTAAGACACGCTCCTGACTTCCTCCAGCAATCACCCGGATGGCACCTTTTGTAATGCTCGAAAGCCGAAAAGTTTGGACACGTCTTAACGCATTTCACAGAATGAGGCTCCTGCTTCAGAGGACCGTGATCCCTCTTCCTGCTCAACTCCAAGCACCTAGCCTGAAGCGTTTCACCATACGCCTTAACTCCTACCTCAAACACTTCTTCCAGCACTTCCCTTACCAACCGAGTCAGTGCCTCCATACCAAGCTCCAGGTTATCGCTACCCGAAGTTGGCAGACTTACCTCGACTACCGTCTCCTTATGTTCCGGAGAGACGGGCAACTCCTCGCGACCTTGCTTGCCTTTGGAATCCATCACAGTACTGTTGCTAGCTTAAAAAAAATATGATTTCAAGAACATACACTGAATAAATACAAAATCTAATTTTAAATACTGTCTAAGAGAAAACTTACAGATTCGGCGCCGGAGACTCGGTAAACCACCCTTTCAGGAAAATATTCATAAAAACATTTCGATTACCTCAAATCTTTTCAAACCTTTTTGAAACAATTCTTTCAGAACTCCAACTTTTAAAACCCATTCCACAGTCGAGTTTTTCAACCTGGCTCTGATACCACTAAATGTAACACCCAAACCCAGCCTAGAAGTTAGACCTGAACCTGGCGTGTCACATTGAAGTGTTTTTCGAAAACCATGTTTTCATTGAATACCCTTCTTGTTTAAAAGCTTAAGTAAAATCCCAGTTACGTTAGTTTATTTTTAAAACGTGGTACATTGAAAGATTATTAATTTTATTCCCAAAATATCTTTTTAGTTGCGGAAGCTAATATTGAGAGTAATCGATTTACGAAAATGATTAAGTCAAGAAACCATTTCAAAAATGTTGCGAAAATGTAGTGTTGTTTTAAAAAAGTTAACATTTTGGAAAACCGTGATTTACTTCTAACGGATATAATTCAAGGTAAATAAAAACCCCAAGTTAAAACCCAAAACGGAATCTAAAGCATAATTGAAGTCCAAAGGCAGTCGTGTGGCCATCTCCGAGTCCCTCGCAGCATCGATCCTCCTAAAGCTGGAGATTACCTGCACAGTTAAAAACGGGGCGAGTTTGTAAAAACTAAGTGTGTAATCCCCCTAACTAAAATAGTTAGTAAAACAGATTGAATTCAGAATCAGTCTGGGCCGAAGCCCAAAACAGTAACAGAACAATGTGTGTGGGTCTAAGCCCAGTACAATTCCACTTGGGCCTCAGCCCTTATCAAAATCAATTCCATATGCATAATGTGTGATGCATGCTAACCCATCCCATCCAACCCTGCACTTGCCTCCGTCCAACCCTGCACTACTTGCGGGGAATAAATCACCCACGTCATCCCTACACTCCCAATGTTAGCACCGGTTGCGGCACTACCCAAAATCACGGCAAAGCTACCAGTAATATAATGGCCAAGAGCCATAAACAGAATGGTTATAAACCATAATCAGGATGGCACAGAGCCATAATTAGGATGGCACAAGGCTATCGGTAACTGTAATAAGTTTGGCATATAGCCATCAGCGACGGTAATATAATCGGCACACAGCCACGGGTAATCATGATCGACACAGAGTCATCAATATATAAGTTAGGCACATAGCCACGGATAAGTACGATTGGCACAAAGCCATAATCAAGATGGCAAAGAGCCATATTTAGGTTGGCACAGAGCCATAATCAGATTACGCGGCTTTAAGTCGTCCGTTGGTGCACAGTCGTCTCATGTGACCCGTGCGACCTTAACAGATCAATACTGGATCCACAGTCGTCTCATGCGACCCGTGCGACCCTATCAGAACTTCCTCCGTATCAATGTCCCAACCCCATGCAATATGTCGTGTATGTCATGCTCAATCATTACGCGTGTATGCAAAATGGCCATGCCCAGTAACAGTCACTTGTACACATATTAAAAGCACATCAGTCACACGACCACAGTCAAGTCAGTTAAAACACAGTCATACGATCACAGTCAAATCAGTCAATTCATAGTTTTAGTCATTTACCCACAAGGGCAAAATAGTCATTTTATCCTATAAGGGTATTTCGATAATCCTACCCTTCAGGGGTATTTCGGTAATTTCACAAATCGGGGGTATTTCGGTAATTTTGCAAATCGAGGGTATTTTGGTAATTTTACAAATCAGAGGTATTTAAGTAATTTTGCAAATCGGGGGTATTCTGTTGATTTCACAAATCAAGGGTATTTCGGTAATTTTACAAATCGAGGGTATTTCGGTAATTTTATAAATTGGGGGTATTTCGGTGATTTTACGAATCGGGGTCCCAGCGACCCAACAGAAGGTCCACCGCTGCCTCGAGTGACTAAATAACCTAAATAGTCACAACGGGGTAAATGGGCCTAAGGCTCATTACTCGGCCCAAGTGGGCCCACACGCTCGTGTGGCCCAATTAGCCCAGAGATAGCCTCGACTATACGAATAGCACAGTCCAAACCAATAGAAACCATATAACATGCATTTTATCTGTGTGGGGCCCACAAACCCAGTGGGCCCACACGACCCATTACCAAAAACGACTGTAGCCATGTGGACTACACGGCTCGGTCTAACATTTACCACAAGCCCATTGGGCCCACACGGCCCATTTCGACCCCAACGCGGCCCAAAATGACCTAAGCCCATGAGAAAGCTCATGGTGGCCTCAACCATCTTGCGCCCCAAATTCGTGGGCTCGATCCACCACACGTGTGATCGCACGCTCGTGTGGCATCATTCGCCGGTATTTTGGCTTTTCGGCATTTTGTCGATCTACGATCAGAAGGAGTGGTGTGTGTGTACACACCTTGATTACGAAGCGCGCCATGAATCCCTAGCACCAAACCCTACTCGATCGAGCTTCCCCAAATCCTCACTAATCGTTAGCAACGATCAACTTCTTGTAGATATCTGCGTTACCCAAAGAACCTTACTAACCAAGATTGTATAAGGTTGTGGTTTACGACCACACTTGATAACCTTTAACAACATAAAAGAGCATTCGGCCTCAACTAAAAGCAAGGAGAAAAAGAGTGCACTTACTGGTTGATCAAGAACCCTTACCACACCGAAAACTAAACGCAAGGAGAGTAGTTCGGCAAAGAAACAACAATGATTTGGCAGAGAAACACAAAGATTTGGCCTAGCGAAAGAAAATGGGTTAGAAATATAGTAAGAAGGTTCGGCTATGGCCCAAAATTGATTGAAGAAGAGGTTAGTAGAGAAGAGAGAAAAGAAGAAGCATAATAGAGGAATGAACCACGAACAGAAATTGTTGAAGTGAAGGAATGAGAGTCTAGATTGAAGAAATCGGCACAAGAGTTTGAGATGAAGAAAGGAGGAAGATAAAAGAATTAGAAATAAAAGAAGAGAACTAGAAGAGGAGAAATCAACTAATAGGTGGCCTAAATGGTAATGCAATTTCGGCTTAGAAAATAGTATAACCAGGATCTTGAAAACCAAAAACAAAGGTACCAAAACGAGTGAAAAGAAAAAACAAAAACTCTTCTTATCAAGATTCGGCTATGCCCAACAATGACCACAAACGACACTCACCCTACCCTATGCCGAATTTGCCACACTCACAAAGTCCAACTCAGTTACAACACCTCCCCCTTCAAAATCACACGATTATCTCCCTAAGCTACTCCATAAATCACTCCTTAACCGACTCCTACCACACATTCAAATTCCAAGACCAATTCAAACCCCCACCAAGTAGAGTTCTAAACAATTACAACCACTTACACGGCACAGGTGCAAAATAAATTCCTCAATGCTCATCCCATGACTTGAACCTCAGACCACATGCATACTCCTAGCACCATATTGCCACCAGACCACATGCCTCTTTGTGTCATATTTTAGTCCTCAAATATTAATAAGGCCTTCAAACTAACGCCAAGATCACCTAAAGGGAAAAACTAAAATTTTAGCTAGAGCCCTAGTTTGAACCCATGACTCCTCCAACACTCTCAACTCTTTCTAAATCCCTTAGCCACTAAACTAAACAAGAAATTTGTGATATTTCTTGCACACATAAACTTTTATGTGGAGTCTCTTAGCGGCTCCCCTGCACAAGGCCCAACACTTCTAGGCCCAAAAATTCGGGGTGTTACAGCTGAGATGCCAAAAGCTCAAACTAGCTTCTTTTTAACTTGTAGAAGGTTCTAGCGAATCCAAAGCTTTAACTAAATAATTCACACAATCAACATTCAGCCAAAGACTCTCCTAAATCAACAAAAAACACAAGCCTAAGCTAAATTCTCTTGAAACCGAAATCTTTGACATATCAAACTTGAATTTTAATTATCTCAGTCTACACTTAATATTTTTAACTAAAACAAATTCTATTCATCTAATTACCCACCTACGACTGATTCTCAAC
Source organism: Gossypium sturtianum (assembly GCA_025698515.1). Lineage (NCBI taxonomy): Eukaryota > Viridiplantae > Streptophyta > Magnoliopsida > Malvales > Malvaceae > Gossypium > Gossypium sturtianum. The sequence goes on from CM046944.1 coordinate 87,872,797, forward strand.
CTTTAAACTACGCAAAACTACCAATTCATGGTATCGACATTTTTTACATGCTATGAAAATTTGCACGAAAATTCATTAAAACGTTGGAAATCTTTAACGCAACTTTAAACTCAGTTTAGAAACCTTCTCATCATGATAAACTAATTAAAAAACATTTTGAAACCACATTTTTACTCCAAATCACGAAATCCACCATTAACGACCCAATTTTCGGCTTTTATTTGAAACATGTGTTTTAATGGCTAAAAACTTTGTTTAAAGGACCAGTTAGCATTTAAAACTAATAGAAAGATGAATTGTTACCTTCAATAGAAGAAAAACAGAGCTTTAGTCAAAAATTTGGAAAACCCACAAACTTGACAATGGAGAAATTTTTGGGGTTCTTAGATGTTTTTATTGAAATTCTATGAAGATTTATGACTTGGGAAATGATAGAAATCAAAAGAAATAAGTTTGCAAAATAAAATTGAGTGATTAGGGTTTGGGAATGTAAAGAGACGACAAAACAAAGAAAATGGGAAGAACTAACGTGAAACCTGTAGATGGGGGATGATATTAGGTTGTATTTTAAAATTTGGTTTACCTACCTTATAAACACTCATAATTTAGACACTTTTACAAATCAGTCCCAATTTCAAAATTGGGAGTCTTTTCGGTACTATTTTCAAAAATTGATTTGATTTTCAAAAAGATATAGACGAAAACATATTTTTTAACCATGTTACGAAATTTCGAAGCTCACTAGAGCTAAAATCCCTAAAATACCCCCAAAGCTCCTAGGCCCAATTTTGGTGTGTGACATTACAAGCACAGAACTGGCAGATAGGATACAAATCTATCTTACCATAGCTTAAACTTAGGCAACTATTCACCCAAACAATTCACCAACCAGGACAACGCCAGGTGGGGTATAGTACATAAGAACTTACTGGTGTTATAGTTATGTTTCATGTATTGCTGTTTAAGTGAAAGAGCTAAGAGAGACAACGCCAAGAATGCATTAGAGATGTTACAGACAGGGATACTATGTATACAATGGGCGTTTTGGAAAAATTGGCATTTAGTAGGGCTATGCCCTATAAGTTTATCTTTTGTAACCCATATGTTGTAATAAATAACAAGTTTGATGTAATATGTATATTTTTAATTAATTACTTTTCTTTGTTCTTTAATGTGGAGTTTTTCATTAAAATAATAAGAAAAGGATTTTAAGTAAGGGGTATCTATTAACTATTTTAGAAATAAGGTTAACTAGTTTTCATAGCACGTGAGATCCAGACATGATGAATCGAGTCGGGTTGAGGGTGTTACAAGTTGGTATCAGAGCCCAGTTCAGTCAGTGATCTGACAGTTAATGAAGGAAGGAGCCTTGTATGCATAGTACACTTAACTTGGCTTAGTCTCTCAGGTGCGTTAAAATTTTGTTTGTATAAAATATTGTGATACGAATAATAATGAATGAACAAATATAGTTTCATTAATAACTAGAGAAGATATTACACGAATGATAGAGAAGTAAAAGGTAAAAAAAAAGAAATACTTAATTATCTCCTTCGACGAGCTGATCTATGGGCTCAGTAGGGATATTTTCTTATAGAGGATGGTCTTCAAGATTTTGCTCTACATCTATTGAGTTTTCTTCTTTATCTACAACTTTGGGCATGAAATGAATGAGAAATTCAATTGATTGTTTCCACTTTCTCTTAAAGGTTCCCATTCTTTGCCGTCAGGGTGGTAAACAATAGTGTTCAGTGACTTAGTAGAGATGTCACTAAAGTAGTTGAGTTCCACTCGACTAAGATCAAGAGGACCCCCAGCCACTTGGGTGTGTAAAATCAAGTTGAACCTCTATTTTGGCAAAGCTTCGTTGCGATTATTTTTGGTGTCCTCTTGGAATTTTTTGAGGGCCTCTTCACTGGTCTAGCATAGACTTTCCAACTCTACTTTGTGATGTTCCTCCTGAGCTTTGAGCTTCTCCTCGAAAGTATCTTCTTTATCCTTCAGCTAATTAATGTCCTCTTTTAATTGCTCACACTCAGTCTATACGTCATTATATTTTCCCTTCAAAGCTATGACTCGAGTATCAAGTCTTCCAATCAAATTGTTAGACTCTTGATGATCTCGACATAATTTAGCCAGAGTCCTCACCAGTTTTTACAACCCCTTCCAAATTTGCAATCTTACCATCGTATTGATCACTGGAGTCTTAGAGTGCCCGACCCCAAAGTCCATGCTCCACAGATAAGGCTTGTGAAGCCTTTTCCATGAGAGAAAGTGTAACAGACCAATTTTGACCCAAATCGGAACGGTGGTTTCGGGACCACGAATCCGAGCCTGAGAAATATTTTAATATTATATTTTGTGTTTATTATATGTGATTTAGTGAGTGTGAAAGTTTCGTAGAAAAAAAAATTTAGTCGTTTAAGTGCTCAATTTGATAAAAAGGATTTAATCGAGAAAAGTGCAAAAGTTGCATGCTAAAGTGAGGAGTACTAAATTGATTGTGGCTTTTTAAGTGGGTGTACCAAAAGGGCAATTAGCCCATTAACCATATTAAGGGACGGCAATGGGCCTTTATAAGTCCAAATTATATGTTAATTTAGTTTATTATATAGTTATGTTAATGTGTTAAAATAATGTTAATAATATGTGTTTGTTTTATCATTAAATAATAAAAACAAGTGGGGAGAAAGAGAACATACCTTGTTCTCTTCTTCTTGGCCGAATGTAGAAAGTAGAAACTCCATTGTTGAAGCTTGATTTTCGGCAAGATAAGGAGCTTGATTGAGGTATGGTCGGTTTGGGTTTTGATAATTTTTACGTTTTTGAGATCGTTGCTTCAGTATATTATCCGACCCATGTCTAAATTTTTGAAAATACCATGTATATAAGATTGGCCATTAACATGTTTAGATAGTTTTGATGTTTAATGGTTCTAGATTAAAGGTATGTTAAGGATTTACAAGTTTTGTATTAGAGTTTTTGGTGATTTTGAGTATATAGGGCTAAATTGAAAAGAATAAATTTGTGAAAAATTAAAATGTTAAATAGATGAAATGCATGGACACCCATGGTTATGGGGAAGATTCGGCCTAGCCATGGTGTTAGAAAATTTTGCATATTTTGAGTTTTGTGTAAATTGGACCAATTTGTAAAATGGGAAACATTAGGGGCAAAATAGTAAATTGCCCATTTGTGTGTTTTGGGACTAAATTGAGATGAAATGCGATTAAATGAGCTAAATTCTAATGTGTTTTAGATCAAGAGCAAAGAAAAACGGAATTAGACAGGGGGAAGACGAAGGTTCTCGAATAGCCGATTCGCACGGACTATTGACAACCGAGGTAAGTCCTTTAGCTAAAATATGTCAATAAATTAATTATGAACTTAGTGAATGATGAATTGTGGAAATTTAGAGTATAAATTCATGATATAGCCGAATGTGAATGTATAGTATTGAAGTGAATTTATTTTGGTTAATGCAAGGTGTATAAGTAAGTTCTTGAGCTACCTTATGTTTAAAGGTTAATTACAAATCTAATGAATGATAGAATTTGTATAAGTTTGGTGTAAAACCATGAGTTGGCCGAATGTGATGATGATGGATTGGATTGATTTCAAATATATTTTATGCAATGTGAATAAGTGCATATGGTTCGATATGTGATAGTGAAATGTGAAAAGCATGTAAAATTATTCTGACATTCAGGCTTTTATGCCTAGCAGGCCTTGTGCCGGTGTTATTAATCGGGCTTTATGCCTAGCAGGCCTTGTGCCGGTGTTACTTTTCAGGCTTTTATGCCAGCGTGCCTTGCCGGGTGTTATTGTGTCGGGCTTTATGCCTAGCGGGCCTTGTGCCTGGTGTTACTTTTCGAGCTTTTATGCCTAGCGTGCCTTGTGCCGGTGTTATTTATCGGGCTTACGCCTAGCGTGCCTTGTGCGGTGTTACTTTTCGTGCTTTTACGCCTAGCGTGAGCTTGATGCCGGTGATGTAATTTATAAAAGAGAAATTGAATCTTTGTTCAAGACAACTTAAAGCTAATTTATTGAGTATACGGTTGAGGTAAGCATGTAAGGTATGCTATGCTTAATATTACTTAGGTCAAATTAATATTATGAGAATTATGTTATATGTGTTGAAGTTAATATTGATGGATGTAATATAATGGAATTCGAGCTTAGAATGTGCTATTATGGAACGATTGGTTTTCAAGTTTAAATGTTAAGAAAGGAAATTTTCATGCGATATACTTATATGAACTACAAAGAAATGTAGGTTGAAGGAAATGATTCCTAATTTACTTGGGTTAATGAATTACTAGTATCTGGCTTTGTATAAATAACTTACTTAATTGCCTATGTGAAATGCCATAAGTTGATTGCTTTCATTTCGTAAATAATTAAATGTTTTATTATCATGAGTTAGGACTTACTAAGCTAGTAAGCTTAATTATGTGAAATGTTCTCCTTTGTTTTATAGATTTTGGTCACGTCGCGGGCTCGTAAAGGATCTTCAAGAAGTCAACCACACTATCGCCTTCCTTTGGTATTTTGAATTTTGGTTACGAATTAGAAGGCATGTATAGGCTAGATGAAGTTTTAGAAACATATGATGTTTGACCTTGTATATAATAGCCATGCGAATATGGCTAAATTTTTAGTTAAGTACGCTGTTGTGTCTTGATGTGTACGTTGGTTCATGATGGCAATGTTTATGCATTCTTAATCAAAGTTTAATCGTTTTTGTTAAGGAAATGTTTGTATCTGAAATGAATCCTTGAATTAGGGATGTAGGTAGGTTCGGTTAGAAGCTAGTCTTTCATAAAATGCAACAAAACAGCTTGTAGTAGTAGCAGTGATGTGAGTTAGAAAAATCACCAAAAATAGGGTATATTGAATTAGAATGTGAATGAGATATGAAATTAAACCTCATTGTGTCTATTTTTACATTAAAGAAACAGGGTAGGCAAAAGATTTATATATTATGAGATAATTAAGTTCCAGTGAGACCTGCCCTGAACGAATTCGGGAGTCACTGTTCTGTTTTAGAAAAGATTTCAAAAATTGTACAAAAATAATTAAGAAGCATGGTCTATATGTGTAGAACCCTTAATGAGTCTATTTTTTTATTGGTATAAACAAGAACATTATAGGAAATTTGTGTAATGAGATAACTGTATTTTTGTAGAGACAGGTCAGAATTGTCAAGCAGTGTATAAGGGTAATTTTGATGAATAAACTGTAATAATTGGCCACATGAAAAATTCTGGAAAAATTATGGTGAATATTTATGTGAGTCTAGTTCCAAGGAAAATTTACGGATCTAAATTTCAAGTTTTGAAACTCGAGTTATGGTCGATTTAGTCAGCATGACGCAGTTGGACAGCTTTAAAATCTTACACCCCGAGTTAATAGTCAAGTCTAGTAATGCCACGTACTCGATTCCGGCAAGGGTTTCGGGTAAGGGGTGTTACATTTGATTGGTATCAGAGCTTACGGTTTAGCCGATTCTAGGACTACCGTATGCGCGTGTGAGTCTAGCTATACATGCCTTTAATATATATATTGATAGTGTGGTGACTTCTGACACTGAACTTTGTTTTATATAGTAAATGGACACCGATCTGAAAAGAGCCGTGGTGATGAAGTAGAGAGTGTAGCGCCTGACCGTGCACACGGATCAGCGCCGGTCGACTCTCAACCTGTTTCGGGTAGCCACGAAGGAGAAACTAAACAAGCCTTTTATCGGATGATGAATGAGTGGTTTGCCCAATTTATTCAGAATAACCCGAATGTACATCAACCTCCACCACCGAATAATTCAACTCCGATTCCTTGGCAGACCCCAATGATAGATCCGATGAGATCTAGTAGGCCCCGATTGATAAAATTCGAAAATTTGGGGGGAGAAGAATTTAAAGCCAATGATGATGATGACGACGCAGAGAGCCGAAATGTGGCTTGATAACACTATTCGGGTACTTGATGAGCTATCTTGTACTCGGATGAATGCCCGAAGTGCACTATATCTTTATTTGCGGGACCTTTGATATCATCAGTGGAACACACTAGTATCGAGTGGTTCAGAAAGAAAAAGTGACATGGGATTTCTTCCAAACTGAATTTCGCAAGAAGTATATTAGCCAAAGATTCATTGATCAAAAACGAAAGGAGTTCCTCGAGCTAAAACAGGGGCGAATGACCGTAACGGAATATGAAAGAAAATTTGTCAGGCTCAGCCGATATGCTAGAGAGTGTGTTTCTACTGAAACAATTATGTGTAAAAGATTTGAAGACGGCTTAAATGAAGATATAAAGATGTTTGTTGGCATTCTTGAAATTCAAGAGTTTGTAACTTTAGTTGAGAGAGCTTGCAAAGCTGAAGAGCTCGGGAAAGAGAAAAGAAAGGCTGAGACAGAAGCTAGAGACATCCAGAAAAGGTCTTCGGGTAAAGTCTTTCATTCCACGACCAAGAAGCCCAGAGATGACTACAGCTGAAGTAAAGCTACTACAGATCCACCTAGACAGGATCGACCCCTATGAGCTCCCGAGCTACCTCGAGCAGCTTGATGTTGGTAACGTTCCACAAAATAGAGTTGAATGCAAGCTTTGTGGAAAATGGCACTCGAGGAGTTGTAGATTTCATGATCGGTCTTGCTATAAATGTGGATCATCGGATCATTTTATTAGAGAGTGTCCGAAGTTAGGTGAAGCGAGATCTGATTCGAGAACACTAAGCCGAGCAACGTGTCAATGCGAGGTAGACCACCCGCACATTGTGAAATGTAGGTGGTAGTCGAGAAAGGAACGAAGAACACTACAGATCGATGCGAGGCTAGAGCTGCGGCTAGAGCATATCTTTGCCACGAGCTAGAGAGGATGCTTCCTCCCGACGTCATTACCGGTATTTTCACTCTTTATGATACTACTGTAATTGCACTAATCGATCCTGGTTCGACTCATTCTTATATGTGTGAAACTTTAAAATTTGGCAAGACTCGCTAGTTGAGTCTACCGAGTTTGTGATTCGTGTGTCCAACCTTTTGGGTAAATGTGTGCTTGTTAATAAAGTGTGTAGAGGTTGCGATTGATCGATTCGAGATTATTGCTTCTCGGTGATTTAATGTTGTTGCCCTTTGATGAATTTGATATAATCTTGGGTATGGATTGGTTAACCGCACGAGGCGGTAGTGGATTGTAAAAGAAAGCTTATCGATTTGAAATGTCGAAACGGTGAGACCATCGAAATTAAATCTGTGACATAAATGGGTTGCCTACTGACAATATCTTCAATGTTAGCCCAAAAGTATGTGAGAAAAGGGTGTGAAGCTTATTTGGCCTATGTATTGGATAATAAAATGTCCGAGAAACAAATTGAATCAGATCGGTTGTATGTGAATACCCCGATGTGTTTCTGAAGAACTACTAGGGTTTACCCTCAGCGAGAGATTGAGTTCGGCATTGAGTTAGTGTAGGGTGCGACTCCAATTTCGATAGCTCCGTGCATCGAATGGCGCCCTCTTGAATTAAAAGAGTTGAAAGCACGATTGCAAGAGTTGTGAGATAGAGGCTTCGCACGACCGAGTTTCTCTCCTTGGGGTGCACCGGTTTTATTTGTGAAAAGAAAGATGGAACTATGCGAATGTGCATCGACTCATCGACAACTAAATAAGGTAACCATAAAGAATAAGTACCCGTTACCTCGGATTGATGATTTATTTGATCAATTGAAGGGGGCTTGGTGTTTTGAAAATAGATTTGAGATCGGGCTATTATCGGTTGCAGTCGAGATTCGAGATGTGCCAAAGAGCGCATTCGAACGAGGTACGGACACTATGAGTTTTTGGTTATGCCTTTTGGACTTACTAATGCACACCGCTATTTTTATGGATCTAATGAACCGGGTCTTCCGACAGCTTTTTGGATCGGTTTGTAGTAGTGTTTATTGATGATATCTTGATCTACTCCAAAAATGAAACGGAACATCTTTGAGCATTTGAGATTAGTACTACAAACTTTGAGGATCAACGATTGTATGCAAAGTTTAGTAAGTGCGAGTTCGGATGAATGAAGTTAATTTCTTGGGTCATGTTGTTTGATTAATCGGTATTCGGGTGGATCCAAACAAGATAGCAGCTATACTCGATTGGAAACCACCAAAGAATGTTTCGAGATCCAGAAGTTTCCTAGGCCTTGCGGGATATTATAGACGATTTGTAAAAGGTTTTTCCATAATAGCTACACCTTTGACGAGACTACTACGAGAAAGATGTCAAATTTGAGTGGTCGAAAAGTGTCGAAAAGTTTGAACAGTTGAAAGCCCTTTTGACCGAAGCCCAGTGTTAACTCGGCTGAATCGGGTAAAGAATTCACTATTTTTAGTGATGCTTCCTTGAATGGGTTGGGTTGTGTTTTAATGCAAGAAGGCAATGTGATAGCCTACGCTTCGAGACAATTGAAGCCGCATGAGAAAAATTATCCAACTCACGATCTGGAGTTAGCAGCCATTGTGTTCGCATTAAAAATTTGGCGTCACTACTTATTTGGTGAAAAATGTCATATTTATTCAGATCATAAAAGTTTGAAGTATTTGATGACTCAGAAAGACTTAAACTTGAGACAACGCAGATGGTTAGAACTGCTGAAAGACTATGAATTAATGATTGACTACCATCCGGGGAAAGCTAATGTAGTTGCGGATGCATTAAGTCGAAAATCATTATTTGCTCTTCGTGCATTGAATGCACGGGTGGCTATGTCTGATGATGGTTCAATCATAGCCGAGTTACAAGCAAGACCGATGTTTATTCAACAGATTTGTGATGCACAGAAAGTTGACAAAAATTTGATTGCTATCCGGATTCAGTGTGAAAACGGTACGGAATCAGATTTTCAGATTGATGCAAATGATTGTTTAAATTATAAAAGTCGATTGTGTGTTCCTAAGAACTCAGATTTAATACAGATGATTCTGAGTGAGGCCCATAATGGTCGAATGTCGATACACCCGGGTAGCACAAAAATGTATAACGATTTGAAGCAGTTTTATTGGTGGCCTGGCATGAAACGGGACATATCTGAGTTTGTTTCCAAGTGCTTAATCTGTCAACAAGTGAAAGCTGAGCATCAGGTACCGTCCGGATTACTTCAACCAATCATGATACCCGAATGGAAATGGGATAGAATTACAATGGATTTTGTATCCGGTCTCCCTATGACACCGAGTAAGAAAGATGCCGTATGGGTTATTGTTGATAGACCGACTAAATCAGCCCATTTTGTGTGTAAGTGCGCACCGACTATTCACTTGATAAGCTTGCCGAATTGTATGTGTCGCAGATTGTAAGGTTGCACGGTGTACCGAGTTCTATTGTTTTGGATAGGGACCCAAGATTCACATCGCGGTTCGGAAGAAATTGCAAGATGCTCTAGGTACTAAACTTCATTTTAGTACTGACCTTCCATCCATAAACAGATGGTCGATGCGAGCGAACTATTTTGATACTTGAGGACATGTTGAGGTGTTGCGTTCTCGAAGTTTGAAAGTGCGTGGGAACGATACCTACCTTTGATTGAATTTGCTTACAATAATAGCTTTCAATCTAGCATTAAAATGGCGCCTTATGAAGCCTTATATGGTCGAAAATGTCGCACAACCGTTGTATTGGGTGAGCTCGGTGAGAATAAGATACACGGGGTTGATTGGATTAAAGAAACGAGCAGTAAAGTGGTTGTTATTAGGAGTAATTTGAAAGTCGCGCCGGATCGTCAAAAGTCCTATGCCGATTTAAAACGTAAGGACATTGAATTTCGGGTTGGAGATCGGGTGTTCTTAAAAGTTTCTCCGTGGAAGAAAATACTCCGATTCGGTCGAGAAAGGCAAGTTGAGTCCTAGATTTATCGGACCGTATGAAATCATAGAGCGTATAGGGAACTGTTGCTTATAGATTGAAATTGCCCCTTGACTTAGAAAAGATACACAATGTATTTCATGTTTCGATGCTTATGAAATATAGATCGGATCCGTCCCATGTGATTGCACCGTCGTGGATTGAAATTAGATCCGATTTGACATATGATGAGGAACCGATCCGTATCTTAGCTCGGGAAATAAAAGAGTTGAGAAATAAAAGAATTCCATTAGTAAAGGTTTTATGGAATCGTCACGGAGTTGAAGAGGCTACGTGGGAGCACGAGGATTCAATGAGGCAACAATATCCGAACTTATTTAACGGTAAGATTTTCGGAGCGAAAATCCTTAAAGGGGAGAGTTGTAATGCAGACCAATTTTGACCCAAATCGGAGCGGTGGTTTCGGGACCACGAATCCGAGCTGAGAAATATTTTAATATTATATTTTGTGTTTATTATATGTGATTTAGTGAGTGTGAAAGTTTCAGTAGAAAAAAATTTAGTCGTTTAAGTGCTCAATTTGATAAAAAGGATTTAATCGAGAAAAGTGCAAAAGTTGCATGCTAAAGTGAGGAGTACTAAATTGATTGTGGCTTTTTAAGTGGGTGTACCAAAGGGCAATTAGCCCATTAACCATATTAAGGGACGGCAATGGGCCTTTATAAGTCCAAATTATATGTTAATTTAGTTTATTATATAGTTATATTAATGTGTTAAAATAATGTTAATAATATGTGTTTGTTTTATCATTAAATAATAAAAACAAGTGGGGAGAAAGAGAACATACCTTGTTCTCTTCTTCTTGGCCGAATGTAGAAAGTAGAAACTCCATTGTTGAAGCTTGATTTTCGGCAAGATAAGGAGCTTGATTGAGGTATGGTCGATTTTGGTTTTGATAATTTTACGTTTTTGAGATCGTTGCTTCAGTATATTATCCGACCCATGTCTAAATTTTTGAAAATACCATGTATATAAGACTCGGCCATTAACATGTTTAGATAGTTTTGATGTTTAATGGTTCTAGATTAAAGGTATGTTAAGGATTTACAAGTTTTGTATTAGAGTTTTTGGTGATTTTGAGTATATAGGGCTAAATTGAAAAGAATAAATTTGTGAAAAATTAAATTGTTAAATAGATGAAATGCATGGACACCCATGGTTATGGGGAAGATTCAGCCTAGCCATGGTGTTAGAAAATTTTGCATATTTTGAGTTTTGTGTAAATTGGACCAATTTGTAAAAATGGGAAACATTAGGGGCAAAATAGTAAATTGCCCATTTGTGTGTTTTAGGACTAAATTGAGATGAAATGCGATTAAATGAGCTAAATTCTAATGTGTTTTAGATCAAGAGCAAAGAAAAACGGAATTAGACAGGGGAAGAGGCGAAGGTTCTCGAATAGCCGATTCGCACGGACTATTGACAACCGAGGTAAGTCCTTTAGCTAAAATATGTCAATAAATTAATTATGAACTTAGTGAATGATGAATTGTGGAAATTTAGAGTATAAATTCATGATATAGCCGAATGTGAATGTATAGTATTGAAGTGAATTTATTTTGGTTAATGCAAGGTGTATAAGTAAGTTCTTGAGCTACCTTATGTTTAAAGGTTAATTACAAATCTAATGAATGATAGAATTTGTATAAGTTTGGTGTAAAACCATGAGTTGGCGAATGTGATGATGATGGATTGGATTGATTTCAAATATATTTTATGCAATGTGAATAAGTGCATATGGTTCGATATGTGATAGTGAAATGTGAAAAGCATGTAAAATTATTCGACATTGAGCTTTTATGCCTAGCGAGCCTTGTGCGGTGTTATTAATCGGGCTTTATGCCTAGCTTGTGCCTTGTGCGGTGTTACTTTTCGAGCTTTTATGCCCAGCAGGCCTTGTGCCGGGTGTTATTAATCGGGCTTTATGCCTAGCGTGCCTTGTGCCGGTGTTACTTTTCGTGCTTTTATGCCCAGCGTGCCTTGTGCGGTGTTATTTATCGGGCTTTACGCCTATGTGCCTTGTGCGGTGTTACTTTCAGAGCTTTTACGCCTAGCGCGGCTTGATGCCGGTGATGTAATTTATAAAAGAGAAATTGAATCTTTGTTCAAGACAACTTAAAGCTAATTTATTGAGTATACGGTTCAGGTAAGCATGTAAGGTATGCTATGCTTAATATTACTTGGGTCAAATTAATATTATGAGAATTATGTTATATGTGTTCGAAGTTAATATTGATGGATGTAATATAATGGAATTCGAGCTTAGAATGTGCTATTATGGAACGATTGGTTTTCAAGTTTAAATGTTAAGAAAGGAAATTTTCATGCGATATACTTATATGAACTACAAAGAAATGTAGGTTGAAGGAAATGATTCCTAATTTACTTGGGTTAATGAATTACTAGTATCTGGCTTTGTATAAATAACTTACTTAATTGCCTATGTGAAATGCCATAAGTTGATTGCTTTCATTTCGTAAATAATTAAATGTTTTATTATCATGAGTTAGGACTTACTAAGCTAGTAAGCTTAATTATGTGAAATGTTCTCCTTTGTTTTATAGATTTTGGTCACGTCGCGGGCTCGTAAAGGATCTTCAAGAAGTCAACCACACTATCGCCTTCCTTTGGTATTTTGAATTTTGGTTACGAATTAGAAGGCATGTATAGGCTAGATGAAGTTTTAGAAACATATGATGTTTGACCTTGTATATAATAGCCATGCGAATATGGCTAAATTTTTAGTTAAGTACGCTGTTGTGTCTTGATGTGTACGTTGGTTCATGATGGCAATGTTTATGCATTCTTAATCAAAGTTTAATCGTTTTTGTTAAGGAAATGTTTGTATACGAAATGAATCCTTGAATTAGGGATGTAGGTAGGTTCGGTTAGAAGCTAGTCTTTCATAAAATGCAACAAAACAGCTTGTAGTAGTAGCAGTGATGTGAGTTAGAAAAATCACCAAAAATAGGGTATATTGAATTAGAATGTGAATGAGATATGAAATTAAACCTCATTGTGTCTATTTTTACATGAAAGAAACAGGGTAGGCAAAAGATTTATATATTATGAGATAATTAAGTTCCAGTGAGACCTGCCCTGAACGAATTCGGGAGTCACTGTTCTGTTTTAGAAAAGATTTCAAAAATTGTACAAAAATAATTAAGAAGCATGGTCTATATGTTTAGAACCCTTAATGAGTCTATTTTTGATTGGTATAAACAAGAACATTATAGGAAATTTGTGTAATGAGATAACTGTATTTTTGTAGAGACAGGTCAGAATTGTCAAGCAGTGTATAAGGGTAATTTTGATGAATAAACTGTACTAATTGGCCACATGAAAAATTCTGGAAAAATTATGGTGAATATTTATGTGAGTCTAGTTTCAAGGAAAATTTACGGATCTAAATTTCAAGTTTTGAAACTCGAGTTATGGTCGATTTAGTCAGCATGACGCAGTTGGACAGCTTTAAAATCTTACACCCCGAGTTAATAGTCAAGTCTAGTAATGCCACGTACTCGATTCCGGCAAGGGTTTCGGGTAAGGGGTGTTACAGAAAGAGGGGACTCATTAGGATTGGAATTAAAGTAAGAGGAAAATACCTCTTTTAACTATTCCGGCACTGAATTTTGTTGTTGTTGAAAAATAGAATTAGGTGAGACAAAAGTTGGTATTGACTCCAATAGATCATGCGAAGGAAAGATCCCTTCTATTTCAACTAAAAGAGCACCGTGGGGTAGAATACTAGGAGGATTTATTGACTGAATTAAAGGTATTGCTTCTATAGAATTTTCTTGTAACACCCCTTACCCGTATCCTTCGCCGAAATAGGGTACAAGGCATTACCGGACTTAATCACATATAACTGATCATTTCTGAGTCACAAATTTCAATTCAAATTTAAAAAATTTCATTCATAATCATATTGTCCCTTATACGGGCCTATGAGTCCCAAAACATATATTGGGAGTAGTTTGGGACTAAACCGAGAACTTTGAAATACTTAGAAAATTTTACCATAAAACAGGGCCACACGCCCGTATGGCTTGTGACACGCCCGTGTCCTCGACCCGTGTAACTCTCTGTTTATGACGACATCAACCATTTAGGGTCACACGGCCAAGTCACACGCCCGTGTGGCCATCCGTGTGGATGAAAGTTAGGCTATTTACCAAGCCTTTTTCCATCCAAAAACTCTTGCACACTTATACCAATTTTATTAACACAATGGCATTTTTTTATTTTTTTTAGGCATCCCAATAACCACATCATGGCATTCACACACCATTTAAAAATCACATTCATCATGCACAACCACACACACACTTAACTAATCATAGCATATAACTTACTCAACCATTCACACTTAGTATCTACCACACATAATTATCACACATTCACTCATCCAACCCAAACAAGCATGCACATCCATGTAATGCTTCATCATAGACTTATAACATAACAAATATTGGACGCATCAAATGGCCTTATACAACAATGACCATCAAATAGCATAGGCCAACATTCTAGGCCAACTCATAATAACATATACACACATAATCAAGTCCCTATACATGCCATAGACTTAAAAATACTTGAAGATCGTTGATACAATACCAATCAATAACTTGTTGGTGTGATAGAGTCTCTGACGACCTCCAACTCGAGCTAGCATCTGTGACACTATAGGAAAAAGGAAAGGAATGGGGGTAAGCATTATAGCTTAGTAAGTAGGTATGTAAATAATAAGTGATTTATTAACAGGCTTTTATAAATCTTCACAATATGTTCTCAAGATAATACAATCATAATTGCACATAGTTCCACTATTTATTCATGTTCATCTCAAGCTATCTACTCGAGTCACAATCACTAAATTATTTATATCTCGATCTAAATAACTCCAAATTAAGATCCGCTAATTTTCCCTGAAACTAGGCTCACATATCTTCTTACCATAAAATTTTTAGAATTTTTGGTTCAGCCAATAAGTACATTTTATTCTTTAAAGTCTCCCCTTTTCTGCTGTCTGACAGTTTCGACCCTTCTTCACTAAAAATTAATTATCTCTTCGTAAGCGATTTATATGATGTTCTTGTTTGTTTTTATTGAAGGTAGACTCATTAATAAATTTAAAATATAAATTATAAACCATAATTATTTTTATACAATTTTTAGTGATTTTCCAAAGTCGAAACAAGGGATTCTGAAATCATTCTGACCCTGTCTCACAAAAATTCGAATATCACAGAATATGAAATTATTTTGTTTACACCGTTTCTTTTATGTGAAAATATACTCATTCAGATTTAATTTAATATCTTATTCGACCTCTAATTCGGTTTACACCATTTTTTGTGATTTTTCAAAGTCACACAACTGCTTCTGTCCAAAACTATTTTGTTGCTAAATTTACTATTTCATAATTTCACTTACTCCATTTCATCTTATCGAAGGTTCGATCAAATATCGAGCACATTGTTCATAAATTTTCACACTTATAACTGCACTTATTCATCACATAGTCATATTCAATTACACTTAGTCGTTACATGATCACATGTATTTTCACTTAGTCAATTTCCCGTTGAACTCATCGAATAATAATGAGATACGGTGCTTTGCACATAGTACCACCCTTGTAGCCGAAGCTATCTGGTGCACATAGTAGCTTGCACTTAGTACTAGACATGTGACCAAAACCATCACTTACACATAGTGGCCTGCACTTAGTACCACACACGTGATCGAAGCTATCGGGTACGCATAGTAGCCTGCACTTAGTACTACACATACGACCTATCCGTCTGGTCTACTACACACGTGACCTAAAACCATCTCGTAGCTCTCTTGTACACATAGTGGCCTACACTTAGTACCGCACATGTGACCTAGCTACCTCATTCGTATCTTTTCTATTCTGAAGGTTCAACCGGGAATTCTCACTTTTCAACATTTTACCAATTCATCCATAATCAATCACAATTCATAATTTACATCAAATAATTACTCCATATTCAACCATATCTCATATAATATAACAAAATATTAAAACATAAATAAAAATGATGTATTATTTAGATACAAACTTACCTCGGTAGCACAATCGGTGAAAATGACTTATTCATCATACTCTTTGTTTTTCCCATGTTCTAAGTCCGAATCTCATCTTCCTTGATCTGTAATAACAAATTTAATTTATTTATTCATCCTGCTACTCAAATTAGCCTAAATTCACTTTTTTGCAAAATTTACATATTTGCCCCTAAACTTTGTCATATTTACACTTTTGCCCCTAGGCTCGTAAAAAGATTTTTATTCAATTTCCTTGTATTTTAAGCCTAGCCGAACCATTTTCATAACTACAACAGCCCACAATTTCCACTAATTCACACTTTTATGACAAATTTCATAACTTTTAGAAATTAGTCTTTTAGGCATTTTTATCTAAAATCACTTAGTAAAAGGCGCTTCTCTAACCATAAACATGCATTTTCTACCATTAAACACAAAAATACACACATATTCATCATGGGTCAAAACCCTAGACTTTAACCATATCTCAAATTAGTGGTAGAAATAGATAGATCTTGTTACGAGGATTTCAAAAACGTAAAAATCATTAAAAACGGGGCAAGAACGGACTTACAATCGAGCTTGGAAGCTTGAAAAACCCTAGCCATGGTTTTCCCTTGTGAAATTCGGCCATGGGGTTGAAGATGGACAAAAATTGGCTTTTAATTTTGTTTTTAATTCATTTTAATTACTAAATGACCAAAATGCCCCTAACTTAAAAATATTCTATTTCACCTATTTCATGTCCATTTTTGTCCAAAAAATTAAACAATGGTCTAATTACCATTTAAGGACCTCCAATTTAAAATTTCATAGCAATTTGACACCTCTAGCTTCTAGAACTCAAGTTTTGCACTTTTTACAATTTAGTCCTTTTGACTAAATTGAGTGCCCAAACGTCAAAATTTTCGAACGAAATTTTCAAAAAATTGTTCCGGGAAATTTTAGACCATAAAAATATAATAAAAATAAATTTTCTTACGTCAAATTTGTGGTCTTGAAACCACTGTTCCGACTAGGCCCAAAATCGGGCTATTACATTTCTGTTAGTGGAGGATTAAAAATATGGATTGGAGAGTCTACTTCGTGGGGGCACTCCACAAGTGGTGTTGGAATTTCAGGTAAGGCTGGAATGGAAGAAGTGTGAGTGACTGTAGGGGTAAACTCTTTTTCAGGCTTACACTGTGCTGAGGGAGGACATTCATTACTCCCAGTCTCTTGATTACTTTCCTCCAATCTTGGCCCCTTATTAGTTTTCTTTGATGCTAGTTTTCTTGATAGAGCAGCAAAAGTCTTCTCCTTTGTTTGAGCTTCATTAAGAATGGATGTAATGTCCATGTTTTGAGTTGAGATAGACTTAGTGGGTGATTGTGAGGAAGACCCTGGACCAGCAACATGAGAATTATCCTAGTTTGAAGAAGAAGTAAAAGTTGTAACAAGATTACATATGATGTTCCGATTATGTGGGCGAAGACAAAAAATGCTGTAAAATTATAAAGAAGGCTCTCTTTTTTTCCCCACTAAGATATGTGCCAATTCTCCATCTGCGTTGTTAGGTCAAGCCTTAGAAGCAGAAGGCATGATGAAATTGTCCAACCAGGTTGTAGAATCATTTGGTCGGCAACCATTTGGGCTTAAGTCTTGTAAAAAATATTGGAATTCATTCCTAACTGAACCAAGTTCAACCAAAATGAAGTACATGCCCACTTCTTAATCGTTTATATTGTTTTTCAATAATTTGACAATCTACTAGATGATATTGTGCACAAATACTTCTTGAGGAAGGGACCATCTTGTTGGAAAACCAAATCCAGATTCAAGCTTGCAAATAAATCTTATATATTTTTCTTTTCTTTGATGAAGATTTGAAATAATATGTTGGATTGTGGGTTCACAGCCTAAGCGTACACTGAAATGGGCACTGTCAGTAGTAGTCCCTTATCTTTGAACCTTTAATTGGTAGAATTTCTGGAAAACACCCAACAATGGTGGCTCGTTGTGTATACAACAGTCGATATAGAAAGCCACCAGTGTCCACCAAGATAGGGCTGATAATTGCCCTAGTGCAATGCCATATTTATTTAACATAGCACAAAAGAAAGGGTTCAGTGGAAGATAGAAGTTGGCTCTAAAAATATTAGAGGTAAGATGAAACTTATGGAATTATCACTTAAACGGAAACTATGGAGTCATTGAAAGTCATAAGAAAAGTTTGGGCCTTGGATACCCTGAACTCCTAAGTATCAGTTCATTTCGTCCTAGGTAGTGCTATAGTTGTACATCTGAGCCTGTACTCGCGGTGGAGTAACTTTGGGACCTTGGGTCCGTATGGGATTGGATTTTTAGGGATGGTTTTTCGATTAGCTTGGCCTTGGGCCCTCCCTTTAGTGATTGTCTGAACCACTTTTTCTGGAATAAAATGAAAGAAAAGTAAAAAAAAAATGACTGCTACCTGTGAGAAAGATGAAGAGAGAAAAAAGATTAAATAAAGAAGAAATTAGGGTTTCAGTTGATTCAGCAAAGTGTTTGAAGTGGTGTTTTAGTGTCTCTTATATAAAGAAACAAATGTGTGCAAGAAGTTGAATTCGTGGTAATTGTTCAAGTTCTCTAATATAAAAGCGACATTTTTCACAGAGTAAGTTATGAAACATTTCAAATTTCACAAGTAACCACTAAGTTCTGGATCCGCCCATGTGAATTAAATTGTTAGTATTCTCCTCAGTATGGGATTTTTAAGGTATATGCCTTTGAAAATAAATTTCTTTAGGTATATGCCAAATGGGGTATATGCTTGGTGCAAACGGTCAGTTTTCAATTGTATAGTGGAATTCTCTCAAGTTAGAAAATTTTGAGGACGATATTTTGTTAAAGGTGGAGAATTGTCACACCACAAATCTGAATGATCTGAATTTAAGGCACGTAGAAATAAACTTGTTTGTTTCGGCGCACTCTGGTAGTTAGTTTGCCCAATTCTAAACTTTTGACAAACTAATATTTTGGAGAATTGAGTATATGCCCATAGAAGTATATCAGGATTTTGTCTTTGATGTGTTCTTTAGTAAAAGAAAAAATTCGATAAAAGGAAAATGGGCCTTGTGTAGGTTACCGCCAAAAGTATAGTACATCTAGTTTGTTCAAGCACTGTGAAGAGAAAGTCTTGGTAACTAGATTTGGTTATAAACCAACTAAACTGACTGGACATATCGTATATGGAAAAGACTCTCATGTATGTTTCTTTCAGATTCTGTAAGCTATTAGGAAGGGCATATTCTGAAACTTCTTGACACTTGTCAAACTCCACTAAATGGAACTGGATTATATATATGTGTGAGAAGGGTTCATGAAGAAGTTTCTTCTTCCTAGAAGATAACTATTTAATTTTTCCTTTTTCTTGAATATTTAATGTTATTTTCTGATTACTCTTTTTAAGTAGACTGGAAGCTAGGGATTTTGGGAATAAGCAAAGGATGTTCCATCTCCTAGTAAGTTTGGTAACTCTGCATGTTAAGAGTAAGGATGCTACGAAGTATATAGACAGTAAGATATGAATAAAAAACCCTGCATGGGGATTTTCTGTAGATGAAGTGTTAACGATCTGTCTTTAAATAGGTATTAATGGTGAATTCATTTTCAATAAGCAGTTGTTGCGACTGGTTTGAATTGAATGTCTGATTCTGGAGCTGGTAGCTACAGTGGGCAAGTATCAGGTGAGTCCCTAGCATTGACCCCTACAAGTCTTTCTATGTAAATCTCTTGTGACTGATGTCCCAGAATTGGTGAATAGGTAAATGAGTGGTTGCTGAAAACTTGTATGAATTCTTGATATAGGTCCTTGTGAGTTCAGTATATAATGAATTGTGTGTATGGGTGTATGAGGATCTTTGAAAAAACTATATGTGATTGTGTTGATGTGCATAAAGCATCTGTTGAAGTAAGATTTGGTTAAAGATATGAGTGTAGACTACCTAAATGTGTGTTTATGTGGATGTGTGATGTGAGATTAAAAATGTTTGGGACTGGGGTGTATCTGAGTGTGGAGAGGCTGAGATGTGATTTTGATCACCACGTGGTATTCAATGAAGTCCATCGGGACAGTAAACATGAATTAATATATGAAAATTCTGAAGAAAAGTCCATGGCCATGGCACATTCTAGAAAGGGCAGATGAGCCACATTTATTGACTGGGGTTCTCTACGTGTCCTAGGGAGATGATAGGAAAATCTCACTGACCGCCTCCAGACGTACTAACGTCCAGAGTGTGAATACTGCAATAAAATATAGAAAGACAAGGCGGTACCCGCAAGTATATGGGTAGAGTTGTAATATAGTTTTACTACGAAGTAGGTGAGTACTTCGAGGATCGTACCCAAGGGAGGTAAGTGCCAGATCAATTCTAACCTAAACACTAAAATATATAATTAGTACTTTTAAATTAGTTATAGTATGAAAATATAAAATAAATGATTTTTTGGGTTTTTATAATAATAAAAACAATAACATAGAAGAAATAGACTTCAAGAGATAAAAAAGGAGAAGAAATCAAATCTTGATTATGGGTGATTAGCTCACTTCGATAATCTCCATCAATTGTTGTTTCTGGTTCCTCGTCAATCAACTAGTCGCTACCCTAGCAGGATCTTTCGATCTTTCACTAATATAACAAGTTAGCTTGAACTACTTATCTTCCAACCTCACAGTCCAGATTGGATTGTTTTGAAGGTGTTCATGGATGGGCTATACCAATTTTGGGTTAATTCCTACCTTGATGACTTCCCGGAGTTGTCAGGCCTAGGGTTTGTTTCACATTCTTCCTTTCCCAAACAGCTGATTCATTGAGTAACCCTACAAAATAGTTAATAGATCATCCCTCCACTCGGTAATCCCCCATTGAGGGATTAGTTCATCATGGCTTTCATAGATAATATAGAGCCAATGTAAAGAGAAAGCATGCAAATTAAATCGACAAGATAGAGTAAATGAAAGAGCTTGATTGTATTGAGATTAACTGCGAATCCACACAATTTGAATGCTTCCACAATTCAGATCTCTTGAAATCAACAAGAAAAATTGAGATAAATCTAAAACCTAAGAATAAAAGAAAATACAAAACTAAATTTTACAGAAAGAATCTAGGCTAAAAGGAATGGTGCCCGTAACGTGTGCCAAAGGAGTCTATTTATAGAGTTCAGGTGGTCGTCGTCCTCAACCCTAGGTTAGCTAACGTTCCTAAGCTTTAAGTTTGATTGTGTAGACCAAAACTCCCCTATTTCGTATTTGATTTCTTCTTAGAGTCGATGTCGTGACACACCAGGACATGTGTCGCGACATAGTAGTCAGTATACTTTTTCTGGGATATCTTCAAGGGTATGTCGCAACACCCTCAGGCTGTGTCGCGACATTGAAATCGTCTCGGTCTTCCCATGTTGTGACATAACAACTAGTATTAATTTAGTACACCTTCTAAAGGTCTATTGCACACTCACAAAGTGCGTTAGCTCTCCCTTAGGCCTTATTCAGCCCCTAAGGTCAATAGAAGACTCAATTTGCACATTTTATTGAATATAAATAAAAGTAAGAAAACTTAACTAAAACATAACAAAAATACTTGTATTCAAGCTCCTTAAATGCGGAAATTAGTTTAATCTACTACATTGAATTATGGCAAATCACTCATGCAATGTGAGTTTAGGCAAATCCATATCACAAACATAGCAGTTCATGGAATGCTTGGGTGGCATCCTGATTCCCTTTATGGTGTATTCTGATTTTGCCTTTATGGAAATTCTAATTTGGCCTTTATGACGTACTTTGATTTGGCCTTTATGGTATTCTGCTAGCCTTTGTGGAGTATTTTGTAGGCCATCTTAGTGGCGTATTCTTTCTAGCCCTGGTGGCATACTCTGGTAAGTTTATGTTAAAGATATGATCTGTCTAAATATTTAGTGTGAAAAGTTTTGTGATAAAATTGAATAAGCCTTTAAGGAAGTTTCTTAAGAAGAAGTATGACTCAGTTTGTTCAAAGAGGGTATTCATCGTGGTTATCTGTCAGTATAGTATATGGACGTATTCAATATAAGAGTCTGCAATTTGAGTTATCTTGCAATTAAGGTGGAAATTTTAAGTTGTATGAAATTCATTGAATATGTATAATATTATGTCTTGTTCTAAACTCTGATAGAATCTGAGTTGTTCGTTATATTAGATGTCTTGTGGCCTATATCAAAGATGTGCATAATTCTTCTAAAAGATCTAGAGGTTTCCTTATCAGTATGAGTTTGTATTGGGTTGAATTAGGGTATGGTCTAAATTATAATTTGATTTAGCAGGATCGATATGGGTATTTGCCAAAAGTATGAATAGTAAGTGGTATCCGCTAAGAATAGTGCATGCTGTTAACTATTCGAGAGTAACTGTTGAAAGTTGTTTGATTAGAAAAGAAAAAGGTAGTATCGACTAAGAAGACTTGAAGTCAGCTAAGTAGTTGGATGAATAACATTATGGTATGAATGATAAGTGGCGTATAAGTATGACAGTATACAACTGAAAATGTGAAGGCATTCTCCAAAGATAGATAAGGGAATATCCAATTATTCCAGATGAAGAATCTATCACAAAAAGCAAAAAAGGTAAGTTGTATTCAAAACTCATTAAGTTCATATGAATTTACTGGTGTTATGTTTATGTTTCAAGTATTGTTGTTTAAGTGAGAGAGCTAAGAGAGACAATGCCAGGAATGCACTAAAGATGATGCAAATTGGGATACTATACTTACAGTGGGTGTTTTAGAAAAATTGGCATTTAGTAGGACTACTCCCTAAAAGTCCGTCTTTTGTAACCCATTAATAAATAACAAGTCTGATGTAATATGTATATTTTTCACTAATTACTTTCCTTTGTTCATTAATGTGGAGTTTTTTTGTTAAAATAATAATAAAAGTATTTTAAGTAAGGGGTATTTGTTAACTGTTTTGGAAATATGGTTAAGAGGTTTTCATAACATCCGAGATCCAAACCCGGTGAATCGAGTCGAGTTGAGGGCATTACAAGGGGTTTTATAATCCTCGTTGATTTTGTCATCCTGGACTTCGAGGACGACCAAGATATTCCCATTTTGTTGGGTTAACCATTTTTTTACTACGTCTACATCGACCATCAATCTTGAAAAGAACAATTAATAATGAAGATCGATGGCGATTTAGAAGTATTCAAATGTGGTCATGATTCCCAAAATACGAAATATGGAAACTAATTAGGGGAGGATTGTTAAGTAATTTCTTTTAGCACCCTTAACAACCTTGGTCAAAGGTACGATTCAAGCTTATTGTGTATAGGAAAATCTGGATCGAGGGAGGGCGATAAGTGGAAAGACCCCGAATGGAAGGGCACATGTTGGATGGACCAAGACAATCGCCCAAGGAGAAAAATGGCTATGAATGGAATGCAAGAGCTACCGGATGAGTCCGATAGCCACACTTAATTTCATCAAGAAACTTTGAATAATTGTTGTAAAATTTTGTACATTTGAACTTCTAGATTTTTATTTTGGATTTTAACCAGGTTAGAAGTTTTAATTAGAGTAGGATTAAGGCCTTAGGCAGCTAGAGGAAGCCTATTAGGGACCTATTTGGAATTAGAAGTAAAACGGAGGGACCGACACGCCCCAAAACACGAGAATAGGGAAAACAAGGGTGGTGTCGCGACACTGGACTTTGAAACTCCCAGGATTTTTAAAATTAGGGTGGTGTCGCGACACCATATCCCTATCTCGCGACACTGTATTTTGAACATAAAAACTTTACAAATTCCATCTCGTGTCGCGACACTGACATAACAGCTATTTGAAATTTTGGGCCCGTGTCACGACATCGTGTTCCTATGTCATGACACGGAACAAAGAACCTAAAACTTAGAGTAATCAATGTATAGTGTCCCAACACCAACACCTAATGTCACGACACCGACGTCGGGTCTGCAAAATTTGACCCATTTTCTATGTGACCCATACGGCCCTATAAATACCAAAACTTGTTTTAAACCTAATTTTTCCACATTAAACACGTTCTAAACACTCCCTTAAGCCACCTAACGGTAGTCGAGCCCTTCCCGCTCCTCTTCATATTGGATTTAATCCATTCCTCATGAGTTCTTTTCTCCTCGACTTTGGATTGCAGCCATTTTTTCCATTAACAGCAGCTATGTGATCCAATAGTCTTGGTGAAATGTTCTTAACTTTTGTTGTTTTATTTATTTTTATTTCATTGTATTAATTGTTTTTAAGATTATATTTTTATATATTGCATTTAAATGGCGCCTAAAAAAGTTCGCAGCACTACACAACCAGGTGAATTATGGGAATTCGAATCCACCCAATTCTAGAGCCAAGAATTTGAAAAATACTCATCGGAACTCCAAGGCAAGACTTTTGTAACAGCCTGAACTTGTGCCTAATCGGAACAGTGGTTTCGGGATCACAAATCCGATGAGAAACAAATTATTTTTATTATATTTTTATGGTCTACAATTTCACGGAATGAGTTTGTGAAAATTTCGTTTGAAAATTTCGACGTTTGGGCACTCAATTTAGTCAAAAGGACTAAATTGTAAAAAGTGCAAAAGTTGAATTCTACATGTTAGAGGTTTCCAATTGTTATGAAATTTTAAATTGGAGGTCCTTAAATGGTAATTAGACGATTGGTTAATTTGTTGGACAAAAATGGACATGAAATAGGTGAAATAGAATATTTTTAAGTTAGGGGCATTTTGGTCATTTAGTGATTAAATGATTAAATAAACAAAATTAAAAGCCAATTTTTGTCCATCTTCAACCCCATGGCCGAATTTCACAAGGGGAAACCATGGCTAGGGTTTTTCAAGCTTCCAAGCTAGATTGTAAGTCCGTTCTAGCCCCGTTTTTAATGATATTTACGTTTTTGAAATCCTCGTAACAAGATCTATCTATTTCTACCACTAATTTGAGATATGGTTAATGTCTAGGTTTTTGACCCATGATGGATATGTGTGTATTTTTGTGTTTAATGGTAGAAAATGCATGTTTATGGTTAGAGAAATAACTTTTACTAAGTGATTTTCGATGAAAATGCCTAAAAGGACTAATTTGTAAAAGTTATAAAATGTGTCATAAAAGTGTGTTTTAATGGAAATTGTGGGCTGTTATAGTTATGAAAATGGTTCGGCTAGGCTTAAAGTACAAAGAAATTGAATGAAAATCATTTTACGAGCCTAGGGGCAAAATTGTAAATATGTGAAACTTTAGGGGCAAAAACATAATTTTTCCATAATATGATTTTTTGGTCACATTGAATAATGTGACTAATAAATAAATTAAATGTGATATTATAGATCAAGGAAAACGAGGTTTGAAACTAGAACGCGGGAAAAACGAGAAATTGGCGAATAAGTCCTTTTCACCAATTGTGCTACCGATGTAAGTTTGTATGTAAATAATGCATCATTTTTACTTACGTTTTTATGTTTTGATATATTTTATGAGATGTGGCTGAATATTGAACGAAATTGACAAAGTATCGAAATGTGAGAAATTTCCCGGTTAAACCTTAGGAATAGAATAGGATACAAGTGACATGTTCACTAGGGACCTATGTGAAATCTATGTGAAATTGTGACTAAGTGAATTCGGGTGCTAGTCTTAAGTTCTACCAGTGGCTGGGTATACCGGCATGTGTTGCGGATACCTGACAGCTTGTGTGAGCAGCACTGAGTAGCAACGAATGACTGACAGCTTGTGTGAGCAGACCCGTGAAAGTGAATAGCTCGAGAACGAGCCTCTATGTGAAAAGTGATGTGAAGTAGCTTTGGCTACAAGTGTAGCACTTATGTTCAAACTTTCGATGTATCCAATAATATTCCGATGTGTTCAACGGGAAAATGACTAAAGTGCAAATGAATGTGAATATGTGACGGTTAAGTGCAGGTATATGTATGTGTACACTCACGAGCAATGTGCTCGGTATGTGATCGAATTTTGGTAAGAATATAGACGAGTAAGTTATACCTATGAGAATGATCTTGTGATGACCTTGTGATTATAGGTCTATGCTTATGATGTAAAAATATGTGGTAAATGTGATTGATGATCATGTGTGGGGCTTTTAGGCTAAATTAAATTGAGACATGATATGTTTAAGTTTTTGTTATTGATGTATAGGTTAAATTGGCCAATGAATGGCATGTAAATATTTGTAAATGGCTAGTAATGGATATGTTTTGGTGTTATGTATGTGTAAATGGAAGTTGAAACAAAGAAATCATGAAAGAGTAAAATTAGCAATAAAACAGTTTTGGATAGCAACAGTTTTATAAATTTGAAATATCACCAAAAATGGTGGAAATTGAATTAGAAGTTGAATAAGATATGAAATTAAATCTTATTAAGTCTATTTTTGCATAAAAGAAACGGTGTAAGCAAAATAATTTCATATTCTGAGATATTTGAATTTTTGTGAGACAGAGTTAGAATGATTTTGGAATCCCATGTTCTGACTTGGGAAAATCATTAAAAATTTTACAAAACTAATTATGGGTTATAATTTATATTCTTAAAATAGATAATGAGTCTATTTTCAATAAAAACAAACAGAAACATAATCTGAATCCCGTACGAAGAGATAATTATTTTTTAGTGAAGAAGTGTCGAAACTGTCAGACAGCAGAAAAGGGGAGACTTTAAAGAATAAAATGTACTTATTGGCTGAACCAAAAATTCTAAAAATTTTATGGTAAGAAGATATGTGAGCCTAGTTTCAGGAAAAATTAGCGGATCTTAATTTTGAGTTATTTAGATCGAGATATAAATAATTTAGTGACTGTGACTCGAGTAGATAGCTTGAGATGAACATGAATAAATAGTGGAACTATGTGCAATTATGATTGTATTATCTTGAGAACATATTGTGAAGACTTATAAAACCATGTTAATAAATTACTTATTATTTACATACCTACTTACTAAGCTATAATGCTTACCCCCCTTCCTTTCCTTTTTCCTATAGTGTCACAAATGCTAGCTCGAGTTGGAGGTCGTTGGAGATTCTATCACACTAACAAGTTATTGATTGGTATTGTATCAACGATTTTCACGTATTTTTAAGTCTATCGCATGTATAGGGACTTGATTATGGTAAGAATATGTTAATATGAGTTGGCCTAGAATGTTGTCCTATGTAATTTGATAGTTCATTTTGTATAAGGCCATTGATGTTGGCTATTATTGATCAAGTTATATGTTTATGATGATGCAATTTATGAGATGCATGACTAGGTTGAATGAGTGTGTGATGAAAATTGAAAAGTTTTAATTTGGATGAAATTATATGACTCGGTTTAATACGTTTACAAGTGTATGTATTTCGGTAATGCCTCGTACCCTATTTCGGTGTCAGATACGGGTACGGGGTGTTACAACTTTCATTCAAGAACGCGGGTTCAACTCATCGTTCGACTTGAATGATGAAATTTGGGATTTGATTTGGGTGATCCATTGGATTGAATTTTGTCTTACATTGAAAGAGTCAGGGATTGACTTGGCGGTGTACAAGTTTTATGCATCGCTAAAAGAGAGAGAAAAGAATAAATCCCAACACAAAGTGCACACTCATGTGACCGTCTGAGGCAAAGAGGTCCTCTGTACTCCCCGAGAGATTTGCAACTTTTACAATGCGCCATACTATGTCTCTGATGCTTTAGACGCCTTAGATATTGATTATTTCAGAGATATAGATATGGACCAAATTATTTCTTACTTAACCAAGGGGAGAGGTGTTTGGAAATGCCAATAGAGCACCAACATCCCATTATCACTCAATCAAGCAATCATGTTCTCAATTGCAAAAATGTGGATTCAGTTTATCTGCACGCGAATCTCACTGGCTTTAAATGTGTATAATGTTAATGCATTTCAAACTATTCTAGTTTATTGTATCTTGCAACATTGATAAGTGTGCATCACCAAGTGGATTTACAAAGTGATGTTTACCTGCATTAGTGGCAAGAAGGTCGATATATTTTTCCCGCACCTAGTGATTGCCCTATGTAAAAAATCCAAATTCCCAATGTCCATAATAAAGCAATTCATTAAGCTGACGAAGAGCATTCTCGGGAACTCCATCTACACTCAGTACGTTGAGCTCAATCAAAAGCACATCCATGATTAGGACATAACTAGGAAGCAAAAGATGGATGTTCCACCATCAATAAAGCGGAAGAGCAAAGAGAAAAACCAAACAAGCCAAGGGCCCGGTGACATGACCGACATAGAGTGGGTCATCCAGTGGGTGCAATCAATGACACCTTTGGACATTGACTACGCTCAAAGGTTCGAATCCCAGTGCTTGAGCCGCCATCAAACCGATACTCGCCCATGCAATTTTTCGGGCAAGCCAATGACGAGGAATGTGAGGAGGAAGAAGGTGAATACAAGGATGAAGAAGAACCGTCCATCGAAGGAGTCAAAATTTGTACTCCAAGCCGTAACAACCCAACTAATTCTACGAGTACGAGGGCCGCCAAACCAGACACAGGTCAAGGGAAGGACCCAATGATCGAGGAGAATCGGCCACAATCCGATTCTGATTAAAAACTTTTGAACTATTGGAACAACTGAAATGTGCAAGTGTACACAATCGCAACAAGTAATAAAGTGACAAGTAAATGTCGAGTTATCGTATCCACAAGGACTGTGAAAAGAATTATTTATGAATGCAATTTAAAACACTTTGGTGAAAATATATTTTGATTTGAGGAGGTGATTAAAAACTAAGATTTTTAACTAAGTAAAATAAATAAAAATAAAATAAAAAGTTCCAATGCACAATTTCAAAAGATGATTTTAATCAAGATGACATAATTGTGCTAGATTAATTACATTTCTTAACTTAGAATTATTAAACTCATGTTTATGTTGTTACGAATAAATTCACGGAAACTTCGTAATTTGCTAACTTATGAACATACTTACCTACCAAAATCCATTTATCTCTTGACTATATCTCTATGTCAATTCAAACGATTAAACAAATTTTAATAAGCAAATGTGTTAATGCACATACATACTTATGAAATTAAAATAATCTCTTGTACATATCTCTATGCCAATTCAAACAATTAATTCAATCTCATAAGCACATAAAAGATTACGTGAGGTAACAACGTATTTCTACCTTGAAATAGTTTAATCATAATAATCTTGCAAGTTATGCAAGGCTAATGTATCGTTAGATACCGTTGCTAATTTAACCCTGAGCTACCTTAGATGATTAAACATGCACTGATTAAGTATCGTGTCAATTAATTACAATTTCAATCCGTTTAAATAATTAATTCATTAGTTATCTTATAATTGTAATGCAAGAATAACTTAGTCATGGTTTTATTTAATCAAACATCTTACCGAGGCCTATAACAACATAAACACAATTTTAATAAATTAAGTAGACGAAATGCAATCAACCTAACACGAATTAAATTTAAGTCATATTAATTAAATTAAACATATCAACATCACAAATATTCATAGACATGTTCATCATAACAACTACAAAATTAAAAGGATAGGGAACAAGAATCAAATTCGTGGCTTGACTAGTTTGCTCCACTGTAACACCCCTAACCCGTTAACCGTCGCTGAAATAGGGTTAAGAGGCATTACTAATCATTTTCGAACATTTCATAACATTTTACAACACATAGTCAATCATCAATCAAACATGTTCAAATATAAACATATAGTCCCTTAAATAGGTCAACGAGACCCTAAACATATGTTAGAAAGGGGTCGGGACTAAAATGAACACATACAAAAATTTCTGAAATTTAAACATTTTTCTAAGTTACAGAGGTCACAAGCCCATGTGGGCAAACTGAGTGCCTCCCACGGCCTCAGACACGTACGTGTGTCTAAGCCGTGTCAAAACAGGGCATACATACTGACTTGTCCACACGGCCGTGGGCACGCCGATGTGTTCAGCCTGTGGTCAAGCCTGACTTGTTTTGAAACACAACCTCGAAGGACACGGTCGAGCCACACGCCCGTGTGCTCAACCGTGCGGGCAATTATAGGCCATTTTCAAGGCCAAATTACCATCCACACTTTGGAATCACCTATATGCATCAAATCAATACCATTTCATGCCTCAAATGCAACCACAACCTACCATTTCAAGCACCAACTAATCATCTATTACATCATTTATTTCCATACTCAATTCCTACTCAAATAAATCCATCCAAAACATCATATTCACAACTCAATTCATATAACTAAGCATCATCTAGTCATACCACAAATTCACACTTAAAATGCCATTCTCATCAACCAATTTAAGCATGAAATATACCAATTCCTTTCTCACTATTTCATACCACATTCATCATTTCCATAGCTTCACATATAAACCATCAACATTCAACATCCAAGCCATATCACATGGCAAGGTCCAGACATTGTAAAACATACCATAACCACTAGCCTATACATGCCATATATCAAATATATACAATTTCCAAAGTACCAAAATAGTTAGCCGATAGTGTGATTGAGTCGCTGACGATCCCCAAATCCGAGCTAGCTTTACTAACACTGTAAAACAGATAAATACATCACATAGTAAGCTCTAAAGCTTAGTAAGTTCGTAACATAATACATTCAATTTAATAAATCAAGTACAATATACAAAGTTAATCCATCACATAGATCAACTCTCAAATATTCACACCATATCATCCATAGCTAATATACTCACTCCACCATTCATATTTCCATACATAATTTCATCTACCACAAAGGTTCAATACATACCTTAGCCAACACATATTTATTCACCATCCATGCTACTCAATGCTAGATATTACATTTCAATCAACCTTTGTTATTTATTTGATTCAATCACACACTTAGTGCCAATTTCGTAGCCGAAGCATAAATGTCATCGCACACTTAGTGCCTGTAATTTAAACCGAACTTATTTCGATATCGCACACACAGTACCAAATCAATAAGTCGAAGCTTCTACTATTTCGCACACGCAGTGCCAAATCATCTATGTCTCATTTCAAATTACGCACACATAGTGCCTCAATACTCAATTACATATATAACATTGCTATTTCATTAAATATACAATTCATTCATTTCTCATCACATAGATATAAATTTAACAACTTGTATTATATCCAAACTTACCTCGGACGTCGAAATACCAAAACTAGCCAATCAATCGAGTACTTTGTCTTTGCCTCAATCTCGATCCGAATCTCTCCTTTCTTGGTCTATACATATTCAAATTTAATTCATTTAATCACCAATTCATTCAATTTAGTCCAAACACACATATTTAGGGCATTTTACAAAATAGCCCTCATATTTTCACATTTCGATACTTTAGTCCCTATTTCACAAAATCACAAAATACACAAATTTTCACTTCACCCATGCCTAGCCGAATATTCCCATGCTCAATACAAGTCCACACATTTCGTTTATTTCACATTTTATTCCCTCAAAATATTATTTTCTCAATTAAGTCCAAATTACTCAAATTCATCAAAAATTCAAAGACAAACTATGTTAATCTATCACATATCTTTCATAATTCATGTTCAAACATCACAAAACTCATGTGTTCATCAATGGAATATTTCAAAATCATCATCAATTCACAAAATTGAAGCATGGGTTTTGAAGAACACAAAGCAACGATTGCAAAAACATAGAAATTATCAAAAACTGAACAAAAACTAACCTTTAATCAAGCTCAAAGCTAGTCGAACCCTATTTGTTCTTCTTTTCCTTATTTTATTTGTTTTTTCGGCACTAAAGATGATGATAATGGCTTTATTTCCATGTTTTTTTTATATTAATTTAGTTTAATAACCATATTACCTTTTTACCCTTAATGACATATTAATACAAAACATTTAATCTATGGATATAATGGTCCACTAGCTTAAAATGGCATAATAACATCATAAGAACTTCACCTTTAATAAGCCATGTCAATTCAACACATTAACATTCAGCACACAACTTTTGCATTTTATGCGATTAAGTCCTTTTTCGTAATTCAGCACACAAACGATAAAATTTTCACACAGAATTTTCACACATGCTTAATCACACACTATAAACACGAAAAAAAATATTAAAATATTTTTCTGACCTTGGATTTGTGGTCCCGAAACCACTATTCTGACTAGGGTCCAAACCGAGCTATTACATCCACTCTTCCTTCTCAGCTTGTTCTTGTCAAACCAAGGCTTCTACAAACACTTTAATACTGCTCCAAATGGTGGTTGATTTACTCTTTTTCAAGAGGTGAAATTAGCAAAGGAATAGGGGAAGAAAATGAAGAAAAATGGAAGGGAATGAAGAGAGAAAAATGAGAGAGAAGTGAAGAGATGAGAAGGGTTGAGATGTGTTTGAAGTGAGCAGTAGAGGGGGTATTTATAGGTTGATATGGCTGCTAAAATCAGCAAAAATCAGCAGCCATAGAGTCCCCCCATGGCCGGCCACACATGTGGCAAGTTTGAACAATTCAAACTTGCTATTTTAAGGTAGGGGCAAATCTAGAAAGGCACAAATAGTGGAGAGGTTTGAATGCAATTTGAAGGAGTCTTCAAGGGTCATTTTGCATGTTGAATAATCAGCCAAGAAATCTTATTGGGTGATCATGTGGGACGGTTTTGGGCTGCCTAGTGCTCGGTTGGATCGGTTTTCTCGGTTCAGCTCAACTGAGCTACTTTTCATAATTAATTAATAATAATTTATTTAACCCAAATTAAATTGTATTAAAATTAAAATTAATTATATTATGAATTAATACACATAATTTTGACCGTCTTAGGCTGAAAAATCAATTCTCCTTGATGCTTCAAAATTGCTTCTCGGTTTTGTGCTTCTAGTAATGTCTGTCGAGCCGTTTTTCGCCTTTTGTGCGAATATGTTGAAAATGATCAAAATTAATCAAAATTTATTATAAAATTAAGTAAAATTCAACATGTTAATAATTTAAGTACAATTTAATTATTTTATAATAATTAAATATTTTCGACAAGAATTTTACCGAAACTGCATGAATTTGAGTTAAAAGGGCATGAAAAAGTGTGTATATTTTCGTGTTTCCAACTATTTATTAGTTTAGCTTATTTTTATTTGGGATTTATAATTTTAGTTTCGGGATGATTTTTATTTTTTTTTTGGAACTTTATTTAACTTTTGTATTAGTTTTTTGTTAGCTAATTTCTGTGTAGGAACCCCTACAATATGAGGCACTATAATTAGGAGCAAAATCGGCATGAGGACCACCCGAACACATATGAGGAACTTCAGCACTTAAACTGGGTAGTCTCTTCTCTTACCCATTAGGAGCACATTAGGGACAATGTGCCAAATAAAGTGTGGGGGTAACATGGAAATTTTTCAAAATTTTATGTTTTTATTAGTGTTTTTGTTATTTTTTGTTTTGTGTGTTTGTTTGTGCACGAGCTTGTAGCAATACAAGTGATTGGTTAGGAGCATGTAAATAGGATTTTGTGTTTAAATTGTAAATTTAACTCGATAGTAATCGATTTTAGGTTGTTTAACATGTTTCACCTCAAACCTGACTGAGTAAGTTCGGCTCGAATTTGACGAGCTACATTAGCCACCGAAATGACTCTCTATTAACTCCTAACCTATCCTTCAACACACCACGAATTGCAACATATAATGTTCTAAGTTAATATACAGCAGTGGAATGTCACATAATTACGCATGGAATGCAAAACATGTGAGCTTACAAAAACAAATAGAGGAAGGGTTCGCATGTTACTTAAACATGGTACTTCACCAACAAACATGAATACAAGATCATAGAAGTTATTATTAAGGTTCACACAACAACATATGTTCGCATAACGAAATAACACATGAGCTCGCATTATCGTACAAAGTATGGGTTCGCACAATAACACGGGTTTGCAAAATAACAATAGTTCGCATACCTCCTAAGTTCGCATCTAAACATATAACTGGGTTCGCATGCAAAATAGACTTTGTAATAAAGGGTCATTCATACAAGGGTTTGCATATTTTATAAGGTTCACTAAATAGCAAGGTTGTCGTTTCTAGGGGTTCGCATGCCTGTTGGGGTTTGCAAACATAAAGAGATCGTAGAAGATAGTACTACGCCATAAAACTAGCTCGCATATGGTATTAAGACATGCTTTAGAAAAATTAAGAGAATACAACACGGCACACATACGAAGGAAAATATTGAAGTCATTAAACTTTGTTCATGTCGAGAAAGAGAAATTAACAACAAAGATTAACTTCAAGGTTCATAATATAAAAATAACTTAAACTTAAGGAAATTGTTTCAATATCAGTAGCAAAATTATAAAACTAAACCCACATAAATAAAACCCCATCGGCTTTTTCCCAGGTTCGTTGATATTTGTTAAGGGATTTGGCCTCGCCCAAGTTATCTAACTCTCCACTTCCATCCACGACCTACTTACTTGCGAAGTAAGAGAGGAGTGGGTAAGTTCATTGAGAATACGGTGAATATATAAAAAAAAAAATTAGAATGTGCTTAAAATACGGAGTTAAAAACATGAAGGAACTTAGTATGAAAATCGTTTCGCGATCTAGGCTCACCATGAAGGTGTGAGACCCAGTTCGTAGAACCTGCTTGTTAGAAAAAATAAGTTTGTACAAATAGTTTCACATGTGCTTGTTGAAAATCATACTTAAAACTTGGCTTGTTCTTGTTCATATGCAGATCTTGTGTAGCATGAAACATGCTATTGTACTTGTCTTATCAAAATGGTGAAGAACATTAAACATGTTCTTAACACTTGTCTTAACTTACTATTGGATAAGTAGATCTCCTTATAATGCCTTAGAATGACTAAAAGAGTCCTTAACATATCCCATAAGTGTAGCATAAAGCTAAACACTCTCTTGTATGCCAACATGTCCCTGTGAATGGAGCATAGCTTGACACTTCCTTATTTCTCCACATGTATCAGAGCCTTAACACTCAAATCACAATCTTTTGGTATACAAATATATCCAACATAATTGTTCGCAAAGGAGCTTGCACAGAATACTTATCATATAGAGCTCGCATAAGAAGCTTGCTTGAAAACACTTGTTCATATAGAGCTCGAGGCTCGTAAAAACACAGTTTATAAAATCATACTTTAAGAATATATCTTAAATCATAGGCTCACATAGGAGCACGCATAAAACATAACTTGAAAACAGAGTTTCAAAACTTGAAAACAAAGTTTATGGAAAAGCTTACTCTTGGAAATTAGTTTAAAACTTTAAGTTCTTGGAAAACATACCAGTTCGCACATAGTAACAGACCTTGAACACACACACACACTAAAAAACATAATAGTTAGCACATGTATGGTGATTACTGGACACTCACCGAAAAAGCTATGAATTTAAACAAGTTTTGCATTGCCTTTATCCTTGTTGGTAGATGGTCTAGCTAGTTCGCAACATACATAACACAAACAAATTACTAAACGAACAGAATATGCATAGTATACGAGCATACGAGTGAACCTAGCTTTCTAGATAATCAACCCTAACAGGATAGAGGCTTACCTTGGTTGCTACGAACTTGGTTCAGAACAGAGACTTGACAACAAAATATTCGATGAGAGAATTTTCATGGAATAAGGGTTGTATTTATAGGCAATAAGTGTCCTACTAATCTTAAGATACCCTACTTAACTTAGGAAAAGAGTTATGTGCATGAAAAGTATCCTAGATACACAGTATCTTTATTTCCTAATTTTAGTCTGACTTGACTATTGATAGGTGAACCCTATTTGCCCACCAACTGATGAACATAACTTACAATGAATCTGGTGAACCCCCTTACTGCATCATTTGGCGAGTACTAGTTTGCTAAAACACTGGCGAACTTCTTACTGATCCTTCTGACGGACATCAGCTTGCCAAAACATTGGAAAACTCCTTGTTGATATCCCTTTGGCGAACCTCAATTCGTCAAAACACTGGTGAACCCTTACTTGTGAGGCCAAAATTTCCAGGCCTTACTTCGAGATGTTACATAATATTACATTATTTAGTTTATTTTGTTACACTGTGAATAAGTGATAATGTGTTAGGTATACCAAATGACAAATAGGTACATAAAAAGTATATGTCTTTGTTTGAATAATGATTTTTCAACGTATTAAAATTTAGTTGATTGTAATCCATGAATTGATACACTTGGGGATGA
The DNA here is from genome assembly GCA_025698515.1 of Gossypium sturtianum. Taxonomy (NCBI): domain Eukaryota; kingdom Viridiplantae; phylum Streptophyta; class Magnoliopsida; order Malvales; family Malvaceae; genus Gossypium; species Gossypium sturtianum. Next base: position 87,909,069 of record CM046944.1, read on the forward strand.
CCTAAGGAATTTTTTGGTAGACAATTCCAAGATGAAAAGCTGACCCTAATTTAAAACCCCTAGTACCCTAATTTTTCAGCCTAAATCCCTATTTCTTGATGAAACACAATGGAAACCATAAGCCTAAAATATAATCTATTGATTCGATTTTTTTAGTCCCTGCACGAACTTCGATGTCAAGGTATTGATATTGAGGGTTAGGTAGATATGACACATAGGTTTCCAAAATAATAAGAAAAATAAGAGTGAACCTAGGGGATAGTATAGTATTGTGAGTATAAGAGTCTTGCAAACTTGTGCATAAATAGAAAAGTAAAAAAATTATCAAAATAAAAAGTTTGGAAAAGGTTAAAATAGCCAAGCGAGAAGTTCTCGAGAAAATAGAAAAGCAAAGTGAGTGAAAGCGAATGAACAGAAAATTTCCTCATTTTTTGCACAAATATCTCGCTAAGACGATTGTATTCACTAATACTGTACTATACCTCAAGAATCGGAGAGAAAGGTAGGTGAGAGAAGGAGATATAAGGTAGTGAGCTAAAGGGTCTAATCGAGGAAGTATTGGGGTCAATATAATGTGCCAAATTATTTTCATGCTTAAATCATTTTGTTGTGCCTGGTCTTTAATTCCGAACCAACCTAAGTCGTAGAAGTTACAAGCCGAAAAGACCTATGTGACCTAAGTGATACAGTTCGTGGATGAAAATTAACTGAATTTTGACATGTCTAATTATTTTTATTCTTCAAGTATAAATGTAGATTTTCTGTACCTGTTTCGATGGATGAATGTACTTGACATTCTTGAATTTGTTTACTTTGTAATTTTATGAACTAATGTGTGTGATACTAAAGATCAAGAGTCAATTGTATATCGTGTTAGAGTTACTTATTTATTCACATTGTTCTATGTACATATCTCTGAACTAATCCTTTTATGTGGCCATCTCAAGCACTATTTGGTTGTTTTATTTTATTATTCTATGTGTTTTTATTTTCCTGCTTGAGGACAAGCAACGACTTAAGTATGGGGGATTTTGATTTGCCAAAATTTGTTGTAGCAAATTAAGGTCTTTCTAGCACTTAACGAGCTTGTTTTTTCTAGTCTTTTTATATGTTTTTCTTTTGGTTTTGCTTTTTATTTGTTCAAGTTTAATTTATGCAAAATAAGCATTTTATGCAATTTTCAGTTATGTTATGACCTAATGGGCCACTACGGGCTTAAGAATGATTTAACATCTCTATTTAGTGTGTAGGACACTATTTTCGGGCTTAGAAGACGAAGGATGATTGTAGCATCGTGATACCAAGGAATGGTGTAACAGCCAATTTTTCGGTGAAATCGGAACAGTGGTTTCGGGACCACAAATCCTATCCGAAAATAAATTTTATTTTTATTTTATTATATGGTCCGTATTATGTCAAAAAAGTCATGTGAAAATTTTGATACGAAAATTTTATCGATTATGTGTTTAATTAAGGAAATGACTAAATCGTATAAAATGCAAAAGTTGAATTCTAGTAGCTATAAGGATTAAATAGCTATGGAATTCAAAACTTGAGGTCCTTATATGGCAACTAGACTATTAATGAAAGTATGTAGATATTTTGAGATGACTCATCCATGGAAAAAAAAAACTAAGGACTAAATTGGAAAGAGGAAAAGTTATTAAATGACAATTTAATTAAATGAAAAGGAAAACAATTTCATATCATATTCCCCAAATATTTCCATGGATGCCTTAGAAGAGAGGAAGAAGACTTATTAAGCTTATTTGGGTAAGTAATCAAGCCCCGTTTTTAGTATTTTGGTATTTTTGAAATCGAGATAGTCTAATCTATCTATTTGGGGGATTAATTTTAAAAGTTATCAATGTATGAAATTTGGGTCATGGATGAATATACTGGAAATATGAAATTTATGGTTGAAAATGAAAGGTTGTTGATAGATAAACAACTTTTACAAAGTGATTTTTGATAAAAACATGATTTAGGGACTAAAATGTAAAGTTGTAAAATTGAAGAAAAATGTTGAATTTTTATGAATACATGTGCTGTAAATTTTGTCATGGGATTTTGGTTAGGCTTGGAATAGGGAGTAAATTGCACAAATTTCATTTTCCAAGCCTAGGGACGAAATGGAAATTTATGGAAAAGATAGGGGTAAAATGGTAATTTTGCTTAGGATGTAAATTGAGTCCAAATGTATATGAGATGTGTGAATTTGATGTTAAATTTACTCATATAGATCCGGATAGACCAAATTCGGAGCTAGAACGAGGAAAAGAGGAAAATGTCAGATTAGTAGATTTTACGTACACGAACATTTGTCGAGGTAAGTTCGTGTAACTAAATTATGTATATTTATATGCTTGTATTGAATGTGTATATGTGTGAATTATTTGAATGTTATATATATGAACTTTGTTACATGATCAAGAATACTTAACAAAAGTTAAGTCTTGTAAACATATCTGAGAAATACCAGTTAAATTATAATGCCTGATTTAAATGATAAAAAGTTATTCTTGTACTTGGTTTGAATATTGAATGTGATTAAAAGAATTATTGTATACAATTTTGATTATTATATGAAATAATCACATGAGAAATTATGTTCGGAAAAATGTTAAATCCCGTTTGAATAAATGAAAATCGATGGATATGTGATTTCCCGAAATGAATGAGGCTTTGCATTTGTTGCTGGTGAGATTTAGCTCGGTCGAGTAATCCTATTGACCTCATTTCTAAAAGGATTTAGCCCGGACAGGTAATCCTAATATAAGTCCTCTCAAGCATATGTTATGAATTGGATTTAGCCCATACGGGTAATCCAGATCAAGCTCTTTAGAGCATATGTCATAAAAAGGATTTAGCTTGGACTGGTAATCATGTTGTTTTTATATATGTGGCTCGAGAGTGTACTCTCTAAAATAGTACCTTATGGGTACCATTGGACATGAATTAACGAATTCTGATTTGTACACCTCAAGTGTACTACCTGTGTATCCATCGATATTTTGAATAAATTCAACGGGTAAAAGTTCTTGACATGCGAAGATACGAATAAGAAATGAGTTATTACACATATCGGCCTGAAATACATGAAAATGACGATACGTGATGATTGATATATGAAAACATGAGATAATGATATTTGTACATGGAATTCATTTAATGAATATGTTCATCCTTGATTATAGACTTGTACACTTTGAGTGCACTATTATTCGGGTGACATTGATATTTCGAGTAATACGAGTAAAGTTCTGATATGAAATAATCTGAACTCGAGATGAATTACATGAAATTATACTTGTAATATAAAGAGATTATTTATGCATGTTAAATGGATACATGTTGTGGAAAGCATATATGCCTAGAAACTTGATCGTTGTTGTAACACCCCATACCCGAGTCCGAGGCTAAGACCGGATACGAGACATTACTATGCTTGAATTTTCTTAAACATGTACTTACAGGCTATAAAATTTCGTTCTGAATTAAAAACTTCTCTTTCTTAGTCAAATCAGACATTTCATGGACCTACGAGGCCTCAGACTTTCGTCCCGAAACTTTCGAAACTAATCTGGAAACTTTCTCTCGAAACAGGGGTCACACGTCCGTGTGACTTGGGACACGCCGTGCACCCTAAAACATGCCCGTATCTTTCACCCGTGGAGGATATCGGCAAAAATCACACGGCACGGACGCGCCCGTGGCCCTAGCCCGTGTGCCAAACCTTGGCATTCTGACTTATCCACACGGTCTGTACACACACCCGTGTGCGACAGCCGTGTGACAATTGAATTTCTAAGTGTCAAGTGCAGACTTCACACGGCCTTGGCACACACCCATGTGCCAACCCGTGTGTATCGACGGCTGAACAAACGCCGTGTGACCAGCCCGTGGTCTAATCGACTTAAGATACTAAGGTGCAGAGACACACGGCCTAGACACACGCCCGTGTGTCTATCTGTGTGGGTACTTAGAGGCTATCTTACCAAGCCTTTTACCACTCCCGTTTGCATACATTCATATACTACTTCAAAACATCCTCAAATCATACATTAAAACACATAAATTAACACATTTAATCATTAAAGAGATAAAGTCTTTATCCCATACACTAGGGAGAACTACTCCCAATACAAATACAACCAACTTAAGCCATCATCTATGGTCATACACAACCAACTCTAGATTCTCTTAGGCCAATACAATTTGGCTACATCGGTTAGAACTTAAATAAACTTTGAAAGAATCCCTATACATGCCATGACTCATAAGGACTTGATACCTCATACCAAGGTTCTGCTCGATAGTGTGAAAACATCTCCGGTGGCCTCCAACCCGAGCTAGTAAAAAAATAACCTATAAGGGATGAGAAAAGTAAAGGAGTAAGCAATAATGCTTAGTAAGCTCATCTGCATAATGTGTCAAATATTGATATTCATTGAATATACATAATTACAAAGTATCATGAAGGGTGTCTCTCATAAACTCATGGTTACTTGCTCAAATATTCTTGAAACTTATTCATTCAATCTCTTACCACATTCTTACCATGTCACAAGCCAATTGCTCGTTCAATTAGCATACATTCTTGCACTGATCACCACATGATCATATAAAACAACACATCAAGCATTTTCAATAATCCGCTCATGCTACTAATATCTCGGTGGTTTCGCACTTAGCCCACCATTGAATCTCTAATAGGGTGGTATCGCACACAGCCCACTAATCATTTATACTTATGGTGATTTCGCACTTAGCACACCAATCGTTTATACTTACAGTGGTTTCGCACCTAGCCCACCTTTCATTTTACATTCATGGTTAGTAATCCACATGTATATCTCTATTTCAGATATTCATCTGAGAACATTCTCACACGCTTCTATTCTTACTTAACTTTCTATGATACTCGTTTGCATTCACATAATACATTAATAAATCTATCTCATGCAACTAAGGTGTATTAAATACACATAACCCAATAAGGGTTCATCATATACTGAATCCATATCAATTCAATTCTAACACACACTTGTGCTTTTCGTGGTACAACCACATACTTTCTTTCTTTCAGCATATACGTTGAATCACCCAAGTTATTAAATAACTCTCTTGAGTCTCATACTCATAATGTCACATGGAATTTAGTGTAACATCCCAAAGATGGGGCTATTTGGAATTAAATTATTTTTCTTATGTTTGAATTTCTGTGGTGTTATTTATGGGAATATATGGTTTAATCAAAGGCCTTGAGTAGGCTCGGTTTGGTAAAAATTTCAGTTTTTAATTTTAAAGGAAGGGAGCCTTAGCAAGAGGGGGGCTATAAGAATAAATGTGGATAATTTGACATAAAAATCAGCTTGGAAAAGTGGCAAAAGGAAGGCCACTTAGGAGCTACATGTGACGCCACAAGGGATAAGGGAGAGCCTTGGTTCGAGTCACAAGATTCTCCTTTTTGCTCTTTAAGTGGGACGGCAATAAGAGGGAGAGTTTTTCTCTCTTTAATCTCTTTTTATTTATTTATTTAGATAATAAGATGATGGAAGATAAAGAGGGATATTATTTAGATTAAATGGATTATTAATTGATTATTATGGGAACAATTCAAATTATTTTGAATGAGTTTTAAATTAGTGGCAAGGAGAAGAGATAGGTGTTTCTTAGAAATTGGAACTCCTCAAGTGAAGTGGACGGCAAGTAAAGGGAGTCTAGTGCCGAATTTCCCTTAGTTCTTCTCATAATTTTCGGCTAGCCTCATTAATCCCTATTTCACCTTTTATTTTTCTTTCTCTCACACTTTTGGCCGAATCTCCTACACCACCTTCAACCTATTTTCTTTCTTTTCTTTTCCTTGAATCAAAACTCTTCTCTACTCTCTTCTTTGCCGAATCCCTCTCCCATTTTCACCATCTTTTCTTCTTTTTCCACACTAGCCGAACTCTTTTTCCTCCTTTGTTGAACTTTAGCCGAATCTTAAGCAAGGGGAGATCTCCTTCAACTTCTTCTTCAATCGGTCCTGAGAGAAGGTAAGTATGTCGAAACTCCTCTCCCATACCCCTTCTCTCTATCGACTTGATTAAATGGAAAAGCCGAATTATTTCAGTGGCTAATCGGTGATGGAATCGATTCTGTTTAGGTCTTAGGGATCTTAAGGTATACAATCCAAGCCCATTCTGGTCAAGTGACTTTGGTAAGGATCTATATTTATTTACTATTCGTTTAAGCCGAAGGCTAATAACTCTAGTGATGGCCGAATGTAGGAGTGAAGCAGGAATCGCATATCAAGTACCGAGGTGAGTACTCAAGGGGTGATAGGTAAGGTTTCGGGTTCACAAGGAACCCTTCTCAATTTGGTTTGGGCCGAATAGGCCATGGTACTAACCCATGTATTTGGCCGAATATAGGGACAAGTAAATCTAGGGTGGCCGACTCTTCTTTTCGGGATTTAAACTTCTCGTTGGCGACAGGTGTGTACATACACACGTATAACTATTTAAATGTGTTGAGTGCTATGTATGCTAACTTTGATTTGTGTAGCATCTGATTAATACCGTAACGGTATGAGTGGTGATTCAGGTAAGTACCTGTTAATATGGATGTGTTATTGATGCTTTTGGTAAGCATGATGTAGTGATACATGATATGTATATATGACTGATGTGGGATTAATGAGTGGAGGGGCGTATTATTGTGCCGACGGGCACGGTGTTTTGGTAACACATTGTAGCTACGGTCACGAGAGGTTTGGTACCTCCGGAGGTTTGGCACCTCATAGCGACTTGTCCACGTGGTTAACACCACCGTGGGTTGGCCCCACTTGAGATATGGGATAAATCGCGGTGATTTGGTATCACACGATGGGTTGGCCCCATCAAGCGATTTCGTGTCTACGGACACGGTGTTTTGGTAACACATCGTGACTATATGTCACCGGTGGTTTGGCACCACGATGTGGTTTGGTACCACAATGGGGTGAAGCGATGGCGTTTGGTTGGCTAGGTTGGGGTACATAATATTCTGCATAATGATTGTTATATGTTGTGTATGGAAATGTCTTTAAAACGGGGGAAGGGTTACATACTGAGTCTTGGTGACTCACCTTCTCCTTTAACATTTTTCAGGTGACTCATAGATTGCGGTTGAGGAGCCGGTTGGACTCGAGGTGGCCATGCAGTGGACTTGAATAAATTGAACTTTAAACTTAGCTACTTAATTTTTATTATTGGTTTATTTTTATTTTGGATGTAATAAGGCCTCCATATACTTTACTTTTGTTATTTCTCATATGTTGAATACTTTGTTTTAAACTATATTATTAAAATTAAATTAAAATCACATGTTTTTCTTAAATTAACACGAAAATGTTTTCATAATGCCATCGGGCACACTCGGTATTCTATAAAAACTTGGTTGAATTAACTTTTAAATAAATTCTAAGTAAGGTTTTCCAAAATCTTTTCCTTTGTAGCAACTCGGATTCGGCCATAGTGTTTGGGCGGGTTTGGGTTGTTACAAAATTAATATCGAGCCAGTTCAAAGCTCGGTCTGTAGCCCAAGGCCCACAAATGTTTTAGTAGGCCTTATGGAATGATTTTTTTGGTTTTGAACCGCATGGCCCGAGTCTCTGTGCCGATCCATGAGTAAGTACATCGAAACCTCTTTGTGAATTATATTCGGTAGAAGGGTAGGAAGCATGGGCGTAGATAGACTTATAGGAACTTGAACACTAGGATTAGATTACCCAAACACATAAGCGGAACATAAGACTTAAGGAACTAAACCAACCTATGGCTAAGTCACTAAGTTAGGGTGTGGTAACCCTGCACGCATGTCTAGGATTGGATCCAGGAAGAGCACTGGTATTTAAGCGATCCTCGTGACTCACCTCCTCTTCGCAGTATCCTACTGCAGTGCGTAGCTTCGGTTCACCCTAACTCAGAGGGCTCGGTGGTGTGGTAACCTGCGTGCGCATGTCTAGAAAGGTTCGGTGAGAGCTTGGTATTTAAGCGGTCCGCGTGACCCACCTCCTCTTCACTCGATTGCGCACAGTGCGTAGCTTTGGTTCACCCTGACCAGGAGGGCTCGGTCATAGGCTAAACACAATGATTAAAACCCGAAAAGGGAATTAGCCATGTTTTCGAAAAAGAATGAAACAACAAACCCTAATGTTTCAAAACTTGTGCAATAACTTTTTCAAATCCGAGAACATTATTTTTATAACGTTTTTCTCGAAAAACTTGATTGTGGAAAATTACAGAAATGCCCTTGGGGGTAAAATTACTAAAATGCCCTCGGTTCATAAAATATCAGTTCAATGGTTTTGCTTAAAAATTTCAACTATTTTACAAAATTCAACAACTTAGCTTTGGAAATCATCATCAAAATATTTTGGTTCTGGAAAATTACGAAAATACCCTGGGTTAGAAATGGGCAGAAATGTCCGATGAGCGAATAGGTATGGAAAGTATTAAGGAATGGATGCATGAACTTCTTTGTGCGAACTAGGATAGGAAGCGGAAACCTTGTTTGCTCGAAAGAACCTCGATTAAAACTCTATCCATAAAATTTCTTCGTGAATAAGAAAGTGGAACAAATGCTAACGCATAAAATTTTTCTTAATCAGTTAAAAGCGCGGTAGATAGAATGAGTTCTAGAGAGGACGTGGGGCCAGTGGGACGCGGTAGGGGTAGGATGACGGTGTCCGAACCCGTCAGTCGGGACAAGGTTACGAAAATGAGGTACCATCGCCACCACCACCTCCTACCTTTAGAGCCGAGGAGCCGGAGCAGGCCGGTGGTGAGGCGGTATCGCAAGTCGTTTCTGCGAGTCTTGGAGATGGTAGTGGGGGTGGTGGAAATTTGGGAGCTCGGAAATGTCCCCGGCGACTCCGATCTAACGGAGCGGAGGTATTAGGGGTGTGTCGAGAGTGGCACCAGTCTGTGAGAATCTTTGGCTAGAGTCAAGCTGAAAGGATCATGGATGATCTTGACCGACCGAGGAAGAAAAGTGAAGGGACAGTGTCGCTTCTAAAGGATGAAGCGTATCGGTGGTGGCTTACGGTTCGAGATGGGGCTACAGCAGATGATCGACTTGGGAGTATTTCAAAACCACCTATCGGAAGAAGTATGTGGGCACCAACTACACCGCCTTATGAGAGAAAGGCTTTTCGGGATTAGTGCAAGGAACTAAGTCCGTGTCGGAATATGAGGCGGAATTTTTAAAATTTGAGTAGGTATGCGAGAGGCATCGTGTCATCGACGAGCATGAGCGTGTGTCCGCTTTGAGGACGGACTCCGAGATGATTTGAGGTTCTTGATTGCCCATGGCGCAGTTCGTGAGTTCTCATCTCTAGTGGAAAAGGCTAAGGTAGCCGAAGGGATCAAGGAGGTTGTGAGGCAAAGTAATAGTAGGAATAATCGAAGAGAGGATTTGGGTCATTTGGATCAAGCGGTAGTGCTCGAGAAAAGGCTAGGCCAAGTGGGCCAAATCAAAGCGACAAGACCCACGACTACTAATCGAGAGGCCGACTCGATGTAACATTGTGGAAAGACCCATTGGGGAGGTTGTTGGACCGGTGATAGAGGATGTTTTGAGTGTGGGTCTTTGGAGCATCGTGTCGAGATTGTCCCCGAAAACTAGCTAAGAACCAGCGGAGGGGCGAATCGTGCTCGGGGATAGAAATGTGGGACCACGGAGGGTCGTGGTAATGGCAGAGAGAAACAACGGCCCTAACGGAGGTCGTGGAACTCGAAGAGAGGTTCAAGCAACACGAGGCTAGGCGGCTGGCTTAGTTTCTGCAATGAGGCGTCGCGAGGAGGGTGACGCACCGGATGTCATAACCGTGACGTTTCTATTTTTGATCTTCCTTATGTTGCATTAATTGATGTGGGTTCGGCGCTTTCGCATACATTGCTAGTAGTGTGGTAGGAACTATGGACCTTAACTCAAACCGCTTCTAGGGAGATGGGTGTAGTTAGCCCTTTAGGTCACTCTGTAGTGGTAGACAAACTTTATAGAGGCGTACCCTAGAACTTCAAGGGGTAGTATTTGTGGCTGATCCGATGGAACTACCGTTTGGGGAGTTCGATTTGATCCTTGGAATGGTGGTGCTGGTTAAGTATCAAGCGAATTTGGATTGCGCGCGGCTAAGCGCATGGTTCTTAAGGCGGTGAAGGTGATGAAGTGGTTATGATAGGGGATAGAAGGAATTACCTATCTAATGTAGTGTCCGCCTTGAAGGTGAAAAGATGGTCAAGAAGGGTTGTGAGGCGATTTGGTTCGAATCTGTGCTTTGGAAGCTAAGGGGTCGTAGTTGGAAAGGTCCGAACGGTTGGGGAATTTGGCTTTGATGTGTTCCCGGAGGAGCTCCGGTCCGCCTCCGGATCGGGAAGTTGAATTCGGTATAGACTTGCTACCGGAATGGCTTTGTGTCTATAGCACCATACCGAATGGCACCAAAGGAATTGGTGGAGCTAAAGGCTCAAATTCGGGAGCTCTTGGATAGAGGTTTATTCGACCAAGTATATCTCCGTGGGGAGCACTGTGTTGTTTGTCAAGAAGAAGGACGGTTCTATGCGGATGTGCATCGACTACCGCCGATTAAACAAGTTAACGATCAAAAACAAGTACCGTTGCCTCGGATCGATGACTTGTTTGACCAAGCGAAGGGTGCGTCGGTATTCTCAAAGATTGACCTCAGTCGAGTTATCATCAATTAAGGGTGAAGGAGGTGATGTTCACAAGGCGGCATTCGAACTCGGTATGGGCATTACGAGTTCTTAGTGATGCCATTCGGGTTGACCAATGCACCGGCGGCATTTATGGACTTAATGAATAGGGTATTCCAACAGTACTTGGACCAATTCGTTGTGGTGTTCATCGACGACATATTGGTTTACTCAAGGACGGAGGAGGACCATGACAAGCATTTGCGAATAGTCCTACAAGTGTTGAGGGAAAAGCAGTTATACGCCAAATTCAGTAAGTGCGAATTTTGGCTTAGGGAGGTGGCTTTCTTAGGTCATGTAGTATCAGCTGAAGGAATTAGAGTAGACCCTCGCAAGATTGAAGTAGTATTGGATTGGAAACCACCTAGGTCGGTGGCTGAAATACGAAGTTTTCTGGGTCTAGCAGGGTACTATCGGAGATTCGTGGAAGGATTCTCTCTAATAGCAGCGCCATTAACTAAGTTACTAAGGAAAGGTGTCCCATTTGTATGGACGGAGAAGCGCAAGGAAGCTTTGATAAGCTAAGGAAAATTTTGATGAAGCTCTCGGTTTTGGTACGACTGAAGCAGGAAAGTTATTCGCGATCTATTGTGATGCATCTCACACCTTTGGTTTGGGATGTGTGTTGATCTGAGGATGGGAAGGTAGTAGCCTATGCATCCCCGTCGATTAAGACCGCATGAGGTTAACTACCCAACGCATGACTTGGAGTTAGTGGCAGTCGTCTTTGCTCTGAAGATATGGAGACATTACCTGTATGGGGAGAAATCGATAGTCTACACGGATCACAAAAGCTTGAGGTATCTTCCGACTCGAAGGATCTCGAATCGAGACGGCGTCGGTGGATTGAACTATCGAAGGACTACGATTGTTCAATCGAGTACCATCCGGTAAGGCTAATGTGGTAGCTGACGCGTTGAGCCGGAAGGTTGTGACGGACCTAAGAGCAATGTTCGCTCGGTTGAGTCTATATGATGATGGGAGTCTTTTGGCGAAACTCCAAGTTAAGCCAACATGGATTGAGGAGATTAAGGAAAAGCGGTTAGTGGATGAAGGCTTGAACGCTAAGAGGGTACAAGTTCGGGATGGTGGTTTGGAAGGGTGCAGTCCGTCTAGTGATGGAGTGCTATGTTTTCAAGGGCGAGCATGCATGCCGAAGGACGAAGAGTTGAGGCGGAAAATTCTCCATGATGCACATAGCAGCCCATATGCTATGCATCCGGAGGAAGCAAGATGTATGGAGATTTGCGCAGCAGATTCGTGGCCGGGGTTGAAGCGTGAGGTAACCGAGTTCAGAGGAAAGTGTCGACATGCCGCCAAGTTAAGGTGAACATCGTTACCATCGGGACTACTTCAACCGGTAAAGATTCCCCAATGGAAATGGGAGAGGATCACCATGGATTTCGTTAGTGGGCTACCCCTTACGCCCAACAAGAAGGATGCAGTTTGGGTAGTTGTGGATCGCCTGACTAAATCAGCTCACTTCATGCCGGTGAGAATGGATTACTCACTCCGAAGCTAGCGAAGTTGTATGTGGGTGAAATAGTGAGGTTGCATGGTGTGCCAAGATCGATTATCTCGGATAGGGATCCCGCATTCACGTCAAGGTTCGGAAAGCGTTGCATCAAGCTTTGGGTACACGGTTAGATTTCAAGACGGCCTTCCATCCACAAATCGACGGACGATCGGAAAGGGTGATCTGAGATCTTAGAAGACATGTTAAGAGGTTGTGTCTTGGATTTTAGTGGTAGTTGGGAAGAGTACCTACCATTAGCGGAATTCGCTTATAACAATAGTTATCAAGTTTAGTATTCAGATGGCTCCATATGAAGCCCTATATGGACGAAAATGCCGTACTCCTACATGTTGGGCGGAGTTGGGGAACGACAAGTTCGGGTCCAGAAGTGGTAACGAGGACCCGAAGACAAAGTCAAGGTGATTCGGTCTCGTCTCAAGGAAGCATCGAGATAGGCGAAGTCTTATGCCGATCTCAAACGCAAGGAAATGGAGTATCTTTGTGGGAGACAAGGTCTTTCTCGAAAGTGTCACCTTGGAAAAAGGTGTTGAGATTTGGACGAAAAGGAAGTTAAGCCCAAGGTTCATCGGGCCATATCAGATTGTAAAGCGAGTAGGACCGGTAGCTTATCGATTAGAGTTGCCGTGAATCGAATCAAATCCATGATGTCTTTCATGTATCGATGTTGAGGCGGTATCGGTCCGATCCTTCAGAATGCGTTGTGCGATGAGCGCAGATTGAGGTGAACTCGGATTTATCTTTTGAAGAAGAACCGGTTCAGATCTTAGATCGAGATGTGAAGGTTCTACGTAGAAAGTTAGTGCCCTTAGTGAAGGTGCTTTGGCGGAATCATGGTGTGGAAGAAGCTACGTGGGAATCGAGGATGTGATACACGCAAACAATACCCCATCTATTTTAGCTAGGTAATTTCGAGGACGAAATTTATTTTAAGGGGGGTAGAACTGTAACATCCCAAAGATGGGGCTATTTGGAATTAAATTATTTTTCTTATGTTTGAATTGCTGTGGTGTTATTTATGGGAATATATGGTTTAATCAAAGGCCTTGAGTAGGCTCGGTTTGGTAAAAATTTCATTTTTAATTTTAAAGGAAGGAGCCTTAGCAAGAGGGGGCTATAAGAATAAATGTGGATAATTTGACATAAAAATCAGCTTGGAAAAGTGGCAAAAGGAAGGCCACTTAGGAGCTACATGTGACGCCACAAGGGATAAGGAGAGCCTTGGTTCTGAGTCACAAGATTCTCCTTTTGCTCTTTAAGTGGGACGGCAATAAGAGGGAGAGTTTTCTCTCTTTAATCTCTTTTTATTTATTTATTTAGATAATAAGATGATGGAAGATAAAGAGGGATATTATTTAGATTAAATGGATTATTAATTGATTATTATGGGAACAATTCAAATTATTTTGAATGAGTTTTAAATTAGTGGCAAGGAGAAGAGATAGGTGTTTTAGAAATTGGAACTCCTCAAGTGAAGTGGACGGCAAGTAAAGGGAGTCTAGTGCCGAATTTCCCTTAGTTCTTCTCATAATTTTTTGGCTAGCCTCATTAATCCCTATTTCACCTTTTATTTTTCTTTCTCTCACACTTTTGGCCGAATCTCCTACACCACCTTCAACCTATTTTCTTTCTTTTCTTTTCCTTGAATCAAAACTCTTCTCTACTCTCTTCTTTCCCGAATCCCTCTCCCATTTTCACCATCTTTTCTTCTTTTTCCACACTAGCCGAACTCTTTTTCCTCCTTTGTTGAACTTTAGCCGAATCTTAAGCAAGGGGAGATCTCCTTCAACTTCTTCTTCAATCTGTCCTGAGAGAAGGTATGTATGTCGAAACTCCTCTCCCATACCCCTTCTCTCTGTCGACTTGATTAAATGGAAAAGCCGAATTATTTCAGTGGCTAATCGGTGATGGAATCGATTCTGTTTAGGTGCCGGGATCTTAAGGTATACAATCCAAGCCCATTCCCGGTCAAGTGACTTTGGTAAGGATCTATATTTATTTACTATTCGTTTAAGCCGAAGGCTAATAACTCTAGTGATGGCCGAATGTAGGAGTGAAGCAGGAATCGCATATCAAGTACCGAGGTGAGTACTCAAGGGGTGATAGGTAAGGTTTCGGGTTCACAAGGAACCCTTCTCAATTTGGTTTGGGCCGAATAGGCCATGGTACTAACCCATGTATTTGGCCGAATATAGGGACAAGTAAATCTAGGGTGGCCGACTCTTCTTTTGGGATTTAGACTTCTCGTTACATGCATGTGTGTGTACATACACACGTATAACTATTTAAATGTGTTGAGTGCTATGTATGCTAACTTTGATTTGTGTAGCATCTGATTAATACCGTAACGGTATGAGTGGTGATTCAGGTAAGTACCTGTTAATATGGATGTGTTATTGATGCTTTTGGTAAGCATGATGTAGTGATACATGATATGTATATATGACGATGTGGGATTAATGAGTGGAGGGGCGTATTATTGTGCCGACGGCACCACGATGTTTTGGTAACACTGCTGTAGCTACGGTCACCGTGAGGTTTGGTACCTCAGAGGTTTGGCACCTCATAGCGACTTGTCCTCGTGAGTTAACACCACCGTGGGTTGGCCCCACTTGAGATATGGGATCGTCGCGGTGATTTGGTATCACACGATGGGTTGGCCCCATCAAGCGATTCGTGTCTCACGGACACCGAGTGTTTTGGTAACACATCGTGACTATATGTCACGAGTGGTTTGGCACCACCGGTGGTTTGGTACCACAGTGGGGTAGATGAAGGCCGTTTGGTTGGCTAGGTTAGGGGTACATAATATTCTCGCATAATGATTGTTATATGTTGTGTATGGAAATGTCTTTAAAAGCGGGGAAGGGTTACATATCGAGTCTTGGTGACTCACCTTCTCCTTTAACATTTTTCAGTGACTCATAGATGGCGGTTGAGGAGCCGGTTGGACTCGAGGTGGCCATGCAGTGGACCTGAATAAATTGAACTTTAAACTTAGCTACTTAATTTTTATTATTGGTTTATTTTTATTTTGGATGTAATAAGGCCTCCATATACTTTACTTTTGTTATTTCTCATATGTTGAATACTTTGTTTTAAACTATATTATTAAAATTAAATTAAAATCACATGTTTTTCTTAAATTAACACGAAAATGTTTTCATAATGCCATCGGGCACACTCGGTATTCTATAATAACTTGGTTGAATTAACTTTTAAATAAATTCTAAGTAAGGTTTTCCAAAATCTTTTCCACTGTAGCAACTCGGATTCGGCCATAGTGTTTGGGCCGGGTTTGGGTTGTTACATTTATACCCCAATATGGTCTCACTTGTATTAACATGTCGATGCCATGTCCCTGACATGGTCTTATATGAATTCTTACATCAAGGCCATATTCCAATATGGTCTTACACGAGGCCTTAACTATCATCATATCACTCTACATACATTTCCCATTACTTTTAGATTCAATTCTTTTGACCTCTCCTCAAAGATATTCCATACATTCATAGAGTAAATATACATTCCATACAACATTGGAACATTAAACTAACTCATACGTAATTGCAACATTTTCACATGAACTTACCTCGATGTCGAAAGGGCCAAAAGGGACCTTTTTGCCCACATTTCTCTTTTCATCCGTTATAGGTCCGAAACTCATTTTCTTTGATCTAGAACAATGAAATTTACTGATTTAATCATTTATAAATCATATTACACCATAATATACACTTTAGGCAAAAATGACTATTTTGCCCCTACACTTTGGCAAAATTACGATTTTGCCCTAGGCTAAATAAATAAATTTTCATCTCAATTTCTTATTAATAAAGCCTAGCTGAACATTTAATCCTCTTACAACTATCCACAATTCCATCTATTTCATGCCTTAATGAACAAATTACAACTTTTGCATTTTAGTCCCGATTAGGTGTTTTCATGCTAACACCTTTTACAAAAGTTGTTTCTCATCTCCTTAACATTCTTTTTATTCCATAAAAACTCAGATAACATCATAAATACTCTCATGGCAAGTCCCTAAACTTTCAATCATATCTCAAATTAGTCCTCTCATTAGCTAGCTTAAGCTTTGGGGACTCCAAAAACACAAAAATCATCAATTAAAACCACCTAAATCACTTACTTGAATATGAATTGAGTGGCTAAAAGTTTGAACCCCAAGAGCTCTATTTATTCTTCAATTTTTGGTGGAAAGAGATGAGTGAATAGTGAAAAATGATAGTTTTTCTTTTTGTCATATTTTATTCATCTTTTCTCACCTAATTTTGACTAAGCATTAAATGCTCTTGTCTCCTATACCACATGGCCGGCCATCACACTCCAAAATGGCCTATTTTCACTTTAAAGACCTCTGATTTACAAACCATAGCTTTTTGGTACTTCTAGCAATTAAAATAGAACTTTCGCACTTTATGCGATTTAGTCCTTTTTCACAATTTAGCTAGAAATCGCTAAAATTAAGGCACCAAAATTTTCATGCATCCTTATAAACATGTTATAACACATAACATATCATGAAAATAATTTTCTCTAACCTCGAATTAGTGATTCTGAGATCACTGTTTTGACTAGCCCCTAAATCGGGCTGTTACAATTCCCCCCTTAGGGATTTTCGTCCCCGAAAATCTTATCAGGAGGATTTGCTACCAACATTCTTAAAATGTTTCCATCTACTCTTCAAAATCGCGAATCCACTTATCCTCAAGTTTCTCTTGCCAATAACTCTTAAGCTGTGATACATAAGGTCGAAACGTAACTTGAGACCTAGGTTATTCTTCCTCTGGGGCATATACTCTGTAATCTACCAATTTGGAACTCTGCACATGTCCAAATGATCATTCGAATCTTTACTGGTTGATTCACTACAATTTGAATGACATTCCCCTTCTTGGGAATTTGTCAAATCAAATTTGAAATCTATAAGGTTGTATCTCATTTTCTCATTCAAGCGTTTACTAACTATAATAGTCTTGACTTGTACGCTTTGAAAATTTAGCTTTTAGTGATCAACTACTTCTGACTATAACTCGATCATATAGTGAAATGTACTCTATTGTCAAAACATTTATGCACATAACTGCATTTCTTTACTTGTGCATTAGTAGATATGCTACTACTAAATCTCATACCAAAACTCTTGTATAAGTTCTGGATTCAACATCATTCACTTTCTATCTCGAGGAAGCATCAACAACAGAAATCTTATCCAACATGGATAACTTATTTAATATACCATTTATTATAACATTCTGGACTCTTCTGTTCTGAAAGGAAGACTCACTATAGTCATTAACCTCGCTGAAACTAGGATATTACCAACTAGAGTCAACCGAGTAACTAACTCACATTACTAAACATGGATCTTTCATTCAGACATCTGTACTATGTCTACTATCTGAGTAGTATCACAATAACTATACCCACCGTTTTAATAGCTCAAGCCGTTTCCACTATTTCAGCTTCAAAATCTTCTGTAGCATAAGATACCCTCACTTATTAAAATTCAGAAAATACACATCGATCTTCCCATGGATCAATACATAATATCTAACTCACAACACAGACACAAAAGTGATCGTATCTGGATCTCCAACCTGTCAACTCTTTCTCTCAATTCAGACTGATCTCAGTACTAGAACTTTCAAATAAACAGTTCTTTCAATAGCTTTCAACTCAACTATCATGGTTTGAACATTTCGATGAGCATATATTTATATTATGCTCCCTACTCACGCATAATACGTAATTTTATTCTCTTTCTTGATTCATGCGTGAATATACACGAACTTGGATCATATCTCAATACATTAATCTACTCTTTTCTCCATACTGGGAACATATTTTAAGCACACTCTCATCTGAGTTTCTCTTGCTATGCCAATCTAGAACCTTTACGATCATCATATCTCACGAGAGCAGGGACATCTCGATCGAATTCGTTAACTCTATTCGGCTTACCCGAAAACCCATCACACAACGTGAAACTTGTAATTTCAGCTCTTATACACGAATCATCACCAATTTCCTCCTCAAGGTACCCAATAAGGTTACGAGGAGATAAAGGAAATGTCGATTTCAATTAACTAAATCGACAACCATTTTGTCTGATTTTTTTAATATCAGCTAACATTCTCACACAATCACAATTTATGAAAAGAACAACTACATCATCCCTGAAGGGAAACATGTATTAGTACATAATACTAAAAGAGATCATTATAATCCCATCCATGGCATTAACTAACCATGCACAAACCATAGGCTTCTAGCCAACTTACTCATACTTGCACTTAAATAACACGTTCTGTGTCATATACCGTAATCGTCTCTTCGTGATTCATTCACGAGTACATGTTTTCACTCTTTCACATGACTTTAGTACCATTCTCATTTCTACCTCTAGACTCATCTATCTGTCCCATTGATCACTAGGGATAATCAAAGACGTATGTTCATCGTCTTTCATGTAGGTACGAAACCAATGCCACATTCCCGAGGTGGTCTTATATGGAGTCATCTCTAAATGCCAATGCCATATCCCTGATAAGGTCTTATATGGACTTCCTCATCAAATATCGATGCCATATTCTGGATATGGTCTTATACGGGATCTCAACTCGGTGCCGAGGCTATGTCCCGGTCATGGTCTTATACAGGACCTTGCCTATCTCATATCTCGATAATAGCCTCATCATTTTAGTCCTCTAGGACTTCAACCTCATGTTCAACAATGGTAAGGGAGTGAGGTTGCAAAGTCCCTTAACCTAACTCTCGTGACTACATACATATGATTTACTACTCATTGTCAATGAAATATCATCATAGTCACACAACTCGCCTCAAGGGAGTTTTCACATTTATCATGCTACAATTGTTTCTATCACTTATACTTTCGAACTGTGACTTCACTTACTCAAGTTTCACATTAAGGTCTACTTGAGTACTCAACATTTAACTCTATTTCCTCTTACTATTCCTTATTAATCTAGAGAATGTCTTACGGGTTTTGAGTACGTCGTTTCTTTGATTGCCATAGTCAGACTATGGTCTTACTCGTATCACAACATCATAGCCTCGCTATTACTTTACATGTCGTCATGATGCCATAGCCTCGCTATGGTCTTACACGAAATCTCATATCAACACTAATGCCATATCCCAGATACGGTCTTACATGGAAACTCATATCGATGTCGATGCCATATCCCAGATATGGTCTTACACGAAATCTTATATCGATGTCGACGCCATATCCCAGATATGGTCTTACACGATCTCATACAGAAGCCAGGTCCCAGACGTGGTCTCACACGGGATTACTATTTAATACCGATGCCATATCCCAGATATGGTCTTATACGGGATCTCACAACAATTATCGATGCCATATCCCAGATATGGTCTTATCCGATTATCTGATTCAATACCGAAGCCATATCCCTGATACGGTCTTATACGGGATTATGTATCGATGCCAATGCCATGCCCCAGACATGGTCTTATATGGGATCACATATACCGCCATGGTCCAACCATGGTCTTATTCATCATTTTATCATTGAACGACCGTATTCATCTCCCGCATTCTACTTAGTCAAACTTTTTCGTTTTAACTTCCACACCATAATATGTGTGGCTTCATAATAGAGTCATAAAACAAAACATCATGCATTCTCTACTTTTGATCACATGTGAGATTTAACCATGTGGACATATTTATCATAAACAATGGCATCACAAATCTCAAATGCTTACTTACTCTTACATCGCTTTCCACATACATCATGGTACTTACTAGTCTCATGTTTGTAAGGTAAACAAGGTATTACTGTAACACTTGATCACATAGATCGGTATACTTTACTATAACAAGCATAATCTCAACATCATCATTCATAACATGAATTATACTTGTTAGTCGACCTTCACTAGCATGACATAATATCAACTTTACTACTAACTTTCTTACTATCTCATTTAAGCTTTACTCTTTTGCCCGATGAATTACTATGAATGATGAGGATCTTTGAATCTCATTTCACATGTATCTTGATGCCAATGCTATATCCTTGATATAGTCTTACATGGGATCTCATACTTGGTATTGATGCCATGTCTTGACATGGACTTACACGAAGTCTTGCTTGTGGGTTCCCTTGGGAACTTACCATTAACATGTCTTGACATGGTCTTATTGTTAACTTTACTCATGAACTGGTCAATACCGAGCCTTGGCTTGGACTTACATGAAATCTTCCTTGTTACTCACCAATGCCATGCCTTGGCTTGGACTTACATGGGATCTCTATCTCTTGATAGCTTTTCAATGCCAAGACTTGTCTTGGACTTATATGACATCTTTGCTTGGAGACTCGCCAGTGCCATGCCTTGGCTTGGACTTATATGGGTCTTCATCTCATAGTAACTCTTCAATGCCAAGACTTGTCTTGGTCTTACATGATAACTTGCTTGATTGCCGGTGCCATGTCTTGACATGGTCTTATACGGACTTTCTTGTCTCATGTGGCAGATTGAGTATCCTAAGTAATTCATTTTCAATCGGGACTTTCATATACAATGCTCTTAGTAACTTCTTTGTTTAATAAATCATTAAACATTTTCATGGAAATAATGTGCATTTAACAACATAGCAAGAAATTCAATGGAAATATCCATGAAGCTTGAAAATCATACAAACTTACTGAAATTAGCTCGGTTGAGAATCATCTCTGTCTTAACAAAACAATTTCGTTAGAGCCGGGAGACATCACACTATCACTGTCCATTTATGGCATGTATAGCTAGACTCTTACTCATGCTAGGTTAGTCCGAGAACCGACTAAACCATGCTCTGATACCACTAAATGTAACACCCCATACTCGAGTCCGAGGCTAAGATCGGATACGAGACATTACTATGCTTGAACTTTCTTAAACATGTACTTACAGGATATAAAATTTCATTCCGAATTAAAAACTTCTCTTTCTTAGTCAAATCAGACATTTCATGGGCCTACGAGGCCTCAGAATTTCGTCTCGAAACTTTCAAAACTCATCTGGAAACTTTCTCTCGAAACAGGGGTCACACGTCCGTGTGACTTGGGACACGCTCGTGCACCCCTAAAACATGCCCGTATCTTTCACCCGTGGAGGATACTGGCAAAATCCACACGGGCTGGACACGCCCGTGGCTCTCGCCCGTATGCCAAACCTTGGCATTTCGACTTATCCCACGGTGCAGTGCCCGTACACACGCCCGTGTGCGACAGCCGTGTGACAATTGAATTTCTAAGTGTCAAGTGCAGACTTCATACGGCCTTGGCACACTCCCATGTGCCAACCGTGTGTATCAGACGGCCTGAACAAACGGCCGTGTGACCAGCCCATGGTCTAATCGACTTAAGATACTAAAGTGTAGAGAGACACGCCTAGACACACGCCTGCGTGTGTCTATCCGTAATGGTACTTAGAGGCTATCTTACCAAGCCTTTTACCACTCCCGTTTGCATAAATTCATATACTACTTCAAAATATTCTCAAATCATCCATTAAAACACATGAATTAACACATCTAATCATTAAAGAGATAAAGTCTTTATCCCATACACTAGGGAGAACTACTCCCAATACAAATACAACCAACTTAAGCCATCATCAATGGTCATACACAACCAACTCTAGATTCTCTTAGGCCAATGCAATTTGGCTACATCGGTTAGAACTTAAATCAACTTTAAAAGAATCCCTATACATGCCATGACTCATAAGGACTTGATACCTCATACCAAGGGTCTGCTCGATAGTGTGAAAACATCTCCGGCGGCCTCCAACCCGAGCTAGTAAAAAACTAACCTATAAGGGATGAGAAAAGTAAAGGAGTAAGCAATAATGCTTAGTAAGCTCATCTGCATAATGTGTCAAATATTGATATTCATTGAATATACATAATTACAAAGTATCATGAAGGGCGTCTCTCATAAACTCATGGTTACTTGCTCAAATATTCTTGAAACTTATTCATTCAATCTCTTACCACATTCTTACCATGACACAAGCCAATTGCTCGTTCAATTAGGATACATTCCTGCACTGATCACCACATGATCATATAAACAACACATCAAGCATTTTCAATAAGCCGCTCATGCTACTAATATCTCGGTGGTTTCGCACTTAGCCTACCATTGAATCTCTAATAGGGTTGTATCGCACACAGCCCACTAATCATTTATACTTATGGTGATTTCGCACTTAGCACACCAATCGTTTATACTTACGGTGGTTTCGCACTTAGCCCACCTTTCATTTTACATTCATGGATAGTAATCCACATGTATATCTCTATTTCAAATATTCATCCGAGAACATTCTCACACGCTTCTATTCTTACTTAACTTTCTATGATACTCGTTTGCATTCACACAATACATTAATAAATCTATCTCATGCAACTAAGGTGTATTAAATACACATAACCCACTAAGGGTTCATCATATCTTGAATCCATTTCAATTCAATTCTAACACACATACGCTTTTAGTGGTACAACCACATACTTTCTTTCTTTCAACATATACGTTGAATCACTCAAGTTATTAAATAACTCTCTTGAGTCTCATACTCATAATGTCACATGGAATTTATACCCCAATAGGGTCTCACTTGTATTAACATGTCGATGCCATGTCCCTGACATGTTCTTATACGAATTCTTACATCGAGGCCATATTCCAATATGGTCTTTCACGAGGCCTTAACTATCATCATATCACTCTACATACATTTCCCATTACTCTTAGATTCAATTCTTTTGACCTCTCAGCAAAGATATTCCATACATTCATAGAGTAAATATACATTCCATACAACATTGGAACATTAAACTAACTCATACGTAATTGCAACATTTGCACATGAACTTACCTCGATGTCGAAAGGGCCAAAAGGGACTTTTTGTCCACATTTCTCTTTTCATCCGTTCTAGGTTCGAAACTCATTTTCTTTGATCTAGAACAATGAAATTTACTGATTTAATCATTTATAAATCATATTAAACCATAATATACACTTTAGGCAGAAATGACTATTTTGCCCCTACACTTTGGCAAAATTATGATTTTGCCTCTAGGCTCGTAAATAAAATTTCATCTCAATTTCTTATTAAGCAAGCCTAGCTGAACATTTAATCCTCTTACAACTATCCACAATTCCATCTATTTCATGCCTTAATGAACAAATTACAACTTTTGCATTTTAGTCCCAATTAGGTGTTTTCATGCTAACACCTTTCACAAAAGTTGTTTCTCATCTCCTTAACATTCTTTTTCTTCCATAAAAACTCAGCTAACATCATAAATACTCTCATGGAAAGTCCCTAGACTTTCAATCATATCTCAAATTAGTACTCTCATTAGCTAGCTTAAGCTTTGGGGACTCCAAAAACACAAAAATCATCAATTAAAACCACCTAAATCACTTACTTGAATACGAATTGAGTGGCTGAAAGTTTGAACCCCAAGAGCTCTATTTATTCTTCAATTTTTGGTGGAAAGAGATGAGTGAATAGTGAAAAATGATAGTTTTTCTTTTTGTCATATTTTATTCATCTTTTCTCACCTAATTTTGACTAAGCATTAAATGCTCTTGTCTTCAATACCACATGGCCGGCCATCACACTCCAAAATGGCCTATTTTCACTTTAAAGACCTCTGATTTACAAACCATAGCTTTTTGGTACCTCTAGCAATTGAATGTGCCTTACTTAGTTACCTCAAAATAGAATGAATGGTAAGTTAAGTATCATGTTATACGAACTTACTAAGCATGTAATGCTTACTTAGTTTTATTTCCCTGTTTTAGAGTAAATCAAAATCTCGTTGGGTTAGAAGCTTGGCAGGGATCACTCACACTATCCATCGGCCCATGTTGGTACGATATGGTAAATTCAATTATGGTTATAATGGCATGTATAGGTTATATTGGCCATATTGGCATGTATATGTAAATGATTATTGTAATCTAGCCATTGGAATGGCTAGTGATGTGTGTTTAAGTTTATCTCATGGAGATAACATAAGTGTTTATTATTGATTGATTGAGAAAGGTTAAATGAGTATATTTATAAAAGGAAGATTAAAAGCATGAACGCATGTAACAATATATCATGTTAGATGTTACAAATTGCTTGAATTCAATGCTTGGAATGGTTGGTATTTGGATGTAAGTTTGGTGCAGGATTTTGGTATGATTTTGGGTGAGAAATGAATCTAGAAATGGCTTTGTTTTGTCCACACGGGCAGACACACGGGCGTGTGTCTAGACCATGTGTGACACATGGCCGGGTACATGGGCGTGTAGTTAGGCCGTGTGTCCCCTGCTCCTTAATTTTGAGAAACAAAACGCTCAGAATTGAGCACACAGGCAGACACACGGGCGTGTGTCTCAGCCGTGTGTGCTACACAACCTAGAACACGGGCGTGTGTCTTGGCCGTGTGAAACCTGCACCTAAATTTATGAAAATTGAATTAACTACATGGCCTAGCACACGGGCGTGTGGCATGGCTGTGTGCACAAGTCAGAGAGTTACACGGGGTCGAACACGGCCTATAGCACAGGTGTGTCCCTTGGACCACACGGGTTTGTGAGCCCTGCACCTTGGAAAAATTTTGAAATTTCACGAAATTTTTTTAGAGTTTTTGATTTAGTCCCGACTCGATTCTAATGCTTATATTGGGCCTCGAGGGTCCATTTAAGGGACGTTATGAATAATCTCAGAAAATGAACAGTGAGTGACATGATTTATCTAAAAATGTTTTGAAAGTTTCGATAATACTCCGTAACTCTGTTCCGGTGACGGATACGGGTTTAGGGTATTACAAATGGTGTCGCAACACCAGATGTCAAAGCCAAAATATCCAGAAAATGAAGGTAGTGTCGCAACACCGAGCGACAATTAGGAAAATTAATTATGGGTATTTTTGTCCACATAATTAGTTGTGATCAGATTTTTGACCTGTTTAGCAACCCTAATTAGGTCATATCATAAACTCTATAAATAGGCATGTTTAGCCTCATATTATGAGGCTTTGCCAAGTGAGCCACTTAGTTAGTTTTAGGGTTTTATTTTAGTTTTTATTTTATTTCAATTTAGTCATTTAGACAGTTTTTGTTCTTGTTTAACTTGTCTTCGATTTCGAACCAAGCTTTCAATTTAATAGTTTTTATTTATTTCTTTTCAGATTACAATTGCAATCTAAGTGATCTTCGCAACTATTAAAGGAAATTTTGCTTCCGTGAACAAATCAATATCAAAACAGATTTATTTTCTTATTCTCTTCTTTTATTTAATTTACTACTTTGTATGTTAAATATGAGTTTAGGTATTATTGTATCTAGAGCCATGATTAACTAATTTCCTTAGGGAGATTAACGAATGAATGTGTGACTAATTAACGAATGGATTAGGGTTTAAATCCGAGTTAGTTGGCTTAAATTATGTCCGATTAAACCTTAGGAAGTGACGCCGCTAGGAAGTAATGTAAGATAAACGAGATCGAGAGATAAGTTTACCGAGTAAATCATAATTTATCACGGTCAAGAAAGTGAGGTCGAGAGGTAAGCGTGTATTGGTCGATAAGTTAATTAGTTAGAGGCCAAGAGGTAATTATTGGTTAACTAATAGCTAATTCGATAAAACCTAAGTTCTGACGTTAATTAGCAACACTAAAGTGAGTTAATTTCGTGCCTATTTTATTGGATTTAATTTCAATTATTAATTGGTTGCTTTTATTTTAGATAATTTTAGGTCAATTTAATTAATCCATTTTAATTTGGTTTTTCGTAATATAAATTTAAATGAGTACTATTTAGCCATGTTAGTCTAGGAAGTTAATTTAAGTTTAATTCAACCTTCCTTGGGTACGATCCTCGGAATGCTTACCGAAGTGTTTCATTCTAGCGTTCTTTACTATATTACAATTTGACCCGAACACTTGCAGACATCGCTACTTAATTTTATATCTATTTTGCTAGAGTATTTCCAGTCCATACGTTAGTGGAGAGGATTGTTGAGTTAAACATATGAAGACATAATTTAAACCTTAGGATTGTTGCTGAACAAAATCAAGGGAAACAAAAATTGATTGGGAATAACTAAGTGCACATTTATGAGGAGATGGCATTCAGTTCATAATTTTGTTAGCACTTTAATACTTGAGAGAAATTGGATGATATATGCACCTAATTTACATATTTGCAAAACTTGAGAGAATAATTTCACTGATGCATGACCTTGTGAAAGGGTTAATTATGCTCAACTGTGGCGTGTTTATTTTCAGCATCTGTTAAGTGTCATCACTCGGGGCGAGCATTAAATTAAGTTTAGGGTGTGATAACTCTAGAATATAGAGTTATCTACAGTACTTTTTAGCTTATAATTTTCATGCTAATTTTTAGTGATCGATATCAATTTTTGTAGTTTTACCTATAATTCTATTTTATTAAGTAACTCTATGAAAAATTGTTATATTGACTAATTCTTATGTTGAAAACATGATTTATCATCTTTGAAGGAAGTTAGTGGATTCAGTGGAAAGAAGCAGTAGAAGTTCACATGCTGATTCCCAATGTCATAGCATCGGACCAATGGATTGGGCATTAGAACTCTATATTTTTGGACACCCAAATAAGTGTTTTGGGGCTTAAGAACTCATCCCAACCCAATTCTAGAGGAGCTTATTAGAATAGGATGTCTAATAGAGGCCCAAACCGTATGCCTAATGAGAGAATTGGAAAAACCAATGGATGAAGGACCTAGTCTTCAACCTCCTCAAATGCATGCCACAAATTAAGGAGCAAACTTACCAGCCTTGAGAAGATCATAAGGATGCCACCTACATGGAGAAAATCAAGGGGAGTTAAGGCCAAAAATAGTAAAGGAAGAGGGAGGCTCATGACCGCCTCTGAATGTACCAACATCCAGAGTAAGAAACCTGTACTAAAGATATGAAATAAGCGGTATCCGTAAGTATACGGGTCGAATTGTAATATAGTTACAACGAAGTAAATGAGTACTCCGAGGATCATACCTAAGGGAGGCGAGTACTAAATTAATCCTAATCTAAACACAAATAGATCTGATTAGTACTTTAAATAAATTATATTATGAATAAACATAAAGAGGGATTTTTGGGGTTTTAGTAATAATAAAGAAAATAACATAAATAAAGAGACTTTGGGAAACGAAAGATGTAAACTGAATTAGATCTAAGCATGGTTGATTCGCTTGGTTTGGTAATTATAATCAATTTTCGCTTTAGGATTCTATTCAATTAACTAGTCGTCACCCTAGTAGGATCTCTCGATCTTCCACTAAACTGACAAGTCGGTAAGAACTACTTATCTCTCAACCTCACAATCTAGATCGATTTGGGGCTAAGGTATTCACGGATAGGTCATACCAATTTTTGGTTAATTCCCACCTAATTGCCTTCCTATGGTCGTCAAGCCTAGGTTTTAAGTTCTTCCTCCCCAAACAGTTAATCCGTTAAGAAATCCCTACACAACAATTAATTAGTCATACCTCCACTCGCTAATCCTCCATAAGAGGATTAGTTTCACATGGATTTCGTAAACACAGTAAATTTGATGTGAAAGATAAACATGAATAATAAATCAAGAGAAAAAGGTTTAAGAGAATCCTAAATTGTATTGAATGAAGTGCAGAATCTACAAAGAGTTGTTTAAGTCTACAAATCAGATCTCCTGACAAACACAAAGATAAAAACTAGAAGTAAACTAAAGCCTAAGAAAAGGAAAAACTGAAAACTAAAATTACAAAGAAAATTCTAAAGTATGAAAATTTTTCCACAACAAGTGTTAAATGAGCCTATTTATAGATTTAGGGTTGCCATCATCCTCAACCGTAAGTCAGCTGATGCTCTCGTATTGAACATTTTATTGTGCAAACCAAAACACCCCTGGCTCATAAGTGTTTCTTGTACAGGATCGATGTCACGACACCCTAATACCTGTATTGTAACATCGAAGGTAGTATGCTCAACCTCAGGATGATTTCAGGGGCGTTCGCAACATCCCTTGACTGTGTCGTGACAACAAAGGCAATCTCGGCATTCTTTTACTCTACTCCCTATGTTCTGACATCAAACTCCCCGTGTTACAACTCAGTGACCAATATTGAGTTTGTACGCCCTCTAATGGTCTCCTGCACACTCACTAAGTATATTAGCTCACCCTTAGGCCTCATTCGGCCCCTAAGGTCATTAAAAGACTCAAATTACACTTTTTATTGAATGTAAACAAAATTATGAAAACTTAATTAAAACATAATAAAAGTTCTTGTATTCAAGCTCCTCTAGTGCAAAAACTAGTTTAATCTACTACCCCGAATTACGGCAGATCAGCTCACTAGTATAAGTAAGGACAAGCATTTGAGATCATTCATCCATGCATCCATCAAAACACCATCATACAACACAATTGAGTTCCTCACAACACAGAGTTGAGAGAGCATTTTAGAGACATTGAGAGTTGCCAATTTTAGCAATCTTGAGAGCATTTATGCCTAATAGCAATGCAAAGAAGAGAGGTGTAACGCCCCTGTAACATCCCAAAATTGGGCCTAGTAGGATTGGGCCCAATGGGTCTTGAGTGTAGAAGCGTTTTAAAATTTTGAGAACAAGAGAACGGCATTATTTCAAGTTGGACTTATTAAGAAGGTAATTTTGGAAAGTTACGAGGTTTCTATGAAGTTCCGGGTTCAAGTTGGGCCTTAGTAAAATTTTGTGTTTAAGCCTATTAAGAATAGATAGTAAGTGGCATCAAGGCTTATGGAAATAAAAGAGTAAATTGCTAGCATAAATGAGCAATTGGTAAAAGGGTTATGGCGCCACATGTAGTACCTTGAGGGAAGAGGTTCGAATCACTTTGTGTGCAAATTTTGACTTATATTTTTGCACCCTTTCCTTAAGTGTCGGCCAAGAGGCATTCATGGCAAGGTTGACTTCATTATTTTGGTAAGGTGGCTAAAAGAAAATGGCAAGGTTGAAGTTGGGGAAAGGAATCAAGAGAAATAGGAAAGTAGGGGGAACAAGTGACCTTTTTCAAGGGAAATGTTATGGAAAGTATGGTTGGCTAATTTTGACCATTTTGATCATGAATGTGGAAGGTTTTGGGTGTAAGAGGGGTAGCCGAATTTTTGTTAGTGTTTTGGTAGAAACTTTGGTGCTTGGTTGGTCAAAATTCCTTCTTGCATTTTTATGCCATTTCTCTCAAATTTCTTCTCATCTTTGTCGAAACTTCAAGCCATTAGTGAGCATTTCTTTTCTTCAATTCTTTCTTGTTGCCGTAGGTACCAAACCATTGAGACCAAACTATTTTCATTCATCTTCTCTTGAAAACCG
Organism: Gossypium sturtianum; assembly: GCA_025698515.1. Lineage (NCBI taxonomy): Eukaryota > Viridiplantae > Streptophyta > Magnoliopsida > Malvales > Malvaceae > Gossypium > Gossypium sturtianum. The sequence continues at coordinate 87,938,795 of CM046944.1, forward strand.
AAATTTGATAAGCACCCCTTCTCAATCTTTCTTTTCTTTTCACAAAATTCTCCAACTCTACTATCTTTTTCCTCTAATCCATACCCTCATAACCGAAACTATTCTTGTTCATTTTCTTCCATAGCCGAAACTCACAATTCACAATCACTCCTTCATAATTTCTTTCTTGTTTGAGGTGACATTCTTTCTTCGATTAAATCGGTAAGTGAATTCTTTTCTATGATCATATTCTTTTCTCTTTAGCCGAATAAGTATTTATCACTATTCGGTTGTAAATCGCGATCGTAACCGAAAATGGTGTTATCCTCCACTTCTTCATGTCTTAATCACTCTCTTTTCGTAGTGCTTTAAGTGGGAGACCGTGTATTGTTCTAGCCGAAGTCAAACGGTGGAAATTGGATCCAATATTGATAAGGTAAGCGGATTCATTTTTGGATTTTTCGTTATATCTCTATTTGGCTATGTTGCAAATCGGATTGAAGTTTTGACTAATCGACTATATGTTTTAGGGACAAATCACTCGATATATTTCTACCTTCGGGTATAGTGGTAAGTGATTCAAGTGTAAGTGATACGAAATCTTTTGGAAATCCGAGGCTAACTTTTGGTTGGTATTGTTCTAGGTTATCGACGAGTGGTTCTTTAGGAAATCAAAATCAGGTGTGTAATCCCGTACCTTCCGAATACATGTTTGATATGGTGTGTAATCTCACATCTCTCTAAAAGTTTGTATGATATGTTCTGTGATTTAGTCAAAATACCGAAGAAAATCGAAAATCGGCATCCGTGATCACTCGGGCGTGCGTATGATCGTAATGGTAATCGTATTTCGTAATAAAATAGTTTCGGTCAGAAACAGTAACGTGTATTTGAAAAATCACAAAAAATAGGAGAAAAGTAAATTCAAAGGGAATAAGATATTAGATTAAAGCTTACTGGGTCTATTTTGATATGGAAGAAACGGAGAAGGAAAAGAAATTTTATATTCTGAGATATCTTAATTTTAGTGAGACTGGTTCTGATTAACTTCGTGGTTCCCTAATCTGTTTTGGAAAAATCATATAAAATTGTACAAAGTGAATTAAGGGTTATAATTCATATGTATGGATTCATTAGTGAGCCTATTTTCATTAGAAACAAGTGGGAGCAGTATATGAAAACCGTATAGTGAGATATTTGAAATTAAATTAAGAGAGGTCAGAATCGTTGGATAGTGAAACAAGGGAAATTTTAAGGAATAAACTGTACTAAATGGTTAAGTCAAAAATTCTGGAAACATTATCGTAAGAAGATATATGAGTCTAGTTTCAAGGAAAATTTACGGATCTAAAATTAGAGTTTCCTAATCCGAGTTATGGTCAGTTTAGTCAATATGACACAGATGGACAGTTTCAATTTTCTATGCTCAAATTAGTAGTTAAGTCCGGGGTTGCCGAATTACCAAATAACCCTTGGAGGGTAAATTACTGAAATACCCCTGGGTTACGAGATTACCGAATTACCCTTAGTGGGTAAAATTACCGATTTACCGAAATGTCCTTATGGACCGATTTACAAATATGTCCTTATGGACCAATTTACCGAAATGTCCTTATGGACTGATTTACCGAAAATGCCCCTATGGGCTGATTTGATAGAATGCCTTAATGGGCCGAATTGCAAAGTGTTATAATGGGCCAATTTATCGTAACAAATCTCTGGAGTAATAATTGTTGTTTATATTTGTAAATATGATGCCTTACTATGAATGTTGCATTTACATAATTTTGCATGGGATGGGAAACTTGAATGAAGAGAAGTATAGACTGGTGGCATTGCCACAAATTTTGATAACGGCTATGTGCCAACCTAAATATGGCTTTGTGCCATCGTGATTATGGCTTTGTGCTAAACGTATTTACCGGGGCTATATGCCAACCTAAATATGGCTTTGTGCCATCGTGATTATGGCTTTGTGCTAAACGTATTTACCGGGGCTATGTGCCTAACATATGAATTAATCTGTGTCGATCATTTTTACCGAGACTGTGTGCCAATTATATTACCGTATATGATTCTGGTGGCGCAGCCACAAATAGTATAAATGGCTGCTTGACTGCAAATTGGAGAGACTGGCGGGGTGGGTTGACTTGATCCCCACAGGAGAGATTGGTTGGTACAGGTGGAGAGTTAGACGGCTGGTAGGATGGGATGGGTTGCATTCATTTCATTTATTTATTATTTGTTTGTGGGCTTTAGTCCAAGATGATTGTTATATGGGTTCAGGCCCAGTGGATGACGGTAAAGGGATTTCACACTGAGTTCTTGTAACTCACCCCCCTTTCTCTTAACCCTTGTAGGTAATGCTTGATGATATGGACTTGGGCTATGGATGACTCGAGGGAGGCCATACTTCGGAAATGGTTTATTTGGACTTTAGACTTCTTTCTCGTTTATTTTATTACTTTACTATTTTGGGTTAAATGTTGTAATAAGGCCTCTGGACTATTTTTATTTTTGCTTTTTGGTTGGGATGTTTTTATTATTTTTCTTAAATTGTTTAAAAAGGGGAATTTTATAAAAACTTAAACAATGGTTTCCAAAATCGATTAACAAATGGATTTCAAAATAAACTTTTACAAATATTTTTAACACGGATATTTTCTCTCGAACTATTAACGATATTTTCAAAAGACTTGGATTCTCTTTCGAATTTTCAACGTCTTTTTCAAAAGTCACGGTTTTGTAAGATCATTAGTTTCGATTATCGATTTATCAAACAACCTCTCAAAATACTTGTATTTTGTCTACGTTTCCGCAACGTTTTCAAAATGCTTCTGCAACTCTATTTATAAACGTCACATTTTCGTAAATTGTTTATTTCAAATATGCTTCCGCAAACAAAAAGGTTTTTAAAGATTATTATGTTTTCAAGTAGTTAACAATTGCTTAAGTGTTTTTGGTTTTAACAAAGAGGCTGTATTTCTCAAGCAAGTTTTTAATAATCGCAAAGATGGTTTTTACTTCCATGTGACACATCAGATTCGGGCCTAACTTCTAGGCCGGGTTTGGGGTGTTACAGACCCAAATTTGAGCCTAGTAGAATTGGGCCTATTGGGCTTTGGGTCTCAAAAAATTTTTAAGTGAGCAAGAAAATGATAAATGACATGTTGGCTTTAAGGGTTTAATAAACTTGGAGTGTCTAGGGGTATTGGAGAAGTGCTGGGTTCGAACTTTGAGGAGAAGGAATTTTTAATTAATTATTAAAGGAACCAGGGCGGTGAGTAGTTGGGCTTTTAGATAAAAATAGGGAAAGATGGCATCAAAGAGTCTTGTGGTGGAGTGGCTAAGTGACGCCACTTAGGGTATAGGAAGGTGGCGTTATGGGCTAGCAAGAAGATCCTAGGTTCGAATCCTAGCTTAGTATTTTTTTTAGGAGTTTAATTTTGGCCTTCTAGAAGGTTGGAAGTGGTGTGGTGATGGACTCTAAGGAGAGTGATCAGAAGAGAAAATTTAGGAAAAGGACTGGGGAGTTAGCAGGGAGAAAAAAGAGGAGATGAGATGGGGAAGAGTTGGAGCCGATTGGGACTTTGTAGAGTTTCGGTTTGTGTATAAATAGGGGGTGCCGAATTCCCACTGTGCTATTTCAGCAATTGGAATTCCCTTTGTGCTATTTCGGCAACTATAGTGCTCTGCCAAATTCTCCTTCACTTTTTCTGTTCTAAACCTTGCCTCTTCCTTATGTGTTTTTCTTTTCTTCTCTCCTAAAGCCTTAAATCGAATATCATTCTCTTCTTTCTCCGTTGCTTGTGTCGTCCCACCTTCATCTCAATTTTTGGGGACCAAATATTCGTGACTCCAAAAGCCGAAAACCTTTGCTTTTGAAGCCAATTTCTTCATCGTCCCAAACCTTGTGCCGAATATTCTAGTGACCAAATCTCTGTCGTGCTGTCATCATTCCTTTGATTTTTGGTGGATCGGATCTTGGAAAAAAATCAGAATCAAGCTTGGATCTACAAGTCTCTGCCAAAAATCTATCCATATGTTTCGGCTTTTGGGTAAGTGTTCTTGATTTTGGGATAAGTTGGCCGAATAGTCTATAGTAAGGGAAAGGGTGACTTAAGTGGATACAAGTCATCTATTATTTTGTCTTTAACGATTAAGATTGATGCAGATCTAGGGGATATTCGTGAGTGGTAGCTAAGAAAAGGCTATTAGGACTGGTGGCACACGGTAAGGTTATGGTAAGGCTTCAGTTTTTTGTAATTATTGTGGTTAAGTGTGTGATTGATTGGAGGTTAGTATTGGTTGTAGGTTCAAGGCTGAGGATAGTGTAACACGTCTCATTTACCAGGTGTGTACATACACTTCACACACGACAAGTCGGCAAAAGCTGAAATCCCAAAAAACTGGAATGCCGAAAAGCCGAAAAGTCGAAAGGTTGGCCCCGGCAACCACACAAGTGTGCGAACATTTGTGTGGAAACACCGATACGATTATCGAGACCAAGAGAGCAATCTCATGGTCTTGGGCCACTGTTTGGCCAACCGGGCTAGAAGGGGCTAAATGGACTTGCCGAGCTCATGGGCCCAAATCGGCAAGAGTTGATATGTGAAATTGGATGATGGATTGATATGGATGGTTGTATGATTTGATTATGATTAGGCCTAATGGGCTACATATACATGATTGGGCTTAGTGGGCCTTATGGGATTTTAGAAATGCATGCTAGGGTTTAATGGACTCTAGGTTTAGTTCTGATAAATTCTTAAATAGCATAAAACTTATTCTTAATAATTAAACATGTCTGTTGTCAAGTCGCTAGGGTAGAGTGTGGCAATGGACATATGCCTGTCTAGGATTGGATCTAGGGAGAGCTTGGTACTTAAGCGGTCCTAGTGACCCACCTCCTCTTCTCTGGAATCCTACCTGGTGCATAGTGTCTGTTCACTTTAGCCATGAGGACTTGTTGACAGACCAAGGTTCGTAATTAAGACCCATACTATTAAGAATTACTGAAATGCCCCTGTATGGTAGAATTACGAAGATACCCCTGTAGGGTAGATTTACAAAAATACCCCTGAGTAGTGAAATGACTAAAATACCCCTAGGTGCTTAATGTGTGAAAATATGTATGTTGCATTCATGAGATATATGTTGCACTTGGGTGGGTTTGATGATACGGAGGAAGATATGTGAGGATCGCATAGTCTCTTGACGACCGTGGATCCACCAGTGGCTTTAAGCCCATTATGTGCTTAGCAGCCTTGCTGCAACGTTGAGTAGTGCCGCTGTTGGTGCTACCTTTGGAGTGTAGGGATGGGTGGGTTGATATTTATATCCCCACAGGAGTGTAGGGTTGGAAGGGAAATAGAGTGCAGGGTTGGATTTGGGATGGGAGCATTGCATTCATGTGATACTGATGTGATATGAGGTCATTGTGGGCTAAGGCCCAAGATCACCGATTTCGATAGGGCTTAGGCCCAATGTGATAATTGCATGTTGTTTGGATCACCAAGGGTCGTACACACTGAGTTTCGGAACTCACACCCTTTTATTTAATGTTTCAGGTGACTCTCAGCAAACGGCTCGATACGGAAGAGGACTCGGAGGTGGCCACACTGCAAGCTACTTAGAAGTTTTTAATTAGTTTCGAATGACTTTATTTTAATTACTTTATTTTCATTGGGATGTAATAAGGCCTTGTATCTCCATTTTGACTTTACATTTGGGTTTTATTATTGTTTCAACTGCCTAATTATTAACCTTAAATAAATTTCTAAAGTTTAACATGGTTTTCGAAATAACTATAACTTATGGACGTTTTCTTAAAACATGGGCTGTCTTCATAACTTAACAAGTTTCAAGGATTTTGGGTTTCTAAATCTTAAACTTAAGTTCTTAACTAAACAAAGTCATTTTGGAATTATCCCTTTGATGTGACATCACCAGATTCAGCCATAACGTCTGGGCCGGGTCTGGGGGTGTTACATTTATTGGTATCAAAGCCAAGTTGTAAAGCTCGGGCTGTGAAATGGGCCTTAGATTTTGGGTTTTTAAAATAAGCAGATTAAAAAGTTTTTACAGGATTCTTGAAGTGTGGTTCACCGAGCCCTTGTCGTCGAGCCAAGTAAGTTTTTCTGTTATTGCACTTGTTTAAATTACTGAACTATATTTATATATTGGGCTACTTTAAACAATAGGTTCTTAGAGACTAAAGCCCGTAGGAAACTTAAGCATGTAGTGGATTTACGAATGCAAAACAACTTTTAAATTGTTACTTGCATAAGACATGTACTTTGAATAGTGGAACTATGAACTAATTTCATAAAATTCTAATCCAGAAATACGCACGCAATGATGAGCACTAGAAGAGGTGCAAGAGGCCGCGGCAGAGGCCGTGAAAGTGTTAGGGCTGGGTCGTCGGCGTCGGGCCATATTCCCAATGTTAGAGTAGAGGAGGCTCCGGCCTCACCAGTAGCTAAGATGGGACCATATGAACGGGCTGCCGCTACAGAAGATGTAGTATCGTAGGCCATGTTAAGGATTTTGGAAAGGGTCGCTGGGCCCAATAATGGTATGGGAAGTCGTGGGTCGATCGCGGAGCGAATCCGAGCTAATGGGGCAGAGATTTTCAAAGGAGTAGCTGGGGTGGCCCCGAATGTGGCCGAGTACTGGTTGGAAGCTACGGAAAGGATAATGGGGACGCACCGGATCGCATAAATGGAACAAAAATTGAAAGAGGCGATATCCTTACTTAGGGAGGAAGCTTATCAGTGGTGGTTGACCGTAAAGGAGGGCAACCAACCGAAGCAGATCACCTTGGAGTTCTTCAAATCGATATTCCAGGGGAAGTACATTGGAGCGAGTTATGTGGATACCCGAAGGAAGGAGTTTTTGAGTCTGACTCAGGGAGATAAGTCGGTACCAAAGTACGAGGCTGAGTTTCTGCGCCTTAGTCGATATGCCAAAGGAATAGTCGCAATAGAGTATGAGAGATGCGTACGGTTCGAGGATGGGTTAAGAGACAACCTTAGGGTACTTATAGCTCCACAAAGGGAGCGGGACTTTGCGGTCTTGGTTGAAAAAGCAAAGGTAACAGAGGAGGTGAAGCGCACTAAGCGCCTGAATTGGGAGAAAGAGAAAGGCAAGAATAAAAGGGAGGCTAAGTCTTCTAGTACGGGGCAAAGGCCTAGAGCTAAGGTCAGAGTTGATGGGCCAGTTAGAATAGGGCCCCCTGTTGCTAATCCAAGGGTGCCACCTTGTGCTGATTGTGGGAAAGGTCATACAGGCGAATGTTGCAAGAGAATAGGAGCTTGTTTGAGCTGCAAATCTATGGAACATAGGATTAGAGAGTGCCCGAGAAGGCCAGATCAGGTGCAAGCCGATGGAAGAGGTAATTTTCAGCCGCAGAGGGGTGGTCAACAACCACCAAGGGGCCGTGGACAAGCCAGAGGCGATAATGGCAATGGACGTGGATGTGGAGCACCGGGCGAAAGTGCAGGTAATACTGAGGCGAGACAGCCAGCTTTGGTTTATGCTACTCGTCGCTGGGAAGACGGGGATGCCCAAACGTGATAACGGGTATGTTTTGTGTGGATACAATATTTTGGGTATAGAAACTGTATGTGTGCAATGTTTATATGCTCCAGTGAGTAGGTTTTTCTTGGGTAAGTGTAAGAGGGTTCAATTAGAGTTAAAGTGTGTTAGTGTTATTAAAATCAGAGTGCGCAGCGAAAGCATAGTGGTTTGACTTCAGCGGTGCGATTAATAGTTAGTTGGAAATTTTGAGGAAAAAATTTCTTTAAGGGGGTAGAGTTGTAACGCCCCGAATTTGAGCCTAGTAGAATTGGGCCTATTGGGCTTTGGGTCTCAGAAAATTTTTAAGTGAGCAAGAAAATGATAAATGACATGTTGGCTTTAAGGGTTTAATAAACTTGGAGTGTCTAGGGGTATTGGAGAAGTGCTGGGTTCGAACTTTGAGGAGAAGGAATTTTTAATTAATTATTAAATGAACCAGGGCGGTGAGTAGTTGGGCTTTTAGATAAAAATAGGGAAAAATGGCATCAAAGAGTCTTGTGGTGCAGTGGCTAAGTGACGCCACTTAGGGTATAGGAAGGTGGCGTTATGGGCTAGCAATGAGATCCTAGGTTCGAATCCTAGCTTAGTATTTTTTAGGATTTTAATTTTGGCCTTCTAGAAGGTTGGAAGTGGTGTGGTGATAGACTCTAAGGTGAGTGATCAGAAGAGAAAATTTAGGAAAAGGACTGGGGAGTTAGCAGGGAGAAAAACGAGGAAATGAGATGGGGAAGAGTTGGAGCCGATTGGGGCTTTGCAGAGTTTCAGTTTATGTATAAATAGGGGGTGCCGAATTCCCTCTGTGCTATTTCGGCAATTGGAATTCCTTTGTGCTATTTCGCAACTATAGTGCTCTCACGAATTCTCCTTCACTTTTACTTTCTAAACCTCGCCTCTTCCTTATGTGTTTTTCTTTTCTTCTCTCCTAAAGCCTTAAATCGAATATCATTCTCTTCTTTCTCCATTGCTTGTGCCGTCCCACCTTCATCTCAATTGTTGGGGACCAAATATTCGTGACTTCAAAAGCCGAAAACCTTTGCTCTTGAAGCCGATTTCTTCATCGCCCCAAACCTTGTGCCGAATATTCTAGTGACCAAATCTATGTCGTGCTGTCATCATTCCTTTGATTTTTGGTGGATCGAATCTTGGAAAAAAATCGGAATCAAGCTTGGATATACAAGTCTCTGCCGAAAAGCTATCCATACGTTTCGGCTTTTGGGTAAGTGTTCTTGATTTTGGGATAAGTTGGCCGAATAGTCTATAGTAAGGGAAAGGGTGACTTAAGTGGATACAAGTCACCTATTATTTTGTCTTTAATGATTAAGATTGATGCAGATCTAGGGGATATTCGTGAGTGGTAGCTAAGAAAGGGCTATTAGGACTAGTGGCACACGGTAAGGTTATGGTAAGGCTACGGTTTTTGGTAATTATTGTGGTTAAGTGTGTGATTGATTGGAGGTTGGTATTGTTTGTACGTTCAAGGCTGAGGATAGTGTAACACGTCTCATTTACCAGGTGTGTACATACACTTCACACACGACAAGTCGGCAAAAGCCAAAATCCCAAAAAATCAGAATGCCGAAAAGCCGAAAAGCCGAAAGGTTGGCACCGGCAACCACACGAGCGTGCGAACATTTGTGTGGGAACACCGATACGATTATCGGAACGAAGAGAGCGATCTCATGGTCTCGGGCTACTGTTTGGCCAATCGGGCCAGAAGGGGCTAAATGGGATTGCCGAGCTCGTGGGCCCAAATCGACAAGAGTTGATATGTTAAATTGGATGATGGATTGATATGGATGGTTGTATGATTTGATTATGATCGGGCCTAATGGGCTACATATACATGATTGGGCTTAGTGGGCCTTATGGGATTTTAGAAATGCATGCTAGGGTTTAATGGACTCTAGGTTTAGTTCTGATAAATTCTTAAATAGCATAAAACTTATTCTTACTAATCAAACATGTCTGTGGACAAGTCTCTAGGGTAGAGTGTGGCAATGGACATATGCATGTCTAGGATTGGATCTAGGGAGAGCTTGGTACTTAAGCGGTCCTAGTGACCCACCTCCTCTTCTCTGGAATCCCTGCAGTGCGTAGTGTCATTCACTTTAGCCGCGAGGACTTGTTGACGAGCTAAGGTTCGTAACTAAGACCCGTACTATTAAGAATTACTGAAATACCCTTGTAGGGTAGAATTCCGAAAATACCCCTGTAGGGTAGATTTACAAAAATACCCCTGGGTAGTGAAATGACTAAAATACCCCTAGGTGCTTAATGTGTGAAAATATGTATGTTGCATTCATAAGATATTTGTTGCACTTGGGTGGGTTTGATGATACGGAGGAAGATATGTGAGGATCACATAGTCGCTTGACGACCGTGGATCCACCGGTGGCTTTAAGCCCATTATATGCTTAGCGACCTTCTTTGTAACATTGAGTAGTGCATTGTTGGTGCTACCTTTGGAGTGTAGGGATGGGTGGGTTGATATTTATATCCCCACAGGAGTGTAGGGTTGGAAGGGAAATGGAGTGCAAGGTTGGATTTGGGATGGGAGCATTGCATTCATGTGATACTGATGTGATATGAGGTCATTGTGGGCTAAGGCCCAAGACCACCGATTTCGATAGGGCTTAGGCCCAATGTGATAATTGCATGTTGGTTGGATCACCAAGGGTCATACACACTGAGTTTCGAAACTCACACTCTTTTATTTAATGTTTCAGGTGACTCTCAGTAAACGACTCGACGCGGAAGAGGACTCGGAGGTGGCCACACTGCAAGCTATTTAGAAGTTTTTAATTAGTTTCGAATGACTTTATTTTAATTACTTTATTTTTATAGGGATGTAATAAGGCCTTGTATCTCTATTTTGACTTTACATTTGGGTTTTATTATTGTTTCAACTGCCTAATTATTAACCTTAAATAAATTTCTAAAGTTTAAAATGGTTTTCGAAATAAATATAACTTATGGACGTTTTCTTAAAACATGGGCTGTCTTCATAACTTAACAAGTTGCAAGGATTTTGGGTTTCTAAATCTTAAACTTAAGTTCTTAACTAAACAAAGTCGTTTTGGAATTATCCCTTTGATGTGACATCACCGGATTCGGCCATAACGTCTGGGCCGAGTCTGGGGGTGTTACAAGAGGAGGAGGAGCAACGTGAGCAATACCACTGAGAACCACCTGAATCGACTTAACAATTTTCCTTCCTTTAATATTTTATTTTTCTCAATGTTGATAAACATGATTGCAACTTGCTCTTTTGGTTTTAATTTAATTATGATGACTTATTTTTGTAGATGCTAGATTAATTACGATTATTTAGTTTAGTTATTAATGATTTATTGAAGATGTTCTGTGTATTTGGTTGTTTTACTCATTCAAGTATTATCATGAGCATGCTTGCTTATGCATCAATAACATGGGTAGGTTTATGAATTAATCTATTAATCAGAAAACATGATGATTAATGGACACACTACTTGAATGGTGCATGTTTCATTTACTAATAAATAGATTAGTAATGATATTGAGAAATATTGTCACCTTGCATAACCTTTAGGTATGATGCCTGAATATGTAACCTTAAATTTGATTAGACATAGACATGTGTAAAAGAAACTAAAAGGTTAGACATTCACGAGCAGCTTACTACTTGTAGAATTTGGTTAGTAAATCACCAATTTGCCATGGGACCATCGTAACATCCTTTTGCATTATTTTTAATAATTCTAAGTCAAGGGAAAGTAATTAGTCTAGCCCTTCTTGCCATTGTGATTAAAATTTGTGTTAGTATTTGTTATCTTTTATTCTTTGTTTATATTTTCATCCTTAGTTAATCTTAATCAAACTATTTAGTTAACTCATTTCACTATCATTATTCTTCATCACCAATTTTCCAATTATTAATTTTGCAACTATTAACTTACATATACAGTCCTTGTGGAGACGAAAACTCTTTAGTCACTACTTTATTACTTATAGATGACTGTTTACACTTACACATTATTCGATAATTTCATGAACACCGATTAATTATAAACTCATTTAGTTACGAAGTCATTCTACTATATTATTGTGGCTAAGCTCTCCCTAATGACATACCATTACAAAAGCAACTTGATTAGTGTTCGTCCAATGACCTTGTCATAAGTGTGCTACCCTCATAAGATATCATTAATCTCTTTGGGATAATATTTGTTTCCCAATATGATTATATTTTGTCCCAAGGTAACCATTACATCTTTTTTCATGAAAAGTCAATTACTATCAAATAGTAATCAAGTCATTCATCATAAAGACGAACGACCTGTGGCCACATTTACTTTTCATCATCCATGTAATTCCAATGAGAGGATATCATTTACCCATGTCTTAGGCTATGAATTCAACTATTGTGAATGCCGCTACATACTGTAGAAGTCGTACACCTAATGCACCAGCTTTCAATTCCTTATCTATTCGAACTCAGGCTTTTATTTACATCAAAGTGTACCAGTCATGTATACATAGACTGACATCCACTCAGTAATTAGGTATGCCACACTATGAACGTCACAAGTGAATAAATTCATAAATGATTTCAAGATCTATTTTTCTTGGGTCTTGTCCAATATATTGTCAGTCTAGTCGGTCATATCTATGTCTCTATCTTCTAGGAGTCATCCGCTTCGATGCCCAAGACAAAGCATCTCCATAATTGGACTTGATAGATGACATATTAGTCTTTAAATCGGTTTGCTCATTTTCGATTAGATTAAGGACATGCTTAGGTTCGTCTACTAATATAAGTTTTCTTCATGTATTACGATCCAACCATGCAATACTGCTTAGTATTAGTTTAAACATTAGATAACCAATTCCATTTTTTTACGTGCAAAAACCATATGAGGACAATTATACAAAGAATATTAATGTAATCAATGAATTGGTTTTATTAACCAATCTGTTCAAAAAATTACAAGTGTATATAGACGAAAATACTACACTTAGGGCACCAAATCCAACAATTTGTACTTTGAATTGATGGCTAGGTAGATACATCATGGTGGTCACGTGTTCTGCGCTTGAGTGGTAAAAGTGAAGAGACAATTTAATATAGTGGGTATAAATCTTGCTTAAAAGTGCAAAAATGAAAATTTTATGAGTGACTAAAAGCAATGTGAGGGATAAAAATATAGCGAGTGAATAAAAGCATTGAATGGGTTAAAATCCTTGTGAGTGAAAAGAGTGATTTATTTTGAAATGTGCTCAAAGTTGAAACTTCTTTTGAGTTTGAAAAGAATCTTTTTGTTTCGTAGTGCATTATTCTTGCAAGCTTTTTACACTTACTAATATTGAATTGTCTCTTCTAACATTTTGGAGAAATAATGGAAGTGAGGAAGGAGAAATAAGGTGGTGAGAAATATGGTTGTTCTTGGGGGTGAATAGGGAACAATGTCATGTGCTACACCATTACTAGTGCTTGAATTGTTTTGATGCTATCGTTTTCTTTGAAATCAAACTGTCCGAAAGCCGCAAAACTTTACATGCCTTGAAGTCTTATGTGACCTTGACTTCTCTATTTATAAGTTCTTAACTTGCGATACTTGTTTGAGAAATGAACGACTTGAATTCTCTCATATGTGTAGACATTACATCTTCATAGGTTGTTTTGATGGAATAACATGAATAATGGTATTTTGCATGATAACCTCTAAGTCTATTCATTCAAAAAATTTGTGAACTAGTTTGATTTACTTCAAAAGTTGTGAATTTACTATGCATCATCCTTAATTTGTATGTTAGAAGAGTCGTTTACATTGTACATATCTATTGACTAATCATCATAGTTCATCATTGCTCAAGGGTCATCTAACTACATGTTTTATGGTCTTGAGTGTTTGCTTGAGGACAAACAAAAATTTAAGTGTAACGCCCTAGTTCTGGTGGGTACAAGGTTTGGCGAATAGCCCTAAGGTATGATGACTAGCAGAGTGGTATTCGCCCAGGTACATTTTGGGTGTTTAAAGTGGGTGGATATAGTTATGTGTTTCAGTTAATGAAAACGCTATTTCAGATTTCTATGTCAATTGGAGTGGGTAGTAACCAAGTGGACGGGTAATGAGAGTGTGAGTTCATGTCAGAAGAATAATGCACCTTTAATCATGGTGTTGTACAAATTATGTTGCAAGGCAAGCGGGTTAGGAACCAACTGAATGTGAACAGGAATAGTTAAAAGATAAAGGGGTACTCAAGTAGGTTTCTCAAAAGTTGTGGACTTTTGGATAAGGCAATATAGTAAAATGTGACACTTGTCAAGTTCCAATCGGGACATAGATTATATTAATAGATATTCAAGATTTGGATAAGGGAGTTCTCTTCGTCTTTCTTCTTGAATATTGTTATCTAGGGCTTGAGAAGCAAAAAGGTATTCCTTTAAGTTGAAGATGAAATCCTGGATTATATGGATGATTCTCCATGTCAAAGTAAGTTTTATGCCTTCGTGTGTGGCTTCGTGTGTCATGAAAGATTAGACCTTTCCGTAAGATGAAGAAGGCTTTTTATGTGGGTTATCTGGGTTAGATATGATGACAAGGTTATTTGAAATGAGTTTTAGTAGTGATTTTCTGTTTTATAAGGCAGTGGTTACTGTAATCCCTGATTGGATGTTGGATCTAAGGTTCAAGCTACTACCTATGGTTGTCAAGTGAGTCTCTAAGCCAACTCTTGTTTGCATATTGTTCACAAGAGAGCTTCTGTCAAAGGTGATTGATCTATGAATCCAAATCTAGAAAAGTATGGTCTGATGATTATGCTGTTGCACGTATGTTTTGCCAGGCCCCGAAAATAGGACTAGTAGTTTCGAGTAAGTTTAAAGGGTTCCGAGTGAAAATTGGGAATTAATCAGGTTAATTAGCGATTTATATTCTTAATTAGTTAGCTTAATTTCATCTAAATATCGGTAAATAATATTCCGGAAAAAAAAAAGTATTTTTAGAAAACTTAATTTTGTGGTTTTAAATAAATTTTGGATAAAAATAAATATTTTGGGTTAATTTGGAAATTAAAAATAATTTAAAATGGGGATTTAATTGGGTGATTTAAAATATTAATTCAATGAGACTAATTTGAAAAATAAGGGAAATGTGTAAGAGGTTTTACAACAAATAAACCATATTTTCGGAATTTTGGAGGGAAAGGAGCAAATTGTAAAACAAGGGAAAAGAGGGAGGGCCTGATGGCAAATTCCCTAAATTTTGAAAATCAGGTGGGGTTTTAGTTTTAAAAACTCTGCAACTACCTCACTTTTCACTCATTTTTCACCTGAATTGAGAGTTTTTTCTTTCATTTTTTTTCTTGTTTTCATAAACCAAATATTAGAGAATAGATCTAAACCTTTTCTCTCCCAAAATTCTCTCTAAAATCTATCCAAATAATTTTCAAATTTGGGCAAAAAGTCATCTGAATTTCTTCAAGCATTTTGATTCAAACTTCCAAATCAATGATTTGAGTTCAATTGAAGGTAATCCTCATCTCTAAACTTGTTTTTAAGTTGATTTCAATCCTTATTTGTTAATTAAAGTGATTATAATGGATTTTCAACTTTAATTTCTTCTTTCTTGAACTTGAGGATCAACAATGGTGGATCTTTAATTTTGAGTTGGAATCCAAGTATTAATTGATGTCTAAGCTCAAAATAGGTCTAATAAGAGGTTTCTAATCTTAAACCAAAAGATCAAACACGTTTTATGGGTCAATTTTGAGAAATTTGAAATTGATCAAGAACATAGACGATTTTTTCGAAAAATTATGAAATTGATTAAATGATGAAATCAATACTTAGAATACATGTTATTGGACTAGTGATGAAGATTAGAAGTGGTTTAAGATGCTGAAAAAGGAGTTTAGTTGATGAATTCCATATTTCGGCTTAGTTGTGCAACATCGGTAAGGTAGTTTAGAGCAATGATTTAGATTTGTATACTTTATCAAATTTCGTGTTTCTTGTTGCTATTGTTAGTTTTTCATGCATACTTTGTCTCTGTTAAAGCTCCACATCAAGAGGAGGAACGTGCAAATCAGAATTGAAGCTCAAACTTGCTGGTTTGAAAATCAAAATTGAAGCTCAAACTTGCTTGTTTGAACACATTTTTGCTTAAAGAGCTAAGTGTGGAGGTGAGTGATATTAAGGGCAATTTGGTAAATTGGCATGATTATGTGTTAAATTAATGGTTTAATTGGTGTTATTAATGACTTAATTGCATATTGGATGGTTGTATTTGCAAACATAGGTTTTATTTTATAAAAGAGCAAAATGGCAATTGGTTTGGCAAGTTGTGTATTATGCTTTTAGCATGATTAAATTGTATGGAATAAATTGATATTTGAAGCATGAATTGCTGATTTATTGAACACTTGATAAAGGTGTTCTAATTGGTATATGATTATTGGGAAATTGATATTTGCTATGCTTAATTTTATTGATGTTAAAATTGCTTAGCAACATGCTTTTACTTGCATTTTAACATCCTAAATTAAGTGATTAAACAACAGATTTTATGCCTTGTATGTATGATTACATTGGCAACATTGCATGGTGGATCCATTGGGATATAGTTGGCATGCCATAGGATTTTTGAGTACTCACCATTATTTGTGATATTGTAAGCATATGGCTCTTGGTGGATTGATTTGTTTGGAGTAGATAAGGGAGTATTGAGCTTGAGTCTCCACTCATCGGGTTATTTGAGGCACTATAAGGGAGCGTGTGGCTTCGGCCCGCTCAATTCGGAGGACTGTATTTGATTTGTGGGAGTTCGGAGATCCATTTATCCAATGTATGATCACACGTTTACTTATTGCCATGGATGTATTATGCCAATATAATTGATTGATTGTGCCAATATAATTGAATGTTTATGTGTTAAAAGATGATTTTACATGCCATGGAAAAATTGATTCTTAATTCTTTAAATAGCATGTGATGTTATGGTGAAATGTTAACATGTTGTGACTGAAAATTTAATGCTTAATTGCTTTGATTTATGCATGATTGAGTACAAATTACTTGATGCTTTTACTATCATTCACTGAGCTTTTTAAGCTCACCCTCACATTTCGTGTAGAGAATTTCTGGGCGTAAGGGGTCGAGAAGCGAATGCAAGGGCGATCCAAGAATAAGGCTCAGTAGTAGCTTAAGAAATTTACTTCAGAGACTATATAGGCGCATTGTGATGCTTTTGGGACTAGTGTTATTTTACTTGTAATGGACAATGGACATTAAATTTTGGACTTTACTTTTGGTGATTTTATAATTGCTTTAATACATGATTTTATGTCTAATTGATGTTTGATTTATGGTATGTTGATGAGTGTTCGTACGGTGGTTGATAACATGATGTATGAAACATGTATTTTATACTAACAATGTTTAATTGAAGTTTATCAAGAAAGTGGACTGCTTGCGACTAAGGTATGTAGCTTGTGTGAATTAATTGGTGTTTGCTAAGCGTGTAATTGAGTGTTAAATTTTGATTAATTGTTGCATATTTGTTGTAGAAATTACGATTTAGTCCCTAATAATAAAACTTGAATTAGACATAGTAAATGAACTCGAATTAAGTTGAATTTGTTAGGGCTTGCATAATTTGACTAAAATAAGGCCGGTAAACAATTTAGAAATAAAATCGGGATAGTTTAACCTTAGGTGGTAAAATGACCAAAATATCATTAGGTTTAAATACTTAGAAAAAGTTTAAAAATGGTTCACAAATTGCTTCCGTATTAATAAATGATAGTTAAATAGTCATAAATGAGGTGTTATAAGGTTGAGGTGTGCGTTGGGTGGTCATTAGCTGGAGAGTCGCTTCAGTGGCTAATGTAACGCTTCGAATTCGGGCCGGTCCGTCCCAGTCGGGTTTAGGGTGTCACATGTTTGATAGACTTTGCATGTGTAGTTTGTATGAATCTGATGAGTTTAGGTAAGTAAGTGATAGGAATCTTGAAGTTAAAGTATGGTTGTATAGGCATGTCTGGAAATAGCTTAGGTGTCTGTATGAATCAAGTGTTGAGTCTTGAATGATGTCAGTGTATGAATAGTATGTGTCTATTCATTGCGGTGGAGTATAAAGTGGTCCGTCGGGACTAAAAACACGATCTATAATATGAATCTCTAAAACGAAAAGTCCATGGCCATGGCACCATATGGTGTAAGACCATAGTTGGGCTATGGCATCATATGGAAAAGAACTAAAGCAAGGTGATTACCCAAAGGGGGTTCTCAGCGTGACCCAAGACAATGAGGGGCAAACCTCACAAAATGTGAGTCTAGGCGAATCCCTATTGTAAACACGCCAGAAAATGGAAGCTTTTGTGTCTATTAATGAAAAAAAAAGTCTTTTTGGTGATCTATGAAAAGGAAGCCTTTGTGGCTATCAATGAAAAGGAAGCCTTTGTGGCGATCTATGAAAAGGAAGCCTTTATGGCGAACTATCAAGAATGGCTCTTGTGGCAACCATCGAAGGAAACGTGTAACACCCCTAACCCGTATCCGTCGCTGGATTAGGGTTACGAAGCATTACCGATTAAAAACACAGCTCAGAACAGTCATTTATTACAATTCAAGCATAAAGTTATAACATCTCCTTTATAAACACTTCAAAACTCCAATACCACAATTCACATATACCAATTTTGCATATATAAATCATATAGCCAACCACTATCAATCATGCTTTACTAATCATATATCACATACAAACCATACTCAAAAACTCAACCATTTCAATTTTGTTTACCTGTTCAAATTTTCGAACTAAGCTATCATACATCAATAATATAGTACACGTGCTTCATAAGTCCAATTTTCGAACTTTATTACCATCACATTCATGTCATTCGAATACTTAAAATATATTCAAGTATATATCCTTACAAATCATATACCGATGCATATGTCAAAACATCCAATTGCATACATTTATTTCATTATCTAATTTTCAAATGTACCATTTCATAAACCTATATTTGCATATCAAGTCAAAACAAATCATATTATACAACTCATAAGTTATCTATATAATGAATCATTATTAAACATCACCAATTGATCAAATATAGTTCTTGTACATTACAAAATTATGCGCATTTTACTAAATCAACATAGACCATTTTTGAACACAAATAACAAGCCAAAGCATACCTAATTCACATGTAAATATCATGTCTAAACATCATATATTCAACCATCCAATAAGCCATTAATTCGGTCATCAAAATAGCCTCAAAATTTGTACCAATTCCATGACTCAATATTAAGATAATTGTACTATTTCATAACCGAATACAAACATCAATATGTCATTTTATAACTATCCACATAACCAACAAAACATACCTAAAACATAGTTATTATTCACTAATAAGTAACCGAATCCAAGTAGCCATTTTACTACTAAAATTCGCCATTAACACTTTATACTTATAACAAAAATCAAACATTAAACTAACCAACTTGACCTTTAAATACCAAACCACAAACAAACATGTCATATGTATATGTATTTAGTTTATCTATCATTAGTCGAGTATGAAATCCCATCATTTACCCATTCCAAGCCAATATACAAGACAAATTATACATTAAATTATAGGTCAATAATAAGCCACTTCAAATAGACAAATTCATAATATATAGCAAAGACATCACATAGTTTATAAAACATGTATTACAAATCAAAAACACATCCATCAACTACGTAATTACTCGAGCCGAATCACATGTTCATTAAACATACTTCCCAAAATGAGCACATTAACAAGGTCGATCATTCACAAACATTAACATCATTATCAAGCCATTTTCGCATGGCTATTTATATACAATTCAAAACAAACCATATTAAAACTAGCCTATACATGCCATATGTCAAAAGTGCAAGCTTTCAAAGTACCGAAATAGCGATCGATAGTGTGATGATGATCCTTGACGATCCTCGAGCTCGAGCAAACTTTATATAACTACAAAACAGAAAAAGAATGCACAAAGTAAGCTTTAAAAGCTTAGTAAGCCATAAGCAAATAAATCATCACAAGAACATTAATAATTCAATTCGAATAGGTCACATTTAACTAATCACTTACACATATACAATCACTTTTCTCATATAATCCATAATACCACAATAAGTAACTTCACTTACTTCATTTTTCAATGAACATATAAACCTTATACGTACCTGAATTATTTAGCTCAAATTCACATTCAGATTCATTTGACATTGCCCGTTGAACCATTCGGAATCGTTAAGGATACTCGGAAACACATATATCACATACAATGCCATATCCCAGATATAGTCTTACATGTTATCACATATCGATGCCTCTGTCCCAGACAGGGTCTTACAAGAAACGTATACGATGCCAATGTCCCAGACATGGTCTTACACGAAATCACACCTCGAAAGTCCTAATGTCATGACATCAGTATCCTATACTATTCCTAAGGCTCATACGGGGCTTTCTACTTCGTAATTCAATCAATTCTTGCTCGAAACAAATCCTCCAATGCTCAATTGAATTCGGCAATTTATAAAACTATGTACAATTCAATTCGGCAATATATACATTTAAATTTAAAAACGTTTATTTGCATATGAACTTACCTCGTACGGAAACGAACGGATCAGAACGACTATTCAACAATTTTCGACTTTCCCCGATCCAAATCTGATTTCTTCTTTTCTTGATCTAAATCAATTTAAATACAACTTATTTAATTACAAGTTCATTCAATTTCATCCAAAAACACATAAATGAGCATTTTGCACTTTAGCCCCTAATATTTCACATTTTCTCAATTTAGTCCCTATTTTAAAACAACACAAAATACACAAAATTTCCTTAAACCCATGCTTGGCCAAATCTTCCCTAGGTCCCTATCAGCCGATTAATTTCATTTATTTCACATTTTGACCCCTCAATTTACAAATTTCACTATTTAGTCCTTAATAAGCATTTTTATCAAAAATCACTTAATAAACTATGATAATCTACCAACATTTATTTATTTTTCATCATCAAACAACAAAAACATCAAGCTATCAACAATGGCAAATCACAAATTCATCATCAAATCTGAAAATTAAAGCATGGGCTAGCTAGTATACGAAGCAATGATCTCAAAAACGTAAAAATTATCAAAAACCGAGCAAAGAACATACCTAAATCAAGTTTCCTAGGTGCCGAACTTAAAAGCTTCAACAATGGTTTCTTTTCTTCTCACATTTGGCCAACAAAAAGATGAACATGGATGTGTTTTTACTTATGTTTTATTTTATTAACTATTATTACTAAATTACATAACTAACCTTTATAAATTAATTTGAAAACCATATAATACATGCCCAAAACCGTCCACTCATATATTCAATGGTCAAATTACAAAATAAAAACCTCGCCTTTAATTAATTAAAACAACTAAGCACTTTAACATATAGCATGCTACTTTTACATTTTACGCAATTAAGTCCTTTTATTAAATTAAGCACACAAACGGTAAAATTAAATCACGAAATTTTCACACATATCAAATAACATGCTGTAAATACAAAAAATAATATTAAAATAATTTTATGACCTCAGATTTGTGGTTTTGAAATCACTGTTCTGATTTAACTAAAATCGGGTTGTTACAAAACGCCTCTGTGGCAGCCCTGAGGGAAAGAAATAGAATTCACGGTGGACTTTGAAAGAACAATAGTGGTAATGAACTCAGAAGGAAAAGCCCCTATGGTGTATCTGTTACACATTCAATGAGATATTCTAATGAGCTTCCTTTGTGGAGAGTTTCGTATGAAATGTTATAGTGTATCATGCATGGTCTTAAGATAAGAACAAAGAAATTTAAATGCGCCAGAGCATGTGGTGAATTCAAAGTATGGGTTAAGTAAAATTAAGAACAAACTTAAGGAAAGGGTATGTAACTGTAACACCCCAAACCCGACCTAGACATTACGACCGGATCTAACGTGTCACATCACTGTGTTGTTTGAAAACTATGAATTCAATGAAAACTCTTCTACAAATTTAAAACTTTCTACCACTTAAAACCCCAATTTCAATTCCTTAAAATCAAAACAAGATTTACTCAGAGTCATTCTCTTGCAAAATGTTATTATCTTAAAAACCTTGTTTGTTGTGAAAGTTTGGTTCAAACAGTTGTGGAAACGTGATATTTTGAAAACAGTAGTTATTGTTTTAAAAACCCTTGTTTAATAGACTAGCAGGTTGTAATTAAAAGAAACACCATATAAAAGTTAAAAATACCAATGGCCTTATTACATAATTGTTAACCCGGTAAATTAAAATAAAATAAAATAAAGTCGCTAAGTTTAGCTTTAAAGCGTATCGGGCGTGCGGCCACCTCCGAGTCCCTCTCAGCTCCAAATCCTCTAAGGCTGGGGATTACCTGCACAGTTAAAGACAAGGGGTGAGTTACGAGAACTCAGTGTGTAATCCCCTATCACAGACACGCCGCCGGGCCCAAGCCCCTATCCGATGAATGATGCGGGCCTAAGACCTATTCGAAGAATGATGCGGGCATAAGTCCTATTCAAGAATTGGTCTAGGCCTAAGCCCTATTCAGTAACAGAGTGGGCCAAAGCCCAAATACATATCAATGCAACACAAAAATGTAACCCAACCCAATCCAGCCAACACACCACCCGTAGCAACCAACACACCTTGTGGGGACCAAGTTAACCCACCCAGCCAGCACACCACTAACGTAGTCTAGCTGCTAATAATAACGCAGCAAAGCTGCCAGTAACAGTAAACGTGGCTGAGCCACCAGAATCAGTACACGTGGCAAAAGCCACTAAATCAGTATAACGTGGTAGAGCCACCAGTACTGTAACACCCCGAACCCGGCCTAGAAGTTAGGCCCGAATCTGGTGTGTCACATGGAAGTAAAAACTTGCTTGAGAAATACAGCCTCTTTGTTAAAAACCCAAAACACTTAAGCAATTCATGTCTAATTGAAAACGTAATTATCTTTAAAAACCTTTTCGTTTGCGGAAGCATATTTGAAATAAATAATTTACGAAAATGTGACGTTTAGAAATAGAGTTGCAGAAGCATTTTGAAAACGTTGCGGAAACATAGATAAAATGCAAGTATTTTTGAGAGGTTGTTTGATAAATCGATAATCGAACTAGTAATCTTTTAAAACCGTGACTTTTGAAAATATCGTTGATAATTTGATAGAAAATTTCCAATGTTAAAAATATTTGTAAAAGTTTGTTATGAAATCCATATGTTAATCAATTTTGGAAAACCTTTATTTAAGTTTTAGAAAATTCTCGTTTTAAACAATTTAAGCAAAATAATAAGTATATCAACCATAAAGGAAATAATAAAACACTCCAGAG
This sequence comes from Gossypium sturtianum, assembly GCA_025698515.1. Lineage (NCBI taxonomy): Eukaryota > Viridiplantae > Streptophyta > Magnoliopsida > Malvales > Malvaceae > Gossypium > Gossypium sturtianum. The sequence goes on from CM046944.1 coordinate 87,961,774, forward strand.
GCCTTATTACAACACAAAAACCCAAAATAGTAAAGTGAACGGAATTAAAAATCTAAAGTTCAAAATAAAACACCGTTTCTGAAGTATGGCCTCCACCGAGTCATCCATGGGCCCAAGTCCTCGTCACTGAGCATTACCTACAAGGGTTAAGAAAAAGGGGGGTGAGTTACAAGAACTCGGTGTGAAATCCCCTTACCGTCATCCACTGGGCTCGAACCCGCTTAGAAATATCTTGGGCCTAAGCCCATTTAAGATAATCTTGGGCCGAAGCCCAATTACAAAACAGTATATATGTATGAATGCAAAGTATGCAACCCAACCCATCCATCCAATCTCTCCCCCGTACCAGCCAGTCTCTCCTGTGGGGATCAAGTCAACCCACCCCGTCAGTCTCTCCAATTTGCAGTCAAGCTGCCATTTATACTATTTGTGGCTGAGCCACCAGATTCATATACGGCAAAATGATTGACAGAGAGTTGTTAATTCATATGTTAGGCACATAGCCATTATCAGAATTTGTGGCAATGCCACTGGTCTATACTTCTTTTCATTCAAATTTTCCCATCCCATGCAATATGTAAAGATGCATCATACATAATCGTAAAACATCCATATAAAAATAACATCGATTAACCTATTGAATACTTTTTATGAATCAGCCCATTAAAGCAATACGATAATTCGGCCCATAGGGGCATTTCGGTAATTCGGTCCATAAGGACATTTCGGTAAATCGGCCCATTATAACAATCTATCAAATCGGCCCATAGAGGCATTTCGGTAAATCGGTAATTTTACCCACTAAGGGTAATTCGGTAATCTCGCAACCCATGGGTATTTTGGTAATTTACACTCCAAGGGTATTTTGGTAATTTCGCAACCCCGGACTTAACTACTAATTTGGGCATAAAAATTTGAAACTGTCCATCTGCGTCATACTGACAAAATTGACTATAACTCAAGTTAGAAAACTCGAAATTTAAATCCGTAAATTTTTCATGAAACTAGACTCATATATCTTATTAATAAAATTTTTCCAGAATTTTTGGCTTAGCCGTTTAGTACAGTTTATTTCTTAAAGTTTCCCTTGTTTCACTGTCCAACGATTCTGACCACTCTTACCTTAATTTCAAATATCTCACTATACAGTTTTCATATACTGTTACCACTTGTTTCTATTGAAAATAGGCTCACTAAGGAATTTATACATATAAATTATAACTCTTAATTCACCTTGTACAATTTTGAATGATTTTTCCAAGATAGAACAGGGAACCACGAAGTCAATCAGAACCAGTCTCACTAAAATTAAGATATCTCAGAATATAAACTTCCTCTTCCTCCTCTGTTTCTTTCATATAAAAGTAGACACAGTAAGCTTTAATTCAATATCTTTTTCACTTTCTAATTTTATTAATCATTTTTTTTGTGATTTTTCCAAAATCACGTCACTGCTGCTGACCAAACTGTTTCTTTGCAAAATATGGTTACTACTATGAACATACGCACTCCCGAGTGGTCTCGGATGCCGGTTTCCGATTTTCTTCGGTATTTCGACCGAATCATAGAACATATCATACAAACATTCAGAGAGGTAAGAGATTACACACCATTTCAAACATGTATTCTGAAGGGTACGGGATTACACACCTTGATTACAAGTTGTGCTTTCTACCGTTTCAACACCACGAATGTGATCTCCTCGATTGCACCAAAAATCGATCCTACCCTTTGGCTACTGAAATCCCGTCCTAACAATATTTGGTGAGCGAAAGAGTCGTTAGCAATTATCCCACCTTTGATCAAAACAAATCTTATAACAACGTTCTTACCCCACTTGCTTGACAAGTCGACGATAACGATTTGGTTAATACAAATCACTTGTGCTCCTTCACCTTGTTGAAAGCCCTAAATCCAACGATGGCCATATCACAGAAAAGAATGTAACTCAGACCCAATGAGAGAGAAAGAAGAACACTCGATTATCAAGGAAAAACTCGGATGAAACAAAGTTATCGACAAAGAGAGAACTACTACTTACCGATTGTTAATTTCCTTGTAGCGCCACTCACTTAAATCACTACGAAAAGAGGATGATTTGATCACAAGGTAATGTCGAATTAATAATAGAGAAAATGTTGATGAAAAGGTTAAAAGAAAAGAATGGATGGAGAGAAGAGTGCTAGATTGTTTCAGCTATCTAAGGGGAGATGAACAAAAAGGTGAGTGATTTGGCCAAACAAAGGAGAAAGATGTACACTCAAAGCTTGAAGATTCGGCAAGAAGGAGAAGGAAATTTGGAGAGAAAAGAAAAATGACACAAAAGTTGCAAATAGGAGTTTTTGGCCTAAACAACACCAAAACTTTTACCAATTGCCAAAGAAAATTCGGCTACCTTCCTCTACACCCAAAACCGTCCACATTCATGACCATAATGGTCAAAAATTGGCCAACCACACTTTCTATAACACTTCCCTTGAAAAAGGCCACATGTTCCCTTTACTTTCCCCTTTCTCTTGATTTCTTTCCTTACCTTCATCCTTTCCTATTTTCCTTAGCCATCTTGCCAAAAATAAAAAGTCCACCTTGCCTTATTTACATGCTTGGCCGACACTTAGGGAAAGAATGCAAAAATAATAGTCAAAATTTGCACACAATAGGATTTGAACCTCTTCCCTCAAGGTACTTCATGTGGCGCCATAACCTTCTTACCAATTGTTCAATTATGCTAGCAATTTACTCATTTATTTCCATAACCAATGAGGCCACTTACTATATCTCCTTAAAGTGCTAAAATACCAAATTTTGCTAAGGCCCAATTTGAACCCGGAACTTCCTAAAAACCTCGTAACTCTCCAAAATCACCTTCCTAATAAGTCAAACTTGAAATAATGCCGTTCTCAAATTCCCATAAATTTTAAAATGCTTCTACGCTCAAGGCCCAATGGGCCCAATCCTACTAGGCCCAATTTCGGGTCGTTACAATTCTACCCTCCTTAAAGAAATTTCGTCCTCGAAATTTCCAACCAACTACTAAATGCACCGCTCAAATCACACCACTATGCTTTCGCTGCGCACTCTGATCTTAATAACACTAATGTACTTTTAACATAATCTTGAATCCTCTTTCACACAACCAAACACCTAACCACAGAAGCAAGCAGTTATCTACCACTTATACCTAAAATTTTCTACATTCAATCATCACGTCCAACCAAAACATACCTGACTTGATGGTGATGAAACAATCCCGAGCCTTATGCTCCTTAGATCCGCATCTCAAGCATGCTCCTGACCTCCTCCAGCATTCTCCCGGATGACACCTTCTGTAATAATCGCAAGCCAAAAAGTTTGGACGTGCCTTAACACGCTTCACAGAAAGAGACTGCAACCCAAAAGAACCGCGATCTCTTTTCTTCTTACAGTCCACACACTCAACTCGAAGTGCTTCACCGGTTCCTTTAACCTCCTCCGATAACTTCTTAACTATTTGAGTCAGCTCAACAACCCAAGCTCGATCATGAGATCCCGTCTCAGCCACTGGCGATGCCAACGCCTTCCTTTCGGAAACATGCCCCGATGCTGAAGATCTAGCCTTAGCACCTCGGCCTCTACCACGTCCACATCTACCGCGTCCACGTCTTCTAGCGCTCATATTTGCTAAGTCGATTTAATCTGACTAAGAGTCTTATGAATCATTATGCTTATTCAGTGTTTATTAAACAATATTTTATGGAGTATAAGAAGTAAAGTTTTTTTCGCAAAACGTATCCTAAGGTCTCAATCTCTATAGTTTCAGCTCCTAATGCTAGAAGTTCTAAAGTATTTCTACAGTCATACCACAATAATCATAAATTGAAAACATAAACTTACTTAACTTGGTGCCGGATACCCGTGGTGCCATACTTCCTTTCAAACATGCATTTTTAACTTAAAATTCAAACAGCTTTGGAAAACGTTTTTGAACCCAAACCACAATCGAGTTTTGAAACCGGGCTCTGATACCATAAAATGTAACACCCCAAACCCGGCCTAGAAGTTAGGCCCGAATCTGGCGTGTCACATGGAAGTAAAAACTTGCTTGAGAAATACAGCCTCTTTGTTAAAAACCCAAAACACTTAAGCAATTCATGTCTAATTAAAAACGTAATTATCTTTAAAAACCTTTTTGTTTGCGGAAGCATATTTGAAATAAACAATTTACGAAAATGTGACGTTTATAAATAGAGTTGCAGAAGCATTTTGAAAACGTTGCGGAAACATAGATAAAATGCAAGTATTTTTTAGAGGTTGTTTGATAAATCGATAATCGAACTAATAATCTTTTAAAATCATGACTTTTGAAAATATCGTTGATAATTTGAGATAAAATTTCCAATGTTAAAAATATTTGTAAAAGTTTGTTATGAAATCCATATGTTAATCAATTTTGGAAAACCTTTATTTAAGTTTTAGAAAATTCTCGTTTTAAACAATTTAAGCAAAATAATAAGTATATCAACCATAAAGCAAATAATAAAACACTCCAGAGGCCTTATTACAACATAAAAACCCAAAATAGTAAAGTGAACGGAATTAAAAATCTAAAGTTCAAAATAAAACACCGTTTCTGAAGTATGGCCTCAACCGAGTCATCCATGGGCCCAAGTCCTCGTCACTGAGCATTACCTGCAAGGGTTAAGAAAAAGGGGGGTAAGTTACAAGAACTCTGTGTGAAATCCCCTTACCATCATCCACTGGGCCTGAACCCGCTTAGAAATATCTTGGGCCTAAGCCCATTTAAGATAATCTTGGGCCGAAGCCCAATTACAAAACAGTATATATATATATATATATATATATATATGAATGCAAAGTATGCAACCCAACCCATCCATCCAATCTCTCCCCCGTACCAACCAGTCTCTCCTGTGGGGATCAAGTCAACCTACCCCGCCAGTCTCTCCAATTTGCAGTCAAGCTGCCATTTATACTATTTGTGGCTGAGCCACCAGATTCATATACGGTAAAATGATCGAAACAGAGTCGTTAATTCATATTTTAGGCACATAGCCATTATTAGAATTTGTGGCAATGCCATCGGTCTATACTTATCTTCATTCAAATTTTCCCATCCCATGCAATATGTAAAGATGCATCATACATAATCGTAAAACATCCATATAAAAATAATATCCATTAACCTATTGAATACTTTTTATGAATCAGCCCATTAAAGCAATACGATCATTCGGCCCATAGGGCATTTGATAGTCGAGTCCATAAGGACATTTGATGAATCGGCCCATTATAACAATCTATCAAATCGGCCCATAGGGACATTTCGGTAAATCGGTAATTTTACCCACTAAGGGTAATTCGGTAATCTCGCAACCCAGGGGTATTTCGGTAATTTACACTCCAAGGGTATTTTGGTAATTTCGCAACCCCGGACTTAACTACTAATTTGGGGATAAAAATTTGAAATTGTCCATCTGCGTCATACTGACTAAATTGACTATAACTCGAGTTAGAAAACTTAAAATTTAAATCCGTAAATTTTCCTTGAAACTAGACTCTTATATCTCCTTACTACAATTTTTCAAGAATTTTTTGCTTAGCCGTTTAGTACAGTTTATTTCTTAAAGTTTTCCTTGTTTCACTATCCAACGATTCTGACCTCTCTTACCTTAATTTCAAATATCTCACTGTACGGTTTTCATATACCGTTCCCACTTGTTTCTATTGAAAATTGGCTCACTAAGGAATTTATACATATAAATTATAACTCTTAATTCACCTTGTACAATTTTGAATGATTTTTCCAAGACAGAATAGGGAACCACGAAGTCAATCAGAACCAGTCTCACTAAAATTAAGATATCCCAGAATATAAACTTCCTCTTCCTCCTCTGTTTCTTTCATATAAAGATAGACACAGTAAGCTTTAATTCGATATCTTTTTCACTTTCTAATTCCCTTTATCCTATTTTTCGTGATTTTTCCAAAATCACGTCACTGCTGCTGACCAAACTGTTTCTTTGCAAAATATGGTTACTACTATGAACATACGCACTCCGAGTGGTCTCGGATGCGGTTTCCGATTTTCTTGGTATTTCGACCGAATCATAGAACATATCATACAAACATTCAGAGAGGTAAGAGATTACACACCATTTCAAACATGTATTCGGAAGGAAGTGCGGGATTACACACCTTGATTACAAGTTGTGCTTTCTACGATTTCAACACCACGAATGTGATCTCCTCGATGCACCAAAAATTGATCCTACCCTTTGGCTCATGAAATCCCGTCCTAACAATATTTGGTGAGCGAAAGAGTCGTTAGCAATTATCCCACCTTTGATCAAAACAAATCTTATAACAACGTTCTTATCCCACTTGCTTGACAAGTCGACGATAACGATTTGGTTAATACAAATCACTTGCGCTCCTTCACCTTGTTGAAAGCCCTAAATCCAACGATGGCCATATCACAGAAAAGAATGTAACTCAGACCAAACGAGAGAGAAAGAAGAACACTCAATTATTAAGGAAAAACTCAAATGAAATAAAGTTATCAACAAAGAGAGAACTACTACTTACCGATTGTTAATTTCCTTGTAGTGCCACTCACTTAAATCACTACGAAAAGAGGATGATTTGACCACAAGGTAATGTCGAATTAAGAATAGAGAAAATGTTGATGAAAAGGTCAAAAGAAAAGAATGGATGGAGAGAAGAGTGCTAGATTGTTTCAGCTATCTAAGGGAGATGAACAAAAGGTGAGTGATTTGACCAAACAAAGGAGCAAGATGTACACTCAAAGCTTGAAGATTCGGCAAGAAGGAGAAGGAAATTTGGAGAGAAAAGAAAAATGACACAAAAGTTGCAAATAGGAGGTTTTGGCCAAAACAACACCAAAACTTTACCAATTGCCAAAGAAAATTCGGCTACCTCCCTCTACACCCAAAACCGTCCACATTCATGACCATAATGGTCAAAAATTGGCCAACCACACTTTCCATAACACTTCCCTTGAAAAAGGCCACATGTTCCCCTTACTTTCCCCTTTCTCTTGATTTCTTTCCTCACCTTCATCCTTTCCTATTTTCCTTAGCCATCTTGCCAAAAATAAAAAGTCCACATTGCCTTATTTACATGCTTGGCCGACACTTAAGGAAAGAATGCAAAAATAATAGTCAAAATTTGCACACAATGGGATTTGAACCTCTTCCCTCAAGGTACTTCATGTGGCGCCATAACCTTCTTACCAATTGTTCAATTATGCTAGCAATTTACTCATTTATTTCCATAAGCAATGAGGCTACTTACTATATCTCCTTAAAGTGCTAAAATACCAAATTTTGCTAAGGCCCAATTTGAACCCGAAACTTCCTAGAAACCTCGTAACTCTCCAAAATCACCTTCCTAATAAGTCCAACTTGAAATAATGTCGTTCTCAAATTCCCATAAATTTTAAAACGCTTCTAGGCTCAAGGCCCAATGGGCCCAATCCTACTAGGCCCAATTTCGGGTCGTTACAAGTACAGTGCTTCCTCCAAGATCCGTAACCCAACCCAATGCAGTATGTCATGTCATATTTAACTCATGTATGCAGTGCATCACAATCAAAATCGGTCATACAACTAATACTAATACATCAATTATATTAGCACTTAGGGTATAATGGTCATTTGGCCGGTTGGGGTTAAATCAGTAATTCACCCCTTAGGGGTATTCCAATAATTGTACCCATCGAGGGTAGTTCAATAATTTCACCCATTTAGGGTATTTCGGTAATTTACCCATCGAGGGTATAACGGTAATTTACCCATCAAGGGTATAACGGTCATTTACCCATCAAGGGTATAATGGTAATTTACCCATCGAGGGTATAATGGTAATTTTAGTCATCTAACAGCCTTTCCAGAGGCCTACTGTCGCCTCGAGCGACACAAGTTCCATTTCTGGTCAAAACGGTGCAACTAGGCCTAAAGCCAAATTTTGGCCCAAGCGGGCCCACACGCTCGTGTGGCCCATCCAGCCCATTTTCAGTCACGGTTCTGCGAACCTCGCAGCTGTATCTATTATGCGGCACTTACCATGGATTTCGCCCTTATGGGCCCATTAGCCCATTGGGCCCACTTGGCCCATTTTGGCCCAACAAGGCCCATTACGCCCTCAGCCCACGAGAAAGTTCGTGGAACTCCCAATGGTCTATCGCCCGCAATTACGGCTTGGGTTATCTCTACGAGCGCTCAAACGCTCGAGTGATCTCGGATACCGAAGTCTCGGCTTATCGGTTTTTCAGCTTTTATCGGTATACAGTAGCATAGAGGTAAGAACAACAATATTCTGTGATTGAACAGTATGATAATAGGTGTACGATTACACACCTTGATTACGAACGTGCCACCAATCCCTTAGCACCGATCCTACGTTAGACAAGATCAACAGTTAGTTAATCGGTCAAGGGGGTTATCCTCCCAAACATAACAAAACCGAAACCCCAATAACACCTACCTTGTTTCACCGAGTTTTGCTAAGTTCTTTTCGAATTTCAGTGAAGATTAAGAATCCCTGAAGATATCCCGTGTTACAGTGCACCCTTATTAAAAGAGTTTGTATACAATTGTGGTTAACATCCACCCTTCATAAATACCAAACCCCCTAAGCAAAATCGGTCCTCAAACCAAACACAAAGCGCGAATACTTACTTGCTCAAGGATTCCGAGTAATGCTTCTAATGCTCCTGGACGCTTGCCCCTTTTCACTCCACGAGAGAACCTAAATACTATACAACATTAGTCCAAGGAAGAAGGGAAGATTCGGTACAGAAAAGGGAAGAACCGTACTACCCAACCATTGACTAAAAGAAAATTAATACTACTTACTTTTCTCAATTCGACAAGAACAGTTTTCTTCTAGCAACAGGAATAGACGACCCCAGAGATGAGAGTACACTAGAAGGGAAAGAAGGGGTTAGTTTCGGCTTAAACAACTTAAAGAACAAAAGATGGAGTGTTGAGAACAAGGGGGAGAATAGGTTCGGCTATCCAGAAGAGAATAGAATGGAAGATGAGAGGGAAAAGAGTGTTGAATTCAGCCAATGAGTCTAAAGAAAGAAAAAAGGTGTAGGAAGAGAGTGGGCAGCAATTGAGGAAATAAAGAACGAAATGAAAATCCCGAATGGTAACAAGTTGCTTGAGAAGTCACCTAAAAAAGAAAACCCGAAAATAAGCAAAAGAAAAGTAGAACAACACAAAGAAATTCTGGTTTGCACTCACTCTCAAAGTTGCCGAAAATGCTCCCAATGACCCCCCCTCTAGCCGAATTTCCCCCTTAGCCACACTCCCAAATTCGGTCAACACTCCCACATAGATCACCTCCCTGAATTTCTCCACCGAAATCTCCTAGAATTGCTCTCCACCTCCCGTTTGAAACATTTGACCAAGTCTCCCACTTCTCTTGTAGAGTTTGCTCCAAACTCTACTTCTTCCACTCTCAAGTCACAAAATAAAAGTCTCCAATTGCAATTCGTGGGATTCGAACCCCACTCTTCCTTGTTATCCCATTGACGCCACACCACTAAGCCACATGCTCATCTTGTGTCACAAAGCTCACCTGAATATACTTAAGTCCCTCTGCTAATGTGACCCTATCCTCTTCAGGGCCAAAAACTAAAATTTTTCCAAAGCTCAGACTCGAACCCAGGCCTCCATAGAACCCTCAAATACACTCAAATAGCTAGCCGTTCAAGCACAACATGAAATTAGGCAAAATTACCAACCCCTAACTTTTGGGGCGTTACAACTCTACCCCCTTAAAGAAATTTCGGCCTCAAAATTTACCTGATCAGAAGAGATGAGGGTATTGCTGTCGCATCGCCTCCTCAGGCTCCCACATGGCTTCCTCTGAACCGTGATTACGCCAAAGCACCTTGACTAACGGGACAAATTTTCTTCTTAACACTTTCACATCTCGATCCAGTATCTGCATCAGTTCTTCTTTGAAGGTCAGATCAGGTCTAACCTCGATCTCCTCCACCGGAACTATATGCGAGGGATCCAAACGGTATCGCCTCAGTATAGAGACGTGAAACACGTTATGAATACGATTTAATTCAGGAGGCAGCTCCAGCTGATAGGCAACCGGTCCCACATGTTTTAATATCTAGTAAGGTCCGATGAATCTAGGGCTCAGCTTGCCTTTTCGCCCAAATCTCAGAATCTTCTTCCATGGTGAGACCTTTAAGAAGACATAATATCCCACTGCGTACTCAATCTCTTTACGCTTTAAATCAGCGTATGACTTCTGCCTATCAGATGCTTTTTTTAACCGATCACGAATCAACTTTACTTTTTCCTCAATTTTAGAAACTAATTCCGGTCCCATATTCGCCGCTCACCCAGTTTTGTCCAACAAGTAGGAGTACGACACCTACGACCATATAACGCCTCGTACGGTGCCATCTGAATACTGGATTGATAGCTGTTGTTATAAGCGAATTCTGCTAATGGCAAGTAGTCTTCCCAACTGCCCTTGAAATCAATCACACAGCTTCTTAACATGTCCTCCAAAATCTATATCACCCTCTCCGACTGACCATCAGTCTGAGGATGAAATGTCGTGCTAAAATCTAACCTTGTACCCAAAGCTTCATGTAACACTCTCCAGAACCACGATGTGAATCTGGGGTCCCTGTTTGATATGATGGACACCAGTACCCCATGCAATCTCACAATCTCAGCCACATACAACTTGGCCAACTTCTGCAGTGAGAAATCAATGCGAACCGGTATAAAGTGGGCGAACTTAGTCAGCCGATCAACAATTACCCATACCGAATCCTTCTTAGTAGGTGTTAGGGGAAGCCCACTAACAAAATCCATGGTTACCCTCTCCCACTTCCAGAGTGGAATTTTAACAGGTTGCAGTAGTCCAGAAGGTAGTTGATGCTCAGCCTTCACTTGTTGGCATGTCAGACACTTTCCTACAAAATTGGTAACTGATAAACCAAAATAGTAACATATTTTAGACCCACATTTAGCATGCTTTTGGGTGATTTAAGCCTTGAATTGTGTAATTTGGTGCTCTTAATCCTTCGTTTTCATGTTTTATACTCAGGAAAGCACCGGAGGATGAAAAGAATAAGAAACGGGCTTAAAACGGACCAAATAGGCCAAATCACAAAATCGACACGGCCTGGGCCCAAGCAACACGGCCTTGCCTCCCTAATCAGACCTGAACACGGCCTGGCCACGATTCAAACGGTCGTGCCTCCCTAACCAGACCCAAACACGGCCTGGCCACGACTCACATAGGCGTGTGCCAAGGGCGTGTCTCTACCGTGGAGAAGAGTAATTTCACTTGGATTTGGATACTTAAGGGTAAAGAAACACATTCCAAAAGCCTATATAAACACCCTAGAGGCCAACTTTCAGGGGGCGTCCATCTAGGCCAAGGAGCCGAGCCAGAAAGGTTAAAATTGTGGAAATTACACGAAGAAAGCCAGTTGATTCATCTCAAGAAGCCGGAGTCATACTCAAGACGGAGGATTTCTCTTCAATTCCTTCAAGGGGTTTTAGAGTTTTTCTTATGTTTTGTTTTACCTTTTCTTTTGAGATGTATTTTGTTATCATTATGAACTAAACCCTCAAATACCTGAGGGGGATGAAACTTAGATGAATCTTGTTATCATTTGCTGAACTATATGATAAATATTTGACTTGTTCTTAATTATGTGTTCTTAATTCTTGTGTTGATATTTTCGCGGATATTAATTCAAGTTTGATGTGCTTAGGTGGAGGAGCAAAAGTCCCTTCCTAAGAGTAGATCTAGCATAATTAAGCGGAGTTGATCGCACGCCTAGACATAGGGTGACGAGATTTTGCTGGATTTTGGTGAAACCTAATATGGGAGTCCATAGATCGAGTTAATACAATTTTAGGGGTTTTAATTAGAAAGAGATTTCAATTAATCAACCTAGGATTAGACATTAGTAGCCTCGACGGAGGTATTAATATAACTTAGGGAATCTTAAGGATCAAGTCAAATGAATAAATCGTCTGTTTTAGAGTTAGATAACAAGTGAAGTCTAGGTGGATTCTTCCTTGGATATTGTTTTAATCAATTGGTTTTTCCCACAAGTATTTCCCCAATTTCATTCTTTTTGTCTCATTGTCTTTAGCTTAGTAGTTAGTCAATTTTCTAGATTAAACCGATTCGCTTCAATTTTAGGGCTAAATAATAAAAAGAAGGTTAGTATTAGTACTTTCGGTTCCTTTGGGTTCGACAATCCGGTCTTGCCACTAAGCTATACTACTGTTCGATAGGTACACTTGCCTCAATCGTTGTCATAGTTAGTTTTTAACCGTGGCCGTGGCCGTGTGGATACACCGAATCTCCGTACTGACATGGCAGAGATGGTACGAGCCAGGACGGATCGTATCTTCAAATCACGGACCCAACTACCCCGCCAAGGCCGTGCGACATGGCCGTGGCTGACTCTGAGGGAAGACAAACGGGCTCCGACTAAACATCACGGCCGTGCAATTCAGCCCTGGTCGACACTGTTTGACCCGACATGGGCGTGGTGACCACGAAACGGGCGTGGGAGAAACGAACGAAACACAACACAGCCGTGCGATATGGCCGTGTGACCCCGCACGCCCGTGGCACACGGGCGTGGGAAGGCACCAAACCCCAAATTTCTATTTAAACCACCCACCCCCCATCCATACCACTTTCTTCCATTCCATTATTCAGAATTCTCCCCTTTCATACTCTTCCCCCATTGGTTATTACTAAAACCCTTGAGCTCCACCACATCCATGTCAAAGAAGCGGAAAGCTCCCAGTATAGTCTCCCTGTGGGAGACCGATCTACATAAGTTCATGCCGGCCGCTTCGTCTAGTCGAAAAGCCAAGGGTCTTTGAGACTATTTAGCTTTTAGTTTTCTTTTCTCATCTCTTTTAATTTCCTTCTCTTTAACACTCTTATGCTTAATTTAGCTTATTCTATTTTAGTTTCTTGGTTTTAGGTTCTTCAGGCTACTTGGAAATCACCCCACCACGACCTCTGCCAACATCACCACGGCCTTAGAAGTCACACCCATCTCGCAAACCATCCAACAATAAGGACTCTTCGGTCCATTAATCTTTTCTTTTAATTTTATTTCACTTTTTATTTTCCCTCACTTTAGCTTGCTTTTTTTTAAATATATAATTAGTATAGTTTGAATTATTATTATTAATTCCTGGCTAATTCTGCATGAGCTACCCAATTTCTTCATCTAGCGCAGAGACTGTGGATGGCCACCATACAACCACCAGAGACGCCTCCTCCAACTTATCTTTCACCTCCAACGCAAGGATTTCATCCATATTTCAGGGAGTTCCACTTCCCTCCATATCTTTTGATTTCTACTTAATTGTTTATATATATATATATATCTTTGTACATTGAGGCCAATGTACATCTTAAGTGTGGGGGGTGAACAACCTAAAAAGGTGCCTAACTTTTTTCATTATTCTCAAATTCTTAAAATTAGGTGCCAAACTTTTTGCATTATTCTCAAATCCTCGAATTATGTCTTGTTTCTTAAGTAAGTTTCTCATATTATAATTAGAATGAAATTCCTTTGATTTATGATTTTTTTTTGATGTTTCTTGGATTAAGTCATTGATAATTGTGCATTGATAATTAAATTCTAAGATACTAGAGAGCCAAGCATGATAAGTCTATTTTTCAGAATTAAAATTTTTTTTAGGTTGTCTACCTAAATTTGAATATTACCTTGAAATTTGAAATTTACGAGGTTGACATCGAATACCCATAATTTTTTGTGAGATTTTGAGCCTTATAGAGCATATATTCTTTTTCTTGCTCACTTTATTGATTATGAGTGTGTCAACATTGATTTGTTATTCTAGAACATGCATCGATTATACTTGTCGAGACCACACTTTTGATTTGATATACAGAGATGATGAAGGCACCTAGGATTTAACCCACTTACTCCACTAAAAGCCTACCTTCATTATTAACCCCTAGTGACCCCGTTTAATCCTGACAACCCATTTATTGACTTACCCACCAATACTAACCCAAAACCCTTTATTTTTGTTATCACCATTCTTTTTGACTACCCGTATATCGAGATTTGGTTTGATCAGTTGCCTAACTATGATCTTTATTTCAGTAGTTAAATTCATCCTTTATTATGTAATTGTTAAAAAAATCGAAGTATAGTCATTATTAGTTTTGTGATTAAATGAGCTTATACGTTTGAATTCCAAATTTTGAAGAAGAAGCTCGAATCATTAGTACTATTAGCTTTCAATTGATGTAATTACTTATATTCGGTTTATTGTTTCGTCGGAGTAATTTGTCAGTCAATCTCGATTCTAACCTTTTAATTCACCTATATCCACACCTTAACCCAAGCCCCGTTACAACCCTGTTAAAGACCTTTTATTTTGTGCATCATTTCATATTATAGTGGTGGAGATTTGATTCTCATGCAAGCCTATGGGATTAACTTTTCAAGTTTGACTTATGAGTGCTTAATCTTTGAACCTTAAACACCTCGAGTGATTTGAGTGAATCTGTAGTGAAGATGTCAATCCTTGTCGATTCTGAATCAGAGGTAATCATTCAGATGAGGGGAAACACCTATATTTTTGTGATACAAATGTATGACTTAGATTGTTTGACTCTTTAGGACTCATTGAGTTGAATTATCCATGTATGAATTATCTTTGAATTATGATGAAACATTATTGATGAATATTATGAATTAAGGAAGTTCGTTTTAATCATGAGTTGAGAATTTTGCTTGAGGACAAGCAAAAGCTTAAGTGTGGGGGTATTTGATAAACTGAAATAGTAACATATTTTAGACCCACATTTAGCATGCTTTTGGGTGATTTAAGCCTTGAATTGTGTAATTTGGTGCTCTTAATCCTTTGTTTTCATGTTTTATACTCAGGAAAGCACCGGAGGATGAAAAGAACGAGAAACGGGCTTAAAACGGACCAAATAGGCCAAATCACAAAATGGACACGACCTGGGCCCAAGCAACACGGCCGTACCTCCCTAATCAGACCTGAACACGACCTGGCCACGATTCACATGGCCGTGCCTCCCTAACTAGACCCAAACACGGCCTGGCCACGATTCACACGGGCGTGTGCCAAGGGCGTGTCTCTACCGTGTAGAAGAGTAATTTCACTCGAATTTGGATACTTAAGGGTAAAGAAACACATTCCAAAAGCCTATATAAACACCCTAGAGGCCAACTTTCAGGGGGCGTCCATCTAGGCCAAGGAGCTGAGCTAGAAAGGTCAGAATTGTGGAAATTACTCGAAGAAAGCCAGTTGATTCATCTCAAGAAGTCGAAGTCATACTCAAGACGGAGGATTTCTCTTCAATTCCTTCAGGGGGTTTTAGAGTTTTTCTTATGTTTTGTTTTACCTTTTCTTTTGAGATGTATTTTGTTATCATTATGAACTAAACCCTCAAATACCTAAGGGGGATGAAACTTAGATGAATCTTGTTATCATTTGCTGAACTATATGATAAATATTTGACTTGTTCTTACTTATGTGTTCTTAATTCTTGTGTTGATATTTTCGCGGATATTAATTCAAGTTTGATGTGCTTAGGTGGAGGAGCAAAAGTCCCTGCCTAAGAGTAGATCTAGCATAATTAAGCAGAGTTGATCGCACGCCTAGACATAGGGTAACGAGATTTTGCCAGATTTGGGTGAAACCTAATATGGGAGTCCATAGATCGAGTTAATGCAATCTTAGGGGTTTTAATTAGAAAGAGATTTCAATTAATCAACCTAGGATTAGACGTTAGTAGCCTCGACGGATGTATTAATATAACTTAGGGAATCTTACGGATCAAGTCAAATGAATAACTCGTCTGGTTCAGAGTTAGATAACAAGTGAAGTCTAGGTGGATTCTTCCTTAGATATTGTTTTAATCAATTGGTTTTTCCCACAAGTATTTCCCCAATTTCATTCTTTTTGTCTCATTGTCTTTAGCTTAGTAGTTAGTCAATTTTCTAGATTAAACCGATTCGCTTCAATTTTAGGGCTAAATAATAAAAAGAAGGTTAGTATTAGTACTTTCGGTTCCTTTGGGTTCGACAATCCGGTCTTGCCACTAAGCTACACTACTGTTCGATAGGTACACTTGCCTCAATCGTTTTCATAGTTAGTTTTTAGACTCGATCATTCTCATTATAAATTTTAAGACTGTGACACACCGATCAGTAACCTCACGCTTAAGCCCTGGCCACCAATACAGTTCATGTAGATCTCGGTATAACTTGTTTCCACCAGGATGCATAGCGTATGGGCTACTATGCACCTCCCGTAGTATAGACTGCCTTAACTCAGAATCCCTCGGTATACAGACTCTCCCCCGGAAGCATAACACCCCCTCACTATTCAGCCCAAAGTCCACAGTCTTTCCCTTCTTCACCAACCGGAAACGAGGAATCAACGATTCATCAAGCAACTGCTTCTCCTTAATTTGATCAATCCAAGTCGGTTTCACTTGAAGTTCAGCTAACAGACTACCATCCTCAAACAGACTGAGACGAGCAAACATTGCTCTTAGATCAGATACAACTTTACGGCTCAATGCATCCGCTACTATGTTAGCTTTTCCCGGATGGTACTCAATTGAGCAATCATAATCCTTAAGCAACTCTATCCATCTTCGTTACCTAAGGTTCAACTCCTTCTGAGTAAGGAGGTACTTGAGGCTTTTATGGTCGGTATAAATGATCGACTTCTCTCTATACAAGTAGTGTCTCCAAATCTTCAGTGTGAAAACCACCGCAGCTAATTCCAAGTCATGAGTGGGGTAATTCACCTCGTGCGGCCTAAGCTGACGAGACATATACGCCACCACCTTACCCTCTTGCATCAGCACACAACCCAAACCAGTGTGCGACGCATCATAGTAGACAGTGAATTCCTTTCCAGACTCTGGCTGTATTAATACTGGGGCTTTAGTCAGAATCTTCTTCAGTTTCTCAAAACTCTCCTACTATTTATCAGTCTAATTAAACGGTACCCCTTTACGCAGTAACTTGGTTATAGGTGCAGCAATCAGTGAAAACCCCTCAATGAACCGTCTGTAATACCCGGCCAGACCCAGAAAACTTCAAATTTCAGATACAGTCTTTGGTGGTTTCCAGTCCAATACGGCCTCAATCTTCCGAGGATCAACCCTAATCCCCTCGGTAGACATTACATGCCCCAAAAATGTCACTTCTCGTAGCCAAAATTCACACTTGCTGAACTTGGCATAAAGTTGCTTCTCTCTTAATATCTGCAGAACAATCCGGAGATGCGCATCATGGTCCTCCTCAGTTCTTGAATACACCAGTATGTCGTTTATAAACTACAATACGAACCGGTCCAGATAGGGTTGGAAAACCCGGTTCATCATATTCATGAAAGCAGTTGGTGCATTCGTTAACCCAAATGGCATAACCAGAAACTCGTAATGTCCATAACGAATCCTGAATGCAGTCTTATACACATCTGCTTCCTTAACCCTTAGTTGATGGTACCCCGATCTGAGATCTATCTTGGAGAAAACCGAAGCTCCTCGCAGCTGATCAAACAGATCGTCTATCCTTGGAAATGGGTACTTATTCTTAATCGTCAGTTTATTCAATTGACGATAATCAATACACATACGCATGGACCCATCCTTCTTCTTCACGAACAATACTGGTGCTATCCACGGAGACACACTCGGTCGGATGAATCCTCGGTCCAGTAGCTCTTGGATCTGAGCCTTTAACTCCACCAACTCATTCGGTGCCATCCTATAAGGGGCGATGGACACCGGAGCCGTTCCCGGTAGAAGCTCAATGCCGAATTCGACCTCACGATTTGAAGGCAACCCCAGAAGCTCTTCAGGAAATACATCTAGAAACTCCTTTACAGTTCTGACATTCTCAACAGATGAACTCATGGATTCAGAAATGCTGACATAAGCTAAGAATGTCTCGCAACCCTTGTGAATCAGTTTCTCGGCCTTTAGTGCTGAGATTACATTAGATAAATAATCTCTCCGCTCCCCTATCACAATCACCTCTTCATCCTTCGACGAATTCAGTACCATACGCTTAGCCACGCAATCCAAATTCGCACGGTGCTTCACTAACCAATCCATGCCCAAGATGAGATCAAATTCGCCAAACGACAGTTCCATCAAATCCGCCGGAAAGACAACCCCTTGGACCTCTAGGGGCACATCTCTAAACAGTTTATTCACTTCGACCGACTGTCCCAGTGGACTAATCACTGACATTTCCCTATCAGTAATTTCGGACTGTATACCCAACGACCCAGACACAGTACATGCAACATACGAGTGTGTAGATCCAATATCAATTAAAACGGTATATGGTACATTATGAATGAGGAACGTACCGGTTATGACGTCAGGAGCATCGCCATCCTCTCGGTACCGAGCAGCATACACCAATGCTGGTTGTCTCGCCTCTGTGTTACCAGTACCTCTGCCCGGTGCTCCACGACCTCGTCCAAAACCATTTCCCCATCTGGCTGGGCCACGGCCTCTTGGTGGCTGCTGACCACCTCTCTCTGGCTGAACATAACCCCGACCTGCAGCTTGCATCTGAACAGGCCTCTGAGTACAGTCTCTAACCTGGTGATCCCTAGACCCACATCTGAAGCATGCCCCCGATCTTTTCCAACAATCTCCCAGATGAGATCTCCCACACTCAGCGTAAGTCTAGGGTCTGACAGCAACAATAGGAACCCCAGGTCGAGTTGGCCCATCGAACCTAGGCCTTTTCTTAGGCCCACCAGAAGAACTTGAGGGCCCAAAATTCCTCTTACTTCTGCCCCTATCCTACTCACGATTCTCATGCTCTGAGCCTTTCACATCCTCGGCAATCTTTGTCTTCTCAACCAGGGCAGCAAAGTCTCTTTTCCTCTGCGGGGCTATCAGTTGTCGCAACTCATCCTGGAGACCATCCTCAAAACACACGCAGCGCTCATACTTAGTCGCGACTATACCCTGAGCATACCGGCTCAACCGCAGAAACTCTGCCTTATACTCTGCCACAGACTTATTCCCCTGGATCAGACTCAGAAATTCCTTCCTCTGGGCATCCACAGAACTTGCCCCAACATATTTTCCTTGGAAAGCCATCTTAAAGAAGTCCCACGTCACACGGTCGGCCTGCGCGCCTTCCCTCACGGTAAGCCACCATTGATATGCCTCATCTCGCAGTAAAGACACTGCTCCTTTTAGTTTTTGCTCCACCGTGCAATCGAGATCATCCATTATTCGCTCGATGACCTCCAACCAATATTCGCTACATTGGGGCTACACAGAGATGCCCTAAAAATTTCTCGCCCCATTCGATTTGGAGTCGTCGAGAAATTGACCCTCGCCCATTAACGATGCACTGCCCCGGCAACCCTTTCTAGAACCCGCAACATCGCTTGGGACAGAGCATCATCCCCACCGGCTCTGTCATGAGACCCGGGCGATCCTTTGGTGAGGCGGCGCTCCCTATCGGGCATATGTCACGATGCTGAGGACCCAGCCCTAGCACCTCGGCCTCTGCCACAGCCACGTGTACCCCTTCCGCGACCTCTTGTGCTCATATCGACGTAGCGTAATTATCTGATTAGAGAGTTTTATGGATCAGCTTATAGTTCTCATAATTACTAATAGATATTTTATGAAAAGCAGTAATTAGGGTTGTTCTCGCAGATCGAATTTACTACAGTTTCCAGTCTACTATAGTCTCAGTTCCTCTAACTCCAACAACCCTTTCCAGAACCCGCAACATCGCTTAGGACAGAGCATCATCCCCACTGGCTCGGTCATGAGACCCCGTTTCAGTCACTGGTGAGGCCGGCGCTTCCCTATCAGGCATATGTCCTGATGCTGAGGACCCAGCCCTAGCACCTCGGCCTCTGCCACGGCTACGTGTACCTCTTCCGCGACCTCTTGTGCTCATATCGACGTAGCGTAATTATCTGATTAGAGAGTTTTATGGATCAGCTTATAGTTCTCATAATTACTAACAGCTATTTTATGAAAAGCAGTAATTAGGGTTGTTCTCGCAGCTCAAATTTACTACAGTTTCCAGTCTCCGATAGTCTTTGTTCCTCTAACTAAGGAGTTTTAGTATGCTACTACTATCCCTAGTAATTTTTCAGTACAATCATTCCAGTATATAACATAGTACAGTGTCAGGAAACTTACGGATTTGGTGTCGGAGACTCAGTGTGCCACACTTTCAGTAACATCGTTACTTTCCAAACCAAAATTTAAAACAGATTAGAAAAATTTTCAGAACCCATTCCACAGCCGAGTTTTCTAACCTGGCTCTGATACCACTAAATGTAAAACCCCAAACCTGGCCTAGACGTTACGACCAGATCTAACGTTTGAAAACTATGAATTCAATGAAAACTCTTCTACAAATTTAAAACTTTCTACCACTTAAAACCCCAGTTTCAATTCCTTAAAATCAAAACAAGATTTACTCAGAGTCATTCTCTTGCAAAATGTTATTATCTTAAAAACCTTGTTTGTTGTGAAAGTTTGGTTCAAACAGTTGTGGAAACGTGATATTTTGAAAACAGTAGTTATTATTTTAAAAACCCTTGTTTAATAGACTAGCAGGTTGTAATTAAAAGAAACACCATATAAAAGTTAAAAATACCAATGGCCTTATTACATAATTGTTAACCCGGTAAATTAAAATAAAATAAAATAAAGTCGCTAAGTTTAGCTTTAAAGCGTATCGGGCGTGCGGCCACCTCCGAGTCTCTCTCAGCTCTAAATCCTCTAAGGCTGGGGATTACCTGCACAGTCTAGCTGCTAATAATAACGCAGCAAAGCTGCCAGTAACAGTAAACATGGCTGAGCCACCAGAATCAGTACACGTGGCAAAAGCCACTAAATCAGTATAACGTGGTAGAGCCACCAGTACAGTACTTCCTCCAAGATCCATAACCCAACCCAATGCAGTATGTCATGTCATATTTAACTCATGTATCCAGTGCATCACAATCAAAATCGGTCATACAACTAATACTCATACATCAATGATACTACCACTAAGGGTATAACGGTCATTTGGTCGGTTGGGGTTAAATTAGTAATTCACCCCTCAAGGGTATTCCAGTAATTGTACCCATCGAGGGTAGTTCAGTAATTTCACCCATGGGGGTATTTCGGTAATTTACCCATCGAGGGTATAACGCTAATTTACCCATCGAGGGTACAACGGTCATTTACCCATCGAGGGTATAACGATAATTTACCCATCGAGGGTATAACGGTAATTTTAGTCATCTAACGGCCTTTCCAGAGGCCTACTGTCGCCTCGAGCGACACAGGTTCCATTTCTAGTCAAAATGGTGCAACTGGGCCTAAAGCCCAATTTCGGCCCAAGCAGGCCCACACGCTCGTGTGGCCCATCCAGCCCATTTTCGGTCACGATTCTGCGAACCTCATAGCCGCATCTATTATGCGGCATTTACCATGGATTTTTCCCCTGTGGGCTCATTAGCCCATTGGGCCCACTTCGGCCCAACAAGGCCCATTACGCCCTCAGCCCACGAGAAAGTTCGTAGCACTCCCAATGGTCTATCACCCACAATTGCGACTTGGGTTATCTCTACGAGCGCTCAAACGCTCGAGTGATCTCGGATGCCGAAGTCTCGGCTTATCGATTTTTCGGCTTTTATCGGCATATAGTAGCACAGAGGTGAGAACAACAATATTTCGTGATTGAACAGTATGATAATAGGTGTACGATTACACAATGATAATAGGTGTACAATTACACACCTTGATTACGAACGTGCCACCAATCCCTTAGCACCGATCCTACGTTAGACAAGATCAACAGTTAGTTGATCGGTCAAGGGGGTTATCCTCCCAAACACAACAAAATTGAAACCCCAATAACACCTACCTTGTTTCACCGAGTTTTGCTAAGTTCTTTCCGAATTTCAGTAAAGATTAAGAATCCCTGAAGATATCCCGTGTTACAGTGCACCCTTATTAAAAGAGTTTGTATACAATTGTGGTTAACATCCACCCTTGATAAATACCAAACCCCCTAAGCAAAATTGGTCCTCAAACCAAACACAAAGCGCGAATACTTACATGCTCAATGACTCCGAGTAATGCTTCGAATGCTCCCGGACGCTTGCCCCTTTTAACTCCTCGAGAGAACCTAAATACCATACAACATTAGTCCAAGGAAGAAGGGAAGACTCGGTACAGAAAAGGGAAGAACCGTACTACCCAACCATTGACTAAAAGAAAATCAATACTACTTACTTTTTTCAATTCGGCAAGAACAGTTTTCTTCTAGCAACAAGAATAGACGACCTCAGAGATGAGAGTACACTAGAAGGGAAAGAAGGGGTTAGTTTCAGCTTAAACAACTTAAAGAACAAAAGATGGAGTGTTGAGAACAAGGGGGAGAATAGGTTCGGCTATCCTGGAGAGAATAGAATGGAAGATGAGAGGGAAAAGAGTGTTGAATTCGGCCAAGGAGTCTAAAGAAAGAAAAAAGGTGTAAGCAGAGAGTGGGCAGCAATTGAGGAAATAAAGAACGAAATGAAAATCCCGAATGGTAACAAGTTGCTTGAGAAGTCACCTCAGAAAGAAAACCCGAAAATGAGCAAACGAGAAGTAGAACAACACAAAGAAATTTCGGTTCACACTCACTCTCAAAGTTGCCGAAAATGCTCCCAATGACCCCCCCTCTAGCCGAATTTCTCCCTTAGCCACACTCCCAAATTTGGCTCATACTCCCACACACATCACCTCCCTGATTTTCTCCACTGAAATCTCCTAGAATTGCTCTTCGCCTCCCGTTTGAAACATTTGACCAAGTCTCCCACTTCCCTTGTAGAGTTTGCTCCAAACTCTACTTCTTCCTCTCTCAAGTCACAAAATAAAAGTCTCCAATTGTAACACCCCAAACCCGGCCCATTCGTTACGACCGAATTTGAAATGCCACTGCGAAAAAACGTTTGAAGACTGATTTCACTTTTGGGAAAAACATTAAAAATTTTGTCATTTGAAAACCATGTCCAATTAAAAATTCTAAATAATATAAGCTTGATAAAAATATCCAAATTAAAACTTTATTATAAGCTTTTAAAATATAAGTTGCCAAAATTAAAAGCACTTCCAAATAATAATTTAATGGTCGTCTAGCTTAAACATAATAAAAATGTTCAATCACTTTAATGGGCCTTATTACAATAAACACTTAATCAAAATATGAAAATATAACTACTTAATTAATTAAAATATCTTTCTCGCATGGAAATCGCTTCGCATGGCCACCTTTGTATCCACTCCATCCCGGTCCAAAAATCACGATCACTGCGATGTTTAATAAAAATTGGGTGAGTCATACTGACTCGAGTGTGTAATTAGTCCTTTGAATTCCACCCACATGTTAACCACATATTAACTCATATATCAGATATCAATTATCAAATTCACATGTTATCACATTCGGGCTTGGCCCATATTCATATCACATTCATCTAATAGGGTAGTTGACCACATAATTTCCACACATCTTGGCTTAGCCCATTTCCACATTAATCCACATATCATATTGGGCTTGGCCCATTTCCACATATGTTCACATACAAAATCATGCAATTATGAAGCCCAACCCAAACCTAGGGTCCATCCGCTACACACCCCCTTATCCAGCCTACCGCACACCAGGGGATTATCAAATCACCCTCTCCTTTTCACTCTAAAGGCAATCACTGCTGTCCACGTGCAATTAAGCACAATAGTCCACAACGCGACCTCAGTCAGCGCCAATCCACGATGTAGCCGTAGCTAACACCAAAACCACGATGGGACACATAGTCACTCATCAACCACGATGTCAACCACGATGAGGCACAGAGCTACTCATCAAGCCACGCGAACTAAATCGCAATTAATCCACAACGTGACCTCAGTCAACGTCAATCCACGATGTAGCTCAAGGCTAACATCAAAAACAACGATGGGACACATAGTCACTCATCAACCACGATATGGCACATAGCCGATATCAACCACGATGAGGCACATACCCACTCATCAAGCCACGCGAACTAAATCGCAATTAATCCACAACGTGACCTCAGTCAACGTCAATCCACGATGTAGCTCAAGGCAAACATCAAACCACGTACTCGAAGTACACCCGTACCTTCTTTCATATCCCAACCCATGCACATGCCACATAAAATAATGATACAATGTAATGATGCATGAGCATGTTCATCAAGCATATTATCACATATTCATATTAATAATCACATATCATCGGGTTTGGTACTTACCGGATTATCGACATACCCTTGAGGGTATCCTTATCACAATTTCCATCGCACTAGTTAGCACATTAATAATACTTACACATTTCACATACATATCATATACCGGAAAGCGGTGGGTTAATCACACACCTAATCACTTGGAGAACTATGCTTTCGATCATCGATGCTATCACTAGGCGATACTACGGCTATTTGCCTACTTTCTTGTTTCGACGCTGGTCCACACCCGGTGGCCAATCCCTAACTACCGAGAGACAGATCTCTTCTTAAACTTCGGGATAGGGACCTTCCTTTCCCTTCTTGAATGGTATTCGCCTCCATCAACACACTTAATCGGAACAATCGATTTAATCATCAATATACGAATTCTTAACCAAATATCCACAACTTATCATACTTACCGAAAGGGTCTTGAAATCCCGAAAAGCTTGATCTAATGCTTAGATCCTTAATCCCTACATTTGATTAATCACCTACTACTTTAATAAAAAGCCATTCAGCCATAAATCCAAATCCTAGTAGGATTAGTATACTTAAACTTACCTTGTTGCCGTTTGACTTAAGAATCAAGTCTTGAAATCTCTGCTATACTCTTCTTGCATTCGGCCAAGCATTGAATCAATTAACTTGGTTAGTTTTCGGCTTTTGAATAATTAATGAACACATATATTTACCAAACATGGCCTTGGCCGAATACTATAGACACTTACCTTGTGGATTTTAAATCCCAAAACTCACCGAATAACTAGGGAACACGTGGCCTATGGTGTACCTTCGGGAAAAGAACTTCTCCTTCCTTGTAGTTGACACTTAGTAAATCCCGAAAGATCTCTTCAAAGTTTCGGCAACAAGATATTAATGGGGTTAGTCCTAGATTTCGGCAAATCTTAAGAAAAAAGGATGAAACCGAATGAGATCTTACCCTTACTTGAAGAAATCGATTGCACCTTTACTTCAACCTTCAGAGATTCGGCTATGGCTAGATGACGATCTCACAACTTTCGGCTTTTGGAGGGATTAAAAAGAAAAGAGAAGGAAGAATAAAGATGGAGGATTCGGCTAGATCACAAGGTATTTCGGCTTGGAAAAAATAAAAGAAGAAGAAGATTTGGTGAAGAGAATTCGGCAGAGGCTTTCAAAGAACAGATAATAATGCAGAATGGCCTCTCTTTTCCTTTTATAGCCGAAATTATCATCTAAGGAGTCCCTTACTTGGCCACCACTCTTCTATTTTAATAGCTTTATCTCTTTAATTATCACTTAAAATAAAAGATAATTCAGCAACTATCCTTACTTAGCCGAAATTATTAAACTCAAAGTCCCTTACTTGGCCATCACTTCTCCCTTATTTTCCTCTTTATCTCTTTATTCAAATTAAAATAATTTAATCCAACAATTATCTCTTGAAAATAATGATAAATAAATCCCTTATTTATCCACTATTTATAAAATAATAAAAGCTCCTAATTTATAGCCATGTGCCGTCCACCTCTCTGTTCCTTGTAGCAAAATAAAATTTCTTTTATTTGCTTCCCATGTGACTCGAACTTAGGCCCATTCCTCTTGCATATGGCGCCATTTCCATAGGCCCTAAGTGGCATCTTTGGACCACTTTTCCAAGCCTGTTTGTGTGTCAAATTTCACAAACTTTTTCTTTTAAGGCCACCTTGCCTTAATTTCCCCTTTTAAACCTTAAAACTCGTCATTTCTAGGTCATTTCTAAGTTTCCAAAAATTTTTGACCGGCTCTGTAAACTTGACATTTCCTTACATTTCCATGACATTTCCTTACAAGACATTTCCTTACATTTCCAAGGTTCTAAAAATGTTCACTTTCCTCTTTTAAACTTAACATTTCCATACATTTCGGTGTTTCAAAAATGTTCATTTCTAACTTATTTTCACTCATTTCCGGGTTTCCAAAAATATTCAAAATTTATTCATAATACTTAAAACATGTCACTTCATACAATTAAACCGAAAATGCATAGGCCCTATTTTAGGATATTACAGTTCTACCCTCCTTAAAAATAATTTCGTCCTCGAAATTACTTATTAACGAATAATCGTACCTCTTAACTCACCGCACTACGCTTATGCTGCGCACTCTAATCTTAATAGAATCATCATACTTCCTAGGCACAATTTTTTTTAAGTTCACATCCAGGGTTTCAAGCATTTTACTAGCAACACAAGAATGAATTATCTCTAAAGCAATAAGTAATATTCCAAAACAAGGAACTTACCCGCTACCACATCCTTGGTTGCCTCGCATCCAAACCTTCAGCTCCTCTGTCGGGTGTTCCACGACCTTGGCTTCGAGCCCTATCCATCACTTGAGGACATTTCTTAACCAAATGAGCCTTAGATCCACACCGGAAACATGCCTTACAATTTCCCCAACATTCTCTGCGCATGAGCTCTTCCACACCCGAGCACATAAACGATTTCGATTCTCAAAAAGCGCGCAGTGCACATACATGCAATTCTCGATCCTTGGTCTTTTCCGAACATCTTCAAACGATTCTGACGGTCCAAAACTTCTCTTATTCCCGTTCCTTTCCTTATCTCGGTTTTCTCTTACAGTCTTCTTAACTTCTTCAGCGATCCGAGCTTTCTCCACTAGAATGGCGAAATCTCTTTCTCTATGCGGAGCAATCAACACTCGTAGCTCATCACGCAACCCATCTTCGAATCGGACGCACGTTTCATACTCAGTAGCCACGATCCCCTTGGCGTACTGACTTAACCGCACAAATTCTGCTTCATATTCTGCTACCGACTTACTTCCTTGAACCAAGTTTAAAAACGCCTTCCTTTGCGAGTCTAAATAACTAGCTCCAACATACTTCCCTTCAAACTTAACCTTAAAATATTTCCAATTCAATCGATCTGCCGGGATCCCTTGTTTGACAGTGAGCCACCATCGATAAGCTTCGTCTCGGAGCAACGAGACAGCGTCTTTCAGGTTTTCCTCATCGATGATCCAAATCGTCCATTATTCTTTCGATTGCTTCCAACCAATACTCGCTACGTTCGAGCTACTCAGATACTCCTCTAAAAACTTCAGCCCGTTGGACCTAAGTCTTTCCGATCCGACTTCCGAGCTCCACTTCTCATGCTAGCTCTCGCCACACGTTCTAGTACTCGCAACATAGCTCGCGACATCGCTTCATCTTCTCCTATCGGATCTTGATCCTCCGTGCCCTGGTGGCGGTGACACATCGTTTTTCGACCCATGGCGGACCCTACGGTTCCGAGCATCGCCATTCTACCTCTACCGCGTCCACGACGACCACATCCCCTAGAACTCATTTCAAACGTCGCGACTTATCTGATTAAAAAGTTTTATGTATCAGACTTTTGTTCCACTTATTAACCGCGAACAATTTTATGATATAAAGATATTTAGAAGTAGTTCTTTCGATCACACAAAGGTTCAGTTCAAGTTCACTACTCTAACTCAGGGAGTCACATTCACATTCATAAGCAGAGACACATTCATTTTTCCATGAAGTCACATTCATTCACAACATCATTCACTACACTTTTATGACCATTCCATCCATTTCCCTACCCAGGGGTAATTTCGTCATTTTCCTTACAGGGGTATTTTGGTAATAAATCGGGGTCAATTCGAAAATTTTTTCAAATTAAAGGTATTTTAGAATTTACAAAATCTCTGGGTTATTTTGTTTTCCAAATCAGAGGTGTTGCAAAAATTTGAAATCGAGTTATTTCGGTAATTTTGGAAGTCGAAGCGATTCAAGTAAACTCTCCAAATCAGGGTATCTTGTTATTTGTAAAAGCAGCTTTTGGTATTTTTGTAAAGTAGAAATATTGTAGCAAGCGTCGAGGGTATTTTTGAAAATCTTAAGAACTAAGGGTATTTTAGTAATTTACAATACAGGGCATTTTTGTAATTTTGTAAATCGGAGATATTTTGGAAAAATTTTCACAATAATATCTTACTACAATTAAAAGGGTAATTTAGGGATTTTAAAACGAGGGTTTTTATAAAATCGCATGGCTAGTCCCTTTCGGGTTTTAATGATTGGTTTAGCAGTGAATAAGTCCTCTTGGTTAGGGTGAACCAGTAGCTACGCACAGGTAGGATTCGAGTAGAGAGGAGGTGAGTCACTAGGACCGCTTAAATACCAAGCTCTTCATTGAATCCACTCCTAGACATGCGCTGTGATTTGCCACACCCTAGCTCGACACTTACTTCACAGGTTTGTTTAATAGTCCTTAAGTCTTATGCATGTGTTTGAGTGCAATAGCCCTAGGGTTCAACAGATCCTAGTTCACTAATCTACGTTCCTTCATACTTATAACATTCACATACACATTTCACTTCAGTGAGTCAAAGGTACTTACCGGTGGATCATGGTCGGAGATACAGTGCCATGCGAATAACCTCAAAAGTTTATGAAAGCCCATACTTTTGAAAAGCCCATCTTTGAAAAAAATTATTTTGGACCCAAAACCCTCAAGGCCGAGTTTTGAGCCAGGCTCGATACCAATTTGTAACACCCCAAACCCGGCCCATTCGTTATTCGACCGAATTTGAAATGCCACTGCATGAAAAAACGTTTGAAGACTGATTTCACTTTTGGGAAAAACATTAAAAATTTTGTCATTTGAAAACCATGTCCAATTAAAAATTCTAAATAATATAAGCTTGATAAAAATATCCAAATTAAAACTTTATTATAAGCTTTTAAAATACAAGTTGCCAAAATTAAAAGCACTTCCAAATAATAATTTAATGGTCGTCTAGCTTAAACATAATAAAAATGTTCAATCACTTTAATGGGCCTTATTACAATAAACATTTAATCAAAATACTGAAAATATAACTACTTAATTAATTAAAATATCTTTCTGCATGGAAATCTGCTTCTGCATGGCCACCTTTGTATCCACTCCAACCCGGTCCAAAAATCACGATCACCTACGATGTTTAATAAAAATTGGGTGAGTCATACAGACTCAGTGTGTAATTAGTCCACTGAATTCCACCCACATGTTAACCACATATTAACTCATATATCAGATATCAATTATCAAATTCACATGTTATCACATTCTGGACTTGGCCCATATTCATATCACATTCATCTAATAGGGTAGTTGACCACATAATTTCCACATACTGGGCTTAGCCCATTTCCACATTAATCCGCATATCATATTGGGCGTGGCCCATTTCCACATATGTTCACATACGAAATCATGCAATTATGAAGCCCAACCCAAACCTAGGGTCCATCCGCTACACACCCCCTTATCCGACCTACCACACACGGGGATTATCAAATCACCTCTCCTTTTCACTCCAAAGGCAATCACTGCCGTCCACGTGCAATTAAGCATAATAGTCCACAACGCGACCTCAGTCAGCGCCAATCCACGATGTAGCCGTAGCTAACACCAAAACCACGATGGGACACATAGTCACTCATCAACCATGATATGGCACATAGCTGATATCAACCACGATGAGGCACAGAGCTACTCATCAAGCCACGCGAACTAAATCGCAATTAATCCACAACGTGACCTTAGTCAACATCAATCCACGATGTAGCTCAAGGCTAACATCAAAAACCACGATGGGACACATAGTCACTCATCAACCACGATATGGCACATAGCCGATATCAACCACGATGAGGCACATAGCCACTCATCAAGCCACGCGAACTAAATCGCAATTAATCCACAACGTGACCTCAGTCAACGTCAATCCACGATGTAGCTCAAGGCTAACATCAAACCACGTACTCGAAGTACACCCGTACCTTCTTTCATATCCCAACCCATGCACATGCCACATAAAATAATGATACAATGTAATGATACATGAGCATGTTCATCAAGCATATTATCACATATTCATATTAATAATCACATATCATCAGGTTTGGTACTTACCGGATTATCGACATACCCTTGAGGGTATCCTTATCACAATTTCCCCTGCACTAGTTAGCACATTCATAATACATACACATTTCACATACATATCATATACCCGTAAAACGGTGGGTTAATCACACACTGATCACTTGGAGAACTATGCTTTCGACATCGATGCTATCACTAGGCGATACTACGGCTATTTGCCTACTTTCTTGTTTCGATCTTTGGTCTACACACCGGTGGCAAATCCCTAAGCGCCGAGACAGATCTCTTCTTAAACTTCGGGATAGGGACCTCCCTTTCCCTTCTTGAATGGTATTCGCCTCCATCAACACACTTAATCAGAACAATCGATTTAATCATCAATATACGAATTCTTAACCAAATATCCACAACTTATCATACTTACAGAAAGGTCTTGAAATCCCGAAAAGCTTGATCTAATACTTAGATCCTTAATCCCTACATTTGATTAATCACCTACTACTTTAATAAAAAGCCATTCGACCATAAATCCAAATCCTAGTAGGATTAGTATACTTAAACTTACCTTGTTGCCGTTTGACTTAAGAATCAAGTCTTGAAATCTCGCTATACTCTTCTTGCATTCGCCAAGCATTGAATCAATTAACTTGGTTAGTTTTCGGCTTTTGAATAATTAATGAACACATATATTTACCAAACATGGCCTTGGCCGAATACTATAGACACTTACCTTGTGGATTTTAAATCCCGAAACTCACCGAATAACTAGGGAACACGTGGCCTATGGTGTACCTTCGGGAAAAGAACTTCTCCTTCCTTGTAGTCGACACTTAGTAAATCCCGAAAGATCTCTTCAAATTTTTGGCAACAAGATATTAATGGGGTTAGTCCTAGATTTCGGCAAATCTTAAGAAAAAAGGATGAAACCGAATGAGATCTTACCCTTACTTGAAGAAATCGATTGCACATTTACTTCAACCTTCAGAGATTCAGCTATGGCTAGATGATGATCTCACAACTTTCGGCTTTTGGAGGGATTAGAAAGAAAAGAGAAGGAAGAATAAAGATGGAGGATTCGGCTAGATCACAAGGTATTTCGGCTTGGCAAAAATAAAAGAAGAAGAAGATTTGGTGAAGAGAATTCGGCAGAGGCTTTCAAAGAACAGATAATAATGCAGAATGGCCTCTCTTTTCCTTTTATAACCGAAATTATCATCTAAGGAGTCCCTTACTTGCCCACCACTCTTCTATTTTAATAGCTTTATCTCTTTAATTATCACTTAAAATAAAAGATAATTCAGCAACTATCCTTACTTAGCCGAAATTATTAAACTCAAAGTCCCTTACTTGGCCATCACTTCTCCCTTATTTTCCTCTTTATCTCTTTATTCAAATTAAAATAATTTAATCCAACAATTATCTCTTGAAAATAATGATAAATAAATCCCTTATTTATCCACTATTTATAAAATAATAAAAGCTCCTAATTTATAGCCATGTGCCGTCCACCTCTCTGCTCCTTGTAGCAAAATAAAATTTCTTTTATTTGCTTCCCATGTGACTCGAACTTAGGCCCATTCCTCTTGCATATGGCGCCATTTCCATAGGCCCTAAGTGGCATCTTCAGACCACTTTTCCAAGCCTGTTTGTGTGTCAAATTTCACAAACCTTTTCTTTTAAGGCCACCTTGCCTTAATTTCCCCTTTTAAACCTTAAAACTCGTCATTTCTAGGTCATTTCTAAGTTTCAAAATTTTCGACCAGGCTCAGTAAACTTGACATTTCCTTACATTTCCATGACATTTCCTTACAAGACATTTCCTTACATTTCCAAGACATTTCCTTACATTTCCATGACATTTCCTTACAAGACATTTCCTTACATTTCCAAGGTTCTAAAAATGTTCACTTTCCTCTTTTAAACTTAACATTTCCATACATTTCAGTTTCCAAAATGTTCATTTCTAACTTATTTTCACTCATTTCGGGTTTCCAAAAATATTCAAAATTTATTCATAATACTTAAAACATGTCACTTCATACAATTAAACCGAAAATGCATAGGCCCTATTTTAGGATGTTACACCAATTGCAGTTCGTGGGATTCGAACCCCACTCTTCCTTGTTATCCCATTGACGCCACACCACTAAGCCACATGCTCATCTTGTGTCACAAAGCTCACCTAAATATACTTAAGTCCCTCACGCACAATATTCTATCCTCTTGGGGCCAAAAACTAAAATTTTTCCAAAGCTCAGACTCGAACCCAGGCCTCCCTAGAACCCTCAAGTAGACTCAAATAGCTAGCCGTTCAAGCACAACATGAAATTAGGCAAAATTACCAACACCTAACCTTTGGGGCGTTACAGTAACACTCCTCACCCGTATTCAACGTCGAAATAGGGTTAAGGAGTATTACCAGACTTACAACACATTTATACATACTTTTAGCATACATTTTCTTAATTCAAACATTCATCATTCAATCTCAATCAATATGTCCCTAGTACGAGCCTACGAGGCCCTAAACATGCTTTAGGAGTGGTTCGGGACTAAACTGATAAATTAAGAAACTTTCACGAACTTTGAAAATTTTTCTCAAAACAGGGGACACACGGCCGTGTGGCCAGGTCGTGTGTCTCACACGGTCACCAGACATACCCGTGTCATAGGCCGTGTGGACATTCGAAATGGAAGCACATGACCGTGTCGCAGCCCGTGTCTGACCCCATGTAACTCTCTAACTTGGGTAACAAGGACAACACACACGCCCGTGTGGCTAGCCCGTGTGCCCTAAAAATGGCCATACACGCCCGTGTGCCAGGCCGTGTGCTAGGCCGTGCCAAACCGGTAGGGTATACTTACTTATGCCACATTGCCAAGTCACACGCCCGTGTGTGAGGCCATGTGGAGCATACTGACTTGATTTCAATTTCAACACCAGGGGACACACGGCCGTGCAACATGACCATGCGTCACACACAGCTGTGACACACGCCCATGTCTCTGCCCGTATGGACAAAAATAGGCTATTTACCAAGCCAATTTGCCAACCAAATTTGAATGTACCTACAACACATCAATTTGCACCATTCCATGGCATATTTAGGCATTTAAACTAGCCAATTCAAACCTAATTCATGCATATTCAATACCACATTTCTCAATACACACAAGTTGCAAAATAAACCAATCCATTTATACCTAAAATCTCATAAACTTAGATCATCAATATGACTACTCAAAACATACTTTTTTACCTTGATTCACAAACAAACAACATCCGAAAAATCAATATTCACTTCCATAATACCAACTAATAATAAGCATCATCAAAACCAACCCCAATTTACATATTATGAATTATATGCACATACAAATATACACAAGCAAATTTACTCAAAATAAGCCAACTCTCATGGCCATTATATACAAATTAAGACATATACATTTACAAGCCATTTCAAATGGCCAAAATTATTACCAAAACATAACCAACATGACCAAAATCCCTATACATGCCATATACTTAAAATACCAAAGTTCATAAATACCAAGTGATAGGTGGATAGTGTGAAGCAATCTCCGACAATCCTCGAATCCGAGCTAGCTTGATAACACTATAAAACACGAGAAAAAAATAAACAAAGTAAGCTATAAAGCTTAGTAAGCTCGTATGAAATAAACTCAACTAATCATAAATACACAAATCATCAAATTGAACATATTAACATGTAATTCATGATAACTACCAAACCTTTCACATGCTTAATCATAAGCTTATATGTAAAATTCATAACTTCTTCGATTTAAAGCTCATACTATCCATGTACCTACCTATACCAATCCGTAACGAGCTCATATCTATTCGGATTATTGTCGAATACTCGAAATCTCGCACACTAAGTGCCAATACATGTCGAAGCTATTTTAATCTCACACACTAAGTGTCATACATAGCCGAAGCTATCTCAATCTCGCACACTAAGTGCCATATATAGCCGAAGCTATCTCATTCTCGCACACTAAGTGCCATACATAGCCGAAGCTATCTCATTCTCGCACATTAAGTGCTATATATAGCCGAATCATCATCAAACACGACTGTAGTCTCGTATACACAATTTATGCAATACCAAAGCATTTAAAGCATAATTATATCAATGATTATTACATACGAACTTACTTCGGATGTAAAAACGATAATGCAGGTCACCTAATCTGAAACCTTGTTCTTCCCCCGATCTAAGTCCGTATTTCGCTTTTCTTGATCTATATAATATCAAATTCAGCCTATTCAATCACTACTTTATTCAATTGATTCCAAAATACACATTTAGGCACATTTACACTTTTTCCCCTAATGTTTCACATTTTTACACTTTAGTCCTTATTTCATAAAATCACAAATTCACACAATTCAATCACAACCCATGCTAGCCGAATTTCAATTAGGTCCCTAGCAGCCCATATTTTTCATTTATTTCACATTTTAACCACTAGGTTTCCACATTTCACAATTTAATCCCTAATTTGCATTTTCACTAAAAATCACTTTATAAAACTTGTATAACTATCAAAAACATTCATAATCTATCATTAAACATCAAAGTACTCATGTATTCATCAATGGCAACATTCAAAATCTTTAATAGTTTTGCAAAATAGTCCCTGGGCTAGCTAGACTAATCTGCAACGATCTCAAAAACATAGAAATAATCAAAAACGAGACAAAAATCGTACCTTAATTGGAAAATATAGCATAGCCGAATGAAGAACACAACAATGGTGTTTCTAGCCCTAATATTCGGTTGAAGCATGAACAAAACAAAGATGATATCTTTGTTTCTTTAATTTATTTTACCTTTATTATTAAATTACATAAATAACCTTATTATATAATCATATTTAACATCGAATGAATGTCCAAAAATGTCCACTTAAACAACCAATGGTATATTTACTACATAAGGACCTCCATTATTTAATTTCATAGCTATTAGATACCTTTACCTAATAGCACACAAGGTTTACACTTTACGCGATTTAGTCCTTTTTATCAAATTGAGCATTCAAATGATAAAATTTCTGAACAAAATTTTCACACAAACTTATTATCATGCTGTAGACATTAAAATAATAATAAAATAAATATTTTGACTTCGAATTTGTGGTCTTGAAACCACTGTTTTGATTTGACTAAAAATAGGTTGTTATAACTCTCCCCCTTAGGGATTTTCGTCCCCGAAAATCTTACCAATAAAAAGGTTAGGGTATTGTTTTCTCATAGCTTCCTCAGGTTCCCACGTAGCTTCTTCAATCCCATGACGTTGCCAAAGTACTTTTACTAACGCTATGCTTTTGTTTCTCAACTTTTTAACTTCTCGAGCTAGAATTCTAATCGGTTCTTCGCTATACGTCATATCAGGCTGAATATCAATCTCTGACGGCGAAATTACATGTGATGGATCTGATCTATAACGTCGTAACATCGACACATGAAAAACATTGTGGATCCTTTCTAACTCAGAAGGTAAAGCTAGTCAATATGCCACTGGCCCTATTCTTTCAATGATTTCGTACGGTCCAATGAAACGTGGACTCAATTTGCCTTTGCGACCAAATCTAATGATTTTCTTCCACGGAGATACTTTCAGAAACACTTTGTCACCGATCTGGAATTCAATGTCTTTTCGTTTTAAATCCGCGTACGATTTCTGTCAATCTGAAGCTGCTTTCAAACAGTCGCGAATTACTTTCACTTTCTCTTCGGTTTCTCTAACCAAATCAACCCCGTGAATCTGTTTATCGCTAAGCTTAGTCCAGTACAATGGTGTTCAGAATTTACGACCATACAATGCTTCATACGGTGCCATCTTTATGCTCGATTGAAAGTTGTTATTATATGCGAATTCAACCAATGGAAAATATTTCTCCCAGTTGCCTTCGAACTCTAGAACACAACAGCGAAGCATATCTTCGAGAATTTGAATTACTCTCTCAGACTGTCCGTCAATTTGCGGATGAAAAGCTGTACTAAAATTCAACTTCATACCCAGAGCTTCTTGCAATTTCTTCCAAAACCGCGATGTAAACCTCGGATCTCTATTCGAAATAATCGAAACTGGCACCCCGTGCAATCTAATGATCTCAACAATGTACAATTCAGCTAGTCTATCAAGCGAATAGTCAGTATGTACCGGGATGAAATGTGTTGATTTCGTTAATCGATCAACAACAACCCAAATATCATCTTTCTTTTTTGGAGACAAAGGCAATCCCGATACAAAATCCATCGTAACTCTGTCCCATTTCCACTCTAGTATCATCACAGGATGAAGTAAACCTGATGGCACTTGATGTTCAGCTTTGACTTGCTGACACACTAAACATTTCGCTACAAATTTAGAAATGTCTTGTTTCATACCCGACCACCAATATAGTTGTTTCAAATCATTGTACATTTTAGTACTTCTAGGATGAACAGATAAACAACCACTATGTGCC
Source organism: Gossypium sturtianum (assembly GCA_025698515.1). Taxonomy (NCBI): domain Eukaryota; kingdom Viridiplantae; phylum Streptophyta; class Magnoliopsida; order Malvales; family Malvaceae; genus Gossypium; species Gossypium sturtianum. The sequence continues at coordinate 87,998,579 of CM046944.1, forward strand.
TTGTATAAAAAGTTTTGAATCAATTCTGGATTTTTCGGTACACAGATTCTATCTCGGAACATCGAACAGTCATTGGATCCGATTTGGTACTCTAAATCACTAGTCGACTAGCATTACACTCTTTTAACTTGCAATTCACTATCACACTTTTGAGCTTCATAAATTTGCTGAAGAAAAACCAGTTTAGCTTTTAATTCAGCTAACATCAAACCATCATCAGACAAAGTCAGTCTCGTATTCATCGCTCTCAAAGCAGATAGAGATTTTCTACTCAAAGCATCTGCGACCACATTTGCTTTTCCCAGATGATAATCGATTACTAATTCATAGTCTTTTAGTAGCTCGAGCCATCTCCGTTGTCGCAAATTCAAATCTTTCTGAGTCATTAAATACTTCAAACTCTCGTAATCTGTAAAGATGTGGCATTTTTCACCATACAAATAATGACGCCAAATTTTCAATGCAAAAATTATAGCGGCCAACTCTAAATCGTGCGTAGGATAGTTCTTTTCATGCGGCTTCAACTGTCTCGAGGAATAAGTTATAACTTTTCCCTCTTGCATCAATATGCAACCCAAACCGTTCAATGACGCGTCGCTGTAAATCAAAAATTCTTTACCCGACTCAGGTTGAACCAGCACTGGTGCTTCAGTTAACAATGCTTTCAATTGATCGAAACTTTGTTGACATTTCTCGAATCATTCAAACTTTACATCTTTCTGTAGCAGTCTGGTCATCGATGAAGCAATCATCGAAAACCCTTTTACAAAACATCGATAGTAACCAGCCAATCCCAGAAAGCTTCTGACCTCAGATACATTTCTAGGTGGTTTCTAGTCGATAACTGCAGAAATCTTACTCAGATCAACTCTTATACCATCCGCTGAAACAATGTGCCCCAAAAATACGACTTCTCGGAGCCAAAACTCACATTTGCTGAATTTAGCATACAGTTGCTTATCTCTCAAGGTCTGCAACACAATCCCCAAATGCTCGGCATGCTCAGGCTCATTTTGAGAATAGATCAGAATGTCGTCAATGAACACAACAACAAATCTATCTAAAAACGGTCTAAATATTTGATTCATCAAATCCATAAAAACGGTAGGAGCATTAGTCAATCCAAAAGGCATAACAAGAAATTCATAATGTCTGTACCTCGTTCTGAATGCAGTTTTCGGCACATCTGAGTCTTTAACTCACAACTGATAATAGCCAGATCTCAAATTAATCTTTGAAAACACTATTGCACCTTTCAACTGATCAAACAAATTTTCTATTCTCGACAACGGATACTTATTCTTTATCGTAACCTTGTTGAACTGACTATAGTCAATACACATTCTCATGGACCCGTCTTTCTTCTTAACAAATAATACTGGCGCACCCTAGGGTGAAAAACTCAGTCATGCAAAACCTCTATCTGTTAACTCTTTCAATTGAGCTTTCAACTCTTTCAACTCTGTCGGAGCCATTCTATACGGAGCTATAGATATCGGTGAAGTTCCCGGTACTAACTCAATAGCAAACTCAACCTCTCTGAGTGGTGGCAACCCAGGCAATTCTTCTGGAAATACATCTGAATATTCGCAAACTATAGGCACCGATTCAATCTTCTGTTCAGACACTTTGGTAACTAAAACGTATGCTAGGTACGCGTCACAACCTTTTCTCACATATCTCTGAGCCGACATCGACGAAATCACTATAGGCAATCCACCCGACTCATCAGACTCAATCCGAAGAATTTCATTATTCTGACACTTCAATTCTGTAAGCTTTCATCTACAGTTCACAACGGCATCATGTAGAGTCAACCAATCTATACCCAGAATCACATCAAACTCATCAAATGGTAAAAGCATCAAATCAGCTCGAAAATAGTAACCCCGGTTCATTAAAGAACAGTTTTTGCATACTTTGTCAACTAGAACATACTTGCCTAAGGGGTTCGATACTTTAATCACAAACTCAGTAGACTCAACAGGCAATTTCTTACTAGACACCAAATTCTCACAAACATACAAATGAGTTGATCCAGGATCAATCAATGCAATAACATTAGTGTCGTAAAGAGAAAATGTACCGGTGATAACATCTGGTTATGACGCATCTTCGCGAGCGCGAATAGCGTATGCTCTAGCAGGTACTCTGGCCTCAGATCTCACTGTAGAATCTCTAGTAGTACCGCGATTACCACTTGTATTTCCCGTATTTCTTGGTGGCCTCCCTCTAGTAGCTGTATTGCTTGATCTTGCATTCTGATATTTATCTTTTTCATTTAACTCAGGACAATCTCGAATAAAATGATCTCGTGAACCACAAATGTAACAAGCTCTATTATTATTTTTCACCCAACAATCTCTAAAATGTCATCTTCCACACTGTTGACACTCGGGTTTGCTGTCTTTCACGTTGCCAACACTCGATACTGATGTAGCTTGAGCTTTAGGACTGGTGTATTGCTTTCCACGATCACTATTGGAATACCCCGCTGAAGTTGTCGATCAGTTAAAATATCTCTGGATTTCTTTGACGAGGAATGATAAGGTTTACTCATCGATCTCTTCCTTGAATCTCTTGCCTCTAAATCAGCCTTTCTCTTTTCTTTGCTAAGCTCCTCGGCTTTGCAAGCACTGTTGACCAAAACAACAAATTCCTTCAGTTCTAAAATTCCCACTAGATGTTTAATGTCTTCGTTCAACCCATCTACAAATCGCTTGCACATGATTTTCTCGGTGGAAACATACTCCCGAGCATACTTGCTCAGCCGTACAAATTCTCTTTCGTACTCAGTCACAGTCATTCGGCCCTGTTTCAACTCTAGAAACTCTTTATACTTTTGATCATGGAACTGCTGACTTATATATTTCTTTCGAAACTCAGTCTGAAAGAATTCCCAGGTCACTCTCTCTCTCGGTACTACAGACACCAAAGTATTCCACCATTGATACGCTGTGTCTCTCAACAAGGAAATGGAACACTTTAAACATTCAGCTGGCGTGCACGAAAGTTCATCGAATACCCGAAAAGTATTTTCAAGCCAAAATTTAGCTTTCTCGGGATTATCATCAACAGTAGCTCTGAACTCTTCAGCCTCGTACTTATGGATTTTATCAACTGGTGGCTTATTCAATCGTTGAATTTCCACAACTTGAGGAGCTACAGGAATCAGTTGAGGATTAGGTGGGGGTGGAGGTTGTTGAGCAGCCGGATTCGTCCAGACATATTGCGTGAACCATTCATTCATCATTTGGAAGAAAGCTTCCTTAGCCTCACCTCCCTGACTACCCATTATGGTCTAGATTCAGAAGGCGCTATCCCTTGAGCGAGAGCTGGCGCGTTACTCTCAACATCATCAGCTACAGCTCGATCGGGATCCATTTACTATACGAAAACACATTTTAAATTGTCAGGAGTCATCACACTATCATAGGTTATATATGGCATGTATAGCTAGACTCTTACACACACTACGTTAGTCCTAAAATCAACTAAATCGTAGCTCTGATACCAATAAATGTAACACCCCTCACCCATATTCAACGTTAGAATAGGGTTACGGAGTATTACCGGACTTACAACACATTGATACATACTTTTAGCATACATTTTCTCAATTCAAACATTCATCATTCAATCTCAATCAATATGTCCCTAGTACGAGCCTACGAGGCCCTAAACATACTTTAGGAGTGGTTCGGGACTAAACCGATAACTTAAGAAACTTTCACGAACTTTGAAAATTTTTCTCAAAATAGGGGACATACGCCCGTGTGGCCAAGCCGTGTGTCTCACACGGTCACCAGACACGCTCGTGTCATAGGTCGTGTGGACATTCGAAATGGAAGCACATGGCCGTGTCCTAGCCCGTGTTCAACCCCGTGTAACTCTCTGAATTGGATCACACGGCAAACACACACGCCCGTGTGGCTAGCCCGTGTGCCCTAAAAATGGCCATACACGCCCGTGTGCCTGGCCGTGTGCTAGGCCGCACCAAACCTGTAGGGTATACTGACTTACATCATACGGCCAAGTCACACGCCCGTGTGTAAGGCCGTGTGGAGCATACTGACTTGATTTCAATTTTAACACCAGGGGACACACAACCATGCAATGTAAAACCCCTAACCCGTATCCGTCGCCAGAATAGGGTTAAGAGGCGTTACCAGACTAACAGAGACTTTTGCGGACATTTCATTATACAAATCATCAAACGCAATTGAAGTGTCCCTTATATAGGTCAACGAGACCTTAAACATGCTTTAGAATAGGGCCGGGACTAAACCGAACACATACAAAAATTCTAGGAAATTTGAACGTTTTTCAAATCTGCAGAGGTCACACGCCCGTGCAGTCAGGCCGTGTGCCTCACACGGCTACCAGACACGCCCACGTGTCCAGGCCGTGCCAAAACAGGGCATACATACTGACTTGTCCACACGGCCACCAGACATGCCCATGTGCCATGGCCGTGTGAAATTAAGCTAGCTACTGACTTGGTCACATGGCCACTCGAGCACGCCCGTGTGCCATGGCCGTGTAACCTGCCCAGGCACACTTCGAAGTGGCCCTTGAGCCACACGGCAGAGACACACGCCCGTGTCCCTTTGCCGTGTATGCAAAATAGGCCATTTGCAAGGCCAAAATGCCACCCACACTTGGGTCATTCCTACAATCTCAAACAAGCATTATTCCATACACAATTAGTAACCCAAAATCATGTCAAGTGAACAACATTTCATCTCATTCAATATCATTTCTATTCATACCAACTTGTATACTAATTTGCACAACCAATTCACATATAAAACTAATCATGTTTCATCCTCAATTTGCCACATCCATAGAACCATCTCATTGTTCAAACATATATACTCATATTGCATCCTAATGCTTACCATAACCTTGACCATTTCATAGGCATAAGATTATACCAAAACCAAACTCATATAGCATAGCATCACATACAAAACAAAATCACTTATCTAGCCACATCACATGGCTACATATATACATGTCTTAAACATACTCCAAAACAACTAGCCTATACATGCCATATTTAGCTATTTACACATTCAAAAGTACCAAAGTTGAGTTTGATAGTGTGGTGATGATCCTCGACGGTCCCTGAGCCTTTCGTAGCTTTAACGATCTATAAAACAGAACAAACACACACAAAGTAAGCTTTTAAAAGCTTAGTAAGTCATATACAAATAAACTTAGCATAAAATGCACATAACCATATTGATACATTGACATTAATGTTTCTCAATACAAATTCATCACATATTCTTTGGCTCATTTATTTAGCCATAGCTTGTCACATTCTCCAACTCAAATATCACATATACACATAGCTCATTTAACCATATATTCATATATTATCTCATCATTTCTATACACATATTCACCTTAGTAAGTTCATATAGACACTTATCGTTCATACACACATAGTGTACTTTTCAAACGTACCTGAAACGGATTTACAATTCACATAGTCGTTCATTTCTCGGACTTGCCCGTTGAACCGTTCGAAATCTAATAGGATACTCAGAGTGCTCGGAATAATCGTACAATGCCAACGTCCCAGACGAGGTCTTACATTTACTCAAATATCGATGCCACTGTCCCAGACAGGGTCTTACACGAATCAAATACGATGCCAATGTCCCAGACATGGTCTTACATGTAAATCTCAAATCGATGCCAACGTCCCAGACGTGGTCTTACACGAAATCTCGAATCAATGCCAACATCCCAGACGTGGTCTTACATGATATCACATATCGGACACCTATGTCATGACATATGCTATCCTATCTATTCCTAGGTTCATACAGGACTTCTTAGACTTTAACAACTTGTCGATATATACGTAAGCTCGGATTTCCCACACATTTCATCTCAATGGATACTCATAGCAATTCGAATCTCATATATATGCAAGTAATTCAATTCAAATACATTTATTTGTATATCGACTTACCTCGGATTTAGATATTCGATCGGATTCGATTATTCGACAACTTTTGACTTTCCACGATCTAAGTCTGTTTTCTTTGGTTCTTGATCTATACATATTCAAATGTAACCCATTTATTCAATAGCTCATTCAATTCAATCCAAGAACACATATTTAGGGCAATTTGCAAATTAGCCCTCATATTTTCACATTTGGACAATTTAGTCCCTATTTCACAAAATCACAAAATACACATAATTTCAAGTTACCCATGCCTAGCCGAATTCTCATGTAGCTCATACAAGTCCTTACATTTCATTTATTTCACAATTTAGTCCTTCAAAATATTATTTTCTCAATTAAACTCAAAATACTCAAATTCATCAAAACTCCAAAGACAAAACTTATTAATCTATTACATATCATTCATAATTCATCCTCAAACATCATAAAACTCATGTGTTCATCAAAGACACATTTCAAAATCATCATCAATATTAAGACATGGGTTTTGAAGTATACGAAGCAATGATTGCAAAAACGTAGAAATCATCAAAAACCGAAGCAAAATCATACCTTAATCAAAGAAGACAAGAGCCGAATGCTTCAAGCTCATGAAACCTATCCTCTTTTCTATAATTCGGTGGAAAAAGATGAAAATTTCCACTATCTAATTTTCTTTTGTTTTATTATAAGCTTTATCAAACTTATTAGTCAATTTACCATATTAACCTTATTACAAAATATATAATAACATATAATTCAAGGCCATTTTTGTCTATTAACCAACCACTATCTAAATAATGGTTTAATTGCCTCATAAGGCCTCCTCATTTTAAAAGTCACATCAAATAGATACCTTATCAAAGAGCATGCTAATTTAGCATTTCTCAAAATTAGGTCCTTTTACCAAATTAAGCACACAAACGAACAATTTAACACACAAAAATTTCACACATACTAATTCACATATCATAAGCACGGAAAATAATATTAGAATATTATTCTAACTCAAATTTGTGGTCCCGAAACCACTGTTCCGACTAGGGTAAAAACTGGACTGTTACATACAACATGACCGTGTGTCACACACGACTGAGACACACGCCCGTGTCTCTACCCGTGTGGACAAAAATAGGTTATTTACCAAGCCAATTTGCCACCCAAATTTGAATGTACCTACAACACATCAATTTGCACCATTCCATGGCATAAATAGGCATTTAAACCAGCTAATTCAAACCTAATTCATGCATATTCAATACCATATTTCTCAATACACACAAGTTGCAAAATAAACCAATCCATTTATACCTAAAATCTCATAAACTTAGATCATCAATATGACTACTCAAAACATAAATTCTTTACCTTGATTCACAAACAAACAAAAACCCAAAAATCAACATTCACTTCCATAATACCAACTAATAATAAGCATCGTCAAAACCAGCCCCAATTTACATATTATGAATTATATGCACATACATATATACACAAGCAAATTTACTCAAAATAAGCCAACTCTCATGGCTATTATATACAAATTAAGACATATACATTTACAAGCCATTTCAAATGGCCAAAATCATTACCAAAACATAACCAACATGACCAAAATCCCTATACATGCCATATACTTAAAATACCAAAGTTCATAGGTACCAAGTGATAAGTGGATAGTGTGAAGCAATCTCCGACGATCCTCGAATCTGAGCTAGCTTGATAACACTATAAAACACGGGAAAAAAAACAAAGTAAGATATAAAGCTTAGTAAGCTCGTATGAAATAGACTCAACTAATCATAAATACACAAATCATCAAATTGAACATATTAACATGTAATTCATGATAACTACCAAACCTTTCACATGCTTAATCATAAGCTTATATGTAAAATTCATAACTTCTTCGATTTAAAGCTCATACTATCCATGTACCTACCTGTACCAATCCGTAACGAGCTCATACCTATTCGGATTACTGTCAAATACTCGAAATCTCGCATACTAAGTGCCAATACATAGCTGAAGCTATTTTAATCTCTCACACTAAGTGCCATACATAGCCGAAGCTATCTCAATCTCGCACACTAAGTTCCATACATAGCCGAAGCTATCTCATTCTCGCACACTAAGTGCTATATATAGCCGAATCGTTATCAAACACGACTATAGTCTCGTCTACACAATTTATGCAATACCAAAACATTTAAAGCATAATTATATCAATGATTATTACATACGAACTTACCTCGGATGTAAAAACGATAACGCGGGTCAACTAATCTGAAACCTTGTTCTTCCCCCGATCTAAGTCCGTATTTCGCTTTTCTTGATCTATATAATATCAAATTCAGCTTATTAAATCACTAATTTATTCAATTAAGTCCAAAATACACATTTAGGCACATTTACATTTTTGCCCCTAATGTTTCACATTTTTACACTTTAGTCCTTATTTCATAAAATCACAAATTCACACAATTCAATCACAACCCATGCTAGCCGAATTTCAATTAGGTCCCTAGAAGCCCATATTTTTCATTTATTTCACATTTTAACCACTAAGTTTCCATATTTCACAATTTAATCCCTAATTTGCATTTTCACTAAAAATCACTTTCTAAAAACTTGTATAACTATCACCAAACAATCATAATCTATCATTAAACATCAAAATACTCATGTATTCATCAATGGAAACATTCAAAATCTTTAACAGTTTTGCAAAATAGTCCCTGGGCTAGCTAGACTAAGCTGCAACAATCTCAAAAATATAGAAATCATCAAAAACGGGACAAAAACCGTACCTTAATTGGCAAATATAGCATAGCCGAATGAAGAACACAACAATGGTGTTTCTAGCCCTAATATTCGGTTGAATCATGAACAAAACAAAGATGATATCTTTATTTCTTTAATTTATTTTACCTTTATTATTAAATTACATAAATAACCTTATTATATAATCATATTTAACATCCAATTAATGTCCAAAAATGTCCACTTAAACAAAAAATGGTATATTTACTACATAAGGAACTCCATTATTTAATTTCATAGCTATTAGATACCTTTAACTAATAGCACACAAGTTTTACACTTTACGCGATTTAGTCCTTTTTATCAAATTGAGCATTCAAATGATAAAATTTATTAACGAAATTTTCACACAAACTTATTATCATGCTGTAGACATTAAAATAATAATAAAATAAATATTTTGACTTCGAATTTGTGGTCACGAAACCATTGTTTTGATTTGACTAAAAACGGGTTGTTACAGGGTAGTCGAAGAAAGTTAAGGCAAGGAAAGCAAATTCAAATATTGTTTTACGAATAACATTGAGTAAGAGAATCATGATCAAGATGAGTATAAAAGGAAGAAGTTCTGAAAGGATGAAGCCATTGATGAAATAATGTTAAGGGGAAATTGACCATGATACAGTAGATAGAAGGAAGTATTATGTTCCGTTAATGGTAAACTATTCCTGATGATAAACAACTGAAGATTTAAGAAAAGGAGCCAATGGTGATGGATTATCCGCCCGTGTTAGGGAAATCAACGGTTAATGTATAAATGATTATTTCTCACTAAGTTCTCATGAACTTATATGGATTGTGTTTTCTGTTTCAGGTTAAATGTGTGGTTGTGCCTGGGAGAATGATGCTAGAACTACGCCCAATGAGTGGCATATTGGATTATTATGCATACATAGCAAGCTTTGATAGCGTGATCGAGTCTTTTTGGCATATAGAAACCCTTAAATCGGGATAACTATGTTAGACCAGGACATCATTTCAATAATACTTGTAATCAGATTCCTTATGCGTTATAACCAAAATTCTTTTATGTTTATACTTATGTATTGTATTATGAAGTTTTGTAATTAAGTAGTTCAAATCAATTGTAATTTGTGTAAGTAGAGTTAAGTTTCATCTATATTAGAGTGGTAACACCCAAGATTCGGATTCAGTTCATTGGATTGGATTTAGGGTGTTACATTAAGTGAGGGGGAACTCAATTTGCCATAATTTGACATGTCAAACTGAGCTCTTTAGACTCTTAAAGAAATTGTTCTCAGGTGGTTTATAAAAGCTTTTTACTACTTTTCGTTACTTATTAGATTTTTATGTTCGATGTGAGTTTTTATTGCGTTTCCATACTTTTTAGACCCAAAATGACAAATTATGCAATTAGATGCTTAATGGTTGAATTGAGCTTGTGTAGGAATGTGGCTGAGGAAAAAATGTAAAGAAGAGCCATCGTTGTTGCCAAAGTCATAACACTACTATCTTAGTTCGCGACACCAATGCCTCTATCGCCACTCAAGGAGTTCAACTTCAACAAATTGCAACCCAAGTTGCCTGCCTTCAAAGTCGTGACATCAAGGGAGTGGTGTTGCGACACTAGCCTACATAGTCGCGACTCTAAGTCACCAAAGTGGCAACTTCGAGCCTAAACACCAAAGTGAGGAAGCTAGGTCGCTTGAGTAACAGGTTGCGACACAGAAGCTTGCCAAGACCTCATGAGGTAGACTATCGAAGGTGTCGTGACACCGAAGGTTGGGTGTTGCAACATCAAGGCTTGACAAGGAAAATTTGTAGGGGCAAATTTATGTCTAGTCAAGCTTAAGTCACATTTTATAATAGGGCATTTTTGTCATTCTTAAGTTAATTTGTGTAGACTATGTAAACAACTCTATGACACAATTTGAAAGGAGTCAATCATTAGATTCTTAGTACTTCCTTTTCTAGGTTAGGTTTGAGAAAATTCCTTTTAATTTTCTACCCTTGTACCCTTTTTAGCCTAAAAAGTACAGGGACCTCCTTATACCTTTGGTATATTATTTAAAATTTAAATAGATCTTTAGTGTTTTTGTTATCTAATTTTGCAAAGTGATAATTGGGTTGTTGACATACAAGGATTCAACATTTTCTCCTTCAATCAATTCAAGGGTTTCATCAATATTACTAAGCATTTCTCAAACCTATCCATTTTGTGTTATTTTCTTGTTAATCGAACATGAAATTGATTTAGTCTTGTGAATTGATAATGGGTAGGAACTAAATTAATTTGTGGTTGGTTAATTGAAGTGTAATTAGTTGATTTAAGGTTTAGGGACTAGATCATAAAATTTGGATTAAATTGAATAAACTTAAAAATCTAGAAGATGATCTAAGGGAACATTTAGATAAGTGAGATCGAAATGAGATCTTATCAAGTATAAATTCGTTTATCTCGATTTAGTTTAGTGATGTCAAGATATAAATTAGGCTAAATTACTTAATTGAGTAAAATGATAACCAAGAGATAAAATTAGACTAATTAAAAAAATTAGTTAGTCTAGATCCCTAATCCGATAATTAATTATTGACATGAATGTTAATCAATCACTTCATTTAACTTATTATTGAATTTGTGGTAATATGGTACTTTCTAATTAGCTAGCTAGCTAGCTTTCCTTTTGCATGATGTCATCTTTGATCCATCTTATCACCCAATTCTTTTAAGTTTGATCATCAAAATACTTCATTTTCCGTTATAACATTATAAATATTACAATTGTAATGTCTTATTTAGAATAAAAACTGCTTCTTAACTCTTTATATTTTGTGCCTATTTATATGTTCAATATTCATACACTCTAACGCGATCAATCAACCCAGCTCCAACCCGCAGATCAACATGTCTAATTACCATCATACGACGTTTTTATACAAGGTGGATCGTAAATTTAGGTTGCCACATCACTTATAAATCAGGAGCCTTTTCTTCCTTGAAATCAAAATAAATAGGAGACACAGGCTTGGAAGGGAACTAGGCTAGAGGTAGAGAGAAAGAAGGGAGTAGCCAAAATGTCGTCGTTTTTGCAGTCATTTCTGGATCCCAAGAAAAGCTGGTTGGCAGCTCTGCACATGAAATCCCTTTCCAAGCGCCTCCGCAAATACGGTACGCTTTTCCCCGTAAATGTAACCCTAATCTCTTTTTCTTTTTTTAATTAATTCGATTAAACTTAATACGACAATTTGTTTAGGCCTTCGCTATGACGATTTATACGACTCTTACTATGATTTGGATATCAAGGAGGCGTTGAATCGGCTGCCCCGTGAGATCGTCGATGCCCGTAACCAACGCCTTAAGCGTGCGATGGACCTCTCTATGAAGCACGAGTATCTTCCCGAAAACCTTCAGGTTTCCTCTTTTTTCATATTATTTTGAATTTTCACTTCAGATTTTGTAGAATATTATTTTTCTCATTTTCTTTGTGGGGGGGGGGGGCTTTGCTGTTTATCTGTATATTCGGATTGGATTTAACAATATATTTCTCTTTAGTTTTTTTTTTTGTTTTTTTAAATCTCGAATTTGTATGTGTACGTAATCGTGTAGTCTCGGATTGGGATGTAACCGAGGTAGAATAATTCACTTGATTTATTTGCTATGATTTGTTGCTACAGTTTGTGCTTTATTTTGCTTGTAATCAGCAGGTAATACCATTAGTATAGAAGCCTTAATTATAGTTATTATTATTTACCTTCAGAGCTCGATCCTATAAAACTAAAACAAAACGGATGCAGAATAAGGAACTAAAATTGCATAATTCATATGCTATGGTTAAGCAATGTCTATATTTGTTAACATCAATTTGTATCTTTGATTATTTTTATAATTCTAATCCATGTATGCTTTACCATTCTTAATTTAGTAAGCAGAAAGGGCATGAGGAAAAAAATTGCTTTAGCTAATCAGTGTTTTTTATGTGAACATGTATCTTCACTTCATGATTCATGACTATACTTCGAGGTCTTATAATTCATTGGATTTTTTTGTCCTTTGCAGCAAATGCAGACACCATTTAGGAGCTATCTTCAAGATATGCTTGCTCTTGTAAGTTCTTGAACTGTAAAGCTCTATTTACTAATTCCCTTGAGCTTCGTTTTCTTGGCTTTGGTTATTTCATGGAATTTCATGACATCTATAAGTGCTCGAACAAGAGTATTCTATTTATTCTAAGTATTCCTAACATGAAAGCCATACATATATCCCATGTCTACTTTGAGGTATATGTCTCCTACATGGGTACTTTATGCAATGCTTGGAATGAAGTTAGCAAAGAAAAAAAAGGAAAAAGTAAGTAAAGAAATATAGAGGTTTTCATAGAAGGGAAAAGATTCTCCATTCCCTTGTTTGGATGCTTAAATGAGTAATGGGAAGGACAAATTATGAAGATCCTTTGTTTAATGAATGGAAATGTAAGGAATGAGTGTATTGTATTGTTCCTATTATGTCCTTTCAAATGAAATGTTTAATTAAATTATTATGTGAATAGTGAAATTAAATGTTTTAACTAGGTTTAATTGTTAGAAAAAGAAAAACAATTTCAAAAAGATGTATTTTTTATGAATCAGTAAAAATGTATGATTGGAATCTTTTATAGAGACCAATATGATTTTTTGAAATTTAATTCCAATGAGAAAATTCAAGAACCGAAACATTTCTTACTAAAATAAATTTATTATAAACTTGTATATGCATTTTTATGTTTTGATAAGTTTAAAAACCTCCATTGTTATAGGTATTAATTTTCCATTTTTACATGTTTCTTCATCTTTATCTTGTTAAAAAAACAGAAGATTTTGTGAGGTTATAATAAAATGAGAAGAAAAATTAAGATCCAGGCACAAATTAAAGAAAAAGTTTATGAATGAATTATTAGGGAAGATTGTTATGGCCTTTGAAATTTGAAGAACAGACTTGGTATGAAATTTTGGTAGTAAAAAAACAATGGAACATTTGAGGAAAAAAGAGGGGTGCTCAACCCCATCCCTTTATATCATTTTAAAAATTTATCCAAATAATGTTTATATGTTTTTATTTTCATTTCCTTTCTCCCACCGGAACATAGTTTTTGTAAAACTGAGAGATGTGATTGTGAAATGGCATGACTAGTAATTAGTATATTTCAATCTGGATATGTAGAATACTTGTGTCATTACTTAGTATGTTTTGAAAACCATGACTGATAACATCCTTCATAGACTTGATTCCCTTGAATTCTTTTGGCTCATAGACTCTTGAACTGTGCTTTGTTATGTAAACTGCCACAACTCGGCATAAGGTTATGGTTTACATTTTCTATCTTTTTAGCAGAGTAGGGAATTAGTGCTTGTGTTGAATTTATAGGTCTTTTGTTAAGGGTGCAGAAATCAATGTAGGTTTAAGGCCCTATATTGCCTAGGAATAATCACAATCCCTGGTAAGGTGCATATATTATACATTTCAAAGAAATTTAATGATTTCATGTATTATAATCTAGATTTTAATTTATAATTTATTGGATAAACTCAAAAGATACACTTGACCTTTAGGAGAACTTAAAGTTTTAGAAGCCTGCTTCAATCTGATATAAATAACTAGAGCAAGGATTTCCTTGTTTTTTGTCTTCTAAAACAGAATTATTTCTTTTTTGTCTTTTCCTCTTCATACCAAAGCATGTTATCATTTGTTTTGAAAGAGAGGAACAGAGGTGTAAACCCCCTGTTTTGGAGAGCTAAAAATATAGGCAAGGGTGAAGGAAGGCCTCCCAAAAAGAAACGAAAAGAGTGTCAATTGTTAACAAAATATGAAAATGGTCAATAACGTGCATTTGAGTAATGTATTTTTAATTATTGTAATTAGTGTAAAGTAATATTTGTTATTTAAATTGTTGAATATAATTAAAAGATATTAGCTTATTTAACAATTCAAATATTATAATAATAATAAATTCAAATCATAATTAAATCAATTTTACTATATTCTATGTACAATATTGATTTATTTCATATAACTAATACAAATCGGCATTATTCAAAATAATAACAAATTAGCATAATCAATGTATATAAATTATTTTGACTATTTAAATATAATTTCCTAATCATTATTAAACCATTTATACAAACTATAGAAAAATTGATATATTGTATATTAAATTATTTACTATTTAATTTTTATGTTTTCTTAATAATAGAAAGATTGGCTTCATAGATAATATATAATTAATATGATCATAATATATTACATTAGATTATATAAATGTATTATTTCTAAAATTTCATATATGAAAAATATAAAGTTACTATGATATGAGTAATTAAAATTTTCTATTTAAAACAAAATTAATATTTCTTTCTTTTTGGTTAATGGAAACATAATAATTTAAATATGAAGTACTTATTTATCTAATAAATATAAAATAAAATTTAATAATAAAATTTACTTTTTACTTATTATCATATAAATTCATTTAATAAAAGTTTTTTAAAAGAATCGGAATTCTTATTTATAAATATTATAAATTTTTTTATCAAGTAAATTTATTTAACCAAATATTTTATTAATATTAAAATTTTTATTTATAAATGTGATAAAGCTTATAAATAATTAAAAAATATTTAAAATGATAAATTCAGTAATATATTGAACAATAAATGGTATATTGGTCAGTTCAAAAATTTCAAAGCTTGTGCTTATATATTTATTATATTAAAAATATAAAATAACATTCTGTTTTTTAGAGTATGGTTGTAGCTTTTGTGGGAGACTTTTTCTTAGCTTAAAAAGAATTGGAGTCTAGCTCAAAGGGAAACAGCTTTTATAGATGTTATTACCCTTATTTATACAAATAAGTGTGGATTTGAATTTTAAACTAAAAACTATTGAAGACTTATAAATAGAAATTCGAAAGACCTATAAAAATACGATGACTACCACACCATTATACCTTCCTATTACTAACAGTTGAAACCGATAGGGACTGTGGACCTCCACAAATTTATTCTCATTTATCAACACCATTTGATAAATCTCTTCAAACTTCTTACCAACATTCACAATTTTCAAAATATCCCAGCAAGTTTAGACCCATTAAACTTTTCCAATATAGTTGGAAGTTTTTTGGATCGGGTTTAAAGAAAAAGATGCTTTGTTGGATATGAGTTTAGAAGGGGTTAATGGATAAGTGAGAGCAGTAGACGCTGCCATGGTATGATTTTATTCAATTAAACGGTCTACCTCGGTATGATGTATCAACCCCAGAGTTACAAGCCTGTTTACCAATAACTATGTTATCCATTCCCTTGAGCTTTCTTTTGATCGAACACTTGGGTTTTGTTCTCAGCAAAAATTTCATCAACAAGCTGCATGCATATTTGTTCTTTGTTTGCATATGTTTGAGCTTCTTGCATATTTCTGCTTGCCACTTTGCTAACCACTGTTCTGCCATTGTAAAAAATTGTTGGCTTTCATACTAAATCGTTATGACCATGAGTTTGGGATTGATACTTCAGCTCATCAAAGCAAAGACTAAAACCTTAGGATTAATCAGGGAGAGATCCATCTCTTTTTAGGGTTTTGGTAAAATTCAACTTCCTTGATGTTATTAATTGTCCCTTGATTCACTGATTTATAGTAAAATTTCATTGATTTTACTTCTCTTATTAACTGTAGTCCTTATATTATATTCAGATTTTATTTTGGTACTCGACTATTCTAATGTGGAAATTTGCCTTGTTTGGATTGAATTGTCATTATACGTATTGGATCTGAAGATTTCACTGCAATCACTGTAATTGAATCCTCTGGAATCTAATGATATTAAAAAAAAATCCTCTGGGATATTAATTGTGATGGTTGAAATTTGGATTTGCTTCTACCATTTAAATTTCGCTGTTTTAGCCTGTCTACTTCAACTTTAACAAATTTAATCCTTACAATCTTATTACAAGTTGATGGAAAGATAATTAATTGTGGTGTTAAAATCTCCCATTAATTTAGATGACGTGGCATTCTAGTGGTGACATGACATGCTAAGATGGATTTATAGTTGGTTGCGGTATGCTTCAATATTTTTTTTAAGTCATATTATAGTTTAAATAAAATAATATTAATAGTTTAGGCATTGTAGCTTAAGTGCATAACATACCCCACTTTAAAGATTGGGGGTTATGAGTAGTTTAGGCGCTGTATAAAAAATGATAGGTTTTTTGGTTGAGAGAACTTTTTTAGCCTTCTTAAAAAACTATTAATTCTTCTAAAGAAGAAAAATTATGTTAAATGTGTGGATTGTGCCATGTCATCAACAAAAGACCGTATGGCTGAAACTGATGATGATTTTAACTGTTATCTATTGTCCTTAAAGCAACTTTTAGTAGACGTGAAAAATTATGTTAATGAAGTTAAGATGGATGGTTCTGCTTGTTCATATTCATGTCACAATGGTAGATTTGTAGTTATTAAATTCTGTTTTGCTAAATTAACTTGTTTGTATGAAGTTTACATGGAGTGTTGCAATGTTTACCGAGAGGGATTTTATGTGGTTGAGAACTTCTAGTTTGCTTTGCTAATGGTACTCGTCAATTTTCATGCTATACTGGTTGTTAATCATATGCTGCCGACCCAATTTCTTTATTTATAGGATATGATTATTAGAATTTTTAATCTAGTATATGTTTATTGGTGTTTGATAGAAGCAAGGCTTGAGATTTAATATTAATTTTTTGGATTTATGTGGCAGGTGAAGAAGGAGAGAGCAGAGCGGGAAGCTTTGGGAGCTTTGCCTCTGTATCAACGAACCATTCCTTGATGTTTTTAGAGTGTAGTAACTGTTGTTGAAATTCAACTTGGTTTTTTATGTCAAATCTTGCTTTGTTAGCACAACTGAACATGAGTTTTGCCTTTCCTAATTGGTTGGTTACACAGTGAATCTGTGTCAGCTTTTGAAGGGAATCAATCTGTTTGAAATGTCCTAATAAATGTAATAACTGTGAACTGCATTTTACTTTATGCTGGAATGCAAGCTATTCTTCAATGAACTCTAATTTTTCAAAAGGGCTTTCTTCTAACTTCTGATGGTGCTGGCCATTAAACTTTCATTGTTGGAGAAAATCTGCTGTCTCCTAGTCGTTTTCCCTGCTTCATGTTGATGTTAAAATCTGTCGGGCTTCTTAAGTTTCACAATCTTATAACACCATTGTCCCACGGATATAAGTCTGATGTTTCCCATGGTTTTTAAATATCTCTTCCTAGTGCTCCAGCTTTTTCCCCGCAATTAAATACAAATAAAGTCTATTCTGAGAGGAAGTGTTTCAGAAGGGTTTGCTAATTCAAAGTTAATACCAAAAGTAACTTGAAATGTGTAATAATCTTGTTGAATTAGGCCAAACCTTATTACGGAGTTTGAGATATGAAAAAGCCACACTTCGTGATTAGGGTTTCTCGAGCTTTGATTGGCTCATCTTCTTGGGATTTTAATCCCCTTGTCAGCGCCATTCCTTGTGTTAACCCAAGAGGTGCGTTTCTACTGGTTTGATGACTTTTCCCTTTCTTGCTAGAAGGTATGGGAGACCTTGTGAATGCAGAGCTCCTTTCATCCCAAGGCTGAGTAAAGAAACTGAAAAACCTATTTGAACCGATATATTCGGTCCGGGTTTTGTATTATTCGGTTAGATTTTGGGTTTATGTTATCATCCAAATTGCACAATTTGATTCAGGTTTGGTTTTTTCACATTAAACTCGTTTTTATATAAATCAAACCGAATGAAAAAAAATCTATGTTTAAAGGAATAGTCCTAATAGAATAATAAACTGACCATTTCAATATATATATATAGATTAATTCATTTAACCCTATTATTATTATTATTATTATTATTATTATTATTATTATCAACTAGATATGATCATACAAAAACATAAAGTTATGAAAATATTTCGTAAAGAAAGTTATAAAAGTGTAGTTTTATATTAGAGTAATGAATCATTTCTTAAGATACTAATTATAATTATAAGTAAAATTCTAATTTTAAGAAAATAGTTTATTAAACTTTATAATATTTTATTTATAAAAGAAAATAACTTTTCACAATTATATGTGTTTGGTAGTTATGAATTTAATCTATTATATGACATATTGTAATCACCCAGTTATAACTAATTAAACTAATTAGAAAAATGACGCAGAAAAACATTAGATATACTGATGATTTATGTATTAGCTTTCTTTTAACAACTTTGAATGATTTATCAACTTAATAGCTTAACTAAAAGTATTTTTTTAAAATAGTCTTATTGATTATTACGATATTAATTAAATTATTTAATTCACTTTAAATATGTATAAATTAATCTAGAGCATGTATTATGGTTGTTGTAAAAAAAAAAATAGTAATTGCTCTATTAGATTTTTTGGGCCCAAAACAAGGCGATATTGTTTTTTTACAAAGCTTAAATTTGATAAATATCGTTGAACCGAACCGTAATTATTTGTTTTGGATATTTCAATTTTTATTCTATACGGCTTCGATTTCAAATGTGAAAAATCGAATGGAGTGGTTTTATTCAATTTGTCCAAAAATTGAACCAAATCGAACATAATCGAATACACCCCTACAACTAAGTTATTGTTTCTCTTTTTGTGCTTTCTTTAATACAATTTTATTGTATTGGAACAAGTTTAGGTCAACCGTCCGTGGTTAATGCCTTAAAAGAACTAAATCAAATTCATAAGTCTATGATTATCTTCCTTATAGAAACCCTAAAAGAACTAAATTTAATTAATAAGTCTATGATTATCTCTTCATGGAAACCAAAATGAAGAAAAAAAAAGATAGAAAGTGTCAAGAAACAAATTAGATTTCTTAGAGGGTTTCTATATTGCATCGGAAAGAAAATTGTGGAAACAAGAAGCAACCATTGATGTGGTTTTTTTTTTCCGTAAAAGAATATTATTGATTGTAATACCGTACATCCAATTTTGAAGATGATTAGATGTAAAGCGCCACAGTCATTGTCAAAGAAACACAAACAAATGATCAAACATTCATATATGACAAAATTTAAAGCTAAAACATGCTAACCAATGCATTGAATGTTTATATATCATTATTGGTGAAAATCAAATTCAAATGGATGCATATACAATGTTCTATAGTCAAATACGGGTTCTGTAACACCCCTAACCCGACCCGCTCACAGGATTCGAGTAAGGAGCGTCACAATGGATCAAGTTCACCTATCCTTAATTTTTGGCCGAATTAATTGCATTAAAACAAACTAAAATAAAGCTAATAATAATTCTTACAACAAAGACCTTAAGCCACTGAATGTTTGGATCCTCACAGTTTCTGTCTCTTATCAGACTATTTGTTTACAATATAACTCTTAAAATTTAACTAAGGGCTAACTGTCTTAAAAATCTAGATTTTTGGGATGTTATTTGGCTACTACATAACTAATTCTGAGGTGAAGCTTCCAATGGTACCCGTTTCCTATGTGCATAACTATAACTACCTACAATCCCCAATCTCATCACCGGCCGACTGGTTCCCTACTCTGAGTCCTCGATCATCCTTGCAAGTCCTGCGAACATCAGTCATCTCTTGTAAGTTCAATGAACTTAGTGAGTTCTTTAACTGCACTATAATTAAACCTAATCACATGAGGGTAACAAACGTAAAGTAAACTGAACATAAATTAACTCCCTGCTGGTTCAATGCAGTTGTTCTTTATTAGGGTGATGAACTCCACTAGATCCTCTGAGCTACTCAGCTCATTATAAAACCTTCCATTGATCGAACTCTCCACTTAACCATAATCTAGATACCTCGCCATATTAGTGGGCCCTATCTTTACTTTTAGTCTTTCCTTCCTTTCATACACCCTATATACAGGGTGTTTGCTGACTTCTAGCTTAATTGGTTGTACATCTGTTTTCCCATTTAGTACCGCTGTATTAGCTTTCTCATCTTTCCGCCTAAGGGTTCCTAGGACATACCTTCCATGGGGGACTTCCATGGTTGGACCAGCCCTTGGGGGACTCCCTCTTCCCATACACTAGTCCTGAAGGACTTGTTGAAATTTTCGTATTGCGCTAACTCCCAACAAGCTTCTTAATTCTGGCGAACCTATTCTCGTTCCACCTTATTGTTCGCAATAATGGGTTTAATTCCATTAACCAACCCATAAATTGGACCTTTCCTGAGAACTCACCGCCCCATAATTGAAGGCCAGTCTAACTCACCGAACCAATAGGTTATCGTCCATGAAACTATATGAGCCTGCCGCCTCACTTGCTTGTTTCCTCCCTACGGTGCTAACATCATGGCGATGTACCTGAGATAATCCTTTTTCAAAGAGAATTAGTCTTCACAGGCATACTGTCCCTTGGACAGAATCCTTATCTTGGGAGTGGAACTCATATCCTTCCAACAAGATTTGTCTTGTTTCTAATGTACAACTTCATTGCGCACCACCTGGTGTCTCTTGAATACATATTTTTTCTTGTGGTCTTTGGAGGCTTCTCATTAGCTCTGTCCATGTACAGGCCGATCCCAAGTCCCCAATTCTTTCTTGGATTCTTATTAGGTCCTTACCCACCTACCTTATCAGCATTCATGTCTATCCTTTGATAGACCCTTCCTTTTCTTATTTCGCTCGCCCCCTTTTTTGTGGACTCCTCGAGTTTCCACTTACTGCCCTATGTATTGTACTTCGCACTTACCATTTTGGTGGTTTGCTTTATTTTTCACGTCCCATCGGACTCACCTCGTGTTTACTATCCCGACAAACTCTATCTGTGTTTACTATCCTAGCGGACTATCTTTGTTTTGTGTTTTCTGTCCCAATGGACTATCTCTATGGATTCCATGGAGTCTTTCATCTATGGTCTTACATCGATCTACCATCTTGGCATACTATCATATTATGCCATGGATTCATTCATCCAGGGTCTTACTAATTATACCTGGCAGCCATAGCCTCTTTCATCTATGGTCTTATATAGTATATCTTATACCTTGTACCAAGCTTCCATGGCATCTTTCATCCATGGTCTTACGCTATGTATCTCATGCCAGACTGTCATAGCTTCTTTCATCTATAGTATTACACCATATAGTGTCGTCACAGTGTCGCCTCAAAGGACAAGTCGATACCACCGTCGTGGTACATACCTTTCCATGGTTCTTATTTCACGAAACTCCTCTCATTACCTCCTTTACACCACCTAACCTTAATGCTTGAACATCGTAGTGTTCCCTTCCCATGGCTTGGATCTTCGCCAGTGGTAGTATCTAACAGGGTCACTCCTTATTTCCCTTCCTAACTTTATCTATCCCGTAGAGGTTTTTCCCACAATCATGCAATGCATGCACATATCATCATATTTCATGTTTAGGCAAAATGGCATACTTAGAAAACATAGATCATAACATCCATGGTTGGAGTTTTAGAAACTCACCTGAAATTTGATCGTCTCCATAGCTTAGCCTTCTCAAACGCTAGAGCTTTCATTCTCCTAGAAGCTAAGCATTTCAACCAAAATCATGGGTTATACTCAATATTCTCAGCTAAAACCAATTTTTCCAGGAACATGTAGAATCCTTAAAATGGTTCTGAAGTCCATAATTTCATTTCCTTAACTTTTACGTACACAGAAAGGTTAAGAACCTTACCAGCTTGCTGGTTTCCCTATTTTCCATCTCAATCCTCATGAAATCTACTCCATACAAAACCTCCCATGGCTATTCCTTCTTCAGGCTACCGAAGAAGATGAAATAGATTTGAGAAGGAAATTATCCCTGGAAAACCATTTCCCAACTATTTATAGCCATTCCTGTAACACCCCTCACCCATATTCAATGTCGGAATAGGGTTACAGAGCATTACCAGACTTACAAAACATTTAAACAACTATTTAACATATAATTGTTCAATTATATCATTCATCATTCAATCTCAATCAATTTGTCCCTATTAAGAGCCTACGAGGCCTTAAACATGCTTTGGGAGAGGTTTGGGACTAAACCGATAACTCAGGAAATTTTTCGTGAAACTTAGAAAATTTTGCTTTAAACAGGGGACACACGCCCGTGTGGCCAGGCTGTGTGTCTCACACAGCCACCAGACACGCCCGTGTCACAGGCCGTGTGAAAACAGGGGGTACATACTGACTTGGGTCATACGGCCAACCACACGCCTGTGTGTCTTGCCCGTGTGCCCTTTGAAGTGGCCACACACGCCCGTGTGCCAGGCCGTGTGTTAGGCCGTGCCAAACCTGTAGGGTATACTAACTTATGCAACACGGTCAAGTCACACGCCTGTGTGCTAGGCCGTGTCCCATTTAGGGGGTATACTGACTTGTACCACACGGCCGATCACACGCCCGTGTGTGAGACCGTGTGGAGCATACTGACTTCATTTCAATCTCAACATCAGGGGACACACGGCCGTGTATCATGACCGTATGTCACACATGGCTGAGACACACTCTCGTGTCTCTACCCGTGTGGACAAAAATAGGCTATTTACCAAGTCATTTTGCCACCCATTTTGCACAGACCTAAACCAATCTAAGTGGTACCAAATCATAGCATAAATAACATTCAATTCAGCCACATTCAAGATTAATCCATACCATTTTCAATACCAACATTCAACATGCTTATAACTCAAGTTTAACTCAACCAAAATCTACTCAAATACATATACCAATCAACTAGTTTAACCATTCCTAACATACCCCATTTTTCTACCAATTCACTAGTAAGATACCAATTCCACAAACTTCATAATATGGTCATTCACATATCCATCCAAAGAACTTAAATATCAACATTGATGCACATATAAACACATAACCAAATTCACCAAATTAAGCCAAATCTCATGGCTATATTTACAACTCAAAATATAGACATTTACAACCCAATTCATTTGGCCAAAGCTATTACCAAAACATAACCAAAATGACTTAAATACCTATACATGCCATATACTTTAAACATAGTTTCAAAAGTACCAAAGAGTCAGTGGATAGTATGGTGAAGTCTCCGACGATCCCCGAATCCGAGCTAACTTTGAAATCACTATAAAACATGGAAAAACAACAAAGTAAGCTATATAGCTTAGTAAGCTCGTAAGTTAACCATGAGCAACTATCATCATTCATTAAACATTCATATAATGGAAAACAATGTACAATAATTTTATTAAATCTAAAGCTATCAAATGATCATTCATATAACTTACCAAGAAGCTCATCAATTTCATAGTTTTCAATACTCAATTCATTTCCGTACGTACCTGTACTATTTCGTACCAATCTCATATTCAACCACTTTCATCTTTTACCCATTGAACCATTCAGAATAGAAGTCAGATACTCAAGGTCTCACACGAGAAGTACCTATACCATGGCCCGTAGCCAAATCAAGGTAACTTATCCGAAATTCTAATATCATGGCCCGAAGCCAAATCAGCTGATATGCATGGCCCGAAGCCAAATCGATTTATCTCGCACACATAGTGCTAAATCATGACCTGAAGCCAACTCAAGTATACCTAATGACATGTCACTAGCATCCTAAACTATTCCTAAGGTTCAATCGGGATTTCAACTGTTGAATCTTCATCGAATTATTTCCGAACTCGTTCGTAATCACATAATCACAATTCATGCTATATCAAAGCATATAAAATAAATTTGAAATGAATTTATAACATACAAACTTACCTCAGATGTTAAAATGGTGAATCGAGTCGATTAGTCGATAACTTTATATTTTCCCCGATCCAAGTCCGTATTTCACTTTTCTTGATCTAAATATATTCAAAATTAACTTATTTAATCATCTATTCATTCAATTTAGTCCAACACACTCTTTAAAACACTTTTACACTTTTGCCCCTAAACTTTCACATTTTTCACAATTTAGTCCTTATCACACAAAATCACAAATTAATGAAATTCCAAATATACCCATGCTAGCAAAATTACCATAATGCCCCTAATAGCCCATAATTTTCATTTATTTCACATTTTAACCACTAACTTTATACATTTCTCAATTTAACCCCTATTTTGTATTTTCACTCAAAATCACTTTACAAACCTTGTTTAACTATCAACAACTAATCAAAATCTATCATCAAACATAAAAACTCATACATATTCATCAATGGCAACATTCACAATCTTTGACAGTTTTGCAAATTAGTCCCTGGGCTAGCTAGTACTAGTTGCAACGATCATAAAAACATAGAAATCATTAAAAACGGATAAAAAATACGTACCAATCTAGCAAGAATTAGTTGACGAATGCTCAAGCTCATCAATGGCTTCTAAAGCCCTAACTTTTGGTTCTCCAATGAAGAAAATAAAGATGATACTTGTTTTTGTTTAATTTAATTTAAGTTAAATTACCAAATTACAATATTAACCTTACTAATTAAACATTAAAAACATATAATGGTTGTGCATAATTTTCCACTCATGCTATTAATGGTCTAATTACAACATAAGGACCTCCTCTTTTAAGTTCCATAGCTATTAGGCACCTTTAGCTAACGGAACTCCACTTTTAAACTTTACGCGATTTAGTCCTTTTAATCACATTGACCAATCAAACGATAAAATTTCTTAACAAAAATTTCACACAAACATATTATCATGCCACAGACATTAAAATAATAATAAAATAATTATTTTGATCTCAGATTTGTGGGTCCCGAAACCACTGTTCCGATTTGACAAAAAACGGGCTGTTACAATTCCCATTCTAATACCAGCCTTATGAGAACCATTCATTTCAACTCATGTTGTCCCCTACTAAGGGACCGACTGGTTCCATTCTAACCAAACTAGAATTGGATCTCAACCATGTCTAATTCGATTTCTAACTTTTGTGTTCCTTTCAATAAAGGCTACCAACCTACGCTCTTTTTAAATTTAATCCTACAATTATTTCAAATTTACGTGTTATAGGTTCAGGCTATAAATCCTAAGCCAAAATAAAAAACATGGTAGGATGTCTCGAGACATAGGGTCTATGTCTTAAGACTCATGACCCGTAAAGTTTTTTTGCCTACTGACTTTCATGTCTCAGGACAATGGAGCCATGCTGCTAGAAAAACGTAATGGGTGTGCTTGGCAGAATTTAAAATTTTTCTTGTAACACCCCAAACCCGGCCCAAACGCTACGACCAGATCTAGTATGCTACGGGGTTTATTGTTAAAACTTTGCTTTGATGGTTTTTGGAAATCTCAGTTTCTTTATTTAGGCATTTGTTAAAAATAAGATATTTGATGAAAACCTTTGCTTTTTCGTTGAACATGTTTGGAAAACCCATTTTATTACTTTTTATGACTTAAGTCCTTGAACATAAATTTTTAAACTGTAAACATTAACAAATATAAAGCGATAACCTAAGCCATGGGGCCTTATTACATAAATAGTCCCAAAATTAAAACTTAAAGGAAAACCGAAAATAGTTTATGAAAATAAAAAAAAAACTTGATGGCCCCTCGAGTCCGCCTTGGTTCCCATGTCCATGATCTACTGCTCATCTGAAAAGTCAGGGAAATTAAAGGGGGTGAGTCACCAAGACTCAGTGTGCAAATCCCAAAAACACATAAAAGGCTTTAGGCCCACAAACACATTATGGGCCTTGTCCCATACACAATGGCAACAGAATATTTACATGCAACATGGCCCAACCCAACCTAGAAATCCATCCTCTACACACCACCCGTGCATCACCCAACACACCTTGGGGATTTCTACAATCAACCCACCAACCGCTACACACCATATCGACAAATATGTCGCTATTCCTAACAATCAGAATAAATTTAACATGGCTTAGCCACCGATCACTATTGTGACCTAATTTTATAGTTCGTGGTTTAACCACCGATCACCAAGTGACCTATTAACATGCTCTTCCCTTTCATTGTATTAACCCTATCCCATGCATACATCCATGCAAAATCAAAACAAAGATACTACCTAAAAGATCACGAGTGTTTTTACATACATCGATACACACATAGAGAAGTTTCTATGGTTACGTGCACTGCATCCTTTGCCTACCCTTTTTGGGTAATACGACTGTCCATACACCTTTTCCCGCTTTTAGCCCATAACATATATAGTACAGATTAATTAGTGTGATAGAGATCTACACACGATGACATACCAAGATGGTACTTTCTATGTCAACACTATCGGTGAGTCGATATGATCGCTTAATCGCCTTTGGTTTTGTTCTGAAGCCGGTCCACAACCCGGTGGCCAATCTCGTACTGCTGACACCGCTCGCTTCTTAAATCTAGGGGTTGGATTTACGGGTCCAATTCCCTCTTCCGTTTGACTAGCATTTGTATCCATGGAACAGATCTTAGTCAACAAACCGGATTAAAACATTGAATCGAATACCAACACGAATGTACATTCATAGTGCAGAGATCCCTTACCTAGAAATCCCGAAAGAGATGGAGTTTAGAGACTAGCGATTTCTGGCTTTTAGATCTAGATGATCTACTTCGATTCCCGATGTGTCGCCCCAAAATGAAAACACGAGAACAATAACATTACTCCAAGGATAATCCTATCACTCCAGCTAGCCTTTCGGCTTTGGCCTCTAAAAACCGGAAGAGAAAAAGTGAAGAGAGAATTCGACACTTACCTTAACACCAACAGATTTGACTAACCCTTAGAGATCCTGGCACTTAGCACGATAGAAGAAAGAAATCAGCAAGGAGAAAAGAGTGGGCAAGGTATTCGGTTAGTAGGAAAGAGTGGAGAAGAGAATTGAAGTGAAGAGATTCAGCTCTAGCGGAGAGCAAAAGAAAAGATATAGAGAGGAACTGTAAGGTTTCGGCTTGTAGAGGGAAACAGAGAAAAGAACAATGGAATTTCGGCTTTTGCATAAAAGTGGAGATGAGAGGAAAGAAGAAAAACAAATAGGACCCAAATGCCGGAATTGAAGAGATATCCCCCCTACTTAAGCCAGATTTCGGCACCTACTACCTAAAAGCCGAAAATGCCCCCTTTGATAACTTAAAATTGATCAACTAATAAGGGAAATTTCGGCACCCCCTATAGTATAACAAACCGATTTCTCCCCCTTCCAAGAGGTGGAAATTGCCACCACCTGTTGATCACAGATAACTCCTACCCTTTCTCCCTTATCTTTATCTTCTCATACCTCCGAAAGAGGCCTAAATAACACCACCTCTTCCTTCCTTTATCTGCCATATTATCAGCATTATCCACTCGAGTAAATCTTCCTATTTTTATGCCTTATTGTCATCCCTCTCTATTCATTTAAATGACGAAAATTAGCTAAAATTTAATTAAAAGAATTGGGCTTCATGCAACTTGAATTTGGGCCTCCCCAGTTGACGCCACCTCCCTGCTCTCTATGTGGCGCCACTTTGCCACTGGGCCACAAGCCCATTTGTGTCTTATAATCACAGATAATATCTTTAAGCCCTATCTTGTCAGGCTTTCCACTAGAGTGTCCAAACAGATAAATTTGACTAAGGGCTCGGCCCAACCCTGAGCCTAGTCTGAACCCCTTAAACACTCAAATTTACACATTAGGCGTAACATAAACATCTCAGCACATTAAATGCAAAGGCCCATTAATTTAGGATGTTACAGTTCTACCCCCCTTAAAGAAATTTCGGCCTCGAAATTACCTGATCAGAATAGATGCGGGTATTCTTTGCCGCACGCGCCTCCTCTGGTTCCTAAGTAGCCTCCTCAGAACCGTGATTCCGCCATAGAACCTTAACCAATGGAACCGTCTTCCTTCGCAATACTTTGACATCACGATCCAGAATTTCCACTGGTTCCTCTTCAAAGGATAAATCGGGTTTTACTTCGATTTCTTCCACAGACACCACGTGGGATGGATCCGAACGGTAGCGTCTTAACATAGAGACGTGGAATACATTGTGAATCTGGCTTAGCTCAGAAGGTAGCTCTAGCTGATAAGCTACTGGTCCCACTCGTTTCAACACTCGATAAGGTCGATAAACTGGGACTTAATTTACCTTTCCGTCCGAACCTCGGTGACTTTCTTCCATGGCGACACCTTCAAGAACACCTTGTCACCCATCGCAAATTCTATGTCCTTACGCTTCAGTCAAGATAGGACTTACATGCATCGACGCTTCCTTCTTATCGAGCCCGAATTACCTCAACCTTCTCCTCTGTCTCGGTGAACCAACTCCGCCCCAAAATCCGACGTTCCCTAATTCCGTCCAACGGTAGGAGTACGACACATTCGCCTGCATAATGCTTCATAGGGCGCCATCGAATACTTGGTGGTAGCTATTGTTGTACGCAAACTCCGCCAACGGTAAGAACTCTTCCCAACTACCCTCAAGTTAATGACACATCCTCTTAACATGTCCTCTAAGATCCGGATTACCCATTTCGCATCGTCCATCGGTCTCGAGGATGAAACGCCGCATCAAATCCAACCGCACCCAATGCTTGATGCAACGCTTCCAAAATCGTGAGGTGAACCTAAGGTCCCCGTCCGATATGATTGATACTCGGTACCCCATGCAACCCCACTACCTCCGCTATGTATAGCTTAGCCAATTTCTCGCAGAGTAATCGACACGCATTGGTATGAAATGAGCAGACTTCGTCAAGCGGTCAACAATCACCTGCATCGAATCTTTCTTAGTAGGTGTGAGGGTAGCCCACTAACAAAGTCCATTGTGATCCTTTCCCACTTCCATTGTGGAATCTTCACGGCTACGCAACAACCCCGATGGCAACCGATGTTCCGCTTTACTGTCGACAGTCAAACACTTCCCCACAAATTTGGTCACCTCTCATTTCAAACCCGGCCACAGAATCGATCTTGCAAATCTCGATACATCTTACTTCCTCCAGTGGTGCATAGCGTATGGGCTACTATGCGCTTCTTGCAAAATCTTATGCCTCAACTCAGGATCTTTCGGCATGCACACTCTCCCTTGAAAACATAATAGCCCTTCCTCATTCACACTAAATTTCGTTGATCCTTCACTTGATCCTACCGGAAACTTCTCCTTTAGCAACTCGTCATCATTGCTTCTCCTTAACTCGATCGACCCAAGAGGGTTTCGCTTGAAGTTCAGCTAATAAACTCCCATCATCATATAGACTAAGGTGAGCAAACATTGCTCCCAAGTCAGAGATTACTTTACGACTCAAGGCATCCGCCACCACGTTAGCTTTACCCGGATGGTACTTGATCGAGCAGTCATAATCTTTTAACAACTTGATCCACCTCCTTTGCCTTAGATTCAACTCCTTCTAGGTCAACAGGTATTTTAAGCTCTTATGATCGGTGTAAATAACAGATTTTTCCCCGTACAGATAATGCCTCCAGATCTTCAGGGCAAAAACCACTGCCGCCAATTCCAAATCATGTGTGGGATTATTTGATTCGTGCGGTATTAACTGTCGAGATGCGTACGCAACAACCTTTCCACCTTGCATCAACACGCATCCTAGTCCCGTGTGTGAAGCATCACAGTAAATCATGAACTCCTTCCCAGCCTCCGGCTGAATCAAAATCGGAGCCTCTGTTAAAATCCTTTTTAACTTTTCGAAACTCTCTTGCTGCTTATTAGACCAAACAAACGTAACCCCTTTCCGTAACAACTTAGTCAACGGTGCTGCAATCAATGAAAATCCTTCAACAAACCTTCTCGTAATACCCGCCAAACCAAGGAAACTCTAAATTTCTACTACCGACTTAGGCGGCTTCCAATCCAACACCGCTTCAATTTTCTGAGGGTCAACCCTAATCCCCTCTGCCGACACAATGTGACCCAAAAACGTAACTTCTTTTAGCCAAAATTCGCACTTATCGAATTTGGCATATAATCGCTTCTCCTCGTAATCTGCAGAACCACCCGAAGATGTGAATCATGCTCCTCTTCTGATTTTGAATAAACCAGAATATCATCTATAAATACCACGACAAATCGATCCAAGTAGGGTCGAAATACTCGGTTCATCATATCCATAAACACTGCTGGTGGGTTAGTCAACCCAAATGGCATCACCATGAATTCGTAGTGACCATAGCGAGTCCTAAAAGTCGTCTTATGAATATCCGCCTCCTTGACCTTAAGCTGATGGTACCCTGATCTCAGATCTATCTTTGATAAAACTGAAGCCCCCTTCAGCTGATCGAACAAGTCATCGATCCTCGGCAATGGGTATTTATTCTTGATGGTCAACTTATTCAGCTGGTGATAGTCAATGCAAATACGCATTGATCCATCCTTCTTCTTAACGAATAACACCGGCGCTCCCCAAGGCGACACACTTGGTCGGATAAACCCTCTATCCAAAGAACTCTCCGAATCTGCGCTTTCAATTCCACCAACTCCTTTGGCGCCATCCTATACGGAGCAATAGATATCGCACTGTTCTCAAGAAGATCGATACCAAACTCCACTTCACGATCCGGGGGTAATCCCGAAAGCTCTTCTGGGAAAACATCCAGAAATTCCTTCACCGTCCTAACATCTCCGATAGTTAGTTCCTTGGCTTCCAGAGCCCGAACAAACATTAGAATTGCCTCGCATCCTTTCCTCACCATCCTTTCTCGCCCTTAAGGCGGACACCACATTTGACAAACAAGCCCCTTTCACCTATCACCAACACTTCGCCACCATCGGGAGTTTTTAACACCATACGCTTGGTCGCACAAATCCAAATTTGCTTGATACTTCACCAGCCAATCCATTCCTAAGATCAAATCGAACTCCCCAAACGGTAGTTCCATCAGATCAGCCCAAAAAGCTACCCCTTGAACTTCTAAGGGTACAACCTTATACAGTTTGTTCACCACTACGCTTTGTCCTAGAGGGCTCACTACGCCTTCTCCCCTAGAAGAAGTCTCATAATCTAAGTTCAAAGTTCCCGCTATAGCACTAGCAACATAAGGCTGCGTCGAACCAATATCAATCAAGGCAAGTATAAGGCAAACCATAAATTAGAAACGCACTCGGTTATGACATCCGTGCGTTAGCCTCCTCTCGACGTCGGCGGCAAGATAAACTACCCCATTGTCTCTCGCCTCGGTGTTTCGTGCCCCTCACCTGGTGCTCTACGGCCCGACCGGAACCACCTGGCTGGACCACGACGACTCTGTGGGTCGACCACCTCTTCCCCATTGTGCATTCCCTTGACCCGTGGGCCCTTCATCGCTCTGTTGTTGCGACGCTTTCTAACTTGGTGGTCTCAGAGATCCAAACCTAAAGCACTTCCCACCGCCCGTCCAACACTCACCTACATGGAATTTACCATATCGAGCACACTTCTATGTCTGACTAACAGCAGCAGGTCTCTCCTCCCGCCTCAGCCCGTTTGACCTAGGCCTTTTTTGAGTATGCCCAGCTGCCCCTGACGATCCAAAATTCCTCTTACTTCCACCCCTATCTCTATCCCGATTTAGTTTCTCTATTCACTTCACCTCCTCAGCTATCTTAGCTTTTTCCACAAGCACAGCAAATTCCCTTTCCCGCTGTAGAGCTATCAATACACGCAAATCATCCCTCAGACCATCTTCAAATCGAACACAACGTTCATGGTCTGTGGCCACCATTCCTCGAGCATAACGGCTAAGGCGTAAGAATTCCACTTCGTACGCAGCCACCGACCTACTTTCTTGCACCAGATTCAGAAATGCTCTACGCTGCGCATCCACATAACTTGTCCCAATGTATTTACTCTGAAATGCCGTTTTGAAGAAATCCCAGGTGATACGGTCAGCCATCGTACCATCCTTAACCGTAAGCCACCATTGATAAGCTTCGTTTCGCAGGAGAGATACAACCCCTTTCAGCTTTTCCTCCTCCGTGAAATCCAGATCATCCATTATACGCTCAACCGCCTCTAACCAGTACTCAGCTGCACTCGGGGCTATTCCAGAAATTCCCCTAAAAGCTTCTGCCCCATTGGCTCTAAGTCGCTCCGACACAGATTTTGGGCTCTCGTGCCCATGCTCGCCCCAAAGAACCTCTCTAAAACCCTTAACATCGCTGGGATACCACATCATCTCCCGCCGTCTGGGTCTGAAATTCCACCTCCGCGGTGGTGGTAATGCGGCATCTCGTTTCTGCACTCCATAACCAGATCCCATCTGGCTCGCACACGACCATCCTACCCCTACCACGGCCACGCGCAGGACGTCCACGACCCCTTGTACTCATTCTACCGATTCGCGTTTATCCGATTAGAAATTTTATGAATTATTAATTTTTTCAGCGATTAACCACAAACAATCTTATGGACAATGAGCTTCAAGAGTAGTTCTTTCGAATTTGAAATTATATCCACGAGTTTCAGCTCTCAAGTCTCAGATTCCTAGTTCTAGGAACCACATACATTCAACCATCATACATCAACATACAAGTAGCATACATGAACTCACATTCATCACATAAGGGTGTTTTCGTCATTTCACTACCCAAGGGTATTTTCGTAGTTCTTTTCTTACAGGGTATTTTTCGTAATTTCACAAAATAGGGTATCTTGGTGATTTTTCGAAATAGAGATATTTTGGTATATATATATATATATATATTAAAGCAGGGGTATTTTGGATTTTTTTTAAAACGAGAATATTGCGGTAATTCCTCAAATTTCGATGATTTCGTAAACCGGGTACTTTTGTAAATCTAGAGTTTTTCGGGTAAATTTACAAAACATGAGTATTTTGGTAATTTTTCCAACCGGGGGTGTTTCGGTGATTTCACAAATTTTGGTAGTTTTACAAATCTGGGGTATTCTTGGAAATTTTCACAAATCAAGGGTATTTCGGAAATTTTACAAAACTAGGGGTATTTTTAGTAATTTTTGTAAATAGGGTGGTTGGTCCTTCCGGTTTTAATTATAAATTTTGGCCCGTCAACAAGTCCTCGTGGCTAAAGTGAACAACTACTACGCACTGTAGGATTCCAACGAAGAGGAGGTGAGTCACTAGGACCGCTTAAGTACCGAGCTCTCCCTGAATCCAATCATGGACATGCGCATGCCTGTTGCCACACCCTAACCCAGCGACTGGTTTACGGACATGTTTAGTTAGATTAAGTTTTATGAATTTAAAGAGTTATTTAAACTAGGCCTAGAGTCCATTAATTCCTAACATGCTAGTCTACGTCCATAAAGCCCATCAACCCAACATGCATATCACATCAAGAGTTAGAATACTTACCTACATGGATCGGGTGTCGGTAGACTCAAAGGCCATATCTCAACCAAAGCATTTTCACCAACTTTATAACCTACTACTGGACCCATTTCACAACCCGAGTTTTGCAACTGGGCTCTGATACCAAAATGTAACACCCCAAACCCGACCCAAATACTACGACCAGATCTGGTATGCTACGGAGTTTATTGTTAAAACTTTACTTTGATGGTTTTTGGAAATCTCAGTTTCTTTATTTAGGCATTTGTTAAAAATAAGATATTTGATGAAAACCTTTGCTTTTCCGTTGAACATGTTTGGAAAACCCATTTTATTACTTTTTATGACTTAAGTCCTTGAACATAAATTTTTAAACTGTAAACATTAACAAATATAAAGCGATAACCTAAGCCATGGGGCCTTATTACATAAATAGTCCCAAAATTAAAACTTAAAGGAAAACCGAAAATAGTTTATGAAAATAAAAAAAAAACTTGATGGCCCTCGAGTCCGCCTCGGCCTCATGTCCACGATCTCATCGCTCATCCGAAAAGTCCGGGAAATTAAATGGGGTGAGTCACCAAGACTCGGTGTGTGCAAATCTCGAAAACACATAATAGGCTTTAGGCCCACAAACACATTATGGGCCTTGGCCCATACACAATGGCAAATGAATATTTACATGCAACATGGCCCAACCCAACCTAGAAATCCATCCTCTACACACCAGCCCGTACCAGCCCAACACACCTTGGGGATTTCTACAATCAACCCACCAATCGCTACACACCATATCGACAGTCATGTCGCCTATTCCTAACAATCAGAATAAATTTAACGTGGCTTAGCCACCGATCACTATTGTGACCTAATTTTACGATTCGTGGTTTAACCACCGATCACCAAGTGACCTATTAACATGCTCTTCCCCTTTCATCGTATTAACCCTATCCCATGCATACATCCATGCAAAATCAAAACAATATACTACCTAAAAGATCACAGTGTTTTACATACATCGATACACACATAGAGAAGTTTCTATGGTTACGCACTGCATCCTTTGCCTACCCTTTTGGGTAATACGATCGTCCATACTGACCTTTTCCCGGCTTTTAGGCCATAACATATATAGTCTGATTAATTAGTGTGATAGAGATCTACACACCGATTATAGTCAAGATGATACTTTCTATGTCAACACTATTATGTGAGTCGATACGATCGTTAATCGCCTTTGGTTTTGTTCTCAAGTGGTCCACAACCCGGTGGCCAATCTCGCATCACGACATCGCCGCTTCTTAAATCTAGGGGTTGGATTTACGGGTCCAATTCCCTCTTCCGTTTGACTAGCGTTTGTATCCATAGAACAGATCTTAGTCAACAAACCGGATTAAAACATTGAATCGAATACCAACACGAATGTACATTCATAGTACAGAGATCCCTTACCTAGAAATCCCGAAAGAGATGGACTTTAAAGACTAGTGGTTTCCGGCTTTTAGATCTAGACGATCTACTTCAATTCTCGATGTGTCACCCCAAAATGAAAACACGAGAACAATCAGAACATTACTCCAAGGATAATCCTATCATGCCAGCTAGCCTTTCGGCTTTGGCCTCCAAAAACTGAAAGAGAAAAAGTGAAGAGAGAATTCGGCACCTACCTTAACACCAATAGATTCGACTAACCCTTAGAGATCCCGGCACTTAGCACGATAGAAGAAAGAAATCAGCAAGGAGAAAAGAGTGGACAAGGTATTCAGTTAGTAGGAAAGAGTGGAGAAGAGAATTGAAGTGAAGAGATTCGGCTCTAGCGGAGATCAAAAGAAAAGATATAGAGAGGAACTGTGAGGTTTTAGCTTGTAGAGGGAAACAGAGAAAAGAACAATGGAATTTTAGCTTTTGCATAAAAGTGGAGATGAGAGGAAAGAAGAAAAACAAATAGGACTCAAATCCCGGAATTGAAGAGATATCCCCCTACTTAAGCTAAATTTCGGCACCTACTACCTAAAAGCCGAAAATGCCCCCTTTGATAACTTAAAATTGGTCAACTAATAAGGGAAATTTTGGCACCCCCTATAGTATAACAAACCAATTTCTCCCCCCTCCAAGAGGTGGAAATTCGACCACCGCTGTTGATCAGCAGATAACTCCTACCCTTTCTCCCTTATCTTTATCTTCTCATACCTTCGAAAGAGGCCTAAATAACACTACCTCTTCCTTCCTTTATCTGCCATATTATCAGCATTATCCACTCGAGTAAATCTTCCTATTTTTAAGCCTTATTGCCGTCCCTCTCTATTCATTTAAATGCCGAAAATTAGCTAAAATTTAATTAAAAGAATTGGGCTTCATGCAACTTGAATTTGGGCCTCCCCAGTTGACGCCACCTCCCTGCTCTCTATGTGGCGCCACTTTGCCACTGGGCCACAAGCCCATTTGTGTCTTATAATCACAGATAATATCTTTAAGCCCTATCTTGTCAGGCTTTCCACTAGAGTGTCCAAATAGATAAATTTGACTAAGGGCTCGGCCCAACCCTGAGCCCAGTCTGAACCCCTTAAATACTCAAATTTACACATTAGACGTAACATAAACATCTCAGCACATTAAACGCAAAGGCCCATTAATTCAGGATGTTACATTTCTTGCATCTAGGATCAACTCAAATAGTTAGGAAGAATATAGAATTAATAATCTAGTACTTGGTTGTGTTTTAATCCAATTTGACAAGTTGAAGAAGTTGATTTGTGATTGAACTCGAACTTATTGCAAGGAACTGCACTTGCTTACGGAAACAACCATATCTCGAGTTACAGATATGCAAATCTGGTGATTCAAAAATTGTAGTGAAAATGACTTGAAGGTCTACGATTTTGGAATAAGAAGGTGTCCAAAAGGTCTTATAAATTCAAGTCAATGTTTACCTTATGAAACCCAATGATTAATCTCAATTGCACTACTTTATGAAAATGGCCATATCTCAAGCTATAAGCCATAAAATCAGGTGATTCAAAAATCATTTTTAAGAGAACTTGAAGATATACGATTTAGGCATAGGAATCTTGAAAAGTTAATCAAATTTGTCACTATAGTATCCTTCGAGATTGGTTCTAGATTCTCACATAACTTGAATCTTTGCTTTCAACTGATTGGATCTTCTCCACTATTATCTAGGTCAAGGGTTGCGCAATGTGTGAGCATCGTTCCAAACACAAACACATGAACCCACCTGAAACTCCATAAAGAAAAAATATTCTAAATAAACTCTCTTATAACTGGAAGAGTAAATTGACAACTAAGGATTTTTGGTTTTTATCAATTCGAAGATTTTCATCACTCTTTTTTCTTCAATCAACATGAGATATTTATGGAGAGCTGATTATAGTTCTAACTACTTGGAATTACTAGTAAAATAGGGTCCTAGGCTGAGTTTAACAACAATAGATGACACACCTAGTCCCAAAAGGACTCCTATTGTCACCTACATGCTTGCTTGGGTAGCAAGCAATCCTCCCATGTAACAGCCCGGTTTAGACCCTAGTCAAAATAGTGGTTTCGAGACCACAAATCCGAGGTCAGAAAAATATTTTAATATTATTTTTGGTGTTTACAATAAGTGATTGAGCATGTGTGAAAATTCTGTGTGAAAAGTTTATCGATTGTGTGCTTAATTTGCAAAAAGGACTTAATCGCATAAAATGCAAAAGCTGTATGCTGATTGTTAAAGTGCTTATTTGGTATGGCTTTTTAAATGAGGAGCCCTTATGTTGTTATTAAGCCATTAATAGATTGGGTGGACATAAATAGGCATAAAAGTTTTGATTAAATGGTTTAATAAACATGGGTAAAATGGTAAAAAATGTATTAAGTTAATATTAAATAAAACAATGCTTAAAATTAGTGGCATATCATCTTATTCTTGCCAAAATTGTTAAGGAAAAAGAAAATTAAAAGAGCTTTAGGTTTCGACACATACAAGGCTTGATTGAGGTATGTTTTGAGCTCGGTTTTTGATAATTTCTATGTTTTTGTGATCGTTGCTTCGAGTACTACAAAACCCATGTTTTAATTTTGGAGTTTGATGAAGATTTTGAGATGTGCCATTGATGAGTGTTTGAACTTTGTGATGTTAGTTGATGAAATATGAAATATATGTGTTAGATTAACATGTTTTGTCTTTGGATTTTTGGTGAATTTGAGTAATTGGGACTAATTTGTGAAAATAAAATTTTGAGGGACTAAAATGTGAAATAAATAAAATATGTGGGCTTGTATGAACATAAGGAAAATTCATCTAGGCATATGTGTAATGAAATTATGTGTATTTTGTGATTTTATGAAATAGGGACTAAAGTGTTGAAATGTGAAATTGTGAGGGCTATTTTGTAAAATGCCCTAAATATGTGTGTTTGGACAAAATTGATTGATTTGGTGATTGAATGAGATAAATTTGAATATGTATAGATCAAGAAAAGAAGGATTTGGATCGAGATCGAGGCAAAGATAAAGTGCTCGATTAATCGACTCGTTTTGTTACTTTGACGTCCGAGGTAAGTTCAGATATAATACGAGTTGTTAAATTTATGTTTAAATGCTATGAAATGAATGGTTATGTGATTATTGAATTAGATATTTTATATGTGGAATTGAGGAATGTGGCACTAAGTGTGCGTAATTAGAATCGGGACAGAGGTGAATAGCACTGTGTGTGAGAAGTAATGGAAGCCTCGACTTTATTGATTGGCACTGTGTGTGCGATACCGAGATAAATTTGGTTAAAATGTAAAGGCACTAAGTGTGCGATGATATTTAAGCTTCGGCTATGAAATTGGCACTAAGTGTACGATTTAAACGATTGAATAATGAAGATTGATCGAAAGGTGGTATCAAGCATTTAGTAGCAAGAATGAATGTTAACTAAGTGTTGGCAAAGGTATGTTCGAAACCTATGTGGTTGATGATATCATTTATGGACAAAAGGTTAGTTGTGTAAGCATATGACTAAGGATGAGATTATGCATTCTTGTAATATAATCTGAGATTATGCATTCTTGTGATATAATCTATGTGATGGTTTATTTTGTATATTGATCTTGAATCATAGAGTTCAATGTATTATATTATGAACTTACTAAGCTTTAGAGCTTACTGTGTGAAATGTTTCTCTGTGTTACAGAGTATTTAAAGCTTTCTCGGATTTGGGGATCGTCAGCGACTCAATCACACTATCGGCTATCTATTTTGGTACTTTTGGAAGATGTATATATTTGAATATGGCATGTATAGGCTAGTAGATATGGTATATTTTGAGTTGTATAGTTCTTGCCATGTGATATGGCTTGAAAGATGAATAATTTTGGTATATGCCTTAGATGTGCAAAAAGAATGGTTAATATGTGAATGTGTGCTCTATTTGAATGGTCTTTATGAGTAGTCTTGGAGATATGGAAGTAGTATGATCATGCTTTGAAATGGTATGAATTTATGATCATGCTTTGAAATGGTATGAATTTGATGATATATATAAATTTCATGTTTTTGAATGTGTAATTGATATTTGTGGTAGTAAGTTGAGAGGGATTTGTATAAGAAAATGATTGATGATGTTATGAGGTTATAAAGATGCATAATTGGTATATTTTGATTGCATTTGTGGCATGGTTTGGAATTGGTTTGATGCTTGTAGGTGATTCTTAAGTGTGGGTGGCAAGTTTGGCCTTGCAAATGGCCTATAATTTCCCACACGGTTGAGCACACGGGCGTGTGGCTCGACCGTGTCCTTCGTGGTTGTATTTCAAAATAAGTCAGACTCAACCACGGGCTGGACACACGGGCGTGTGACTGGCCGTGTGGTGCAAGTTAGTGTCGACCACGGGTGAGGCACACGGGTGTGTCTCAAGCCGTGTGGACAAGTCAGTATGTATGCCCTGTTTTGCCACTGCTCGGACACATGGGCATGTCTGAGGCCGTGTGAGGCACACGGCCTGCCCACACGGGCGTGTGACCTTTGTAGCTTTGAAAAATATTTGATTTTCGAGAAAATTTTGTATGATCACGGTTTAGTCCCGACTCCTTTCTAGTGCATGTTTAAGGTATCGTAGACCTCGTTAAGGGACTATATGTATATATCTTGATATGTTTGAATGATGAAATACTTTGTGTTGTAAAAGGATTGTAAATGTTCCGGATTGTTTGATAATGCCTCTTAACCTTATTCCGGCGACGGTTACGGGTTAGGGGTGTTACATCCCATATGTTAGACGACCATCGTTGTCCCTGTTTAGGTCACTTTAAGTCCTATATATGTATTTTGGAATCTTAAAAATCAATTACCTAATTAAATAATTTACACAAGTCCTATTTTAATTTCATTTATGTCATGACGACTTCACTATATTAAAATGTTTGTGTAACTTTAATTAATTAATTTTATTTCATTCCAAATAATTAGATAACATGATATCTTAATTTAGGTCCTCTTCGAATTCATTATTTAATCCAATTATATATATATATATCTAAAGTGACTAAAATTAATTCCATATTAGTCAAATCATTAAACCGAGAAAACACATATTACACCAATGAGTAAATCCACTGAACAATTTCTTATTGTTCAATTGTTTATGGCTCCATGCAAGTGTTCATGTTAAATGTAATTCATTAAAGAGTCGTGCTAAGCTAGTGAAGGGACTACTTTGACATATATAAATAGGGCTTAAATAATTATTAATTAAGTTCCAACTCTTCATTTTTTTAATGACAAGTTATTTAGTCACAGAGTCATCCATCTAAGGTACCATGAATGAACTCACTATTATATAACATTACAAAAGCTACTGATTACAAGCTTTAGTCTAATAACATTGTCATGATCCTTTTAAGTTAAATTCATTCTCCTAATTCGATCCATTTTATCTCATGGTCACCATTTTATATTTCACAATAAAAATGATGATTACTCAAATTAGTAATGATAAAATCATTTGTCTCAAACAAATGACCCTTAGCCAAATTCCATTTTCATAATTCATACAATGCCAATGAGAGGATAACATTTACTCTTTTATCGAGCTATGATTCCACCATTGAGAGTCATGTCATATCGTGCTTAAGTCATGTACCCAACATACCAAATTTTGGCCTACAACCATGAGAGATCGTGTTTTCAATACACCAAAGGACATGGACTATACGTATATGATTTGTCACTTACTTTGCGTTTACGTAAGTCACACCATGAACGTCACAACTGAATAAATTTAAAAATGAATCTAGGATAAATTCAACTTGAGTCTTATCCAATGTATTCTTAGTTTAGACAATCACATCTATGTCGCGTGTGAATATCATATGCGAATTGTGCAAGTATACATGTTGGCTCAAGTAATAAAGTGATAAGTAAGGTCGTCTCCACAGGGATTAGATTCAGTATAAAAGTGATCAAGTTATTATAATGAATTATGATTATTGCTATGGAAAACAAAGATAAGTATGCAGTGGTAATTTAGAGG
This sequence comes from Gossypium sturtianum, assembly GCA_025698515.1. Lineage (NCBI taxonomy): Eukaryota > Viridiplantae > Streptophyta > Magnoliopsida > Malvales > Malvaceae > Gossypium > Gossypium sturtianum. The sequence continues at coordinate 88,040,106 of CM046944.1, forward strand.
GATAATAATATGTGCTAAATGTGTACTACCTAATACTGGAAAACGCTCTGGCAAAAAAAAAGAGTAAAAATGAAATGAAAATTACGAGAATAACTACGAGGATAATATGTAACGAACAAGTAAACAACTAAATATGTGCTGGCAAGATGTTACGACAAATGATAGAGGATATACAATGTTGATTTGGAAGGTCGGGATTACTAAGAATCTACCTGTAACACCCCTCACCCGTATTCAACACCAGAATAGGGTTACGGAGCATTACCAGACTTATAAAACAATTAAACAATAATTTCACATACATTTTCAAATTTCATATAATCATCATTCAAACTCAGTCACATTGTCCCTAATACGAGCCTACGAGGCCCTAAACATGCTTTAGAAATGGTTTGGGACTAAAATGATAGCTCAAGAAATTTTTACGAAACTTAGAAAATTTTTCAAATTTCAAGGGACACACGCCCATGTGGCCCGTCCGTGTGTCTCACACGGCCAAAGACACGCCCATGTCATAGGCAATATGGACATTCAAAATGGGATCACATGGCCGTGTCCCAGCTCGTGTTTGACCCCGTGTAACTCTCTGACTTGGGTCATACGACCAGCATACACGCCCATGTGGTTAGCCTGTGTGCCCTAAAAATGGCCACACATGCCCGTGTGCTAGGCCGTGCCAAACCTGTAAGGTATACTGACTTATACCACACGACCAAGTCACACGCCTGTGTGCTAGGCCGTGTGGAGCATACTGACTTGATTTTTAATTCAACACCAGGGGACATACGGCCGTGTAACCTAACCGTGTGTCACACACGGTTGAGACACACTCCCGTGTCTCTGCCCGTGTGGACAAAAATAGGCTATTTACCAAGCCAATTTGCCACCCAAACTTCCACACACCTAAACCAAACCATTTGGCACCAAAACATAGAATATATAGGCATTCTTCTAACTCAACCAAGCATAAATCATACCATTTCCAACACCAACAATTACAAGGTATACAATCTCATAATATGCCGTTCAATTTCATACCAAAAATCACTTTCTCAAATCATCAATATGGTCATTTTCTAAATATGCATTATTTGCCTAAATTTACTAGCATACCAATATTTATAATTCAACCATTTGCCATACACAATACCTATTATCAACAAGCATCACATATCCATTATTTAACACATAACCAAAGCCATATGCAACTATGTATACACAACCAAACCAACCAAATTAAGCCAACTCTCATGGCTATATACAAAACCAAAATTTAGACATTTACAAGCCAATTTAAATGGCTAAATTCACTATCAACACATATATCAAAATGACCCAAAATCCCTATACATGCCATATACTCAAAATACTTAAATTCAAAAGTACCAAAGTGATAGTTGGATAGTGTGATGAAGTCTTCGACGATCCCCGAATCTGAGCTAGCTTGATTTCACTATAAAACATGGAAAAATAAATGATGTAAGCTATAAAGCTTAGTAAGCTCGTATGAAAATAATAAGCAAAACTCACCATTAATTACCATTCAAAATATGCATATAACATATATATATAACCATAATGTTAACATTTATTCAATCATCTATTTAACCATGAACTCAATTCTTTCATATATTCAATACATATTCAATTTTCGTACATACCTGTATTGATACGTATCTATTTCTCACCATTTCATATCCTCGATATACCCGTTGAACCATTTGGAATAATACAGGATACTCGGGATTCTCGCACCCTAAGTGCCAACATATATAGCTGAAGCTATCTCAATAAAATCTTGCACCGAAGTGCCAATACATAGCCGAAGCTATCTTAATATCATATCTCAATAATGCTCACTCTCGAGCTATCAATGGGTCTACTCACACAAGCTGACGGCCATGACATAGCTACACAGTGCTGCTCACACAAGCTGACGAGAATCCGTAACACATGTTGGATAACTCAGCCACCGGTAGGTCGTATGGACCAGCACCCAAATTTATAATAACCCCTAATGACATGTCATTCGTACCCCAATCTATTCCTAAGGTTCAACTAGGACTTCACACTTGCCGAATTGTCGTCGAACATGTCCGTAGAGTCGTATTCACAGTTTATGCAATATCAAAGCATATAAAACACAAATATGAAAAAGCTTATTACATACGAACTTACCTCGAATGTAAAAACGGCGAATTAAGTCGATTAATCCGAAACTTTGTTCTTTCCCCCGATCTAAACCTCATTTCGCCTTTCTTGATATGCATGAGAATTAGTTTGGCCGAATATCAAGCTTCCATGGATGTTTTTATCTTCAATATTCGGTGGTGTCTTTCAAATTAGGAAAGATGATACATTATTCTTTTGTTTTAATTTACTAATTAACTAATTTACTAATTTAACCATAACATATAACCTTTAAAAATTCATAACCAATGTCCGTATTTGTCCATTCAATATAAAAATGGTATATTTACCACATAAGGACCTCCAATATTTAATTACATAGCCATTTAATACCTTTAATTAATAGAACTCAAATTTTACACTTTACGGATTTAGTCCCTTTTATCAAATTGAGCATTTAAACAATAAAATTTCTTAACGAAATTTTCACACAATCACACTATCATACTGTAGACCTTAAAATAATAATAAAATAATTATTTTGACCTCAGATTTGTGGTCTTGAAACCACTGTTCTGATTTGACTAAAAACGGGTTGTTACAACTCTCCTCCTTAGGAATTTTTGTCCCCGAAAATCTTACCAGAAAAGAGGTTAGGGTACTGTTTTCTCATAGCTTCCTCGGGTTCCCACATAGCCTCTTCGACCCCGTGATGTTGCCACAAAACCTTAACTAGAGCTATGCTTTTATTTCTCAACTCTTTAACCTCTCGAGCTAAAATCCTAATCGGTTCTTCGTTATATGTCATATCAGGTTGAATCTCAATCTTTTCCAGAGAAATTACGTGTGATGGATCTGATCTATACCGGCGCAACATCGACACATGAAGCACGTTGTGAATCTTTTCTGATTTTGATGGTAATGCTAGCCGATATGCCACTGGCCTTATTCTTTCGATAATCTCATACGGCCCGATAAATCGCGGACTCAATTTGCCTTTGCGACCAAAACGAAGGATTTTCTTCCACGGAGATACTTTTAGAAATAATTTATCACCAATCTGAAATTCAATATTTTTTCTTTTCAAATCCGCGTACGATTTCTGTCTATCTGAAGCTGTTTTTAGACTGTCATGAATTACTTTCACTTTTTCTTCAGTCTCTCTGATCAAATCAACCCTGTGAATCTTTTTCTCACTAAGCTCGGTCCAGTATAATGGAGTTCGGCATTTGCGACCATACAAAGCTTCGTACGATGCCATCTTTATGCTCGATTGAAAATTGTTGTTATACGCGAATTAAATCAATGGTAAATATTTCTCCTAGTTGCCTTCAAATTCTAAAACACAACAACAGAGCATATCTTCAAGAATCTGAATTACTCTCTCAGACTGACCGTCGGTTTGCGGATGAAATGCAGTACTAAAGTTCAACCTTGTACCCAGAGCTTCTTGCAATTTCTTCCAAAATCGCGACGTAAACCTCGGATCTCTATCCGAAATAATCGAAACTGGTACCCCGTGCAATCTAACGATCTCTGAAATGTACAACTCAGCCAATAATAATCTGTACGTACCGAAATGAAATGCGTCAATTTCGTCAGTCATTCAACGACAACCCAAATAGCATCTTTCTTTTTTCGGAGACAGGGGCAATTCCGATACGAAATCCATCGTAACTCTATCCCATTTCCACTCAGGTGTCATCACTGGTTGTAGCAACCCGAAGGTACTTGATTTCAGCTTTAACTTGCTGACAAACCAAACATCTCGACACAAACTCTGAAATGTCTCTTTTCATACCCGACCACCAATACAACTGTTTCAAATCATTGTCCATTTTTGTACTCCCCAGATGAACAGATAAACAACCACTGTGTGCTTCGTGTAGAATTTTCTGAATAAGCTCAGAATTCTTTGGTACGCAAATTCTACCTCGGAACATTAAACAATCATCGGATCCGATCTAATAATCTGAATCACTATTCGACTCGCATTGCACTCTTTTGGCTTGCAAATCATTATAACACTTCTGAGCTTCACAAATTTGCTGAAGAAATACCAGTTTAGCTTTTAACTCTGCTAGAATCGAACCATCATCAGACAAGGTTAGCTGTGTACTCATCACTCGCAAGGTATATAAAGATTTTCTACTCAGAGCATCCGTGACTACGTTCACTTTCCCCGGATGATAATCAATCACTAATTCATAGTCTTTCAATAGCTCGAGCCATCACCGTTGTTGCAAGTTCAAATCTTTCTGAGTCATAATATATTTCAAACTTTTATGATCGGTAAAGATATGGCACTTTTCACCTTATAAATGATGTCGTCAAATTTTCAATGCAAAAATAATAGCGGCCAATTCTAAATTGTGTGTTGGATAATTCTTTTCATGTGGTTTCAACTGTCTGGAAGCATAAGCTATCACTTTACCCTCTTGCATCAAAACACAACCCAAACCGTTCAATGACGCGTCGCTAAAAATCACAAACTCTTTACCCAACTCAAATTGAACTAAAACTGGTGCCTCAGTTAACAATGTTTTCAATTGTTCAAAACTCTGTTGACATTTCTCTGACCACTCGAATTTCACATCTTTCTGTAGTAATCTAGTCTTTAGTGTAGCAATCATCGAGAATCCTTTAACAGAACGTTGATAATAACCAGCTAACCCTAGAAAGCTTCTGGCTTCGGATACATTTCTTGTAACACCCCTCACCCGTATTCAACGCCAAAATAGGGTTACGGAGCATTACTAGATTTTTAAGATATATAACAGTACTTTTCTCATACATTCAACCATTCAATACAATCATCATTCAATTTGTACCTTACAATAGCCTACGAGGCCTTAAACATGCTTTAGGAGCCGTTCGGGACTAAACCAATAACTTATAAAACTTCCACGAAACTCTGAGAATTTTTCTCAATAAAGAGGACACATGCCCGTGTGACCAGGCCATGTGTCTCCCACGGCCACCAGACACGCCCGTGTCTCCACCTGTGTGAAAACAGGGGGTACATACTGACTTGGGTAACACAGCCAACCACACGCCCGTGTGCCAGGCCGTGTGCTAGGCCGTGTGCCAATTAGGGGGTATCTTGACTTGTACCCACACACGGCCACACGCCCGCGTGTGTGAGACCGTGTGAAGCATACTGACTTGGTTTTAATTTCAACACCAGGGGACACATGGCCGTGTAACATGACCGTGTGTCGCACACGCCTGTGTCTCTGCCCGTGTGGACAAAAATAGGCTATTTGCAAAGCCATTTTGCCACCCTATTTTCATATACCTGCACAAGTATAATATGCAACTATTTATAACTCAATAGGTAGCCAATCCACAACATTTTATACACATTTTATACCAAATTGACGTAGTATTCAAATACCTAATTAATATCATGCAATTTCCATTCATATGCCTATTACAAAACAAGACAACATTTGTATATTTCCATTCCATCTATTACTTGCCAAAACATACCATATTTGAACACTTATACACAACCAAAACATTACACCAAGTTAAGCCAAATCACATGGCTTTAACTTATACCACAACATGTACCAAAATCACTATCTCAAGTAACCATAACTATCATCTTTATAACTAGCCTATACATGCCATATTTACAAATATCCAAGAGTTTAAAAGTACCAAACAACAACTGGATAGTGTGATGCGTAACTCTAACTTTATCCGGATCGATCGAGCTATCGAACCTCTATAAAGCATGGAAAAGAAACAGAGTAAGCTTTAAAGCTTAGTAAGCCCGTATAATTCAAAATTTAACTTACCATTATACATAATCAAATAAGTAAACAAAGTATATCAAATTCACTTGCCAAATGCCTATACACAAGCATTCATTAACAAGTTAGTCATATAAGTGTAACACCCCTAACCCGTATCCATTACCGAAATAGGGTTACGAGGCATTACCTATCAAACCAAAACATACAACATACATTTATGCATCCATTCTCAAACACCATTCAATCATAAACACATTATCCTTTATAAGGGCCTACGAGGCCCTAAACATGCTTTAGAAGTGGTTCGGGACTAAACCGATAACTTATAAAAATTTTGGAAACTTAGAAAATTTTAAAACATACAAGAGTCACACGCCCGTGTGAACTGCCCGTGTGCCTCACACGGCTCAAGACACGCCCGTGTCTCAGGCCGTGTGAAAATAGGGCATACATACTGACTTGGGTCACATGGCTAACCACACGCCCGTGTGTCTAGCCCGTGTGCCCTTCGAAATGGCCATACACGCCCGTGTGCCAGGCCGTGTGCTAGGCCGTGTGCTAGGCTGTGTGCTAGCCCGTGCCAATCCTGTAGGGTATACTGACTTATGCAACACGGCCAAGTCACACACCCGTGTGCTAGGCCGTGTGCCATTTAGGGGGTATACTGACTTGTGCCACACGGCCGGTCACATGCCCGTGTGTGAGGCCGTATGGAGCATACTGACTTCAATTTAATTCCAACACCAGGGGACACACGGCCGTGTATCATGACCGTGTGTCGCACACAACTAAGACACACGCCCGTGTGGACAAGAATAGGCCATTTGCAAGGCCAATTTGCCACCCTTTCTCATGATCATCTAAACAACCAAAATAATACCATTTCAACACATTATAGGCAACCAAAATATTCCAATTCATAAACAAATCATGCCATTTCATCTTCAACCATTTCACTACTCAAATCATAACCATAAACATACCAAAACAATATGTCATTACCAACAATTTCACCTGTTTTCCCTATGCATTTTTCTCATCATTTTATCAACTAATTCATGCCACAAAATATACCAATTCATCATCCCTATATCATACCAAAACATGCCAAAACACAAGGCCATATATATACATCACATATCACTTGCCAAAATCATAAATTAAGCCAACTTAGATGGCCAAATACACACCAACATGTACATCATTTACAAGCCAACTCTCATGGCTAAAATCACAACTCAAAACATATCATCTTAACACTAGCCTATACATGACATATACCATATATACATAACATCAAAAGTACCAACAATTTGATCGATAGTGTGACGATGTTCCTGAGGATCCCTGAGTCCGAGCTAGCTTCGATTATCTATAAAACAGGAAAAGAACACACAAAGTAAGCTTTAAAAGCTTAGTAAGCCATATAAAAATAAAATTACCACATGAATCAACATTATTTCCATCAATAGGTAAATTATGAATAAACACATATAAGCTCACAAACCTTTCCCAATGTATACATATTCAATATCATAAGTGAATTCATCAAATACTTCCCTTTTCAATACTTATATGACTCTCGTACGTACCTGAGCCACTTAACTCATTCACACATTCTTTCTTGACTTGACTTTGCCCATTGAACCATCCAGAATCGTTAAGGATACTCAAAAATCACATATAGCTTGTACAATGCCATATCCCAGATATGGTCTTACATGTTATCACATATCAATGCCACTGTCTCAGACAGGGTCTTACACGAAATCAAATAACGATGCCAATGTCCCAGACATGGTCTTACACATAATCACATAATGATGCCAATGTCCCAGGCATGGTCTTACACATAATCACATCTCGATAATCCTAATGTCATGACATTCGTATCCTATACTATTCCTAAGGTTCGTACGGGACTTTCGGATATTGTAACCCTGTCGATTCTTGCTCGTATTCGATCATTCAACATTCATAGCAGTTCAATGACAATTAAACATATATAATTAAATTTAAAGACATTTATTTGCATATGAACTTACCTTGTATTCGGGATAAACGGACTGGATCGACTATTCAATAACCTTTGATTTTCCCCGATCTAAATCCGATTTCTTTTTGTTCTTGATCTATATACATTAAAAATTAACTCATTTATTCATCAAATCATTCAATTCAGTCCACAAACACATATATGGGCATTTTTACACTTTAGCCCCTAAAGTTCCACATTTTTACAATTTAGTCCCTATTTCATAAAAACATAATTTACATAAAATTTAATAAAACACATGCTTAGCCGAATTACCATAGTACCCCTAGCAGCCCATATTTCACATTTATTTCACATTTCAACCACATAATTTGTACTTTTCACAATTTAATCCCTAAATAGTATTTTTACCAAAAATCACTTAAAAAAATATAATAATCTATCAACAAATATCCATTTTTCATCATCAAACATTTAAAAGCTTAAATAATCATCAATGGTACTTCACAAAATCATGAACAAATTCAAAAATTAAGGCACGGGCTAGCTAGAACACGAAGCAACGATTACAAAAACATAGAAATCATAAAAAATTGAGCTCAAACCGTACCTTAATCAAGCCAAATGTGTGCCGAACCCTAATTTTCTCCCATGGCTTCTTTCTCTTTTAAATTTTCGGTGAAGATGATGATATTTTTTCTTATTTTTAACTTTGTTTTATTTATTTCATGTATATTATCATTTTTACTAAATTAACCTTTACTAAACCATTTAAAATCATCATATTAATGCCCATTTATGTCATATTCTACTATCAATGGTCTAATAACATCATAAAGACCTCTCATTTAATAAATCATAGCAATTAAACACATTTAACATATAGAATGCCACTTTTGCATTTTACGCGATTAAGTCCTTTTTCTCAAATTAAGCATTCAAACACTAAAATTATTTCACAAAACTTTCACACATATATAATCACATTCTATAAAAACCAAAGATAATATTAAAATAAATTTCTAACATTGGATTTGTGGTTCTGAAACCACTGTTCCGATTTAGCTAAAACCGGGCTGTTACAATAAGTGCATGTAATCATCTGTTATCTCAATTTAATACTCAATACATTGTATCATATCAAATTCACATATATCATGTACATCATTTATAACATTTCATTCTCAATCATATAAACAGTAATTCATTCAATAACAGTAACAGTAACTCATTCATATAAACAGTACTTCATCTATATAACACATATCTTTTTCACATAACCAATAACAGAATTTATGCCCGTTGAACCTATTAGAATATTGAGGGATACTCGGGTGATATACATAACATATAAATCAGTAATCCGTCAATTCATTATCATTTTCGCTCTTTCGAGCTATGATCAGTAAGCTCCTCCTGAGCTGATGGACAGTAAGCTCTATTGAGCTGAAACGGTAAGCTTTGACGAGCTAAGAACAGTAAGCTCTTACGAGCTGATATATCAGTAAGCTCATACGAGCTCCGGTGAGTCCAGAACACATGCAGGATCTCAACCTAAACGGTAACCCTAGTGACATGTCACTTGTATCCATGAATTCATATGGTTCAAACGGGGCTCGGTAACTATCAGACTTTATAAATAAGGCATTTTTATTTCAAATAGATCAATTACTCAATTATATACATTCATTTCAAATAATTACAAGTATTTAAAAGTTCAATTCTAATTATACGAACTTACCTCGAGTTACTCGGATAGAAATATCGGCTAATCTTCAACCTTTCATTTTGCCCGATCTAATTCCAATTTTGGCTTATCTTGATCTATATACTATTAAAATAAGCTTATTTAATCAACTATTTATTCAATTTAGTCTAAAACAAACATTAGGGCTAATTTACACATTTGCCCCTAAACTTTCACATTTTTACAATTTAGTCCTTATCACATAAAATTGCAAATTCATGCAATTTTGTACAAACCCATGCTTAAACGAATTTTAATGGAGTCCCTAGCAGCCCATATCTTTTGTTTAATTACACTTTTACCCATATAGTTTTACATTTTCACAAATAAATCCCTTTTTGACATTTTTGTCAAAAATCACTTTACAAAACTAGTAAATCTATCAATAAGCCTTCATAATCTATCATCAATATCAATTTAATCAAACATTAAATAATGTCAACATGTTAAATCTTTAACAGTTTCAAAATCGAAGGTACGGGCTAGCTAGATTACGAAGCAACGATCACAAAAACATAGAAATCATTAAAAACGGGACAAAAACCGTACCTTAATTGAACAAAATAGATTGGTCGAATGCTCAAGCTTCCATGGCTGTTCTTATTTTGAATATTCGGTAGTGGTATCTTAATTACAAAGATGATACCTTTGTTTCTTTTGTTTTATTAACCTTTATTACTAAATTACAATAATAACCTTATTATTAAATCATATTAAACATCCATTTTAAGCCCATAAATGTCCACCCAAATGGTCTATTTACCACTTAAGGACCTTTACTTTAATGTTCTATAGCTATTTGACACTTTTAGCTAATAGAACACAAGTTTTGCACTTTATGCGATTTAGTCCTTTTTACCGAATTAAGCATTTAAACAGTAAAATTTCTTTACGAAACTTTCACGTAATTAATCTATCATGCTATAGACCTTATTAAAATAATAAAATAAATATTTCAACTTCAGATTTATGGTTTTGAAACCACTTTTCTAATTTTACTAAAAACATGCTGTTACAACTCTCCCCCCTTAAGAATTTTCGTCCCCGAAAATCTTACCGGTAAATAGGTTAGGGTACTATTTTCTCATAGCTTCCTCGGGTTCCCACGTAGGTTCCTTGATCCCGTGTTTAATGCAAAGAACCTTCACTAGGGCTATGCATTTATTTCTCAATTTTTTGATTTCACGAGCTAAAATCTTGATCGGTTCTTCACTATACATCAAATCAGTTTGTATCTCAACATCTACTAGAGAAATCACATGTGACGGATCGGATCTGTATCGACGTAGCATAGAAATGTGAAAGACATTATGAATCGTTTCAAGTTCTGATGGTAAAGCTAGTGTAACATCCCAAAGTTGGGCCTAGTAGGATTGGGCCCAATGGGCCTTAGGCATAGGAGCGTTTAAAATTTTTGGGAATAAGAGAACGACTTTAGTGCAAGTTGGATCTAGTAGGTGAGGGATTTTGGAAGGTTAGGGGGGCTTCTATGAAGTCCCCGGATCAAACTTTGGCTTTAGGGAAATTTTGGTTTTAGGTGAGAAAAACCCTGGGAGTTAGTAGGTAGGCTTTAAGAATAAAATATAGAGAAAAATGACACAAGTGGAGTGTGTGGTGTAGTGGCAAAGTGACGCCACTTAGGGAGCAAGGGAATGAAGCCACAAGGAAGGTAGGAGGTCCAAGGTTCAAGGTGTGGAACTTGCATTTCTTTTAGATTATTTTATTAAATGGATTTAGACCTTGGCCATAGACTTATCTTTAGTTGCGCATGATTTTAGACACAAGAGGAGCTTGTGGCCTAGTGGCAAGGTGGCGTTACAACTGGCGAGAGGTCTGAGGTTCAAGTCTCAGGATCAGCAAAGGAGTATTTATTTTGCGGATTGGACGGCCAGAGTTTGAGTTGGATTTAAACTCTGCTAGTGGAGGGATCCCACATCGGAAAGATACAAAGAAGGAAGGTGAGAAGCTAGCTATATATAGAGCTATCTATGGTGGGAGAGGGGGCATACCTGGTTGGCTTTGGGCATAGGAGCATTCGGAGCGCGGATTAGCTTTAGACTCCTATCAGGTGTGTATTCTCTCTACTCTAGTTGTAGAGCGGTAAATTGCCGAAATGCCGGTCACACGACGATAGTAGCCACACGAGCGTGCGAGCGCACGTATGGGGGCTTCGACGCGATAGTTGAGGCCTCATTAGTATTCTTGTGGGTTGAGGCTGCTTGGGCCACGATGGGCCGAAGTGGGCCCAATGGGTCCGTTGGCCCATATGAGTAGATTGTATGATTGTGTAGTATGTATTAGACTAGACTAGGTGAATCGCATATACGTGGCTAGATTTGTGCTAGACGGGCCTCACGAGCGTGTGGGCCCGAGTGGGCCGAAATTGGGTTTTGGGCCCAATAGTTCGGTAACGACCAAAAATAGTAGTCGAGTCGCTCAGGGCGACATTAGGCCTTCGAAAAGGCCATTACAGGTACGAAATTACTGGAATACCCTCGATAGGTAAATTACGAGAATACCCTTGGTAGGTAAAATTATCGTTATACCCTTAGAGGTTGATTATCTTGATTATGTTGTATTCCGTTTATCTGATTATGATGGTAATCCATGTTATACCTTATATTTGATATATGTTTTGCATACATGACATACTGCATACATGAATTACTATGTTGCATGTGCATGGGATATTGGGATGATAATGATATAAAGGGGAAGTGTATATCGGTGACATTGTCACACTAAATGATGGCTTGGTGCCTCATTACCGTATCGGTGATTGGATCACATGTTGATCGGTGGCTAGACCACGTTATATTGACTTTGAGTAGTGTGTCTGTCAGCATGACTGCCAAAGAGGAGTGTAGAGGATGGAGGGTTGATTGTAGAAATCCCCACAGGTGTGTTGAGGTTGGGCATATGGAGCGGAGTGTAGAGGATGGAATACTAGGTTGGGCTGGGTTGCATTGCATTCACTATCTGATATGCCATGTTGTTAGGGCTACGACCCAATTCGATACGTATGGGCTTCGGCCAAATTTGTTACTGTGAGGGCTAAGGCTCAATGTGCTTCTGTGGGCTTAGGCCCAGATTTTGTTCGTAAGGGGAATTACACACTGAGTTTTCGTAAACTCACCCCCTCTACTTTAGCTTTTGCAGGTAATCCCTAGCTTGAGGATTTAGAGCCGAGGTGGACTCTAGGGTGGCCATACATCGTCACTTCAGTAAATTAAGTGTTATTTTCTTTTAAATTTCATTTTAATTCGGGTTTATGTTCTGTAATAAGGCCACTGGGATTTTAATTTGGTTTTTGTTTTAATGCGGTTATTATCTATGATGAAATGATCAATACAAAGTTTTCCTAAAAACACAAATAACTATTTTCCAGAATATTAATGAACGGTTCACAAACTACTGATAATCAAAACTCGAATTTTTTTTAAACGATCGCGACTTTTTTTAAAACTACCTTTCCTTGTGACATACCAGATCCGGTCGTAATGTGTAGGCCGAGTTTGGGGTGTTACAGCTAACCGATACGCTACAGGCCCTAATCTTTCAACGATCTCATACGGTCCGATAAATTGCGGACCCAGCTTTCTTTACGGCCGAATCGAAAAACCTTTTTCCATGGTGACACCTTTAGAAACACTCGGTCCCTGACTTGAAACTCAATTTCTTTACGTTTTAAATTCGATTATGATTTCTGTCGATCTGAAGCTGCTTTTAAGCTGTCGCGAATCGTTTTCACTTTTTCTTCAGTTTCTCTAATCAATTCAACCTCGTGAATCTTTTTCTCACTTAGTTCAGTCCAGTATAGCGGTGTTCGACATTTACGACCGTATAAAGCTTCGTACGGTGCCATCTTTATACTCGTCTGAAAAATGTTGTTATATGCAAAATCAGTCAATGGTAAGTATTTTTCCAATTGCATTCAAACTCTAAAATACAACATCTCAACGTATCTTCGAGAATCTGTATAACTCTCTCGGTCTGACCGTCAGTCTGAGGATGAAAAGCAGTACTGAAATTCAACTTCGTACCCAAAGCTTATTGCAGTTTCTTCCAGAATTACGACGTAAATCTCAGATCTCTATCAGAAGTAATAGATAGTGGCACCCCGTGCAATCGTACAATCTCAGAAATGTACAATTCAGCTAGTCTATGAAGTGAGAAATCTATACGTACCGGTATGAAATGAGTAGATTTCGTTAGTCGATCAACGACAACCCAGATAGTATCTTTCTTTTTCGGAGTTAGGGGCAATCCCAGCACAAAATCCATTGTAACTCTATCCCATTTCCACTCGGGAATCATCACAGGCTGCAGTAAACTCGATGATACTTGATGTTCAGCTTTGACTTGCTGACAAATCAAACATTTAGAAACAAACTCTGAGATAGCTCGTTTCATGCCTTGCCACCAATAAAACTGTTTCAAATCATTGTCCATTTTGGTACTCCCCGGATGAACAGATAAACAGCTATTGTGCGCTTCGTGCAAAATCTTCTGAATGAGTTTTGAATTTCTCGGTATGGAAATTCTATTCTGGAACCTTAAATAATCGTCGGCTCCAATCTGAAACTCTGAATTAGGGATAGTCTCACATTGAATCCATTTAACTTGCAATTCACGGTCATCTTTTTGAGCTTCACAGATTTGTTGAAGAAATACCAGTTTAGCTTTTAATTTAGCTAAATTAGACCTATCATCACAAATCATCAACTGGGTATTCATTGCTCGTAATGCAAACAAAGATTTTCGGCTCAGGGCATTAGCAACAACATTAGCTTTTCCCGGGTGGTAATCAATCACAAACTCATAATCTTTCAAAAACTCGAGCCATCTTCGTTGTCGCAGGTTAAAATCTTTCTGTGACATTAGATATTTTAAGCTTTTGTGATCCGTATAAATGTTGCATTTTTCACTGTATAAGTAGTGTCACCAAATTTTCAATGCGAACACAATTGCAGCCAACTCTAAGTCGTGCGTCGGATAATTCTTTTCATGCGTTTCAATTGTCGGGAAGCATAAGCTCTAACTTTTCCTTCTTGCATCAAAACACATCCCAGACCGTTTAATGACGCGTCACTATAAATCACAAACTCTTTCCCCGATTCAGGTTGAACCAGAACTAGTGCTTCAATTAACAATACTTTCAACTATTTGAAACTTTGTTGACATTTTTCTGACCATTCAAATTTCACATCTTTTTGAAGCAATCATGTCATCGGTGTCACCATCATAAAAAATCCTTTCACGAGTCTTTGGTAATAGCCCGCTAAAACCAGAAAACTATGGACTTCAGACACATTTCTCGGAGGTTTCCAATCAACAATAGCAAAAATCTTACTCGGGTCAACTCTAATGCCTTTAGCTGAAACTATATGCCTTAGAAATCCAACCTCTCGGAGCCAAAATTCACATTTGCTGAACTTTGCAAACAATTGCTTATCATGTAGAGTTCGTAACACAATTCTCAAGTGCTCGGTATGTTTAGATTCATCTCGCGAATAGATCAGAATGTCGTCAATGAATACAACAACAAATCTGTCTAAATACGGTCTGAATATCCAGTTCATCAAGTCCATAAAAATTGCAGGAGCATTAGTTAATCCGAAAGGCATAACCAGGAATTCATAATGTCCGTACCTCATTCTGAATGCTGTTTTCGACACGTCTGACTCTTTAACTCGCAACTAATAATAACTCGATCTCAAATCAATCTTTAGAAATACTTTAGCCCCTTTCAACTGATCAAATAAATAATCAATCCACGGTAGAGGGTATTTGTTCTTTATGGTCACTTTATTCAGCTGTCTATAATCGATACACATTCTCATTGTGCCGTCTTTCTTCTTTACAAACAATACCGGTGCACCCCAGGGCAAATAACTCGATCGTTCAAAACCTCTGTCTGTCAATTCTTGCAACTGAGCTTTCAACTCTTTTAATTTTGTTGGATCCATTCAGTAGGGAGCTATCGATATCGGTGTTACTTCTGGTACTAATTCAATACCAAATTCATCCTCTCTGATCGGTGGCAAACCTGGTAATTCTTCTGGAAATACATCCGAAAACTCACAAACAACAGGTACAGATTCAATATTTGATTCAAACACCTTTGTATCCAGTAGGTATGCAAGATATGCATCACAGCTTTTTTTCATACATTTCTGAGCTAACATAGACGATATCACAGTAGGTAATTCACTCGAATCATTAGACTTAATCCGAAGAATTTCACCATTCTGACATTTCAATTCGATAATCTTTCGTCTACAATTCACAATTGCATCATGCATAGTTAGCGATCCATACCGTAATCACATCAAACTCATCGAACACAAGAGAAGCATCAAGTCGCACGGGAAACAAGAACTCCCAGGAGTCATCAAAGGATAATTCTTACAAATTTTATCAACTAAAACAGACTTTCCTAAGGGGTTCGATACTTTAATTACAAACTCTGTAGACTCGACATGTAAACTCTTTTTAAATACTAAATTCATACACATATATGAATGGGTTGATCCAGGATCTATCAATGCAACTATATCAGTATAAAAGAGAAAAAGTACCGGTAATAACGTCTGGCGATGATGCTTCCTCCCGTGTACGAATAGCATAAGCTCGAGCAGGTGCTCGTGCCTCAGATCTCATAGTAGAGTCTCTTGTAACACATTGGTTACCACTCGCATTCCAAGTGTTTCGTGGTGGTCTCCCTCTAGTAGCCGTATTACTTGCTTTCACCGGTTGATCTCTTTCAGTTATAGACTTTTCTGAACAGTCCCAGAGATAATGATCAAGAGATCCACATTTAAAACAAGCTCCGCTCAATATTCTACATTCACCATAATGTCGCTTATTGCAGTGCTTACATTCAGGTCCAACATTTCTAACACTACCCACAGCGCAACAGATGTAAATGCGAGGTTTAGAGCTAAAATGTCTCGTATCTCTATCTCTCGATCGAAATCCTCGCATGAACGATAGAAACGAGGATGATATTCTCTAGATTTCTTTGATGCTGACTGATGTGATTTGCCCCCAAATCTCTTTCTAAAGTCTCTAGCCTCTGAATCGATTTTTCTTTTCTCTTTGCAAAGATCTTCGTGTAACAACCCATTTTTAGTCAAATCAGAACAGTGGTTTTGGAACCATAAATCCAAAGTCAAAATATTTATTTTATTAATTTATTAAAGTTTACAGCATGATAGAATTATTGTGTGAAAGTTTCGTAAAGAAATTCTACTGTTTGAATGCTTAATTCGAGAAAAAGGACTAAATCACGTAAAATGTAAAATGCATGTTCTATTAGTTAAAGGTGTCAAATAGCTTTGACTTTTAATTATGGAGGCCTTAAATGGTAATTAAGCCATTTGAAAGGTTAGTGGACATTTATGTCCATGGTTTATGTGATATATAAATGTTTTATAATAAGGTTAATAGTGTAATTTAGTTAATTAAGTTAATAATAAATAAAACTAAGTTAATTAAAGCTTCACTATCATCTTAATGCACCGAATATTAAAAGAAGAAGAAGAAAAATTAGTGTATTTTGACTCGATTTTTAATGATTTTTACGTTTTTGAGATCGTTGCTTCGTATTCTAGCTAGCCCGTACCTTAGATTTCGAAATTGTTAAAGATTTAACATGTTGCCATGGTTGAATGTTTGAGTAATTTGATGGTTGACGAAGGATTTTGTGTAACATCCCGGTTTATACCCTAGTCAGAATAGTGGTTTCGAGACCACAAATTTGAGTCAGAAAAAAATATTTTAATATTATTTCTCGTGTTTAAAGTATGTGAATTGACATGTGTGAAATCATATTTAATTTAATCATTTGAGTGCCCGATTTGTTGAAAGGACTAAATAGCATAAAAGATAAAAGGCATTCTATATGTTTAATGTGTTGGATTGCTTTGGCTTTTGAATATGGTAGCCTTAAATGGAAATTATGCCATAAGAATTATGAGTGGACATTAATGGCCTTTGTTGACATGTTTAATTTTAATGGACAAAATGTTAAATGGAAAATTAATTGATGAATTAATAAAACCAATGCATGAAAATAGTCATATTATGTTCATCTTTACCGAAATTACAAAGAAAAAGAAAAGAAAAAGAGTCTTTAGGGTTCAGCAATCATTTCGACTAATCAAGGTATGTATTTTGATCCGTTTTTGATGATTTTTATGTTTTCATGATTGTTGCTTAGCATTCTATCAAGCCTATGCCTCAATTTCAGAATTTGATGATAATTTTGAGTTATGCCATTGATGATTTTGTGAGTTTAATGATGTTAATTGATGAATTATGAAAGCTTGGTGTGAGATTAATATGTTTTGTATTTGGATTTTTGATGAATTTAAGTATATTGGGCTAAATTGTGAAAATGAGAAATTGAGGGGCTAAAATGTGAAATAAATGAAATATGTGGGCTTATATGAGCTAAGGGAATATTCGGCTAAGCCTTTGTATAAGGAAATTATGTGTATTTTGTGATTTTGTGAAATGAGGACTAAAGTGTTAAAATGTGAAAATATGAGGGCTAATTTGTAAAATGCCCTAAATATGTGTAAATGGATTGAATTGAATGATTTGGTGAATAAAAGAGTTAAATTTGAATGTGTATAAATCAAAAACCAAAGAAAACGAAATTAGATCGGGGGAAATCGAAAGTAGTTGAATAGCCGTTCGTTTCTGTTCTTTCCCGTACGAGGTAAGTCTATATACAAATAAATGTGTTTGAATTTAATTATTATTGCTTATATGTTAATGAAATGTGTTGAGTGGCTATTGGAGCTGAAGATGTGAAATCTAAGAAAATTCTGATAATGTGATGACGTCCGAAAAGTCCCGTACGAACCATAGGAATAGTTAGGATACATATGTCATGACATAGGATTCCGATATGAGTTATCGTGTAAGACCACATCTTGGATGCTGGTATCAATTTGAGATTTATGTGTACAGCCATGTCTGGGGCATCGGCATCGTATATGATTTCGTGTAAGACCCTGTCTGGGACAGAGGCATCGATATTTAATTACATGTAAGACCACGTCTGGAACATTGGCATTGTACGAGCTTTACGAGCTATCCGATTATCCTTATTGATTTCCAAACGGTTCAACAGGCATTCCGATATATGATTGAATGTGTGAATATGTATCCGTTTCAGGTACGTATGAAATGTATATGAAATTTGGCAATGAAAGATAAGTATG
Organism: Gossypium sturtianum; assembly: GCA_025698515.1. Taxonomy (NCBI): domain Eukaryota; kingdom Viridiplantae; phylum Streptophyta; class Magnoliopsida; order Malvales; family Malvaceae; genus Gossypium; species Gossypium sturtianum. The sequence goes on from CM046944.1 coordinate 88,058,979, forward strand.
AATATGATCATTTGATATGTGAACTACATGAATATGTGATGTGTTTATAAGTAAGTGATTATGAACAATTGGACTATATATGAAAATATGCCATATGTGCAAATGAATTGGGAATAGATGAAATGAATTTCTAACTATGAGGTTTGTGATAGTATTTGGCTATGGATTATATGTATTTTATGATGCATATTTGCCTTAAATGATAATTTTATTTGTATAAGGCTTACTAAGCTTTTGAAAGCTTACTTCGTGTGTTTTTCAATTGTTTTATAGATTATCGAAGCTACTGGAAGCTCGGGATTGTCAAGGATTATCACCACACTATCAAATTATATTTTGGTATCTTTTGTAATTGTGAATATTGAAGTATGGCATGTATAGGCTAGAGAACTTTGATTATGTTTTGAAGTGTGTAAATATAGCCATGTGATATGGCTTTATAATGAATTTGATTATGAAGTGAATTTAGTGCATACTATGTGATGAAAAATTTGGTATGTTTTGATGTGCTCATGAATGGCCAAAAGAAATGGTCAATTTTGGTAAGTTTCATGGCTGCATTTGGGACATGAATTGATGCTTGTTTGATTCTTGTAGGTATGACCCAAATTTTGGGTGGCAAATTGGCCTTGCAAATGGCCTATATTTGCCCACACAGTTGAGCACACGGGCGTGTGTCTCGACCGTGTCTCTCAAGGTTGCAATTCGAAGCAAGTCAGGATGCCACACGGGCAAGAAGCACGGGCGTGTGCCAGACCGTGTGACCCAAGTCAGTGTTGCACACGGGCTGAGACATGGTCCAAGGCACAGCCGTGTGAGGCACACGGCCTAGCCACACGAGTGTGTGCCCTGTTTTGAAAGAAAAATTTTTAAGTTACGCAAAGTTTTCGTATGAGATCAGTTTAGTCCCGAACCTTCTCTAAAGCATGTTTTAGGTCTCGTAGACCTTCTAAAGGGACTATAAGAGTATGAATTATTATGAAATGATGTTGTATGATTGATGTTGTGAAATGAGCATAAAATGTTCCGATATGTCCGATAATGTCTCTTAACCCTAGTCCGGCGATGGATACGGGTTAGGGGTGTAACATTTTGAATAGTTGTTGATAGTTAAACTAGTTTTGTAAAGTGATTTTTGACAAAAATGTCAAAAAGGGATTAAATTGAGAAAATGTAAAATTTTGTGGGTAAAAGTGTGAATAAATGGAAAATATGAGCTGCTAGGGGTATATTGGTAATTTGGCTAGCATGGGTTAATCTTGAATTATGTGAATTTTGTGTTTTGTGAAATAAGGACTAAATTGTAAAAGTTGTGAATTACTTGGGGCAAAAGTGTAAAAGTGCTTTAAAGTGTGATATGGACTAAATTGAAAGAATATGTGATTGAATAAGTTAATTTTGAATTCATATAGATCAAGAAAGAAAGAATTCAGATTTAGATTGGGGAAAAAGTAAGGTTATCGAGTAGTCGACCCGATACGTCATTTCTGTATACGAGGTAAGTTCGTATAACTGAACTTAAATGTGTATCTATTTATTTGATGGATGAAATTGAGATAGTATTTATTCTATTAGATAAATGTGGAGATATTAGATTAAATGCACGGTTTAAGTAAACGAGTTGCTGAATAAGACCATAGCTGGGCTATTGCAAAATCAAATAATAAGACCATAACCGGGTTATGGCATGTAACACCCCTTACCCGTATTCTACGCCGGAACAGGGTACGAGGCATTACCGGACTCACATCACAAGCAATCACACAATCCCGAGTCATAAATTTGCGTTCAAATTAAAACCATCCATATTCAATCATAAAGTCCCTTATACGAGCCTACGAGGCCCAAAACATGTATTTGAAGCGGTTCGGGACTAAACCGAGAACTTTAGAAAATTTTACAAAACTTAGAAAAATTTTCATGATACAGGGCTCACATGCCCATGTGATCCAAGGGACACGCCCGTGTGACCCTTAGACACGCCCGTGCTTCAGACCGTGTTCGATTTAGGGGTGGTCTCTGACTTGTGCCACACGGCCGTGCCACACGCCCGTGTGCTAGGCCGTGTACACACGGCTGAGACACACGCCCGTGTCTCTACCCGTGTGTTTAATTCTGGACATTCTATTTTTCAACAATTAAGGTGCAGGGGACACACGGCTGAAATACATGCCCGTGGGGTAGACCGTGTGTCACGCACGGCCTAGACACACGCCCGTGTGTCTACCCGTGTGGAAAAAAACAAGGCTATTTACCAAGCCATTTTGCCACCCTCACTTGCACACATATATACAACATCACATGGCACAGATTCAAGCATATAAGAGCAACTAAACAACCACAACCAAAACAATAACATGTCATCCTCATGCCATTATTTATCATGCTTAAAACATTGTACTTAGCCCATTAAAAACATACTAATTTCACATTCACAAGAGGGTATTAACATATAAATATACTCATAACCAATATTAGCCAACTTCCTTGGCTATATACAATGATGAACCATAAACCATCATAAGCCAACACAGATGGCCAAATTAATAATGACACATATAACCAAAAGACCAAATCCCTATACATGCCATAATCTCAAAATACTTAAATTCATCAATACCCAAAGTGATAGCTTGATAGTGTGATAGGATCTCCGGCGATTCTCCAACTCAAGCTAGCTTAATAACCCTATAAGACATTGGAAAGGAAGGGCGTAAGCTATATATATAGCTTAGTAAGTCCGTACGAAAATAATAAGCAACTCTTACAAATATTTTAACAAATTCAACAATTTAAACACAAGATAATACAAATTGCTATAAAGTTCACAGCTATAATTCTTATTCAATCATAGAATTTACTCTATCAACTTATAAGCATAATTTAACATATCTTGGCATCAGCCTAAGAACCATAATCTCTCCTTTGGAACATATTACAACGAATAACAAATCATTTTAAACCTCATAGTAGACATGCACATTAATTTTGTGTACTCATGTTTCCAAGCATATGTCTTAATATCTTTCAATTGTCTAAACTCTTATCTTTCCTTATTTCCATAACCATTTTAATGGGAAATTATGCCAATCTTTCCTTTTTCTCATATCCGATAAATCACAATTTGTGTGAATAAAACATGCTATATCATAACATAATTTGGCTCGAAGGCCAATCACAAAATCATCAATCAAATTTACCATGTATTTCATACATCACAAGTATAGACCAGTAATCACAAGGTTTTCATAAAATCACTCTCGTGGAAAATCATGAATTCACAATTTCATGAAGTCAATGCTTATAAACTTTACGTACATACCTGTACCAATTCGTAATACTTACATACTCTTTCTCATATTTTGACATACCCGCTGAATTTCCCGTTGAACCACTCGGAATACTAAAGGATACTCGGGAATCTTGTACACATAGTACCGTAACAATGCCATATCGCAGATATGGTCTTACATGTAATCTCGTATCGATGCCAATAGCCCAGCTATGGTCTTACATGAAGTCTCATATCGATGCCATATCCCATATATGGTCTTACACGAATGTCTCATATTGATGCCATATCCCATATATGGTCTTACACATAATCTCAGTAACCCTAATGTCAAGACATTTATATCCTATCTATTCCTAAGGTTCAACAGGGACTTTCGCTGTACCGAATCTCTGTCGGTTATTTCCGTAATATTGTACTCAATAGCATTCACATTTCATTTCAATAATATATCATTTACCACAATTATATCAATTAAGAATTTATACACATATAATTTAATTCTTATTAAACATACGAACTTACCTCAACATAAAAACGACGAAAAGGACTAAATCGTCAAACACTCGTTTTTTCCCCGTTCTAGGTTCAAACCTCATTTTTCTTAATCTATAATATCACATTTAACTTAATAAATCATTATACTATTCAAAACAGCCCAAAATCACATTTTGGCAAAAATTACATTTTTGCCCCTAAAGTTTCACATTTTTACATTTTAGTCCCTAGGCTCTTAAAATGAATTTCATTCAATTTCATTACACCCAAGCCTAGCCGAACCTATATCATGCTCATAAAAACCCACATTTTTCATTTATTCACACTTTTACTACTCAGTTTATAACTTTTACAAATTAGTCCTTTTAGGCATTTTCACCGAAAATCACTTAGCAAAAGTCGTTTAACATTCAACAAACATGCATTTTCTACCATTAGACATCAAAATACACAAATATCCATCATGGTTAAAATTTTATACTTTGATTATGTCTTAAATTAGTGGTAGAAATAGATAGATCATGTTACGAGGATTTCAAAAACGTAAAAATCATTAAAAACGGGGCTAGAACGGACTTACAATCGAGCTTGAAAGCTTGGGAAACCCTAGTTATGTCTTCTCCATGCAATTTTCGGCCATGAGGAAGAAGATGGACAAAAATTGACTTTTAATATGGCTTTTTAATTCATTTAATTACCAAATTACCAAAATGCCCTTAATGAAAAACTTTGAAAACATGCCAAACCATGTCCATTTTTGTCCACCAACTTAACCAATGGCCTAATTACCATTTAAGGACATCTAATTTAAAATATCAAAGCAATTCGACACCTCTAACATATAGAATTCAAGTTTTTCACTTTTTGCGATTTAGTCCTTTTGACTAAATTGAGTGCCCAAACGTCAAAATTTCCAAACGAAGTTTTCATGAAATCGTTTCATAAAATTGTAGACCATAAAAATATAATAAAAATGAAATTTTTTCGTCAAGTTTGTGGTCCCAAAACCACTATTCCGACTAGACCCAAAATCGGGCTATTACATGGCATGTGAATGAAAGACCATGGCAGGGCCTTGGCAACGTATGTGTAAGACCATAGTTGGACTATGGAATCATAAAATTGATGTACTTATATCGTAAGCATTTATAAATTCGAAGTGATTCGATAAGTGAATTGGTGAGAATAGATATGTATTAGTACAGGTATGTACAGAAAACTGTGCGTATGATGAATTGTAAGAAGATGAGAACTTATGAGTTGCTTTGTATTTAAATTTTATGTTATCTCATTGATTGAGGTTTTAATTGCAAATTATGTATCTATGTGGAAGTGTTAATGAATGATGTTGATTATTTCATATATACATACGAACTTACTAAGCTTTATAGCTTACTTTGTTTATTTTTCTTCTATGTTTTATAGTATATCGAAGCTAGCTCAGAACCGGGGATCGTCAGGAACTTCATTGCACTATCAGACATCTATTTTGGTACTTTTGAGTTGTGTATATATGGTATATGGCATGTATAGGCTTGAGTCATTTTGATATGTTTGATGAACATGTATTTTGGGCTATTTAAGTTGACTTGAAATGATGATTTTGTTAATGTATAAAGTTGTGTGGATGACTTTGTTTTAAATTAGGTAAGTTGACCTATAATGAATGAATGAGGTTGAATTGATAATGCATATTTGGAATAGATTTATTGAATGAATCATATATGTGAATTATGGTAAACGAACCATATTGTTGATGTTATTTTGGTTTATAATTGAGTAAGTGAAATGGTTGTATTTGTATAGCAGGAAATGTGCATGAATTGGGATTGATTTGGCTACATATTTGTGCCTTGAAATGGTACCATTTGTACTTATTTAGGTATGTGCAAAATGGGTGGCAAATTGGCCTTGCAAATTGCCTATTTTTGTCCACACGGACAGAGACACGGGCGTGTGTCTCAGCTGTGTGTGACACACAGTCATGTTACACGGCCGTGTGTCCCCTGGTGTTTAAATTGAATTGAATTCAGTATACTCCACATGGTCTCACACATGAGCGTGTGATTGGCCGTGTGGTACAAGTCAGTATACCCCCTAAATGGCACACGGCCTAGCACACGGGCGTGTGACTTAGCCGTGTTGCATAAGTCAGTATACCCTACAAGTTTGGCACGGCCTAGCACATGGCCTGACACACGGGCGTGTGGTTGGCCATGTGACCCAAGTCAGTATGTATGCCCTGTTTCCACACGGCCTGAGACACGAGCGTGTCTGGAGCCATGTGAGGCACACGACCTGTTCACATGGGCGTGTGACCCCTGAATGATTGAAATTTTTCTAAGTTTCCAAAAATTTCCCGAGTTATCGGTTTAGTTTCGAACCACTTCTAAAGCATGTTTAAGGCCTCGTAGGACCTTATAAGGGACAATGTGATTGTGATTAAATGATATGGAGTATGAATGCATAAATATATGATATATGTATGTTAAATGATATGTATTGATCGATAATACCTTGTAACCCTACTCTGATGACAGATACAGGTTAGGGGTGTTACATTTATTGGTATCAGAGCTACGGTTTACTCAATTCTAGGACTAACGTAGCATGTGTGAGAGTCTAGCTATACATGCCATATATAACCTGTGATAGTGTGATGATTCCTGTAATGCCCCGAATTTGGGCCTGGAAGGAATGGGGCTTGAGCGTGGGATCAGCTAGGAGACTGCACATAAATATTTATGTGTGCAAGAAAATGACATAAGTTGCTTGTTTGCTTTAATGGCCAAGTGATTTGGGTGTGTATAGGAGTGTTTGAGAAACCTGGGTTCAAGTCTTGACTCTTGCAAAATTTTTATTTTTCCCTTAAATGAACCTAGACACTGGCACTTAGGCTTTATCAGTAATAATGTTGGTTTTATGACACAAGAGGAGATTGTGGCTTAGTGGCAAGTGGCCTGTGGTGTAACTGAGAGGTCTGAGGTTCAAGTCTTGGGTTACGCATGGGGTGTTAATTTTGTTGCTTATGCCGTGTAGGTGGAAGAATTGGACTGAAACTCTGTAAGATGAAATTTGAATTGGTCTTGGAAGGAATTGTGGAGCAAATCAAAGAGGAGATTGGGGAGAAAATCAATGATTTTCGAAAGTAGAAGATTAGTAGAGTGTGTGGCCGATTGGGACTCTAAGACTTAGTGGATTTCGGCTAAAGGGGCAAATAGGGAGCATTTTCGGGACTAGGCACTCCTTTGTTTCAGTTTTGTGGGATTTGAGAGTTGAATTGCCGATTTCTCTTGCAGATTGCTTAGTTTCCCATTTGTTTTTTCATTTTGGGTTTTATGTTTTAGCTATTAAAGTGACCAAAACTGCTTCTACTCTCTCCCTTTTTCCACAAACTACCGAATATGTATCTTTCATTATGGTTTCTTTTTCCTTTCTTTTCCGATCCTCTACTTTCCTACCAGTGCACTTGTCTTCTCTTCCCCTCCACTTTTCTATTTTTCTCTAAAGGCTAAACCTTCCCTTTCCATTTTTTTAACTTTTTCTCATCCTTTAATCTAGGCTGGCTGAATATTGCAGTTGTTAACCCCTCTCTGCATCGGGTTACTACAACGGTTCTCACAATCGGTAAGTGTTCAAATCCATCCTTTGTTTTATTGTTTAAAACCGAATGCACCTTTGCTCTTCTATTCTTTTCCAAAATCGAATAACCCTATTGACCGATTATTATTTCATTCTTCACGTACTGCACTCATTGCGATTCTAGGGTCTTCCTCGAGGAGTGGTGAAGTGTGAACGGTTTGGAGGAGTCACACTTTCGTTCTCAAGCGTCCGGTAAGGTAGTAAGGTTACCTTATGTTTTTGGGGGTTGGCCGAATAGGCCCTACCACTTACTAATCGATTCTTGACTGTACTTTAGAAAGGCAGCGAAGGCGTGTGATCATTTTTGAACAGCGATTGTTGAGGGATTAAGGTCACCCTCATTCAAACAAGGTAAGAAGGGTTTCGAATTAAGTGTTATTAAGAGGGTGTTACCCTATCAATTAAGGACTAACATTGGATCTCGATGATTGTAGGTTGGATGCTCGTAGATCTTGGAACGACTAACATTAGATCTCGATGATTCTAGGTTGGGTGCTCGTAGATCTTGGAACGACTCCGTAAAAAGGTATGTAATCACACTATCTCCGCTATGAATCGGCAAAAGTCGAAAATCCGAAACTTCAGCATTTGAGGCCTCACGAGCGTGCGATCGCTGGTGTGGAAAAACCAAGCCCACAACCATGGGCGGTAGACTATAGAGGCCACCACGAGTGTTCTCGTGCACTTGGGCCATTATGGGCCTCGTTGGGCTGAAATGGGCCGTGTGGGCCCAATGGGCTCGTGGGCCCCACACGGATAAAAGTTATGAAAAGTGGCAGAAACTAGATTGGGCCATGTAGATCACATAGCCATGATTGAATTTGGGCCAAATGGGCCACACGAGCGTGTTGGCTCATTTGGGCCGAATATTGGGCTTTGAGCCCATTTACACTGTTTTGACCAAATGGATTATCTGTGTCGCTCGAGTCGACTGTAGGCCTTCGGAAAGGTCGTTAACTGTATCGAGACCCCAAGGTGGGTAAAATGACCGTAATACCCCTGTAAGGTAAAATGACTGTAATACCCCTGTAGGGTAAAATGATCGTAATGCCTTTGTAGGGTAAAATGACCGTAATACCCCTGTAGGGTAAAATGACCTTAATACCCCTGTAGGGTAAAATGATCGTAATACCCCTATAGGGTAAAATGACAGTAATACCCCTATAGGTAAAATGACCGTAATGCCCTTGTAGGGTAAAATGACCGTAATACCTCTGTAGGGTAAAATGACCGTAATGCCCTTATAGGATAAAATGATCGTAATACCCCTGTAGGGTAAAATGACCGTAATGTGTTTGTAGGGTAAAATGACCGTAATGCCCCTGTAGGGTAAAATGACCGTAATGCCCCTGTAGGGTAAAATGATAGTGATGCTCCTATAAGTAAAATGACTGTAATACCTCTGTTAGAGGAATTTCCCGATATACCCCCAAAAGGGTAAAATGACTATTTTGACTCTCGAGGGTAAATGATTTATTTGTCTGCAATGTAAATGATTGATTTATCTGTGACGTAAATGACTGATCTGTCTGTGATTTAAATGACTGATTTGTCTGTGATTTGTATGACTGATTCTGAGCATGGCATTTTGCATACACGACATACTTGCATGGGGTTGGGATACCGTTATGGAGGAAATATCATCATGGTGGCTCGCCACAATCATCGCATTCTTGGTGGCTTTGCCATATATCAGCATTGGCGGCTTTGCTCGCGATACTTCTCATGGCGGCTTTGCTGCGATACCGTTGTCGCGATTTCTTTGTGATGCTACTGATGGCTTTGTTCCGATCACATTACCGTTACTGATGGCTGTGTGTCGATCATATTACTACTATCGATGGCTTTGTACCAATCATATTACTGTACTCACGGTATTGTAGCTATCCTGTTTACGGCTCTTAGCCATTTTGATTACTGGCAGCTTTACTACGATACTGATTAGTGCGGTAACCAGTGTTGATATTGGTATGTTGGCGGGGTGGGTTGATTTAATCCCCACATGGTGTGTTGGTTGGTACGGGTGGTGTGTTGGCTGGATTGGGATGGGTTGCATGATTGCACTGTTGCATTTCACATCGACATCACATCCTTTGTATTGGGCTTAGGGTAACATGTATTCTATTTCTGATTCTGATACTGTAATGGGCTAAGGCCCACACTGCACTGTTACTATTTTGGGCTAAGGCCCACACTGCACCGTTACTGAACAGGGCTCAGGCCTATACTGTTACTGCATGTATTACTGATTGAGTGATAGGGGGATTACACACTGAGTTTTCATAAACTCACCCTTTCTTTTAATTATACAGGTAATCCCCAGCCTTAGACGATTTGGAGCCGCGAGGGACTCGGAGGTGGCCACACGTTCGCGGATGGTTATTTTAGACTTATTTATTTCTTTTATATTGGGCTATTAATTTTGGTAATAAGGCCTTTGGTGGATTTAATTTTCTTTTTGATTGGGTTTTTAATTTCTTATTTTGAACTGCCAACCTGATACAAATAAGTTTAAAAAAAAGGTAGTAACTGTTTTGACGACAAACACGCATTTTCTAACTGCAAGATGATTTTAATTAGAGTAGCTTCCTCAAATTTTAATTAACTAAGAAACAAACGGTAACAGACATGATAATCATTTTAATAAGCGATTTTTCAAACTTAACAACTTAATTTGCCAAACTTTTCCTCAAGCAATAAAAACTAAATGGGTTTTTACTTAAAAATGGTGTTCTAACAACAAGCCTTGGTTTTCAAAAAACACTTCAATGTGACATGCCAGATTCAGTCATAACGTTTAGGCCGGGTTTGGGGTGTTACAATTCCTGACAGCTTAAATTGTGTTTTCGTATAATAATGGATCCCGAATGAGCGATAGCTAATGATGTAGAGAGTAATGCGCCCGCTCCCGCTCAAGAGACAGCGCCTTTCGAAGCTAGACCTGTGTTTAGTAGTCACGGAGGTGAGGCTAAAGAAGCCTTCTTCCAGATGATGAACAAGTGGTTCACTCAATACGTTCGGAAAAATCCGGCTACTCAGCAACCTCCACCCCTTCCTATTCCCCAAACTGTACCTGTAGCTCCTCAAGGAGTTGAGCTTTTAAGATTAAATAAGCCTCCAATTGATAAGATCCCTAAACACGGGGGTGAAGAGTTCAGGGCTAATGTTGATGATGACCCTGAGAGAGCTGAGTTCTTGCTTGAAAATACTATCCGAGTGTTTGATGAACTTTCATGTACGCCAGCTGAATGTTTAAAGTGTGCTATTTCTTTTCTGAGAGACACTGCGTATCATTGGTGGAATACTTTAGTGTCGGTAGTGTCGAGAGAGTGAGTAACCTGGGAATTCTTTCAGACTGTGTTCCGGAAGAAATACATCAGTCAACGGTTCCTTGACCAAAAGCATAAAGAATTTTTAGAATTGAAATAAGGCCATATGACCGTAACTGAATATGAAAGAGAATTTGTATGGTTGAGTAAGTATGCTCGAGAATATGTTTCTACTGAAGAGATAATGTGCAAGCGGTTTGTTGATGGGCTGAATGAAGACATTAAAATTTTGGTCGGGATATTGGATTTAAAAGAATTCGTTGTGTTAGTCGAACGTGCTTGCAAAGCTAAAGAACTGGGCAAAGAGAAGAGAAAGGCTAATTCAGAAGCTAGAGATTCGAGAAAGAGATTGATGAATAAACCTTATCACTCTTCATCAAAAAATCCCAAGACTCGTATAGACGATCAAATGCACCAGTGGAGTACTCTAATAGAGATCGTGGGAAGCAATTTACGGGTTTAAAAGCTCCAGCTACGTCAGTGGCAAGTGTGGGTAATGTTAGACTGAACAAATCTGAATGTGGACGATGTGGAAAATGACATTTTGGAGAGTGTAGAATGAATGATAAAGCCTGTTTTAGATGTGGTTTGCATGAACACTTCATTCGAGATTGTCCCGAGTTAGATGAGAAAGATAAATCTCAGAGTGTAAGACAAAGCAACACGACTACGAGAGGAAGACCATTCCGTAATGTTGGAAATGTGAGTGGTGGTAGAGGTGCGACACGAGATACTATTGTGAGATCCGAGGCCAGAGTACCTGCTAGAGCCTACGCTATTCGCGCTTGCGAAGAAGCGTCATCTCCAGATGTTATCACCGGTACTTTCACTCTCTATGATACTAATGTGATTGCATTGATAGGTCCAGGATCAACTCATTCTTATATATGTATGAATTTAGTATCTAGTAAGACTTTGCTTGTAGAGTCTACTGAATTTGTGATTAGAGTATCGAACCCCTTAGGCAAATGTGTTTTGGTTGACAAAGTCTGCAAGAATTGTCCATTAATGTATCGGGATTTTTGTTTTCTGGCTAATCTAATGTTGTTGCCATTTGATGAATTTGATGTGATTCTGGGTATGGATTGGCTAACGATGCATGATGCAATAGTGAATTGTAGACGAAAGACAATTGAACTGAAATGTCAGAATAATGAGACTATTAGAATTGAATCAGATGATCTAAATGGTTTGCCAGTTGTGATCTCGGCTATTTTAGCTCAGATATTTTTGAGAAAGGGGTGTGAAGCTTATCTTGCTTATGTACTTGATACAAAAGTGACAGAAACAAAAATTGAATCAGTACCAGTTGTGTGTGAGTATCCAGATGTATTTCCCGAAGAGTTACCGGGTTTACCACCTATCAGAGAGGTTGAGTTTGGTATTGAATTAGTACCAGGAACAATGCCGATATCGATATCTCCGTACAAGATGGCTCCGACAAAGTTAAAAGAATTGAAAGCTCAATTACAAGAATTGACAGATAGAGGTTTTGCTAGACCAAGTCTCTCCGTGGGGTGCACCGATGTTATTTGTGAAAAAGAAAGATGGCACGATGAGAATGTGTATAGACTATCGACAGCTCAACAAAGTGACAATCAAGAATAAATATCCTTTGCCATGAATAGATGATTTATTTGATCAGTTAAAAGGGGCAACAATGTTTTCGAAAATTGATTTGAGATCGGGTTATTACCAGTTGAGAGTTAAAGACTCGGATGTGCTAAAGACTGCATTTAGAACAAGGTACGAACACTACGAATTTCTGGTTATACCTTTTGGACTAACAAATGCACCTGCTATTTTTATGGACTTGATGAACCGGATTTTCAGACCGTACTTAGACCGATTCATAGTTGTAATTATTGATGACATTTTGATTTACTCTCGTGATGAATCTGAGCATGCTGAGCATTTGAGAATCGTGTTACAAACTTTGAGAGATAAGCAGTTGTTTGCAAAGTTCAGCAAATGTGAGTTTTGGCTATGAGAGGTTGGTTTTCTGGGACATATAGTTTCAGCCGAAGGTATCCGAGTTGACCCGAGCAAAGTTTCTGCGATTATAGATTGGAAGCCTCCGACAAATGTATCTGAAGTTGTAACATCCTTAAATTGGGGTCTTTGCATTTATGTGTGTTTGCATGTGATGGTATGGTTGTTGAGCTAGTTTAGGGTGTTTTGGGGTCCAGGCGTGAGCCAGGGGTAGGCCTGAGTCATAGCAAAAATTTTTGTTTTGGGCTTCTAAGAAGGGGGAGCTGAGTGAGTTAGGTGTTAAAGGAAATTACTGGTGTGTTTTGACACAAGAATCCCAGTGGTAAAGTGGCAAGGGAGGCTCCACTTAAGCACAAAGGGAGTGACGCCTCATGCAATCTGGAGGGCCTTGGTTCGAGCTGCAAGAATTCCCTTGCTGCTTATTATTTTTGATGCCAAGGCTAGGGAGGAGTTGTGTTCAGGATGGACTGTGGTGGATATGTGTTGAAGGAGTCAAACATTTGAATTGGTGGAGAAGAGAAAATGTAGGAATTTTGAAGTATTCAAACTTGTTTGAATAGGTGGTCAGGAGAAAATCAAGGAGAGAAAAGGGGGATTGAATGGGAGGTGTGTTAGCCGAATTTCAAGGAGCTAGAAGGGGGTTAAGCATTCGGTTCTTGGGTGTTTAGGGGTGTGCCGAAACTTGGGTGTGGGTTCTTTCATTGCCGGTTTTGAGTGCTAGTGAGGTAGGTGGCCGAATTTGGTATTGGCCTGGGTGAAGTGTGTGTATTCGGTTAGTTAAGGGGGGAACATTTAGAACTCCTTTCTCCCATTTTCTTTTGTGCCGATCTCTCATTTTCATTCCTCTCAAAAAGCCATTGCCGAATTCTTCTACTCTTTTCTCATCTCTTGACCATAGCTGAACCTAGAAGACCATTTATCTCTTCTCTTCTCTTCAATCTTCAAAACTGAAAACTCCTCCTAAACCTCTGTCCATTTCTTTTCTTTCTGCTTCTTTTGTGTTTGGCCGAACCTATCTTGCTCTCCACTCACCATTTGTGATTCATTTTCTTGCCATATCTTTAAGAACCGAAATCTCATCTACCATTCCTTCTTTTTATCTTTTTCACTTTTATTTTGCTGTTAGCCGAAACCACACTTTCCAATCTTTCTTACCATCTATTCATTCCTTAGGTGCCGAAACCTCTGCTACTCTTCTCTTCTCTTTTTCAACACTTTGGCCGAATATCAACTGTTAGGGATCGCCCTTCTTCTCATTTTCTCTGTGCGTAGTGGAGCAAACTTCGGCATTTGGGGATCGTCATTACCTATTCTCCTCCACTCCCAATCGATTTTGCTAGTGGTGTGGTAAGTGTTTCTGCCGTTTCAAATACATCTCTTATTGCGTTAAATGCCGAAGGCAGTAGCTAAATCTTATAAATCTTGGCCGTTTGAAGGGGGGTTAAGGAAGGCTTGGTGTTAGCCGACTGGGTACTCGATCAGTGCTTTGGTCTGAGTCGCTGAATCTCTGGGTTTTTTCAACCTAGGTAAGGGATCTATTCATTTGTGTTATCTCTCTAATTGTCGTTATTCAGTACGTTAATCCGATTTAGTGACTAAAGGTATTCATGGACTCTAATGCCAGCCAAGCGTTAGGAGGGGTTAGATCGAGACCCCGGCCCCTAAGTTCAAGAAAGAGGCGGTGTCGGTATTCGCGATTGGCCACACAGGTGTGGGCGGCAGATCCGAGCAAAGTAGTAGGCGGATAAGCGGTAGTGTCGATTAACGACAGTGTCAACGTAGAGAGTGTCGTATTGTGAGTAATCAGGTGTGTAACTCTTACACACTTCATTAGTTAATATGTTTATCATGTATATTGTCAAAAGCCAGAATAACTGTTGAAATGGGTATGTTACCCTTGTGGGTAAGCGAGGACTCCGGGTATGTCCATTTGATTGGCTAACGTTAAATGCCTATGTAAATCTGTATATGCCATGCCATGTGATTTTTGTATGTTAAGCATGATTATTATGCCATTAAAAGCATGTTCGTAAAAATGGGTATGATGAGAGGAGGGGGAAGGCATGATTCTAGACTGTCACCAAAGTGGTTTTGACCACACAGATGGGTTGGCCCGCTTTCTATATTATTATTGTGACTAGTCTCGGTGGTTTTGACCACATATTTCCATCTTTGTGACTTGTCCCCGTGGTTTGGTACCACGGAAAGGTTGGCCCCACACGACGATATACGGGATTGTCACCGATGGTTTTGACCACATATGTATTATTTGTGACTACGGTCACGGTGGTTTTGACCACGGTGGTTTGGTACCACACAGGGTAGGTCAGGAGTTTTGGATGGTTAGGTTTTGAGGTTGCATGACATGCATGTTGGCTTATGAAACTATGTAAGGGCATTAACATTTTTGGGTTGGGGAATTATACACTCGAGTCTCGGTGACTCACCCCTTCCTTTACATTTTGAGATGATTCGTAGATCGCGGATGCAGAGTAGGGTGGACTCGAGGTGGCCATGCACATTCTCTTTCGGGTTTTGTTTTAAATTACTATTTTGGTTTACTTTACTTTAAATTTGGTTTTCGGGTTGTAATAAGGCCACTAACTTTCATTTTGGGGTTTATTTATCCGCTTTATTTCTCACGGAAATTTGTATAAGTTAAACGAAACAAAGATGCCTAAATAACCTATAAAAGAATGTTTTCCAAACTTTCACAACTCGTCGGGTTTTTCTAAAACTTTACCATCGGGTAACGGCAAACAAGTAGTAACAACAAGTTAACTGAGTTTTTCTTTAAGACCAAATTTGGACGGTTTTAACAATATTACTTAAACTAATTCGGCTTTTCATGAAAATCAAAGGTTTTCTTAAAATAAGAGACGGCAACTTGTTTTCAATAACGATTCTTTACAAAATTAAAACAACCTCCTATCTTCTTTAAAAATGTTTTTCCCTGTGACATGCTGGATTCGGTCATAGCGTATTGATCGGGTTTGGGGTGTTACAGAAGTCCATAGTTTTCTGGGACTAGCCGGCTATTATAGACTATTTGTGAAAGGTTTCTCGATGATTGCGACTCTGATGACACAATTTCTTCAAAAAGATGTTAAATTTGAGTGGTCAGAAAAATGTCAGCAGAGTTTCGAGCAGTTGAAAGCATTATTGACAGAGGCAACAGTGTTAGTTCAGCCTGAGTCGGGTAAAGAATTTGTAGTTTTCAGTGATGCATCTTTAAATGGCCTGGGTTGTGTTTTGATGCAGGAAGGTAAATTGTAGCTTATGCCTTGATACAGTTGAAGCTGCATGAAAAGAATTATCTGACGCACGATCTAGAGTTAGCCGTGATAGTGTTCGCATTGAAAATTTGGCGTCATTATTTTTTTGGTGAGAAATGCCATATTTATACAGACCACAAAAGCTTGAAATATTTGATGACTCAGAAAGATTTGAATTTGCGACAGCGGAGATGGCTAGAATTGCTAAAGGACTATGAATTAGTGATTGACTATCATTCAGGGAAAGTGAACGTAGTTGCTGATGCTTTGAGCCGAAAGTCCTTATTTGCTTTACGTGCTTTGAACAGACAATTAGCTTTGTTTGACGATGGTTCGATAGTAGCCGAGTTGAAAGCGAGACCGTTATTTCTACAGCAGATTTGTGAGGCTCAAAAATTTGATAATGAATTGCAAGCAAAATGAGCTCAGTGTGAGTTTACTTCTAATTCAGAGTTTCGAATAGGGCCTGATGACTGTTTGATGTTTCGTAATGGAATATGTGTACCAAGAAATTGTAACAGCCTGATTTTGGGTCTAGTCAGAATAGTGGTTTTGAGACCACAAATCCGAAGTAGAAATATTTGTTTTATGATTGTTCTGAAGTCCATGACATGTTTGCATGATTTTGTGAAAGTTTCATGAAGAAATTTTGTGAATATGTGTCCAGTTTGACTTTTTGGACTAAATTGCAAAAGTTGCAAAATATGAGATTCTAGAAGCTTTAAGTATGAAATAGCTTTTGATTATTAATTAGAGGTCCTTAAATAGCAATTTTCTCAATTTCTATTTTTTATGGACAAAAAGGGGCATGAGTAGGTAAAATTTTAAAGTTTAGTAAAAAGGGCATTTTGGTCATTTGGTTAATAAAAGATTAAAAAGGGAAAAATGAAGCAAAATTTGCTCATGTTCTTCAAGCTAGGGCCGAAACTTTGAAGCTCTCCATAGCTAGGGTTTCTTCACTTTTCAAGCTTGATAGTAAGTACATCCTAGCCCCGTTTTTAATGTTCTTTATGTTTTTGAAGTTGTTATCAACCGATCTAGCTATTTCTACCATTTATTTGAGCTAGGGTTCATGTTTAAAAATTTGTCCATGTGTGACATGCATGTGTTTTGATGTTTCATGGTAGATTATGAAAGTTTGATGTGTAATAAACATCTTTTACTAAGTGATTTTTGATGAAAACACCTAAAAATGACCTTTTTGTAAAAGTTGTAAAATGAGTAGTAAAAATCTGATTTGAAGGAAAATGTGGGCTGTTATGAGCATGTGTTAGGATCGGCTAGGCTTGGGTAATAAATAAAATGGACACATTTCATTTTACGATTTAGGGACTAATTTGTAAATATGTAAAACATTAGGGGTAAAAATGTAATTTTGACAAAATGTGATTTTTTGGGTCACATTGAATAATGTGACTAATAAGGGAGCTAAATTTGATATTATAGATCAAGGAAAACGAGGTTCGGACCTAGAACGAGGGAAAAATACGTATTTGACAGTTAGGTCCTTTTCACCATTTTTGGTATCGAGGTAAGTTTGTATGTGAATAATACAATGCTATATTTATGTTTTAAATTGCTTGAAAATTTTATATGAATTGTATGATTGATATTATGAGCAAGTTCGATAATGCCAAAATAACGAAGAAGTCCCGGTTGAACCTTAGGAATAGATAGGATACAAATGTCATGACATTAGGGTTATGAGTTTACGTGTAAGACATATCTAGGATATGGCATCGATATGAGATTTCGTGTAAGGCCATGTCTGAGACATGGCATCGATATGAAAATCATGTAAGACCATAGCTGGGCTATTGGCATCGATATGTGGCCTCATGTAAGACCATATCTGGGATATGGCATTGGTATGATTCTATATGTATGTTATTCCCGGGTATCCTTTAGTATTCCAAGTGGTTCAACGGGAAATTTGAAGATTATGAAACACCCCACACCCGGCCCACGAGCCTTGACTGGATCTGGTATGCTCCTCGACGTAAACCGGTTCAAAATTCATGTGTTACTCTGATAAATAGTGTGTTTTGAAAGAAATATTGTTTTGGGTTGGGCTCGAGTAGAAAACAAATTCGTTTTAATAATGGAAACCCTTTTTAACTTTTTAAGTGATAAAACATTTAGAGTACATTTAAAATAAATTACTTAACCTTTGACTTAATAAAAATTTGTAAACATAAAAATAAATGTAAAATAGTTCAATTGTGGCCTTACTACATCAAAACAAACCCAAATAATTTAAAGTACTTAAATGAAATAAAATGTCCAAATAAAATAAACTTCAAGCTGAGCATGGCCACCACAAGTTCTACCATCCCGGTCCATCACTTTGTCCATCACGAAAACATGTTCCCACAACGGGTGAGTCAGACTCAATGTGTAACCAACACTAAAATTTAATAGTCAGCATACATTATCATATTACATTCACATTCACATAATGAGATAGAAAAGTGATGCAACCCGAACCCAAACCTATATGCCAACCGCTACACATCACCCGTATCATCCTCGCACACCGTGGGGACTACTAAGTCAACCCTCCATCCGCTACACACCATCAAGCGATCGCTGCAGGTTGGCGTGCTCATCGCCCTTATAAATATTTGTGGTCTTAGGTCACCACATTCAGATATCGTGGTCTTAGGTCACCACATTCAAATATCGTGGTCTTAGGTCACCACATTCACTTCCCCTTTTCAATAACCCATATGCCCCATATCATACATATTATGCATTAACATGCCAAATTTCACATTCTTATCTGTCACATGTTAAACATAACATATTTCATAATCCTAGTAGGAGTAGGAAACGTACCTGAGTACTTTGTACCATAACATGGTACCTTAGCCACATTCTTACACTTTCATATTAACACATATATCAAGTTAAAGCCATAAATCTATTAAGATTAGTGTGGGGTACACACCTGATTCGCTTAACAATTCACTGAAATCCCGAAATCCGATGTACTGCCTCAGATCTTTAACTTCCTACATTCGGCCATCACTTTAAAAATTTAATGAAGACCATTCGGCCATAAAACCAAATCCTATTAGGATTGTTATTACTCAAAACTTACCTTGGTGCCGATTGATGTGTAATCAAATACCGAAAACTTGTATTCTTCCCCTTTGAAATCGGCTAATCACTAGATCCCTTGTATCGGTTAGTTTTCAGTTAAAACAAATAGATCTAAGTACTTAAGATAGGGCCTTGGCCAAATATGTGAGTACACTTACCTTGAAATTCTCAAATCCCGAAAAGTATCCCTTGCCTCAGATGTCTGTCGAAATTCCCATGGATTTATGTTAGATCAATTCCTATCATTTGAACACATTAAGAATGGCCTAAGGCCGAATGTCATCTTACCTTGAATCTTAAAAATCCCGAAAGATCTTTCCTTGATGTCGACAACACATAAATCCCTAAATTTCGGTAAGTCTAAAATATAAAGAATGGAAACCAAATTTGGATCTTACACTTACTTGATGAAATCGACAGCACCTTTGTTTGAAGCCCTTCAATGATTCGGCTATGAAGACTTGGAGACTGGATGGCTATGGTCACTTATGTATTCGGCTTCAACTGAATTGAAAAGAGAGGGATAAGAACTTAGGGAGAATCGGCAATGGTGGACTTGGGGAGAAGAGGAATTCAGTTTGACAAAAGAAGAAGAGAAAGAAGATGTTGCTTAGAGAATTCGGTAGAGAATGGGAAGGAAAAGGAAGAAGAATGAATGATAGCCTTAATCTCCTCCCCTTTTGCCGAAATTATCACCAAGAGAATCCCTTACTTGGCCATCACTTCTATTTTGATGGCTTTATCACCTTAATTTGAAAATAAAATTAAAGAATAAATCCTTATTTATCTCTTGACAATAATCTAAAATAAATCTATTATTAACCCACCCTTAGCTGAAATTTTAAGAGAGTTTAAACTCTTCTTCAAGTGCCTTGGTGCCGTCCATTACCTCCCCCTTGTATGCAGAAAAAATAAAAACTTTATTTTGCTTCCTAAGTGACTCGAACTCAAGACCCTTTTGCTCCTGCATGTGGCGTCACTTGCTAGGCCCTTAAGTGGCGCCTTGTAGCCATTTTACCAAGGCTATTTGTATGTCATATTTCACCTACATTTTCTCTTAAGACCACCTTGCCTTAGTTTCCCCTTTTTAAACTTTAAACTTAACATTTTCTAAGACATTTCCTTACATTTCCAAGTTCCCAAAAATGTTCACTTTCCTCTTTTAAACTTAACATTTCCAAAGCATTTCCTTACATTTCCAAGTTTCCAAAAATGTTCACTTTCCTCTTTTAAACTTAACATTTCCAAAGCATTTCCTTACATTTCCAAGTTTCCAAAAATGTTCACAATACATTCATAACACATAAGACATGCCATTTCGTATAATTAAATCAAAAATGCATAGGCCCATTTCGAGGATGTTACAGTTCTACCCCCTTAAAATAATTTCGTCCTCGAAATTGCCTGGCTAAAATAAATGAGGGTATTGCTGTCGCATTGCCTCTTCTGGCTCCCACAAAGCTTCCTCCGATCCATGGTTGCGCCATAACACTTTGACTAGAGGAACTAACTTCCTCCGTAACACTTTCACGTCTCGTTCCAACATCTGAATCGGCTCTTCCTCGTAGGATAAGTCTGGCCTTAGCTCCACCTCTTCAACCGGTACTACGTGAGATGGATCCGATCGATATCGATGTAGCATGGAAACATGGAATACGTCGTGCATCTGTTTCAACTCCGGTGGCAACTCTAACTGATATGCCACTGGTCCAACTCGCTTCAACACTCGATAGGGCCCTATAAACCTTGGGCTTAACTTCCCTTTGCGACCAAACCTCATCACCTTCTTCCAAGGCGAGACTTTCAGAAACACTTGGTCCCCCACTTCAAACTCTATTTCCTTCCGTTTGAGGTCTGCGTACGACTTTTTTCTATCAGATGCCTCCTTCAACCGTGCCCGAATTATCTCAACCTTCTCTTGATTACGCCACTAACTCTGGACCCAAAACTCGGCGTTCTCCTAACTCGGTCCAACACGTAGGAGTTCGACACTTCCGACCGCATAACGCTTCATACGGTGCCATCCGAATCTTTGGATTGATAGTCGTTGTTGTATGCAAACTCGCTAAAGGCAAATACTCCTCCCAACTTCCTCTGAAGTCCATCACTGACCCCTCAACATATCCTCTAACACTTGGATTACTCGTTGGATTTGCCCGTCCGATTGTGGATGAAAGGCCGTAGTGAAATCCAACTTAGTGCCTAAAGCTTGATAAAGTGCCCTCCAAAACCGAGACGTAAATCTTGGGTCTCTATCCGAAATGATTGACACCGGCACTCCATGCAACCTTACAATTTCCGCCACGTACAATCTTACCAACCTAAAGAAGAGAATAGTCGACTCTCACCGGAATGAAGTGCGCGGACTTGGTCAAACGGTCCACTATTACCCATACCGAGTCCTTCTTAGTAGGCGTGGGGAAGCCCACTAACGAAGTCCATGGTGATTCTCTCCCACTTCCACTGCGGAATCTCGATTGGCTGAAGTAATCCCGATGGAACTTGGTGTTCAGCTTTAACTTGCTGACACGTCAGACATTTTCCCACGAATTCAGTAACTTCCCGCTTAAGATCAGGCCACCAAAACTGTTCCCTTAGATCCCTGTACAACTTAGTGCCTCCGGGATGCATAGCATAAGGGCTACTATGCGCTTCCCGAAGAATCCTCCGTCTTAGGTCCTTGTCCTTAGGCATACATACCTTTCCCTTGAAGCACAATACTCCCTCATCATTAACACCATAATCCTCTAACTCTCCGTTCCGTACTTGTTGTAACTTAACACTTAGATCCTCATCCACCAACTGACTTTCCTTTACCTCATTTAACCATGTTGGTTTGACTTGCAATTCCGCCAATAGGCTGCCATCATCATCTGAGACTCAAGTGTGCGAACAACACCCTCGGATCCGATACAACCTTCCGACTCGGGGCATACGCCACTACATTTGCCTTGCCCCGGATGATACTCTAACGAACAATCATAGTCCTTCAATAATTCTACCCACCTTATTTGTCTCAAGTTTAACTCCTTCCGAGTCAACAAGTACTTGAGGCTCTTGTGGTCCGTAGATTACCGACTTTTCTCCATAAAGGTAATGACTCCATACTTTCAGAGCAAAGACCACAGCCGCCAATTCCAAGTCATGAGTCGGATAGTTAACTTCATGAGGCCTTAAGCGTCGAGATGCATAGGCGACTACTTTTCCATCTTGCATTAGAACACGGCCTAATCCCGTATCTGAGCGTCACACGATTACACCACAAAATCCTTTCCTGCCTCAGGCTGAATCAAAACTGGTGCCTCGGTCAAGACCCTCTTAAGATTCTCGAAGCTCTCCTGTTGCTTATCCGTCCATACAAAGGGTACTTCTTTCCTTAACAACTTTGTCAAAGGCGCGGCTATTGGCGAGAACCCTTCCACGAACCTTACGTAATAGCTTTGCCAAACCTAAGAAACTACGAATCTCGACCACGGACCTAGGTGGTTTCCAATCCAACACTGCGCCGATCTTCCTAGGATCCACCCTTATTCCCTCTGCGGATACCACGTGCCCTAAGAATGCCACCTCCTTAAGCCAAAATTCACACTTGCTAAATTTGGCATAGAGCTTCTTCTCCCTTAATACTTGTAACACTATCCGTAGGTGCTCATCATGCTCTTCCTCGACTTGAGTATACCAAAATGTCGTCGATGAACACAACGACAAACCTATCCAAGTAAGGTTGAAAACCCGATTCATCATATCCATGAATGCGGCTGGGGCGTTCGTCAACCCAAACGGCATTACTACAAACTCAAAATGGCCGTACCTTATCCTAAAGGCCGTTTTATGGATATCTGCCTCCTTCACCTTCAACTGATGATATCCAGACCTTAGATCGATCTTTGAAAATACGGCGGCCCCCTTAAGCTGATCGAACAAGTCATCTATCCGTGGCAAAGGATACTTGTTCTTGATGGTCAGCTTATTTAACTGACGATAATCTATGCACATTCGTATAGTTCCGTCCTTCTTCTTCACAAATAGGACCGGTGCTCCCCACGGAGACACACTGGGTCGAATAAACCCACGATCCAACAACTCTTGGATCTGACCTTGAGCTCCACCAACTCTTTTGGCGCCATTCGGTATGGAGCGATTGATACCGGTGCTGTTCCCGATAGCAAGTCTATTCCAAATTCCACCTCCCTATCTGGGGGTATTCCTGGTAGCTCCTCTGGAAAAACATCCACGAAGTCCCTTACCGTTCTAACTCCACTAATTCCCCCTTCTTTTGCGTCCACAGCACTAACGAAGGCCAGAAATGCCTTGCACCCTTTCCGGACCATTTTCTCCGCCTTTAACGCCGAAACTACATTAGACAGGTAATTTCTTCTTTCTCCTATCATAATGACCACCTCATCCTCCGGGGTCCTTAACTCCATTCGTTTAGCCGCACAATCCAACACGGCTCGATGCTCTACTAGCCAATCCATGCCAAGAATAAGGTCGAATTCTCCGAAAGGGAGTTCCATTAAGTCAGCAGGAAATACTACGCCTTGGATTTCCAAGGGTACACTCGAAAAGAGCTTATTCACCACTCTGGTTTGACCTAGTGGGCTTACTACAGTCATCTCCCTATCAGAAAGTTCAGAGTCTAGGCCTAGTGTTTCCACTACACTACATGCAACATAGGAATGGGTCGAGCCCACATCAATCAGAGCATGATAAGGTTTTCCAAATACAAGAAACGTTCCGGTTATGACGTTCGGTGCGTCTCCATCCTCCCTCCAGCGAATCGCATAAACCAAACCCGGTTGCCTTGCCTCAGTATTAGCAGCACCTCTGCCCGGTGTTCCACGTCCTCTACCGGCACCATTACCTCGGCCATTCTGACTACGGCCTCGCTGAGGCTGCTGTCCACCTCTACCAGCTTGATTAACATTCTGAGCTACTGGTCGATTTCCATCTGGTTTCATAGGACAATCCTTGATCATATGGTCCCTGGACCCACACCTAAAGCATCCTCCTATCTTTTTCCAACACTCCCCTAAGTGCTTTTTCCCACACTGATCACAAGTGCGTCATCGCCTCTTGTAGCAGCTTGCTGACCTCGAGGCCCATCAACTCTAGGCCTTTTATTCCCAGATGATCCTGACGATCCAAAGCCTCTTTTCTACCTGTTCCGGTCGAAATTCTGCTTTGTAGAATCCTTAATTCCCTCAGCTACTTTTACCTTTTCTACTAACACAGAAAATTCCCGCTCCTGATGTGGAGCTATCAACAACCTTAGATCATCCCTTAAACCGTCTTCGAACCGGACACACCGCTCATGCTCTCGTAGCCACTACTCCTCCAAAGATATCGGCTCAACCTTAGAAATTCAGCTTCATACTCCTCTCTGAGACTTATTCCCTTGAACTAGCCCAGAAAAGCCTTCCTCTGCTCATCGGTATACCTTGTGCCGACATACTTCTTCTGATATGCGGCCTTAACATACTCCCAGGTCAGATCCTCAGCCTTGGCACCATCACGAACTGTGAGCCACCATTGATACGTTTCATCGCGTAGCAATGCCACCATTCCTTTCAGTTTCTCCTCAGGGGTCAAATAAAGCTCATCCATAATTCGTTCAGTGGCCTCCAACCAATACTTAGCGGTACTGGGTGCTACACCCGATACTCCTCGGAACACCTCAGCTCCGTTGGCACGAAGTCGCTCAGGTACTGACTTTCGAGCTCCCGAATTTCCTCCCGCACCAGCCACCAACTCAAGAACTCGCAAAGACACCGCGACTGATACAAAGACATCGTCTCTGTCTAATCCTCACTGTTCAAAGACCAACACGGTGGTGGTGGTGGTGGTACCTCATTCTCAGATCCTTGACCCGATCTAACGGGTTCCGACATGGTCATTCTACCTCTACCGCGTCCTCGTACGTTACGTCCGCGTCCTCTAGAACTCATTTCTATCGTCGCGATCTGATTAAAAAGTTTTATGAATTAGTCCTTGTTTCACTTATTATTCGCAAAGAAATTTTATGAAAGAAGTTTAATAGTGGTTCTTTCGATCAATCAAAGTTCAAATCTTCTATCCTAATTCAGAGAAGTACATTCATTCAGTGACATCCATTCCATAGTATCTCCCATACACATTCACTCTTCGGACATTTTTGTCCGTTCCTATCCCAGGGTTATTTTCGTCATTTGTCCTACAGGGGTATTTTCGTAATTTTCCAAAATCAAGGTATTTTGATATTTTGCAAATTAGGGTTTTTGAACATTTTATAAAGTAACGTAATTTTGAATAAGGACTGTGGGTATTTTGGACATCTTATAAACCAAGGGCATTTTTGTAATTTTACCATTAGGGGTATTTTAGTAATTATGCAATTCGAAAATTTTTCAGAAAATTTTATAAAAATAGTTCTCACAAATTAAAAAGGTAATTTTAAGAGTTTTTAAAACTAGGGTTTTATAAAAACACGGCTAGTTCCCTTTCGGGTTTTAGTTATTGTTTAGCCTATGACCGAGTCCTCTTGGTTAGGGTGAACCGAAGCTACGCACTGCAGGATTCTGCGAAGAGGAGGTGAGTCACTAGGATCGCTTAAGTACCGAGGCTCTTAGGATCCAATCCTAGACATGCGCATGTGGGTTGCCACACCCTAACTTAGCGACTAAGTCACAAGGTTGTTTAATTAGGAACTTAAGTCTTATGTAATTGTTGGGGTAAACTAGTCCTAGGGTTCAAGTACTTATCATGCTAATCTACGTTCCATTCCATTTCTACCCTTCTACACATCATAATATAATCCACACAATGGATAGAAGTACTTACCCAGTGGACGTCTGCCGGAGACTTAGGTGCCATGCCAGAAAAAACCTGAAAATTTCCACAAATTTCTTTTGGGCTAGATTTTGAAAATGTTTTGGGCCTTAACCCCAGGCCGAGAGTTTAAAGCGGGCTCGATACCAAGCTGAAACACCCCACACCCGGCACCCTGAGCCTTGACCGGATCTCGTATGCTCTCGACGTAAACCGGTTCAAAATTCATGTGTTACTCGATAAATAGTGTGTTTTGAAAGAAATATTGTTTTGGGTTGGGCTCGAGTAGAAAACAAATTCGTTTTAATAATGGAAACCCTTTTTAACTTTTTAGGTGATAAAACATTTAGAGTACATTTAAAATAAATTACTTAACCTTTGACTTAATAAAAATTTGTAAACATAAAAATAAATGTAAAATAGTTCAATTGTGGCCTTACTACATCAAAACAAACCCAAATAATTTAAAGTACTTAAATGAAATAAAATGTCCAAATAAAATAAACTTCAAAGTGAGCATGGCCACCACAAGTTCTGCGATCCGGTCCATCACTTTGTCCATCACCGAAAACATGTTCCCACAGCAGGGTGAGTCAACAGACTCAATGTGTAACCAACACTAAAATTTAATAGTCAGGCATACACACACCACCCGTACCATCCTGCACACCGTGGGGACTACTAAGTCAACCCTCCATCCGCTACACACCATCGAAGGCAGTCGCTGCAGTCGACGTGCTCATTGCCCTTATAAATATTTGTGGTCTTAGGTCACCACATTCAGATATCGTGGTCTTAGGTCACCACATTCAAATATCATGGTCTTAGGTCACCACATTCAGATATCGTGGTCTTAGGTCACCACATTCAAATATCGTGGTCTTAGGTCACCACATTCACTTCCCCTTTTCAATAACCCATATGCCCCATATCATACATATTATGCATTAACATGCCAAATTTCACATTCTTATCACCTGTCACATGTTAAACATAACATATTTCAAAATCCTAGTAGGAGTAGGAAACGTACCTGAGTACTTTGTACCATAACATGGTACCTTAGCCACATTCTTACACTTTCATATTAACATATATATCAAGTTAAAGCCATAAATCTATTAAGATTAGTGTGGGGTACACACCTGATTCGCTTAACAATTCACTGAAATCCCGAAATCCGATGTACTGCCTCAGATCTTTAACTTCCTACATTCGGCCATCACTTTAAAAATTTAATAAAGACCATTCGACCATAAAACTTAATCCTATTAGGATTGTTATTACTCAAAACTTACCTTGGTGCCGATTGATGTGTAATCAAATACCGAAAACTTGTATTCTTCCCCTTTGAAATTGGCTAATCACTAGATCCCTTGTATCGGTTAGTTTTCGGTTAAAACAAATAGATCTAAGTACTTAAGATAGGGCCTTGGCCGAATATGTGAGTACACTTACCATGAAATCCTCAAATCCCGAAAAGTATCCCTTGCCTCAGATGTCTGTCGAAATTCCCATGGATTTATGTTAGATCAATTCCTATCATTTGAACACATTAAGAATGGCCTAAGGCCGAATGTCATCTTACCTTGAATCTTAAAAATCCTGAAAGATCTTTCCTTGATGTCGACAACACATAAATCCCGAAACCTCCCTTCCATAATTCGACCAAGATTGATAATAGAAATTAGTCCCTAAATTTCGGTCAGTCTAAAATATAAAGAATGGAAACCAAATTTGGATCTTACCCTTACTTGATGAAATCGACAGCACCTTTGTTTGAAGCCCTTCAATGATTCGGCTATGAAGACTTGGAGACTGGATGGCTATGGTCACTTATGTATTCGGCTTCAACTGAATTGAAAAGAGAGGGATAAGAACTTAGGGAGAATCGACAATGGTGGACTTGGGGAGAAGAGGAATTCGGTTTGACAAAAGAAGAAGAGAAAGAAGATGTTGCTTAGAGAATTCGGTAGAGAATGGGAAGGAAAAGGAAGAAGAATGAATGATAGCCTTAATCTCCTCCCCTTTTACCGAAATTATCACCAAGAGAATCCCTTACTTGGCCATCACTTCTATTTTGATGGCTTTATCACCTTAATTTGAAAATAAAATTAAAGAATAAATCCTTATTTATCTCTTGACAATAATCTAAAATAAATCTATTATTTATCCACCCTTAGCCAAAATTTTAAGAGAGTTTAAACTCTTCTTCAAGTGCCTTGGTGCCGTCCATTACCTCCCCCTTGTACCGAAAAAAATAAAAACTTTATTTTGCTTCCTAAGTGACTCGAACTCAAGACCCTTTTGCTCCTGCATGTGGCGTCACTTGCTAGGCCCTTAAGTGGCGCCTTGTAGCCATTTTACCAAGGCTATTTGTATGTCATATTTCACCTGCATTTTCTCTTAAGACCACCTTGCCTTAGTTTCCCCTTTTTAAAATTTAAACTTAACATTTTCTAAGACATTTCCTTACATTTCCAAGTTCGCAAAAATGTTCACTTTCCTCTTTTAAACTTAACATTTCCAAAGCATTTCCTTACATTTCCAAGTTTCCAAAAATGTTCACTTTCCTCTTTTAAACTTAACATTTCCAAAGCATTTCCTTACATTTCCAAGTTTCCAAAAATGTTCACAATACATTCATAACACATAAGACATGCCATTTCGTATAATTAAATCAAAAATGCATAGGCCCATTTTCAGGATGTTACAGATTATGCCAAAGATGACAAAGTAAATGATTATGTTACGAGTTGGTACAGGTATGTACGTAAAGTTTATAAGCATTGGCTTCAAGATATTATGAATTCATGATCACTATGAAAGTGACTTTAAGTTAACCATGTGATTATTGGTTTATGTGTGTGATGAATAAATACATGGTAAAGTTGATTGAAACTTATGAAAAAGGGCTTTTAGGCCAAATGGAATTGAGATATGAAATGTTTTATTTCCTTGACTGTGACTCAATGAATATGAAATGAAGGAAAGATTCGTATTAATATCTATTAAAAATATTTATGAAATCTTGTGATTAAGTGTTTATGTTTATGATGTGTAAATTCATGGTAGATTCGGTTGTGAACATGTAAGGCTTTGGGGCCAAATCGATTGGTGAGATAGTAAATGTTTTTCGTTTGAATTGTGATTTATCGGTTATGTGTGAAAAAGGAAAGATTTGCATAATTGCCTATTAAAATGGTTATGAAAGTATGAGAAGTTAAGAGTTAAATCATTGAAAGATGTTAAGCTCTAGGCTTGAAAGTATGAATACGCATAATTAATGTGCATGTTACTATGAGGCTTGAAATTATTTGTTAATGATTATCATGGTATGTTATATTGGAGATATTACGAATGTTTGGCAAATGTTAAGATATATTAAATTAGGCTTATAAATTTAAGGGGGTAAGCATTGTGATTGAGTAAGTTATGCCTGTGAAGATTTAATGACGTCTATGTTGTGTTATGTTATGTTAGTTGTATGAAAAATGTATGTCTATTGATGCTTATTATTTGCATATGAACTTACTAAGATCTGTAGCTTACTCCCCTTGCTTTCTCATGACTTATAGGGTTATTAAGCTAGCTCGGGTTGGAGATCGCTGGAGATGCTATCACACTATCAAGCAATCATGTTGGGTATAAGTGAATGCAAACCCCTTTGAGTTTATGACATGTATAGGGACTTAGTCATTGGTGTATGAGTCATTATGATTTGGCTAAATGTATTAGCTTGTGATGGTTAAAAGTTGGATGTAATGTGTAGCCATGCAAACTGGCTTATATTGGCTAAATGGTTGTAAGCCCATATAAGTATGTATGTGCATATGTCAATGTTTTGTGATGTGGTTTATATTTGCTTGATTGTAGTTGTTTCTGAAGGCATTTATATGCTATGATTTGTGCCATGTGATGTTGTGTGAATGTGTGCAAGTAAGGGTGACAAAATGGCTTGGAAATTAGCCTTGTATTTGTCCACACAGGTAGACACACGAGCGTGTGTGTAGGCCGTGTGTGACACACGGTCTGCCCCACGGGCATGTGTTCCAGCCGTGTGTCCCCTGCATCTTAGTTTTGAGAAATAGAATGCCCAGTAGTAAACACACGAGCATAAGACACGGTCGTGTGTCTCGGCCGTGTGAGAGACACAACCATAGGACATGGGCATGTGCCAAGGCCATGTGAAGTCTGCACTTGATTTTCAGAATTTAATTCGCCACACAAAATAAGGACACGGGCGTGTGCCTTGGCCGTGTGACCTTAGTTGGTTGATGATGTCATAAACAAAATGCACCCTAAGATGGACACGGCCTAAATCACGGGCGTGTGATATGCCACACGGGCGTGTCCCTTCACCCACACGGGCGTGTGGACCTATTTCATGATGAAAATTTTCTAAGTTTCCCGAAAGCTTCTAAAGTTCTCGGTTTAGTCCCGAACTGTTCCTAATGTATGTTTTGGGCCTCGTAGGCTCATTTTGTAACAGCCCGATTTAGACCCTAGTCGAAATAGTGGTTTTGGGACCACAAATCTGAGGTCAAAAAAATATTTTAATATTATTTTTGGTGTTTACAGTATGTGGTTAACCATGTGTGAAATTTCTGTGTGAAAATTTTATCGTTTTTGTGCTTAATTTGCAAAAAGAACTTAATCACATAAAATGTAAAAGCTGTGTGCTGATTGTTAAAGTGCTTAAATGTTATGCTTGGAGATGTGTGAGGTCCTTATTATGGAAATGGATCCTTAGTTGAGTAAGTGGTCATAAATGACCTTATAATGGATGAATATATAAGTTTAATAATAAGGCTAAATTGGTAAAATAATAAATTTGTTATTGATTAATAAACAAAGCCAAAATATGCTTCATTTTATCTTTGTTTTCACTGAAATATCAAGGAAGAAAAGGGCTTTGAATATTCAAATATTTCGGCAATAATATTGGAAGATTAAGATCAAGAAAAGAGAAATTCGGATTTAGATCGAGGCAAGAACAAAGTGCTCGATTGATCGACTTATTTCGTAATTTCGACGTTCGAGGTAAGTTCGTGTATAATACGAATTGTTTAATTCATATTCATGTGTTATGAAATGAATGAATATGTGGTTGATGAATTAGAAATGCTATTTGTGGATTTGAGAAATGTGGCACTAAGTGTGCGTAATTAGAATTGAGACAGAGGTGAATGCACTAAGTGTGAGATGATATTTAAGCTCTGGCTAAGAGATTGGCACTAAGTGTGCGACTAAATCAAATGAGTAATGAAGATTGATCGAAATGTGGTATCGAGCATTGAATAGCAAGAATGGTCGTTAACTAAGTGTTGGCAAAGGTATGTACAGAACCTATGTGGTTGATGACTTTGTAAATGGATAAATGGATGGTTATGTGAGTATTGACTATAGATGAAATTGTGTATTATTGTGAATTGATCTATGTGATGGTTTATTTTACATATTAAATTTGAATCATTGAATTAAATGTATTATATTACAAACTTACTAAGCTATGAAGCTTACTGTGTGAAGTTTTCTCTGATTTACAGTGTAATTAAAGCTAGCTCGGATCTGGGGATCGTCAGTGACTCAATCACACTATCAGCTATCTATTTTGGTACTTTTGGATGTTGTATATATTTGGTATATGGCATGTATAGGCTAGTGATTATGGCATGTTTTGAAGTGTATAAGTCTTGCCATGTGATATGGCTTGCTAGTTGATGGTTTTGATATATGTTTTGGGTATGTGTAAAGGATGATGTAACACCCCTAACCCGAGTCTGTCATTGGACTAGGGTTACGAGGCATTACCGATCAATACACATTTCAGCATGGTCATATATTATAATTCATGCACAATGCCATATCAACTTCTTTACCATACGGTCATTCGATTCAATTTCGCACAAAGTGTTATTAACTCATTTACAATCAATTTTAAAGTCGAATAGTAACCAAATACCACATGTTTAAATACCATAAAAAAAAAAACATACTTCCAAAATAGACATATAGCAAAAATCGAAAATATACCAACATTAATATTACAATCAAGCCATTTTCGCATGGCTATACATACGCAAATCAGCATAAACCATATTAAAACTAGCCTATACATGCCACATAGCCAAAACTCAAAGATTTTATTTACCGAAACAATAACCGGATAGTGTGATAAGGCCCCCTGCGACTTCCAACCCGAGCAAATCTCTGAAAATATATAAACATTGGACAAACGCACAGAGTAAGCTTTGAAATCTTAGTAAGTTGGTATATTAATAATAATAAGCAATTTAATTAGTAATATTAACCCATTTCTCAATAAATATGCTCAAGGAATTAGAATCAATATTCACATGATTTCACCTTTTTTTTAAGATCAGCTTAGGCTATTTTTCTGAGTCACAATCACTGATTTAATTATTTCATAAGCTACAGAACTTTAAATTAAGTTCCGTGAATTTTCCCTAAAATTAGACCCATATACCTTCTTGCCATAAAATTTCCAGAATTTTTGGTCTGGCCAATCAATACCAGATTATTCTTAAAATTTCCCTTATTTCACTATTCAATGGTTCTGACCTATCTTTACAAAAACTCAGTTATCTCATTGTAAAGAATTCAAATAATGTTCTTGTTTATTCCAATAAAAAAATAGACTCGTTGAGTATTCTAAGAATATAAACCATGCTCCACAATTATTTTTGTACAATTTATAATGATTTTTCCAAGTCAGAATAGGGGATCACGTAATCATTCTGAACCAGTCTTACAAAAATTTAAATATCTCAAAATATACAAATCCTTTACTTGCTCTGTTCCTTTTATATGAAAATAGGCTCAATGAGCTTTCAATCCATATCTTTTTTAATTTCTAATTAAATTTCCACTATTTTCTGTGATTTTTCAAAAGTAGACAATTGTAGTTGTCTAGTACTGTTTTAATGAAAATTTCACTTTTTCATAATTTCCATGTATTCACTTTCATTTTTTACACATACGCACAAAAACATAGTATAACTTAGAATATAATTATCATTTGATCATAGGCACATCTCACTCATTTGCACCCTTACAATTGATGCATCATAACCCAAACACTTTATTCAACATATAAATCATACAATAACAATTTCATAGACATACCTGTATTATTTGATCATACGATTTCCTACTTAATTTCATACCTGCACTTCACTTATACAAACAATTTCATTTTCACACTTACACATATAAATGCATCAATTACAAAGTTCACTTGCACATTATTATCACATGATTAAATCCTTTTCACATTCAATCACATTTCATTATATCAATTGAATACCCGTTCACTTTAACTCATTTAACACATTTGATTACTTTTACCGTTGCTCACGTAAAATTTGCTAGGCATAAGGCATAATATAATACACAAAGACAGAGCACCGCTAGGCATAAAGCCTGATATTATACACCGGCACAAAGCCTGCTAGGCATAAATCCTGATATTATACACCGGCACAAAGCCTGCTAGGCATAAAGCCTGATATTATACACTGGCACAAAGCCTGCTAGGCATAAGCCTGAATCATACACTAGCACTAGGCCTGCTAGACCTGAGGTCTGTTATTCAATCACCGGCAATAAGCCTGCTAGGCACAAAGCCAGATTAAGTTCACCAGCACAAGGCTTGCTAGGCCCACAGCCTGAATAACGATACTTTTAAGCTGTCTCACACACATATTTCATATATCGAACCTTTTATACACTTCATAATCTTTGTACGAACATTCAAATATCACATCTCAATCGGACAAACTTAAACATACTAAATTCTAGGTTTATTCACATTCGGCTATTCATTATTAATTCCACAATTTCCAATTCAGCATATTACTAAGTTACATACATAATTTACAATGTTTCATAACATTTAATTCAACATAATTCAATTAATTCACTAATTTAGCTTTCAAATATAAATTACAACATTATTGCATTACTATTAACACACCAACTTACCTCAAATGCCGAAACAGCTAATTTTCCCAACTTAGCCCACAACTTTATTCTCCCCCGATCTTAGTCCAAATTTCATAATTTCTTGATCTATTTGAGCAAAAACACCATAGCCGAATGTCAAGCTCTTCCATGGCTGTTTTAAACCCCATTTTCAGTTGTAAAATGAATGGAAGATGATACTATTTGGCTTTATTTTATTTATTATTAACTTTAATTACCTTTTTACCTTTTTACCTTTAAAAATAATCAAATTTACACAAATGCCAAACCAAATATCATCCACTAACTCACAATTGGATTAATTATCACATAAGGACCTTTACTTTATTGTTCAATAGCTATTTAACACTTTTAACTTATAGAACCCAACTTTTACGCTTTACGCGATTTAGTCATTTTTACCGAATTAACCACTTAAACGATCAAATTTCTTTACGAAAATTTCACACAACTCTAATATCGTGCTGTAAATATTAAAATAATAAAAAAAAAAAAATTTTCAATGTCAAATTGTGGTCTCAAAACCACTGTTCCAACTAAGGTCTAAATCGGGCTGTTACAACTCTCCCCCCTTAGGGATTTTCGTCCCCGAAAATCTTACTGGAAAGTAGATTAAGGATTTTCTTGCACACAATACATTTCAAATTCACAATGGCTTCAGATTTCAAATCTCTTTAATCTCACAACTGAAATTTTGATCTGACTTTCGCTGTACATCATCTCTAGCTGTGACTGCTTATGACTGTGTTAAATTGTTTTCATTTTCTGCTCAATTTCTTTGACGATATTAATCCAGTGGATCATTTTCTCACAAAGCTCGATCCTGAAATAACAAAGTTTGGTAACTGCTTATAACAGCAACAGTCTTTCTTAGTTGCTTTAAAACTCTAAAACACAGTGACAAATAAATATTTCGAGAGTTTGAATTACGTTTCCTGATTTCAATGCAATCTCATACTCACAGATTACTGTAATTTCCCTCAGAATCACAATATGAGTTTCAGATCTCAATCCAAAACAATGTTGATTGGTACCATGTGTAGACTTATCATCTCAGGAACAAATAACTCTATCATTTTTCAATAATAAGGATAATCTCGATACAAAATTCATCAACACCTTATTTCTATAATCAACAAGGTCAGTAGTATCACAGTTCACACTCATTCATCAATATCATATCTCGAAATATCGTGCATCATGTTACTCTCGTACGATCAGACTAATTGACACTGTGGGCCACCTATAACAATGGTTATACAGTCTCAGAGCTTCTCGGTATAGACACTTTATCTCGAAGCAATAAATAATCATCGATTCCACATCTGATGTTCTGAATCAGAAATCAATTTATGCTGAACCCCTTTTTAACTTATAATTCATTGACACATTTTTGAATTTCACAACTTCACTAAATAAACATTTATTTAGCCTCTAATTCAGCTAACAACTGTTCATTACCTGATAAGATCAATCACGTATTCATCGCTCAAAAAGCACACAAAGTTTCCCATTCAAAACATCCGAAACTATAATCATTTCCTCGCATAAAATCACTTACAGACTCAAAAGTTTTTTGACGATTCGAGTTAACTTTGCTGTGCCAAGTTCGGATCTTTCTCTGACATTAAACATTTTAAACTCTTATAGTCATCATATATATCACATAACTCTTTTCATGCATCTTTAACTCTATGAAATCACAAGATATCTCTGTACACTTTTTCATTAGAACACACTTCAAACCATTCATTAACATATGACTGAAGATCATAAACTCTCTATTCAACTCAGACGAAACTAGAACTAACATTTCGGTTGATAATGTCTTCGTGCAAAAGAAAGCTTCAACATTTGAACTAACTTTAATTTACCACAACATTTCTCAGATAGAATTGTTCCAATAGATATAATTCTGTATCAAATCCTCAAAAATACAAGTTCTACTTCCATACTATCCTTCAGATTACACATATACATTTAAATTTTCTTTCCGATCCAGTGGATAGATTCAAACTCATATAACCCAGTTACATTTTCAATCAAATAGTTTCAGATAAGATTAAACCACAGAATCGGTCTTTTCAAAGAAATCTTTTCTTCTTGTTAGAAAGAATAATCCAAACATATCTTTATATATATACTACAGTCATCAAATAGAAATCATATTGTCATAATAGGATTATCGTCTTACCCGTGACAATAGATAATATCCCAGCTATTAACGAAGCATCTGAACCCAGAAGAAAATCAAATATGATTTGAACAACAACCATTGTAGAAGCACAACTTTTATAACTATTTCCTTCAAATGGACATCTCTTATAGATAATCACATAGAATCATGAGAAAACCAGAATAACTAAATTTTCATCATTTGAAGCTATACTAAATATCAGAAAATTACAACCCATATAAAATGATATCAATTCCGATGATATTCCAAAAATGTCCAGAAAGAACAATATTACTCGTAAATGCTGAAATCCACAGTAGTAGAAGTAATATAATCTTCACATATTTTTCAGAGAACAAGAGAGCAGAGAAACAGAATATTAGCATTATCTGATTTCACCATCGTCTTTCATATCTGCACAAAGGA
The DNA here is from genome assembly GCA_025698515.1 of Gossypium sturtianum. Lineage (NCBI taxonomy): Eukaryota > Viridiplantae > Streptophyta > Magnoliopsida > Malvales > Malvaceae > Gossypium > Gossypium sturtianum. The sequence goes on from CM046944.1 coordinate 88,095,528, forward strand.
ATAAATACCAAAGAAAAACATAACAATGTCGAATACAACCCCAAACAAACCAACGATACTTTAAATGCATTAATATGTTTAGCCAATGTTCTTTTATGATAAGAATTCCTTTTGAAATTGTGATCACATATACTACGAGAATAAGTATACACATAGAATGCCCAAAAGGAATCATAATAATGCCCGACTATAACCGCCACACTCGACCCTCAATACAATTCAAACATTATTTCAACAATCTAATTCTACCATTAGAAATTTTCACATTATCCCTTCACTAACAGAAATCAATTCAGAAAAGCTTTTAGCTAATATTTTCCTTAGTTAACATACCTGAATAAGTCATTTGATCGGAGTAACTTCTTCTTTAACAGCGACGTCATATAATTTGAAAAATCTGCAGAACTATTCAATGTCTCTTTTAATACTGTCTTCATTTGCTAATTCAATCTCTTTTCTGGCCACATCATTAATCTTTCGAACACGGACTTCTTTAATTCCACACTCTTGAGCTTATTCAACCTAGATCTTACAGATTTCACAATAACATTTCGCTAATAAGGGGTGAGGGTAGTAAAGCCTCAAATTTAACTCGCACATAAATGCACATAACACATACTATCACAAATAGCCAGTTCATTTCTAATTTCACATTCTCAAAAAATTTAATAAACATTTTCTTATAATCACTTTTGTTCTTAACACATAGTTCATAAGCCAACTCAAATCACTAATTCACAATCGAAATTCTCATATAACATCATAACTCAAATGTCATAACTCACATGCTTATATAATTATAACATTTATCAATAACAAAAATGTCATACACTTTGATTCATACCTTTACGAGTGTCAACTCATCACCAATATATTTTCACTCTAACATTTGAGTACACATTCCATACTATCGGAATTTAGCTCGGTTGGAAAGCATATTTGTCTAATTAAAACAATTTTCGTAAGAGTCGGGAGATATCACACTATCACAGGTTATATATGGCATGTATAGCTAGACTCACATACGCTATGATAGTCCTAGAACCGACTAAACCATAGCTCTGATACCAACTAAATGTAACACCCCTAACCTGAGTCTATCGTCGGACTAGGGTTACGAGGCATTACCAATCAATACACATTTCAGCATGGTCATATATTGCAATTCATGCACAATGCCATATCAACTTCTTTACCATACGGTCATTCGATTCAATTTTGCACAAAGTGTTATTAACTCCTTTACAATCAATTTTAAAGTTGAATAGTAACCAAATACCACATGTTTAAATACCATAAAAAAAAACATACTTCCAAAATAGACATATAGCAAAAATCGAAAATATACCAACATTAATATTACAATCAAGCCATTTTCGCATGGCTATATATACGCAAATCAGAATAAACCATATTAAAACTAGCCTATACATGCCACATAACCAAAACTCAAAGATTTTATTTACCGAAACAATAACCGGATAGTGTGATAAGGCCTCCTGTGACTTCCAACCCGAGCAAATCTCTAAAAATCTATAAACATTGGACAAACGCACAGAGTAAGCTTTGAAAGCTTAGTAGGTTGGTATATTAATAATAATAAGCAACTTAATTAGTAATATTAACCCATTTCTCAATAAATATGCTCAAGGAATTAGAATCAATATTCACATGATTTCACCTTTTTTTTTGTTCAGCTTACGCTATTTTTTTGAGTCACAATCACTGATTTAATTATTTAATAAGCTACAAAATTTGAAATTAAGTTCCGTGAATTTTCCCTAAAATTAGACTCATATACCTTCTTTCCATAAAATTTCCAGAATTTTTGGTCTGGTCAATCAATACCAGATTATTCTTAAAGTTTCCCTTATTTTACTATTCAATGGTTCTGACCTATCTTTACAAAAACTCAGTTATCTCATTGTACAGAATTCAAATAATGTTCTTGTTTATTCCAATAAAAGAATAGACTCATTAAGTATTCTAAGCATATAAACCTTGCTCCATAATTATTTTTTTACAATTTATAATGATTTTTCCAAGTCAGAACAGGGGATCACGTAATCATTCTAAACTAGCCTTACAAAAATTTAAATATCTCAAAATATAAAAATCCTTTGCTTGCTTTGTTTCTTTTATATGAAAATAGGATCAATGAGCTTTCAATCCATATCTCCTTCACTTTCTAATTCAATTTCCACTATTTTCGGTGATTTTTCAAAAGTACACAATTGCAGTTGTCCAGTACTATTTTAATGAAAATTTCACTTTTTCATAATTTCCATGTATTCACTTTCATTTTTTACACATATGCACAAAAACATAGTATAACTTAGCATATAATTATCATTTGATCATAGGCACATCTCACTCATTTGCATCCTTACAATTGATGCATCATAACCCAAACACTTTATTCAACATATAAATCATACAATAACAATTTCATACACATACCTGTATTATTTGATCATACGATTTCCTACTTAATTTCATACCTGCACTTCACTTATACAAACGATTTCATTTCCACACTTACACATATAAATGCATCAATTACAAAGTTCACTTGCACATTATTATCACATGATTAAATCCTTTTCACATTCAATCACTTTTCATTATATCAATTCAATACCCGTTCACTTTAACTCATTTAACATATTTGATTACTTTTACCGTTGCTCACGTAAAATTTGCTAGGCATAAGGCATAATATAATACACCGGCACAGAGCCTGCTAGGCATAAAACCTGGTATTATACACCGGCACAAAGCCTGCTAGGCATAAAGCCTGATATTATACACCGGCACAAAGCCTACTAGGCATAAAGCCTGATATTATACACCGGCACAAAGCCTGCTAGGCATAAGCCTGAATCATACACCAGCACTAGGCCTGCTAGACCTGAGGTCTGATATTCAATCACCGGCAATAAGCCTGCTAGGCACAAAGCCCGATTAAGTTCACCAGGACAAGGCTTGCTAGGCCCACAGCCTGAATAACGATACTTTTAAGCTGTCTCACACACATATTTCATATATCGAACCTTTTATACACTTCATAATCTTTGTACGAACATTCAAATATCACATCTCAATCGAACAAACTTAAACATACTAAATTCTAGGTTTATTCACATTCGGCTATTCATTATTAATTCCACAATTTCCAATTCAGCATATTACTAAGTTACATACATATTTTACAATGTTTCAGAACATTTAATTAAACATAATTCAATTAATTCACTAATTTAGCTTTCAAATATAAATTACAACATTATTGCATTACTATTAACACACCAACTTATCTCGAATGCCGAAACAGCTAATTTTCCCAACTTAGCCCACAACTTTATTCTCCCCCGATCTTAGTCCAAATTTCATAATTTCTTGATCTATTTGAGCAAAAACACCATATCCGAATGGCAAGCTCTTCCATGGCTGTTTTAAACCCCATTTTCAGTTGTAAAATGAATGGAAGATGATACTATTTGGCTTTATTTTATTTATTATTAACTTTAATTACCTTTTTACCCTTTTACCTTTAAAAATAATCAAATTTACACAAATGCCAAACCAAATATCATCCACTAAATCAAAATTGGATTAATTATCACATAAGGACCTTTACTTTATTGTTCTATAGCTATTTGACACTTTTAACTTATAGAACCCAACTTTTACGCTTTACGCGATTTAGTCCTTTTTACCGAATTAACCACTTAAACGATCAAATTTCTTTACGAAAATTTCACACAACTCTAATATCGTGCCGTAAATATTAAAATAATAAAAAATAAAATTTTCAATGTCAAATTGTGGTCCCAAAACCACTGTTCCGACTAAGGTCTAAATCGGGCTGTTACAGATGGTTCATATGTGTATATGTGTTTCATGCAAATGATCATTTTGGCATAAGTTAGTTAAATGGTAATATGGTGGTAGTACGTTTCTTGCTATGAAATGGTAAGGATTAAATGATGAATGGATTACATGTTTGGTTGTGAAGTTGATGATTTGGATTGGTATATTTGTATTAGATTTGAATATGAAATGGTTGATGATGTTAAGAGGATAAATTGTGCATGTATTGGTATGTTTTGGATGTGTTTGGAGTATGAAATTGGAATGGTTTGATGCTTGTAGGTGTGACCCAAACTATGGGTGGAAAATTGGCCTTGCAAATGGCCTATATTTGCCACACGGTTGAGCACACGGGCGTGTGGCTCAACCGTGTCTTTTAAGTTTGCAAATCGAAACAAGTCAGACTCGCACACGGGCTAGACACACGGTCGTGTGACTGGCCGTGTGAAATAAGTCAGTGTCGACCACGGGTGAAGCACACGGGCTTGTCTGTGGCCGTGTGGACAAGTCAGTATGTATACCCTGTTTTGACACGGCTTGGACACACGGGTGTGTCTGAGGCTGTGTGAGGCACACGGCCTACCCACATGGGCGTGTGACCTCTGTAAGTTTGAAAAATGTTATGTTTTTGGAAAAATTTCGTATGTGCTCGGTTTAGTCCCGACCCCTTTCCGATGCTTGTTTAAGGTCTCGTAGACCTCATTAAGGGACTTAATGACATTGATTGATTATGGTTCATTGTTGCATGAAATATGAGGTTAAAGGTTATGAATTGATCGATAATACCTTGTAACCCTAGTCCGGTGACGGATACGGGTTAGGGGTGTTACACATTTAAGGGACGATATGAATGTTTATAAAAATTTTTAAATTTGGATGGAAATTCATGTCTTGGTTTGGTATGAATGCTAGTGTTTAAGTCTGGTAATGCCTCATACCCTGTTCCAGCGTTGTAACACCCCAAACTCAGACAAGACACCACGCCCGAATCTGGTATGTTACGGGGAAAAACGTCTTTGAGTGATCAGATTTTTTTGTTCGTTTAGAAGTGGGGTGAAAACATAGTGAATTTGAGGAAAATTTGAGTAGGCTTGTTTGATTAGATTTTGAAAACTTATCCAAGTATATAGTTAAAACGAGTTGATTTCATTTAGCACTTCCAATAGTTTCTTAGTGCCATTTTGAAACATTTTAGACTTAGTTGAAAATCGAGTTTGATTTGCAAATCATTTGAGTTTATTGTATAGCAAAACATAGCGAGATACCCGATGGTATAGTTTAAAACACATTGCGATATAATTTTGAAAACGTTGTCTTTCCAAGGTTTAGTAAATTTCATGCCAAGTTATTTGTTAAGCAGGTTGAGAATCTAATTAAAACATACCCATCATAAAACATAATTTAAAGGCCTTTTACAAATCCAAATTAAATCTCAAATCAAAATAAGTAAGCTAAAGTACCCAAAGTGAATAGTCGAACAAAACTTTTATTAAAGCATGGCATGTGCACCGAGTCCACCAGGCTCCATGTCCGCTCACGAGTCACTGAAATGTCAAAGGAGGGTGAGTCGAATGACTCTCGATGCATAAATCCCGCTCCCGATGAAACAACATGCTAACACACATCATACATAGCAACATAATTAATGCAACCCGATCCTAACCATCCGTATCTCCTTTCTCTACCGTGTGGTACCAAACCACCTGGTGGTGCCAAACCACTGGTGACATGTAGTCACAATGTGTTACCAAAACACTGGTGTCCCAAAGACACAAATGTGCTACCCAAGCATTTGGTGACCGAGGTCACAAATCAATTGATGGGGCCAACCCATCGTGTGATACCCAATCACTAGCGAGGCGATCCCATATCTCATGTGGGGCCAACCCACGGTGGTGTTAACCACGGGGACAAGTCGCAATGAGGTGCCCAACCTCTCGGTGTCCCAAAGACACAAATGTGCTACCAAAGCACCGGTGACCGTAGTCACAATAATCGAATGATGGGGCCAACCCATCGTGTGATACCCAATCACTAGTGACGATCCCATATCTCAAAGTGGGGCCAACCCACGGTGGTGTAAACCACGAGGACAAGTCGCAATGAGATGCCCAACCTCTGGTGTCCCAAAGACACAAATGTGCTACCAAAGCACTTTGGTGACCCAAAGTCACAAAGTGTGTTACCAAAACACTGGTGCTCGTCAAAGACAAAATATCATTTGCTCCCTCCTCACATATCACCCATCAACATACCATACTCATGTAATCATGCATATCATACAAATCATGCATATCATGCCAACATGTCTAGCATTACATCTCAAAGCATACATAACATGGATCATAATACCCAAGGTATCCATAATAGAACTTGTAATAAATTAGACTTACCCGGATACGTACACATACCCCGTTTGGGTGTCCAATTATCCGTCATACTGGTATAGTTTTTAACAGGCAAACAGGTTTATTAATAACATTACTAGATATCAGTGTGTTAGTTTACACACCTGGTAATTACGAGTCTAAAAATCCCACGAAACGATCTAAATCCCTCGAGTGACTTGCTCCTAAAAATCGGCCAAACATAGGGGTTAGTACACAAAAACCATTCGGCCAAAGGCTTTATACCAAGAGAAGTCATCTCAAACCCTTACCTTCACTTCTTAACTTGGTTTCCAACCAACCCCGAACCACAATGGTCCTTCTAAGATGATCGGCCACCACCTTGAAAAGAATAACAGTTAATCTTTTGCAACTCGATTTAGTGAAACTAACGGTGTAACATCCCAAAATAGGGGTTATTTGTGATTGAATTATTTTTTTTCTTGTATTTGAATTTCTGTGATATTATGCGTGATGATATAAGGCTTAATTAGGGGTCTTGAGTAAGCTCGGTTTAGTAGAATAATTCTTAGTAAGGCTTATTTAAAGAAGAGGATTAAATGAGCTTAGCACTTAAGTTAATTTAAGTAGCAATAAGTGACACAAGATGAGTGCATGGCAAGTTGGTAATGGCGCATGGAGTTTAGCTTGAGGGGAGAGGTTCGAATCCCTTAAATAGCATTGGGACAACTTTTATTTTTGCTTTGGTATGGTAAGTGTCGGCCAAGGATAATTAAGATAAGGGTTGACCATGTTAATTTTTGGTTAGTAGACTATAGGTTTAAGGCAAGTGTTAACATATGGAAGGGAATCAAGTAATTAAGGAAAATATGGAGACATGGGGCTAGTATCAAGGATTATGTTTTGGAAACAAAATCATGGCCTTTATGCCATGAACTTGGACGGCAATGTGGCTAAGGGGGATTTGGCCGAATATGCTAGTGTTGGTAAGGCTTGGGAAGAATTTTTGGTCATTTCTTTCATTTGGTGCAAAAGTACAAAACAATTCTCTCTCAAACTCTTTTCTTGTTAGCCGAATTTCACCTTTTGATAAGCCTAATACTTTTTGACCATTTGGTCATTTTTGGCTCATTTTCTATTTCTCCTTTTCATTCTCTCAAAACCGAAACTTGAGTATTTTCTTCAACCATTGCCGAAACACTTATCTCTTTTGTCCATTTTCTTCTTTCTTTCTTAGCCGAATCTCCTATACCATAATATTCTATCTATTTCTTTCTTTTCTCTTCTCAAAAGCACTTAGCCGAAACTATTAGTTCACTTTCTTACTTCATCTTTTTCCATACAAGTTGAACCTTGGTTGATTGTGTTGAACAAATCATAGCCGAATCCACTCTCTTGGGTATACCGAATTTTCTTCTCCTATCTTGATCAACTTTGGCGAATTTTGAAGGTAAGATAGTTGTCATCGGGACTTCTCTAGAAATCGGTTTTGGTAAAGTGGTAAGGGCTTATTCCAAAGGATTACTCTTTTAAGTTTTCGTTTAAGCCGAAGGCTAATAAACATTATTGATGATGGTTGATTGTAGGGAAGTGAGGCCGATTCTTTTAGGAGTGTGTTGGATAAGTGTTGAAGGCTTTGGGTAAGATTTTAGGTTCACAAGGAACCTTTCTCAATTATTTTGGTTTGGCCGAATAGGCCATGGTTCTAATATTCATTTTTGGCCGAATATAGGGCAAGAATACTTGTGTGGCCGATTTGTCTATTCGGGATTTAGAACTCTTTTTGGTGCTGTGTGTGTATACATACACATCTTATAACTTTTAATATGCTAAGTGTTATTTTATGCCTAAACGTTTTGTGTAGACATGGATGAAATACCTTCATGGTATTGACAAGGATTTGGGTAAGTTCTTATTACTATGTGATTATTATTTGATGCTTTTGGGAAGCATGACACATTTAGTATGTGTATTATTTGATATATGGCTTATGATAAATCGATTGGATGTTGTTAAATAAATCTATTAACATGATTTGTGGTACATGCATATAAATGATTGTTATGGGTTGATGAGAGGAGGGGCGGTGATATTCGTGTCGGCGGACACCGTGTTTTGGTAACACATCGTGACTACGGTCACGAGAGGTTTGGTACCTCCAGAGGTTTGGCAACTCATAGCGACTTGTCCACGTGGTTAATACCACCGTGGGTTGGCCCCACTTTGAGATATGGGATTGTGCGCCGGTGATTTGGTATCACACGCGATGGGTTGGCCCCATCATCTATTTGTGACTTCGGTCACGGTGTTTTGGTAACACAATTGTGTCTTGGACACGAGATTTAGTATCTCCGGTGATTTGGTATCACATTTGTGACTATCGTCACGGTGGTTTGGCACCACCAAAGTGGTTTGGTACCACAAGGGGTAGAAAAAGGCGTATGGATGGTTAGGTTGGGTGCATTTAAACTTATGCATGTTAATTGGTTATAATTTGTGTATGTTATTGCATTAAATCGGGAAGGGTTACACATTGAGTCTTGGTGACTCACCTTCTCCTTTAATTTTTCGGGTGACTCGTAGATCGCGGATGAGGAGCGGATGGACTCGAGGTGGCCATGCGGTGGAGATTTTTAATAAATGAATTTTGGATTTTATCTATTTTTCTGTTGGGTTTATGTTGCTTAATTGTAATAAGGCCTCCTAGGATTATTTTATTATTCTTTGCATGTTTTGAATGGTTTGTTTAAACTATTTGATGATGTTAAAACGGATGCATATGTTTTCTCAAATTAAACGCAAAAAATGTTTTTAAAGTACCATCGGGTACATTTGAAAGCAGTAACAACCTAACTTAGTATATTTTTAAATGACATTAAGTAATGCTTTCTTCATAACACCTCAATTGTTTTAAAACAAAACAATATCTTTTATCAAAATTTAAAACGACTTAACAAGGGATTTCCAAAGGTTTTCCTCCGTAGCATACCAAATTCGGTCGTAATGTTTGGGCGGGTTTGGGGTGTTACAAAATTGGTATCGAGCCAGTTCAAAGCTCATTTGTGGGGGCCCAAGGCCCAAAAATGTTTTAGTAGGTCTATTTGAAATATTATGGTTTTGAATAAGCATGGCACTTTGAGTCTTCGCACCGATCCGCCTGGTAAGTACCACTAACTTTTTGTATGAATTATTTCTTTGTAGAAGGGTAGGAAGCATGGGACGTAGATAGTGATAGTATTTTAAACTTTAGGACTAGTTTACTCCAAACAAAGACATAAGACTTTAAGAGCCTAATTAAACCAACCTACGACCAAGTCGTAGAGTTAGGGTGTGGTAACCTTGGTGCGCATGTCTAGGATTGGATCGGAAGAGCTTGGTACTTACTTAGCGAGTCCTCGTGACTCACCTCCTCTTCGCGGGATTCCTACCAGTGCGTAGCCGGTTCACTCTAACCAAGAGGACTCGATCATAGGCAAAATCCTAAATAAAACCCGAAAGGGATTAGCCATGTTTTAAGGAAAACTTGGTTTTAAAATCATTAAATTATTTTTTAGATGGTAGGACAAATGTAGCTTGAAAATTTTCAAAATATTCTTGATTGACAAAATTACAAAAATACCCTTTAGGAAAAATGACGAAAATACCCCCCAGGTTAGAAGCGGATGATAATGCTGAAGAGTGCATAGGTATGAAAGGTATAGGGAATGGATGTATTATTCTTTGTAAACCATGATAGAAGACTTAAAACCTTGTTTGATCGAAAGAATCTCTATTAAACTCTTTTCATAAAATTTCTTCGCGGATAATCAAGTGAAACATGTACTAATTAATAAAAATTTCCTAATCGAGTTAAAGCGCGATAGTTATAATGAGCTTTAGAGGACGTGGCCGTCGTGGACGCGGAAGGGGAAGGATGGCCGTATCAGAACCTGTCGGGTCGGGTCAAGGATCTGAGAATGAGATACCGCCACCACCACCCCCAACCTTTGGAGCTGAAGAGCAGGATCAGACGGGTGACGACGGCTGTGTCACAGCGATGCTACGGGTTCGGGAAGGGTAGCTGGAATTGGCGGAAGTGGAGGAGCTCGGAAGTCGGTTCTGAGAGACTTGAGCTAACTGAGCTGAATTTTTCCGAGGTGTGTGCAGTGTAGCGCCCAATACGGTGAGTATTGTTTGGAATCGACAGAAAGAATCATGGATGAGATAGATTTGACAAATGAGGAGAAACCGAAAGGAGCGGTGTCGCTTCTCAAGGATGAGTCATATCGATGGTGGCTCACGGTCCGAGATGGTGCTACGCGGCAGATGATCTCACTTGGGAGTACTTCAAAGTCGCATACCGGAAGAAGTATGTTGGATCAAGCTACATTGACGCTCAAAGGAAAGCTTTTTCGGGGTTAGTGCAAGGGAATAAGTCCGTCTCGGAGTATGAAGCGGAATTCCTAAAAGGTGAGTCGTTATGCTCGGGGAATAGTGGCATCGGAACATGATCGTTGTGTTCGTTTTGAAGACGGACTTAGAGGCGAGTTAAGGTGCTGCGATTGCTCCACAAAGAAGAACGTGAGTTTCTTTGTCTTGGTGGAGAAGGCCAAGGTAGCCGAAGGAATCAAGGAGTCCGCGAGGCAAAGTTATGATAGGAGCAAGGTCAAGAGAGGCTTTGGATCGTCTGGGTCAGTGGTAATGTTCGTAAAAGATTTAGGCGAGTGGGTCAAATCAGCAGTGGAGGTCCACATTTGCTAATCAAAGACCGCCCAGTGTAACCGTTGTGGAAAGTTTCATTGGGGTGAATGTTGGACCGGAGGGAAAGGATGTTCGAGTGTGGTTCGCTAGAACATCGTGTGAGGGATCTGTCGCGTAAGCAAGCTAGGAATCGATCCCGAAGGTCAAGGTCGTGCCTGATTCGGAAAGGAGGACCGAGCACCGCAGAGAGGTCGTGGTTATGGTAGAGGTGGTTATGGCTCTAGTGGAGGTCGCGAGCGGTGGCGCAGAGGTATTGGCAACACGGAGGCTAGGCGGCTGGTTTGGTGTATCTTTGCGAGGCGTCGTGAGGAAGGAGACGCACCGACGTCATAACCGTGACGTTTTTAATTTTGGTGTTCCATATCGCCTTGATAGATGTGGGTTCGACGCACTCTTACGTTGCTAGTAGTATAGTTGAGACCATGAGTTTAGTTCAGGAGGCGCTTCTAAGAGGATGACCGTACTTAGTCCTTTAGGTCACTCTGTAGAAGTAGATAAGTCAGTATAGAGATATACCCCTAGAACTCCAAGGGGTAGTGTTTGTAGCCGATCTGATGGAACCGCCGTTTGAGGAGTTTGATCGATTCTTGGGATGGATTTGGTTGGTCAAGTACCAAGCAAGTTTGGATTGTGCCGCTAAGCGCATGGTTTTGAAAGGCGATTGAAGGTGAAGAAGTGGTCATGATAGGTAATAGGAGAGATTATCTATCCAACGTGGTATCTGCGTTGAAAGCGATAAAGATGGTCGGGAAGGGCGTGAGGCGTTCGTAGTTCATGTGTGTGCTTTGGAAGCTAAGGAGTCTTCTGTGGGAAATGTTCAAAGCGTAAAGGAATTTCTTGACGTATTTCTGAAGAACTTAGGGATTGCCTCCGGATCATGAAGTCGAATTTGGTATAGATCTGTTGCACGAAGGCAGCGCCGGTGTCTATAGCTCCGTATAGGATGGCACCGAAGGAATTGTTGGAATTGAAGGCTCGGATACAAGAGTTGTTGGATCGAGGTTTCATTCGACCAAGTGTTTCACCTTGGGAGCGCCGGTACTTTTTGTCAAGAAGAAGGATGGTACGATGCGGATGTGTATAGACTACCGCTTGATTGAATAAGTCGACGATTAAAAACAAGTATCCTTTGCCGAGGATAGATGACTTGTTTGATCATTTGAAAAAGGGCATGCGGTTTTCTCTAAGATTGATTTAAGTGCGGATATCATCAACTGAAGGTGAAAGAGGTGATATCCATAAGACGGCATTTTGTACTCGGTATGGACACTACGAGTTTCCGGTGATGCCGTTTGGTTTGACTAATGCACCAAGAGCTTTCATGGACATGATGAATAGGGTATTTCAACGCTTTTTGGATCAGTTTGTTGTGGTCTTTATAGATGATATTTTGGTGTATTCAAGTCGGAAGAGGAGCATGATGCGCATTTGCGAGTGGTGTTGCAGATTCGAGGAAAAGCATTTGTATGCGAAATTTAGTAAGTGCGACTCGCTTAAGGAGGTGACTTTCTTGGGTCACGTTGTTTCACCGAGAGGATTAGAGTGGATCCTCGAAAGATTGAGGCGATGTTAGATTGGAAGCCGCCTAAAACTGTGGGTGAAATTCGGAGTTTTCTAGGTGCAGCGGTATTACCGAAGATTTGTGGAAGGATTTTCTTTGATTGCCGCACCGATGACCAAGTTGTTGAGGAAAGGAGTTCCATTTGTGTGGACCGAGGAGCAGCAAGAAAGTTTCGACAAATTGAAGAAGATTTCGATGAAGCTCCGGTTTTGATTCAACTTCGAGGCGGGCAAGGAATTCACGGTTTATTGCGATGCATCACATATTGGTTTGGGATGCGTCTTGATGCAAGAAAGGGAAGGTAGTGGCTTATGCATCTCGGCGATTGAGACCACATGAGGCTAATTATCCGACTCATGACTTGGAGTTAGCGGTGTAGTCTTCGCTTTGAAGATATGGAGGCACTATTTGTACGGAGAGAAGTCGATAGTTTATACGGATCACAAGAGTCTTAAGTATCTCTTGACTCGGAAGGATTTGAATTTGAGGCGCGTAGATGGATTGAGCTGTTGAAGGACTACACGATTATTCGATCGAGTATCATCTGGTAAGGCTAACGTGGTGGCGAGCACGCGTTGAGTCGTAAGGTTGTATCGGATTTAAGATCGATGTTTGCTCGACTTAGTCCGTTCGATGATGGGAGTCTTTTGGCGAATTGCAAGTCAAGCCGACTTGGTTAGATCAGATTAAGGAGAAGCGGTTAGAGGATGATGGTTTGAATGATCGGAGGTTGCAAGTCCGAATGGTGGATTAGAGGATTTTAGTCCGTCGGTGATGGAGTTTTGTGCTTTAAAGGAAGAGCTTGTATGCCGAGAAGGATGTGGAGTTGAGACAAAGGATTCTTGGGGCCGCACATAGCAGCCCATATGCTATGCATCCGGAGGTAGCAAGATGTATCGGGATTTGAGAGAGCAATTTTGGTGTGCAGTGCAAACGGGAAATGGCGAGTTCGTGGGTAAGTGTCGACGTGTCTACAAGTCAAGGGTGAACATCGGTTGCCATATCCGTTTTTACTTCACCCGGTGAAGATTCCTCGGTGGAAGTGGGAGAGGATCACCATGGACTTTGTCGGTGGATTACCTCTTACGCCTAGCAAGAAGAATTCGATTTGGGTGATTGTGGATCGTCGACTAAATCAGCGCATTTCATACTGTAAGGGTAGATTATTTCGCCTGGAGGTTAGCTAAGTTATATGTAGCCGAGATAGTGAGATTGCATGGTGTGCAAGATGTCGATTATCTCGGATAGGGATCCGAGGTTTACATCGAGGTTTTGGAGAGCGTTGCATCAAGCTTTGGGTGCGAGATTGGACTTCAAAGAGCTGACTTTTCATCCGCAATCCGATGGACAATCGGAGAGAGTGATTCAGATTTTAGAAGATATGCTCAGAGGTTGCGTTCGGATTTGATGGCGGTTGGGAGGAGTATCTACCGTTGGCGGAATTCGCTTATAACAATAGTTATCAGCGAGTATCCAAATGGCTCCATATGAAGCCTTTGTATGGGACGAAAATGCCGTACTCCTACGTGTTGGATGGAACTAGTGTGAACGACATGTCTTGGGTCCGTAATTGGTGACTAAAGCGAGGACAAAGTTAAGGTAATTCGGGCTCGTCTCAAGGAAGCATCGGATAGGCAAAAGTCTTACGCCGATCTCAAGCGCAAGGAGATGGAATACGAGGTAGGAGATAAAGTCTTTACGAAGGTGTCGCCTTGGAAAAAGGTGTTGCGCTTTGGGCAAAAAGGAAATTAAGTCCAAGGTTCATCGGCCCGTATCTTTGTGTTGAAGCGAGTAGGACCGGTAGCTTATCACCTCGAGCGCCAAGCGAGTTGAGTCGATTCACAATGTCTTCCATGTGTCGATGCTTAGGCGGTATAGGTCGGATCCATCGCACATCGTGCGATGGCAGATTGAGGTTAACTCCGACTTATCATTCGAGGAGGAAACCGGTTGATTTTAGATCGTGATGTCAAGGTGTTGCGTAGAAAGTCAGTACCCTTAGTGAAAGTGCTATGGCGAAACCATGGTACGGAGGAAGCGACGTGGGAACCTGAGGAGGTGATGCGGCAGCAATACCCCCACCTTTTACGATTAGGTAATTTTGAGGTCGAAATTATTTTAAGGAGGGTAGAACTGTAACATCCCAAAATAGGGGTTATTTGTGATTGAATTATTTTTTTCTTGTATTTGAATTTCTGTGATATTATGCGTGATGATATAAGGCTTAATTAGGGGTCTTGAGTAAGCTCGGTTTAGTAGAATAATTCTTAGTAAGGCTTATTTAAAGAAGAGGATTAAATGAGCTTAGCACTTAAGTTAATTTAAGTAGCAATAAGTGACACAAGATGAGTGCATGGCAAGTTGGTAATGGCGCATGGAGTTTAGCTTGAGGGGAGAGGTTCGAATCCCTTAAATAGCATTGGGACAACTTTTATTTTTGCTTTGGTATGGTAAGTGTCGGCCAAGGATAATTAAGATAAGGGTTGACCATGTTAATTTTTGGCTAGTAGACTATAGGTTTAAGGCAAGTGTTAACATATGGAAGGGAATCAAGTAATTAAGGAAAATATGGAGACATGGGGCTAGTATCAAGGATTATGTTTTGGAAACAAAATCATGGCCTTTATGCCATGAACTTGGGACGGCAATGTGGCTAAGGGGGATTTGGCCGAATATGCTAGTGTTGGTAAGGCTTGGGAAGAATTTTTGGTCATTTCTTTCATTTGGTGCAAAAGTACAAAACAATTCTCTCTCAAACTCTTTTCTTGTTAGCCGAATTTCACCTTTTGATAAGCCTAATACTTTTGACCATTTGGTCATTTTTGGCTCATTTTCTATTTCTCCTTTTCATTCTCTCAAAACCGAAACTTGAGTATTTTCTTCAACCATTGCCGAAACACTTATCTCTTTTGTCCATTTTCTTCTTTCTTTCTTAGCCGAATCTCCTATACCATAATATTCTATCTATTTCTTTCTTTTCTCTTCTCAAAAGCACTTAGCCGAAACTATTAGTTCACTTTCTTACTTCATCTTTTTCCATACAAGTTGAACCTTGGTTGATTGTGTTGAACAAATCATAGCCGAATCCACTCTCTTGGGTATACCGAATTTTCTTCTCCTATCTTGATCAACTTTGGCCGAATTTTGAAGGTAAGATAGTTGTCATCGGGACTTCTCTAGAAATCGGTTTTGGTAAAGTGGTAAGGGCTTATTCCAAAGGATTACTCTTTTAAGTTTTCGTTTTAGCGAAGGCTAATAAACATTATTGATGATGGTTGATTGTAGGAAGTGAGGCCGATTCTTTTAGGAGTGTGTTGGATAAGTGTTGAAGGCTTTGGGTAAGATTTTAGGTTCACAAGGAACCTTTCTCAATTATTTTGGTTTGGCCGAATAGGCCATGGTTCTAATATTCATTTTTGGCCGAATATAGGGGCAAGAATACTTGTGTGGCCGATTTGTCTATTCGGGATTTAGAACTCTTTTTGGTGCAGTGTGTATACATACACATCTTATAACTTTTAATATGCTAAGTGTTATTTTATGCCTAAACGTTTTGTGTAGACATGGATGAAATACCTTCATGGTATTGACAAGGATTTGGGTAAGTTCTTATTACTATGTGATTATTATTTGATGCTTTTGGGAAGCATGACACATTTGGTATGTGTATTATTTGATATATGGCTTATGATAAATCGATTGGATGTTGTTAAATAAATCTATTAACATGATTTGTGGTACATGCATATAAATGATTGTTATGGGTTGATGAGAGGAGGGGCGGTGATATTCGTGTCGGCGGACACCGGTGTTTTGGTAACACATCGTGACTACGGTCACGAGAGGTTTGGTACCTCCGGAGGTTTGGCACCTCATAGCGACTTGTCCACGTGGTTAATACCACCGTGGGTTGGCCCCACTTTGAGATATGGGATTGTCGCGGTGATTTGGTATCACACGATGGGTTGGCCCCATCATCTATTTGTGACCGGTCACGGTGTTTTGGTAACACAATTGTGTCTTGGACACCGAGAGATTTAGTATCTCCGGTGATTTGGTATCACATTTGTGACTATACGTCACCAGTGGTTTGGCACCACCAGTGGTTTGGTACCACAAGGGGTAGAAAAAGGCGTATGGATGGTTAGGTTGGGTGCATTTAAACTTATGCATGTTAATTGGTTATAATTTGTGTATGTTATTGCATTAAATCGGGGAAGGGTTACACATTGAGTCTTGGTGACTCACCTTCTCCTTTAATTTTTCAGGTGACTCGTAGATCGCGGATGAGGAGCCGGATGGACTCGAGGTGGCCATGCAGTGGAGATTTTTAATAAATGAATTTTGGATTTTATCTATTTTTCTCGTTGGGTTTATGTTGCTTAATTGTAATAAGGCCTCCTAGGATTATTTTATTATTCTTTGCATGTTTTGAATGGTTTGTTTAAACTATTTGATGATGTTAAACGGATGCATATGTTTTCTCAAATTAAGCATAAAAAATGTTTTTAAAGTACCATCGGGTACATTTGAAACTGTAACAACCTAACTTAGTATATTTTTAAATGACATTAAGTAATGCTTTCTTCATAACACCTCAATTGTTTTAAAACAAAACAATATCTTTTATCAAAATTTAAAACGACTTAACAAGGGATTTCCAAAGGTTTTTCCTCCGTAGCATACCAAATTCGGTCGTAATGTTTGGGCCGGGTTTGGGGTGTTACAAACGGAATAGCCTAATAACATCACTCTTACCACCACTTACCAACGATCAACCAACGATGACTGCTTCACTTGATCGCCACCAAAAATCTGAGACCCTAAACGAAATAATTAACTCCTTCCAACCAAAACCAAAATAGACTTTAATCAAATCGAAACCACAAGCACTAGAGAGAAAGAGAAATGGCCATTCGGCCAAGAACTTACCCCAACACCAACCACTAACCGGCCAACCAAACCACTAGGAGAAAAGGGAGATTCGGCCAATATGAACACTACTAGGATCGGTTTAGCGTGAAAAAGAAATAAGAGTAAAGGTGAGAAGAAATAGAGAAATCGGCAATAGAGTTTAGGGGAAGAAAGAAAATAAAAGATAGATGAGGGAGGGTACCTTCGGCTTGAAAGTGAAAGAAAATAAAGGAAGTGTTTTTAGGGAATGAAATTTCGGCTAACAAGGTTTTCAAATCAAAGAAAAAAATATGGAGAGGAGAGAGTTCCACATTCGGCTTACTCAAATGAAATAGAAGGAAGAAGTGAAAAGAAGCATTCGGCCACAAGCATAAAACCAAAGAAACAAAGCAACTTTTCGGCAACTAAAGGGGTTTGATGTTTTCGGTTTCAAGAAGTGAAGAAGATGAGAGAAATTCTCTTGAAGTTTTCGCTACAAATGACAAAAGAGAGAGAGCTTTTCTTTTTTTTACCAAATGTGACCGAAAATGCACCCCAAAACAAAGGTACATTCGGCCTTCCCTTCTCCCACACTAAGCCGTCCACACTCCCCCCAAATCCCCTAAAATTCGGCCACCACTCCTCAAAGTACTCCAAGCCACTAATTCAAAAGCATTTGAATTAGTCCCCTTCCACAATTCACTCCTTGCCGTCCATCTCACCCATAGACTAGGTCCAAAGCGAGTTTGAAGCGCCTACAAACTCTCCCTTCCTAGGCGTCAAAAAGAAAGCCAAAAGGTGGCCACTCCGCATGGCTTGAACACAAGATCTCTCCCTCCTGCAAATGACGCCACACACACAAGCCTTAGTGGCGCCTATCCTGCCACTCCACCAGCTCCTTTCTTGTTCAACAAAACACCAAATCAAACTCTTATACCCTAGCTCCAACAGCTCCCCTGACTTAACACCCAAAAATCAAAATTTTCCCATTCACTCAGGCATACACTTAGACTTCAATTAAGCCCCCAAAACATAGAAATAGCCACGCAGCACACTAGACACATGCAATATCATGCAACAACAAAACAGCCCCTAACCCGGGATATTACAAGCGTCGAATACGGGTAAGGGGTGTTACATTTAGTGGTATCAGAGCTATGGTTTAGTCGATTCTCAGACTAACATAGCGTGTGTGAGTTTAGCTATACATGCCATATTAATACCTGTGATAGCGTGATATCTCCCGATCCTGACGAAATTATTCTGTTGAGACAGAAATGCTTTCCAACCGAGCTACTTTCAATAAGGCCAAAAGTTATTTAAGATGTTTGAAAATGTGTTTGTGATGAGACGAAACTCAGAAAGGTAAGATAAAAGTTCATGATATGTATGTGATTACGTATAAAATGAAATAGACATAAGTTGAGAAATATGGAATAGTGAAATGAAATGAAAGTTTATATTGTGATAAGCTCACCCATGTTTGTTCGATATCTATATGATGTTATGTGCCTAACTTATTTGATTAAGTGAACGTGATAAGTAATCTTACTCAAATCGATGGAATATGTGTTTATGTGCGCTTGTTTGAATAAGATAATCAGAAAGTTCGTGCAACATAAATATGTATGTTAATTTGCTTGAAGTGAATTATGTGATTGTGACGATATTATTTGGATGATGAATGTGCGTGTATTTATGAAAATCAAGTTAGAGGCTTTACGACCTTACCCCCTTACTAGTGTTGCTTTATAATGAAAATTCACGAGAATCATGTTGAATAAGTCCATAAGTGTGAAACTGAAGAGTTCAGTGGTGAAATAATTAGTAATGCATACAGAGATGAGAACAATTTGGAAAGTGAAAACAGTTTTGGAAGATATATAAGAATGTTTTAAAGATTATAGAGATTATGCAATGTCACGGATAAAGAAGAAGTTAGCCTCAGCTAAATCGACTCAATCAGGTATGAAGTCTAAAGATATGTTTGTTGAAATTTCTCCCGAATTGGTTTCGTTAGTGAGTGGAGTATTATGAGGCTATTGATGATAGAATTAGTCAGAGAAATGATATTTGAGTTATAAAGATGTCTGTGTATAACAATTATGGTTGAATAGATTACAATGATCTCTTTTGCGTATTCTGTATATATATTCATTCATCCTCATGGATTTATGTGATTGTTCATTTTCTGATGAAATTCTTATCGTGTGAGAATGTTAGCTGACTATAAAGTTAGATGAAAGTTCTGTTGATTTGATTGGTTCATGATCGGCATTTCTTTATCTCTTCGGAATTCTATTCTAATATGTTGGAATGAAGTCGATGGTAAAAATTTATGTGGGATTATTCTCATGTTTCTACTGATTATGGTTTTGTTTTATATATGCGGGAAATATATTATCTCTGTTATGATGGAAGTTCAGAGTCAGTAAGAAGTGTTTTTCTTCTGACTTTCTCTGAGGAATTATCAAGATCTTTATTATCTTCTTGTGAGTTATGTTCTTGGACTTCTGGTATGGTATCGTATCTTTGATATCTTTATCTCGGTTTTTCTATCATTCTTATTTCGTGAATTATCAACCATGGCTTATCTTTAAAATGTGTTCTTTAGCTTGTGATAACCATGTCTATTATGATTATGCTTTTAGTTCGATCATAGAAACGTGGTGATTCTAGTATCTGGATTTCTCTAATTTTCGTGTAAGGAGTTGACATCGGCAAAGGTATAAGTGGTGAAATCACAAGCTCCAATTTGTATGATGGATTTTTTTCAGGTAAGTTAATTAAAGTCAATGCATTCAATCGGGATGTCCTTGTTACTTTAAGCTAATACGATTGTAAAGGTCTTTGATTAGCATGATAAGAGAATTTTGAAATATTGTGTGTTTGAGTTGTTTTAATAGCATGAAGAAAGGAGCATTTTGTTATGTTATTATTTGATAGTCGAAATCGACTCGGTTGTTTTTATCAGAGTGAGCTGTTCTGTTGAAATGTGATTTGGGTTATATGTAGTTAAATTATCCTCAGTTATGGTAATAAATTTTGTGCATTCACGAGTATATCGATGGACAATCTGAATGAAGGATTGATATCCTAGAGAGTATGATACCAAGATATACCTATTAGATTTGTTCTAATCTGATGATGTTATTATGAGTTAAAGCTGTTCTGAATGATATGGTTATCATATTTATGAAAATTTGGATGGTCTGTGCTTGTTAGTGAAGTTGAAAACAGTTGAAGGTATTATTAACTGAAGCACTAGTTCTGAGTTCAGTCTGAATTGAGAAAAGAATTTGCGATTTTTTAGTGATGTACTATTGAATAGATTGGAATATGTTTTAATACAAAATGTAAAGTGATAGTTGGTATTTTCAAACGGTTAAAGTCACATTAAAAGAGAACTGTTCGACTGGTGATTTAGGGACGGCCACTTCTATGTTTGTGCTGTGAATATGATGAATTCGTGTGTTCAACGGGAAATGTCACGTACTTCCTAGTCCAAAGGGTTAAGTATCTAATGTCGTAGAAAGATCTAAATTTAAGATAGTGTGAAGGTTTTGAGATGTTAAAGGACTGTGAGTAGTTATCGATTTACCTTTGAGAAAGCAAGTATGATTACAGATGCCTGGATTGAAAATTCTTTATTTATTTTGTGAGTACTGGTTACATGATTAATCTTATTGATGATGGTCTGATTCTAGCTAAGTTAAAAGCTAAATCAATGCTTTCCTTGCGAGTTTGAGAAGCTTAGAAATGTGTTAGTGATTGGTAAGCTAAATGAGTATAGTATGACTCGATTTTCAATTCTGAATTTCAGGTCTGATCTGATGACTAATGTTATTGTTCTGAGATAGAAAGTGTGTGCAAATGAATCTAAAGCTTATGTTGAAGTTTTTGTACGAGGTTCAATAGTAGCATGTCTGTTCATCCAAGAGTAATAAAATGTGCAGTTATATGAAGTAGATGTTCTGGTGATTGAGTATGTACCATAATATTTTTGAATTTATGTTCAAATGCCTATTTGTTAGCAAGTAAGCCGAACATCAAGAGCATTCTGGACTATAGCAATCAGTGATAATACTAGTGTGCTATGAGATAGAGTCACTATAGATTTCGTATCGGGACTACCTGTAACAGTCCGATTTAGACCCTAGTCGGAACAGTGGTTTCGAGACCACAAATCTGAGTTAGAAAAATATTTTAATATTATTTTCTGTGCCTACTGTATGTGATTAAGCATGTGTTAAAGTTCCGTGAATTAATTTGTCCGTTTGTGTGCTTAATTTGACATAAGGATTAAAGTGTGAAAGATGCAAAATTTGCATGCTTTATGAAAAGACACCTATTTGAGATGGCTTTTAAATGAGGAGGCCTTATGAGGCAATTAAACCATTTTTAAGAAAATGGATGGCTAATGGACGGTTTTGGACATAAAATATATGGTTTTGTAATTATTTTTACTATGGTCATTTTAGTAAAATGTGTATTAATATGTTTATAATAAAACAAATAAATGAAAAGTGGATGTTCATCTTTATGTTTTGACCGAAAATACTAAAGGAAAGAAAGAAAATTGAGCTAGGGCATTCGGCTAGCTTTTGATTCAATTCAAGGTATGTTATTAACCGGTTTTTGATAATTTCTACGTTTTTGCAATCGTTGCTTCGTGTTCTTCAAAACCCATGCTTTAATTTTTTGAATTGATAAATATTTTGAAATGTGCCATTGATGAACATGTAAGTTTTTGGATGTTTGATGGTGAAATATGAATTATATGTGATAGATTAACATAGTTTGTCTTTGGAGTTTTGATGATTTTGAGTATTTTGGTACTTAATTGAGAAAATAATATTTTGAGAGACTAAATTGTGAAATAAATGAAGTTTATGGACCAGTATGAGCTACATGAGAATTTGGCTAAGCATATGGGTACAAGCAAATTATGTGTATTTTGTGATTTTGTGAAATAGGGACTAAAATGTCCAAATGTGAAAATGTGAGGGCTAATTTGTAAATTGCCCTAAATATGTGTTTTTGGATTGAATTGTATTATTTGATGAATAAATCGGTTAAATCTGAATATGTATAGATCAAGAACCGAAGAAAATGGACTTAGATCGCGGGAAGTCGAAAGTGATCGAATAGTCGAGTCTGTACGTTAACCGAATTTGATGTAAGTCGATATACAAATAAATGTATTTGATTGAGTATTTATGCATCTATGAAATTTAGATTGCTATGAATAATGCTCGAGAGGTTATGTGTATGAAATCTAAGAAAGTGTCGACAAATTATTAATATCCAAGAAGTCCCATACGAACCTAGGAATCGATAGGATTACATATGTCATGACATAGGTGTTCGATTTGTGATATCATGTAAAACCACACCTGGGACGTTGGCATTGATTCGAGATTTTGTATAAGACCACATCTGGGGCATTGGCTTCGATATGAGATTTACGTGTAAGACCATGTCTGGGACATTGGCATCGTATTTGATTTGTGTAAGACCCTATCTAGGACAGTGGCATCGATATCCGAGTACATGTAAGACCTCGTCTGGGACGTTGGCATTGTACAACTATTCTGAGCATTCTGAGTATCCTATTAGATTCCGAACGGTTCAACGGGCAAGTCCGAGAAATGGAAATCTACGTGAAATATATAAACGAATCAAGTACGTATGATAAGTACACTATATAGGTGTATGAAAGGCAAGTGTATATATGAACTTACCAAGATGAATATGTGTATAGATGTGAAAAGATAAAATGTGATATATGCTTGATGATGCTATGAGCAAATTGTTATATTTGAGCTATGAAATGTGGAAAGTAATGGCTAAATAAATGAGCCAATGAACATGTTATGAGATTGCAAATGAGAATTTTTATTGATTTGTATCAAATTGGTTATATGCATATATGTTATGTTTATTTGTATATGGCTTACTAAGGTTTTGGAAAGCTTACCTTGTGCGTGTTTACTCTGTTTTATAGATCGTCAAAGCTACTGAAGGCTCAGGGAACCGTCGAGGATCGTCATCACACTACTCAAACTCATTTTGGTATCTTTTGGAAATGTATATTTTAAGTATGGCAAGTATAGGCTAGTCATTTTGGCTTATGTTTGGGAAGTGAATATATGGCCATGTGATATAGCTAGATATATGGTTGTGTTATGAATGATAAGTTATGTTCTATGATGCTAGTTTTGACATAACTAAATAGCAAATGAAATGGTTATATGAATGGCAATCTATTGATGAATAACTAGCACATTATTGATGGTAAGTTTGTTGATACAAGGTATGCATATAAATGATGAATGGATGTTATAAGGAAATGGTAAGATGTGCATGATTTATGCTTGGTTTTACATGTGATTTAGTTGTGCAAATTGATATACAATTTGGCATGTCTAGTAAGGAGATTGAATGGGATGATATGTTGATCATTTGACATGTTTTTGGTTGTCAATTGTTTATGAAATGATGCTTGTAGGAATGACCCAAGTGTGGGTGGCATTTTGGCCTTGAAAATGGCCTATAATTGCCCACACGGTTGAGCACATGGGCGTGTGGCTCGACCATGTCCCTCGTGGTCATATTTCTTAACAAGTCATGTTTGACCACGGGCAAGATATACGGGCATGTGACTGGCCGTGTGGTGAAGTCAGTAGTAACCACGGGTGAGGCACATGGTTGTGTCCACGGCCGTGTGGACAAGTCAGTATGTATGCCCTATTTTGACACGGCTTAGACACACAGACGTGTCTGAGGCCGTGGGAGGCACACGGCCTGCCCACGTAGGTGTGTGACCTTTGTAACTTAGAAAATTTTTAAATTTTCTGAGCATTTTTGTATGTGTTCGGTTTAGTCCCGGCCCTATTGTAAAGCATGTCTAAGGTCTTTTTGATCTAGTAAAGGGACTCTTTGATTGCATTTGATGAGTTATTATATGAAATGTCCGTAAAAGATTCTGTTCGTCTGGTAATGCCTCTTAACCCTAATCTGGCGATGGATACGGGTTAGGGGTATTACATTTGATTGGTATCAGAGCTACGGTTTAGTCGATTCTCGGACTAACGTAGCGTGAAAGAGTCTAGCTATACATGCCATATATCTGAACTGTGATAGTGTGATGAATCCTGACGTGTAAAATGTGTTTATCGTATAGTAATGGATCCCAAAAGAGTCGTGGCTGATGATGTTGAAAGCAATGCGTCTGCTCCCACTCAAGGGACCGTCCTCTTATTCGAGACCGACTACGAGTGGTCAAGAGGGAGAAGCTAAACAAGCTTTCTTTCAGATGATGAGTTAGTGGTTCACTCAGTTTGTGAGAAATAATCCGGCTGTTTCACAAGCTCCGCCCCCGCCTAATCCCCCTCAAACCTCAGTTGTGCCTCCGGTAATGAGTATAAATTTGTTGAATAAGCCTCCGGTTGACAAAATCCGTAAATATGGGGCTGAAGAGTTCAGGGCTTCTAGTGATGACGATGTCGAGAAAGCCGAGTTTTGGTTAGAAAAACTATCTGAGTATTTGATGAAATGTCATTGAGTCCTGAAGAATGCATAAAATGTGTCGTATCCTTGCTACGAGATGCAGCCTATCAGTGGTGGAAGACCCTGATTTCTGTTGTTCCGAAAGAGCGGGTCACATGGGATTTCTTTTAGATTGAGTTCCGGAAGAAATTCATCAGTCAAAGATTCATTGATCAGAAACGGAAAGAATTTTTGGAATTGAAACAGAGCCGCATGTCTGTCACTGAATACGAACGAGAGTTTGTGAGATTAAGTCAGTATGCTCGGGAATGTGTATCGACCGAAGCAATAATGTGTAAAATATTTGAAGATGGCCTAAATGAAGATATCCGATTGCTAGTTGGTATTCTGGAAATAAAAGAGTTTGTTGTTCTAGTTGACCGAGCGTGCAAAGTTGAGGCAATCGGGAAAGATAAAAGAAAAGCTGATTTTGAAGCCAGAGATGCGAGAAAGAGATTTTCGAGCAAATCATTTCAGTATGCTTCGAAGAAATTCAGAGATGAGCAAAGCCGTTCAAGGGTTAATGTGGGTCATTCGAATAGAGACCGAGCTAGGTCCCAGTTGAGCTCCAAAGCTCCAGCGACTTCGATGGCGAGTGTTGGAAATGTCTGATCCGAGCGACCTGAATGTAAACATTATGGTAAAAGACATCCGGGAAGTTGTAGATTGAATGACCGGGCTTACTTCAGATGTGGATCGTTAGAACATTTTATTCGAGACTGCCCAGACTCTGTTGAGCAAGAGATGGTTCAGAATCCGAGATCCGATAATGTTGCAGCTAGAGGTAGACCTTCTAGAAATGCAACAAATGTCAGCAGTAGCCAGAGAACTATGATAGACACTTTAGCGAGATCTAAAACTAGAGCGCCTGCCAGAGCGTATGCCATCCGAGCTCGTGAGGAAGCTTCATCCCCAGATGTTATAACGGGTACATTTACTCTTTATGATACTTCTGTGATTGCATTGATAGACCCTGGTTCTACTCATTCGTATATATGCATGAACTTAGTATCCAGTAAGACTTTGCCTGTAGAGTCTACTGAATTTGTTATTAAAGTATCGAACCCCTTAGGTAAAAGTGTTCTGGTTGACAAAGTATGCAAGAACTATCCATTAATGTTTCGAGATATCTGTTTTCCTGCTGATCTAATGCTATTACCATTTGACGAGTTTGATATAATTCTGAGTATGGACTGGTTGACATTGCATGATGCTGTTGTGAACTGTAAAAGAAAGACTATTGATCTGTGATGTCAGAATGATGAAATAGTTCGGGTTGAGTCAAATGATTTGACTGGGTTTCCTGCTGTGATATCTGTGTTGAAAGCTCAAAGTTATGTGAAAAAGGGGTATGAAGCATATTTTGCCTATGTAATTGATTCAAAAGTATCTGAAAAGAAAGTTGAATCAGTACCAGTTGTCTGTGAATTTACTGATGTATTCCCTGAAGAATTACCCGGATTACCTCTGATACGTGAGGTTGAATTTGGCATTGATTTGTTGCCTGGTACGACCTCTATTTTGATAGCTCCGTATAGAATGGCACCAACAGAACTAAAAGAGTTAAAGTCGCAGTTGCAAGAATTGACTGATAGAGGGTTTGCAAGACCGAGTTTCTCACCTTGGGGTGCTCCTGTTCTGTTTGTGAAAAAGAAAGACGGCACGATGAGAATGTGCATTGATTATCATCAGTTGAACAAAGTGACTATAAAGAACAAATATCCTCTGCCCAAAATTGATGATTTGTTTGATCAGCTAAAAGGAGCCACCGTGTTTTCAAAGATAGATTTGAGATCCGGATACTACCAGTTAAGAGTAAAAGATTCAGATATTCCGAAGACTGCTTTCAGAATAAGGTACGGGCATTGTGAGTTTTTAGTGATGCCATTTGGACTAACGAATACTCATGCTATTTTTATGGATCTGATGAACAGAATTTTCAGACCGTATTTAGATCAATTTTTTGTTGTATTCATTAACGACATTTTGATTTATTCACGTGATGAAACTGAGCATGCAAAGCATCTGAGAATTGTGTTGCAAACTCTGCGAGAAAAGCAATTGTATGCAAAGTTTAGTAAATGTGAATTCTGGTTGCGAGAAGTTAGTTTTTGGGGACATATTGTATCAGCATTTGGAATACAAGTTGATCCGAGTAAGATTTCTACTATTCTGGAATGGAAACCTCCGAAGAATGTGTCTTAAGTTCACAGTTTTCTAGGACTTGCTGGTTATTATCGAAGGTTTGTAAAAGGCTTTTCGATGATTGCTACTCCGTTGACTAAATTGCTTTAGAAAGATGTGATATTTGAATGGTCCGACAAATGTCAGAAAAGCTTTGATCAATTGAAAGCTATGTTAACTAAAGCTCCAGTTTTGGTACAACTAGAATCGGGTAAAGAATTTGTGATTTACAGTGATGCTTCATTAAATGGTATGGGATGCGTTTTGATGCAAGAAGGAAAAGTTATAGCTTATGCCTTGAGATAACTAAAGCCGCATGAAAAGAACTATTTGACTCATGATCTTGAGTTAGCTGCGATTGTGTTTGCGCTAAAGATTTGGCGTCATTATCTGTTTGGTGAAAAATGTCAAGTGTTTTCGGATCATAAAAGTCTGAAATATTTGATGACCCAAAAAGATTTGAATCTGTGACAGAGAATATGGTTAGAGCTGTTGAAATACTACGAGCTTGTGATAGATTATCACCCGTGTAAAGAATATGTTGTTGCTGATGCACTGAGTCGAAAATTACTGTTTGCATTACGTACAATGAATGCTCATTTAGATCTATCTGATGATGGTTCAGTGTTAGCTGAATTAAAAGCGAAACTGTTGTTTTTACAACAGATATGTGATGCTCAGAAAGTTGATAATGAAATGCTAGTGAAACGAGCTCAGTGTTATTCAAACTCTGATTCTAAATTTCGAGTCGATGTTGATGATTGCTTGAGGTTCCGAGATCGAATTTGTGTTCCAAAAAACCCTGAGTTAATTCAGTTGATTTTGAATGAAGCACATAACAGTCATCTATCTGTTCATCCGGGTAGTACAAAGATGTATCATAATTTGAAGCAACACTATTGGTGGTCTGGTATGAAAAGAGATATCTCTGACTTTGTATCGAAATGTTTAGTCACGCCGCAAGTTAAAGCTGAACATCAGGTTCCATCTGGTTTGTTGCAACCGATTCTGATTCCCGAGTGGAAATGGGATAGAGTGACGATGGACTTTGTTACTGGATTGCCATTAACTCCGAGAAAGAAAGATGCGATCTGGGTTGTAGTTGATCGATTGACGAAATCTACCCATTTTATTCCGGTATGATCTGATTACTCACTTAATAAGTTAGCTGAGCTTTATATTTCTGAGATTGTGAGATTGCACGGGGTGCCACTGTCTATTGTGTCAGATAGAGATCTGAGATTTACTTCGCGATTCTGGAAGAAATTGCAAGAAGCTTTAGGTACTAAATTGCATTTTAGTATAGCATTTCATCCACAGACGGATGGTCAGTCCGAACGGATTATTTAGATACTCGAAGATATGTTGAGATGTTGCACTCTTAAGTTTGATGGTACGTGGGAACAGTATCTGCCATTTATTGAATCTGCGTATAATAATAGTTTTTAGTCGAGCATCAAAATGGCACCTTATGAAGCTTTTTACGGGCGCAAATGTCGAACACCTCTGTATTGGACTGAGCTCAGTGAAAGTAAGATACATGGGGTTGATTTGATAAAAGATACTGAACAGAAAGTGAAAGTGATTCGCGACAGTCTGAAAGCAGCAACTGATCATCAGAAGTCCTATGCAGACTTAAAAAGAAAGGATATTTAATTTGAGATCGATGACAAAGTGTTCTTAAAAGTGTCTCCATGGAAGAAAGTACTCCGATTCGAACGTAAAGGCAAGTTGAGTCCGAGGTTCATCGGGCCATATGAGATTACCGAATGTGTTGGGCCAGTTGCGTACAGATTGTTGTTGCCACCTGAGCTAGAAAAGATTCATAATGTATTTCATGTATCGATGCTTAGACGATATAGATCTGATCCGTCATATGTGATTACTCCATCTGAGATTGAAATCCAATCTAATATGACATATGAGGAAGAACCGATCCGTATCTTAGCTCGCGAAGTAAAAGAGTTGAGAAACAAGAAAATTCCGTTAGTGAAAGTGTTGTGGCATCGACATGGAGTGGAAAAGGCTACGTGGGAGTCTGAAGATTCAATGACACAGCAATATTCGAATCTGTATAATGATAAGATTTTTGGGGATGAAAATCCCTAAGGGGGAGAATTGTAACAGTCTAGTTTAGACCCTAGTCGAAACAATGGTTCCAGGACCACAAATTCGAGTCAGAAAAATATTTTAATATTATTTTCTGTGCCTACTGTATGTGATTAAGCATGTGTTAAAGTTCCGTGAATTAATTTGTCCGTTTGTGTGCTTAATTTGACACAAGGATTAAAGTGTGAAAGATGAAAATTTTGCATGCTTTATGAAAAGACACCTATTTGAGATGGCTTTTAAATGAGGAGGCCTTATGAGGTAATTAAACCATTTTTAAGAAAATGTATGGCTAATGGACGATTTTGGACATAAAATATATGGTTTTCTAATTTTTTTTACTAAGGTAATTTTAGTAAAATGTGTATTAATATGTTTATAATAAAACAAATAAATGAAAAGTGGATGTTCATCTTTATGTTTTGACCGAAAATACTAAAGGAAAGAAAGAAAATTGAGCTAGGGCATTCGGCTAGCTTTTGATTCAATTCAAGGTATTTTTTAATCGGTTTTTGATAATTTCTACATTTTTGCAATCGTTGCTTCGTGTTCTTCAAAACCCATGCTTCAATTTTGTGAATTGATAAATATTTTGAAATGTGCCATTGATGAACATGTGATTTTTTGGATGTTTGATGGTGAAATATTAATTATATGTGATAGATTAACATAGTTTGTCTTTGGAGTTTTGATGATTTTGAGTATTTTGGACTTAATTGAGAAAATAATATTTTGACGGACTAAATTGTGAAATAAATGAAGTGTATGGACTAGTATGAGCTACATGAGAATTCGGCTAAGCATGGGTACAAGCAAATTATGTGTATTTTGTGATTTTGTGAAATAGGGACTAAAATGTCCAAATGTGAAAATGTGATGGCTAATTTGTAAATTGCGCTAAATATGTGTTTTTGGATTGAATTGAATGATTTGATGAATAAATCGGTTAAATTTGAATATGTATAGATCAAGAACCGAAGAAAACGGACTTAGATCGCGGGAAGTCGAAAGTGATCGAATAGTCGAGTCTGTACGTTAACCGAATTTAAGGTAAGTCGATATACAAATAAATGTATTTGATTGAGTATTTATGCATGTATGAAATTTAGATTGCTATGAATAATGCTCGAGAGGTTATGTGTATGAAATCTGAGATAGTGTCAAAAAATTATTAATGTCCGAGAAATCCCGTACGAACCTAGGAATAGATAGGATTACATATGTCATGACATAGGTGTTCGATTTGTGATATCATGTAAGACCACGTCTGGGACGTTGGCATTGATTTGAGATTTCGTATAAGACCACGTCTGGGACGTTGGCATCAATATAAGATTTACGTGTAAGACCATGTCTGGGACATTGGCATCGTATTTGATTCGTGTAAGACCCTGTCTGGGACAGTGGCATCGATATCCGAGTACATGTAAGACCTCGTCTAGGACGTTGGCATTATACAGCTATTCTGAGCATTCCGAGTATCCTATTAGATTCTGAACGGTTCAACGGGGAAGTCCGAGAAATGGAAATCTATGTGAAATATATAAACGAATCAGGTACGTATGATAAGTACACTATATAGGTGTATGAAAGGTAAGTGTATATATGAACTTACCAAGATGAATATGTGTATAGATGTGAAAAGATAAAATGTGATATATGCTTGATGATGCTATGAGCAAATGTGTTATATTTGAGCTATGAAATGTGGAAAGTAATGGCTAAATAAATAAGCCAAGGAACATGTTATGAGATTGAAAATGAGAATTATTATTGATTTGTATCAAATTGGTTATATGCATATATGTTAAGTTTATTTGTATATGGCTTATTAAGCTTTTGGAAAGCTTACCTTGTGCGTGTTTGCTCTGTTTTATAGATCGTCAAAGCTGCTGAAGGCTCGGGGAACCGTCGAGGATCGTCATCACACTACTCAAACTCATTTTGGTATCTTTTGGAAATGTATATTTTAAGTATGGCATGTATAGGGTAGTCATTTTGGCTTATGTTTGGGAAGTGAATATATGGCCATGTGATATGGCTAGATATATGGTTGTGTTATGAATGATAAGTTATGTTCTATGATGCTAGTTTTGACATAGCTAAATAGCAAATGAAATGGTTATATGAATGGCAATCTATTGATGAATAACTAGCACAGTATTGATGGTAAGTTTGTTGATACAAGGTATGCATATAAATGATGAATGGATGTTATAAGGAAATGGTAAGATGTGGATGATTTATGCTTGGTTTTACATGTGATTTAGTTGTGCAAATTGATATACAATTTGGCATGTCTAGTAAGGAGATTGAATGGGATGATATGTTGATCATTTGACATGTTTTTGGTTGTCAATTGTTTATGAAATGATGCTTGTAGGAATGACCCAAGTGTGGGTGGCATTTTGGCCTTGAAAATGGCCTATAATTGCCCACACGGTTGAGCACATGGGCGTATGGCTCGACTGTGTCCCTCGTGGTCATATTTCTTAACAAGTCAGGTTTGACCACGGGCAAGACACACGGGCGTGTGACTAGCCATGTGGTGAAGTCAGTATGTATGCTCTGTTTTGACACGGCTTAGACATACGGGCGTTTCTAAGGCCGTGGGAGGCACACGGCCTGCCCACACGGGCGTGTGACCTCTGTAACTTAGAAAATTTTTAAATTTTTCGAGGATTTCCGTATGTGTTCGGTTTAGTCTTGGCCCTATTCTAAAGCATGTCTAAGGTCTCGTTGATCTAGTAAAGGGACTCTTTGATTGCATTTGATGAGTTATTATATGAAATGTCCGTAAAAGATTCCGTTTGTCCGGTAATTCCTCTTAACCCTAATCCGACGATGGATACGGGTTAGGGATGTTACACTAACTCTATTCTCGAAATGGATAATGTTGTTTGAATGTTGATCATTTGAAAAAATCTGCTTGATTGTTTCAGTATGCACCGAGTTCTTATTTGACAGATCAATTGAGTATATATGTTCTTGAGAGAGTAATCTAGATCTTTGACGATATGCTCCGACACTGTGTGCTAATGTTCAAAGGTTATTGGAAAGAGATATACGAGGTTAAATCGATTTGTGATTCTGAGAAGTTAGTGAAAGTGTTTCATGAGAGTTGAAAATAACTTATTCAGTAAGATTTTGGGGACGAAAATCCTAAAGGGGAGAGTTTAATGTGGCCCGATTTTGGGTCTAGTCAGAATAGTGGTTTCGAGACCACAAATCTGAAGTAGAAATATTTTTTTATGATTGTTTTGATGTCCATGACATGTTTGCATGATTGTGTTAAAGTTTCATGAAGAAATTTTGTGAAGAAGTGTCCAATTTGACTTTTTGGACTAAATTGCAAAAGTTACAAAATATGAGATTCTAGAAGCTTTAAGTATGAAATAGCTTTCGATTATTAATTAGAGGTCCTTAAATAGAAATTTTCTCAATTTCTATTTTTATGGACAAAAATGGGCATGAGTAGGTAAAATTTTAAAGTTTAGTAAAAAGGGAATTTCGGTCATTTGGTTAATAAAAGATTAAAAAGGGAAAAATGAAGCAAAATTTGTTCATCTTCTTCAAGCTAGGGCCGAAACTTTGAAGCTCTCCATAGTTAGGGTTTCTTCACTTTTCAAGCTTGATAGTAAGTACATTCTAGCCCCGTTTTTAATGTTCTTTACGTTTTTGAAGTTGTTATCAACCGATCTAGCTATTTCTACCATTTATTTGAGCTAGGGTTCATGTTTAAAAATTTACCCATGTGTGACATGCATGTGTTTTGATGTTTCATGGTAGATTATGAAAGTATGATGTGTAATAAACATCTTTTACTAAGTGATTTTGGATGAAAACACCTAAAAAGGACCTTTTTGTAAAAGTTGTAAAATGAGTAGTAAAAATCTGATTTGAAGGAAAATGTGGGCTGTTATGAGCATGTGTTAGGATCGGCTAGGCTTGGGTAACAAAGAAAATGGACACATTTCATTTTACGATCCTAGGGACTAATTTGTAAATATGTGAAACTTTAGGGGTAAAAATGTAATTTTGCCAAACGATGGTTTTTTGGGTCTCATTGAATAATGTGACTAATAAGTGAGCTAAATTTGATATTATAGATCAAGGAAAACGAGGTTCGGACCTAGAACGAGGGAAAACGGGTATTTGACGGTTAGGTCATTTTTACCATTTTTGGTATCGCGGTAAGTTTGTATGTGAATAATGCAATGCTATATTTATGTTTTAAATTGCTTTAAATTTTTTTATGAATTGTATGATTGATATTATGAGCAAGTTCGATAATGTAAAAATAACGAAGAAGTCCCGGTTGAACCTTAGGAATAGATAGGATACAAATGTCATGACATTAGGGTTATGAGTTTACGTGTAAGACCATATCTAGGATATGGAATCGATATGAGATTCCGTGTAAGACCATGTCTGGGACATGGCATCAATATAAAAATCGTGTAAGACCATAGCTGGGCTATTGGCATCGATATGTGGCCCAATGTAAGACCATATCTGGGATATGGCATTGGTATGATTCTATATGTATGTTATTCCTGAGTATCCTTTAGTATTCCAAGTGGTTCAATGGGAAATTCAAAGACTATGCCAAAGATGACAAAGTAAATGATTATGTTACGAGTTGGTACAGGTATGTACGTAAAGTTTATAAGCATTGGCTTCATGATATTATGAATTCATGATCACTATGAAAGTGACTTTAAGTTAACCATGTGATTATTGGTTTATGTGTGTGATGAATAAATACATGGTAAAGTTGATTGAAACTTATGAAAAAGGGCTTTTAGACCAAATGGAATTGAGATATGAAATGTTTTATTTCCTTGATTGTGACTCAATGAATATGAAATGAAGGAAAGATTGGTATTAATATCTATTAAAAATATTTATGAAATCTTGTGATTAAGTGTTTATGTTTATGATGTGTAAATTCATGGTAGATTCAGTTGACGAACATGTGTAAGGCTTTGGGGCCAAATCGATTGGTGAGATAGTAAATGTTTTTCGTTTGAATTGTGATTTATCGGTTATGTGTGAAAAAGGAAAGATTTGCATAATTGCCTATTAAAATGGTTATGAAAGTATGAGAAGTTAAGAGTTAAATCATTGAAAGATGTTAAGCTCTGGGCTTGAAAGTTTGAATACGCATAATTAATGTGCATGTTACTATGAGGCTTGAAATTATTTGTTAATGATTATCATGGTATGTTATATTGGAGATATTACGAATGTTTGGCAAATGTTAAGATATATTAAATTAGGCTTATAAATTTAAGGGGGTAAGCATTGTGATTGAGTAAGTTATGCCTGTAAAGATTTAATGACGTCTATGTTGTGTTATGTTATGTTAGTTGTATGACAAATGTATGTCTATTGATGCTTATTATTTGCATACGAACTTACTAAGCTCTGTAGCTTACTCCCCTTCCTTTCTCATTTCTTATAGGGTTATTAAGCTAGCTCGGGTTGGAGATCGCCGGAGATGCTATCACACTATCAAGCTATCATGTTGGGTATAATTGAATGCAAACCCCTTTGAGTTTATGGCATGTATAGGGACTTAGTCATTTTGTGTATGAGTCATTATGATTTGGCTAAATGTATTAGCTTGTGATGGTTAAAAGTTGGATGTAATGTGTAGCCATGCAAATTGGCTTATATTGGCTAAATGGTTGTAAGCCCATATAAGTATGTATGTGCAAATGTCAAAGTTTTGTGATGTGGTTTATATTTGCTTGATTGTAGTTGTTTCTGAAAGAATTTATATGCTATGATTTGTGCCATGTGATGTTGTGTGAATGTGTGCAAGTAAAGGTGACAAAATGGCTTGAAAATTATCCTTGTATTTGTCCACACGGGTAGACACACGGGCGTGTGTCTAGGCCGTGTGTGACACACGGTCTGCCCTACGGGCATGTGTTCCAGCCGTATGTCCCCTGCACCTTAGTTTTGAGAAACAGAATGCCCAGTAGTAAACACACGGGCACGAGACACGGTCGTGTGTCTCGGCTGTGTGAGAGACACGGCCATAGGACATGGGCATGTGCCGAGGCCATGTGAAGTCTGCACTTGGTTTTTGAAATTTAATTCGCCACACGGCATAAGGACACGGGCGTGTGCCTTGGCCGTGTGACCTTATTTGGTTGATGACATCATAAACAGAATGCACCCTAAGATGGACACGGCCTGAAGCACGGGCGTGTCCCTTCACCCACACGGGCGTGTGGACCTATTTCATGATGAAAATTTTCTAAGTTTCCCGAAAGCTTCTAAAATTCTCGGTTTAGTCCCGAACCGTTCCCAATGTATGTTTTGGGCATCGTAGGCTCGCTTAAGGGATGATATGAATGATTATGAAAAGTTTTAAATTTGGATGGAAATTCATGTCTTGGTTTGATATGAATGCTAGTATTTAAGTCCGGTAATGCCTTATACCTTGTTCCGGCGTCGAATACGGGTAAGGGGTGTTACAGAAATTCTGAGCTCATTCGGAAGATTCTAAACAAAGCACACAGTAGTTGTTTATCAGTACATTTGGGAAGCACGAAAATGTATAACAATTTGAAACAGCTTTATTGGTGGCACGACATGAAACGAGATATCTTAGAATTTGTTTCGAAATGTTTGATTTGTCAGCAAGTTAAAGCTGAGCATCAAGTGCCGTTAGGTTTATTACAACCTATTATGATTCCTGAGTGGAAGTGGGATAGAGTAACAATGTATTTCGTATCGGGTTTGCCTTTATCTCCGTAAAAGAAAGATGCGATATGGGTTGTTGTTGACAGATTGAAGAAATCAGCTCATTTCATTCCGGTACGGACAGATTTCTAGCTTAATAAATTAGCTGAGTTGTATATTTCCGAAATTGTGAGATTACATGGTGTTCCCTTATCTATTGTTTCGGATAGAGATCGGAGGTTTACATCGAGATTTGGGAAGAAATTACAAGAAGCTTTGGGTACGAAGCTGCATTTTAGTACTACGTTTCACCCGCAAACGGATGGTCAATCCGTACGAGTTATTCAGATACTTGAGAATTTGTTGCGTTGTTGCATTCTTGAGTTTTAAGATAACTGGGAGAAATATCTATCGCTGATTGAATTTCCTTACAATAATAGCTTTCAATCGAGTATTAAGATGGCACCATACGAAGCTCCATACGGCCGTAAATGTCGAACACCGTTGTACTGGAGTGAGCTCAGTGAAAATAAGATTCATGGGATTGATCTGATCAGAGAAACAAAAGAAAAAGTAAAAGTAATTCATGATAGTTTGAAAGCAGCATCGGATTAATGGAAATCGTACGCAGACTTGAAACAGAAAGATATTAAGTTCTAGATCAGGGATAAAGTGTTTTTGAAAGTGTCGCCATGGAAAAAGATATTGCGGTTTGGTCGGAAAGGGAAATTGAATCCGCGATTCATTGGACCGTATGAGATTACTGAGCGAGTTGGGCCAATGGCATATCGACTATCTTTACCGTCTGAGTTAGAAAATATACATAATGTGTTCCACGTATCGATGCTACAAAGATATCGATCAGACCCTTCGCACGTTATTTCTCCAACTGAAGTTGAGATACATTCAGATTTATCATACAGTGAAGAACCGAATCGAATTTTAGCTCGTGAGATCAAAGAGTTGAGAAATAAGAGAATCGCATTAGTAAAAGTATTATGGCATCGACACGGGGTTGAAGAAGCTACGTCGG
This sequence comes from Gossypium sturtianum, assembly GCA_025698515.1. Classification (NCBI taxonomy): domain Eukaryota; kingdom Viridiplantae; phylum Streptophyta; class Magnoliopsida; order Malvales; family Malvaceae; genus Gossypium; species Gossypium sturtianum. The sequence continues at coordinate 88,132,519 of CM046944.1, forward strand.
AACCCAAGGATGCTATGAGAAAACAATACCCGAACTTATTCACCGGTAAGATTTTTGGGGACGAAAATCCCTAAGAGGGAGAGTTGTAACAGCTAGTTTTTAGTCAAATCAGAACAGTCGTTTCGAAACCATAAATCTGAAGTCAAAATATTTATTTTATTAATTTATTAAAGTTTACAGCATGATAGAATTATTGTGTGAAAGTTTCGTAAAGAAATTTTACCGTTTGAATGCTTAATTCGAGAAAAAGGACTAAATCGCGTAAAATGTAAAATGCATGTTCTATTAGTTACAGGTGTCAAATAGCTTTGAATTTTAATTATGGAGGCCTTAAATGGTAATTAAGCCATTTGAAAGGTTAGTGGACATTTATGTCCATGGTTTATGTGATATATAAATGTTTTATAATAAGACTAATAGTGTAATTTAGTTAATTAAGTTAATAATAAATAAAACAAAGTTAATTAATTAAAGCTTCACTATCATCTTCATGCACTGAATATTAAAATAAGAAGAAGCAAAATTAGTGTTTAACATTTGGAAACCTTATATTCTTCAATTAGGTATGTATTTTGACTCGGTTTTTAATGATTTTTACGTTTTTGATATCGTTGCTTCGTATTCTAGCTAGCCCGTACCTTAGATTTTGAAATTGTTAAAGATTTAACATGTTGCCATGGTTGAATGTTTGATTAATTTGATGGTTGATGAAGGATTTTGAATAGTTGTTGATAGTTAAACTAGTTTTGTAAAGTGATTTTTGATAAAAATGTCAAAAAGGGATTAAATTGAGAAAATGTAAAATTTTGTCGGTAAAAGTGTGAATAAATGGAAAATATGGGCTGCTAGGGGTATATTGGTAATTCGGCTAGCATGGGTTAATCTTGAATTATGTGAATTTTGTGTTTTGTGAAATAAGGACTAAATTGTAAAAGTTGTGAAATACTTGGGGCAAAAGTGTAAAAGTGCTTTAAAGTGTGATATGGACTAAATGGAAAGAATATGTGATTGAATAAGTTAATTTTGAATTCATATAGATCAAGAAAGAAATAATTTGGATTTAGATCGTGGAAAAAGCAAGGTTATCGAGTAGTCAACTCGATCCGTCATTTCCGTATACGAGGTAAGTTCGTATAACCGAACTTAAATGTGCATCTATTTATTTGATGGATGAATTTGAGATAGTATTTATTCTATTAGATAAATGTGGAGATATTAGATTAAATGCACAGTTTAAGTAAACAAGTTGCTGAATAAGACCATAGCTGGGCTATGGCAAAATCGAATAATAAGACCATAACCGGGTTATGGCATGTGAATGAAAGACCATGGCAGGGCCTTGGCAATGTATGTGTAAGACCATAGTTGGACTATGGCATCGTAAAATCGACGTACTTATATCGTAAGCATTTATAAATTCAAAGTGATTCGATAAGCGAATTGGTGAGAATAGATATGTATCAGTACAGGTATGTATAGAAAACTGTGCATATGATGAATTGTAAGAAGATAAGAACTTATGAGTTGCTTAGTAGTTAAATTTTATGTTATCTCATTGATTGAGGTTTTAATTGCAAATTATGTATCTATGTGGAAGTGCTAATGAATGATGTTGATTATTTCATATATATTTATATACAAACTTACTAAGCTTTATAGCTTACTTTGTTTATTTTTCTTCTATGTTTTATAGTATATCGAAGCTAGCTCAGAACTGGGGATCGTCAGGAACTTCATCGCACTATCGGACATCTATTTTGGTACTTTTGAGTTGTGTATATATGGTATATGGCATGTATAGGCTTGAGTCATTTTGATATATTTGATGAACATGTATTTTGGGCTATTTAAGTTGACTTGAAATGATGATTTTGTTAATGTATAAAGTTGTGTGAATGACTTTGTTTTGAATTAGGTAAGTGGACCTATAATGAATGAATGAGGTTGAATTGATAATGCATATTTGGAATGGTTTTATTGAATGAATCATATATGTGAATTATGGTAAACGAACCATATTGTTGATGTTGTTTTGGTTTATAATTGAGTAAGTGAATTGGTTGCATTTGTATAGCATGAAATGTGCATGAATTGGGATTGATTTGGCTGCATATTTGTGCCTTGAAATGGTACCATTTGTACTTATGTAGGTATGTGCAAAATGTGTGGCAAATTGGCCTTACAAATGGCCTATTTTTGTCCACACGATCAGAGACACGGGCGTGTGTCTTAGCCGTGTGTGACACACGGACATGTTACACGGCCATGTGTCCCCTGGTGTTGAAATAAAATTAAATTCAGTATACTCCACATGGTCTCACACACGGGCGTGTTACTGGCCGTGTGGTACAAGTCAGTATACCCACCTAAATGGCACACGGCCTAGCATACGGGCGTGTGACTTGGCCGTGTTACATAAGTCAGTATACCCTACAGGTTTGGCACGGCCTAGCACACGGCCTGGCACACGGGCGTGTGTGGCCACTTCGAAGGGCACACGGGCTGAACACACGGGCGTGTGGTTGGCCGTGTGACCCAAGTCAGTATGTATGCCCTGTTTCCACATGGCCTGAGACACGGGAGTGTCTGGAGCCATGTGAGGCACACGGGCATGTGACCCTTGAATGATTGAAATTATTCTAAGTTTCTAAAAATTTCCCGAGTTATCGGTTTAGTCTCGAACCACTTCTAAAGTATGTTTAAGGCCTCGTAGGCCCTTATAAGGGACAATGTGATTGTGATTAAATGATATGGAGTATGAATGCATAAATGTATGAGATATGTATGTTAAATGATATGTATTGATCGGTAATACCTCGTAACCCTACTCCGGTGACGGATACGGGTTAGGGGTGTTTACAAGCTCTGTCAAATAGAACGACAAACTCTTTCAGCTCAAGAATCCCAACTAATAGTCTGATTTCTTCATTTAATCCATCCTCGAACCTTTTACACATTGTAGCCTCGAAAGATACACATTCACGAGCATATTTTCTGAGTCGTACTGATCGTGTCCAAACTAACTATGACAACGAATAAGGCAAGCCCACCTATCGTTCGGTAGTATAGCTATGGCAAGACCGGAAATATCGTATCCTCAAGGACCAAGAGTACTAGTAGTTACTATCTTTTTATTATCTAGCCTAAGTATTAAGGGAATCGATGTTTAATTAACTAATTACTAAAGTAAGGATGCTAAGACACAGAGAGTGAATTGGGAAAATGCTTTTGGGAAAACCAGTTGATTAAGACAATACCCGAGGAAGAATCCACCTAGACTTCACTTGTTATTTAACTCTGAACCAGACGATTTATTCACTTGACTTAATCCGTAGGATTCGCTAATTTATATTAATACCTCTTTCGAGGCTACTAAAATCTAACCCTAGGTTGATTAATTGTAATCTCTTTCTAATTAAAACCCCTAGTATTGCATTAGCTCGATCTATGGACTCCCATATTAGGTTTGACCCTAATCCGATAGATTTTTATCGTCCTATCTCTAGGGTTGCGATCAACTCCGCTTAACTATGCTAGATCTACTCTTAAACAAGGACTTTTGCTCCACTGCCTAAGCACATCAATACTTGAATCAATATCCTAAAATATTAAAACAAGAATTAAGAACACATAATTAAGAACAAATCAAGTATTTATCATATAGTTCAGAAAACAATAACAAGATCCGTCTTAGGTTTCATCCCCCTCAGGTATTTGAGGGGTTTAGTTCATGTTTAATAAAGAATACATCTTAGAAGTAAATAACAAAACATAAGAAAAACCCTAAAACCCCCTGAAGGAAATTGAAGGGAAGATCTTCCGTCTTGAGTGTGATTCCGGCTTCTGGGATGAATCAACTGGCTGTATTCGAGTAATTTCCCTGTGTTCAGCCCTCTCTGGCTTCGCCCCCCATCAAAAGCCCTGACAGAAGGCTTCTGTCGACTCCCCCTTTAGGTTGCCCTCTCAGGGTGTTTAAATAGGCTTTCAGGATGCCTTACTTGGCCAACAAGTATCTTAATCAGAATGGAATTAAAACAGGTCAAGGCAGGGGCACGCTCGTGTGGAACGCCCGTGTGAGTCGAGCCCAGGCCGTGTTCGGGCCTGTTAAGGTGGCACGGCCGTGTGGTGAACTCCAGGCCGTGTGAATTTCTTACTTTGGCCCATTTTATTCATTTTTGGCTCGTTTCTCATTCTTTTCATCCTCCGATGCTCTCCTAAGTATAAAACATGAAATTAAAGGATTAGGAACATCAAATTCCACAATTCAAGGGATTAAATCATCCAAAAGTATGCTAAATGTGGGATTAAAATATGTATATATTACGGTTTATCACGTACAAACTCTCTTTCATATTCTGTTACCGACATACGACCCTGTTTCAGTTCAAGAAATTCTTTTCGTTTCTGATCAATGAACCTTTGGCTGATGTATTTCTTTCTGAACTCAAATTGAAAGAACTCCCAAGTAATTCTTTCTCGCAGAACTACGGTTATCAAGGTATTCCACCACTGATACGCAGTGTCTCTCAATAGTGATATAGCACACTTTAAACATTCTTCAGGTGTGCAAAACAGTTCATTAAATACCCGAATCGTGTTCTCAAGCCAAAACTCAGCTCTCTCACAGTCATCATTAACAGAGGCTCTAAATTCCTCAGCCTCGTGTTTCCGTATCTTATCAACAGGTGGTTTATTCAATCGCAAAGGATCCATACCTTGAGGAGCTATAGGGATCAGTTGGGGAATAGGTGGGGGTGGAGGTTGATGTGCAGCTGGGTTCGTACAAATGTATTGTGTGAACCACTCATTCATCATTTGGAAGAAGGCTTCTTTAGCCTCTCCTCCCTGGCTACCCGTTACGAGTCTAGAATCAGAAGGCGTTGTCCCTTGAGCGGGAGCAGGCGTATTACTCTCAACCCCATCTACTACAGCTCGATCAGGATCCATTTACTATATAAAAACACATTTGAAAATGTCAGGAGTCATCACACTATCATAATTTATATATATGGCATGTATAGCTATGCTCACATACGCTACGTTAGTCCTAGAATCGACTAAACCGTAGCTCTGATACCAATAAATGTAACACCCCTCACCCGTATTCAACGCCAGAATAGGGTTACAGAGTATGAACAGATTTTTAACATATATAACATTACTTTTCTCATACATTCAACCATTTCATACAATCATCATTCAATTTGTCCCTTACAATAGCCTACGAGGCCTTAAACATGCTTTAGGAGTGGTTCGGGACTAAACCGATAACTTATAAAACTTCCACGAAACTTTGAGAATTTTTCTAAATACAGAGGACACACGCCCATGTGACCAGGCCGTGTGTCTCACACGGTCACCAGACACACCCGTGTCTCAAGTCGTGTGAAAACAGGGGTACATACTGACTTGGGTCACACAGCCAACCACACGCCCGTGTGTCTAGCCCGTGTGCCCTTCGAAGTATTCAAATTGACATAGTATTCAAATACCTAATTAATATCATGCATTTTCCATTCATATGCCTATTACAAAACAAGACAACATTTGCATATTTCCATTCCATCTATTACTTGCCCAAACATACCATATTTGAACACTTATACACAACCAAAACATTATACCAAGTTAAGCCAAATCACATGGCTTTAACTTATACCACAACATGTACCAAAATCACTATCTCAAGTAAGCATAACTATCATCTTTATAACTACCCTATACATGTCATATTTAGAAATATCCAAGAGTTTAAAAGTACCAAACAGCAACTGGATAGTGTGATGCGTAACTCTGACTTTATCCGGATCGACCGAGCTATCGAACCTCTATAAAACATGGAAAAGAAACAGAGTAAGCTTTAAAGCTTAGTAAGCTCGTATAATTCAAAATTTAACTTACCATTATACATAATCAAATAAGTAAACAAAGTATATCAAATTCACTTGCCAAATGCCTATACACAAGCATTCATCAACAAGTTAGTCATATAAGTGCATGTAATCATCCATTATCTCAATTTAATACTCAATACATTGTATCATATCAAATTCACATATATCATGTACATCAATTATAACATTTCATTCTCAATCATATAAACAGTAATTCATTCAATAACAGTAACAGTAACTCATTCGTATAAGCAGTACTTCATCTATATAACACATATCTTTTTCACATAACCAATAATAGAATTTATGCCCGTTAAACCTATTAGAATATCAAGGGATACTCGGGTGATATACATAACATATAAATTAGTAATCCGTCAATTCATTATCATTTTCGCTCTTTCGAGCTATGATCAGTGAGCTCTTCCTGAGCTGATGGACAATAAGCTCTATTGAGCTAAAACGATAAGCTCTGACGAGCTGAGAACAATATGCTCCTATGAGTTGATATATCAGTAAGCTCATATGAGCTGCGGTGAGTCCGCAACACATGCAAGATCTCGACCTAAACAGTAACCCTGGTGACATGTCACTCGTATCCTACAAATTCCTATGGTTCGAACGGGGCTCGGTCAATAAGGCCTTTGTATTTCAAATAGATCAATTACTCAATTATATACATTCATTTCAAATAATTACAAGTATTTAAAAGTTTGATTCTAATTATACTTGCTTACCTCGAGTTGCTCGGATAGAAATATCGGCTAATCGTCAACCTTTCCTTTTCCCTGATCTAATCCCAATTTCAGCTTATCTTGATCTATATATTATTAAAATAAGCTTATTTAATCAACTATATATTCAATTTAGTCTAAAACACACATTAGGGCTATTTTACACATTTTCCCCTAAACTTTCACATTTTTACAATTTAGTCCTTATCACATAAAATTGCAAATTCATGCAATTTAGTACAAACCCATGCTTAGCCGAGTTTTAATGGAGTCCCTAGCAGCCCATATATTTTGTTTAATTACACTCTTACAACATAATTTTACATTTTCACAAATAAATCCCTTTTTGACATTTTTGTCAAAAATCACTTTACAAAACTAGTAAATCTGTCAATAAACCTTTATAATCTATCATCAATATCAATTTACTCAAACATTCAACAATGGCAACATGTTAAATCTTTAACAGTTTCAAAATCGAAGGTACGATATAGCTAGATTACGAAGCAACGATCACAAAAACATAGAAATCATTAAAAACGAGACAAAAACCGTACCTTAATTGAACAAAATAGCTTGGCCGAAAGCTCAAGCTTCCATGGCTATACTTAGTTTGAATATTCGGTGGTGGTATCTTAGTTACAAAGATGATATCTTTGTTTCTTTTGTTTTATTAACCTTTATTACTAAATTACAATAATAACCTTATTATTAAATCATATTAAACATCCATTTTAATCCCATAAATGTCCACCCACATTTGAAATGGTCTATTTGCCACTTAAGGACCTTTACTTTAATGTTCTATAGCTATTTGACACTTTTAGCTAATAGAACACAAGTTTTGCACTTTACGCGATTTAGTCCTTTTTACCAAATTAAGCATTCAAACAGTAAAATTTCTTTACGAAACTTTCATGTAATTAATCTATCATGCTGTAGACATTATTAAAATAATAAAATAAATATTTCAAATTTGGATTTGTGGTTCCGAAACCACTATTCTGACTTGACTAAAAATGGACTGTTACATTTCTTGGTGATTTCCAATCAACAACGGCTTAAATCTTGCTCGAATCAACTCGTATGCCTTCAGCTAAAACAATATGTCCCAAAAATCTAACTTCTCGAGCCAAAACTCACATTTGCTGAATTTTACGAACAGTTGCTTATCTCTCAAGGTTTGTAGTACAATCCTTAAATGCTCGGCATGCTCAGACTCATCTCATGAATAGATCAGAATGTCGTCAATAAACAAAACAACGAATCTATCTAAATACGGTTTAAAGATTCAATTCATCAAATCCATAAAAACTGCAGGAGCATTAGTTAATCTGAAAGGCATAACAAGAAATTCATAATGCCCGTACGTCATTCTGAATGCAGTTTTAGGTACATCCGAATCTTTTACTCTCAACTGATAATAACCAGAGCGCAAATCAATCTTCGAGAACACTGTTGCCCCTTTCAACTGATCGAACAAATCATCAATTCTCGGTATAGGATACTTGTTCTTAATCGTAACCTTGTTGAGCCGACGATAATAAATACAAAGTCTCATTGATCCATCTTTCTTCTTTTAGAACAACACTGGTGCACCCCAGGGTGAAAAACTGGGTCGTGCAAAACCTCTATCGGTTAACTCTTGCAACTGCGCTTTCAATTCTTTCAATTCTGTCGGAGCCATTCTGTACGGAGCTATAGATATCAGTGATGTTCCCAGTATTAATTCAATAGCAAAATCGACCTCTCTGATCGGTGGTAACCCCGGTAACTCTTCTGGAAACACATCCGGATACTCACAGACAACTGACAATGATTCAATTTTTGATTCAGACACTTTTTTTTCCATTACATAAGCAAGGTAAGCTTCGCAACCTTTTCTCACATATCTCTGAGTTGACATTGACGAAATTACAATAGGCAATCCACTCGACTCACCTGATTCAATTCGAAGGATTTCACTATTTTGGCATTTCAATTCAATAGTCTTTCATCTACAATTCACAATGGCATCATGTAGCGTCAACCAATCCATACCCAGAATTACATCAAACTCATCAAACGGAAAAAGCATCAGAATTTTTGAAAAACAGTAATCCCGAATCATTAAAGGAAAACTCTTGCAAACTTTATCTACTAAGACATACTTGCCTAAGGGGTTCGACACTTTAATCATAAATTCGGTAGACTCAACGGGAAAACTCTTACTAGACACCAAATTCATACAAATATATGAATGAGTCGATCCAGGATCAATCAATGCAATAACATTAGTGTCATAAAGAGAAAATGTACCAGTGATAACATCGGGTGGCGATGCATCTTCACGAGCACAAATCGCGTAAGCTCCAGTAGGTGCTCTGGCTTCAGATCTCACAGCGGAGTCCTTTGTCGTTCCTCTACTACTAGTCACATTCCCCGCATTTCTAGGTGGCCTTCCTCTATTAGCTGGATTACTCGATCTTACATTCTGGAACTTATCTTTCTTGGCTAACTAAGGGCAATCTCTAATGAAATGATCTTGCGAGCCGCATTTAAAACAACCTCTATTGTTTATCAAGCACTCACCATAATGTCGTCGACCACACTGTTGACACTCGGGTTTATTGTTCCTCACGCTGCCAACACTCGATACTGATGTAGCTTGAGCTTTAGAACTTGAGTATTGCTTTCCACGATCTCTGTTCGGATACCCAATTGAAGCATTCGAACGAGTATACGAATCTCTTGATTTCTTTGATGAGGATTGATATGGTTTGCTCATCGATCTCTTTCTCGAATCTCTAGCCTCAAAATTTGCCTTTCTCTTTTCTTTGCTAAGTTCTTCGGCTTTACAGGCTTTGTCAACTAGCACCACGAATTCCTTCAACTCTAGAATCCCGACTAGCAATCTGATATCCTCATTTAACCCTTCTTCGAATCTTTTACACATAATGGTATCAGTTGAAACACAATCCCAAGCATATTTACTAAGTCTTACAAACTCCCGCTCGCATTCAGTCACAGACATACGGCCCTGTTTCAGTTCTAGAAACTCTTTTTACTTTTGATCAACGAACCGTTGACTGATGTATTTCTTTCTGAACTCATCTTGAAAGAATTCCCAGGTAACTCTTTCTCTCGGCACCACTGATACTAGAGTATTCCACCACTAATACGCTGTGTCTCTCAGAAGTGATACGACACATTTTAAACACTCAGCCGATGTGCAAGAAAGCTCATCAAATACCTGTATTTTCAAGCTAAAACTCAGCTCTCTCAGGATCGTCGTCAACAGTAGCTCTAAACTCTTTGGCTCCATATTTTCGAATCTTATCAACTGACGGCTTATTAAATCGCAAAAGTTCCACATCTTGAGGAGCTACAGGAACAGGTTGGGGATTTGGTGGGGGTGGAGGTTGTTGAGCAGCCGAATTTGTTAACAAATTTCGTGAACCACTCATTCATCATCTGGAAGAAGGCTTACTTAGCCTCTCCTCTCTGGCTATCTGATACGGGTCTCGACTCTAATTGTGCTACTCCGTGAACGAAGATAGGTGCATTACTTTCAATATCATCAGCTACAACTCGATTGGGATCCATACTATACAAAAACACGATTTAAAACTGTCAGGAGATATCACACTATCACAGGTTATATATGGCATGTATAGCTAGACTCTCGCATACGCTACGTTAGTCCTAGAATCGACTAAACCGTAGCTCTGATACCAATAAATGTAACACCCTCACTCGTATTCAATGCCAGCATAAGGTTACGGAGCATTATCGAACTTATAAAACAATTAAACAATAATTTCACATACATTTTCAAATTTCATATAATCATCATTCAAAATCAATCACATTGTCCCTAATACGAGCCTACGAGGCCCTAAACATGCTTTAGAAATGGTTCGGGACTAAACCGATAGCTCAAGAAATTTTTACGAAACTTAGAAATTTTTCAAATTTCAAGGGACGCACGCCTGTGCGGCCCGACCGTGTGTCTCACATGGCCAAAGACATGCCCGTGTCACAGGCCGTGTGGACATTCGAAATGGGATCACATGGCCGTGTCTTAGCCCGTGTCCGACCCCGTGTAACTCTCTGACTTGGGTCACTTGGCCAGCATACGCGCCCGTGTGGTTAGCTCGTGTGCCCTAAAAATGGCCACACATACCCGTGTGCCAGGCCGTGTGCTAGGCCGTGCCAAACCTGTAGGGTGTACTGACTTATACCACACGACCAAGTCACACGCCCGTGTGCTAGGCCATGTGGAGCATACTGACTTGATTTTTAATTCAACACCAGGGGACACAAGGCCGTGTAACCTAACTGTGTGCCACACATGGCTGAGACACACGCTTGTGTCTCTGCCCGTGTGGACAAAAATAGGCTATTTACCAAGCCAATTTGCCACCCAAACTTGCACACACATAGACCAAACCTTTTGGCACCAAAACATAGCATATATAGGCATTCTTCTAACTCAACCAAGCATAAATCATACCATTTTCAATACCAACAATTACAAGGTATACAATCTCATAATATGCCATTCAATTTCATACCAAAAATCACTTTCTCAAATCATCAATATGGTCATTTCCTAAATATGCATTATTTGCCTAAATTTACTAGCATACCAATATTTATAATTCAACCATTTTCCATCCATAATACCTATTATCAACAAGCATCACATATCCATTATTTAACACAAAACCAAAGCCATATGAAACTATGTGTACATAACCAAACCGACCAAATTAAGCCAACTCTCTTGGCTATATACAAAACCAAAATTTAGACATTTACAAGCCAATTCAAATGGCTAAGTTCACTATCAACACATATATCAAAATGACCCAAAATCCCTATACATGCCATATACTCAAAATACTTAAATTCAAAATAACCAAAGTGATAGTTGAATAGTGTGATGAAGTCTCCGACGATCCTCGAATCCGAGCTAGCTTGATTTCACTATAAAACACAGAAAAATAAACGATGTAAGCTATAAAGCTTAGTAAGCTCATATGAAAATAATAAGCAAAACTCACCATTAATTACCATTCAAAACATTTATATAACATATTACAAAATATATATAACCATAATGTTAACATATATTCAAACATCTATTTAACCATGAACTCAATTCTTTCATATATTCAATACATATTCAGTTTTCGTACATACCTGTATTAATACGTATCTATTTCTCACCATTTCATATCCTCGATATACCCGTTGAACCATTTGGAATAATACAGGATACTCGGGAATCTCGCACCCTAAGTTCCAATATATATATAGCCGAAGCTATCTCAATAAAAACTTGCACCGAAGTGCCAATACATAGCCGAAGCTATCTCAATATCATATCTCAATAATGCTCACTTTCAAGCTACCAACGGGTCTGCTCACACAAGCTGACGGTCATGACGTAGCTACACGGTGCTGCTCACACTAGCTGACGAGAATCTGCAACACATGCTGGATAACTCAGCCACCGGTAGGTCGTACGAACCAGCACCCAAAACAATAATAACCCCTAATGACATGTCATTCGTTTCTTAATCTATTCCTATGGTTCAACCGGGATTTCACACTTGCCGAATTGTTGTCGAACATGTATGTAGAGTCGTATTCACAGTTTATGCAATATCGAAGCATATAAAACACAATTATGACAAAGCTTATTACATATGAACTTACCTCGAATGTAAAAACGACAAATTAAGTCGATTAATCTGAAACTTTGTTCTTTCCCTGATCTAAATCCTCATTTCACCTTTCTTGATATGCATGAGAATTAGTTTGACCAAATATCAAGCTTCCATGGATGTTTCTATCTTCAATTTTTGGTGGTGTCTTTCAAATTAGGAAAGATGTGATGTCTTTCAAATTAGGAAAGATGATACATTATTCTTTTGATTTAATTTACTAATTAACTAATTTACTAATTTAACCATAACATATAACCTTTAAAAATTCATAACCAATATCCATATTTGTCCACTCAATATAAGAATGGTATATTTACCACATAAGGGCCTCCACTATTTAATTTCATAGCCATTTAATACCTTTAACTAATAGAACTCAAATTTTACACTTTACGCGATTTAGTCCTTTTTATCAAATTGAGCATTTAAACAATAAATTTTCTTAACGTAATTTTCACACAATCACACTATCATACTGTAGACCTTAAAATAATAATAAAATAATTATTTTGACCTCGGACTTGTGGTCCCAAAACCACTGTTCCGATTTGACTAAAAACAGGCTATTACACTACCCTTCCTATCAATAATGCCTTAACAAAATCATACTCAATCTACTGCTCAGAAGTGTTCTAAAGTGGCCTGCTTCCTTCAAGAGCAAAACCTCAAGTTACCTTGCCTCAAGCAATATATGTCTATACACCTTTGGCGTGGTATCCTACACTGTTTTGTTTTCTTTCCTTATGAATGTTGCTCTATATCTAGAGTCTACTACAAGTATCGGTTGAGTACTTGCTCTATCATTCAATTTCAGTCCAACTAATCCAACTTTTTCAGAATTAGATTCGTTAATGGGCATGCTGCACAGTCGTCTATGTCTAGGGATTACACGCATACAATTTAAAAATAAAAACAATTGAATGAAGTAGTAAATTATTTTAGATCTATCCTTCAACCATTAAAGAAAGTGAAGGTTTCATCATGTAATCCCAACCCTATGAGATTTAGTTCATGGGCTGACAAGTAAAATTAGAAACCAAAATATCATCCAACATCGTTTCAATCAAATTAATTCACGGGAGAACAAATTAAGAAATAATGGAAGAACTTTGGGAAAATGGCTTCTACCAAACCAATCCACAATCCGGCAACACAGTGTCCTGTGGTGACTGAGAGGGACTGCTGTTGGTTTCCTCTTTCTATTTTGACTCAGCTGCTACCCTCTATTTTTGTCTACAGATCTCCCCCATCCTTTAGGGTTTCCTCCTTTAGCCTTTTAGAAGCTTTTCTTCCTAGGGTAAATCCAACAACACTCGATATCTTCTCCTATTTTTTAGGAATATTTTTTTGGTACAAGTAGAGTTAGGCTGAGACTGGTATGCGTGTTGGAACGCCGGCACCCCCATGGCGCAGCAAAATAAAATTAATTCCGGTGATCCAAACCATGAATCCATGTATGAGGAACGAATCGGGGTGAAATAAAGGTTTCGAAATTACTAAAACTTCAATCTGAGTAGACAGCGACGCCTCGGCAACAAGAGTTTTGATCTACTGTCGAACCAAGCCGCAACCTTTTTCCGATGTCGGCCTCTACGTAATCCACCCGGTTTAACTATGAACGGAAGAAATCTCCAAAACTATTTTGGAGGTTTATTTGCTTGACGGCTGCTAGGCCTCACAAACAATCTCTTAGGGTTTTTCTCTTAAGCTTTGTATCTTTTTAATACCTTTTTATAATTGGTATCTCTTGAATGTACCATAAAATTAAATAAATACAATAAAGTTTTTAACCGAAAATTATAATTACATTAATTATAACAAGGATTTCGGTAAACTATATTTATTTAAATTTATATACGAATCAAATTCATATATTAATAGAACTATGTTTGTCATTATGTGTACAACATCCTTGTACATATAATATGTTCAATATTTGATTGCCCAATTAAATTAATTCTTTAATTAATTTAATTCATGTGACAACCAAACACAATACCAACTATGTTTTATTCCGTTCATTTCAACCATAGGGTGTGACCCTGTAGGTTCTTGCAACATTAGCAGTAATACTAGAACGATTCTAATGTTACAAACAATGAGTGACATCTAGCAAGGAATCATTGCTACCTAAGCTACAAGAAGTCATGGTTCGACATAACCTTTTTGTGATTAACCTTTCATGCATTAATCCTTAACTCCTTTATCTCTGAAACGGATACAAGTCATGGGATAGTCACACTTGCATAGTCCATCCCATGTTTCTTGATATCTTGAGTAGACTATGATATACAAATTAGTATGACATCTCATATCAACTTATTTGAGCATGGCCATGCATTTCTAGTCTCACTCAATCAAGTGGCCTAAGATATTACTCCTATTATGTAGGAGGGACTTATCCTATATTGATCAACCATATCCCTCTACATAAATTGTGCTATATCCAACATCAGCCTTTATAGAACAACCTGTTACGGTGTACATATGACTGTATCAAAATATACAACTCACGATGTTGGGATAATGATGATGTCAAGTCTGAGGATCATATACATATTAATCACTATGAGTGATGTTGTGACAATTACATAATAATCCAAGAAACATACTCATAGCGGGTCAATCCGATATGTTGTTCTCTAACACACATATTCATGCATTGATTTTGATACTCCATATCAATGACAACTCTTTATCATCAATCAACTACATGTTAGTCTTAATGCATTATTGTTGTCCTAGTCAACAATAATACTTGACTAAGGATCTTTTAAGAATAATCATATTATTCTCAGGACATTATTATAAAACAGTTTATTTGTACAAACAGAAAGAAAAACTGAAATAATAATGACAACGCTTTATATTAATAAACATGGTAAATCAAGTATGTTATTACAACCATCTCATGATTGATCTTTGGGCATACTCTTACAATGCGTTGAGGGTTGACTCAGTCATCTTTTTGGAATTGCTATGGCATACAAGGTGGCAAACTGTTCATCCTTTTACCTCGCTAAACTTCATTCCTTTATTTCGTTCTCCACATTCTGCACCTGACAAACCGCCAAACACAACCCTTCCACACGTTATTAAAAGTACCTAGCATTTAAACATAGTCCAAGCTCCTAATGCAATGATAAAAATACTAATGAAATGTCCCAAAATGCCACTAAATGTACCCAAGTACAAGCAATTAGCTAGGTCTAAAGGCATGAAATATAACTCTTTTCAAGAGTTATCACACCCCCAAACCTGAGTTATTGCTTGTCCTCAAGCAAAGTATGCATTAGTGCATGTATGCAGCAATATTCCCAGCATATATGTGCCTCACACGGCCTCAGACACGCCCGTGCGTCCAAGCCGTGGCAAAATAGGGCATACATACTGACTTGTCCACACGTTGTAACAGCCCGATTTAGGGGCTAGTCAGAACATTGGTTCGGAACCACTAATCCGATGTTAGAGAAAAATTATTTTTATGTTATTCTATAAGTTAGAGCATGATTGTATAGGTGTATGAAAATTTTGGTGCTTTAATTTTAGCGATTTCATGCTTAATAGCGAAAAAGGACTAAATCGCATAAAGTGCGAAAGTTCTAGTTTATAATCTAAAGGTGCCTAATAGTCATAAAATATTAATTTGAGGTCTTTAAAGGGAAATTAGCCCCTTAAATGAAGATGATGGCCGGCCAAGTGGACAAGAAAATTAAAATTGTCAAGGGTTGGTGACATTAGTTGGCTAAATGAATAAAATATGATTAAATAAAACAAAGGCTATCATATTTTCATTTTCCTTTCTTCTTCCACCGAATATTCAAGCAAGAATAGGGGTTCTTGAAGCTTAAAATTTCAGCAAGCTCTTCACCTTACAAGTAACTGATTTTAATGGTTTTTCTTGATGATATTTGTACTTTTGGGACCCCTAAAGCTTAAGCTTTCTAATGAGGGGACTATTTTGCAAGATGGTGAAAAGCTTAGGGTTTTTCCATGAGAGCTTTTATGTGAATTGCTGCATTTTTATGGAAGAAAATGAGTCTTAGTTGTTAGATGAACAACTTTTGTGAAAGTTGTTACCATGAAAACACCTAAATTGACCTTTTTGTAAAGGTTATAAAATTTGTTGTAAGTGTGTGAAATGTTGGGTTTTGATGATAGCCATAAGAGAAATAAATGTTCACCTAGGCTTGTTAAAGGTAGAAATTTAATTAGAATTGATTTTCGAGCCTAGGGGTAAAATGGTCATTTTGCCAAAGTCTAAGGGAAAAATAGTAATTTTGCCAAAGCATGATTATTGAAATGCATTTATTATTGTGATATTAAAATGAGCTAAATTCCTATTATAGAGCAAGAAGAACCAAGAATCAACCTCGATCGGGGAAAGAACAAAATAGCGGACTAAATCGACAATCTAGCCTATTTTGAAATCGAGGTAAGTTTGTATGTGATAAATTCAACATTCATGCTAGTATGTTTGAGAATGTTTGATATTATAATGATGCATAATATTTTATGAAATTGAGAATTGGTGTTGAATGAAAAAGATGAAAAGGTTGAGATGTTGAAGTCCCGGTTGGACTATAATAAATGTGAGTACACAATCATCGAGACATGAGATGGATAAGGTCCCGTGTAAGACCATGTCGGGGGCATGGCCTCGGTACCGAATTGAGATTTTGTGTAAGACCATATCTGGGATATGGCTTCGGCATTGACTATAAACAAAAAAAAAATCATACAAGACCGTATTTGGGATATGGCATCGATATTGATGTGAGGTTCCGTAAAAGACCATATCCGAGATATGGCATCGATATTCAGAGATGATCCATGTGAGACCACATCCAGGATGTGGCATTGGCTTCGTATTTATTCTAATGATGATGAATATGCATATTTGAGTATCACTAGTGAATTAGTGGGATAAATAGATAAGCTTGGAAATAGGAATGAGATTAGTACTACAGTCATGTGATTGAGTGAATACAGGTACCCGTGAATAATTCACGAGGAATGTTTACGATATGTGGCATGGTATATGCTAGATAAGAACAAGTACGAGTAAGTTATGGCAAAGTGCTTATTACTTTGTGTGGTTATCTAATGCCATGAATTGATGTCACTATGAATGTATTGTTGCTATTATTTCCATGCAAACTTACTAAGCTTTATGCTTACCCCTCTTATTTCCCTTTTCCTTGTAGCATTGCCAAGTTAGCTTGAGAAATTGGCGGACATCGGAGTTTGGAGATCACACTATCGACCACTTTTTGGTATAGCCAAATTAGATTTATTTTGAGTATGGCATGTATAGGACTTGGGTATTTTGTTATGTTATATTTGCATGCCAAAAGTGTTGGCTATTTATGTTAGCAAATTCATTTTGTATATGGTCATTGAAGTTGGGCCAATACTTGACAAGTTTATATATATTCATTGATGATGAATCATGAAGTTTATGCTTGGGTTGATGTTTGATTTGAGTTGGTATAAGTATGGTTGCTATGTAGGGTGGCATTTGGCTTGGAATATAACCTTTTTAATGTCCACACGGGTAGACACACGGGCGTGTGTCTAAGCTATGTGTGACACACGGTTATCCCCATGGGCGTGTTAATTGGCCGTGTGCCCCCTTTGCATGCTAGGTTTACAAGTCAGTATGCTCAGTAGTAAACACACGGGTAGAGACACGACCGTGTGTCTTAGCCGTGTGGAAGACACATCCATGGACATGGGCGTGTGCCCAGGCCGTGTGAAGTCTGCACTTAAAATTTGGAATTTAATTCGACACACGGTCTAAGGACACGGGTGTGTGCCTTGGCCGTGTGACCATAGTGAGGTGATGACGTCATAAACAAAATGCCAAGGTTTTGGCACACGGGCTAAGACACGGGTGTGTCGAGGCCGTGTGAGAGACATGGGTAAGGAGCACAGGCATGTCTCAGGGGCGCACGGGCATGTCCCTTGGGCAACACGAGCGTGTGGCCCTTGTTTAGACAAAAAATTTCCCAAGTGCATAAAAGTTCCCAGTTTAATTCTGAAACCTTCCGGGAGTATGTTTAAGGCCTCGTAGGCTCAGAATGTGCAGGTTATGAGTTTAAATGGAAAGTTTTTAAGCTATACCGAAATTTTATAGCCCGTTGTGTTATGTTTAAGCAAGTAAGTTAGGTAATGCCTCGTATCTGGTTCCGGCTTCGAACACGGGTAAGGGGTGTTACACACGGCCTGAGACACGCCCATGTGCTATACAACCACGAAAGACCCGGTCAAGCCACACGCCCGTGTGCTCAATCGTGTGGGCAATTATAGGCCATTTGCAAAGCCAAACTTACCACCCACACTTAGGATCACCTATTAGCATCATACCATAAGCATTCATACCTCAAATGGCAACCAAAACATACCAATACATGCACCAAATAATCATCAACCACACCATTTACTTCCATGCTCAAATTCAACTCAAACAAGTCCATCTAAAATATCAATTTCACATCCTAAAACTTATAATCTAATCAACATTCATGCCTTACCAATTCTATCATGAAACATACCATTTCCATCTTTCTAATTTATGCAATAATAATCACTCACATAGAGTATATACATACACTTATAAATCATTCTTTTCACATGATCAAAACATATACCAACCATCAAACTACCAAGCCAATCACATGGCAAGGCTATATACACTTCAAAACATGTCATAATCACTAGCCTATACATGCCATATACCAAATATATACAACTTCCAAAAGTACCAAAATAGATAGCTGATAGTGTGATTGAGTCGCTGACGGTCCCTGGATCTGAGCTAGCTTTAAAGACACTGTAAAACAGAGAAACACTTCACACAGTAAGCTTTTAAAGCTTAGTAAGTTCGTAATATAATACATTTAACTCTATGATTCAAAATCAATGTACTAATTAAACTATCACATAGATTATATTACAAGAATGCACATTCTCACCCTTAGCCATATGCTTACACAACTAACCATTTGTCCATAAATGATATTGTAACACCCCAAACCCGGCCTAGAAGTTAGGCCCGAATCTGGCGTGTCACATTGAAGTGTTTTTCGAAAACCATGTTTTCATTGAAAACCCTTCTTGTTTAAAAGCTTAAGTAAAATCCCAGTTATGTTACTTTATTTTTAAAACATGGTACATTGAAAAATTATTAGTTTTATTCCAAAAACATCTTTCCAGTTGCGAAAGCTAATTTTGAAAGTAATTTATTTACGAAAAAGATTAAGTTGCAAAACCACTTCAAAAATGTTGCGAAAACGTAGTGTTGTTTTAAAAAAGTTAACATTTTGGAAAACCGTGATTTACTTCTAACGGATATAATTCAAAGTAAATAAAAACCCCAAGTTAAAATCCAGAACCTTAAAGAGGCCTTATTACAAAATTTAAAACCCAAAACAGAAACTAAAGCATAACTGAAGTCCAAAGGCAGTCGTGTGGCCATCTCTCGAGTCCTCGCGATCATCGATCCTCCTAAAAAGGGGATTACACATGACGATTAAAAAGCGGGGTGAGTTTACGAAAACTCAATGTGTAATCCCCTTACTAGAGTAACGATCAAGATACGTAAACAAAAATCGAAATAGTGCGGGCCAAAGCCCTTTAACAAGAATGTGAGGCCGGTCAGTTAGAGCATACGTGGGCCAAAGCCCACTACAATATCATTTGGGTCACAACCCATAACAGAATCAATTGGGCCTAGCCCAAACCAATAACAGAACAAGTGGCCTAAGCCCAGTATAGTGACAGATCTCATAACAGATATGCAATAGTATGAGGATGCATCCCACCCCGATCCAGCCAACACACCACCCGTACCAACCCTACACTTACGTGGGGATAAAATTGACCCACCCAACCAGCACACCAATGTTAGCACCGGTTGCGGCCCTAACCGAAATCGCAGCAAAGCTGCTAGTGTATATATACGGCTCTAAGCCTTCAGTAGCGGTATTATAATTGGCACAAAGCCATCAGTAACTGTATTATGTTTGGCACATAGCCATCAGTGACGGTAATATAATCGGCACACAGCCTTGGGTAAATATGATCAACACAGAGTCATCGATATATATGCTAGGCACATAGCCACGGGTAAATATGATTGGCACAAAGCCATAATCAAGATGGCACAGAGCCATATTTAGGTTGGCACGGAGCCATAATCAGATTACACGGCTTTAAGCCGTCTGTTGGTCCACAGTCGTCATGCGACCGTGCGCGACTCAACAGATCAATCATCGATCCACGATGCGTCATGCGACCCGTGCGACCCTATCAGAACTTTCTCCGTATCAATGTCCCAACCCCATGCAATATGTCGTGTATGTCATGCTCAATCATTACACGTGTATGCAAAATGGCCATGCTCAGTAATAGTCATTTAAACACATATTAAAAGCATATCAGTCATACAACCACCGTCAGTCATTTAAACACATATTAAAAGCATATCAGTCATACAACCACCGTCAAGTCAATTAAAACACAGTCATACAATCCCAATCAAATCAGTCAAATCATAACACAAGTCAGTCATTTACCCACAAGGGAAAAACAATCATTTTACCCTATAAAGGTATTTCTGTAATCCTACTCTTCAGGGGTATTTCGATAATTCTACCCTACAGAGGTATTTCGGTAATTCTACCCTACAGGGGTATTTCAGTAACTTTACAAATCGAGGGTATTTTGATAATTTTTCAAACCGAGGGTATTTTATTAATTTTGCAAACCGAGGGTATTTTAATAATTTTGCAAACTGAGGGTATTTCGGTAATTTTGCAAATCGAGGGTATTTCAATAATTTTGAAAATCGAGGGTATTTTAGTAATTTTGCAAACCGGGGGTATTTCAATAATTTCACAAATCGGGGGTATTTCAGTAATTTTACAAATTGAGGGTATTTCGGTAATTTTACAAATCGAGGGTATTTCGGTAATTTTACAAATTGGGGTCTCAGCGACCCAACAGAAGGTCCACCATCGCCTCGGGCGACTTAAGTAACCTAAACAGTCACAACAGTGTAAATGGGCCTAAGGCCCATTACTCGGCCCAAGTGGGCCCACACACTCGTGTGGCCCAACTAGCCAAGAGATAGCCTTGGCTATATGAGTAGCACAGTTCAAATCAATAGAAACCATATAACATGCAAATTAATCCGTGTGGGGCCCACAGGCCCAGTGGCCCATACGGCCCCTTCCGGCCCAACGAGGCCCGAAACAACCTAAGTCATGTGCGCGACATGACAAATCCAACCATTACCCACCTAGCGATTGGGTTTACACAAGCGTGCCTACGGGCCCACTCCGGCATTTTGGCTTCTGCCGATCTACAATCAGTAAAGTGTGAATACACACTTTCGGCTTTTCAGCCGATCATCCACAGAGCACAAAGTTACACACCTGATCACGTAGAGTACTAAGAAATCACGATCGCCAAAACCTTGACTAGATCGATCGACTGTGATTAGCCGACTCAAACCAGAGCCTGGTGCAGCCACCTTTCCGCATCCTGGCGGAAAGTCCCGAATAGCTGACCCCGCACGCCTCTTAAACTTGGGAGCAGGGACTACGGGTCCATTTCCAGTAGGCACTCTTCCTGATCCCCCCTCAAACTGGCTATCACTTGCCTCCATGATAATCTCTTGATTGCCTAAACCCACGGGTTAAACATATATTAATCTACAGCAAGCACAATACCCCAGAATAAGGAAAGTGGCATTCGGCCCAAACCAAGAATACAATCTAACTTACCTTAGATATTTGAACGAAAGAAAAAGGCAGATTCGAATGCTCCAATGATACTTGAAAAACTCTTCTACAACTTGAGAAGTTTTAGAAATCGAAAGAAGACGTATGGCAAGAGACAAGATCAATTCGGCAAGGTTTAAGAAGAAAGAAGCAAAACTTGGCAACGAAATGAGACCAACAAATAAACACCTATTCGGCCAAGGAAGTAACTCAGTACTACAAAATAAGGGAAAATAGTTTGGGAAAGGGAAAGGAAAATAGCATTTGGCTTAGGAGAAGAGAGGGGAGAAGCAAAATGAAAGATGAGGGAGGAGAAGGGGATGTATTCTTCTTAACAAAGAAACCAAAGAAAAAATGATAAGATGCAGAATACTTGAGAGGGCCTATAGTGCATTCGGCTAGAGTAGAAACAAATTGAAGAAGAGAACGAGAGGAGAAGAAATGGGAGAGTTGTTCACCAAACTGACTAACCACTATTGACTGAAACAAAAAAAGATAAAGTAAAAGGGAATTTCGGCAAATGCATATACCACAATGCTCCTCCAAATCCAAAATGACCAACACCATCTTCCCTCAGCCGAAATTCCTATGCTTTTCCCTTTTCAAATTCGGCACAAACTCCATTCCACATCAAACTCCTTAATTCTCTCCTTAATCTACTCCCCACCTCCCATTCAAATACCAAGACCAATTCAAACCTTCACCAAGTAGAGTTCCACTCCAACTCAACTTCTAGCTCAGCAAGGAGTAAAATAAATTACTCTTTTGAGCAGGGAGAGACTTGAACCTCTGACCTCCTTGCCCCCTTGTGACGCTACCTCCTTGCCAGCCCACCACACGCCACTTGCCACTAAGCCACAACCTCTCTTGTGTTATAAATTATCCAAAAAAATATTCTTAAAACCTACCCACTAACATCAAGGCTCCTTTAAGAGAAAACATAATTTTTTTCTAAAGCCCAGGTTTGAACCCAGAACTTATCCGACACTTCTCAGGACCCTTAACCACTGAAGTAGACATTTAATTGTGTCATTTCCTTGCACAATTAAATACCTATTTACAGCTTCCTTACGGACCCATACTCAAGGCCAAACACTTCTAGGCCCAAATTCGGGGCGTTACAGATATCATCAACCTCATAGGTTTCGAACATACCTTAGCCGACACTTAGTTAACATCTATTCTTGTTACTCAATATTCGATACCACATTTCAATAAATCTTCGTTGTCCCTTCGATTTAATCGCACACTTAGTGCCTATTTCATAGTCGAAGCTTAAATATCATCACACACTTAGTGCCTTTACATTAAACCAAATTTATCTCAGTATCGCACACACAGTGACAAATCAATAAAGATAAGGCTTCCATTACTTTGCACAAACAGTGCTATTCACCTCTGTCCCTATTTTAATTACGCACACATAGTGCCACATTTCTCAATTCTACTTATAGCATTTCTATTTCAATAATCACATATTCATTCATTTCATAACACTTAGACTTAAATTTAACAACTCGTATTATATCCGAACTTACCTCGGACGTCGAAGTAACAAAATGAGTCGATTAATCGAGCACTTTATCTTTGCCTCGATCTCGATCCAAATCCCTCTTTTCTTGATCTATACATATTCAAATTTAGCTCATTCAATCACCAAATCATTCAATTTAATCCAAACACACTTATTTAGGGCATTTTACAAAATAGCCCTCACATTTTCACATTTCGACACTTAAGTCCCTATTTCATAAAATCACAAAATACACATAATTTCAATATTCCCATGCTTGGCCGGATATTCTTCATTTCCACACAAGCCCATATATTTCATTTATTTCACATTTTAGTCCCTCAAAATATTACTTTCACAATTTAGTCCAAATTACTCAAATTCACCAAAAATTCAAAGACAAAATATGTTAATCTATCACATATCTTTCTTATTTCATAACCAACTATCTCAAAACTCAAATATTCATCAATGGCACATATCAAAATCTTCATCAAATTCTAAAATTAAAGCATGGGCTAGCTAAAGCACAAAGCAACGATCTCAAAAATATAAGAATTATCAAGAACTGAGCAAAATCAAACTTACAATTAAACCTTGGAGTAGCCAAATATTTCAAGCCCTAACTCTTTCTTTTCTTCTTCAATTTTTGGCATTAACAAAGATGAATGCCTTTAGTTTATGTTTTGTTTTATTAATATTAACTCAATATTTCAATTACCATTTTAACCTTATTTTAAACATTATATATTCATCCACTTGATGACCTTTTATGTCCATCTCTACTAACAAAGGTCTAATTACAAAATAAGGACCCCTTATTTTAAAAGCCATGCCAAATAAGCACTTTAACAATCAGCACACAGCTTTTGCATTTAATGCGATTAAGTCCTTTTTCTCAATTCGACACACAAACGATAAAATTTCCACACAGAATTTTCACACATGCCCAATCACATATTGTAAACACCAAAAATAATATTAAAATATTTTTCTAACCTCGGATTTGTTGTCTCGAAACCACTATTCTGACTAGGGTCTAAACCGGGCTGTTACAACTCTCCCCCACTTAGGGATTTTCGTCCACGAAAATCTTACCAGTGAATAGGTTCGGATATTGCTCTCTCATTACATCTTCGAGCTCCCACATAGCCTCTTCAACTCCGTGTTTGTGCCATAACACTTTCACTAAAAAATCTTCTTATTTCTCAACTCTTTAATCTCACGTGCCAAAATTTGAATCGGTTCTTCATTATACGATAAATCTAACTGAATCTCGACCTCAATAGGAGCAATCACATGAGACGGATCAGATCTGTATCGTCGAAGCATCGATACGTGAAGCACATTATGAATCTTTTCTAACTCAGGTGGCAACATCAATCTATAAGCAATCGGCCCAATTCGTTCGATGATCTCATACGGCCCGATAAACCTTAGACTCAACTTGCCTTTACTGCCAAAACGAAGTATTTTCTTCCACGGACACACTTTCAAAAACACTTTATCACCGATCTCAAATTCAATATCTTTCCATTTCAAATCTGCATAGGACTTCTGACGATCTGAAGCCGCTTTCAAACTGTCACGAATCACTTTCACTTTCTGCTCAGTCTCTTTGATTAAATTAACCCCGTGAATCTTATTCTCGCTAAGCTCAGTCCAGTACAATGGAGTTCGGCATTTTTTTACCTTAAAGAGCCTCATATGGTGCCATTTTGATGTAAGATTGAAAACTATTATTGTATGCGAATTCAATCAACGGCAAATGCTATTCCCACGCACTTTCAAATTCAAGAATACAACATCTCAACATATCTTCGAGAATCTGAATGATCCGCTCGGATTGACCATCTATTTACGGATGAAATGCAGTACTGAAATGCAATTTTGTACCTAAAGCCTCTTGCAATTTCTTCCAAAACTGTGAGGTAAATCTCGGATCTCTGTCAGATACAATAGATAGTGGCACCCCGTGCAATCTCACAATCTTAGAAATATACAATTCAGCTAATTTATCAAGTGAATAATCTGTTCTCACCAGAACAAAATGAGCTTATTTCGTCAATCTGTCAACTATCACCCAAATTGCATCTTTCTTTCTTGGAGATAAAGGTAGTCCCGACACAAAGTCCATCGTGATTATCTCCCATTTCCACTTAGGAATCATAATCGATTGTAACAAACCGGATGGAACTTGATGTTTTGTAACACCCCTAACCCGTATCCGTCACCGAATTAGGGTTAAAGGCGTTACCGAACAGAATGGAGACTTTACAGACATTTCATAAATACAATTCATCAATCACGATCAAAGTGTCCCTTTTTATAGGTCAACGAGACCTTAATCACATTTTAGAATAGGATCGGGACTAACCGAACACATATGAAATTTTTCAAAAATTTAAAAATTTTCTAAGTCACTGAGGTCACACGCCCGTGTGGGCAGGCCGTGTGTCTCCCACGGCTACTAGACACACCCATGTGTCCTGGCTGTGCCAAAACAAAGCTTGTATACTAACTTATCCACAGAGCCACCAGACACGCCCGTGTGCCATGGTCGTGTACTCTTAGGCTAGATACTGATTTACTCACACGGCTACCAGGCACGTCCGTGTACCATGGCCGTGCATACTTGGGCTAGCTACTGACTTAATCTCACGGTCACTAGACATGCCCGTGTGCCACAACCGTGTGTGCATAACAGGCCATTTGCAAGGCCAATATGCCACCCACACTAGGGTCATACCTACAAGCATAAACAAGCCTATTTCCATAATCAAATGGAAACCATAAATGCACCAAATGGTCATCATATTATTTCATTCAATATCATTTCTAAACATGCTAATTTGTACAATCAACTCCCATGTCAATCCAAGTATAATTCAACCATAAGCTTACCATTCATAAGGCTATTTCATTACCATCAAGCCATACCAAAACATGCACTAAATACCATATTCACTCATGCATATTACCAACATTTAGCTAGCAAAATCACATGGCTATTTACATCTCAAAACATATACCAAATCACTAACCTCTACATGCCATACTTAGTATATACATTTCCAAAAGGTACCAAAATGAGTTTGAGTAGTGTGATGACAATCCTTGACGGTCCCCGAGCCTTCAGTAGCTTTGACGATCTATAAAACAGAGCAAACACACACAGAGTAAGCCTTCAAAAGCTTAGTAAGCCATATACAAATAAACTTAGCATAAAATGCATATAACCAATTTGATACAATAACATTATTAATTCTCATAACAAATTCATCACATATATTCTTTGGCTCATTTGCTTAACCATATCTTACCATATTCTTCACCTCAAATATCACATATACACATGGCTCATTCAAGCATATCTTCACATATAATCTCAACATTTTCATATACATAATCATCTTAGTAAGTTCATATCGATACTTACCTTTCATACACAATTAGTGTACATATTAAACGTACCTGAAACAGATATACAAATTACATAGTCATTCGTATCTCAGATTTGCCCGTTGAACCGTTCGGAATCTAATAGGATACTCAGAGTGCTCGGAATAGTCGTACAATGCTAATGTCTTAGACGTGGTCTTACATGTAATCAGATATCGATGCCACTGTCCCAGACAGGGTCTTACACGAATCAAATACGATGCCGATGTCCCAGACATGGTCTTACACGTAAATCTCATATTGATGCCAACGTCCCAGATGTGGTCTTACACGTAAATCTCATATCGATGCCAACGTCCCAGATGTGGTCTTACACAAAATCTTGAATCAACGCCAACGTTCCAGACGTGGTCTTACATGATATCACAGAACGGACACCTATGTCATGACATATACTATCCTATCTATTCCTAGGTTCAAACGGGACTTCTCGGACGTTGACACTATGTCGTTTCTATCTCGGAATTCATGTATACATCATCTCATGTGCATTCATCCTTATCAATAATCATGTGAACATATATAATTCAATACAAATACATTTAGTTGTATATCGACTTACCTCGAGTTTGATTTAACGGAAACGTATTACTTTCGATTTCTCGCGATCTAAGTCAGTTTTCTTCGGTTCTTAATCTATACATATTCAAATTTAACCATTTTTATTCACTAATTCATCCAATTCAATCCAAAGACATACATTTAGGGCAATTTACAAATTAGCCCTCACATTTGCACATTTGGACATTTTAGTCCTTATTTCACAAAATCATCAAATACTCAAAATCATCAAATACCCATGCTTAGCCGAATACTTATGTATCTCATACAAGTCTAAACATTTCATTTATTTGACAATTTAGTCCCTCAAAATGCTATTTTCACTTAGCCCTAATTAGCTAAATTCATCAAAAATTCAAGAACAAAACATGTTCATTAAACACATATCTTTCATTTTTCACAATTAAACATCATAAAACACATGAGCTCATCAAAGGCTCATTTCACAAACATCATCAATTCTCAAAAATAAGACATTGGTTTCAAAGTATTCAAAGTAACGATTACAGAAACGTTGAAATTATCAATAACCGAGACTAATACATACCTCAATTTTGCTTGAACATAGCCGAAACCTAGCTTGGTTATTTTCTTTCTTTTTCTTTTAAACTTTCGGCTAGAGAAAAATGGATGAACAATGTCTATTTTCATACATTATTTTTATTATAAACATGTTATTATAATATTTACTTAATTAACCTTTTTATTATCATAAAAGACAAATTAACAACAATTCTTATTTTATCATTTAATCATCCACTATCATAAAAATGGTTTAATTGCCTCATAAGGCTTCCTCATTTAAAAGCCACATCAAATAGATAATTAATCAAAGAGCATGCTAATTTAACATTTCTCAGAATTAAATCCTTTTACCAGATTAAGCACACACTTATGGACAAATTAACTTACGGAACTTTAGCACATGCTTAATCACATATCAAAGGCATGGAAAATAATATTAAAATATTTTTTAGACTCGGATTTATGGTCTCGAAACCACTGTTCCGACTAGGGTCTAAACTGGACTATTACAATTCTCCCCCTAGGGATTTTCGTCCCCGAAAATCTTACCGTTAAATAGATTCGGATATTGTTGTCTCATTGAATCTTCAGGATCCCATGTAGCCTCTTCCACTCTGTGTCGATGCCACAACACTTTCACTAACAGAATTTTCTTGTTTCTCAACCCTTTCACTTCACGAGCTAAGATACGGATCGACTCTTCTTCGTAAGTCATATCAGATCAGATTTTAATTTCAGACGGAGCAATCACATGTGACAGATCGGATCGATATCTACGGAGCATCGAAACATGAAATACATTATGTATCCTTTCTAGCTCAAGTGGCAACAACAATTTGAATGCAACTGGTCCAACACGCTCAATAATTTCATACAGTCCGATGAACCTCGGACTCAATTTTCCTTTACGTCCGAATCGAAGTACTTTCTTCTACGGAGTCACTTTCAAAAACACTTTGTCACCGATTTCGAATTCTATATCTTTTTGTTTCAAGTCCGTGTAGGATTTCTGACGATCAAACGCTGTTTTCAAACTGTCACGGATCACTTTTACTTTTTGTTCAGTGTCTTTTATCAGATCAACCCTGTGTATCTTATTTTCACAGAGTTCAATCCAATACAGAGGTGTTTGACATTTACGTCCATACAAAGCTTCATAAGGTGCCATTTTAATAATCGATTGAAAACTTTTGTTATATGCAAATTCAATTAATTGTAAGTACTGTTCCCACGTACCGTTAAACTCAAGGATGCAACAACTCAACATATCCTCGAGAATCTTAATGATCCGTTCAGACTGACCATCCGTTTGTGGATGAAAAGCGGTACTGAAATGCAATTTCGTGCCCAAAGCTTCTTGTAGTTTCTTCCAGAATCGTGAAGTAAACCTCAGATCTCTGTCAGACACGACAGACAATGGCATTCCATGGAATCTCACTATATCAGAAATGTAAAGCTCAGCTAACTTATCAAGTGAGTAATCAGATCGTACCAGAATAAAATGGGCAGATTTCGTCAAATGATCAACTACGACCCAAATCGCATCTCTCTTTCTCGGAGTCAAAGGCAAACCAAAAACAAAATCTATCATCACTCTATCACATTTCCACTCAGGAATCAAAATCGGTTGTAGTATACCAGATGGAACCTGATGTTTGGCTTTAACTTGCTGACAGATTAAACACTTCGACACAAAGTCAGATATGTCTCGTTTCATACCAGACCACCAATAATGTTGTTTTAGGTCATGATACATCTTCGTACTGCCTGGATGAACAGATAGACAACTGTTATGTGCTTCATTCAAAATCAGCTGTAATAACTCAGAATTTCTTGGAACACAAATATGATTTTGAAATCTCAAACAATCGTCAGCATCAACCTAAAATTCAGAATCAAAGTTCAAATCATACTGAGTTCGTTTCACTAACAATCCGTTATCAACCTTCTGATCATCACATATCTGATGTAAAAGCAACAATTTTACTTTCAATTCAGCTATCACTGAACTATCATCAGACAGATCTAATTGAGCATTCATAGCATATAATGCAAAGAATGATTTTCGACTCAATGCATCAGCTACGACATTTGCTTTACCCGGATGATAATTTATCACAAGCTCATAGTCTTTTAATAGTTCTAGCCATCTTCTCTGTCGCAGATTCAAATCTTTCTGGTTCATCAGATACTTCAAACTTTTATGATCTGAAAACACGTGACATTTCTCACCGAACAGATAATGTCGCCAAATCTTTAATGCGAACACAATCGTAGCTAGCTCAAAATCATGTGTCGAATAATTCTTTTCATGTAACAGTCCGATTTACACCCTAGTCGGAATAGTGGTTTCGAGACCATAAATCCGTGTTTGAATAATATTTTAATATTATTTTCTGTGCCGTTGATAAGTGATTAAGCATGTGCTAAATTTTCGTAAGTTAAATTGCTCGTTTGTGTGCTTAATTTGATGAAAAGGATTGAATTGCATTGAAATGCAAATTTGCATGTTTTATGAAAAGATGCTTATTTGTTATGTCTTTATAAGTGTGAGGACTTATATGGCAATTAAGCCAAAAATATGGTTAGTGGACGGCAACATGTATATATATTATGCTTTTATATGTTATTTTATAAGTTAAATTTATATTATATTTATTTTATAAGTTATATTATTATAATAAAAAGAAACAAGTGTAAGTGGCCTTATTTTTATCATCTTCTTGCCGAATTCATAAAAGAAAGAAAATAAAAATACAAGCAAGGGTTCGGCCATGGTTTTGGGTTAATTCAAGGTTAGTTTGTGATCCATTTTTGATAATTTATACGTTTTTGCAATCGTTGCTTTGTAAGCTTTGTAACCCATGCTTCAATTTTGAGAATTGATGATGTTTGTGAGATGAGACTTAGATGAACTCATATGTTTTATGATGATTTATGGTGTTAAATGAAAGATAGGTGTTAGATGAACATGCTTTGTTCTTGAAATTTTGATGAATTTAGCTAATTAGGGCTAAATTGAGAAAATAGTAATTTGAAGGACTAAATTGCAAATTTGATGGAAAATGTGGGTTTGTATGAGATGTGTGAACATTCGGCTAAGCATGGTTAAATGATGATTTTGTGTTTTTGATGTTTTGAGAAAAATGGACTAAATTGATAAATTATGCAAATGTGAGGGTTAATTTGCAAATATCCCTAAATGTGTGTCCTTGGATTTAATTGAATGAGTTGGTGAATAAAAGGCTTAATTCTGAATATGTATATATCAAGAAGCGAGGAAAACAGATTTAGATCGCGGAAAAGCGAAAGTAACCGAGTAGCCGTTTCCATTACCGTTAAATCAAATTCGAGGTACGTCATATTGTAAATAAATGTAATTGTATTAAATTTAGTTTATTTACATGACTATCAATGATAATGATTGCTTATGAGATGCTATGTATATAAATTCCGGGATAAGGCCGATATAGTGATAAGTCTGAGAAGACCCGTATGAACTTAGGAATACAAAAGTATTTGTTCTGTTTTATCATGTAAGACCACGTCTAGGGCGTTGGCATTGATTTGATATTCGAGTAAGACCACGTCTGGGACGTTGGCGCCGATATGAGCTTTATTTGTAAGACCACGTCTGGGATATTGGCGTCGATATGAGCTTTACGTGTAAGACCATGTCTGGGACATCGGCATCGTATTGATTCGTGTAAGACCCTGTTTGGAACAGTGGCATCGACATTCGATAACATGTAAGACCTCGTCTGGGACGTTGGCATTGTACGATTATTCTGAGTTTCTGAGTATCCTATTAGATTCTGAACGGTTCAACGGGCAAATCTGAGCTATAAACATTTATGTGAATGTATATTCGTTTCAGGTATGTTTGGTATGTACACTAAGTGTGTATAAAAGGTAAGTACCTATATGGCTTTGATTTAAAAAAAAGTATGTTTGAATATGAGAATGTGAATGAGATGCAAGAATGGTTATGAAAGAGCTATGTATAATTTTTATATGATTCTTGAATTGATGAATGTGGAAAATATGGCCAAGAATATGGACCAAAGCATATATGTGAGAAATTTGCAATGAATATGAATTGTACCAATGTTTCTACATGCTTATATGCTCTACATGTTGAGTTTATTTATATATGACTTACTAAGCTTTTGGAAAGCTTACTCTGTGTGTGTATTTTCTTTGTTTTATAGATCGTCAAAGCTACTAAAGGCTCGTGGACCGTCGAGGATCGTCATCACACTACTGAACTTGTTTTGGTACATTTTGGAAATGTATATAGCTAGATATGGCATGTATAAGCTAGTTATTTGTATAAGTATGAGATGTGAACTAAGCCACGTGATTTGGCTAGTTATATGTTAGTTAAATACTTTTGAGATTATGATATATGTGGTGTACGTTTTGGTTTGGTTAATTGACATGGAAATGGTCAAGTTTTTTTTTTTTTGGGTTAGTATATGGATGAATTATGCTTGAATATGTGTAAGTCTTAGTCTTGAAAATTTGACATGATTGAAATTGGTAGTGAATGTATAGATTGAATGGTTATTTTAGTAGGTTCTTAGATACCAAATATGTATGAAATGTATTGGTATTGGCTTGTAGGTTTGACCATTAATGGGTGGCATTTTGGCCTTACAAATGGCCTATAATGTCACACGGTTTGTAACTGCAGGCGTGCCTAGTGACCGTGGGGCTAGGTCAGTAGCTAACTTAGGAGCACACGGCCTAGGTACACGGGCGTGCCTAGTAGCCGTGTGAATAAGTCAGTATATGGCCTAAGAGTACACGGCCTTGGCACATGGGCGTGCTTGGTGGTCGTGGAGACAAGTCAGGATCGACCACGGCCAGGGTACATGGGCGTGCTTGGTGACCGTGGAGATAAGTTAGGTTCGACCACGGGGAGGACACATGGGTGTGTCTAGCTGCCGTGGGAGGTACACGGTCTGTCTTAACCCTAATCTGGTACACGGGGAGGTACACGGAGAGGTAGCGCTATTAACCCTAATCTGGCAACGGATACGGGATAGAGGTGTTACATTTGGCTAGTATCAGAGCTACGGTTTAGTCGATTCTCGGACTAATGTAGCGTGTCAGAGTCTAGCTATACATGCCATATTACTGAATTGTGATAGTGTGATGAATCCTGACATATAAAATGTGATTTCTGTATAGTAATGGATCCCGAAAGAGCCGTAACTGACGATGTAGAAAGTAATACGCCTGCTCCCGCGCAAGGAATAGCACCCTCTGATCCGAGATCGGCTACTAGCGGTCAAGAGGGAGAAGCTAAACAAGCTTTCTTCCACATGATGAGTGAATGGTTCACTCAATTTGTAAGAAATAACCTGACTGTTTCGCAACCCTCGCCCCCGGTTAATCCCCCTCAAACCTCGGTTGTGTCTCGGTGATGGGTATAAATCATTGAACAAGCCTCCAGATAGACAAAATTCACAAATACGGGGCTAAAGAATTCGGGGCTACTAATGATGATGATCTTTGAAAAGGCCAAATTACAGTTAGAAAATACTATCCGGTATTTGTGAAATGTCTCGACTCGGAAGAATGCTTAAAATGTGTTGTATCTTTGCTTCAAGACGCGGCTTATCAGTGGTGGAAAACTCTGATATCTATTATTCCGAAAGAACGGGTGACATGGGACTTCTTTCAGATTGAGTTCGGAAGAAATATATTAGTGAGAGGTTCATCGATCAGAAACGAAAGGAATTCCTCGATCTAAAATAGGACGGAATGACTGTTACGGAATATGAACGGGAGTTTGTCAGATTGAGTCAATATGCTCGTGAATGTGTATCATCTAAAGCAATAATGTGCAAAAGGTTCGAAGATGGGCTTAATGAAGACATCCGTTTACTAGTCGGGATTTTAGAGATAAAAGAGTTTGTTGTACTAGTTGATCGAGCGTGCAAAGCTGAGGCATTCGGGAAAGATAAAAAGAAAGCCGAGTCTGAAGTTAGAGACGTGAGAAAGAGATTTTGAGTAGATCATTTGATCGCTTCAAAGAAATTTAGAGATGATCAAAGCCGTTCGAGAGTTAATATGGGATATTCAAATAGAAATCGAGATAGATCACAAATAAGCTTAAAAGCTCCAACAACTTCAGTGGCAAGTGTTGGAAATGCACGATCCAGAAACCGAATGTAAGCATTGTGGGAAAATACATTCGGAAAGTTTGTAGAATGAATGGCGAGCTTGTTTGGATGTAGATCACTTGATCATTTTATCCGTGATTGCCTTGAGTGCGTCGAGCCGAGGGGTATTAAGAATCGAGATCACGATAATGCACACCGTGAGAGGTAAACCTTTGAAGAATGTAAGAAATGTCAATGGTAGTTAGAGAACTATGAGAGAGACTGTTGCGAGATCCGAAGCTAGAGCGCCTGCCAGAGCGTATGCTATTCAAGCTCGTGAGGAAGCTTCATCACCAGATGTTATAATGGGTACTTTTACACTTTATGATGCTTCTGTGATTGCATTGATAGACCCTGGTTCTATGCATTCGTATATATGCATGAATTTAGCATTCAGTAAGACTTGCCTGTAGAGTCTACTGAGTTTGTTATAAAAGTATCGAACCCCTTAGGTAAAAATGTCCTGGTTGATAAAGTATGCAAGAATTATCATTAATGTTTGAGATATCTATTTCCTGCTTGATCGATGCTTTTTCCATTTGATGAGTTCGATATCATTCTGGGTATGGACCGGTTGTCTTTGCATGATGCTGTTGTGAACTGTAAAAGAAAGATTATTGATTTGAGATGTCCGAACGATGAAATTGTACGGATTTAACTAATGATTTGAATGGTTTGCCTGTTGTGATATCTGTGTTAAAAGCTCAAAGGTATGTGAAAAATGGGTATGAGTCATATTTTGCTTATGTGATTGATTTGAAAGTATCTGAAAAGAAAGTTGAATCAGTGCCTATTGTTTGTGAGTTTTCTGACGTATTTCCTGAAGAATTACCGGGTTTGCCTCTGATTCGTGAAGTTGAGTTTGGTATTGAGTTATTACCTGGTACTACACCTATTTCGATATCTCCGTATAGAATGGCACCAACAGAGTTGAAAGAGTTAAAGTCACAGTTGCAAGAATTGACCGATAGAGGGTTTGCTAGACTGAGTTTTTTGCCTTGAGGTGCTCCCATTCTGTTTGTGAAAAAGAAAGATGGCACGATGAGAATGTGCATCGATTATCGTCAGTTAAACAAGGTGACCATAAAGAATAAATATCCGTTGCCTAGGATTGATGATTTATTTGATCAGTTAAAAGGAGCTACTGTATTTTCCAAGATTGATCTGAGATCGGGATACTATTAGTTGAGAGTGAAAGATTCAGATATACTGAAAACTACTTTTAGAACAAGGTACGGGCATTATGAGTTTCTAGTTATGCCATTTGGACTAACCAATGCTCCTGTTGTTTTTACGGATCTGATGAACAGAATTTTTAGACCGTACCTAGATCGATTTGTTGTTGTATTCATTGATGACATTTTGATTTATTCGCGTGATGAGACTGAACATGCTGAGCATCTGAGAATTGTATTGCAAACTCTGCGAGAAAAGAAATTGTATGCGAAATTCGGTAAATGTGAATTCGGGTTACATGAGGTTAGTTTTTAGGGCATATTGTGTGCCGACACGGGATTCGAGTTGATCCGAGCAAGATTTCTGCTATTCTGGATTTGAAACCTCCGAGAAATGTATCTGAAGTCCGTAGCTTTCTGGGGCTAGCTGGTTATTATCATTGATTTGTGAAAGGATTTTTCGTGATAGCTACTCCGTTGACTAGATTGCTTCAGAAAGATGTTAGATTTGAATGGTCAGACAAGTGCCAGAAAAATTTTGATCAATTGAGAACTCTGTTAACAGAAGCTCCAGTATTAGTACAACCAGAATCAGGTAAAGAATTTGTTATATACAGTGATGCTTCGTTAAACGGTCTGGGATGTGCTTTGATGCAGGAAGGCAAAGTTGTAGCTTATGCTTCGAGACAATTGAAGCCTCATGAAAAGAACTACCCGACACACGATCTCGAGCTAGCTGCGATTATGTTTGCACTAAAGATCTGGCGCCATTATCTGTACTGTGAAAAATGTCACGTATTTTCAGATCATAAAAGTTTGAAATACCTGATGACCCAGAAAGATTTGAACCTGCATCAAAGAAGATGGTTAGAACTATTAAAAGATTATGAGCTTGTGATAGATTATCATCGGGTAAAGCAAACATTGTTCTTTGATGCATTAAGTAGAAAATCATTGTTTGCACTACGTGGTTTGAATGCTCAGCTAAATCTGTCTGAAGATAGCTCTGTGATAGTTGAATTAAAAGCGAAACCATTGTTTATAAAGCAAATATGTGATGCTCAGAAATTTGATAATGACTTATTAGCGAAACGAGCTCAGTGTGGTTCAAATTCTAAATCTGAATTTTGAGTTGTTGATGATTGTTTGAAATTTCGAGGTCGTATCTGTGTTCTGAGAAATCTGGAGTTGATTCAGTTGATTTTGAGTGAAGCACATAGTAGTCATTTATCTGTTGATCCGGGAAGTACTAAAATGTACCATTATTTGAAGCGACACTATTGGTAGTCTGGTATGAAGCGTGATATTTCTGACTTTGTTTCAAAATGTTTAATCTTTTAGCAAGTCAAAGCTGAACATCAAGTTAAAATGCAGGTTGCTACAACCGATTCTAATTCACGAGTGGAAATGGGATAGAGTGACAATGGATTTTGTTTACGGTTTGCCTCGGACTCGAGAAAGAAAGATGCGATATGGGTCGTAGTTGATCGATTGACGAAATCTGCCCATTTTATTCCGGTAAGATCTGACTATTCACTTGATAGATTAGCTAAGCTTTATATTTCTGAGATTGTTAGATTGCACGGGGTGCCACTATCTATTGTGTCAGATAGGGACCCAAGGTTTACATCGAGGTTCTGGAAGAAATTGCAAGAAGCTTTAGGCACTGGCCCGAATTTGATCTGACTTTTCGATGCAATAAGCGGATGGTCAATCCGAGTGGATTATTCAGATTCTTGAAGATATGTTAAGATGTTGTATACTTGAGTTTAATGGTTTGTGGGAACAGTATTTGCCATTGATTAAATTCGCATAAAATAATAGTTTTCAGACGAGCATCAAAATGGTACCATATGAAGCTCTGTACGGACGTAGATGTCGTACACCTCTGTATTGGACTGAGCTTAGTGAAAATAAGCTACATGTGGTTGATTTAATAAAAGACTCGGAACAGAAAGTGAAATTGATCCGAAATTGTTTGAAAGCAGCATCTGATCGTCAGAAGTCTTATGCGGACTTGAAACTAAAAGATATAGAATTTGAGGTCGGCGACAAAGTATTCCTAAAAGTGTCATCGTGGAAGAAAGTACTCCGTTTCGGACGTAAAGGCAAGTTGAGTCCGAGGTTCATTGGGTCGTATGAAATTATTGAACGTGTTAGTCCTGTTGCATATAGATTAAGGTTGCCCTCTGAGCTAGAAAAGATACACAATGTATTCCATGTCTCGATGCTCCGTAGATATCGATCTGATCCGTCACATGTGATTTCTCCATCTGAAATTGAAATCTGATCTGATATGACATATGAAGAGGAACCGATTTGTATCTTAGCTCGTGAAGTGAAAGAGTTGAAAAAACAAGAAAATACCGTTAGTGAAAGTATTGTGGAATCGACACGGTATAGAAGAGGCTACGTGGGAGCCCGAAGATTCAATGAGATAGCAATGTTCGACTCTGTTTAACGGTAAGATTTTTGAGGACGAAAATCCCTAAGGGGGAGAATTGTAACAGTTCGGTTTACACCCTAGTCGAAACAGTGGTTACGGGACCACAAATCTGAGTTTGAATAATATTTTAATATTATTTTCTGTGCCATTGATAAGTGATTAAGCATGTACTAAATTTTCGTAAGTTAAATTGCTCATTTGTGTGTTTAATTTGATGAAAAGGATTGAATTGCATTGAAATGCAAATTTGCATGTTTTATGAAAAGATGCTTATTTGTTATGTCTTTATAAGTGTGAGGACTTATATGGCAATTAAGCCAAAAATATGGTTAGTGGACGGCAACATGTATATATATTATGCTTTTATATGTTATTTTATAAGTTAAATTTATATTATATTTATTTTATAAGTTATATTATTATAATAAAAAGAAACAAGTGTAAGTGGCCTTATTTTTATCATCTTCTTGCCGAATTCATAAAAGAAAGAAAACAAAAACACAAGCAAGGGTTCGGCCATGGTTTTGGGTTAATTCAAGGTTAGTTTGTGATCCATTTTTGATAATTTATACGTTTTTGCAATCGTTGCTTTGTAAGCTTTGTAACCCATGCTTCAATTTTGAGAATTGATGATGTTTGTGAGATGAGACTTAGATGAACTCATATGTTTTATGACGATTTATGGTGTTAAATGAAAGATAGGTGTTAGATGAACATGCTTTGTTCTTGAAATTTTGATGAATTTAGCTAATTAGGGCTAAATTGAGAAAATAACAATTTGAAGGACTAAATTGCAAATTTGATGGAAAATGTGGGTTTGTATGAGATGTGTGAATATTCGGCTAAGCATGGTTAAATGATGATTTTGTGTTTTCGATGTTTTGAGAAAAATGGACTAAATTGATAAATTGTGCAAATGTGAGGGTTAATTTGCAAATATCCCTAAATGTGTGTCCTTGGATTTAATTGAATGAGTTGGTGAATAAAAAGCTTAATTCTGAATATGTATATATCAAGAAGCGAGGAAAACAGATTTAGATAGCGGAAAAGCGAAAGTAACCGAGTAGCCGTTTCCATTTCCGTTAAATCAAATTCGAGGTAAGTCATATTGTAAATAAATGTAATTGTATTAAATTGAGTTTATTTACATGACTATCAATGATAATGATTGCTTATGAGATGCTATGTATATAAATTCCGGGATAAGTCCAATATAGTGATAAGTCTGAGAAGACCCGTATGAACTTAGGAATACAAAAGTATTTGTTCTGTTTTATCATGTAAGACCACGTCTGGGGCGTTGGCATTGATTTGATATTCGAGTAAGACCACGTCTGGGACGTTGGCGCCGATATGAGCTTTATGTGTAAGACCACATTTGGGATATTGGCGTCGATATGAGCTTTACGTGTAAGACCATGTCTGGGACATCGGCATCGTATTGATTCGTGTAAGACCCTGTTTGGAACAGTGGCATCGACATTCGATAACATGTAAGACCTCATCTGGGACGTTGGCATTGTACGATTATTCTGAGTTTCCGAGTATCCTACTAGATTCTGAACGGTTCAACGGGCAAATCTGAGCTATAAACATTTATGTGAATGTATATTCGTGTCAGGTACGTTTGGTATGTACACTAAGTGTGTATAAAAGGTAAGTACCTATATGGCTTTGATTTAGAGAAAAGTATGTTTGAATATGAGAATGTGAATGAGATGCAAGAATGGTTATGAAAGAGCTATGTATAATTTTTATATGATTCTTGAATTGATGAATGTGGAAAATATGGCCAAGAATATGGACCAAAGCATATATGTGAGAAATTTGCAATGAATATGAATTGTACCAATGTTTCTACATGCTTATATGCTCTACATGTTGAGTTTATTTATATATGACTTACTAAGCTTTTGGAAAGCTTACTCTGTGTGTGTATTTTCTTTGTTTTATAGATCGTCAAAGCTACTAAAGGCTCGTGGACCGTCGAGGATCGTCATCACACTCATGAACTTGTTTTGGTACATTTTGGAAATGTATATAGCTAGATATGGCATGTATAAGCTAGTTATTTGTATAAGTATGAGATGTGAACTAAGCCACGTGATTTGGCTAGTTATATGTTAGTTAAATACTTTTGAGATTATGATATATGTGGTGTACGTTTTGGTTTGGTTAATTGACATGGAAATGGTCAAGTTTTTTTTTTTTGGGTTAGTATATGGATGAATTATGCTTGAATATGTGTAAGTCTTAGTCTTGAAAATTTGACATGATTGAAATTGGTAGTGAATGTATAGATTGAATGGTTATTTTAGTAGGTTCTTAGATGCCAAATATGTATGAAATGTATTGGTATTGGCTTGTAGGTTTGACCATTAATGGGTGGCATTTTGGCCTTACAAATGGCCTATAATGTCACACGGTTGTGGCACACGGGTGTGCCTAGTGACCGTGGGGCTAGGTCAGTAGCTAACTTAGGAGCACACGGCCAAGGTACACGGGCGTGCCTAGTAGCCGTGTGAATAAGTCAGTATATGGCCTAAGAGTACACGGCCTTGGCACATGGGCGTGCTTGGTGGCCGTGGAGACAAGTCAGGATCGACCACGGCCAGGGTACATGGGCGTGCTTGGTGACCGTGGAGATAAGTTAGGTTCGACCACGGGGAGGACACATGGGTGTGTCTAGCTGCCGTGGGAGGTACACGGCCTGTCTTAACCCTAATCTGGTACACGGGGAGGTACACGGAGAGGTAGCGCTATTAACCCTAATTTGACAACGGATACGGGATAGAGGTGTTACATTTGGTTAGTATCAGAGCTACGGTTTAGTCGATTCTCGGACTAATGTAGCGTGTCAGAGTCTAGCTATACATGCAATATTACTGAATTGTGATAGTGTGATGAATCCTGACGTATAAAATGTGATTTCTGTATAGTAATGGATCCCGAAAGAGCCGTAACTGACGATGTAGAAAGTAATACGCCTGCTCCCGCGCAAGGGATAGCACCCTCTGATCCGAGATCGGCTACTAGCGGTCAAGAGGGAGAAGCTAAACAAGCTTTCTTCGAAATGATGAGTGAATGGTTCACTCAATTTGTAATAAATAACCTGACTGTTTCGCAACCCTCGCCCCCGGTTAATCCCCCTCAAACCTCAGTTGTGTCTCCGGTGATGGGTATAAATCTGTTGAACAAGCCTCCGATAGACAAAATTCATAAATACGGGGCTAAAGAATTCAGGGCTACTAATGATGATGATGCTGAAAAGGCCAAATTCTGGTTAGAAAATACTATCCAGGTATTTGACGAAATGTCTCTGACTCCGGAAGAATGCTTAAAATGTGTTGTATCTTTGCTTCAAGACGCGGCTTATCAGTGGTGGAAAACTCTGATATCTATTATTCCGAAAGAACGGGTGACATGGGACTTCTTTCAGACTGAGTCCGGAAGAAATATATTAGTGAGAGGTTCATCGATCAGAAACGAAAGGAATTCCTGGATCTAAAATAGGACGGAATGACATTTACGGAATACGAACGGGAGTTTGTCAGATTGAGTCAATATGCTCGTGAATGTGTATCATCTAAAGCAATAATGTGCAAAAGGTTTGAAGATGGGCTTAATGAAGACATCCGTTTACTAGTCGGAATTTTAGAGATAAAAGAGTTTGTTGTACTAGTTGATCGAGCGTGCAAAGCTGAGGCATTCGGGAAAGATAAAAAGAAAGCCGAGTCTGAAGTTAGAGACGTGAGAAAGAGATTTCAGAGTAGATCATTTCAGTCTGCTTCAAAGAAATTTAGAGATGATCAAAGCCGTTTGAGAGTTAATATGGGATTTTCAAATAGAAATCGAGATAGATCACAAATAAGCTCAAAAGCTCCAACAACTTCAGTGGCAAGTGTTGGAAATGTACGATCCGAGAAACCAGAATGTAAGCATTGTGGGAAAATACATTCGGAAAGCTGTAGAATGAATGACAGAGCTTGTTTCAGATGTAGATCACTTGATCATTTTATCCGTGATTGCCCTGAGTCTGTCGAGCCAGGGATTGCTAAGAATCTGAGATCTGATAATGCACCTGTGAGAGGTAGACCTTTGAAGAATGTAAGAAATGTCAATGGTAGTTAGAGAACTATGAGAGAGACTGTTGCGAGATCCGAAGCTAGAGCGCCTGCCAGAGCGTATGCTATTCAAGCTCGTGAGGAAGCTTCATCACCAGATGTTATAACGGGTACTTTTACACTTTATGATATACATTATTGCATTGATAGACCACCGGTTCTATGCATTCGTATATATGCATGAATTTAGCATTGATAAGACTTGCTGTAGAGTCATCGAGTTTGTTATAAAAGTATCGAACCCCTTAGGTAAAAATGTCTGGATGATAAAGTATGCAAGAATTGTATCATTAATGTTTCAAGATATCTATTTCCTCTTTGATCGATGCTTTTTCCATTTGATGAGTTCGATATCATTCAGGTATAGATGGTTGTCTTTGCATGATCTTTGTTGTGTGGCGTAAAAGAAAGATTATTGATTTGAGATGTCCGAACGATGAAATTGTACGGATTTAACTAATGATTTGAATGGTTTGCCTGTTGTGATATCTGTGTTAAAAGCTCAAAGGTATGTGAAAAATGGGTATGAGTCATATTTTGCTTATGTGATTGATTTGAAAGTATCTGAAAAGAAAGTTGAATCAGTGCCTATTGTTTGTGAGTTTTCTGATGTATTTCTGAAGAATTACCTGGGTTTGCTCTCGATTCGTGAAGTTGAGTTTGGTATTGAGTTATTACCTGGTACTACACCTATTTCGATATCTCCGTATAGAATGGCACCAACAGAGTTGAAAGAGTTAAAGTCACAGTTGCAAGAATTGACCGATAGAGGGTTTGCTAGACTGAGTTTTTTGCCTTGAGGTGCTCCCATTCTATTTGTGAAAAAGAAAGATGGCACGATGAGAATGTGCATCGATTATCGTCAGTTAAACAAGGTGACCATAAAGAATAAATATCCGTTACCTAGGATTGATGATTTATTTGATCAGTTAAAAGGAGCTACTGTATTTTCCAAGATTGATCTGAGATCGGGATAGTATCAGTTGAGAGTGAAAGATTCAGATATACTGAAAACTACTTTCAAAACAAGGTACGGGCATTATGAGTTTCTAGTTATGCCATTAACCAATGCTCCTGTTGTTTTTACGGATCTGATGAACAGAATTTTTAGACCGTACCTAGATCGATTTGTTGTTGTATTCATTGATGACATTTTGATTTATTCGCGTGATGAGACTGAACATGCTGAGCATCTGAGAATTGTATTGCAAACTCTGCGAGAAAAGAAATTGTATGCGAAATTCAGTAAATGTGAATTCTGGTTACATGAGGTTAGTTTTCTGGGGCATATTGTGTCAGCTTCTAGGATTCGAGTTGATCCGAGCAAGATTTCTGCTATTCTGGATTTGAAACCTCCAAGAAATGTATCTGAAGTCCGTAGCTTTCTGGGGCTAGCTGGTTATTATCATTGATTTGTGAAAGGATTTTCCGTGATAGCTACTCCGTTGACTAGATTGCTTGTAAAGATGTTAGATTTGAATGGTCGGACAAGTGCCGAAAAATTTTGATCGATTGAGAACTACATTATGAAGCTCAGTATTAGTACAACGTAATCGGGTAAAGAATTTGTTATATACGGTGATGCTTCGTTAAACGGTCTGGGATGTGCTTTGATGCAGGAAGGCAAAGTTGTAGCTTATGCTTCGAGACAATTGAAGCCTCATGAAAAGAACTACCCGACACACGATCTTGAGCTAGCTGCGATTATGTTTGCACTAAAGATCTGGCGCCATTATCTGTACTGTGAAAAATGTCACGTATTTTCAGATCATAAAAGTTTGAAATACCTGATGACCCAGAAAGATTTGAACCTGCATCAAAGAAGATGGTTAGAACTATTAAAAGATTATGAGCTTGTGATAGATTATCATCCGGGTAAAGCAAACATTGTTGCTGATGCATTGAGTAGAAAATCATTGTTTGCACTACGTGGTTTGAATGCTCAGCTAAATCTGTCTGAATATAGCTCTGTGATAGTTGAATTAAAAGCGAAACCATTGTTTATAAAGCAAATATGTGATGCTCAGAAATTTGATAATGACT
This sequence comes from Gossypium sturtianum, assembly GCA_025698515.1. Lineage (NCBI taxonomy): Eukaryota > Viridiplantae > Streptophyta > Magnoliopsida > Malvales > Malvaceae > Gossypium > Gossypium sturtianum. The sequence goes on from CM046944.1 coordinate 88,176,674, forward strand.
TATTAGCGAAACGAGCTCAGTGTGGTTCGAATTCTAAATCTGAATTTTGAGTTGTTGATGATTGTTTGAAATTCCGAGGTCGTATCTGTGTTCTGAGAAATCTGGAGTTGATTCAGTTGATTTTGAGTGAAGCACATAGTAGTCATTTATCTGTTGATCCGGGAAGTACTAAAATGTACCATGATTTGAAGCGACACTATTGGTAGTCTGGTATGAAGCGTGATATTTCTGACTTTGTTTCAAAATGTTTAATCTTTTAGCAAGTCAAAGTTGAACATCAAGTTCCGTCTGGGTTGCTACAACCGATTCTAATTCCTGAGTGGAAATGGGATAGAGTGACAATGGATTTTGTTTCTAGTTTGCCTTAGACTCCGAGAAGAAAGATGCGATATGGGTCGTAGTTGATCGATTGTGAAATCGCCCATTTTATTCGGTAAGATCGACTATTCACTTGATAGATTAGCTAAGCTTTATATTTACGAGATTGTTAGATTGCACGGGTGCCACTATCTATTGTGTCGATAGGGACCCAAGGTTTACATCGAGGTTACGGAAGAAATTGCAAGATGCTTTAGGCACGGCGCATTTGATCTGACTTTTCATTCGCAAAGCAGATGGTCAATCCGAGTGGATTATTCAGATTCTTGAAGATATGTTAAGATGTTGTATACTTGAGTTTAATGGTTTGTGGGAACAGTATTTGCCATTGATTAAATTCGCATAAAATAATAGTTTTCAGACGAGCATCAAAATGGCACCATATGAAGCTCTGTACGGACGTAAATGTCGTACACCTCTGTATTGGACTGAGCTTAGTGAAAATAAGCTACATGTGGTTGATTTAATAAAAGACTCAGAACAAAAAGTGAAATTGATCCGAAATTGTTTGAAAGCAGCATCTAATCGTCAGAAGTCTTATGCGGACTTGAAACGAAAAGATATAGAATTTGAGGTCGGCGACAAAGTATTCCTGAAAGTGTCATCGTGGAAGAAAGTACTCCGTTTCGGACGTAAAGGCAAGTTGAGTCCGAGGTTCATTGGGTCGTATGAAATTATTGAACGCGTTAGTCCTGTTGCATATAGATTAAGGTTGCCCTCTGAGCTAGAAAAGATACACAATGTATTCCATGTCTCGATGCTACGTAGATATCGATCCGATCCGTCACATGTGATTTCTCCATCTGAAATTGAAATCCGATCTGATATGACATATGAAGAGGAACCGATTTGTATCTTAGCTCGTGAAGTGAAAGAGTTGAAAAAACAAGAAAATACCGTTAGTGAAAGTATTGTGGAATCGACGCGGTATAGAAGAGGCTACGTGGGAGCCCGAAGATTCAATGAGATAGCAATGTTCGACTCTGTTTAACGGTAAGATTTTTGGGGACGAAAATCCCTAAGGGGGAGAATTGTAACAGTTCGGTTTACACCCTAGTCGAAACAGTGGTTTCGGGACCACAAATCTGAGTTTGAATAATATTTTAATATTATTTTCTGTGCCATTGATAAGTGATTAAGCATGTGCTAAATTTCCGTAAGTTAAATTGCTCATTTGTGTGTTTAATTTGATGAAAAGGATTGAATTGCATTGAAATGCAAATTTGCATGTTTTATGAAAAGATGCTTATTTGTTATGTCTTTATAAGTGTGAGGACTTATATGGCAATTAAGCCAAAAATATGGTTAGTGGACGGCAACATGTATATATATTATGCTTTTATATGTTATTTTATAAGTTAAATTTATATTATATTTATTTTATAAGTTATATTATTATAATAAAAAGAAACAAGTGTAAGTGGCCTTATTTTTATCATCTTCTTGTCGAATTCATAAAAGAAAAAAAAGAAAAACACAAGCAAGGGTTCGGCCATGGTTTTGGGTTAATTCAAGGTTAGTTTGTGATCCGTTTTTGATAATTTATACGTTTTTGTAATCGTTGCTTTGTAAGCTTTGTAACCCATGCTTCAATTTTGAGAATTGATGATGTTTGTAAGATGAGACTTAGATGAACTCATATGTTTTATGATGATTTATGGTGTTAAATGAAAGATAGGTGTTAGATGAACATGCTTTGTTCTTGAAATTTTGATGAATTTAGCTAATTAGGGCTAAATTGAGAAAATAGTAATTTGAAGGACTAAATTGCAAATTTGATGGAAAATGTGGGTTTGTATGAGATGTGTGAACATTCGGCTAAGCATGGTTAAATGATGATTTTGTGTTTTTTATGTTTTGAGAAAAATGGACTAAATTGATAAATTTTGCAAATGTGAGGGTTAATTTGCAAATATCCATAAATGTGTGTCCTTGGATTGAATTGAATGAGTTGGTGAATAAAAGGGTTAATTCTGAATATGTATAGATCAAGAATCGAGGAAAACGGAATTAGATCGTGAAAAAGCGAAAGTAACCGAGTAGTTGTTTTCATTTCTGTTAAATCGAATTCGAGGTAAGTCATATTGCAAATAAATGTAATTGTATTAAATTGAGTTTATTTACATGACTATCAATGATAATGGTTGCTTATGAGATGCTATGTATATGAATTCCGGGATAAGGCCGATATAGTGATAAGTCTGAGAAGTCTCGTATGAACTTAGGAATACAAAAGTATCTATTCTATTTTATCATGTAAGACCACGTCCAGGACGTTGGCATTGATTTGATATTCGAGTAAGACCACGCCTGGGATGTTGGCGTCGATATGAGCTTTACGTGTAAGACCATGTCTGGGACATCGGCATCGTATTGATTCGTGTAAGACCCTATTTAGAACAGTGGCGTCGATATCCGATTACATGTAAGACCGTCTGGGACGTTGGCATTGTACGATTATTCTGAGTTTCCGAGTATCCTATTAGATTCTGAACGGTTCAACGGGCAAATCCGAGCTATAAACAATTATGTGAATGTATATTCGTTTCAGGTACGTTTGGTATGTACACTAAGTGTGTATAAAAGGTAAGTACCTATATGACTTTGATTTAAAGAAAAGTATGTTTGAATATGAGAATGTGAGTGAGATGCAAGAATGGTTATGAAAGAGCTATGTATAATTTTTATATGATTCTTGAATTGATGAATGTGGCAAATATGGCCAAGAATATGGACCAAAGCATATATGTGAGAAATTTGCTATGAATATGAATTGTACCAATGTTTCTACACGCTTATATGCTCTACATGTTGAGTTTATTTATAAATGGCTTACTAAGCTTTTAGAAAGCTTACTCTGTGTGTGTGTTTTCTCTGTTTTATAGATTGTCAAAGCTACTAAAGGCTCGTGGACCGTTGAGGATCGTCATCACACTACTGAACTTGTTTTGTACATTTTGGAAATGTATATAGCTAGATATGGCATGTATAAGCTAGTTATTTGTATAAGTATGAGATGTGAACTTAGCCATGTGATTCGGCTAGTTATATGTTAGTTAAATACTTTTGAGATTATGATATATGTGGTGTATGTTTTGGCTTGGTTAAATGACTTGGAAATGGTCAAGTTTTTTTGGGGTTAGTATATGGATGAATTATGCTTGAATATGTGTAAGTCTTAGCCTTGAAAATTTGACATGATTGAAACTTGTAGTGAATGTATAGATTGAATGGTTATTTTAGTAGGTTCTTAGATAACAAATATGTATGAAATGTATTGGTATTGGCTTGTAGGGTTGACCATTAATGGGTGGCATTTTGGCCTTACAAATGGCCTATAATGTCACACGGTTGTGGCACACGGGCGTGCCTAGTGACCGTGGGGCTAGGTCAGTAGCTAACTTAGGAGCACACGGCCTAGGTACACGGGCGTGCCTAGTAGCCGTGTGAATAAGTTAGTATATGGCCTAAGAGTACACGGCCTTAGCACATGGGCGTGCTTGGTGGCCGTGGAGACAAGTCAGGATCGACCACGGCCAGGGTACATGGGCATGCTTGGTGGCCGTGGAGATAAGTCAGGTTCGACCACGGGGAGGACACACGGGTGTGTCTAGCTGCCGTCGGAGGTACACGGCCTATCCACACGGGCGTGTAACCCGTGAAACTTGGAAAAGTTTTAATTTTCTGAGAATTTCTTTATATGTTCCCGATTATGTTTCTGTGCATGTTTTAGGTCTTGATGATCTACAAAAGGGGACACTATGATTATAATTGATGAGTTACTTGATGAATTGTCTGTTAAAGTTTCCGATCTATCAGGTAACGCTCTTAACCCTAATCCGGCGACAGATACGGGATAGGGGTGTTACATTTCATGAGGCTTTAATTATCTCGAGGCATAAGCTATAACTTTGCCTTCTTGCATCAGAACACATCCCAAACCATTCAACGAAGCATCACTGTAAATCACAAACTCTTTACCCGATTCTGGCTGTACTAGCACTGGAGCTTCAGTTAACAGAGTTTTCAACTGATCAAAGCTTTTTTGACATTTATCGGACCATTCATATCTCACATATTTCTGAAGCAATCTAGACAACGGAGTTGCAATCATCGAAAAGCCTTTTACAAATCTTCGATAATAACCAGCAAGTCCCAGAAAGCTACGAACTTCAGACACGTTTTTCGGAGGTTTCCATTCCAGAATAGCAGAAATCTTGTTCGGATCAACTCGTATACCGAATGCTGACACAATGTGCCCTGGAAAACTAACTTCACGCAACCAGAATTCACATTTGCTGAATTTTGTATACAATTGCTTTTCTCGCAGAGTTTGCAACACAATTCTCAAATGCTTTGCATGCTCAGTTTCATCACGTGAATAAATCAAAATATCGTCAATGAATACAACAACAAATCGATCTAGGTATGGTCTGAAAATTCTGTTCATCAGATCCATAAAAACAGCAGGAGCGTTTGTTAGTCCAAAAGGCATAACTAAAAACTCATAATTCCCGTACCTTGTTCTAAAAGCAGTTTTCGGAATGTCTGAATCTTTTACTCTCAACTGGTAGTAACCTGATCTTAGATCTATCTTCAAAAACACAGTAGTTCCTTTTAGCTGATCAAACAAATCGTCAATCCTGGGCAACGGATATTTGTTCTTTATAGTTACCTTGTTCAACTGACGATAATCTATACACATTCTCATCGTGCCATCTTTCTTTTCGCAAAGCAGGCAGGAGCACCTTACGGTGAAAAACTCGATTCGACAAACCCTCTGTCAATCAATTCTTACAGCTGTGACTTCAATTCTTTCAACTCTGTAGGTGCCATTCTATACGGAGCTATCGAAATAGGTATCGTACCAGGCAACAGATCAATACCAAATTCAACTTCACGTATCGGAGGCAATCTCGGCAATTCTTCAAGAAATACATCAGAAAACTCACAAACAACTGGCACTGATTCAACTTTCTTTTCAGACACTTTTGAATCAATTACATAAGAAAAATATGCCTCATATCCCTTTTACACATATTTTTGAGCTTTCAATACAGATATCACAACAGGCAATCCATTCAATTCATTAGACTCAATCCGAACTATCTCATCATTCTGACCTTTCAAATCAATGATCTTTCTTTTGTAATTTACAACAACATCATGCAATTTCAACCAGTCCATACCCAAAATTATATCAAGCTCATCAAACAATAATAGCATCAGATCAGCAGGGAAACAGATATCTCGAAACATTAACAAACAATTCTTACATACTTTGTCAACCAGGACACTTTTACCCAAGGTGTTCGATACTTTTATAACAAACTCGGTAGACTCTACAGGAAAAGTCTTACTTGATACTAAATTCATGCATACATATGAGTGACTAGAACCAGGGTCTATCAATTCAATCACAGAAGTATCATAAAGTGTAAATGTACCCGTTACAACATCCGGAGATGAAGCTTCCTCACGAGCTCGGATGGCATACGCTCGGGCAGGCGCTCTAGCTTCAGATCTCGCAATAGTATCTCTCGTAGTTCTCTGACTACCACTGACATTTCTTACATTTTGGGAAGGTCTACCTCTCATCTGATTTTAGATTCTGAACAGTCTCTGGCTCAACAGACTCTGGGCAATCACGAATAAAATGATCTAACGATCCACATCTGAAGAAAGCCCGATCATTCAATCTACAACTTCCCGGATGTCTTTTACCACAATGCTTACACTCAGGTCATTCGAATCGAACATTTCCAACACTTGACATTGATGTTGACGGAGCTTTGGAACTCAAATGTGATCTAGCTCGATCTCTACTAGAATGTCCCACATTAGTCTTTGAACGACCATGTTCATCTCTGAATTTCTTTGAAGCAGACTGAAATGATTTGCTCAGAAATCTTTTTCTCACATCTTTAACTTCAGATTCAACTTTTCTTTTATCTTTCCCGAGTGCCTCAGCTTTACACGCTCGACCAACAAGCACAGCGAACTCTTTTATCTATAGAATCCCAACTAGCAAACGGATATCTTCATTAAGACCATCTTCAAACCTTTTGCACATTATTACTTCGGTCGATACACATTCCCGAGCATACTGACTTAGTCTTATGAACTCTCGTTCGTATTCTGTGACAGACATACAGTCCTGTTTTAAGTCCAAAAATTCCTTTCGTTTCTGATCGATGAATCTCTCACTGATGTATTTCTTCCGAAACTCAATCTGAAAGAAGTCCCATGTCACCCGTTCTTTCGGAACAACAGAAATCAGAGTTTTCCACCACTGATAGGCCGCGTCTCGTAGTAATGATACAACACATTTAATACTTTCTTTCGAAGTCAAAGACATCTCATCAAATACCCGGATAGTGTTTTCTAACCAGAACTCAGCTTTCTCGGTATCATCATCATTAATAGTCCTGAATTCTTCGACCCCATACTTACAGATTTTGTCAACCGGAGGCTTGTTCAATAGATTCAGATTCATAGTCAGAGGCATAGCAGATGTATGAGGGGGATTAACTGGGGGCGGAGGTTGTCAAATAGTCAGATTATTTCTTACGAATTGAGTGAACCACTAACTCATCATCTGGAAGAAAGCTTGTTTAGCTTCTACCTCATGACCGCTCGTAGTCGGTCTTGGATCAGAGGGCATTGTCCCTTGAGCGGGAGCTGGCGCATTGCTTTCTACATCGTCAGCTACGGCTCTTTCGGGATCCATTACTATACGAAGATCACATTTCACACGTCAGGATTCATCACACTATCACAGTTCAGATATATGGCATGTATAGCTAGACTCTGACATGCTACGTTAGTCCGAGAATCGACTAAACTGTAGCTCTGATACCTACCAAATGTAACACCCCTAACCCGTATCCGTTGCCGAATTAGGGTTAAAGGCGTTACCGAATAGAATGTAGACTTTACAAACATTTCATAAATACAATTCATCAATCACGATCAAAGTGTCCCTTTTTATAGGTCAACGAGACCTTAATCACATTTTAGAATAGGATCAGGACTAACTGAACACATATGAAATTTTTCAAAAATTTAAAACTTTTCTAAGTCACTGAGGTCACACGCCCGTGTGGGCAGGCCGTTTGTCTCCCACGGCTACTAGACACACCCATGTGTCCTGGCCGTGCCAAAACAGAGCTTGTATATTGACTTATCCACACGGCCACCAGACACGCCCGTGTGCCATGGCCGTGTACTCTTAGGCTAGATACTGACTTACTCACACAGCTACCAGGCACGTTCGTGTACCACGGCCGTGCATACTTGGGCTAGCTACTGACTTAATCCCACGGTCACTAGGCACGCCCGTGTGCCACAACTGTGTGTGCATAATAGACCATTTGCAAGGCCAATATGCCACCCACACTAGGGTCATACCTACAAGCATAAACAAGCCTATTTCCACAATCAAATGGCAACCAAAAACACACCAAATGGTCATCATATTATTCCATTCGATCTCATTTCTAAACATGCTAATTTGTACAATCAAATCCCATGTCAATCCAAGTATAATTCAACCATAAGCTTACCATTCATAAGGCTATTTCATTGCCATCAAGCCATACCAAAACATGCACCAAATACCATATTCACTCATGCACATTACTAACATTTAGCTAGCAAAATCACATGGCTATTTACATCTCAAAACATATACCAAATCACTTGCCTATACATGCCATACTTAGTATATACATTTCCAAAAGGTACCAAAATGAGTTTGAGTAGTGTGATGACAATCCTCGACGGTCCCCGAGACTTCAGTAGCTTTGACGATCTACAAAATAGAGCAAACACACACAGAGTAAGCCTTCAAAAGCTTAGTAAACCATATACAAATAAACTTAGCATAAAATGCAAATAACCAATTTGATACAATAACATTATTGATTCTCATAACAAATTCATCACATATATTCTTTGGCTCACTTGCTTAGCCATATCTGACCATATTCTTCAACTCAAATATCACATATACACATGGCTAATTCAAGCATATCTTCACATATAATCTCATCATTTCCATATACATAATCATCTTAGTAAGTTCATATCGATACTTACCTTTGATACACACTTAGTGTACATATCAAATGTACCTGAAACGGATATACAAATTACATAGTCGTTCGTATCTCGGATTTGCCCTTTGAACCGTTTGAAATCTAATAGGATACTCAGAGTGCTCGGAATAGTCGTACAATGCCAACGTCCCAGACGTGGTCTTACATGTAGTCAGATATCGATGCCACTATCCCAGACAGGGTCTTACACGAATCAAATAAAATGTCGATGTCCCAGACATAGTCTTACACGTAAATCTCATATTAATGCCAACGTCCCAGACGTGGTCTTACACGTAAACCTCATATCGATGCCAACGTCCCATACGTGGTCTTACACGAAATCTTGAATCAACACCAACATCCCAGACGTGGTCTTACATGATATCACAGAACGGACACCTATGTCATGACATATACTATCCTATCTATTCCTAGGTTCAAACGAGACTTCTCGGACATTGACACTGTAACATCCCAAATGTGGGGCTATTTGGAAATAAATTATTTTTCTTATGTATGAACTGCTGTGTCATTATTTATGGGATAATAATGGTCAATTTAAGGCTTTGTGTTGGCTCGATTTGGTAGGAAATTTCAGTTTTTAACTTTTAAAAGAAGGGAGCCTTGGTAAGTGGTGTTATAAGAATAAGTGTGGGTAATTTAACACTAAAAGCCCTTGGTTAAGTGGCAAAAAGAAGCCCACTTAAGAGCTACATGTGACGCCACCAAGGAGCAAGGGAGAGCTTGTGTTCGAGCCACAAGATCCTCCTCTTTTGTTTTTATTTGGACGGCACAAGGGGGAGAGTTTTCTCCTTCAAACTCTTTTATTAGGTGTAATTATTAAGGGATAATTTAAGCATTTTAATTAGTTTTAATTTGCTTAAACCTTTTGATAATACAAGAGATATGATAATTTCATAGGATAATCAGAGATATTATTTGATTAGAAGGGATTATTAAGTGATTAATTCAAATTATTTGAATTAATTGAAATGTGTGGCCAAGAGTACTTGGAGAGGTTGCCGAAATTTTGAACTCCTTGAACAAGGAGGTGTGGACTGACAAGGCTACTAGGGGATGCCGAAATCCTATATAAACCCCCATCTACCATCTTAAATTCTTTTTAGAATTTTTTGTAGCCGAAATTCTCCCAACTAGTTGCCATCTGATTTCTTTTCTTTCTTCAAAGTTGAGAACCACTTCCATCTCTTAGTCTCTAGCCGAATCTAATCCCTATAGGTGTGCCGATTTCCCTTAGTCTCTTCTCTCAATTTTCGGCTAGCCTTCATTAGTTGTTGTTTATTCTTTGATTATACTCCCAAAAACCGATAAAAGAAAAACCCTCTCTTCTTTTGGAACCTTGGCCGAATACTGAACAAGGAGGGGGAAGCATTCTCTAATCGAATTTGGAGGGTAAGTATGTTAGGCCGAATGTCTAGGATCCTCTTTTCTCTTCTTGTCGACTTGGAGGTTGGTAAGTGACTATTTCGGCAATGATATTTATTAAGGCTACTAATCGCTTGATTAAAATATAGGGCCTTCGGATTCGGAAGCAAGCAGGTGAACCCGTTGCTTTGGAGCAATCGATTTTGGGGTAAGGTGGTAAGATCTGTTTTCTTCATTCATGATATTCGATTAAGCCGACGGCTACTAACTTAATGATTGCCGATTGGGGGAAGCGTAAACACTTGGTGGCTAGTACTCAAGGGTGTTAGGTAAGGCTTTCGGGTTAAATATTAACCCTTTGAATATTTTGGATTTGGCCGAATAGGCCATAAGACTAACCCATGTTTTTGGGCCGAATATAGGACAGATAGATCTGTGGTGACCAACGTTTCTTCTTGGGATTTAAGACTATCGTAGTAACAGGTGTGTACATACACACCATTTAACTTATTAAATTATGCTAAGTAATGTGATTGCTAACTTGATGTATGTGGCAATGGCTTGAATACCATAACGGTATCACGGGTAACGAGGTAAGTACTGTGCATATGATTGCTATTTTATGCTTTTGGAAAGCATGTTGTGATAATACATATGATAAATCTATATGTATTTGTTGACTATGTGGGTTGATGAGTGGAGGGGCGGTGATATCGTTTGGCGAGCACCAGTGCTTTGGTAGCACATCGTGACTATATGTCACAGAGGTTTGGTACCTCCAGAGGTTTGGTACCTCATAGCGACTTGTCCACGTGGTTAACACCACCGTGGGTTGGCCCCACTTGAGATATGGGATAAATGCGCGGTGATTTGGTATCACACGATGGGTTGGCCCCATCACCCGATTTGTGTCTATGGACACCAGTGCTTTGGTAGCACATTGTGACTATATGTCACGGTGGTTTGGCACCACCGGTGTTTTGGTAACACATCGTGACTACGGTCACCGAGTGGTTTGGTACCACGTGGGGTAGACAAAGGTGTTTGGTTGGCTAGGTTGGGTACATGATACTTTGCTTAATTAAGCTGTTATATGTTGTGTATGAAATGTTGTATTAACTGGGGAAGGGTTACATATTGAGTCTTGGTGACTCACCTTCTCCTTTAACATTTTTCAGTGACTCGTAGATGGCGGTTGAGGAGCGGTGGGACTCGAGGTGGCCATGCAAAGGATTTTACTTTACGAGAACTTTAAACTTGTTTAATTTTATTTTGGGTTGTAATAAGGCCTCCATAAACTATAGTTGCGTTATTTTTTTATGTTGGATATTTACTCAAGACTATACTTTTTAAAATTGAATTAAATCACATGTTTTCTTAAGTTAACACGAGGAAGTTTAAACGTGCCATTGGGTACACTTGGCTGGGTATAACAACCTGGACTTAATTAAAATTTCAAATTAGATCTAAGGGTAGCTTTAACAAGACAACCGAAAACAAGGAGTTTTTGGAAATTAAATGTTTTTTTTTGAAATGGTGTTCACAAGGTTTACTTCGTAATAACTCAGATTCGGTCGTAATGTTTGGGCCGGGTTTGGGTTGTTCTGAAGTGGTATCGAGCCAGTTCAAAGCTCTACATGGGGGCCCAAGGCCCAAAAATGTTTTTGGTAGGCCTTATGGTGTGATTTACGGGTTTTTAAGCAAAGCATGGCCCGAGTCTCTCGCACCGATCCGCCCAGGTAAGTACATCTAAACCTTTCTGTGAATTATATTCTGTAGAAGGGTAGGAAGCATGGAACGTAGATAGACTTATAGGACTTGGACCCTAAGGCTAGATTACTCAAACACAACGAAGCATAAGACTTAAAGAACTAAACCAACCTATGACTTAGTCAATGAGCTAGGTGTGGTAACCCCCTGTGACGCATGTCTAGGATTGGATCCGGGAAGAGCTTGGTATTTAAGCGGTCCTCGTGACTCACCTCCTCTTCGCAGTATCCTACACAGTGCGTAGCTTCCGGTTCACCCTAACTCGGAAGGTTGATGGTGTGGTAACCTCTGCATGCGCATGTCTAGAAAGGTTGGTGAGAGCTTGGTATTTAAGCGGTCCGCGTGACCCACCTCCTCTTCACTTGAATTCGCACAGTGCGTAGCTTTGGTTCACCACGACCAAGAAGGCTCGGTCATAGGCTAAAAACAATGATTAAAACCCGAGAAGGGAGTTAGCCTTGTTTTTTCGAAAGGAATGAATAAAATGACCCTAATGTTTTCAAAACTTATCCAATAACCCTCTCAAACCCTAGAACACTTAGTATACAATGTTTTTCTCGGAAAACTTGACTTGTGAAAAATTACGAAATACCCTTAGGAGTAAAATTACCAAAATGCCACGACCCATAAAATATTGATTCAATGATTTTTGCCCAAAAATTTCAGCCATTTTACAAATATTCAAAAACTTAGCTTTGGGAATCACAAGCCAAAATATTTTGGTTCTGAAAATTACGGAAATACCTCAGTAGGAAAAAGACGAAAATACCCCTCAGGTTAGAAATGGGCGTAAATGTCCGATGAGTGAATAGGTATGGAAAGTATTAAGGAATGGATGCATGGACTTCTTTGTGTGAACTAGGATAGGAAATGAAACCTTGTTTGCTCGAAAGAATCTCGATTAAACCTTATCCATAAAATTTCTTCGCGAGTAATAAAGTGAAACCAATGCTAACGCATAAAATTTTTCTTAATCGATTAAAAGCGCGGTAGATAGAATGAGTTCTAGAGGACGTGGGACGCCGTGGACGCGGTAGGGGTAGGATGATGGTGTCCGAACCCGTCAGTCGAGGACAAGGTTGAGAAAATGAGGTACCATCGCCACCACCACCTCCTACTTTTAGAAGTGAGGAGCCGGAGCGGGCCGGTGGCGAGTCGGTATCGCAAGTCGTGTTTGCGAGTCTTGGAGATGGTGGTCGGGGTGGTGGAAATGTAGGAGCTCGGAAATCTGTCCCCGGCGACTCCGATCTAACGGAGCGGAGGTATTCCGAGGTGTGTCGAGTGGCACCCGGTCTGGACATCTTTGGCTAGAGTCGATTGAAAGAATTATGGATGACCTTGACTGGACCGAGGAAGAGAGAAGCCGAAAGAGGCGGTGTCGCACGAAGGATGAAGCATATCGGTGGTGGCTTACGGTTCGAGATGGGGCTACGGTGATGATTTGACTTGGGAGTATTTCGTAACCGCCTATCGAAAAAGTATGTGGGCATTAGCTACATCGATGCGTAGAGAAAGGCTTTTTCAGGATTAGTTCAAGGAACTAAGTCCGTGTGTCGAATATGAGGCGGAATTTCTAAGGTTGAGTAGATATGCGAGAGGCATCGTGGCTCACGAACATGAGCGTTGTGTCCGCTTTGAGGATGGACTCAGAGATGATTTAAGGTTCTTTGATTGCCCCACAGCGAGTTCGTGAGTTCTCATCTCTAGTGGAGAAGGCTAAGGTAGCGAAGGGATCAAGGAGGTCGTGAGGCAAAGTTATAGTAAGAACAATCGGAAGAGAAATTTTGGGTCGGTGGGTGGGTGAAAGCGGAAGTGCTCGAGGAAAAGGCTAGGCCAAGTGGGCCCAATCAGCAAACAAGGCCCACGATCGCTAATCGAGAGGCCGACTCGGTGCAATCGGCGTGGAAAGACCCATTGGGGAGGATGTTGGACCGGTGACAAAGGATGTTTTGAGTGTGGGTCTTTGGAGCATCGCGTCGAGATTGTCCCCCGAAACTAGCTAAGAAGCGACGAATGACGAACCGTGCTCGAGGATAGAAATGTGGGACCACAGAGGGTCGTGGTAATGGTAGAGGAAACAACGGTCCTAACCGAGGTCGTGGAACTCAAGGCAGAGGTTCGGGCAACACAGAGGCTAGGCACTGGCTTAGTCACGCAAAGAAGGTGTCGCGAAGAAGGTGACGCGACCGGATGTCATAACCGATGACGTTTCTAATTTTCGGTTTCCCTTATGTTGCATTGATTGATGTGGGCTCGACGCACTCGCACATTGCTTGTAGTGTGGTAGGAACTATGGACCTAAACTCAAAGCGCCTCTAGGGAGATGACCGTAGTTAGCCCCTTAGGTCACTCCGTAGTCGTAAATAGACTTTATAGAGGCGCACTCTAGAACTTCAAGGGGTAGTATTTGTAGTCGATCTAATGGAACTACCGTTTGGGGAGTTCGATTTGATCCTCGGTATGGATTGGTTGGTTAAGTACCAAGCGAGTTTGGATTGCGCGGCTAAGCGCATGGTTCTTAAGACGACTGAAGGTGATGAAGTGGTTATGATAGGAGATAGGAGGAATTATCTGTCCAACGTAGTGACTGCCTTGAAGGCTGAAAAGATGATCAAGAAGGGTTGCGAGGCGTATTTGGTTCAGATCTGTGCTTTGGAAGCTAAGGGGTTGGCGGTTGGAAAGGTCCGAACGGTTGGGGAATTTGCTGATGTATTCCCAGAAGAACTTCCGGGTTTGCCTCCGGATCGAGAAGTCGAATTCGGTATAGACTTGCTACCTGGAACGGCACCTGTGTCCGTAGCACCATACCGAATGGCACGAAAGGAATTGGTGGAGCTAAAGGCTCAAATTCAGGAGCTCTTGGATAGAGGGTTTATACGACCAAGTATATCTCCGTGGGGAGCGCCTGTGTTGTTTGTCAAGAAGAAGGGCGGTTCTATGCGGATGTGCATCGACACCGTCGATTAAATAAGTTAACGATCAAGAACAAGTATCCGTTGCCTCGGATTGACGACTTGTTCGATCAAGCTCAAGGGTGCCTCGGTGTTTTGAAGATAGACCTTAGGTCGCTATCACCAATTAAGGGTGAAGGAGGTCGATGTTCACAAAACGGCATTCGAACTCGGTATGGGCATTTTGAGTTCTTAGTAATGCCATTCGGGTTGACTAATGCGCGCGGCGGCATTCATGGACTTGATGAACAGAGTATTCCAAAGAAAGATTTGGACCGGTTCGTCGTGGTGTTCATAGGCGACATATTGGTTTATTCAAGGACGAGAAGAGGAGCATGATAAGCATTTACGGATAGTTACGCAAGTATTGAGGAGAAGTAGTTGTATGCCAAATTCGTAAGAAGTGTGAATTTTGGCTTAGGAAGTGGCTTTCTTAGGTCATGTAGTATCGGTGAAGGAATTAGAGTAGACCCTCGCAAGATTGAGGCAAGTATTGGAATGGAAACCACCTAGGTCGGTGGGTGAAATACGAAGTTTTCGGGTTTAGCAGATACTATCGGAGATTCGTGGAAGGATTCTCTCTAATAGCGGCGCCGTTGACTAAGTTGCTAAGGAAGGGTGTCCCGTTTGTATGGACGGAAAAGCAAGCAAGAAAGCTTTGATAAGCTAAGGAAGATTTTGACTAAGCTCCGGTTTTGGTGCGACAAGCAGAAAGTTATTCACGATTTATTGTGATGCATCTCACACCGGCTTGGGATGTGTGTTGATGCGGGATGGGAAGGTAGTAGCCTATGCATCCCGTCAATTAAGATCGCATGAGGTTAACTACCCAACTCACGACTTAGAGTTAGCAATGGTCGTCTTCGCTCAAGATATGGAGACATTACCGTATGGAGAGAAGTCGATGGTCTACACGGATCACAAAAGCTTGAGGTATCTTCGACTCGTAAGGATCCGAATCGAGATGCAGCGTCGATGGATTGAACTACTAAAGGACTATGATTGTTCAATCGAGTACCATCGGGTAAGGCTAATGTGGTAGCCGACGCATTGAGCCGGAAGGTGGTGACGGACTTAAGAGCAATGTTCGCTCGGTTAAGTCTCAGATGATGATGGAAGTCTCTTAGCGTAACTTCAAGTAAAGCCGACTTGGATTAAGGAGATTAAAGAAAAGCGATTAGTGGATGAAGGCTTGAGCTCTAAGAGGGTACAAGTTCAAGACGGTGGTTTGGAAGGGTACGATCTGTCTAGTGACGGAGTGCTTTGTTTTCAGGGCAGTATGTATGCCAAAGGATCCGGAATTAAGGCGTAAAATTCTCCAAGATGCACATAGCAGCCCATACGCTATGCATCTGGGGAAGCAAGATGTATGGAGATTTGCGGAAAGCTTGATTACGTGGCACAGGTTGAAGCGTGAGATAACGGAGTTCGTAGGGAAGTGTCCGACGTGTCAACAGTTAAGGTGAACATCGGTCACCATCGGGACTACTTCAGCCAATAAAGATCCTCAATGGAAATGGGAGAGGATCACCATGGATTTTGTTAGTGGGCTACCCCTTACGCCCACTAAGAAGGATGCGATTTGGGTAATTGTGGATCGCTTAACTAAATCAGCTCACTTCATGCCGGTGAGAATGGATTACTCTCTCCGAAGCTAGCAAAGTCGTATGTGGGTGAAATAGTGAGGTTGCATGGCGTGCCGATGTCGATTATCTCGGATAGGGATCCCGATTCACGTCAAGGTTTTGGAAAGCGTTGCATCAAGCTTTGGGTACGGTTAGATTTCAAGACGGCTTTCCATCCACAAATCGACTGACTGATCGGAAAGGGTGATACTGATTTTGGAAGACATGTTAAGAGGTCAGTGTCTTGGATTTTAGTGGTAGTTGGGAGGAGTACCTACCACTAGCGGAATTCACTTATAACAATAGTTATCGTTTAGTATTCAAATGGCTCCATATGAGGCCCTATATGGACGGAAGTGTCGTACTCCTACATGTTGGACGGAGTTGGGAGAAAGACAAGTTCGGGTCGAGTTGGTAGCCGAGACGGAAGACAAAGTCAAGGTGATTCGGTCTCGTCTCAAGGAAGCATCGGATAGGCGTAAGTCTTATGCCGATCTCAAGCGCAAGGAAGTGGAGTATCTTTGTGGGAGACAAAGTCTTTCCGAAAGTGTCGCCGTGGAAAAAAGTGTTGAGATTTGGACGGAAAGGAAGTTGAGCCCAAGGTTCATTGGGCCATATAATCGTTGTGAAGCGAATAGGACCGGTAGCTTATCGGCTAGAGTTGCCCGTGAGAACTAAGTCGGATACATGACGTCTTTCACGTATCAATCTTTGAGGCGGTATCGGTCGGATCCTTTCGCACGTTGTGCCGAGAGCGAGATTGAGGTGAACACGGATTTATCTTTTGAGGAAGAACCGGTTCGAGATCATAGACCGAGATGTGAAAGTTCTACGAAGGAAGGCAGTGCCTTTAGTAAAAGTGTTATGGCGGAACCACGGAGTGGAAGAAGCTACGTGGGAGCCCGAGGAGGTGATGCTGCAAAGCAATACCCCCATCTCTTTTGATCAAGAAATTTCGAGGACGAAATTTATTCTAAGGGGGTAGAATCTGTAACATCCCAAATGTGGGGCTATTTGGAAATAAATTATTTTTCTTATGTATGAACTGCTGTGTCATTATTTATGGGATAATAATGGTCAATTTAAGGCTTTGTGTTGGCTCGATTTGGTAGGAAATTTCAGTTTTTAACTTTTAAAAGAAGGGAGCCTTGGTAAGTGGTGTTATAAGAATAAGTGTGGGTAATTTAACACTAAAAAGCCCTTGGTTAAGTGGCAAAAAGAAGCCCACTTAAGAGCTACATGTGACGCCACCAAGGAGCAAGGGAGAGCTTGTGTTCGAGTCACAAGATCCTCCTCTTTTTGTTTTTATTTGGACGGCACAAGGGGGAGAGTTTTCTCCCTTCAAACTCTTTTATTAGGTGTAATTATTAAGGGATAATTTAAGCATTTTAATTAGTTTTAATTTGCTTAAACCTTTTGATAATACAAGAGATATGATAATTTCATAGGATAATCAGAGATATTATTTGATTAGAAGGGATTATTAAGTGATTAATTCAAATTATTTGAATTAATTGAAATGTGTGGCCAAGAGTACTTGGAGAGGTTGCGAAATTTTGAACTCCTTGAACAAGGAGGTGTGGGACGGCAAGGCTACTAGGGGATGCCAAATCCTATATAAACCCCCATCTACCATCTTAAATTCTTTTAGAATTTTTGTAGCCGAAATTCTCCCAACTAGTTGCCATCTGATTTCTTTTCTTTCTTCAAAGTTGAGAACCACTTCCATCTCTTAGTCTCTAGCCGAATCTAATCCCTATAGGTGTGCCGATTTCCCTTAGTCTCTTCTCTCAATTTTCGGCTAGCCTTCATTAGTTGTTGTTTATTCTTTGATTATACTCCCAAAAACCGATAAAAGAAAAACCCTCTCTTCTTTTGGAACCTTGGCCGAATACTGAACAAGGAGGGGGAAGCATTCTCTAATCGAATTTGGAGGGTAAGTATGTTAGGCCGAATGTCTAGGATCCTCTTTTCTCTTCTTGTCGACTTGGAGGTTGGTAAGTGACTATTTCGGCAATGACTGTTAAGGCTACTAATCGCTTGATTAAAATATAGGGCCTTCGGATTCGGAAGCAAGCAGGTGAACCCGTTGCTTTGGAGCAATCGATTTTGGGGTAAGGTGGTAAGATCTGTTTTCTTCATTCATGATATTCGATTAAGCCGACGGCTACTAACTTAATGATTGCCGATTGGGGAAGCAGAAACACTTGGTGGCTAGTACTCAAGGGTGTTAGGTAAGGCTTTCGGGTTAAATATTAACCCTTTGAATATTTTGGATTTGGCCGAATAGGCCATAAGACTAACCCATGTTTTTGGGCGAATATAGGACGGATAGATCTGTGGTGACCAACGTTTCTTCTTGGGATTTAAGACTATCGTAGTAATGTGTGTGTACATACACACCATTTAACTTATTAAATTATGCTAAGTAATGTGATTGCTAACTTGATGTATGTGGCAATGGCTTGAATACCATAACGGTATACGGGGTAACCAGGTAAGTACCTGTGCATATGATTGCTATTTTATGCTTTTGGAAAGCATGCTGTGATAATACATATGATAAATCTATATGTGACCGTTGACTATGTGGGTTGATGAGTGGAGGGGCGGTGATATCGTCTTCGACGAGCACCGGTGCTTTGGTAGCACTGCTGTGACTATATGTCACCGAGGTTTGGTACCTCAGAGGTTTGGTACCTCATAGCGACTTGTCCCCGTGGTTAACACCACCGTGGGTTGGCCCCACTTGAGATATGGGATCGTCTGCCGCTGATTTGGTATCACACGATGGGTTGGCCCCATCACCCGATTTGTGTCTATGGACACGGTGCTTTGGTAGCACATTGTGACTATATGTCACCGGTGGTTTGGCACCACCAGTGTTTTGGTAACACATCGTGACTACGGTCACCAGTGGTTTGGTACCACGTGGGGTAGACAAAGGTGTTTGGTTGGCTAGGTTGGGTACATGATACTTTGCTTAATTAATCGTTATATGTTGTGTATGAAATGTTGTATTAACCGGGGAAGGGTTACATATCGAGTCTTGGTGACTCACCTTCTCCTTTAACATTTTTCAGTGACTCGTAGATGGCGGTTGAGGAGCGGTGGGACTCGAGGTGGCCATGCAAAGGATTTTACTTTACAGAACTTTAAACTTGTTTAATTTTATTTTGGGTTGTAATAAGGCCTCCATAAACTATAGTTGCGTTATTTTTTTTTATGTTGGATATTTACTCAAGACTATACTTTTTAAAATTGAATTAAATCACATGTTTTCTTAAGTTAACACGAGGAAGTTTAAACGTGCCATCGGGTACACTTGAAACTGGTATAACAACTGGACTTAATTAAAATTTCAAATTAGATCTAAGGGTAGCTTTAACAAGACAACCGAAAACAAGGAGTTTTTGGAAATTAAATGTTTTTTTTTTGAAATGGTGTTCACAAGGTTTACTTCGTAATAACTCAGATTCGGTCGTAATGTTTGGGCCGGGTTTGGGTTGTTACAGACACTATGTCGATTCTATCTCGGAATTCATGTATACATCATCTCATGTGCATTCATCCTTATCAATAATCATGTGAACATATATAATTCAATACAAATACATTTATTTGTATATCGACTTACCTCGAGTTCGATTTAACGGAAACGGATACAGCTACTCGATTACTTTCAATTTCCCGTGGTCTTCGGTTCTTGATCTATACATATTCAAATTTAACCCTTTTTATTTACTAATTCATCCAATTCAATCCAAAGACATACATTTAGGGCAATTTACAAATTAGCCCTCACATTTGCACATTTGGACATTTTAGTCCTTATTTCACAAAATCATCAAATACTCAAAATCATCATATACCCATGCTTAGCCGAATACTCGTGTATCTCATACAAGTCCAAACATTAAATTTATTTCACAATTTAGTCCCTCAAAATGCTATTTTCACAATTTAGCCCTCATTAGCTAAATTCATCAAAAATTCTAGAACAAAACATGTTCATTAAACACATATCTTTCATTTTTCACCATTAAACATCATAAAACACATGAGTTCATCAAAGGCTCATTTCACAAACATCATCAATTCTCAAAATTAAGACATGGGTTTCAAAGTATTCAAAGCAACGATTACAGAAACGTGGAAATTATCAATAACCGAGACTAATACATACCTCAATTTTGCTTTAACATAGCCGAAACCTAGCTTGGTTATTTTCTTTCTTTTTCTTTTAAACTTTCGGCTAGAGAAAAATGGATGAACAATGTCTATTTTCATACATTATTTTTATTATAAACATGTTATTATAATATTTACTTTATTAACCTTTTTATTATCATAAAAGACAAATTAACAACAAGGTTATTTTGTCATTTAATCATCCACTATCATAAAAATGGTTTAATTGCCTCATAAGGCTTCCTCATTTAAAAGCCACATCAAATAGATACTTTATCAAAGAGCATGCTAATTTAACATTTCTCACAATTAAATCCTTTTACCAGATTAAGCACACACATACGGAAAATTAACTTACGGAACTTTAACACATGCTTAATCACATATCAAAGGCACGGAAAATAATATTAAAATATTTTTTAGACTCGGATTTGTGGTCCTGAAACCACTGTTCCGACTAGGGTCTAAATCGGACTGTTACATGTTTAGCTTTAACTTTCTGACATATTAAACATTTTGAAAAAAACTCTGAGATATCCCGTTTCATACCATGCCACCAATAAAACTGTTTCAGATTATTATACATTTTTGTACTTCCTGGATGAACAGCCAAACGACTATTGTGAGCTTCGTTCAAAATCAATGAATCAACTCAATTCCTCGGAACACAAATCTGATCTCTCGAATCTCAAACAATCATCATTATCCACTCAAATTTCGAATCGTAATTCAAACCACATTGAGCTCGTTTTGTCATCATCTCATTATCACTTTTCTGGGCATCACAAATCTGACGTATAAACATCAGCCTCACTTTCAACTCAGCCAAAACCAAACCATCTTCACACAGATTTATTTTAGTACTCATTGGTCGCAAAGCAAATAAAGACTTTCGGCTCAAAGCGTCAGCAACAACATTAGCTTTTCCCGGATGACAATCAATTACTAATTCATAGTCTTTTAGTAAAACCATCTCTGTTGTCTCAAATTTAATTCTTTCTAAGTCATCAGATATTTCAAACTCTTGTGATCAGTATAAATGTGACATTTCTCACAAAATAGGTAATGACGCCAAATCTTCAATGCAAATACAATCGCAGCTAATTCAAGGTTATGCGTCGGGAAGTTCTTTTCATGCAACTTTAACTGTCTCGAAGCATAAGCTATAACTTTGCCCTCTTGCATTAGTACACAGCCCCAACCATTCAACGATGCATCACTGTAAACTATAAATTATTTACCCGATTCAGGTTGGACTAACATTGGTGCCTTTGTCAACAATACTTTCAACTGTTCAAATCTCTGCTGGCACTTTTTTGACCACTCAAATTTAACATCTTTCTGTAACAATTTCGTCAATGGAGTCGCCACCATCGAGAATCCTTTCACAAACCGTCTATAATATCCCGCTAGTTTCAGAAAACTATGGACTTCAAACACATTTCTCGGAGGCTTCCATTCTAAAATAGTCGAAATCTTTCTCGATTCAACTCGTATTCCCGCAGCTGATACAATATGTCCCAGAAAACCAACCTCACGCAACCAAAACTCACATTTGCTAAACTTTGCATACAATTGCTTCTCACGTAGAGTTTGTAACACGATTCTCAAATGCTCGGCATGTTGCATCTCATCACAAGAATAAATCAGAATGTCATCAATAAACACCACGACAAATCGATCCAAATACGATCTGAATATCCGATTAATCAAATCCATAAACACTGCAGGAGCATTCGTTAGTCCGAAAGGCATAACTAAGAATTCATAATGTCCGTACCTCGTTCTAAAAGCAGTCTTCGGTACATCTGAATCTTTAACTCGTAGTTGATAGTAACCCGATCTCAAATCTATCTTAGAAAACATAGTAGCTCCTTTCAGTTGATCAAACAAATCATCGATTCGTGGTAGAGGATATTTTTTCTTTATCATCACTTGTTCAATTGACGATAATCAATACACATTCTCATCGTGCCATCTTTCTTTTTCACAAACAACACAGGAGCACCCCAGGGCAAAAAAATCGATCATGCAAATCCTCTATCTGTCAACTCTTGTAACTGAGACTTCAACTCTTTCAATTCTGTTGGTGCCATTCTATACGAAGCTATTGAGATAGGAGTCATTCTCGGCACTAAATCAATACCAAACTCGACTTCTCGTATCGGAGGTAATCCCGGTAATTCTTCAGGAAATACATCTAGGAACTCACAAACCACAGGCACAGATTCAACTTTCTTTTCACTCACTTTTGTATCTATCACATACGCAAGATAGGCTTCACAACTCTTTTTCACATAGTTCAAAGCTTTCATCGAAGATAAAATAGCCGGTAACCCATTCAAATCACTGGATTCAATTCGAACTATCTCACCATTCTGACTTCTCAAATCAATACTCTTTCGTTTACAATTCACAATAGCATTATGCAAAGTGAGCTGATCGCTGTAAATCAGAATTTTAAAATTTATAAGAGAATGATCGAACCTGGAAACCAACTCTGACAACGATTAAAGGCAAGTGCACCTATCGAACAGTACTATAGTTCAGGAAAGACCGGATTATCGAACCCAAAGGAACTAAAAGTACTAATACTCACCGTCTTTTTATTATTTAGCCTTAATATAAAGTGATGATTGTTTAAACTAAAACTAATCTACTTACTAAGCTAAGACGCAAAGACAAAAAAGAATGAATTCGGGAAATAACTTTTGGGAAAACTCAATTGACTCAAACGATACCCTTAGGAAAAATCCACCTAGACTTCACTTGTTATCTAACCTTGAACCATATGATTTATTTACTTAGTTTGATCCGTGAGACTCCCTAACGTATATTAAACCCTCTCTCGAGGCGAATAACGTCTAACCCTAGGTTAATTAGTGAAACTCTCGCTCACTTATAATAACCCCTAGAATAGCAAAGAATCGACCGTGGACTCCCATATTAGGTTTCACCCTAATCACAAAATCTCGTCACCCTATCTCTAGGCGTGCGATCAACTCCGCTTAATTATGTTGGATCTACTCTTAGGCGAGGTCTATTCCTCCTCCACCTAAGCACATTAGATTTGGATTAAGTTCACACAATTAAGAACAAACTAAGTTATTATCATATAATTCAAAAATCAAATAACAAGATTCCTCATAGGTTTCATCTCTTTGGAGTATCCAAGGTTTAGTTCATAATAATAAAAGACAACATCTCAAGAGAAAAGATAAAACAAAACATAAGAAATCCCTAAAACCCCCTGAAGGAATTGAAGAGGAGATCCTCCGTCTTGAGTAGAATTCTGGCTTCTTGAGATGGATCAACTGGCTATGTTCGAGTGATTCCCACAAATCTGACCTTTTCGGCTTGGCTTTTTAGCCTAGCTTTCCACCCCCCTTTTAGCTGGTACCTAAGGTGTATTTATAGGATTTTGAAACACGTTTCTTTCTCCATAAGTATCCTTTCCTGAATGAAATTGCTCTTCTCCACGGTAGAGGCACGGCCATGGAACACGCCCGAGTAAATCGTGGTCAGGCCGTGTTCGACACTGTTTAATGAGGCACGGCCGTGTAAGTCGTGTTAAGGCCGTGTTCTAGTAGGAATGGTGGCATGGCTGTGTGGCTTGAAGTCCAGGCCATGTTGATTTCGTGGCTTGGCCCAACTTGGTCCGTTTTAAGCCCGTTTCTCGTTCTTTTCGTCATCGGGTGCTTTCCTGAGTATAAGACATGAAAAGAAAGGATTAAGAGCACCAAATTACATAAATCGAGGCTTAAATCATCCAAAAGCATACTAAATGTGGGCTTAGAATATGTTACTATTTCGGTTTATCAAATACCCCCACACTTAAGCTTTTGCTTGTCCTCAAGCAAAATTCTCAACTTACAATTAAAACGAACTTCCTGTAATTCGTAATTCCTATTGATAGTGTCTCATCATAATTCAGAGATAATTTATACATGGATAATTCAATTCAAAGTGTGCTAAAAATTCAAACAGTAGAAGTCATAGATTTTGTAGCTCAAAAACATAGGTGTCTCCCCTTATCTAAATAATTACCTCTGATTCGAAATCGACAAGGATTGACATCCTCACTAAAGATTCACTCAAATCACTCAAAGTGTTTAAGGTTCAAAATTTAGGCACTCAAGAAGTCAAACATGAAGAGTTAATCCCATAGGCTTGCATGAAAATCAAATCTCCACCACTGAAATATGAGATGAAACACAAATCAAAAGGTCTTTGTTAGGGTTGTAACTGGGCTAGGTTAAGGTGTGAGAGTAATTTGAATTAGAAGGTTAGAATCGAGATTAAATTGACACATTACCTAAATAAGAACTAATGAACTAATAATAATTACATCAATTGAAAACTAATAGTACTTAATAATACGAGCTTCTTCTTTGATATTTGGAATTTATGTATAAGCTCATTTAATCACATAACTAATAATGAATAAACTTTGTTTTTTTTAAAGAACAACCATAAATACATAATAAAAGATAAATTACTGAAATAAAAACATAGTTAGGCTATTAATCAAATCAAATCTCGATATAAGGGTAGTCAAAAGGAATGGTGATAACAAAAACAAAGGGGTTTTGGGTTAATATTAGCGGTTATGTCAATAAATGGGTTGTTAAGATTAAACGGGGTTCACTAGGGGTTAATTGTGAAGGTAGGCTTTTTAATAGAGTTAGTGGGTTAAATCCTAGGTGCCTTTATCATCTCTGTATATCAAATCAAAAAAATGTGGTCTCGACATGTATAATCAATGCAAGTTCTAGAATAACAGATCAATGTTGACATACTCATAATCAATAAAGTGAGCAAGAAAAAGAATATATGCTCTATAAGGCTCAAAGTGTCACAAAAATTATGGGTATTTTGATGTCAACCTCGAAAATTTCAAACTTCAAGATAATATTTAAACTCAGTTTGACAACCTAGAAAATTTTTAATTTATGATAAATAGACTTATCATGCTTGATTCTCTAGTATTCTTAGAATTTAATTATCAATGCACAATTATCAATGACATAATCTAAAACATATCAATAAAAATCATAAATCATCAGAAATTTCATCCTAATTAGTAATATGAGTAATTTACTTTAAGACAAGGCTAAATTCAGGCTTTGAGTTAGGTATCTTTTTAGGTTGTTCACCCCCCACACTTGAGATGTACATTGCCCTCAATGTACAAGGATATATAATAACCTTGTAATAAAATCATCAGATATGGGGATAAGTGAAAACTTCTTGAATTTTTGGATGATTCCTTGAGAGGAGATTGTGCCTTTGGTGGTGGTGATGGGTCGTCTGGATGACGAACCTGCGCTAGATGAAGAAATTGGGAGTCTCATGCAGGATTAGCCAAGAAATCTAAAGAAAACTTAATAATATACTAATAATATAATTAAAGACAAGAAAGATAAAGAGAAGGAGACTAAGAAGGAAAATAAACTAAGTTTAAAAGATAAAGGGGATTGAGAATCCTTATGGTAGATGGTTCGAGAGGTGGGTGTGACTTTGAAGGTGACAGAGTTGTTGGTGATGGTGGAAGTGGCGTGATTCCCAAGCAGCCTTAAGAACCTAAAAACAAGAAACTAAAACAAAATAAAGTAAATTAAGTAGAAGAGAAGTAAAGATAAAGAAAATAAAGGAGAAGATAAAAATAAAAGAACAGATAATTTGTCTCAAAGACCCTTGGCTTGTTGTTTGGATGAAGCTGCCGGCATGAACTCAGGTGAATCGGTCTCCCTTGATGAGATTGGCCTTTTACGCTTCTTTGCCATGGATATGATTTTGTTGTAGCTCAAGAGTCTAAGGATTTATTAGGAAAAGGAAAAAAAGAAACAAAAGGGAGAAAAGAAAGGAAGGAAGAAGAAGAAGAATAGGTAAGGAGAGAAGGGAGAGGGGCATGGTATTTAAATAGAATCTCAAGTCTGGCAATTTACCACGCCCGTGGGTTGAGAGTGTATCGATTCACACGGCCGCATCACACGGCCGTGTTCCTAGGCGTGTCGGTTACCCCGCGCTCGTGTCTAGCCTGTGTTCGACAAGTCAGTATGTTGGCACGGGTTTAAGGCACGGGCGTGTTCTTCCCGTGGTTGAAAAGTCAGTAGCTGCACACGGTTATGGGGTATGGACGTACCCCTTTATCGGTGCCCATGGTGTAGTGGTTGGATCCGTGACGTCGAAAAGTGGTTGGAATTGATTTACACGGCCTTTGCTATATCAGTACGGGGATTCTTATGGTCCACACAGCCACGGCCACGGCCGTGTGTAAGGCCGTGTGTCCTGGAATTCTGCACCCCTTGTTAGTTTATAACTAAGTGTTCAGAAAGAAAAGAAGAAAAAAATAAATTTAAAGTAAAATATGAAAAAAAAATTATGTTAGTGCTCGGGTTGCCTCCCGAGGAGCGCTAGTTTATAGTCTTAAGCTAGACTCTCCTCTCATTTGCATTGTCAGGGTGGTTTTAGGAGTTGGAAGTCCTTCCTCATGCTATCATTTGCGTCTTCGTGAAAAAATTTAAGTCGAGATGTGTTTATAGTAAAAGTACCAAAGATAGGATTACTTACCTCGACTGTTCCGTGTGGAAAAACACTGGTTACCCTAAAAGATATTTCTTTGTTTGTGCTAGGGTCCGAAGGAGATATTCGAGGATTTACCTGATCTAACAGTACTTGGTCCCCTATTTTAAAGTGATTTGTTGTTCCTATTAGCTCTTTAGGGGGCTCCTTCGGTTTTATCTCGTGTGGTTCCGGTTCTTCATCGTGTATCCCTAATTTCTCCTTGAAGTGTGTCTTCCACTCGTCTAGATCATCAAACTGAATCCCTCGATCATCATGAGTTATTTCTTTGTTGGCATGGGGTTTAGGATCGGGTTCAGTTGTATTCTTTGGTGGTGCTTCCTGAAAATAAGGGTTAACCAAATGGATATCGTGAGAATTTACGTTCTCACCTTGATTACTCGATGTTCTAGCCGAGTCGAGAGCCTTGATGGTGACTGTCTCATTACCTACACAAAGTATGAGTTCTCCTGCATCAACATCAATTTTAGTCCTGGCAGTTGCTAAAAAGGGTCTTCCTAAGATTAGGGGGATCGAATTATCCTCATCCATGTCTAAGACAACAAAATCTACTAGGAAAACAAATCTGTTAATTTTTACAAGAACATCTTCGATAATACCCCTAGGAATTCTAACAGTTTTGTCAGCTAATTGAATGGTCATCCTAGTTTGTTTGGGTTTCCCTAGACCTAATTGTTTAAACAATTTATAAGGCATGACATTTATGCTTGCCCCTAAATCCGCTAACGCATTATCAACAGTTAGTCTACCAATTAAACATGGAATTGTAAAACTCCTCGGATCTTTTAGCTTTTGTGGTAGCCTATTTTGGAGAATTCTTTGAGCACTTTGCGTTAAGTTCCACATGTGACGACTCGCCTAACTTCCGTTTGTTTGTCAGAAGCTCTTTTAAAAATTTCCTAGAATCTGGCATCTGCGAAAGAGCTTCAAGTAATGGTAAGTTAATATGTAATTTCTTTAAAAGTTTAAGAAACTTACCGAACTGTTCTTTTGTGTTGTCTCTTCTTAATGCCTCGGGGTATGGTACGCGAGGTTGGTACTCCTTAATTACCGGTTTTGACTTGTCTTGTGTTACCTCTACTTTACCTTTTTCTACCTCATTTTCTTGTGTTGGACTGGGTTCATCTACTTCTTCGCTTTCTTGACCTGTTATGGCTTGGATTTGCTCCTTTGGATTAATTTTAATATTACTTGGTAGACGCCCTTGCGGTTGTTCAGATAATAGCTTTGCAATTTCTCCGACTGACTGGGTAATTTCCCCGATTGCCTTTGTAAGTCCTCTAACTTGATTTTTGATCTTTTTGATCGATGTTTGTTAGGTGTCGAGTGTTACCTCATTTTTTTGGAGACGGGCTTCTGTGGATGCTATGAATTTGTTCAAAGTCTCTTCAAGACTCGGCTTCTTTTCTTGTGGATAGGGCTGATTTTGGAAATTTTGAGGAGGTTGTTGTCTTTGATTTCCTTGATTTCCTTGTCCTCCCCACGAAAAATTTGGGTGGTTCCTCCAACTCGGATTATAGTTATTACTATATGGGTTATTATTAGATCTGAAATTGTTACCTATGTAGTTCATCCTGCTCGCTCTCGTGTGCCTGGTTGGTAAGGTGGGTACTGCAGATTCGCCACAGTTCCACTTGCGCCATGACCGCATGATTTGGATGTACTGCGAAGAACACAAACTATCAATCTTCTTATTCATCAACTCTACGATTTGATAGCATGGTTACTGCATCGAGGTTGTAAACTCTGGCTGTTTTTGATGGCCTTATTCTTGTAACTTGCCACTGATAGTTATTCAGCGACATGTCTTCGATAAACTCGTAGGCTACCTCAGGAGTTCTATTATTCAGGGTTCCACCGGTGCCTGAATCAATTAATTGCCTCGTTGAAGGATTCACACCGTTGTAAAAAGTTTGGACTTGGAGCCACAATGGTAATCTGGGGTGTGGGCATCTCCTCAAGAGATCTTTATATCTCTCCCATGCGTCGTATAATGTCTCTAAATCCATCTGCACAAAAGAAGATATATCATTACGTAATTTGGCCATTTTGGCCGGTGGAAAATATTTTAATAAAAATTTTTCGGTCATTTGTTCCCATGTAGTGATTGACCCTCGTGGTAACGAGTTTAACCACTGTTTAGCTTTATTCTTTAATGAAAAGGGAAATAACCGAAGACGTGTGGCATCGTCAGAAACGCCATTTATTTTGAAGGTATCATAGAATTCTAAAAAATTAACTATATGAGCGTTTGGATCTTTGTCTTGTAAACCATCAAATTGAACAAACTGTTGAATCATTTGTATAGTGTTAGGCTTTAATTCAAAATTATTAGCAGCTATAGCAAGCCTAACAATACTAGATTCGGCTCCTGTTAAATGCGGTTTAACATAATCAAACATAGTACGGGGAGCATTATTTTCTCCCACATCTTGTGGTGGAAGATTATTTTCGTCCATCCCTTCAGTAGGATTGGATCTGTCTTCTTGCTCTCCTTGGTAATTTAGGGCTCGCCTAATTTCTCTGCGATTTCTTCGAGCGGTAGCTTCAATATCACTATCGTATTCTAAAGGTCCTCTCGGGTTCCTTCTAGTCATAAACTAGAGGCACCTGCTAGGAAAAGAAAGAAAGGAAATTTAGCAAATTTAAATATAAAAATAAAAAAATTACGAAAAATAAAAATAATGGCTAAAGTAATAAAAATAGAGTTTTCTTAATATATTAGTTCCCCGGCAACGGCGCCAAAAACTTGATCGCTGTAAATCCGAGTTTTAAAATTTATAAAAGAATGATCGAACCTGGAAACCAACTCTGACAACGATTAAAGGCAAATGCACCTATCGAACAGTAGTATAGTTCAGGCAAGACCGGATTATCGAACCCAAAGGAACTAAAAGTACTAATACTCACCGTCTTTTTATTATTTAGCCTTAATATAAAGTGATGATTGTTTAAACTAAAACTAATCTACTTACTAAGCTAAGACGCAAAGACAAAAAAGAATGAATTCGGGAAATAACTTTTGGGAAAACTCAGTTGACTCAAACGATACCCTTAGGAAAAATCCACCTAGACTTCACTTGTTATCTAACCTTGAACCATATGATTTATTTACTTAGTTTGATCCGTGAGACTCCCTAACGTATATTAAACCCTCTTTTGAGGCGAATAACGTCTAACCCAAGGTTAATTAGTGGAACTCTCGTTTTATAATAACCCCCTAGAATAGCTGTAAATCGATCTGTGGACTCCCATATTAGGTTTCACCCTAATCCGGCAAAATCTCGTCACCCTATCTCTAGGCGTGCGATCAACTCCGCTTAATTATGTTGGATCTACTCTTAGGCAGGGTCTATTCCTCCTCCACCTAAGCACATTAGATTTGGATTAAGTTCACACAATTAAGAACAAACTAAGGTATTACCATATAATTCAAAAATCAAATAACAAGATTCCTCATAGGTTTCATCCCCTTCGGGTATCCAAAGGTTTAGTTCATAATAATAAAAGACAACATCTCAAGAGAAAAGATAAAACAAAACATAAGAAATCCCTAAAACCTCCTGATGGAATTGAAGAGGAGATCCTCCATCTTGAGTAGAATTCTGGCTTCTTGAGATGGATCAACTGGCTATCTTCGAGTGATTCCCACAAATCTGACCTTTTCGGCTTGGCTTTTTAGCCTAGCTTTCCACCCCCCTTTCAGCTGGTACCTAGGGTGTATTTATAGGCTTTTGAAACTCGTTTCTTTCTCCCTAAGTGTCCTTTCCCAAATGAAATTGCTCTTCTCCACGGTAGAGGCACGGCCATGGAACACGCCCGTGTAAATCGTGGTCAGGCCATGTTCGACACTGTTGAATGAGGCACGACCGTGTAAGTCGTGGTAAGGCCATGTTCTAGTAGGAATGGTGGCACGGCCGTGTGGCTTGAAGTCCAGGCCGTGTTGATTTCGTTGCTTGGCCCAACTTGGTCCGTTTTAAGCCCGTTTCTCGTTCTTTTCTTTATCGGGTGCTTTCCTGAGTATAAGACATGAAGAAAAGGGTTAAGAGCACCAAATTACATAAATCGGGGCTTAAATCATCCAAAAGCATACTAAATATGGGATTAGAATATGTTACTATTTCGGTTTATCATGAGCCAATCCATACCCAGAATTATATCAAATTCATTGAATGGTAACAGCATCAAATTAGCCGAAAAACATATATCTCGAAACATCAACGTACAGTTCTTGCATACTTTGTCAACCAAGAGACTTTTACCTAAGGGGTTCGATACTCTAATTACGAACTCATTAGACTCAATATGTAGAGTCTTACTGGATGCTAAGTTCATGTATACATAGGAATGAGTAGACCCTGGATCTATCAATGCTATCATATCAGTATCAAACAGAGTAAAAATTTTAGTTATGGCGTCTGGAGATGCCGCTTCTTCACAAGCGCGAATAGCATAAGCCTAGGCAGGTGCTCTCACCTCGGATCTCACAGATGTATCTGTTGTCCCTCTCTGGCTACCACTCATATTTTCGGTATTTCTGGGTGGTCTACCTCTAGCCATCGTGTTGCTCGGCCTCACACTCTGAACATTATCTTTCTCAGCTAACTCTGGACAATCTCGAATGAAGTGATCTCGTGATCCACATTTATAGCAAGCTCTATTATTATACTTGCCCCAACATTCTCCAACATGTTGTCTCCCACATTGTCTACACTCAGGCTTGTTATTTTTGACACTTCCAACACTCGATTCAATCGGAATTTGAGTTTTAAGACCAACACTTTGCTTCACACGATCTCTACTTGAATGTCCAAACGAAACATTTGAACGATTAGCTGCATCTCTAAATCTCTTTGACGAAGGTTGATACGACTTACTCATCGACCTCTTTTTTTCATCTCTAGCCTCTGAATCCACTTTCTTCTTTTCTTTGCTAAGTTCCTCAGCTTTGCAGGCTCTTTCAACCAATACTACGAATTCATTCAAGTTAAGAATTCCAACTAGAAGTTTTATGTCTTCATTCAGCCCTTCAATGAAGCGTTTACACATAGTAGTTTCGGTCGAAACACATTCCCGTGCATACTGGCTTAATCTCACAAATTCCCGCTCGTACTCAGTAACAGACATGTAGCCCTATTTCAACTCTAGGAACTCTTTACGTTTCTGGTCTATAAATCATTGACTAATGTATTTCTTCCGAAACTCAGCTTGAATGAAATCCCAGGTGATTCTCTCTCTCAGAATCACAGGTATCAACATTTTCCACCAATTATATACCGTATCTCTTAACAATCAAAAAACACATTTTAAGAATTCATTAGGAGTCAATGACATCTCATCAAACACTCGAACTGTATTCTCGAGCCAAAACTCAGTTCGCTCGGAATCATCATCAACTGTAGCCCTAAACTCTTTGGCCCCATACTAAGCTTTATGCTTACCCCTCTCATTTCCCTTTTCCTTGTAGCATTGCCAAGTTAGCTCGAGAAATTGGTAGACGTCGGAGTTTGGAGATCACACTATCGACCACTTTTTGGTATAGCCAAATTAGATTTATTTTGAGTATGGCACGTATAGGACTTGGGTATTTTGTTATGTTATATTTGCAAGCCAAAAGTGTTGGCAATTTATGTTAGCAAATTCATTTTGTATACGGTCATTAAAGTTGGGCCAATACTTGACAAGTTTATATATATCCATTGATGATGAATCATGAAGTTTATGCTTGTGTGGATGTTTGATTTGAGTTGGTATAAGTATGGTTGCTATGTAGGGTGGCATTTGGCTTGGAATATAGCCTTTTTAATGTCCACACGGGTAGACACACGAGCGCGTGTATAAGCCGTGTGTGACACACGGTCAGCCCCATGGGCGTGTTAATTGGCCGTGTGCCTCCTTTGCATGCTAGGTTTACAAGTCAGTATGCTCAGTAGTAAACACACGGGCAGAGACACAGCCGTGTGGAAGACACGGCCATGGACATGGGCTTGTGCCCAGGCCGTGTGAAGTCTGCACCTAAAAATTGGAATTTAATTCGACACATGGTCTAAGGACACGAGTGTGTGCCTTGGCCGTGTGACCATAGTGAGGTGATGACATCATAAACAGAACGCCAAGGTTTTGGCACACGGGCTAAGACACGGGCGTGTCGAGGCCGTGTGACCATAGTGAGGTGATGACGTCATAAATAGAATGCCAATGTTTTGGCTCACGGGCTAAGACACGGGCGTGTCAAGCCCGTGTGAGAGACACGGGCAAGGAGCACAGGCATGTCTCAGGGGCGCACGGGCGTGTCCCTTGGGCAACACGGGCGTGTGGCCCTTGTTTAGACAAAAAAATTCCCAAGTACATAAAAGTTCCCGGTTTAATTCTGAAACCTTCTGGGAGTATGTTTAAGGCCTCGTAGGCTCAGGATGTGCAGGTTATGAGTTTAAATGGAAAGTTTTTAAGCTGTACCGAAATTTTATAGCCCGTTGTGTTATGTTTAAGCAAGTAAGTTAGGTAATGCCTCGTATCTGGTTCCAGCCTCGAACACGGGTAAGGGGTGTTACACAAGGCCTGAGACACGCCCGTGTGTCTAGCCCGTGGTCGAGTCTGACTTGTTTTGAAATACAGCCACGAAGGACACGGTCGAGCCTTACGCCCGTGTGCTCAACCGTGTGGGCAATTATAGGCCATTTGCAAAGCCAAACTTACCACCCACACTTAGGATCACCTATTAGCATCATACCATAAGCATTTATACCTCAAATGGCAACCAAAACATACCAATACATGCACCAAATAATCATCAACCACACC
Source organism: Gossypium sturtianum (assembly GCA_025698515.1). Lineage (NCBI taxonomy): Eukaryota > Viridiplantae > Streptophyta > Magnoliopsida > Malvales > Malvaceae > Gossypium > Gossypium sturtianum. The sequence goes on from CM046944.1 coordinate 88,210,463, forward strand.
ATTTACTTCCATGCTCAAATTCAACTCAAACAAGTCCATCTAAAATATAAATTTCACATCCTAAAACTTATAATCTAATCAACATTCATTCCTTACCAATTCTATCATGAAACATACCATTTCCATATTGCTAATTTATGCAATAATAATCACTCACATAGAGTATATACATACACTTATAATTCATTCTTTTCACATGATCAAAACATATACCAACCATCAAACTACCAAGCCAAATCACTTGGCAAGGCTATATACACTTCAAAACATGTCATAATCACTAGCCTATACATGCCATATACCACATATATACAACTTCCAAAAGTACCAAAATAGATAGCCGATAGTGTGATTGAGTCGCTGACGATCCCCGGATCCGATCTAGCTTTAAAGACACTGTAAAACAAAGAAACACTTCACACGGTAAGCTTTTAAAGCTTAGTAAGTTCGTAATTTATTACATTTAACTCTATAATTCAAAATCAATATACTAATTAAACCATCACATAGATTACATTACAAGAATGCACAATCTCATCCTTAGCCATATGCTTACACAACTAACCATTTGTCCATAAATGATATCATCAACCTCATAGGTTTCGAACATACCTTTGCCGACACTTAGTTAACATCTATTCTTGTTACTCAATATTCGATACCACATTTCGATAAATCTTCGTTGTCCCTTCGATTCAATCGCACACTTAGTTCCCATTTCGTAGCCGAAGCTTAAATATCATCGCACACTTAGTGCCTTTACATTAAACCAAATTTATCTCGGTATCGCACACACAGTGCCAAATCAATAAAGTCAAGGCTTCCATTACTTCGCACACACAGTGCTATTCACCTCTGTCCCGGTTTTAATTACGCACACATAGTGCCACATTTCTCAATTCTACTTATAGCATTTCTATTTCAATAATCACATATTCATTCATTTCATAACACTTAGAAATAAATTTAACAACTCATATTATATCCGAACTTACCTCGGATGTCAAAGTAACCAAATGAGTCGATTAATCAAGCAATTTATCTTTGCCTCGATCTCGATCCAAATCCCTCTTTTCTGGATCTATACATATTAAAATTTAGCTCATTCAATCACCAAATCATTCAATTTAATCCAAACACACTTATTTAGGGCATTTTATAAAATAACCCTCACATTTTCACATTTTGACACTTAAGTCCCTATTTCATAAAATCACAAAATACACATAATTTCAATATTCCCATGCTTGGCCGAATATTCTTCATGTCCAGACAAGCCCATATATTTCATTTATTTCACATTTTAGTCCCTCAAAATATTACTTTCACAGTTTAGTCCTAATTACTCAAATTCACCAAAAATTCAAAGACAATATGTTAATCTATCACATATCTTTCATATTTCATCACCAACTATCTCAAAACTCAAATATTCATCAATGGCCCATCTCAAAATCTTCATCAAATTCTAAAATTAAAGCATGGGCTAGCTAAAGCTCAAAGCAACGATCTCAAAAACATAAGAATTATGAAGAACCGAGCAAAATCAAACTTACAATTAAACCTTGGAGTAGCCGAATATTTAAAGCCCTAACTCTTTCTTTTCTTCTTCAATTTTCGGCATTAACAAAGATGAATGCCTTTAGTTTATGTTTTGTTTTATTAATATTAACTTAATATTTCAATTACCATTTTAACCTTATTTTAATAATTATATATTCATCCACTTAATGACCTTTTATGTCCACCTCCACTAACAAAGGTCTAATTACAACATAAGGACCCCTCATTTTAAAAGCCATGCCAAATAAGCACTTTAACAATTAGCACACAGCTGTTGCATTTAATGCAATTAAGTCCTTTTTCTCAATTTGACACACAAACGATAAAATTTCCACACAGAATTTTCACACATGCCCAATCACATATTGTAAACACAAAAGATAATATTAAAATATTTTTCTGACCTCAGATTTGTGGTCTCGAAACCACTATTCTAACTAGGGTCTAAACCGGGCTGTTACATGATCAACACAATGTTTAAACAAGAAAGGTTCATCCCAATAATAGTGCTTGACATCGTAAAGAAATTTTCGTCTACTTTGGTTGTTGAGTTCAGGTGGCAACACAACACTTACTAAAAAGTTTACAATATCGGCATACCAAGGTAATGTCGTGGCAACTAACAACTATTCGTTTGGACATTCTTCTTTAATAAGTGTTTCATGACCATCTTGATTTCCAAATTCTAACCTCAACAAGTGATCAGCCACTTGATTCTCAGTCCCTTTCCAATCTCTAATTTCCAAGTCAAACTCCTACAGTAAAAGTATTCACCTAATCAACCTCGGCTTAAAATCTTTCTTCCTCATTAGATACTTAATAGCAGAGTGATCTGTGTAGACTATGACCTTTATACCAACTAGATAAGAACGAAATTTATTGAACGTGAACACCAAAACCAATAATTTCTCTTCTTTGGTAGTGTAATTAATATGTGCATCCGTTATTGTGAACTGATCACTTGTAATAATTTCTTTTCTTTTCTAGCAAACTTCTTTTCTATTTTGCTCCAACAAAGTGCGCAAAGGTTTAGATATCCTCGAAAAATCCTTAATGAATCTTCTATAAAAACCTGCATGACCTTAGGAACTTCTAATACCTTTGACATTGGTGGGAGGTGGCAATTTTTCTATCACTTCAATTTTTGCTCTGTCCACTTCAATTCCTCTCTTCGATATCCTATGCCCTAGAACAATTCCTTCACGAACCATAAAGTGGCATTTTTCTCAATTTAAAACAAGATTTGTCTCTTCACAGCTGCACAGAACCAATTCCAGTTTGTCGCAATGTTACAACAAACTCCTTTTAATATCACAACTGCTAAGTTCACATTCTTTATTTTGTGTCTTGAAATCATAGAAAACTACTCAAAAAAATGGAAACAATATTAAATGAATACTAAAAATAAAATTAACGAAAAATAATGAAAGAAAAGAAAGATAAAAGGAATTGTTAGCTCAAACATCTCGGAGGTTAATGGAGTGCTTGTCTCGATCCACATGAGCACCCCAGTAGTGCTTTAAGCGTTCCCCATTAACTTTATATGTGACCCCCATTTTTAAGTCTTTGATATTAACAACTCTATTAGGATATACTTTGGCTACTTCAGAAGTACTTGACCAGCGAGATTTTAATTTACCAGGGAACAATTTGAGCCTAGAGTTGAACAACAACACCTGTTGTCCTGATTCAAATTGCTTTGGCATTATTCTTTTATCGTGCCAATTCTTGGTCTTCTCCTCGTACAACTTAGAATTCTAATATGCTTGTGCTTGGAACTCCTCCGTTTCATTCAATTCTAACAACCTTTTATGACTAGCAGCGACCCAATCCATGTTCAGCTTCTTAATAGCCCAAAATGCTTTATGCTCAAGTTCAACAGTAAGGTGACATGGCTTGCCATAAACAAGCTTAAAAGGTGACATCCCAAATGGTGTTTTGTATACGGTACGATAGGCCCACAAAGCTTCATCCAATTTGGTAGACCAATCCTTATGAGTAGGATTCACCACTTTCCCTAAAAGAATTTTAATTTCTCTGTTAGAAATTTTAGCTTGTCCATTTGTTTGGAGGTGATATGCTGTGGCAATCTTATGTTTTGCCCCATATTGATGCAAAGCATTAGCTACCAACTTGCAATCAAAATGAGACCACTCATCACTAATAATGGCTCTAGGTGTACCAAATCTTGTGAAAATGTTCTTGTGTAAAAACTTCATTCCTAACGTTCCATCATTAGTAGGAAGGCAACGACCTCAATCCACTTAGAGACATAGTTCGCTGCTAATAGTATGTAAAATTTTCCCACTGACGGTGGAAATGGACCCATAAAGTTTATTCCCTACACATCAAACAACTCAATCTCCAATATACTTTGCAATGGCATTTCATGTCTCCTAGATAGATTTCCTATTCTCTGACAGCGGTTGCATGCCTGATAGAATTCATGAGCATTCTTGAACAGACTTGGCCAATAAAATCCTGATTGAAGTACCTTGGCAGCAGTTCTCATCCCTCCAAAATGTCCTCAATACGGAGCTGAATGACAATGCTACAGAATGTTATGTATTTCGTCATCAGGAACACACTTCCTAATTATTTGATCAACACAATGTTTAAACAAGAAAGGTTCATCCCAATAATAGTGCTTGAAGTCGTGAAGAAATTTTTGTCTTCTCTGGTTGTTGAGATCAGGTGGCAACACAACACTTTCTAAAAAGTTCACAATATCGGCATACCAAGGTAATGCCGTGGCAACTAACAGCTATTCATCTGGAAATTCTTCTTTAATAAGTGTGTCATGACCATCTTGATTTCCAGATTCTAACCTCGACAAGTGATCAGCCACTTGATTCTCAATCCCTTTCCAATCTCTAATTTCCAAGTCAAACTCCTACAGTAAAAGTACTCACCTAATCAACCACAGCTTAGCATCTTTCTTGCTCATTAGATACTTAATAGCAGAGTGATCTTTGTAGACTATGACCTTTATACTAACTAGATAAGAACGAAATTTATTGAACGTGAACACCACAACCAATAATTTCTTTTCTTTGGTAGTGTAATTAATATATGCATCCGATATTGTGAACTGATCACTTGTAATAAATTCTTTTCTTTGCTAGCAAACTTCTTTTCTATTTTGCTCCAACAAAGTGCGCAAAGGTTTAGATATCCTTGAAAAATATATAATGAATCTTCTATAAACACTTGCCTGACCTTAGAAAGTTCTAATACCCTTGACATTGGTAGGAGGTGCCAATTTTTCTATCACTTTAATTTTTGCTCTTTCCACTTCAATTCCTCTCTTCGATATCCTATGCCCTAGAATAATTCCTTCACGAACCATTAAGTGGCATTTTTCCCAATTTAAAACAAGATTCGTTTCTTCAGAGCTGCACAGAACCAATTCCAGATTTTTCAAACTGTAACAGCTCGATTTTGGGGCTAGTCAGAACAGTGGTTTCAGAACCACTAATCCGAGGTCAGAGAAAATTTATTTTAATATTAGTTTATGTGTTCTAGTATGATTATATGAGTGCATGAAAATTTTGGTGAATTAAATTTAGTGATTGCATACTTAATTTTGAAAAAGGACTAAATCGCATAAAGTGCGAAAGTTTTATTCTACAAGCTAAAGGTGTCAAATAGCTATAGAACCTTAAATTGGAGGTACTTAATATGCAATTAGGCCCTTAGGAAAGTGTTGGCTGGCCATAGGGGACAAAGAAATCAAAATTGGTCAAAGTTGGTGAAATTAGGTGGCTAATTGATGAAATAAAATAAATAAAGAAAAGCTATCATCCTTTTCATTCATCCTTCTCTCCACCAAAAATACCAAAAAAATAGGGGTCTTGGAAGCTTGAAATTTTCAGCAACTTATAACCCTTGCAAGTAAGTGATTTTGATGGTCATTTTTGATGATTTTTGTGTTTTTGGAACTTTTGTAGCTTAAGCTAGCTAATGAGGGGACTATTTTGCAAAATGGTTGTGAGTCTAGGGTTTTGCCATGAGAACACTAGTGTTGTTAGCTGAATTTTTATGGAAGAAAATGAAACTTAGTTGTTGAATAAACAACTTTTGTTAAGTGATTTTCATGAAAACACCTAAAAATGACCTTTTTGTAAAGTTTTTAAATTAGGTAGTACATGTGTGAAATAATTGGATTTGAGAGTTTCTATAAGCTTAAAATAGATTCGGCTAGGCTTGGTTAATGAGGAAATTTGATGAAAATCGATTTACGAGCCTAGGGGTAAAATTGTAATTATGTGAAAGTCTAGGGGCAAAATGGTTATTTTGCCAAAGTAGGAAATTTTGAAATGTCTTGATTAATGTGATGATTAAATGAGTGAATTTTATCATTATAGATCAAGAAAAATGGAGTCCAGACCTAGACCGGGGAAAAACCAAGCTAGTGGACTAAAATCAAATTAGTCGCCCTTATTTTGTATACCGAGGTAAACGTAAACTATAAAATGTTATTACATTTATGCTTTGAATAATTGATATTTCATAAAATGTTTGATTATTGCTATGAATATGCATGAAGAAAGTTGATATGATATACTCTCGATTGAACCTTAGGAATAGATTGGATATCCAAGCCATAACATTTGAGCAATATGTGCGCTAGTGTAAGACCATGTCTGAGACATGGCATTGGCCACATTATGAGAGCCAGTGTGGGACCATGTTTGGAACATGGCATCGGCATTGAGATGAGAGCTAGTGTAAGACCATGTCTGGGACATGGCATCGGCCTCGACATGTGAGCCAGTGTAAGACCATGTTTGGGACATGGCATCGACATTTTACCCTATTATGTGAGGCTTATCGGATATCCTTTGGTATTCCAATGGGTTCAATGGGTAAATTAAAGATTTTGTCAAAAGTGAGAAAAGTTATAGCTATGTTGTAAGTGATACAGGTACTTACCTGAGTTTCATGAGAAATGAGCTCGAATTATATTGTGAGATTAGTAAGGGTGGAAATGAGTAAGTTATGCCTTTAATCATTCGAGAATCATATGAAAATTTATAATATGCTATGAGTATGATAATGCATGTTAATTGTTGTTAATTATTTACATGCGACTTACTAAGCTTTATGCTTACTCCCTTTCCTTTCCATTTTCTGATCGTATCGCCAAGCTAGCTCGGGATCAAAGGACGTTGGAGGCACGATCACACTATCAATAAGAACATTTGGTATAGTTAGATTTATCATTTTGAGAATGGCATGTATAGGGACTTAGTCTTTGTTAAGTGTCATATTATTTTGGCCAAATGTGTTGGCTTGACTTGGAGATTTGATTCATTTTGTATAAGGCCATGGATGATGGCTATTTCCTATTATTGATATATATATGAAAATGATGATGTTTTCATGAGTGAGCAATTTGCATGATTGGATTGATAAGTATGTGATAAGTTTAGCATGTTAAAATAGTGTAGTAGTATTGATGTGCGTAAGTCTTGATGGTGGCTTATGTTGGTGCAAGTAAGGGTGGCATAAGGGCTTGGTAAATAGCCTTACTTTTGTCTATACGGGTAGACACAAGGCCGTGTGTCTAGGCCGTGTGTGACACACGATCTGCCCCATGGGCGTGTAGATCAGCCGTGCGTCCCCCTGCACCCTAACTTGACAAAACAGAGTGCCCAGTAGTAACCACACGGGCTGAGACACGGCCGTGTGTCTCAACCGTGTGGAAGACACGGCCATAGGACATGGGCATGTACCCAGGCCGTGTGAAGTCTGCACTTGAATTTAGGATTTTAATTCGCCACACGGCCTAAGAACACGGGCGTGAGCCTTGGCCATGTGACCTTATTGAGTTGATGACGTCAGGAATAGAATGTCAAGGTTTTTACACACGGGCGGAGACACAGGCGTGTCATGGCCGTGTGAGGGACACGGGCCATGGACACGGGCGTGTGCCAGGCCGTGTGAAAATCCCTGTAGGTTTGAATTTGAAAAATAAATCCACACGGCTAGGGACAAGAGACGTGTGTGACCACACGGTCTGACTACACGGGTGTTCCCTTACCACACGGGCGTGTGCCCCTGTTTTTAGAGAAATTTTCCAAAGTTTTCTAAAGTGTTGGGTTTAGTATCGTACCATTTCCAAAGTATGATTTGGGCCTCGTAGGCCCATATTAAGGACTTTAAGATGAATATTGAAAATTTTTAAATTTTAACAAAATTTTGATAACCCGAAATTGTTTGTTAGCAAGTGTTTGAGTTAGGTAACGCCTCGTACCGTATTCCAGCGTTAAATAAAGGTAAGGGGTGTTACACAGACAATCCTCAAAATCATTTCCGAACATAGAAAAATCGTCCATGAAGACTTCAAGAAAGTTTTCCACCATTTCATAGAATATGACCATCATACAACATTGAAAAGTTACCAGGGCATTACATAACCTGAATGACATCTGTCTGAAAGTGAAAGTACCATATGGACATGTAAAAGTTATCTTATCTTGGTCATTGGGAGCTATGGAAATCTGATTATATCTTGAATAACCATCCAAAAAATAGTAGAAAGCTTTCCCAGTTAATCTATCCAACATCTGATCAATGAATGGTAGGGGAAAATGGTCCTTCCTAGCTGCCTTGTTAAGCTTGCGATAATCTGTACAAACTCTCCATCTCTTGATAGTGTGAGTTAGTATGAGCTCATTGTTTTCATTACTTACCACTATGACACCTCGTTTCTTGTGTACACATTGTACAGGACTCACCCATGAGCTGTCTAAAATCGGGTAAATGATGCCAGCATCAAGCCACTTAATAATCTCTTTCTTGACAACTTCTTTCATGATCAGATTCAGTCTTCTCTACTATTCAATGGAATCGCTAGGGTAATCCTCCAAAAAAATTTTATGAATGCTAAATATAGGGCTAATTCCCTTTTTATCAGCCAGGGTCCATCCCAATGCCTTCTTAGATCACCGAAGAACTTCTAACAACCTTGCCTCTTGCTCAGGTGTCAGCTCCGTAGAAATTACTACCGGCAGAGTACTGCTGTCAACCAAATATGCATATTCCAAATGCTGCGGAAAAAGTTTTAACTCTAGTGTAGGAGGTTCATTTATAGAAGGTTTAGGAGGATTGAAAGATTGATTTGATAAATCCAAAGATTCAAACTTCTTCCCTGGTCTATCCATTATCTGCTTGGCTTCCATAAATTCACCGAGTTCCTCAAAACTTACTGTATCACTCGGCTCAAGTTAGTCTTCATCACTATCGGAATTGCTGGGGAAAAATATGGTGAACTCCTCCACTGTTGTTTCTATAAACCCAATGGCATGGCATTCATCATTAACATCAGCACATTTCAAAGTATTAAATGTATTGAAGGTAACCTGCTGATCATTTACCCTCGTAGTCAGCTCGCCTTTTTGTACATCAATTAACGTCTTGCCTGTAGCAAGAAAAGGTCTTCCAAGAATAATTGACACATCTTAGTTAGCTTCACATTCTAAAGTAAGAAAATATGCAGAGAAGATAAATTTACCTACTCTTACTAGTACATCTTCAATTTTACCTTCCGGATGTGCGTAGGATCGATTAGCCAGTTGCAACATAACCATAGTAGGTTTTGCTTTTCCAATTCCCAACTTCCTGAAAATAGACTTAGGCATTGGATTTATACTTGCTCCTAGATCACATAACGCTTTACCATCATAATGATTTCCAATTGAACATGGGATAGTGAAACTCTCTGGGTCCTTCAACTTTGGAGGTAATTTATTCGTCAACATTGCTATGCACCCTTCAATGAGAGCAATAGTCTCAAATTCTCCCAATCTGTGCTTTTTTGACAATAAATCTTTCATAAATTTCACATAATCGGGCAATTACTCCAAAGCTTCTACCAGCGATATGTTGATATGGAGTCGCTTCAATACATCCAATAATCTTTTGAACTAAATATCTTGCTTAGAATTATGAAATCGCTGAGGAGAATGTAGAGGTGGTCTTCCTTCAAGTTGCTGATATTGTTTTGCTGTGGAATTTTTGTTGACAATATGATCTAATTTTGCCACAACATTTTGCTGCTGACCCTTTTTAGGTACAGTATGTTTTTCAGATGAGTCTGAATTCTTTCTCCGGTTGAGTCTGGAGTTGTCTTCTTCTACAATGGTATCTTGAATAATGCCTTCCAGCTGAGTCCCACTTCTAAGAGTAATTGCTTTGCAATGTTCCTTGTCTTGTGTTATTGAATTCTCTGTATTGCATGGCAATGCTCTTTGTGGCCACGAATTCAAAGCATTTGCTATTTGCCCCACTTGATTCTTAAGAGCTCGGAGAGACGCAGGCTGACTCTGAATTAAGCAACTTGATTATGAATTACAACATCATTTTAACCATATATTCCTTCAACAAGGCTTAAATGGATGTCGAGAATGATGATGTTTGACCTTATTGAATATTTTGTCTCGGCTGAGGATGATTATAACCAGGCGATGCATTCTGTCTTGTAACATTGTTTGAATTCCTCGCACCTTGATTATTCCAACTAAAATTTGGATGCTGCTTCCACCCAGAATTGTAGGTGTTTGAATAGGGATTACTATTCCGGTTAAAATTATCCATTTAATACATAAATGATGGGTTTGATGGGCATTCAACAAATACATGATCTTCACCACAATAAACACACGATAGCTCGACTGCTTTCTGTAAACTAAAAAATATATAGGGTTTTTCATATGTAATTTATCACCTTTTTACTTAAATTCATTGTTAAAACTAAGTAATTGTTTAATAAATTAATGAAATATGTGAAAATATGAAAGTAGGACATATAAATTATTAAAATGTGATTTTATGCTTTATTATATAGTTTTAATGCATAAAATGGCTTATTTTAGATTTGTTTGAACATATTATATTTTTAAGACATAAAATGGGCCATGCATGATTAAATTAAATAATAAAATATAAAATTATATTTGATAATTCATTTTAAAAGATTTCATTAACAATTTGGGTTGTAATTAATTATTTAAATTGGATAAATTTTATTCTTTGGTCCTTCAACTTATTAATTTATTTTGAATAGGTCTGATAGTGTTGTTGGATTACAAAAACCATCCAAATTGAAGACCAAGCCAACCTAAATTTGGCTACACATTGCTGTTCACATAAACCATTTTTGGTTTAATTATACAAGGTTCTTGCAATGTTGAAGAAATTGGAGATTTGCCCAAAGATTTACATTTGATCGAGCCTTAGTCCTGAGTTGTCATGGCTTTTAAATTGCTTAAAAATCAAGCAATATCCAAGTCAAAAGCCACTAAGCATGGCCGACCACTCATTGAAGAAACTTGAAGAGATTAAACCCCACTATTTTTAGCAAACTACCCTACTCTCTTCACCTATAAATAAGACCCCCTCTTTCCTTCATCAATCATCCCTCATCCTTCATCCTTCATCATTCTCTCTTTTCTCTTAATTCTCCTAAGCATTTTCCATTCCCCATGCCTAGGATCATCTCTTCATAGAGATTTTAGCAATTAAGCCTCTTAAAGAGCCCTTGGTCGGCCACCTTGGAGAGCCATCAGCAAAGGAGCAAAGCAAAGGAGCGAAGGAGCCTAGTCAGTCAGAGTGTTTGGTGACAGCCATTTTGATTTGGGTTTAATCTTTCCTTTCTTTAATTTAATCTGAAAATGTTTGCTATGTGTTCTTTGTTCTTGTTTACAACAATGTTAGCTTAATTTTATTTAAGCTAGGATGATTGCTTTGATTAAATAATATTTATTTGATTCATGCTTATAATGTTTGTGCCTCAATCGATCATGTTTTCAATTAAATTCATGTCTGTATTTCGTTCATACGTGATTGAAATGCACTCAAATTAGTTTAGTGATCCTAACTAGACGACGGCTAGTGGACACATAATTGAAATGTTCATGCTCAATTTAGATCCTAACCCGATTAAATTGCATGTTGCATAACAACTCTAACCAAGCTCTGTTATCTGCATAGTTTTTAGATTTGTGTGATTAAACTGTTTCAAACCTAATATGTCCCTGTTACCTCACACGAATGCTAAGAAACCCTTAGTAAATAAGGATCAGTAAAATGCATATTTACTAAGTAAAGGATTTCGAAAGGACCTAATGTGGTTTCCAAACTCATGAAAGATCGAGTTGCCATGGAATGTTTTTCGAATATTATTAAGCATGCTGATAATAAATTGAGTTTAATTAAAGTAATTTTCCTAGTTTTTTTATTTTATAATTGTTGCAAATTGTGTTTAATTTTGCTAATATCTATTTCATTCATATAGTTTGCATATTTAGGATAATTTGCATTAGGGATCATTGCATTTAGTTTAATATACTTAATTTTAATCATCACTTCTCAATCATATTGTGTTTTTATTTACCAAATTGTTAATATAAGTTTACAAATTAAGTGACTTATCACAAATACAATCCCTGTGGAGATGATAACTCGATACTTACTTATTACTTGATAACGACTGTGTACACTTGCAGAAACCTACACGTTACAAGTTTTTGGCACCGTTGCCGGGGATTGTTAACTGTTGCCATAGTCATTTCTTTCGTGAAATTATTTATTTTCAATTCAGTTTATTTCTAGCATCACTAACTTATTCTTTTTAATCTTGTGATTTTCTTTTGAGGTGTTTATGAGCATAGATCAGATTATCGAATTACTCCCTATAGACCCTGATATTGAGCGAACTTTTAAACAAAGAAGACGTGAACGAACAGCTGAAAGACAAGTCGAGATGGACCTTGGAAATCATTACCAAGACTAAGGTAATGAAGCTGATCGTGTACGAAATCCCATCCTCATTGCCGATGATAGGGATCGATACATCAGACAATATGCTGTGCCACTTTTCAGTGAGTAAATCATGGAATTAGAAGGCCAGATATTGAGGCAACCAAAATTTAATTGAAACCAGTGATGTTGCAAATGCTCCAAACGGTGGGCCAATTCAGTGGTATGCCCACGGAAGATCCACATCTCCACCTTCGATTGTTTATGGAGGTGAATGTTTCATTCAAGACAGCCGGTGTGACTGAAGACGCACTGAGGCTGAAGTTGTTTCTGTACTCATTGCGAGATCTAGCATGAGCATGGCTAAATTCATTGCCGCCAAGTTCCATATCTACATGGCAAGAATTAGCAGAGAGGTTTTTTGTTAAGTATTTCCCGCCTAGCAAAAACGCTAAGTTGAGGAATGAGATCACAAGTTTCCAACAATTGGATGACGAGTCTTTGTACGAGGCTTGGGAGCGATTCAAGGAGTTACTTCGTAAGTGTCCTCACCATGGGATTCCTCATTGTATCCTGTTGGAGATATTCTATACTGGTCTTAATGCACATACAAGATTGATGGTAGATTCTTCTGCGAATGGTGCAATTTTGTCTAAGTCTTATAATGAGGCTTATAAAATCATCGAGAGGATTGCGAGTAAAAACTATCAATGGCCAACAAATCGAACAGCTTCAGGAAGACGTGTATCCGGAGTTCAGGAAGTTGACGCCCTCACTTCGTTATCAGCTCAGGTATCATCTATTTCCTCTATGTTAAAAAAGTTTACTGCTAATAGTGCTAATAATTTTGCAGCTCAACCACCAAGTCCATTTGAAGTAGTTTCCTGTGTGTACTGTGGGGAAGGTCATTCTTTTGAGAATTATCCATCAAATCCTGAGTCAATGTACTATATGGGGAACCAACATCAAAATAGGAGTGGACAAGGACCCCAGTCCAACTTCTACAATCCTTCACGGCGTAATCATCCTAAATTTTCTTGAAGCAACCAAGGAAATGGACTGAACAGCAACTTATTGCAGCATAGACCCAACCAATCTTAATGGTTTAATCAGCAAGCTCCAAAACCACCTCAAGTTGAGGCAGCAAACAGTTTGGAGAACTTATTGAAAGCGTACATGGCAAAGAATGACGCTTTGATCCAAACGCAAGCAATAAAATTGAAAAATTTGGAAAACCAAATGGGTCAATTAGCTACGGAGCTTCGTAATAGACCGCAAGGGACCTTGCCGAGCGATACTGAGAATCCAATAAATTTGGGCCAAGAACATATCAAGGCAGTGGCATTGCGAAATGGTAATGTAACAGCCTGGTTTAGACCCTAGTCAGAATAGTGGTTTCGAGACCACAAATCCGAGGTCAAAATAATAATTTAATGTTATTTTTGGTGTTGATTCTATGTGACATAGTCTGTGTGAAAATTCTGTGTGATAATTTTATCGATTGTGTGCTGAATTAAGAGAAATGACTTAATCACGTAAAGAGTAAAAGCTATGTGCTGGTTTATAATTAACTAAGTGTGGTTGTCTTTTTCATGTGAAGGCCTTATGACGTAATTAGCCCATTATTAAAATTAGTGGATGGTAGATGGACATAAATGGCCTAATATTTGCTTGATAAATGGTTGATTCATTAAGGGTAAATTGGTAAAACATGAAATAAGTTGATATTAAAATAAAACAAAAGCTAAATGGTGCTCATCTTTGTTTCCATCAACCAAAAATAAGAAAAGAAGATGAGGGTTTGAGGCTTTGTGAATTTCGACAATAGTGAGCTTCAATTGACCAAGAAAGGAGAAGTTCGGATCGAGATCAAGGCAAGGAAAAAGTGCTCGATTAATCGGCCATTTCGGTATTTTGACGTTCGAGGTAAGTTCAGACATAATACGAATACTTAGTTATGTTAGTTGCTATGAAATGAATGTTATAATGATATTGAAATGTGGATGCTATGTGAGAGTTTGAGTTATGTGGCACTAAGTGTGCGTATTCGGAAATATGATCGAGATGATTGGCACTGTGTGTGCGAATTGATATAAGCTCGGACTTTGTGGTTGGTAATTTGTGTGTGCGATATCGATTTAAGATCGGATTGATATGGATGCCTTTGTGTGTGCAATGTTAATTAGATTTCACCATCGAATCGACCTTTGTGTGTGCGAGCATCGATACAAGTTCGGTTTAACGAACTGGCTATAAGTGTGTGATGATAAATAAGTTTTGATTACGAATTGGCACTAAGTGTGCGATTAAATCAAAAGTATAGTAAAGATCGATCGAAATGTAAAGTCGAGCAATTGAGTAGCTTGGTTGGTGAGTAACTATGTGTTGGCAAAGGTATGTATGATAACTACATATAAGTTAAGGTATGTATGATAACTATGTGTTGATTAAGGTATGTATGATATCTATGTGTTGGTGGATTTTGAAAGTAGATGGATGGAGTGCTATGTGAACATTGAGTATAGTTGAGTTGGTGTAGCATTGATAAATTAATCTAAGTGATGGCTTATTTTTGTATATTAATTTGAATTATTGAATTACATGTATTATATTACGGACTTACTAAGCTTTGAAAAGCTTACTGTGTGATTTGTTTCTCTACTTTGCAGTGTCAGTATAGTTAGCTCGGATCGGGGAATCGTCAGCATCTCAGTCTCACTATCGACAATTTATTTTGGGGTATTTTGGAATGATGTACATAGTTAAATATGGAATGTATAGGCTGGTCATTTGAATCATGTTTGATATTTGTAAGTAGCCATGAGATGTGGCTAGATATGTGCTAGTTTTAGCAAGAATGGTTTTGGTATATGTGATGCATCTTTTGGTATGGATTATGAATTGAGAAATTTACTTATGAATGGTAACTTTGTGTTGGTAAAATACTAGTATGCGTTAGTGAAATTGAAAAAGGATGATGTTTGGTAATGAATGAATTATGCTTGTGATGATATGAGTTTTAATCTTTAAAATTGTCATGGTTGGAATTGGTTTGAATAGCAATTTTGGTATGTTTTTGGTGGTAATGTGTGCATGATATGTATTGGTTAATATGGCTTGTAGGTTTGACCCTTATGGGTGGCATTTTGGCCTTGTAAATGGCCTATAATGTCACACGGTCGAGGCGCTCGGGCGTGCTTAAAGACTGTGGGTGAATTGGCAGAATGTAGCTTAGTATCACACGGCCTTGACAAGGGCGTGCTTGGTGGCCGTGGTGAGGAAGTCAGTATATGGCTTAGTAGCACACGGCCATGACACACCAGCATGCCTAGTGACCGTGTTAATATAGTCAGTATATAGACACGGATGGACACACGGGGGTGTCTAGTTGCCGTGGAGGGCACACGGCCTCCTTCCACGGGCGTGTCTCCCCTGTATCTTAGAAAAGTTTTAAATTTCTGAGAATTTCTTTATGTGTTTTAATTTAGTCCCGATCCCTCTTTAGCATGTCAATTAGGTCTCGTAGACCTTGATAAGGGACACCATGATTGTAATTGAATGAGATTGAAGATGATTGACTTTCTGTCGTAAATTCTAGATGTTAAATGTTTTGATTGATCGGTAATACCTTTTAACCCTACTCCGGGGATGGTCTCGGGTTAGGGGTGTTACATTTTATTAGTATCAAGCTGCGGTTTAGTCGATTCTCGGACTAACGTAGCGTGTGTGAGTCTAGCTATACATGCCATATATGAAATTGCGATAGTGTGATGAATGCTAACAGTTGAAAATGTGTTTTCTTATAGTAATGGATCCCGATCGAGCAGTTGCTGACAACGTAGAGAGTAATGCGCCTGCTCCCGCTCAAGGGACAACGCCTGCCACATCTAGGCCGAATGAAGGTAGTGAGGGAGGAGACGCTAAGCAAGCCTTCTTCCGTATGATGAGTGAATGGTTTACGAAGTTCGTTCGAACGGATCTGACTACTCTACAACCTCCACCCCCACAAGTACCTGTTGTGCCACAAGCTGTAGATCCGATCCGACTGAATAAGCCTCCTGTGGATAAGATTCGTAAATTTGGGGCCAAAGAGTTTAGGGCCACAGCTGATGACGATGCTGAGTGAGCTGAGTTTTGGCTCGAAAATACAATTCGAGTATTTGATGAGATGTCGTTGACACCTGAAGAATGTATAAAATGTGCTGTTTCGTTGTTGAGGGATACAGCTTATAATTGGTGGAAGACGTTGACATCTGTGGTTCCGAGAGAGAGAATCACCTGGGATTTCTTTCAAGTTGAGTTCAGAAAGAAGTATATCATTCAACGATTTATTGATCAGAAACGTAAAGAGTTTCTAGAGCTAAAACAGGGTCGTTTGTCAGTTACTGAGTACGAGCGAGAATTTGTGAGATTGAGCCAGTATGCACGAGAATGTGTTTCAACCGAAGCTACAATGTGTAAACGCTTTATAGAAGGGCTGAATGAGGACATTAAGTTGTTGGTTGGGATACTTGATATCAACGAATTTGTTGTGTTAGTTGAAAGAGCTTGCAAAGCCGAGGAGCTAAGTAAAGAAAAGAAGAAAGCCGATTCCGAAGCTCAAGATGAAAGAAAAAGATCGATGAGTAAGTTGTCTCAACCTTCGACAAAGAGATTTAAAGATGCAAGCAACCGATCAAATACTTCCTTTGAACATCCGTATAAAGACCACGCAAGACTAAGTGTTGGTCCGAGAACTCAAGCATCAATTGAATCAAATGTTGAAAGTGCTAAAAGCAACAAACCTGAGTGTAGACGGTGTGGAAGAATACATGTGGGAGAATGCTGGGGCAAATACAACAATAGAGTTTGCTATAAATGTGGATCACGAGAACATTTCATTCGAGATTGCCCAATGTTAGCTGAGGAAGAAAATGTTCAGAGTGTGAATCCGAGTAATGTGACGGCTAGGGGTAGATCACCTAGAAATGCCGGAAATGTAAGTGGAAGTCAAAGAGGGATTACTGATACCGCTGTGAGATCGAAGGCGAGAGCACCTGCCCGAGCTTATGCAATACTTGCACGAGAGGAAGCTTCATCTCCAGACATCATCGCTGGTAGATTTACTCTATTTGATACTAATGTGATTGCATTGATAGATCCCAGATCTACTCATTCGTAAGTGTGTGTAAATTTAGTATCAAGTAAGACTCTACTTGTTGAGCCTACTGAATTGGTAATTAGAGTATTGAACCCTTAGATAAGTGTGTCTTGGTGGATAAAGTGTGCAAGAATTGTTCATTGATGTTTCGGGATATATGCTTTCCGGCTAATTTGATGATATTACCATTCAATAAATTTGATATAATTTTGAGTATGGATTAACTCACTTTGCATAATGTCATTTTGAATTGTAAACGAAAGAGTATAGATTTGAGAAGTCAAAACGGTGAGATAGTTTGAATTGAATCTAGTAATATGAAAGGGGTACCAGTTGATCTATCTGCGATAAAAGCTTTGAACTATGTAAGAAAGGGTTACGAAGCTTATTTGACATATGTGATTGATATAAAAGTGACTGATAAGATAGTTGAATCTGTGCCTGTGATTTATGAATTATTAGTTATGCCTTTCGGACTAATGAATGCTCTTACAGTGTTTATGGATTTGATGAATCGTATATTCAAACCATATGTGGATCGTTTTATTGTGGTGATTATTGATGACATTCTGATTCATTTATGTGATGAGATGCAAGATGACGAGCGCTTGAGAGTTGTGTTATAGACTTTGCGCGAGAAATAATTGTATGCTAAGTTTAGCAAATGTTAGTTTTGGTTGCGTGAGGTTGGATTTCTGGGCATATTGTATCAGCTGTGGGAAATACGAGTTGTTAAATTTATATCTAAAAGTTATGAAATGAATGAATATGTGATTATTGACTAGAAATGCTATATGTGGAATTGAGAAAGGTGGCACTAAGTGTGCAAAATTAAAAATCGGGATGAAGGTGAATAGCACTGTGTGTGCGAAGTAATGGAAGCCTCATCTTTATCAATCGGCACTGTGTGTGCGATACCCAATTAAATTCACTTTATAGTAAAGCCACTAAGTGTGCGATTAATTTGAATAAATAACAAAGAGCAATTGATGTGTAGTATCGAGCATGGAATAGCCTGTATGATCGTTAACTAAGTGTTGGAAAAGGTATATATGGAACCTACGTGGTTGATGAATTTAAAAATTGATGAATGGATGGTTATGTGAGTATCGGATATAGTTAAGTTTGAGCATTTTGCTGAAACTATCTATATGATGGTTTACTTTGTATGTTGATTTTATTCAGTGAGTTGAACGTATTATGTTATGAATTTGTGATTGATTATCATTCAGGCAAGGATAATGTTGTTGTTGATGCCTTGAGTAAGAAGTTTTTATGTGCTTTGCGAGTTATGAATTCTCAGATAGATCTGTGTGATGATGGTTCAGCTTTGGCTGAGTTGAAGATGAGACCGATGTTTGTACATCAGATTTGTAATGCCCAAAAAATGGATGATGAGATGATAGCAAAACGAGCTCAATGTGATTTGAATTCTGATTCAGAACTTCGAGTTGATAGTGATGATTGTCTGAGATTTAGAGATCAGATTTGTGTTCCGAAAAATTCAGAGTTGATTCAGTTGATTTTGAATTGGTGGTCTGGCATGAAACGGGACATCTCTGACATTGTGTCGAAGTGTTTAGTTGCCAGCAAGTTAAGGCTTAACCTCAGGTTCTGTCCGGGTTGTTACAACCAATTATGAATCCTGAGTGGAAATAGAAGAATCACGATAGACTTTGTGTCGGGATTGCCTTTATCTCCATGGAAGGAAATACTTCGAATCGAGTCGTATGAGATCGTTTAACGAGTTGGGCCGGTTATTTATAGATTGATGTTGACACCTGAGTTGGAAAAGATTCATAACGTGTTTCATGTGTCTATACTTTGATAGTACAGATTTGACCCGTCTCATATGATTGCTCCTACTGAGGTTGAGATTCAGTCAGACTTGTCGTATAGTGAGGAACCGATCCGAATTTTGGCACGAGAGATTAAAGAGTTGAGAACCAAAAGAATTTCCTTAGTGAAAGTATTATGGCATAAACACGGAGTTGAAGAGGCTACGTGGGGGTCTAAGAACGTTATGAGAGAGCAATATCCGCACCTATTCACTGGTAAGATTTTCGGGGACGAAAATCCCTAAGGGGGAGAGTTGTAACAGCCCGGTTTAGACCCTAGTCAGAATAGTGGTTTCGAGACCACAAATCCGAGGTCAAAATAATAATTTAATGTTATTTTTGGTGTTGATTCTATGTGACATAGTCTGTGTGAAAATTATGTGTGATAATTTTATCAATTGTGTGTCGAATTAAGAGAAAGGACTTAATCGCGTAAAGAGTAAAAGCTATGTGCTGATTTATAAGTACCTAAGTGTGGTTTTCTTTTTAACGTGAAGGCCTTATGAGGTAATTAGCCCATTATTAAAATTAGTGGATGGTAGATGGACATAAATGACCTAATATTTGCTTGATAAATGGTTGATTCATTAAGGGTAAATTGGTAAAACATGAAATAAGTTGATATTAAAATAAAAAAAAAGCTAAATGGTGCTCATATTTGTTTCCATCAACCGAAAATAAGAAAAGAAGATGAGGGTTTGAGGCTTTGTGAATTTTGGCAATAGTGAGCTTCAATTGACCAAGAAAGGAGAAGTTCGGATCGAGATCGAGGCAAGGAAAAAGTGCTCGATTAATCGGCCGTTTCGGTATTTTGACGTTCAAGGTAAGTTCGGACATAATACGAATACTTAGTTATGTTAATTGCTATGAAATCAATGTCATAATGATATTGAAATGTGGATGCTATGTGAGAGTTTGAGTTATGTGGCTCTAAGTGTGCGTATTCAGAAATATGATCGAGATGATTGGCACTGTGTGTACGAATTGATATAAGCTCAGACTTTGTGGTTGGCACTGTGTGTGAGATATTGATTTAAGATCGGATTGATATGGATGCACTGTGTGTGCAATGTTAATTAAATTTCAGCTTACCGAATTAGCACTGTGTGTGCGATACCGATACAAGTTTGGTTTAACGAACTGGCTATAAGTGTGTGATGATAAATAAGTTTTGATTACGAATTGGCACTAAGTGTGCGAATAAATCAAAAGTATAGTAAAGATCGATCGAAATGTAAAGTCGAGCAATTGAGTAGCTTGGTTCGTGAGTAACTATGTGTTGGCAAAGGTATGTATGATAACTACATATTAGTTAAGGTACGTATGATAACTATGTGTTGATTAAGGTATGTATGATATCTATGTGTTGGTGGATTTTGAAAGTAGATGGATGGAGTGCTATGTGAACATTGAGTATAGTTGAGTTGGTGTAGCATTGATAAATTAATCTAAGTGATGGCTTATTTTTGTATATTAATTTGAATTATTGAATTACATGTATTATATTACGGACTTACTAAGCTTTAGAAAGCTTACTGTGTGATTTGTTTCTCTACTTTGCAGTGTCAGTATAGTTAGCTCGGATCAGGGAATCGTCAGCATCTCAGTCTCACTGTCGGCAATCTATTTTGTTGTATTTTGGAATGATGTACATAGTTAAATATGGCATGTATAGGATGGTCATTTGAATCATGTTTGATATTTGTAAGTAGCCATGAGAAGTGGCTAGATATGTGCTAGTTTTAGCAAGAATGGTTTTGGTATATGTGATGTATCTTTTGGTATGGATTATGAATTGAGAAATTTACTTATGAATGGTAACTTTGTGTTGGTAAAATACTAGTATGAATTAGTGAAATTGAAAAAGGATGATATTTGGTAATGAATGAATTATTCTTGTGATGATATGAGTTTTAATCTTTAAAATTATCATGGTTGGAATTGGTTTGAATGACTATTTTGGTATGTTTTTTGTGGTAATGTGTGCATGAGATGTCTTGGTTAATATGGCTTGTAGGTTTGACCCTTATGGGTGGCATTTTGGCCTTGTAAATGGCCTACAATGTCACACGGTCGAGGCGCTCGGGCGTGCCTAAAGACCGTGGGTGAATTGGAAGAATTTAGCTTAGTATCACACGGCCTTGACACGGGCGTGCTTGGTGGTCGTGGTGAGGAAGTCAGTATATGGCTTAGTAGCACACGGCCATGACACATGGGCGTGCCTAGTGACCATGTTAATATAGTTAGTATATAGACACAGATGGACACACGGGGTTGTCTAGTTGCCGTGGAGGGCACACGGCCTCCTTCCACGGGCGTGTCTCCCCAGTATCTTAGAAAAGTTTTAAATTTCTGAGAATTTCTGTATGTGTTTCAATTTAGTCCCGATCCCTCTTTAGCATGTGAATTAGGTCTCGTAGACCTTGATAAGGGACACCATGATTGTAATTGAATGAGATTGAAGATGATTGACTTTGTGTCGTAAATTCTAGATGTTAAATGTTCTGATTGATCGATAATACCTCTTAACCCTGCTCCGGGGATGGTCTCGGGTTAGGGGTGTTACAGGTAAAATTTTAGAACCTCGATTGATTGATGTCGAAGATAAGCCCGTTGAGAAGAATCAACCAGCTGTTGAAATTCCTACACCAAAAGAGTCGAAATATGTAAATGCTAACAAGGTAAATCCTAACTTAGTGAATTCAGATACTTTAACATCTTCTTTGGATACAGATTTACCTACTCAGAAGAGATGTCTAGTTCAACCAAAAGTTCCATCACCTCCATATCTGCAAAGATTGCAGTAACACAAACAGAAACATGAGGTGCAATTCAAGAAGTTTTTGGATGTTCTGAAGCATTTACAAATCAATATTCCGTTGGTGGGGGCTTTAAAACAAATGCCGAATTATGTGAAGTTTATGCAAGATATAAACTGTCCAAGAAGAACCGACTGAGTAAGTATGAGATTGTTGCCTTGACAAATGAGTGCAGTACGTTCCTACAGAACAAACTGCCACCGAAATTGAAAGACCCAGGAAGCTTTGTGTGATTTAGGAGCTAGTATCAACTTGATGCCTAAGTCTATTTTCAAGATGCTAGGGATAGGTGAAGTAAGACTTACAACTGTGACGCTTCAGCTAGCGGATCGATCTTTAGCATATCCCGAAGGAAAGATCGAGGATGTTTTGGTAAGAGTCGATAAATTTATTTTTCCTGCTGATTTCATTGTCTTAGATTTTGAAGCAGATAAGGAAGTGCCGATCATCCTTGGGAGACATTTCTTAGCCACGGGAAGAACATTAATTGATGTGCAGAAAGGTGAACTCACCATGCGAGTTCAAGACGATCAGTTAACCTTTAACATTCTTAAAGCGATGAAATTTCCCGATCCAACAGAAGAGTGTTTAGTTATGGAAGAGATAGAAACCTTGGTTTCTATGGAAAGCAATTTTGAAGAAGATCCATTGGAGAAAGCTTAGATCTTAACCCTTTGGAGGATGAAGAAGGTGAAGAAAACATGGCTTTGATGGAAGCCAATCCGAGAAATTTTATTCAGCCCACACGATTTGAACTGTTGGAGTTAGGAGTTAGAGAATTTGTGCAACCCAAGTTGTCAATTGAAGAACCACCTAAACTCGAACTAAAGGTACTTCCTTTCCATTTGAAATACGTGTATTTAGGTGACTGTTCCACTTTGCCTGTGATTATTTCAGCAGAACTAACGAAAGATCAAGAGGAGCAACTAATTGCTATTCTAAAGAAATTTAAGAAAGTAATTGGTTGGACCATAGCTGATATTCGAGGTATAAGTCCTTTTTGCATGCATAAAATTATTTTAGAAAAAGGTGAAAGAGCTCGAATTGATGGGCAAAGGAGGCTCAATCCTATTATAAAAGAAGTTGTGAGAAAGGAAGTGATCAAATGGTTAGATGCTGGAATCATCTATCCAATTTCAGATAGTTCGTGGGTAATTTCGGTGCAGTGTGTGCCGAAGAAAGGTGGAATCACGATTGTTGAAAATGAGCGTAACGAGTTGATTCCAACGAGAACTGTTACTGGTTGGAGAATTTGTATTGATTACAGAAAGTTGAATAAAGCCACTCGGAAGGACCATTTTCCGTTGCCTTTTATGGATCAGATGTAAGATCGACTAGTAGGTAATGAATTCTATTATTTTTTAGATGGCTATTTGGGATATAACCAAATAGTTGTAGCCCCAGAGGACCAACATAAAACAACCTTTACTTGTCCATACAGTACGTTTTCTTTTAGGCGAATGCCTTTTGGTTTATGCAATGCACCTGCAACATTTCAACGATGCATGATAGCGATATTCACTGATATGGTTGAAAATTTTGTTGAGGTTTTCATGGATGATTTTTCTGTTTTTGGTAACACTTATGATATTTGTTTGAGTAATTTGGCTAAGGTACTTGTAACATCCCGATTCAGGGCCTAGTCAGAATAGTGGTGCGAGACCACAAACCCGAGTCAGTAAAATTGAGTTCTTAAGGTTTATGACATGTTTGCATCATAGTACTAAAGTTCCATGTAGAAATTTTGTGAAATTGACATGGAATGATCAAAAGGACTAAATTGTAAAAGTTGCAAAATATGAGTTTCTAGAAGCTTTTTGTATGAAATAGCTTTAGAATATTAATTATGAGTCCTTAAATAGCAATTTGCCCAAATTATAATTTTTGGACAAAAATGGACATGAGTTAGTAAAATAGAAATTTTTACAGAGAAGGGCATTTTAGTCATTTACCATTTAAATGATTAAAATGGGAAAAAGATGATAAAAATTTCATTCATCTTCTTCCTCATTGCCGAAATTTTCCAAGAAACCATAGCTAGGGTTTTTTCATCTTTCAAGCTTGCTAGTAAGTTCATCTTAGCCCCGTTTTTAATATTCTTCGTGTTTTTGAAGTTCTCGTATTATGAATTAGCTATTTTTAGCTATAAAATAATCTAAGATGCATGTTCAAAAATCTACCCAAGAGTGACATGCTTGTAAAATGATATTTTATGGAAGTTTATGAGAGTTTGATGTTAGATAAACATCTTTTTCTAAGTGAATTTCATGAAAAATGCTAGTAAGGACTAGTTTGTAAAAATTATGAAAGTGGTCATACCTATTAGAAATAATGGGAATTGATGATTTCTATAGTAGAGAAAATGAATCAGCTAAGCATGAAGTTTAAGAAAGTTGAATGAGATTCATTTTACGAGCCTTTGGGAAAAAGTGCAAATATGAGAAAGTTTAGGGGCAAAATAGTAATTTTGCCAAAGTATGTGTTAAGAGTCATGTTAGTCAATGTGAGTATTAAATGATCTATTTATGATTATAGATCAAGAAAAATAAAGCCCGGATCGAAACCGAGGCAAGAACAAAGTCGAGGGCTAAATTGCATATCTACATACATTTTGTATATCGAGGTAAGTTTGTATGATTTCTAAGCTTTATGATTAATATCATTGAATTGCTTAGTATAATGTACAATATTATTATGAAAATGTTTAATGTTATGTTAAACAAAGTAATCAATGAGATCAAGTATGAGAAAGCCCTGATTGAAGATGAATGGCTTAGGATACTCGACCAATCACATGAAATGAGAAAGTCCGAATAAGTCCAAGCGGAGGCATGGCATCGGCAATCAGACAAGTTATCATGTAAGACCAAGACAAGTCTTGGCATTGAAGACTTGTTATGAGATGAAGACCCATGTAAGTCCAAGCCAAGGCATGGCATTGGTGAGTCTCCAAGCAAAGATGTCATGTAAGTCCAAGGCAAGCTTGGCATTGAAAAGTTATCATGTAAGTCCAAGGCAAGCTTGGCATTGAACGAGATATCATGTAAGTCCAAGGCAAGCTTGGCATTGAACAAGATATCATGTAAGTCCAAGGCAAGCTTGGCATTGAACAAGTTATCATGTAAGTCCAAGCCAAGGCATGGCATTAGTGAGAACGAGAAAGACTTCGTATAAGTCCATGCCAAGACATGGCCTCGAAACCAAGATGAGACATTCCATGTAAGATCGTATCTAGGATATGGCTTTGGTATTGAGTTGTGTGAGATGAGATTTAGTATCCTCGATTATTCATATAAATTCATCGGGCAAACGAGCTAAGTCCAAATGAGATAACAAGGAAGCTAAGTAAGCAAAGTTATTATCAAGTGAAAATGAGTATTATTCATGTTATGAATGATAAATTAGATATTATGATTATTATGTCAAAGTATGCTGATCAATGTGACCAAGTGATACAGGTACCTTGTTTACCTCACAAGTATGAGACTAGTAAGTATCATGAGATATGTAAGAATCAAGTATGAGCAAGTAAGCTTTATAGCTGAAATTATGATACCATTGTTTATGTCAAATGGTTTAATTTAAGTAAGTATGTTCTTATGTGCATTATATGCAAACTTACTAAGCTAAATGCTTACGTCTTTCACTCTTTCTTTCCATGTAGTTCCGCCAAGCTAATCTCGTGGATCATTGTCATCGGAGCTCGGAGCACACTATCAATTGCTATTTTGGTATAGCCAAGTTGTTTACATTAAGTATGGCATGTATAGGAAGCATTTCATTTTGAGTTAATATGTTGGCTATCAAGCCTAGGATTCTTTTGTATATGGCCAAAGAGATTGGCCTTGAATGATTAAGTATGTATGTTTTTATTTATCAATGAAGTATGCATTCTAGTTCATGAAAGATGTAGTAGTTGAGTTGTTGAATTAAATATTGGTTTGGATACTTGTTTTCAGGGTGGCCATTGGCTTGGTAAATAGCCTCTAAGTGCCCACACGGTTAGACACACGGGCGTGTGTCTAGGCCGTGCGTAACTTGCACCTTAGTCTCATAAGTTAGAATAGGCCACGGGCTAATCCCACGGTTGTGTGTTGAAGCCGTGCATGACACACGGTTGGAACATGGGCGTGTGCCCCGGTCGTGTTAATAAGTCAGTATATCAAGATATAGTACACGGTCTAAGTCCACGGGCGTGTCAAGGCCGTGTGTAATTAGTCAGTGTCGACCACGGTCGGAAGACATGGGCATGTAAAGGGGTGCAGGGGCGTGTACCAAACCACATGGGCGTGTGACCCCTGCTTTAAAGAAAAGTTTCTGATTAAGTTTCGAAAATTTTTATATACGTGTATAAGGCATCGTAGGCCTATGAAATGTATGATTAGACTGAGAAAGAGAAGTTTTTAATTCGAAACAAAATTTTACAGCCCGTAAGTGCATGATTAAGCAAGTTAAAGCATAGTAATATCTCGTATCCGGTCTAAGCCTTGGACTCGAGTATTGGGTGTTACATTTAGTGGTATCAGAGCCAGGTTTAGTCAGTTCTGGGACTACGTAGCACGAGCACGAGTTTAGCCATACATGCCATACGTAAGAATGTTTTTATAATGATAGTGTGATGACTCCTGACGACTTAAATTATGTTTATACATTTAGTAAATGGATCCCGATTGAGCTGTGGCGGATGATGTAGAAAGTAACGTGCCGGCTTCCGCTGAAGGGACGGTGCCGAACGAGAATGAGAATAGACCCACTACGGTGAGTCAAGAAGGAGGAGAAGAGGCTAGAGAAGCCTTCCTCCACATGATGAACACATGGTATACGGAGTTCGTTCGTACGAACCCGAATGCGCAACCCCCTCCACCCCCAGCTATTCCTCAACCTATCCCAGTAGCCCCTCAAGTAGTAGAGGTGGTAAGAGGAGAGAAGCCTCCGGTTAATAGAATCAGGAAACATGGGGCAGAAGAATTCTGGGCTAGAAAAGATGATGATCCGAAAAAGGCTGAGTTCTGGATAGGAAATACTATCAGGGTATTTAATGAGTTGTCGTGCACACCTGAGGAATGCATGAAGTGTGTAGTCTCTCTTCTAAGAGATTCTACTTACCAATGGTGAAACACCCTTGTGTCGGTGGTACCGAGGGAAAGGATCGCATGGGAATTTTTCCAAGAAGAATTCAAGAAAAAGTATATCAGTCAAAGGTTTGTGGACCAGAAAAGGAAGGAATTCCTAGAATCAAGCAAGGCAAGATATCGTGGATCGACTATGAACGTGAGTTTGTACGACTCAGTAAGTACGCTCGCGAATGCGTGTCCACTGAGGCCATCATGAGCAAAAGATTTGAAGATGGGTTGAATGAGGACATCAAACTATTTGTTGCTATCCTAGAACTAAAAGAATTTGTTGTGCTAGTAGAGAGGGCTTGTACAGTCGAGGAATTAGTAAAAGAGAAAAGAAAGTCTGAAATGGAGTCTCGTGACTCTAGGAAGAGACAGTGGAATAAGTTATTCCAATCTTCATCCAACAAGTTAAGAGATTTCCCTACCCGATCTGCTACTTCCATTGGGTTTTCAAGGAAAGACAAGAGTAAACAATATTCACAGAATAAAGCACAGACTACCTCAGTTGCAAGTGTTGGGAATATTAGATTTGATAGACCTGAATGCCCACAGTGTGGCAGACGTCATCTTGGACAATGTCGAGCACATGAAAACGCATGTTTCAGATGTGGTTCCCAGGACCACTACATAAAAGATTGTCCAGAGACAACAAAAGAAGAAAGAACTCAGAACCCGAGATCTGGGAGTGTGGTCAGAGGAAGACCGTAGAGGAACCCAGGAAGTGGGGCAAGTGGAAGAGGTAACCCTAAAGAGCAGGCTGTGAGACCCGAAGGTAGGGCGCCTGCGAGGACTTATGCCATTCGCGCTCACGAAGAGGCATCTTCTCCTGATGTTATTACGGGTACCTTTTCTCTTCATGATTGTAAAGTTATTGCTTTAATAGATCCCGGATCCACACACTCTTACATTTGTATGAAACTAGTATCCAGTATGAAAATGCCTATAGATTCTACAGAATTTGTGATTAAAGTGTCTAATCCTTTAGGCAAGAGTGTGTTAGTGAATGAAGTAGGTAGAGAATGTCCATTAATGATTAGAGGTCATTACTTTAAAGCAAATCTTATGTTGCTACCATTTGATGAGTTTGACATCATTCTTGGTATGGACTGGTTGACCACCCATAATGTAATAGTTAATTGTGGGAAGAAATGTATCGAGATGAGATGTGAGAATGGGGATACTCTCCATATAGAATCAGATGAGCAAAGTAAATCACCGGCAGTGATTTCTCATATGACGATGCAGAGATATGTAAGAAAGGGGTACGAAGTATATTTGGCCTTTGTGATGAATGATAAAGAAACAGAGTTAAAGATTGAGTCAGTACCGATAGTATGTGAATACGTGGATGTTTTTCCCGAAGAATTACCAGGACTACCACCTGATAGAGAGGTTGAGTTCAGCATTGAGCTAGCTCCCGGTACTGTACCAATATCTATTACTCCTTACAGAATGGCTCCAATGAAGTTGAAGGAGCTGAAGTCACAGTTGCAAGAGTTGACAGACAAAGGCTTTGCAAGATCAAGTTGTTCACCATGGGGTGCTCCGATTTTATTTGTGAAAAAGAAAGATGGCACTATGAGATTGTGCATAGATTACCGTCAACTTAATAAAGTGACAGTAAAGAACAAGTACCCATTGCCAAGGATCGATGATTTATTCGACCAATTGAAAGGAGCCACTGTGTTCTCCAAAATAGACTTGAGATCAGGGTACTACCAGCTGAGAGTAAAAGAATCAGATGTGTCTAAGACAGCCTTTCAGACAAGGTATGGGTATTATGAATTTTTAGTCATGCCCTTTGGTTTGACCAATGCTCTGACGATATTCATGGACTTAATGAACCGCATTTTTAGACCATACCTTGACAGGTTTGTAGTCGTTTTCATTGACGACATACTGATTTATTCCCGATATGAAAATGAGCATGCTGAGCACCTACAGACAGTTTTACAGATTCTACGAGAAAATCAATTATATGCCAAGTTCAGTAAAAGTGAATTCTGGCTCACGGAAGTAGGATTTTTGGGACATATTGTCTCGGGAGAAGGAGTTCGAGTAGACCCCAGTAAGATTTTGGCTATTATGGATTGGAAGCCACCAAAGAATATCTCTGAGATTAGAAGTTTTCTAGGCCTAGCCGGCTATTACAAACGATTCGTCAAGGGGTTTTCCATGATTGCAACCCCGATGACTAAATTGTTACATAAAAATGTGAAGTTTGAGTGGACAGAACGATGCCAACAAAGTTTCGGGAAGTTGAAGGCAATGTTGACAGAAGCCCCACTTTTAGTACAACCTGAGACAGGGAAAGAATTTGTAATTTACAGTGATGCAACCTTAAATGGATTAGGCTGTGTACTTATGCAAGAAGGAAAAGTGATTGCTTATGCCTCCAGACAGTTGAAGCCTCATGAGAAGAATTATCCAACTCATGATTTAGAGTTGGCTGCCATAGTCTTCGCATTGAAGATATGGAGACATCACCTATATGGTGAGAGATGTCAGATTTTCGCTGATCACAAAAGTTTGAAGTACTTGATGACGCAGAGAGAGTTGAACCTAAGACAGCAGAGATGGTTAGAGTTGATAAAAGATTATGAAATGGTCATTGACTACCATCCTGGGAAGGCGAATGTGGTTGCCGACGCTTTGAGTAGAAAGCCCCTATTTGAATTAAGGGCAATGAACTCACAGATGACTTTATCTGACGATGGTTCTATTCTAGCTGAGTTGAGAGCTAGACCAACTTTCCTCCAAGAGATCATTGAAGCTCAAGAATAAGATAGTGAATTGCAAGTTAAGAGAGCTCAGTGCGAGACAGATGTTGAATCTGACTTCCGGATTAGTCCCAATGGAATTCTGATGTTCAAAGATAGAGCTTGTGTACCGAGAAAAGAAGAGCTTATTCAGAAAATTTTGCATGAGGCACATAATGGATGTTTGTCTGTACATCCGGGTAGTACCAAGATGTATAATGACTTGAAACAACAGTATTGGTGGTCGAGAATGAAGAAAGATATTTCAGAGTTCTTTTCCAAATGCTTGATTTGTCAGCAAGTAAAGGCTGAACACCAAGTACCTTCGGGTTTACTTCAACCCATTTTAGTTCCGGGGTGGAAATGGGACTGTATTACTATGGATTTTGTAACGGGTCTACCATTATCTCTGAGCACGAAAGATGCCTTATGGGTTATAGTTGATAGACTCACGAAGTCAGCTCATTTTATACCTATTCGAGTTTATTACTCTCTAGACAAGTTGGCAAACTTGTACATTTCAGAAATAGTAAGGCTTAACGATGTTCCGATGTCAATTATCTTGGATAGAGATCCGAGGTTTACATCCAAATTTTGGAAGAAGTTACAAGAGGCCTTGGGTACAAAGTTGAACTTTAGTACCGCTTTTCATCCTCAAACTGACGGTCAGCCGGAAGGTTAATTCAAGTTACTCGAAGATATGCTCAGATGTTGTATTCTTGAATTCCGAGGCAGTTGGGAAAAGTTTCTCCCATTGGTAGAGTTTGCCTACAATAATAGTTTTCAGTCGAGTTTAAAGATGGCGCCTTATGAGGCTCTATGGGCGAAAGTGCGAACTCCCTATATTGGGTGAACTCAAGGAAAACCAAATTCATGGGGTTGATTTGGTTAGAGAAGCTGAAGAGAAAGTGAAAGCGATACGAGAATGTTTAAAAGCTGCATCAGACAGACAGAAGTCCTATTCGGACTTAAAAAGAAAAGAGATGGAGTATCAAGTCGGAGATAAAGTTTTCTTGAAAGTGTCACCATGGAGAAAAATTCTCGATTTGGCGGAAAGGCAAGTTGAGTCCACGTTTTATTGGACCATATGAGATTACTTGAAAAGTTAGCCGGTAGCTTATGCAGATTGGCTCGCACGCATCGAGTTAGAAAAGATACATGATGTGTTTCACGTGTCAATGTTGGGGACGCTACCGATCGAGATCCTTCACATGTAATTACCCGTCGAGAGATAGAGATTCATCCCGACATGACTTATGGTGAAGAACCGTTAAGATTTTAGCTCGAAGTCAAGCGGCTAAGGAATAAAAGTATTGCCCCTGGTAAAAGTATTGTGGCAAAGACATGGAATAGAAGAAGCTACGTGGGAACCAGAAGAAATCTTGAGAAACCATTACCCAAACCTGTTTGCTGGTAAGATTTTCGAGGACGAAAATTCCTAAGAGGGGGAGAATTGTAACATCCCGACTCAGGGCCTAGTTGGAATAGTGGTGCGAGACCACAAACCCGAGTCAGTAAAATTGAGTTCTTAAGGTTTATGACATGTTTGCATCATAGTACTAAAGTTCCATGTAGAAATTTTGTGAAATTGACATGGAATGATCAAAAGGACTAAATTGAAAAAGTTGCAAAATATGAGTTTCTAGAAGCTTTTTGTATGAAATAGCTTTAGAATATTAATTATGAGTCCTTAAATAGCAATTTTCCCAAATTATAATTTTTGGACAAAAATGGACATGAGTTAGTAAAATAGAAATTTTTAAAGAGAAGGGCATTTTAGTCATTTACCATTTAAATGATTAAAATGGGAAAAAGATGATAAAA
Organism: Gossypium sturtianum; assembly: GCA_025698515.1. NCBI lineage: Eukaryota > Viridiplantae > Streptophyta > Magnoliopsida > Malvales > Malvaceae > Gossypium > Gossypium sturtianum. Next base: position 88,242,290 of record CM046944.1, read on the forward strand.
ATTTCATTCATCTTCTTCCTCATTGCCAAAATTTTCCAAGAAACCATAGCTAGGGTTTGTTCATCTTTCAAGCTTGCTAGTAAGTTCATCTTAGCCCCGTTTTTAATATTCTTCGTGTTTTTGAAGTTCTCGTATTATGAATTAGCTATTTTTAGCTATAAAATAAGCTAAGATGCATGTTCAAAAATCTACCCAAGAGTGACATTCTTGTAAAATGATATTTTATGGGAGTTTATGAGAGTTTGATGTTAGATAAACATCTTTTTCTAAGTGAATTTCATGAAAAATGCTAGTAAGGACTAGTTTGTAAAAATTATGAAAGTGGTCATACCTATTAGAAATAATGGGAATTGATGATTGCTATAGTAGAGAAAATGAATCAGCTAAGCATGAAGTTTAAGAAAGTTGAATGAGATTCATTTTACGAGCCTTTGGGCAAAAGTGCAAATATGAGAAAGTTTAGGGGCAAAATAGTAATTTTGCCAAAGTATGTGTTAAGAGTCATGTTAGTCAATGTGAGTATTAAATGATCTATTTATGATTATAGATCAAGAAAAATGAAGCTCGGATCGAAACCGAGGCAAGAACAAAGTCGAGGGCTAAATTGCATATCTACATACATTTTGTATATCGAGGTAAGTTTGTATGATTTCTAAGCTTTATGATTAATATCATTGAATTGCTTAGTATAATGTACAATATTATTATGAAAATGTTTAATGTTATGTTAAACAAAGTAATCAATGAGATCAAGTATGAGAAATACGATTGAAGATGAATAGCTTAGGATACTCGACCAATCACATGAAATGAGAAAGTCCAAGAATAAGTCCAAGCGGAGGCATGGCATCGGCAATCAGACAAGTTATCATGTAAGACCAAGACAAGTCTTGGCATTGAAGACTTGTTATGAGATGAAGACCCATGTAAGTCCAAGCCAAGGCATGGCATTGGTGAGTCTCCAAGCAAAGATGTCATGTAAGTCCAAGGCAAGCTTGGCATTAAAAAGATATCATGTAAGTCCAAGGCAAGCTTGGCATTGAACAAGATATCATGTAAGTCCAAGGCAAGCTTGGCATTGAACAAGATATCATGTAAGTCCAAGGCAAGCTTGGCATTGAACAAGTTATCATGTAAGTCATAGCCAAGGCATGGCATTGGTGAGAACGAGAAAGACTTCGTATAAGTCCATGTCAAGACATGGCCTCGAAACCAAGATGAGACATTCCATGTAAGACCGTATCTAGGATATGGATTTGGTATTGAGTTATGTGAGATGAGATTTAGTATCCTCGGTTATTCATATAAATTCATCGGGCAAACGAGCTAAGTTCAAATGAGGTAACAAGAAAGCTAAGTAAGCAAAGTTATTATCAAGTGAAAATGAGTATTATTCATGTTATGAATGATAAATTAGAGATTGTGATTATTATGTCAAAGTATGCTGATCAATGTGACCAAGTGATACAGGTACCTTGTTTACCTCACAAGTATGAGACTAGTAAGTATCATGAGATATATAAGAATCAAGTATGAGCAAGTAAGCTTTATAGCTGAAATTATGATACCATTGTTTATGTCAAATGGTTTGATTTAACCAAGTATGTTGTTATGTGCATTATATGCAAACTTACTAAGCTAAATGCTTATGTCTTTCACTCTTTCTTTCCATGTAGTTCCGCCAAGCTAATCTCGTGGATCATTGTCATCGGAGCTCGGAGCACACTATCAATCGCTATTTTGGTATAGCCAAGTTGTTTACATTAAGTATGGCATGTATAGGAAGCATTTCATTTTGAGTTAAAATGTTGGCTATCAAGCCTAGTATTCTTTTGCATATAGCCAAAGAGATTGGCCTTGAATGATTAAGTATGTATGTTTTTATTTATCAATGAAGTATGCATTCTAGTTCATGAAAGATGTAGTAGTTGAGTTGTTGAATTAAATATTGGTTTGGATACTTGTTTTCAGGGTGGCCATTGGCTTGGTAAATAGCCTCTAAGTGCCCACACGGTTAGACACACGGGCGTGTGTCTAGGCTGTGCGTAACCTGCACCTTAGTCTCATAAGTCGAGAATAGGCCACGGGCTAATCCCCACGATCGTGTGTTGAAGCGGAAAGTGCATGACACACGGTTGGAACATGGGCGTGTGCCCTGGCCGTGTTAATAAGTCAGTATATCAAGGTATAGTACACGGTCTAAGTCCACGGGCGTGTCAAGGCCGTGTGTAATTAGTAAGTGTCGACCACGGTCAGAAGAGATGGGCGTGTAAAGGGGTGCACGGGCGTGTACCAAACCACATGGGCGTGTGACCCCGCTTTAAAGAAAAGTTTACGATTAAGTTACGAAAGTTTTTATATCGTGTATAAGGCCTCGTGAGGCCTATGAAATGTATGATTAGACTGAGAAAGAGAAGTTTTTAATTGGAACAAAATTTTCTGACCAGTAAGTGCATGATTAAGCAAGTTAAAGCATAGTAATATCTCGTATCTAGTCTAAGCCTCGGACTCGGGTATGGGGTGTTACAGTACTGAAGAGATGCGAAGAGACGAATCTTGTCCTTAACTGGGAAAAATGCCATTTTATGGTTAAGGAATGGATTGTCTTAGGGCATAAAATCTCAAAGAGAGGAATTGAAGTCGATAAAGCAAAGGTGGATGTAATTGAAAGATTACTGGCTCCAATTAATGTGAAAGGAGCAAGAAGATTTTTAGGCCATGCCGGTTTTTACTGTAGGTTTATTAAAGATTTCTCAAAAAATTCTAAACCGTTGTGTTTGTTGTTATAGAAAGATACAGTGTTTGATTTCAAAAAAGCATGTTTGGAAGCTTTTGAAGATCTAAAAAATGTTAATCTCCGCCCCAATAATCGTTACACCTGATTGGAGCTCACCTTTTGAGTTGATCTGTGATGCAAATGATTATGCCGTTGGAGCTGTAATGGGTCAAAGAAGAAACAAAGTGTTTCACCCTATTTACTATGCAAGTAGAACTTTGACGGGAGCCCAACTCAATTATACGGTAACCAAAAAGGAACTCTTTGCTATAGTTTTGCTTTTGACAAATTCTGCTCATATCTTATAGGTACCAAAGTTACAGTATTTAATGACCATGCGGCCATTAAATATTTTCTCAGGAAGAAAGATTCGAAATCGAGGCTAATTCGTTGGATACTTTTACTCCAAGAATTTGACTTTGAGATCCAAGATAGAAAATGTGTCGAAAATTAAATAGCTGATCATCTATCGAGGTTGGAGCAAGATGAGGTAACTTGATCATGTGTGCCTATCAACGAGACTTTTCCAGATGAGCACTTATTTGAGGTAAGTAGAATTCATGAAACACCTTGGTTTGCTGATTTTGCCAATTATCTTGCATGTGGAATAATTCCTCGAGAAATGACATACCAACAAAGGAAAAAATTCCTTCATGATAGTCGGTATTATTTTTGGGAGTATCCATTTTTGTTTAAACAGTGTGCAGATAATATAATCCGAAAGTGTGTAGCTGAAAGTGAGATTGTTGAGATCTTGTATCATTGCCATTCATCTCCAAGTGGGGGACACTTTGGTGGTTCACGTACTACAACAAATATTTCGTAAGCAGGTTTCTTTTGGCCTATGCTATTTAAAGATGCTTATGCTTACGTGAAGAACTGTGATAAATGCCAAAGGACCGAAAATATATCAAGGAGGAATGAGATGCCCTTGACAAACATTTTGGAGATTAAATTATTCGATGTATAGGGCATTGACTTCTTAGGCCCGTTTCCTTCTTCGTATGTGAACAAATACATCTTAGTAGTTGTGGACTATGTGTCCAAGTGGGTTGAAGCTAAAGCATACCCTACAAATGATGCTAAGGTAGTCATGCGATTCCTACATAAGTATGTGTTTACACGATTTGGGACACCAAGAGCTATTATTAGTGATGAAGGTTCTCACTTTGTGAACAAATGGCTTAAGTGGTTGCTTGACAAATATGATGAGAAGCACAAGATTGCTACTGCCTATCACCCTTAGTCTAATGGGCAATTTGAAAGAGTGAACCGTGAAATCAAAGGTATCCTTGAAAGGGAGTACGCCCTAGCAGAAAAGATTGGTCTCAAAGGCTCGATGATGCATTATGGGCCTATCGAACAACATTTAAGAGACCGTTAGGGATGACTCCATATTGGTTAGTCTTTGGAAAGGCATGTCATTTGCTATTAGAGTTGGAGAATAGAGCTCACTGGGCTTTGAAGCAGTTGAACTTTGATCTTAAGCAAGCCGGTGAGAGAAGGATGTTACAACTTGATGAGTTGGAAGAGCTGAGGTTGTTTTCCTATGAGAATGCCAAAATGTGTAAAGAAAGATCAAAGAGATTGCATAATAGTCATATACAACCTCGCGAGTTTAAAGAAGGTCAGAAGGTTTTGTTGTTTAATTCAAGGTTGAAGTTAGTTCCTGGGAAGCTTAAATCCTGATGGAAAGGACCCTATACCATCTACCGAGTTTATCCTTATGGAGCTATTGAATTATCGACAATTCTGGAGAGTACGTTTAAAGTTAATGGTCAACGTCTCAAACACTCTTTGGGACGGTGAAGTTGAGCGAGTTGAATCCTCGTTCAAATTAACAGACCCTTAATTTATAATGAACTTGTTTTGTAAATAAATAAATAATTAGAACTTATTTTCTTAACTTATTACATTTAATTAATTCTGTCTAAGGAGATTGGACCTTAAGCGGGACCGCTGTGACCCCTCCAACCTTTCCTGGGAATTAATTTAATGTAATTTGTTAAGAAGAAATTTTCTAATTAAGATTTAAAATTTTTAAGTTTCATTTGTTTTGTTTAAATTTTAAATTTTTATGTTAATAAAGGGGGTCAAATTTGGCCCAAGTACTAATTGGTTTATTTCTATAGTAAGTTTATAAATACAGTTTGAGTTTGAGGCCCAAGACAACAAAAAAGGAGGGAAATATACATATTTTGCCGCCCCTCCCATTACTTGCCGCCCAAGTAACCCTAATGTAGCTAAATTTCTACTACATGTTGCCCTAATTCTTCCCTATATAAACCCCTCTCCATTCTACTAATTTTCATATCCTTCAAAGCAATTTGCTTAAACCCTAAAAAAATCCGTAAATCTCCCTTTTATGCTGTCAACCTCAAATCCCAAAAGAAACCCTAGTTCTCTTCCCTTTTTGTTGAAACCATCTACTGCCACCGCAAGAAGATTGCCGAAGCGCGGTCATTACTATCGCAGATCATCGTTGTCACCACCGCACACCGCCATCACTGTCGCACACTGTCATTACTACCGCACCATCTTTGCCGTCACAAGATTTTAGTCATAGCAAGTCCTTACCCACCTTACCGATTTCTCTTTTCCCCCTTGTGCAGAAACTTTGCCAAATTCTCAAGAAAAGATACCATGTCTCGGAAAAGAACCAGATCTTCAAAGACTACTCCTGAAAACCCGATTTTGATCGATGAAGAAGTGAAAGAGAGATTTGATTTAATATTCAAGCATCAACCTATGATGTCGGTAAAAGGTTTTAACTTGAAGAGTAATGATTTGATGGTTTTTCCTATATAGATTAGAAAGAAAATCAATACTCTCAAGTGGGAACGATTTTTTCATGCTCGTTCACTTCTCGATGATGAACTAGTTTGAGAATTCTATGCTAGTTTGACTATGCAAGATGCTACTGAGGTCATCGTTCGAAAGAAAAAGGTACCTCTTACTTCTAAGTCCATCAATTATTTGTTTAACTTACCTGATGTTGAAGAAGATGAGTAGTAACCTACGATGAACAATATCAATTGGGATTTTCTTCAACAAGTGCTTGATGTTGTGAAAAATCTAAGATCCAAATAGATTATAAGAAAGTATGGGAGCCATTCTTGCCGAAGGGAATACCTAAAACCAGTAGCAAAGGTATGGTTTTATTTCTTTCGCTACAGTTTTATGCCTATCTCACATAGTTCCACCATCTCGATGGAACGAATGCTCTTGTTATATGCAATTTTGACAGAAAAGTCCATTAATGTTGGGAAAATTATTCTCAAGGAGATTCATGATTGTGCTAAAAAGAAGACAGGAAATGCTTATTTCTCATCATTAATCACTTCACTTTGCTTAAGGGCCCATGTTAAAACACAAGTAAATCTGAAGGGGCAATATGTTCAAGGGTGCATTACAAATCATGATCTTGAAAGGTTAGTAGAGAAGGTGCATGAGCTGAATCAAGGCGAGCAAGAAGTGCCAACTGAGCCAGATATCGAGGAGTCAACAAAGGAAACTGAAACTGAAGCTAATTCATTTACAGACATTGAAGAAGAAGAATCTGACAAGGAACCGAACAGTCCTAAACCAGTTGAAGGATCTGCAACCCCTGAACCAGAGGTTGAGCTAGAAAAAGAAACAGTCAAGCTAAGTGTTGAACCTAAATCTACAACTCCAATGCCGACTTCTGCAAGTGTTTCAAAGAAATCGGAGTTGTCAATTCTGATGGATATGTGCAAGTTCATGCACAATCAACAACAAACTTACTGGAAATATGAAAAAATTAGAGATGACTCAATTCGAAATACTTTTAGAAATATCTCTAATACTTTTGTTCCTTAGTTCCCATATGCTATCTTTGGGACAAGGACGGAAGATACTGACTATGCAAGCTGAGATGGAGCTGAAAAAGACAAGGGGAATAAGTCAGAAAAATAAAAATGGGGGATTCTTGTCTTGATTTATTTAATTATTTTTAGGTCTTTAGGAATTTATTTCTTTCGTAATTAGGACTTAATTTCTACAAGAATAAAGCATAACAAGCATGAATAAACTTAGCACTTCTTTAGAAAGAAAAAGACTAAGTAATATGGTAATGGGAATGAACATGTCTAGGATTGGGTTATTAGGAAAGACTTGGTATTTAAGCAGTGTTAATGACTCACCTCTCTTTCTTTACAACCCTACCTGGTGTTAAGTTTTCATTCGTTACTTTGTTCTTGCAATGAGGACATTGCTTCTTTTTAGAGGGGGTAAGGCAAATAAATTGCTAAAATTTTGAAAATTTTTAAGTATGTTTCAATCATTTGTTTCATAAGTATGTTTTAATAAATGAATGTTTAAGAGACATTTTTTGTTAATGAGATAGTTTATATGCAAGAATGAATGATGATTTTATCTAAGTGAAAGAATGTTATTGTAACAGCCCAATTTAGGGGCTAGTCGGAACAGTGGTTTCGGAACTGTAACACCCCAAACCCGGCCCATTCACTACGACCGAATTTGAAATGCCACTGCGGAACACGTTCGAAAATATTCTTACTTAAGAGTAAAAATCGTTAAAAATTTGTTCCCTTTAATAAAACCTTTTCGTGACTTAAAATATTCTAGGTAAAAATTAAATTATTATGAAAACACCGGATTCAGAACTTTATTATACACACTTAAGAAAATAAAATCATTTGCAATTAATATTTAAGTCATCAATCCATAATAAATATAATAATTAAACTTAATGAAAAATGCTTAAACAACCTTAAACACTTTAATGGGCCTTAATACAATAAAGACTTAATCAAAATCTTGAAACTATAAATACTTAATTAATTAAATTATCTTCTGCATGGGCCACCTCGTATCCACTCCAACCCGGTCCGATCATCATATCACCTGCGATGTTTGATAAAATATTTGGGTGAGTCACACGGACTCAGTGTGTAATTAAACCACTGAATTCCACCCACATGTTAACCATATATTAACCCATATATCAGATATCAAGTATCATATTCACATACTACCACATTCTGGGCTTGGCCCATATTCATATCACATTCACATGCAAAGTTATGCAATTATGAAGCCCAACCCAGCCTGGGGTCCATCCTCTACACACCCCCTTATCCAGCCTACCACACACCAGGGGATTATCAAATCACCCTCTCCTTTTCACTCCAAAAAGGCAATCAATGCTGTCCACGTGCAATTAAGCACAATAATCCACAACGCGACCTCAGTCAGCGCCAATCCACGATGTAGCCGTAGCTAACACCAAAACCACGATGGGACACATAGTCACTCATCAACCACGATATGGCACATAGCCGATATCAACCACGATGAGGCACATAGGCACTCATCAAACCACGCGAACTTAATCGCAAATAATCCACAACGTGACCTCAGTCAACGTCAATCCACGATGTAGCTCAAGGCTAACATCAAACCACGTACTCGAAGTACACCCTGTCCTTCTTTCATAACCCACCCATGCACATGCAACATAAAATAATGCCATGATAATGCATGTACATGTTATTTAGCGTATTATCACATATTCACATCAATAATCACACTTCATCAGATTCGGTACTTACCGGATTATCGACATACCCCTGAGGGTATCCATCTCATAACTTTTATCGCACTTGTTAGTACACAATCAACACATACTGAGATATAGCAAAAACCGGAAAAGCGGTGGGTTAATCACACACCTGACTTTCTAGCGAAATTTTGAACTACTCGAATCTAACACGATCTAGAATCCCGATACTCTGCTTACTTGTCGATTAGCCCCTAAAAATCATAATACACAATCGGTCATACCTAAACTTATAAAATGGCCTATGGCCGAATACCACATTAACTCACCTTGAGTAGTCGAATCCAAGAGGCTCTTCTAAGACTCTCGTAACGCTGGCACTATTGTTGCTTGTGAAGACTAAATGAGAATAGGTCGGCTCTTTTATGGTGAAGAAGAAAACACAAAAGTAGAGGGAGTTTCATCGCCTAGAGGATTCGGCTATGGTTCACCAAAGTATTTCGGCTTTTAAAAGAATTCTTAAAGAAAGGAAGAGAAGAAGGAGTTGAGCAATATGGAAACGGTGGCAAAGGGAAGATTCGGCTAACAAAAATAAAAGAAAGGAATTGGGAAAGGGATATAGATTCGGCCAAGAACAAATAGAAAAGAGGAATGAAACATAAGCGGCTTTGCACAAGGGAAAAATGGCACTAATGGGGAAAAGAAACTAAATTCGGCACCCCTATTTATACTACTCAATTTCGGCACTCCTACCTCCTCTCAAATTCCACTTCCTTCTCCTATAATATCTCTTGAACACATATTCAAAATATATAAAATAAATCTATACTAATCTTCTATTATCACTTCATTTAACAACAATTATCATTCACCAAGTTCCTATTGTATCTCCTAATCACTTATTAAAAATAAAATAAAACACTAATTTATCACCTCATTTATCTCTTATCAATCATTCAAAAATCAATAAACTAACAACCCCCCATTTATCCATTATCACCCCTTCAATTTAAAATACAAAATAAAAATAAACTAATATTAATCTACCCTCCCAATAGAATTCTAAAAGGATTAGACCAAATCAGCTTAATCTTTATCTATTGAAGCTCCCATGTGCCGTCCATCGCCTTCCAATTTGCTGCAAAATCAAAATAAAAGTAAAACACCCAAGCTCGCGCTTGCCCATAGGTCTCGAACATGAGACTGCTAGAACCATCATGCCGCAGAGTGGCGCCCTGAGCCATTCGGCCAAAGTGTTTGTTTGTGATATAATCCACCCAAAACATCTTTTAACACTTCACTCCCCAGCTCCCTTGTCTCACGCCAAAACCAAAAATAAAACCCATGTGCTTCCCATGCTATTCGAACTTGAGTCCCTTGCCAAGACCCTCAAGTGGCGCCCCAAGCCACTCCACCAAGCTGACTTTCTTGTCCACCATTGCCCACAATATCCTTTTAACCCTCCTTAACTCAGCCCCTTCCTTCTTAACGCCAACACCCAAAAATAAAACACCACTTGCTGCTGCCGTGCCTTGAACCAAGGCCCTTGCTGGCGTTACTTCCAGCCCTTAAGTAGCGCATGGGAGCCACTTTACCAAGGCGCTCTTTGTGTCCAAACACGCCTAATATTCTCCTTAAGGCCTCCTTAGCCCAATTCCCCTTTTTACACTTAAATCCAAAATTTTTCCAAAGCTTTCACCCTCGTTCTAAAGTTCTAAAAACTCTTAAAACATCTCCAAATACCCTTAAAACCCACTAGCACTTGGGTTATGCTCCAAACGCATAACCCCTAATCTAGGATGTTACAGTTCTACCCTCCTTAAAAATAATTTCGTCCTCGAAATTACTTACTATCAAGCAATCGTGCATTCTTAACTCATCACCCTACTCTGTGCACTGCACTCCGATCTTAACAAAACTAAGGGTATTTTAGTAATTTACAACACAGGGCATTTTTCGTAATTCTTCCACCAGTGGGTATTTTAGTAATTTGGCAATTTGGAAAATTTTTCGAGAAATTTTCAAAATAGATTTTGTTACAAATCGAAGGGGTAATTTAAGGATTTAAAAACTAAGGTTTTTATATATCAAAAAAATACTGACTAGTCCCTTTCGGGTTTTAGTTCTTGGGTTTAGCCTATGAATAAGTCCTCTTGGTTAGGGTGAACCGTAGCTACGCACCAGGTAGGATTCGAGTAAAGAGGAGGTGGGTCACGCGGACCGCTTAAATACCAAGCTCCCACTGAACCTTTCTAGACATGCGCACAGAGGTTGCCACACCACTGAGCCCTCTGAGTTAGGGTGAACCGAAGCTACGCACGGGTAGGATACTGCGAAGAGGAGGTGAGTCACGAGGATCGCTTAAATACTGTGCTCTTCGGATCCAATCCTAGACATGCGTCATGGGGGTTACCACACCCTAACTTAGTGACTTAGCCATAGGTTGGTTTAGTTCCTTAAGTCTTATGTTCTGTTTATGTGTTTGGGTAATCTAATCCTAGTGTTCAAGTTCCTATAAGTCTATCTACGTTCCATGCTTCCTACCCTTCTACAGAATATAATTTAAAAAGAGGTTTCGATGTACTTACCTGGGCAGATCGGTGCCGGAGACTCGGGCCATGCGGTTCAAAAACCAAAAATCATTCCATAAGGCCTACCAAAACATTTTTGGGCCTTGGGCCCCCACAGCCGAGCTTTGAACTGGGCTCTGATACCAATTTGTAACACCCCAAACCCGGCCCATTCACTACGACCGAATTTGAAATGCCACTGCGGAACACGTTCGAAAATATTCTTACTTAAGAGTAAAAATCGTTAAAAATTTGTTCCCTTTAATAAAACCTTTTCGTGACTTAAAATATTCTAGGTAAAAATTAAATTATTATGAAAACACCGGATTCAGAACTTTATTATACACACTTAAGAAAATAAAATCATTTGCAATTAATATTTAAGTCATCAATCCATAATAAATATAATAATTAAACTTAATGAAAAATGCTTAAACAACCTTAAACACTTTAATGGGCCTTAATACAATAAAGACTTAATCAAAATACTGAAACTATAAATACTTAATTAATTAAATTATCTTCTGCATGGGCCACCTCGTATCCACTCCAACCCGGTCCGATCATCATATCACCTGCGATGTTTGATAAAATATTTGGGTGAGTCACACAGACTCAGTGTGTAATTAAACCACTGAATTCCACCCACATGTTAACCATATATTAACCCATATATCAGATATCAAGTATCATATTCACATACTACCACATTCTGGGCTTGGCCCATATTCATATCACATTCACATGCAAAGTTATGCAATTATGAAGCCCAACTTGACCTAGGGTCCATCCTCTACACACCCCCTTATCCGGCCTACCACACACCGTGGGATTATCAAATCACCCTCTCCTTTTCACTCCAAAAAGGCAATCAATGCCGCCCACGTGCAATTAAGCACAATAATCCACAACGCGACCTCGATCGGCGCTAATCCACGATGTAGCCGTAGCTAACACCAAAACCACGATGGGACACATAGTCACTCATCAACCACGATATGGCACATAGCCGATATCAACCACGATGAGGCACATAGCCACTCATCAAACCACGCGAACTTAATCGCAAATAATCCACAACGTGACCTCGATCAACGTCAATCCACGATGTAGCTCAAGGCTAACATCAAACCACGTGCACTCGAAGTACACCTGTCCTTCTTTCATAACCCACCCATGCACATGCAACATAAAATAATGCCATGATAATGCATGTACATGTTATTTAGCGTATTATCACATATTCACATCAATAATCACACTTCATCAGATTCGGTACTTACCGGATTATCGACATACCCCTTGAGGGTATCCATCTCATAACTTCTACTGCACTTGTTAGTACACAATCAACACATACTGATATAGCAAAAACCGGAAAACGGTGGGTTAATCACACACGACTTTCTAGCGAAATTCAGAACTACTCGAATCTAACACGATCTAGAATCCCGATACTCTGCTTACTTGTCGATTAGCCCCTAAAAATCATAATACACAATCGGTCATACCTAAACTTATAAAATGGCCTATGGCCGAATACCATATTAACTCACCTTGAGTAGTCGAATCCAAGAGGCTCTTCTAAGACTCCTTAACGCTGGCACTATTGTTGCTTGTGAAGACTAAATGAGAATAGGGTCTCTTTTATGGTGAAGAAGAAAACACAAAAGTAGAGGGAGTTTATCGCCTAGAGGATTCGGCTATGGTTCACCAAAGTATTTCGGCTTTTAAAAGAATTCTTAAAGAAAGGAAGAGAAGAAGGAGTTGAGCAATACGGAAAGCGGTGGCAAAGGGAAGATTCGGCTAACAAAAATAAAAGAAAGGAATTGGGAAAGGGATATAGATTCGGCCAAGAACAAATAGAAAAGAGGAATGAAACATAAGCGGCTTTGCACAAGGGAAAAATGGCACTAATGGGGAAAAGAAACTAAATTCGGCACCCCTATTTATACTACTCAATTTCGGCACTCCTACCTCCTCTCAAATTCCACTTCCTTCTCCTATAATAACTCTTGAACACATATTCAAAATATATAAAATAAATCTATACTAATCTTCTATTATCACTTCATTTAACAACAATTATCATTCACCAAGTTCCTATTGTATCTCCTAATCACTTATTAAAAATAAAATAAAACACTAATTTATCACCTCATTTATCTCTTATCAATCATTCAAAAATCAATAAACTAACAACCCCCCATTTATCCATTATCACCCCTTCAATTTAAAATACAAAATAAAAATAAACTAATATTAATCTACCCCTCCAAATTAATTCTAAAAGGATTAGACCAAATCAGCTTAATCTTTATCTATTGAAGCTCCCATGTGCCGCCCATCGCCTTCCAATTTGTTTGTAAAATCAAAATAAAAGTAAAACACCCAAACTGCTGCCCATAGGTCTCGAACATGAGACTCTGCTAGAACCATCATGCGGGTGGCGCCTGTGCCATTCGGCCAAAGTGTGTTGTGATATAATCCACCCAAAACATCTTTTAACACTTCACTCCCAGCTCCCTTGTCTCACGCCAAAACCAAAAATAAAACCCATGTGCTTCCCATGCTATTCGAACTTGAGTCCCTTGCCAAGACCCTCAAGTGGCGCCCCAAGCCACTCCACCAAGCTGACTTTCTTGTCCACCATTGCCCACAATATCCTTTTAACCCTCCTTAACTCAGCCCCTTCCTTCTTAACGCCAACACCCAAAAATAAAACACCACCACTTCGTCGCTGTGCCTTGAACCAAGGCCCTTGCTGGCGTTACTTCCAGCCCTTAAGTAGCGCATGGGAGCCACTTTACCAAGGCGCTCTTTGTGTCCAAACACGCCTAATATTCTCCTTAAGGCCTCCTTAGCCCAATTCCCCTTTTTACACTTAAATCCAAAATTTTTCCAAAGCTTTCACCCTCGTTCTAAAGTTCTAAAAACTCTTAAAACATCTCCAAATACCCTTAAAACCCACTAGCACTTGGGTTATGCTCCAAACGCATAACCCCTAATCTAGGATGTTACAGGAACCACTAATCCAAGGTTGAAGAAAACTATTTTTATATTATTTTATGAGTTATAGCATGATTATATTGGTGCATGAAAATTTTGGTGCTTTAATTTTAGCTATTTCATGCATAATTGCAAAAAATGACTAAGTCGCATAAAGTGCGAAAGTTCTATTTTACATCCTAAAGGTGTCTAAAAGCCATAGAATACTAATTAGAGGTCCTTAAAGTGCTATTAACCCCTCTAGTAATGGTTGGCCGGCCATAGGAGACAAACAATGTCAAATAGGTCAAAGTGGTTGAAATTAGGTGGACTAAATTGATGTTTTATAATAAAATAAAGAAAGAAAAGATATCATCTTTTCTTCTCTTCTCCTCCACAAAAAATTAGTAGCAAAATAGGGGTTTGAAAGATCAAAAATTTCAGCAAGCTCTTCTCCTTACAAGTAAGTGATTTGATGATCATTTCTTGATCATATTTGTACTTTTGGAACCCCTAAAGCTTAAGTTAGCTAATGAGGGGATTATTTTACAAAATGGTTGAAAACCTAGGGTTTTGCCATGTGAGCATTTATGTTGTTTGCTGCATTTTTTATGGAAGAATATGAGTCCTAATTGTTAGATAAACAACTTTTGTGAAAGGTGTTACCATGAAAACACCTAAAAGGACCTTTTTGCAAAGGTTATAAAATAGGTGTTAAATGTGTGAAATAATGAGTATTTAGGGTTACCATAAGAGAAATAAATGTTCATCTAGGCTCGTTAAAGAAAGAAATTTGATTAGAATTGATTTACGAGCCTAGGGGTAAAATGGTCATTTTATGAAAGTCTAAGGGCAAAATGGTAAATTTGCCAAAGTATGATATTGAAGTGCATAAATTAATGTGGTAATTAAATGAGCTAAATTGTTATTATAGATCAAGAAGAACGAAGAATTAACCTTGACCAAGGAAAGGGCAAGGTATCGAACTAGATCGGTAATTTGACTTATTTTGAAATCGAGGTAAGTTTGTGTGTAATAAATTCAACATCATGTTATTAAGCCTTAAAATGTTTGATATTAATGATGATGTATATTGTTAATATGAATTTGAGTAATGATGTTGAATGATGAAATAAAGAAAACCTATGATGTTGAAGTCCCGGTTGGACTTAAAATAAATGAGAGAATATTATCATCAAGACTTGAGATGGGTAAGGTCCCGTATAAGACCATGTCTGGGACATGCCCTCGGCACCAAATTGAAACCCCGTGTAAGACCATATCTGGGATATAGCATCGGCATCGAATAGGAAAATCGTATAAGACCATATCTGGGATATGGCATCGACACTAAAATGAGATCCCGTATAAGACCATATCCGGGATATGGCATCAGCATCGAGATGTGACCCCATGTAAGACCACATCCGGAATCTGGCAATGGCGTCGGGTTTATGTGTAAGATGATGATTATGTATCTTTGAGTATCCCAAGTGATTCAATGGGATAAACAGTTAAGTTTAAAATAGAGACGAAATTAGTACTAAAGTTATGTGGTGAAGTGATACAGGTGCATGTGAGTAATTCACGAGAAATTTTACGATATGAGACATGATATGTAAATGGTAAGAGTAAGCATGAGTAAGTTATGGCAATGTGCTTGAGACTTGTGTTTTATTCAATACAAGGGATGGATGGCATTATGAGCCTTTATGTTGTTATTTATTCATGCAAACTTACTAAGCTTTAAGCTTACCCCTCTCATTTCCCTTTTCCATGTAGTATTGCCAAGCTAACTCAGGGATCGTGGGACCTCGGAGTTCGGAATCACACTATCAACTTCTCCTTAGTATAGCAAAGTTAGATTTATTTTGAGTATGACATGTATAGGACTTGGTCATTTTGTTATGTCATATTGTTAGCCAAAGTGTTGGCAATTAATGTTGTTAAATTCATTTTGTAAGCGGCCATTAGAAATGGGCCAATACTTGAAAAGTTTATATATATTGAATGATGATGAAATTCATGAAGTGTGTACTTGTGTGGATGTCTTAATTATGAGTTCCTAGAAGTTCCTTACGGTCATAATATATGTTGAATTGAATTGGTATAAGTATGGGTACTTTGCAAGGTGGCATTTGCCTTGGTAGATAGCCTTTCAAATATCCACACGGATAGACACACGGGCGTGTGTCTAGGCCGTGTGTGACACACGGTCAACCCCTTGGGCGTGTTGATTGGCCGTGTGTCCCCATGCATGCTAGGTTGGCAAGTCAGTATGCTCAGTATTAAACACCCGGGCAAAGACACGATCGTTTGTGTCGACCGTGTGGGAGACACAGCCTAAGACACGGGCATGTGCCTAGGCCGTGTGAAGTCTGTACCTGAAATTAGGAATTTAATTCGACACACGGTCTAAGGACACGGGCGTGTGCCTTGGCCGTGTGACCTTAGGGAGGTGATGACGTCATAAACAGAATGCCAAGGTTTTTGCACACGGGCTAAGACACGAGCGTGTCCTGGCCGTGTGAGGGACACAGGCCAGGGACACAGGCGTGTGTTAGGCCGTGTGAAAACCTGTAATATCCCGGGTTAGGGGTTATTTTGTTGTTGCATGAAATTGCATGTGTCTAGTGTCTTTGCGTGGCCATTTCTATGTTTTGGGGGCTTAATTGAAGTCTAGGTGTATGCACGAGTGAATGGGAAAATTTTGATTTTTGGGTGTTAAGTCGGGGAGCTGTTGAGCTGGGTATAAGAGTTTTATTTGGTGTTTTGTTGAACAAAAAGGTGAGCTGGCAAAGTGGCAAGCATGCGTTACTTGGGGAGCTAGGTGTGGCGTCAACTGCATGGGGTGGAGGTCTAGTGTTCGAGCTGCGAAGACCTCACATTTTGGCTTTAATTTTGGGACGGCACAGGAGGGAAGAGTTGGATGAAGTTCAAATTCCTCCTTTGACTTGGTCTTCACTTTCAAATGAAAGGTGGAGAGTGATTTGTGGAGTAGGACTTGGTCAAGGTGATTTGAATTGGTGGCTTGGAGTGTTTAGGGGGATTGTGGCCAAATTTTAGGAGAGAGTTTAGGGAATGGCCGGTTTGGTGAGTGCATGAGGGGTGTCTTGAAATGCACTTTTCATTTGGTGCATTTTCGGTCATATTGGGTAAAGGGAGTTCATTCTTTTATCAAAGTAGTGGCCGATTTTTCTAAAGCATTTTCTCTCATTCTCTTCACTCCTTCAAGCCGAAATTCTAAGTGAGTTCTTCATACATTCTTTTGCAAACCGAAAGCTCAATCTCTCTTTTGCCGAATTGTGTTGCTTTTTAGTGGGTGGCCGAAAGTTCCCAACCATCTCCCTTTCTTTTATTCGTTGTTTGAAACCGAAATTAGTAATCTTTCCTTCTCATATTTTCATTCTTCTACAACTCTTGTGCCGAATCCATATCTCCTCTTTAGCCAAAACTTCTAATTGTTCTTATCATTTCATTAAACCGAAACCTTAACATCTTGTTCCCTTAAACCTTCATTTTATTTTCTTTCTTTTCCCTATACCCTTAGCCGAAACTTTACCTATTTTTCATCTTCTTTCTTTGCACTCAAAGCCGAACATAGGTGTGTTAAACATCTTGGCCGAATCCTCTTTTCTTCTGCTTAGTGTGTTAGCCGAATTTCCCCTCTCTCCTGGTGGTGTTCATCTTGGCCGAATTCTAGAGAAGTGTTGATCTGGTTGGGGTTTGTTTTCAATCGATTGGGGCTAGGTAAGTGCTTGGCTAAATGGCCATTTCTCCTCTCTCTTGTGCTTTATCGTGTTGGGTTGATTAAGAGCCGATTTTGGGTTCGGTTGGAAGGAATTAACCTTTTGTTAATCATCGCATTATAGGGCCTTTGGATTGTGGAAGCAAGCAAGAGGAGCCGTTTTCTTCTGTCAATTGATTCATAAGGGGTGGTGGCCGATCATCTTAGAAGGACCATTGTGGTTCGGGGTTGGTTGGAAACCAAGTTAAGAAGTGAAGGTAAGGGTTTGAGATGACTTCTCTTGGTATAAAGCCTTTGGCCGAATGGTTTTTGTGTACTAACCCCTATGTTTGGCCGATTTTTAGGAGCAAGTCACTCGAGGGATTTAGATCGTTTCGTGGGATTTTAGACTCGTAATTACCAGGTGTGTAAACTAACACACTGATATCTAGTAATGTTATTAATAAACCTGTTTGCCTGTTAAAAACTATACCAGTATGACGGATAATTGGACACCCAAACGGGGTATGTGTACGTATCCGGGTAAGTCTAATTTATTACAAGTTCTATTATGGATACCTTGGGTATTATGATCCATGTTATGTATGCTTTGAGATGTAATGCTAGACATGTTGGCATGATATGCATGATTTGTATGATATGCATGATTACATGAGGATGGTATGTTGATGGGTGATATGAGAGGAGGGAGCAGTGATATTTTGTGCTTTGTGAGCACCAGTGTTTTGGTAACACACTTTGTGACTTTGGGTCACCGGTGCTTTGGTAGCACATTTGTGTCTTTGGGACACGTGAGGTTGGGCACCTCATTGCGACTTGTCCTCGTGGTTTACACCACCGTGGGTTGGCCCCACTTTGAGATATGGGATCGTCTCGCTAGTGATTGGGTATCACACGATGGGTTGGCCCCATCATTCGATTATTGTGACTACGGTCACCGGTGCTTTAGTAGCACATTTGTGTCTTTGGGACACCGGAGGTTGGGCACCTCATTGCGACTTGTCCCTGTGGTTAACACCACCGTGGGTTGGCCCCACATGAGATATGGGATCGTCTGCTAGTGATTGGGTATCACACGATGGGTTGGCCCCATCAATTGATTTGTGACCTCGGTCACGGTGCTTTGGGTAGCACATTTGTGTCTTTGGGACACCGGTGTTTTGGTAACACATTGTGACTACATGTCACCAGTGGTTTGGCACCACCAGTGGTTTGGTACCACACGGGGTAGAGAAAGGAGATACGGATGGTTAGGATCGGGTTGCATTAATTATGTTGCTATGTATGATGTGTGTTAGCATGTTGTTTCATCGGGAGCGGGATTTATGCATTGAGTCATTCGACTCACCCTCTCCTTTGACATTCGGGTGACTCGTAGAGCGCGGACATGGAGCCGGGGTGGACTCGGGTGCACATGCCATGCTTTAATAAAAGTTTTGCTCGACTATTCACTTTGGGTACTTTAGCTTACTTATTTTGATTTGAGATTTAATTTGGATTTGTAAAAGGCCTTTAAATTATGTTTTATGATGGGTATGTTATAATTAGATTCTCAACCTGCTTAACAAATAACTTGGCATGAAATTTACTAAAACTTGGAAAGACAACGTTTTCAAAATTATATCATAATGTGTTTTAAACTATACCATCGGGTATCTCGCTATGTTTTGCTATACAATAAACTCAAATGATTTCCAAATCAAACTCGATTTTCTACTAAGTCTAAAATGTTTCAAAATGGCACTAAGAAACTATTGGAAGTGCTAAATGAAATCAACTCGTTTTTAACTATATACTTTGGATAAGTTTTCAAAATCTAATCAAACAAGCCTACTCAAATTTTCCTCAAATTCACTATGTTTTCACCCCGCTTTTAAATGAAAAAAAGCGATCACTCAAAGGCGTTTTCCCCGTAACATACGCATTCGGGCGTGGTGTCTTGTCCGAGTTTGGGGTGTTACAATGGTGGTATCAGAGCCAAGTTCAAAGGCTCGACTGTGGGCCTGAGGCCCAAAATGTTTTCAAAAGATTATTTTGTTAGTCTTTATTCTTAAAGTATGGGTTGGAAAGGCATGGCACCGAGTCTCCGGCACCAGTTCGCCCAGGTAAGTACCCTTACTATTGCTTGTGAATTGATTGGATGTGATATGATTTGATGAATAGCAATAGTATATTACTTTAGAGATTGAAACTGATAGGATTCTTTGAACTCGCGAGAACAAATCTCCTTAAATATTCATAAGACTTGCTTTTAAACAAGTGGAATAAATACTGATGCATAAAATTCTTAATCAGATACGTAGGAAGATTAGTCATGAGCGCTAGAGGTGGACGTGGTCGTGGACGAGGTCGTGGTAGGATGACGGTTTCTGAGCCCGTAGGATCTGGTCAGGGTTCAGCAAATGAGATACTGGGTTCCGCCACCCGGTGGAGGTGGTGAGTTCCAAGACGAGGCAGGGGACGACGCAGCGTCACAGCGATCTTTGCGAGTGTTGGAAAGAGTAGCGGTGTAGGTGGTAATGCAGAGTTAGGAAATCATTCTGGCGACTTCGGGCCAATGGGGCCGAATTCTTCCGGTGTTTCGGTGTTGCTCTAGCATCTTTGAATATTGGTTGGAGGCAATCGAGCGGATCATGGACGACACGGACTTGATCGCTGAAGAGAAGTCGAAGGGTATCGTATCGCTTCTCCGGGATGAGTCATATCGATGGTGGCTCACGGTTCGAGACGAGTGTGGCGGAGAGGATCTAACATGGGATTATTTCAGGTTGCATATCAAAAGAAATACATCGAGCTAGTTATATCGACTCCAACAAAGGCTTTTACGAGGCTTGTTCAGGAGTAAATCTGCATTCTTCGAGCACGAGGTGAGTTCCTGGTGAGTAGGTATGCCGGGGCATTGTGGCCACTAAGCATGAGAGGTGTGTTCGTTTCGAGGATGGTGCGCGAGACGACTTGAGGTCGCTGATTGCTCCTCGGCGAGAGCGCGAGTTTCTTTGTCTTAGTTGAGAAGGCTAAGGTAGCCGAGGGTGTTAAGGAGTCGGTGAGGCAGGCATGGACAGAAATAGGCATAAGAGGAGCTTTGGGTCCTCCGGGTCGTCGGGTAATCCGCAGAAGAGAGCTAGACCGAGTGGGCCGAATCGATCCGCTAGGTTTGTTCTTCGCTAGGCGGGACCGCCGCAGATGTGATCGATGTGGGAAATCTCATTGGGGTGGTTCTTTGGGTGGAGGAAAAGGTTACTTCGAGTGTGGTTCTCGGAGCATCGTGTGAGGGACCGTCCGCGTAGGTTGGCTAGGATTCGGCCCGAGAGTCGGGGTAATCGGTTCAGAGGTAGTGGACCGCCACCGCAGAGGGGCCGTGGTAATGGCAGAGGTGGTAATGGTTCAGTGGGGCGTGGAGCACCGGCGAGAGGTGTGGGTAGTTACGATGCCGCATACTGGATTAGTGTATCTTTGCGAGGCGCCGAGAAGGAAAGCGCCTTGCCGGACGTCATAACCGCAGACGTTTTCGATTTTTGGTTCTCCTTATACTGCTTTGATTGATGTGGGTTCAACGCACTCTTATGTTGCCAGTAGTATAGTAGAGACCATGGATTTAGACTCTGAGATATCTTCTAGGCAGATGACTGTAATTAGCCCTCTAGGTCACTCTGTAGTAGTAGATAAACTGTTTAGAGAGGTACCCTTAGAACTCCAAGGGGTAGTGTTTGCTGCTGATCTGATAGAACTGCCGTTTGGGGAGTTCAATCTGATTCTTGGGATGGATTGGTTGGTCAAGTACCAGGCGAGGTTGGATTGCGCGGCCAAGCGCATGGTTCTTAAGACGGTTGAGGGTGATGAGGTGGCTATGATAGGTAGTAGGAGGGATTACTTATCAAATGTGATATCCGCTCTGGAAGCAGAGAAGATGGTCAGGAAAGGCTGTGAAGCGTATGTAGTTCATGTGTATGCGTTGGAGGCTAAGGAGTCTGCTGTGGAGAAGGTTCGCACTGCAGTTAAGGAGTTTGCTTGATGTTTTTTCCGAGGAGCTTCGGGTTTGCCGCCAGATCGCGAGGTGGAGTTCGGGATTGATCTGTTATCCGAATCGCTGCGCGTGTGTCTGTTGTTCGTATAGGATGGCGCCAAAGGAATTGGTGGAGCTTAAGGCTCGAGATCCGGGAGTTATTGGATCGAGGTTTTATTAGGCCTAGTGTTTCGCCGTAAGGTGCGCGGTACTCTTTGTCAAGAAGAAAGATGGCACGATGCGGATGTGTATAGACTACCGCCGATTGAACGAGTGGCGATTAAAAACAAGTATCCGTTGCCACGGATAGATGACTTGTTTGATCAATTTGAAGAAATTTGCGGTATTTTCAAGATCGACTTGAGATCCAGGTATCACCGATTAAAGGTTAAGGAGGCCGATATCCATAAAACAGCGTTTTGGACTCGGTATGGGCACTACAATTTCTCGTAATGCCGTTCGGGTTGACTAACGACCGGCAGGCGTTTATGGATATGATGAATAGGGTGTTTCAGCGATGATCTGGATCGATTCGTCGTGGTTTTCATAGACGACATCTTAGTGTACTCAAGGACGGAGGAAGAGCATGATAAGCATTTGCGAGTGGTGTTTGCGATTTTGAGGGAAAAGCGACTCTATGCTAAGTTCGGTAAGTGCGAGTTCGGCCAGAGAAGTGACTTTCTTGGGTCATGTAGTGTGGTGAGGGGATTCGAGTAGATCCTCGTAAGATTGAGGCGATTTTTGGATTGGAAGCCGCCTAAGTCGGTGGTGAGATTCGAGTTTTCCGGGTTTGGCGGATACTACGAAGGTTTGTTGATGGTTTCTCGTTGATAGCGCTGCCGATGACCAAGTTCTTTGAGGAAAGAAGTTCCGTTTGTATGGACCGAGAAACAAAGCAGAAAGCTTCGATAAGTTAAAGAAGATTTTGACCGAGGCTCGGTTTTGATTCAACTCGAGGTGGTAAGGAATTCACGATCTATTGCGATCGCGTCACATACGGGCTTAGGTTGTGTGCTTTGATGCAAGAAGGTAAGTAAGGTTGTGGCTTACGCTTCTCGACAGCTGAGGTCACATGAGGTCAATTATCCGTCGCATGTGGTAGCAGTGGAAGAGATCGAGGTAAATCCAGATTTGACCATGGAAGAAGAAGAACGTGCGCATTCTTGATCGAGATGTGAAGGTTCTCGCGTAAGAAATCTGTGCCTTTGGTTAAGGTTCTTTGGCGGAATCATGGCGTAGAAGAAGCTACGTGGGAACTCGAGGATATGATGAGACAAGCAATACCCGCAACTCTTTCGATCGGGTAATTTCGAGGTCGAAATTATTTTTAAGGGGTAGAAAGCGTAATATCTCGGGTTAGGGGTTATTTTGTTGTTGCATGAAATTGCATGTGTCTAGTGTCTTTGCGTGGCCATTTCTATGTTTTGGGGGCTTAATTGAAGTCTAGGTGTATGCACTGAGTGAATGGGAAAATTTTGATTTTTGGGTGTTAAGTCGGGGATTTGTTGGAGTGGGGTATAAGAGTTTTATTTGGTGTTTTGTTGAACAAAAAGGTGAGCAAAGCAAAGTGGCAAGCATGCGTTACTTGGGGAGCTAGGTGTGGCGTCAAGCGCATGGGGTGGAGGTCTAGTGTTCGAGTGCGAAGACCTCACATTTTGGCTTTAATTTTGGGACGGCACAGGAGGGAAGAGTTGGATGAAGTTCAAATTCCTCCTTTGACTTGGTCTTCACTTTCAAATGAAAGGTGGAGAGTGATTTGTGGAGTAGGACTTGGTCAAGGTGATTTGAATTGGTGGCTTGGAGTGTTTAGGGGGATTGTGGCCAAATTTTAGGAGAGAGTTTAGGGAATGGCCGGTTTGGTGAGTGCATGAGGGGGGTGTGCCGAAATGCACTTTTCATTTGGTGCATTTTCGGTCATATTGGGTAAAAGGGAGTTCATTCTTTTATCAAAGAGTAAGCCGATTTTTTCTAAAGCATTTTCTCTCATTCTCTTCACTCCTTCAAGCCGAAATTCTAAGTGAGTTCTTCATACATTCTTTTGCAAACCGAAAGCTCAATCTCTCTTTTGCCGAATTGTGTTGCTTTTTAGTGGGTGGCCGAAAGTTCCCAACCATCTCCCTTTCTTTTATTCGTTGTTTGAAACCGAAATTAGTAATCTTTCCTTCTCATATTTTCATTCTTCTACAACTCTTGTGCCGAATCCATATCTCCTCTTTAGCCAAAACTTCTAATTGTTCTTATCATTTCATTAAACCGAAACCTTAACATCTTGTTCCCTTAAACCTTCATTTTATTTTCTTTCTTTTCCCTATACCCTTAGCCGAAACTTTACCTATTTTTCATCTTCTTTCTTTGCACTCAAAGCCGAACATAGGTGTGTTAAACATCTTGGCCGAATCCTCTTTTCTTCTGCTTAGTGTGTTAGCCGAATTTCCCCTCTCTCCTGGTGGTGTTCATCTTGGCCGAATTCTAGAGAAGTGTTGATCTGGTTGGGGTTTGTTTTCAATCGATTGGGGCTAGGTAAGTGCTTGGCCGAATGGCCATTTCTCTCTCTCTTGTGCTTTATCGTGTTGGGTTGATTAAGAGCCGATTTTGGGTTCGGTTGGAAGGAATTAACCTTTGTTAATCATCGCATTATAGGGCCTTTGGATTGTGGAAGCAAGCAAGAGGAGCCGTTTTCTTCATCAATTGATTCGTAAGGGGTGGTGACCGATCATCCTAGAAGGACCATTGTGGTTCGGGGTTGGTTGGAAACCAAGTTAAGAAGTGAAGGTAAGGGTTTGAGATGACTTCTCTTGGTATAAAGCCTTTGGTCGAATGGTTTTGTGTACTAACCCCTATGTTTGGCCGATTTTTAGGAGCAAGTCACTCGAGGGATTTAGATCGTTTCGTGGGATTTTAGACTCAGTAATTACGTGTGTGTAAACTAACACACCGATATCTAGTAATGTTATTAATAAACTGCTTTTCTGTTAAAAACTATACCAAAGATGACGGATAATTGGACACCCAAACGGGGGTATGTGTACGTATCGGGTAAGTCTAATTTATTACAAGTTCTATTATGGATACCTTGGGTATTATGATCCATGTTATGTATGCTTTGAGATGTAATGCTAGACATGTTGGCATGATATGCATGATTTGTATGATATGCATGATTACATGAGGATGGTATGTTGATGGGTGATATGAGAGGAGGGAGCAAGTGATATTTTGTGCCGATTTGAGCACCGGTGTTTTGGTAACACACTTTGTGACTTTGGGTCACCAAAGTGCTTTGGTAGCACATTTGTGTCTTTGGGACACCAGAGGTTGGGCACCTCATTGCGACTTGTCCACGTGGTTTACACCACCGTGGGTTGGCCCCACTTTGAGATATGGGATCGCTTTGCTAGTGATTGGGTATCACACGATGGGTTGGCCCCATCATTCGATTATTGTGACTACTGATCACACGGTGCTTTGGTAGCACATTTGTGTCTTTGGGACACCAGAGGTTGGGCACCTCATTGCGACTTGTCCCGTGGTTAACACCACCGTGGTAGGTTGGCCCACATGAGATATGGGATCGTCGCAGTGATTGGGTATCACACGATGGGTTGGCCCCATCAATTGATTTGTGACCTCGGTCACAAAGCTTGCTTGGGTAGCACATTTGTGTCTTTGGGACACGGTGTTTTGGTAACACATTGTGACTACATGTCACGGTGGTTTGGCACCACCGGTGGTTTGGTACCACACGGGGTAGAGAAAGGAGATACGGATGGTTAGGATCGGGTTGCATTAATTATGTTGCTATGTATGATGTGTGTTAGCATGTTGTTTCATCGGGAGCGGGATTTATGCATTTGAGTCATTCGACTCACCCTCTCCTTTGACATTCGGGTGACTCGTAGAGACGCGGACATGGAGCCGGGGTGGACTCGGGTGCACATGCCATGCTTTAATAAAAGTTTTGCTCCGACTATTCACTTTGGGTACTTTAGCTTACTTATTTTGATTTGAGATTTAATTTTGATTTGTAAAAGGCCTTTAAATTATGTTTTATGATGGGTATGTTATAATTAGATTCTCAACCTGCTTAACAAATAACTTGGCATGAAATTTACTAAAACTTGGAAAGACAACGTTTTCAAAATTATATCGCAATGTGTTTTAAACTATACCATCGGGTATCTCGCTATGTTTTGCTATACAATAAACTCAAATGATTTCCAAATCAAACTCGATTTTCTACTAAGTCTAAAATGTTTCAAAATGGCACTAAGAAACTATTGGAAGTGCTAAATGAAATCAACTCGTTTTTAACTATATACTTTGGATAAGTTTTCAAAATCTAATCAAACAAGCCTACTTAAATTTTCCTCAAATTCACTATGTTTTCACCCCGCTTTTAAATGAAAAAAACTGATCACTCAAAGACGTTTTTCCCCGTAACATACCAGATTCGGGCGTGGTGTCTTGTCCGAGTTTGGGGTGTTACAAAACCCCTGTAGGTTTGAAGTGGAAGATAAATCCACACAGGTGTGGAACACGGGCATGTGATATGCCACACGAGCGTGTGGCCCTGTTTTATGTCAAATTTTTCTAAGTGTTTGAAAGTTTTTGATCTGGTCCTGAACCATTCCGAGTGCAAGTTTAGAGCCTTGTAGACCTTTTATAAGGACATTATGGTCTCAAATGGAAAGTTTTAATTTTACATGAAGTCTTATGGAACGATATTGTATGATTGAGCAAGTTAAGTACAGTAATGCCTCGTACCCAGTTTAGGTGTCGAATATGGGTAAGGGGTGTTACATTTAGTGGTATAAGAGCTACGATTTAGTCGATTCTCGGACTAACGCAGCGTGAGTATGAGTCTAGCTATACATGCCAGATGAATGAGTATTTACCTAATGATAGTGTGACGACTCCTGACGATTTGAATTATGTTTTTATATAGTAAATGGATCTCGATCGAACTGCAGCCGATGATGCTGCAAGTAATGCGCCAGCTCTCACGCTAGGGATTACGACATTAGAGAGTAGACCCGTGACTTTGGGTCAGAGAGAAGAGGCTCAAGAAGCTTTTCTCCATATGATGAGCAACTGGTATACTGAGTATATACGAGAAAATCCTAATACTCAACCCCCTCCACCCCCACCTATTCCTCAGCCTAACCCCATAGTTCCCCAAGTTGTAGAGGTAGTAAGAAGAGAAAGGCCTTCGGTTGAAAAGATCCGGAAGCAAGAAGCTGAGGAATTTCGAGCCAGTAAAGATGATGATCCAGAGAGGGTGGAATTCTGGCTTGAGAATACCATCAGGGTATTCGATGAGTTGTCATGCACGCCTGAAGAGTGCATGAAGTGTGTAGTATCTCTCTTGAGAGATTCGGCCTATCAGTGGTGGAACACCCTTGTGTCGGTGGTACCAAGGGAGTGAGTTAACTGGGAATTCTTCCAAGAGGAATTCCGGAAGAAGTACATTAGTCAAAGGTTCATTGACCAAAAAAGAAAGGAGTTCTTGGAACTAAGGCAAGGTCGAATGACGGTGACTGAATACGAATGTGATTTCGTAAGACTTAGTAAATATGCCCAGGAGTGCGTGTCCACCGAGGCTATTATGTGTAAAAGGTTCGAGGACGGGTTAAATGAAGATGTCTGTTTGTTTGTTGGTGTCCTAGAACTAAAAGAATTTGTGGTGTTGGTAGATAAAACCTGTAAGGCCGAGGAACTGGTCAAAGAGAAAAGAAAGGTTGAAATCGAGTCTCGCGACTCGAAGAAGAGATAGTTAGGCAAGTCATTCCAATCCTCATCCAAGAAATCAAGAGAGTTTACTACCCGATCGGCCACTTCGACTGGATTTTCAAACAGAAGTAAGGGTAGACAGTACCCGGGGTCTAAAGCTCAGACTACTTCGGTTGCTAGTGTTGGCAATGCTCGACCAAGTAGACCGAAATGTCTGCAGTGTGGTAAACGTCATCCCGGCGAGTGTCGAGCAAATCAAAAAGCTTGTTTCAAGTGTGGGTCCTCAGACCATTTTATCAGAGATTTCCCCGAGGCAGGTGAGAAAGAGAAACCTCAGAGTGCAAGACTGGGAGGTACTGCTAGAGGAAGACCACAGAGAAACCTGGGAAATGAAATGAGTGGTAAGAATACATCTAGAGAGCAGACTGCAAGAGCTGAGGGTAGAGCACCGGTGAGAACATATGCCATTCGCGCTCGCGAAGAGGCGTCCTCCCCCGACGTGATCACAGGTACATTTTCTCTCTATGATACTCATGTTATAGGTTTAATTGATCTGGGACCTAACCACTCATATATTTGCATGAAATCAATCTCTAGCATGAACATGCCTGTAGAGTCTACTGAATTTGTGATAAGAGTGTCAAATCCCCTAGGCAAATGTGTATTGGTCGATAGAGTATGCAAAGGTTGCCCTTTGATGATTAGGGGTTATTATTTTCTGACAAATCTCATGTTGTTGCCGTTTGATGAATTCGATGTCATCCTTAGGATGGATTGGTTAACTACTCACGATGTGATAGTGAACTGTGGAAGGAAGTTTATTGAGATAAAGTGTGAAAGTGGGAAACTTATTCGTGTTGAATCAGATGAGCAAGACAGATTGCCAGTAGTGATATCTTTCTTGTTGACTCAGAAATATCTAAGAAAGGGGTACGAAGCTTACCTTGCCTTTTTGATGAACGCTAGAGAGACTGAGTTAAGAATTGAATCAGTGCCCATAGTATGTGAGTATCCAGATGTTTTTCCAGAGGAATTGCCAGGGCTACCTCTGGTTAGAGAGATTGAATTTGGTATTGAGTTAGCTCCTGGTATTGCTCCCATTTCTATTGTTCCATACAGAATGGCTCCAACCGAACTAAAAGAACTGAAGGAACAGTTACATGAGTTGACAGATAAAGGCTTCGCAAGACCGAGTTATTCTCGATGGGGTGCTCCTGTATTATTTGTGAAGAAGAAAGATGGTTCCATGAGGTTATGCATAGATTATCGGCAGCTTAATAAGGTAACTGTGAAGAACAAGTACCTGTTGCCAAGAATCGATGATTTGTTTGATCAATTGAAGGGAGCCATGGTGTTTTCCAAGATAGACTTAAGGTCGAGATATTATCAGTTGAGAGTCAAGGACTCGGATGTGCCGAAAACCACATTTCGGACAAGATATGGCCACTATGAATTTTTAGTCATGCCTTTTGGTTTGACCAATGCCCCTACAGTTTTCATGGATTTGATGAACCGTATCTTTCGGCTATATTTGGATAAATTTGTGGTAGTCTTTATCGACGACATATTGATCTACTCTCGGGATGAGAACGAGCACGCCAAGCATTTGAGAACAGTTCTGCAAATTTTGAGAGATAAACAATTATATGCCAAGTTTAGCAAAAGTGAATTTTGGCTTAAAGAAGTTGGATTTTTGGGGCACACTGTCTCGGGAGAGGGAATTAGAGTCGACCCGAGTAAGGTCTCAACAATCGTGGATTGGAAGCCACCAAGGAATGTAACTGAGGTTAGGAGTTTTCGGGGCCTAGCTGGCTACTATAGACGTTTTGTCAAGGGATTTTCCATGATAGCTACTCCAATGACGAGACTATTGCAAAAAGATGTAAAGATTGAATGGACAGAGAAGTGCCAACAGAGTTTTGAGAAACTAAAGGCGGTGTTGACTGAAGCTCCTACTTTAGTGCAACAGGAGCCGGGAAAAGAATTTGTGGTTTACAACGATGCGTCCCTAAATAGATTAGGTTGTGTACTTATACAAGAGGGCATGGTGATAGAATATGCCTCTAGACAATTAAAGCCGCACGAGAAGAATTACCCGACCCACGATTTGGAGTTAGCCGCAATTGTATTTGCAGTAAAGATTTGGAGACATCATTTATATGGTGAGAAATGTCGGGTGTTCACTGATCATAAGAGCTTAAAGTATTTGATGACTCAAAAGGAATTAAATCTAAGGCAGAGGAGATGGTTAGAGCTAATAAAGGATTATGAGCTAGTGATTGACTACCATCTGGGAAAGGCGAACGTGGTCGCCGATGCCTTGAGTAGGAAATCCTTGCTGGCGCAGAGAGCCATGAATACACGGATAGCTTTGTCAGGTGATGGTTCTATTCTGGCCGAATTGAGGGCTAGACCAATGTTTCTTCAAAAGATTGGTGAAGCTCAGAAAGGCGACAATGATTTACAAGCTAAAAGAGTTCAATGTGAGTCGAATGTTGAGTCGGACTTTTAGATAAGTCCTGATGGATGTTTGATGTTCCGAGATAGGGTCTGTGTACCCAGAGACGATGAACTTATCTGGAAGATTTTGCACGAAGCACATAGTGGATGTTTGTCTGTACATCCAGGTAGCACGAAGATGTATAACGACTTGAGGAAATGGTATTGGTGGCCAAGTATGAAGAAGAACATTTCTGAGTTTGTATCGAGATGTCGAATTTGTCAACAAGTGAAGGCTGAACATCAAGTACCTTCGAGTTTACTTCAGCCTTTTATGGTTCCCGAGTGGAAATGGGACCGTATTCTATGGACTTCGTGACGGGTTTGCTGTTGTCACCGAGAAAAAAAGATGCCGTATGGGTCGTGGTCGATAGACTTACGAAGTCGGCACATTTCATACCAGTATGGGTTGATTATTCGCTTGACAAGTTGGCCGAATTGTATATTTCTTATATTGTGAGACTTCACGGGGTACCATTGTTGATTATTTCGGATAGAGATCCAAGATTTACATCACGGTTTTGGAAAAAAAGTTGCAAGAGGCCTTAGGCACAAAATGGAGCTTTAGTACAGCTTTCCATCCACAAACCGACGGGCAGTCGGAGAGAGTAATTCAGATACTTGAAGACATGCTTCGATGTTGTGTTTTGGAATTCCAAGGTAATTAGGAGAATTACTTACCGTTGGTGGAATTCACCTACAATAACAGTTTTCAGTCGATTTTGAAGATGGCGCCTTATGAGGCCTTATATGGGCGTAAGTGCCACACGCCCTTGTACTGGGCCAAACTCAAAGAGAATCAGATTCACGAGGTCGATTTAGTCAGAGAAACCGAAGAGAATGTAAAAGTGATACGTGAATGTTTAAAAGCTGCCTCAGATAGACAAAAGTCCTATTCAGATTTGAAAAGGAAAAAGATTGAGTTTCAAGTAGGTGATAAAGTGTTTCTGAAAGTATCACCATAGAGAAAGGTCCTCAGATTTGGCCGGAAAGGCAAATTGAGTCCGCACTTTATCGAACCATATGAGATTACTGAGAGGATAGGGCCGGTAGCTTATCGTTTGGCCTTGCCACTTGAGCTGGAAAAGATTCATGATGTCTTTCACGTGTCTATGTTAAGTCGATATCGTTCAGACCCTTCGCATGTGATTGTACCATCAGAGGTAGAAATTCGACCAAACATGACTTATGGCGACGAATCGGTTAAGATTTTTGCATGAGAGGTCAAACAGTTGGGAAAAAAGTATATCTATTGTGAAAGTTCTATGGCAAAGGCACGGGTAGAAGAGGATACATGGGAGCCCAAAGAGACTATGAGAAACCAATATCCCAACCTTTTCACCGGTAAGATTTTCGGGGACGAAAATCTTAAGGGGAGAATTGTAACAGCCCGATTTAGGGGCTAGTCAGAAAAGTGGTTTTGAAACAACTAATCCGAGGTTGATGAAAATTATTTTTATATTATTTATGAGTTATAGCATGATTATATAGGTGCATGAAAATTTTGGTGCTTTAATTTTAGCGATTTCATGCTTAATTGCGAAAAAGGACTAAATCGCATAAAGTGCGAAAGTTTTATTTTACATGCTAAAGGTGTCTAAAAGCCATAGAATACTAATTGGAGGTCCTCAAAGTGCTATTAACCCCTCTAGTAATTGTTGGCTGGCCATAGGAGACAAACAATGTCAAATTGGTCAAAGTGGTTGAAATTAGGTGGACTAAATTGATGTTTTATAATAAAATAAAGAAAGAAAAGATATCATCTTTTCTTCTCTTCTCCTCCAACGAAAATTACCAGCAAAATAGGGGTTCGAAAGCTCAAAAATTTCAGCAAGTAAGTGATTTGATGATCATTTCTTGATAATATTTGTACTTTTGGAACCCCTAAAGCTTAAGTTAGCTAATGAGGGGACTATTTTACAAAATGGTTGAAAGCCTAGGGTTTTTCCATGTGAGCATTTATGTTGTTTGCTGCATTTTTTATGGAAGAATATGAGTCCTAATTGTTAGATAAACAACTTTTGTGAAAGGTGTTACCATGAAAACACCTAAAAGGACCTTTTTGCAAAGGTTATAAAATAGGTGTTAAATGTGTGAAATAATGAGTATTTAGGGTTACCATAAGAGAAATAAATGTTCATCTAGGCTCGTTAAAGAAAGAAATTTGATTAGAATTGATTTACGAGCCTAGGGGTAAAATGGTCATTTTGTGAAAGTCTAAGGGCAAAATGGTAAATTTGCCAAAGTATGATTATTGAAGTGTATTAATTAATGTTGTAATTAAATGAGCTAAATTGTTATTATAGATCAAGAAGAATGAAGAATTAACCTTGATCGAGGAAAGGGCAAGGTATCGGACTAGATCGGTAATTTGGCTTATTTTGAAATCGAGCTAAGTTTGTGTGTAATAAATTCAACATCGTGTTATTAAGACTTAAAATGTTTGATATTAATGATGATGTATATTGTTAATATGAATTTGAGTAATGATGTTGAATGATGAAATAAAGAAAACCTATGATGTTGAAGTCCCGGTTGGACTTAAAATAAATGAGAGAATATTATCATCAAGACTTGAGATGGGTAAGGTCCCGTATAAGACCATATTTGGGACATGGCCTCGGTACCGAATTGAAACCCCGTGTAAGACCATATCTAGGATATGGCATTAGAATCCAATATGAAAATCGTATAAGACCATATCTGGGATATGGCAACGACAATAAAATGAGATCCCGTATAAGACCATATCCGGGATATGGCATCGGCATCGAGATGTGACCCCATGTAAGACCACATCCGAAATGTGGCAATGGCGTCGTGTTTATGTGTAAGATGATGATTATGTATCTTTGAGTATTCCAAGTGATTCAATGGGATAAACAGTTAAGCTTAAAATGGAGACGAAATTAGTACTAAAGTTATGTGGTGAGGTGATACAGGTGCATGTGAGTAATTCACGAGAAATTTTACGATATGAGACATGATATGTAAATGGTATGAGTAAGCATGAGTAAGTTATGGAAATGTGCTTGAGACTTGTGTTTTATTCAATAAAAGGGATGGATGGCATTATGAGCCTTTATGTTGTTATTTATTCATGCAAACTTACTAAGCTTTATGCTTACCCCTCTCATTTCCCTTTTCCATGTAGTATTGCCAAGCTAACTCAAGGATTGTGGGACGTCGAAGTTCAGAATCACACTATCGACTTCTCCTTAGTATAGCAAAGTTAGATTTATTTTGAGTATGGCATGTATAGGACTTGGTCATTTTGTTATGTCATATTGTTAGCCAAAGTGTTGGCTACTAATGTTGTTAAATTCATTTTGTGAGTGGTCATTGGAAATGGGCCAATACTTGAAAAGTTTATATATATTCATTGATGATGAAATTCATGAAGTGTGTACTTGTGTGGATGACTTAATTATGAGTTCTTAGAAGTGTCTTATGGTCATAATATATGTTGAATTGAATTGGTATAAGTATGGGTGCTTTGCAGGGTGGCATTTGGCTTGGTAGATAGCCTTTCAAATGTCCACACGGATAGACACATGGGCGTGTGTCTAGGCCGTGTGGGACACACGATCAACCCCTTGGGCGTGTTGATTCGCCGTGTGTCCCCATGCATGCTAGGTTGGCAAGTCAGTATGCTCAGTAGTAAACACACGGGAATAGACACGGCCGTGTGTCTCGACCGTGTGGGAGACACGGCCTAAGACACAGGCATGTGCCCAGGCCGAGTGAAGTCTGCACCTGAAATTAGGAATTTAGTTCGACACACGGTCTAAGGACACGGGCGTGTGCCTTGGCCGTGTGACCTTAGGGAGGTGATGACGTCATAAACAGAATGCCAAGGTTTTTGCACACGGGCTAAGACACGGGCGTGTCGTGGCCGTGTGAGGGACACGGGCCAGGGACACGGGCGTGTGTGAGGTCGTGTGAAAACCCCTGTTGGTTCGAAGTGGAAGATAAATTTACACTGGTGTGGAGCACGGGCATGTGATATGCCACACGGGCGTGTTCTTCCCTTCACACGGGCGTGTGGCCCTGTTTTATGTCAAATTTTTCTAAGTGTTTGAAAGTTTTTGGTCTGGTCCTGAACCATTCCGAGTGCAAGTTTAGAGCCTTGTAAACCTTTTATAAGGACATTATGTTCTCGAATGGAAAGTTTTAATTTGACATGAAGTCTGATGGATTGATATTGTATGATTGAGCAAGTTAAGTACGGTAATGCCTTGTACCCGGTTCAGGTGTCGAATACGGGTAAGGGGTGTTACAGTTATCATGAAGAATGGAATGCTTGTATGATCTTAGCCTTAGTAATGTTTTCCATGAAAACTTAGTTTCTCTTGATATTAGACATGCATGAAGGTTTATATCTTTAGAATTGACTTAGTAACTTTCTTGGGGCGAAATCTAGGGTACATAAAAATCTAAAATGATATAGGCACTATTTCTTTGGATAGTTTGAGCCTTTTCAAGCCAACCCTATGATATTAGACCCTTGAAACTGTAATTTTGAGCTTAAAGGCCAGTTTATTGTAACAAACCTACATTATAAGCCGCATTACCATCTTTTTAAGTTATCCTAAATCTGTGCACCCATCTTCACTAAAGTTGTCTTGGTAATCAACATTTGAGGAAATTTTCAAAAAGATGTATGTGCTAATGCTAAAAAAAAAGAGATGAAGGAAGAGCGAAGAAAAGTTTGCTCAGTCTCCAAAAAGAAAAATGTATGAGCTTGAGTTAAAAATAAGTTTGGGGGTGTTCCAAAGGTTCACATAAAAAAAAGGTTGTATTTCGAGAAATCCAAGACAAAGTTAAAGGTTAAGATTTTGAAACCGAAATGTTTCATCTCTTAAAATTCCTACCTTTAACCAAGCCCCATTACAACCTTATAAAAGACCTATTGATTGAATGATTATGTCACCTACATTAGTGGAGAGGAAGTACTAAGTTCAACATATGAATATCATAAATAAGCCTTATGATTGTTTGCTTTATTGATAAGAAATTATATTGAATGAAGAATGTTATATGTGGCTGTGACATACATACAAACTATGATTCATGTTAGCATATTTTGAAACTTAGTATAATTTTAAGAAATGTTTGCATATGAATTACTTGTTAATAAAGAAGATCGATGAACATGAAGTTATTAATCCATGATTATGGGACAAAGATTGATGCTGCTTACACAGTTAGCAATTTTGCCTTAGCAAGACCTTTTGTTGTGCATAAACATTTCTCGGGACGAGCAATGATTTAAGTTTGGGGGTGTGTAAACTGAAAAATATATAGGATTTTTCCTATGTAATTTATCACCTTTTTACTTAAATTCGTTGTTAAAACTAAGTAATTGTTTAATAAATTAATGAAATATGTGAAAATATGAAATTAGGACATAGAAATTATTAAAATGTGATTTTATGCTTTATTATATAGTTTTTATGCACAAAATGGCTTATTTTAGATTTGTTTGAACATATTATATTTTTAAGACATAAAATGGGCCATGCATGATTAAATTAAATAATAAAATATAAAATTATATTTGATAATTCATTTTAAAATATTTCATTAATAATTTGGGTTGTAATTAATTATTTAAATTGGATAAATTTTATTCTTTGGTCCTTCAACTTATAGATTTATTTTGGACAGGTCTAATAGCTTTGTTGGATTACAAAAACTGTCCAAATTGAAGACTTTCCGCTACACATGGCTGTCCACATAAACCACTTTTGGTTTAATTACACAAGGTTCTTCCAATGTTGAAGAAATTGGAGATTTGCCCGAAGATTTACATTTGACCGAGCCTCAGTCCTGAGTTGTCATGGCTTTTAAATTGCTTAAAAATCAAGCAATATCCAAGTCAAAAGCCACTAAGCATGGCCGGCCACTCATTGAAGAAACTTAAAGAGATTAATCCCCGCTATTTTTAGCAAACTACCCCCTCTCTTCACCTACAAATAAGACCCCCTCATTCCTTCATCAATCATCCCTTATCCTTCATCATTCTCTCTTTTCTCTTAATTCTCCTAAGCATTTTCCATTCCCCACGCCTTGCATCATCTCTTCATAGAGATTTTAGCAATTAAGCCTCTTAAAGAGCCCTTGGTCGGCCACCTTGGGGAGCCATCAACAAAGGAACGAAGGAGCCTAGTCAGTCAGAGTCTTGGGTGATAGCCACTTTGATTTGGGTTTAATCTTTCCTTTCTTTAATTTAATCTAAAAATGTTTGCTATGTGTTCTTTGTTCTTGTTTACAACAATGTTAGCTTAATTTTATTTAAGCTAGGATGACTGCTTTGATTAAATAATATTTATTTGATTCATGTTTATAATGTTTGTGCCTCAATCGATCATGTTTTCAATTAAAATCAAGTCTGTATTTCATTCATACGTGATTGACATGCACCTGAATTAGCTGAGCGATCCTAACCAGACGATGACTAGTGGACAAATAATTGAAATGTGCATGCTCAATTTAGATCCTAACCCGATTAAATTGCAGGTTGCATAACAACTCTAACCAAGCTCTGTTATCTGCATAGTTTTTAGATTTGTGTGATTAAACTGTTTCAAACCTAACACGTCTCTGTTACCTCACACGAATGCTAAGAAACCATTAGTAAATAAGGATTAGTAAAATGCGTAAGTAAAGGATTTCGAAAGGACCTAATGTGTTTTCAAAACTCATGAAAGATCGAGTTGCCATGGAATGTTTTCTGAATATTATTAAGCATGCTGATAATAAATTGAGTTTAATTAAAGTAATTGTCCTAGTTTATTTATGTTATAATTGTTGCAAATTGTGTTTAATTTTGCTAAAATCTATTTCATTCATATAGTTTGCATATTTAGGATAATTTGCATTAGGGATCATTGCATTTAGTTTAATATACTTAATTTTAATCATCACTTCTCAATCATATTGTGTTTTTATTTACCAAATTGTTAATATTAGTTTACAAATTAAGTGACTTAGTACAAATACAATCCCTGTGGAGACGATAACTCGATACTTACTTATTACTTGATAACGACTGTGTACACTTGCACCAACCTACGTGTTACAAGTTTTTGGCACCGTTGTCGGGTATTGTTAACTGTTGCCATAGTCATTTCTTTCGTGAAATTATTTATTTTCAATTCGGTTTATTTCTAACATTACTAACATATTCTTTTTAATTTTCTGATTTTCTTTTGAGGTGTTTATGAGCATAGATCGGATTATCGATTTACTCCCTGTAAACCTTGAAATTGAGCAAACTTTTAGACAAAGAAGACATGAATGAATAGCTCAAAGACAAGTCGAGATGGACCTTGGAAATCAGAATCAAGACCAAGGTAATGAAGCCGATCGTGTACGAAATCCCATCCTCATTGCCGATGATAGGGATCGATGCATCAGACAATATGCTGTGCCATTTTTCAGTGAGTAAAATCCAGGAATTAGAAGGCCAGATATTGAGGCAACCCAAATTTAATTGAAACCAGTGATGTTTCAAATGCTCCAAACAGTGGGCCAATTCAGTGGTATGCCCACGGAAGATCCATATCTCCACCTTCGATTGTTTATGGAGGTGAATGATTCATTCAAGAAAGCCAGTGTGACTGAAGACGTACTGAGGCTGAAGTTGTTTCCGTACTCGTTTCGAGATCGAGCACGAGCATGGCTCAATTCATTGCCGCCAAGTTCCATATCTACATGGCAAGAATTAGCAGAGAGGTTTTTGGTTAAGTATTTCCCACCTAGCAAAAACTCTAAGTTGAGGAATGAGATCACAAGTTTCCAACAATTGGATGGCGAGTCTTTGTATGAGGCTTGGGAGCGATTCAAGGAGTTACTTCGTATTCCTCATTGTATCCAGTTTGAGACATTCTATAATGGTCTCAATGCACATACAAGATTGACGGTAGATGCTTCTGCGAATGGTTCAATTTTTTCTAAGTCTAAAAATGAGGCTTATGAAATCATCGAGAGAATCGCGAGTAATAACTATCAATGGCCAACAAATCGAACAGCTTCAGGAAGACGTGTAGTGATAAACCGTAAAAGTAACATATTTTAAAGCCCGCATTTAGCATGCTTTTGGATGAATTATCCCTTGATTTATGTAAAAAGGTGCTCTTAATCCTTTCTTTTCATGTTATATACTCAGGAAAGCACCGGAGGATGAAAAGAACAAGAAACGAGCTTAAAACGGGCCAAATGGGCCAAAGCACGAAATCGACACGGCCTGGACCTAAGACCACACGGCCGTGCCTCCTAAATAATCTCGAACATGGTCTAGCCATGAGATACACGACCGTGCCTCATCAACGAAGTCCACATGGCCTGGCCACGACTTACACGGGCGTGTGCCAGAGGCTGTGCCCCTGCCGTGGCAAAGAGTAATTTCAATCGGATTTGGATACTTAGGGGCAAAGAAACACATTCCAAAAGCCTATAAATACACCCTAAGTATGACCTGAAAGGGGGAGCCCAAAGCTATCATTTAGGGGCATCTTGCTAGGCCAGAGAGGGCAGATTTATGGGGATTCACTCAGGGATAGCCAGTTGATCCATCTCCAGAAGCCAGAATTATACTCAAGACGGAGGATCTCCTCTTCAATTCCTTCAGGGGGTTTTAGGGATTTCTTATGTTTTGTTTTATCTTTTCTTCTGAAATGTTTTCTTTTATTGTTATGAACTAAACCCTCAGATACCTGAGGGGGATGAAACTTAGATGAATTTTGTTATCGTTTGCTGAACTATATAATAAATATTTGATTTGTTCTTAATTATGTGTTCTTAATTCTTGTGTTGATATTTTGCGGATATCGATTCAAGTTTGATGTGCTTAGGTGGAGGAGCAAAAGTCCCTGCCTAAGAGTAGATCTAGCATAGTTAAGCGGAGTTGATCGCGCGCCTAGAGATAGGGTGACGAGGTATTACCGGATTAGGGTGAAACCTAATATGGGAGTCCATAGATCGAGTTAATGAAATTCTAGGGGTTTTAATTAGAAAGAGATTTCAATTAATCAACCTAGGGTTAGACATTATTCACCTCGAGAGAGGGTTTAATATAAATTAGGGAATCCTACGGATCAAGTCAAGTGAATACATCGTCTGGTTCAGAGTTAGATAACAAGTGAAGTCTAGGTGGATTCTTCATTGGGTGTCGTCTTAATTAATTGGTTTTTCCTCAAGTATTCTCCCAAATTCATTCTTCTTTGTCTTGGAGTCTTTAGTCTAGTAGTTAATTAATTTAGATTAAACAACCATTCGCTTAATTTTTAGGCTAAATAATAGAAAGAAAGTTAGTATTAGTACTTTTAATTTCTTTGGGTTCGATAATCCGGTCTTGCCTAAGCTATACTACTGTTTGATAGGTGCACTTGCCTCAATCATTGTCAGAGTTAGTTTCCAGGTTCGATCATTCTCTTTATAAATTTTAAAACTCGACAGACATACGATCAAGTTTTTAGCGCCGTTGTCGGGGAACTAAAATATTAAGAAAACTCTATTTTTATTACTTTAGCCATTATTATTATTATTATTATTATTTTATTTATTTATTTATTTATTTATTTATTTTACTTTGCTAAATTTTCTTTTATTTGATGTTGGCAGATAAAGGAGATGGCACTGAATAACTATCAGTGGCAAGTTATGAGGACAAAGCCAACAAAAGCAGCCGATATCTACAACCTCGACCCAATAACCAGGCTATCAAACCAGTTAGAAATGTTAAATAAAAAGTTTGATGATTTGTGTTCTTCGCAGATACATCCAGTTATGCAGTACGAAACAAGCGGAGGCGTGGCGAATCTTGAGTACCCACCCTACGGATATGGCATAGAGAACGAACAAGTCCACTATATAGGTAACTATTCTAGACCTCAAAATAATTTTTATAATGACACTTATAATGCAGGTTGGAGGTACCATCCAAATTTCTCGTGGGATGATCAAAGTAGCCAAGGACCGGAACTTCCTCCAAATTTTCAACAACGACCTTACCAATAGGAAGAGGAGTCGAACCTCGAGGAGATGCTGACAAAATTCATGGCAGCTACAGATAACCATCTCCAAGAAACTTAGACCACCCTTAAGAATCAACAGGCATCAATTAAAGGGATCGAGAGCCAAGTTGGGGAACTCACTAAGACAGTTGGACAACTTACTAACACAGTTGGACAACTAGCAAAGATAATTTCCGAACGACCACAAGGGCGTCTACCGAGCAACACTAAGATTAACCCAAAGGAGCAAATCCAAGCCATATCAGCTCAAGAAAGTGAAGGGTTAGACGAGCCCAATTCAAAGCAAGAGAATGTGGTCAAAAAAGGTAAGGTTGAGATGACAGATCCTAGACCTCGTATCAATAAAGAAGGAATTCATAAGGAACAAAAGCTTCGGATCGATGAACTAGACGAGTGGAAGATACACTTCAAAGAAATACACGAAGCAAAAATGAGGCAACTCCACGAGAAACTTAACGATGGGACAACCCAGCTTAAGATAGGAGATCAGGTACTCAAAATCTTCCCAGATGGAACAGTCGAGGTAACTAGTCCTAAATTCATCACTTTTAAGGTTAACACTACTCGACTTAAACTATAAATCAAAAACCGAATAGATCACATGAGAAAGGATTTTTACCTCCTCAAACCACCCTGATTATGCGAATAAACAGGTAAGTCTAGCTCAAGACTTTAAACGACCGCTTCTCGGGAGGCAACCCGAGCACTAACCCTAGTTACTTTTGCTTTGGTTTTCATTTTCTTTTCTTCTCTTAGTCTTAAACACCTAGCTTTAAACTAACCAAAACTGCAGATTTCCAGGCCATACGGCCTTACACACGGCCGTGTCCGTGGCCGCATGGAAGCACAGAATCTCCGTACTGACAATGGCAGAAGAGGTACAAGTCAGAAAGAATCAAATCTTCGAGTCACGGACTCCAACCACCCCCACGAGCACTGACAAAATGCCACGGCCATGTGACGCGGCCGTGGATGACACTGACTTACCAGAAACAGGCGTGGGAGAACCAACACGCTTACACACACGGCCGTGCGAGGCGGTCGTGTGAATCGACACGCCCATGATACACGGGCGTGGAGTTGTACCTGATTTGAGAATTCTATTTAAACCACCCACCCCTCCCTCTTCTCACCTAACTTTCACCCTTCTTCCTCCCTTACACCCTTACACCATACATTCTTAGCATTCTTCTCAAAGTTTTGGCCATGTCGAAGAAATGGAAGGATCCCAGCACAGTCTCCCTTATGGAGACTGATCTATATAAGTTCTTGCCGGCCGCTTCAATCACTCGACAAGCCAAGGACATTTGAGGCTATTTAGTTTTTATTTCATTTTTCTCTTTTGCTTCAATTTCCTTATCTTTACTTCTCTTCTGCTTAACTTAGTTTCTTTTATTTTAGTTTCTTAGTGTCAGATTCTATAGGCTGCTTGGGAATCACACCACGACCACCACGATAACCTCAGCCTTAGAAATCACATCCAACAATAAGGACCCTACGGTCCATTTATCTTTTCTTTTAATTTTAGTTTCATCTTTATTTTTCTTCACTTTAGCTTGATTTTCTTTAATTATTTAATTAGTATAGTTTAAATTACCATTATTTTATCCTGGCTAATCCTCCATGAGCTACCCAATTTCTTCATCTAACGCAGGATCGTCATCCAGACCGACCCCTCTGACCTATCTTTCACCTTCAAACCAAGGATGCCATCTGAAAATTTAGGAAGTTTCACTTCTTCCTATATCTTATGATTTTATAATGATATTATCTATCTTTGTACATTGAGGGCAATGTACATCTTAAGTGTGGGGGGTGAATCTTAAGGATGCCTAACTTTTTGCATTATTCTCAAATCCCTGAATTTAGTCTTGTTTTTAAGTAATTTTCTCATATTACTAATTAGGATGAAATTTCCATGATTTA
The DNA here is from genome assembly GCA_025698515.1 of Gossypium sturtianum. Lineage (NCBI taxonomy): Eukaryota > Viridiplantae > Streptophyta > Magnoliopsida > Malvales > Malvaceae > Gossypium > Gossypium sturtianum. The sequence continues at coordinate 88,284,112 of CM046944.1, forward strand.
TGATTTTTATTGATATGTTTTAGATTAAGCCATTGATAATTGTGCATTGATGATTGAATTCTAAGAATACTACAGAATCAAGCATGATAAGTCTATTTTTCAAGAAAATAAAAAATTTTCTAGGTTGTCTACCTGAATTTGAATATTACTTTGAAGTTTGAAATTTACGAGGTTGACATCAAAATACCCATAATTTTTGTGAGATTTTGAGCCTTATAGAGCATAAATTCTTTTTCTTGCTCACTTCATTGATTATGAGTGTGTCAACATTGATTTGTTATTCTAGAACTTGCATCGATTATACATGTCGAGACCACACCTTTGATTTGATATACAGAAATGATAAAGGCACCTAGGATTTAACCCACTTACTCCACTAAAAACCTACCTTCATAATTAATCCCTAGTGAACCCTTTTTAATCCTAACAACCTTTTTATTGACTTACCCACTAATACTAACCCAAAACCCTTTGTATTTGTTATCACCATCCTTTTTAACTACCCTTATATCGAGATTTGATTTGATTAATAGCCTAACTATGATTTTTATTTCAATAATTTATCCTTTGTTCTTAAAAAAAATCAAAAGTTTATTCATTATTAGTTTTGTGATTAAAGAGCTTATACGTTTGAATTCCAAATATTAAAGAAAAAGCTCGTAGTATTAGTATTTTTTCAAATTGATGTAATCACTTTTACTTAGTTCGTTGTTTCTGGTTAGGTAATTTGTAAATTATATCTCGATTCTAACCCTCTAATTCAGCCTTTAACCACACCTTTAACCCAAGCCCCATTATAACCCTGTTAAAGACCTTTTGATTTGTGTATCATCTCATTTTATAGTGGTGGAGATTTGATTTTCATGCAAGCCTATGGGATTAACTCTTCATGTTTGACGTTTGAGTGCTTAATTCTGAACCTTAAACACTTTGAGTGATTTGAGAGAATCTTTAGTAAGGATGTCAATTCTTATCGATTTTGAACCAGAGGTAATTATTTAGATGAGGAGAAACACCTATGTTTTGTGCTACAAATGTATGACTTAGACTGTTTGAATCTTTAGAACTCTTTGAGTTTAATTATCCATGTATAAATTATCCTTGAATTATGATGAAACACTATTGATAAATATTATGAATTATGGAAAGTTCGTTTTAATTCTAAGTTGAGAATTTTTCTTGAGGACAAGCAAAAGCTTAAGTGTGGGGGTATTTGATAAACCGTAAAAGTAACATATTTTAAAGCCCATATTTAGCATGCTTTTGGATGAATTATCCCTTGATTTATGTAAAAAGGTGCTATTAATCTTTTCTTTTCATGTTATATACTCAGGAAAGCACCGGAGGATGAAAAGAACAAGAAACAGGCTTAAAACAGGCCAAATGGGCCAAAGCACAAAATTGACACGGCCTGGACCTGAGACCACACGGCCGTGCCTCCTCAATAATCTCGAACATGGTATAGCCACGAGATACACAGCCGTGCCTCATCAACGAAGTCCACACGGCCTGGCCACGACTTACACGTGCGTGTGCCAGAGGTCGTGCCCCTGCCGTGGCAAAGAGAAATTTCAATCGGATTTGGATACTTAGGGGCAAAGAAACACATTCCAAAAGCCTATAAATACACCCTAAGTATGACCTGAAAGGGGGAGCCCAAAGCCATCATTTAGGGGCGTCCTGCTAGGCCAGAGAGGGCAGATTCGCAGGGATTCGCTCAGGGATAGCCAGTTGATCCATCTCAAGAAGCTAGAATTATACTCAAGATGGAGGATCTCCTCTTCAATTCCTTCAGGGGGTTTTAGGGATTTCTTATGTTTTGTTTTATCTTTTCTTCTGAGATGTTTCCTTTTATTGTTATGAACTAAACCCTCAGATACCTGAGGTGGATGAAACCTAGATGAATCTTGTTATCATTTGCTGAACTATATGATAAATATTTGATTTGTTCTTAATTATGTGTTCTTAATTCTTGTGTTGATGTTTAGCGGATATCGATTTAAGTTTGATGTGCTTAGGTGGAGGAGCAAAAGTCCCTGCCTAAGAGTAGATCTAGCATAGTTAAGCGGAGTTGATCGTGCGCCTAGAGATAGGGTGATGATGCGTTGCCGGATTAGGGTGAAACCTAATATGGGAGTCCATAGATCGAGTTAATGCAATTCTAGGGGTTTTAATTAGAAAGAGATTTCAATTAATCAACCTAGGGTTAGACGTTATTCGCCTCGAGAGAGGGTTTAATATAAATTAGGGAATCCTGCGGATCAAGTCAAGTGAATACATCGTCTGGTTTAGAGTTAGATAACAAGTGAAGTCTAGGTGGATTCTTCTTTGGGTGTCGTCTTAATTAATTGGTTTTTCCTCAAGTATTCTCCCAAATTCATTCTTCTTTGTCTTGGAGTCTTTAGTCTAGTAGTTAATTAATTTAGATTAAACAACCATTTGCTTAATTTTTAGGCTAAATAATAGAAAGAAAGTTAGTATTAGTACTTTTAGTTCATTTGGGTTCGATAATCCGGTCTTGCCTAAGCTATACTACTGTTCGATAGGTGCACTTGCCTCAATCGTTGTCAGAGTTAGTTTCTAGGTTCGATCATTCTCTTTATAAATTTTAAAACTCGACAGACATACGATCATGTAGCCGGAGTTCATGAAGTTGACGCCCTCACTTCGTTATCAGCTCAGGTATCATCTATTTCCTCTATGTTAAAAATGTTTACTGCTAATAGTGCTAATAATTTTGCAGCTTAGCCACCAAGTCCGTTTGAAGTAGTTTCCTGTGTGTACTATGGGGATGGTCATTCTTTTGAGAATTGTCCATCAAATCCTGAGTCAGTGTACTATGTGGGGAACCAACATCAAAATAGGAGTGGACAAGGACCCCAGTCCAACTTCTACAATCTTTAATGGTGTAATCATCCTAATTTTTCTTGGAGCAACCAAGGAAATAGACCGAACAACAACTAATTGCAGGATAGACCCAACCAATCTCAAGGGTTTAATCAGCAAGCTCCAAAACCACGTCTAGCTGAGGCATCAAACAGTTTGGAAAACTTGTTGAAAGCATACATGGCAAAGAATGACGCTTTGATCCAAAGCCAAGCAACAACATTGAAAAATTTAGAAAAGCAAATGGGTCAGTTAGCTAAGGAGCTTCGTAATAGACCGCAAGGAACCTTGCCGAATGATATTGAGAATCCAAGAAATTTGGGTAAAGAACATATCAAGGCAGTGGCATTGCGAAGTGGTAAAATTCTAGAATCTCGATTGATTGATGTCGAAGATAAGACCATTGAGAAGAATCAACAAGCTGTTGAAATTCCTAAACCAAAAGAGTCGAAATCTGCAAAGACTGACAAGGTAAATCCTAACTTAGTGAATTCAGATACTTTAACATCTTCTTTAGATGCAGATTTACCTACTCAGAAGAGTTGTTCGGTTCAACTGAAAGTTCCATCACCTCCATATCCGCAAATATTACATCAACACAAGCAGAAACAAGAGGTGCAATTCAAGAAGTTTTTGGATGTTCTGAAGCAGTTACACATCAATATTCCATTGGTGGAGGCTTTAGAAAAAATGTCAAATTATGTAAAGTTTATGATGGATATACTGTCCAAGAAGAAACAACTGAGTGAGTATGAGACTGTTGCCTTGACAAAGGAGTGCAATGCGTTCCTGCAGAACAAACTGCCACCGAAATTGAAAGACCCATGAAGCTTTAGTATACCCTGTAACATTGGTGAATCTTACCGTGGTAAAGCTTTGTGTGATTTAGGAGCGAGTATCAACTTGATGCCTAAGTCTATTTTCAAGATGCTAGGGATAGGTGAAGTAAGACCTCCAACTGTGACGCTTCAGCTAGCATATCAATCTTTAGCATATCTCGAAGGAAAGATCGAGGATGTTTTGGTAAGAGTCGATAAATTTATTTTTCCTGCTGATTTCTTTGTCTTAGATTTTGAAGCAGATAAGGAAGTGCTGATAATCCTTGGAAGACCTTTCTTAGCCACGAGAAGAACGTTAATTGATGTGCAGAAAGGTGAACTCACAATTCGAGTTCAAGACGATCAAGTAACCTTTAACATTCTTAAAGCGATGAAATTTCCCGATTCGACAGAAGAGTGTTTAGTTATGGAAGAGATAGAAGCCTTGGTTTCTATGGAAAGCAATTTTGAAGAAGATCCATTGGAGAAAGCCTTAGATCTTGACCCTTTGGAGGATGAAGAAGGTGAAGAAAACATCACTTTAATGGAAGCCAATCCGAGAAATTTTATTCAACCCACACGGTTTGAACCGTTGGAGTTAGAAGTCAGAGAATTTGTGCAACCCAAGTTGTCAATTGAAGAACCACCTATACTCGAACTAAAGGTACTTCCTTCCCATTTGAAATACATGTATTTAGGTGACTGTTCCACTTTGCCTGTGATTATTTCAGTAGAACTGACGAAAGATCAAGAGGAGCAACTAATTGCTTTTCTAAAGAAATTTAAGAAAGCAATTGGTTGGACCATAGCTGATATTCGAGGTATAAGTCCTTCTTTTTGCATGCATAAAATTATTTTAGAAGAAGGTGAAAGAGCTCGAATTGATGGGAAAAGGAGGCTCAATCCTATTATGAAAGAAGTTGTGAGAAAGTAAGTGATCAAATGGTTAGATGCAGGAATCATCTATCTTATTTTAGATAGTTCATGGGTAAGTCCGGTGCAGTGTGTGCCAAAGAAAGGTGGAATCACGATTGTTGAAAATGAGCGTAATGAGTTGATTCCAACGAGAACTGTTACTGGCTGGAGAATTTGTATTGATTACATAAAGCTGAATAAAGCCACTCAGAATGACCATTTTTCGTTGCCTTTTATGGATCAGATGCTAGATCGACTGGCAAGTAATGAATTCTATTGTTTTTTAGATGGCTATTCGGGATATAACCAAATAGTTGTAGCCCTGGAGGACCAACATAAAACAACCTTTACTTGTCCACACGATACGTTTGCTTTTAGGCGAATGCCTTTTGGTTTATGCAATGCACCTGCAACATTTCAACGATGCGTGATGGCAATATTCATTGATATGGTTGAAAATTTTGTTGAAGTTTTCATGGAAGATTTTTCTATTTTTGGTAACACTTATGATATTTGTTTGAGTAATTTGGCTAAGGTACTGAAGAGATGCGAAGAGACGAATCTTGTTCTTAACTGGGAAAAATGCCATTTTATGGTTAAGGAAGGGATTGTCATAGGGCATAAAATCTCAAAGAGAGGAATTGAAGTCGATAAAGCAAAGGTGGATGTAATTGAAAGATTACTGGCTCCAATTAATGTGAAAGGAGTCAGAAGTTTTTTAGGCCATGCCAGTTTTTACCGTAGGTTTATCAAAGATTTCTCGAAAATTTCTAAACTATTGTGTTTGTTGTTAGAGAAAGATACAGTGTTTGATTTCAACAAAGCATGTTTGGAAGCTTTTGAAGTTCTAAAAAAATGGTTAATCTCAGCCCCAATAATCGTTACACCTGATTGGAGCTCACCTTTTGAGTTGATGTGAGATGCAAGTGATTATGCCGTTGGAGCTGTGATGGGTCAAAGAAGAAACAAAGTGTTTCACCCTATTTACTATGAAAGTAGAACTTTGATGGGAGCCCAACTCAATTATACGGTAACCAAAAAGGAACTCTTTACTATAGTTTTTGCTTTTGACAAATTCCGCTCATATCTTACAGGTACCAAAGTTACAGTATTTATTGACCATGCGACCATTAAATATTTGCTCATAAAGAAAGATGCGAAACCGAGGGTAATTCATTGGATACTTTTACTCCAAGAATTTTACCTTGAGATCCAAGACAGAAAAGGTGTCGAAAATTAAATAGCTGATCATCTGTTGAGGTTGGAGCAAGATGAGGTAACTCGATCATGTGTGCCTATCAACGAGAATTTTCCAGATGAGCACTTATTTGAGGTAAGTCAAATTCATGAAACACCTTGGTTTGCTGATTTTGCCAATTATCTTGCATGTGTAATAATTCATCTAGAAATGACATACCAAAAAATGAAAAAATTTCCTTCATTAGTCGGTATTATTTTTGGGAGGATCCATTTTTGTTTAAACAGTGTGCAGATAATATAATCCGAAAGTGTGTAGCTGAAAGTGAGATTGCTGAGATCTTGTATCATTGCCATTCATCTCCAATTGGGGGACACTTTGGTGGTTCACGTACTACAGCAAAGATTTTGCAAGCAAGTTTCTTTTGGCCTACGCTATTTAAAGATGCTTATGCTTACGTGAAGAATTGTGATAAATGTCAAAGGACAGGAAATATATCAAGGAGGAATGGATGCCCTTGACAAACATTTTGGATATTGAATTATTCGATGTAAGGGGCATTGACTTCTTAGGACTGTTTCCTTCTTCGTATGGGAACAAATACATCTTAGTAGTTGTGGACTATGTTCCACATGGGTTGAAGCTGAAGCATACCCTACAAATGATGCTAAGGTAGTCATGCGATTCCTACATAAATATGTGTTTATATGATTTGGGACACCAAGAGCTATTATTAGTGATGAAGGTTCTCACTTTGTGAACAAATGGCTTAAGTGGTTGCTTGACAAATATGATGTGAAGCACAAGATTGCTACTGCCTATGGCCCCCAATCTAATGGGCAAGTTGAAAGAGTGAATCGTGAAATCAAAGGTATCCTTAAAAGCGTAGTACGCCCTAGCAGAAAAGATTGGTCTCGAAGGCTCGATGATGCATTATGGGCCTATCGAATAGCATTTAAGACACCGTTAGGGATGACTTGTAACACCCCTAACCCGTATGCATCGCCGGAATAGGGTTAAAAGGCGTTACCGGATGAACGGAGACTTTTACGGACAATTCATAACATAATTCATCATATCACATCAAAGCGTCCCTTAAATAGGTCAACGAGACCTTAAACATGCTTTAGAATAGGGCCGGGACTAAACCGAACACATACAGAAATTCTCAAAAATTTGAACATTTTTTAAAACTGCAGAGGTCACACGCCCGTATGGGCAAGCCGTGGGCCTCCCACGGCCTTCAGACACTCACGTCTGTCTAAGCCGTGTCAAAACAGGGCATACATACTGACTTGTCCACACAACATGGACACGCCCGTGTGCCTCACCCGTGGTCGACCCTGACTTCACCACACCGGCAGTCACACGCCCGTGTGTCCAGCCCGTGGTCGAGCTTGACTTCACCACACGGCCAATCACACGCCCGTGTGTCCAGCCCGTGGTCGAGCCTGACTTGTTTTGAATTTCAACCACGAGGGACACGGTCGAGCCACACGCCCGTGTGCTCAACCATGTGGGCATAAATAGGCCATTTTCAAGGCCAAAATGCCACCCACACTTGGGTCATCCCTAAAAGCTCAAACAACCATTATTCCATACACATTTGGCAACCAAAATCATGTCAAATGAACAACATATCATCTTATTCAGTATCATTTCTATTCATACCAACTTGTATACTAATTTGCACAACCAATTAAAATATAAAACTAATCATGTTTCATCCTCAATTTGCCACATTCATAGACTCATCTCATTATTCAAACATATATACTCATATTGCATCCATATGCTTACTATAGCCTTGACCACTTCATAGGCATATGATTATACCAAAACCAAACTCATATAGCATAGCATTTCATACAAAACAAAATCACTTATCTAGCCACATCACATGGCTACATATATACATGTCTCAAACATACTCCAAAACAACTAGCCTATACATGCCATATTTAGCTATTTACACATTCAAAAGTACAAAAGTTGAGTTTGATAGTGTGGTGATGATCCTCGACGGTCCCCGAGCCTCTCATAGCGTTAACAATCTATAAAACAGAACAAACACACACAAAGTAAGCTTTCAAAAGCTTAGTAACCCATATACAAATAAACTTAGCATAAAATGCACATAACCATATTGATACATTGACATTAATGTTTCTCAATGCATATTCATCACATATTCTTTGGCTCATTTACTTAGCCATAGCTTGCCACATTCTTCAACTCAAATATCACATACATATAGCTCATTCAAGCATATATTCCCAGAATTGGTCTTACTCGAAATCTCGAATCAATGCCAACGTCCCAGACGTGGTCTTACATGATATCAAATATCAGACATCTATGTCATGACGTATGCTATCCTATCTATTCCTAGGTTTATACAGGACTTCTCAGACTTTAACAACTTGTCGATAAATACGTAAGCTCGGATTTACCATACATTCCATCTCAATGGATATTCATATCAATTAAAATCTCATATATACACAAATAATTCAATTCAAATACATTTATTTGTATATCGACTTACCTCGGATTCGATTAACGGAAACGGACACAGCTACTCGATTACTTTCGATTTCTCGCGATCTAAGTCTGTTTTCTTCAGTTCTTGATCTATACATATTCAAATTTAACCCTTTTATTCATCAATTAATTCAATTCAACCCAAAAACACATAATTAGGTTAATTTCCAAATTAGCCCCCATATTTTCACATTTGGACAATTTAGTCCCTATTTCACAAAATCACAAAATACACCAAATTTGCTTATGCCCATCCTTGGCCGAATATACACTATGACCATATCAATCCATACATTTCATTTATTTCACAATTTAGCCCTTCAAAATATTATTTTCTCAATTTAGTCCAAAATACTCAAATTCAACAAAACTTCAAAGACAAAGTATGATAATCAAACACATATCTTCCATATTTCACTATTAAACATCACAAAACTCATGTGTTCATCAAAGGTTCATTTCAAAAACATCATCAATTCACAAAATTGAAGCATGGGTTTCAAAGTACTCGAAGCAACGATTACAAAAACGTAGAAATTATCAAAAATCGATTAAAAACATACCTTGAATTAAGCTTAGTAATGGCCGAATGCTTCAAAGTTCCAAACCTTATTCTTTCTTTCTAAATTCGGTGATGGGAGAAGATGATAATGGATTTTAAATTGTTAAAATTTAACATATATTAACTTATTATTATATTTCTTATTTAACCTTTTATAACTAATATATATAACATATCATACAAGGTCATTTTAGTCCTTGTGCCGTCCACTATCTCTATTAATGGACTAATTTCCTCATAAGGCCTCCACATTTAAAAGCCACATCAAATTAGCCATTAATTAAATAGAAAGCCACTTTTACGAATTACGTGATTTAGTCCTTTGCTCAAATTAAGCACAGAAACAGACAAATTAACTCACAGAAATTTCACACATGCTTAATCACGTATCATAGGAACAGAAAATAATATTAAAATATTATTCTAACTCAGATTTGTGGTCCTGAAACCACTGTTCTAACTGAATTAACTGAATTAACTTGGTATGTTTATTTGGGTGATCATATTATCCGACATACATTGTTATATGTTTGCATTCATCACATCATTATTATATGTTGCATAGGATTGGGATATGATATTGATGAAAAGGGGCAGTGTATATCGGTGACTCTGCCACATTATTTAGGTGGCTAGGCCACATATATCGGTGACTCTGTCACATTATATCAGCTTTGAGCAGCATGACTGTCAGCATGACTGCCAATGAGGAGTGTAGCGGATGGAGGGTTGATTGTAGAAATCCCCACAGGTGTGTTGAGGTTGGACATATGGAGTGGAGTGTAGAGGATGGAATACTAGGTTGGGCTGGGTTGCATTGCATTCACTATCTGATATGCCATGTTGTTAGGGCTACGACCCAATTTGATACGTATGGGCTTCGGCCAAATTTGTTACTGTGAGGGCTAAGGCCCAATGTGCTTCTGTGGGCTTAGGCCCAGATTTTGTTCGTAAGGGGAATTACACACTGAGTCCTCGTGACTCACCCCTCTGCTTAATATTGCAGGTAACCCCTAGTTTGAGGATTTGGAGCCGAGGTGGACTCTGTGGTGGCCATGCATTACTTCTTCCGTAAACTCTGTTTTCTTTATCTAAACTTATTTTTAATTTGGGAATTTGTTATGTAATAAGGCCTCTAGGATTTTAACTTGGTTTTTGATTTAATGCGGTTATTCTATATATTATGAAATGTTAAATATGGAGTTTTTCTAAAAATATAAACAATCTTTTTTCCAAAATATTAACAAACGGATCACAAGCAATAAATAATTAAACTCGGGATTTTCTTAGAACTACAAACATTATTTTCAAAAGGTCACGATTTTGAAGTCCACTAGTTTCGGTTGTTCGTATCACAAAACAAGTTTTCGATAGTTAGTGTTATTAACTACATTTTGCAAGAAAACCATTAAGTAAATTATATTTTTAAATGGAACCAAATCTTCGAAATTTTTAAACGAACACAAGTTTCTTTAACAACCTTTCCATGTGACATGCAAGACCCGGTCGTAACGTCTAGGCCGGGTTTGGGGTGTTACATATCATCTTATTCAATATCATTTCTATTCATACCAAATTGTGTACTAATTTGCACAACTAATTCACATATAAAACTAATCATGTTTCATCCTCAATTTGCCACATTCATAGAACCATCTCATTGTTGAAACATATATACTCATATTGCATCCATATGCTTACCATAGCCTTGACCATTTCATAGGCATATAATTATACCAAAACCAAACTCATATAGCATAGCATTTCATACAAAACAAAATCACTTATCTAGCCACATCACATGGCTACATATATACATGTCTCAAACATACTCCAAAACAACTAGCCTATACATGCCATATTTAGCTATTTACACATTCAAAAGTACCAAAGTTGAGTTTGATAGTGTGGTGATGATCCTCGACGGTCCCCGAACCTCTCGTAGCTTTAACAATCTATAAAACAGAACAAACACACACAAAGTAAACTTTCAAAAGCTTAGTAAGCCATATACAAATAAACTTAGCATAAAATGCACATAACCATATTGATACATTGACATTAATGTTTCTCAATGCATATTCATCACATATTCTTTGGCTCATTTACTTAGCCATAGCTTGCCACATTCTTCAACTCAAATATCACATATACACATAGCTCATTCAAGCATATATTCACATATTATCTCATCATTTCTATACACATATTCACCTTAGTAAGTTTATATAGACACTTACCTTTCATACACACATAGTGTACTTTTCAAACGTACCTAAAACGGATATACAACTCACATAGTCATTCATTTCTCATACTTGCCCGTTGAATCGTTCAGAATCTAATAAGATACTCGAAATGCTCGGAATAGTCGTACAATGCCAATGTCCCAAACGTGGTTTTACATGTAATCAGATACCGATGCCACTGTCCCGCATGTGGTCTTACACGAATCAATACGATGCCAATGTCCCAGACATGGTCTTACACATAAATCTCAAATCGATGCCAACGTCCCAGACGTAGTCTTACACGAAATCTCGAATCAATGCCAACGTCCCAGATGTGGTCTTACATGATATCAAATATCAGACATCTATGTCATGACGTATGCTATCCTATCTATTCCTAGGTTTATACAGGACTTCTCAGACTTTAACAACTTGTCGATAAATACGTAAGCTCGGATTTACCATACATTCCATCTCAATGGATATTCATATCAATTAAAATCTCATATATACACAAATAATTCAATTCAAATGCATTTATTTGTATATCGACTTACCTCGGATTCGATTAACGGAAACGGACACAGCTACTCGATTACTTTCGATTTCTTGCGATCTAAGTCCGTTTTCTTCAGTTCTTGATCTATACATATTCAAATTTAACCCTTTTATTCATCAATTAATTCAATTCAACCCAAAAACACATAATTAGGTTAATTTGCAAATTAGCCCCCACATTTTCACATTTGGACAATTTAGTCCCTATTTCACAAAATCACAAAATACACCAAATTTGCTTATGCCCATCCTTGGCCGAATATACACTATGATCATATCAATCCATACATTTCATTTATTTCACAATTTAGCCCTTCAAAATATTATTTTCTCAATTTAGTCCAAAATACTCAAATTCAACAAAACTTCAAAGACAAAGTATGATAATCAAACACATATCTTCCATATTTCACTATCAAACATCACAAAACTCATGTGTTCATCAAAGGTTCATTTCAAAAACATCATCAATTCACAAAATTGAAGCATGGGTTTCAAAGTACTCGAAGCAACGATTACAAAAACGTAGAAATTATCAAAAATCGATTAAAAACATACCTTGAATTAAGCTTAGTAATAGCCGAATGCTTCAAAGTTCCAAACCTTATTCTTTCTTTCTAAATTCGGTGATGGGAGAAGATGATAATGGCTTTTAATTTGTTAAAATTTAACATATATTAACTTATTATTATATTTCTTATTTAACCTTTTATAACTAATATATATAACATATCATACAAGGTCATTTTAGTCCTTGTGCCATCCACTATCTCTATTAATGGACTAATTTCCTCATAAGGCCTCCACATTTAAAAGCCACATCAAATTAGCCATTAATCAAATAGAAAGCCACTTTTACGAATTACGTGATTTAGTCCTTTGCTAAAATTAAGCACACAAACAGACAAATTAACTCACAGAAATTTCACACATGTTTAATCACGTATCATTGGCAGAGAAAACAATATTAAAATATTATTCTAACTCAGATTTGTGGTCCCAAAACCACTGTTCTGACTAGGGTATAAACCGAACTGTTACATGACTCCTTATCGGTTAGTCTTTGGAAAGGCATGTCATTTGCCATTAAAGTTGGAGAATAGAGCTCATTGGGCTTTGAAGCAGTTGAACTTTGATCTCAAGCAAGCCGGTGAGAGAAGGATGTTACAACTTGATGAGTTGGAATAGCTGAGGTTGTTTTCCTATGAGAATGCCAAAACGTGTAAGGAAAGATCAAAGAGATGGTTGATAGTCATATACAACCTCGCGAGTTTAAAGAAGGTCAGAAGGTTTTGTTGTTTAATTCAAGCTTGAAGTTATTTCCTGGGAAGCTTAAATCCCGATGGAAATGACCCTATACCATCTACCGAGTTTATCCTTATGGAGCTATTGAATTATACGACAATTACGGAGGTACGTTTAAAGTTAATGGTCAATGTTTCAAACACTACTGGGATGGTGAAGTTGAGCGAGTTGAATCCTCGTTCAAATTAACAGACCCTTGATTTCTAATGAACTTGTTTTGTAAATAAATAAATAATTAGAACTTATTTTCTTAACTTATTACATTTAATTAATTTTGTCTAAGGAGATTGGAACTAAGCGGGACCATTGTGACCCTCCAACCTTTCACGGGAATTAATTTAATGTAATTTGTTAAGAAGAAATTTTCTAATTAAGATTTAAAATTTTTAAGTTTCATTTGTTTTGTTTAAATTTTAAATTTTTATGTTAATAAAGGGGTCAAATTTGGCCCAAGTACTAATTGGTTTTTTTCTTGAGTAAGTTTATAAATACAGTCTGAGTATGAGGCCTAAGACAGCAAAAAATGAGGGAAAAATCCATATTTTGCCGCCCCTCCCATTACTTACCGCCCAAGTAACCCTAATATAGCTAAATTTTTGCTACATGTTGCCCTAATTCTTCGCTACATAAACCCCTCTCCATTCTACTAATTTTCATATATCTCAAAGCAATTTGTTTAAACCCCAAAAAAATCCCTAAATCTTCATTTTGTGCCGTCAACCTCAAATCTCGAAAGAAACCCTAGTTCTCTTCCCTTTTTGCCGAAACCATCTACTGCCACCGCAAGAAGATTGCCGAAGTGCTGTCGTTGCTATCGTAGATCATCGTTGTCGCTGCCGGACACTGCCATTGCTGTCGTACGCAGTCGTTACTGCTACACCATCCTTGCCGTCGCAAGATTTTTGTCGTTGTAAATCCTTACCCACCTTGCAAATTTCTCTTTTCCCCCTTGTGCAGAAACTTGGCCAAATTCTCAAGAAAAGAAACCATGTCTCGCAAAAGAACCAGATCTTCAAATACTACTCCTGGAAACCCGATTTTGATCGATGAAGAAGTGAAAGAGAGATTTGATTCAATATTCAAGCATCAACCTATGATGCCGGAAAAAGGTTTTAACTTGAAGAGTAACGATTTGATGGTTGTTCCTATACCGATTAGAAAGAAAATCAATGCTCTCAAGTGGGAACGATTTTGTGATGCTCGTTCACTTCCCGATGATGAACTAGTTCTAGAATTCTATGCTAGTTTTACTATGCAAGATGCTATTGAGGTCACCGTGTAACGCCCCGAAAATTGGGCCTAGAATAAATGGGTTTCCTGTGTCGAGAGAATGGATTTTGTCGTTCGAAAAAAAATAAGGGAATAATGAATTAAGTGTGTATAAAAAAAATTATGATTGCATGTTTAGTTTAATTTTTAGGTGATTTAGGAAGGGTTGGTAGTGTTGGAAAAGTCCTAGGCTCGATCTAGGGCTTTAGCAAAAATTTTGTTTTTACCTTAAGTAAGTGAGGTTGGTGGTAGTCGAAGGCTTTTAAAATATTGTTGGGTTAAAAGATAGCACAAGGAAGTAGGTGGTCTGGTGGCCTGCGGCGTTCTAAATAAGTTGGTGGTCAAAGGTTCAAGTCCTTGACTTGGAAAAAATTTTTTTATTCCGCATAGGTTAGTATGAAGGCCAGAGTTTAGGCTTTATAATTAGTTGGGGCTAATTCACGACACAAAGAAACACCTGGCCCAGTGGCAGAGGCGTTAGGAGCAGGAGGGGGAGCAAGGTTCTAGTCGCAGCGTGCGCTAAATGTTTATTTTTTTTAAGTAAACCTGGAGCGCGAAAGAAAGGTTTATAATTAATTGGGGAGGAATTATGACTCAAATAAAGTGGGTGGCGCAGTGGCAAGGGGCGTGTATCATAGTGAAGAGGTTGGAGGTTCGACGCTGGGTGTTGGAAATTATTTTTTAGATTTCTTTGGATGATTCGGCCGCTGAGAAATAGGCCTTAAAAGAAGTTGGGAATGGAATATATCACAAGAAGAGTTATGGTGCAGTGGCTGGTAGCGTGTGGTGGTGCCTAGAGGTCTTGGTTTCGAGTTACCTTGTGCACAACAAATTACTATTTTTGCTGCTGGCGTGGGGAAGCTGTTTGAAGTGGATCAAAACACCAAAGGAAGGCTGCTATTCGGGGAAAGCAATTTGAATGTAATTCAAATTGGATTTTTGGATTAATAAATGAATTTTTGGATGGGGATGAAGATAAAATTTGGAGAAAATAAAGGAATTTAATTGGGGATAAGCTTGAGTCGATTGGGGAGTGTAGGTTTATTTTTTTTTCCTTTAGTATAAATATAAGTGCCGAATTAAGTTCCTAGGTTAAAGCCGAAATTTTGCTTTCCTTCTAGCCGAATTTCATCACTTGTGAGAGGCAGACGTTTTTTCTAAGTGTTCCAAAGTCGAATCCTTCACATCCTCCCTTCTCAAATTCCCTTTTGGTTCACCACTCAGTTCTAGCCAAATCACTTTTATTTCTTATTCCCTCAAGTGTTGCCGAATTGCCTCTGTCACCTTTCTAGTCTCAAAAGCCGGACTTAAGTCGCAGGATCAAAGGAAGATTTCGGTAAGAGCTTAGTTGAATTTTTAGTGTGTTTTCTTAAAAGCCGAAGGGCTATCTAACCCCTCTTTGTCGTTACCATGTATTAACAAGGGTGAGGCTCAGCAATCGCAAGCGCGGTAGGTAAGGATTGTTATCAAGGTAGTAAGTATTCTCGATTCATTTAGAGTTTTAATAAGTGACCGAATCTATTGTGGCTCATAGGGGTGATTTATGATCTATATGGATCACTTGGTTTTGACGATATAGGTGTTGGATGCAAATCTAGAGGATAATCGCCAATAGTAGCAAAGGAAGGGGCTACTAGAAAGTAAGGCACACGGTAAGGTTACGGTGAGGTTTTGATTTCTGATAAAGTGCATCTTAAGTTATGATTAATCGTTAGGTGATGTCAATTGTAGGTTCGTGACTAAGGGGTTCGTAGCACGCAAGGTTACCAGGTGTGTACAAACACTACACACACGATATCGGCAATACCGAAAAGCCGAAAAGCCGAAAATGGCTAAATGGGCCCGGTGGGCCCTGAGGCTAAGTTTGATTAAATGGTTTGGCTTGTTAAACATATTGAGTTAGTCACGCATGATACACGATTTGGACTTGTTTTGGGCCAAATAGGCCATATGATAAGCTTTGGGCCTAATGGGCCGTAAGGTTGGAATTTGGGTTTGATGGGCTTTATGGGAACGTAGACAAATATGCTAGGGTTTATGGACTTAGGCCTAGTTTGAACAACTCTTCAATTTCATAAGACTTAATCTAATTAAACATGTCTGTGAACAAGTCGATTAGTTAGAGTGTGGTAAACAGACATATGCATGTCTAGGATTGGATCTAGTGAGAGCTTGGTATTTAAGCAAACCGAGTGACCAACCTCCTCTCTTTCTCGAGATCCTACCGGTGCATAGTGTCTGCTCACTTTAACCATGAGGACTTGTTTATGGGCCAAAGTTTATAACTAAAACCCGAGAGGGACTAAAATACCTTTATATTGTAAAATTACTAAAATACCCTTATATTGTAAAATTACTAAAATACCCTTATATTGTAAAATTACTAAAATACCCTTATATTGTAAAATTACTAAAATACCCTATTTGTAAAATTACCAAGATACCCCTAATTTGCCAAATTACCAAAATACTCGTAGGGTAGAATTACTTAAAATACCGGGTAGTGAAATGACAAAAATACCCCCTATGTGATGAATATGGGTTTATGGATGTTACTTTTGTGTTTGATGCATTCATATGATATTCGCTTAGGATGCATATGGGTGGGAATTATGGTACGGAGGAAGATTTGTGGATCGAATGGTCAGATGGTATGGATCCGGATCGCATAGCCGTATGGTATGGATCCACTGTAAGGCTTTAAGCCTAACATATGATTAGCAACTTTGCTGCAACATTCGGTAGTATGGCAACCGGCTACCCTTGGTGTGTAGCGGAGGGTGGGTCGAGCTAGAATTTTCTACAGAGTCATAAGGTTGGAAGGGAAATTGTGTGTTTAGCGGATGGATTTTTGGGGTGGGTTTTGCATTATCTGTTTATAAATGATACGATATGATATGATATGAGGTCATTGTGGGCTAAGGCCCAAGACCACCGATTTTGTTAGGGCTTAGGCCCAATGTGAATATTTGTATGTGATTTGATTGCCAAGGGTTGTACACACTGAGTTTCGAAACTCACACCCTTAATTTTAAATGTTTCAGGAAATCCTGAATAGGCGGCTCGACGAGGGAGAGGAGTCGGAGATTGCCACACTACAAGTTGTTTAAATGTTTTAATTTATTCAAATGATTTTGTTTAAATACTTTGTTTTTTTCCATTGGATTGTAATAAGGCCATGTAACTCCTATTTGACTTTGAATTTTGGGTTTATTATTATTATTGTTTCAACTGCCCACTTAAGAAATTTCATAAAATTATTAAAGTGTTAAGATGGTTTTCGAAATAATCTTTTGTTTTGGGCTTTTGGGCCTTAAATGGTTAACTAGTAAATTATTTTGAAGTGCGCCTTTAATGTGACATTCCAGATTCGGGCCTAACTTCTAGGCCGGGTTTGGGGTGTTACATTTAGTGGTATCAGAGCCCGGTTGCAAAGCTCGGGCTGTGAAATGGGCCTTAGATTTTGGGTTTTAAAAAGTTTTTACAGGATTCTTGAAGTATGGTTCACTGAGCCCTCGACGTCGAGCCAAGTAAGTTATCTGTACTACATTTGCTTAAATAACTGAACTGTGTAGATAATGGGCTACTTAAAAACAAGTGGAACTATGTACTAATTTCATAAAATTCCTAATTCAGATAATACAAGAATCAACAATGAGCGCTAGAAGAGGAGGAAGAGGTCGCGGCCGAGGCGGTGGAAGTGTTAGGGCTTTGAAAGCATTTGAATCGTAATTTTGTACCTATTCTGGGTATGTTTCAGAATGGTTGCGATAGGGAGATGTTTTGGGTATGTATTAAAATTATTAGGGTCAGAGTGCGCAGTGGTAGCATGGTGGGGTAGTTGATACACGATCACCCTGTTAGTTGGAAATTTCGAGGACGAAATTTCTTTTAGGAGGGGTGAGTTGTAACGCCCCAAAAATTGGGCCTAGAATAAATGGGTTTCCTGTGTCGAGAGAATGGATTTTGTCGTTCAAAAAAAAAGAAGAAGGGAATAATGAATTAAGTGTGTATAAAAAAAATTATGATTGCATGTTTACTTTAATATTTAGGTGATTTAGGAAGGGTTGGTAGTGTTGGAAAAGTCCTAGGCTTGATCTAGGGCTTTAGCAATTTTTTTTTTTTACCCTTAAGTGAGGTTGGTGGTAGTCAGAAGGCTTTTAAAATATTGTTGGGTTAAAAGATAGCACAAGGAAGTAGGTGGTCTGGTAGCCTGGGGCATTCTAAATAAGTTGTTGGTCAAAGGTTCAAGTCCTGGACTTGGCAAAAAAATTTTTATTGCGCATATGTTAGTATGAAGGCCAGAGTTTAGGCTTTATAATTAGTTGGGGCTGATTCACGACACAAAGAAACGCCTGGCCTAGTGGCAGAGGCGTTAGGAGCAAGAGGGGGAGCAAGGTTCTAGTCGCGGCGTGAGCTAAATGTTTATTTTTTTAAGTAAACTTGGAGCGCGGAAGAAAGGTTTATAACTAATTGGGGAGGAATTATGACTCAAATAAAGCGGGCGGCGCAGTGGCAAGGGGCGTGTATCATAGTGAAGAGGTTGGAGGTTCGACGCTGGGTGTTGGCAATTATTTTTTAGATTTCTTTGGATGATTCGCGGAAGGAAGGTTTATAATTAATTGGGGAGGAATTATGACTCAAATAAAGCGGGCGGCGCAGTGGCAAGGGGCGTGTATCATAGTGAAGAGGTTGGAGGTTCGACGCTGGGTGTTGGCAATTATTTTTTAGATTTCTTTGGATGATTCGATCGCTGGGAAATAGGCCTTAAAAGAAGTTGGGAATGGAATATATCACAAGAAGAGTTGTGGTGCAGTGGCTGGTAGCGTGTGGTGGTGCCTAGAGGTCTTAGTTTCGAGTTGCCTTGTGCACAGCAAATTGCTATTTTTGCTGCTGGCGTGGGGAAGCTGTTTGAAGTGGATCAAAACACCAAAGGAAGGCTGCTATTCGGGGAAAGTAATTTGAATGTAATTCAAATTGGATTTTTTGATTAATAAAGGATTTTTTGGATGGGGATGAAGATAAAATTTGGAGAAAATAAAGGAATTTAATTGGGGATAAGCTTGCTATTGGGGAGTGTAGGTTTATTTTTTTTCCTTTAGTATAAATATAAGTGCCGAATTAAGTTCCTAGGTTAAAGCCGAATTTTTGCTTTCCTTCTAGCCGAATTTCATCACTTGCGAGAGGCAGACATTTTTTCTAAATGTGCCAAAGCCGAATCCTTCATATCCTCCCTTCTCAAATTCCCTTTTGGTTCACCACTCGGTTCTAGCCAAATCACTTTTATTTCTTATTCCCTCAAGTGTTGCCGAATTGCTTCTGTCACCTTTCTAGTCTCAAAAGCCGGACTTAAGTCGCATGATCAAAGGAAGATTTCGGTAAGAGCTTAGTTGAATTTTTAGTGTGTTTTATTAAAAGCCAAAGGGCTATCTAACCCCTCTTTGCTGTTACCATGTATTAACAAGGGTGAGGCTCAGCAATCGCAAGCACGGTAGGTAAGGATTGTTATCAAGGTAGTAAGTATTCTCAATTCAGTTAGAGTTTTAATAAGTGACCGAATCTATTGTGGCTCATAGGGGTGATTTATGATCTATATGGATCACTTGGTTTTGACGATATAGGTGTTGGATGCAGATCTAGAGGATAATCGCCAATAGTAGCAAAGGAAGGGGCTACTAGAAAGTAAGGCACACGGTAAGGTTACGGTGAGGTTTCGATTTCTGATAAAGTGCATCTTAAGTTATGATTAATCGTTAGGTGATGTCAATTGTAGGTTCGTGACTAAGGGGTTCAGAGCACGCAAGGTTACAGTGTGTGTACAAACACTACACACACGATATCGGCAATACCGAGAAAAGTTGAAAAGCCAGA
Organism: Gossypium sturtianum; assembly: GCA_025698515.1. Classification (NCBI taxonomy): domain Eukaryota; kingdom Viridiplantae; phylum Streptophyta; class Magnoliopsida; order Malvales; family Malvaceae; genus Gossypium; species Gossypium sturtianum. The sequence continues at coordinate 88,304,269 of CM046944.1, forward strand.
AAGTGGCTAAATGGGCCGTGGGCCCCGAGGCTAAGTTTGATTAAATGGTTTGGCTTGTTAAACATATTGAGTTAGTCACGCATGATACACGATTTGGACTTGTTTTGGGCCAAATAGGCCATATGATAAGCTTTGGGCCTAATGGGCCGTAAGGTTGGAATTTGGGTTTGATGGGCTTTATGGGAACGTAGACAAATATGCTAGGGTTTATGGACTTAGGCCTAGTTTGAACAACTCTTCAATTTCATAAGACTTAATCTAATTAAACATGTCTGTGAACAAGTCGATTAGTTAGAGTGTGGTAACCGACATATGCATGTCTAGGATTGGATCTAGTGAGAGCTTGGTATTTAAGCGGTCCGAGTGACCCACCTCCTCTTTTCTGAGATCCTACCTGGTGCATAGTATTTGTTCACTTTAACTGCGATGACTTGTTTATGGGCCAAAGTTTATAACTAAAACCCGAGAGGGACTAAAATACCCTTATATTAGAAAATTACTAAAATACCCTTATATTAGAAAATTACTAAAATACCCTTATATTGTAAAATTACTAAAATACCCTTATATTGTAAAATTACTAAAATACCCTTTATATTGTAAAATTACTAAAATACCCTTATATTGTAAAATTACTAAAATACCCCTGTTTGTAAAATTACCAAGATACCCTTAATTTGCCAAATTACCAAAATACCCACTCGTAGGGTAGAATTACTGAAAATACCCCGGGTAGTGAAATGACGAAAATACCCTATGTGATGAATATGGGTTTGTGGATGTTACTTTTGTGTTTGATGCATTCATATGATATTCGCTTAGGATGCATATGGGTGGGAATTATGGTATGGAGGAAGATTTGAGGATGGCATGGTCGTATGGTATGGATCAGGGATCGCATAGCCGTATGGTATGGATCCACTGTAAGGCTTTAAGCCCAACATACGATTAGCGACTTTGCTACAACGTTCGGTAGTATCGCAACGGGCTACCCTTGGTGTGTAGCGGAGGGTGGGTCGAGCTAGAATTCCCACATGTGAGTCATAAGGTTGGAAGGAAATGGTGTGTTTAGCGGATGGATTTTTGGGGTGGGTTTTGCATTATCTGCTTATAAATGATACGATATGATATGATATGAGGTCATTGTGGGCTAAGGCCCAAGACCACCGATTTTGTTTGGGCTTAGGCCCAATGTGAATATTTGTATGTGATTTGATTGCCAAGGGTTATATACACCGAGTTTCAAACTCACACCCTTAATTTTAAATGTTTCAGAAATCTGAATAGGCGTGCTCGACGAGGAGAGGAGTCGGAGATGGCCACACTACAAGTTGTTCAAATGTTTTAATTTATTCAAATGATTCTGTTTAAATACTTTGTTTTTTCCATTGGATTGTAATAAGGCCATGTAACTCCTATTTGACTTCGAATTTTGGGTTTATTATTATTGTTTCAACTGCCCGCTTAAGAAATTTCATAAAATTATTAAAGTGTTAATATGGTTTTCGAAATAATCTTTTGTTTTGGGCTTTTGGGCCTTAAATGGTTAACTAGTAAATTGTTTTGAAGTGCGCCTTTAATGTGACATTCCAGATTTAGGGCTAACTTCTAGGCCAGGTTTGTGGTGTTACACACCGTTCGAAAGAAATAGGTACCTCTTACTTCTAAGTCCATCAATGATTTGTTTAACTTACCTAATGTTGAAGAAGATGAGTACTACGCTATGATTAACAATATCAATTGGGATTTTCTTCAACAAGTGCTTGATGTTGTGACAAATCTGGGATTCTAATGGATTATAAGAAAGTATGGGAGCCATTCTAGCCAAAGGGAATACCTAAAACCAGTAGCAAAGGTATGGTTTTATTTCGTTCGCTACAGTTTTATGCCTATCTCACATAGTTCCACCATCTCGATGGAACGGATGCTCTTGTTATATGAAATTTTGACAGAAAAGTCCATTAATGTTGGGAAAATTATTCTCAAGGAGATTCATGATTGTGCTAAAAGGAAGATAGGAAGTGCTTGTTTCCCATCATTAATCACTTCACTTTGCTTAAGGGCCCATGTTAAAACACAAGCAAATCTAAAGGGGAAATATGTTCAAGGGTACATTACAAATCATGATCTTGGAAGGTTAGTAGAGAAGGTGCATGAGTTGAATCAAGGCGAGCAAGAAGAGCCAACTGAGCCAGATACCGAGGAGTCAACAAAGGAAACTGAAATTGAAGCTAATTCAGTTACAGACACTAAAGAAGAAGAATATGACAAGGAACCGAACAGTCCTAAACTGGGTTGAAGGATCTCGCAACCCCGAACCAAATGGTTGAGCCGTAAAAGAAAAATCAAGCTAAGTGTTGAACCTGAATCTACAACTCCAATGCCGACTTCTGCAAGTGCTTCAAAGAAATCAGAGTTGTCAATTCTGATGGATATGTGCAAGTTCATGCACAATCAACAACAAACTTACTGGAAATATGGAAAAATTAGATATGACTCAATTCGAAATACTTTTAAGAATATCTCGAGTACTTTTGTTCCTGAGTTCTCAGATGCTATCGTTGAGACATGGACGGAAGATACTGACTATGCAAGCGGAGATGGAGCTGAAAAAGACAAGGGGAATAAGTCAGAAAAATAAAAGGGGGGATTCTTGTCTTGATTTATTTAATTATTTTTAGGTCTTTAGGAATTTATTTCTTTCGTAATTAGGACTTAATTTCTACAAGAATAAAGCATAACAAGCATGAATAGACTTAGCACTTCTTTAGAAAGAAAAAGACTTAAGTAATGTGGTAATGGGAATGAACATGTCTAGGATTGGGTTATTAGGAAAGACTTGGTCTTTAAGCAGTCTTAATGACTCACCTCTCTCTCTTTACAACCCTACCTGGTGTTCAGTTTTCATTCATTACTTTGTTCTTACATTGAGGACATTGCTTCTTTTTAAAGGGGGGTAAAGCAAATAAATTGCTCAAATTTTGAAAATTTTTAAGTATGTTTCAATCATTTGTTTCATAAGTATGTTTTAATAAATGAATGTTTAATAGACATTTTTTTGTTAATGAGATAGTTTGTATGCAAGTATGAATGATGATTTTATCTGAGTGAAAGTATGTTATCATGAAGAATGGAATGCTTGTATGATCTCAGCCTTAGTAATGTTTGCCATGAAAACTTAGTTTCTCTTGAGATTAGACATGCATGAAGGTTTATATCTTTAGAATTGACTTAGTAACTTTCTTGAGGCGAAATCCTAGGGAACATAAAAATCTAAAATGATATAGGCACTATTTCTTTGTATTGTTTGAGCCTTTTCAAGCCAACCCTATGATTTTAGACCCTTGAAACTATAATTTTGAGCTTAAAGGCCTGCTTATTGTAATGAACCTACATTATAAGCCGCAATACCATCTTTTTAAGTTATCCTAATTTTGTGCACCCATCTTAATTAAAGTTGTCTTGGTAATCAACATTTGAGGAAATTTTCAAAAAGATGTATGTGATCATGCTAAAAAAAAGAGATGAAGGAAGAGCGAAGAAAAGTTTGCTCAATCTCCAAAAAGAAAAATGTATGAGCTTGAGTTCAAAATAAGTTTGGGGGTGTTCCAAATGTTCACTTAAAGAAAAAGGCTGTATTTCGAGAAATCCAAGACAAAGTTAAAGGTTAAGATTTTGAAACCGAAATGTCTCATCTCTTAAAATCCATACCTTTAACCAAGCCCCATTACAACCTTATAAAAGACCTATTGATTTGATGATTATGTCACCTACATTAGTGCGGAGGAAGTACTAAGTTCAACATATGAAGATCATAAATTAGCCTTATGATTGTTTGCTTATTGATAAGAAATTATGTTGAATGAAGAATGTTATCTGTGGTTGTGACATACATACAAACTATGATTCATGTTGGCATATTTTGAAGCTTAGTATAATTTTAAGAAATGTTTGCATATGAATTACTTGTTAATAAAGAAGATCGATGAACATGAAGTTATTAATGCATGATTATGGGACAAAGATTGATGCTGCTTACACAGTTAGCAATTTTGCCTTAGCAAGACCTTTTGCTGTGCATAAACATTACTTGGGACGAGCAATGATTTAAGTTTGGGGGTGTGTAAACTGAAAAATATATAGGATTTTTCCTATGTAATTTATCACATTTTTTTTCTTAAATTCGTTGTTAAAACTAAGTAATTGTTTAATAAATTAATGAAATATGTGAAAATATGAAATTAGGACATAGAAATTATTAAAATGTGATTTTATGATTTATTATATAGTTTTTTATGCATAAAATGGCTTATTTTAGATTTGTTTGAACATATTATATTTTTAAGACATAAAATGGGCCATGCATGATTAAATTAAATAATAAAATATAAAATTATATTTGATAATGCATTTTAAAATATTTCATTAATAATTTGGGTTGTAATTAATTATTTAAATTGGATAAATTTTATTCCCTGGTCCTTCAACTTATTGATTTATTTTGGATAGGTCTGATAGCTTTGTTGGATTATAAAAACCGTCCAAATTGAAGACCAAGCCAACCCAAATTTGGCTACACATGGCTGTCTACATAAACCACTTTTGGTTTAATTACACAAGGTTCTTCCTATGTTGAAGAAATTGGAGATTTGCCTGAAGATTTACATTTGACCGAGCCTCAGTCCTGAGTTAAAATGGCTTTTAAATTGCTTAAAAATCAAGCAATATCCAAGTCAAAAGCTACTAAGCATGGCCGGCCACTCATTGAAGAAACTTGAAGAGATTAAACCCCGCTATTTTTAGCAAACTACCCCCTCTCTTCACCTATAAATAAGACCCCCTCATTAATTCATCAATCATCCCTCATCCTTCATCATTCTCTCTTTTCTCTTAATTCTCCTAAACATTTTCCATTCCCCATGCCTAGCATCATCTCTTCATAGATATTTTATTAATTAAGCCTCTTAAAGAGCCCTTGGTCGGCCACCTTGGAGAGCCATCAGCAAAGGAGAAAAGCAAAGGAGCGAAGGAGCCTAGTCAGTCATCATCTTGGGTGACAGCCACTTTAATTTGGGTTTAATCTTTCCTTTCTTTAATTTAATCTGAAAATGTTTGCTATGTGTTCTTTGTTCTTGTTTACAACAATTTTAGCTTAATTTTATTTAAGCTAGGATGCTTGCTTTGATTAAATAATATTTATTTGATTCATGCTTTGAAACACCCCAAACCCGGCCCACAAGCCTCGACCGGATCTGACATGTTCCTTCAGAAAAACTTAACTTAATTTTGTTTCCTGTTCTAGTAAAATAAGTCGATTATTAAAACAAGTTTGAAATTTTAACGAGTTGAAAACCAAGTTGTCGTTCAAGTTTGTATTTCATTAAAATGTTTCCTTCATATTTCGTAAATTAAAAGAATTGCCGGATTTTAGGGCTTATTAAGTTGAAAACCGTAAGTTGATTAGGTGATAAAACATTTAAAGTTGTTTTAAGAAAATATTTGATTACTCAATTGTTTACCGTCGATAGACATGAAGTTTAAACATAAAATTTAAAACAGCTTAAATAGTGGCCTTATTACAAAGTAAATACCCAAAATAAATCACTTAAAGAAAAGTATGCTAAAGAAAATGCAAAGTTCAACCATACAGAACCCGAAACGCCGAGCATGGCCACCACATAGTCCCCGCCGACTGGTCTATAGCACTAGGTATCACCGCAAAATGTTAGCCCACGAAGGGTGAGTCTACTGCACTCAATGTGCAACAACCAACACCGATTCCCAACCGATTAAAGCCTTTATTGCAAACATTTTGGGCAAAGCCCATCCTTAATCATATTCGGCCATAGGCCCATATCATAGCATATTTAAGTCACATATGTATATAAAGATGAAAATGCAACCCGAACCCACCTAGATATCCAACCTCTACACACCACCCGTACCTGCCAATCACACTGTAGGGATTTCTAAATCGACCCTCCATCCGCTACACACCCTCGAAGGCGCCGCCGCGATCAATCGCTCATCACTTTAATACGTGGCATAGCCACCGAATAATGTGACAACATCACCGAATCATAATATTGTGACATGAGTCACTGGATTAATGTTGTAAAACCACCAGAACACTTCCCCTTTTCATTATAACCCTCGTGCCCATGCAACATACATAATATTACAGATATCATGCTAATTAATCCCAAGCCCATATCGAAACTCACATGCATTCAAATACTTGTAAACGCTTATTAACAGAGTGTTAGATGTAACATACCGAACGGACTGTACCATTGAATGGTACCCTTAGCCATGATTACTCATAACCTTATTAACACATATTTAACATTATTATTAATCTATCGGGAATTAGTGTGGGGTTACACACCGATAAATGATGAGAATGACACTCTCGATACCGACACTCTCGCTATCGGGATAACAAGCGATCCGTTTATCCTTTTTCGATGTCGCCCACAACCCGGTGGCCAATCACGCATCGGGCGTAAACCGAGCATTTTTGAATCTAGGGTAGGAACTACCCTTTCTCTCCTCCACCGGTATTCGCATCCATCGAATATCACTTAATCGAAACCCGATTAATCGATATGTAAGATCTAAACGAAACACAATCTATAACTTAAATACTCTTACCAAGTAGATCTCAATCCCTGAGACTCCTCCTTTATCTCTCGTCGAACTCCTCCTAAAACACCACACGTTAGAATCGGCCATCCTTAAAAACAATATGGCCTTTGGCCGAATACTACAACTCCCTTACCTTCCTCGATTAAATCCCAAAATCGCCACCGCCTTGGAAGTTGTCGAATCCCTACATAACCTATGTTAGACTCAATTCTAACATTAATGGACGAAAGTAAGTGGCCTTCGCCTAAGGTCATACTTTGCTTACCTTAAATATCAAAATCTCGAAAGATCTCCACTTCGCTCCTAACGCTTGCTTCCAAGAAGGGTTACGAATCAAAACCTTGCATAGATTCGCCATAAAATCATTATAGGATTAGGCCTCCGATTTCAACAGCTAGAATAATACGAGAGAGATTCAGATCGAAAGAGATCTCTTACCGAAAAAGAGTGACCAAACGCAATGATCAATCGCTTCTAAGAAATCGACATAAGAGGAAACCCAAAGTAGAGAAGTCGATCTGTAAGAGAAAGATGATCGGCTTTTAGTGCTTAAGAATAATCGGTTTCAAAGGGGTAGAGATGCAATGAGACGTTCGGCTATGAAGAGTAATGGCAAAAGATGTGGGATTCGGCTTCAACGTTTAGTGCTTTGTGATCGGCTATGGTCAAAATGTGCTTTCGGCTTTTGAAGACAGAAGAAAGCGGTGTGAAGAAAAAGAGAAAGATGAAGAAAGTGACCTTAATGGTCTTCCCAAATTCGGCTAAAGCAAAGAAAATAGAAAGGGCTTTGAAAGTTTTCTGACTATCACTTTCGGCACAAGTCTAAGGAAGGAAAAGAAAACTAAAATGCACCTTAACCCTTAAGCAAATTCGGCACCTAGCTCCCCCTTGCATGACCGAATAAGCCCCCCTCCAAAGTCCTACATTCGGCCAACTCTCACCTTCTTCTCATCCCCTCTTTTCTCTCCATTTTTTCCTCCTATTTCTTCTCTTTTCCTCTCATTCAAAAAGGTTTGAATGAGTCAACACTTATCTTCCTCTCTTAGCCGAATTTTCAAATGAATTTGACCAAATCAAATGCTCATCCATTCAGTGTCCCTGTGCCGTCCAACACTGCACTTCCTTGCCAAAAAATAAAAGCCCAAAACGCTACCTGTGCTGCTCGAACCTAAGTCCCTTCACACTTCCTGAGGCGTCACTCTCCTGTGTTCTAAGTGGCGCCTCCCTTGCCACTTTACCAGTTAAGTTCTTGTGTCTTAATCCACATACTAAACTCCTTAAGGCCTAGCTCCCTTAGCTCTCCTTTAAGACTTAAAAATCCAATATTTTTCTAAGGCATCTACCTACTCCCCAGGGTTCCCGAAGCCCCCAAAACACATACAAACAGCACACAAGCACACTGCTACATATATATGAGCTAAAACGCATAACCCCTAAATCCCGAATATTATAGTTCTACCCCCCTTAAAAATAATTTCGGCCTCGAAATTACCTGACTAGAATAGGTGAGGGTATTGCTGCCGTATTGCTTCCTCTGGCTCCCACGAAGCTTCTTCCGATCCATGGTTACGCCATAACACTTTGACTAGAGGAACTGATTTCCTCCGTAACACCTTCACATCTCGTTCTAGAATCTGAATCGGCTCTTCCTCGTAGGACAAGTCTGACTTCAGCTCCACCTCCTCAACTGGCACTACATGGGATGGATCCGATCGGTAACGACGTAGCATCGAAATGTGGAACACATCGTGCATCTGCTTCAATTCCGAAGGCAGCTCTAACTGATATGCCATGGTCCAACCCCGCTCGTAACCCAATAAGGTCCTATAAACCTGGGACTTAACTTACCCTTGCGACCAAATCTCATCACCTTCTTCCACGGTGAAACTTTCAGAAACACCTGATCTCCCACAGCAAACTCTATTTTTTTCCGCTTGAGATCCGTGATACGACTTTTGTCCGCTGGATGCCTCCTTCAACCGTGCCCGAATTACCTTAACCTTTTCTTCCGATTCTGTCACAATCTCCGAATCCAAAACATGACGTTCCCCCAATTCTGCCCAACACGTAGGAGTGCGACACTTCCGTCCCTTCAGTGCTTCATACGGTGCCATCCGAATACTTGCTTGATAGCTGTTGTTGTACGCAAACTCGCTAAAGGCAAGAATTCCTCCCAGCTTCCTCTCAAGTCTATCACGCAACCCCTCAACATATCCTCTAACACTTGAATTACCGCGCCAGATTGGCCGTCGATCGCGGATGAAATGCCGTGCTGAAATCTAATCTGGTGCCCAATGCCTGATGCAAGGCTTTCCAAAACCGAGACGTAAACCTCGGATCGCTATCCAAAATAATCGGCACTAGCACTCCGTGCAGCCTCACAATTTCTGCCACATACAATTTTGCCAACCTCTCGCAGAGAATAGTCAACCCAAGATTGGTATGAAATGTGCAGACTTTGTCAACCGATCCACTATCACCCATACCGAGTCCTTCTTAGTAGGCGTAAGGGGAAGCCCACTAACGAAGTCCATGGTAATTCTCTCCCACTTCCACTGCGAAATCTTTATCGGCTGAAGTAACCCCAAAGGTACTTGGTGTTCAGCCTTGACTTGCTGACACGTTAAACACTTCCCTACAAATTCTGTAACTTCCCGCTTAAGACCAGGCCACCAAAACTGATCCCGCAGATCCCTGTATAACTTACTTCCTCCAGGATGCATAGCATAAGGACTACTATGCGATTCCCGAAGAATTCTCTGTCTTAGTTCCTCATCCTTCGACATACATACCCTACCCTGAAAACACAATACTCCGTCGCTGTTTACCCCATAGTCTTCCAATTCCCCGCGCTGTACCTGCAGTACCTTAGCACTCAGATCATCATCTACCAGTTGTTTTTCTTTCACCTGACTTAACCATGTCGGCTTCACCTGCAACTCTGCTAGCAAACTTCCGTCGTCATAAAGGCTAAGATGTGCAAACATCGCCCTTAGATCCGACACTACTTTCTAACTTAGGGCATCTGCCACTACATTCGCCATACCCAGGTGATACTCTATAGAACAATCGTAGTCTTTCAACAACTCCACCCACCTTCGCTGTCTCAAATTTAGCTCCTTCTGAGTCAACAAATACTTCAGACTCTTGTGGTCCGTGTAGATCACCGACCTTTCTCCATATAAATAGTGCCTCCATACCTTAAGAGCAAAGACTATCGCTGCCAATTCCAAGTCATGCGTCAGATTGTTAACCTCATGTGGCCTTAATTGCCGAGACGCATAAGCGACCACCTTCCCGTCTTGCATCGTAACACATCCCAATCTCGTGAGAAGCATCACAAGACACCACAAAATCCTTCCCCGCCTCAAATTTGAATCAAACCGAGCTTCTGTCAAAACCCTCTCAAGCCTTTCAAGCTCATGTTGTTGCTTATCTGCCCATACGAAAGGTACCTCCTTTCTCAACAATTTCGTCAGAGGTGCTGCTATTGATGAGAACCCTTCTACGAACCTTCTGTAGTAGCCTGCTAATCCCAAGAAACTGCGAACCTCAACCACAGACTTAGGTGGTTTCCAATCTAGCACTGCCTCAATCTTCCGAGGGTCTACTCTTATCCCTTCTGCAGACACCACATGACCCAAAAATGCAACTTCCTTCAACCAAAATTCGCACTTGCTAAACTTGGCATATAACTTCTTCTCCCTTAACACCTGCAATACTACCCGACGATGCTCATCATGTTCTTCCTCAGACTTGGAATGCACTAGGATGTCGTCTATAAACACAACGACGAACTGGTCCAAGTAGGGTTGGAAAACCCGATTCATCATATCCATGAATGCAGCTGGGGCGTTTGTCAATCCGAACGGCATTACTAAGAACTCATAATGCCCGTATCTTGTCCGGAAAGCTGTCTTATGGATATCTGCTTCCTTCACCTTAAGCTGATGATATCCTGACCTTAGATCTATCTTTGAAAATACCGCAGCCCCCTTAAGCGATCAAACAAGTCGTCTATCCTCGGCAAAGGGTACTTGTTTTTGATCGTCAGCTTGTTCAACTGCCGGTAATCTATGCACATGCGCATAGTTCCATCATTCTTCTTCACGAATAGGACCGGTGCTCCCCATGGAGACACACTGGGTTGGATAAACCCACGATCGAGTAACTCTTGGATCTGGGCCTTGAGCTCAACCAACTCCTTTGGTACCATTCTGTACGGAGCGATAGATACTGGCGCTATACCAGGCAACAAGTCAATCCCAAATTCCACCTCACGATCCGGAGCCAACCCTGGAAGTTCTTCTGGAAAGACATCCACAAACTCTTTTACCATCCTGACCCCTTCCACAGCTGCTTTCTTAGCCTCCAAGGCACTAACAAGCATCAGAAAAGCCATACATCCCTTCCTTACCATCCTCTCCACCTTAAGGGCAGACACTACATTCGACAGGTAATTCCTCCTCTCACCCATCACCACAATCTCATGTCATCAGAAGTCCTCAACGACAAGCGCTTAGCAGCACAGTCCACATTCGCACGATACTTCACTAACTAGTCCAAGCCTAAAATTAAGTCAAATTCCCCGAATGGCAGCTCCATTAAGTCAGCCAGAAACTCTGCCCCCTGAACTTCTAAAGGCACTTCCCTAATGAGTTTGTCTACTACTACTGATTGCCCTAAAGGACTAAGTACAGTCATCTTCCTAGGTACAGTCTCAAAGTGCACATTCAGAGTTCCAGACGCTTCACTAGCGATGTATGAATGAGTCGACCCAATATCTATTAGAGCAGTGAAGGGTAATCATGAAATAAGGAACGTACCCGTTATGACGTCAGGTGCGTCACCATCCTCCCTCCGACGAACTGCATACACCAGACCTGACTGTCTCGCCTCCATGTTACCACCTCCTCTGCCCGGTGTTCCGCGACCTCTACCAGAACCATTACCTCTACCAACCGGACCACGACCCCTCGACGGGCCATCGCCCACCTCGCCACTGATTAAAACCACGACCCACTGGTGGCCCCTATCTGTATCCACCGGCAGGCTCTAATCATATGATCTTTGGACCCACACTTAAAACATCCCCCTGTCTTTTTCCAACATTCTCCCGGGTGCATCTTTCCACACTGAGCACAAGTACGGTATTGTCCTCCCGCAGCAACCAGCTGACCTCGCGGCCCATCAACTCTAGGTCTCTTTTGAAAATTTTCGGATGACCCTGAAGACCCATAGCTCCTCTTATTCTTACCCTGACCTCTGTCACGGTTCTGTCTCTCGGTCCGCTTAACTTCTTCAGCTATCCGAGCTTTATCCACTAAAATAGTAAAGTCTCTTTCCCGCTGAGGGGCAATCGACACCCGCAGTCCATCCTCGAATCTGACACATCGCTCATAATCAGTAGCCACAATCCCTCTGGCATACCGGCTTAATCGCAAAAACTCCACTTCATATTCTGCTACCGACTTGCCTCCTTGTACTAAATTTAGAAACGCCTTCCTCTGTGAGTCTACGTAGCTAGCTCCAACGTATTTTCCCTCGAATTTAATTTTAAAATAACCCCAATCCACTCGATCCGCAGGGTACCCTCTCTCCGACATGTGAGCCACCACCAGTAGGCCTCATCCCGAAGCAACGTAAACAAAGACCTTCAGACTTCTCCTTAATAGTGCAGTCCAAATCATCCATGATCCTCTCAACTACCTCTGACCAATACTCCGCTACGTTCGGAGCTACCCCAGATACTCCTCTAAAAACCTCGGCTCCATTTGCTCTAAGTCTCTCAGATACTGACTTTCGAGCCCCATTTCCCATACTAGCTCCTGGCACTCGCTCTAAAACTCGCAGCATAGCCTGCGATACAGCGTCATCTCCTCATGTCTGCTCCTGGAATTCCGCCCCTACAGTCGGTGGCGGTGCCTCATTTTCGGAACCCTGACCAGACCCGACTGGTTCCGACACAATCATTCTGCCTCCGTCGCGCTCATGAGTATTGCGACCACGTCCCCTAGAACTCATGTCTACTGTCATGTTTTATCTGTTTTACGAAATTTTATGCATTAGAGTCTTTCCACTTCTTGTTTAAAGAGAAGTTTTATGCAGAGAGATTTAATCAGTGGTTTTTTCGCAGAAGTACACATATACCTAGGGTTCATGTCTCTATAGTATAGTTTCCTAAGCCTATCATCTATAGTATCATACATTAGCACATACAAATCAACTTATCATCTAAAGAACTTACCTGGCGGACTTAGGCCGAGAACTCGGGTGCCATGCTTTCATAGGACCATTTTAACAAAAATTTCAAAAACCCATTTTTTTTTTGCTCAAATTTTGGAAACGTTGTGGGCTTCAAAACCCAAGGCCGAGTGTTTAAAATTGGGCTCTGATACCAAGTTGAAACACCCCAAACCCAGCCCACAAGCCTCGACCGAATCTGACATGTTCCTTCAGAAAAACTTAACTTAATTTCGTTTCCTGTTCTAGTAAAATAAGTCGATTATTAAAACAAGTTTGAAATTTTAACGAGTTAAAAACCAAGTTGTCGTTCAAGTTTGTATTTCATTAAAACATTTCCTTCATATTTCGTATATTAAAAGAATTCCCTGATTTTAGGGCTTATTAAGTTGAAAATCGTAAGTTCATTAGGTGATAAAACATTTGAAGTTGTTTTAAGAAAATATTTGATTACTCAATTGTTTACCGTCGCATAGACATGAAGTTTAAATGCAAAATTTAAAACAGTTAAATAGTGGCCTTATTACAAAGTAAATACCCAAAATAAATCCCGAAAGAAAAGTATGCTAAAGAAAACGCAAAGTTCAACCATACGGAAACCCGAAAACGCTGAGCATGGCCACCACATAGTCCCTACCGACCCGGTCCATAACACTAGGTATCACCTGCAAAATGTTAGCCCATGAAGAGTGAGTCCACAGACTCAATGTGCAACAACCAACACTGATTCCCAACCGATTAAAGCCTTTATTGCAAACATTTTGGGCAAAGCCCATCCTTAATCATATTCGGCCATTGGCCCATATCATAGCATATTTAAGTCACATATGTATATAAAGATGAAAATGCAACCCGAACCCACCTAGATATCCAACCTCTACACACCACCCGTACCTTCCAATCACACCGTAGGGATTTCTAAATCGACCCTCCATCCGCTACACACCCTCGAAGGCAGTCGCTGCAGTCAACTGCTCATCGCCCTTAATACGTGGCATAGCCACCGGATAATGTGACAACGTCACCGAATCATAATATTGTGACATGAGTCACCGGATTATTATGGTAAAACCACCGGAACACTTCCCCTTTTCATTATAACCCTCGTGCCCATGCAACATACATAATATTACAGATATCATGCTAATTAATCCCAAGCCCATATCGAAACTCACATGCATTCAAATACTTGTAAACTCTATTAACAGAGTGTTAGATGTAACATACCTGAACGGACTGTACCATTGAATGGTACCCTTAGCCATGATTACTCTAACCTTATTAACACATATTTAACATTATTATTAATCTATCGGGAATTAGTGTGGGGTTACACACCTGATAACAGTGAGAATGACACTCTCGATACCGACACTCTCGCTATCAGGGATAACAGCGATCTGCTTATCCCTTTCTGAAGCTGGCCCACAACCCGGTGGCCAATCACGTCTGCGTAAAACCGAGTTGCTTGAATCTAGGGTAGGAACTACCCCTTTCTCTCCTCCACTGGTTTTCGTATCCATCGAATATCACTTAATCAGAAACCCAATTAATCGATATGTAAGATCTAAACGAAACACAATCTATAACTTAAATACTCTTACCGAAGTAGATCTGAATCCCGGAGACTCCTCCTTTATCTCTGTCGAACTCCTCCTAAAACACCACAGTTAGAATCGACCATCCCTTAAAAAATAATATGGCCTTTGGCCGAATACTACAACTCCCTTACCTTCTTCGATTAAATCCAGAAAATCTTCACCTGCCCTTGGAAGTTGTCGAATCCCTACATAACCTATGTTAGACTCAATTCTAACATTAATGGATGAAAGTAAGTGGCCTTCAGCCTAAGGTCATACTTTGCTTACCTTGAATATCAAAATCCCGAAAGATCTCCACTCCTCCGAACGTTTGCTTCCAAGAAGGGTTACGAATCCAAAACCTTGCATAGATTCGGCCATAACATCATTATAGGATTAGGCCTCTGATTTCAACAGGCTAGAATAATACAGAGAGATTCAGGCCAAAAGAGATCTCTTACCGAAAAAGAGTGACCAGACACAATGATCAACTGGCTTCTAAAAAATCGACAAGAGGAAACCCAAAGTAGAGAAGTCAATTCAGAGGAGAAAGATGATTGGCTTTTAGTGCTTAAGAACAATCGGTTTCAAAGGGGTAGAGATGCAATGAGACATTTGGCTATGAAGAGTAATGGCAAAAGATGTGGGATTCGGCTTCAACGTTTAATGCTTGGTGATCGACTATGGTGAAAATGTGCTTTCGACTTTTGAAGATGTAAGAAAAAGCGGTGAAGAAAAAGAGAAAGATGAAGAAAGTGACCTTAATGGTCTTCCCAAATTCGGCTAAAGCAAAGAAAATAGAAAGGGCTTTGAAAGTTTTCTGACTATCACTTTCGGCACAAGTCTAAGGAAGGAAAAGAAAACTAAAATGCACCTTAACCCTTAAGCAAATTCGGCACCCACTTTTTCCTCCTATTTCTTCTCTTCTCCTCTCATTCAAAAGAGTTTGAATGAGTCAACATTTATCTTCCTCTCTTAGCAAAATTTTCAAATGAATTTGACCAAATCAAATGCTCATCCATTCAGTGTCCCTGTGTCGTCCAACACTACACTTCCTTACCGAAAAATAAAAGCCCAAAACGCTACCTGTGCTACTCGAACCTAAGTCCCTTCACACTCCCTGAGGCGTCACTCTCCTGTGTTCTAAGTGGCGCCGCCCTTGCCACTTTACCAGTTAAGTTCTTGTGTCTTAATCCACATACTAAACTCCTTAAGGCCTAGCTCCCTCAGCTCTCCTTTAAGACTTAAAAATCCAATATTTTTCTAAGGCATCTACCTACTCCCCAGGGTTCCCGAAGCCCCCAAAACACATACAAACAGCACACAAGCACACTGCTACATAGATATGAGCTAAAATGCATAACCCTTAAATCCCGGATATTACATGCTTATAATGTTTGTGCCTCAATCGATCATGTTTTCAATTAAAATCAAGTCTATATTTTGTTCATATGTGATTGAAATGCACCTGAATTAGCTAAGCGATCCTAACCAGACAACAGCTAGTGGACACATAACTGAAATGTGCATGCTCAATTGAGATCCTAACTCGATTAAATTGCATGTTGCATAACAACTCTAACCAAGCTCTGTTATCTGCATAGTTTTTAGATTTGTGTGATTAAACTGTTTCAAACCTAACACGTCCCTGTTACCTCACGCGAATGCTAAGAAACCCTTAGTAAATAAGGATTAGTAAAATGCGTATTTACTAAGTAAAGGATTTCGAAAGGACCTAATGTGGTTTCTAAACTCATGAAAGATCGAGTTGCCTTGGAATGTTTTCCAAATATTATTAATGTAACAGTCCGATTTAGACCCTAGTCGAAATAGTAGTTTCGGGACCACAAATCTGAGTCAAAAAATATTTTAAGATTATTTTTTGTGCGTTTTGTATGTGATTAAGCATGTGTTAAAGTTTCGTGAATTAATTTGTCCATTTGTGTGCTTAATTTGACATAAGGATTAAAGTGTGAAAGATGCAAAATTTGCATGCTTTATGAAAAGACACCTATTTGAGATGGCTTTTAAATGAGGAGGCCTTATGAGGCAATTAAACCATTTTTAAGAAAATGGATGGCTAATGGACTGTTTTGGACATAAAATATATGGTTTTCTAATTATTTTTACTAAGGTTATTTTAGTAAAATGTGTATTAATATGTTTATAATAAAACAAATAAATGAAAAGTGGATGTTCATCTTTATGTTTTGACCGAAAATACTAAAGGAAAGAAAGAAAATTGAGCTAGGGCATTCAGCTAGCTTTTGATTCAATTCAAGGTATGTTTTTTAACCAGTTTTTAATAATTTCTACGTTTTTGCAATCGTTGCTTCGTGTTCTTCAAAACCCATGCTTCAATTTTGTGAATTGATAAATATTTTGAAATGTGCCATTAATGAACATGTGAGTTTTTGGATGCTTGATGGTGAAATATGAATTATATGTGATGGATTAACATAGTTTGTCTTTGGAGTTTTGATGATTTTGAGTATTTTGGACTTAATTGAGAAAATAATATTTTGAGGGACTAAATTGTGAAATAAATGAAGTGTATGGACTAGTATGAGCTACATGAGATTTCGGCTAAGCTTGGGTACAAGAAAATTATGTGTATTTTGTGATTTAGTGAAATAGAGACTAAAATGTCTAAATGTGAAAATGTGAGGGCTAATTTTTAAATTGCCCTAAATATGTGTTTTTGGATTGAATTGAATGATTTGATGAATAAATCGGTTAAATCTGAATATGTATAGATCAAGAACCGAAGAAAACAGACTTAGGTCGCAGGAAGTCGAAAGTGATCGAATAGTCGAGTCTGTACGTTAACTGAATTCGAGGTAAGTCGATATACAAATAAATGTATTTGATTGAGTATTTATGCATCTATGGAATTTAGATTGCTATGAATAATGCTCGAGAGGTTATGTGTATGAAATCCGAGAAAGTGTCGATAAATTATTAATGTCCGAGAAGTCCCGTACGAACCTAGGAATAGATAGGATTACATATGTCATGACATAGGTGTTCGATTTGTGATATCATGTAAGACCACTTCTGGGACGTTAGCATTGATTCGAGATTTTGTATAAGACCACGTCTGGGACGTTGGCATCGATATGAGATTTACATGTAAGATCATGTCTGGGACATTAGCGTCGTATTTGATTCATGTAAGACCCTGTCTGGGACAGTGGCATCGATATCCGAGTACATGTAAGACCTCATCTGGGACGTTGGCATTGTACAACTATTCTTAGCATTCCGAGTATCCTATTAGATTTCGAACGGTTCAAAGGGCAAGTCCAAGAAATGGAAATCTACGTGAAATATATAAACGAATCAGGTACGTATGATAAGTACACTATACAGGTGTATGAAAGGTAAGTGTATATATGAACTTACCAAGATGAATATGTGTATATATGTGAAAAGATAAAATGTGATATATGCTTGACGATGCTACGAGCAAATGTGTTATATTTGAGCTATGAAATGTGGAAAGTAATGGCTAAATAAATGAGCCAAGGAACATGTTATGAGATTACAAATGAGAAATATTATTGATTTGTATCAAATTGGTTATATGCATATATGTTAAGTTTATTTGTATATGGCTTACTAAGCTTTTGGAAAGATTACCTTGTGCGTGTTTGCTCTATTTTATAGATCGTCAAAGCTACTGAAGGCTCGGGGAACCGTCGAGGATCGTCATCACACTACTCAAACTCATTTTGGTATCTTTTGGAAATGTATATTTTAAGTATGGCATGTATAGGCTAGTCATTTTGGCTTATGTTTGGGAAGTGAATATATGGCCATGTGATATGGCTAGATATATGGTTGTGTTATGAATGATAAGTTATGTTCTATGATTTTAATACCCCAAACCCGGTCAACACACCACGACCGAATCTGGTATGTTACGGAGCGAAACCATTTTTGAAATCATAAGTTTGTCGGAAAATTTTAAAGAAGACTTTTTTATTGCTTTAGGGTTTAGAGAACTCAGTAATGAGGTTGTGGTTGTTTTAGTAGATGTTGAAATATTTGGAAAACTCGCGAGTGAAAACCCATTTGTTACTACCGATTTTAGGAACATTGGTTACTTATTAAAACTGAATGCGATGAGTACAATCAAGTTTAAAACCATTTGCCTTTAAGGTGATTTGAAAATTTGAGTTATAAAAACATCCAAGTTACCTTATTATTGTGTGAACTTTGTTACCCGATGGTAACGTTTGAAAACCAGAAGAGATATAGTTTTGAAGACATTGCTTTTTACCGGTTAATTTAACAAGTCCATAAACCCAGCATATGTATGATGTAACCAAAATAAAAGCAAATAATAAAAACCCAAAATAATACTTAGCGGCCTTATTACAAAACCCAAAACCAAATTTAAAGAAATTTAATTAAACGAAATAGCAATTAAAGTCAAAAACAAACTAAGATGCATGGCCACCTCGAGTCCTCCCCGGCTCCATATCCGCGATCTATGCCTCATCTGCAAAATGTAAGGGAAGGGGTGAGTCACCAAGACTCACTGTATAAATCCCCAACCCGATAATTCAACCACTTACACAGATCATTAGCAAAACATGCAAATCATGCAACCCATAACCTAACCATCCAATCTCCTTTAACTACCCGTGTGGTCAAAACCATCGGTGGTCAAAACCACCGTGACCAAGTCACAAATACATATATATCAATGATGGGGCCAACCCATCGTGGTGGTCAAAACCACCGATGACAACCCCAGTATTATCATGTGGGGCCAACCCTAACTGTGGTACCAAACCACCTGGGACGAGTCACAATAATCCATGTGTGGTCAAAACCACTGGTGACCGTAGTCACAAATATCAATCGTGTGGTCAAAACCACTGGTGGTCAAAACCACTGGGACTTAGTCACAAATCATATCAATAGTGTGGTCAAAACCACTGGTGACCGTAGTCACAAATCAACTGATGGGGCCAACCCATCTTGTGGTCAAAACCACTGGTGACAGTCTAAATAAATCATCCCCCTCCTCTCATCAACCCATCATCATGTTCATCACAAACGTGTCATAATATCGAATGGTCATGCAAAACATAGGTTACATAGCATTTAGCAGAACATAATGACACAGATATATATATCGTAAATCACATAATAGGGGACTTACCCAGAATCCAAGCTTATGCCGCAAGGCAAAGTCACTAATACCAAGGGTTATACAGTAACAAAATAAGCATCATTAAACTAATAAAGTGTGCAAGCGTTTACACACCTAACTAATCGCGAATCTAAATAAAATCCCAAAACTACTCAAATCTAGTGAAATCCCGAAGCGTTGTTTCCCTTTCCTACAATCGGCCAACACCTTGTTAGTAACTAAAAAGCCTATTCGGCACAAACAGAAATCCTGAAGGATATATCGCATGAACCCAACTCCTTACCTTAGTGTCGATTTGGTTTCCAACCAAATCCGAAACTACACAATGAACCCCTTGCAATCGACCACACCCCGATGCACATAAACGATTAGCCTTCTGGCTTTTGAACGAATGGGAAATAGATCCGGAATCGTTAAAACCCTTACCTAAATCGCCACCAAATCCAGAAGGTCCACCGAATCAATTTGTACTCCTCCCTTAATGATTGATTCACCTCTCAACACCAAAGTTCGGCGAGACCTAGTGTTATTTAGGGATCTCGGCTACTACACGAACAAGAGTAAGTTAAGATCTCGATTACCAACGATTGAAGGAGTGCCAAAGGAAAGGCAAAAGAGATTCGACAGACCCCAAATCAATCAAGAAGAAAAGAAGGAGAAATCACTTACCTGGGAAATTCGGCTAACCCAAGCAAAAGAACTAGCAAAAGATTCGGCACTGAGAGAGATTAACACACGTGAGAAAAGAAGAGAATGAGGCTAAGAATATTTGGCCAAGAAGAAAACAACAAGGTTTCGGCTTTTGAACAATGGAAAGATCAAGAAGAATAACGCAGTGGAGAAGAAGAGATTCGGCACAAGGGGTTTTGAGAGAGAAAAGAAGAGATGCCAAATGGGGGTGAGGTTGTTGGTTTCGGCCTTGAGCAAAAAGAAGAAGAAGAAGAAGAAGAAGTGAGTAAGAAATGGTTTCGGCAAAGAGGGAGTTTCAGCTCTTCAAGGGGTTGCTAAAATGAATCGGCCAAGTGCCCAAATTGCCAAAAGAGAGAAGAGAAGAGAATGCACTTTGGTGTTTCGGTTATGACACTACACGAAATGAAAAGGACCCCTCAGCTAGCCGAAAATGCACCCTCCTATGGCTACTAAGAACATTCGGCAAGCCCCCCTTCTCAAGCACCAAACCGATTGTTTCCCCAAACTCACACCACATCCCAAAAAAATTTGGCTAAGCTCAACCCACTCCTACTCAAACACTTGCCGTCCCCTTCATCTCTCCTTGAATTCCTCCAATCCACTCATTCAAATTGGTTTGGATGAGTCAAACTCCACATTTTCCTCCTCTCCATCCAATTCAAATCGATGATTCTATCCCCATCCAATCTCGAGAGTCCCACCGAGCACACCTCTCCTGTGCTGTGGCGTCAAAAATAAATAGCAAAGAAGGGGATTTCTCGCAACTCGAACCAAGGTCCTCCCAGCCTCCCGTGGCGCCACCTCCCTTGTACCTTTGTAGCGCCTCCCTTGCCACTCTACCAAGGAAATTCTTGTGTCTTAAACCTCCAATAAATTCTTTTAACCCCTAATTCCCTAGCTCCCTTTCCTTAAGTGCTAAAAACAAAATTTTGGCCATGACCCAGGACTAACCCGAGGTCATGCCTAGACCCCAAAACCTATCAAACAAACACAGCAGACATAACATCACATGCAACCCCATGCAAAATGCAGAGACCCGGATTTAAGGATGTTACAGTTCTACCCCCTTAAAATAATTTCGACCTCGAAATTACCTGGTCAGAAGAGTTGAGGGTATTGCTGCCGCATCACATCCTTTGGTTCCCACGTGGCCTCCTCCGTACCATGGTTCTGCCATAATACTTTCACCAAAGGCACTGACTTCCGTCGTAGAACCTTGACATCCCGATCCAAAATCCGTACCGGTTCCTCCTCGAAAGACAAATCAGGACTCACCTCTATCTCATCAACTGGTACAACATGTGATGGATCTTATCGATAGCGCCTAAGCATTGAGACGTGAAAAACGTCATGAATCTGACTCAATTATACTGGCAACTCAAGCTGATAAGCTACTGATCCCACTCGTTTCAACACTGTATATGGCCCGATAAACCTGGGGCTTAGCTTACCCTTCCGACCAAATCTCAAAACTTTCTTCCAGGGCGAAACCTTCAGAAAGACCTTATCACCCACTGCATACTCAATATCCCTGCGCTTAAGATCAGCGTAAGATTTCTGCCTGTCCGACGCTTCTTTAAGACGAGCCCGAATTACCTTTACCTTATCTTCTATTTCTGCCACTAACTCAGGGCCCAACATCTGTCGTTCACCCAGTTCTGTCCAACACGTAGGAGTACAACATTTCCGCCCATAGAGTGCCTCATATGGTGCCATCTGAATACTCGCTTGATAACTATTGTTATAAGCGAACTCTGCTAAAGGTAGGTACTCCTCCCAACTACCACCGAAATCCGAACACGCCCCTTAACATATCTTCCGTAACTGGATTACCCTCGCATCGTCCATAAGATCTGCGGGTGAAAAGCCGTCTTTGAAATCCAACTGGTACCCAAAGCCCGGTTCAAAACTTTCCAAAACCTCGACGTGAACCTGGGATCCCTATCTGAGATAATGGACACTGGCACCCCATGCAACCGCACTATCTCTGCCACATACAACTTGGCTAATTTCTGAAGCGAATAATCAACCCTCACCGATATGAAATGAGCCGACTTAGTCAAACGATCCAAAGTATAACCTGCATCGAGTCCTTCTTGCTAGGCGTAAGGGGAAGCCCATCGACGAAATCCATCGTAATCCTCTCCCACTTCCATCGTGGGATCTTTACCGGCCGCAACAGACCACGATGGCAACCGATGCTCGGCTTTAACTTGCCGGCATGTCAAACACTTGCCCACAAACTCGTTACTCTCCCGTTTAAGACCGCCACCGTAATCGTTTCCTCAAATCACGATACATCTTATCGCCTCCGGGATACATAGCGTATGGGCTGCTATGGGCTTCTGAAGAATCCACTGCCTCAACTCTCGCGGCCTTAGGCATACATACCTTCCCTTGAAAACACAGTACTCCACCACTATCCAAGTTGTAACCCTCAGATTCACCATTTTGCACTTGCAACCTTCGAGCACTCAACACCTCATCTGTCAGCTGCCCTTCCTTAACCTGATCAATCCAAGATGGCTTAACCTGTAATTCCGCCAAAAGACTCCCATCATCATAAAGGATAAGGTGAGCAAACATCGCTCGCAAGTCTGCTACCACCTTACGGCTCAACGCATCAGCTACTACGTTAGCCTTACCTGGATGGTAATCAATCGAACAGTCGTAATCTTTCACCAATTCAATCCACCTTCGCTGCCTCAAATTTAAATCCTTCTGAGTCAAGAGATACTTCAGACTCTTATGATCCGTATACACTATCAACTTTTCCCCATACAAGTAATGCCTCCAAATCCTCAAGGCAAACACCACTGCAGCCAACTCCAAGTCATGCGTCGGGTAGTTACCTTCATGAGGCCTCAACTGCCGAGATGCATACGCTACCACTTTTCCATCTTGCATCAAAGACACACCTAAACCAAAGTATGTGATACATCACAATAGACAGTGAATTCCTTTCCTGCCTCAAGCTGGATCAGAACCGGAGCTTCAGTCAGGATCTTCTTCAACTTGTCAAAACTCTCTTGCTGTTTCTCAGTCCACACGAATGGAACCCATTTTCTCAACAACTTAGTCAACGGTGCTGCAATCAAGGAAAACCCTTCTACAAACCTCCTGTAATATCCTGCTAAGCCGTAAAACTCGAATCTCTGCAGAACCGACTTGGGTGGTTTCCAATCCAATACCGCCTCAATCTTACGAGGATCCACCCTAATTCCCTCAGCTGATACCACATGACCCAAGAAAGTTACCTCATTAAGCCAAAACTCGCACTTACTAAACTTGGCGTATAAGCGCTTTTCCTCGTAACTCGCAGAACTACCCGAAGATGCGCGTCATGATCCTCCTCAGATTTTGAGTACACCAAAATGTCGTCTATAAACACTACGATGAACCGATCCAAATACGGTGAAACACCCGATTCATCATGTCCATGAATACCGCCACGCATTGGTCAAACCAAAAGGCATTTCCGAAACTCGTAGTGCCCATACCGAGCACGAAATCTTTGTTTTATGGATATCGTCTCCTTCACTTTGAGTCGATGATACCTGGACCTAAGGTCAATCTTAGAGAAAACCGATGCACCCTTGAGTTGATCAAACAAGTCGTCAATCCTGGGCAACAGATACTTGTTTTTTATAGTTAACTTGTTCAGCTGGCGGTAGTCTATACACATCCGCATCGTACCATCCTTTTTCTTGACAAAAAGCACTGGAGCTCCCCAAGGCGATACACTCGGTCGGATAAAACCTCTGTCCAACAACTCCTGAATCTGAGCCTTTAATTCCACTAATTCTTTTGGCGCTATCCTATATGGAGCAATAGATACTGGCGCAGTTCCGGGTAGCAAGTCTATACCAAACTCAACCTCGCGATCAGGAGGTATACCCGGGAGTTCCTCTGGAAAAACATCGGCAAATTCCCCCACAGTTCGGACATTCTTCACAGCTGCATCCTTAGCTTCCAAAGCACAAACGTGCACCAAAAATGATTCACACCCTTTCTAACCATTTTCTCGGCCTTCGGGCATGCGAGAGACAACATTAGATAAGTAATCTCTCCTAATACCTATCATCACCACCTCAACACCTTCCATGGTCTTCAACACCATGCGCTTAGCTGCGCAATCCAAACTAGCCTGATACTTTACTAACCAATCCATCCCGAGAATTAGATCGAACTCCCCAAACGGCAGTTCCATCAAATCGACCAAAAACACGACCCTTGAAGTTCTAGGGTACATCCCTATCTGCTTTACTTACTTCTACAGAGTGACCTAGAGGGCTTATCACCGTCATGCTCCTAGAAGTAATCTCAGAGTCTAAGTTCATGGTTTCCACGATGCTACTAGCAACATACGAGTGCATCGAACCAACATCAATTAAAGCGTTATAAGGTACTCCAAAAATTAAGAACGTGCCGGTTATGACGTCCGGTGCGTCGCCCTTCTCTCGACGCCTCCGCTAGACCAACCCAGCCGTCTCACCTCTGTACCACTGCACCTCGCCCGGTGCTCCACGACCTCTACCAGAGCCATTACCTCCCTCGCTCGAACCTCGGCCCTCTCGTGGTCTGCTGATTATCCCTCCTAAATCAGGCACGACGATTCTCGATCCTCGATCTGCAGCCTAGCTGATCTCTGTGGACAATCCCTAACTCGATGCCCCAACGATCCACACTCAAAGCATCCCCTGTTACCAGTCCAACATTCCCCCGTGTGAGACTTCCCACACCGAGCACACCGTGGCGCCATCGAGTATTAGCAAGCACTGGCCTAGCGGCTTGATTCGCCCACTATATCTAACCCTTTTCTGCTGGTTCCGGGAAACCCGGATGATCCGAAATCCTCTTATTCCAACCCCTATCCCGATTCCGCCTACAGATCTGTCTTACCCTTCAAGAACCTTAGCTTTCTCCACTAGTGCAGTAAACTCTCATTCCCGCTGTGGGGCAATTATCATCCGCACTCGCCCTCAGCCCATCCTCAATCGACACAACGCTCATGCTCAGTGCCCACAATACCCCGTGCATACCGACTCAACCAAGAAATTCTCGCCTCATATTCTCGCTACTGGTTTTTTATTACCTGGACCAAGTTCAAGAAAGCTCTACGCGCATCAACATAGCTAGCCCCTATGTACTTCCTCTCGATAGGTCGCCTAAAGAATTCCCAAGTGAGGTCATCCGCCATTGCTCCGCCCCTAACTTTGAGCCACTACATCGATATGACTCATCTTGCAAAGAAAGATACTATGCCCTTCAGCTTTTCCTCGGTGAAAAATCTAGGTCATCCATGATACGTTCGTCGCCTCCAACCAATACTCCGCCGAACTAGGTGCCACACGCACACACCCTCGAATACCTCGCACCATTAGCCTTGAGTCGCTCGATCCACAGATTTTACGAGCTCCTGTTCCTACTCCCGCACTCGCAACCCTCTCCAAAGACTGCAAAGACACGACTGTGACACGCTGGGCCATTACCACCCGTCTCGATCTCGATATTCGCTCCCACGGTGGCGGCGGTGGTACCTCATTTTCTGACCCATGTCCGGACCCTACTGGTTTCGAGACCGTCATCCTACCCCTACCTCGTCCACGAGTATTACGCCCATGTCCACCTGCACTCATATCTACTGATATATTCAAGCTGTTTAACAATTTTATGCGTTAGACTTTTATTCCGCTATATGTTAAAGCACAGTCTTATGAAAAGTTTTAGTAAAGAATTGTTTCGCGAGTACACATCATCCTATGGTTCATGTCTCTAAAGTAGTTCCTACTACTATTACATCATGCCATCATCATAATCATATACTCAGCAATCAACAGTTCGGGGTACTTACCTGGGCGGATGGGTGCCGGAGACTCGGGGCCATGCTTTCCATCACTACACTTTTCCCATAAAAGCCTTTCACAATCCTTTTTAAAACATTTTTAGGCCTCGGGCCCACAGCCGAGCTGTTGAACCTGGCTCTGATACCAAAATTGTAACACCCCAAACCCAGTCAACACACCAGGACCGAATCTGGTATGTTATGGAGCGAAAACATTTTTGAAATCATAAGTTTGTCAGAAAATTTTAAAGAAGACTCTTTTATTTCTTTAGGGTTTAGAGAACTCAGTAATGAGGTTGTGGTTGTTTTAGTAGATGTTGAAATATTTGGAAAACTCGTGAGTGAAAACCCATTTGTTACTACCGATTTTAGGAACATTGGTTACTTATTAAAACTGAATGCGATGAGTACAATCAAGTTTAAAACCATTTGCCTTTAAGGTGATTTGAAAATTTGAGTTATAAAACATCCAAGTTACCTTATTATTGTGTGAACTTTGTCACCCGATGGTAACGTTTGAAAACCCGAAGAGATATAGTTTTGCAGACATTGCTTTTTACCGGTTAATTTAACAAGTCCATAAACCCAGCATATGTATGATGTAACCAAAATAAAAGCAAATAATAAAAACCCAAAATAATACTTAGCGGCCTTATTACAAAACCCAAAACCAAATTTAAAGAAATTTAATTAAACGAAATAGCAGTTAAAGTCAAAACCAAACTAAGATACATGGCCACCTCGAGTCCTCCCTGGCTCCATATCCGCGATCTATGCCTCATCTGCAAAATGTAAGGGAAGGGGTGAGTCACCAAGACTCACTGTATAAATCCCCAACCCGATAATTCAACCACTTACACAGATCATTAGCAAAACATGCAAATCATGCAACCCATAACCTAACCATCCAATCTCCTTTAACGACCCCGTGTGGTCAAAACCACTAGTGACCGAAGTCACAAATACATATATATTAATGATGGGGCCAACCCATCGTGTGGTCAAAACCACTGATGACAATCCCGTATTATCATATGGGGCCAACCTACTGTGGTACCAAACCACTGGGACGAGTCACAATAATACATGTGTGGTCAAAACCACTGGTGAACGTAGTCACAAATATCAACCGTCTGGTCAAAACCACTTGTGGTCAAAACCACTGGGACTTAGTCACAAATCATATCAATAGTGTGGTCAAAAACTTTGGTGACCGTAGTCACAAATCAACCGATGGGGCTAACCCATCTTGTGGTCAAAACCATCGTGACAGTCCAAATAAATCATCCCCTCCTCTCATCAACCCATCATCATGTTCATCACATACATGTCATAATATCGAATGGTCATGCAAAACATAGGTTACATAGCATTTAGCAGAACATAATGACACAGATATATATATCGTAAATCACATAATAGGGGACTTACCCGAAATCCAAGCTTATGCCGCAAGGCAAAGTCACTAATACCAAGGGTTATATAGTAACAAAATAAGCATCATTAAACTAATAAAGTGTGTAAGCGTTTACACACCGACTAATCGCGGATCTAAATAAAACCCGAAACTACTCAAATCTAGTGAAATCTCAAGCATTGTTTCCTTTCCTACAATCGCCAACACCTTGTTAGTAACTAAAAAGCCTATTCGGCACAAACAGTAAATCCCGAAGGATATATCGTATGAACTCAACTCCTTACCTTAGTGTCGATTTGGTTTCCAACCAAATCCGAAACTACACAATGAACCCCTTGTAATCGACTCACACCGATGCACATAAACGATTAGCCTTTGGCTTTTGAACGAATGGGAAACAGATCTGGAATCGTTAAAACCCTTACCTAAATCGCCACCAAATCTCGAAGGTCCACCGAATCAATTTGTACTCCTCCCTTAATGATTGATTCACCTCTCAACACCAAAGTTCTAAGCACACCCTAGTGTTATTTAGGATCTCGGCTACTACACAGACAAGAGTAAGTTAAGATCTCGATTACCAACGATTGAAGGAGTGCCAAAGGAAAGGCAAAAGAGATTCGACAGCCCCCAAATCAATCAAGAAGAAAAGAAAGAGAAATCACTTACCAAGAGATTCGGCTAACCCAAGCAAAAGAACTAGCAAAAGATTCGGCACTACAGAGAGATTAACACACGTGAGAAAAGAAGAGAATGAGGCTAAGAATATTCAGCCAAGAAGAAAACAACAAGGTTTCGGCTTTTGAACAATGGAAAGATCAAGAAGAATAACGCAATGGAGAAGAAGAGATTCGGCACAAGGGGTTTTGAGAGAGAAAAGAAGAGATGCCAAATGGGGCTGAGGTTGTTGGTTTCGGCCTTGAGCAAAAAGAAGAAGAAGAAGAAGAAGTAGTGAGCAAGAAATGGTTTCGGCAAAGAGGGAGTTTCGGCTCTTCAAGGGGTTGCTAAAATGAATCGGCCAAGTGCCCAAATTGCCAAAAGAGAGAAGATAAGAGAATGCACTTTGGTGTTTCGGTTATGACACTACACGAAATGAAAAGGACCCCTCAGCTAGCCGAAAATACACCCTCTTATGGCTACTAAGAACATTCGGCAACCCCCCTTCTCAAGCACCAAACCGATTGTTTCCCCAAACTCACACAACATCCCAAAAAAATTCGGCTAAGCTCAACCCACTCCTACTCAAACACTTGCCGTCCCCTTCATCTCTCCTTGAATTCCTCCCATCCACTCATTCAAATTGGTTTGAATGAGTCAAAGTCCACCTTTTCCTCCTCTCCATCCAATTCAAAACTGATGATTCTATCCCCATCCAATCCTGAGAGTCCCACCTGAGCACACCTCTCCCTGTCTGTGGCGTCAAAAATAAATAGCAGCAAGGGGATTTTTGCAACTCGAACCAAGGTCCTCCCAGCTCCCTATGGCGTCACCTCCCTTGTACCTGTGTAGCGCCTCTCTTGCCACTCTATCAAGGAAATTCTTGTGTCTTAAACCTCCAATAAATTCTTTTAACCCCTAATTCCCCTAGCTCCCTTTCCTTAAGTGCTAAAAAAAAAATTTTGGCCATGACCCAGGACTAACCCGAGGTCATGCCTAGACCCCAAAACCTATCAAACAAACACAGTAGACATAACATCACATGCAACCCCATGCAAAATGCAGAGACCCCGATTTAAGGATGTTACAATGATGCTAGTTTTGACATAGCTAAATAGTAAATGAAATGGTTATATGAATGGTAATCTATTGATGAATAACTAGCACATTATTGATGGTAAGTTTGTTGATACAAGGTATGCATATAAATGGTCAATGGATGTTATAAGGAAATTGTAAGATGTGGATGATTTATGCTTGGTTTTACATGTGATTTAGTTGTGCAAATTGATATACAATTTGGCATGTCTAGTAATGAGATTGAATGGGATGATATGTTGATCATTTGACATGTTTTTGGTTGTCAATTGTTTATGAAATGATGCTTGTAGGAATGACCCAAGTGTGGGTGGCATTTTGGCCCTAAAAATGGCCTATAATTGCCCACACGGTTGAGCACACGGGCGTGTGGCTCGACCGTGTCCCTCGTGGTCATATTTCAT
This sequence comes from Gossypium sturtianum, assembly GCA_025698515.1. Taxonomy (NCBI): domain Eukaryota; kingdom Viridiplantae; phylum Streptophyta; class Magnoliopsida; order Malvales; family Malvaceae; genus Gossypium; species Gossypium sturtianum. Next base: position 88,334,018 of record CM046944.1, read on the forward strand.
AACAAGTCAAGATCGACCACGGGCAAGACACACGGGCGTGTGACTGGCCGTGTGGTGAAGTCAGTAGCGACCACGGGTGAGGCACACGGGCGTGTGGACAAGTCAGTATGTATGCCCTGTTTTGACACAGGTTAGACACACGGGCGTGTCTGAGGCCGTGGGAGGCACACGGCCTGCCCACACGGGCGTGTGACCTCTGTAACTTAGAAAATTTTTAAATTTTTCGAGGATTTCTGTATGTGTTCGATTTAGTCCCAGCCCTATTCTAAAGCATGTCTAAGGTCTCGTTGATCTAGTAAAGGGACTCTTTGATTGCTTTTGATGAGTGATCGCTGTAAATCAGAGTTTTAAAATTCATAAAAGAATGATCGAACCTGGAAACTAACTTTGACAACGATTAAAGGCAAGTGCACCTATCGAACAATAGTATTGTTTAGGCAAGACCGAATTGTCGAACCCAAAGGAACTAAAAGTAGTAATACTAACTTTCTTTTTATTATTTAACCTAAAATAAGTGAAGTTTGTTTATTAATCCAAATTAATTAACTACTAAACTAAAGACTCTAAGACAAAGAAGAATGAATTTGGAAAATAACTTGGGAAAAACTCAGTTGATTTAGACGATACCCTAGGAAGAATCCACCTAGACTTCACTTGTTATCTAACACTGAACCATACGATTTATTCACTTAGTTTGATCCATAAGACTCCCTAACGTATATTAAACCCTCTCTCGAGGCGAATAACGTCTAACCCTATGTTAATTAGTGGAACTCTTGTTCTCTTATAATAACCCCTAGAATAGCAAAGAAATCGATCTATGGATTCCCATATTAGGTTTCACCCTAATCCGGCAAAATCTCGTCACCCTATCTCTAGGAGTGTGATCAACTCCGCTTAATTATGTTGGATCTACCCTTAGGTAGGGTCTATTCCTCCTCCACCTAAGCACATTAAATTTGGATTAAGCTCACATAATTAAGAACAAACTAAGTATTTATCATATAATTCAAATAATCAAATAACAAGATTCATCATAGGTTTCATCCCCTTCGGGTATCCGAAGAGTTTAGTTCATAACAATAAAGAAAAACATCTCAAAAGAAAAGATAAAACAAAACATAAGAAATCCCTACAACCCCTGAAGGAATTGAAGGAGAGATCCTCCGTCTTGAGTAGAATTCCGGCTTCTTGAGAAGGATCAATCGGCTATCCTCGAGTGACTCCCCATAACCGCTTTCTCTGCCTAGCACGCACGCCCCTAGACGATGGCTTTGGGCTCCCCTTCAGTGTCATACTTTAGGTGTATTTATAGGCTTTTGAAATACGTTTCTTTCTCCCTAAGTATCCTTTCTGAATGAAATTGCTCTTTCCACGGCAGAGGCACGGCCATGGCACACGCGTGTAAATCGTGGCTGTGCCGTGTTCGGGATTTCTTTAATGAGACACGGCCGTGTGAGTCGGGGTTAGACCGCGTGTTCTAGATGATCGTGAGGCACGACTGCAGTGATCTTTGGTCCGGCCGTGTCGATTTCATGCTTTGGCCCATTTGTCCCGTTTTAAGCCCGTTCTGCGTTCTTTTCATCCTCTGGTGCTTTCCTGAGTATAAGACATCAAAAGAAAGGATTAAGAGCACCTTTTTACATAAATCAAGGGATAATTCATCCAAAAGCATACTAAATGTGGGCCTAAAATATTTTACTATTTCGGTTTATCAAATACCCCCACACTTAAGCTTTTGCTTGTCCTCAAGCAAAATTCTCAACTTACAATTAAAACAAACTTCCTATAATTCATAATAGTCATTGATAGTGTCTCATCATAATTCATAGATAATTTATACATGAATAATTCAACTCAAAGCGTCCTAAAAATTCAAACAGTATAAGTCATAGATTTTGTAGCCCGAAAACATAGGTGCCTCCCCTTATCTAAATAATTACCTTTAATTTGAAATCGACAAGGATTGACATCCTCACAAAAGATCTACTCAAATCACTCAAAGTTTTTAAGGTTCAAAATTTAGGCACTCAAAAGTCGAACATGAAGAGTTAATCCCATTGGCTTGCATGAAAATCAAATCTTCACCACTGAAATATGAGATGAAACACAAATCAAAAGGTCTTTGTTAGGGTTGTAACGGGGCTAGGGTTAATGTGTGGAACAGGCTGAATTGGAGGGTTAAAATCGAGATTGAATTGACAAATTACCTAACTAAGAACTAATAAACTAATAATAATAATTACATCAATTGAAAACTAATAATACTAATAATACAAGCTTCTTTTTTCGATCTTCGGATTTTAAATGTATAGGCTCGTTTAATCACATAACTAATAATGAATATACTTCATTTTTGTTAAGAACAAACTAAATACATAATAAAGGATAAACTACTAAAATTCATAATTAGGCAACTAATCAGATTAAATCTCGATATAAGGGTAGTCAAAAGGAATGGTGATAACAAAACAAAGGGGTTCTGGGTTAATATTAGCGGTTATGTCAATAAATAGGGTTGTTAGGATTAAAAGGGGTTCACTAGGGGTTAATTGTGAAGGTAGGATTTTTAATGGAGTTAGTGGGTTAGATCCTAGGTGCCTTTATCATCTCTGTGTATCAAATCAAAAAATGTGTTCTCGACATGTATAATCGATGCAAGTTCTAGAGTAACAAATTAGTTTTGACATACTCATAATCAATAAAGTGAGCAAGAAAAAGAATTTATGCTCTATAAGGCTCAAAATCTCACAAAAATTATGGGTATTTTGATGTCAACCTCGTAAAATTCAAACTTCAAAGTAATATTTAAACTCAGTTCGACAACCTAGAAAATTTTTAATTCAGAAAAATAGACTTATCATGCTTGATTCTCTAGTATTCTTAGAATTTAATTATCAATGCACCATTATCAATGACTTAATCTAAAAAAATCAATAAAAATCATAAATCATCAGAAATTCCATCCTAATTAGTAATATGAGTAATTTACTTTCAAACAAGACTAAATTCAGGGATTTGAGAATAATGCAAAAAGTTTGGAATATCTAAGATTCACCCCGCCACACTTAAGATGTACATTGCCCTCAATGTACAAAGATAGATAATATCATTATAAAATCATAAGATATGGGAAGAAGTGAAACTCCCTGAATTTTCGGATGGTTCCTTGAGAGGAGATTGTGTCTTTGGTGGTGGTGATGGGCCGTCTAGATGACGAACCTGCGCTAGATGAAAAAATTGGGAGTCTCATGCAGGATTAGCCAAGAAATCTAAAGAAACCTTAATAATATACTAATAATATAATTAAAGACAAGAAAGATAAAGAGAAGGAGACTAAGAAGGAAAATAAACTAAGTTTAAAAGATAAAGGGGCCTAAGAATCCTTATGGTAGATGGTTCGAGAGGTGGGTGTGACTTTGAAGGTGACAGAGTTGTTGGTGATGGTGGAAGTGGCGTGATTCCCAAGCAGTCTTAAGAACCTAAAAACAAGAAACTAAAACAAAATAAACTAAATTAAGTAGAAGAGAAGTAAAGATAAAGAAAATAAAGGAGAAGATAAAAATAAAAGAATAGATAATTAGTCTCAAAGACCCTTGGCTTGTTGTTTTGATGAAGCTGTCGGCATGAACTCAGGTGAATCGGTCTCCTTTGAGGAGATTGGCCTTTTACGCTTCTTTGCCATGGATATGATTTTGTTGTAGCTCAAGAGTCTGAGGATTTATTAGGAAAAGGAACAAAAAACAAAAGGGAGAAAAGAAAGAAAGGAAGAAGTAAGGAGAGAAAGGAGAGGGGCATGGTATTTAAATAGAATCTCAAGTCTGGCAATTTACCACGCCCGTGGGTTGAGGGTGTGTCGATTCACACGGTCGTATCGCACGACCGTGTCGCAGGGTGTGTTGATTCTCTACGTTTGTTTTCGAGTCGACCACGGTTGGAAGACACGGGCGTGTTCTGCCCGTGGTGGCAAGTCAGTAGCCTCGCATAATCATAAGGCACGGGTGTGTTCTTTCTGTGGTTGGAAAATCAGCATCTTCACACGGTTATGGGGCATGGGTGTGCCCCTTTGTCGGTGCCCGTGGTGTAGTGGTTGGATCTGTGATGTCGAAAAGTGGTTGGAATTGATTCGCACGGGCTCTGCTATGTCAGTACGGGGATTCTTATGGTCCACACGGCCACGCCATGGCCGCGTGTGCAAGGCCGTGTGTCCTGGAATTTCGCACCTTGTTAGTTTATAACTAAGTGTTCGAGAAGAAAAGAAGAAAAGAAAAATAAATTTAAAGCAAAATGTGAGAATAAATTATGTTAGTGCTCAAGGTTGCCTTCCGTAAGCTACCGGTTTATAGTCTTAAGCTAGACTCTCCTCTCATTTGCATTGTCAGGGTGGTTTGAGGAGTTGGAAGTCCTTCCTCATGCTATCATTTGTGTCTTCGTGAAAAATTTAAGTCGAGATGTGTTTATAGTAAAAGTACCAAAAATAAGATTACTTACCTCGACTGTTCCGTGTGGGAAAACATCGGTTACCCTAAAAGATATTTCTTTATTTGTGCTAGGGTCCGGAGGAGATATTCGAGGATCTGCCTGATCTAACATTACCTGGTCCCCTATTTTGACGTGGTTTGTTGTTCCTATTAGCTCTGTTGGGGGCTCCTTCGATTTTATCTTGTGTGGTTCCGGTTCTTCGTCATGTATCATTTCTCCTTGAAGTGTGTCTTCCACTCGTCTAGATCATCGAACTGAATCCCTTGATCTTCATGAGTTATTTCTTTGGCATGGGGTTTAGGATCGGGTTTAGTTGTATTCTTTGGTGGTGCTTCCTGAAAATAAGGGTTAACCGAATGGTTATCAGTAGAATTTACGTTCTCACCTTGATTACTCGATGTTCTAGCCGAGTCGAGAGCTTTGATGGTGACTGTCTCATTACCTACGCAAAGTATGAGTTCTCCTGCATCAACATCAATTTTAGTCCTGGCAGTTGCTAAATATGGTCTTCCTAAGATTAGGGGGATTGAATTATCCTCATCCATGTCTAAGACAACAAAGTCTACTAGGAAAACGAATCTGTCAATTTTTACAAGAACATCTTCGATAATACCTGTAATATCCCGGGTTAGGGGCTATTTTGTTGTTGCATGATATTGCATGTGTCAAGTGTGCTGCGTGGCTATTTCTATGTTTTGGGGGCTTAATTGAAGTCTAAATGTATGCCTGAGTGAATGGGAAAATTTTGATTTTTGGGTTTTAAGTCAGGGGAGCTGTAGGAGCTAGGGTATAAGAGTTTTATTTGGTGTTCTTGAGCACAAGAGTTGAGCTAGTAAGATGGCAAAGCATGCGCCACTTGGGGCTTGTGTTTGGCGTCACTTGCAGGAGAGGAGGTCCTGAGTTCAAGCTGCGGAGTGGGCACATTTTGCATTCTTTTTGGACGGCATGGGAGGAGGAAGTAGAAGGCAATTCAAACTCTGCCTTGGACTTGGTCTACCCATTTGAATGGAGGGTGGAGAGTGAAAGTAGGAGGGAGACTAATTCAACTAGTTTGAATTGAGTGGTTGGGAGCTAGTGGGGGAGTTGAGGCCGATTCTTTGGAGGGATTTTGGGGAGTGGACGGCATGGTGTGGGTGTGAGCTAGTGCCGAAAATTCACTTTGAGTTTTGGGGTGTTTTCGGTCAAAATCGTTAGAAGCAATTCTCTCTTTGTGCCTTACCAAAACCGAAAGCCTAAGCATCTTTTTTTTGGCATATTTTTCTTAGCATTTTCGGTCACTAGCTTGGTAAACCAAATTCTCTCTTTTGTCTTCTAGCCAGCCGAAACTTCAATTTCTTTCTTATCCTCTTTACTTCTTGAAAACCGTAAGACCAAAGCAAACATACATTGCCGTTTTCTTCTCATTTCTTTTGCACTTAGCCGATTGTGCATTTGTTCTCTCAACATCTTTTGGTAGCCGAAATTGCTTTGGTTTCCTCTACTTTGTAAGCCGAATACTCTCTTCTCTCCCTTACATAGTTTCTTCATTTTCTTAAGAGCCGAACTTACCATTTTCTTCCCAACCGATTCTTCCATTCATCCTTCTCAATTCTTGCCAAACTTTGCTCCCATTTCATATCGATTTTTCCTTAAAACCGAAAAGCATCTACCTCATAATCACTTTCTTTCTTCTTCTCAAAACCTTGGCCGAATCTTGTTGGTGTTGTGGTTTTGCTTCAATCGCTTGGAGATTGGTAAGTCCTTGGCCGAATGGCCATCTCCTTTTTCTCTTTATACTTTGTCGATGTTGGTTGTTTAAGAGCCGAATATGGCAACCATTGATGGGTGTTATTTCTCTTTGTTAAACCGATTTCTTGTTGGGATATTCAGGAGTTTGAAGCAATCAAGTGGAGCCTTCGTTCTCGATTAGCCAAGTGGGGTAAGTATTGGTGTGGGCCAAGACTATTAGTTAATTCTTTTATCTCGTTTAGTCAAAGCTTCAAGAGATTAATACTTCCTTCTTTATAGGTTGGCCGATTGTCTAAGGGAACCACTTTTTGGTTCGGGATTTGGTAGGAAACCAAATCGTGTGAAAGGTAAGGGCTTTCGACAAACCCTTTTGGTCTAGATGTTGTTGGTCGGATGTGTGGATGCCTAACCCCTATGCTTTGGCCAATTGTAGGAGCTAGTTCTCGAGGGGCTTAGATCGCTTTTGTCGATTTCTAGACTCGTGATTACTGTGTGTGTATAAACTAACACACCGGGTATTTAGTAATATTATTAATAAACCTGCTTTGCCTATTAAAATCATGACAAGATGATGGACTATTGGATACCCAAACGGGTATGTGTACGTATCGGGTAAGTCAAGATTGTTACTAGATTACTCGATGATCTATATGGTATCATGACTATGTATGTATGTGATATGGGACATGAGTCAAACATATTAGCATGATATGCATAATTTGTATGATATGCATGATTACATGAGTTGGTTTGTTGATGGGTGATATGAGTGGAGGGGCGTTGATGATTCTGTGTCGACGAGCACCAGTGTTTTGGTAACACACCTTGTGACTTTGGGTCACCAAAGTGCTTTGGTAGCACATTTGTGTCTTTGGGACACCGGAGGTTGGGCACCTCATTGCGACTTGTCCCCGTGGTTAACACCACCGTGGGTTGGCCCCACATGAGATATGGGATCGTCGCTAGTGATTGGGTATCACACGATGGGTTGGCCCCATCATTCGATTATCGTGACTACGGCCACCAAAGTGCTTTGGTAGCACATTTGTGTCTTTGGGACATTGAGGTTGGGCACCTCATTGCGACTTGTCCCCGTGGTTAACACCACCGTGGGTTGGCCCCACATGAGATATGGGATCGTCTCGCTAGTGATTGGGTATCACACGATGGGTTGGCCCCATCATTCGATCATTGTGACTACGGTCACCGCTTGCTTGGGTAGCACATTGTGTCTTTGGGACACCGGTGTTTTGGTAACACATTGTGACTATATGTCACCGGTGGTTTGGCACCACCAGTGGTTTGGTACCACATGGGGTAGAAAAAGGAGATACGGATGGTTAGGATCGGGTTGCATTAATTATGTTGCTATGTATGATGTGTGTTAGCATGTTGTTTCATCGGGAGCGGGATTTATGCACCTGAGTCACTCGACTCACCCTCTCCTTTGACATTTCGGGTGACTCAGAGACGCGGACATGGAGCCGGATGGACTCGGGGTGCTCATGCCATGCTTAATAAAGTTTTACTCCAACTCCATCAATTGGGTACTTTAGTTTAATTACTGTTACTTGGGTTTTAATTTGGATTTGTAAAAGGCCTCTAAATTATGTTTTTGATGGTTATGTTTTAATTAGATTCTCAACCTGCTTAACAAATAACTTGGCATGAAATTCTACTAAAACTTGGAAAGACAACGTTTTCAAAATTATATCGCAATGTGTTTTAAACTATACCATCGGGTATCTCGCCATGTTTCGTTATTCAATAAACTCAAATGATTTTTAAATCAAACTCGATTTGCTACTAAGTCTAAAAGGTTTCAAAATGGCACTAAGAAACTATTGGAAGTACTAAATGAAATCAACTCGTTTAAACTTTATACTTAGATAAGCTCTCAAAAATCTAACTAAACAAGCCTACCCCACTTCTAAACGAAAAAAAATCTGGTCACTCAAAGACGTTTTCCCGTAATATGCCGATTCGGGCGTAGTGTCTTGTCCGAGTTTGGGGTGTTACAATTGTGGTATCAGAGCCAAGTTCAAAGGTTTCTACTGTGGGCCCGAGGCCCAAAATGCTTTCAAAAGTCTGTTTTAAGTGTTTTGTTTGAAATAAATGGTTTGAAGGGCATGACACCGAAGTCTCCTGCACAGGCCGCCTGTAAGTACCCGCACTATTGCTTGTGAATTGATTGGATGTGATATGATCGATGAATAGCAATAGTATACTACTTTAGAGATTGAAATCGATAGGATTTTGTGAACTCACGAGAACAAATCCTCTTTAAATATTCATAAGACTTGCTTTTAAAAACAAGTGGAATAAATATCGATGCATAAAATTCTTTAATCGACACGTAGGAAGATTAGTCATGAGCGCTAGAGGTGGACGTGGTCGTGGGACGAGGTCGTGGTAGGATGACGGTTTCGAGCCCGTAGGATCCGGGTCGTGGTTCGTAAAATGAGATACCGGATTCCGCCACCACCGGAGGTGGTGAGTTCCAAGATCGACCGGGACGACGCAATGTCACGAGCGATGCTACGAGTGTTGGAAAGCGGCAGCAGGAGTTGGTAGTGGTGCGGGAGTTAGGAAATTGCTCGAGCGACTTCGCCAATGGGGCCGAATTCTTCCGAGGTGTTTCGTGTTGCTCCAAAGATCGCTGAATACCGGGCCGAGGCGATCGAGCGGATCATGGATGATCCGGATTTGATCAAGAGAAGTCAAGGGCATCGACGCTTCTCCGGATGAGTCATATCGCTGGTGGCTCACTGTTCGAGACGTTGTGGCGCAGAGGATCCGACATGGGATTACTTCAGGTCGCATATCAAAAGAAGTACATCGGAGCTAGTTATATTGACTCCCAGTGAAGGCATTTTCGAGGCTTGTTCTGGGGAGTAAATCGGTTTCGAGTACGCAGGTCGAAGTTCTTGAAGTCGAGTAGGTATGCCGTGGGCATTGTGGCCACCGAGCATGAGAGGTGTGTTCGTTTCGAGGATGGTCCGCGAGACGACTTGAGGTCGCTGATTGCTCCTCGCCAGGAGCGAGTTTGTCGTCTTAGTTGAGAAGGCTAAGGTAGCCGAGGTGTTAAGGAGTCGTGAGACAAGGCATGGATCGAAATCGACATAAGAGGAGCTTTGGGTCTTCTCGGATCGCCAGTAATCCGCAGTAAAGGGCTAGACCGAAGTGGGCCGAACCACCGCTAGGTTTGTTGTCGCTAGGCGTGGACCGCCACAAAGTGTGATCGGTGTGGGAAATCTCATTGGGGTGGTTGCCGGACTGGAGGAAAAGGTTGCTTCGAGTGTGGTTCTCTGGAGCATCGCGTGAGGGACCCGTCGCGTAGGTTGGCTAGGATTGCCCCGAGAGTCGTGGCCGTAATCGCCTCGAGGTAGTGGACCGCCACCGCAGAGGGGCCGTGGTAATGGCAGAGGTGGTAATGGTTTCGTCGGGGCCGTGGAGCACCGGCAGAGGTGCGAGTAGTTCGATGCCGCATACTGGATTAGTGTATGCCGCGAGGCGCCGAGAGGAGGGCGACGCACCGGACGCCATAACCGAGACGTTTTTGATTTTTGGTTCTCTTTACACCGCTTTGATTGATGTGGGTTCAACGCACTCTTATGTTGCCGTGAGTATAGTAGAGACCATGGATTTAGACTCGAGATATCTTCTAGGCAGATGACCGTGATTAGCCCTCAGGTCACTCAGTAGTAGTAGATAAATCGTTTAGAGAGGTACCCTTAGAACTCCAAGGGGTAGTGTTTGTCGCGATCCGATGGAACCGCTGTTTGGGGAGTTCGATCCGATTCTTGGGATGGATTGGTTGGTCAAGTATCGTGCGAGGTTGGATTGCGCGCCAAGCGCATGGTTCTTAAGACGGTCGAGGGTGAAGAGGTGGCTATGATAGGTAATAGGAGGGATTACTTATCAAATATGGTATCCGCTGGAAGCGCAGAGAAGATGGTCGTGAAGGACCGTGAAGCGTATGTAGTTCATGTGTATGCCTTGGAGGCTAAGGAGTCCGCTGTGGAGAAGGTTCGCACTGTTAAGGAGTTTCATCGATGTTTTCCGAGGAGCTTCCGTGTTTGCCGCCGATCGCGAGGTGGAGTTCGGGATTGATCTGTTATTGCAGAATCGCGCGGTGTCTATTGCTCCGTATAGGATGGCGCCAAAGGAGTTGGTGGAGCTTAAGGCTCGAGATCCAGGAGTTATTGGATCGAGGTTTTATTAGGCCTAGTGTTTCGCCGTGGTGTGCGCGGTATTTTGTCAAGAAGAAAGATGGCTCGATGCGGATGTGTATAGACTACCGCCATTGAACAAGCTAACGATTAAAAACAAGTATCCGCTGCCACGGATAGATGACTTGTTTGATCACCAAGGGTCTTTGCGGTATTTCAAGATCGACTTGAGGTCCGGGTATCACCGATTAAAGGTTAAGGAGGCGGATATCCATAAAACAGCGTTCGGACTCGGTATGGGCACTACGAATTTCTCGTAATGCCATTCGGGTTGACTAACGACCGCAGCAGCGTTTATGGACATGATGAATAGGTGTTTCAAAGAAGATCCGGATCGGTTCGTCGTGGTTTTCATAGACGACATCTTGGTGTACTCAGGGCGACAGAGGAAGAGCATGATAAGCATTTGCGAGTGGTGTTGCGATTTTGAGGAAAAGCACTCTATGCTAAGTTCAAGAAGTGCGAAGTTCGCTTAGAGAAGTGACTTTCTTGGGTCATGTAGTGTCGCCGAGGATTCGAGTAGATCCTCGTAAGATTGAGGCGCTTTGGATTGAAGCCGCCTAGGTCGGTGGGTCGAGATTCGGAGTTTTCTGGTTTGGCCGGATACTCACCAAGGTTTGTTGAGGGTTTTCGTTGATAGCGCGTACGATGACCAAGTTGCCGAGGAAAGAGGTTCCGTTTGTATGGATCGGGAAACAACAGCAGGAAAGCTTCGACAAGTTAAAGAAGATTTTGACCGAGGCTCCGGTTCTAATTCAACCCGAGGCTGGTAAAGAATTCACGATCTATTGCGACGCGTCACATACGGGCTTGGGTTGTGTCGCGATGCAAGAAGGTAAGGTTGTGGCTTACGCTTCTCGACACCGAGGCCACATGAGGTCAATTATCCGACGCACGACGATTTGGAGCTAGCGGTGTAGTCTTCGCTTTAAAGATTTGGAGGCACTACTTGTACGGAGAGAGATCGATAGTCTTCACACAGATCACAAGAGTCCAAGTATCTACCGACTCGAAGGATTTGAATTTGAGGCGCCGCAAATGGGTCGAAATTCTTTGAAAGATTATGACTGCTCGATTGAGTATCATCCGGGCAAGGCTAACGTGGTGGCTGACGCGTTGAGTCGCAAGGTTGTCTCGGATTTAAGAGCTTTGTTCGCCCATTTGAGTTTGTATGACGATGGGAGTATTCTGGCAGAGTTGCAGGTTAAGCCTACTTGGGTTGAGCGATCGTAGAGAAACAGATTATTGGATGAGGTTCGAAAAGTGCGCGAAGGTTGCAAGTGCAGGATGGTGGTTTGGAGGGTTACTGACTTATCCGGTGATGGGGTTCGTGTTTTCGTGGTAAGGCTTGTATGCCTAAAGATGTTGAGTCGAGGCGAAGATTCTTCAGACGCACATAGCAGTCCTCATGCTATGCATCCCGGAGGTAGCAAGATGTATAGGATCTTAGAGAGCGCTTTTGGTGGCTCGGCTTGAAGAAGGAGGTGACAGGGTTTGTTGGGAAGTGTTTGACTTGTCACAGGTCAAGGCTGAACATCAATTGCCGTCGGGTTTGCTTCACCGTGAAGATTCCTCGGTGGAAGTGGGAAAGGATAACCATGGATTTCATCGGTGGGTTGTCGCTACGCCAAGCAAGAAAGATTCATTTGGGTAGTGGTGGATCGATCGACTAAATCAGCTCACTTTATCCCGGTGAGGTTGACTACTCACTTCGTAAGCTAGCGGTCTGTATGTGTCGAGATAGTGAGGTTGCACGGCGCGCGATTTCGATAATCTCGGATAGGGATCCCATATTCACGTCAAGGTTCGGAAGGCACCGTGATCGAGCTCTGGGTACTCGCTTGAATTTCAAAGACTTTTCACCCGCAAATCGACGGTCAATCGTAAAGGTTATTCAGTCTTAGAGGATATCTTTGAGAGGTTGTATCTTGGATTTCAGAGGTAGTTGGGAGGAGTTTCTACCATTAGCTGAGTTTGCCTACAACAACAGTTATCAAGCGAGCATCAAGATGGCACCGTATGAGGCGTTGTATGGTAGGAAGTGTCGCTCACCTACGTGTTGGACGGAGTTGGGTGAACGTCAGTTGTTAGGACCCGAGTTGGTTGCTTAGACCGAAGACAAGGTTAAGTTGATTCAATCTAGATTGAAGGAAGCTTCGGACCGACAGAAGTCTTATGCCGATCTTAAGCGAAGAGATATAGAGTTCGCTGTGGGGGATCGAGTGTTCCTGAAGGTCTCGCCTTGGAAAAAGGTGTTGAGGTTCAGAAAGAAAGGCAAACTAAGCCCGAGATTTATTGGGCCGCATAAGGTATTGAGACGAGTTGGACCGGTGGCATGATCGCCTTGAGTTGCCGCAGAGCTTAGTCGATTCACGACGTGTTCCACGCTTCGATGCTTCGACGTTATCGCTCGGATCCGTCGCATGTGGTAGCGAAGGAAGAGATCGACGTAAATCCAGATTTGACCATGGAAGAGGAACCCGTGCGATTCTAGATCGGGATGTGAAAGTTCTCGCGTAAGAAGTCCGTGGCCTTTGGTTAAGGTTCTTTGGCGGAATCATGGCGTAGAAGAAGCTACGTGGGAACTCGAGGATATGATGAGACAAAGAATACCCGCAACTCTTCTCGATCGGGTAATTTCGAGGTCGAAATTATTTTAAGGGGGTAGAACCGTAATATCCCGGGTTAGGGGCTATTTTGTTGTTGCATGATATTGCATGTGTCAAGTGTCTTTGCGTGGCTATTTCTATGTTTTGGGGCTTAATTGAAGTCTAAATGTATGCCCGAGTGAATGGGAAAATTTTGATTTTTGGGTTTTAAGTCGGGGAGCCAGTGTAGGAGCTAGGGTATAAGAGTTTTATTTGGTGTTCTTGAGCACAAGAGTTGAGCTAGTAAGATGGCAAAGCATGCGCCACTTGGGGCTTGTGTTTGGCGTCACTTGCGAGAGAGGAGGTCCTGAGTTCAAGTCATGGAGTGGGCACATTTTGCATTCTTTTTGGACGGCATGGGAGGAGGAAGTAGAAGGCAATTCAAACTCGCCTTGGACTTGGTCTACCCATTTGAATGGAGGGTGGAGAGTGAAAGTAGGAGGGAGACTAATTCAACTAGTTTGAATTGAGTGGTTGGGAGCTAGTGGGGAGTTGAGGCCGATTCTTTGGAGGGATTTTGGGGAGTGGACGGCATGGTGTGGGTGTGAGCTAGTCTTAGAAAATTCACTTTGAGTTTTGGGGTGTTTTCGGTCAAAATCGTTAGAAGCAATTCTCTCTTTGTGCCTTACCAAACCGAAAGCCTAAGCATCTTTTTTGGCATATTTTTCTTAGCATTTTCGGTCACTAGCTTGGTAAACCAAATTTCTCTTTTGTCTTCTAGCCAATCGAAACTTCAATTTCTTTCTTATCCTCTTTACTTCTTGAAAACCGTAAGACCAAAGCAAACATACATTGCCGTTTTCTTCTCATTTCTTTTGCACTTAGCCGATTGTGCATTTGTTCTCTCAACATCTTTTGGTAGCCGAAATTGCTTTGGTTTCTCTACTTTTGTGTCGAATACTCTCTTCTCTCCCTTACATAGTTTCTTCATTTTCTTAAGAGCCTAACTTACCATTTTCTTCCCAACCGATTCTTCCATTCATCCTTCTCAATTCTTGCCGAAACTTTGCTCCCATTTCATATCGATTTTTCCCTTAAAACCGAAAAGCATCTACCTCATAATCACTTTCTTTCTTCTTCTCAAAAACCTTGGCCGAATCTTGTTGGTGTTGTGGTTTTGCTTCAATCGTTTGGAGATTGGTAAGTCCTTGGCCGAATGGCCATCTCCTTTTTCTCCTTATACTTTGTCGATGTTGGTTGTTTAAGAGCCGAATATGGCAACCATTGATGGGTGTTATTTCTCTTTGTTAAACCGATTTCTTGTTGGGATATTCAGGAGTTTGAAGCAATCAAGTGGAGCCTTCGTTCTCTGATTAGCCAAGTGGGGTAAGTATTGGTGTGGGCCAGTACTATTAGTTAATTCTTTTATCTCGTTTAGTCAAAGCTTCAAGAGATTAATACTTCCTTCTTTATAGGTTGGCCGATTGTCTAAGGGGACCACTTTTTGGTTCGGGATTTGGTAGGAAACCAAATCAGGTGAAAGGTAAGGGCTTTCGACAAACCCTTTTTGGTCTAGATGTTGTTGGCCGGATGTGTGGATGCCTAACCCCTATGCTTTGGCCAATTGTAGGAGCTAGTTCTCGAGGGGCTTAGATCGCTTTTGTCAGGATTTCTAGACTCGTGATTACCAGGTGTGTATAAACTAACACACTGGTATTTAGTAATATTATTAATAAACCTGTTTGCCTATTAAAATCATGACAGTATGATGGACTATTGGATACCCAAACGGGGTATGTGTACGTATCCGGGTAAGTCAGTATTGTTACTAGATTACTGATGATCTATATGGTATCATGACTATGTATGTATGTGATATGGGACATGAGTCAAACATATTAGCATGATATGCATAATTTGTATGATATGCATGATTACATGAGTTGGTTTGTTGATGGGTGATATGAGTGGAGGGGGCAAGTGATGATTCTCGTGGTCGACGAGCAAAGTGTTTTGGTAACACACCTTGTGACTTTGGGTCACCAGTGCTTTGGTAGCACATTTGTGTCTTTGGGACACCGAGAGGTTGGGCACCTCATTGCGACTTGTCCCCGTGGTTAACACCACCGTGGGTTGGCCCCACATGAGATATGGGATCGTCGCTAGTGATTGGGTATCACACGATGGGTTGGCCCCATCATTCGATTATCGTGACTACGGTCACCGGTGCTTTGGTAGCACATTTGTGTCTTTGGGACACAGAGGTTGGGCACCTCATTGCGACTTGTCCTCGTGGTTAACACCACCGTGGGTTGGCCCCACATGGGATATGGGATCGTCTCGCTAGTGATTGGGTATCACACGATGGGTTGGCCCCATCATTCGATCATTGTGACTACGGTCACGGTGCTTGGGTAGCACATTGTGTCTTTGGGACACCAGTGTTTTGGTAACACATTGTGACTATATGTCACCAAAGTGGTTTGGCACCACCACCAGTGGTTTGGTACCACATGGGGTAGAAAAAGGAGATACGGATGGTTAGGATCGGGTTGCATTAATTATGTTGCTATGTATGATGTGTGTTAGCATGTTGTTTCATCGGGAGCGGGATTTATGCACTCGAGTCACTCGACTCACCCTCTCCTTTGACATTTCAGGTGACTCAGAGACGCGGACATGGAGCCGGATGGACTCGGGGTGCTCATGCCATGCTTAATAAAGTTTTACTCCAACTCCATCAATTGGGTACTTTAGTTTAATTATGTTACTTGGGTTTTAATTTGGATTTGTAAAAGGCCTCTAAATTATGTTTTTGATGGTTATGTTTTAATTAGATTCTCAACCTGCTTAACAAATAACTTGGCATGAAATTCTACTAAAACTTGGAAAGACAACGTTTTCAAAATTATATCGCAATGTGTTTTAAACTATACCATCGGGTATCTCGCCATGTTTCGTTATTCAATAAACTCAAATGATTTTTAAATCAAACTCGATTTGCTACTAAGTCTAAAAGGTTTCAAAATGGCACTAAGAAACTATTGGAAGTACTAAATGAAATCAACTCGTTTAAACTTTATACTTAGATAAGCTCTCAAAAATCTAACTAAACAAGCCTACCCCACTTCTAAACGAAAAAAAATCTGGTCACTCAAAGACGTTTTTCCCCGTAACATGCCAGATTCGGGCGTAGTGTCTTGTCCGAGTTTGGGGTGTTACAATACCCCTAGGAATTCTAACAGTTTTATCAGCTAATTGAATGCTCATCCTAGTTTGTTTGGGTTTCCCTAGACCTAATTGTTTAAACAATTTATAAGGCATGACATTTATGCTTGCCCCTAAATCACTAACGATTATCAACAGTTAGTCTACCAATTAAACATGGAATTGTAAAACTCCCGGATCTTTTAGCTTTTGTGGTAGTCTATTTCGAGAATTACTGAGCACTTTGCGTTAAGTTCCACATGTGACGACTCGTCTAACTTCCGTTTATTCGTCAAGAGATGTTTTAAAAATTTCCTCGAATCTGGCATCTGTGAAAGAGCTTCAAATAGCGGTAAGTTAATATGTAATTTCTTTAAAAGTTTAAAAACTTACCGAACTGTTCCTCTGTATCATCTCTTGTTAACGCTTCGGGATATGGTATGCGAGGTTGGTACTCCTTGATTACCGGTTTTGGCTTGTCTTGTGGTACCTCAACTTTACCTTCTTTTACCTCGTTTTCTTGTGTTGGACTGGGTTCGTCTACTTCTTCGCTTTCTTGAGCTGTTATGGCTTGGATTTGCTCATTTGGATTAATTTCAGTATTACTCGGTAGACGCCCTTGTGGTCGTTCGGATAATAGCTTTGCAATTTCTCCGACTGACTGGGTAATTTCCCCGATTGCCTTTGTAAGTCCTCCAACTTGATTCTCGATCTTTTTGATCGATTTTTGTTGGGTGTCGATTGTTACCTTAGTTTTTTGGAGACGGGCTTCTGTGGATGCTATGAATTTGTTCAACGTATCTTCAAGATTCGGCTTCTTTTCCTGTGGATAGGGCTGATTTTGAAAATTTTTAGGAGGTTGTTGTCTTTGATTTCCTTGATTTCCTTGTCCTCCCCACGAAAAATTTGGTGGTTCCTCCAACCTGGATTATAATTATTACTATATGGGTTATTATTAGATCTGGAATTGTTACCTATATAGTTCATATGTTCGCTCTCTGTGCCCGGTTGGTACGGTGGGTACTCAGGAGTCATCACAGTTCCACTTGCGTCGCACTGCATGACTAGATGTACCTACGAAGAACACAAACTATCAATCTTCTAATTCATCAACTCTACCTGATTTGATAGCATGGTTACTGCGTCGAGGTTGTAAACTCCTATTTGCTTTTGTTGGCCTTGCTCTTGTAACTTGCCATCGATAGTTATTCAAATGACATCTCTTCAATAAACTCGTAGGCTGCCTCAGGAGTTCTATTATTCAGGGTTCCACCGGTGGCTGAATCAATTAGTTGTCTCATTGAGGTGTTTACACCGTTATAGAAAGTCTGGACTTCGAGCCACAAAGGTAAACCATGGTGCGGACACTTCTCAAGAGATCCTTATATCTCTCCCATGCATCGTATAATGTCTCTAAATCCATCTGCACAAAAGAAGAGATATCATTACGTAATTTGGCCGTTTTGGCCGGTGGGAAATATTTTAATAAAAATTTTTCGGTCATTTGTTCCCATGTAGTGATTGACCCTCGTGGTAACGAGTTTAACCACTGTTTAGCTTTATTCTTTAATGAAAAAGGAAATAACCAAAGTCGTATGGCATCATCAGAAACGCCATTTATTTTGAAGGTATCACAGAACTCTAAGAAATTAGCTATATGAGCGTTTGGATCTTCGTCCTGTAAACCATCAAATTGAACAAACTGTTGAATCATTTGTATAGTGTTAGGCTTTAATTCAAAATTATTAGCAGCTATAGTACGCCTAACAATATTAGATTCGGCTCCTGTTAAGTGCGGTTTAGCATAATCAAACATAATACGAGGAGCATTATTTTCTCCCACATCTTGTGGTGGAAGATTATTTTCGTCCATCCCTTCAGTAGGATTGGATCTGTCTTCTTGCTCTCCTTGGTAATTTAGGGCTCGCCTAATTTCTCTGTGATTTCTCCGAGCGGTGGCTTCAATATCACTGTCGTATTCTAAAGGTCCTCTCGGGTTCCTTCTAGTCATAAACTAGAGGTACCTGCTAGGAAAAGAAAAAAAGAAAATTTAGCAAATTTAAAATTAAAACTAAAAAAAAAAAATTGGGAAAAAAATGGCTAAAGTAATAAAAATAGAGCTTTCTTAATATTTTAGTTCCCCGGCAACGGCGCCAAAAACTTGATCGCTGTAAATCAGAGTTTTAAAATTTATAAAAGAATGATCGAACCTGGAAACTAACTCTGACAACGATTAAAGGCAAGTGCACCTATCGAACAGTAGTATAGTTTAGGCAAGACCGGATTGTCGAACCCAAAGGAACTAAAAGTACTAATACTAACTTTTTTTTTATTATTTAGCCTAAAATAAGTGAAGTTTGTTTATTAATCCAAATTAATTAACTACTAAACTAAAGACTCTAAGACAAAGAAGAATGAATTTTGAAAATAACTTGGGAAAAACTCAGTTGATTTAGACGATACCCTAAGAAGAATCCACCTAGACTTCACTTGTTATCTAACACTGAACCATACGATTTATTCACTTAGTTTGATCCGTAAGACTCCCTAACGTATATTAAACCCTCTCTTGAGGCGAATAACGTCTAACCCTAGGTTAATTAGTGGAACTCTTGTTCTCTTATAATAACCCCCTAGAATAGCAGTAAATCGATCTATGGATTCCCATATTATGTTTCACCCTAATTCGGCAAAATCTCGTCACCCTTTCTCTAGGCGTGCGATCAACTCCGCTTAATTATGTTGGATCTACTCTTAGGCAGTGTCTATTCCTCCTCCACCTAAGCACATTAAATTTGGATTAAGCTCACATAATTAAGAACAAACTAAGTATTTATCATATAATTCAAATAATCAAATAACAAGATTCATCATAGGTTTCATCCCCTTGAATTGCAGAAGAGTTTAGTTCATAACAATAAAGAAAAACATCTCAAGAGAAAAGATAAAACAAAACATAAGAAATCCCTAAAACCCCCTGAAGGAATTGATGGAGAGATCCTCCGTCTTGAGTAGAATTTCGGCTTCTTGAGATGGACCAACTGGCTATCCCTGAGTGACTCCCCACAAATCTGCCTTCTCTGGCCTAGCACGACGCCCCTAGACGATGGCTTTTGGGCTCCCCCTTTCAGGTCATACTTAGGGTGTATTTATAGGCTTTTGAAATACATTTCTTTCTCCCTAAGTATCCTTTCCCGAATGAAATTACTCTTTTCCACGGCAGAGGCAGGGCCATGGCACACGCCCGTGTAAATCGTGGCTAGGCCGTGTTCGGATTTCTTTAATGAGACTCGACCGTGTGAGTCGGGGTTAGACCGTGTTCTAGATGATCAGTTAGGCACGGTCGTGTGATCTTTGGTCCAGGCCGTGTTGATTTCATGCTTTGGCCCATTTGTCTTGTTTTAAGCCCGTTCTACGTTCTTTTCATCCTCTGGTGCTTTCCTGAGTATAAGACATGAAAAGAAAGGATTAAGAGCACCTTTTTACATAAATCAAGGGATAATTCATCCAAAAGCATACTAAATGTGGGCCTAAAATATGTTACTATTTTGGTTTATCAATGAGTTATTGTATGAAATGTTCATAAAAGATTCTGTTTGTCCGGTAATGCCTCTTAACCCTAATCCGGCGATGGATACGGGTTAGGAGTTTTACATTTGATTGGTATCAGAGCTATGGTTTAGTCGATTCTTGGACTAACGTAACGTGAAAGAGTCTAGCTATACATGCCATATATGTGAACTATGATAGTGTGATGAATCATTACGTGTAAAATGTGTTTATCGTATAGTAATGGATCCCGAAAGAGCCGTAGCTGACGATGTTGAAAGCAATGCGCCTGCTCCCGCTCAAGGGACAGCGCCATCTGATTTAAGACCGACTACGAGCGGTCAAGAGGGAGAAGCTAAACAAGCTTTCTTCCAGATGATGAGTGAGTGGTTCACTCAGTTTGTGAGAAATAATCCGGCTGTTTCACAACCTCTGCCCCCGCCTAATCCCCTTCAGACCTCAGTTGTGCCTCCGTAATGAGTATAAATTTGTTGAATAAGCCTCCGGTTGACAAAATCCGTAAATATTGGGCTGAAGAGTTCAGGGCTACTAGTGATGACAATGCCTAGAAAGTTGAGTTTTGGTTAGGAAACACTATTCGAGTATTTGATGAAATGTCGTTGAGTCCTGAAGAATGCATAAAATGTGTCGTATCCTTGCTATGATATGCAGCCTATCAGTGGTGGAAGACCCTGATTTCTGTTGTTCCGAAAGAGCGGGTCACATGGGATTTCTTTCAGATTGATTTCCGGAAGAAATACATCAGTCAAAGATTCATTGATCCGAAACGGAAAGAATTTCTGTAATTGAAACAGGGCCGCATGTCCGTCATTGAATACGAACGAGAGTTCGTGAGGCTAAGTCAGTATGCTCGAGAATGTGTATCATTGGAAGCGATATTGTTTAAGAGATTTGAAGATGGCCTCAATGAAGACATCCGCTTGCTAGTCGGGATTTTGGAGATAAAAGAGTTCGTTGTGCTTGTTGACCGAGCGTGCAAAGCTGAGGCACTCGGGAAAGATAAAAGAAAAGCTGAGTCTGAAGCTAAAGATGCGAGAAAGAGATTTCCGAGCAAATCATTTCAGTCTGCTTCGAAGAAATTCCAAGATGAGCAAAGCCGTTCAAGGGTTAATGTGGGACATTCGAATAGAGACCGAGCTAGGTCCCAGTTGAGCTCCAAAGCTCCAGTGACTTCAATGGCGAGTGTTGGAAATGTCCGATCCGAGCGACCTGAATGTAAACATTATGGTAAAAGACATCCGAGAAGTTGTAGATTGAATGACTGGGCTTGCTTCATATGTGGATTGTTAGATCATTTTATTCGAGACTGCCTAGAGTCTGTTGAGCAAGAGATGGTTCAGAATCTGAGATCCGATAATGTTGCAGCTAGAGGTAGACCTCCTAAAAATGCAAGAAATGTCAGTAGTAGTCAGAGAACTACGAGAGACACTTTAGCGAGATCTGAAACTAGAGCGCCTGCCAGAGCGTATGCCATCCGAGCTCATGAGGAAGCTTCATCCCCAGATGTTGTAACGGGTACATTTACTCTGTATGATACTTCTATGATTGCATTGATAGACCCAGGTTCTACACATTCGTATATATTCATGAACTTAGTATCCAGTAAGACTTTTCCTGTAGAGTCTACTGAATTTGTTATTAAAGTATCGAACCCCTTAGGTAAAAGTGTTCTAGTTGACAAAGTATGCAAGAACTGTCCATTAATGTTTCGAGATATATGTTTTCCTACTGATCTAATGCTATTACCATTTGACGAATTTGATATAATTATGGGTATGGACTGGTTGACATTGTATGATGCTGTTGTGAACTGTAAAAGAAAGACTATTGATTTGAGATGTCAGAATGATGAAATAGTTCTGGTTGAGTCAAATGATTTGACTGGGTTACCTACTGTGATATCTGTGTTGAAAGCTCAAAGTTATGTGAAAAAGGGGTATGAAGCATATTTTTCCTATGTAATTGATTCAAAAGTATCCGAAAAGAAAGTTGAATCAGTACCAGTTGTCTGTGAATTTTCTGATGTATTCCCTGAAGAATTACCGGGATTACCTCCGATACGTGAGGTTGAATTTGGCATTGATTTGTTGCCTGGTACGACCCCTATTTCGATAGCTCTGTATAGAATGGAACTAACAGAACTGAAAGAGTTAAAGTCGCAGTTGCAAGAACTGACTGATAGAGGGTTTGCAAGACCGAGTTTCTCACCTTGGGGTGCTCCCGTTCTGTTCGTGAAAAATAAAGATGGCACGATGAGAATGTGCATTGACTATCGTCATTTGAACAAAGTGACAATAAAGAACAAATATCCTCTGCCCAGAATTGACGATTTGTTTGATCAGCTAAAAGGATCCACTGTGTTTTCAAAGATAGATATGAGATCGGGATACTACTAGTTGAGAGTAAAAGACTCAGACATTTCAAAAATTGCTTTCCGAACGAGGTACGGGCATTATGAGTTTTTAGTTATGCCATTTGGATTAACAAATGCTCCTGCTATTTTCATGGATTTGATGAACAGAATTTTCAGTCCGTATTTAGATCAATTTGTTGTTGTATTCATTGACGACATTTTGATTTATTCACGTGATGAAACTGAGCATGCAAAGCATCTGAGAATTATGTTGCAAACTCTGCGAGAAAAGCAATTGTATGCGAAATTCAGTAAATGTGAATTTTGGTTGCGCGAAGTCAATTTTCTGGGACATATTGTATCGGCCTCCAGAATCCGAGTTGATCCGAGTAAGATTTCTGCTATTCTGGATTGGAAACCCCCGAAGAATGTGTCTGAAGTCTACAGATTTCTGGGACTTGCTGGTTATTATCGAAGGTTCGTAAAAGGCTTCTCGATGATAGCTACTTCGTTGACTAGATTGCTTCAGAAAGATGTGAGGTATGAATGGTCCGAAAAATGTCAGAAAAGCTTTGATCAGTTGAAAACTCTGTTGACTGAAGCTCCAAATTTGACACAGCCAGAAGCGGGTAAAAAATTCGTGATTTACAGTGATGCTTCGTTGAACGGTCTGAGATGTGTTTTGATGCAAGAAGGCAAAGTTATAGCTTATGCCTCGAGACAATTAAAGCCTCATGAAAAGAATTATTCGACACACGATCTGGAACTAGCTGCGATTGTGTTTGCGTTAAAGATTTGGCGCCATTACCTGTTTAGTGAGAAATGCCATGTGTTTTCAGATCATAAAAGTTTAAAGTACCTGATGACTCAGAAAGACTTGAATCTGCGACAGAGAAGATGGTTAGAACTATTGAAAGACTATGAGCTTGTGATAGACTATCATCCAGGTAAAGAAAATGTTGTTGCTGATGCTTTGAGTCGAAAATCATTGTTTGCATTGCGTGTTATGAATGTTCATTTAAATTTTTCTGATGATGGTTCAGTTTTAGTTGAATTGAAAGCGAAACTGATGTTTCTACAACAAATATGTGATGCTCAGAAAATGGACAATGAAATGTTAGCGAAACGAGCTCAGTGTGATTCGAACCCTGATTCTGAATTTCGGATTGTGATAAGGATTATTTGAGATTTTGAGATCAAATTTGTGTTCTGAGAAATCCAGAGTTATTGCAGTTAATTATGAATGAAGCTCATAATAGTCGCTTATCTGTTCATCCGGGAAGTACAAAGATGTATCATGATTTGAAACAACACTATTGGTGGTCTGGTATGAAAAGGGATATCTCCAATTTTGTGTCGAAATGTTTAGTCTGTCAGCAAGTTAAAGCTAAACATCAGGTTCCATCTGGTTTGTTGCAACCGATTCTGATTCCTGAGTGGAAATGGGATAGAGTGACGATGGAATTTGTTACTGGATTGCCATTAACTCCGAGAAAGAAAGATGCGATCTGGGTTGTAGTTGATCGATTGACGAAATTTGCCCATTTTATTCCGGTACGATCTGATTACTAACTTAATAAGTTAGCTGAGCTTTATATTTCTGAGATTCTGAGATTGCACGGGGTGCCACTGTCTATTGTGTCAGATAGAGATCTGAGATTTACTTTGCGGTTCTAGAAGAAATTGCAAGAAGCTTTAGGTACTAAATTGCATTTTAGTACAGCATTTCATCCACAAACGGATGGTCAGTCCGAACGGATTATTCAGATACTCGAAGATATGTTGAGATGTTACACTCTTGAGTTTGATGGTACGTGGGAACAGTATCTGCCATTGATTGAATTTACGTATAATAATAGTTTTCAGTCGAGCATCAAAATGGCACCTTATGAGGCTTTGTACGGGCGCAAATGTCAAACACCTCTGTATTGGACTGAGCTCAGTGAAAGTAAGATACATGGGGTTGATTTGATAAAAGATACTAAACAGAAAGTGAAAGTGATTCGTGACAGTCTGAAAGCAGCGGCTGATCGTCAGAAGTCCTATGCAGACTTAAAAAGAAAGGATATTGAATTTGAGATCGGTGACAAAGTGTTCTTAAAAGTGTCTCCGTGGAAGAAAGTACTCCGATTCGGATGTAAAGGCAAGTTGAGTCTGAGGTTCATCGGGCCATATGAGATTATCGAACGTGTTGGGTCAGTTGCGTACAGATTGTTGTTGCCACCAGAGCTAGAAAAGATTCATAATGTATTTCATGTATCGATGCTTAGACGATACATATATAATCTGTCACATGTGATTACTTCGTCTGAGATTGAAATCCGATCTGATATGACATATGAGGAAGAACCGATTCGTATCTTAGCTCGTGAAGTGAAAGAGTTGAGAAACAAGAAAATTCCATTAGTGAAAGTGTTGTGGCATCGGCACGGAGTGGAAGAGGCTACGTGGGAGTCTGAAGATTCAATGACACAGCAATATCTGAATCTGTTTAACGGTAAGATTTTCGGGGACGAAAACCCCTAAGGGGGAGAATTGTAACAGTCCAGTTTAGACCCTAGTGGGAACAGTGGTTTCGGGACCACAAATCCGAGTCAGAAAAATATTTTAATACTATTTTCTGTGCCTACTGTATGTGATTAAGCATGTGTTAAAGTTTCGTGAATTAATTTGTCCATTTGTGTGCTTAATTTGACATAAGGATTAAAGTGTGAAAGATGCAAAATTTGCATGCTTTATGAAAAGACACCTATTTGAGATGGCTTTTAAATGAGGAGGCCTTATGAGGCAATTAAACCATTTTTAAGAAAATGGATGGCTAATGGACGGTTTTGGACATAAAATATATGGTTTTCTAATTATTTTTACTAAGGTTATTTTAGTAAAATGTGTATTAATATGTTTATAATAAAACAAATAAATGAAAAGTGGATGTTCATCTTAATGTTTTGACCGAAAATACTAAAGGAAAGAAAGAAAATTGAGCTAGGGCATTCAGCTAGCTTTTGATTCAATTCAAGGTATGTTTTTTAACCAGTTTTTAATAATTTCTACGTTTTTGCAATCGTTGCTTCGTGTTCTTCAAAACCCATGCTTCAATTTTGTGAATTGATAAATATTTTGAAATGTGCCATTGATGAACATGTGAGTTTTTGGATGCTTGATGGTGAAATATGAATTATATGTGATGGATTAACATAGTTTGTCTTTGGAGTTTAGATGATTTTGAGTATTTTGGACTTAATTGAGAAAATAATATTTTGAGGGACTAAATTGTGAAATAAATGAAGTGTATGGACTAGTATGAGCTACATGAGATTTCGGCTAAGCTTGGGTACAAGCAAATTATCTGTATTTTGTGATTTAGTGAAATAGAGACTTAAATGTCTAAATGTGAAAATGTGAGGGCTAATTTTTAAATTGCCCTAAATATGTGTTTTTGGATTGAATTGAATGATTTGATGAATAAATCGGTTAAATCTGAATATGTATAGATCAAGAACCGAAGAAAATAGACTTAGGTCGCAGGAAGTCGAAAGTGATCGAATAGTCGAGTCTGTACGTTAACTGAATTCGAGGTAAGTCGATATACAAATAAATGTATCTGATTGAGTATTTATGCATCTATGGAATTTAGATTGCTATGAATAATGCTCGAGAGGTTATGTGTATGAAATCCGAGAAAGTGTCGATAAATTATTAATGTCTGAGAAGTCCCGTACGAACCTAGGAATAGATAGGATTACATATGTCATGACATAGGTGTTCGATTTGTGATATCATGTAAGACCACTTCTGGGACGTTAGCATTGATTCGAGATTTTGTATAAGACCACGTCTGGGACGTTGGCATCGATATGAGATTTACATGTAAGATCATGTCTGGGACATTAGTGTCGTATTTGATTCGTGTAAGATCATGTCTGGGACAGTGGCATCGATATCCGAGTACATGTAAGACCTCGTCTGGGACGTTGGCATTGTACAACTATTCTGAGCATTCCGAGTATCCTATTAGATTCTGAACGGTTCAACGGGCAAGTCCAAGAAATGGAAATCTACGTGAAATATATAAACGAATCAGGTACGCATGATAAGTACACTATACAGGTGTATGAAAGGTAAGTTTATATATGAACTTACCAAGATGAATATGTGTATAGATGTGAAAAGATAAAATGTGATATATGCTTGACGATGCTATGAGCAAATGTGTTATATTTGAGCTATGAAATGTGGAAAGTAATAGCTAAATAAATGAGCCAAGGAATATGTTATGAGATTGCAAATATGAAATATTATTGATTTGTATCAAATTGGTTATATGCATATATGTTAAGTTTATTTGTATATGGCTTACTAAGCTTTTGGAAAGATTACCTTGTGCGTGTTTGCTCTATTTTATAGATCGTCAAAGCTACTGAAGGCTCGGGGAACCGTCGAGGATCGTCATCACACTACTCAAACTCATTTTGGTATCTTTTGGAAATGTATATTTTAAGTATGGCATGTATAGGCTAGTCATTTTGGCTTATGTTTGGGAAGTGAATATATGGCCATGTGATATGGCTAGATATATGGTTGTGTTATGAATGATAAGTTATGTTCTATGATGCTAGTTTTCACATAGCTAAATAGCAAATGAAATGGTTATATGAATGGTAATCTATTGATGAATAACTAGCACATTATTGATGGTAAGTTTGTTGATACAAGGTATGCATATAAATAATGAATGGATGTTATAAGGAAATGGTAAGATGTGGATGATTTATGCTTGGTTTTACATGTGATTTAGTTATGCAAATTGATATACAATTTGGCATGTCTAGTAATGAGATTGAATGGGATGATATGTTGATCATTTGACATGTTTTTGGTTGTCAATTGTTTATGAAATGATGCTTGTAGGAATGACCCAAGTGTGGGTGGGATTTTGGCCTTGAAAATGGCCTATAATTGCCCACACAGTTTAGCACACGGGCATGTGGCTCGACCGTGTCCCTCGTGGTCATATTTCTTAACAAGTCAGGTTTGACCACGGGCAAGACACACGGGCGTGTGACTGGCCGTGTGGTGAAGTCAGTAGTGACGACGAGTGAGGCACACGGGCGTGTCCACGGCTGTGTGGACAAGTCAGTATGTATGCCCTATTTTGACACGGCTTAGACACACGGGTATGTCTGAGGCCGTGGGAGGCACACAGCCTACCCACACGGTCGTGTGACCTCTGTAACTTAGAAAATGTTAAAATTTTTTGAGGATTTTCATATGTGTTCGGTTTAGTCCCGGCCTTATTCTAAAGCATGTCTAAGGTCTCGTTGATCAAGTAAAGGGACTCTTTGATTGCATTTGATGAGTTATTATATGAAATGTCCGTAAAAGATTTTGTTTGTCCGGTAATGCCTCTTAACCTTAATCCGGCGATGGATACAGGTTAGGGGCGTTACAATTAAGCTTGCTGATAATAAATTGAGTTTAGTTAAAGTAATTGTCCTAGTTTATTTATGTTATAATTGTTGCAAATTGTGTTTAATTTTCCTAAAATCTATTCATTCATATAGTTTGCATATTTGGGAT
This sequence comes from Gossypium sturtianum, assembly GCA_025698515.1. Classification (NCBI taxonomy): domain Eukaryota; kingdom Viridiplantae; phylum Streptophyta; class Magnoliopsida; order Malvales; family Malvaceae; genus Gossypium; species Gossypium sturtianum. The sequence goes on from CM046944.1 coordinate 88,361,758, forward strand.
AATTTGCATTAGAGATCATTTCATTTAGTTTAGTATACTTAATTTTAATTACCACTTCTCAATCATATTGTGTTTTTATTTACCAAATTGTTAACATAAGTTTACAAATTAAGTGACTTAGCACAAATACAATCCCTGTGGAGACAATAACTCGATACTTACTTATTACTTGATAACGACTGTGTACACTTGCACAAACCTACGCGTTACACTTTCATCTCCTGAATTGCAGTGGGTTTCTTCATTGTTTTGATCATATTAGCCAAAGAAGATACTTGGGTTGTCAACGACGTGATTGCATCAAGCTCCTTAGTACTGACAGCTCTCTTGCCTGTCCCAACTCTTGTGGTCGGATATTGATAATCATCATTGCATCAAGCTCCATAGTACCGACAACTCTCTTGCATGTCTCAACTCTTGTGGTCGGATATTGATAATCATTGTTGGCAATCTTTTCCAAAATCTTATATGCTTCTGTATAAGATTTACCAACAAAGTACAATTGGTAGAAGCATCAACTACCATCCTCGTATGTGCATCCAACCCATTATAGAATATCTCCATCTGAGCCTAGTGTTGAAATCCATGAATCAGACATTTTCTAATTAAGTCTTTAATTCATTCCCAAGCTTCATATAGTGTTTCATCCTCTGACTGCTAAAAAAATGTGATGTCATTTCAAAGCTTGACATTCATATTTGGTGGGTTATACCAAAGTAAAAACCTCTGGCAAAGATCACTCCATGATGCCACTGTTCCTAACAGCAAAGCATTCAGCCATGCTCTCGCACGATCTCTTAAAGAATATGGAAACAATTTAAGTCGCATAGTATCTTTAGGAACAACCTATTACCTAAACGAGTCAAAAACCTCTAGAAGAAGTCATAAATGCAGTCTTGGATCTTCAGTGGGTAGTCCACCTCTGAAATATTACTGGTTTCATCTTAAATTGCTAAGCTTGTATTTGTGGTCTGACTATCCCTGGATTTAGGTCATCCAAAATTGGCACAACATGCTCTCAGATTGGTCTGTCTTAGTCATCTATCACCCTACGAACAGGAGGATTAACATTTTGACCATTCAGATTATCATTGAGACCAGGATCATTCCCGTTCTTAGCCATTTTTCGCAGTTCTTTCCGCCTTCTTTGTAAAGTTCTTTCTATCTCTGGGTCAAAAAGATATTCTTTGTTAGTAGGGATGCCTCTTCTCATGCACTGATGGCAATCCTATAGAAATTAAATTAAACTAAGTTAAATAAAACTAATGGAGTTAAGTAAAATAACCAAACTAAATTACACCAATTTGCCTACCCTCGGCAACGACGCCAAAAACTTCCTGCTTATGAATATGATATGCAAATTGTGCAAGTATACACGTCGGCTCAGGTAATAAAATGATAAGTAAGATAATCTCCATAGGGATTGGATTAGGTATAAAAGTGATTAAATTATTATAACGAATTATGAAAACTGCTATGAAAAACAAAGATAAGTATGCAGTGGTAATTTAGAGGGATAATAATGTGTGCTAAATGTGTACAGCCTAATGTTGGAAAATGCTCAAGCAAAACAAGAGTAAAAATGCAATGGAAATTACGAGAATAACTATGAGGATAATATGTAATGAATAAGTAAATAACTAAATATGTACCGGCAAGATGCTGTGGCAAAGGATAGAGGATATACGATCTTGATTTGGAAGGTCAAGATTACTAAGAATCTACCTTTCCTATCAATAATGCCTCAGAAAAATCATACTCAATCTACTGCTCAGAAAGGTTCTAAAGTGGTCTGCTTCTTTCGAGAGAAAATCCTCAAGTTACCTTGCCTCAAGCGGTATATGTCTATATGCCTTTAGCGTGGTATCCTACACTGTTTTTTTCCTTTCCATATAAACGCTGCTCTATGTCTAAAGTCTACTACATGTACCGATCGAGTACTTGCTTATATCATTCAATTTCAGTCCAACTAATCCAACCTTTTTAGAATTAGATTAGTTTATGGCATGCTGTACAGTTGTCTATGACTAGGGATTGCACGCATACAATTTAAACATAGAAACAATTGAATGAAACAATTAATTAATTCAGATCTATGCTTTAACCATTAAAGAAAGTGAAGGTTTCATCAAATCCCAACCCTATGAGATTTAGTTCATAGGCTGGAAAGTAAAATTCAAAACCAAAATATCATCCAACATCGTTTCAATCAAATTAATTCACGAGAAAACAAATTAAAAAATAATGGAAGAAATTTTGGAAAATGGCTTCTGCCAAACCAATCCACAATCCAACAGCACAGTGTCCAATGGTGGCTGAGAGGGACTGCCATTGGTTTCCTCTTTCCATCTCAACTCAGCCGCTACCCTCTATTTTTACCTATAGATCTCCCCTTTCCTTTAGGGTTTCCCCATTTTCCTTTTTATAAGCTTTTCTTCTTGGGGTAAATCCAACAGCCCTCGATATCTTCTCCCCTTTTTTAGGTAGATTATTTTGGTACAAGTACAGATGGGCTGAGATTGGTCTGCGTTGAGAGTTGACTTGGTCATCTTCTTGGAATTGCCACGACATACAAGGTGGCAAACTGTCCAACATTTTACCCCGACAAAACTTCATTCCTTTATTTCTTTCTCTGCATTCTGCACCTGACAAACCAACAAACACAACCCTTCCACACACAATTAAAAATACCTAGCATTTAAACATAGTCCAAACTTCTAATGCAACTAATAAATGTCCTTAAATGCCACTAAATGTACCCAAGTACAAGCAATTAGCTAGGTCTAAAGGCATGAAATATAATTCTTTTCAAGAGTTATCAATAATCACATCTATGTACCTATTTTTGGGATTCAATCCAGCTCCTGTAGCTAAGAAAAACTATCTCCCCAAATTGAATTATAGGTGACATAATAGTCCCCTATTATTTTCACCATTTACTTAATTTGATTCTGTGAACGATAGACAATTTGGATTACCTACTGATAGAAGCTGTCTTATTGCATTATAATTCATACATATAATGCAACTTAATATCAATTAAACCTTAGGCAATCAATAAGAAAATATTTGCTTATTCATTTTGCTTTGCACACAAAAACCAAACACATGTTTATTATTATTTTTATAAATAATTAGTTCTGTAACACCCCTAGACCCGGCCCAGACGTTATGGCCGAATCCGAGAATGTCACATCAAAGGCACAATCTCAAACAATTTTGCTAAGTTAAAATCTGAGGCCCAAAAGCCCAAAATCCAATATCTTGTTAAGTTAAGAGGAAAAGCCCACATTTTAGGAAAACGTTCATGTATTAAGTTATTTCAAAAACCATGTCATCTTTGGAAACTTGATGGAATTTATTAAGCAAATAGTTGGAGCAATAATAATAAACCCAAAGTCTAAAGTCAAAATGAGTTACATGGCCTTATTACAATTCAAAAATAAAAATAAAGTATTTAAAGCAATTTCCTTTGACCAAATTAAAACCTTTAAACAACTTGTAGTGTGGCCATCTCCGAATCCTCTCCCACGTCGAGCCGCCTATTCAGGATTACCTGGAAATTTAAAATTAATGGTGTGAGTTTCGAAACTCAGTGTGTACAACCCTTGGCAATCAATTCACATACAAATATTCACATTGGGCCTAAGCCCTATCAAATCGGTGGTCTTGGGCCTTAGCCCACCATGACCGCATACCACATCATATCGCATCATATACAACAAGATAATGCAAAACCCACCCCAAAAATCCATCCACTACACACACCATTTCCCTTCAAACCTTATGACTCCTGTGGGGAATTCTAGCTCGACCCACCCCTCCGCTACACACCATGGGTAGCCGCCATGTGTATTATCGAACGTTGCAAAGAAAGTCGCTAATCATATATTGGGCTTAAAGCCTCCGGTGGATCCATACCATACGTCCATGCGATCCTCAAATCTTCCTCCGTACCATAATTCCCACCCATATGCATCCTAAGCAGAATATCATATGAATGCATCAAACACACAAGTAATATCCATAAACTCATATCCAGTCACATAGGGTATTTTCGTCATTTCACTACCTGTGGGTATTTTCAGTAATTCAAATTTCTACTGAGGGTATTTTGGTAATTTGGAAAAATAGGGGTATCTTGGTAATTTTGCAAGATAGGGGTATTTTGGTACTTTTGCAAAATAGGGGTATTTTGGTAATTTCAAGTCTAGGGGTATTTTGTTAATTTTACAAATATAACGGTATTTGGTCCCTCTCGGGTTTTAGTTATGAAGTTTGGCCTATAAACAAGTCCTCGCGGTTAAAGTGAACAAACACTATGCACCTGGTAGGATCTCAGAAAAGAGGAGGTGGGTCACGAGGACCGCTTAAGTACCAAGCTCTCACTAGATCCAATCCTAGACATGCATATGTTGGTTACCACACTCTAACTAATCGACTTGTCCATAGACATGTTTAATTAGCTTAAGTCTTATGAAAATACAAAGTTGTTCAAACTAGGCCTAAAGTCCATTAACCCTAACATACTTGTCTACGCCCCCATAAGCCCATCAAGCCCATTTCATGTCCTTATGGCCCGTTAGGCCCAAATCTCATCATATGGCCTATTAGGCCCAAAACATATCCAGATCATGTATCAAGCATGGCTAACTTAATTCGTATAATCAACCAACCCATTTTATCAAACTTAGCCTCAGGGCCCATCGGGCCCGTTTAGCCACTTTCGGCTTTTTGGCTTTTCGGCATTGCCGATATCGTGTGTGTAGTGTTTGTACACACCTGGTAACCTCGCATGTTGCAAACCCCTTAGTCACGAACCTAAAATTGACATTACTAGCGATTAACAAAGCGTTAACACATACTAACAAAAAACTAAAACCTAACTGTACCCTTACCGTGTGCCTCACGTTCTAGTAGCCCTTCCTTCGCTACTATTGGCGATTAACCTCTAGATCGGCACCCAAACACCTATATTGTCAAAATCAAGTTACCCATATTGATCATAAGTCACCCCTATGAGCCACAATAGATTCGACCATTTACTAAAACTCTAACTAAGTCGAGAATACTTACTGCCTTGATAACAACTCTTACCTACCGCGCTTGCGATTGCTCAGCCTCACCCTTGTTAATACATGGTAACGGCAAAGAGGGGTTAGATAGCCCTTCGGATTTTAATAAAACACTTTAAAAATTCAACTAAGCTCTTACTAAAATCTTCCTTTGATCCTGCGGCCTAAGTCCGGCTTTTGAGACTCGTATGATGACAGAGGCAATTCGGCAACACTAGGGGAAATAAGAAAAGAGGTAATTCGGCTAGAACCAAGTGGTGAACCAAAAAGGGAATTTGAGAAGGGAGAGTATGAAGGATTAGGCTTTGGCACACTTAGAGAAAAACGTCTGAGCCTCTCACAAGTGAAGAAATTCGGCCAGAAGGAAAACAAAATTCCGCATTAACTTAGGAACTTAATTCAGCACTCATATATATAGCCCCTAGCCGAAACTTCCCTTCCCTCAGAGTCCAATTCGGCACCACTATATCCACCTCCCAATCCCTATCTTTTCTCCCTTATCTTCACTTAATTTCTCTCCTGAACACTCCCTTTTAGAGTCCCCTCCAACGCCAACTCCTTCTGTCCAGGCACAAAAATAAAACTCCTTAATTCTCCCCTCTTAGGCCTCGAACCTTGGACCTCCTTAACTTCCAGACACGCCACCTCACAGCCCATATATGACGCCACTTTTCATTGGACTACAAGCCCATCTGTGTCCCTTTTCTTCCCTTAATCTGCTTATGAGGCCTCCTGCCTGAGACTAGGGTCCACTAAGTAAGAAAAATAAATTTTTCCCTATGGTCACTCCTATCTCTAAGGCTTCAAATAATCCCGATAATACCTTAAAATTAATAATCTAAGTGCTACACATACATACTAACTTCAATGCACAGAAATTTAAAGTTTCAAGATTTTTGGGGCGTTACAACCCAATAGGCCCAAATCTACTAGGCCCAAATTCGGGGCGTTACAATTTTACCCTCCTTAAAGAAATTTCGTCCTCGAAATTTCAAACTAACTATTAATCGTACTACCCAAGTCTCACCACTACGCTTTCACTGCGCACTCTGATTTAATAACATAAACATTGCACCGATACAGTTTCTATACCAAAAAATATCGCATCCACACAAAACATACCCGACTTAATGGTGATTGAACAATCCCGAGCCTTATGATCCTCAGACCAGCATCTTAAACACGCTCCTGACTTCCTCCAGCATTCACCCAGATGACGCCTTCTGTAATATTCGCAAGCCGAAAAGTTTGGACGTACCTTAACATGCTTCACAGAACGAGACTGTGGCCCTAGAAGACTGCAATCTCTTTTTTCTTACAGTCTACGCACCTAACCTGAAGTGTTTCACCAATTTCTTTAACCTCCTCCAGTACCTTCCTAACTAGCTGAATTAGCACATCAGCCCTAACACTTCCACGGCCTCTGCGGCGACCCCTTGCACTACTTTTAGCATTCATCGTTGCGTGCGTATTTCTGGGTTAGAATTTTATGAAATTAGTGCATAGTTCCACTATTTAAAACACATGTCTTATGCGAGTAACAAATTTTTTTTTAAAGATATTCTGCGGTCGAGAATCCACTACAGGATTAAGTTCCCTACGGGCTTTAGTCTCTAAAAGCCTATTTTAAGTAGCCCATTATCTACGCAGTTCAGTAATTTAAGCAATTGTAGTACAGAGAACTTACTTGGCTCGACGTCGAGGGCTCGGTGAACCACACTTCAAGAATCCTGCAAAAACTTTTTAAAACCCAAAATCTAAGGCCCATTTCACAGCCCGAGCTTTGCAACTGGGCTCTGATACCGCTAATTGTAACACCCACAGACCCGGCCCAGACGTTATAGCCGAATCCGGGAATGTCACATCAAAGGCTCAATCTCAAACAGTTTTGCTAAGTTAAAGTCTATGGCCCAAAAGCCCAAAATCCAATATCTTGTTAAGTTAAGAGGAGAAGCCCACATTTTAGGAAAACTTTCATGTATTAAGTTATTTCGAAAACCATGTCATCTTTGGAAACTGATAGAATTTCTTAAGCAAATAGTTGGAGCAATAATAATAAACCCAAAGTCTAAAGTCAATTAGGAGTTACATGGCCTTATTACAATTCAAAAATAAAAACAAAGTATTTAAACCAATTTCCTTTGACCAAATTAAAACCTTTAAACAACTTGTAGTGTGGCCATCTCTGAATCCTCTCCCACATCGAGTCGCCTATTCAGAATTACTAGAAACATTTAAAATTAAGGGTGTGAGTTTCGAAACTTAGTGTGTACAACCCTTGTCAATCAATTCACATACAAATATTCATATTGGGCCTAAGCCCTATCAAATCGGTGGTCCTGGGCCTTAGCCCACCATGACCTCATATCACATCATATCGCATCATATACAACAATATAATGCAAAACCCACCCCCAAAAATCCATCCACTACACACACCATTTTCCTTCCACGCTTATGACTCCTGTGGGGAATTCTAGCTCGACCCATCCCTCCGCTACACTCCATGGGTAGCCCGGTTGCGGTACTACCGAACGTTGTAGCAAAGCTGCTAATCATATATTGGGCTTAAAGCCTCCAGTGGATCCATACCATACGGCCATGCGATCCTCAAATCTTCCTCTGTACCATAATTCCTACCCATATGCATCCTAAGCAGAATATCATATGAATGCATCAAACACACAAGTAACATCCATAAACTCATATTCGTTACATAGGGGTATTTTCGTCATTTCACTACCCAAGGTATTTTCATAATTCTGCCCTACAGGGGTATTTTGGTAATTTGGCAAAATAGGGGTATCTTGGTAATTTTGCAAGACAGGGGTATTTTGGTACTTTTGCAAAATAGGGGTATTTTGGTAATTTCAAATCTAGGGGTATTTTGGTAATTTTACAAATATAAGGGTATTTGGTCCCTCTCGGGTTTTAGTTATGAACTTTGGCCCATAAACAAGTCCTCGCGGTTAAAGTGAACAAATACTATGCACCAGGTAGGATCTCAGAAAAGAGGAGGTGGGTCACGAGGACCGCTTAAGTACCAAGCTCTCACTAGATCCAATCCTAGACATGCATATGTTGGTTACCACACTCTAACTAATCGACTTGTCCACAGACATGTTTAATGAGCTTAAGTCTTATGAAATTACAAAGTTGTTCAAACTAGGTCTAAAGTCCATTAACCCTAATATACTTGGCTACGCCCCCATAAGCCTATCAAGCCTGTAACACCCCATACCCGAGTCCGAGACCAAGACTGGATACGAGACATTACCATGCTTGAACTCACTTAGACATGTACTTACGGGCTATAAAATTTTGTTTCGAATTTAAAACTTCTCTTTCTCAGTCGATTCATACCTTTCATGAGCCTACGAGGCCTTAAACACTTATCTAAAAACTTTCGGAACTTATTCAGAAACTTTTCTTTAGAGCAGGGGTCACACGCCCATGTTGTATGGGACACGCCCTTGCACCCCTAAAACATGCCTCTGTCTTTCACCCGTGGTGGATACTGGCAAAATACACACGGCCTAGACACGCCCGTGGCCCCAAACTGTGCCTAAAACCCTAGCATTCTACCAATGCCCCACGGCCAAGGCACACGCCCGTGCTTACCACCCGTGGTGCACACTGACTACCTTAACACGGCATAGAGTCTAGACACACGCCTGTGTGACTAGTCCGTGGTCTATTCTGGCTTAAGATACAATGGTGCAGGGTGCACACAGCCTAGACACACGCCCGTGTGTCCATCCGTGTGGGCACTTAGAGGCTATTTACCAAGCCAATTGCCACCCTAAAATTAAGACCAAACTCAAGCTCAATTCAGCAACTCAAGTATTACATCTTTCATGAACAATACAACATGCTTCATTGATATCAATAACATACATACTTAGTCAATCTTGGCCAATCACTTAGCCATTTACAAAAGAATAATAAACTTGATAGCCCATAGTTTTGCCCTTTCTAAGACATATACTCAAAATGAAATGTTTCCTATACATGCCATACTTAATATAATTTCAACTTGGCTATACCAAAATAAGGATTGATAGTGTACTTCGAGCTCCGACTTCAACGATCCACAAGTTAGCTTGGCGGGACTACATAGAAAGAAAGAATAAAAGACGTAAGCATTTAGCTTAGTAAGTTTGCATAATGCTCATAGCAACATACTTGCTTAATATAAACCATTTGACATCAACAATGGTATCATAAATTTCAGCTATAAAGCTTACTTACTCATACTTGATTCTTACATATCTCATGAAACTTACTAGTCTCGTACTTGAGAGGTAAACAAGGTACCTGTATCACTTGATCACCTTGATCAGCATATTTTAACATAATAATCATAATCTCTGATTCATCATTCATAACATGAATAATACTCATTTTCAACTTGATAATAACTTTGCTTACTCAACTTTCTTGCTATCTCATTTTAACTTTACTCATTTGCCCGATGAATTTCTGTGAATGACCGAGGATACTAAATCTCTTCCCACGAACTTGATGCCAAAGCCATATCCTAGATACAGTCTTACATGGAATATCTCATCTTGATTTCGAGGCCATGTCTTGACATGGACTTATACGAAGTCTTTCTTGTTCTCACCGATGCCATGCCTTGGCTTGGACTTACATGGGATCTCTTTCTCTTGATAGCTTTTCAATGCCAAGCTTGCCTTGGACTTACATGATATATCTGTTCAATGCCAAGCTTGCCTTGGACTTACATGATAACTTGTTCAATGCCAAGCTTTCCTTGGACTTACATGATATCTGTTCAATGCCAAGCTTGCCTTGGACTTACATGATAACTTGTTCAATGCCAAGCTTGCCTTGGACTTACATGACATCTCTGCTTGATTGCCGATGCCATGCCTTGGCTTGGTCTTATACGGACTTTCTTATCTCATGTGGTAGATCGAGTATCCTGGGAAATTCATCTTCAATCGAGACTTGCTCATACTTAATCTCATTGATTTCTTTGTTTAGCAAAACATTAAGCATTCCATGATAATAATGCACATTATACTAAGCAATTCAATGATAGAAATCATAAAGCTTAGAAATCATGCAAACTTACCTCGATATACAAAATGTATGTAGATATGCAATTTAGTCCTCGACTTTTTTCTTGCCTCGGTTTCGATCCGCGCTTCGTTTTTCTTGATCTATTATCATAAATAGATCATTTAATACTCACATTGACTAAATTGACTCATTACTCATACTTGGCAAAATTATTATTTTGCCCCTATACTTTCTCATATTTACACTTTTGCCCCTAGGCTCGTAAAATGATTTTCATTCAACTTTCTTAAACTTCATGCTTAGCTGATTCATTTTCTCTACTATAACAATCATCAATTCACACTATTTCTAGTATGTATGACCAATTTTCATAACTATTACAAAATGGTCCATACTATCATTTTTCATGAAATTCTTTTAGAAAAAGATGTTTATCTAACATCAAACTCTCATAAACTTCCATAAAACATCATTTAACATGCATGTCATTCATGGGTAGATTTTTGAACATGCATCTTAGCTCATTTTATAGCTAAAAATAGCTAATTCATAATACGAGATCTTCAAAAATACGAAGAATATTAAAAACGGGGCTAAAATGAACTTACTAGCAAGCTTGAAAAAAATGAAAAACCCTTGCTATGGAGTCTCCAAATTTTCAGCAATGGGAGGAAGAAGATGAATAGATTTTTATCATATTTTTCCTATTTTAATAATTTATTAGACAAATGACCAAAATGCCCTTCTCTTAAAAATTTTCCATTTTACCAACTCATGACCAATTTTGTCCAAAAATTATATTTTGGGAAAATTGCTATTTAAGGACTTCTAATTATTATTCTAAAGCTATTTCATACAAAAAGCTTCTAGAAACTCATATTTTGCATCTTTTGCAATTTAGTCCTATTTGATCATTCCATGTTAATTTCACAAAATTTCTACATGGAACTTTAATACTATCATGCAAACATGTCATAAACCTTAAGAACTCAATTTACTAACTCAGATTTTTGGTCTAGCACCACTATTCCGACTAGGCCCCGAATCGGGATGTTACAATTCTCCCTCTCTTAGGAATTTTCGCCTCAAAAATCTTACCAGCAAACAGGTTTGGATACTGGTTCCTCATGATTTCTTCTGGTTCCCACGTAGCTTCTTCTATTCCATGTCTTTGCCACAATACTTTTACCAGGGCAATACTTTTATTCCTTAGCTGCTTGACTTCCCGAGCTAAAATCTTAACTGGTTCTTCACCATAAGTCATGTCGGGATGAATCTCTATCTCTGACGGGGTAATTACATGTGAAGGATTTGATCGGTAGCGTCTCAACATTGACACGTGAAACACATCATGTATCTTTTCTAACTCTGATGGCAGAGCCAATCTGCATGCTACCTACCCAACTTTCTCGGTAATCTCATACGGTCCAATAAAACGTGGACTCAACTTGCCTTGCCGGCCAAATCTGAGAACTTTTCTCCATGGTGACACTTTCAAGAAAACTTTATCTCCGAGTTGATACTCTATCTCTTTTCTTTTTAAGTCCGAATAGGACTTCTGTCTGTCTGATGCATCTTTTAAACATTCTCGTATCACTTTCACTTTCTCTTCAGCTTCTCTAACCAAATGAACCCCTTGAATTTGGTTTTCCTTGAGTTCAGTCCAAAATAAAGGCGTTCTGCACTTTCGCCCATATAGAGCCTCATAAGTCGCCATCTTTAAACTCGACTGAAAACTATTATTGTAGGCAAATTCTATCAATGGGAGAAACTTTTCCCAACTGCCTTGAAATTCTAAAATACAACATCTGAACATATCCTCGAGTACTTGATTTAGCCTCTCTGACTGACCATCAGTTTGAGGATGAAAAGCTGTGCTAAAACTCAATCTTGTACCCAAGGCTTCTTACAGCTTCTTCCAAAATCTGGATGTGAATCTTGGATCTCTATCCGATATAATCGATAAGGGAACTCCGTGAAGCCTTACTATTTCTGAAATATACAAGTTTGCTAACTTGTCGAGTGAGTAATCAACTCGTACAGGTACAAAATGGGCTAACTTCGTGAGTCTATCCACTACAACCCATATAGCATCCTTCTTGCTGGGTGACAACGGTAAACCCGTTACAAAATCCATTGTGATACGGTCCCATTTCCACTCGGGAACCAAGATGGGCTGAAGTAAACCCGAAGGTACTTGGTGTTCAGCCTTTACTTGCTGACAAATCATGCACTTGGAAACAAACTCTGAAATATCTTTCTTCATTTTCAGCCACCAATACTGTTGCTTCAAATCATTATACATCTTTGTACTTCCCGGATGTACAGACAAACATCCGTTATGTGCTTCATACAAATTTTTTTAAATACGCTCCTCTTTTCTCGGTACACAAACTCAATCTTTAAACATCAAATATCCATCGGAATTAATCCGAAAGTCAGTTCCAACATCGGATTCACACTTAGCTCTCTTGACTTGCAATTCACTATCTTCTTTCAGAGCTTCCAAGATCTCGTGAAGAAACATTGGTCTAGCTCTCAGCTCAGCTAAAATAGAACCATCATCGGATAAAGATATCCTTGAATTCAATGCTCTTAATGCAAATAGGGACTTTCTGCTTAAAGCATCGGCGACCACATTCGCCTTTCCTTGATGGTAGTCAATGACCAATTCATAGTCTTTTATCAATTCTAACCATCTCCGTTGCCTTAAGTTCAACTCTTTCTGCGTCATCAAATACTTCAGACTTTTGTGATCAGTAAAAATCTGACATTTTTCACCATATAAATGGTGTCTCCAAATCTTCAAAGCGAAGACTATGGCAGCCAACTCTAAATCATGCGTAGGATAATTCTTCTCATGAGGCTTCAACTGTCTTGAGGCATAAGCAATCACCTTGCCTTCTTGCATAAGTACACAACCTAATCCATTTAAGGATGCATCGATGTAAATTATAAACTCTTTCCCTGACTCGGGTTGTACTAAAACTGGAGCTTCTGTCAACATTTCTTTCAACTTCTTGAAACTTTGTTGGCATCGTTCTGTCCACTCAAAATTCACATTTTTCTGTAACAATTTAGTCATCGGGGTTGCAATCATGGAAAACCCCTTGACGAATCGTCTATAAAAGCCGGCTAGGCCTAGAAAACTTATAATCTCAGAGATGTTCTTCGGTGGCTTCCAGTCCATTATGGCTGAGATCTTACTTGGATCTACTCGGACTCCATCTCTCGAGACAATATGTCCAAGAAATCCTACTTCCTTGAGCCAAAATTTGCTTTTATTGAATTTGGCATACAACTGATTTTCTCGAAGAGTCTGTAAAACTATCCGTAGATGTTCAGCATGCTCATTCTCATCTCGAGAATAAATCAGTATGTCGTTAATAAAAACGACTACAAACTTGTCGAGGTATGGTCTAAAGATGCGGTTCATTAAGTCCATGAATACCGCGGGAGCATTGGTCAACCCAAAGGGCATGACTAAAAATTCATAATGCCCATACCTTGTTCGAAATGCGGTCTTGGATACATCTGAGTCCTTCACTCTCAGCTGGTAGTACCCTGATCTCAAGTCTATTTTGGAGAACACAGTGGCTCCTTTCAATTGATCGAATAAGTCATCGATCCTAGGTAATGGGTACTTGTTCTTTACTGTCACTTTATTAAGCTGACGGTAATCTATGCACAATCTCATGGTGCCATCTTTCTTTGTCACAAATAAAACCAAAGCACCCCATGGTGAACGACTTGATCTTGCAAAGGCTTTGTCTGTCAACTCTTGCAACTGTGACTTTAGCTCTTTCAACTCTGTTGGAGCCATTCTGTAAGGAGTAATAGATATCGATCTTATGCATCGGAGCTAGCTCAATATTGAACTCAACCTCTCTAGCGGTGGTAGTCTTGGCAATTCCTCGGGAAAAACATCCGGTACTCACATACTATAAAGACCGACTCAATCTTTAACTATGTTTCTTTATCATTCATCACAAAGGCCAAAAATGCCTCATACCCCTTTCTTATATATCTCTGCGCCATCATATGAAAAATCATCACCGGCGATTCACCTCGTTCATCTGATTCTACATGAAGAGTATCCCCATTCTCACATCTTATCTCAATGTATTTCTTCCCACAATTAACTATTACATCATGGGCAGTCAACCAATCCATACCAAGAATGAGGTCGAACTCATCGAATGGTAGCAACATAAGATTTGCTTTAAAGCAATGACCTCTAATCATTAATGGGTAATCTTTTATATAGTGGTCTTGGGAACCACATCTAAAGCATGCATTTTCATGTGCTCGGCATTCTCCAAGATGATGTTTGCCACATTGTGGGCATTCGGGTCTGTCAAATCTAATATTCCCAACACTTGCAAATCAAGTAGTCATGCTTTATTCACTGAATATTGCTTACTCTTGTCTTTCCTTGAAAACCCAGTGGAAGTAGCCGATCGGGTAGGGAAATCTCTTAACTTCTTGGATGAAGATTGGAATGACTTATTCCACTGTCTCTTCCTTGAGTCACGAGACTCCATTTCAGGCTTTCTTTTCTCTTTTACTAATTCCTCGGCTTTACAAGCCCTCTCTACTAGCACAACAAATTCCTTTAGTTCTAGGATAGCAACAAATAGTTTGATGTCCTCATTCAACCCGTCTTCAAATCTTTTACTCATGATGGCCTCAGTGGACACGCATTCGCGAGCGTACTTACTGAGTCGTACAAACTCATGTTCATAGTCGATCCACCGACATCTTGCCTTGTTTCAATTCTAGGAATTCCTTCCTTTCGGTCTACAAACCTTTGACTGATATACTTTTTCTTGAACTCTTCTTGGAAAAATTCCCATGTGATCTTTTCCCTCGGTACCACTGACACAAGGGTGTTCCACCATTGATAAGCAGAGTATCTTAAGAGAGAAACTACACACTTCATGCATTCCTCAGGTGTGCATGACAACTCATTAAATACCCTGATAGTATTTTCTATCCAAAACTCAGCCTTTTCCGGATCATCATCTTTTCTAGCCCGAAATTCTTCTGCCCCATGTTTCCTAATCCTATCAACCAGAGGCTTCTCTCCTCTTACCACCTCTACTACTTGAGGGGCTACTGGGATAGGTTGAGGAATAGGTGGGGTGGAGGGGGTTGCGCATTCGGGTTCATACGAACGAACTCCGTATACCATGTATTCATCATATGGAGGAAGGCTTCTCTAGCCTCTTCTCCTCCTTCTTGACTCACCGTAGTGGGTCTATTCTCATGCTTATTCGGCACCGTCCCTTCAGCGGGAGCTGGTGCGTTACTTTCTATGTCATCCGCCACAGCTCTATCGGGATCCATTTACTAAATGTATAAACATAATTTAAGTCGTCAGGAGTCGTCACACTATCATTATAAAAACATTCTTACGTATGGCATGTATGGCTAGACTCGTACTCGTGCTATGTTAGTCCTAGAACCGACTAAACCGTAGCTCTGATACCATTAAATGTAACACCCCATACCCGAGTCTGAGACCAAGACTGGATACGAGACATTACCATGCTTGAACTCACTTAAACATGTACTTACAGGCTATAAAATTTTGTTCCGAATTAAAAACTTCTCTTTCTCAGTCTATTCATACCTTTCATAAGCCTACGAGGCCTTAAACACTTATCTAAAAACTTTCAGAACTTATTCAGAAACTTTTCTTTAGAGCAGGGGTCACACGCGTATGTTGTATGGGACACGCCCGTGCACCCCTAAAACATGCTCGTGTCTTTCACCTGTGGTAGATACTGGCAAAATACACACGGCCTGGACACGCCCGTGGCCCCAAACTGTGCCTAAAACCCCAGCATTCTACCAATGCCCCACGGCCAAGGCACACGCGCGCGTGCTTACCACCCGTGGTGCACGCGACTACCTTAACACGGCATAGAGTCTAGACACACGCCTGTGTGACTAGTCCGTGGTCTATTCTGGCTTAAGATACAATGGTGCAGGGTGCACACAGCCTAGACACACGCCCGTGTGTCCATCCGTGTGGGCACTTAGAGGCTATTTACCAAGCCAATTGCCACCCTAAAATTAAGACCAAACTCAAGCTCAATTCAGCAACTCAAGTATTACATCTTTCATGAACAATACAACATGCTTCATTGATATCAATAACATACATACTTAGTCAATCTTGGCCAATCACTTAGCCATTTACAAAAGAATAATAAACTTGATAGCCCATAGTTTTGCCCTTTCTAAGACATATACTCAAAATGAAATGTTTCCTATACATGCCATACTTAATATAATTTCAACTTGGCTATACCAAAATAAGGATTGATAGTGTGCTTCGAGCTCCGACTTCAACAATCCACAAGTTAGCTTGGCGGGACTACATAGAAAGAAAGAATAAAAGATGTAAGCATTTAGCTTAGTAGGTTTGCATAATGCTCATAGCAACATACTTGCTTAATATAAACCATTTGACATCAACAATGGTATCATAAATTTCAGCTATAAAGCTTACTTACTCATACTTGATTCTTACATATCTCATGAAACTTACTAGTCTCGTACTTGAGAGGTAAACAAGGTACATGTATCACTTGATCACATTGATCAACATATTTTAACATAATAATCATAATCTCTGATTCATCATTCATAACATGAATAATACTCATTTTCAACTTGATAATAACTTTGCTTACTCAACTTTCTTGCTATCTCATTTTAACTTTACTCATTTGCCCGATGAATTTCTGCGAATAACCGAGGATACTAAATCTCTTCCCATGAACTTGATGCCAAAGCCATATCCTAGATACGGTCTTACATGGAATATCTCGTCTTGATTTCGAGGCCATGTTTTGACATGGACTTATACGAAGTCTTTCTTGTTCTCACCGATGCCATGCCTTTGCTTGGACTTACATGGGATCTCTTTCTCTTGATAGCTTTTCAATGCCAAGCTTGCCTTGGACTTACATGATATCTGTTCAATGCCAAGCTTGCCTTGGACTTACATGATAACTTGTTCAATGCCAAGCTTGCCTTGGACTTACATGATAACTTGTTCAATGCCAAGCTTGCCTTGGACTTACACGATATCTCTGCTTGATTGCCGATGCCATGCCTTGGCCTGGTCTTATACGGACTTTCTTATCTCATGTGGTAGATCGAGTATCCTGGGAAATTCATCTTCAATCCGGACTTGCTCATACTTAATCTCATTGATTTCTTTGTTTAGCAAAACATTAAGCATTCCATGATAATAATGTACATTATACTAAGCAATTCAATGATAGAAATCATAAAGCTTAGAAATCATACAAACTTACCTCGATATACAAAATGTATGTAGATATGCAATTTAGTCCTCGACTTTGTTCTTGCCTCGGTTTCAATCCGAGCTTCATTTTTCTTGATCTATTATCATAAATAGATCATTTAATACTCGCATTGACTAAATTGACTCATTACTCATACTTTGGCAAAATTATTACTTTGCCCCTATACTTTCACATATTTACACTTTTACCCATAGGCTCGTAAAATGATTTTCATTCAACTTTCTTAAACTTCATGCTTAGCTGATTCATTTTCTCTACTATAACAATCATAAATTCACACTATTTCTAGTATGTATGACCAATTTTCATAACTATTACAAAATGGTCCATACTATCATTTTTCATGAAATTCTCTAAGAAAAAGATGTTTATCTAACATCAAACTCTCATAAACTTCCATAAAACATCATTTAACATGCATTTCATTCATGGGTAGATTTCTGAACATGCATCTTAGCTCATTTTATAGCTAAAAATAGCTAATTCATAATACGAGAACTTCAAAAATACGAAGAATATTAAAAACGGGGCTAAAATGAACTTACTAGCAAGCTTGAAAAAAATGAAGAACCCTTGCTATGGAGTCTCTAAATTTTCGGCAGTGGGAGGAAGAAGATGAATAGATTTTTATCATATTTTTCCTATTTTAATCATTTAATAGACAAATGACCAAAATGCCCTTCTCTTAAAAATTTTCCATTTTACCAACTCATGACCAATTTTGTCCAAAAATTATATTTTGGGAAAATTGCTATTTAAGGACTTCAAATTATTATTCTAAAGCTATTTCATACAAAAAGCTTCTAGAAACTCATATTTTGCATCTTTTGCAATTTAGTCCTATTTGACCATTCCATGTCAATTTCACAAAATTTGTATATGGAACTTTAATACTATCATGCAAACATGTCATAAACCTTAAGAACTCAATTTACTAACTCAGATTTGTGGTCTCGCACCACTATTCTGACTAGGTCCCAAATTGGGATGTTACAAAGCCCATTTCATGTCCTTACGGCCCGTTAGGCCTAAATCCATCATATGGCCTATTAGGCCCAAAACATATCCAGATCATGTATCAAGCATGGCTAACTTAATCCGTATAATCAACCAACCCATTTTATCAAACTTAGCCTCAGGGCCCACCTGGCCCGTTTAGCCTCTTTCGGGTTTTCGACTTTTCGGCATTGCCGATATCGTGTGTGTAGTGTTTATACACAACTGGTAACCTAGCGTGCTGCAAACCCCTTAGTCACGAACCTACAATTGACATTACTAGCGATTAACAAAGCGTTAACACATACTAACAAAAAACTGAAACCTCACCGTACCCTTACCGTGTGCCTCACGTTCTAGTAGCCCTTCCTTTGCTACTATTGGCGATTAACCTCTAGATCTACACCCAAACACCTATATTGTCAAAATCAAGTGACCCATATTGATCATAAGTCACCCCTATGAGCCACAATAGATTCAGCCAATTACTAAAACTCTAACTGAGTCGAGAATGCTTACTGCCTTGATAACAACTCTTACCTACCGTGCTTGCGATTGCTGAGCCTCACCCTTGTTAAAACATGGTAACGACAAAGAGGGGTTAGATAGCCCTTCGGCTTTTAATAAAACAGTTTAAAAATTCAACTAAGCTCTTACCGAAATCTTCCTTTGATCTTGCGGCCTAAGTCCGGCTTTTGAGACTCGTAAGATGACAGAGGCAATTCGGCAACACTAGGGGAAATAAGAAAAGAGGTGATTCGGCTAGAACCAAGTGGTGAACCAAAAAGGGAATTTGCGAAGGGAGAGTATGAAGGATTCGACTTTGGCACACTCAGAGAAAAAACGTCTGAGCCTCTCACAAGTGAAGAAATTCGGCCAGAAGGAAAACAAAATTCGGCATTAACCTAGGAACTTAATTCGGCACTCATATATATAGCCCCTAGCCGAAACTTCCCTTCCCTCAAAGTCCAATTCAGCACCCCTATATCCAGCTCCCAATCCCTATCTTTTCTCCCTTATCTTCACCTTAAATTTCTCTCCTGAACACTCCCTTTTAGAGTCCCCTCCAACGCTAACTCCTTCTATCCATGTAAAAAAGTAAAACTCCTTAATTCTCCCCTCTTAGGCATCGAACCTTGGACCTCCTTAACTTCCAGACACGCCACCTCACAGCCCCTATATGACGCACCTTTCCATTAGACTAAAAGCCCATCTGTGTCTCTTTTCTTCCCTTAATCTGCTTATGAGGCCTCCTGCCTGAGACTAGGGTGCACTAAGTAAGAAAAATAAATCTTTCCCTATGGTCTCTCCTATCTCAAAGGCTTCAAATAATCCCGATAATACCTTAAAATTAATAATCTAAGTGCTACACATACATACTAACTTCAATGCATAGAAATTTAAAGTTTCGGGATTTTTGGGGCGTTACAACCCAATAGGCCCAAATCTACTAGGCCCAAATTCGGGGCGTTACAATTCTACCCTCCTTAAAGAAATTTCGTTCTCAAAATTTCCAACTAACTATTAATCGTACTACCCAAGTCTCACCACTACGCTTTCGCTGTGCACTCTAATTTAATAACACATAAACATTGTATGCATAGAGTTTCTATACCCAAAAATATCGCATCCACACAAAACATACCGACTTAATGGTGATTGAACAATCCCGAGCCTTATGCTCCTCAGACCCGTATCTTAAACACGCTCTTGACTTCCTCCAGCATTCACCCGGATGACGCCTTCTGCAATATTCGCAAGCCGAAAAGTTTGGACGTACCTTAATATGCTTCACAGAATGAGACGTGGCCCTAGAAGACTGCGATCTCTTTTTTTCTTACAGTCTACGCATCTAACCCGAAGTGTTTCACCAATTTTTTTAACCTCCTCCAGTACCTCCCTAACTAGCTAAATCAGCACATCAGCCCTAACACTTCCACGGCCTCTGCCGCGACCCCTTGCACTACTTCTAGTGCTTATCGTTGCGTGCGTATTTCTGGGTTAGAATTTTATGAAATTAGTGCATAGTTCCACTGTTTAAAACACATGTCTTATGCGAGTAACAAATTTTTTTTTAAAGATATTCTGCGGTCGAGAATCCACTACAAGCTTAAGTTTTCTACGGGCTTTAGTCTCTAAAAGCCTATTTTAAGTAGCCCATTATCTACACAGTTCAGTAATTTAGGCAATTGTAGTACAGAGAACTTACTTGGCTCGACGTCGAGGGCTCGGTGAACCACACTTCAAGAATCCTTCAAAAACTTTTTAAAACCCAAAATCTAAGGCCCATTTCACAGCCTGAGCTTTGCAACTGGGCTCTGATACCACTAAATGTAACACCCCCAGACCCGGCCTAGACATTATGGTCGAATCCGGGAATGTCACATCAAAGGCACAATCTCAAACAATTTTGCTAAGTTAAAATCTAAGGCCCAAAAGCCAAAAAACCAATATCTTGTTAAGTTAAGAGGAAAAGCCTACATTTTAGGAAAACGTTCATGTATTAAGTTATTTCAAAAACCATGTCATCTTTGGAAACTTGATGGAATTTATTAAGCAAATAGTTGGAGCAATAATAATAAACCCAAAGTCTAAAGTCAATTAGGAGTTACATGGCCTTATTACAATTCAAAAATAAAAACAAAGTATTTAAAGCAATTTCCTTTGACCAAATTAAAACCTTTAAACAACTTGTAGTGTGGCCATCTCCGAATCCTCTCCCACGTCGAGCCGCCTATTCAGGATTACCTGAAACATTTAAAATTAAGGGTGTGAGTTTCGAAACTCAGTGTGTACAACCCTTGGCAATCAATTAACATACAAATATTCACATTGGGCCTAAGCCCTATCAAATCAGTGGTCTTGGGCCTTAGCCCACCATGACCTCATATCACATCATATCGCATCATATACAATAAGATAATGCAAAACCCACCCCAAAAATCCATCCACTACACACACCATTTCCCTTCCACCCTTATGACTCCTCTGGGGAATTCTAGCTCGACCCACCCCTCCGCTACACACCATGGGTAGCCCGGTTGCGGTACTACCGAATGTTGCAGCAAAGCTGCTAATCATATATTGGACTTAAAGCCTCCGGTGGATCCATACCATACGACCATGCGATCCTCAAATCTTCCTACGTACCATAATTCACACCCATATGCATCCTAAGCAGAATATCATATGAATGCATCAAACACACAAGTAACATCCATGAACTCATATCCGTTACATAGGGGTATTTTCGTCATTTCACTACCTAGGGGTATTTTCATAATTCTGCCCTACAGGGGTATTTTTGTAATTTGGCAAAATCGGGGTAACTTGGTAATTTTGCAAGACAGGGGTATTTTGGTACTTTTGTAAAATAGGGGTATTTTGGTAATTTCAAATCTAGGGGTATTTTGGTAATTTTACAAATATAAGGGTATTTGGTCCCTCTCAGTTTTTAGTTATGAACTTTGGCCCATAAACAAGTCCTCGCGGTTAAAGTGAACAAACACTATGCACCAGGTAGGATCTCAGAAAAGAGGAGGTGGGTCACGAGGACCGCTTAAGTACCAAGCTCTCACTAGATCCAATCCTAGACATGCATATGTCGGTTACCACAATCTAACTAATCGACTTGTCCACAGACATGTTTAATTAGCTTAAGTCTTATGAAATTACAAAGTTGTTCAAACTAGGCCTAAAGTCCATTAACCCTAACATACTTGTCTATGCCCCCATAAGCCCATCAAGCCCATTTCATGTCCTTACGGCCCGTTAGGCCCAAATCTCATCATATGGCCTATTAGGTCCGAAACATATCCAGATCATGTATCAAGCATGGCTAACTTAATTCGTATAATCAAGCAACCCATTTTATCAAACTTAGCCTCAGGGCCCACCGGGCCAGTTTAGCCACTTTCGGCTTTTCAACTTTTCGGCATTGCCGATATCGTGTGTGTAGTGTTTGTACACACCTGGTAACCTCGCGTGCAGCAAACCCCTTAGTCACGAACCTACAATTGACATTACTAGCGATTAACAAAGCGTTAACACATACTAACCAAAAATCGAAACCTCACCGTACCTTTACCGTGTGCCTCACATTCTAGTAGCCCTTCCTTTGCTACTATTGGCGATTAACCTCTAGATTTGCACCCAAACACCTATATTGTCAAAATCAAGTGACCCATATTGATCATAAGTCACCCCTATGAGCCACAATAGATTCGGCCAATTACTAAAACTCTAACTGAGTCGAGAATACTTACTACCTTGATAACAACTCTTACCTACCGCGCTTGCGATTGCTGAGCCTCACCCTTGTGAATACATGGTAACGGCGAAGAGGGGTTAGGTAGCCCTTCGACTTTTAATAAAACACTTTAAAAATTCAACTAAGCTCTTACCAAAATCTTCCTTTGATCTTGCGGCCTAAGTCCGGCTTTTGAGACTCGTAAGATGACAGAGGCAATTCGGCAACACTAGGGGAAATAAGAAAATAGGTGATTCGACTAGAACCAAGTGGTGAACCAAAAAGGGAATTTGCGAAGGGAGAGTATGAAGGATTTGGCTTTGGCACACTTAGAGAAAAAAACGTCTGAGCCTCTCACAAGTGAAGAAACTCGGCCAGAAGGAAAACAAAATTTGGCATTAACCTAGGAACTTAATTTGGCACTCATATATATAGCCCCTAGCCGAAACTTCCCTTCCCTCAGAGTCCAATTCGGCACCACTATATCCACCTCCCAATCCCTATCTTTTCTCCCTTATCTTCACCTTAAATTTCTCTCCTGAACACTCCCTTTTAGAGTCCCCTCCAACGCCAACTCCTTCTGTCCAGGCACAAGAATAAAACTCCTTAATTCCCCCCTCTTAGGCCTCGAACCTTGGACCTCCTTAACTGCCAGAAACGCCACCTCACAGCCCCTATATGACGCCACTTTCCATTGGACTACAAGCCCATCTGTGTCCCTTTTCTTCCCTTAATCTGCTTATGAGGCATCCTTCCTGAGACTAGGGTCCACTAAGTAAGAAAAATAAATTTTTCCCTATGGTCTCTCCTATCTCTAAGGCTTCAAATAATCCCGATAATACCTTAAAATTTATAATCTAAGTGCTATACATACATACTAACTTCAATGCACAGAAATTTAAAGTTTCGGGATTTTTGGGGCGTTACAACCCAATAGGCCTAAATCTACTAGGCCCAAATTTGGGGCGTTACAATTCTACCCTCCTTAAAGAAATTTCGTCCTCAAAATTTCCAACTAACTATTATTCGTACTACCCAAGTCTCACCACTACGCTTTCGCTGCGCACTCTGATTTAATAACACATAAACATTGCACGCATAGAGTTTCTATACCCAAAAATATCGCATCCACACAAAACATACCTGACTTAATGGTGATTGAACAATCTCGAGCCTTATGCTCCTCAGACCTGCATCTTAAACACGTTCTTGACTTACTCCAGCATTCACCCGAATGACGCCTTCTGTAATATTCGCAAGCCGAAAAGTTTGGACGTACCTTAACATGCTTCACAGAACGAGATTGCGGCCCTAGAAGACTGCGATCTCTTTTTTCCTTATTATCTACGCACCTAACCTGAAGTGTTTCACCAATTTCTTTAACCTCCTCCAGTACCTCCCTAACTAGCTGAATCAGTACATCAGCCCTAACACTTCCTCGGCCTCTGCCGCGACCCCTTGCACTACTTCTAGCGCTCATCGTTGCGTGCGTATTTTCGGGTTAGAATTTTATGAAATTAGTGCATAGTTCCACTGTTTAAAACACATGTCTTATGCGAGTAACAAATTTTTTTTTAAAGATATTCTGCGGTCGAGAATCCACTACAGGCTTAAGTTTCCTACGGGCTTTTGTCTCTAAAAGCCTATTTTAAGTAGCCCATTATCTACACAGTTCAATAATTTAATCAATTGTAGTACAGAGAACTTACTTGGCTCGACGTCGAGGGCTCAGTGAACCATACTTCAAGAATCCTGCAAAAACTTTTTAAAACCCAAAATCTAAGGCCCACTTCACAGCCCGAGTTTTGCAATTGGGCTCTGATACCACTAAATGTAACACCCCCAGACCCAGCCCAGACGTTATGGACGAATCTGGGAATGTCACCTCAAAGGCACAATCTCAAACAATTTTGCTAAGTTAAAATCTAAAGCCCCAAAGCCTAAAATCCAATATCTTGTTAAGTTAAGAGGAAAAGCCCACATTTTAGGAAAACATTCATGTATTAAGTTATTTCAAAAACCATGTCATCTTTGGAAACTTGATGGAATTTATTAAGCAAATAGTTGGAGCAATAATAATAAACCCAAAGTCTAAAGTCAATTAGGAGTTACATGACCTTATTACAATTCAAAAATAAAAACAAAGTATTTAAAGCAATTTCCTTTGACCAAATTAAAACCTTTAAACAACTTGTAGTGTGGCCATCTCCGAATCCTCTCCCACGTCGAGCCGACTATTCAGGATAACCTGAAACATTTAAAATTAAGGGTATGAGTTTCGAAACTCAGTGTGTACAACCCTTGGCAATCAATTCACATACAAATATTCACATTGGGCCTAAGCCCTATCAAATCGGTGGTCTTGGGCTTAGCCCACCATGACCTCATATCACATCATATCGCATCATATACAACAAGATAATGCAAAACCCACCACAAAAATCCATCCACTACACACACCATATCCCTTCCAACCTTATGACTCCTGTGGGGAATTCTAGCTCGACCCACCCCTCCGCTACACACCATGGGTAGCCCGGTTGCGGTACTACCAAACGTTACAGCAAAGCTGCTAATCATATATTGGGCTTAAAGCCTCCGGTGGATCCATACCATACGGCCATGCGATCTGATAAACTGAAATAGTAACATATTTTAATCCCACATTTAGCATACTTTTGGGTGAGTTATCCCTTGATTTATTTAAAAAGGTGCTCTTAATCCTTTCTTTTCATGTCTTATACTCAGGAAAGCACCCAAGGATAAAAAGAACGAGAAACGGGCTCAAAATGGACCAAAATGGGCCAAAGAAGAAAACGACACGGCCTAGACTAAAGCCTACATGGCCGTGCCTCCTCAAATATACTAGAACACGGCCTGATGTCGATCTACACGGCCGTGCCTCATTAACGAAGTCCAGCACGACCTGGCCGCGATTCACACGGGCGTTCGCCATGGCCGTGCTCCTACCGTGGAGGAGAGTAATTTCACTCGAAAAGGGATACTTAGGGGCAAAGAAACCTATTTCAAAAGCCTATATAAAGACCCTAGGTATAACCTAAAAGAGGGCGATTAGCTAGGCCAAGGAGCTGAGCCGAAAAGGTCAGATTTGTGGGAAACTCTCAAGGGATAGCCAGTTGATCCATCTTCAGAAGCTAGAATTCTACTCCAGACGGAGGATCTCTCCTTCAATTCCTTCAGGGAGTTTTAGGGATTTCTTATGTTTTGTTTTATCTTTTCTTCTGAGATGTTTTTCTTTATTATTATGAACTAAACCCCTCAGATACCTGAGGGGGGATGAAACCTAGATGAATCTTGTTATTGTTTTCTGAACTATATGATAAATACTTGATTTATTCTTGATTATATGTGCTTAATTCTTGTGTTGATATTTCGCGGATATTAATTCAAGTTGAATGTGCTTAGGTGGTGGAGCAAAAGTCCCTGCTTAAGAGTAGATCTAGCATAATTAAGCGGAACTGATCGCGCGCCTAGAGATAGGGTGACGAGATTTTGTCGGATTAGAGTGAAACCTTATATGGGAGTCCATAGATCGATTTACTGCTATTCTAGGGGTTTTAATTAGAAAGAGATTTCAATTAATCAACCTAGGGTTAGACATTATTCGCCTCGATAGAGGGCTTAATATAAATTAGGGAGTCCTACGGATCAAGTCAAGTGAATAAATAAATGCAGTTCGGTGTTAGATAACAAGTGAAGTCTAGGTGGATTCTTCCTAAGGGTATCGTCTTAATCAACTCAGTTTTTCCCAAGTATTTCCCCAATTCATTCTTTTTGTCTTTGCGTATTTAGCTTAGTAATTAGTTAATTTAGATTAATAAACAACTTCACTTATTTTAGGCTAAATAATAGAAAGAAAGTTAGTATTAGTACTTTTAGTTCCTTTGGGTTCGACAATCGGGTCTTGCCTAAGCTATACTACTGTTCGATAGGTGCACTTGCCTCAATCGTTGTTATAGTTAATTCCAGGATCAATCATTATAAATTTAAAACTCTGAAATACAACAACCGAGTTTTTGGCGCCGTTGCCGGGGAACTAAAATATTAATAAAGCTCTATTTTTATTACTTTAGCCATCATTTTTTTTTATTTTCTGCAATTTACTTTTATTTTTTTAAGTTTAAATTTTAACTTTGCTAAATTTTCTTTCTTTCTTTTCCTATCAGGTACCTCTAGTTTATGACTAGAAGGAACCCGAGAGGACCACTAGTATCTGACAGTGATAATGGCCGCTACCGTTCGCGAGAATCGCAGAGAAATTAGGCGAGCCCTAGATTACACAGAAGAAGAGCGAGAAGACAGATCCAATCCTACTGAAGGGATGGACGAAAATAATCCTCAACCATAAGATGTGGGAGAGAATAATGCTCCGCGTGCTATGTATGATTATGCTAAACCTCATTTAACAGGAGCAGAATCAAGTATTGTTGGGCCTGCTATAGCCGCTAATAATTTTGAATTAAAGCCTAACACTATACAAATGATTCGACAATTTGTTCAATTTGATGGTTTACAAGACGAAGACCCAAATACTCATATAGCTAATGTTTTAGAGTTCTGTGATACCTTCAAAATAAATGGCGTTTCTGATGATGCCATACGTCTTCTGTTATTTCCCTTTTCATTAAGAAAAAAAGCCAAATAGTGGTTAAACTCGTTACCATGAGGGTCGATCACTACATGGGATCAAATGACCGAAAATTTTTTATTAAAATATTTCCCACCGGCCAAAATGGCCAAATTACAGAATGATATCTCTTCTTTTGTGCAGATGGATTTAGAGACATTATATGACGCATGGGAGAGATATAAGGATCTCTTGAGAAGGTGTCCGCACCATGGCTTACCCTTGTGGCTCCAAGTCCAAACTTTTTATAACGGTGTAAACCCCTCGACGAGGCAACTAATTGATTCAGCCGCCGGTGGAACCCTGAACAATAAAACTCCTGAAGTAGCCTACGAGTTTATTGAAGAGATGTCACTGAATAACTATCAATGGCAGGTTACAAGGACCAAACCAACAAAATCAGCCGGAGTTTTCAACATAGATGCAGTAACCATGCTATCAACACAAGTAGAGATGATGAATAAAAAGCTTGATAGTTTGTGTTCTTCGCAGGTACATCCAGTAATGCAGTGCGACGCAAGTGGAACTATAGCAAATTCTGAGTACCCACCCTACCAACCGGGCACAGAGAACGAACAGATGAACTATATAGGTAACAATTTTAGATCTAATAACAACTCTTATAGTAATACTTATAATCCAAGTTGGAGGAACCACCCAAATTTTTCATGGGGAGGACAAGGAAATCAAGGAAATCAAAGACAACAACCTCCTCAAAAATTTCAAAATCAGCCTTATCCACTGGAGAAGAAGCCGAACCTTGAAGAGATGATGACAAAATTCATGGCAGCTACAGATAACCGTCTCTAAGACACTGAGACCACCCTTAAGAATCAACAAGCATCAATTAAAGGGATCGAGAGCTAAGTGGGGGAACTCACTAAGACAGTTGGACAACTTACTAACACAGTTGGACAACTCGCAAAGATAATTTCTGAACGACGACAAGGGCGTCTACCAAGCAACACTGAGATTAACCCAAAGGAGCAAATCCAAGCCATATCAGATCAAGAAAGTGAAGGGTTAGACGAGCCCAATTCAAGGCAAGAGGATGAGGTCAAAGAAGGTAAGGTTGAGGTAAGTAATAATAAGCCAAAACCGATAATCAAAGAATACCAACCTCGCATACCATACCCTGAAGCATTAAGGAGAGACGATACAGAGGAACAGTTCGGTAAGTTTTTTAACTTTTCAAGAAATTACATATTAACTTACCATTACTTGAAGCTCTTTCACAGATGCCAGATTCTAGAAAATTTTTAAAAGAACTTTTGACGAACAAGCGAAGGATAGACGAGGCATCACACGTGGAACTAAACGCAATGTGCTCAGCAATCTTGCAAAATAAACTACCACAGAAATTAAAAGATCCAGGGAGTTTTACAATTCTATGTTTAATTGGTAGTTTACCTATTGATAATGCGTTAGCTGATCTAGGGGCAAGCATAAATGTCATGCCTTATAAATTTTTTAAACAACTAGGTCTAGGGAAACCCAAACAAACTAGGATGAGCATTCAACTAGCTGATAAAACTGTTAGAATTCCTAGGGGTATAATCGAAGATGTACTCGTAAAAGTTGAAAAATTCGTATTCCCAGTAGACTTTGTCATTTTAGACATGGATGAGGATAATTCGATCCCCTTAATCTTAGGAAGACCATTTTTAGCAACTGCCAGGACTAAAATTGATATTGATGCAGAAGAACTCATACATCGTGTAGGTAATGAGGCAGTCACTCTCAAAGCTCTTGATTCGGCTAGAACATCGAGTAACCAAGGTGAGAAAACAAATTCTATTGATAACCATTCGGTTAACCCTTCTTTTCAGGAAACACCACAAAAGAGTACAACTGAACCCGATCCTAGACCCAGTGCTAACAAAGAAATAACTCATGAGGAACGAGGGATTCAATTCGATGATCTAGACGAGTGGAAGACGCATTTCAAGGAGAAATTAGGAATATACGAAGCAGAACCAGAGCCACTCCATGAATCAGACAAGTTCAAAATCAGAGATCAGGTATTGATAGAAAAAATAGACCCTCGAATATCTCCCCCTGACCCTAACACAAACAAAGAAATACCGTTTAGGGTAATCAGTGTTTTTCCATACGGAACAGTCGAGAAAAGTAATCCTATCTTTGGCACTTTCAATATAAACGCATCTCGACTTAAATTCTATCATGATAATGAAACCGATAGCATGAGAAAGGATTTTCAACTCCTCAAACCACCCTGACGATACAAACGAGAGGTAAGTCTAGCTTAAGACTTTAAACGAGCACTTATCGGGAGGCAACCCGAGAACTAACCGTAGTTACTTTTTCTTTTGTTATCATTTTTCTTTTCTTTTCTTAGTCTTAAACACCTAGCTTTAAACTAAACAAGAGTGCAGATTTCCAGGCCACACGACCTTACACACGGTAGTGGCGTGTGTGTGGAAGTCTGAGAATCGCCGCATCGACACGGCGCAGAGAGGGTATAAGTCAGAAAGAATCAAATCTTTGAATCACGGACTCCAACCACCAACCCACGGGCGCGAAAAATGCCACGGCCGTGCGACGCGGCCGTGGGCGATACATCGACTTAGCAAAGCGAACGGGCGTGGCGACTGAGCATGGGCGTGGGAGAAATAAACGGAGCCTACCACGGCCGTGCGATGCGGCCGTGTGACTTAGCACGCCCCCAGTACACGGGCGTGGGGTTGTACCAGGCTTGAAAATTTATTTAAACCCCCTCATTTTTCTCTTCTCCTACTAACTCTCAACTTTTCACCCCTTTGCAACTTTCACCCTTCTTCCTCCTTTACACCCTTACACCATACCCTCTTAGCATTCTTCATTCTTATAGCATTCTTCTCAATCTTTTGGCCGATCCCAGCACAGTCTCCCTCATGGAGACCGATCTACATAAGTTCATGCCGGCCGCTTCAATCATTCGACAAGCCAAGGACATTTGAAGCCATTTAGTTTTAATTTCGTTTTTCTCTTTTGCTTCAATTTCCTTATCTTTACTTCTCTTCTGCTTAAATTAGTTTATTTTATTTTAGTTTCTTAGTGTCAGGTTCTACAGGCTGCTAGGGAATCACACCACGACCACCACCATATCCACAGCCTTAGAAATCACACCCAACAATAAGGACATTATGGTCCATTTATCTTTTCTTTTAACTTTATTTTATTTTTTTTGTTTTTCTTCACTTTAGCTTGCTTTTCTTTAAGTACTTAATTAGTATAGTTTTAATTATTATTAATAATCCCTGGCTAATTCTCCATGAGCTACTCAATTTCTTCATCTAGCGCAGGATCGTCATCCAGACCAACCCCTCCAACTTATCCTTCACCACGACCTTTGCCAACTCAAGGAATCCATCCATAATTCAGGAAGTTTCACTTCTCCCCATATCTTATGATTTTTTTATTATCATGCTATTATCTATCTTTGTACATTGAGGGCAATGTACATCTTAACTGTGGGGGGGTGAATCTTAGACGTGCCTAATTTTTTTCATTATTCTCAAAATCCTGAATTTAGTCTTATTTTTAAGTAATTTTCTCATATTACTAATTAAGAAGAAATTTCTAATGATTTATGATTTTTATTGATATTTTTTAGATTAAGTCATTGATAATTGTGCATTGATAATTAAATTTTAAGATACTAAAGAATCAAGCATGATAAGTCCATTTTTTCTCAACTAAAATTTGCTAGGTTGTTGAACTGAATTTAAATATTACTTTGAAGTTTGAAATTTACGAGGTTGATGTAAAAAATACCCATAATTTTTGTGAGTTTTTGAGCCTTATAGAGCATATATTCTTTTTCATGCTCACTTTATTGATTATGAGTATGTCAACACTGATTTGTTATTCTAGAACTTGCCTCATTTATACATATCGAGACCACACCTATGATTTGATATACAGAGATGATTAAGGCACCTAGGTTTTAACCTACTAACTCCATTAAAAGCCTACCTTCACAATTAACCCCTAGTGAACCCCTTTTAATCCTAACAACCCTTTTTATTGACATAACCACTAATATTAACCCAAAACCCTTTATATTTGTTATCACCATTCTTTTTCGACTTCCCTTATATCGAGATTTGATTTGATTAAGCTACCTAATTATTTCATCTTAGCATATGAATAGATGTATTATATATATATAAAAATATATATATATATTCAGTATTAGTACGATGAAAGGCGAGCTTGTACAGTTAAAGTCTATTTATTGAAGAAGAAGCTCGTATTATTAGTTTAAAGTTTTAATCCATAATGTAATTATTCAGTTTATTGTTTCTAGTTAGGTAATTTATCAATTCAATCTCGATTCTAACCTTCTAATTCAGCCACTATCCACACTTTAACCCTAGCCCGTTACAACCCTAATTAAAGACCTTTTGATTTGTGCATCATCTCATATTATAGTGGTGGAGACTTGATTTTCAGGTAAGCCTATGGGATTAACTTTTCATGTTCGACTTTTGAGTGCCTAAATTTTGAACCTTAAACACTTTGAGTGATTTGAGTGAATCTTTTGTTAGGATGTCAATCCTTGTCGATTTTGAATTAAAGGTAATTATTTAGATAAGGGGAGACGCCTATATTTTCGAGCTACAAATCTATGACTTAGATTGTTTGAATCCTTAGGACTCTTTAAGTTGAATTATCCATGTATAAATTATCTATGAATTATGATGAAACATTGTTGATAAGAATTATGAATTATAGAAAGTTCGTTCTAATTGTAAGTTGAAAATTTTGCTTAAGGACAAGCAAAAGCTTAAGTGTGGGGGTATTTGATAAACAAAAATAGTAACATATTTTAATCCCACATTTAGCATACTTTTGGGTGAGTTATCCCTTGATTTATGTAAAAAGGTACTCTTAATCCTTTCTTTTCATATCTTATACTCTGGAAAGCACCCAAGAATAAAAAGAATGAGAAACGGGCTCAAAACGGACCAAAATGGGCCAAAGAAGAAATCGACACGGCCTGGACTAAAGCCCACACGGCCGTGCCTCCTCAAATATACTAGAATACAACCTAATGTCGATCTACATGGTTGTGCCTCATTAATGGAGTCCAACATGGCCTGGCCACGATTCACACGGGCGTGCGCCATGGCCGTGCCCCTGCCGTGGAGGAGAGTAATTTCACTCGGAAAAGGATACTTAGGGGCAAAGAAACCTATTTCAAAAGCCTATATAAAGACCCTAGGTATAACCTAAAAGAGGGCGGTTAGCTAGGCCAAGGAGCCGAGTCGAAAAGGTCAGATTTGTGGGAAACTCTCAAGGGATAGCCAGTTGATCCATCTCTAGAAGCCAGAATTCTACTCAAGACGGAGGATCTCTTCTTCAATTCCTTCAGGGAGTTTTAGGGATTTCTTATGTTTTGTTTTATCTTTTCTTCTGAGATGTTTTTCTTTCTTATTATGAACTAAACCCTTCAGATACCTGAAGGGGGATGAAACCTAGATGAATCTTGTTATTGTTTTCTGAACTATATGATAAATACTTGATTTGTTCTTGATTATGTGTGCTTAATTCTTGTGTTGATATTTCACGGATATTAATTTAAGTTGAATGTGCTTAGGTGGTGGAGCAAAAGTCCCTGCTTAAGAGTAGATCTAGCATAATTAAGCGGAGTTGATCGCGCACCTAGAGATAAGGTGACGAGATTTTGCCAGATTAGGGTGAAACCTAATATTGGAGTCCATAGATCGATTTACTACTATTCTAGGGGTTTTAATTAGAAAGAGATTTCAATTAATCAACCTAGGGTTAGACGTTATTCGCCTCGAGAGAGGGTTTAATATAAATTAGGGAGTCCTACGGATCAAGTCAAGTGAATAAATCGTCTGGTTCAGTGTTAGATAACAAGTGAAGTCTAGGTGGATTCTTCCTAAGGGTATCATGTTAATCAATTGAGTTTTTCCCAAGCATTTCCCCAATTCATTCTTTTTGTCTTTGCGTCTTTAGCTTATTAATTAGTTAATTTAGATTAATAAACAACTTCACTTATTTTAGGCTAAATAATAGAAAGAAAGTTAGTATTAGTACTTTTAGTTCCTTTGGGTTCGACAATCCGGTCTTGCCTAAGCTATACTACTGTTCGATAGGTGCACTTGCCTCAATCGTTGTTATAGTTAATTCCAGGATCGATCATTATAAATTTAAAACTCTGAAATACAACGATCACGATCCTCAAATCTTCCTCCGTACCATAATTCCCACCCATATGCATCCTAAGCAGAAAATCATATGAATGCATCAAACACACAAGTAACATCCATAAACTCATATTCGTCACATAGGGGTATTTTCGTCATTTCACTACCCAGGGGTATTTTCGTAATTCTGCCTTACAAGGGTATTTTGGTAATTTGGCAAAATAGGGGTATCTTGGTAATTTTGCAAGACAGGGATATTTTCGTACTTTTGCAAAATAAGGGTATTTTGGTAATTTCAAATCTAGGGGTATTTTGGTAATTTTACAAATATAAGGGTATTTGGTCCCTCTCGGGTTTTAGTTATGAACTTTGGCCCATAAACAAGTCCTCGCGGTTAAAGTGAACAAACACTATGCACCAGGTAGGATCTCAGAAAAGAGGAGGTGGGTCACGAGGACCGCTTAAGTACCAAGCTCTCACTAGATCCAATCATAGACATGCATATGTCGGTTACCACACTCTAACTAATCGACTTGTCCACAAACATGTTTAATTAGCTTAAGTCTTATGAAATTACAAAGTTGTTCAAACTAGGCCTAAAGTCCATTAACCCTAACATACTTGTCTACGCCCCCATAAGCCCATCAAGCCCATTTCATGTCCTTACGGCCCGTTAGGCCCAAATCTCATCATATGGCCTACTAGGCCCAAAACATATCTAGATCATTGATAAACCGTAAAAGTAACAAATTTTAAGCCCACATTTAGCATGCTTTTGGATGAATTGTCCCTTAATTTATGTAAAAAGGTTCTCTTAATCCTTTCTTTTCATGTTATATACTCAGGAAAGCACTGGAGGATGAAAAGAACAATAAACGGGCTTAAAACGGGCCAAATAGGCCAAAGCACGAAATCGACACGGCCTGGACCTAAGACCACACGGCCGTGCCTCTTCAATAATCTCAAACACGGTCTAGCCACGAGATACACGGCCGTGCCTCATCAATGAAGCCCACACGGCCTGGCCACGACTTACACGACCGTGTGCCAGAGGCCGTGCCCCTGCCGTGGCAAAGAGCAATTTCAATCGGATTTGGATACTTAGGGGCAAAGAAACACATTCCAAAAGCCTATAAATACACCCTAAGTATGACCTGAAAGAGGGAGCCCAAAGCTATCGTTTAGGGGCGTCTTGCTAGGCCAGAGAGGGCAGATTTGTAGGGATTCGCTCAGGGATAGCCATTTGATCCATCTCAAGAAGCCAAAATTATACTCAAGACGGAGGATCTCCTCTTCAATTCCTTCAGAGGGTTTTAGGGATTTCTTATGTTTTGTTTTATCTTTTCTTCTGAGATGTTTTCTTTTATTGTTATGAACTAAACCCTCAGATACCTGAGGGGGATGAAACTTAGATGAATCTTGTTATCGTTTGCTGAACTATATGATAAATATTTGATTTGTTCTTAATTATGTGTTCTTAATTATTGTGTTGATATTTCGTGGATATCGATTCAAGTTTGATGTGCTTAAGTGGAGGAGCAAAAGTCTCTGCCTAAGAGTAGATCTAGCATTGTTAAGCGGAGTTGATCGCGCGCCTAGAGATAGGGTGACGAGGCGTTGCCGGATTAGGGTGAAACCTAATATGGGAGTCCATAGATCGAGTTAATGCAATTCTAGGGGTTTTAATTAGAAAGAGATTTCAATTAATCAACCTAGGGTTAGATGTTATTCGCCTCGAGAGAGGGTTTAATATAAATTAGGGAATCCTACGGATCAAGTCAAGTGAATACATCGTCTAGTTCAGAGTTAGATAACAAGTGAAGT
Organism: Gossypium sturtianum; assembly: GCA_025698515.1. Lineage (NCBI taxonomy): Eukaryota > Viridiplantae > Streptophyta > Magnoliopsida > Malvales > Malvaceae > Gossypium > Gossypium sturtianum. Next base: position 88,397,127 of record CM046944.1, read on the forward strand.
CTAGGTGAATTCTTCCTTGGGTGTCGTCTTAATTAATTGGTTTTTCCTCAAGTATTCTCCGAAATTCATTCTTCTTTGTCTTAGAGTCTTTAGTCTAGTAGTTTATTAATTTAGATTAAACAACCATTCGCTTAATTCTTAGGCTAAATAATAGAAAAAAAGTTAGTTTTAGTACTTTTAGTTCCTTTGGGTTCGATAATCCGGTCTTGCCTAAGCTATACTACTGTTCGATAGGTGCACTTGCCTCAATCGTTGTCAAAGTTAGTTTCTAGGTTCAATAATTCTCTTTATAAATTTTAAAACTCGACAGACATACGATCAATCATGTATCAAGTATGAGAAAGTCCGTATAAGACCAAGCCGAGGCATGGCATCGGCAATCAAGCAAGTTATCATGTAAGTCCAAGGTCCCAAGCTTGGCATTGACAAGTTTATCATGTAAGTCCAAGGACCCAAGCTTAGCATTGACAATTTTATCATGTAAGTCTTAATTCCTATAATCAACCAACCCATTTTATCAAACTTAGCCTCAGGGCCCACAGGGCCCGTTTAGCCACTTTCGACTTTTCGGCTTTTCGGCATTGCCGATATCGTGTGTGTAGTGTTTGTAAACACCTGGTAACCTCGCGTGTTGCAAACCCCTTAGTCACAAACCTACAATTGAAATTACTAGCGATTAACCAAAGTGTTAACACATACTAACCAAAAACCGAAACCTCACCGTACTATTACCATGTACCTCACGTTCTAGTAGCCCTTCCTTTGCTACTATTGGCGATTAACCTCTAGATCTGCACCCAAACACCTATATTGTCAAAATAAAGTGACCCATATTGATCATAAGTCACCCCTATGAGCCACAATATATTCGGCCATTTACTAGAACTCTAACTGAGTCGAGAATGCTTACTGCCTTGATAACAACACTTACCTACCGCGCTTGCGATTGCTGAGCATCACCCTTGTTAATACATGGTAACGGCAAAGAGGGTTTAGATAGCCCTTCGACTTTTAATAAAACACTTTAAAAATTCAACTAAGCTCTTACCGAAATCTTCCTTTGATCTTGCGGCCTAAGTCCGGCTTTTGAGACTCGTAAGATGACAGAGGCAATTCAGTAACACTAGGGGAAATAAGAAAAGAGGTGATTCGGCTAGAACCAAGTGGTGAACCAAAAATGGAATTTGAGAAGGGAGTATGAAGGATTCGGCTTTGGCACACTTAGAGAAAAAACATCTGAGCCTCTCACAAGTGAAGAAATTTGGCCGGAAGGAAAACAAAATTCGGCATTAACCTAGGAACTTAATTCGGCACTCATATATATAGCCCCTAGCCAAAACTTCCCTTCCCTCAGAGTCTAATTCGGCACCACTATATCCACCTCCCAATCCCTATCTTTTCTCCCTTATCTTCACCTTAAAATTCTCTCCTGAACACTCCCTTTTAGAGTCCCCTCCAATGCCAACTCCTTCTGTCCAGGCACAAAAATAAAACTCCTTAATTCTCCCCTCTTAGGCCTCGAACCTTGGACCTCCTTAACTGCCAGCCACGCCACCTCACAGCCCCTATATGACGCAACTTTCCATTGGACTACAAGCCCATCTGTGTCCCTTTTCTTCCCTTAATCTGCTTATGAGGCCTCCTGCCTGAGACTAGGGTCCACTAAGTAAGAAAAATAAATTTTTCCCTATGGTCTCTTCTATCTCTAAGGCTTCAAATAATCCCGATAATACCTTAAAATTAATATTCTAAGTGCTACACATACATACTAACTTCAATGCACAGAAATTTAAAGTTTTGGGATTTCTGGGGCGTTACAACCCAATAGGCCCAAATCTACTAGGCCCAAATTCGGGGCGTTACAAGTTCGACCATTTTAGTAATTTATGAAATATAATGAATTTACTACATTAAGGGCAGAAAATTCCTAACACATATTTTGAGACTTTACTCTTCATGTCTCAAGACATCCCTATTGTGCCTCAAGATATGTACCCAAAAAATTTACTTTAGGCACATTTTGTTATTTCGATCTTGAGACATGTTCATCCTGTCTCAAGACTTAAACCGAGAAATACAAAAAAAAAATGACATTTCAAGTTATGCAATCTTGCTTCTAAGTGCATCTTAACATGTTTAACATAACATTAAAGGTACACAAGCAATATTGTCATATCAAATTAAGTCTAAAACATATAATTTCATTAACAAAAACTCACTAAAGCAAAATTTAGCCATGTCACTAAAATAAAAGACTAACAAAACTTGCATACCATTAATTCTCAATATAAAGTCATAGAAATATGTAATAAAACTTACTAAAAGGGTATTAATATCATGCAACATAATAGAAAATAACCAAAGACAACACATAACATCAAAATAAGTATTACTATGGCAATTCTAAGGCCTAATACTTACCAAATTTACTGAACAGCTTATAAAACTTTACCAAAACCAATGGCTACTAAGAATTCGAAATCTGATGCAACTTAAACACATGAACTACTCATTAGTCACCTATAACATGTGCATTGAACAAAAATCCACACGCTGAGCTTTTTCATTAAGCACAATGGTGCATTTCAAATTTCTAATAAACCTTATGAATAAGCTAAATTGAAAGCACCCAAAACAAACAACAATTTACAATATCATAATAACATTAAACATAATAAAAAAGGCCATTTAAAACATTGTATCATCAAGCATACACATTAAAACCATAATTGTAACATACATAGTTGCATTGTAAATTATGTGCCCTTTGGTGTGTTTGGTGGCTTGGCACTATGTAACCTTTGGTATGTTAGGAGGGATGGTATACTACTTAACAATATGTGCTTTTTGTTGTGGTGGAGGATTCTTATGTATTCGAGTCTCCTTCTACTAGTGTTTATTAAGGGTTAAATATTATAAGAAGAAAGAAAATGTAAAGTAAAAGAATAATGAACCAGATAAGGATCATGTCATAAATTCTAAATGCCACATGTTGTAAGATAATAAAAGAAAAATATATGAAAACATTTGATTCAAATGTGAAACAAGATATGAACTCTAGGGGTTAAGAATGACTTGATGTAATGCCATTTTAAACATAAGTCAATATTGAAGTATAAGCAATATAGAAGTAAGTAAATGAAGAATAAATTTTACAGATTAATTTAATTAAAAAGGAATTTGAATTGTTTCTGTTATAATTTTTTTTATAATGAGAAACAATCCTTTACAAGCCTTCAAGGTAAATTGAGTACTTTCCTTAATTACTTACTAAGCATTTATGCCTAAGACACTGTTGTTTCTTGTGCGTAGATTTGATTAGAGGTCACATGAAGTTGCGTATGTTTTGAAAATTTCCTTCACCTTGACCTAGTTGAAGAGTATGTATTGATAATTAGTTCTTGACTCCTATACATAAGTTGAGTTTTGTTTGACAACAAGGTTGTACAATTTATTCTAATCTTGATAAATGATAAGCTATAATTTGTACTTAAAAGTGTTATATGTGTTTTTATGAAAGAATATGAGTTCTATGAGTCATTTGAATGTGTTTCAAATTATTTGAAACCTATGAGTACAATATGATGTTGATTGAGGATGTTTGTAAGTGTTTTTGGCCTAAATTTCAACTTCAAGGGACCAGGGTTTGATACCCTTGCTCTTGGTATCGGTACCCAAGTTGGCAAATCTAAAAAATACAGTATAGGGATGTATGTATCGATACCTTGGCCTTTGGATAGTGCCCCTACACTGTTTTGGCCATTTTAAGTTCCCTATAACTCGTACTTGACATCAGGCACCTCAAATCACCCACAAAAAGTTTTTAAATTGTTTTAAGATGATTTTAAAGCCTTCTAATTAATTTTAAAATATTTATAAAATTTTATTTAAATTGTTTAAAGTTTTAGTTTTTAGTAAAACTCTTATTTCTTTCAGTTTGAGCAATATCGATTTTAAGTTGAAATTTGAACACTCATTTAATGAATTGGTAATGTCCGTATAGGTTTTCAAATACTCAAAATGATTTATAATTGTAAATGAAACTCCATAAACTTTTGAAATTTATTTATTGGTCAAAATCTAAAACTGTTCCAGCAGCACCTTCCATTGTACTGTACGTTGGGACGTGTAAGGTTTGTTATATTTAATTGTATTAGAGCTAAAGTTTAGTTTATTCTAATACTAAACAGAACATGTGAGTCAACTCTAGATGTACATGCCATATAGGAGAGTAAAGGTGATGAGATTCTGTGACTCGATATAGTCAAAAGTGACAAAATCACTATCGATTTGGTAGTGACTATTAAGTGATTTGAGATTTGTGTTAGAAATGAATAGAAATTGTGAAGTAGATGAAAATGAAAAGTTTGATGGGACTAGATCCCCTAGGTAGTCACATATAGATGGCTACGTAGAAACACAGTTTGAGTCAACCAAACCTTTAATACCTCTTAGAGGAAGTAATAGTCCAAATGTGATTTGGGAAATTAATTACATAGAGTATCTTATTGATTGATTTTATGTGATGTAGATAAAGTAAGAATGAATTAAGCTTTGTTATAGGTGACTTTATTACGACCAACCAAGAATAAGTGGAAATGTGTACAAGTGAAATGGAGAGAATGTGTATATATATAGAATTGTTAAAATACTTGGTGAGATGGATAGGTTTTGAAATGAGAATGCAAAGAGTTTAAGACTTCAATTTGGGAAATTTCCTTAAGTGGAATTATATGTTTACCAAGGAGGTAAATACTGAATCACTGTAGTTACCTTAAGCTTCTGTTGACCGAGAGGCCTTAATCTAGTCCATGAATAGTTGGTTTAGAGGATCTTAATTTATTTTGGGCTTGGATACCTACGGGTAACCATTGATTTCCTCCTGTGAAGATCTTGAAGGATCAAAATCAAAAACTTGGTCAATGGGGAAAAGATAATTGAGTAAATGATAGTATGCAAGTAGAAACTATGTTCGCCAAAAGACTAGCATGTGCGAACCTAGGTTCACTTGTGTTATGTATGAGTTTTAATGTGTTGTCAGTGACCTGTGTATGTCTGTGAAATTGCGAACCTGATAGAACTGGATACAAGTAAATATAAGGAAAGGCGAAGCTTGTTTAAAGCTTTCAACAAACTGGTAAGTGTTCAGGGATCGCCACATGTATGTGCGAACCATAGTGTTAATTAGGAGCTTAGGGCTTTATCCTAAGTTCTGAGAGTAAGCCTTCTCTATAACTCTGTTTTCTGATTGTGTTTAAATATGTGTTTTTATTAATAGTGGTATGTGAGATCTATATTGCAAGCTAGTTATGAACAATGTTTAAGTAAATGTTTTGACACTATAATCTTCTATAACCGCTGGATATAATGGCATGCCATGGGATAGTGAGTACTCACCTTTGTGTTTTGCGATTTGGGCGAAAGGCCCTGGGACAGGTATGGAGAGATAAGGGAATGACGAGCTAAGCTCCATTCAAAGGGATATGCTGGTGTGTTGGAGAGTGCTGGCTTAACACTATAGTTATGGGATATGTCAGACTCTTTAAGTCAAAGTGAAGAGTTATTAGGAGATCCGCTTATCCAACTAAAATGAACATGTGATTAAGATTGTGTTTTACAAAATATTATGTTTTACTATTTTAATCTAACTGACAGTGAGTATCCGCGAACCAAGCTTCGCATAAGTAAGGCGAACCCAGTTCGCAGTACAGTAACCTTGCTAGAACTTTTTTTAACTTATGTTTTGTGCGTGCTATGTGGTTTTTTTGTATATTCACTGGGCTCGCAAAAGCTTACACACTATTTACTAAACACTGCAGGTAGCTAGATTGCATGATTAGTAGTAGCGAAGTGAGTGATCCAGGCGAGGCATAAATACTAAACAAGTGGTAAAAATGAACTCTAGCCTTAAAGGCAATGTGGGATTCCGCTTGTGCTTAGTGATATCTTTCTATCTATAGACTTCGCCGATTGTTCTAAGACTTAGTTTTATTTTATGTTTTTATTTAATATCTCATACGAACCGATAAAACCATATATACATACCAGAATTTTAAATATATATAGTTCAAAGATTTGTTTAAATGTTTTCTTAGTTTACAAGTTCATGATTAAGTACTTAACTTTTAACAAAGTGTTCGTTATAAGTAAAAGCATGAAATGATCAAAATTGACTAACTTATATAGAGTTCGCCAAAGTTTCTACGAAGTGACAAGGTTATTGAACTGTGCAAAGTGTGAACCCAAAATGATTGGTGAATTACTACCTACGAACCCTTAATAATTTATGATACGCGAAATAGAAGAGACCTTGTGAAACGTGTTCATAGATTCTAAATGCGTGAGGGGGTCTTTCGCGAGGACCTACCCTGTTTAAGGAAATTTACCCCATAAAAGACTTAGAATGCCTGAGTTATGCAAGGTGAGAACCCCAATATCAAATCATTAAACTACTGTGTCCTGCGGGGTACATTGTTTTGCAAAACTTAGGGTGTGCATGTTCTTAATTCTTTTCATCAAATATTTATGTCTTCAAGAAAAGAGTAGTGAAGCTTTTGCAAGTGATATAGGTTTGTATTTATTGCTGCTGCGTACTATGAAGCAAGCAATGGAGTTTTCGAGCTTGTATTTTCTTAAATCTAAACATGTTTTGTGCGGTGTGTTAGAGGCTCGATTGGTGTTCGGCTGTAAAGTCACTTAGGTATCTAATGTGGCATTCCATAGCTCGGGTCCGATGACCGGACTAAGTATGGGGTGTTACACATTTCATGAATCTTAATTCTCAAGAATCCACATGAACCAACGATTGTTTAACATTTGACCATCATCTCTAGCTTAAATATCATTTATTGGGAAACTATTTAATAATAGATGATCTTGTGAAACACCCCAAACCCGGCCCACGAGCTTTGACCAGATTTGGTATGTTCCTCAAGTAAACCGGTTCAAAGTTCTTTTGTTCTTAGGAAAACTTGTGTGATTTTAAGAAAAATATTGTTTTGGGTTGGGCTTGTGTTGAAAACAGGTTCGTTTTATATTGAAATCCCTTTTATCTTAAGTGACAAAATATTTAGGGTTTAGTTTAAAAGAAATTTTAATTAAATTTAAATAGATAAAATTCATAATCATAATAAATAAAAATAAGTGTAAAGTAATTCAACTATGGCTTTATGGCCTTATTACATCAAATAATTCCAAAAATAATTCAAAGTACTAAAATAAATTCAAGAGTCCTCAAAAATATAAACTTCATGTTGAGCATGGCCACCACAAGTTCGCTGTCCCGGTCCATCACTTTATTCATCACACGAAAAATGTTCCCCAACGGGTGAGTCAAACAGACTCAATGTGTACACGACACTAAATCATAATAGAATCAGGCATATCACATATTACACATTCAAAACATAGAATACAGGTTATGATGCATTCCCAAACCCAAACCTAGTTGTCCATCCGCTACACACCCCGCACTGCCGGTCACACCGTGGGACTACTAAGTCGACCCTCCTTCCGCTACACTCCAAATCTACGGTCTTAGGTCATTGCATCACCGTGGTCTTAGGTCACCACTTTTAGATTACTGTGGTCTTAGGTCACCACTTTTCAGATATCACGGTCTTAGATCACCGTGTTCGTGGTCTTAGGTCACCACATTCACTTCCCCTTTCAAAACAAAACCATATGCCCTATATAATAATATGCATAATATGCCAGAGTTCACATTCTTATCATATTCTCATGTTACAAATAACATTTTTCATATTCCTAGTAGAAGTAGGAAACGTACCTGAGTATTTAGTACCATAACATGGTACCTTAGCCACTTTCATATTCTTAATATCACATATTTTAATTAAACACAGCCATAAAACATATTAAGAATTAGTGTGGGGTACACACCTGATTCGCTTAAAATTTCCTTGACATCCCGAAAAGCTTGACCTAAAGCTTGGATCCTTAATCCCTACATTTGATTAATCACTTACTACTTTAATAAAAAGCCACTCGGCCATAAATCCAAATCCTAGTAGGATTAGTATACTTAAACTTACCTTGTGGATTTTAAATCCCGAAACTCACCGAATAACTAGGGAACACGTGGCCTATGGTGTACCTTCGGGAAAAGAACTTCTCCTTCCTTGTAGTCGACACTTAGTAAATCCCGAAAGATCTCTTCAAAGTTTCGGCAACAAGATATTAATGGGGTTAGTCCTAGATTTCGGCAAATCTTAAGAAAAAGGATGAAACCGAATGAGATCTTACCCTTACTTGAAGAAATCGATTGCACCTTCACTTCAACCTTCAGAGATTCGGCTATGGCTAGATGATGATCTCACAACTTTCGGCTTTTGGAGGGATTAGAAAGAAAAGAGAAGGAAGAATAAAGATGGAGGATTCGGCTATGGCTTCTAATGGAGAGGAAAATATTCGGCTAGGTTCCAACAATTACTTAATCTCGACTTGACAAAAGAAAAGAAAGAAAAGAAGAGAAGAGAGCACTAAGAATTCGGCAGAGAAAGGAGGAAGCACAAATTGATGAGTAGCCCTCCTTCCTTCCTTTTATAGCCGAAATTATCATCTAAGGAGTCCCTTACTTGGCCACCACTCCTCTATCGATAACTTTATCCTTTAATTATCACTTAAAATAAAAGATAATTCAAAGCAACTATCCTTACTTAGCCGAAATTATTAAACTCAAAGTCCCTTACTTGGCCATCACTTCTCCCTTATTTTCCTCTTTATCTCTTTATTAAAATTAAAAGAATTTAATCCAACAATTATCTCTTGAAAATAATGATAAATAAATCCCTTATTTATCCACTATTTATAAAATAATAAAAGATCCTAATTTATAGCCATGTGTAGTCCACCTCGGTCTTCTCCGGAAGCAAAAATAAAACCTCCTTTATTTGCTTCCCAAGTGACTCGAACTCAGCCCATTCCTCTTGCATATGGCGCCATTTCCATAGGCCCTAAGTGGCATCTTGGACCACTTTTCCAAGCCTGTTTGTGTGTCAAATTTCACAAACTTTTTCTTTTAAGGCCACCTTGCCTTAATTTCCCGTTTTAAACCTTAAAACTCGCCATTTCTAGGTCATTTCTAAGTTTCCAAAAATTTTCGATCGGCTCTGTAAACTTGACATTTCCTTACATTTCCATGACATTTCCTTACAAGACATTTCCTTACATTTCCATGACATTTCCTTACATTTCCAAGGTTATAAAAATGTTCACTTTCCTCTTTTAAACTTAACATTTCCATACATTTCCAGGTTTCCAAAAGTGTTCAAAATATATTCATAACACATAAGATATGTCATTTCGTACAATTAAACCAAAAATGCATAGGCCCTTTTCAGGATGTTACAGTTCTACCCTCCTTAAAAATAATTTCGTCCTCGAAATTACTTATTAACGAATAATCGTACATCTTAACTCACCGCACTACGCTTTTATCTTCGCAGACTCGATCTTAATAGAACCATCATACTTTCTAGGCACAGTCTCTAAGTTCACGTCCCCTAGAACTCATTTCTAACGTCGCGATTTAATCTGATTAAAAAGTTTTATGCATCAGAAATTTTGTTCCACTGATTATTCGCGAACAGTTTTATGAAAAGAGATGTTCAGAAGTAGTTCTTTCGATCAACCAAAGTTTCTAGTTCAAGTTCACTACTCTAACTCAGGGAGTCACATTCACATTCATAAGCAGAGACACATTCATTTTTCCACGAAGTCACATTCATTCACAACATCATTCACTACACTTTTATGGCCATTCCATCCATTTCCCTATCCAGGGGTAATTTCGTCTTTTTCCCTACAGGGGTATTTTGGTAATAAATCGGGGTCAATTCGAAAATATTTTTCAAATTAAAGGTATTTCAGAATTTACAAAATCTCTCAGGTTATTTTGTTTTCCAAATCAGAGGTGTTGCAAAAATTTTAGAAATCGAGGTTATTTGGTTGTAATTTTGGAAGTCGAGGCGGTTCAGTAAATTTTCCAAATCGGGGTATCTTGTTATTTGTAAAACAGAAGTTTTTGATATCTTTGTAAAGTAGAAATATTGTAGCAAACGTCGAGGGTATTTTTGAAAATCTTAAAAACTAAGGGTATTTTAGTAATTTACAATACATGGGCATTTTTGTAATTTTGTAAATCGGAGGTATTTTGGAAAAAATTTCACAATAATCTTTTACTACAATTAAAAGGGTAATTTAGGGATTTTAAAACTAGGAATTTTATAAAACTGCATGGCTAGTCCCTTTCGGGTTTTAATGATTGGTTTAGCCCGTGAATAAGTCCTCTTGGTTAGGGTGAACCGTAGCTACGCACCAGGTAGGATTCGAGTAAAGAGGAGGTGAGTCGCTAGGACTGCTTAAATACCAAGCTCTTACTGAATACCAATCCTATACATGCGTACAATGGTTGCCACACCTTAACTCGGCGACTTACTTCACAGGTTTGCTTAATAATCCTTAAGTCTTATGCATGTGTTTGAGTAGACTAGTCCTAGGGTTCAACAGATCCTAATCTTCTAATCTATGTTCCCATAAAAGCCCATACAGTTCACATGCTCAAATCATTTCAGAAGTCAGAAGTACTTACCTGGTGGACTGCGGGTCGGAGACTTAGGTGCCATGCCAGAAAACCTGCTCATCTTCAAAAATACTTTCATAAAACTCATTTGGGCTCGATTTGAAAACGTTTTGGGCCTTAGCCTCTGGTGAGAGTTTAAAGCGGGCTCGATACCAAACTAAAACACCCCAAACCCGGCCCACGAGCTTTGACCAGATTTGGTATGTTCCTCAAGTAAACCGGTTCAAAGTTCTTTTGTTCTTAAGAAAACTTGTGTGATTTTAAGAAAAATATTGTTTTGGGTTGGGCTCGTGTTGAAAACAGAGTCTGTTTTATATTGAAATCCCTTTTATCTTAAGTGACAAAATATTTAGGGTTTAGTTTAAAAGAAATTTTAATTAAATTTAAATAGATAAAATTCATAATCATAATAAATAAAAATAAGTGTAAAGTAATTCAACTATGGCCTTTCGGCCTTATTACATCAAATAATTCCCAAAATAATTCAAAGTACTAAAATAAATTCAAGAGTCCTCAAAAATATAAACTTCATGTAGAGGATGGCCACCACAAGTTCTCGCTAGTCCCTGTCCATCCTTTGTTCATCACACGAAAAATGTTCCCCAACGAGGGTGAGTCAAACAGACTCAATGTGTACACGACACTAAATCATAATAGAATCGGGCATATCACATATTACACATTCAAAACATAGAATACAAAGTTATGATGCATTCCCAAACCCAAACCTAGTTGTCCATCCGCTACACACCCCGCACACGCGGTCCCACACCGTGGGACTACTAAGTCGACCCTCCTTCCGCTACACTCCAAATCTGCGGTCTTAGGTCACCGTGATACCGTGGTCTTAGGTCACCACTTTTAGATTAATGTGGTCTTAGGTCACCACTTTTTGAGATATCACGGTCTTAGATCACCGTGTTCGTGGTCTTAGGTCACCACATTCACTTCCCCTTTCAAAACAAAACCATATGCCCCATATAATAATATGCATAATATGCCGAGTTCACATTCTTATCATATTCTCATGTTACAAATAACATTTTTCATATTCCTAGTAGAAGTAGGAAACGTACCTGAGTATTTAGTACCATAACATGGTACCTTAGCCACTTTCATATTCTTAATATCACATATTTTAATTAAACAAAGCCATAAAACATATTAAGAATTAGTATGGGGTACACACCTGATTCGCTTAAAATTTCCTTGAGATCCCGAAAAGCTTGATCTAATGCTTGGATCCTTAATCCCTACATTTGATTAATCACCTACTACTTTAATAAAAAGCCACTCGGCCATAAATCCAAATCCTAGTAGGATTAGTATACTTAAACTTACCTTGTGGATTTTAAATCCCGAAACTCACCGAATAACTAGGGAATACGTGGCCTATGGTGTACCTTCGGGAAAAGAACTTCTCCTTCCTTGTAGTAGACACTTAGTAAATCCCGAAAGATCTCTTCAAAGTTTCGGCAACAAGATATTAATGGGGTTAGTCCTAGATTTCGGCAAATCTTAAGAAAAAAGGATGAAACCGAATGAGATCTTACCCTTACTTGAAGAAATCGATTGCACCTTCACTTCAACCTTCAGAGATTCGGCTATGGCTAGATGATGATCTCACAACTTTCGGCTTTTAGAGGGATTAGAAAGAAAAGAGAAGGAAGAATAAAGATGGAGGATTCGGCTATGGCTTCTAATGGAGAGGAAAATATTCGTCTAGGTTCCAACAATTACTTAATCTCGACTTGACAAAAGAAAAGAAAGAAAAGAAGAGAAGAGAGCACTAAGAATTTGGCAGAGAAAGGAGGAAGCACAAATTGATGAGTAGCCCTCCTTCCTTCCTTTTATAGCCGAAATTATCATCTAAGGAGTCCCTTACTTGGCCACCACTCCTCTATCTGATAACTTTATCCTTTAATTATCACTTATAATAAAAGATAATTCAGCAACTATCCTTACTTAGCCGAAATTATTAAACTCAAAGTCCCTTACTTGGCCATCACTTCTCCCTTATTTTCCTCTTTATCTCTTTATTCAAATTAAAAGAATTTAATCCAACAATTATCTCTTGAAAATAATGATAAATAAATCCCTTATTTATCCACTATTTATAAAATAATAAAAGCTCTTAATTTATAGCCATGTGCCGTCCACCTCAGTCTTCTGGAAGCAAAAATAAAACCTCCTTTATTTGCTTCCCAAGTGACTCGAACTCAGGCCCATTCCTCTTGCATATGGCGCCATTTCCATAGGCCCTAAGTGGCATCTTCAGACCACTTTTCCAAGCCTGTTTGTGTGTCAAATTTCACAAACTTTTTCTTTTAAGGCCACCTTGCCTTAATTTCCCCTTTTAAACCTTAAAACTCGCCATTTCTAGGTGTAACACCCCAAACTCGGACAAGACACCACGCCCGAATCTGGTATGTTACGGGGAAAACGTTTTTGAGTGATCAGATTTTTTTTCGTTTAGAAGTGGTGTGAAAACATAGTGAATTTGAGGAAAGTTTGAGTAGGCTTGTTTGATTAGATTTTGAAAACTTATCCAAGTATAAGTTAAAACGAGTTGATTTCATTTAGCACTTCCAATAGTTTCTTAGGGCCATTTTGAAACATTTTAGACTTAGTAGAAAAATCGAGTTTGGTTTGAAAATCACTTGAGTTTACTTTATAGCAAAACATAGTGAGATACCCGGTGGTATGTTTTAAAACACCTTGCGTTATAGTTTTGAAAACGTTGTCTTTCCAAGTTTTAGTAATTTCATGCCAAGTTGTTTGTTAAGCTGGGTTGAGAATCTAATTAAAACATAACCATAAAAAAACATAATTTAAAGGCCTTTTACAAATCCAAATTAAAACCCAAATAAAAGTAATTAAATTAAAGTACCCAAATGATAGAGTTGAGTAAAACTTTATTAAGCATGGCATGAGCACCCGAGTCCATCCAGGCTCCATGTCGCGTCTCACGAGTCACTGAAATGTCAAAGGAGAGGGTGAGTCGAGTGACTCAGATGCATAAATCCCGCTCCCGATGAAACAACATGCTAACACACATCATACATAGCAACATAATTAAGGCAACCCGATCCTAACCATCCGTATCTCCTTTTTCTACCCCGTGTGGTACCAAACCACTTTGGTGGTGCCAAACCACCGGTGACATATAGTCACAATGTGTTACCAAAAAACACCTGGTGTCCCAAAGACACAATGTGCTACCCAAGCAATTGGTGACCGTAGTCACGATAATCGAATGATGGGGCCAACCCATCGCGTGTGATACCCAATCACTAGTGAGACGATCCCATATCTCAAAGTGGGGCCAACCCACGGTGGTGTTACCACGGGGACAAGTCGCAATGAGGTGCCCAACCTCACGGTGTCCCAAAGACACAAATGTGCTACCAAAGCACCGGTGACCGTAGTCACAATAATCGAATGATGGGGCCAACCCATCGTGTGATACCCAATCACTAGTGAGACGATCCCATATCTCAAAGTGGGGCCAACCCACGGTGGTATTAACCACGAGGACAAGTCGCAATGAGGTGCCCAACCTCTGGTGTCCCAAAGACACAAATGTGCTACCAAAGCCTTTGGTGACCCAAAGTCACAAGGTGTGTTACCAAAACAACGGTGCTCGTCAAGCACAAATCATCACACGCCCCCTCCACTCATATCACCCATCAACAAACCAACTCATGTAATCATGCATATCATACAAATTATGCATATCATGCTAATATGTTTGACTCATGCCCCATATCACATACATACATAGTCATGATACCATATAGATCATCAGTAATCTAGTAACAATCTTGACTTTACGGATACGCATACACATACCCCGTTTGGGTATCCAATAATCCATCATCTTGTCATCATGATTTTAATAGGCAAACAGGTTTAATAACAATATTACTAAGTATAGTGTGTTAGTTACACACCTGGTAAATCGCAAGTCTAAATCCCAAAGACCCCGTCTAAATCCCTCGATCAACTTGCTCCTAGAATCGGCCAAACCAGGGGTTAGGTACTAAGACCATTCGGCCATAACCATTTAATCCAAAAGGGTTTATCAAAAGCCCTTACCCTTCACCTGATTTGGTTTCCTACCAAATCCCGAACCAGATAGTGGTTCCCTTTGACAATCGGCCAACCTACAAAGAAGAAAGTATTAATCTCTTGAAGCTTTGACTAAACGAGAACCAAGAGAATAAACTAACATCAATACCAACCCCTTACCAATCAGCTAATGTAAAGCAGGAGACTTCTCTTGTTTGCTTCCAAAGTCCAAGGATCCTATAACGAGATGATTCACAAGCGATTAACACTCTTCCAAAGTTACCATATTCGGCTCTTAATCAAACCCGAATCGATTAAGAACAGAAAGAGAAAAGAAATGGCCATACGGCCAAACACTTACCCAACACCCAAGATCGATCAACCAACAAGATCACCCTTCACTAAAATTTGGTCAAGAGAGGGAGCTATTAGAAGGGAGAAAAGATTCGGCCAACACCTTAAAATAAAGAAAAGAGAATTGTCTTTTGATGTTTAACACACCCGTGTTCGGTTCTGAATGAGAGAAGAGAGAAAACAAATGTGAGATGAGAGTAGAGTGAGAATCGAATTTCGGCAAGATGGTTTAAGAGAAAGAGAAAAATCGGCAACAATAGAAGAGAGGTTCGGCTTAAGATTTTGGGAAGAAATGAAATGATGGGAATATTTTTGGAAGATAACTTTCGGTTTACACAAATGAAAAGAAGAAAGAAACTAGAAGAGCCTTTCGCCAACAACACAAAATGTAAAAAAACCAATTACAAAATTCGGCAAATAGAGTTGCTTGGGGTTTGGTTTCAAGAAGCAAAAGTGAGAGAAAACAAATGAAGTTTCGGTTGGCTATTAACAAAGGAGAGAATTCGGTTTACCCAAAATGGTGACCGAAAATACTAAGAAAATTGCCAAAAGAAATTCGGCACTACTCCTCTCCCACACTACCCAAACCGTCCATACACTCCCCACTTCCCCAACATTCGGCCATATCCCCCAAACACTCCACTCCACCCATTTCAAATGTGATTACCAAGTCTTACTCCTACAATCACTCTCCACCTTTCTTTTGAATGGTTTGACACTGTCCAAGGTAGAATTCCACTTGCCTTCTACCTCTTCCTCCATGCCGTCCAAAATGGGAACCAAAATGGGAGCTCTACGACTTGAACTCTGGACCTCCCTCACCTGAAGATGACGCCACACCAAGCTCCCAAGTGACGCATGCCTTGCCACTCCACTAGCTTTTCTTTTGTGCTCAAGAACACCAAATAATATTCATATACCCAGACTTCATCAACTCCTCTTACTTAAGCCTAAAAACAAAAAGTTTCCCACCTACTCGGACATACCCCTAGTCCACAATTAAGCCCCTAAGACACCAAAATAGCAACATAGCAAGCCAACACATGCAAAACATGCCATAATAAAAATAGCCCCTAACCCGGGATATTATAGTTCTACCCCCCTTAAAATAATTTCGACCTCGAAATTACGATCAAAAGAGTTGCGGGTAATCTTTGTCTCATCATATCCTCGGGTTCCCACGTAGCTTCTTCCACGCCATGATTCCGCCAAAGTACCTTAACCAAAGGCACAGACTTCTTACGCAGAACCTTTACATCCCGATCAAGAATCTGCACAGGTTCTTCTTCCATAGTCAAATCTGGATTTACCTCGATCTCTTCCATTGCTACCACATGCGACGGATCTGAATGATACCTCCGAAGCATCGAAGCGTGAAAAAGCGTCATGAATCGACTCACTCTGGCGGCAACTCAAAGCCGATACGCCCATGGTCCAACTCGTCCTCGAACCTTATACGGCCCAATAAACCTCGGACTTAGCTTGCCTTTCTTCCCGAACCTCAACACCTTCTTCCAAGCGAGACCTTCAGAACACTCGATCCCCATGGCCGAACTCTATATCTCTTCGCTTAAGATCGGCATAAGACTTGCGGTCCGAAGCTTCCTTCAATCTAGATTGAATCAGCTTAACCTTGTCTTCGGTCTCGACAACCAACTCGGGTCCCAACAAGCGGCGTTCACCTAACTCCGCCCAACACGTAGGTGGCGACATTTCCTACCATACAACGCCTCATACGGTGCCATCTTGATGCTAAAGCAGTAGCGTTGTTGTAGGCAAACTCGACTAATGGCAAAAACTCCTCCCAACTACCTCGAAATCCAAGATACAACCTCTCGGCATATCCTCTAAGACCTGAATGACCCTTTACGATTGACCGTCGATTTGCGGGTGAAAAGCCGTCTTGAAATCCAAGCGAGTACCCGCAGAGCGATGCGGTGCTTTCGAACCTCAGCGTGAATGCGGGATCCCTATCCGAGATTATCAAACCGGCACCGTGCAACCTCACTATCTCTCGAAATATACTGACCCGCTAGCTTAGCGAAGTGAGTAGTCAACCCTCACCGGAATAAAGTGAGTGATTTAGTCGATCGATCCACCACTACCCAAATGAATCTTTCTTGCTTGGCGTAGCGGTAACCTCCAGCGACGAAATCCATGGTTATCCTTTCCCACTTCCATCGAGGAATCTTCACAGTGAAGCAACCCCGACGGCAAGCGATGTTCAGCCTTGACCTGTGACAAGTCGGACACTTCCCAACAAACTCTGTCACCTCTTTCTTCAAGCCAGAGCCACCAAAAGCGCTCTCTAAGATCCCTATACATCTTGCTACCTCCGGGATGCATAGCATGAGGGGCTGCTATGTGCGTCTGAAGAATCTTCTCGCCTCGACTCAACATCTTTAGGCATACAAGCCTTACCTTGAAAACACAGAACCTCATCACCGGACAAGTCAGTAACCCTCCAAACCACCATTACGCACTTGCAACCTTCGCGCACTCGGAACCTCATCCAATATTTGTTTCTCTCGATCGCTCAACCCAAGTAGGCTTAACTCGCAACTCTGCGAGAATACTCCGTCGTCATACAAACTCAAATGGGCAAACAATGCTCTTAAGTCCGAAACAACCTTACGGCTCAACGCGTCAGCCACCACGTTAGCCTTGCCCGGATGATACTCAATCGAATAGTCGTAATCTTTCAGCAACTCAACCCATCTGCATACTGCCTCAAATTCAAATCCTTCGAGTCGGTAGATACTTTGACTCTTATGATGCGTGTGTAGACTATCGATCTCTCTCCGTATAAGTAGTGCCTCCAAATCTTTAAAGCGAAGACTACAGCTGCTAGCTCCAAATCGTGCGTCGGATAGTTGACCTCATGTGGCCTCAGCTGTCGAGAAGCGTAAGCCACAACCTTACCTTCTTGCATCAGCACACAACCCAAGCCCGTATGTGATGCGTCGCAATAGACTGTGAATTCCTTACCAGCCTCAGGTTGAATTAGAACCGGAGCCTCAGTCAAAATCTTCTTTAACTTATCGAAGCTTTCCTGCTGTTTCTCAGTCCATACAAACGGAACTTCTTTCCTCAGCAACTTGGTCATCGGCGCCGCTATCAACGAGAAACCCTCAACAAACCTTCGGTAGTATCCGGCCAAACCCAGAAAACTCCGAATCTCAGCCACTGACCTAGGCGGCTTCCAATCCAAAACTGCCTCAATCTTACGAGGATCTACTCGAATCCCTCGGTAGACACTACATGACCCAAGAAAGTCACTTCTCTAAGCGAACTCGCACTTCATCGAACTTAGCATAGAGCCGCTTTTCCTCAAAATCGCAACACCACTCGCAAATGCTTATCATGCTCTTCCTCTCCGCCCTTGAGTACACCAAGATGTCGTCTATGAAAACCACGACGAGGCCTGATCCGGATCATTGTTGAAACACCCTATTCATCATATCCATAAGCGCCGCGGTGCGTTAGTCAACCCGAACGGCATTACGAAATCGTAGTGCCCATACCGAGTCCGAAAACGGCGTCTTATGGATATCCGCCTCCTTAACCTTTAATCGGTGATACCGGACCTCAAGTCGATCTTGAAAATACCGCAAAGACACCCTTGGTGATCAAACAAGTCATCTATCCGTGGCAGCGGATACTTGTTTTTAATCGTCGACTTATTCAAGCTGGCGGTAGTCTATACACATCGCATCGTGCCATCTTTCTTTTTAACAAAGAGTACCGCGCACCCCATGGCGAAACACTAGGCCTAATAAAACCTCGATCCAATAACTCCTGGATCTAAGCCTTAAGCTCCACCAATTCCTTTGGCGCCATCCTATACGGAGCAATAGACACTGGCGCAGTTCCGGGTAACAGATCAATCCCGAACTCCACCTCGCGATCTGGCGGCAAACACGGGAAGCTCCTCGGGAAAAACATCGATAAACTCCTTAACAGTGATGCGAACCTTCTCCACGGCGGACTCCTTAGCCTCTAAGGCATACACATGAACTACATAAGCCTCACAGCCCTTCCTGACCATATTCTCTGCCTTCAGAGCAGATACCACATTAGATAAGTAATCTCTCCTATTACCTATCATAGCCACCTCTTCACCCTCAACCGTCTTAAGAACCATGCGCTTGGCGCGCAATCTAACCTTGCGATACTTGACCAACCGGTCCATCCCAAGAATCGGATCGAACTCCCCAAACGGCAGTTCCATCGGATCGCAGCGAACAACACTACCTTGGAGTTCTAAGGGTACCTCTCTAAGCAGTTTATCTACTACTACTGAGTGACCTAGAGGGCTAATCACGGTCATCGCCTAGAAGATATCTCGAGTCTAAATCCATGGCCTCTACTATACATCGGCAACATAAGAGTGCGTTGAACCCACATCAATCAAAGCGTTATAAGGAGAACCAAAAATCAAAAACGAAGCGGTTATGACGTCCGGTGCGTCGCCCCTCTCTCGGCGCCTCGCGGCATACACTAATCCGGGTTGTCTAACATCGAACTACTCGCACCTCGCGCGGTGCTCCACGGCCCCGACCGAACCATTACCACCTCGCCATTACCACGGCCCCTCTGCGGTGGCGGTCCATTACCTCGAGGCCGACACGGCCCGACCTCTCGGACCGAATCCTAGCCAACCTACGCGCGACGGTCCCTCACACGGTGCTCGAGAGAACCACACTCGAAGCAACCTTTTCCTCCACCCAAAGCAACCACCCCAATGAGATTTCCCACATCGATCATCACCTGCTGCGGCGGTCCCCCGCCTAGCCGCAACAAACCTAGCAGTGGTTCCGCCCACTCGGTCTAGCCCTCTTCGCGGATTACCCGACGACCCGAGAAGACCCAAAGCTCCTCTTGTGCCTATTTACGTCCATGCCCGCCTCACCGACTCCTTAACACCTCGGCTACCTTAGCCTTCTCAACTAAGACAGCGAACTCGCGCTCTGGCGCCGAGGAGCAATCAGCGATCTCAAGTCGTCTCATGAGACCATCCTCGAAAACGAACACACCTCTCATGCTCGGTGGCCACAATGCCCCACGGCATACCTACTCGGCCGGTACTCGGCCTGCGTACTCGAAAGCAGATTTACTCCCCGAACAAGCCTCGTAAAAGCCTTTATTTGGGAGTCGACATAACTAGCTCCGATGTATTTCCTTTGATATGCAGCCACGAAATAATCCCATGTTAGATCCTCTCGCCGCCACACTTTGTCTCGAACCGTGAGCCACCACCGATATGACTCATCCCGGAGAAGCGTACGATGCCCTTGGCTTCTCTTGGCCAGTCAAGTCGGATCATCCATGATCCGCTCGATTTGCCTCTAGCCGGTATTCAAAGATCTTTGGGAGCAACACCGAAACACCTCGGAAGAATTCGGCCCCATGGGCGAAGTCGCTCGAGAAGCAATTTCCTAACTCTGCACCACCACCTACACCGGCTACTCTTTCCAACACTCGCGGCATCGCTCGTGTGACGCTGCGTCGTCCCGGTCGATCTTGGAACTCACCACCTCCGGTGGTGGCGGGCGAGTATCTCATTTTACGAACCACGACTGCGAGATCCTACGGGCTCGAAAAGCGGTCATCCTACCACGACCTGCGTCCACGACCACGTCCACCTCTAGCGCTCATGACTAATCTTTCTACGTATCGATTAAGAATTTTTATGCATCAGTATTATTCCACTTGTTAAAAAGCAAGTCTTATGAATATTTTAAGAGGATTTGTTCTCGCGAGTTCACAGAATCCTATCAGTTTCAATCTCTAAAGTAGTATACTATTGCTATTCATCAAATCATATCACATCCAATCAATTCACAAGCAATAGTAAGGGGGTACCTACAGGCGAACCAGTGTAGGAGACTCGGTGCCATGCCTTTCAAACCATACTTTAAGAATAAAGACTAACAAAACAATCTTTTGAAAACATTTTGGGCCTCAGGCCCACAGCCGAGCCTTTGAACTTGGCTCTGATACCACAATTGTAACACCCCAAACTCGGACAAGACACCACGCCCGAATCTGGTATGTTACGGGGAAAACGTTTTTGAGTGATCAGATTTTTTTTCGTTTAGAAGTGGTGTGAAAACATAGTGAATTTGAGGAAAGTTTGAGTAGGCTTGTTTGATTAGATTTTGAAAACTTATCCAAGTATAAGTTAAAACGAGTTGATTTCATTTAGCACTTCCAATAGTTTCTTAGGGCCATTTTGAAACATTTTAGACTTAGTAGAAAAATCGAGTTTGGTTTGAAAATCACTTGAGTTTACTTTATAGCAAAACATAGTGAGATACCCGGTGGTATGTTTTAAAACACCTTGCGTTATAGTTTTGAAAATGTTGTCTTTCCAAGTTTTAGTAATTTCATGCCAAGTTGTTTGTTAAGGAGTTGAGAATCTAATTAAAACATAACCATAAAAAAACATAATTTAAAGGCCTTTTACAAATCCAAATTAAAACCCAAATAAAAGTAATTAAATTAAAGTACCCAAATGATAGAGTTGGAGTAAAACTTTATTAAGCATGGCATGAGCACCCGAGTCCATCCCGGCTCCATGTCCGTCTCACGAGTCACTGAAATGTCAAAGGAGAGGGTGAGTCGAGTGACTCGATGCATAAATCCCGCTCCCGATGAAACAACATGCTAACACACATCATACATAGCAACATAATTAATGCAACCCGATCCTAACCATCCGTATCTCCTTTTTCTACCCCGTGTGGTACCAAAACCTTTGGTGGTGCCAAACCACCGGTGACATATAGTCACAATGTGTTACCAAAACACTTGGTGTCCCAAAGACACAATGTGCTACCCAAGCACCTGGTGACCGTAGTCACGATAATCGAATGATGGGGCCAACCCATCGTGTGATACCCAATCACTAGTGACGATCCCATATCTCAAAGTGGGGCCAACCCACGGTGGTGTTACCCACGGGGACAAGTCGCAATGAGGTGCCCAACCTCCGGTGTCCCAAAGATACAAATGTGCTACCAAAGCTAATGGTGACCGTAGTCACAATAATCGAATGATGGGGCCAACCCATCGTGTGATACCCAATCACTAGCGAGACGATCCCATATCTCAAAGTGGGGCCAACCCACGGTGGTATTAACCACGGGGACAAGTCGCAATGAGGTGCCCAACCTCCGGTGTCCCAAAGACACAAATGTGCTACCAAAGCACTTTGGTGACCCAAAGTCACAAGGTGTGTTACCAAAACACTGGTGCTCGTCAAGACAAATCATCACCGCCCCCTCCACTCATATCACCCATCAACAAACCAACTCATGTAATCATGCATATCATACAAATTATGCATATCATGCTAATATGTTTGACTCATGCCCCATATCACATACATACATAGTCATGATACCATATAGATCATCGAGTAATCTAGTAACAATACCGACTTACCGGATACGTACACATACCCCGTTTGGGTATCCAATAATCCATCATCTTGTCATGATTTTAATAGGCAAACGGGTTTAATAACAATATTACTAAGTATAGTGTGTTAGTTACACACACAGTAAATCGCAAGTCTAAATCCCAAAGACCCCATCTAAATCCTCGATCAACTTGCTCCTAGAATCGGCCAAACCGGGGTTAGGTACTAAGACCATTCGGCCATAACCATTTAATCCAAAAGGGTTTATCAAAAGCCCTTACCCTTCACACGATTTGGTTTCCTACCAAATCCCGAACGAATAGTGGTTCCCTTTGACAATCGGCCAACCTACAAAGAAGAAAGTATTAATCTCTTGAAGCTTTGACTAAACGAGAACCAAGAGAATAAACTAACATCAATACCAACCCTTACCAATCCTAACATGAAACAGGAGACTTCTCTTGTTTGCTTCCAAGTCCAAGGATCCTATAACGAGATGATTCACAAACGATTAACACTCTTCCAAAGTTACCATATTCGGCTCTTAATCAAACCCGAATCGATTAAGAACAGAAAGAGAAAAGAAATGGCCATACGGCCAAACACTTACCCAACACCCAAGATCGATCAACCAACAAGATCACCCTTCACTAAAATTCGGTCAAGAGAGGGAGCTATTAGAAGGGAGAAAAGATTCGGCCAACACCTTAAAAGAAAGAAAAGAGAATTGTCTTTTGATGTTTAACACACCCGTGTTCGGTTCTGAATGAGAGAAGAGAGAAAACAAATGTGAGATGAGAGTAGAGTGAGAATCGAATTTCAGCAAGATGGTTTAAGAGAAAGAGAAAAATCGGCAACAATAGAAGAGAGGTTCGGCTTAAGATTTTGGGAAGAAATGAAATGATGGGAATATTTTTGGGAGATAACTTTCGGTTTACACAAATGAAAAGAAGAAAGAAACTAGAAGAGCCTTCGGCCAACAACACAAAATGTAAAAAAAAACCAATTACAAAATTCGGCAAATAGAGTTGCTTGGGGTTTCGGTTTCAAGAAGCAAAAGTGAGAGAAAACAAATGAAGTTTCGGTTGGCTATTAACAAAGGAGAGAATTCGGTTTACCCAAAATGGTGACCGAAAATACTAAGAAAATTGCCAAAAGAAATTCGGCACTACTCCTCTCCCACACTACCCAAACCGTCCATACACTCCCCACTTCCCCAACATTCGGCCATATCCCCCCAAACACTCCACTCCACCCATTTCAAATGTGATTACCAAGTCTTACTCCTACAATCACTCTCCACCTTTCTTTTGAATGGTTTGACCTGGTCCAAGGTAGAATTCCACTTGCCTTCTACCTCTTCCTCCATGCCGTCCAAAATGGGAACCAAAATGGGAGCTCTACGACTTGAACTCTGGACCTCCCTCACCTGAAGATGACGCCACACCAAGCTCCCAAGTGACGCATGCCTTGCCACTCCACTAGCTTTTCTTTTGTGCTCAAGAACACCAAATAATATTCATATACCCCAGCTTCATCAACTCCTCTTACTTAAGCCTAAAAACAAAAAGTTTCCCACCTACTCAGACATACCCCTAGTCCACAATTAAGCCCCTAAGACACCAAAATAGCAACATAGCAAGCCAACACATGCAAAACATGCCATAATAAAAATAGCCCCTAACCCGGGATATTACACTAGGTCATTTCTAAGTTTCCAAAAATTTTCGATCGGCTCTGTAAACTTGACATTTCCTTACATTTCCATGACATTTCCTTACAAGACATTTCCTTACATTTCCAAGACATTTCCTTACATTTCCATGACATTTCCTTACAAGACATTTCCTTACATTTCCAAGGTTCTAAAAATGTTCACTTTCCTCTTTTAAACTTAACATTTCCATACATTTCCAGGTTTCCAAAAGTGTTCAAAATATATTCATAACACATAAGATATGTCATTTCGTACAATTAAACCAAAAATGCATAGGCCCTTTTCAGGATGTTACATCTTGAGTATGTAACCATTGACTTAACACCCATCATGGACATGCTTTCATATGTGAGTCATCTTAGGACAATCTTACTGAAAGTCATGCTTGACTAGTTGTCCTTAAAAGGAAATCCCATATAGTGAACCTACATGATAAAAGTTTATCTTGGGGTGTGGCCAGGGTAGGAACTGGCTCGAAACTTTATCATGGTATCACTTAGGGACCATCAATGGAGATCATAGGTCCTGTTTAAGGACCTTCTCCCACTCAATTGTAACACCCTATACCCGAACTGGTTGCCGAGCCCGAGTAACGGGATGCTACACCACCGTCACACATCAAACTCATAGTAATTTGTCACGTTATTAATAAATCATTCTTATTATAAAGAATTCGCGTGAATTTTAAGTCCAACATACATCGATCAACATTAAAACACGCTCATCATACTTCAAACAAACTTATGATATCAATTAAACATGAATGAGAGCCACTTAGCAAAATTTCAAAACTGACTATGTACGTATTGATACTGAAACAAAGATCAATATTTCTCTTATATGGTATCGATACTGATTGGAAAATAGATACCAAAACAACATTCTGTTTATCGTGAAAAAAATCAAACCCTAGAATTTATCGGTACCTTTATTAAAATTTCGATTATTTTACCCCGAGTATCAATACTCGTGGTAAGGTATTGATGCCAAAATACAATACTGACTTACGGCACATAGAAATATCACAGAGGTATCATTTTTATAACCCGAATATCGATATCTCTGCTCTAGACCACAAAAATGTAGCACTTTAACGTATATAATCCATTCAAAATAATAACTACTCAACATGCAACTTTTACCTTATCAAGTAATCCCCAAAATGACCACAATGACAATTCAACCATCGAAAACATGTCCGAGTAAGGGATCAATATAACAAGATCCAAGTCCATAAATCTTAAAAGTAAATAAGCTATGGAAACATTTAAAACATCATGACAATATTTATGCAACAAACTTACCACATTATTCAACGTCTATTGACCATACATATAGTTCATGGCACTTCAACATAGCAAATATTCAAACCAAAACAATACCAATAAAATAATTATAACATCCATCAAAACTGCTAGAAAACTAAACTTATAAAATATCATGAGGACCACAATAATAATCGATGAAAGTCTAACCACATTTCTTTATCCCCACAGTTCAAAGAATAATATTAATACCACCTATGCAAATACTAAAGCCTAACTTGGATCACTTCCTTGGTATCCTCGCACCGCTCACACCGCAAATGCTAAATATCTACAGTGGTTAGAAATAGTGGGTGAGCTTAAACAAGCTCAGTGAATGTTGGAGTAACCACAAAGTATACACAATATCAAAGGTTAAACAAGAGCATACTACAACACGTTCACAACCATATTCTAACTAACTCAAGATAACTGATAAACCATAAAGGTAACATATTTTAATCCCACATTTAGTATGCTTTTGGATGAATTATCCCTTATTTTATGTAAAAAAGGTGCTCTTAATCCTTTCTTTTCATGTTATATACTCAGGAAAGCACCAGAGGATGAAAAGAACGAGAAACGGGCTTAAAACGGGCCAAATGGGCCAAAGAACGAAATCGACACGGCCTAGGCCCAAGACCACACGGCTGTGCCTCCTCAATAATCTCGAACACGGCCTAGACCAAAGACCACACGGCCGTGCCTCACTAAAGGAGTCCACACGGCCTAGCCACGACTTACACGGGCATGTGCCATGGCCGTGCCCCTGCCGCGGCCAAGAGGAGTTTTTCTTGGATTTGGATACTTGGTGGCAAAGAAACACATTCAAAAGTCTATTTAAACACCCAAATAGGAACTTTACTCGGATTTGGATACTTGGAGTCCAAGTAAGGCATCTCCAAGCCTATATAAACATCCTAGGGGGCAACTTAAGAGGGGAATTTGGCAGAAGCCCTCTGTCAGGGCGGTGAGCTAGGCCAAGGAGCCCAAAGCTATCGTTTAGGGGTGTCTTGCTAGGCCAGAGAGGGCAGATTTCTGGGGATTCGCTTAGGGATAGCCAGTTGATCCATCTCAAGAAGCCAGAATTATACTCAAGACGGAGGATCTCCTCTTCAATTCCTTCAGGGAGTTTTAGGGATTTCTTATATTTTGTTTTATTTTTTCTTCTGAGATGTTTTCTTTTATTGTTATGAACTAAACCCTCAGATACCTGAGGGGGATGAAACTTAGATGAATCTTGTTATCGTTTGCTGAACTATATGATAAATATTTGATTTGTTCTTAATTATGTGTTCTTAATTCTTCTGTTGATATTTTGCGGATATCGATTCAAGTTTGATGTGCTTAGGTGGAGGAGCAAAAGTCCCTGCCTAAGAGTAGATCTAGCATAGTTAAGCGGAGTTGATCGCGCGCCTAGAGATAGGGTGACGAGGCATTGCCGGATTAGGGTGAAACCTAATATGAGAGTCCATAGATCGAGTTAATGAAATTCTAGGGGTTTTAATTAGAAAGAGATTTCAATTAATCAACCTAGGGTTAGACGTTATTCGCCTCGAGAGAGGGTTTAATATAAATTAGGGAGTCCTACAGATCAAGTCAAGTGAATACATCGTCTGGTTCAGAGTTAGATAACAAGTGAAGTCTAGGTGGATTCTTCCTTGGGTGTCGTCTTAATTAATTGGTTTTTCCTCAAGTATTCTCCAAAATTCATTCTTCTTTGTCTTAGTGTCTTTAGTCTAGTAGTTAATTAATTTAGATTAAACAACCATTCGCTTAATTCTTAGGCTAAATAATAGAAAGAAAGTTAGTATTAGTACTTTTAGTTCCTTTGGGTTCGATAATCCGGTTTTCCCTAAGCTATACTACTATTCGATAGGTACACTTGCCTCAATCGTTGTCAGAGTTAGTTTCCAGGTTGGATCATTCTTTTTTATAAATTTTAAAACTCGACAGACATACGATCAAGTTTTTGGCGCCGTTGCCGGGGAAATAAAATATTAAGAAAGCTCTATTTTTATTACTTTAGCCATTATTATTATTATTGTTGTTGTTGTTTTTTACTTTGCTAAATTTTCTTTTATTTGATTTTGGCAGATAGAGGAGATGGCACTGAATAACTATCAGTGGCAAGTTATGAGGACAAAGCCAACAAAAGCGCCGATATCTACAACCTTGACCCAATAAACCAGGCTATCAAACCAGTTAGAGATGTTAAATAAAAGTTTGATGATTTGTGTTCTTCGCATATACATCCGGTTATGCGAGACGAAACAAGCGAGGCGTGGCGAATCTTGAGTACCCACCCTACGGATATGGCATAGAGAACGAACAAGTCCACTATATGGGTAACTATTATAGACCTCAAAATAATTTTTATAGTGACACTTATAATGCAGGTTGGAGGTACCATCCAAATTTCTCGTGGGATGATCAAAGTAGCCAAAGATGGGAACTTCCTCCGAATTTTCAACAACCACCTTACCAATAGGAAGAGAAGTCGAACCTCGACGAGATGCTGACAAAATTCATGGCAGCCACAGATAACCGTCTCCAAGACACTGAGACCACCCTTAAGAATCAACAAGCATCAATTAAAGGGATCGAGAGCCAAGTTGGGGAACTCACTAAGACAGTTGGACAACTTACTAACACAGTTGGACAACTCGCAAAGATAATTTTCGAACGACCGCAAGGGCGTCTACCAAGCAACACTGAAACTAACCCAAAAGAGCAAATTCAAGCCGTAACAGCTCATGACAGTGAAAGGTTAGTGGAATCGACCCAAGGCAAGGAGCCTGTAGTAAGTGAAGGTAAGGTTGAGGTAATCCATGATTTCTGAAACCCGATAATTACAGAGTACCAAGCTCATATGCCATACCCCAAGGCGATAAAGAAAGACCACATAGAGGAATAATTCGGTAAATTTCTTAAACCTCCAAAGAAGATTCTTATTAACTTGTCGTTTTTTGAAACTCTTTCGCAGATGCCAGATCCTAGACCTCGTGTCAATAAAGAAGAAATTCATGAGGAACGAAAGCTTCGGATCAATGAACTAGACGAGTGGAAGATACACTTCAAAGAAATACACGAAGCAAAAATGAGGCAACTCCACAAGAAACTTAACGATGGGACAACCCAGCTTAAGATAGGAGATCAGGTACTCAAAATCTTCCCAGATGGAACAGTCGAGGTAACTAATCCTAAATTCAGCACTTTTAAGGTAAACACTACTCGACTTAAACTTTATATCCACAACCGAATTGATCGCATAAGAAAGGATTTTCACCTCCTCAAACCACCATGACCATACGAATGAGAGGTAAAGTCTAGCTTAAGACTATAAACGAGTGCTTCTCGGGAGGCAACCCGAGCACTAACCCCATTAACTTTTACATTTTTAATTTTTTTCTTTTATTTTTCCTTTTTAGCACCTAACTATAAACTAACCAAAGTACAGATTTCCAGACCACACGGCCTTACACACGGCCGTGGCCGTGGCCATGTGGCCACCACAAGAAGGTACAAGGGCAGGGGCAACCACTAGATCCATAATCTCTATTTAGACCCCCTTCTTCCTTTTTCTTTTTTAGTTGTCTTTCTTCTTTCATTTTTCATTATTTACTTTTATTTTTATCTTTATTTTATTTTTATTTTTACTTTCTTTATTATTTTCTTCTTATTTTTCATGCCACTTAGATTTAGCTTAGGATATAATAAAATCAGGCTGGCTGATTCAAAGATTCAAATTAAAATGGTTCAAGGCGCTTTCCCACGTTCACCTCTAATTCCTATCCGGTTTCTTTTCATTAACTTCATCCAAAATTCAGGAAGTTTCACTTCTCTCCACATCTTATGATTTTATGATTTTATTTTGCTATTATCTATCTTTGTACATTGAGGGCAATGTACATCTTAAGTGTGGGGGGTGAACAACCTAAAAAGGTGCCTAACTTTTTTTTCATTATTCTCAAATTCCTGAAATTAGGTGCAAAACTTTTTGCATTATTCTCAAATCCCTGAATTATGCCTTGTCTTAAAGTAAATTTCTCATATTATCATTAGAATGAAATTCCCATGATTGATGATTTTTATTGACATGTTTTAGATTAAGTCATTGATAATTGTGCATTGATGATTTATACTTTAAGATACTAGAGAATCAAGCATGATAAGTCTATTTTTCAAGAAATAAAAATTTTCTAGGTTGTTAACCTAAATTTGAATATTACTTTGAAATTTGAAATTTATGAGGTTGATATCAAAATACCCATAATTTTTTGTGAGATTTTGAGCCTTATAAGAGCATATATCCTTTTTCATGCTCACTTTTTGATTATGAGTGTGTCAACATTGATTTGTTATTCTAGAACTTGCATCGATTATACATGTTGAGACCACATCTTTGATTTGATATACAGAAAGGATAAAGGCACCTAGAATTTAACCCACTTACTCCACTAAAAGCCTACCTTCATAATTAACCCCTAGTGAACCCCTTTGATCCTAACAACCCTTTTTATTGACTCACCCACTAATATTAACCCAAAACCCTTTGTATTTGTTATCACCATTCTTCTTGACTACCCTTTTTGTCGAGATTTGATTTTGAGCAGTTGCCTAACTATGTTCTATATTTTAGTTGTTAAAGTACTTTCTTATTATTGTAAATATTTGATTATTTGTTCTTAAAAAAAATCAAAAGTATATTCATTATTAGTTTTGTGATTAAAGAGCTTATAAATTTGAATTCCAAATATTGAAGAAAAAGCTCGTAGTATTAGTATTTTTTCAAATTGATGTAATCACTTTTACTTAGTTCGTTGTTTCTTGTTAGGTAATTTCTCAATTCAATCTCGATTCTAACCCTCTAATTCAGCCTTTAACCACACCTTTAACCCAAGCCACGTTACAACCCTGATAAAGACCATTTGATTTCTGCATCATCTCATATTACAGTGGTGGAGATTTGATTTTCATGCAAGCCTATGGGATTAACTTTTCAGGTTTGACATTTGAGTGCTTAATTCTGAACCTTAAACACTTCGAGTGATTTGAGTGAATCTTTTGTGAGGATGTCAATCCTTGTCGGTTTTGGATTAGAGGTAATTATTTAGATGAGGGGAAACACCTATGTTTTGTGCTACAAATGTATGACTTAGACTGTTTGAATCTTTAGGACTCTTTGAGTTGAATTATCCATGTACAAATTATCCTTGAATTATGATGAAACATTATTAATGACTATTATGAATTATGGAAAGTTCGTTTTAATTCTAAGTTAAGAATTTTGCTTGAGGACAAGCAAAAGCTTAAGTGTGGGGGTATTTGATAAACCGTAAAAGTAACATATTTTAATCCCACATTTAGTATGCTTTTGGATGATATCCCTTATTTTATGTAAAAAGGTGCTCTTAATCCTTTCTTTTCATGTTATATACTCAGGAAAGCACCGGAGGATGAAAAGAACGAGAAACGGGCTTAAAACGGGCCAAAGCACGAAATCGACACGGCCTGGGCCAAAGACCACACGGCCGTGCATCACTAACGGAGTCCACACGACCTAGCCACGACTTACACAGGCGTGTGCCATGGCCGAGCCCCTGCCGCGGCCAAGAGGAGTTTTTCTCGGATTTGGATACTTGGTGGCAAAGAAACACATTCAAAAGTCAATTTAAACACCCAAATAGGAACTTTACTCGGATTTGGATACTTGGATGCCAAGTAAGGAATCTCCAAGCCTATATAAACATCCTAGGGGGCAACTCAAGAGGGGAGTTCGGCAGAAGCCCTCTGTCAGGGCGGTGAGCTAGGCCAAGGAGCCCAAAGCTATCGTTTAGGGCGTCTTGCTAGGCAGAGAGGCGGTTGTGGGGATTCGCTCGGGGATAGCCGGTTGATCCATCTGAAGAAGCGAATTATACTCAAGACGGAGGATCTCCTCTTCAATTCCTTCAGGAGTTTTAGGGATTTCTTATGTTTTGTTTTATCTTTTCTTACGAGATGTTTTCTTTTATTGTTATGAACTAAACCCTCAGATACACGAGAGGGGATGAAACTTAGATGAATCTTGTTATCGTTTCTTTGAACTATATGATAAATATTTGATTTGTTCTTAATTATGTGTTCTTAATTCTTGTGTTGATATTTCATGGATATCGATTCAAGTTTGATGTGCTTAGGTGGAGGAGCAAAATTTCGCCTAAGAGTAGATCTAGCATAGTTAAGCGGAGTTGATCGCGCGCCTAGAGATAGGGTGACGAGGCATTCTTTGGATTAGGGTGAAACCTAATATGGGAGTCCATAGATCGAGTTAATGCAATTCTAGGGGTTTTAATTAGAAAGAGATTTCAATTAATCAACCTAGGGTTAGACGTTATTCGCCTCGAGAGAGGGTTTAATATAAATTAGGAGTCCTACGGATCAAGTCAAGTGAATACATAAATGCGGTTTGAGTTAGATAACAAGTGAAGTCTAGGTGGATTCTTCCTTGGGTGTCGTCTTAATTAATTGGTTTTTCCTCAAGTATTCTCCCAAATTCATTCTTATTTGTCTTAGAGTCTTTAGTCTAGTAGTTAATTAATTTAGATTAAACAACCATTCGCTTAATTCTTAGGCTAAATAATAGAAAGAAAGTTAGTATTAGTACTTTTAGTTCCTTTGGGTTCGATAATCCGGTCTTGCCTAAGCTATACTACAGTTCGATAGGTGCACTTGCCTCAATCGTTATAAAAGTTAGTTTCCAGGTTCGATCATTCTTTTTTATAAATTTTAAAACTCGACAGACATACGATCAATAACAATTTCATATATCATTAAATCATAAAACTAACATATACTCTTACATGCAATTACACTCAACTCGCTTATATGTATAATTCATTTAGAAATAATTCATCAAGACTAAACAATGTATACATACTTTAATAACTCACAAGTCTAGCTTATATATTCACATGCATTCACAAGTTAAATGAAAATGACCCAAACCATAATTACATACAAATTAATATGAGAACATACTAATATTTTCATGAAACTTAAATTAACTCATTTAGCTTATTAATCACATGTTTATGCATCCATCTCACATCATATTATCACAATATAAACGAAAATTTGGCACTTGAGGCTATGAAATATAAAAGTGGTCTCTACCACCACACATCAGTTACACGAATCTCCAACACATCAAATGACTCGTAGGGTTGAACATATCCCAAAAGCGTAGAACATAGCTAACACTCTCCAACACACCAACATATCCCGGCGAATGGAGCTTAACTCACATTCCTTTATCTCTCCAAACTGTCCCGGGGCCTCAATGCCCAAATAACAAAACTTAAGGGTGAGTACTCACAATCCTATGGCATGTCAACTATATCCAATGGTTTCAAATATCACAAGGCCAAAATATCCATAATTACACAATTTTAATTATTGATTTAGTGCACATAATCTTTATTCATATTCATCAATTTACATCACAAACTTGTACACAATGCATGCTTCTCGAATTCAAATTTAATTGCACTTTAAGTGAGAGAATAATGCTCATTGAGCCATCTCATATCCGATGTAACACCCTTACACGTATTCAACACCGAAACCGGGTACGAGGCATTACCGAACTTAACTCATTGAACATACAACTTTAGGCTATAAGATTTCATTCCAACTTTAAAACTTCTCATCTACATTCAAAAAAACCTCATAATAGGCCCACGAGGCTTTAAACATGCAAACGAAGGGTTTCAAAACCCAACCGGGAACTTTTGAGCTCATAAAATTTTTTTGCTTAAACAGGGGCCACACGCCCGTGCGGGCAGGCCGTGTGGTCACACACGCCCATGTCCCCAGCCCATGTGGGATTTATTTTTCATTTCAAACCTATAGGAGTTTTCACATGGCCAGACACACGCCCGTGTCAATGGCCCGTGTCCCTCACACGGCCTAGACACGCCCGTGTCCTTACCCGTGTGTGAAAACCTTAGCATTCTGTTTATGACGTTAGCAGCCTCTTAAGGGGCACACGGCCTATGGACACGCCCGTGTGTCTAGCCCGTGGTCGACACTGACTTGCAACATTAACATGCAGGGGACACACGGTCTGGTCACACGCCCATGGGACTGACCGTGTGTCACACACGGCCTAGACACACGCCCGTGTGCCTACCCGTGTGGACAAGAACAAGGCTATTTGCCAAGCTCTTTTTATCACCCAAACTCCTACAACATAAACCACATTCAACCATCAATTAAACAACCCAATCATGCATCTTACACCATCATGAATAACCTCAACTTTTCATATATTGATAATAAAGAGCCATCAACTATGGCTATTTACAAAAAGATCATCTTTAAAAGAGCCAACATCCTTGGCCAAAACAACAAAACATATCACTAAGTCTAGCCCCTATACATGCCATACTTAAATTGCTAAGTCTAAATATACCGAGATGAGCAGATAGTGTGGATGATCTTCAAATTATCTTCGTATCCCGAACTGGCTCCTTAACACTATAAAACAAGGGAAGAGAAAGGGAGTAAGCTTTAAGCTTAGTAATTTTACATGTAAACAATAAACATCATAACATATGCTAACCAATCAATAACATCACATACTAAGCAAGAACAATTCACATTTCCATAATCATGCTTACTCATTACATCTCTTACCACATTCCAACCATATAACAATTATATTGCTCACATTCACTTGCACACATTCCCTGCACTCAATACCACAAAGCAACATTAAACATTCACTTTCGGTGAACCCCTCAGAATAATACTAAGTACCTAGTGGTTTCGTATACAGCCCACCATTAATCAACAATAGGGTGGTATTGCACATAGCCCACCAAATGATAATTTAAACGATGGTATCGCACATAGCCCATCGTGAATTAGTAATAAGGTGGTATCACACACAGCCCACCAAAAGAATAATTACAGTGGTATCGCACACAGCCCACCAAATGATAATTACGGATAATTTTCCGCACTTACATATCTATTCCGAGGTTCATAAGGGAATTACTTACTATCTATCAATTTCAATCAATCTTAATCATAAATGATCTCATCCATACAATACACCAATAAGTAATAACATATGTATTATAGATGTATCGTATACACATAAACTTACCTCGGTGCAAAATGTATAAGTCGATGACTTAATCCGTAACCTTGCCTTTTCCCCGGTCAAGGTTGTTTTCGCGCTCTTCTTGATCTATAATATTGAAATTCACTCATTTAATCACTTTACAATGCATGACACATCAAAATTTCTACTTGGGCAAAAATGACCATTTTGCCCTTATACTTTTGAAAAATTATGATTTTGCCCCTAGGCTCGTAAATCATTTTTCATCACATTTTCTCATTAAACAAGCTTCGCTGAACATTTAATCCTCTTACAACAACTCACAAAACCATTTATTTCATGCATTTATTACACAATTACAATCTTTACAACTAAGTCCCTTTTTGGTGTTTTCATGGTTACACCTTTCACAAAACCTTAACTCACTAGCATTCATTTTCTTCCATAAAAACTCAGCAAACTTCATAACCACTCTCATGGCAAGTCCCTAAACTTTCAACCATTTTTTAAAGTAGTCCCCTATTTAGCTAGCTTAAGCTTTGGGGGTTCCAAAAGTACAAAAATTATCAAATAAAACCACCAAAACCACTTACTTTCAAGGGTGAGAAGTTGCTGAAAATTTTTGGCTTCCAAAACCCTTCCTTAGCTGATATTTTCAGTGGGAAGAAGATGAATAAAATGGGTGATATCATCTTTTCTTATTTTATTTTCTTCCTTCAATTTAATCCACCTAACCCACCCAATTTTGACCAATTTGAGTCTATTGTCCCCTATGGCCGGCTAACAACATTTGGAAGGTCTAATTGCACATTCGAGACCTTCAATTTAAATTTCCATAACTATTTAATACTTCTAGCTTGTAAAATAGAACTTTCGCACTTTATGCGTTTTATTCCTTTTTCGCAATTAAGCATTCAATCGCTAAAATTAAAGCACAAAAACTCTCATGCATCATTATAAACATGCTATAACACATAAAATAATATCAAAAATAATTTTCTGTAACCTCAGATTAGTGGTCCCGAAACCACTGTTCCGACTAGCCCCAAAATTGGGCTGTTACAACTCTCCCCCTTTTAGAGATTTTCGTCCTCGAAAATCTTACCGGTAAAAAGGTTTGGGTATTGTTCCCTCATGGCTTCTTCCGGTTCCCACGTAGCCTCTTCAACACTGTGCTTTTGCCATAGCACTTTCACTAAGGCTATGTTCTTATTCCTCAACTATTTAACCTCTCGAACCAATATCTTAACTGGTTCCTCTTCATAAGTCATGTCATGTCGTATTTCAATTCCTGTTGGAGGGATCACGTGTGAAGGATCAGAATGATACCGCCACAACATCGACACATGAAACACGTTGTGTATTCTCTCTAACTCTATCGGTAAAGCCAACCGGTAAGCCACTGGCCCAATTCTTTCGATAACCTCATACGGCCCTATGAATCGTGGACTCATTTTGCCTTTCCGACCAAATCTCAATATTTTCTTCCACGGGGATACCTTCAAGAATACTTTATCGCCCACCTGAAACTCGATTTCTTTCCTTCTTAAATCCGCGTATGACTTTTGTCGATCTGAAGCAGCTTTCAGACTATCACGGATCACTTTCACTTTCTCCTCGGTTTCTCTAACTAGATCGACCCCGTGAATTTGCTTCTCAGTGAGCCCTGTCCAATACAAAGGAGTCCGACACTTGCGACCATACAAAGCTTCGTACGGTGCCATTCGTACACTCGACTGATAACTGTTCCTATAGGCAAACTCAACCAAAGGTAGATATTTTTCCCAACTACCTTCAAATTCTAATACACAGCATCGGAGCATATCCTCAAGGACTTGAATCACTCTTTCGGATTGGCCATCAGTTTGAAGATGGAAAGCAGTACTAAAATACAACTTTGTTCCCAAGGCTTCTTGCAACTTCTTCCAAAACCTCAAAGTAAACCTCGGGTCTCTATCCGAGATAATGGATATAGGCACCCCATGCAATCTCACCACCTCAGCAATATACAACTCGACCAACTTATCAAGTGAATAATCCGCACGCACCAGTATAAAGTGAGCCGACTTCGTTAATCTATCAACAATAACCCACACAACATCTCTCTTTCTCGGAGTCGTAGGTAACCCCATTACGAAATCCATTGTGATTCGATCCCACTTCCACTTTGGAACCATCACCGGCTGAAGTAATCCTGAAGGTACTTGATGTTTGGCTTTCACTTGTTGACAGATCAAGCACTTTGTAACAAACTTGGAGATGTCTCTTTTCATACCCTGCCACCAATAAAACTTCTTCAAATCATTGTCCATTTTTCTACTGCCCGGATGTACTGACAAACAACCACTGTGTGCTTCATGTAAAATTTTCCGGATTAACTCATCGTTCTTTGGTACACAAATTCTGTCATGAAACATCAAGCAATCCTCTAAACTAACCTTAAAATAAAAGTTATTCCCCAATTCGCACTAAGCTCTCTTAACTTGCATCTCACTATCATTCTTTTGAGCTTCACATATCTACTCAATAAATAATGGTCTAGCCCTCAACTCGGCCAATATAGCACCATCATCAGAAAACGCTAAGCTCGTACTCATAGCTCTCAAAGCATACAGGGATTTCCTGCTCAAGGCATCTGCAACAACATTCACTTTCCCCGGATGGTAATCGATTACTAACTCATAATCCTTCAATAATTCGAGCCACCACCATTGTCGTAAATTCAAATCCTTTTGGTCCATCAAGTACTTCAAACTCTTGTGATCGGTGAAGATCCGACACTTCTTTCCATATAAATAGTGACACTAAATCTTTAAAGCGAAAACGATCGCAGCCAACTCCAAATCATGAGTCGGATAATTCTTCTCATGCGATTTTAGTTGTCTCGAGGCATAAGCTACTACCTTACCCTCTTGCATCAACACACAGCCGAGACCATTTAATGACGCATCACTATAGACCACAAACTCTTTCCCCGACTCATGTTGTACTAAAACCAGCGCCTCAGTCAATAATGCTTTCAATCTCTCAAAACTTTGTTGGCATTTCTCAGTCCATTCAAATTTAATATCTTTATGCAACAGTTTCGTCATTGGGGTAGCAATCATGGAGAACCCCTTTACGAAACGTTTGTAGTACCCCGCTAAACCCAAAAAGCTTCTAATTTTTGACACATTCCTTGGCGGTTTCCACTTCACAATAGCCAAAATCTTACTCGGATCAACTCTTATGCCATCACCCGATACAATGTGTCTTAAGAATCCGACCTCTCGGAGCCAAAACTCACTCTTGCTGAATTTAGCACACAACTGCTTGTCTCTTAAAGCCTGCAAAATAATTCTTAGGTGCTCTGCATGCTCACTCTCATCCCGAGAATAAATTTATATGTCGTCGATAAAGAAAACAACAAACTTATCCAAATACTGCCGAAAAATACGATTCATTAAATCCATAAAAATCGCAGGAGCATTCGTTAAGCCAAATGGCATGACAAGAAACTCATAATGGTCGTACCTCGCCCGAAATGCGGTTTTTGGCACATCTTGCTCTTTAACTCTCAACTGGTAATAGCAAGACCTTAGGTCTATCTTAGAGAACACCATAGCTCCCTTCAATTGATCAAATAAATCATCTATCATTGGCAATGGATACTTATTCTTCACTGTCACCTTGTTGAGTTGTCGGTAGTCTATGCACAATCTCATCGACCCATCTTTCTTCTTCACAAAAAGTACCGGAGCACCCCACGGTGAATAGCTCGGTCTTGCAAAACCCTTGTCTTTTAACTCTTGCAACTAAACTTTCAATTCTTTCAACTCCAATGGTGCCATCCTATACGGGGCAACCGAAATAGGTGCTGTACCCGGAACTAACTCAATCCCAAACTCGACCTCTCTAACTGGAGGCAATCCGGGTAACTCTTCTGGGAACACATCTGGATACTCGCATACCACCAGCACTGATTCAATCTTTATCATTGACTCTTGAGTATTCAGCACAAAGGCGAGGTAAACTATCTGATCTACCTGATTCAACCCGAATGACATCTCCATTTACACATCTCAATTCAATAAACTTACTACCACAGTTTACTAAAACATTATGAGCAGACAACCAATCCATACCAAGAATCAGGTCAAATTCATCAAACGGCAACAAAATGAGATTTGCCGGAAAACAATGACCTCTAATTGTCAAAGGACAATTCCTACACACCTTGTCAACTAGCACATGTTTGCCTAACGGGTTTGACACTTTTACTACAAATTACGTAGACTCAACAATCATACTCATGCTAGATGCCAATTTCATGCAAATATAAGAATGGGTAGACCCCTGGTCAATCAAAGCAACTCCAGAGATATCATGAAGAGAAAAAGTACTCGTTATCACATCTGGAGATGATGCCTCTTCGCGAGTGCGAATGGCATAAGTCCTTGCAGGTGCTCGTCCCTCAGACCTCACAGCAGAGTCTCTAGGCGTACCTCTACTACTAGTCCCACCTCCCGAGTTCTTTTGTAAATCTACCCCTGGAAGATACATTGCTTGATCTTATGTCATGCTTTCTTTCCTTCTCATCCCTCTCTGGACAATTTCGGATGAAATGGTCGGGTGAACCGCACTTGTAACAATTACGGTTATTTCCCCAACACTCCCCAGTATGTTGTTTGCCACAATTTGGGCACTCCGATTTATTAGACTTCAGATTGCCCACACTCGCCATCGAGGTGGCTTGAACTCTCGATCCTGAATATGTATTGCCCCGATCTCGGTGTGAATACCCTACTGAAGAAGTCTTCCGAGGGTTCATTTCCTTGGATCTCTTTGATTGAGCTTGGTACGATTTACTCATTGGCCTCTTTCTTGCATCTCGGGCCTCACTCATGGCCTTTCTCTTTTCTTTATTCAGCTCCTCAGCCTTGCATGCCCTATCGACCAACACCACGAATTCTTTCAATTCCAAGATCCCAACTAGAAGTTTGATATCCTCATTCAGCCCATCTTCAAACTTCTTGCACAGGATAGCTTCTGTAGACACACACTCTTGTGCATACTTGCTGAGCCTAACAAACTCGCGCTCATACTCTGCCACAGTCATTTTGCCTGGTTTCAACTCAAGGAATTCTTTCTGTTTCTGATCTACAAATCTTTGACTTATATACTTCTTTCGAAACTCTTCCAAAAATAAGTCCCACGTCACTCTCTCCCTTGGAACTACCGATGTTAACATTTTCCACCAACGATACGCCGAGTCCTTCAACAATGACACAGCACATTTCAAGCTCTCATCAGATATGCAGGAGAGTTCATCAAATACCCTCATTGAGTTCCCAAGCCAGAACTCTGCCCTCTCGGGGTCATCATCTATGTTGGCCCTAAATTCCTCAACCCCTTGTTTTCGAATCTTATCGACTGGGGGTTTGGTCATCCTCACCAAATCTATACCTTGAGGAGCCATAGGAATTGATTGAGGTATAGGAGGGGGTGGAGGAGGTTGGGCATTAGGGTTCGCTCGTATAAACTCTGTGTACCAATTACTCATCATGTGGAGAAAGGCTTTTCGGGCCTCTTCTCCTTGACCCATAGTCTCAGGTCTACTCTCTACAGGCACGGTCCCTTGCGTAGGAATCGACGTGTTACTAGCAGCGTCATCAATAACTGCTCGATCGGGACCATTTACTATACAAAACATAGTTAAATATAGTCAAAAGTCACCACACTATCATTGTATTCTATGGCATGTATAGCTAGACTCTTACACATGCTACGGTAGTCCGAGAACCGACTAAATCATAGCTCTGATACCACTAAATGTAACACCCATTACCCGTATTCAACACTGGAACCGGGTACGAGGCATTACCAAACTTAACTCATTGAACATACAACTTTAGGCTATAAGATTTCATTCCAACTATAAAACCTCTCATCAACGTTCAAAACAACCTCATAATAGGCCCACGAGGCCTTAAACATGCAAACGGAGGGTTTCGGAACCCAAGCGGGAACTTTTGAGCACTTAAAAAAAATTTCCTAAACAGGGGCCACACGCCCGTGTGAAGTGGGACACGCCCGTGTGGGCAGGCCGTGTGGTCACACACGCCTATGTCCCCAGCCCGTGTGGGATTTATTTTTCATTTCGAACCTACAGAGGTTTTCACACGCCGGACACACAACCGTGTCAATGGCCCGTGCCCCTCACATGGCCTAAACACGCCCGTGTCCTTACCCGTGTGTGAAAACCTTAGCATTCTGTTTATGATGTCAGCAGCCTCTTAAGGGGCACACGGCTTAGGCACACGCCCGTGTGTCTAGCCCGTGGTCGAAACTAACTTGCAACATTAACATGCAGGGGACACACGGCCTGGTCACACGCCCATGGGACTGACCGTGCGTCACACACGGCCTAGACACACGCCCGTGTGCCTACCTGTATGGACAAGAACAAGGCTATTTGCCAAGATCTTTTTATCACCCAAACTCCTACAACATAAACCACATTCAACCATCAATTAAACAACCCAATCTTGCATCTTACACCATCATGAATAACCTTAACTTTTCATATATTGATAATAAAGAGCCATCAACTATGGCTATTTACAAAAAGATCATCTTTAAAAGAGCCAACATCCTTGGCCAAAACAACAAAACATATCACTAAGTCTAGCCCCTATACATGCCATACTTAAATTGCTAAGTCTAAATATACCGAGATGAGCAGATAGTGTGAATGATCTACAAATTATCTTCGTATCCCGAACTGGCTCCTTAACACTATAAAACAAGGGAAAAGAAAGGGAGTAAGCTTTAAGCTTAGTAAGTTTACATGTAAACAATAAACATCATAACATATGCTAATCAATCAATAACATCACATACTAAGCAAGAACAATTCACATTTCCATAATCATGCTTACTCATTACATCTCTTACCACATTCCAACCATATAACAATTATATTGCTCACATTCACTTGCACACATTCCCTGCACTCGATACCACAAAGCATCATGAAACATTCACTTATACAAATTCTCGATGAACCTCTCGGAATAATACTAGGTACCCGGTGGGTTCACATACAGCCCACCATTAATCAATAATAGGGTGGTATCGCACGTAGCCCACCAAATGATAATTTAAATGATGGTATCGCACACAGCCATCGTGAATAAGTAATAAGGTGGTATCGTACACAGCCCACCAAAAGAATAATTACGGTGGTATCGCACACAGCCCACCAAATGATAATTACGGATAATTTTCTGCACTTACATATATATTCTGAGGTTCATAAGGGAATTACTTACTACCTATCAATTTCAATCAATCTCAATCGTAAATGATCTCTTTCATACAATGCACCAATAAGTAATAACATATGTATTATAGATGTATCGTATACACATAAACTTACCTCGGTGCAAAATGTATAAGTCGACGACTTAATCCGTAACCTTGCCTTTTCCCCGGTCAAGGTTGTTTCCGTGATCTTCTTGATCTATAATAATGAAATTTACTCATTTAATCACTTTATAATGCATGACACATCAAAATTTCTACTTAGGCAAAAATGACCATTTTGCCCTTATACTTCGGCAAAATTACGATTTTGCATTTATTCACTCGTAAATCGTTTTTCATCATATTTTCTCATTAAACAAGCTTAGCTGAACATATATTCCTCTTACAACAACTCACAAAACCATTTATTTCATTCATTTATTACACAATTACAACCTTTACAACTAAGTCCCTTTTTGGTGTTTTCATGGTAACACCTTTCACAAAAGTTGTTCCTTAACTTACTAGCATTTATTTTCTTCCATAAAAACTCAGCAAACTTCATAACCACTCTCATGGCAAGTCCCTAAACTTTCAATCATTTTGTACAGTAGTCCCCTCTTTAGCTAGCTTAAGCTTAGGGGGTTCCAAAAGTACAAAAATTATCAAATAAAACCACCAAAATCACTTACTTTCAAGGGTGAGAAGTTTCTGAAAAATTTTGGCTTCCAAAACCCTTCCTTAGCTGATATTTTCGCTGGGAAGAAGATGAATAAAATTGGTGATATCATCTTTTCTTATTTTATTTATTTTTTTCAATTTAATCCACCTAACCCACCCAATTTTGACCAATTTGAGTCTATTGTCCCCTATGGACGGCTAACAACATTAAGAAGGTATAATTGCACATCCAAGACCTTCAATTTAAAGTTCCATAACTATTTAATACTTCTAGTTTGTAAAATAGAACTTTTTCACTTTATGCGATTTAGTCCTTTTTCGCAATTAAGCATTCAATCGCTAAAATTAAAGCACCAAAATTTTCATGCATCCTTATAAACATGCTATAACACATAAAATAATATCAA
The DNA here is from genome assembly GCA_025698515.1 of Gossypium sturtianum. NCBI lineage: Eukaryota > Viridiplantae > Streptophyta > Magnoliopsida > Malvales > Malvaceae > Gossypium > Gossypium sturtianum. Next base: position 88,440,089 of record CM046944.1, read on the forward strand.
AAATAATTTTTTGTAACCTCAGATTAGTGGTCCCGAAACCACTATTCTTACTAGCCCCAAAATTGGGCTGTTATATTCGACCACATATGTGTAACACCCTAAACCCGTCTTAGACGTTATGACCGGAACTAACGTGCCACACCAAAGCGGTGTTCGAAAACTATAAGTTCATTGGAAAACCCTTTTACGGATCAAAACTTTCTACCCCTTTAGAAATCCCGATTTGCGTTGCTAATGACAAAACAAATTTGCTCAAAGTCATTATTTTACAAAAACATTACCGTTTTTAAAACTTTGTTTATTGCGGAAGTTTGTTTGAAACAGTTGCGGGAACGTGTTATTTTGAAATCAGTGGTTACTGTTTTAAAAACCCGTGTCTAGCAGATGAGCAGTTCGCAATTAAAAGAAGTACCAAATAAAAGTTAAAAAGAAAACCCAATGACCTTATTACAAAAATAATTAACCCAATACTTAAAATAAAATAAACTAAAATAAAGTCGCTAAATTTAACCCAAAACATATTGGACGTGTGGCCACCTCTGCGCCCCTCGCAGCTCCAAATCCACTAAAGCTGGGGATTACCTGCACAGTTAGAAGAAAGGGTGAGTTACGAGAATTCAGTGTGTAATCTATAACACCCCTTACCCGTATTCAACGCCGAAACCGGGAACGAGGCGTTATCGTATTAAAATCCTCAAGATTGCCACTTAGGCACAACATGACCACTCTCTTTGGCCATAACAACAACCTCAATCTCGAATTACGAGCCCTCTCTCAAACACACGAGGGCTCTCGAGACCATATCAAAAACTCTTACGATCTTAAAATTTTTCCATCTATACAGGGCTCACACGCCCGTGTAAGATTTGGCACGCCCGTGGATGTCACACATGCCCATGGTCACTACCCGTGCATGAAAACTCAAGCATTCTGCCAATGCCCCACGGTTAGGGCACACGCCCGTGCTCTCCACTCGTGGTCCACACTGACTACCTTAACATGGCCTAGAGTCTAGACACACGCCCGAGTGGCTAGCCCGTGGACAACATTGATTAACACATACGTTCTACGCACACGCCCGTGTGACTAGTCCGTGGTCTATTCTGACTTAAAATACTAACATGCAGGGGACACACGGCCAAGTCACACGCCCATGGGCTGACTGTGTGTCACACATGGCCTAGACACACACCCGTGTGTCTACCCTCATGATAAAGAACAAAGCTATTTGCCAAGTTATTTTCACCCTTCTAGCATACACAATCATGCACTCATTCAACACATCCATAATCAACTCAAAATCTTACAATCTCACATAGATAACTACATCTTTTCATATAATAAAGTGCCAACAACTATGGCATTATACAAAATAGATTATCCATCTAAAGGCCAACACATCATAGCCATATACAACAAAATTCACTAACTTGTCTAGCCCATATACATGCCATATACAAAACATTGAGTCTCATGTACGAGAGTGTGTTGATAGTGTGGGCGATCTTCCAATTGATCCTCGTATCTCGATTCAACACTTTTGCTCTATAAGACAAGGGAAAAGAAAGGGAGTAAGCTTTGAGCTTAGTAAGTTTACACATAAACAAGTAAGCAACATAGTATAAGCTAAACAACAATTAGCATTATACTAACATATAATGTACAACTATGCTTACTCTTTCTATCCCTTACCACATTTCCAACACATCATAAGTCACTTACTCATAACCATTGACATGCACCCCTGCACTCAATATCACATTTACACAATATACAACACATCATTATTTCTCGATAATACATCCACACAGCTAATTCACACAGCTAATCCACACAGCTAATGTCTCGGTGGTTTCGTACTTAGCCCACCACAATCAATTAATAAGGTAGTATCGCAGTTAGCCTACCATAGAGGTAATCGTAGTGGTTTCGCACATAGCCCACTAGACAATATACCTAACGATAGCATCGCACATAGCCAGCTCATCGTCAATATGTATTAGGATGGTATCGTACTTAGCCCATCTTTTAGCATTATTACTACACATTCGCATATCTATTTACTCAATCATTCATCCATTCACAAAATCTATCACATTCATTCCACTTAAATCACATAGGTTCTCAATCATTCTTAACCATGCTATACACTAGCTAGCATTAACAAATTGTAAGTATGAATGCATTGTTTATGCATAGACTTACCTCGATACTCAAAAGTATAGAAATGTGCAATTTAGTCCAACACTTTGCTCTTGCCTCGGTTTCGATCCGGGCTTTATCTTTCTTGATTTATAATGATAATTCAACTCATAAATATACACATTGACTAAATTGACCCACATCTCATACTTTGGCAAAATTACCCTTTTGCCCCTAAACTTTCTCCTATTTACGCTATTGCCCCAAGGGTCGTAAAGTGATTTTTATTCAACTTTATAGCCTTTCATGCTTAGCCGAATCACTTACTCAACTAAAGCAATCATCAATTCTCACTACATCACACATGTATGACCAAACTCAAGATTTTTACAAACTAGTCCCTACATGCATTTTTTATGGAAACTCATTTAGCAAGAGATGTTTCTACTACATCAAGCCTTCATAATCTTCCATAAAACATCAAAATACATGCATGTCATACATGGCCACATTTTTGAACATCCATCATAGCTCATCAAATAGCTAAAAATAGCTTACTCATCCTACAAGGACTTCAAAAATACAAAGAATATCAAAAACGGGGCTTAGATGCACTTACTAGCAAGCTTGAAAAATTTGAAGAACCCTAACAATGGCTCTCTCAATTTTTGGCAGCCTTGGAGAAGAAGATGAATGAATTTTTTCATCTTTTCTCCTATTTTAATCACTTAATTGTTAAATGACCAAAATGTCCTTTTTGATAAACTTTCTATTTTAACTCATCCATGCCCAATTTTGTCCAAAAATTAGAAATTGGGAAAATTTCTATTTAAGGACCTCTAATTAATATTCTAAAGCTATTTCACACAAATAGTTTCTAGAATCTCACATTTTACAACTTTTGCAATTTAGTCCTTTTGGACAATTCAACCGCAATTTCACAAAATTGCTTCATGAAACTTTTACACTAGCATGCATACATAGCATAAACCACAAAAACTCATTCATAAACCTCGGATTTGTGGTCTCGCACCACTATTCCGACTAGGCCCTAAATCGGGATGTTACAACTCTCCCCCCTTTAGAGATTTTCGCCCCCGAAAATCTTACCAGTAAAGAGGTTTGGATGTTGCTCTATCATAGCTTCTTCTGTTTCCCACGTAGCCTCTTCCACACCGTGTTTCTGCCATAACACTTTCACTAGTGCTATTCTCTTATTTCTCAATTGTTCCACTTCTTGAGCCAAGATCTTAATCGGCTCTTCATCATAAGACATATCCAGTCTTATCTCAATTTCTGTCAAAGGAATCACATGTGAAGGATCGGAACGATACCGTCGCAACATCGACACATAGAACACATTATGAAACTTTTCCAACTCTACCGGCAAAGCCAACCGGTATGCTACTAGCCCAACTCTATCTGTAATCTCATACGGCCCTATGAATCTTGGACTCAATTTTCCTTTTCGTCCAAATCTTATAATCTTCTTCCATGGGGACACTTTCAAAAACACTTTGTCGCCCACTTCAAACTCAATATCTTTTCTTTTCAGATCCGCGCACGACTTTTGTCGGTCCGAAGCAACTTTCAGACTATTACAGATTATTTTCACTTTTTCCTCGGTCTCTTTTACTAGATCGACCCCATGGATCTGCTTCTTACTAAGCTTGGTCCAATACAAAGGAGTCTGACACTTACGACCATACAAGGCCTCATACGGAGCCATCCATATACTTGACTGATAATTGTTGTTGTAAGCAAATTCGACTAAAGGTAGATATCTCTCCCAGCTACCCTCGAATTCTAACACACAGCATCGAAGCATATCTTCAAGAACTTGAATCACTCTTTCAGACTGACCATCGGTTTGCTGATGGAATGCAGTACTGAAATTCAACTTTGTTCCCAAAGCCTCTTGCAACCTCTTCCAAAACCTCGAAGTGAACCTCGGATCCTTATCCGATATTATAGACACAGGTACACCATGTAACCTCACTACCTCTGCAACATACAACTCAGCTAACTTATCCAGTGAATAATCAACACGTACTGGAATAAAGTGAGCCGACTTTGTTAGTCTATCCACAACAACCCACACAGCATCTCTCTTTTTCGGAGTCATCGGTAACCCCGTCACAAAATCCATGGTAACCCGATCCCACTTCCATTCGGGTACCAACACAGGCTGAAGCAATCCCGAAGGCACTTGATTCTCAGCTTTCACTTGTTGACAAATTAGACACTTTGTCACGAACTCTGAAATATCTCTTTTCATACCCGGCCACCAATAATACTTCTTGAAGTCATTGTACATTTTCGTACTGCCCGGATGTACTGAAAAACATCCACTGTGGGCCTCATGCAAAACCTTTCGGATTAACTCCTCATCTTTTGGTACACAATTTCTGTCACGGTACAGCAAAAAACCATTCGAGCCCACTCAAAAATCGGAATCACTTTCTGATTCACACTTATCTCTCTTAGCTGACATCTCACTTTCATTTCTCTGAGCCTCACATATTTGTTGAACAGATAGTGGCTTAGCTCTCAACTCTGCCAGAATAGCACCATCATCAGACAATGCCAAACTCGTCCTCATAACTCTTGGAGCATACAAGGATTTCCTACTCAGTGCATCCGCAACCACATTCGCTTTTCCCGGGTGGTAATCAATGACTAACTGATAGTCTTTCAACAACTCAAGCCACCGTCTCTATCGCAAATTCAGGTCCTTCTGATCCATCAAATATCTCAAACTCTTGTGATCCGTAAAGATTCGGCACTTCTCTCCATATAAGTAATGTTACCAAATCTTTAACGCGAAAACAATCGCAGCCAACTCCAAATCATGAGTCGAATAATTCTTCTCGTGCGGTTTCAACTGTCTCGAGGCGTAAGTGACTACCTTACCCTCTTGCATCAACACGCAACTGAGACCATTAAACGACGCGTCACTGTAAACCACGAACTCTTTCCCCGATTCTGGTTGAACCAAAACCGGCGCCTCAGTCAATATTGTTTTCAGTCTCTCGAAACTCTGTTGACATGTCTCAGTCCATTCAAACTTGACATCTTTGTGCAATAGTTTCGTCATCGGGGTAGCAACCACAGAGAACCCCTTTACGAAACGTCTATAATATCCTGCTAATCCCAAGAAACTTCTGATTTCCGACACGTTCCTCGGCGGTTTCCAATCCACAAAAATTGATATCTTACTTGGGTCAACTCTAACACCATCACCCGACACAATGTGTCCTAGGAATCCGACCTCTCGGAGCCAAAACTCACTCTTGCTAAACATAGCATACAACTGCTTATCTCTTAAAGTTTGCAAGACAATTCTCAAATGTTCTTCATGATCGCTCTCATCCCGAGAATAGATCAATATGTCGTCAATGAAGACAACAACAAACTTGTCCACATATGGTCTGAAAACACGGTTCATCAGATCCATAAAAATCGTCGTGCATTCGTCAAACCAAACGACATAACCAAAAACTCATAATGGCCATACCTTGTCCGAAATGCAGTTTTCGACACATCCTGCTCTTTCACTCTCAACTGATAATAACAAGACCTCAGGTCTATCTTGGAGAACACTGTAGCTCCCTTCAGTTGATCAAAAGATCATCAATCCTTGGTAAAGGATACTTATTCTTAACCGTCACTTTGTTAAGTCGTGTCTATAGTCTATACACAACCTCATAGACCCATCTTTCTTTTTTCACCAATACCTGAGCAGCCCCACGGTGAGTAGCTCGGTCTTGCAAAACCCTTATCTGTCAACTCTTGCAAGCTGAACCTTGATTCTTTCAACTTTAAAGGTGCCATCCTATACGGAGGAATCGAAATAGGTACCGTTCCCGGAACTAACTCAATCCCAAACTCAACCTCTCCCACTGGAGGTAATCCGGGTAACTCTTCTGGGAATACATTCGGATACTCACATACTGTAACATCCCCAAACCCGGCCCATTCGCTACGAGAGAATCCGGTTGTGTCACTGGGGAAAGTCGGATGAAAATCTTTATTAACTTAGCATAAAGCATGAAAGAATTCAATTTTTGAAAACCATGTTCATTTAAAGCAATATGCAAACTTTAGAAGTTACAAATTGTCTGAAAATACTTTATTAAACATACTTTTATAAATAGGGTACTGGAATTAAAACCATTTTCACATAGAAATCCAAATTAGATAAACCATGGTTAAAGTAATACCAAAATAATAAAATGGCCTTTATTACAACCCAATAATTCAAATAAAGTACTTATATCAAAACCAAGCATAAAATATTAAATCATCATCTTGGCATGGGCCACCTTGTCCTCTCCGATCCCGGTCCACTTTATGCAATACACGAAATGGTTAAAGGAAAAGGTGAGTCACCAAGACTCGATGTGCAACCCTTTTTCCCGGATTAGCAAAACATCATATGCAAACATAACATAATCATCATGCATCCAATTATTATGCACCCACTCCTAACCATCCATTCACCTTTTCTACCCCATGTGGTACCAAACCCTTTGGTGGTGCCAAACCATGGTGACATATAGTCACAATGTGTTACCAAAACATTGGTGTCCCAAAGACACAATATCCGTCAATGTGGTACCAAACCTTTGGTGTCCCAAAGACACAATGTGCTACCAAAGCACCTTGGTGACCGAAGTCACAAATCCAATGATGATGGGGCCAACCCATCGTGTGATACCAAATCACTAGCGGGCGATCCCATATCTCAAGTGGGGCCAACCCACGGTGGTCAAACCACGGGGACAAGTCGCAATGAGGTGCCAAACCCTCTGGTGTCCCAAAGACACAATGTGCTACCAAAGCAGCGGTGACCGTAGTCACGAATCGGTGATGGGGCCAACCCATCGTGTGATACCAAATCGGCGTCAATCCCGTATCTCACAAGTGGGGCCAACCCACGGTGGTGTTAACCACGAGGACGAGGCCGAGGTACCAAACCTGGAGGTGCCAAACCTCTGGTGACCCAAAGTCACAAAGTTGTGTTACCAAAACACCGGTGCTCGTCGACAAAATATCTTTGCCCCCTCCACTCATATCACCCATCATCATACCAACTCATGTATAGTATTCAAATCATGCAAACATGTTTAACGTTGCATCTCATAGCACATACATCATAAATCATGACATCATGTATCAATACGAGTACTCATAATGAAACGGACTTACACGAATCCGTGCACATACCCCATAGGGTATCATATCACTCAACCATACTATTTCGGTTTTACCAATCAATCGAGTTTATCAAACATATACAAAGCAAGAAGTGTGTTAGTTTACACACGATTACTAATGCGACTATCAAATCCGTAGATCAAGATCTAACGCACTAGATCCCCATTCCTTAACACTTTTGAGCACTAGCCACAACCCGAGATATGCGAGATCAAGCCTCCCCTACAATCGGCCAAAACTAAACAACATAATCATGCTAATCAACCTTTAAGGGTATAATCGTAATTTTACCTACTAAGGGCATTTTCGTAATTTACCCACCAAGGGTATATCGGTAATTCGTACTGGAATGGCCTTTCTAAAGGCCCGATGTCGCCCCGAGCGACCCAACTACCATTCTCAGTCGAAATGGACTATTGGGCCTTAAGCCCAATTTCGGCCCATTCGGGCCCACACGCTCGTGTGGCCCACCTAACACAAATCTAGCCACGTCTATGAGATTCACCTAGTCTAGTTCACTATATACTACACCATCATACATTTTACTATATTGGGCCCACGGCCCATTGGGCCCACTTCGCCTATCGTGGCCCAAGCGACCTCAACCCACAAGAATACTACCGATGGCCTCAACTATCGCGTCGAAGCCCCCACGCGTGCGTTCGCGCACGCTCGTGTGGCTACTATTGTCGTGTGACCGCACGCCCGGCATTTGCCGCTCTACAACTAGAGTAGAGAGTTACACACGATAGGACTCGGTGTTAATCCGCACTCGACCACTCCCTCCTGTGCCCAAACGCCCTCCAAGATGTGTTTACTCTCCTCCTAGGATGCTCCTTATATAGCTAGCACTTCACCTTCCTTCTTTGTATCTTTCCGATGTAGGATCCCTTCGTCGAAGAGAGTTTAAATTCAACTGAAACTCTTCCGATCTGCATCATAAAATAAATACTCCCTTGCTTCTCATGAGATTCGAACCCAGGCTCCCTTGCAACATAATCCACGCTGTTAACCACTTGGCCACAAGCTCCTCTTGTGTCTTAAACCATGCGCAACTAAATATAAATCTATAGCCAAATTCTGAGGTCCAAGTAAAAGGAAAACCAAAATGCAAAAGCCAAGACTTGAACCTTGGACCTCCTTCCTTCCCTTGTGGCGTCACCCCTTGTCTCTTATGTGGCGTCACTTTGCCACTCCACCACACACTCCACTTGTGTCATTTTTCCCACATTTTATTCTTAAGGCCTACCCGCCAACTTCCGGGGTTTTTGCACCTAAAACTAAAATTTCCCCAAAGCTAATATTTGATCCGGGACTTCATAGAAGCCCTCTAACCTTCCAAAATAACTTACCTAATAAGTCTAACTTGCATTTAAGCCGGTCTCTTGTTCTCCAAAAATTTAAACGCTACTACGCCTAAGGCCCATTGGGCTCAATTCTCCTAGGCCCAATTCCTTTTTACCCTAAAAATCTAAATTTTCCAAAGCCTTCCCTTCTCATCCCAACATTCTTAGAGCCTCTAAAACTCAACCAAGCACTCCCAAAAACCTACTAACACTTGATTTATACCCCATACGCACAGCCCCTAAACCAGGGTGTTACACATACCACTAGCATTGTTTCAAACTTTACTCCAACCTCTTGAGTATTCAACACAAAAGCAAGATAGGACTCACACCCTTTTCTCAAATATTTATCAGCCACTAACGAAGAAATCATCACTGGTAGACTATCCGATCCACCTGATTCAACCCGAACCACATCTCCACTCTCACATTTCAATTCAATAAACTTACTACCACAGTTCACTAAGACACTATGGGTAGTCAACCAATCCATGCCTAGGATTAAATCAAACTCATCAAACGGCAACAACATTAGGTTTGCCGAAAAGTAATGACTCTCAATCATCAAAGGATAATTCTTACACACCTTGTCCACTAACACATGCTTACCTAACGGGTTTGACACCTTAACCACAAAGTCCGTAGACTCAACAGTCATACTCAAACTAGATGCCAATCTCATGCAAATATAAGAATGAGTAGACCCTGGATCTATTAAAGCAACAACAAGTGTGTCAAAGAGAGAAAAAGTACCCATTATTACATTAGGGGAGGATGCCTCTTCGTGAGCGCGAATGGCATACGTCCTCGTAGGTGCCCGACCCTCTGGTCTCACAGCAGAGTCTCTAGATGCACCTTTACCACTATTCCCGCCTCTCGGGTTCCTTGGTGGTCTACCCCTTGCAGGCACATCACTGGGTCTCATCTCTAGCTTCTCCTCCTTATTATCCCTCTTGAGGCAATTTCAGATAAAATGGTCGGGGGAACCACACTTATAACAGTTTCGACTGTTACCCCAACACTCTCCGGTGTGATATCTACCACAACTTGGACACTCTGGTTTGTTCTTTGGATTGCCCACACTTTCCATCGAAGTAGCTTGGACTCTCAAACCCGAACGAGTATTGCTCAAGTCTCGATGCGAATAACCCACTGGTGCTGTCGTCCTAGGACTCACTTCCTTGGACCTTTTCGACTAGGCTTGATACGACTTGCCCATCGGCCTCTTTCTAGCATCTCGGGCTTCACTCACAGCCCTTTTCTTTTCTGTACTCAACTCTTCGGTCTTACTTGCCCTTTCGACCAACACCACAAATTCTTTCAACTCTAAAATACCCACTAGGAGTTTGATGTCCTCATTCAGCCCGTCTTCAAACCTCTTACACAATATGGTCTCTGTCGACACACATTCTTGAGCGTATTTGCTAAGCCTAACAAACTCACGCTCATATTCCGCTACTGACATTCTTCCTTGCTTCAACTCAATGAATTCCTTCCTTTTCCGATCAGTAAATCGTTGGCTTATATACTTCTTCCGGAACTCTTCCAGAAAGAAGTCCCACGTCACCCGCTCTCTCGGGACTACTGGCGTCAACATCTTCCACCAATGGTATGCCGAGTCCCTCAGTAAGGATATGACACATTTCAAGCTCTCTTCAGGAGTACAAGAGAGTTCCTCAAACACTCTCATCGAGTTCTCTAACCAGAACTCTGCCCTCTCAGGGTCATCATCAACCTTAGCTCTAAACTCCTCAGCCCCTTTGTTTTCTAATCTTATCTACTGGGGGTTTCAATATCCTCACTACATCAACACCTTGAGGAGCCACAAGAATTGGTTGAGGTATAGGAGGATGAGGTGGAGGAGGTTGAGCATTAGGGTTTGCTCGAACATAATCCGAGTACTAATTGCTCATCATCTGGAGAAAGGCTTCCCGTGCCCCTTCCCCTTGAATCCTAGCCTCGGGTCCAATTTGAACAGGCACAGTTCCTTGCGCAGGAGCCGGCGCATTACTAGCTGCTTCATCAGCAGTCAATGGATCGGAATCCATATTCTATATAAAACAAGATTTAAAATCATCAGAAGCCACCACACTATCATTGTAGACTTATGACATGTATAGCTAGACTCTTACACCCGCTACGGTAGTCCTAGAACCGACTAAATCATAGCTCTGATACCACTAAATGTAACACCCCTTACCCGTATTCAACGCCGAAACCGGGCACGAGGCGTTACCGTATTAAAATCCTCAAGATCGCCACTTAGGCACAACGTGACCACTCTCTTTGGCCATAACAACAACCTCAATCTCGACTTACGAGGCCTCTCTCAAACACACGAGGGCTCCCGAGACCATATCAAAAACTCTTACGATCTTAAATTTTTTCCATCTATACAGGGCTCACACGCCCGTGTAAGATTTAGCACGCTTGTGGATGTCACACACGCCCATGGTCACTACCCGTGCATGAAAACTCAAGCATTACGCCAATGCCCCACGGTTTGGGGCTGCGCCCGTGCTCTCCACCGTGGTGCACACTAACTACCTTAACACGGCCTAGAGTCTAGACACTGCGCCCGCGTGGCTAGCCCGTGGCCAACAGCGATTAACACACACGTTCTACGCTGCGCCGTGTGACTAGTGCGTGGTCTATTCGACTTAAAATACTAACATGCGGGGACACGGCCAAGTCACACGCCCATGGGCTGACCGTGTGTCACACATGGCCTAGATACACGCCCGTGTGTCTACCCACATGTACAAGAACAAAGCTATTTGCCAAGTTCTTTTCACCCTTCTAGCATACACAATCATGCACTCATTCAACACATCCATAATCAACTCAAAATCTTACAATCTCACATAGATAACTACATCTTTTCATATAATAAAGTGCCAACAACTATGGCATTATACAAAATTGATTATCCATCTAAAGGCCAACACATCATAGCCATATACAACAAAATTCACTAACTTGTCTAGCCCATATACATGCCATATACATAACATTGAGTCTCATGTACCAGAGTGTGCTGATAGTGTGGGCGATCTTCCAATTGATCCTCGTATCTTGATTCAACACTTTTGCTCTATAAGACAAGGGAAAAGAAAGGGAGTAAGCTTTGAGATTAGTAAGTTTACACATAAAAAATTAAGCATTAATCAACATAGTATAAGCTAAACAACAATTAGCATTATACTAACATATAATGTACAACTATGCTTACTCTTTCTATCCCTTACCACATTTCCAACACATCATAAGTCACTTACTCATAACCATTGACATGCACCCCTGCATTAAATATCACATTTAAACAATATACAACACATTATTATTTCTCGAGAATACATCCACACAGCTAATCCACACAGCTAATCCACACAGCTAATGTCTCGGTGGTTTTGCACTTAGCCCACCACAATCAATTAATAAGGTAGTATCGCACTTAGCCTACCATAAAGGTAATCGTAGTGGTTTCGCACATACCTAACGATAGCATCACACATAGCCAGCTCATCGTCAATATGTATTAGGATGGTATCGCACTTAGCCCATCTTTTAGCATTATCACTACACATTCACATATCTATTTACTCAATCATTCATCCATTCACAAAATCTCTCACATTCATTCCACTTAAATCACATAGGTTCTCAATCATTCTCAACCATGCTATACACTAGCTAGCATTAACAAATTGTAAGTATGAATGCAGTGTTTATGCATAGACTTACCTCGATACTCAAAAGTATAGAAACGTGCAATTTAGTCCACCACTTTACTCTTGCCTCGGTTTCGATCCGGGCTTTATCTTTCATGATCTATAATGATAATTCAACTCATCAATATACACATTGACTAAATTGACCCAAATCTCATACTTTGGCAAAAATACCCTTTTGCCCCTAAACTTTCTCCTATTTACGCTATTGCCCCAAGGCTCGTAAAGTGATTTTTATTCAACTTTCTAGCCTTTCATGCTTAGCCGAATCACTTACTCAACTAAAGCAATCATCAATTCTCACTACATCACACATGTATGAGCAAACTCAAGATTTTTACAAACTAGTCCCTAGATGCATTTTATATGGAAACTCATTTAGTAAAAGATGTTTCTACTACATCAAGCTTTCATAATCTTCCATAAAACATCAAAATACATGCATGTCATACATGGCCACATTTTTGAACATCCATCATAGCTCATCAAAGAGCTAAAAATAGCTTACTCATGCTACAAGGACTTCAAAAATACAAAGAATATAAAAAAAGGGGCTTAGATGCACTTACTAGCAAGCTTGAAAATTTTGAAGAACCCTAACAATGGCTCTCTCAATTTTCGGCAGCCTTGGAGAAGAAGATGAATGAATTTTGTCATCTTTTCTCCTATTTTAACCACTTAATTATTAAATGACCAAAATGCCCTTTTTGATAAACTTTCTATTTTAACTCATCCATGCCCAATTTTGTCCAAAAATTAGAAATTGGGAAAATTGCTATTTAAAAACCTCTAATTAATATTCTAAAGCTATTTCACACAAATAGCTTCTAGAATCTCACATTTTGCACCTTTTGCAATTTAGTCCTTTTGCACAATTCAACCGCAATTTCACAAAATTGCTTCATGAAACTTTCACACTAGCATGCATACATAGCATAAACCTCAAAAACTCATTAATAAACCTCATATTTGTGGTCTCGCACAACTATTTCGACTAGGCCCTAAATTAGGATGTTATATAATCCCATATTACGATCACAGTCTGGCTCGAGCCCATACGGTATCAGTCTGGGCCTAAGCCCTATTCGGTAACAATCTGGGCCTAAGCCCTATATCATAAAAATGCAATGGATATGTAACCCAACCCATACCAACCAAACTCTCCACCCGTACCAACCAATCTCTCCATGTGGGGACCATGCCGACCCACCCAGCCAAACTCTCCAATGGTGGAGCTTAGTTGCTAATATCGGTATACGTGGCTGTACCACTAGAATCAAAAATTGTGGTGATGCCACCATAATGGTAAATGTGGCGATGCCACTATAACGGTACTTCCTCCAAATCATAAAACCCAACCCAATGCAATATGACATGTATGCAGTGTATCACAATCATATACAGTTATAAAAACATCACATAAACATCATTTAAACTACCTCTAAGGGTATAACGGTCATTGTGTCATTTAGGGGTAAAACGGTAATTTCACCCCTCGAGGGTATTTCAGTAATTTTACCCACCAAGGGTATTTCGATAATCTACCCACCACGGGTATTTTGGTAATCTACCCATTGAGGGTATTTCGATAATTTCGCCCATTAAGGGTATTTCAGTAATTTAGTCATCTACCGGCCTTTTCGGAAGCCTACTGTCACCTCGAGCGACACATGTTCCCTTTTTGGTCAAAATGGTGCAATTGGGCCTAAAGCCCAATTTTGGACCAAGCGGGCCCACACGCTCGTGTGGCCCCTTCAGTCCATTTTTGGTCACGGTTCTGCAAACTTCGCAGCCGCATCTATCACCCGGCACTTGCTATGAATTTTGCCTCTGTGGGCCCACTAGCCCACTGGGCCCACTTAGCCCATTTCGGCTCAACAAGGCCCAATACGGCCTAAGCCCACGAGAAAGTTCATGGCACTCCCAAAGGTCTATCGCCAACGTTCATGGCTCGGTCTATCACTATGAACGTTTGCACGCCCGAGTGATCTCGGATGCCGATATTTCGGCTTTTTGGTATTTCGGCTTTTAGCCGCTTCACAGATCATAGCATTATCAGAACATACATGAGTGTGAGATTACACACCTTAATCTCTGAATTGTTGCTTGAATTCGCGAACACCAACCTAAAACCATCAAAACTTTTATTAGCCTTAAATTGCAAAAATAACCCTCTCCTTAAAGTACACACTCCAATATATCTTCCTTAGCTTGCCTGAATGAGAGTGTACCCTAATCACTCAACGTTCGTAGCTCAGACCCAAATCCACGCCTTGCCTAGGATCTGGATTGTAATCAACATTTGTTAGACAGAAATAACTACCATCATCTCAACAAAAGGTAACTTCCGAAACAAGAGCACGAAGGGTACCACAACCTACCCATACCGATTGTTAGCAAGCTTTTATGAAGATCGACTTACCAGGAATGATAGGACCGAAGAGTGCTCGACCAACCCCCCTTATCAGCACTGCAATCGAAAATGGCTAGTCTAGCAAATGAGGAGTGTTCGGCCTAACCCACGAGAATCTACTGGAGAAGAACAGAAAAAGAATGGGTCACAAGATAATGGGGTAATCGACTAGCAAGAAAAATCAAGGTTTTAAGAAAGTTTGCGTTCGGCTAACAGAGAAACCGAGAGAAAAAGTAGAAAGCTTGAAGTGAAATAGAAACAAGGGAAATAGAAAGCTTACCCTCGAAACTTAGGATAGGGATTTAGGCTATACCTTGGCTCCCAATTAACATGATGAATCGTGTCTACAAGTAGCGATTCCAAACACTCACCGATCACACTTTCGCCTAATTGTCGAAAGCTTAAAGTAGTTTTCCTTGCCTTTCGTTTTGCTCGTAGAAGGCTCCAACAGTTCTGATGCTTCACACATAAAACCACACAATATACACAATCAATTAGTAGCCAAAGACTCACCTAAACCAACCAAAAATGCAAGCTTAAGCTATATTCCTCATGAAACTGAAATTTCGACTAACAAACTTGAAACTCAAATATCTTAATCTTTACCCATTCCCATTGCCTATAATCGATTCAAATAATCTAATTATACATCTAAGAACAATTCCAACCTTCAAACTACTCTAAACTATGCAAATTCATGTATCTAAAATTTCGACATAAAATGTCAATTTTCAAAAAAAAACTCCATAACACGTTGGAATTCTTTAATGAAACTTTAAGGAATGTTTAGAAATCTTCTAATCATGTCAAAACTAATTGAAAAACACTTTGAAACATGTTTTTACTCAAAATCCTTAAATCCACCATTAGCAACCCAACTTTTTACTTTTATTCAGAACATGCGATTAAATGGCTAAAAACTCAATTTAAAGACTAGATAAAACTAAGAACTAATAAGAAATCAAACAGTGACCTTCGATGGAAGAGAAACAAGCTTTTGGTTGAAAACTTAGAAAACCTAAAAGATTGAGAGATGACAAAATCAATAGTGTTTTGGTTATTTTCTTGAAATTCTATGGAGATTTATGGCTTGGGTGATGATAGAAATTAAAAGAATAAAGTTTGTAAAATAAAATTTAGAGGGAGAAGCTTGGGGAGAACAAAGGACACCAACAAAAATATGGAGAAGAACCTAATGTGGGTTTTATAAAGATGGAAGGGAAAAATAGGGTATTTTTAAAACTATGGGATATTTACCTTAATGGTACTCCTAATTCAAACCCTTACAAAACAATCCTTATTTTATCATTAAAAATCTTTTTAGCCTTATTTTCAAAAATTGATTTGATTTTTAAAAAGCCATAGATGAAAAAAAAATTGGGTTACCACAATTCAAAATTTTCGAACCCATTCTGAGCCAAAATTCTTAATTTACCCTCAAAACTTCTAGGCCCAATTTCGGGCTGTGACACCAATAGTTTAAAAACATCCAATATTTTTATCCAAGATTTCAAGAATGATCATACAATATTCCTAGTGACATTCTTACCTAATCTATATGACATGCTTCGAGCATGCTATAACAATTTTATAATATTCATTCATTTACACAAAAATCAATCAATCATAAAAAGAAACAATTTTGATTCTCCACAGTTTTTCTTTTAAGGGAAAACTGAAGAAGTGAATGTGAACCGTGCACCAGGTAAGGTCCTAGAAAAGGGTGGAGAGTCATATTTGACCACTTAAAAACCAAGTCTTTTCTCGCCAGAGCCAATCCTAGACATGCATCTTTTCATTACCACACTTTTTTTTAATCGATCAACTGATCATATCATACATATATATCAAACTTATAATAAAACATAATATATATATTATAAACAATTATAAAATAGATATATAAGGAGATAATTAAAATAAAATTTCCAACCATGGTTTCCATGGTTCTATTTCTAAGCCATTGGATGGTTCAACTTGAGGTTGTTTCTTAACTTGCTGGGTGAAAGTAGGTGGTTGGGTCGGTCTAGGATGGGCGTATGTGTTACTGGGTCCAGCCCCTTGGTTACTCCAGGAGAAATTAGGGTGCTTTCGCTACGATGGGTCATAGGAATTGGATTGTAGTCCTTACCTTCCTCGATTTTGGTTCTGGTTACCCATATAATACACGAATTTTGGGTTCAATGGGCATTCTTTGAACAGATGTCCTTCCCCACAATAGACACAAGCTACATTTTCAAATTGATTCGGTGGTTGTGCTGTAAAACTATTAAACCCATTAGTGGTAAAAATTTTAAGCATTGAGGAAATCGAGGATACCTAAGATGTGAGTGAAGCGAGAGCGTCTACTTCATTTATTCCAGCGACTCGTCTTCCTGACGCTGCTTTATTGGTTGGCCATTGATAATTGTTGCTGACAATCCTCTCAATGATTTCATAAGCCTCATTATAAGACTTAGAAAAGAGAGAACCATTAGCAGAAGCGTCCACTACCATCCTCGTGTAAGCATTGAGACCATTATAAAACGTCTCAAGTTGGATGCAATGTGGGATTCTGTGATAAGGGCACTTCTGTAATAATTCTTTCTACCTTTCACATGCCTCATACAAGGACTCACCATCCATTTATTGGAAATCAGTGATATCGTTCCTCAACTTAGCATTCTTGCTACGTTGGAAATACTTCATGAGGAATCTTTCTGCTAACTCTTGCCATGTGGAAATTGAATTTGGTGGCAGTGAATTCAACCAGGCTCGAGCTCTGTCCCTTAGCGAATATGTGAACAACTTCAATCATAGTGCATCTTCGGGTACTCCAGCTAACTTGAAAGAATCGCTCACCTCCATGAACAGTCTTAAGTGCAGGTGAGGATCTTCGGTAGGCATTCAACTGAATTGGCCCACTGTCTGAAGCATCTGGAACATGACTGGCTTCAGCTTGAACCGTTCTGGCTCGATTTCAGGTCTCCTAATACCCAGATTAAGATCATGAAATACTGGCATGACATACTGTCTTAAAGCTCTATCCCTATCATTAGCAATAAGGATAGTATTTTGAGTAGGGTTTACCCTGTTTCCTTGATTCGAATTTTCAAAGTTCATCTCTTTGGTCCTTCTTTGACTTTCTTATCTTCTCTGCTGTCGAAAAGTTCTTTCAATCTAAGGGTCTAGAGAAGTAAATCGATGATTCGATCAATACTTATAAACACCTGAAATAAACACAGAAAAATTAATTAAGTTAAAATTTAACAGAAAAATAAACCAAAATGCAAAATTAACAAATTCACAAATAATGACTTTTTAAAACAATCCCCGGCAACGACGCCAAAAACTTGGAACGGCAGAAATGTGCAAGTGTACACAATCGCAACAAGTAATAAAATGACAAGTAAATGTCAAGTTATCGTACCCACAGGGACTGTGAAAAGAATTATTTATGAATGCAATTTTAAAAACACTTTGGTGAAGCAAAATATTTTGATTTGAGGAGGTGATTAAAAACTAGAATTTTAACTAAGTAAAATAAATATAAATAAAATAAAAGCTCCAATGCACGATTTCAAAAGATGATTTTAATCAAAATGACATAATTGTGTTAGATTAATTACATTTCTTAACTTAGAATTATTAAACTCATGTTCATGTTGTTACGAATAAATTCACAACAACTCGGTAATTTGCTAACTTATGAACATACTTACCTACCAAAATCCATTTATCTCTTAACTATATCTCTATGTCAATTCAACCGATTAAACAAATTTTAATAAGCAAATGTGTTAGTGCACATACATACTTATGAAATTAAAATAATCTCTTGTACATATCTCTATGCCAATTCAAACAATTAATTCAATCTCATAAGCACATAAAAGATTACGTGAGGTAACAATGTATTTCTACCTTGAAACAGTTTAATCACAATGATCTTGCAAGTTATGCAAGGCTAATGTATCATTAGATATTGTTGATAATTTAACCCTCAGCTACCTTAGATGATTAAACATGCACTGATTAAGTATCGTGTCAATTAATTACAATTTCAATCCGTTTAAATAATTAATTCATTAGTTACCTTACAATTGTAATGCAAGAATAACTTAGTCATGGTTTTACTTAATCAAACATCTTACCGAGGCCTATAACAACACGAACACAATTTTAATAACTCAAGTAGACGAAATGCAATCAACCTAACACGAATTAAATTTAATCCATATTAACTAAATTAAACATATCAACATCACAAATATTCATAGACATTTTCATCATAACAACAACAAAATTAATAGGATAAGGAACAAGAATCAAATTCGGTGTTTCTCCGAGGCTTGACTAGTTTGCTCCGCTCCTCCTTCTCCGCTTGTTCTTGTTGAACCGAAGCTTCCACAAACACTTGAATTCTACTCCAAATGGTGGTTGAATGAATATTTTTCAAGAGGTGAAATCGGCAAAGGAATAGGGAAAGAAAATGAAAAACAATGAAGAGAGAAAAGTGAGAGAGAAGTGAAGAATGAATGGTTTTGAGATGTGTTTCAAGTGAGAAGCCAAGGGGGTATTTATAGGTTGAGAAGGCTGCTAAAAATAGTCAAAATCAGCAGCCAAAGACTCCCCCCATGGCCGACCACACATGTGGCATGTTTGAAGATTTCAAACATGCTATTTTTAGGTAGGGGCAAATCTTGAAAGGCATGAATAGTGGAGGGGTTTGAATGCAAATTGAAGGCGTCTTCAAGGGCCATTTTGCAAGCCAAATAATTAGCCAAACAAGCTAATTGGGTCAGCATGTGGGACGGTATTGGGCTGCCCAGTGCTCGGTTGGATCAATTTTATCGGTTCAGCTTAACTGGGCCCTTTTTCATAATTAATTAACAATAATTTATTTAACCCAATTAAATTGGACTAAAATTAAAATTAAAATTAATTATACTATGAATTAATATTCATAATTTTGATCGTCTTTGGCTGAAAATATAATCCGCCTTGATGCTTTGAAATTGCTTCTCAGTTTTGTGCTTCTAGTAGTGTCTGCCAAGCCGTTTTTAGCCCTTTGTGCGAATCTGTTGAAAATTATCAAAATTAATCAAAATTTATTATAAAATTAAGTAAAATTTAACATGTTAATAATTTAAGTAAATTTTAATTATTTTATAATAATTATATATTTTTCGACAAGAAATTTTACCGAAACTGCATGAATTTGAGTTAAAAAGGGCATGAAAAAGTGTGTATATTTTCGTGTTTCCAGAGACCATTAGAAGGCATTTTAGGTCTATACTAGACACTCTATCGCAACACGGGAACTCCGATGTCACAACATAGAGAGCAGAATGGAGAAAAGATGAAACTGCCTTTGATGTCGCCACACTGACTGAGGGTGTCGCGATATACCCCTAAAGACATCCCAAAGAGGATCATAATGACTTCTATGCCACGAAATAGGTCCTATTGTGTCGCGAAATCAACATTGGGAAGGAAAATAAATACGGAGCAGGGGCGTTTTGGTTTGCACAATCGAACATAAAGCTCGGGAACGTTAGCTAACCTAAGGTTAAGGACGACGACCACCTGAAGCCTATAAATAGGCTCCTTTGGCACATGTTATGGACACCATTCCATTAACCTAGATTCATTCTTTAGATTTAGTTTTGTTTTCTTTCTTTCTTAGGATTTTCAAATTTTAGTTTTTTTACTCCTTGCTTTCCTTTAAGAGATCTGATTTGTAAAGATGATCAACTTCTAGGGATTCATGTTATTATTTGTATAAAACAGACTTTTCTTAAACTCTACACTTCAATTCGTTCACCATCTTTTATTCTTCCATCCATTCCATGTTGTTTATGAAAGCCATGAGGAACTAATCCTTCTTTGGTGATTAGCGAGTGGAGGTATGATCTATTAACTATTCTGTAGGGTTACTCAACGAATCAACTGTTTTAGAAAGGAAGACTATGAAATAAAACCTAGGCCTAACAACCCCAGAAAGCCATCAATGTGGGAATTAACCCAAAATTGGTATTGCCCATCCGTGAAAACCTTCACTGTAACTGAAACACCCCAAACCCGGCCCACGAGTCCTGACCGGATCTGGTATGTTCCTCGAGTAAACATTTGAAAGTCCGTTTGTTACTTAGGAAAAATTCGTGTGGTTTGAAGATGGATTTGCTTGTGTTGGGTTCAATTGAAAACCTTGTATATATTTTTTTTAAGAAAAACCATTTAACCTTGATTTAAACTTAATCGTATAGTAATAAACTCCAATAAAAGCATGCATAAAGCAGTTCATATTAACGGCTTTATTACATCAAAACAAACCCAAATAATTTAAAGTACTTAAATGAAATAAAATAAATTCCTTGCTTGAGCATGGCCATCCCTAAGCCTGCCGACCGGTCAGTTCATCGATCGTCACTTGAAACATGATCCCTAGCGGGGTGAGTCAACAGACTCAATGTGTACTACAACACTAAATCTTAACAACTTAGGCATACATAATCATATCACATATCAATTCTTATAACAGATCAAAATAATGATGCAATCCCAAACCCAAACCTATATGCCATCTGCTACACATCCCCGTACCAACCTGCACACCGTGGGGACTACTAAGGCGACCCTCCATCCGCTACACACCATCGAAGGCAGTCGCTGCAGTCAACGTGCTCATCGCCCTTATAATATTTGTGGTCTTAGGTCACCACATTCAGACATCGTGGTCTTAGGTCACCACATTCAGATATCGTGGTCTTAGGTCACCACATTCAAATACCGTGGTCTTAAGTCACCACATTCAAATATCGTGGTCTTAGGTCACCACATTCACTTCCCCTTTTCAATAACCCATATGCCCCATATCATACTTATTATGCATTAATCATGCCAACTTTCACATTCTTATAACTTATCACATGTTAAATATAACATATTTCATAATCCTAGTAGGAGTAGGAAACGTACCTGAGTATTTTGTACCATAACATGGTACCTTAGCCATATTCTTGCACATTCTTATAATCACATATAGATTAATTATTGCCATAACTATATTAAGAAATAGTGTGAGGTACACACCTGATATGCTTAACGAATTCCTTGAATCCCGAAAACCGATCTACTATTTTAGATCTTAAGTTCCTACATTTGATCAATCACTTACTATTTAGTAAAAGCTTATTCGGCCATAAGACTAAATCCCGAAGGATTATTGTAACCAAAACTTACCTTGTGCCGATTGGATTAAAAATCAAATCCCAAAAAGAATCACTTGCTTAGGGAGTTGTCGAAATACCTATAGGCTTATATTAGATTCGATTTCATCCTTAAACATAATAAATGGCCTTTGGCCGAATATTTGCATATCTTAACTTGAATCTTTAAATCCCGAAAAGTAGTCTCTTCTTCCTGGTAGTCGACACTATACAAAATCCCGAAAGATCTGTTGTAGTTTCGGCCAAGAGATACAAATGGCATTAGAATCTTAATCTTGGGCTTGAAGAAAAGAAATATAAGGATAGATCCTTACCCTTACTCTGATCGACCCACTCTTGCTTGAAGCTCCACAAAGATTCGGCTATGGAGACTAGATAGTGATCAAAAAGGTTTCGGCTTTTGAGGTTGATGGACAATCGTCTGGGGGGGTTGTCTTTGAGGTTTCGACTTTTGATGGATTGGAAAGAAAAGAAATCGGCTATGGTGGTATCTTGAATTTTCGGCTTTGGCTAACAAAAAAGAAGAAGAACAAGGCTCTAGGGAATTTCGGCAGAGAGAGGAGAATTTGCTTAGGAAATTCGGCAAAGGAAGAGTGAATGAATGAATGGCCTCTTTTCCTCTAGTAGCCGAAATTACTAGCTAGAGTCCCTTACTTGGCCACCACTCTCCCTTAGTTTGATAGCTTTATCTCTTTAATTTTTAAAAACTAAAGAATAAATCCTCATTTATCTCTCTTAAAAATAATCTAAAATAAATCCATTATTTATCCACCCTTAGCCGAAATTTAAAGAGAATAAAACTCCTCTTTTAAAAGCCTTGTTGCCGTCCAACTCCCTTTGTAACACCCCCAAACCCGGCCCATTCACTACGACCGAATCTGGTTATGTTATGGGAAAAACTTATTGGCGAAAACAGGTTGCCATTTAACTTTTTGTCTAAACTCCTTTAGAGTAGTTTTACTTGCAGAAATCTTGGGCATGTTTGTTTGCAAACCGTTAGGTTACTTTGAAATCTCGGGGTTTCGTTTTTAAAAACTCTTAGTTGTCAATTTGCTTAGGTTGGAAAACGTTTAAAACATCAGGCTCAAGTGGCTTATGCTTAGTTCATAAAAGTAACATTATTCCCAAATCTCTTTAGACATAAGTTACCAAAAGAAAACCAAATAACTTAAGAGGCTCTTATTACAACATAATGATTCCAAGTACTTGGTAATAAAGTGCATAAAGAAAATATTAAAACGTCCTTTGCATGGGCCACCTTGTATCCACTCCAACCCGGTCCGATCATCCTTTCACCTGCGATGTTGGATAAGAGATTGGGTGAGTCACAATGACTCAGTGTGTAACTAAACCATCGAAATCCACCCACATGCTAACCACATAACATCCCAAATATCAAATGCAACATGAAAGTATAATTATTACCACAATCTTGGGCTTGGCCCACCTTCAAATTATTACAAAAGCTGGACTGAGCCCTTTCCACATTAGTCCACATATCAACTGGGCTTGGCCCATGTCCACGTATGTCCCCAAAACATACCTATTCATTGGGCTTGGCCCATTCTCATATTATTTCATAAACGGAATAATGCAATCATGAAACCCACCCAAACCTAGGGTCCATCCGCTACACACCCCCTTATCCCGACCTACCACACACGGGGACTATCGAGTCACCTCTCTTTTTCCTCCAAAAGGCAACCAATGCCATCCACAATGTAGCATATAGCTAACATCAAACCACGATGGAGCACACAGCAATCCATCAAGCCACGATATGGCATAAGCCGATATCAATCAAGGTAACCACGCGAACTAAATCGCAAAGATCCACAACGCGACCTCAGTCAGCGCCAATCCACGATGTAGCACAAAGCTGACATCAACCACGTACTCGAAGTACACGTACCTTCTTTTCATAAACCCACCCATGCACATGTAACATAATATAATGCGTAGATGATGCATGTGCATGCTATTCACAATCATAGGCATACTCACACAATAAAATCGGTGTTCACATAATTACAAACTTTGCTACTAACTCCGATCATCGTCATACCCCTTTTTGGGTATTTATCACACTTTTACCATCGCACTTATTAGTAAGCATATAACATAAGCGGATATACTCAAATCCGGAAACAATGGTTAATTACACACCTTATTACTAGGAGTTCTAGACTCTCGATCCTCGACGCTATCGTCTCAGCGAAACTACGACTATTTGCTTAATGCTTCTCGTTCTTCGCCCACACCCCGGTGGCCAATCACGTCTGTGCCAGAACCGCTCTTTTCTTAAACTTTGGGACAGGGCCTTCCCTTGCCCACTGATTGGTTGTGGCCTCCATGGAAAAGCTTAAGTAAACAGGTTAACCCCAAAACACCACTTAAGCATTAAACCTTAATAAATAATCTTACCTCCACTTGATCAAACCGATTGCTACAACAGAGGCTTGGCCAACCACTAAAACCCCAAGTATCTCGATCCACGGAACTCGAAAAGATCTAAGCTAACACTCGGCCCCAAGTGCTATCAAGTTGAGGGAAGGAAATTCGGCAAAGGGGTGATGGATGTAGATTCGGCTATTAATTAAATAAAGGTGAGGGAATAGCAATTTCGGCCAAAGAGGTATTTTAAAGGAGGGACAAAAGAAGTGTGGGGTGTACTTTCGGTTTTGAAGTGAAAAGGAAGGGAAATAGAGAGAGTGGAGGTTCGGCTAACAAGCTTTGGAGATGGGGAACAAAATTCGGCAAAGGAGAGGAGAAGAGGGGAGAAGAGACAGATGGATGAATGAAATGAGCATCCCCCCTTCCCCTATTTATACTAGAAGGCCAAGCTCCAACCCCAAAAATAGCTCCCAAAATCTTCCTAGAATAGCTCCCTACCACCCATTTTAAAAGTTTGAATAAGTCAAACTTTTACTAGCCAAATTTAAAAAAAAATGACCAAGTCTTCTCCACTTTTTAAGCCTTTCAAACCGTCCATCCACCCCACCAAAATGACGCAAAAACAAGGCCAAAATGCTACCCTTGCGAATCGAACCTGAGCCCCTTCCCCCTGCAAATGGCGTCACTTCTCCATGCTCTAAGTGGCGCCTCCTTGCCACTCTACCAAGCCACTCTTTATGCCAAAATTCCACCAAAAATTCTCTTAAGGCCCCCTCTATCCAAGTTCTCCTTTTTAGCCCCTAAAACTAAAAATTTTCTAAGGCAACCTACCACCACCTAGGGTTCTCAGGACCCCTAAAACTTACCCAACCACACACTGAAGTGTGCCAACACTCAAGCTAAGTACCAAAAATCTAGCCCCTAAAACTAGGGTGTTACAATTCTACCCTCCTTAAAATAATTTCGTCCTCGAAATTACTTTACTAACAAATGTCCATACAACCTATCTCACCACCTTACGCTTATGCTGCGCACTCTGATCTTACTAAGGCTATCGTCCTACACAATCTCTAATTTCGCACTCAAAATTCGAAACGCCTCTCTTAGCAACACCGGAAAGGCTAACTCATAAGCAAACAAAGCAATTAACGCAAGTACCCAAGCAAAAGAGCTTACCTAGAATCACATCCTTGGTTGACTCCGACTAGAACCATTCCTTCCATGACTTGAACCACGACCCCTCGTCGCTTGAGGACAATTCTTAACCAGATGTGCCTTAGATCCACACCGAAAACATTCTTTACTATTTCCCCAGCACTCTCCTGTGTGAGGTCTTCCACATCGAGCACAAGAACGATTCCGATTCACTGGTACAAGTGCACTTACAGGATTCTCGATCTTTGGTCTTTTTTACGGGCATTACCTAACGATGGCGACGACCCAATATTTCTCTTATTCTCGTTCCTCTTCTTTTCTCGGTTTTCCCTTACCGTCCTCTTAACTTCTCTACTCGCTATACGAGCTTTCTCCACTAGCACCTTGAAGTCTCTTTTTCCCTCATGGCGTCAAGACTCGAAGCTCATCTCGCAATCCATCTTCAAACCGGACACACCTCTCATAGTCAGTGGCCACAATTCCCTTAGCATACTGACTTAGCCGTACAAACTCTGCTTCGTACTCAGCTATCGACTTACTTCCTTGTACTAGATTTAGAAACGCCTTCCTTTGCGCATCTAGGTAGCTTGCTCCAACGTATTTTCCTTCAAACTTTTCCTTAAAGTAGTCCCAATCCAATCGATCTGCCGGTACACCTTGTTTGATAGTGAGCCACCAACGATAAGCCTCATCCCGAAGAAGCGAAACAGCACCTTTCAACTTTTCCTCTGGGGCACAATCCAAGTCGTCCATAATTCTCTCGACTCCTTCTAGCCAATACTCCGCTACGTTCGGGGCTACTCCAGATACTCCCCTAAAAACTTCAGCCCCGTTGGACCTAAGCCTCTCGGGCACTGACTTCCGAGCTCCATTTCCCCTACTAGCTCTTGCCACTTGCTGAAGCACGCGTAACATAGCCTGCGACACTGCGTCCTCTTCACTTACCGGATCTTGTTCCTCTACATCCACTGCTGGCGGCACTTCGCTTTCGACCCAAAAGCCGGACCCTCTTGGTTCGAAAGCCGTCATTCTACCTCTACCGCGCCCCTAGAACTCATCTCTAGCGCTTGATTTAATCTGTTTAGAAAGTTTTATGAATTAGAAATTATTGTTTCTTTGTTTTATCCACGAGCAATTTTATGCAATGAAGGTTTTGAGAGTAGTTCTTTCGATCAATCAAAGTTTCCTTCCTACCCGTGGGTAATTTCGTCATTTTCCCTCTGAGGGTATTCTGTAAATCGAGAAAACATCTTTCAAATCTTGATTTAGAGTTTACAAACCAAAGGGGTAATTTTGGAAATTTTAAAACTAAGGGTTTTAAAGCAGTGAGGCAAATCCCTTTCGGGTTTTAATAATTGGTTTAGCCTATGAACAAGTCCTCTTGGTTAAGGTGAACCAGTAGCTACGCACCGGTAGGATTCTGCGAAGAGGAGGTGAGTCACGAGGACTGCTTAAGTACCTAGCTCTTCAGGATCCACTCCTAGACATGCGCACAATGGTTGCCACACCTTAACTCGGCGACTTACTTCACAGGTTGTTTACGAGCTTTAAGTTTTATGCAAGTGTTTGAGTAGACTAATCCTAGGGTCCAACAGATCCTAGTATTCTATTCTACGAGCCCAAATAAACCCATAACAATTCATACAACCAAATCACTTCAAAAGTCCAAGTACTTACACTGGGTGGACTTGGTCTGAGGTACAGTGCCATGCCAGATTACTGAAAAATTTCTTAAAAGCCCTCTTTGAAAAGGTTGTTGGGCCCAAAACCTCAAAGCCGAGAGTTTTGAAACGGGCTCGATACTAAATCAGTAACACCCCCAAACCCGGCCCATTCACTACTGACCGAATCTGGTTATGTTATGGGAAAAACTTATTGGCGTAAAACAAGTTGCCATTTAACTTTTTGTCTAAACTCCTTTAGAGTAGTTTTACTTGCGTAAATCTTGGGCATGTTTGTTTGCAAACCGTTAGGTTACTTTGAAATCTCGGGGTTTCGTTTTTAAAAACTCTTAGTTGTCAATTTGCTTAGGTTGGAAAACGTTTAAAACATCGAGCTCAAGTGGCTTATGCTTAGTTCATAAAAGTAACATTATTCCCAAATCTCTTTAGACATAAGTTACCAAAAGAAAACCAAATAACTTAAGAGGCTCTTATTACAACATAATGATTCCAAGTACTTGGTAATAAAGTGCATAAAGAAAATATTAAAACGTCCTTTGCATGGGCCACCTTGTATCCACTCCAACCCGGTCCGATCATCCTTTCACTGCGATGTTGGATAAGAGATTGGGTGAGTCACAATGACTCGAGTGTGTAACTAAACCATCGAAATCCACCCACATGCTAACCACATAACATCCCAAATATCAAATGCAACATGCAAGTATAATTATTACCACAATCTTGGGCTTGGCCCACCTTCAAATTATTACAAAAAGCTGGACCAGAGCCCTTTCCACATTAGTCCACATATCAAGCGGGCTTGGCCCATGTCCACGTATGTCCCCAAAACATACCTATTCATTGGGCTTGGCCCATTCTCATATTATTTCATAAACGGAATAATGCAATCATGAAACCCACCCAAACCTAGGGTCCATCCGCTACACACCCCCTTATCCAGCCTACCACACACCAGGGGACTATCGAGTCACCCTCTCCTTTTTCCTCCAAAAAGGCAACCAATGCCATCCACGATGTAGCATATAGCTAACATCAAACCACGATGGAGCACACACAAAGCAATCCATCAAGCCACGATATGGCATAAGTCGATATCAATCAAGGTAACCACGCGAACTAAATCGCAAAGATCCACAACGCGACCTCGGTCGGCGCCAATCCACGATGTAGCACAAAGTCGACATCAACCACGCACTCGAAGTACACCCGCACCTTCTTTTCATAAACCCACCCATGCACATGTAACATAATATAATGCGTAGATGATGCATGTGCATGCTATTCACAATCATAGGCATACTCACACAATAAAATCGGTGTTCACATAATTACAAACTTTGCTACTAACTTTGATCATCGTCATACCCCTTTTTGGGTATTTATCACACTTTTACCATCGCACTTATTAGTAAGCATATAACATAAGCGGATATACTCAAATCCGAAACAATGGTTAATTACACACCTTATTACTAGGAGTTCTAGACTCTCGATCCTCGACGCTATCGTCTAGCGAAACTACGGCTATTTGCTTAATGCTTCTCATTCTTTGGCCCACACACCCGGTGGCCAATCACGTCTGCCAGAAACCGCTCTTTTCTTAAACTTTGGGACAGGGGCCTTCCCTTGCCCACTGATTTGGTTGTGGCCTCCATGGAAAAGCTTAATCAGTAAACAAAGTTAACCCCAAAACACCACTTAAGCATTAAACCTTAATAAATAATCTTACCTCCACTTGATCAAACCGATTGCTACAACGGAGGCTTGGCCAACCACTAAAACCCCAAGTATCTCGGTCATGGAACTCGAAAAGATCTAAGCTAACACTCGGCCCCAAGTGCTATCAAGTTGAGGAAGGAAATTCGGCAAAGGGGTGATGGATGTAGATTCGGCTATTAATTAAATAAAGGTGAGGGAATAGCAATTTCGGCCAAAGAGGTATTTTAAAGGAGGGACAAAAGAAGTGTGGGGTGTACTTTCGGTTTTGAAGTGAAAAGGGAAGGAAATAGGGAGAGTGGAGGGTTGGCTAACAAGCTTTGGAGATGGGGAACAAAATTCGGCAAAGGAGAGGAGAAGAGGGGAGAAGAGACAGATGGATGAATGAAATGAGCATCCCCCTCCCCTATTTATACTAGAAGGCCAAGCTCCAACCCCCAAAAATAGCTCCCAAAATCTTCCTAGAGAATAGCTCCCTACCACCCATTTTAAAAGTTTGAATAAGTCAAACTTTTACTAGCCAAATTTAAAAAAATGACCAAGTCTTCTCCACTTTTAAGCCTTTCAAACCGTCCATCCACCCCACCAAAATGACGCAAAAACAAGGCCAAAATGCTACCCTTGCGAATCGAACATGAGCCCCTTCCCCCTGCAAATGGCGTCACTTCTCCATGCTCTAAGTGGCGCCTCCTTGCCACTCTACCAAGCCACTCTTTATGCCAAAATTCCACCAAAAATTCTCTTAAGGCCCCCTCTATCCAAGTTCTCCTTTTTAGCCCCTAAAACTAAAAATTTTCTAAGGCAACCTACCACCACCTAGGGTTCTCAGGACCCCTAAAACTTACCCAACCACACACTGAAGTGTGCCAACACTCAAGCTAAGTACCAAAAATCTAGCCCCTAAAACTAGGGTGTTACACCCTTGCTCCTTGCAGCAAAATAAAACTCTTTTATTTTGCTTCCCCTGCAGCTCGAACCTTGGCCTAATACTCCTGTATGTGGCGCCATTTCCAGGGGCCCTAAGTGGCATCTTCAGGCCACTTTTCCAAGCCCATTTGTGTGTCATATTTCACATACGTTTTCTCTTAAGGCCACCTTGCCTTAGTTTCCTCTTTTAGACTTCAAAACTCAACATTTTCTAAGTCATTTCCTTATATTTCCAAGTTTCCAAAAACGTTCGTTTCCCTCCTTTAACCTAACATTTCCTTACATTTCCAAGTTTCCAAAAATGTTCGCTTTCCTCTTTTGAATCATTTCTAAATCATTTCCTTACATTTCCTAGTTTCCAAAAATGTCCACTTTAAACTTAACATTTCTATACATTTCCAGGTTACAAAAATTCATTCATAACACATAAGACATGTAATTTCGTACAATTAAACCGAAAATGCATAGGCCCTTTTCAGGATGTTACAGTTCTACCCCCCTTAAAATAATTTCGTCCTCGAAATTTCCTAGCTAAAATAATTGATGGTATTGTTGTCGCATTGCCTCTTCTGGCTCTAACGAAGCTTCCTCCGATCCATGGTTGCGCCATAACACTTTGACTAGAGGAACTGACTTCCTCCGTAACATTTTCACGTCTCGTTCCAAGATCTGAATCGGCTCTTCCTCGTAGGATAAGTCTGGCCTTAGCTCCACCTCTTCAACCGGTACTACGTGAGATGGATCCGATCGATATCGACGTAGCCTGGAAACATGGAATATGTCGTGTATCTGCTTCAACTCCGGTGGCAACTATAACTTATACGCCACTGGTCCAACTCGCTTCAACACTCGATAGGGCCCTATAAACCTTGGGCTTAACTTCCCTTTGCGACCAAACCTCATCACCTTCTTCCAAGGCGAGACTTTCAGAAACACTTGGTCCCCCACTTCAAACTCTATTTCCTTCCGTTTGACGCGCGCACGACTTTTGTCTATCGATGCTTCCTTCAACCGCGTGCTCGAATTATCTCAACCTTCTCTTCGATTCTCGCCACAAACTCGGACCCAAAACTCGACGTTCTCCTAACTCGGTCCAACACGTAGGAGTTCGACACCTCCGACCGCATAACGCTTCATACGGTGCCATCCGAATCGGCTTGATAGCCGTTGTTGTATGCAAACTCGCTAAAGGCAAATACTCCTCCCAACTTCCTCTCAAGTCCATCACTGACCCCTCAACATATCCTCTAACACTTGGATTACTCGTTCGGATCGCCCATCCGATCGTGGATGAAAGGCCGTAGTGAAATCCAACTTAGTGCCTAACGCTTGATGAAGTGCCCTCCAAAATCGAGACGTAAATCTTGGGTCTCTATCCGAAATAATTGACACCGCACTCCATGCAACCTTACAATTTCCGCCACGCACAATCTTGCCAACTTCTGAAGAGAATAGTCGACTCTCACCAGAATGTAGTGCGCGGACTTGGTCAAATGGTCTACTATTACCCATACTGAGTCCTTCTTAGTAGGCGTAAGGGGAAGCCCACTAACAAAGTCCATGGTGATACTCTCCCACTTCCACTGCGGAATCTCAATTGGCTGAAGTAATCCCGATGGAACTTGGTGTTGGCTTTAACTTGGCGACACGTCGGACATTTTCCCACGAATTCAGTAACTTCCCGTTTAAGATCAGGCCACCAAAACTATTCCCTTAGATCCCTGTACAACTTAGTGCCTCCGGGATGCATAGCATAAGGGCTACTATGCGCTTCCCGAAGAATCCTCCGTCTTAGGTCCTTGTCCTTAGGCATACATACCTTTCCCTTGAAGCGCAATACTCCCTCATCATTAACACCATAATCCTCTAACTCTCCGTTCCGTACTTGTTGTAACTTAACACTTAGATCCTCATCCACCAACTGACTTTCCTTTACCTCATTTAACCATGATGGTTTGACTTGCAATTCTGCCAATAGGCTTCCATCATTATACAGACTCAAGTGTGCGAACAACGTCCTCAGATCCGATACAACCTTCCGACTCAGGGCATCCGCCACTACATTTGCCTTGCCTGGATGATACTCTAACCAACAATCATAGTCCTTCAATAATTCTACCCACCTTCGATGTCTCAAGTTTAACTCCTTCTGAGTCAACAAGTACCCGAGGCTCTTGTGGTCCGTGTAGATCACTGACTTTTCTCCATAAAGGTAGTGCCTCCACACCTTAAGAGCAAAGACCACTGTCGCCAGTTCCAAGTCATGCGTCGGGTAGTTAACGTCGTGAGGCCTTAGTTGTCGAGACGCATAAGCTACCACATTTCCATCTTGCATTAGAACACAGCCTAATCCCGTATGCGAAGCGTCACAGTACACCACAAAATCCTTTCCTACCTCAGGCTGAATCAGAACTGGCGCCTCGATCAAAACCCTCTTAAGCTTCTCGAAGCTCTCCTGTTGCTTATCCGTCCATACAAAGGGTACTTCTTTCCTTAACAACTTTGTCAAAAGCGCGGCTATTAACGAGAACCCTTCCACGAACCTTCGGTAATAGCCTGCCAAACCTAAGAAACTACAAATCTCAGCCACGGACCTAGGTGGTTTCCAATCCAACACTGCTTCGATCTTCCTAGGATCCACCCTTATTCCTTCGGCAGACACCACATGCCCTAAGAATGCAACCTCCTTAAGCCAAAACTCGCACTTGCTGAATTTGGCATATAGCTTCTTCTCCCTTAACACTTGCAACACTTTCCGGAGATGCTCGTCATGTTCTTCCTCAGACTTGGAGTATACTAGGATATCGTCGATGAACACAACAATGAACCGATCCAAGTAGGGTTAAAAACCCAGTTCATCATATCCATGAATGCGGCTGGGGCGTTCGTCAACCCAAACGGCATTACCACAAACTCAAAATGGCCGTACCTTGTCCTAAAGGCCGTTTTATGGATATCTGCCTCCTTCACCTTCAACTGATGATATCCAGACCTTAGATCGCTCTTTGAAAATACGGTGGCCCCCTTAAGCTAATCGAACAAGTCGTCTATCCGTGGCAAAGGATACTTGTTCTTGATGGTCAGCTTATTTAACTGACGATAATCTATGCACATTCGCATAGTTTCGTCCTTCTTCTTCACAAACAGACCTGGTGCTCCCACTTTGAGACACACCGGGTCGGATGAACCCACGATCCAAAGCAATTCTTGAATTTGAGCCTTGAGCTCAACTAACTCCTTTGGCGCCATTCGGTATGGAGCGATTGACACAGAAGCTGTTCCTGGTAATTCCACCTCCCTATCTGGGGGTATTCCTGGTAATTCCTCTGGAAACACATCCACGAAGTCCCTTACCATTCTAACTCCATTGACTCCTTCCTCCTTTCCATCTAACGCACTTACGAAGGCTAAAAATGCCTTGCACCCTTTCCGAACCATCCTTTCAGCCTTTAGTGCCGAAACTACATTAGATAAATAGTTTCTTCTTTCTCCTATCATGATAATCACCTCACCCTTCGGGGTTCTTAGTTCCATTCGTTTAAACGCACAATCCAACACGGCTCGGTGCTCTACTAACCAATCCATACCAAGTATGAGGTCAAATTCTCCGAAGGGTAACTCCATTAAGTCAGCCCGAAAGTTCATTCCCTGAATTTCTAGGGGTACACTCCGAAAGATCTTATCCACCACTATAGTTTGGCCTAATGGGCTTACTACAGTCATCTCCCTATCAGAAAGTTCAGAGTCTAGGCCTAGTGTTTCCACTACGCTACATGCAACAAAGGAGTGAGTCGAGCCCACATCAATCAGAGCATAATAAGGTTTTCCAAATACAAGGAACGATCGGTTATAACGCCCGGTAGCGTCTCCATCCTCCTCTCGGTGAACTGCATAAACCAAACCGGTTGCCTTGCCTCAAGATAGCAAAGACCTCTCGCCCGGTGTTCCACGTCCTCTGCCGGCACCATTACCTCTATTATTCGGACCACGACCTCGCCTGAGGTCTGCTGTCCACCTCTACCGCTTCATTAACATTACGAGCTACGGCCGATTTCCATCCGGTTTCATAGGACAATCCTTGATCATATGGTCCTTGGACCCACACCTAAAACATCCTCCCGTCTTTTCCAACACTCTCCTAAGTGTTTCTTCCCACACTGGTCACAAGTACGACATCGCCTCTCCTGTAGCGACTTAGCGACCCCGCGCCTATCAACACTAGGCCTTTTATTCCCAGATGATCCTGATGATCCAAAGCCTCTTTTCTGCCTGTTCCGGTCGAAGTTCTGCTTTGTAGAGTCCTTAATCCTTTCAGCTACCTTAGCTTTCTCTACTAGAGCAGAAAACTCTCGTTCCTAATGCGGAGCTATCAACAGCCTTAAATCATCCCTCAAACCTTCCTCAAATCAGACACACCGTTCATGCTCCGTAGCCACCATTCCTCGAGCATAACGGCTCAGCCTCAGAAATTCAGCTTCATATTCTGCCACGGACTTGTTCCCTTGAACCAGCCCCATAAATGTCTTCCTTTGCTCATCAGTATACCGGGTACCTACATACTTCTTCTGATAGGCCATCTTAACATAGTCCCACGTCAGATCCTCAGCTGTGGCACCATCACGAACTGTAAGCCACCATTGGTACGCTTCATCGCAGAGGAATGCCACCATTCCTTTCGACTTCTCCTCGTGGGTCGATCTAGTTCATCCATAATCTGCTCAGTTGATTCCAACCAATACTCAGCGGTACTGGGTGCCACACCAGATACTCCACGGAACACCTCAACTCCGTTGGCACGAAGTCGCTCAGGTACCGACTTTCGAGCTCCTGAATTTCCTCCTGCACCAGCCACCAACTCAAGAACTCGCATCACAGCCTGCGACACAGCATCATCCCCCGTCTGAGCTTGCTGCTCAACGTCAACAGCTGGGGGTGGTGGTGGCGGTGGTATCTCATTGTCAGACCCTTGACCCGATCTAACGGGTTCCGACACGGTCGTTCTACCTCTATCGCGTCCTCGTACGTTACGTCCACATCCTCTAAAACTAATTTCTATCGTCGTGATCTGATTAAAAAGTTTTATGAATTAGTCCTTGTTTCACTTATTATTCGCAAAGAAATTTTATGAAAGAAGTTTAATAGTGGTTCTTTCGATCAATCAAAGTTCAAATCTTCTATCCTAATTCAGAGAAGTACATTCATTCAAACATCCATTCAATAGCATCCATCACACACATTCTCTATTTCTATATTTTTATCTATTCCTACCCCAGGGGTATTTTCGTAATTTGTCCTACAGGGGTATTTTCGTAATTTTTTTCAAAATGAGGTTCTTTGGTGATTTTTTCAATAAGGGTATTTTGGTACTTTTGCATTTCTGGGGGTATTTTGGAAGTTTTGAAATCCGGGGGTATTTCGGTAATTTTTTTAAACTAGGGTGTTTGGTCCCTTTCGGGTTTTAATTATAAGGTTTAGCCCATCAACGAGTCCTCATAACTAGGGTGAATAGTCACCACGCACTGTAGGATTCCAATGAAGAGGAGGTGAGTCGCTAGGACCGCTTAAATACCAAGCTCTCCCGAATCCACTCCTAGGCATGCGTGCGCCTATTGCCACACCCTAACTCGACTAAGGTGAGCAAATACTACGCACAGGTAGGATCCCGGTGAAGAGGAGGTGAGTCACTAGGACCGCTTAAATACCAAGCTCTTAGGATCCAATCCTAGACATGCGCATTTGACTGTTACCACACCCTAGTCTTGTGGCTCGTTAACGGGTTTGTTTAGTGAAATTAAGTCTTATGAAAGTTTAAGAAGTGGTTTAAACTAAGCCTATAGTCCATCAGAGTCTAGTTAAACTAGTCTACGTCCCATAAAGCCCATAAAGCCCACATGTATATTACACAATGGTTTAGGGTACTTACCTGGCGGACTTCGGGTCGGAGACTTAGGTGCCACGCTAAGCTAACAGACCTGTTATCCTTTAAAGAGCCCATTTCAGAAAATGTTTTGGAGCCCAAGAACCCCAGAGCCGAGTTTTGAACCTGGCACTGATACCAAACTGAAACACCCTAAACCCGGCCCACGAGTCCTGACCAGATCTGGTATGTTCCTCGAGTAAACATTGGAAAGTCCGTTTGTTACTTAAGAAAAATTCTTGTGGTTTGAAGATGGATTTGCTTGTGTTGGGTTCAATTGAAAACCTTGTATATATATTTTTTTTAAGAAAAACCATTTAACCTTGATTTAAACTTAATCGTATAGTAATAAACTCCAATAAAAAGCATGCATAAAACAGTTCATATTAACGGCCTTATTACATCAAAACAAACCCAAATAATTTAAAGTACTTAAATGAAATAAAATAAATTCCTTGCTAAGCATGGTCATCCCTAAGCTTCACGACCCGGTCCATTCATCGATCGTCACCAAACATGATCCCACAACGGGTGAGTCAACAGACTCAATGTGTACTACAACACTAAATCTTAACAACTTAGGCATACATAATCATATCACATATCAATTCTTATAACAGATCAAAATAATGATGCAATCCCAAACCCAAACCTATATGCCATCCGCTACACATCCCCGTACCAACCTGGACACCGTGGGGACTACTAAGTCGACCCTCCATCCGCTACACACCATCGAAGGCAGTCGCTGCAGTCGACGTGCTCATCGCCCTTATAATATTTGTGGTCTTATGTCACCACATTCAGACATCGTGGTCTTAGGTCACCATATTCAGATATCGTGATCTTAGGTCACCACATTCAAATACCGTGGTCTTAGGTCACCACATTCAAATATCCTGGTCTTAGGTCACCACATTCACTTCCCCCTTTCAATAACCCATATGCCCCGTATCATACTCATTATGCATTAATCATGCCAACTTTCACATTCTTATAACTTATCACATGTTAAATATAACATATTTCATAATCCTAGTAGGAGTAGGAAACGTACCTGAGTACTTTGTACCATAACATGGTACCTTAGCCATATTCTTGCACATTCTTATAATCACATATAGATTAATTATTGCCATAACTATATTAAGAAATAGTGTGAGGTACACACTGATATGCTTAACGAATTCCTTGAATCTCAAACCGATCTACTGTTTTAGATCTTAAGTTCCTACATTTGATCAATCACTTACTATTTAGTAAAAGCTTATTCGCCATAAGACTAAATCTCAAGGATTATTGTAACCAAAACTTACCTTGTGCCGATTGGATTAAAAATCAAATCCCTAAAAGAATCACTTGCTTAGGAGTTGTCGAAATACCTATAGGCTTATATTAGATTCGATTTCATCCTTAAACATAATAAATGGCCTTTGGCCGAATATTCACATATCTTACCTTGAATCTTTAAATCCCGAAAAGTAGTCTCTTCTTCCTAGTAGTCGACACTATACAAATTCCCGAAAGATATGTTGTAGTTTCAGCCAAGAGATACAAATGGCATTAGAATCTTAATCTTGGGCCTGAAGAAAAGAAATATAAGGATAGATCCTTACCCTTACTACAGAAGTCGACCCACTCTTGCTTGAAGCTCCACAAAGATTCGGCTATGGAGACTAGATAGTGATCAAAAAGGTTTCGGCTTTTGAGGTTGATGGACAATTGGCTAGGGGGTTGTCTTTGAGGTTTCGGCTTTTGATGGATTGGAAAGAAAAGAAATCGGCTATGGTGGTATCTTGAATTTTTGGCTTTGGCTAACAAAAAAGAAGAAGAACAAGGCTCTAGGGAATTTCGGCAGAGAGAAGAGAATTTACTTAGGAAATTCGGCAAAGGAAGAGTGAATGAATGAATGGCCTCTTTTCCTCTAGTAGCCGAAATTACTAGCTAGAGTCCCTTACTTGGCCACCACTCTCCCTTATTTTGATAGCTTTATCTCTTTAATTTTTAAAAATTAAAGAATAAATCCTCATTTATCTCTCTTAAAAATAATCTAAAATAAATCCATTATTTATCCACCCTTAGCCGAAATTTAAAGAGAATAAAACTCCTCTTTTAAAAGCCTTGTTGCCGTCTAACTCCCTTGCTCCTTGCAGCAAAATAAAACTCTTTTATTTTGCTTCCCCGCAAGCTCGAACCTTGGCCCAATACTCTCGTATGTGGCGCCATTTCAGGGCCCTAAGTGGCATCTTCAGCCACTTTTCCAAGCCCATTTGTGTGTCATATTTCACATACATTTTCTCTTAAGGCCACCTTGCCTTAGTTTCCTCTTTTAGACTTGAAAACTCAACATTTTCTAAGTCATTTCATTATATTTCCAAGTTTCCAAAAACGTTCGTTTCCCTCCTTTAACCTAACATTTCCTTACATTTCAAAGTTTCCAAAAATGTTCGCTTTTCTCTTTTGAATCATTTCTAAATCATTTCCTTACATTTCCTAGTTTCCAAAAATGTCCACTTTAAACTTAACATTTCTATACATTTCCAGGTTACAAAAATTCATTCATAACACATAAGACATGTCATTTCGTACAATTAAACCGAAAATGCATAGGCCCTTTTCAGGATGTTACAGTAACAACCCATTTTTAGTCAGATCAAAACAGTGGTTTCGGGTTCACAAATCCGATGTCAAATTATTTTATTATTATTTTAATGTTTATAGCATGATAGCATGGTTGTGTGAAATTTTCGTGAATAGATTTTACCGTTTTAGTGATTAATTCGGTAAAAAGAACTAAATCGCGTAAAGTGCAAAAGTGATGTTCTAATAGTTAAATGCACTGAATAACTATAGAATGAAAATGTATGAACACTTGCATGGTAATTAGACCATTTCATTTGTTTGTGGACAAATATGGGTAAATGTTAAGTGAAATAATAATGTTTTTATTAAGGTTAAAATGGTAATTTATAAAATAAAGGTTAATTAATTAAAACAAAAGACATATTGTTTCATTCATCTTTCTCCCAACTGAAAATAAGAAACAAAGGAAGCCATTGATGAGCTTTGAAGGTTCGGCTAATGCATGCTTCAATTGTAAGTGATTTTTTACCCGGTTTTTAGTGATTTCTATGTTTTTGAGTTCGTTGTAGCTCAATCTATCTAGCCCATACCTTCGATTTCAAAATTGTTAATATTTGTGAGAGTTGACATTGATGTATATATGTGTTCTTTGATGATTTATGATGAATTGTGAATATTTGATGATATTTATGCAAGTTTGGTAAAGTGATTTTGTGTAAAAAAAATGCAAATTAGGGATTAATTTGTGAAAAGTAATAAACGTGTGGTTGAATGTGTGAAAATTTGATAATTATGGTCTGTTAGGGGTATAATAGTAATTCGTCTAAGCATGGGTGTTTTGAAATTTGCATGAATTTGTGATTTTGTGTTATAAGGACTAAATTGTAAAAATGTGAAAGTTTAGGGCTAATGTGTAAAATAGCTCAAATGTATATTTTCGATTGAATTGAATAAATAGAGGAATAAATAAGTTGATTTTGATTACTTATAAATCAAGAAAAGAGGAATTCAGACTTAGATCGGGGAAAAAGCAAAGTAATTGAATAGTCAGTCCGTTTCGTCATTTCCGTACACGAGGTAAGTTTGTATAATTGAACTTAAATGTGTATTTATTTAATTGATAAATGGTATAGTGATTGTATTTATCTTATTGGTAAAATTTGGGAATTTTAAATTAAATGTACGATTTAAGTAAGATGAATTGCTAAATAAGACCATAGTTGGGCTATGGCAATCGAAAAATAAGCCCATAATCGGGTTATGGCATGTGAATGTAAGACCACGGCAGGGCCATGGTAATGTATGTGTAAGACCATAGTTGGACTATGGCATCGGAAAATCGAAGTACTCGTACCGTAAGCATTTATAAATCCGGAGTGATTTCGTAAATGAATTATAGAATTAATATATAAAGTCTTATTATTATTAGTATCAATCCAAGGTAGGGTATATTTCGTGATATTGAAATAATTCAATGGGTATATTCGAGATGTGGATGGTATTGAGACTGGTATGAGTTGGTATAGGTATGTACCGAAACTGTACGAGTTGTGAATTTGAAATGAATGGTGAATTCATGTTTAATAATAAATTGAACAAAAGAAAGGTTTTAGATTGTTATGGGTTATGTCATGATTTCTTATTATGATTGAATTGTGTTTAATTGTTAAGTTAAGTTATTACTATACGAGCTTACTAAGCTATGAAGCTTACTTCTTTTTTATTCTCCATGTTTTATAGTATTTCGAAGCTAGCTCGGATTCGGGGATCGTCAGAGACTTCATCTCACTATCGAACATCTATTTTGGTACTTTTGGAGTTGTGTATATATGGTATGTGGCATGTATAGGCTTTGGTCATTTTGGTATGTTTGATGGAAATGTATTTTGGCCATTTGAGGTAGCTTATAAATGTTATGTGGTTTGTTGTAAATATTACCATGTGATATAGTTGATGTTGAATTATGATACTCAAATGTTTATTATGGTATGAGGTATTTAGTTGGTTGAGATATGTTTGTTGTGGATTGGTTTTGAATGATGAATTAGATGAAATATAATACATGTTATATATGTGGGTTATGGCTAGCAAAGCAAGTTGAGTTGGTAGGTGTTTAAATAGGTAAATGGAATTGAATTGAGTATTAAAATGGTTGAAATAGATATTGTATGATTTGTACATTGGTTGATGATATTTGGCTGCATATTTGTGTCTTGAAATGTTACCATTTGAGCTTGTATAGGTATGTGCAAAATAGGTGGCGAAATGGCTTGGGAAATAGCTTATTTTTGTCTACATGGGCAGAGACACGGGCGTGTGTCTCAGCCGTGTGTGATACACGATCATGTACACGGCCGTGTGTTCCCTGGTGTTGAATTTGAAACCAAGTCAGTATGCTCCACACGGCTTAACACACGGGCGTGTGACTTGGCCGTATGGCATAAGTTGTATACCCTACAGGTTTGGCACGGCCTAGTACATGGCCTGGCACATGGGCGTGTATGGCCATTTTTAGGGCACACGGGCTAGCCACACGGGTGTGTGAGTTGGTCGTGTGACCCAAGTCAGAGAGTTACACGGGGTCGAACACGGGCTGGGACACCGCCATATTCTTCCATTTTGAATGACAGCACGGCCTGTGACACGGGCGTGTCTGTTGGCTGTGTGAGACACACGGTCGGACCGCACGGGCATGTGTCCCCTATTTTTACTGAGTTATCGGTTTAGTCTCGAACCACCCTAAATGCATGTTTTGGGCCTCATAGGCTCGTATTAGGGACAAAATGATTGGTTGTGAATGAATTGTATTTGAAATGACTCAATGTAAATGAAATGTTTTTATAAATGTGTTGTAGGTCCGGTAATGCTCCATAACCCTATTCTGGTGTTGAATACGGGAGAGGGGCATTACATTTATTGGTATCAGAGCTACGGTTTAGTCGATTCTAGGACTAACGTAGCGTGTGTGAGAGTTTAGCTATACATGCCATATATAATCTGCGATAGTGTGATGTCTCCTGACAATTTAAAATGTGTTTTCGTATAGTAAATGAATCCCGATCGAGCTATAGCTGACGATGTTGAAAGTAATGTGCCAGCCTTCATTCACGAAGCTGGGCAGTCTGAATCGAGACCCGTTACCGATAGTTAGGGAGGATAGGCTAAATAACCTTCTTCCAAATGATGAACGAGTGGTTTACAGAGTTCGTTCGAACAAATTTGGCTGCTCAACAACCTCCACCCCCGCCAATTCCTCAACCAATCCCCATAGTTCTTCAAGTTATTGATCCTATACGATTGAACAAGCAGCCAGTTGATAAAATTCGTAAGTATGGGGCTTAAGATTTCAGGGCTATAGTTGACGATGATCCCGAGAGAGCTGAATTCTGGCTTGAAAACACAATCAGAGTATTCGATGAATTGTCGTGTACACCCGAAGAATGCATTAAATGTGTTGTATCCTTATTGAGAGACACTACGTATCAATGGTGGAATACTCTGACATCAGTGGTACCGAAAGAACGGGTTACGTGGGATTTCTTTCAATCTGAGTTCAGAAAGAAATATATCAGCCAGAGGTTCATTGATCAGAAACGCAAAGAGTTTCTAGAATTAAAACAGGGCCGTATGTCCGTGACAGAATATGAACTAGAATTCATGAGGCTCAGAAAATATGCCCGGGAATGTGTTTCAACGGAAGCTATTATGTGAAAAATATTTGAAGACGAATTGAACGAAGATATCAGATTGCTAGTCAAAATTCTAGAGTTGAAAGATTTCGTGGTACTCGTCGTTCGTGCTTGCAAAGCTAAACAACTGGGCAAAGAAAAGAGAAAGGCTGATTCTGAAGCTAGAGATTTGAGAAAGAGATTGATGAATAAACCTTATCACTCTTTATCCAAGAAATCACGAGATGTTTATAGTCGATAAAATGTATCAGTGAAGTACTCTAATAGAGATCGTGGGAAGCAATTTATGAGTTCAAAAACTCCAACTACGTCAATGGCGAGTGTGGGTAATGCTAGACCAAATAAACCTGAATATGGACGATGTGGAAAATGACATTTTGGAGAGTGTAGAATGAATGACAAAGCCTGTTTTAGATGTGGCTCGCATGAACATTTCATTCGAGATTGTCTTGAGTTAGATGAGAAAGATAAATCTCAGAATACAGGACCAAGCAACACGACTGCGAGAGGAAAACCACCCCGTAGTGTTGGAAATGTGAGTTGTAGTAGAGGTGCAACACGAGATACTGCTATGAGATCCAAGGCTAGAGCACCTGTTAGAGCCTATGCTATTCGCGCTCGTGAAAAAGCGTGATCCCCAGATGTTATTACCGGTACATTCTCTCTTTATGACACTGATGTAGTTGCATTGATAGACCCCGGATCAACTCATTCATATATATGTGTGAATTTAGTGTCTAGTAAGAATTTACTTGTTGGTTCTACTGAGTTTGTAATAAAGGTGTCGAACCCCTTAAGCAAATATGTCCTGGTTGACAAAGTTTGCAAGAACTGTCCATTAATGACTCGGGGTTACTATTTTTTAGCCAATTTGATGTTGTTTCCGTTTGATGAGTTCGATGTAATTCTGGGTATGGACTGGTTGACATTGCATGATGCAGTAGTAAATTGTAGACGAAAGATACTAGAGTTTAAATGTTAGAATAATAAGACTCTCCGAATCGAATTAAATGATCTGAGTGGTTTACCGACTGTAATTTCGTTGATGTTATCTTAGAAATATTTGAAAAAGGGATGCAACACATATCTTGCATATGTACTTGATACAAAAGTGTCAGAATAAAAGATTGAATCAGTACCAGT
The DNA here is from genome assembly GCA_025698515.1 of Gossypium sturtianum. NCBI lineage: Eukaryota > Viridiplantae > Streptophyta > Magnoliopsida > Malvales > Malvaceae > Gossypium > Gossypium sturtianum. The sequence continues at coordinate 88,483,361 of CM046944.1, forward strand.
TATTTGTGAGTATCCAGATGTGTTTCCAGAAGAGTTACCTAGTTTGCCACCGATCAGAGAGGTTGAGTTTGCTATTGATTTAGTACCGGGAACTTCACCGATATCGATAGCTCCGTACAGAATGGCTCCGACAGAGTTAAAAGATTTGAAAGCTCAGTTGCAAGAATTAACTGATAGAGGATTCGTACAACCGAGTTTCTCGCCCTGGGGTGCACCAACGTTGTTTGTAAAGAAGAAAGATGGCTCTATGAGAATGTGTATAGACTATCGATAACTCAACAAAGTGAGAATCAAGAATAAATATCCTCTACCGAGAATTGATGATTTGTTTGATCAGTTAAAGGGGCTACAGTGTTTTCTAAGATTGATTTGAGATCTAGCTATTATCAGTTGCGAGTTAAAGATGTTGATGTGCCGAAGACAGCGTTTAGAACTAGGTACGGACATTATGAATTCCTTGTTATGCCTTTCGGATTAACTAACGCTCCTGCAGTCTTTATGGATTTGATGAATCGGATCTTTAGACCGTATTTAGACAGATTCGTTGTTGTGTTTATTGACGATATTCTGATCTATTCTCGTGATGAATCCCAGCATGCCGAGCATTTGAAAATAGTGTTTCAAACCTTGAGAGACAAGCAATTGTTTGCAAAGTTCAGCAAATGTGAGTTTTGGCTCCGAGAGGTTGGATTTCTAGGGCATATTGTTTCATCCGAAGGTATTAGGGTTGACCCGAGCAAGATTTCTGCAATTATAGATTGGAAACCTTCGAGAAATGTATCTGAAGTCTGAAGTTTTCTGGGACTAGCTGGCTATTATCGATGTTTTGTGAAAGGATTCTCTATGATTACAATACTGCTGACTCGATTACTTCAGAAAGATGTAAAGTTCGAATGGTCTGGGAAGTGTCAGTAGAGTTTTGAACAATTGAAAGCATTATTGACAGAGGCACCAGTTTTAGTATAGCCTGAGTCGGGTAAAGAATTCATAATTTTTAGTGATGCATCGTTGAACGGTCTGGGTTGTGTATTGATGCAGGAAGGCAAAGCAATAGCTTATGCTTCTAGACAGTTGAAGCCGCATGAAAAGAATTATCCGACGAACGATTTAGAGTTGGCCGCAATTGTGTTCGCATTAAAGATTTGTCGACATCACATGTTTGGTGAGAAATGTCATAGCTATACATATCAAAAGAGCTTGAAATATTTAATGACTCAGAAAGACTTGAACTTGCGACAACAAAGATTTCTTGAATTACTGAAAGACTATGAACTAGTAATTGATTATCACCCAGGGAAAGCGAACGTAGTTGCTGATGCTCTAAGCAGAAAGTCATTATTTTATTTACGTACGATGAACACAGAGTTAGCTTTGTCTAATGAAGGTTTGATTGTAGCTTAGTTGAAAGCTCGACCGTTATTTCTTCAGCAAATCTGTGAAGCCCTGAAATGTGATAATGAATTGCAAGTTAAACGAGTTCAGTGTGAGTCAACTTCTAATTCAAAGTTTCAAATCAGATCTGATGATTGTTAGATGTTCCGAGGTAGAATCTGTGTACCGAGAAATCTCGAGCTTATTTAGAAGATTCTAAATGAAGTACACAGTGGTTGTTTTTCCGTACATCTGGGAAGCACTAAAATGTACAACGACTTGAAATAGTTATATTGGCGGTTTGGCATGAAGCGAGGTATCTCAGAGTTTGTTTCGAAATGTTTGATTTGTCAGCAAGTCAAAGCTGAACATCAAGTACCGTCGGGATTACTACAGCCTGTGATGATACCCGAGTGGAAATGGGATAGAGTGATTATGGATTTCGTATCGAGTTTGCCCCTGTCTCTGAAAAAAAAGATGTTTAGGTTGTTGTTGATAAATTGACGAAATTGGTACATTTTACACCGGTACGTACAGACTTTTCGCTTGATAGACTCGTTGATTTGTATATCTCTAAGATTGTTAGATTGCACGGGGTGCCAGTGTCTATTGTTTCAGACAGAGGTTCGAGGTTTACATCGAGGTTTTGGAAGAAACTGCAAGAAGCTTTGGGTAAAAAGCTGCATTTCAGTACAGCGTTTCATCCTCAGACTGACAGTCAATACGAGAGAGTTATTCAGATTCTCGAAGATATGTTGCGTTGTTGCATATTAGAGTTTGAAGGTAGCTGGGAGAAATACCTACCGTTGATTGAATTTGCTTATAACAACAGCTTCCAATTGAGTATTAAAATGGCGTCGTACGAAGCTCTATACAGTCATAAATGTCGAACACCGTTGTACTGGACTGAACCTAGTGAGAAAATGATTCACGGGGTTGATCTGATCAGAGAGACTGTAGAGAAAGTGAAAATAATTTGCGACAGTCTAAAAGCAGCTTCAGATCGACAAAAGTCATATGAATATTCGAAACGAAAAGATATTAAGTTTTAGATCGGAGATAAAGTATTCTTGAAAGTGTCTCCTTGGAAAAAGATACTTCGATTCAGCTGAAAAGGGAAATTGAGCCCGCAATTCATCGAGCCGTATGAGATTATCGAGCGAATCGGGCCAGTGGCATATCGATTAGCATTACCGTCTGAGTTAGAAAAGATTCATAATGTATTCCATGTATCGATGTTATGACGATACCAATCAGACCCTTCGCATATCATTTCTCCGACCGAAGTAGAGATTCAGTCAGATATGACGTACAGTGAAGAACCGATCCAAATATTAGCTCAAGAGATCAAAGAGCTGAGAAATAAAAAAAAATAACGTTAGTGAAAGTATTGTGGCATCGACACGGAGTTGAAGAAGCTACGTGGGAACCCGAAGATGCTATGAGAAAATAGTACCCTAACTTATTAACTGGTAAAATTTTTGGGGACGAAAATCTCTAAGGGGGAGAGTTGTAACAGCCCGTTTTTAGTCAAATGGGAACAGTGGTTTCGGGACCACAAATCCGACGTCAAATTATTTTATTATTATTTTAATGTTTATAGCATGATAGCATGGTTGTGTGAATTTTTTGTGAATAGATTTTACCGTTTGAGTGATTAATTCGGTAAAAAGGACTAAATCGCGTAAAGTGCAAAAGTGATGTTCTAATAGTTAAATGCACTAAATAGCTATAGAATTAAAATGTATGAACACTTGCATGGTAATTAGACCATTTCATTTGTGAGTGGACAAATATTGTAACGCCCCGAATTTGGGCCTAGTAGAATTGGGCCTATTGGGCTTTGGGCTTTGGGTCTCAAAAAAATTTTAAGTGAGCGAGAAAATGAAAATTGGCATGTGGGCTTTGACGGTTAATGAATTTGGAGTGTCTAGGGGTGTTGGAGTGGTTCTGGGATCAAGTAAGGGTATAGGAAAAATTTTGGTTTAGCCCCAAGGGAACTGTGACTTCAAGTAGTAGGCCTTTTAAATAAATGAAGAACAAAAAGGACACAAGAGGAGCTTGTGGTGTAGTGGCAAAGTGGCGCCACATAGGGAGCAGGGAGGTGGCGTCATTAGCAGGCAAGGGAGTCCAAGGTTTGAGTTGTGGCATGGTATTTTTTTGGGGATTTAATTTTTGCCTTCTAGATGGTTAGTACTGGCGTTGGATGTGAACTCTGAAGGAAGTGTTCATAAGAGAAAATTAAGGAAGGGATAAAGGAGCTTATCTTAGAGAAAATTTAGGATGAGATTGAGGAGTTATCAGGGAGAAAAGTTAGGAGCTGAGAAGTGTGAAGAGTTGGTGCCGTTTTGGGAAGTGGGAAGTGTATAAATTCGGCTTAGGAGGGTAAATCAGTGCCATTTTTGGGTCTTTTAGAGGGTATTATGAATTTTCATTGTGGCTTTCGGCATTTGGAGAGTTTTGCAAATAAGTCAGTCTTTCTTTTCTTTACCGAATATCCTATAGTTACCCTCACACAAGCACATTTGATATTTTTCTTATCCTGTAGTTACCCTCACACAAGCACATTTGATCTTTTTCTTTTCTCCCCCTTATTCTGTTTCTTCTGTTGCCGAATTCTTCCATTGCCGAAAAACCATCATTCCTTTTTACCGAAATCCCTATTGGTGTTGCGTTCTTCTTCTTTCTCTGAAAGCCGAATACTCCCTTATAATTGAATAGCCCTATCTTTTTGTCGATTCCTAGTTATTTTCCTCCATCACAAATCGGTTGTTATCTACTCTTAGTTAAGTTAAAAGCCAGATCTTGTTCAGTAGCTATCTAGGCCGTAGGATCAAAGGAGGGTTTCGGTAAGTACTTAGTTAACTTTCTTAGTGTGTTTGGTTAAAAGCAGAAGGGCTATCTAACTACTCCTTGTCGTTAACTTTGTATTAACAAGGGTAGGGTTCAAAGATCGCAAGCGTGGTAAGGATCATTAGCAGGTAGTAAGTGTACTCATCTCAGTTGTGAATTAGTGGTTGGCCGAATGTGAGTATGGATTATAGAGGTGACTTGTGTGGAGCATGAGTCACTTGATTTTTGATAGCATATATGTGTGTGGGTGCAGATCTAGGGGATATTTGTGACTAGTAGCTAAGGAAGGGCTACTAGAACTGGTGGCACACGATAAGGTTATGGTGAGGTTTTGGTTTTTGATAAAGTGTGTATTAAGCCCTTGGTTAATCGTTAAGTGATGTCGATTGTAGGTTTGTGATTAAGGGGATTGCCGCACGCATTATTACCAGGTGTGTACAAACAGTACACACACACGATGTCAGCAACGCCGAAAAGCCAAAAAGCTGAAAGTGGCTAAATGGGCCTGCCGAGCTTGTGGGCCCAAATCGACAATGGTTGATATGTGAACTTGAGTATGAATTGACATGAACGGTTGTATGATGTGTTTATAATCGGACCTAATGGGCTGCATAAGCATGATTGGGCTTAATGGGTTATACGAATATGATTGGGGCCTAATGGGCTATATGAACATGAGTGGGCTTTATGGGACGTTAGGAATGCATGTTAGGGTTTAATGGACTCTAGGCCTAGTTCTGATAAATTCTTAAAATTGCATAAGACTTAATTTATTGATCAAACAAGTCTGTGGACAAGTCGATTAGTTAGAGTGTGGTAACCGACATATGCATGTCTAGGATTGGATCTAGGGAGAGCTTGGTACTTAAGCGGTCCTAATGACCCACCTCCTCTTTTCTGAGATCCTACCTGGTGCATAGTATTTGTTAACTTTAACCACGAGGACTTGTTGATGGGCCAAAGTTCATAACTAAAACCCGAGGTGAAAGAAATTACAGAAATACCCCTGTAGGGTAGAAATTTCAGAAATACCCCTGTAAGGTAGAATTACGAAAATACCCCTATAGGGTAGATTTACTAAAATACCCTTGGGTAGTGAAATGACTAAAATACCCCTAATTACTTAATGTGTGAATATGTGTATGTTGCATTCATGAAATATATGTTGCACTTGGGTGGGTTTGATGATACGGAGGAAGATATGTGAGGATCGCATAGTCGCTTGACGACCGTGGATCCACCGGTGGCTTTAAGCCTATTATATGTTTAGCAGCTTTGCTGCAACATTTGAGTAGTGCCGCTGTTGGTGCTACCTTTGGAGTGTAGGGCTGGGTGGGTTGATATTTATATCCCCACAGGAGTGTAAGGTTGGTACGGGTGGAGTGCAGGGTTGGATTTGGGATGGGTGCATTGCATTCATGTGATATTGATATGATATGAGGTCATTGTGGGCTAAGGCCCAAGACAACCGATTTTATAGGGCTTAGGCCTAACGTGATAATTGTGATAATTGCATGTTGATTGGATTACCAAGGGTCGTACACACTGAGTTTTGAAACTCATACCCTTTAATATTAAATGTTTCAGGTGATCCTCAGTAGACGGTTCGACGTGGAAGAGGACTCGGGGACGGCCACTCTTCAAGCTACTTAGAAGTTTTTCTTTATTTGTTTCGAATAACTCTATTTTAAGTACATTATTTTCATTGGGATGTAATAAGGCCGTGTACCTCCAATTTGATTTTACATTTGGGTTTTAATTATTGTTACAACTGTTTATTTATTAAACTTTAATAATTTCTAAAGTCTAAACATGATTTTTGAAATAACTATAACATATGGACATTTTTCTTTAAACATGGGCTTTCTTCGTAACTTAACAGGTTACTTAGATTTTGGGTTTCTAAATCCTAAACTTAAGTTTTTAACTAAGCAAAGTCGTTTTGGAATTATTCCTTTGATGTGACATCACCAGATTTGGCCATAACGTCTGGGTCGGGTTTGGGGGTGCTACAAATATGGTTAAATGTTAAGTGAAATAATAATATTTTTATTATGGTTAAAATGGTAATTTATAAAATAAAGGTTAATTAATTAAAACAAAAGACAATTTTTTTTCATTCATCTTTCTCCCAACTGAAAATAAGAAACAAAGGAAACCATTGATGAGCTTTGAAGGTTCGGCTAATGCATGCTTCAATTGTAAGTGATTTTTGACTCGGTTTTTAGTGATTTCTATGTTTTTGAGTTTGTTGTAGCTCAATCTATCTAGCCCGTACCTTCGATTTCAAAACTGTTAAAATTTGTGAGAGTTTCCACTGATGTATATATGTGTTCTTTGATGATTTATGATGAATTGTGAATATTTGATGATAGTTATGCAAGTTTGGTAAAGTGATTTTGAGTAAAAAAATGCAAATTAGAGATTAATTTGTGAAAAGTGATAAATGTGTGGTTGAATGTGTGAAAATTTGATAATTATGGGCTGTTAGGGGTATAATAGTAATTCGGCTAAGCATGGGTGTTTTGAAATTTGCATGAATTTGTGATTTTGTGTAAAAAGGACTAAATTGTAAAAATGTGAAAGTTTAGGGGCTAATGTGTAGAATAGCTCAAATGTATATTTTGGATTGAATTAAATAAATAGTGGAATAAATAAGTTGATTTTGATTACTTATAGATCAAGAAAAGAGGAATTCAAACTTAGATCGGGGAAAAAGAAAAGTAATTGAATAGTCGGTTCGTTCTGTCATTTCTGTACACGAGGTAAGTTCGTATAATTGAACTTAAATGTGTATTTATTTAATTGATAAATGGTATAGTGATTGTATTTATCTTATTGGTTAAATTTGGGAATTTTAAATTAAATGTACGATTTAAGTAAGGCGAATTGCTAAATAAGACCATAGCTAGGCTATGGCAATCGGAAAATATGACCATAATCGGGTTATGGCATATTAATGTAAGACCACGGCAGGGCCTGGCAATGTATGTGTAAGACCATAGTTGGACTATGGCATCGGAAATCGAAGTACTCATACTGTAAGCATTTATAAATCCGGAGTGATTTGGTAAGTAAATTATAGAATTAATATATAAAGTCTTATTATTATTATTATTATTATTATTATTATTATTAGTATCAATCCAAGGTAGGGTATATTTCATTATATTGAAATAATTCAACGGCTATATTCGAGACGTGAATGGTATTGAGACTGATATGAGTTGGTACAGGTATGCACGGAAACTATACGAGCTGTGAATTTGAAATGAATGGTGAATTCATGTTTAATAATAAATTGAACAAAAGAAAGGTTTTAGATTATTATGGGTTATGTCATGATTTCTTATTATGATTGAATTGTGTTTAATTGTTTAGTTAAGTTATTACTATACGAGTTTACTAAGCTATGAAGCTTACTTCGTTTTTATTCTCCATGTTTTATAGTATTTCGAAGCTAGCTCGGATCCGGGGATCGTCAGAGACTTCATCGTACTATTGGACATCTATTTTGGTACTTTTGAAGTTGTGTATATATGGTATCACTACAGCAAAACAGACTTTTAGCGGCATTTTTTTAGGCTTTTAGCGGCGTTTATAAGCACCACTAATAGTATTTGTGACGCTTTTAAAAGCGCTGCAAAAAACACCGCTAAAGACAACGCCGCAAACTTTAGCGGCATTTATGAGAAAAAAACGCCGGTATAGGTCATGACTTTTAGCGGCGCTTTTCCCACAAACGCCGCTAAAAGTCCTGACTTTTAGTGGCGCTGTTCTCACAAACGCCGCTAATTTGTACAGATTTGCAATAGACAATTTCTCCAATATCCTACCCTTCCTGCATTAAATCCAACCAAAAACAGCAAATGTAGCATATAATTCCAACCCAAAACAGCAAATGTAGCATAAAAATCCCACCAAAAGAATTAAATCTAAATGATACTTCAAATTCAATAAAAGATATTTGATGTAAATTAATAAATGAAGTATAACTGAAAATATTCTTACAATAATGTTAAATGTAACAATGTTAAAAATAATCTTACAACAAGAAAATAAATGTCTAAGATGGCGGCTTTTATGATCTTTGAAACATCTTCATCATATCTTCAAGGCTGTGAAATGGAGCTCATCGCACTTTCGCGCTCGCTCTCGCTGCCATCATCGCTGCCGCCTCCTCTCATCTTGCTGCCGCGCTCCCTGCTTGCGCCGCCTTTGCATCCGCTCTAAGCTGTTGGTGGAGTTCTTCATATTTTCTTTGAATGTCAGCAATTTGCTCAACCATGCTCGCTTGCATCTGAGCTATCTGGTCTTTTAACATCTGAACTTCAGCTTGAGCTTGACTCCCGGAAGGCATGTATTGCTGGGAGCTGGATCCAAAATATTGGGTCGGGGTAACACCAGATCCTTGAAATCAAACCCGACCATACCTTTCAGGACCCAAAACATCAGTAATAATTCTGTTATCAATATCCTCAAGATTAACAGAACTATCAGTCGAAGCAACCGCTTCATACTCTTCCTTCTTCTCCTTTAGTTTCTCCTAATAAATCAATCAAAGAGTTTGAAAAACTGTAATATATACATATTTTAATCCCACATTTAGCATACTTTTGGATGATTTTATCCCTTGAATTGTAGAATTTGTTGCTCCTAATCCTTTAATTTCAGGTTTTATACTTAGGAGAGCATCGGAGGTCGAAAGGAACGAGAAACGGGCTAAAAACGGGCCAAATGGGCCAAAGTAGGAAATCAACACGGCCTGGGCCCAAGCCACAAGACTGTGCCCCTTTAGCAGGCTCGACCACGGCCTGGATTCGATTCACACGGGCGTGTTGCACGGGCTGTCCCTGCCGTGACAATGAGGAATTTCACTCGGAATAGGGTACTTAGAGGCAAAGAAAGACATTCCAAAAGCCTATATAAACACCCTAAAGGCCAACCTTGAAAGGGGCGTCCAGCTAGGCCAAGGAGCCAAGCCAGAGAGGTCAGAATTGTGGGATTTACTCGAAGAAAGCTAGTTGATTCATCTCGAGAAGCCGAAATCATACTCAAGACGGAGGATCTCTCCTTCAATTCCTTCAGGGGGTTTTAGGGTTTTCTTATGTTTTGTTTTATATTTTCTTCTGAGATGTATTCTTTTATGATTATGAACTAAACTCCTCAGATACCTGAAGGGGATGAAACCTAAGATGGATCTTGTTATTGTTTTCTGAACTGTATGATAACTACTTGATTTGTTCTTAACTATGTGTTCTTAATTCTTGTTTTGATATTTCAGGATATTCATTCAAGTATTGATGTGCTTAGGCAGTGGAGAAATATTCTCTATTTAAGAGTAGATCTAGCATAGTTAAGCGGAGTTGATCGCAACCATAGAGATAGGATGACAAAAATCTATCGGATTAGGGCAAACCTAATATTGGAGTCCATAGATCGAGTTAATGCAATCCTAGGGGTTTTAATTAGAAAGATATTTCAATTAATCAACCTAGGGTTAGACGTTAGTAGCCTCGAGAGAGGTATTAATATAAATTAGGGAATCCTACGGATCAAGTCAAGTGAATAAATCGTCTGGTTCATAGTTAAATAACAAGTGAAGTCTAGGTGAATTCTTCCTTGGGTATCGTCTTAATCAATTGGTTTTTCCCACAAGTATTTTCCCCAATTCATTCTCTGTGTCTTAGCGTCTTTAGTTTAGTAGTTAGTTAATTTTAGAATAAACAACAAATCCCTTAATTCTTAGGCTAATTAATAAAAACAAAATTAGTATTAGTACTTTTGGTTCATTTGGGTTCGACATTTCGGTCTTGCCACTAAGCTATACTACTGTTCGATATGTGCACTTGCCTCAATCGTGGTGATAGTTAGTTTCTAGGCTAGATCATTCATTTTATAAATATTAAGACTCTCGACACACGATCAATTTGTTGGCGCCGTTGCCGGGGATCGAAAATATTAAGAACGCTCAATTTTTATTACTTTAGCCATTTTTATTTTTGCGATTTACTTTTATTTTGTTTTTAAATTTGCTAATTTTTCTTCTTTTATTTGTTCCTTGCAGGTACCCCTAGTTTATGACTAGAAGGAACCCGACAGGACCCTTAATTTACAACAGCGATATTGAAGGTACCGTTCGCAGAAATCGTAGAGAAATAAGGCAAAGCTTAAATTACATAGAAGAAAAGCAAGAAGACGAAACCAATACTACCGAAGAGATGGCTGAGAATAATCCGCTACCTCCAGAGGTGGCCGAAAATCATGCTCCTCGAACTATGTATGATTATGCTAAACCTAATTTAACAGAAACTGAATCACGTATTGTTAGACCTACTATTGCTGTAAATAATTTTGAATTGAAACCAAACACTATACAGATGATACAACAGTTTGTTCAGTTTGATGGTTTGCAGGATGAGGATCCTAACACACACTTAGTGAATTTTCTAGAATTCTATGATACCTTCAAAATAAATGGCATTTCTGATGATGCAATCCATCTTCGGTTGTTTCCCTTTTCTTTGAGGAATAAAGCCAAACAGTGGTTGAATTCTCTTCCACGAGGGTCAATCACTACATGGGATCAAATGACTGAAAAATTCTTGTTAAAATATTTTCCACCGGCCAAAACGGCCAAGTTGAGGAATGATATCTCTTCTTTTGTGCAGATGGATCTAGAAACACTATATGATGCATGGGAGAGATACAAGGATTTGTTGAGAAGGTGCCCTCACCATGGGCTACCTTTGTGGCTTCAGGTTCAAACCTTCTACAACGGTGTGAACCCTTCAAGAAGGCAACTAATCGATTCAGCCACCTGCGGAACACTGAATAATAAAACTCTTGAGGTGGCCTACGAGTTTATAGAGGAGATATCACTGAATAACTATCAGTGGCAAGTTACAAGGACAAGGCCAACAAAAACAGCCGGAGTTTTCAACCTCGACGCAGTAACCATGCTATCAAATCAAGTAGAGATGTTAAACAAAAAGATTGATGGTTTGTGTTCTTCGCAGGTACATCCGGTAATGCAGTGCGAAATAAGTGGAGGTGTGGCGAATCTTGAGTACCCACCCTACGGACATGGCATGGAAAATGAACAAATGAACTATATGGGTAACAATTTCAAATCTCAAAATAACCCTTATAGTAATACTTATAATCCAGGTTAGAGGAACCACCCCAATTTTTCATGGGGTGGCCAAGGAAATCAAAGACAACAACCCCCTCCAAGCTTCCAACAGCCCTACCCATAGGAAAAGAAGCCGAACCTTAAGGATATGCTAGCAAAATTCATTTCAGCATCAGAAATTCATTTTCATAATACAGAAACAACGTTGAATAATCAGCAAACATTAATTCAAGAGCTTAAAAATCAACTAACATAGCTGACCAAGTTAGTTTCCGAAAGGCAACCAGGTCGTTTACCTAATAATACCGAACCTAAACCACAAGAGCAAGTAAAGGCAGTAACATTAAGCAGTGGGAAGGAATTGGTTGAAGCAGAAAAGAAGATGCCACAAGAAACTAATAAGGAGAAGAGTGAGGAAAACGAGAATGTAACACCGGTACGTGAAGAATTTAAGCCATTGATCCCATATCTGGCAAAGTTGAAGAAAGATCGCTTAGACGCACAATACGGTAAATTTCTTGAACTTTTTAAACAGTTACATATCAACTTACCTTTTGTTGAAGCTATTTCGCGAGATGCCGACGCATTTAATATTCCTAAAAGAGCTTCTAACAAATAAAAGGAAGTTTGAAGAGATATCAACAGTGGAACTTAATGAAGAATGTTCAGCCATCCTCCAAAACAAGCTACCAACCAAATTGAAAGATCTAGAAAGTTTAACTATTCCCTGTTTAATGTGTAGTTTAAACATCGAGAAAGCACTAGCTGATCTAGGTGCCAGTATTAATTTAATGCCTTATAAAATGTTTAAGCAACTTGGTCTTGGGGAACCAAAACCCACCAGGATGAGTATTCAGTTAGCTGACAGATCTATTAAATATCCTAGGGGAATTATCGAAGATATTCTGGTAAAAGTTGATAAATTTATATTCCCTGTTGATTTTGTTCTGCTTGACATGGAAGAGGACATTGAGGTACCTTTAATTTTGGGGCGCCCCTTTTTAGCTACTGCTAGGGCTGTTATTGATGTAGGTGAGGGTAAACTCGCGTTAAGGGTAGGCGACGAGGAAATTATTTTTCAAATTTACAACGCTATGTGATATTCTAGAGAACAAGATGATTCATGTTATTTTATTGATGCCATTGATCATTTTATTCAAGATTCTTTGCAGGAAATCATACATGACGACACGATGGAACTGTGTCTTTCCCAAGGTGAGGGGGTAGATGATGATACCGATGAGTTGAATTCTAATACATCTTCCTCTAGACAAAAGAAAAAAGAGGACATTGAAATCAACGATGAACTAAAACAAAAACCCTCTATTGATGAGCCACCGAAATTAGAATTAAAACAGTTGCCAAATCACTTAGAATATGCATTCCTCGGGGATAACTCTACGCTACCAGTAATCATCTCTTCAGAACTAGAACCCGAAGAAAAGGACGAGTTGTTATAGGTACTAAGGGTACATAAAAGAGCCATAGCTTGGAAAATTTCTGACATTAAAGGAATAAGCCCATCATTTTGCACCCACAAAATTTTAATGAAAGATGCGTATAAACCATGTGTGCAACCTCAAAGACGATTGAATCCCAGCGTGAAAGAAGTTGTTAAAGCTGAGGTGATTAAACTTCTAGATGCTGGAATAATTTATCCTATTTCCGATAAAGATTTGGGTAAGTCTGCTGCAGTCGTTCCAAAGAAAGGAGGCATGATATTATAGCCAACGAAAAAATGAATTGATTCCAACAAGAACAGTCACAGGTTGGAGAGTCTGTATTGACTATAGAAAGTTGAACGACGCCACCAGAAAAGATCACTTCCATTTACCCTTTATTGATCAAATGTTAAAAAGATTATCTGGGCATATGTACTCATCGCTTCGGACGGACTCTCCGGCTACTTCCAAATCCCAATAGCCCCGAGGATCAAGAAAGACAACATTTACATGTCCATACAGACGTTTTCTTATCGTAGAATGCCTTTTGGATTATGTAATGCTCCTGCTACTTTTTTCATTGACATCCGCCATCTTTGATGAACTTGTGGAAGACATTATGGAGGTATTTATGGACGATTTTTCAGTATTTGGTAATTCTTTCCACCTTTGCCTTAAAAATCTAAAACAAGTTCTAATGAGATGTGAGGAAACGAATCTTGTTTTAAATTGGGAAAAGTGTCACTTCATGGTTCGAGAGGGAATTGTTTTAGGACACAAAGTTTCTAGTAAGGGGAATGAGGTTGATAAAGTAAAGGTTGAAACCATAGAAAAATTACCTCCTCCTAGTTCAGTTAAGGCTATTCGAAGCTTTTTAGGACATGCTGGATTTTATTGAAGATTTATTAAGGATTTTTCTAAAATAGCTAAGCCTTTAACAAAACTACTAGAAAAGGATGTGCCTTTCAATTTTGATCAGGAATGTCTAGATGCATTTAACACCCTTAAAAATAAATTAATAAATGCTCCAATTATAATTGCACCTGATTGGAATTTACCCTTTGAACTAATGTGTGATGCAAGTGATTTTGCAAAGAGGTGCGATTTTGGGACAAAGTGGAGAGATAAGCATTTTCACCAATTTATTATGCTAGCAAAACGTTGACGGCCGCACAAGAAAACTACACCACCACAGAAAAAGAATTGCTAGCTGTGGTTTTTGCATTTGACAAATTTAGTCAGTATTTGATATTATCTAAATTTGTCGTTTACACTGACCATTCAGCTCTTCGTTACCTTTTAACTAAATTCGATGCAAAACCTCGACTCATAAGATGGATTTTACTCTTACAAGAATTTTATTTGGAAATTCAAGATAAGAAAGGAGCTAAAAATCTTGCAGCAGATCATCTTTCTAGGCTTGAAAATCCACATATCGAAGAACTAGATGAGAGTGAGATAAGTGACTCATTTCCTGAAGAACAACTGTTCACTATATCTAACTCTGAGGTACCCTGGTTTCCAGACATTGAAAATTACTTAGCTGCTAATATCCTACCAAAAAGGTTAACACATCAGAAAAGAAGCGATTCTTTCTTTGATCGATGCTAAAAATATTTTTGGGAGGATCCTTTCTTTTCTCGTATTTGTGCAGATCAAGTAATTCGGAGATGTGTTACAAAAGCAAAAGCCAGCAAAATCTTAGAACATTGCCATTCAGGACCTTCAGGAGGACATTACAGCGGGATCAAGACAGCACACAAAACGCTCGAATCAAGTTTTTATTGGCCTACCTTGTTCAAAGACGCTAACAGGTATGTTGCTTCATGCGATAAATGTCAGAGAATAGGTAATATCTCTAAACGCGATGAAATGCCTCAAACATACATGCTATCATGCGAAATTTTTAATGTATGGGGTATTGATTTTATGGGCCCATTCCCTAGTTCATTTGGGAATAAATACATCTTAGTAGCAGTGGACTATATGTCAAAATGGGTGGAAGCTCAAGCTTTACCCACTAATGATGCCAGAATGGTAGTAAGATTTCTTAAAAAACTCTTCTCTCGATTTGGAACACCCAGAGCAATTATTAGTGATAGGGGTACTCATTTTTGTAATACTCCATTTGACAAGGTCTTAAAGAAATATAGAGTACACCACAAAACATCTACCCCTTATCACCCTCAAACCAGTGGACAAGTGGAAGTAGCAAATCGAGAACTTAAGCGTATTCTAGAGAAAACAGTTGAATCAAACAGGAAAGATTGGGCACTAAAAGTAGACGATGCTTTATGGGCCTATAGATTAGTGTATAAAACTTCCATAGGAACATCCCCATACAAACTTGTTTACGAAAAAAGTTGTCACCTACCAATTGAGTTAGAGCACAAAGCTTTTTGGGCCATAAAATTTTTAAATTACGATCTTAAAACTGCGGGTGAGAAGAGAATGATGCAGTTGAACGAGCTAGATGAATGGCGAGCTAATGCTTATGAGAACTCACGACTATATAAGGAGGCAACAAAGCGACGCCATGATACTCGCTTAAAGCAACCAAAGCAATTCAAAGTAGGAGATTTAGTCCTGTTATACAATTCAAGTCTCAAATTGTTTATTGGAAAGCTGAAATCAAGATGGTCAGGTCCATTCGTAATCAAAACTATTTTTCCCTACGGCACAATCGAGGTAACTCATCCAACTCGTGGCACATTCAAGGTAAATGGTCAGCGACTGAAAATCTATAATGGTGAAGATTTTAGGGATATAAGAGAGGAGCTTCAGCTCTGTGAACCTTCATTTAGAAATGAAAACAGGGTAAGTCTAGCTTAAGACTTTAAACGAGCGCTTCTCAGGAGGCAACCCGAGCACTAACTTCACTAATGTCATATTTTCAATTTTTAGCACCTAACTAAAAACTAACCAATTTAATAAAGCGCAGGTTTCCCCACCACACGGCCTTACACACGGGCGTGGCCGTGGCCGTGTGGACACCACGAATGGGTACATGGGCGTGGCGATTGTGCAGAAATAGGACAAAAATTTTCCCCAAGACACGGGCTTCGACTAAACGCCACGACCGTGCGACTCGGTCGTGGTCGAAACTGCCTAAAGACCATGGGCTACGACAAATCCACACGCCCGTGCGCTACGACTGTGGCCAATACTGATTAATCGACACGGGCGTGCAACACGCCTGTGCCTATAAACCGTGGTTGATTCTGAGTAAAACGACACGGGCGTTATCCACGTCCGTGCCTCAAGGCCATGGTCGACACTGTTAAAAAAAACCACGGGCGTAGGCCCCTCTACACGGGCGTGGGAAAAGTGAACAAGATGGCACATGGCCGTGTGATATGGCCATGTGTCTCAACACGCCCAAGGAACACGGGCGTGGACTACACCTCAAACGCGCCTAAATTTAAATTTCTCGAAACACACGGGCCAAATAAATGGAACATGGGCGTGGCGACAGACCGTTTTCCCTACCCCCTATTTAAAGCAACCCACGCCCGTCTCCCCCAAAAATCTCCCCTCTCTAAACCCTAGCCATTTCTCTTAAACAAGAAACCACCATTTCCCTTCCCAATCCGGCCACCGTCACTCTTTTCCTCTCTTTTCTTCACTTCCCTTCTCTCCCTTCTCTCCCTTCTCTCCCTTCTCTCTCTTTCTCTTCCTCATCCATACGCAGTCCACGCTCGTGCAACGTTACCACGCCCGCGCATCCTTCCACGACTGTGCGCCATCTACCCAACTCCAGCGGTTCACGTTACTTCCCCCCTTCTATACTTTGTTGCTAATTTTATTTAATCCATGTTTATTCTCTGTTAGAACTTCGATTTATTCCTTTAAATCTTTTGTGTTCATTATGGATTATTAATTTTGATATTCATTTTTACTTAAGTGTTATAGATAATACTATTCTGAATTTTGCACATCTATTATTAGGAGAATACCTAGGAAAAATCTTTCGTGTTAATATTATGAGGCAATAATATTGGATACATAAATTCTATCATAGCAAAAAATTGGATGATGTTCTTCAAATTCTCTTACAGGAACATAATGTCATCTTCCCGCGACAAGAAAACCGCAGTCCCTGTTTCGAAAAAATGAAAGGGACCCGGCTCATCATCCGCAAGTGCATCGGACGAAGTGAGACACCCATTTTTACGGTTTCCTCCTGGAGCTCAAGAGGAACTTTTCCAGATCCTACGAGCATGACCTCTCAGTCAAGGTAGATGTATCGACTGGGCCACCCTAGAACACGTTCAACTTGCTGATGATATTCGGGCATTATTGACGACTGACCCTTGGGAGCGCTTTTTTGGTATTGTCGAGCCCACTTACCTCGAACTAACATTAGAGCTTTGCTCTACTTTCCATTTGCAGGTAGTAATGACAAACCACGATGACTTGGGTACTATTCAATTTCGTCTAGGAAGTTTAGTTCAGGAAATAAGTGTCCCCGGATTTGGAGTTGCTCTAAGACTCTACACGGAAGATTTCATGAGAGAATATGATCTTTCGAAACTCCATCGCCACATCCATAACTCCCCCGTGAGATGTTGGTATAATATAGCCCCTGCCGCGGCCACTTATGACCCTATTTGCTCCAAGGTGACAGCTCTCGCCCCAACATTGAGGTACTTAGACGCCATCTTAGCTCACACATTGACGGGAAGGCGAGAGAGCACCGGGGTAGTTAACACTCATAACGACGAACGGGCACGTCTTCGACCTTTCCTACTTCATCACTTTGGCTATCCAGCATCAGACGGAGTGACATCGTAAGGGGGTCATTTCCATGGGGCCTTATGTAACACGACTCGCGAGGCACTTTGGTCTCCTTAACACCGCAGCACAATCAGCCTCGCCCACCTTAATAGGCCAGATGTCTCCACAGGGCATCTCGACGATGATCAACATGCGGATGATCAAGCGTCGTCGCTAGACCGATCCGCCCCAATATCGGCTAGCCCATACCACCAAAGAGGAGGACCCTGAGGACATTACTGACGATGTCCTACACCCACACGAGGAGCCAACATCGAGCCATCGCCCAGTTCATGCGGCCGTTTCTCTTTCGGACATATTTGAGCACCTCACACAATTTGAGCAGCGCTTCGATCACATCGACGCCACTCTCCACCAGATATGTCAGCACCTTCACATCTCATCGCCGCCTCCATCGCGCGAGCCATCGGACGATGAGGACTTCTGAGTCTTTTTCTCTTCATATGTTTATGTTATTTTTAAATTTTCCTAAAAAGACTTATTTTAAAATTTTACTCTTATCTTTATTTTTTTATTTTTGTCTTATCTTTATTTCAATTATTTTTAGATTACATATTAGCTGTGATTCAATTTGCATCTTTCGGCAAAAAAATTTGAGTAATCCTTATTCTAAAGAACCTAATGATTATCTCGAAGTTTAAAACCCTAAAATAGAACTCTGGAATAACCATCTATACTGAGGAAAACATGCCATGCCTCCTCCAACTTATCTTTCACCTCCGAATCAAATTTCTACACTTCCAACTCAAGGATCCATCCAAAATTCAGAAAGTTTCACTTCTCCCTATCTCTTATGATTTCATATATATCTTTATACATTGAGGGCAATGTACATCTTAAGTGTGGGGGGTGAACTTTATTTTGAAAAAGTTCCTATTTTTTCTCAAATCCTTGAATTATGTCTTATTCTTAAGTAAATTTTCTCATATTACTATTAGAATGAAATTTCTTTTGATTTATGATTTTCATTGATATGTTTTGGATTAAGTCATAGTTAATTATGCAGTGATGATTTAAACTTTAGGGGACTAGAGAATCAAGCATGATGAGTCTTTTTTCAAAAAAAAAAATTAGGTTGTCTACCTGAATCTAATGATTACCTTGAAATTTGAAATTTACAAGGTTGACATAAAAAGCCCATTTTTTTTGTGAGATCTTGAGCCTTTTAGAGCATACATTCCTTTTCGTGCTCACTTTATTGACTATGAGTGTGTCAACATTGATTTGTTATTCTAGAACATGCTTTGATTATACGTGTCGAGACCACACCTATGATTTGATGTACTGGGATGATAAAGGCAGTTAGGTTTTAACCCACTTACTCCATAAAAAGCCTACCTTCATAATTAACCCCTAGTGAACCCCTTTTGAGACTAACAACCCAATTCTTGACTCACCCATTAATATTAACCCAAAACCCACTTTGTATTTGTTATCGCCATCTCTCTTGACTACCCTTATATTGAGATTTGATTTGATCAGTTACTTAACTATTTCCTTTATTTCAGTTATCAAATTCTATATTATTGTACTTGATTTGTTCTTAAAAAAATTATTTATTAGGAATCTATTAATTATTACTTCTTTGTTATTGGAGCTTAAGCAGTTAATTTCATAAATTGAGAAGAAGCTCATGTTATTAGTATTAGGTTTTCAATTGATGTAATTATTCAGTATTAGTCCAACTTTCTAGTTAGGTAATTTGTCAATTCAGTCTCGATACTAACCCTCTATTTCAAGCCTTTATCCACACCTTTAACCCCAAGCCCCGTTACAACCCTTTTTAAAGACCTTTTGATTTGTGTATCATCTCATATTGTAGTGGTGGAGATTTGATTTTCATGCAAGCTTATGCGATTAACTTTTCATGTTTGACTTATGAGTGCTTATTTTTGAACCTTAAACACTTTGAGTGATTTGAGTGAACCTTTAGTTAGAATGTCAGTTTTTGTCGATTTTGAATTAAAGGTAATTATTTAGGTAAGGGGAAACACCTATTTTTCGTACTATAAAAACTATGACTTTGATTGTTTGAATCTTTAGGAACCTTCTGGTTAAATTATCAATGTATGAATTACCTATGAATTATGATGAAACATTGTTGATGAGAATTATGAATTGAAGGAAGTTAATTCTAATTGTGAGTTGAGAATTTTGCTTGAGGACAAGCAAAAGCTTAAGTGTGGGGGTATTTGATAAACCATAATATATACATTGTAACACCCCAAACCCAGCCTAGAAGTTAGGCCCCAATCTGGCGTGTCACATTGAAGTGTTTTTTGAAAACCATGTTTTCATTGAAAACTCTTCTTGATATTAGAAACTAAAGTCTCAGTTTGCGTTTATTTATTATTAGTCAACATTTATTAAGAAGTCATTACCTTCAAAACCTTGTTCGTTGCAGAAGCTTAATTTAAAACAAGTGACTTATGAAAAAGTGATATTTACAACTTAGTTGCGAAAGCGGAGTGTTTTGAAAATAGTTGTTGTTTTGAAAAACCGTGATCTACTCTTAACAGATAAACGTAATAAATAAATTTCCCAAATAAAAACCAAAAATTAATAGCGGCCTTATTACAACCCAATAAGAAAATGATTTAAAATAAAATAGGATAGTATTCTAAAATTCAGAGTTGCTCGTAGGGTGGCCACCTCCGAGTCCTCCAAAGACGTCGAACCGCCACCGAGGATTTCTGAAAAAGAAATTAAAAGAGGGGGTGAGTTTACGAAAACTCAAAGTGTGTACAACCCTCATCAAGAAGAACATGAATCACAACAACCGGGCGAAGCCCATTACAATAACGGTGGCAATTGGGCCTTAGCCCATAAAAGCCTCAGTTGGGCCTTAACCCGTATCAAATGTCACATATCATAAATATCTGGGCTTAATCCCATCTCAATAATATAATCTGTATATACAATGCATTAATGCCCATACCCCTCGCACTCCGCAGTCTCGTCCAACCGTGCACTCCTGTGGGGATTTAATCGACCCACCCATCCGTACACTCCTTATGTAGCACCGGTTGCGGCACTACCTTATCGGTACAACATGGCTACTCGGTGGCTAAAAAGCCTTCAGTAGTGGTATTACAATTGGCACAAAGCCATCAGTGACTATATTATATTTGGCACATAGCCATCAGCGACGGTAATATAATCGGCACACAACCTTGGGTAAATATGATCGACACAGAGTCATCGATATATAAGTTAGGCACATAGCCACGGTAAATACAATTGGCACAAAGCCATAATATCGGCACAAAGCCTTTGGTATTGGCACAAAGCCCATAATTACGGCACGAAGCAATATTAATGGCAAACAACCCTCAGTAACATTATCGGTGCAGCATGGCTGCTCGGTGGCTAAAAAGCCTGCGGTGGCTATAAAGCCTTCGATGGTTCCACAGTCGTCAAGCGACCACGCGATCATATTAGCACTTCCTCCGTATTAATAATCCCAACCCCATGCAATATGTCGTGTATGCCATGCTCAATCATTACACGTGTATGCAAAATGGCCATGCTCAGTAATAATTATTTAAACATGTAATAGAAGCATATCAGTCATAAAACCACATTCAAATTAGTCCACTCATTGTACAAGTCGATTATTTACCTACAAGGGCAAATCAGTCATTTTACTCTATAAGGGTATTTCGGTAATTCTACCCTACAGGGGTAGTTCGGTAATTCTACTCATAACCAATCCATGTATGCAACGCATCTCAAACATAATCAATCATACAATTAACACATACAACGCTAGTACTACCACGAGGGTACAACGGCCATTTTATCGTTTAGGGGTAAAACGGTAATTTCACCCCTTGGGGGTATTTCGATAATTTACCCATCGAGGGTGTTTCGGTAATTTCGCAAACTGGGGTATTTTGGTAATTTCGCAAACTGGGGTATTTCAGTAATTTCACAAATCGGGGGTATTTCGGTAATTTTGTAAACCAAGGTATTGTAAACAGAGATAACGATGGGAATGGGCCTAGGGCACATTCTCGGCCCAAATGGGTCCACACGCTCGTTTGGCCCGTTTAGCCCAAATCTAGCCACATATATGAGGTTCACATAGTCTAATCCAACATCCACTACAAAATCGTACAACCTAATCATATGGGCCCACGGGCCCATTGGGCCCACTTAGCCCCTTTCGGCCCATCGAGGCCCAAACAGCCTAACCCACAAGAATACTCATGGTGGCCTCAACTATCGCGTCGAAGCTCCCACACGTGCGCTCGCACGCTCGTGTGGCTACCATTGCCGTGTGACCGGCATTTCGGCATTTGCCGCTCTACAACTAGAGTAGGGCGAAATACACACCTCATAGGAATCTGAATCTAAACCGCGCCCCGAATGCTCCTTTGCCCAACACCAACCAGGTATGCTTCCTCTCCTCATAGACAGCTCTATTTATAGCCAGCTTCTCACCTTCCCTCTTGCTAGCTTTCCGATGTGGGATCCCTCCTTCAGTAGAGTTTAAATCCAACACAAACTCTTACCGCCCCAACTTAGCAAAATAAATATCCCCTTTTTGCTACTCATGAGATTCAAACTCAGGCTCCCTTGTAACATAATCCAGGCCACTAGCCACTTTACCAACTAGCTCCTTGTTGTCTTAAAACATGCGCAACTAAATATAAGTCTATGGCTAAAGTCTAAGTTCACTTAAAAATAAATCAAAATGAAATGCAAGTGCCAAGACTTGAACCCAAGCACTCACTTATCCCCTTAATGACACCTTGCCACTAGACCACTCCCTTCCTTGTGTCATTTTTCTCCACATTTTATTCTTAAAGCCTACTACTAACTCCCAGGGTTTTATTCACCTAAAACAAAAATTTCCCTAAAGCCAAAGTTTGAACCCGGGACTTCATAAAAGCCCTCTAACCTTCCAAAATCACTCACCTAATAGATCCAACTTGCATTAAAGCCGTTCTCTTGTTCTCAAAAATTTTTAAACTCTCCCGTGCCCAAGGCCCAATGGGCCCAATTCTACTAGGCCCAAATTTGGGGCGTTACAAATCTACCTCCCTTAAAGAAATTTCTTCCTTGAAATTTCCATCTATCTAATAGCCGCACACTACCGATTATACCACTACGCTTCTGCTGCGCACATTATCACTTCGCGTATTATCTGAATTACAAATTTTATGAATAAGCCCATGGTTCCAGTAATTAAACAAATGTTTTATGGAAGTAGTAGTTAAGAGTTGTTTTCGCAATCGCAAGCTCACTATAGTTTTAGTCTCCTACGGGCCTCAGTCTTACTCTAACTAAGAGTCTTAGTATAGTCTATCATCTAAAGTAAGCCCAGTAACTATCTACAGCATAACAGTTTTAAACAGATAGGAGAACTTACTTGGTCCGATGCCGGAGACTCGGTGTGCCACACAAAAATCTTCCAAAACCACTTCAAAATCATTTGTGAACATCTTTAAAATAAAAACTAAAGCCCATTTCACAGCCCGAGTTTTGCAACTTGGCTCTGATACCACTAAATGTAACACCCCAAACCCAGCCTAGAAGTTAGGCCCGAATCTGGCGTGTCACAATGAAGTGTTTTTCGAAAACCATGTTTTCATTGAAAACTCTTCTTGATATTAGAAACTAAAGTCTCAGTTTGCGTTTGTTTATTATTAGTCGACATTTATTAAGAAGTCATTACCTTTAAAACCTTGTTCGTTGCAGAAGCTTAATTTAAAACAAGTGACTTATGAAAAAGTGATATTTACAACTTAGTTGTGAAAGCGGAGTGTTTTGAAAACAGTTGTTGTTTTGAAAAACCGTGATCTACTCTTAACAGATAAACGTAGTAAATAAATATCCCAAATAAAAACCAAAAATTAAAAGCGGCCTTATTACAACCCAATAATAAAATGATTTAAAATAAAATAGGATAGTATTCTAAAATTTAGAGTTGCTCGTAGGGTGGCCACCTCCGAGTCCTCCAGTACGTCGAACCGCCTACAGAGGATTTCCTGAAAAAGAAATTAAAAGAGGGGGTGAGTTTACTAAAACTCAAGGTGTACAACCCTCATCAGTAAGAACATGAATCACAACAATCTGAGTCGAAGCCCATTACAGTAACGGTGGCAATTGGGCCTTAGCCCATAAAAGCCTCAGTTGGGCCTTAACCCGTATCAAATGTCACATATCATAAATATCTGGGCTTAAGCCCATCTCAATAATATAATCTGTATATGCAATGCATTAATGCCCATACCACCTCGCACTGCCTCTCTGTCCCAAGTGCACTCTGTGGGGATTTAATCGACCCACCTATCCGTACACTCCTTATGTAGCACCGGTTGTGGCACTACCTTATATCGCTGACAAAGATGGTGCTTGGTGGCTAAAAAGCCTTCGAGAGCGGTATTACAATTGGCACAAAGCCATCAGTGACTATATTATATTTGGCACATAGCCATCAGCGACGGTAATATAATCGGCACACAGCCTTGGGTAAATATGATCGACACAGAGTCATCGATATATAAGTTAGGCACATAGCCACGGTAAATACGATTGGCACAAAGCCATAATATCGGCACAAAGCCTTCGGTATTGGCACAAAGCCCATAATTACGGCACGAAGCCATATTAATGGCAAACAGGCCTCAGTAACTTTATCGATGCAGCATGGCTGCTCGATGGCTAAAAAGCCTGCGGTGGCTATAAAGCCTTCAGTGGATCCACAGTCGTCAAGCAACCATGCGATCCTATTAGCACTTCCTCCGTATTAATAATCCCAACCCCATGCAACATGTCGTGTATGTCATGCTCAATCATTACACGTGTATGCGAAATGGCCATGCTCAGTAACAATTATTTAAACATGTAATAAAAGCATATCAGTCATACAACCACAGTCAAATTAGTCCACTCATTGCACAAGTCGATCATTTACCTACAAGGGCAAATCGGTCATTTTACCCTATAAGGGTATTTCGGTAATTCTACCCTACAGGGGTAGTTCGGTAATTCTACTCATAACCAATCCATGTATGCAACGCATATCAAACATAATCAATCATACAATGAACACATACAACGCTAGTACTACCACGAGGGTACAACGGCCATTTTGTCGTTTAGGGGTAAAACGGTAATTTCACCCCTTGGGGGTATTTCGGTAATTTACCCATCGAGGGTGTTTCGGCAATTTTGTAAACTGGGGTATTTTGGTAATTTAATAAACTGAGGTATTTCAGTAATTTCACAAATCGGGGGTATTTCGGTAATTTTGTAAACCAAGGTATTCTAAACAGAGATAACGATGGGAATGGGCCCAGGGCCCATTCTCAGCCCAAATGGGTCCACACGCTCGTGTGGCCTGTTTAGCCCAAATCTAGCCACATATATGAGGTTCAAATAGTCTAATCCAACATCCACTACACAATCGTACAACCTAATCATATGGGCCCACTTAGCCCCTTTCGGCCCATCGAGGCCCAAACAGCCTAACCCACAAGAATACTCATGGTGGCCTCAACTATCGCGTCGAAGCTCCCACACATGCGCTCGCACGCTCGTGTGGCTACCATTGTCGTGTGACTGGCATTTCGGCATTTGCCGCTCTACAGCTAGAGTAGGGCGAAATACACACCTCATAGGAATCTGAATCTAAACCGCGCCCTGAATGCTCCTATGTCCAACGCCAACCAGGTATGCTTCCTCTCCTCATAGACAGCTCCATTTATAGCCAGCTTCTCACCTTCCCTCTTGTTAGCTTTTCGATGTGGGATCCCTCCTTCAGTAGAGTTTAAATCTAACACAAACTCTTGCCGCCCCAACTTATCAAAATAAATATCCCATTTTTACTACTCATGAGATTCGAACTCAGGCTCCCTTGTAACATAATCCACGCCACTAGCCACTTTACCAACTAGCTCCTTGTTGTCTTAAAACATGCGCAACTAAATATAAGTCTATGGCCAAAGTCTAAGTTCACTTAAAAATAAATCAAAACGAAATGCAAGCGCCAAGACTTGAACCCAAGCACTCACTTATCCCCTTAATGACGCCTTGCCACTAGACTACTCCCTTCCTTGTGTCATTTTTCTCCACATTTTATTCTTAAAGCCTACTACTAACTCTCAGGGTTTTATTCACCTAAAACCAAAATTTCCCTAAAGCCAAAGTTTGGACCCCGGACTTCATAGAAGCCCTCTAACCTTCCAAAATCACTCACCTAATAGATCCAACTTGCATTAAAGTCGTTCTCTTGTTCTTAAAAATTTTTAAACGCTCCCGTGCCCAAGGCCCAATGGGCCCAATTCTACTAGGCCCAAATTCGGGGCGTTACATACATATTTTAATCCAACATTTAGCATACTTTTGGATGATTTTATCCCTTGAATTGTGGAATTTGATGCCCCTAATCCTTTAATTTCATGTTTTATACTTAGGAGAGCATCGGAGGTCGAAAGGAACGAGAAACGGGCTAAAAACGAACCAAATTGGCCAAAATAGGAAATCAACATGGCCTGCGCCCAAGCCACACGGCCGTGCCCCTTTAGCAGGCTCGACCACGACCTGGATTCGATTCACACGGGCGTGTTGCACGGGCGTGTCCCTACCGTGACAAAGAGGAATTTCACTCGGAATAGGGTACTTAGAGGCAAAGAAAGACATTCCAAAAGCCTATATAAACACCTTAAAGGCCAACCTTGAGGGGGGCGTCCAGCTAGGCCAAGGAGCCAAGCCAGAGAGGTCAGAATTGTGGGATTTACTCGAAGAAAGCCAGTTGATTCATCTCAAGAAGCCACAATCATACTCAAGACGAAGGATCTCTCCTTCAATTCCTTCAGGGTGTTTTAGGGTTTTCTTATGTTTTGTTTTATATTTTCTTCTGAGATGTATTCTTTTATGATTATGAACTAAACTCCTCAGATACCTGAGGGGGATGAAACCTAAGACGGATCTTGTTATTGTTTTCTGAACTATATGATAAATACTTGATTTGTTCTTAACTATGTGTTCTTAATTCTTGTTTTGAAATTTCAGGAAATTGATTCAAGTATTGATGTGCTTAGGCAGTGGAGGAATATTTCCTGTTTAAGAGTAGATCTAGCATAGTTAAGCGGAGTTGATCGCAACCCTAGAGATAGGATGACGAAAATCTACCAGATTAGGGTCAAACCTAATATGGAAGTCCATAGATCGAGTTAATGCAATCCTAGGGGTTTTAATTCGAAACAGATTTCAATTAATCAACCTAGGGTTAGACGTTAGTAGCCTCGAGAGAGGTATTAATATAAATTAGGGAATCCTATGGATCAAGTCAAGTGAATAAATCGTCTGGTTCAGAGTTAAATAACAAGTGAAGTCTAGGTGAATTCTTCCTTGGGCATCATCTTAATCAATTGGTTTTTCCCACAAGTATTTTCCCCAATTCATTCTCTGTGTCTTAGTGTCTTTAGTTTAGTAGTTAGTTAATTTTAGAATAAACAACAAATCCCTTAATTCTTAGGCTAATTAATAAAAAGAAAGTCAGTATTAGTACTTTTGGTTCCTTTGGGTTCGACATTCCGGTCTTGCCACTAAGCTATACTACTGTTCGATAGGTGCACTTGCCTCAATCGTGGTGATAGTTAGTTTCTAGGCTAGATCATTCATTTTATAAATATTAAGACTCTCAACACACTATCAGAGTTAGAAACGAAATATATAATAAGAAGGAATGCAACATAACTTAACATTATTAATTTAAAACTAGTAACGACAAATTAAACTATTATAATTAAAAATTATAAATATTTATAATAAATTAAATTTTATTAAGTAAATATACCATAATTTCTCCAGCTTCGGATGTCATCGGAGATCCATCTTTCTTCCTATGCGTAATGTCAAAAAGCTGAAGGCGTCCAACTTTTTGACCAGACGAGACTTCCTATAGTGTAGTAGTAAAAATATAATTTAATAGTATAAAGTCATTAATATTTGAAAGAATTAATAAATTATAATACCTCGGCCTCAGCTACAAAAGCAAAACTTCTCGACCATGCCGTGTGCGTGAATTTTTGTTTCTGCCTGCTGCTTGTTTCAACTCGCTCACGGTCCTACATAATGAAATTATTATTACGTATATAGTAAATACTATAAACTGAAAAATTTATAAGAGTTTAGAAGTATGTAATACCTCTGATTTCTTTGAATTCCAGAATCTAACCGCATCTTCCCATTGGTACCTCAACATTCCCGGTGGGACTTTTCGTAATTTTTCTTCGAGGCTTATGTCTTTCTTAAAATATTCTTTTTTCAAAGTGCTTTTATGGTCTCTCCATTTTTTACCCAATGTCTTCTTGATATAGTCATCGGAGACCTCTAAAGCAAATATCTCCTAAAAAAACATAAGTTTAGAAAGTAAATATAAATGAAACTTAAACCAAAGTATTATAAATTACATTCACGTTTTGTTACCTTAATATTATCGAGAGCTTGATTTTTGTTGCTATCGGGCATGTGATGCCATGATTAAGTAGTTGATGGGCAACATATTGGCATTTCGTGCTATAATGCCCAAATAGCCTGCTAAAAGTCGAGCTTCAGATCCAACAGGCTGGCCATGACTGTTTCTCCTTACTTTGACATGCTCGAAAGGATTTAAGTCATATAAATCTTTAAGCAATGCGTCCCTCGACCTCCAAGCCCCACCACTTTCAACTGAAAAATGATATATTATTATTATATTAAAATTGAAAATGAATCAATAATAAAAGTCAACATGCATGTAAAATAAACTTAACATTACTTTGAAATTCTGTAGGTTTGTCAACTGTCTCCAGCACATTCGAAGAACCAACAACTGTTTGTTGTTCACTATTTCCTTCTTCCGAATTTGGAGTATTCTGGACAATACTTAAATCTCGTAATCTTCTTCTACGCATTTTTCCTGCAATACACATAAAATAGTTGAAATTTTAGTAACAAATAACAACAATAATAGAAAACAAGTAACCCAATACAGTACAAATTAGATGATAAACAAAAACGATTTGATGATAAACAAAAATTACAACTGAAAGCACAGTTTCAAAAATAGAAAAGAACACAATATACAATTAAATGCTTTCATGAATACACAAGTTATATTGCACTTACAAGTAAAACTGGCAACAAAAAGCGCAAACTACCAGAAAAATGGATCCATTAAGCTAACGAATAAATATATCATTTCATTGGATTTAAATGTTTGACTATCTTCAATGAGAATTCCAATTAGATGCTAATAGGTTAGTCCTACGCGGGTTTCAGAGTTTGATAAAACTTTTTTCAAATCTTTTTGAATTTTTAAGATTCATCATACATGGCATTGTTATACCTAGGGAGGATCCATTATATCTTACAGTGAGATATAAGGCAACACATTAGGTTTCCAGCCTATATACTTTGAATCTTTTTTTTTTGGATAGCAATATAATAAACAACCTATATACCAGTTGAAACAATATAATAAACAGCAATTTGGACAGCAATTTTTCCAAAATCATCATGATATAACTGTTATTGATCAGAATTTTTAACTAAAACGTACCTTAATAATTTCAAGAAGCTAGTCTACTCCACTCTCACCAAGAAACAGAGGCTGTAGTCAGAAAAATAGTATTTGTTAAGTAATTTAAAGGGAAAATGAATATAAATAAGCCAAAAAAATTAGCAACGAAACATGTACCTGCCCAAGCAATATTTCAACCAAAACACAGCCAGTAGACTAGATATCAACGGCTGTGGTGTATTTATTTGCACCAAATATTATTTCAGGTGGTCGTTAGTACCTACAACAGATGTAAGATTATAAGAGTAGCACCAAATATTAATTTCGTTGAACCAAATATAAAAACTTTATCAATATCACTACCAAATATTAATTCGAAGATTAAATGGCAGCTTCAGTTGAACCAACAGTTGCAGGAGGAGTAGGAAGCAGTAACTGAAATACAGACAACATTAACTCACTAATACTTTAAATTAAAAATAAAAAATAGAAAATAAAAATAATATCAAACAACATTAATTCACTACTGCTTTTTTAGAAAAAGCACACTTAACTGCTTTCTGCTTTGGCAATGTCAAGATGGACATGTTTCATTAATCTAAGATAACCGTTAATAGTGACAGGAAGGGGGAAAACAAACTTGTGCTTATTAGCTTATGCATGTATGATAGTTAATGTATTAGGCTTGAAAAACAACAACTCACATCAATGTACCATGTAAAACATCCACAAACTCTTAAAATATTTAAGCCACAGTCCTCCATAATAGCAATGATAACTCAAAAGAGAAAAAAAAAAGGCATAATATATACTTTCATATCGAAATCCTTCCAAGAAATAATGACAATCCCCTTAGGTAGAAATTTGGAACTCGGATTTCAAAAATAGTATAAAGTAAGGGTTAACATACATACAAATGTAACATCCATGCTTATTTCTCAAATACATAGATTTGCTATATGCCTCTTTAGTAGAGAATTTGAAATTCCTAGGAAATTTATAAATTTGACAAATTCATACTTTTTATGCTTTTCAAATATATATCATATTGAAACTGAACTAATTTTATTCACAAGGAATGCATTCCATTATTACAATTTTTATGGAAAATGAAATCCAAATCCAAATTTTCAAGCAAAATCATGTCATGAAAAATTAAAGAAACTGCAAAATCTTAGAGGTACATAAAAATATTAGAGTAGCTCTACTAATAATTTATGGGAAAGTCACTTCTCAAGTCCCAAGAAAACCTCAATAAACCTATCAGTGACAAAAAAGGGATAAGTTCTCAGAAAACAACCAATTTCTAGATATGCAACAATTTTTTTTCACTCAATTTCTAGATATGCAACAGAAAACAACCAAATTTTCAAGCAAAATCATGTCATGAATCTCTCGTTACTTCTATGTTTGAAGTATTTATACATAATTTTCAAAGACTCAATCATAAAATTATTAGAGAGGAAATGACTGCATGTAAAATAAAATATTGGTTAAATAATTAGAGACCAAAAACTGAAGTGGGAAAACAATGTGTACTTCCCTAGATCTAACTTAAGACAATTAGCTTCACTTGCTGATTATAGCATTTAGAAATTAACAAATTAAATGGCAAGAATACCACGCCCAGAGGAGGAGGAATGCGATTTAGGAACAAACATCATTACATACAAAATAAAAAAGCACAAAACTAGAACACTTACAAAATAAGTACCTTCTCAACAAAATGTAATATGATGCCTTGGTTAAAATTGAAAATGCAAAACAAACATTACTCAAGCCTAAAATAGACTTTTAACATAAAATGTAATTTATTAACATACAAACACATTTGGATTAAATATAAACTAAAAAGACTTAAAATGTAATTAGATCCGGTATACCTTACGAAAATCAATTCTAGGGTAAACTATTTGACAGTTTGAGAGCTCTCTAATCTTTTCATCAATTTCCTATCAATCCCAAATAAAAAAATCTTAGTAAAAGATTTAAGATAAAGTCAGAATACATATGTGAACAGTGAGAAGGAAAATATAGATGTAATGTTAGGAAAGAAAGAAATTTCGTTAAAAGTTCTTGGTTTAGTGCAGATTGGTTATTCAATGTCTTCACCCACCATTGAAACCATATATAATTTTGATTACATATGATATGTCCCAATTAGCTTTTGAAAAAGCAGTTAAATTTTCATTAACCCATTCACATTGAAATCGCAAAATGCACTCTCCGGGACTCGTATGTGCATCCGATGAACTACCGTGAGTCAAATAAGGAGAGTACAACACTTTGGATAGTAGTCGGTGTTGCAAAGCTTCCACAAATTTTGATCTCAAAAATCGAGACAAGTGGCTTCCTTGTGAAGACAAGCAAAGGTATGACATAGGAGATTTCAACCCCAAACAGATCCCACATCAGATGCACAGTACGAAAAACTAATATTATTTTACAAAGGACCTTGAACCCAACTTTTCAGGTGAATTTTGAGAACAAAATTAACCATTTAACATCAAAGGACCAGCAAGTTAACCATTTAACATCAAAGGTTATCATCGAAAGCTAAAAAACCCGACTGCTCTTTGTGCAATAATCGAACATACATATGAAGACTTACACGGTGATGCAGCAGAGTGTCGAAGGCGATGAGACAAAGGAAGGTCGATGGTGATGCGGCAGAGGGAACAGTCGTCAGTGACGAAGTAGATGGTCGGACGAAGATTTTGGCAGTTAGGGATTTTGGGTAATATTTTTAGGGGAAAACAATAAGGTTAGGGAGTTAGGGATCTATGGTATACAATTAGGGGAAAACAATAAGGGATTTCGGGGTTTGAGTGGGGATAAAACCGAGCATACAAAAATGGCATCGTTTTGCTCAAAATCAAAATACATTTTGCGGCGTTTGTACACTAGCGCAACTAATGCCTGACTTTTAGCGGCATTTATTCACTAGCGCCACTAAAACTTTTTTGCATTTTGACAAAACGATGTCGTCCAGCTAATAAGGGGTTTCGGGAATGGATGAAACAAAAACGACATCGTTTACACTTTACATTTTGCAGTGCTTTCAAAAAACATCGCTAAATCCTGATCTTTAGTGGCGTTTTCGGTAAAAACGCCGCTAATGCCACAACAAAACACATCTGAAACGAATCCGTTTTGGCTAAAGTGGTACGTTTTTGCGGCGTTTTTCGTCAAAAACGCCACTAATGTCTTTCATAGTAATAAATTTTAATAGTTTAATTATTTCTTAAATTCCTTTTAAACTAATTTTGCTTTGTTTCAAACAATATACCTAATTTGTAAAAAGAAAAATAATTGTGTACAAAATTAATTTTAAAAAATGAAACCAAACCCTAAACCCTAAAACCATTAACCTTAAACCTTAATTAAACCCTAAATATATATATTGAAACTTTAATTTTGATTTAATCATACATATTATTTTAAAATATAAATACATCAATATATTTTTATATTGAGTAAATATAATTTTTTATCTATGCAATATATAAATAAAAAATGATGTTAATTATATCAATAATTGTGTTAATATTTTACAAGATCTGGATCAAATTAAAGTTCATGTATACAATTGCACACTAAACCATTGTTCATGTATGCTTTTGGGATTTAACCCATTTTGATATATATTTTTTAAAATAATAATTTATATTTGTCTTATTTTGGTTTATATTCTAAAAAATCCAAGATTAATCCCTAAATCATAAACTGGCCTAGACCCTAAATATTATACCCTAAACCATACACACCAAACCCTAACCCTCAAACTCAAAACCCCAAACCATAAATCCTAGACCATAAAACTCGAACCCTAAACTCTAAATCGCAAACCTTAAACCATAATCCGAGACCAATTTTTTGGGAATTAATGTGGCCAATGTTACTGTAGTACAAAACATATATTTTATATTCTTATATTAAATAATATGGTGTAGTACAAAATGGCATGAACCTCAGTAAATTCCAAATGTTTTTCAATTTTCAAACAGTATTCAGTTTTCAAACAGTATCCTTAAACCTTAAACCCCAAACCCAAACTATAAAACCCTAAACCCTAAATTATAAAATCCTAAACCCTAAACCCTAAACTATAAAACATAAACCCTTAACCCAAAATAATAAACAGTATATCATAAACCCTAAAACTCTAAACAATAGACATTAAACCTTAAATTCTAAACCTTAAACCCTAAACCCTAAAATAAAACATTTTTTGCGGCATTTTTACAAAAAAATGCCACTAAAGCTTACCTTTTGCGGCGTTTTCCAAAAAACGCCACTAAAGCTCAAAAAAATAAACGACGTTGTTTTGCTCAACATTTTGTGGCGTTTTTATAAAAGCGCCGCTAATGATCAGATCTATAGCGGCGTTTTTATGGAAGCACCGCTATTGCTAAGATCTTTAGCGGCGGTTTTACGAAAGCGCCGCTAATGCTCAGATCTTTAGCGGCATTTTTATGAAAGCGCCGCTAATGCTCAGATATTTAGCGGCATTTTTATGAAAGCGCCGCGAATACTCTGATCTACAGTGGCGTTTCTACGAAAGCGCCGCGAATGCTCAGATCTATAGCGGCGTTTGGTAAAAAAACGCCGCTATTGCTCTTTTTTAGCGGTGTTTGGGCCAAAAACGCCGCTATTGTTCAACTTTTTGCGGTGTTTTCTTTCAAACGCCGCTAATGTACAATATTTGCGGCGTTTTTTTATAAAAACGCCATTAAAAACGCCGTTAAAAGTCTGTTTTGGTGTAGTGTATATGGCATGTATAGGCTTTGGTCATTTTGGTATGTTTGATGGAAATGTATTTTGGCCATTTGAGCTAGCTTATAAATGTTATGTGGTTTGTTGTAAATATTGCCATGTGATATGGTTCATGTTGAATTATGATACTCAAATGGTTATTATGGTATGAGGTATTTAGTTGGTTAAGATATGTTTGTTGTGGATTGGTTTTGGATGATGAATTAGATGAATTATAATACATGTTATATACGTGGGTTATGGCTAGCAAAGCAAGTTGAGTTGGTAGGTGTTTGAATAGGTAAATGGCATTAAATTGAGTATTAAAATGGTTGAAATAGATATGGTATGATTTGTACATTGGTTTATGATATTTGGTTGCATATTTGTGTCTTGAAATGGTGCCATTTGAGCTTGTATAGGTATGTGCAAAATTGGTGGCGAAATGGCTTGGTAAATAGCCTATTTTTGTCCACACGGGCAGAGACACGGGCGTGTGTCTCAGCCGTGTGTGATACACGGTCATGTACACGGCCGTGTGTTCCATGGTGTTGAATTTGAAACCAAGTCAGTATGCTCCACACGGCTTCACACACGAGCGTGTGACTTGGCCGTGTGGCATAAGTCAGTACACCCTACAGGTTTGGCACGGCCTAGTACACGGCCTGGCACATGAACGTGTATGGCCATTTTTAGGGCACACGGGCGTGTGAGTTGGTCGTG
Source organism: Gossypium sturtianum (assembly GCA_025698515.1). NCBI lineage: Eukaryota > Viridiplantae > Streptophyta > Magnoliopsida > Malvales > Malvaceae > Gossypium > Gossypium sturtianum. The sequence goes on from CM046944.1 coordinate 88,517,955, forward strand.
TGACCCAAGTCAGAGAGTTACACGGGATTGAACACGGGCTGGGACACAGCCATGTTCTTCCATTTCGAATGACCACACGGCCTGTGACACAGGCGTGTCTGTTGGCCATGTGAGACACACGGTCGGACCACACGGGCGTGTGTCCCCTGTTTTATGCAAAAAATTTCTAAGTGTTGAAAAATTTCTTGAGTTATCGGTTTAGTCCCGAACCACTCTGAATGCATGTTTTGGGCCTCGTAGGCTCGTATTAGGGACACAATGATTGGTTGTGAATGAATTGTATTTGAAATGACTCAATGTATATGAAATGTTTTTATAAATGTGTTGTAGGTCTGGTAATGCTCCGTAACCCTATTTTGGTGTTGAATACGGGAGAGGGGCATTACATTCACCCCAAGCTAGTCTGGACTGTAAGGCCAAAAGATAAGAGTCCTTCTTGACTCGTTATGTTAGTGGAAGATCATAAGATCCTGCTAGGATAGCTACTAGTTGGTTGACGCGGAACCCGAAATGACAGTTGATTGGGATTACTGAAGCAAGCTAGTCACTCATCATCAGATTTGATTTCTTCTAATTTTTCTATATACTGAAATTTAGTTTTCTTTTATGTTTTTTTATTTTTTTATTACTATAAAAATCCCAAAAATCTCTTACATTTTTGTACTATAACGTGATTAAAATATTAAGTAGATCTTTTAGTGTGTAGGTTAAAATTAATCTAGCCTTCAGCTCCTTTAGGTACAATCCCCGGAGTACTCACCCACTCCGTTGTAATACTATATTACAACTAGACTCGTATACTTGCAGATAATGCCTCGTAATTCTATATTTTAATGCAATTTTCACACCCTGGACATTAGTACATCTGGAGGCAGTCAATAAAACTCCTTGGGTCTTTCATTTTGGGAGGCAGTTTCTTTTGGAAAAATGCGTTGCACTCCTTTGTCAATGCCACTATTGTAACACCCCAAACCCTGGTCTATGCGTTAAGACCAGATTTGGTATGTCACACAAAACGAACATACATCTAGTCATTTATTGATTTAAATAAATCAGATCCTCAAACTATTTTGGAATTGAAGTTTATTAAAAACCGAGGTTAGTTTAAAATCTATGATTTAAGGCATAAGAGTTTATAAATTAAAACTTAGAAATTAATTGGTAACAAATTTTACGAGAAGTTTAAAAGAGTTCAAAAGGGAAATTTGAAAACAAGATTTTTAAAGAATTTTACAGAAAAATTTACGAGAATAAAATATTTAAGAAAAACCCCTTTTTGCACGAGAATTTAAGAAAACATTTATTAAAAATAGAGTAGTCCCATTTTAGTATTTAAACATAATTAAAATCCATCCACAAGTAAAAATCCATAAAAATTATACCAGAGGCCTTATTACATCATAGCTGAAATAGAAATTAAATAAAAATACTTAAGAGTAGTTCAAAGTTCAAAAAAACCATCATTCGAAGTATGGCCTCCACGAAGTCATCCCCCGGCCCAAGCCTCCATTAATGATCGTTACCTGAGATGGGTAAAGGAAATGGGGTGAGTTACATAGAACTCAGTGTGTAACCCACTTACCAAGTCCACTGGGCCAAAACCATTTAAGCATTTAATTGGGCTTGAGCCCATTTACAAATGAACAATATAACAAGTATAAAATGCATGTGATATGCAAATCCCAACCAAGCCTAAATTTCCAACCGCTACACACCACCCGTACCAACCAGCACACTTGTGGGGAGCTTTAGTCACCCACCCCGCCAACACACCTGTAACATCCCAAAATAGGGGTTATTTGTGATTGAATTATTTTTCTTGTATTTGAATTTCTGTGATATTATTCGTGATGATATAAGGCTTAATTAGGGGTCTTGAGTAAGCTCGGTTTAGTAGAATAATTCTTAGTATGGCTTATTTAAAGAAGAGGATTAAATGAGCTTAGCACTTAAGTTAATTTAAGTAGCAATAAGTGACAAGATGAGTGCATGGCAAGTTGGTAATGGCGCATGGAGTTTGGCTTGAGGTTAGAGGTTCGAGTAGCATGTTTAGCAATTTGAAGGTTTATTTTTATATCCTTGCTTTGATGGACGGTCAAACTTATTTATGATAGGTTGGACTATTTCTTTTGGTAAGTTGAATATATGATTAAGGAAAGCTTGATAGTAGGGATAAGAATCTTGAAGTTATGGTATGATGAGGGGACAAAAGGCATGAAGGGTGGAAGATGTTTTGGAAAGTTTCCTAAGCCTTTAGTGGATGAATGTGGGACGGCATGTATGGCTAGGGGTGGCCGAATTTTGATAGGTAGCTTGGGGGAAGGAATAGTTGGCCAATTTTTTTGTCATTTGAACATCTTTTTGCTTTGTTTTTCTTTCTCTCCAAAATTCCTCTCTTTGGCCGAAAGTGTCTTGTGCATTTTGGTGCAATTTTTCTCTTTTGGTCTTTAGCCTCATTTCGTGTGTGAACCAAATACCATCTCTTTTCTTTCATTTGTCCTTTTGAAACCGAAACAACATGGGAACTTTTGTGCATCTTTTTCTTCTTTGATAACTAAGTGTTGGCCGAAACTCTTACTTACTTTTCTCTCTTTTTCTTTCTTTTAATATTGCTCAACCACTTTCTCTTTCTCTTTCTTTTGGGCGAACCATTCTCTTCTTGTTGCTATCTCTTTTCTTTTGTTGATTAAACCGAATTCTCTCTCATTTCAATTCTCTTTTCTTTCACATATTCTTCATTTTCCATAACCATATAGCCGAATCTTCTACTTTCTTCAGATTTATCTTTGGCCGAATATTGAAGGTAAGATAGTTATCATTGGGACTTCTCTAGAAATTGGTTTTGGTAAGGTGGTAAGGTTTATTTCGAAGGATTTTTATTTTAAAGTTTCGTTTAAGCCGAAGGCTAATAAACCTTATTGATGATGATTGTAGGGAAGTGAGGCCGATTCTTTTAGGAGTGTGTTGGATAAGTGTTCGAAGGCTTTGGGTAAGATTTTAGGTTCACAAGGAACCTTTCTCAATTATTTTGGTTTGGCCGAATAGGCCATGGTTCTAATATTCATTTTTGGCCGAATATAGGGGCAAGAATACTTGTGTGGCCGATTTGTCTATTTGGGTTTTAGAACTCTTTTTGGTGCCAGGTGTGTGTACATACACATCTTATAACTTTTAATATGCTAAGTGTTATTTTATGCCTAAACGTTTTGTGTAGACATGGATGAAATACCTTCATGGTATTGACAAGGATTTGGGTAAGTTCTTATTACTATGTGATTATTATTTGATGCTTTTGGGAAGCATGACACATTTGGTATGTGTATTATTTGATATATGGCTTATGATAAATCGATTGGATGTTGTTAAATAAATCTATTAACATGATTTGTGGTACATGCATATAAATGATTGTTATGGGTTGATGAGAGGAGGGGGCGGTGATATTCGTGTGTCGAGCGGACACGGTGTTTTGGTAACACATCGTGACTACGGTCACCAGAGGTTTGGTACCTCAGAGGTTTGGCACCTCATAGCGACTTGTCCCGTGGTTAACACCACCGTGGGTTGGCCCCACATTGAGATATGGGATCGTCTTGCTAGTGATTGGGTATCACACGATGGGTTGGCCCCATCATTCGATTATTGTGACTACGGTCACCAGTGCTTTGGTAGCATATTTGTGTCTTTGGGACACCAGAGGTTGGGCACCTCATTGCGACTTGTCCCTGTGGTTAACACCACCGTGGGTTGGCCCCACATTGAGATATGGGATCGTCTACTAGTGATTGGTTATCACACGATGGGTTGGCCCCATCATTCGATTATTGTGACTATGGTCACCAGTGCTTTGGTAGCACATTTGTGTCTTTGGGACACCAGAGGTTGGGCACCTCATTGCGACTTGTCCCTGTGGTTAACACCACCGTGGGTTGGCCCCACATGAGATATGGGATAAATCGCTAGTGATTGGTATCACACGATGGGTTGGCCCCATCATTGGATTTGTGACTTCGGTCACCAGTGCTTGGGTAGCACAAACGTGTCTTTGGGACACCAGTGTTTTGGTAACACATTGTGACTATACGTCACCAGTGGTTTGGCACCACCAGTGGTTTGGTACCACAAGGGGTAGAAAAAGGCGTATGGATGGTTAGGTTGGGTGCATTTAAACTTATGCATGTTAATTGGTTATAATTTGTGTATGTTATTACATTAAATTGGGGAAGGGTTACACATTGAGTCTTGGTGACTCACCTTCTCCTTTAATTTTTCAGGTGATTCGTAGACCGCGGGTGAGGAGCCGGATGGACTCGAGGTGGCCATGCAGTGGAGTTTTTAATAAATGAATCTTAGATTTTATCTATCTTTCTTTTGGATTTAAGTTGTTTAATTGTAATAAGGCCTCCTAGGATTATTTTATTATTGCTGCATGTTTTGAATGGTTTGTTTAAACTATTTGATGATGTTAAAACGGATGCATATGTTTTCTCAAATTAAACGCAAAATGTTTTTAAAGTACCATCGGGTACATTCGAAATTTGTAAACAACTCGACTCAGCAAATATTTTAAGTTTGGTTTTTAACAAAGAAAATTTAAATTGAAAGACAATTCAACTAAGTTTTAAAATGATTTTTCAAAAACTTTTCTCTGTAGCAAACCAAATTCGGTCGTAATGTTTGGGCCGGGTTTGGGGTGTTACAAAATTGGTATCAGAGCCAAGTTCAAAGCTCGGCTGTGGGGGCCCAAGGCCCAAAAATGTTTTGGTAGGTCTATTTGAAATATTATGGTTTTGAATAAGCATGGCACTGAGTCTCCGGCACCGATCCGCCCAGGTAAGTACCACTAACTTTTTGGTATGAATTATTTACTGTAGAAGGGTAGGAAGCATGGGACGTAGATAGTGATAGTATTTTAAACTTTAGGACTAGTTTACTCCAAACAAAGACATAAGACTTTAAAAGCCTAATTAAACCAACCTACGACCAAGTCGCCGAGTTAGGGTGTGGTAACCTTGGTGCGCATGTCTAGGATTGGATCCGGAAGAGCTTGGTACTTAAGCAGTCCTCGTGACTCACCTCCTCTTCGCGGATTCCTACCAGTGCGTAGCTTCGGTTCACTCTAACCAAGAGGACTCGATCATAGGCAAAATCCTAAATAAAACCCGAAAGGGATTAGCCATGTTTTAAGGAAAACTTCGGTTTTAAAATCATTAAATTATTTTTTTTTTGATGGTAGGACAAATGTATCTTCTAAAATTTTCAAAATATTCTTGATAGACAAAATTACAAAAATACCCTTTAGGAAAAAATGACGAAAATACCTTCCCAGGTTAGAAACGGACAGTAATGCCTGAAGAGTGCATAGGTATGAAAGGTATAGGGAATGGATGTATTATTCTTTGTAAACCATGATAGAAGACTTAAAACCTTGTTTGATCGAAAGAATCTCTACTAAACTCTTTTCATAAAATTTCTTCGCGGATAATCAAGTGAAACATGTATTAATTCATAAAAATTTCCTAATCAGATTAAAGCGCGATAGTTAGAATGAGCTTTAGAGGACGTGGCCGTCGTGGACGCGGAAGGGGTAGGATGGCTGTATCAGAACCTGTCGGGTCGGGTCAAGGATCTGAGAATGAGATACCGCCACCACCACCCCCAACCTTTGGAGCTGAAGAGCAGGATCAGACGGGTGACGACGCTGTGTCACAAGCGATGCTACGGGTTCTGGAAAGGGTAGCTGGAATTGGTGGAAGTGGAGGAGCTCGGAAGAGTCGGTTCTCGAGAGACTTGAGCTAACGGAGCTGAATTTTTCCGAGGTGTGTCCGTGTAGCGCCCAACACGGTGAGTATTGGCTGGAATCGACAAGAAAGAATCATGGATGAGATAGATTTGACAAATGAGGAGAAACTGAAAGGAGCGGTGTCGCTTCTCAAGGATGAGTCATATCGATGGTGGCTCACGGTCCGAGATGGTGCTACGGCAGATGATCTCACTTGGGAGTACTTCAAAGCTGCATACCAGAAGAAGTATGTTGGATCAAGCTACATTGACGCTCAAAGGAAAGCTTTTCCGGGATTAGTGCAAGGGAATAAGTCGTCTCGGAGTATGAAGCGGAATTCCTAAAATTTGAGTCGTTATGCTCGGGGAATAGTGGCATCGGAACATGATCGTTGTGTTCGTTTTGAAGACGGACTTAGAGACGAGTTAAGGTCGCTGATTGCTCCACAAAGAAGAACGTGAGTTTCTTTGTCTTGGTGGAGAAGGCCAAGGTAGCCGAAGGAATCAAGGAGTCCGCGAGGCAAAGTTATGATAGGAGCAAGTCAAGAGAGGCTTTGGATCGTGCAGGTCAGTGGTAATGTTCGTAAAAGATTTAGGCGAGTGGGTCAAATCAGCAGGAGGTCCACAAATTGCTAATCAAAGATCGCCCAGGTAACCGTTGTGGAAAGTTTCATTGGGGTGAATGTTGGACCGGAGGGAAAGGATGTTTCGAGTGTGGTTCGCTAGAACATCGTGTGAGGGATCGCCCGCGTAAGCAAGCTAGGAATCATCCGAAGGTCAAGGTCGTGCCCGTTTCGAAAGGAGGACCAAAGACCGCAGAGAGGTCGTGGTAATGGTAGAGGTGGTTATGGCTCTAGTGGAGGTCGCGGAGTACCGGCAGAGGTTTTGGCAACACGGAGGCTAGCGCACTGGTTTGGTGTGGCGTCGCGAGGCGTCGTGAGGAAGGAGACGCACCGGACGTCATAACCGTGACGTTTTTAATTTTTGGTGTTCCATATAACGCCTTGATAGATGTGGGTTCGACGCACTCTTACGTTGCTAGTAGTATAGTTGAGACCATGAGTTTAGTTCCTAGATCGCTTCTAAGAGGATGACCGTACTTAGTCCTTTAGGTCACTCTGTAGAAGTAGATAAGTCAGATAAAGATATACCCCTAGAACTCCAAGGGGTAGTGTTTGTAGCCGATCTGATGGAACCGCCGTTTGAGGAGTTCGATCGATTCTTGGGATGGACTGGTTGGTCAAGTACCAAGCAAGTTTGGATTGTGCCGCTAAAGCGCATGGTTTTGAAGACGGTTGAAGGTGAAGAAGTGGTTATGATAGGTAATAGGAGAGATTATCTATCCAACGTGGTATCGCGCGTTGAAAGCGTAAAGATGGTCGGAAGGGCCGTGAGGCGTTCGTAGTTCATGTGTGTGCTTTGGAAGCTAAGGAGTCTTCGTGGGAAATGTTCAAACTGTTAAGGAATTTGTCGACGTATTTCTGAAGAACTTCGGGATTGCCTCCGGATCGTGAAGTCGAATTTGGTATAGATGCATTCGAACAGGCAGCGCCGGTGTCTATAGCTCCGTATAGGATGGCACCGAAGGAATTGTTGGAATTGAAGGCTCGGATACAAGAGTTGTTGGATCGAGGTTTCATTCGACCAAGTGTTTCACCTTGGGAGCGCGGTACATTTTTGTCAAGAAGAAGGATGGTACGATGCGGATGTGTATAGACTACCGCCCGATTGAATAAGTCGACGATTAAAAACAAGTATCCTTTGCCGAGGATAGATGACTTGTTTGATCATTTTGAAAGGGGGCGCGTTTTCTCTAAGATTGATTTAAGGTCGGATATCATCAACTGAAGGTGAAAGAGGTGATATCCATAAGACGGCATTTCGTACTCGGTATGGACACTACGAGTTCCCGTGATGCCGTTTGGTTTGACTAATGCACCGCTGACTTTCATGGACATGATGAATAGGGTATTTCAACAGCTTTTTGGATCGGTTTGTTGTGGTCTTTATAGATGATATTTTGGTGTATTCAAGTCGTAAGAGGAGCATGATGCGCATTTGCGAGTAGTGTTGCAGATTCGAGGAAAAGCAATTGTATGCGAAATTTAGTAAGTGCGACTCGGCTTAAGGAGGTGACTTTCTTGGGTCACGTTGTTTCAAATGAGGGGATTAGAGTGGATCCTCGAAAGATTGAGGCGGTGTTAGATTGGAAGCCGCCTAAACTGTGGCTGAAATTCGAGTTTTCTAGGTCGGCGGGATATTACCGAAGATTTGTGGAAGGATTTTCTTTGATTGCCGCACCGATGACCAAGTTGTTGAGGAAAGGAGTTCCATTTGTGTGGACCGAGAAGCAGCAAGAAAGTTTCGACAAATTGAAGAAGATTCTGATCAAGCTCGGTTTGATTCAACTCGAGGCGAGCAAGGAATTCACGGTTTATTGCGATGCATCACATATTGGTTTGGGATGCGTCTTGATGCAAGAAGGAAGGTAGTGGCTTATGCATCTCGGCGATTGAGACCACATGAGGCTAATTATCCGACTCATGACTTGGAGTTAGCGGCTGTAGTCTTCGCTTTGAAGATATGGAGGCACTATTTGTACGAGAGAAGTCGATAGTTTATACGGATCACAAGAGTCTTAAGTATCTTTTGACTCGGAAGGATTTGAATTTGAGGCGGCGTAGATGGATTGAGCTGTTGAAGGACTACGATCGCTCGATCGAGTATCATCATCCCGGTAAGGCTAACGTGGTGGCGCACGCGTTGAGTCGTAAGGTTGTATCGGATTTAAGATCGATGTTTGCTCGACTTAGTCTATTCGATGATGGGAGTCTTTTGGCGCGAATTGCAAGTCAAGCCGACTTGGTTAGATCGATTAAGGAGAAGCGGTTAGAGGATGATGGTTTGAATGATCGGAGGTTGCAAGTCCGTAATGGTGGATTAGAGGATTTTAGTCGTCCCGTTGATGGAGTTTTGTGCTTTAAAGGAAGAGCTTGTATGCCGAAGGATGTGGAGTTGAGACAAAGGATTCTTCGGGACGCACATAGCAGCCCATATGCTATGCATCCCGGAGGTAGCAAGATGTATCGGGATTTGAGAGAGCAATTTTGGTGGCAGTGTCCAAACGGGAAGTGGCGAGTTCGTGGGTAAGTGTCCGACGTGTCAACAAGTCAAGGTGAACATCGGTTGCCATCCGGTTTACTTCAGCCGGTGAAGATTCCTCGAGTGGAAGTGGGAGAGGATCACCATGGACTTTGTCAGTGGATTACCTCTTACGCCTAGCAAGAAGAATTCAGTTTGGGTGATTGTGGATCGTCTGACTAAATCAGCGCATTTCATACCTGTAAGGGTAGATTATTCGCTTCAGAGGTTAGCTAAGTTATATGTAGCCGAGATAGTGAGATTGCATGGTGTGCCAGTAGGTATCGATTATCTCGGATAGGGATCCGAGGTTTACATCGAGGTTTTGGAGAGCGTTGCATCAAGCTTTGGGTACGAGATTGGACTTCAGCACAGCTTTTCATCCGCAATCCGATGGACAATCGGAGAGAGTGATTCAGATTTTAGAAGATATGCTCAGAGGTTGCGCTCGGATTTGATGAGCGGTTGGGAGGAGTATCTACCGTTGGCGGAATTCGCTTATAACAATAGTTATCAAGTTTAGTATCCAAATGGCTCCATATGAAGTTAATCAGATGGATCGAAAATGCCGTACTCCTACGTGTTGGACGGAACTAGGTGAACGACATGTTTTGGGTCCAGAATTGGTGACGGAAACTGAGGACAAAGTTAAGGTAATTACTGTAACATCCCAAAATAGGGGTTATTTGTGATTGAATTATTTTTCTTGTATTTGAATTTCTGTGATATTATTCGTGATGATATAAGGCTTAATTAGGGGTCTTGAGTAAGCTCGGTTTAGTAGAATAATTCTTAGTATGGCTTATTTAAAGAAGAGGATTAAATGAGCTTAGCACTTAAGTTAATTTAAGTAGCAATAAGTGACAAGATGAGTGCATGGCAAGTTGGTAATGGCGCATGGAGTTTGGCTTGAGGTTAGAGGTTCGAGTAGCATGTTTAGCAATTTGAAGGTTTATTTTTATATCCTTGCTTTGATGGACGGTCAAACTTATTTATGATAGGTTGGACTATTTCTTTTGGTAAGTTGAATATATGATTAAGGAAAGCTTGATAGTAGGGATAAGAATCTTGAAGTTATGGTATGATGAGGGGACAAAAGGCATGAAGGGTGGAAGATGTTTTGGAAAGTTTCCTAAGCCTTTAGTGGATGAATGTGGACGGCATGTATGGCTAGGGGTGGCCGAATTTTGATAGGTAGCTTGGGGAAGGAATAGTTGGCCAATTTTTTTGTCATTTGAACATCTTTTGCTTTGTTTTTCTTTCTCTCCAAAATTCCTCTCTTTGGCCGAAAGTGTCTTGTGCATTTTGGTGCAATTTTTCTCTTTTGGACTTTAGCCTCATTTCAGGTGAACCAAATACCATCTCTTTTCTTTCATTTGTCCTTTTTGAAACCGAAACAACATGGGAACTTTTGTGCATCTTTTTCTTCTTTGATAACTAAGTGTTGGCCGAAACTCTTACTTACTTTTCTCTCTTTTTCTTTCTTTTAATATTGCTCAACCACTTTCTCTTTCTCTTTCTTTTGGGCGAACCATTCTTCTTGTTGCTATCTCTTTTCTTTTGTTGATTAAACCGAATTCTCTCTCATTTCAATTCTCTTTTCTTTCACATATTCTTCATTTTCCATAACCATATAGCCGAATCTTCTACTTCTCTTGATTTATCTTTGGCCGAATATTGAAGGTAAGATAGTTATCATTGGGACTTCTCTAGAAATTGGTTTTGGTAAGGTGGTAAGGTTTATTTCAAGGATTTTTATTTTAAAGTTTCGTTTAAGCCAGAAGGCTAATAAACCTTATTGATGATGATTGTAGGGAAGTGAGGCCGATTCTTTTAGGAGTGTGTTGGATAAGTGTTCGAAGGCTTTGGGTAAGATTTTAGGTTCACAAGGAACATTTCTCAATTATTTTGGTTTGGCCGAATAGGCCATGGTTCTAATATTCATTTTTGGCCGAATATAGGGCAAGAATACTTGTGTGGCCGATTTGTCTATTTGGGTTTTAGAACTCTTTTTGGTGCTGTGTGTGTATACATACACATCTTATAACTTTTAATATGCTAAGTGTTATTTTATGCCTAAACGTTTTGTGTAGACATGGATGAAATACCTTCATGGTATTGACAAGGATTTGGGTAAGTTCTTATTACTATGTGATTATTATTTGATGCTTTTGGGAAGCATGACACATTTGGTATGTGTATTATTTGATATATGGCTTATGATAAATCGATTGGATGTTGTTAAATAAATCTATTAACATGATTTGTGGTACATGCATATAAATGATTGTTATGGGTTGATGAGAGGAGGGCAAGTGATATTCGTGTCGAGCGGACACCGGTGTTTTGGTAACACATCGTGACTACGGTCACCAGAGGTTTGGTACCTCCAGAGGTTTGGCACCTCATAGCGACTTGTCCCCGTGGTTAACACCACCAGTGGGTTGGCCCCACATTGAGATATGGGATCGTCTCGCTAGTGATTGGGTATCACACGATGGGTTGGCCCCATCATTCGATTATTGTGACTACGGTCACCGGTGCTTTGGTAGCACATTTGTGTCTTTGGGACACCAGAGGTTGGGCACCTCATTGCGACTTGTCCCCGTGGTTAACACCACCGCGGGTTGGCCCCACATTGAGATATGGGATCGTCTCGCTAGTGATTGGTTATCACACGATGGGTTGGCCCCATCATTCGATTATTGTGACTATGGTCACCAGTGCTTTGGTAGCACATTTGTGTCTTTGGGACACCGAGAGGTTGGGCACCTCATTGCGACTTGTCCCCGTGGTTAACACCACGTGGGTTGGCCCCACATGAGATATGGGATCGTCGCTAGTGATTGGTATCACACGATGGGTTGGCCCCATCATTGGATTTGTGACTTGGTCACCGGTGCTTGGGTAGCACAAACGTGTCTTTGGGACACCAGTGTTTTGGTAACACATTGTGACTATACGTCACCGGTGGTTTGGCACCACCGGTGGTTTGGTACCACAAAGGGTAGAAAAAGGTGTATGGATGGTTAGGTTGGGTGCATTTAAACTTATGCATGTTAATTGGTTATAATTTGTGTATGTTATTACATTAAATTGGGGAAGGGTTACACATTGAGTCTTGGTGACTCACCTTCTCCTTTAATTTTTCAGTGATTCGTGAGACCGCGGGTGAGGAGCCGGATGGACTCGAGGTGGCCATGCAGTGGAGTTTTTAATAAATGAATCTTAGATTTTATCTATCTTTCTTTTGGATTTAAGTTGTTTAATTGTAATAAGGCCTCCTAGGATTATTTTATTATTGCTGCATGTTTTGAATGGTTTGTTTAAACTATTTGATGATGTTAAAACGGATGCATATGTTTTCTCAAATTAAACGCAAAATGTTTTTAAAGTACCATCGGGTACATTCGAAATTTGTAAACAACTCGACTCAGCAAATATTTTAAGTTTGGTTTTTAACAAAGAAAATTTAAATTGAAAGACAATTCAACTAAGTTTTAAAATGATTTTTCAAAAACTTTTCTCTGTAGCAAACCAAATTCGGTCGTAATGTTTGGGCCGGGTTTGGGGTGTTACAACACCAACTGGGCATTAAGCTATATATTAAACTGGGCATGAAGCCATAAACTGGGCACGAAGCCATTAACTGGGCACGAAGCCATTAACTGGGCACGAAGCCATCTTCTCTTCGTTAATTATCCCAACCTATGCAATCATGTATATAAAATGCATGACAATTCATTCATATATAATAATAATTTCAACATAAGGCTCATTACAAAAGTTATTACAAACTGGCCCATTTCACATTTATCACATATGGCCCATTTATCAAATATCACATATGGCCCATTTATCAAATATCACATATGGCCCATTTATCAAATATCATAATGGCCCATTTATCAAGTATCACATATGGCCCATTTACCAAATATCACATATGGCCCATTTATCAAATATCGCATATGGCCCATTTATCAAATATCGCATATGGCCCATTTATCAAATATCACATATGGCCCATTTATCAAATATCACATATGGCCCATTTATCAAATATCACATATGGCCCATTAAGTCACTTTTATCGATTTAGCCCATTTAGGGCAATTTCGTAACTTTCATAACCTTGATACCAATTTCATAGTTTTTACGATTAAAGTGATAAAATAAACCATTTTACCCGATTTCACCAACTTTGTGATTTTAATCTAGCATTATTACGATGTGGTTATCTAACTCGCGAGATATGGTGTAAGATCACACACCTGATTACGGTGAGCACTACACTTTCCTAATCGTCAACACCTAAAAACGTTATAACACTCGATTAGAACACTAATACTTCATATAAATCTATGCTAAAGATAAGCGATCTAGATCCTTACCCTCGGAATCTCGAACAACTACTATTTGGTGGTTCTCCCTGGTTGACGGTTCACAACCCGGTGGAAAATCCCGAATAGCTAATGGCTCCAAACTACGAACAACTTCGAATAATTGATTCTCCCCGGATGAGGGTCCACAACCCGGTGGAAAATCTCGGATTGCCGAAACAGCCCTTCGCTTGAATCTAGGGGGAATAGCAAATCCGCCCCTCTTTCGAACACTATTCACCACCCTTTTCGACCCTATCTTGCTTGCCTCCATTGACAGAAGAATATTAGTCCAACTAATATTTTGGAAATTTATTTTATAGGTCTTAAGGGCGAAATCGGCTTACCACGAAATCTTACGTTCACAGGATGAAAATGGAGGGATAACGTTCCTAAGATAAAACCGATTAGTAACCCATCTTTGATGAAATAACGAGTAATATGGAAATCCTTGATAGAAACCCTTACCTTAACACTTTGAACCGAAATCTAGCGATCCACGATGATTACGAACACTCCGAGTTTTGGCCTTCTCTATATCACTATAAAGACGAGAAAGATTGTCTAAGAGAAAGAGATAGAGGATACTTTCGGTCAAAAGACCCTCCCGAACAAAAGTAGATTCCGCAAAAGAAAAGATGAAAAAAGTAAAGAATCGAAGAGGGTTCTTACCGATTGTCCAAAGATTGAATAGAAGAAATGATTGAGAAGAAATATATGAGAAATGGAAATTTCGGCTATGAAGATGTTTATTAACATTCGGCCATGGTGAAAGATTTTTGAAAAGAAATAGTGTTTATGTGTAAATTTTCAATGATGGAAGATGAACAAAGAAATGATTTTGGGTTGGTGCATATTCGGCCAAAAAGAAAGAAAAGAATATGACCGTTCAAGATGGTATAGTTTCGGCACAAAGAGGAGAAACTTGGGAAGAATGAAAGATGATATCAATTTGGTCTAGAAGAAATGACCAAAACCAAAACAAAATTTACCTATTGCACATGACACATTCGGCTAGGGAGAGAAGTTATGGAGAGAAAAGAAAAATGCACTAATTTGCTAAAGCATTATGGCCAATTAGCTCCTAATCCTTACCCATATTCGGCCAACCCCTCCTAACCCCAAAACCGTCCAAGTACATTGGCCAAAAGTCAAAGTTTAGCCACCCCAAAGTTTCCAAAACATCACCCTTGTTTCATGCCTTATGTCCCCCCTTACTTGCCTTTTCCATATGATTCTTTCCCTTAAGTTCACTCTTACCATATCTCTTAGCCATCATACCATAAAATAAAAGTCTAACTTACCAAGAATGTGATGCTTGGCCGACACTTGCTAGGAAAGAGCAAAATTTAATATTCATAAAATGCATACTAGGGGATTCGAACCAATCCCCTCAAGACCATACATGTAGTGCATAACCTCTTCACTAATGGCTCTTTTATGCTATCTTTTTATCACTTAATTCCCTTAAACATCAAGGTTACTTGTTCCACTTCAATAAAGTATTCATTACTAAAATTTATTCTAATTCCGAATAAATCCCGAGCCTTCTCAAGACTATATTAAACACTCAAATTGAATCATTCACAAGCTAAGCACCAAAATTATGCAACATATCGATACTCAATTTTTAGGATGTTACAATTCTACCCCCTAAAAGAAAATTTCGTCCTCGAAATTTACCTGGTTAAAAGAGGTGAGGATATTGTTGCCGAATTGCGTCCTCAGGTTCCCACGTAGCTTCCTCCGCTCCGTGATTACGCAATAGAACCTTAACCAACGGTACAGACTTCTTTCTTAGCACCTTAACATCTCGATCTAAAATTTTCACCGGTTCCTCCTCGAAAGACAAGTCCGGCCTTATCTCCACTTCTTCTACCAGTACTATGTGAGACGGATCCGATCGATAACGCCTTAACATAGAGACATGGAAGACACTATGAATCTGACTCAACTCCGGAGGTAATTCAAGCCGATAGCCCCTTTGGTCCTACACGCTTCAACACACGGTACGGTCCAATGAACCTAGGGCTCAACTTGCCCTTCCTTCCAAATCTGAAAATCTTCTTCCAAGGTGAGACTTTAAGAAAGACCTAATCTCCCACCGCAAACTCAATATCCTTACGCTTCAGATCCGCATATGACTTTTGTCTATCCGAAGCTTCCTTTAATCGTGCTCGAATCACCTTTACCTTTTCTTCCATCTCAGATACCATTTTAGGACCCAATGACTACTGTTCCCCAATTCGGTCCAACAAGTAGGGTACGACACCTACGACCATATAACACTTCATAAGGTGCCATTTGGATATCTTTGGATTGGTAAGCGCTATTATACACGAACTAACTCGCCAATGAGAGAAAATCTTCCCAACTACATCTGAAATCAATCACACAACCCCTTAACATGTCTTCCAAAATCTGGATTACTCTCTCCGATTGACCATCTGACTGAGGATGAAAAGCCGTGCTAAAGTTTAACTTTGTTCCCAAAGCCTCATGCAAAGCTTTCCAAAACCGCGATGTAAACCTAGGGTCCCTGTCCGATATAATAGACACTGGTACCCCATGCAACCTCACGATCTCCGATACATACAACTTAGCCAACTTCTGCAGTGAGTAATCCGTACGAACTGGTAGAAAATGGGCAGTCTTCATTAACCGATCCACTATCACCCAGACGGAATCTTTCTTAGTAGGTGTTAAGGGTAACCCACTAACAAAGTCCATCGTTATCCGCTCCAATTTCCATAAAGGAATCTTTACCGGTTGTAGCAATCCCGACGGTAATTGATGTTCTACCTTAACTTGCTGACTCGTCAGGCACTTACTCACAAAATCCATAACTTCCCGTTTCAATCCTGGCCACCAATACTGATCACGAAGGTCTCGATACATCTTATTTCTTCCGGGGTGCATAGCATAAGGGCTACTATGCGCCTCCCGCAGAATCATTTGTCTCAAATTCGAATCCATGGGCATACAAACTCTTCCACAAAAAACACAGCACTTCATCCTTGTTCATTCCAAAATCCCCTATTACACCACTTTCAACTTGTTGCATTAACGGACCCAACTTTTCATCGATACTTTGCTTTTCCTTGATCTGTTTCTAACCACAAAGGCTTAACTGAAGTTCGCTAGCTAGCGATCGCCATCTTCATACCTGGCGAGATGAGCAAACATTGCTCTTAACTCCGATACTATGTTACGACTCAACGCGTCTACCACCACGTTAGCCTTTCCAGGATGATACTCGATTGAGAAGTCATAATCCTTTAACAGCTCCACCCACCTCCGTTGTCTCAAGTTCAACTCCTTTTGTGTAAGGAGGTACTTAAGACTCTTATGATCCGTATAAATAATAGACTTCTCACCGTAGAGATAGTGCCTCCAAATCTTTAAAGCAAACACCACCGCAGCCAACTCCAAGTCATGGGTAGGATAGTTGACTTCGTGCGGCCACAACTGATGAGATGCATAAGCTACCACTTTACCACCTTGCATCAACACACATCCCAAGCCCGTGTGTGACGATCGCGATAAACAATGAACTCTTTTCCAGCCTCGAGTTGAATCGAAGATCGGCGCTTAGTCAAAATCTTCTTGATTTCTCAAAACTCTCTTGTTGTTTATTGGTCCATACATACGGTACTCTTTTCGCAATGACTTAGTTAGAAGTGCAGCAATCAATGAAAACCCCTCAACAAAGCGTCTATAATAACCAGCCAAACCTAAGAAACTCGAATCTCACCCACTGTCTTGGTGATTTCCAATCCAATACTGACCTCGACCTTCCGAGGATCAACTCTTATTCCTTGGTGACACCACATGACCCAAGAAAGTCATTTTCCTTCACCAAAATTCACACTTACCGAATTTGGCATAAAGTTGCTTATCTCGCAAAGATTTGCAATACTATGCGCAAATGTGAGTCATGCTCTTCTTCATTCTCGAATATACCAAGATATCATCTATGAACACCACCATGAACCGGTCTAGATATGGTTGAAAGACTCAATTCATCATGTCCATAAATGCAGTTGGTGCATTGGTCAAACCAAACGGCATCACCAAAAACTCATAATGTCCATAACGAGTTCGGAATGCCGTCTTATGAATATCTGCCTCCTTAACCTTGAGTTGATGATAACCCGATCTCAAATCAATCTTGAGAAAAGCAAGCTCCTCTCAACCGATCAAACAGTCGTCGATTCTCGCAATGGATACCTATTCTTGATCGTCAATTTATTCAACTGCCTATAACCAATACACATACGCATCGACCCATCCTTCTTCTTAACGAACAAAACCGGTGCTCCCCACGGAGACACACTCGGTCGGATAAATCCCCGATCTAATAATTCTTGAATTTGTGCTTTAAGCTCCGCTAACTCCTTCAGCGCCATTCTGTAAGGAGCAATGGACACTGGAGCCGTTCCAGGCAAAAGCTCAATGCCAAATTCTACTTCCCGATCTGGAGGTAAACCAAGAAGTTCTTCGGGAAAGACATCTGAAAATTCTTTCACCGTTCTCACACCTTCCACTGATAATTCCTTTGCATCCAAAGCACTAATGAAGGCTAGGAACGTTCCATACCCTTTTCGCACCAACTTTTTTGCTTTTAAGGCAGATACCACATTTTCCAAAAAGTTCCTTCGCTCGCCTATCATTACTACCTCCTTATCATCCAAAGTCCTTATTGACATCCGCTTTTCAGCACAATCCAATTACGCCCGGTGCTTTACTAACCAATCCATGCCCAAAATAAGATCGAACTCACCGAAAGGCAATTCCATCAAATCCGCCAAAAATATATCTCTTTGAATTTCTAAAGGCACGTCTCTATACAATTTATTCACAATCACAGACTGTCCTAAAGGACTAATTACCATCATCTCTCTATTGGTAATCTCAGATTTAATATTTAGGTTTCCAGATATGGCACTAGCAACATACGAGTGGGTAGACCCGATATCTATCAAAGTAGTAACAGGTACATCAAAGATGAAAAACGTACCAGTTATCACATCAGGTGCACCGCCATCCTCCCGACGCCTAACCGCATAGACTAATCCCGGCTGTCTTGCCTCCGCGTTAACTCTAAAGCCATTACCTCGACCCGGTGCACCTTGACCACGTCCAGCACCATTACCACCACGACCTAGTCCACGGCCTCTCGGTGGCTGCTAAGCGCCTCTAGCTGGCTGAGCATCAGAGTTACGAGCTTCTTGAGTCGGAGCAGTCCGTCGAGGGCAATTCCTAAACTGATGGTCCTTAGAACCACATTTAAAACAACCACCGGTTCTCTTCCAGCATTCCCCAGGGTGTCGTCTCCCACAGTCAGCACATTATTGAATCTGATTGGTAGCCACATGTGCTCTAGCTTGAGCTGGCTCATCATTCCGATGCCACTTTTGGAACCTTTTAGCAGAACCCGAGTACTTAAAATCCCTCTTGCCTCTGACTCTTTCTCGATTCTGGCGTTCTGAGTTCTTAGCCTCTTCAGCTATCTTGGCTTTCTCCACAAGCGTGGCAAAAATCCTTTCTTGTTGCGGAGCTATCAGTACCCGTATCTCATCGTTCAGCCCATCCTCAAAACGTACACAGCGCTCATGATCAGTTGGCACTATAGTGCGAGCATATCGGCTTAAGCGAAGAAATTCTACCTCGTAAGCTGCCACTGTCTTATTCCCTTGAACTAGATTCAGGAATTCCTTCCTCCGGGCATCCACATAGCTTGCGCCGACATACTTCCCTTGGAAAGCAGCTTTGAAGAAATCCCAAGTAACACATTCAGCCTGGGTGCCTTCTCGCATAGTAAGCCACCATTGATACGCCTCGTCCCTCAACAAGGACACGGCTCCTCTTAGTTTCTACTTGGCAGTACACTCAAGGTCATCCGTAATTCGCTCTACAGCCTCGAGCCAATATTCTGCAACATTTAGGGCTACTCAAGAAATACCCCTAAAAGTCTCAGCACCATTAGAACTGAGCCGCTCCGATATTGATCCTCGAGCCACTGGCGTCGTTCTAGCCCCAGCAACCCTTTCCAAAACTCGTAACATTGCCTGAGACAAAGTAATGTCTTCCCTCATACAGTCATGGGATCCAATATCCGACACAGGTGATGCTGGTGCATCCATTTCCGGCATATGTCCCGATGCCTCAGACACGGCTCTAGCACCTCGGCCTCTACCACGGCCACGTCTACCACGTTCACGTCCTCTAGCACTCATAATAGCTAATTTTGTTTAATCTGATTACAAGTTCTATGAATTAGAATAGTATTTTAGTGTTTATTAACGATATTTTATGAGGTATATAAGAGATCGAGTTGTTTTTCGCAATCACATCCTATAGTCTCAATCTCTACAGTTTCAACACCTAAAACTAGAAGTTCTAGAGTGTTCCTATGATCATATCACAATAATAAACATTCAATATACGAATACTTAGTTGACTTGGTGCCGGGTGCTCGTGGTGCCATACTACCTTTAAAACATAAATTCTATAAATTCGAAATAGCTTTAAACAAAAATTGTTGTTGAACCCAAACCATAACCGAGTTTTGAAACTGGCTCTGATACCATAAAATGTAACACCCCAAACCCTGGTCTATGCGTTAAGACCAGATTTGGTATGTCACACAAAACGAACATACATCTAGTCATTTATTGATTTAAATAAATCAGATCCTCAAACTATTTTGGAATTGAAGTTTATTAAAAACCAAGGTTAGTTTAAAATCTATGATTTAAGGCATAAGAGTTTATAAATTAAAACTTAGAAATTAATTGGTAACAAATTTTACGAGAAGTTTAAAAGAGTTCAAAAGGGAAATTTGAAAACAAGATTTTTAAAGAATTTTACAGAAAAATTTACGAGAATAAAATATTTAAGAAAAACCCCTTTTTGCACGAGAATTTAAGAAAACATTTATTAAAAATAGAGTAGTCCCATTTTAGTATTTAAACATAATTAAAATCCATAAAAATTATACCAGAGGCCTTATTACATCATAGCTGAAATAGAAATTAAATAAAAATACTTAAGAGTAGTTCAAAGTTCACAAAAACCATCATTCGAAGTATGGCCTCCACGAAGTCATCCCCCGGCCCAAGCCTCCATTAATGATCGTTACCTGAGATGGGTAAAGGAAACGGGGTGAGTTACATAGAACTCAGTGTGTAACCCACTTACCAAGTCCACTGGGCCAAAACCATTTAAGCATTTAATTGGGCTTGAGCCCATTTACAAATGTACAATATAACAAGTATAAAATGCATGTGATATGCAAATCCTAACCAAGCCTAAATTTCCAACCGCTACACACCACCCGTACCAACCAGGACACCTGTGGGGTGCTTTAGTCACCCCCCACCAACACACCAACTGGGCATTAAGCCATATATTAAACTGGGCATGAAGCCATTAACTGGGCACGAAGCCATTAACTGGGCACGAAGCCATTTTCTCTTCGTTAATTATCCCAACCCATGCAATCATGTATATAAAATGCATGACAATTCATTCATATATAATAATAATTTCAACATAAGGCTCATTACAAAAGTTATTACAAACTGGCCCATTTTACATTTATCACATATGGCCCATTTATCAAATATCACATATGGCCCATTTATCAAATATCACATATGGCCCATTTATCAACTATCACATATGGCCCATTTATCAACTATCACATATGGCCCATTTATCAACTATCACATATGGCCCATTTATCAAATATCACATATGGCCCATTTATCAAATATCACATATGGCCCATTTATCAAATATCACATATGGCCCATTTATAAAATATCACATATGGCCCATTAAGTCACTTTTATCGATTTAGCCCATTAAGGGCAATTTCATAATTTTCATAACCTTGATACGAATTTCATAGTTTTTACGATTAAAGTGATAAAATAAACCATTTTACCCGATTTCACCAACTTTGTGATTTTAATCTAGCATTATTACGATGTGGTTATCTAACCCGCGAGATATGGTGTAAGATCACACACCTGATTACGGTGAGCACTACACTTTCCTGATCGTCAAGACCTAAAAACGTTATAACGCTCGATTAGAACACTAATACTTAATATAAATCTATGCTAAAGATAAGCGTTCTAGATCCTTACCCTCGGAATCTCGAACAACTACTATTTGGCAGTTCTCCCGGTTGACGGTTCACAACCCGGTGGAAAATCCCGAATAGCTAATGGCTCCGAACTACGAACAACTTCAAATAATTGATTCTCCCCGGATGAGGGTCCACAACCCGGTGGAAAATCTCAGATTGCCGAAATAGCCCTTCGCTTGAATCTAGGGGGAATAGCGAATCTGCCCCTCTTCTGAACACTATTCACCACCCTTTTCGACCCTATCTTGCTTGCCTCCATTGACAGAAGAATATTAGTCCAACTAATATTTTGGAAATTTAGTTTATAGGTCTTAAGGGCGAAATCGGCTTACCACAAAATCTTACGTTCACGGGATGAAAATCGAGTGATTACGTTCCTAAGATAAAACCGATTAGTAACCCATCTTTGACGAAATAACGAGTAATATGGAAATCCTTGATAGAAACCCTTACCTTAACACTTTGAACTGAAATCTAGTGATCCACGATGATTACGAACACTCCGAGTTTCGGCCTTCTCTATATCACTATAAAGACGAGAAAGATTGTCTAAGAGAAAGAGATAGAGGATACTTTCGGTCAAAAGACCCTCCCGAACAAAAGTAGATTCAGCAAAAGAAAAGATGAAAAAAGTAAAGAACCGAAGAGGGTTCTTACCGATTGTCCAAAGATTGAATAGAAGAAATGATTGAGAAGAAATATATGAGAAATGGAAATTTTGGCTATGAAGATGTTTATTAACATTCGGCCATGGTGAAAGATTTTGGAAAAGAAATAGTGTTTATGTGCAAATTTTCAATGATGGAAGATGAACAAAGAAATGATTTTGGGTTGGTGCATATTCGGCCAAAAAGAAAGAAAAGAATATGACCTTTCAAGATGGTATAGTTTCGACACAAAGAGGAGAAACTTGGGAAGAATGAAAGATGATACCAATTTGGTCTAGAAGAAATGACCAAAACCAAAACAAAATTTACCTATTGCACATGACACATTCGGCTAGGGAGAGAAGTTGTGGAGAGAAAAGAAAAATGCACTAATTTGCTAAAGCATTATGGCCAACTTTGTAACATCCTGAAAATAGGCCTATGCATTTTTGATTTAATTATACGAAATGGCATGTCTTATGTGTTATGAATGTATTGTGAACATTTTTGGAAACTTGGAAATGTAAGGAAATACTTTGGAAATGTTAAGTTTAAAAGAGGAAAGTGAACATTTTTGGAAACTTGGAAATGCAAGGAAATGATTTAGAAATGTTAAGTTTAAAAGAGGAAATCGAACATTTTTGGAAACTTGGAAATGTAAGGAAATGTCATAGAAAGTGTTAAGTTTAAAGTTTAAAAAGGGGAAACTAAGACTAGGTGGCCTTAAGAAAATTTATAGAGGAAATATGACATACAAATAGCCTTGGTAAAATGGCTACAAGGCACCACTTAAGGGCCTAGCAAGTGACGCCACATGCAGGAGGAAAAGGGTCTTGAGTTCGAGTCACATGGGAAGCAAATAAAAGAATTTTTATTTTGCTACAAGGAGCAGAGAGGTGGACGGCATTAAGGCTCTTAAAAGAGGAGTTTTATTCTCTTTAAATTTCGGCTAAATAGGGGATAAATAATGGATTTATTTTAGATTATTTTTAAGAGAGATAAATGAGGATTTATTCTTTAATTTTAAAAATTTAAGAGATAAAGCTATCAAAATAAGGGAGAGTGGTGGCCAAGTAAGGGACTCTAGCTAGTAATTTCGGCTACTAGAGGAAAAGAGGCCATTCATCCATTCACTCTTCCTTTGCCGAATTTCCTAAGCAAATTCTCCTCTCTCTGCCAAAATTCCCTAGAGCCTCGTTCTTCTTTTTTTTTTTGTTAGCCAAAGCCGAAAATTCAAGATACCACCATAGCCGATTTATTTTCTTTCCAATCCATCAAAAGTCGAAACCTCTTTGATCACTATCTAGTCTCCATAGCCGAATCTTTGTGGAGCTTCAAGCAAGAGTGGGTCGACTTCTGTAGTAAGGGTAAGGATCTATCCTTATATTTCTTTTCTTCAAGCCCAAGATTAAGATTCTAATGCCATTTGTATCTCTTGGCCGAAACTACAACAGATCTTTCGGGATTTTGTATATTGTCGACTACCAGGGAGAAGAGACTACTTTTCGGGATTTAAAGAATCAAGGTAAGATATGTGAATATTCGGCCAAAGGCCATTTATTATGTATAAGGATGAAATCGAATCTAATATAAGTCTATAGGTATTTCGACAACTCCTAAGCCAGTGATTCTTTTCGGGATTTTAGAATCCACAAGGTAAGCATATGAGGTATTCGGCCAAGGCCTATTTTTGGTATTTAGAACTGTTTCTTATTTATTCAAAAGCCGAAAACTGACATAGCTAAGTTATTTGGTGGCTAGCCGATTTCAAGAAGGAACTCGGCAAGGTTTGGGATTTGATTTTTAATCCAATCAAGACAAGGTAAGTTTTGGTTACAATAATCCTTCGAGATTTAGTCTTATGGGCGAATAAGCTTTTACTAAATAGTAAGTGATTGATCAAATGTAGGAACTTAAGATCTAAAGCAGTAGATCGGTTTTGGGATTTCAAGGAATTCGTTAAGCATATCAGTGTGTACCTCACACTATTTCTTAATTTAGTTATGGCAATAATTAATCTATATGTGATTATAAGAATGTGCAAGAATATGGCTAAGGTACCATGTTATGGTACAAAGTACTCAGGTACGTTTCCTACTCCTACTAGGATTATGAAATATATTATATTTAACATGTGATAAGTTATAAGAATGTGAAAGTTGGCATGATTAATGCATAATAAGTATGATATGGGGCATATGGGTTATTGAATAGGGGAAGTGAATATGGTGACCTAAGACCACGATATTTGAATGTGGTGACCTAAGACCACGGTATTTGAATGTGGTGACCTAAGACCACGATATCTGAATATGGTGACCTAAGACCATGATGTCTGAATGTGGTGACCTAAGACCACAAATATTTATAAGGGCGATGAGCACATCGACTGCAGCGACTGCCTTCGATGATGTGTAGCGGATGGAGGGTTGACTTAGTAGTCCCCACGGTGTGCAGGTTGGTACGGGTGATGTGTAGCGGATGGTAACTAGGTTTGGGTTCGGGTTTGCATCATATTATTTAAATGTTATATGTACATGTATGACTTGTATGCCTGAGTTTGTTAGGACTTAGTGTTGTGGTTACACATTGAGTCTGTTGACTCACCCGTTGTGGGATTACTTTTGGTGATAGACGGTGATGGACCGGAATGACGGAAGCTTAGGGATGGCCATGCTCAGCAAGGAATTTATTTTATTTGGACTTTTTATTTTAAGTACTTTGAATTTAATTTTGGGTTTTATTTTGATGTAATAAGGCCGTTAATATGAACTATTTTATGCATGCTTTTTATTGGATTTTATTACTATACGATTAAGTTTAAATCAAGGTTAAATGGTTTTTCTTAAATATATATATATATATATATATATACAAGGTTTCCAATTGAACCCAACACAAGCAAATCCATCTTCAAACCACACGAATTTTTCCTAAGTAACAAACGAACTTTCAAATGTTTTCTCGAGGAACATACGGATCCGGTCGGGACTCGTGGGTAGGGTTTGGGGTGTTTCAGACTTATTATCGAGCCGAGTTCAAAAACTCGGCTCTGGGGTTTTGGGCTCCAAAATGTTTTCTAAAAATGGGCTCTTTAAAGGATAGCAGTGCATTAGCTCAAAGACATGGCACCTAAGTCTCCGGCAGAAGTCCGCTGTAAGTACCTAAACCATTGTGTGATATACATGTGGGCTTTATGGGACGTAGACTAGTTTAAATAGACTCGATGGACTATAGGCTTAGTTTAAACCACTTCTTAAATTTTCATAGGACTTAATTTCACTAAACAAACCCGTTAATGAGCCGTAAGACTAGGGTGTGGTAACCGTCATACGCATGTCTAGGATTGGATCGGAAGAGCTTGGTATTTAAGCGATCCTAGTGACTCACCTCCTCTTCACTGAATCCTACCGGTGAGTAGTGACTGTTCACCTTAGTCGAGTTAGGGGTGTGGCAATAGGCGGACGCATGCCTAGGAGTGGATTCAGGAGAGCTTGGTATTTAAGCGGTCCTAGCGACTCACCTCCTCTTATTTGGAATCCTGCAGTGCGTGGTGACTATTCACCCTAGTTATGAGGACTCGTTGATGGGCTAAACCCTATAATTAAAACCCGAAAGGGACCAGCCACCCTAGTTTAAATTTTACCGAAATACCCCTGGATTTCAAAATTACCGAAATACCCTTATTTCATAAAATCACCAAGGAACCCTGAATTGAAAATTTTGCAAAATTACCCCTGATTTACAAAATTTTTAAATTGACCCTGATTTATTACCAAAATACCCCTGTAGGTGAAATGACGAAAATACCCCTAGGATAGGAATAAGACGAAAATGTTTGAATGATGAATGTGTGTTGAATGAATGTGCTACTTTAAATTAGGATAGAAGACTTGAAACTTTGATCAATCGAAAGAACTACTTCTAAACTTCTTTCATAAAATTTCTTCGCGGATAAACAGTGGAACAAAATACTAATGCATAAAAATTCCTTAATCGAGTTAAAGCGCGATCATGGACATGAGTTCTAAGGGACGTGGTCGTAATGTGTGAGGACGTGGTAGAGGCGAGAATAGCGTGCCGGAACCCGTTAGGTCCGGACAAGGGTCGAAAATGAGGTACCACTACCCCACCACGATTGTTGGTGTTGAGCAAACAAGATCGACGGGGATGATGCGATGTCGCGAGCAATCTGCGAAGTGCTTGAGATGGTGGGTGGAGCGGTGGAGGTATGGGAGCTCGGAAATCTGCCCAGTGACTCGAGCCAATGGGGGTGAGGTGTTTCGTGGTGTATCTGGTGTGGCACCCAGTACGGCTGGGTATTGGTTGGAGGCAACCGAGCGAATTATGGACGAGCTCGATTTAACTGCTAAGGAGAAATTGAAAGGAATGGTGGCACTACTTCGGGACGAAGCCTATCAATGGTGGCTCACAGTTCGGGATGGTGCCACAGTTGAGGATCTCACTTGGGAATATGTTAAGACGACATATCAGAAGAAGTATGTTTGTACCAGTTATATTGATGCGCAAAGGAAAGCACTTCTGGGGCTGGTTCAAGGGAACAAATTCGTAGCGGAGTATGAAGCTAAGTTTCTGAGGTTGAGCCGATATGCTCGGGGAGTAGTGGCTACGGAGCATGAACGGTGTGTTCGGTTTGAGGACGGACTAAGGGATGATCTCGAGGTTGTTGATAGCCCCGCATCGAGGCAGGAGTTTTTCGCTTTAGTAGAGAAAGCTAAGGTAGCTGAAGGGATTAAGGACTCTACAAAGCAGAACTTCGACCGGAACAGATAGAAAAGAGGCTTTGGATCATCAGGATCATTTGGGAATAAAAGGCCTAGAGTTGATGGGCCGCGAGGTCGATGGAACTGCACGGGGAGGCGATGATCGTACTTGTGATCGGTGTGGGAAGAGGCACCTAGGAGAGTGTTGGAAGAGGACAGGGGGATGTTTCAAGTGTGGGTCTAAGGACCATATGATCAAGGATTGTCCTATGAAACTAGATGGAAATCGGCCGTAGCTCGAATGTTAATCAAGCGGTAGAGGTGGACAGCAGACCTCGGCGAGGTCGTGGTCCGAATAATAGAGGTAATGGTCTTTGCAGAGGACGTGGAACATCGGCAGAGGTCTTTGCATTATCGAGGCAAGGCAACCGGCCTTGGTTTATGCGATTCGCCGGAGGGAGGATGGAGACGCAGCGCCGGACGTTATAACCGTCACGTTCCTTGTATTTGGAAAACCTTATTATGCTCACGATTGATGTGGGCTCGACTCACTCCTATGTTGTATGTAGTGTAGTGGAAACACTAGGCCTAGACTCGAACTTTCGATAGGAGATGATCGTAGTAAGCCCACTAGGTCAAAGCGTAGTGGTGAATGAGATCTTTCGGAGTGTACCCTTGGAAATCCAAGGCGTAGTATTTCCTGTTGACTTAATGGAACTACCCTTCGGAGAATTCGATCTCATACTTGGCATGGACTGGCTAGTAGAGCATCGAGCTGTGTTGGATTGTGCGGCTAAGCGAATGGAGTTAAGGACCCCAGAGGATGAGGTGGTCATTATGATAGGAGAAAGGAGAAATTACTTGTCTAATGTAGTTTCGGCGTTAAAGGCAGAGAAAATGGTCCGGAAAGGGTGCAAGGCATTTTTGGCCTGTAACACCCCAAACCCGGCCCAAACAATATGACCGAATTTGGTTTGCTACAGAGAAAAGATTTTGAAAACCATTTTAAAACCGATTTTGAAATTAGTTGAAATGCCTTCCAATTTAAATTTTCTTTGTTAAAAACCAAACTTAAAATATTTGCTGAGTCGAGTTGTTTAAAAATTTCGAATGTACCCGATGGTACTTTAAAACATTTTGCGTTTAATTTGAGAAAACATGTGCAACCGTTTTAACATCATCAAGTAGTTTAAACCAAACATTCAAACACGCAGCAATAATAAAATCATACTAGGAGGCCTTATTACAAATAAGAAACAGAAACCTAAAAGAAAGATAAATAAAATCCAAAATTCATTTATTAAAAGTCTCCTTTGCATGGCCACCTCGAGTCCATCCGGCTCCTCACCCGCGATCTACGAATCACTGAAAAATTAAAGGAGAAGGTGAGTCACCAAGACTCAATGTGTAACCCTTCCCCGGTTTAGTGCAACAACATACACAAATTATAACCAATTAACATGCATAAGTTTAAAATGCACCCAACCTAACCATCCATACGCCTTTTTCTACCCCGTGTGGTACCAAACCACCTTTGGTGGTGCCAAACCTTCGGTGTCCAAAGACACAATTGTGTTACCAAAACACTGGTGACATATAGTCACGAGATGTGATGCCAAATCTTTGGAGATACCAAATCTCACGGTGTCAAAGTCACGAATCGAATGATGGGGCCAACCCATCGTGTGATACCAAATCACTGGCAGACGATCCCATATCTCAAAGTGGGGCCAACCCACGGTGGAATTAACCACAGGGACAAGTCGCTATGAGGTGCCAAACCTCTGGAGGTACCAAACCTCTGGTGACCGTAGTCACGATGTGTTACCAAAACACTGGTGTCCGTCGACACGAATATCACTGCCCCCTCCACTCATCAACCCATATCAAACAATTATGTATATTTACTGAAATCATGCAAAAAGGTTTATTTTAACAACATTAATAAATTTATCATTGCCATATGTCCAATAATACACATACCAAATGTGTCATGCTTCCCAAAAGCATCAAATAGTAATCTCATTGTCACAAAGACTTACCCGTATCCTTGTTAATACCATGATGATATTACATCCATGTCTACATAAATCGATTAGGCATAATATAACACTTAGCATATTAAAAAGTTATAAGATGTGTATGTACACACACCTGTATTTAACGAAAGCCTTAAATCCCGATTAGACAAATCGGCCACACAAACTTTCCTTGTCCCCAAAAGCCTTCGAACACTATCCAACACACTCCTAAAAGAATCGGCCTCACTTCCCTACAATCAACCATCATCATTAAGGTTTATTAGCCTTCGGCTTAAACGAAACTTAAAAGAATAATCCTTTGAAATAAACCCTTACCACCTTACCAAAAACCGATTGCTAGAGAAGTCCCAAAGAAAACTATGTTACCTTCAATATTCGGCCTAAGAGATTCAAGATAGAAGAAGAATATTTTCGGCACAACAAAGAGGTATATTCGGCTATAGGACAAAAAGAAAATAATGGGAAGAGAAATATAATTTCGGCAAAGAAGAGTGTATAGGAGGTTTTTGATGTTTAAGCAAAACAAATGGGAGAACAAAAGGTTAATGCAAGTTTCGGTTTTTGAGAGAATGAAAAGGAGAAAATAGCAAATGATCAAAAATGACCAAATGGTCAAAAGAGTTTAGGCTTACCACAATGTAGAATTCGGCCAAAAAGAAAAGTGTTTGAGAGAAAATGTTTTGCAACTTTTGCACCAAATGAAAGAAATGACCAAAAAGAAAAGACTTCAATCCTAGCCAAACTAAGGTAAAATTTCGGCTCCCCCCTTTAGCCACTTTGCCGTCCAAGTTCATGGCATAAAGGCCATGAATTTGTTTCCAAAACATTTCCCACAAACCAAGCCTTTGTCCCCTCAATTTACCATAACTTCAATGTATCTTACCATAACCTTAGGAATCTTATCCCTTATTCCATGCTTTCCTTAAACAACAATTCAACTTACCAAAAATTATTAGTCCACCTATCATAATTATGTTTGACCGTCCATTAAAGCTAACATACAAAAATAACTTTTAAAAATGCTATACCTACTACTCGAACCACTAACCTCATGCAACCTTTCAAGCTCTTTAACCAACTTGCCACTAATTCATCTTGTGCTTTAATATACACTTAAATTAACTAAGTGCTAAGCTCATTTAATCCTCTTCATTAAATAAGCCATACTAAGAATTATCCTACTAAACCGAGCTTACTCAAGACCCTAATTAAGTCTTATAACACCACAAATAATATCACAGAAATTTAAACACAAGCAAAATAATTCAATCACGAATAACCCCTATTTCAGGATGTTACGAGTTCTACCCCCTTAAAATAATTTCGTCCTTGAAATTACGATCGAAGAGATGGGGGTATTTTTGCCGTATTACATCCTCGGGTTCCCACGTCGCTTCCTCCGTACCATGGTTTCGCCATAGCACTTTCACCAAAGGTACCGACTTTCTCGCAGAACCTTGACATCACGATCTAAGATCCGAATCGGTTCCTCCTCGAGCGATAAGTCGGAGTTAACCTCAATCTACGCTGCTCGCACGACGTGCGATGGATCCGACCTATACCGTCTAAGCATCGACACATGGAAGACATCGTGAATCGACTCAACTCTCTGGCGATTCGGTGATAAGCTACCGGTCCTACTCGCTTCAACACGATGATACGGGCCGATGAACCTTGGACTTAATTTCCTTTTTGCCCAAAGCGCAACACCTTTTTCCAAGGCGACACCTTCGAAAGACTTTATCTCCTACCTCGAATTCCATTTCTTTGCGCTTGAGATCGGCGTAAGACTTCGCCTATCCGACGCTTCCTTGAGATGAGCCCGAATTACCTTAACTTTATCTTGATTTGGTCACCAACTCTGGACCCAAAACCCGGCGTTCACCCAATTCCGCCCAACACGTAGGAGTACGGCACTTCCGTCCATACGGTGCTTCATATGGAGCCATTTGGATACTCGCTGATAACTATTGTTATAAGCGAATTCCGCCAATGGTAGATACTCCTCCCAAGCGCCACTGAAATCGAACGCAACCCTCGAGCATATCTTCTAAGATGCGAATCACTCTCTCCGATTGTCCGTCGGATTGCGGATGAAAAGCTATCTTTGAAGTCCAATCTCGTACCCAGAGCTTGATGCAACGCTCTCCAAAACCTCGATGTAAACCTCGGATCCCTATCCGAGATAATCGATCTTGGCACACCATGCAATCTCACTATCTCGGCTACATATAACTTAGCTAACCTGCAGGCGAATAATCTACCCTTACGGTATGAAATGCGCCGATTTAGTCGAACGATCCACAATCACCCAAATCTGAATTCTTCTTGCTAGGCGTAAGAGGTAATCCACCGACAAAGTCCATGGTGATCCTCTCCCACTTCCCGCGAGAGTCTTCACCGGTGAAGTAAACCGGGATGGCAACCGATGTTCAGCCTTGACTTGTTGACACGTCGGACACTTAACCCACGAACTCGCGATTACTTCCGTTTTCTGCACTGCCACCAAAATTGCTCTCTCAAATCCCGATACATCTTGCTACCTCCGGGATGCATAGCATATGGGCTGCTATGTGCGTCCCGAAGAATCCTTTGTCTCAACTCCACATCCTTGGCATACAAGCTCTTCCTTTAAAGCACAAAACTCCATCACCTGGACAGACTAAAATCCTCTAATCCACCATTCGGACTTGCAACCTCCGATCATTCAAACCATCATCCTCTAACCGCTTCTCCTTAACACGATCTAACCAAGTCGGCTTGACTTGCAATTACGCCAAAAGACTCCCATCATCGAGCGGACTAAGTCGAGCAAACATCGATCTTAAATCGATACAACCTTACGACTCAACGCGTGCCTCGCCACCACGTTAGCCTTACCAGGATGATACTCGATCGAGCGATCGTAGTCCTTCAGCGACTCAATCCATCTACTACGCCTCAAATTCAAATCCTTACGAGTCAAGAGATACTTAAGACTCTTGTGATCCGTATCAACTATCGACTTCTCTCCGTACAAATAGTGCCTCCATATCTTCAAAGCGAAGACTACACCGCTAACTCCAAGTCATGAGTCGGATAATTAGCCTCATGTGGTCTCAAGCTGCAGAGATGCGAAGCCACTACCTTCCCTTCTTGTATCAAAGCACACATCCCAAACCAATATGTGATGCATCGCAATAAACCAGTGAATTCCTTGCACGCCTCAAAGTTGAATCAAACCGGAGCTTGATCGAGAATCTTCTTCAATTTGTCGAAACTTTCTTGCTGCTCCTCGGTCCACACAAATGGAACTCCTTTCCTCAACAACTTGGTCATCGGTCGCGGCAATCAAAGAAAATCCTTCCACAAATCTTGGTAATACCCCGCTGGACCTAGAAAACACGAATTTCAGCCATGATTTAGGCGGCTTCCAATCCAACACCGCCTCAATCTTTCGAGGATCCACTCTAATCCCTCGGGTGAAACAACGTGACCCAAGAAAGTCACCTCCTAAGCCGAGTCGCACTTACTAAATTTCGCATACAATTTGCTTTTCCCTCAGAATCGCAACACTACTCGCAAATGCGCATCATGCTCTTTTTCGACTTGAATACACCAAAATATCATCTATAAAGACCACAACAAAGCGATCCAAAAGCGTTGAAATACCCTATTCATCATGTCCATGAAAGCTGCTTTGGTGCATTAGTCAAACCAAGCGGCATCACCGGGAACTCGTAGTGTCCATACCGAGCACGAAATGCCGTCTTATGGATATCGGCCTCTTTCACCTTCAGTGATGATATCCGGACCTTAAATCAATCTTAGAGAAAATCGCGCCTGTGTCGGTGATCAAACAAGTCATCTATCCTCGGCAAAGGATACTTGTTTTTAATCGTCGACTTATTCAGCTGGCGGTAGTCTATACACATCCGCATCGCACCATCCTTCTTCTTGACAAAAGTACCGGCCCTCCCAAGGTGAAACACTTGGTCGAATGAAACCTCGATCCAACAACTCTTGTATCCGAGCCTTCAATTCCAACAATTCCTTGGTGCCATCCTATACGGAGCTATAGACACCGGCGCCGTTAAGCAATATCTATACCGAATTCTACCTCACGATCCGGAGGCAACCCGGAAGTTCTTCAGAAATACGTCAGCAAATTCCTTTCTGGTTTGAACATTCCATACAGAAAACTCCTTAGCTTCCAAAGCACACACATGAACTACGAATGCCTCACGGCCCTTCACGACCATCTTTCTTTGCTTTCAACGCAGATACCACGTTGGATAGATAATCTCTCCTATTACCTATCATGACCACTTCTTCACCTTCAACCGTCTTCAAAACCATGCGCTTAGCAAAGACAATCCAAACTTGCTTGGTACTTGACCAACCAGTCCATCCCAAGAATCGGATCGAACTCCTCAAACGGCGGTTCCATCGGATCGGCTACAAACACTACCCTTGGAGTTCTAGGGTACATCTCTATCTGACTTATCTACTTCTACAGAGTGACCTAAAGGACTAAGTACAGTCATCCTCCTAGAAGCGGTCTGGAACTAAACTCATGGTCTCAACTATACTACTAGCAACGTAAGAGTGCGTCGAACCCACATCTATCAAGGCAAAGATATGGAACACCAAAAATTAAAAAACGCACGGTTATGACGTCCGGTGCGTCTCCTTCCTCACGAAGCCTCGCGAAGATACACCAAACCAGTGCCTAGCCTCCGTGTTGCCAATACCTCCGCCAATTTGCTCCGCGACCTCCACTAGAGCCATAGCCACCTCTACCATAACCACGACGACTCTCTGCGGTGCTGGTCCCTCCTTTACGAATCGGCACGACCTTGATCTTGAGATCGATTCCTAGCTTGCTTACGGGACAGTCTCTCACACGATGATCCAACGAACCACACTTGAAACATCCTTTCCTCCGGTCCAACATTCTCCCCAATGGAACTTCCCACAATGATTACACTGGTCGGTCTCTCGATTAGCGGTTTGTGGACCTTCACTGCTGATTTGACCCACTCTGCCTAAACCTTTTCTCGAACATTACCACACGACCCGACGATCCAAAGCCTCTCTTGACTTGCTCCTATCATAACTTTGCCTCGCGGACTCCTTGATTCCTTCGGCTACCTTCGCCTTCTCCACCAAGATAGTAAACTCACGTTCTTCTTTGTGGAGCAATCACACTTTAACTCATCTCTAAGTCCGTCTTCAAAACGAACACAACGATTATGCTCCGATGCCACTATTCCCCGAGCATAACGACTCAATTTTTTAGGAATTACGCTTCATATTCCGACACGCATTTACTTCCTTGTACTAACCCGAGAAAAGCTTTCCTTTGAGCATCAATGTAGCTTGAGCCAACATACTTCTTCCGATAAGAATTCTTGAAATACTCCCAAGTGAGATCATTTGCCGTAGCACCATCTCGAACCGTGAGCCACCATCGATAGGACTCATCCTAAGAAGCGACACCGCTCCTTTCGAGTTTCTCCTCATTAGACAAATCTATCTCATCCATTATTCTTTCGGTCGATTCCACCAATACTACCAGATTGGGCGCTACACGGACACACCTCGGAAAAATTCAGCTCAGTTAGCTCAAGTCTCTCAGAACCGACTTCGAGCTCCTACACCTCCACCAATTCCGGCTACCCTTTCCGGAACCCATAGCATCGCTTGTGACACAGCGTCGTCACCCGTCGATCTCGCTCTTCACTCCAAAGGTTGGGGGTGGTGGTGGCGGTATCTCATTCTCGAGATCCTTGACCCGACCCAGCGAGGTTTTGATACGGCCATCCTACCCTTACTGCGCCCACGACGGCCACGTCCTCTAAAGCTCATTCTAACTATCGCGCTTTGTCGATTAGGAAATTTTTATGAATTAGTACATGTTTCACTTGATTATCCATGAAGAAATTTTATGAAAAGAGTTTAATAGAGATTCTTTCGATCAAACAAGGTTTTAAGTCTTCTATCCTAGTTTACATGAATAATACATCCATTCCCTATACTGTCCATACCTATGCACTCTTGGGCATTATCGTCCGTTTCTAACCTGTGGGTATTTTCGTCATTTTTCCTAAAGGTATTTTTGTAATAAATGTAAGAAATTTGAAAACTTTAACAAATCGAGGTATTTTGAAATTTCTAAAATTGAGGAGTATTTTTTGAGAAATTCTCAATTTGAAGATATAGCAAAATTTTGGAAACCAGGGGTATTTTGGTAATTTTGTCAATCAAGGGTAATTTTGTAAATTTCCAAAGTCAAGGTATTATTTTGAAATACAACATTTTTGAGTTCTTTTGTAAAATAAAAATTTGATCAAAATTGGGGTAATATGGAAATTTTAGAGACCAAGGGTATTTTTGTAATTTTTTTGCCACTAGGGGCATTTCGGTAATTTTGGTAAACCGAGAATATTTTGAAAATTTTCGAAGATAAATTTGTCCTACCATCTAAAAAAATAATTTAATGATTTTAAAACCGAAGTTTTCCTTAAAACATGGCTAATCCCTTTCGGGTTTTATTTAGGATTTTGCCTATGACCGAGTCCTCTTGGTTAGGGTGAACCGAAGCTACGCACCAGGTAGGAATCCCGCGAAGAGGAGGTGAGTCACGAGGACTGCTTAAGTACCAAGCTCTTCCGGATCCAATCCTAGACATGCGCACCAAGGTTACCACACCCTAACTCGGCGACTTGGTCACGGGTTGGTTTTAATTAGGCCATTAAAGTCTTATGTCTTTGTTTGGAGTAAACTAGTCCTAAAGTTTAAAATACTATCACTATCTACGTCCCATGCTTCCTACCCTTCTACAGAATATAATTCATACAAAAAAAAAGTCAGAGATACTTACTTGGGCAGGTTGGTGCCGGAGACTCGGTGCCATGCTTATTAAAAACCAAAATTTTTCAAAAAGGCCTACCAAAACATTTTTGGGCCTTGGGCCTACAATGAGCTTTGAACTGGGCTCGATACCAATTTTGTAACACCCCAAACCCGGCCCAAACAATATGGACCGAATTTGGTTTGCTACAGAGAAAATATTTTGAAAACCATTTTAAAACCGATTTTGAAATTAGTCGAAATGCCTTTCAATTTAAATTTTCTTTGTTAAAACCAAACTTAAAATATTTTCTTTGAGTCGAGTTGTTTAAAAATTTCGAATGTACCCGATGGTACTTTAAAACATTTGCGTTTAATTTGAGAAAACATGTGCAACCGTTTTAACATCATCAAGTAGTTTAAACCAAACATTCAAACACGCAAGCAATAATAAAATCATACTAGGAGGCCTTATTACAAATAAGCAACATAAACCTAAAAGAAAGATAAATAAAATCCAAAATTCATTTATTAAAAGTCTCCACTTTGCATGGCCACCTCGAGTCCATCAGGCTCCTCACCCGCGATCTACGAATCACTGAAAAATTAAAGGAGAAGGTGAGTCACCAAGACTCAATGTGTAACCCTTCCCCGGTTTAGTGCAACAACATACACAAATTATAACCAATTAACATGCATAAGTTTAAAATGCACCCAACCTAACCATCCATACGCCTTTTTCTACCCGTGTGGTACCAAACCACTGGTGGTGCCAAACCACTTTGGTGTCCAAAGACACAATTGTGTTACCAAAACACTTGGTGACATATAGTCACGGATGTGATGCCAAATCTTTGGAGATACCAAATCTCACGGTGTCAGAAGACACGAATCGAATGATGGGGCCAACCCATCGTGTGATACCAAATCACCGACGATCCCATATCTCAAAGTGGGGCCAACCCACGGTGGAATTAACCACGGGGACAAGTCGCTATGAGGTGCCAAACCTCTGGAGGTACCAAACCTCTCGGTGACCGTAGTCACGATGTGTTACCAAAACACTGGTGTCCGTCGACACGAATATCACTTATCCCCTCCACTCATCAACCCATATCAAACAATTATGTATATTTCTTTGAAATCATGCAAAAAGGTTTATTTTAACAACATTAATAAATTTATCATTGCCATATGTCCAATAATACACATACCAAATGTGTCATGCTTCCCAAAAGCATCAAATAGTAATCTCATTGTCACAAAGACTTACCCATATCCTTGTTAATACCATGATGATATTACATCCATGTCTACATAAATCGATTAGGCATAATATAACACTTAGCATATTAAAAGTTATAAGATGTGTATGTACACACACTGTATTTAACGAAAGCCTTAAATCCCGATTAGACAAATCGGCCACACAAACTTTCCTTGTCCCCAAAAGCCTTGAACACTATCCAACACACTCCTAAAAGAATCGGCCTCACTTCCCTACAATCAACCATCATCATTAAGGTTTATTAGCCTTGGCTTAAACGAAACTTAAAAGAATAATCCTTTGAAATAAACCCTTACCACCTTACCAAAAACCGATTGCTAGAGAAGTCCCAAAGAAAACTATGTTACCTTCAATATTCGGCCTAAGAGATTCAAGATAGAAGAAGAATATTTTCGGCACACAACAAAGAGGTATATTCGGCTATAGGACAAAAAGAAAATAATGGGAAGAGAAATATAATTTCGGCAAAGAAGAGTGTATAGGAGGTTTTTGATGTTTAAGCAAAACAAATGGGAGAACAAAAGGTTAATGCAAGTTTCGGTTTTGAGAGAATGAAAAGGAGAAAATAGCAAATGATCAAAAATGACCAAATGGTCAAAAGAGTTTAGGCTTACCACAATGTAGAATTCGGCCAAAAAGAAAAGTGTTTGAGAGAAAATGTTTTGCAACTTTTGCACCAAATGAAAGAAATGACCAAAAAGAAAAGACTTCAATCCTAGCCAAACTAAGGTAAAATTTGGCTCCCCCTTTAGCCACTTTCTTTGTCCAAGTTCATGGCATAAAGGCCATGAATTTGTTTCCAAAACATTTCCCACAAACCAAGCCTTTGTCCCCTCAATTTACCATAACTTCAAGATATCTTACCATAACCTTAGGAATCTTATCCCTTATTCCATGCTTTCCTTAAACAACAATTCAACTTACCAAAAATTATTAGTCCACCTATCATAATTATGTTTGACCGTCCATTAAAGCTAACATACAAAAATAACTTTTAAAAATGCTATACCTACTACTCGAACCACTAACCTCATGCAACCTTTCAAGCTCTTTAACCAACTTGCCACTAATTCATCTTGTGCTTTAATATACACTTAAATTAACTTAAGTGCTAAGCTCATTTAATCCTCTTCATTAAATAAGCCATACTAAGAATTATCCTACTAAACCGAGCTTACTCAAGACCCCTAATTAAGTCTTATAACACCACAAATAATATCACAGAAATTTAAACACAAGCAAAATAATTCAATCACGAATAACCCC
This sequence comes from Gossypium sturtianum, assembly GCA_025698515.1. Lineage (NCBI taxonomy): Eukaryota > Viridiplantae > Streptophyta > Magnoliopsida > Malvales > Malvaceae > Gossypium > Gossypium sturtianum. The sequence continues at coordinate 88,556,221 of CM046944.1, forward strand.
TATTTCAGGATGTTACATGGCCTTCGTTAGTGCTGTGGACGCAAAAGAAGGGGGAATTAGTGGAGTTAGAATGGTAAGGGACTTCGTGGATGTTTTTCCGGAGGAGCTACAGAATACCCCCAGATAGGGAGGTGGAATTTGGAATAGACTTGCTACCGAGAGCGACTCGGTGTCAATCGCTTCATACCGAATGGCGCCAAAGGAGTTGGTGGAGCTCAAGGCTCGAGATCCAAGAGTTGTTGGATCGTGGGTTTATTCGACCAGTGTGTCTCCGTGGGAGCACCAGGTCTGTTTGTGAAGAAGAAGGACGGAACTATGCAAATGTGCATAGATTATCGTCGATTAAATAAAGTGACCATCAAGAACAAGTATCCTTTGCCACGGATAGACGACTTGTTCGATCAGCTTAAGGGGGCCGCCGTATTTTCAAAGATCGATCTAAGGTCTGGATATCATCAGTTGAAGGTGAAGGAGGCAGATATCCATAAAATGGCCTTTAGGACAAGGTACGGCCATTTTGAGTTTGTGGTAATGCCGTTTGGGTTGACGAATGCCCCAGCCGCGTTCATGGATATGATGAACCGAGTTTTTCAACCCTACTTGGATCGGTTCATTGTTGTGTTCATCGACGATATCCTAGTATACTCCAAGTCTGAGGAAGAACATGACGAGCATCTCCGGAAAGTGTTGCAAGTGTTAAGGGAGAAGAAGCTATATGCCAAATTCAGGAAGTGCGAGTTTTGGCTTAAGGAGGTTGCATTCTTAGGGCATGTGGTGTCTGCGGAAGGAATAAGGGTGGACCCTAAGAGGATTGAGGTAGTACTAGATTGGAAACCACCTAAGTCTGTGGCTGAGATTCGAAGTTTCTTAGGATTGGCAGACTACTACAGAAGATTTGTGGAAGGATTTTCTTCAATAGCCGCACCTTTGACAAAGCTGTTGAGAAAAGAGGTACCTTTCGTTTGGACAGATAAGCAACAAGAGAGCTTTGAGAAGCTTAAGAGGGTTTTAACTGAAGCTCCGGTTTTGATTCAACCTGAGGCAGGAAAGGATTTCGTGGTGTATTGTGACGATTCCCATACAGGCTTGGGTTGCATACTGATGCAAGACGGGAAGGTGGTAGCTTATGCGTCTCGACAACTAAGGCCTCACGAGGTTAACTACCTGACGCATGACTTGGAACTGGCGGCAGTGGTCTTTGCTCTTAAGGTGTGGAGGCACTACCTTTATGGAGAAAAGTCAGTGATCTACATGGACCACAAGAGCCTCAAGTATTTGTTGACCCAGAAGGAGTTAAACTTGAGACAGCGAAGGTGGGTAGAATTATTGAAGGACTATGATTGTTCATTAGAGTATCATCAGGGCAAGGCAAATGTAGTGGCGGATGCTCTAAGTCGAAAAGTAGTGTCGGATCCGAGGCGTTGTTCGCACACTTGAGTCTGTATGATGATGGCGACCTATTGGCGGAATTGCAAGTCAAACCAACATGGTTAAATGAGGTAAAGGAAAGTCGGTTGGTGGATGAGGATCTAAGTGTTAAGTTACAACAAGTGCGGAATGGAGAGTTAGAGGATTATGGTGTTAATGATGAGGAGTATTGTGCTTCAAGGGAAAGGTATGTATGCCTAAGGACAAGGACCTAAGACAAAAGATTCTTCGAGAGGCGCATAGTAGCCCTTATGCTATGCACCGGAGGCACTAAGTTGTCTGAGGATCTAAGGGAACTATTTTGGTGGCTTTGATCTTAAGCGGGAAGTTCTTGAATTCGTGGGAAAATGTCGACATGTCGACAAGTTAAAGCCGAACACCAAGTTCCATCGGGATTACTTCAGCCAATCGAGATTCCGCAGGTGGAAGTGGGAGAGAATCACCATGGACTTCGTTAGTGGGCTTCCCCTTACGCTTTGCTAAGAAGGACTCGGTATGGGTAATAGTGGACCGTTTGACCAAGTCCGCGCACTTCATTCGGTGAGAGTCGACTATTCTCTTGAAGTTGGCAAGATTATACGTGGCGAAATTGTAAGGTTGCATGGAGTGCGGTGTCAATTATTTTGGATAGAGACCCAAGATTTACGTCTCGGTTTTGGAGGGCACTTCATCAAGCTTTAGGCACTAAGTTGGATTTCACTATGGCCTTTCATCCACAGTCGGACGGGCAGTCCGAACGAGTAATCCAAGTGTTAGAGGATATGTTGAGGAGCTGTATGATGGACTTCAGAGGAAGTTGGAGGGGAGTATTTGCCTTTAGCAGAGTTTGCGTACAACAACAGCTATCAAGCCAGCATTCGGATGGCACCGTATGAAGCGTTGTATGGTCGGAAGTGTCGAACTCCTACGTGTTGGACTGAGTTAGGAGAACGTCGTGTTTTGGGTCCAGAGTTAGTGGCAGAATCTGAAGAGAAGGTTGAGACAATTTAGGCACGGTTGAAGGAAGCATCTGATAGACAAAAGTCATACGCGGACCTCAAACGGAAGGAAATAGAGTTTGAAGTGGGGACCAAGTGTTTCGAAAGTCTCGCCTTGGAAGAAGGTGATGAGGTTTGGTCACAAGGGAAGTTAAGCCCAAGGTTTATAGGGCCCTGCTCAGTGTTGAGCGCGAGTTGGACCCGATGGCGTATCGATTAGAGTTGCCACGGAGTTGAAGCAGATGCACGGCGTATTCCATGTTTCCATGCTACGTCGATATCGATCGGATCCATCTCACATAGTACCGGTTGAAGAGGTGGAGCTAAGGCCAGACTTATCCTACGAAGAAGAGCCGATTCAGATCTTGGAACGAGACGTGAAAGTGCTACGAAGGAAATCAGTTCCTCTAGTTAAAGTGTTATGGCGCAATCATGGAGCGGAGGAAGCTTCGTGGGAGCCAAAAGAGGCAATGCGACAGCAATACCCTCATTTTTTTTTAGCCAGGTAATTTCGAGGTCGAAATTATTTTAAGAGGGTAGAAGCGTAACATCCACGAAAATGGGCCTATGCATTTTGATTTAATTATACGAAATGGCATGTCTTATGTGTTATGAATGTATTGTGAACATTTTTGGAAACTTGGAAATGTAAGGAAATGCTTTGGAAATGTTAAGTTTAAAAGAGGAAAGTGAACATTTTTGGAAACTTGGAAATGCAAGGAAATGATTTAGAAATGTTAAGTTTAAAAGAGGAAAGCGAACATTTTTGGAAACTTGGAAATGTAAGGAAATGTCATAGAAAGTGTTAAGTTTAAAGTTTAAAAAGCGGAAACTAAGACAAGGTGGCCTTAAGAAAATTTATAGAGGAAATATGACATACAAATAGCCTTGGTAAAATGGCTACAAGGCACCACTTAAGGGCCTAGCAAGTGACGCCACATGCAGGAGCAAAAGGGTCTTGAGTTCGAGTCACATGGGAAGCAAATAAAAGAATTTTTATTTTGCTACAAGGAGCAGAGAGGTGGACGGCATTAAGGCTCTTAAAGGAGGAGTTTTATTCTCTTTAAATTTCGGCTAAATAGGGGATAAATAATGGATTTATTTTAGATTATTTTTAAGAGAGATAAATGAGGATTTATTCTTTAATTTTAAAAATTTAAGAGATAAAGCTCTCAAAATAAGGGAGAGTGGTGGCCAAGTAAGGGACTCTAGCTAGTAATTTCGGCTACTAGAGGAAAAGAGGCCATTCATCCATTCACTCTTCCTTTGCCGAATTTCCGAAGCAAATTCTCCTCTCTCTGCCGAAATTCCCTAGAGCCTCGTTCTTCTTCTTTTTTTGTTAGCCAAAGCCGAAAATTCAAGATACCACCATAGCCGATTTGTTTTCTTTCCAATCCATCAAAAGCCGAAACCTCTTTGATCACTATCTAGTCTCCATAGCCGAATCTTTGTGGAGCATCAAGCAAGAGTGGGTCGACTTCTGTAGTAAGGGTAAGGATCTATCCTTATATTTCTTTTCTTCAAGCCCAAGATTAAGATTCTAATGCCATTTGTATCTCTTGGCCGAAACTACAACAGATCTTTCGGGATTTTGTATATTGTCGACTACCAGAGAGAAGAGACTACTTTTCGGGATTTAAAGAATCAAGGTAAGATATGTGAATATTCGGCCAAAGGCCATTTATTATGTTTAAGGATGAAATCGAATCTAATATAAGTCTATAGGTATTTCGACAACTCCTAAGCAAGTGATTCTTTTTAGGATTTTAGAATCCACAAGGTAAGCATATGAGGTATTCGGCCAAGGCCTATTTTTGGTATTTAGAACTGTTTCTTATTTATTCAAAAGCGGGAGCCCGACATAGCTAAGTGATTTGGTGGCTAGCCGATTTCAAGAAGGAACTTCGCAAGGTTTGGGATTTGATTTTAAATCCAATCGGCACAAGGTAAGTTTTGGTTACAATAATCCTTGGGATTTAGTCTTATGGCCGAATAAGCTTTTACTAAATAGTAAGTGATTGATCAAATGTAGGAACTTAAGATCTAAAACAGTAGATCGGTTTCGGGATTTCAAGGAATTAGTTAAGCATATCGGTGTGTACCTCACACTATTTCTTAATATAGTTATGGCAATAATTAATCTATATGTGATTATAAGAATGTGCAAGAATATGGCTAAGGTACCATGTTATGGTACAAAGTACTCAGGTACGTTTCCTACTCCTACTAGGATTATGAAATATGTTATATTTAACATGTGATAAGTTATAAGAATGTGAAAGTTGGCATGATTAATGCATAATAAGTATGATATGGGGCATATGGGTTATTGAAAAGGGGAAGTGAATGTGGTGACCTAAGACCACGATATTTGAATGCGGTGACCTAAGACCACGGTATTTGAATGTGGTGACCTAAGACCACGATATTTGAATGTGGTGACCTAAGACCACGATGTCTGAATGTAGTGACCTAAGACCACAAATATTTATAAGGGCGATGAGCACGTCATTGCGATGATCGCGCCGATGATGTGTAGCGGATGGAGGGTTGACTTAGTAGTCCCCACGGTGTGTGCGGTTGGTACGGGTGATGTGTAGCGGATGGTAACTAGGTTTGGGTTTGGGTTTGCATCATATTATTAAATGTTATATGTACATGTATGACTTGTATGCCTGAGTTTGTTAGGACTTAGTGTTGTGGTTACACATTGAGTGCATTGACTCACCCTTGTTGTGGGATTACTTTTCGGTGATGGGCGGTGATGGACCGGGATGGCGAAGCTTAGGGATGGCCATGCTCGGCAAGGAATTTATTTTATTTGGACTTTTTATTTTAAGTACTTTGAATTTAATTTTGGGTTTTATTTTGATGTAATAAGGCCGTTAATATGAAACTTGTTTTATGCATGCTTTTTATTGGATTTTATTACTATACGATTAAGCTTAAATCAAGGTTAAATGGTTTTTCTTAAAAAAAAATATATATATATATATATACAAGGTTTCCAATTGAACCCAACACAAGCAAATCCATCTTCAAACCACACGAATTTTTCCTAAGTAACAAACGGACTTTTAAATGTTTTCTCGAGGAACATACCAGATCCGGTCAGGACTCGTGGGCCGGGTTTGGGGTGTTTCAAACTAGCTCCTAATCCTTACCAATATTCAGCCAACCCTCCTAACCCCAAAACCGTCCAAGTACATTGGCCAAAAGTCAAAGTTTAGCCACCCCAAAGTTTCCAAAACATCACCCTTGTTTCATGCCTTATGTCCCCCCTTACTTGCCTTTTCCATATGATTCTTTCCCTTAAGTTCACTCTTACCATATCTCTTAGCCATCATACCATAAAATAAAAGTCTAACTTACCAAGAATGTGATGCTTGGCCGACACTTGCTAGGAAAGAGCAAAAATTAATATTCATAAAATGTATACTATGGGATTCGAACCTCTCCCCTCAAGACCATACATGTAGCGCATAACCTCTTCACTAATGGCTCTTTTATGCTATCTTTTTATCACTTAATTCCCTTAAACATCAAGGTTACTTGTTCCACTTCAATAAAGTATTCATTACTAAAATTTATTCTAATTCCGAATAAATCCTGAGCCTTCTCAAGACTATATTAAACACTCAAATTGAATCATTCACAAGCTAAGCACCAAAATTATGCAACATATCGATACTCAATTTTTAGGATGTTACAGCTGTCTTCCCTAAATCTATTCTTTTTGGAGAGGATATCCTTCATTACTTTTACATAAATGGGCATTTTCTCCAAAGCTTCCACCAATGGGATATTGATGTGAAGTTTTTTAAGTAGATCCAAGAAATTCTTGAATAAACCTCTTGCTTCTGTTGCTGGAGTCTTTGAATATAAGGAGGTGGTGGAATCTTAGTGTTAACTAGAAAAATATTTTACGATAATGCTTCTGCAATTCTCACGGGTGTTGAACTTTCAGGTCTAACTTGTTACAGCAATACCACATTAGGAGTTGCAAAATCTGACTTCTATAAAATGGGAATTTTAGCATTCGATTGATCTTCCTCTTCGTTCTGAGAAACAACAGGCTTGCCTTCAGCCTCAACAACTTTGGGTTCCAACATCATTCCACTCCCCAAGGCGACAACTTTATAATGTTTTTGCCTACACTACTCTGATTTTCAGTGGCGCTCAAAAAAGCACCTCGGGGTCTACTTCGAAGTTTGTTGGCTAGCTGACACATCTTTTTTTCCAAATTTCTCAAAGTTGCATCCTTCTTTGCCATATATGCTTTCAATAAGTTCTTCAAATTATTGGAAGATTTAACTTGTAGAGGTTTCTAAACTTGTTGAGAAAACCTTGGCTATTGATTCAGTCCAGATTGCATATAAAAGTTACTAGGACTAGCCCCTTGATTACTCCATGAGAAATTCAGATGATTTTTCCATGAAGGATTGTAGAAATTTAACTGCAGGCTTTGGCCACTCTTGTTCTGATTTTGGTTTCCCATGTAGTACATGGATTCTAGGTTTGATTAACAATTTTGTATCATATGATTGTCTCCACAGTACACATATGAAATGTTCTCAAATTGGCTTGGCTGCCGACTTGTCAAATTACCCTTGAAACTATTAGTAGTAAAGTTCTTAAGCATGGAAAACATAAAAGATACCTGGGTTGCCAATGAATTAGGTGCAACCACTTTATGTACTCCTGCCACTCTTCTTCCTGTAGTTGTTTGATTACTCGGACACTAATAATTATTGCTAGAAATTCTTTCAAAAATTTCATAAGCTTCATTGTAAGACTTATAAAAAAGTGTTCCATTTGCAGAAGCATCTACCACCATTCTTGTGTGTGCATTAAGACCATTGTAAAAAGTCTCTAATTGAATGCAATGTGGAATCCCATGGTGAGGGCATTTCTATAATAATTCCTTGAATCACTTTCAAGCCTCATATAAAGATTCGTCATCAAGTTGTTGGAATGTAGTGATCTCATTTCGAAGCTTGACATTCTTACTTGGTGGGAAGTATTTCATCAAGAATCATTCAACCAATTCTTTCCATGTGGTTATGGAGTCAGGCGGTAAGGAATTCAACCAAGCTTATGCTCTATATCTCAACAAGTATGGGAATAACTTCAATCTTAAAGCATTTTTGATCGCTCCAACCAATTTGAATGAGTCGCTTACTTTCATGAATAAGAGAAGATGAAGGTGTGGATCTTCAGTAGGCATCCCACTAAATTGGCCCACTATTTAAAGCATTTGGAACATCATGGGCTTTAATTATAACTATGGTACTACAGTTTTGGGTCTCACAATTCCCAGATTGAGTTTATGAAAAAGTTTCACAACATATTGACAGATGGCACGATCTCTGTCATCGGCATTAATGACTAGATTTTGAGTATTACTTGTAACACCCCAAACCCGGCCCAGACGTTACGATCGAATCTGGCAGTGCCACATTTGAATGCAATTTTGGAAATGTAGTTCTCATAAAACTTGTTGAAAAAGCCCTCTTAATTAAAACTCATTAAGCCCTTTTAAGTTATTTATTCAAAACAAAATTGTAGTTACATCTGAAAACTTGATCATTGCGGAAGCTTACTTTCTAAATTAATTGTTGTAAAGCCGTGATGTTTTTGAAAACAGATATCTTTTAAGAAAACTGCGGCCTAGTTCTATCAGCTTTAAAATGTAATTAAGTAAACCCAGAATTTAAGTTTACAAGTTAAGTAAATTAAAAACACGGAAATACAGCTGTTCGTAGTGTGGCCACCTCCGAGTCCCCAGTACGTCGAGCCGCCTCACTAGAGATTACCTGAAAAATTAAAAAGAGAGGTGAGTTTGCGAAAACTCAGTGTGTAATCCCCTTATTACAGAAATAGTCAGTATACAGAAACAAAATCAGTCTGGGCCTGAGCCCTTTAACAGTAACAGTATAGTGTGGGCCTTAGCCCATTACAGTAACGGTGGCAATTGGGCCTTAGCCCCCATCAGCCTCGGTTGGGCCTTAGCCCATATCAAATGTCACATATCACATCTATCTGGGTCTAGGCCCATCTTAATAGCAGAATCATTATATGCAACGCATAAATACCCATACCAACCCTGCACTCCGTCTCCCGTCCAACCCTGCACTCCTGTAGGGATTAAATCGACCCACACATCCCTACACTCCTTATGTAGCACAGGTTGCGGCACTAACCAATATTGCAGCAGAGTTACCAATCACATAATCGGCTTAAACCCGTCGGTAGGTCTACAATCGTCTCATGCGACCCGTGCGACCCTCACATATCAATCACTTCCTCCAATACAAGATCCCAACCCCTTGCAGTATGTCGTGTATGCAGTATGCCATGCTCAGAATCAGTCACATCATTCACAGTTAAGTCAAATCGTAGCACAAATCAGTCATTTACCCTCGAGGGGCAAAATAGTCATTTACCCTACAGGGGCATTACGGTCATTTTACCCTACAGGGGCATTACAGTATTTTTACCCTACAGGGGTATTACGGTCATTTACCCTATGGGATATTTCGGTCATTTACCCTATGGGGGTATTTCGGTCATTTTACCCTATGGGGGTATTACGGTCATTTAACCTTATAGGGGTATTTCGGTAATTCTACCCTATAGGGGTATTATGGTCATTTACCCTATGGGGGTATTTCGGTCATTTACCCTATGGGGGTATTTCGGTCATTTCACCCTATGGGGTATTATGGTCATTTAACCTTACAGGGGTATTTCGGTAATTCTACCCTACAGGGACATTACGGTCATTTTACCCTATGGGGTATTACGGTCATTTTACCCTATAGGGCATTACGGTCATTTTACCCTATGGTGGTATTACGGTAATTTTACCCTACCTTGGGGTCTCGGTACAATTAACGACCTTTTCGAAGGCCTACAGTCGCCTCGAGCGACACAAATATTCCATTTGGTCAAAACGGTGTAAATGGGCTCAAAGCCTAATATTTGGCCCAAATGGGCCCACACACTCGTGTGGCCCATTTGGCCCAAATTTAATCACGGCTATGTGAACGTTATAGCCCAGTCCAGTATTTTCCAGTTATCGTGGATTTCATCCATGTAGGGCCCACGAGCCCTATTGGCCCACACGACCCATTTCGGCCAAATGAGGCCCATGTCAGCCCAAGAGCACGAGAACACTCGTGGTGGCCTCTATAGTCTATAGCCCATGATTGTGGGCTCGGTTTACAACACTAGCGATCGCTCACTCGTGAGGCCTCCAATGCCAAAGTTTCGGCTTTTCGGCTTTTCGGCTTTTGCCGACTCACAGAAACGATAGTGTGATTACACACCTGATTGCGAAATGTGAGAATGACCCACGAGAACTCCAACCTACATTCAATCAAGGCAATCCATTAATCACTTGTCAATCGGGTTAATCGAATCCCAATCAACATGTCCAACAAATTACCTCTCCCTTGACTAGATCAGTCGGTTGTGGTTTGCCCACTTGATCCAGAGATTGGTGCAGCCACCCTGCCGCACCCCGGCGGAAAATCCCGAGCAGCTGACACTTTACACTGCGTAAATTTGGGGGCAGGGGCTACGTGCCCATTCTCAGCTAGAACCATTCCTGATCCTCCCTCAAAATGGCTACTACTCGCCACCATTGATATCTCTTTATGCAACATATTATCGGAAACCTTCATTTCTCTTCTAGAGATTTTACAACCCTAAGAACAAAATAAGCGTGGCTTGGAAACACAATGCTAATGAAATAACTCACTTGGAACAAGTTTGAAGACTTACCAAAATTGATGATAATGGAATCGGTTGGAATAGTTTAGGTATATTCGGCCAAGCACAATAGGGAAAGATGATAAACTGAATGTACACAAAAAGCCTTATGAAGAATTCGGCTATGATTGGAAGAGAGTGGAAAGCAGAGAAGAAGAAGATGGAGAGTAGGTTCGGTTTAGAAGGGAGGCCGAGAGGAGAAGGATTCAGAAGGAAAAGAATAAGCAGAACCAAGAGTGAGAGAGCAAAGGGATTTCGGCAAAGCAAAGAAAGAAAAATAGACAAAAAAGAAGGTTACCTATTCGGTAATTGTAGGAAGGAGGAAAGTAGTGGAAATTTTGGTCACTTCAATAGCTAAAATGCAAACCCGAAAAGAACCCCGAATGGTAAAAAAATCCCAAAGAACACCCGGCACCTTCCTTTCAACCCTCTCAAAACTGAACAAAGAATTGCCTTGTGCCAAAAAATGCCCCCTCACTTCCCCTTAGCCAAATTTCACTAAGCCTTAGAGTCTCAATCATCCACAACACCCTACCAACCTCCCATTTTTGAATTTCCTTCATTTTCTCCCCAATCTTCTCCTTGATTTGCTCAACAAATCCCTTCAAGACCAATTCAAACTTCACCTGACAGGGTTTCAGTCTAACTCCACTTCTCATGGTGCAAGGAAATAAAATAAATACTCCCTTGCGCATCATGAGACTCGAACTTCAGCTCCCTTGCAACCTTGAACACGCCACTTACCACTGGACCACAAGCTCCTCTTGTGTCATGATTTCACCAAAAATATTTATAAAGCCTTCAAGCTAAGGCCAAGATTCACTTAAGAGCAAAAAGCAAAAATTTTGCTAAAGCCCAGGCTTGAACCCAGGACTTCTCCAACACTCTCAACTCATCCTAAATCGCTTAGCCACTAAAACAAACAAGCAATTTGTCATTTCCTTGCACACATAATTTTTTTTATGTGCAGTCTCCTAGCTGATCGCATGCTCAAGACCCATTCTTTCTAGGCCCAAATTTAGGGCGTTACAATTCACCCCTCCTTAAAAAAATTTCGTCCCTGAAATTTCCAACTGTCAGAATAGTCGCACCCCACAGACTTCACCACCACGCTCCCACTGCACACTCTGATTTCAAAACATTATTATAGCCTCTTGAACCACGTCCGCTTGTATCTCTTGTGCCCATTGTCTATTTGCGTTTTATCAGAACTAACAGTTTAATGTAGATCGAAGTTTCACTACAGTTTCAGTCCCCTATAGTTTCAGTTTGCTCTATCTAGAGTGGTATAGTCTAATTTCTAAAGTAGTCATAGTATTTCCTAACTTATCGCATTTCAATTACTAAACAGACAAAAGTATTCAGAAAACTTACGGATTCAGCGCCGGAGACTCGATGTGCTACACTTTTCAGAAGAAGTATCTCAAAACACTTCACATATTCAAAAACAACCTTTTGGAATCCAAAAATTTGAAAACCCATTCTACAATCGAGTTTTACAACTAGACTCTAATACCACTAAATGTAACACCCCAAACCCGGCCCAGACGTTACAGCTGAATCTGGCAGTGCCACATTGTAGTGCAATTTTGGAAACGTAGTTCTCATTAAACTTGTTGAAATAGCCCTCTTAATTAAAACTCATTAAGCCCTTTTAAGTTATTTATTCAAAACAAAATTGTAGTTACATCTGAAAACTTGATCATTGCGGAAGCTTACTTTCTAAATTAATTATTGTAAAGCCGTGATGTTTTTGAAAACAAATACCTTTTAAGAAAACCGTGCCCTAGTTCTATCAGCTTCAAAATGTAATTAAGTAAACCCAGAATTTAAGTTTACAAGTTAAGTAAATTAAAAACACGGAAATACAGATGTTCGTAGTGTGGCCACCTCCGAGTTCCCCAGTACGTCGAGCCGCCTCACTAGGGATTACCTGAAAAATTAAAAAGAGGGGTGAGTTTGCAAAAACTCAGTGTGTAATCCCCTTATTAAAGAAACAATCAATATACAGAAATAGAATCAGTCTGGGCCTGAGCCCTTTAACAGTAACAGTACAATGTGGGCCTTACCCATTACAGTAACAGTGGCAATTGGGCCTTAGCCCCCATCAGCCTCGGCTGGGCCTTAGCCCATATCAAATGTCACATATCACATCTATCTGGGTCTAGGCCCATCTCAATACCAGAATCAGTATATGCAATGCATAAATACCCATACCAACCCTGCACTCCGTCTCCCGTCCAACCCTGCACTCCTGTGGGGATTAAATCGACCCACACATCCCTACACTCCTTATATAGCACCGGTTGCGGCACTAACCAATATTGCAGCAGAGCTGCCAATCACATAATCGTCTTAAAGCCGTCGGTGGGTCCACAGTCGTCTAATGCGACCCGTGTGACCCTTACATATCAATCACTTCCTCCAATACAAGATCCCAACCCCATGCAGTATATCGTGTATGCAGTATGCCATGCTCAGAATCAGTCACATCATTCACAGCTAAGTCAAATTGTAGCACAAATCAGTCATTTACCCTTGAGGGGCAAAATAGTCATTTACCCTACAGGGGCATTACGGTCATTTTACCCTACAGGGGTATTTCGGTAATTCTACCCTACAGGGGTATTACGGTCATTTACCCTATGGGATATTTCGGTCATTTACCCTATGGGGGTATTTCGGTCATTTTACCCTATGGGGGTATTACGGTCATTTAACCTTATAGGGGTATTTCGATAACTCTACCCTATAGGGGTAATACGGTAATTCTACCCTATAGGGGTATTATGGTCATTTACCCTATGGGGATATTACGATCATTTAACCTTACAGGGGTATTTCGGTAATTCTACCCTACAGGGGCATTACGGTCATTTTACCCTATTGGGGTATTACGGTCATTTTACCCTACAGGGGCATTACGGTCATTTTACCCTATCGGGGTATTACGGTCATTTTACCCTACCTTGGGGTCTCGGTATAGTTAACGACCTTTTCGAAGGCCTACAATCGCCTTGAACGACACAGATAATCCATTTGGTCAAAACAGTGTAAATGGGCTCAAAGCCCAATATTCGACCCAAATGGGCCCACACGCTCGTGTGGCCCATTTGGCCCAAATTTAATCACGGCTATGTGAACGTTATAGCCCAGTCCAGTATTAGCCATTTATCGTGGATTTCATCCGTGTGGGGCCCATGAGCCCTATTGGCCCACACGGCCAAACGAGGCCCATGTCGGCCCAAGAGCACGAGAACACTCGTGGTGGCCTCTACAGTCTATCGCCTATGATTATGGGCTCGATTTACCACACTAGCGATCGCCCGCTCGTGAGGCCTCCAATGCCGAAGTTTCAGCTTCTCGGCTTTTCAACTTTTGCTGACTCACGAAAACGATAGTGTGATTACACACCTGATTGCGAAATGTGAGAATGACCCACGAGAACTCCAACCTACATTCAATCAAGGCAATCCATTGATCACTTGTCAATCGGGTTAATCGAATCCCAATCAACTTATCAAAAACAGCCTCTACCGAAAATACATGTCCAACAGATTACCTCTCCCTTGACTAGATCAGTCGGTTGTGGTTTGCCCACTTGATCCAGAGATTGGTGCAGCCACCCTGCCGGACCCCGGTGGAAAATCCCGAATAGCTGACACTTTACACTGCATAAATTTGGGGGCAAGGGCTACGTGCCCATTTTCAGCTAGCACCATTCTTGATTCTCCCTCAGAATGGTTACTACTCGCTACCATTGATATCTCTTTATGCAACATATTATCAGAAACCTCCATTTCTCTTCTATAGATTTTAGAACCCTAAGAACAAAATAAGCGTGGCTTGGAAACACAGTGCTAATGAAATAACTCACTTGGAAAAAGTTTGAAGACTTACCAAAATTGATGATGATGGAATCGGTTGGAATAGTTTAGGTATATTCGGCCAAGCACAATAGGGAAAGATGATAAACTGAACGTACACAAAAAGCCTTATGAAGAATTTGGCTATGATTGGAAGAGAGTGGAAAGCAGAGAAGAAGAAGATGGAGAGTAGGTTCGGTTTAGAATGGAGGCCGAGAGGAGAAGGATTCAGAAGGAAAAATAGAAGCAGAACCAAGAGTGAGAGAGGAAAGGGATTTCAGCAAAGCAAAGAAAGAAAAAGAAACAAAAAAGAAGGTTACCTATTCGTCAATCGTAAGAAGGAGGAAAGTAGTGGAAATTTTGGTCACTTCAATAGCTAAAACGCAAACCCAAAAGGAACCCCGAATGGTAAAAAAATCCCAAAGAACGTTCGGCACCTTCCTTTCAACCCACTCAAAACTGAACAAAGAATTGCCTTGTGCCGAAAAATGCTCCCTCACTTCCCCTTAGCCGAATTTCACTAAGGCTTAGAGTCCCAATCAGCCACAACACCCTACAAACCTCCCATTTTTGAATTTCCTTCATTTTCTCCCCAATCTCCTCCTTGATTTGCTCCACAAATCCCTCCAAGACCAATTCAAGCTTCACCTGACAGAGTTTCAGTCTAACTCCACTTCTCATGCTGCAAGGAAATAAAATAAATACTCCCTTGCGCATCATGAGACTCGAACTTCAGCTCCCTTGCAACATTGAACACGCCACTTACCACTAGACCACAAGCTCCTCTTGTGTCATGATTTCACCAAAAATATGTATAAAGCCTTCAAGCTAAGGCCAAGATTCACTTAAGAGCAGAAAGCAAAAATTTTGCTAAAGCCCAGGTTTGAACCCAGGACTTCTCCAACACTCCCAACTCTTCCTAAATCGCTTAGCCATTAAAGCAAACAAGCAATTTGTCATTTCCTTGCACACATAATTTTTTTTATGTGCAGTCTCCTAGCTGATCCCACGCTCAAGGCCCATTCCTTTTAGGCCCAAATTTGGGGCGTTACATTACTAGTTTCTTCTTCTCCTTGATCTTGTTGTGCAGGATTCATTTCAGCAGCTTCTCTATGAGCTACTTGTTCCTTTCTTCTCTGTCTAAAGTTACATTAAATTTTAGGATCAACTAAAAGTAGATTGATAATTCGGTCTATGTTCATAAACACCTGAAAATTCACAAAAATAACAAAGATTACCAGAAAAATAAATCAAATTGCAAAATAATTAACTTTTCAAATAATAACTAAAACAATCCCCGACAACGAAGCCAAAAACTTGTCAGGAGATTATCAAATGATGTGCAAGTGTACACAGTCGTCAACAAGTAATAAAGTGGTGAGTAAAGAGTATCGTCTCCACAAGGACTGTACATAAGGCAAATATTGTGCAATTAACAACTAGCAAGTTGGTGATGGAAATAATAAAGAGATAATTGAGTTAACTAATTAACCTAATTAAAATTAACTAAGTGTGCACAACAATTAAAATGTAACACAGAATATAAAAAGCAAATCTTAACAAGTTTTCATCACAATGATATAAAGGGCTAGAATAACTATTTCCCCTAACTTATGATCATAAAAAACAATGCTAAGGAATGCTAAGGTGAACCCGTGGCAATTTGGCAATTTACTAACCCAGAATCTATAAGCTATGAAGTCTCACTTTTAACCTTTTAGTTTCTTTAACATGTTTCTATGTTTAATTAACTTCAAGGTTCATATGCTATAATCATACCTAAGGGTTATGCAGGGTAACAGTATTGCTAAATATCGTTACTAATTCAATTATTAAGAAATCAAACATGCACCATTCAAATAGTGCGTCCACTAATTAGCATCTTGTTTAGATTGATAAATTAATTCATATACTTCCCAACACTACTTATGCGTTAGCAAGCATGATCATGATATTATTTGAATGAATAAAAAACCAATGCATAGAACATCAATAGTAGAGTATTAATAGCACAAGCTAAGGGATTATAGTTATTCTAGCATCAACAAAATTAAGTCATATCGATTAAATTAAATGAAAAAGAATAAGTTGCAATCATGTTTATCAATCTATGAACAAAGTAAAAGATTAAAGGAAGGAAAATCGTAAGGTTGATTCTAATGGTTCTCCAAGGCAATGCTTACATTGCTCCACCTCCTCTCTTCTCCTTTGCGTTTCTTCTAGGCACAAATGCTCTCAAGTTTGTCGAAATTGGTTGCTCTCAATGTTTCAAAGATGCTCTCTAAATTTTGTGTTGTGTTTAGATGAATGATCTCAAATGCTTGCCCTTATTTGTACTAGTGAGCCCCCTTCTCCCTTTACTATTTTTGGCGTCTCACACTTGATTTTCTCCATGTAGGTGGATGGTTAGCATGATTTGAGGAATATTGGTGGACGGTTTGCTTGATTTAAAAAAAAAAGGGTGGACGGTTTCCTTGATTTGTATTGGAGGAGTTACTTGATTCTCTCCATAACTAATTTGGTGGTTGAGGTCGTTAAAGACCAAGTCAATGGACAGTTTTGAGCTCCCTTCTCCTCTCTAGTGGATGGTTTGGGCTACTCCTTCCCTTAGTGGACGGTTTGGCTCTTTTGAGCTATCCAAGCTTGTAACAGCCCGATTTTGGGCCTAGTCGGAACATTGGTTTTGGGGCCACAAATCCGATGAGGAAAAATCTTATTTTTATTATATTTTTATGGTCTACCATTTCACAGAAAGATTCCGTGAAAATTTCGTTCGAAAATTTTGACGTTTGGGCACTCAATTTAGTCTAAAGGACTAAATTATAAAAAGTGCAAAAGTTGAGTTCCACATGTTAGAAGTGTCCAATTTCTATGAAATTTAAAATTGGAGGTCCTTAAATGGCAATTAGACCATTGGTTAAAGTTTTGGACAAAAATGGACAATAGATAAGTGAAATAGGATTTTTTAAAGTTAAGGGCATTTTGGTAATTTGGTAATTAAATGGACTAAAAGACAAAATAAAAGCCAAAAACCTTTGTCCATCTTCTTCCTTGGCTGAATTAAGCATGGGGGAAGCCATGGCTAGGGTTTTCAAGCTTTCAAGCTCAATAGTAAGTGCATTCAAGCCCTGTTTTTAATGTTCTTTACATTTTTGAGATCCCCGTAACTCGGTTTAGCTATTTCTACCATTATTTTGAGCTAGGGTTTGTGTTTAAAAATTTACCCATGGATGACATGCATGTGCTTTGATGTCTAATGGTAGAATATGAATGCTCGGTGTGTAGTAAACGACTTTTACTAAGTGATTTTTGATGAAATTGCATAAAAGGACTAATTTGTAAAAAGTTGAAAAATGTATGAAAAATGTGTGAATGAATGCTAGTTGTGGACTGCTATAGTTATGAAAATGGTTCGGCTAGGCCTAAAATACAAGGAAATCGAATAAAAATCATTTTACGAGCCTAGGGGAAAAAGTGTAAATATGATAAAGTTTAGGGGCAAAACTGTAATTTTGCCATAGTATGATTTTTGGGTCACAATTAATAATGTGCCTATAAGTAAGCTAAATTTGATGTTAACGGGGGGGAGGGGGGGGAACGAGTAACTGACGGTTAGGTCCCTAGTTGCCATTTTTGTATCGAGGTAAGTTTGTGTGAAATTAAAGCTACATAATGTTTTTATATTTTTAATTTCTAGATATTATGTGAAATGAATATTATTTCTATGGAATCGACTAAGGATGCCTCGATGAGAGTATGATGAAAATATGTTAAGTTGAAGTCTCGGTTGAACATTCGGAATAGCAAGGATACTAATGTCACAACATGAGATAAGGAAGGTCCCGTATAATACCATGTCTGGGACATGGCATCGGCACTGAATAAGGAAGGTCCCGTATAAGACCATGTCTGGGACATGGCCTCGGCACCAAAGAAAGATCTCGTATAAGACCATGTCTGGGACATGGCATCGACATCTATATACGATCTTGTATAAGACCATGTCTTGGACATGGCATCGACATCGAGATATGAGATCCCGTGTAAGACCATATCTGGGATATGGCGTCGGCATCGAGATGTGATCCCATGTAAGACCATATCTGGGATATGGAATTGGCATCGTGATACATGTATGATGAGATTGAGTATCCTTTGATATTTCGAGTAGTCCGACGGGCAAAGAGCTAAGTTTATGCATCAATGACAAAGAGCTAAGTTTATTCATCAATGACAAAGAGCTAAGTTTATGCATCAATGACAAAGAGCTAAGTTTATGCATCAATAACAAAGAGCTAAGTCTATGCTTATGATGTAAGAATATGTGGGAAATGTGGATTGTGATCATGTGTGAGGCTTTTAAGCCAAATTAAATTGAGAAATGAAATGTTCAAGTTTTTGTTGTTGATGTATAAGTTAAATTGGCCAATGAATGGCTTGTAAATATTTGATGATGACTAGCTATTGGCATGGCTAACTATGGATATGCTTTAGTGCTATAAGTATGTAAATGAGAATTAATACAAAGAAAACATGATAGAGTAAAATTAGCAATAAAACAGTTTGGATAGCAGCAGCTGAAATCAATTTGAAAATTCACCAAAAATTGTGGAAATTGAATTTGAAGTTGAATAAGGTATTAAATTAAATATTATTGAGTCTATTTTCGTCTACAAGAGACGGTGTAAGCAAAATAATTTCATATTATGAGATGTTTGAATTTTTATAAGACAGGGTCAGAATGATTTCGGAATCCCCGGTTCTGACTTTGTAAATTCATTAAAAATTGTACAAAAATAATCAAGGGATAAAATTTATATTCTTGATTTTCTTAATCAATTTATTTTCAATAGAAACAAACGGGAATTTCTTTTGAGTTCTTTGCAATGAGAAAATAAATTTTTAGTGAAGAGAGGTCAGAACTGCCAGACAGCGAAATAGGGGAAACTTTAAAGAATAAACTGTACTGATTGGCTGAACCGAAAATTTGGGAAATCTTATGGTAATAAGATATGTGAGTCTAGTTTCAAGTAAAATTATCGGATCTTAATTTGGAGTTCCGTAGCTCCGGATAAAAATAATTTAGTGATTGTAATTCGAGTAGACAGCTCAAGATGAATATAAGTGAATTGAGAAATTTTATGCAATAATGATGGCATTATCTTGAGAACTCAAAATAAGGATTGTAAAAAGCATGGTAATAAATTGTTTATTATTTAAATACATAATTACTAAGATTTATAGCTTACTCCCCTTCCTTTCTCATATCATGTAGGGTTTTATACTAGCTCGAGTTGGAGATCGTCGGAGATGCTATCACACTATCAAGCTATCATGTTGGATATAAGTGAATGCAAAACCTTTTGAGTCTATGAAATGTATAGGAACTTAGTCAATTGTGTATGTGTCAATTGATTTGGCCAAATGTGTTGGTTCATATTGGTTAATGAGTTGTAATGCCTATTTATACGTGTGTGCTTATACTAAAGGTTTTATGTGATGTGGTTATGTGTGTTTGGGATGGATGGATTCAAGTTGTGTTTAAGTATGTGAAAATGAGGGTGCCAAATGGTCTGGAAAATAGCCATTTTCTTGGCCACACGCAGAGAGACACGGCCGTGTGTCTCGATACTGTGGAGAACACGACCGGGACATGGGCGTGTGCCCGAGGCGTGTGAAGTCGTGCATTTACTTTTCAGAATTTAATTCGCCACACGGGCTAAGCACACGGGCGTGTGACGTGGCCGTGTGACCCAATTTTGTTGATGATGTCATAAATAGAGAGTCACATGTGCTAAGGACATGGGCGTGTGTGACCACACGGCCTACCCACATGGGCGTGTCCCAAGCCACACGGACGTGTGACCCCTGTTTTGATGAAAAATTTTCTAAGTCTTCTTAAAGTTTCCTAAGTTCTCGGTTTAGTCCCGAACAGTTCCTAATGTATGTTTTGGGCCTTGTGGGCCCATATAAGGGGCGATTTGCATATGAATGAGGAATGTTAAATTGAATGAAATTTTATAGCCGGTTTTGTATAAAGGTTTTTGTTTAAGTTCGGTAATGCCTCGTATCCTGTCCCGGCGTCGGACACGGGTAAGGGTGTTACAAAGCTTGTTTGTCCAGTCCATCATTGCGTTGAGAAGAATTCTACAGTCCAATAAGGTATTTTAGGGCGTTCAAAGATGACAACATGTCAGCCCAATCCCATAGGTCCTATGTTGCAGTGTTGTTGTGACATTGAGTGTTAGCATGTGAACTTCAAGTCCCTTTTTCCCCCTATTGCACCAACTACCTTTAAAGATGTAGAAATCATATATTTAGCATATAAATGAATAATGGTGAATTATTCAAGATAAATTTTATGATAAACAGAAATTAGAATAATTACAACACAATTTGTCATAAATCATCCTTGACTTGAATGAAATTGTAAGTTAAAAGGTATTAAAATAACTCTATATTTTAGAGTTATAAATATCATTGGAATCGACCAAAGTTGATGGTTCAGATACATCAACAATGAAACAAACGACGGATCAAAGTGTCGAGAACCAACTAGAAGTTCTTCTTTGCAGGTGATACAGATCGTCCCCAGTCTAAAAAAAGGGGTTTCTCTTTTAAATTTCTATTAATTTGAAATTTTATTTATCATTTAATTGTTTTTATTTTGTTTATATAAAGTTTTAATTATATTTTTTACGTGTTTTCTCCAGTGGTTGCTGAGCGTGGGAAGTGGAAGAATTAAAGAATCGAAGAATTTGAATTTTCGTGCATTGAGAGGGTCGAAACAACAAGGCACGTCATGAAGAGCCATGTACATGTCATCACAACAACCAATCCAAATCCCAATGTTCGCCCAACGACGTTATGATGAGCCTGCCAATGAAGTGCAAAACAATCTGTAATGCCACGAAAAGGAAAATTGCGCTGTCATGAAGAAAAGCTCGTCGTCGCAACATCATTAAGGGCACATCACAACGAGACGTGACATAATGGACTGGGAAATTGAAATAGAGAGCCAACATTTTGACGAGACAACATGTATACACACTCATGTCTCGACGTGCTAGGGTTTAAATGCCTCCAAAGTTGATTTTTCGTTCTTTTTTTCAGCCATTCTCTGCTCTCCACAATCTCAACAACTCTAGTCTTTTATCTTGTTTAAGTTTGTGTTATTTGGATTTAATGTTTTTCTTTGTTCTTTTAGGTATTTTCCACCCACCTGGAGCACACACAATCCTGACATCATCATGACTACAAGGAATTAGCCTTCAGGGAAGTTTTTTTGTTTGCACTCTAATTTTCTTACATTGAGGGAGATGTATGTTACAAAGTGTAGGGGTGCATAGGAGTTAGTAGTGTGTCTTATTTAATTATTCAAGACACTGAAAAAAATATTTGTTTCTATTTGTGTAGAAACCCCACCTTGGCGGCACTACTATTTCAAACTGAACCAGAAAAGGGAGAACGACCCGACTAACCTCGCAGCACATTCCCAAAAAATTGGGTAGTCTCTTCTCTTATCTTTTGGGTGCACATTAGGGACAATGTTTCAAATAAAATGTTGGGGTAACATAGAAAATTCTAAGTTTTTATTATGGTTTTTGTTAATTTTTTTGATAATTTTTAGTTGATTTTTTTCCTTTTTCTTGTGTGTTTGTTTGTGCTTGAGCTTGTAGAAATACAAGTAATTGGTCAAGAGCATGTGAGTAGGTTGTTTGTTTAAATTGTAAACCTAGTCTAAGAATAAATGATTTTAGGTTGTTTGCATTTAGACTAGTTAGTTCAATTTGTTAAACTATGAATAGGAAAAAGAAGTTAAATGTACCAAATGATAAAGGTATACACGAGTAGGCATAGATGTTTGCTTGAACTATAGGTTGTTTGGATTTTATAACTTAGTTAATGGAATCCATGGTGATTAAAATGGTATAGTATAATAAGTATAAAAGCCTTACAAATATGTGCTTAAAAATGTAAAATAATGAGGGACCAAAAGCATTGTGAAGGTTAAAATCAAAGTGGGTGTGATAAAAGCATATAATGGTTAAAAGCAAAGTGAGTGAAGAGTGGATAAATTTAAATAAATAAATAAAATGAGAAATTTAGGAAATCTCACTCATATTGGCACAAACTCATGAATTGCTTATACTTGTAAATATTATATTAGAGTTCAAAGCATGGATAAAAGAAACTAAGTGAGTAGAATACGAATCACCTTTGTTCTTCAACCATAGATGTTATTGTAACGCATAGGTTTTTGCAAGTGTACACAGTCGTTGTCAAGTCATAAGTAAGTAAAAGAGTTATTGTCTCCACAAGGACTGTGTATGTTAATCAATTAATTAAAAAATTAAAGCTTTACAAATTGGTGATAAGAACACAATATTTCGAGTGATGGATAATTAAACTAAATTAAATTATCTAGATGCAAGATGATCCCTAATCCAATTCTAATCAAAGTATGATAATTAACTAAAATGTATGAGATGAATTTAGCAGCAACAACACAAAATTAAACAATCAATAAAATGAATAGGCTAGAATAATTACATCATTCAACTTAATTCATTTTCTCATGTTTAACAGTGTTCGGAAAATATTCTATGGCAACTCGATCTTTCATGACTTTGAAACAAAATTAAGTCCTTTTAGAATCTTTTACTTAGTAAAACATGCATTTTACTGATCATATTAAACTAAGGGTTTCTTAGAATTCATGTGAAGTAATAGGGACGGATTAGGGTTGAAATAATTTAATCACATAAACCTAAAAACTATGCAAGATAATAGAGTTTGTTAAAGTTATTATGAACCTTTAATTTACTCGGGTTGGGATCTAAATTAAGCATACACTTTTCAACTATTGTGTCCATTAGTCATCGTCTGGTTAGGATCGTTTAGCTAATTTCAATGCATCCAATCACGTATGAATGAAATACATGCTTGAGTTTAATTGAAAACATGAATGATTGAAGCACAAACACTATAAACATGATTTAAACAAACTTCATTGAATTGATACAATCATCCTAGCTAAACAGATTTAAGCTACCATTGTTGATGACAATATAACAAAGCACCTTGCAAACATGATTAAAATCAAAGTAACAAGTAAAGGAAGAATAAACTCTTTTCGAATTAGCAGCCTTGCCAACTCCGATTGAAGAAGTTTCCTCCCATCCTCATGTTGCTCCTTTGCTAATGGCTCCTCAAGGTGGTCGGCCAAAAGATTATCTTATCAAGGTTTTGCTAGCTAAGAAAGAAAGTAAATATGGGATTTTATGCCTGGGAATGAAGAGAGGGAATGAGAGAATGGAACAGAAATGTTAAATGAAGGATGAATGAGGGATCAATGAAATGTGAGATGGGAGTGGGTATTTATACTTGAGGTTGGTGGAGGAGTTTACTAAATACGGCATCAAAGATCACTTAGATTTCTCCCACCTTTGGCCAACCATAATATGTGGAAAGGAGGGTGAGTTGGCTGCTTGATTCAAGCATAAAATCATGCTTGAATCATGCAAGGGGTGGATTGTAACACCCCAAACCCGGCCCATGCGGTATGACCGGATCTAGCATGTCACATAAAGAAAACGTGTAAAGAACTAAAGTTGACGTTATTTGGTTATAGTTAAGAAAACAAGTTTGGTTATAATTAATCGATAAAATACTACTAATTTCTAGAGGTTGATTGAAGAATCAATAATCGAACTAGTGATCTTTTAAAACCGTAACTTTTGAAAATATTATTGATAATTTGCAGGAAAAATCCAAGTTAAATTATTTGTACATATTTATTATGAAATCCGTTTGTTGATAAATTTTAAGAAAAACCGTTTTTTTATGATTTTAGAAAATCCCCGTTTAAAGCAATTCATGGAAGATAATAAATACGTCAAACATAAAACAAAATAAAAATCCCAGAGGCCTTATTACAACTTTAAACCCAAAATAGTAAAAGTAACGAAATAAAGTGGAAACGAAATTTACTAAGGTTCGAAAATATTATTTCCAAAGTATGGCCTCCACCGAGTCATCCATGGGCCCAAGTCTTCATTCTTGATCATTACCCGCAAGGATTAAGAGAATGGGGTGAGTTACTAGAACTCGGTGTATAATCCCCTTCTTTGTCATCCATGGGCTCGAACCCGCATAGCAACATCTTGGACCGAAGCCCATTTACATAACAATATTTAAATGAAATGAATGTATCCCAACCCATCCATCCATCACACCCCCGACCAGCCAATCACACCTGTGGTGATCAAGTCAACCCACCCCGCCGCTCACACCAATTTGCAGTCGAGCTGCTATTTGTATAATATTTTTGTGGTCAAGCCATCGAAATCATAATTAAGCACAATAATAAATGAATTGTGGCAATGCCACCAGGCTACACTGCTCTCCATACAATTTTTCCCAACCCATTCAATATGTACAGATGCAACATAATAAAAATATATCCACATATATAACAACCATTAATCTAATGAAAAATTTCGGTGAATCGGCCCATTAAAGCACTTTGATAATTCGGGCCATAAGGGCATTCTAGCAAATCGGCCCATTAGGGCATTTTGGTAAATCGGCCCATAGGGCATTTTTTTAATTTAGCAAATTAATACCGATTTTGACAGATCTTTAGAACTAATGTTGTTTAAGCAAGTTATTCGATTCATGCCATATTACAGTTATTAGATTTATAAGCAACAACGATCTATTTTCAAACATGATAGTGAATCACGAATCTATGGAATTTCGGTCTGAGATTACACACCTGATTACGGTAAGAATTAAACCTTCTTGATCGTCGGCACCCTTAGTATCGTGAACGACCACGATTTGCCTACTCTCACTAGAAGATGGTCCACAACCGGTGGAAAATTCGAGGCTATCGATATCGCCCTTCGTTTGAACTTGGGAGTAGAGATTGCAAGTCCACTCCCTTTTGTCCTCCTATCAATTTTCCCTTAATAACTCTACCACTTGCCTCCATTGAAAGAGTCTCGATTAGAATAATAATACTACAATGAGAGAAAGTAGTTGTTTAGGAGAGGATTTGACTTACCACTACTTAGAAGGACCAACAAGTAGAGAAAAAGCGAGTGATTTAGTCCTAGAATAAATTATTAGACATAACCATTGATCCGTTTTAACAGAATAACCAAGCAATGAAAGAGATCGAAATGAACCTTGAAGAAATTCCTTACCTTAACAATGATAGATCCGACTCCCACCAATTGGGCTTATGGCTACGGATGAATCGACAAGGATGTGATATACGGCCACCCACTAGAACACTACGAAAAAGAGATAATCACGATATGAGGGAGTAGGAGAGAGTGATGTTTTCGGTTTAGAGAACCATCCAATGATAAGAGCACCTAATCGTCCATGAAGAAAAGAAAATGAAAAGAGGAGAATAAAACCACTTACCGATTCGGTCAAAGAAGAGAGTGCCCAACACAAAGGAAAATGAAGAAGAGATAAAGTGCTATAAGGTTCGGCTATTTAGAGAGAAAAGGACAAGGAAGATTCGGCCATCAAGTATTATTGACTAATGAAAAAGAGGAAGATTGGGGAATGGTGAGAAAGAAAAGAAAAGAAAAGAAAAAGATGAAAAGATGAGAAAAAGAAGAGAAAGTATTCCTTAAGGTCACGGTTTTAGGCAAGGAAAGAAGTACCAAATGGTCAAAAGAAAAGAACTTTCAAATGGAACAAAAACTTCTCAAAGTGCCTAAGAAAATTCGGCAATCAAAGGAAAAAAAATTGGAAAAGAGAGCACCAAAATGTTAAAAAGAAATGAAAGCCTTTCATGCATAAACTTGCAAAAAAAAAAAGGCCAAAAGAATTTCGGCTCCCCTTTTCTCCCTACCAAAATCGTGTACCACCTTTACCAAAAAGATGAGTGTTGACCAAAATTCTTTCCCCAAACTCCTTCCAAAAATTCGGCCAACATATCCCCACCCTTATCCCTTTCCTTTATTTCTTTCCTTATTTTCCCTTGATCTCCTCCTTACTCTTCTCCTTAATGTTATTTCCATCATTAGAAAGTCTTCCTTTCCTTCTTTAATGTCTTGGCCGACACTTACCATCTTCCACATGATTAGCACAAAAAAAAATTTAAATCCACTAGTTGCAATAGGTGGGATTCGAACTCCACCCCTTGCTCCCTCATGTGACGCCTCACCACTTTGCTACTAGCTCTTCCAGTTCTCTTCCAGCACTCTCCCGAGTGAAGTTTTCCACAATGCACACAAGGTTGTAACTGATTGGTAGTAGCTGGAGCACCCACTCAAACTGGTCCCTTATTCCTGGGCTTTTTCTGAAATTCTCTAGCAGGGCCTGAATATCCAGAGTCTCTCTTGTTCCTGCCTCTATCCTTGTCTCGATTTTGCCGTTCCGAGTGTTTAACTTCTTCATCTATCTTAGCTTTTTCCACAAGTGTAGCAAAATTCCTCTCCTTTTGTGGGTCTATCAAGTACATGCAACCGATCACATAACCCGATCCTCGAAAACGCACACTGACGTTCATAATCAGTCGGCACTATACCCCGGGCATACCGACTCAGACGCAGAAACTCCGCCTCGTATGCTGCCACAGACCTACCTCATTGGACCAGATTCAGGAATTCCTTCTTCCGGGCATCCACATAGCTAGCCCCGACATATTTTCCCTGGAATATTGTCTTAAAGAAATCCCAGGTAATACGATCAGCCTGAGTGCCTTCCCGAACAGTGAGCCATCAACCCCTTTCCGTTTCTGCTCAGCTCTACAATCCAGATCATCCATAATTCGCTCCACCGCCTCAAGCCAGTACTTCGCTACACTAGGGGCTACACCCGAAATACCCCTAAAAACTTCGTCCCCATTCGATCTAAGTCGCTCAGATATCGACCCACGAGCTGCCGACCCAGTTCTAGCCCCAGCAACCCTTTCTAGAACTCGCAACATCGCTTGGGTCAGAGCGTCGTCCTCTCTCATTCGATCATGTGACACAGCTTCAGACACTAGTGACACAGGTGCGTCCATTTCAGGCATATGTCCAGATGCCTCAGATACAACTCTAGCACCTCGGCCTCTACCACGGCCACGTCTACCACGTACACGTCCTCTAGCGCTCATATTTGCTAAGTCTATTTAATCTGATTAAGAGTCTTATGAATCAGTATGCTATTCAATGTTTATTAAACAATGTTTTATGGATTATAGGAAGTAAAGTTATTTTCGCAAAACTTATCCTAAAGTCTCAATCTGTATAGTTTCAGCTCCTAAAGCTAAAAGTTCTAGAGTATCTCTTTTTTGTGAAGTTTTCATACTACAGTCATACCACAATAATCATAAAAATGAAAACAAAAACTTACTGACTTGGTGCCGGATACCCGTGGTGCCATACTTCCTCTAAAACATGTATTTATAAATCGAATTTCAAGCAGTTTTAGAAAACATTTTTGAACCCAAACCACAACCGAGTTTTGCATCCGGGCTCTGATACCATAAAATGTAACACCCCAAACCCGGCCCATGCGGTATGACCGGATCTAGCATGTCACATAAAGAAACGTATAAAGAACTAAAGTTGATGTTATTTGGTTATAGTTAAGAAAACAAGTTTGGTTATAATTAATCGATAAAATACTACTAATTTCTAGAGGTTGACTGAAGAATCAATAATCGAACTAGTTATCTTTTAAAACCGTGACTTTTGAAAATATTATTGATAATTTGCAGGAAAAATCCAAGTTAAATTATTTGTACATATTTATTATGAAATCCATTTGTTGATAAATTTTAAGAAAAACCGTTGTTTATGATTTTAGAAAATCCCCGTTTAAAACAATTCATGGAAGATAATAAATACGTCAAACATAAAACAAAATAAAAATCCCAGAGGCCGTATTACAACTTTAAACCCAAAATAGTAAAAGTAATGAAATAAAGCGAAAACGAAATTTACTAAGGTTCGAAAATATTATTTCCAAAGTATGGCCTCCACCGAGTCATCCATGGGCCCAAGTCCTCATTCATCGATCATTTACCGCAAGGATTAAGAGAATGAGGTGAGTTACTAGAACTCGAGTGTATAATCCCTTACTAGTCATCCACTGGGCTGAACCCGTATAGCAACATCTTGGACTGAAGCCCATTTACATAACAATATTTAAATGAAATGAATGTAACCCAACCCATCCATCCATCACACCCCCGACCAGCCAATCACACCTGTGGGGATCAAGTCAACCCACCACGCCGCTCACACCAATTTGCAGTCGAGCTGCTATTTGTATAATATTTTTGTGGTCAAGCCAGCAAAATCATAATTAACCACAATAATAAACGAATTGTGGCAATGCCACCAGGCTACACTGCTCTCTATACAATTTTTCCCAGCCCATGCAATATGTACAGATGCAACATAATAAAAATATATCCACATATATAACAACCATTAATCTAATGAAAAATTTCGATGAATCGGCCCATTAAAGCACTTTGATAATTCGGCCCATAAGGGCATTCTAGCAAATCGGCCCGTTAGGGCATTTTGGTAAATCGGCCCATAGGGCATTTTTGTAATTTAGCAAATTAATACCGATTTTGATAGATCTTTAGAACTAATGTTGTTTAAGAAAGTTACTCGATTCATACCATATTACAATTATTAGATTTATAAACAACAACGATCTATTTTCCAACATGATAGTGAATCACGAATCTATAGAATTTTGGTGTGAGATTACACATCTGATTACGGTAAGAACTAAACCTTCTTGATCGTCGGTGCCCTTAGTATCGTGAACGACCATAATTTGCCTACTCTCACTAGAAGATGGTCCACAACCTGGTGGAAAATCCCGAACTGCCAATACCGCCCTTCGTTTGAACTTGGGAGTAGAGATTGCAAGTCCACTCCCTTTTTGTCCTCCTATCAATTTTCCCTTAATAACTTTACCACTTGCCGCCATTGAAAGAGTCTCGATTAGAATAATAATACTACAATGAGAGAAAGTAGTTGTTTAGGGAGAGGATTTCGGCTTACCACTACTTCCGAAGGACCAACGAGTAGAGAAAAAACGAGTGATTTAGTCTCTAGAATAAATGATTAGACATAACCATCGATCCGTTTTAACGGAATAACCAAGCAATGAAAGAGATCAAAATGAACCTTGAAGAAATTCCTTACCTTAACAATGATAGATCCGACTCCCACCAATTGGGCTTATGGCTACGGATGAATCGACAAGGATGTGATATACGGCCACCCACTAGAACACTATGAAAAAGAGATAATCACGATATGAGGGAGTAGGAGAGAGTGATGTTTTCGGTTTAGAGAACCATCCAATGATAAAAGCACCTAATCATCCATGTAGAAAAGAAAATGAAAAGAGGAGAATGAAACCACTTACTGATTCGGTCAAAGAAGAGAGTGCCCAACACAAAGGAAAATGAAGAAGAGATAAAGTGCTATAAGGTTCGGCTATTTAGAGAGAAAAGGACAAGGAAGATTCGGCCATCAAGTATTATTGACTAATGAAAAAGAGGAAGATTGGGGAATGGTGAGAAAGAAAAGAAAAGAAAAGCAAACTATGAAAAGATGAGAAAAAGAAAAGAAAGTATTCCTTAAGGTCGCGGTTTTAGGCAAGGAAAGAAGTACCAAATGGTCAAAAGAAAAGAACTTTCAAATGGAACAAAAACTTCTCAAAGTGCCTAAGAAAATTCGGCAATCAAAGGAAAAAAAATTGGAAAAGAGAGCACCAAAATGTTAAAAAGAAATGAAAGCCTTTCATGCATAAACTTGCAAAAAAAAAGGCCAAAAGAATTCCGGCTCCCCTTTTCTCCCTACCAAAACCGTGTACCGCCTTTACCAAAAAGATGAGTGTTGACCAAAATTCTTTCCCCAAACTCCTTCCGAAAATTCGGCCAACATATCCCCTCCCTTATCCCTTTCCTTTATTTCTTTCCTTATTTTTCCCTTGATCTCCTCCTTACTCTTCTCCTTAATGTTATTTCCATCATTAGAAAGTCTTCATTTCCTTCTTTAATGTCTTGGCCGACACTTACCATCTTCCACATGATTAGCACAAAAAAAAATTTAAATCCACAAGTTGCAATAGGTGGGATTCTAACTCCACCCCTTGCTCCCTCATGTGACGCCTCACCACTTTGCTACTAGCTCTTCTTGTGCTAGCTAAATACATACTTGTTTCCTTAAGCCTTGACGCCACTTACCTTCTCTCCTTAAAGTGCTTAAACAAAAAAAATTCTACTAGGGCCCAGCTCAACCCCAAGCCTTCTTAGGGCCCCTAAACATACACAACTAACATTTTTAACTAGCCTAACGCATGGTATAATGCAAAACATAAAATCCCGAATTTCAGGATGTTACAATTCTACCCCCTTAAAGAAATTTTGACCTTGAAATTTACCTGATTAAAAGAGATGAGGGAATTGTTTCCGGATCATGTCCTCAGACTCCCATGTAGCTTCCTCTAACTCGTGATTACTCATAATACTTTGACTAACGGAACCGACTTCCTTCTCAGCACCTTAATATCCCGATCTAAAATCTGCACTGGCTCTTCTTCAAAAGACAAGTCAGGTCTTATTTCGATTTCCTCCACTGCAAGCTCATGATCTCTGCTACATACAATTTGGCCAACTTCTGCAATGAATAATCCGTACGAATAGGTAGAAAATGAGCAGATTTCGTTAATCGATCCACTATAACCCATACTGAATCTTTCTTAGTAGGCGTTAAAGGTAACCCACTAACAAAGTCCATCGTTATCCTTTCCCATTTCCATAGTGGGATTTTCACCGGTTGTAGCAACCCTGAAGGCATTTGATGTTCCGCCTTCACTGTGACATGTCAAGCACTTGCTCACGAAATCGCAGAACCTCCCCGTTTCAACCACGCCACCAATATCGCTCACGGAGGTCTCGGTACATTTTGTTTCCCTCGGGGTGCATAGCATATGGGCTACTATGCGCCTCATGCAGAATCATTTGTCTCAATTCCGAATCCCTGGGCATACAAACTCTTCCGCAAAAACACAATACTCCATCACTATTTAATCCAAAATCCCCTATCTCACCACCTTCCACTTGCTGAAGCCGAGAACCCAACCTTTCATCTAACAACTGCTTTTCCTTAATCTGACTTACCCTTGCAGGCTTCACTTGAAGTTCAGCTAACAAGCTACTATCTTCATAAAGGCTGAGATGAGCGAACATCGCTCTCAAATCCGATATCACCTTACAACTCAACGCATCTGCCAATACGTTACCTTTACCTGGGTGATACTCGATTGAGCAGTCATAATCTTTCAATAATTCTATCCACCTCTGCTGTCTTAAGTTCAACTCTATCTGGGTAAGGAGGTACTTCAGACTCTTATGGTCCGTGTAGATAATCGACTTCTCCCCGTACAGATAGTGTCTCTATATCTTCAGAGCAAACACCACTACAGCTAATTCCAAATCATGTGCGGGATAGTTCACCTTATGCGGCCTTAATTGACGAGATGCATAAGCCACCACTCCCCCTTGCATCAACACACATCCCAAGCCCGTGTGTGACGCATCACAATAAACAATAAACTCTTTACTGACCTCAAATTTTGGATCAATATTGGCGCTTCGCCGAATCTTCTTCAATCTCTCAAAGCTTTCTTGCGGCTTATCTGACCACACAAACGGTACTCCCTTACGCAATAGTTTAGTCAGGGGTGCGGTAATCAACAAAAACCCCTCAACAAAACGCTTGTAATACCCAACCAAACCTAGAAAACTTCGGATTTTTGCCACTGACTTCGGTGACTTCCAGTCCAATACAGCCTCAATCATCCGAGGATCAACTCTAATTCCCTCGGCAGACGCAACATGTTCCAAAAAGGTCACTTCCCTTAGCCAAAATTTACACCTACTGAATTTGGCATACAGCTGCTTCACCCTTAATATCTGCAATACGACCCGTAGATGCAAATCATGCTCCTCTTCTGTCTTTGAGTACACCAAGATGTCATCTATGAACACCCCCACAAACCGATCTAGATAGGGTTGGAAGACTCGGTTCATCATGTCCATAAATGCAGCTGGTGCATTTGTCAACCCAAATGGCATCACCAAGAACTCGTAATGCCCATAGCGAGTTCGAAACGCAGTCTTGTGAATATCCGCCTCCTTGACATTTAGCTGGTGATACCCCGATCTCAAGTCTCTCTTCGAGAAGACCGAAGTTCCTCCCAGCTGATCGAACAGGTCATCGATCCTCGGTAACGGGTACTTGTTCTTGATCGTCAACTTATTCAATTGTCTATAATCGATGCACATACGCATCGACCCATCCTTTTTCTTAACGAACAAAACCGGCACTCCCCATGGTGACACACTTGGTCGAATAAATCCACGATCCAACAACTCCTGAATTTGAGCTTTAAGTTCCACTAGCTCTTTCGGCGCCATTCTGTAAGGAGCACTGGACACCGGAGCCGTTCCTGGCAACAGCTCAATACCAAATTTCACTTCCCGATCCGGAGGCAATCCTGGAAGCTCCTCGAGAAAGACGTCTGAAAACTCTTTCACCGTTCTAACACTCTCTACCGACAACTCTTTGGCATCCAAAGCACTGATAAAGGCTAAGAACGCTTCACACCCCTTTCGTACCAACCTTTCCGCCTTTAAAGCAGATGCCACATTAGATAGATAATTTCTTCTTTCACCTATCATCATCACTTCCTTATCCTCTAAAGTTCTTAGTACCATCTGCTTTGCAGCACAGTCTAAGTTCGCACGGTGTTTAACCAGCCAGTCCATGCCCAAAATAAGATCGAACTCGCCGAATGGCAGTTCCATCAAATTCGCCAGAAATACTTTCCCCCTGAACTTCTAAGGGCACATCCCTGAACATCTTATTTACTACCACCGACTGTCCTAAAGGGCTAATCACAGTTGTTTCTCTAGCAGTAATCTCAGATCTAATATTCAAAGTTCCAGACACAACACATGCAACATACGAATGGGTGGATCCAATGTCTATCAAAGCGGTAAAAGGTACATCAGATATGAAGAACGTACCGGTTATGACGTCCGGTGCGTCGCCATCCTCTCGACGTCTGACCGTATAGACCAAACTTGGATGTCTCGCCTCTGCATTACCCCTGTTATCGGTACCTCTACCTAGTGCACCCTGACCTCGTCCTACACCATTACCACCTCGACCTGGCCCACGGCCTCTTGCCGGCTGCTGAGCGCCTCCTACTGACTGCGCAAATCTGTTACGAACTACCTGAGTCTGAGTAGGCTCTCGAGGGCAATCCCTAAACCGATGTTCTCTGGATCCACATCTGAAACAACCTCCAGTTCTCTTCCAGCACTCTCCCGAGTGAAGTTTTCCACAATGCACACAAGGTTGTAACTGATTGGTAGTAGCTGGAGCACCCACTCGAACTGGTCCCTCATTCCTGGGCTTTTTCTGAAATTCTCTAGCAGGGCCTGAATATCCAGAGTCTCTCTTGTTCCTGCCTCTATCCTTGTCTCGATTTTTCCGTTCTGAGTGTTTAACTTCTTCAGCTATCTTAGCTTTTTCCACAAGTGTAGCAAAATTCCTCTCCTTACGTGGGGCTATCGCACCGCAACTCATCACGCAACCCGCCCTCAAACGCACACGGTGTTCATAATCGATCGCACTATACCCCGGGCATACCGACTCGACGCGCAGAAACTCTACCTCGTATGTCGCCATAGACCTACCTCCTTGGACCGCATTCAGAATTCCTTCCTCGGGCATCCACATAGCTAGCCCCGACATATTTTCCCGGAATGTTGTCTTAAAGAAATCCTGTGTATCGATCGGCACCGAGTGCCTTCCCGAACGGTGAGCCACCATCGTCACGCCTCTCTCTCAAAGAATGACACAACCCCTTTCGGGCTCATTTGTACAATCCAGATCATCCATAATTCGCTCCACCGCCTCAAGCCAAGTGCCGCTACACTAGGGGCTACACCCGAAATACCCCTAAAAACTTCAGCCCCATTCGATCTAAGTCGATCAGATATCGACCCACGAGCTGCCGACCCAGTTCTAGCCCCAGCAACCTTTTCTAGAACTCGCAACATCGCTTGGGACAGAGCGTCGTCCTCTCTCATTCAATCATGTAACCCAGCTTAAAACACTAGTGACGCAGGTGCGTCCATTTCAGGCATATGTCCAGATGCCTCAGATACAACTCTAGCACCTCGGCCTCTACCACGGCCACGTCTACCACGTCCACGTCCTCTAGCGCTCATATTTGCTAAGTCGATTTAACGATTAAGAGTCTTATGAATCAAGATATGCTATTCAATGTTTATTAAACAATGTTTTATGGAATATAGGAAGTAAAGTTGTTTTCGCAAAACTTATCCTAAAGTCTCAATCTCTATAGTTTCAGCTCCTAAGGCTAAAAGTTCTAGAGTATTTCTATTTTGTGAAGTTTTCATACTACATTCATTCCACAATAATCATAAAAATTAAAACAAAAACTTACTGACTTGGTGCCGGATACCCGTGGTGCCATACTTCCTCTAAAATATGTATTTATAAATAGAATTTCAAGCAGTTTTAGAAAACATTTTTGAACCCAAACCACAGTCGAGTTTTGCATTCGGGCTCTGATACCATAAAATGTAACACCCCAAACCCGGCCCATGCGGTATGACCGGATCTAGCATGTCATATAAAGAAAACGTATCAAGAACTAAAGTTGATGTTATTTGGTTATAGTTAAGAAAACAAGTTTGGTTATAATTAATCGATAAAATACTACTAATTTCTAGAGGTTGATTGAAGAATCGATAATCGAACTAGTTATCTTTTAAAACCATGACTTTTGAAAATATTATTGATAATTTGCAGGAAAAATCCAAGTTAAATTATTTGTACATATTTATTATGAAATCCGTTTGTTGATAAATTTTAAGAAAAACTATTGTTTATGATTTTAGAAAATCCCCTTTTAAAACAATTCATGGAATATAATAAATACGTCAAACATAAAACAAAATAAAAATCCCAGAGGCCTTATTACAACTTTAAACCCAAAATAGTAAAAGCAACGAAATAAAGCGGAAACGAAATTTACTAAGGTTCGAAAATATTATTTCCAATGTATGGCCTCCACCGAGTCATCCATGGGCCCAAGTCCTCATTACTGATCATTACCTGCAAGGATTAAGAGAATGAGGTGAGTTACTAGAACTCAGTGTATAATCCCCTTACCGTCATCCACTGGGCCTGAACCCGTATAGCAACATCTTGGACCGAAGCCCATTTACATAACAATATTTAAATGAAATGAATGTAACCCAACCCATCCATCCATCACACCCCCGACTAGCCAATCACACCTGTGGAGATCAAGTCAACCCACCCCGCCGCTCACACCAATTTGCAGTTGAGCTGCTATTTGTATAATATTTTTGTGGTCAAGCCAGCGAAATCATAATTAAGCACAGTAATAAACGAATTGTGGCAATGCCACCAGGCTACACTGCTCTCCATACAATTTTTCCCAACCCATGTAATATGTACAGATGCAACATAAAAAAAATATATCCACATATATAACAACCATTAATCTAATGAAAAATTTCGATGAATCAGCCCATTAAAGCACTTTGATAATTCGGCCCGTAAGGGCATTCTAGCAAATCGGCCCGTTAGGGCATTTTGGTAAATCGGCCCATAGGGCATTTTTGTAATTTAGCAAATTAATACCGATTTTGACAGATCTTTATAACTAATGTTGTTTAAGAAAGTTACTCGATTCATACCATATTACAATTATTAGATTTATAAGCAACAACAATCTATTTTCCAACATGACAGTGAATCACGAATCTATGGAATTTCGGTGTGAGATTACACACCTGATTACGGTAAGAATTAAACCTTCTTGATCGTCGACGCCCTTAGTATCGTGAACGACCATGATTTTCCTACTCTCACTAGAAGATGGTCCATAACCTGGTGGAAAATCCCAAACTGCCAATACCGCCCTACGTTTGAACTTGGGAGTAGAGATTGCAAGTCCACTCCCTTTTTGTCCTCCTATCAATTTTCCCTTAATAACTCTACCACTTGCCTCCATTGAAAGAGTCTCGATTAGAATAATAATACTACAATGAGAGAAAGTAGTTGTTTAGGAGAGGATTTCACTTACCACTACTTAGAAGGACCAACGAGTAGAGAAAAAGCGAGTGATTTAGTCCCTAGAATAAATGATTAGACATAACCATCGATCTGTTTTAACAGAATAACCAAGCAATGAAAGAGGTTGAAATGAACCTTGAAGAAATTCCTTACCTTAACAATGATAGATCCGACTCCCACCAATTGGGCTTATGGCTACGGATGAATCGACAAGGATGTGATATACGGCCACCCACTAGAACACTACGAAAAAGAGATAATCACGATATGAGGGAGTAGGAGAGAGTGATGTTTTCGGTTTAGAGAACCATACAATGATAAAAGCACCTAATCGTCCATGAAGAAAAGAAAATGAAAAGAGGAGAATGAAACCACTTACCGATTCGGTCAAAGAAGAGAGTGCCCAATACAAAGGAAAATGAAGAAGAGATAAAGTGCTATAAGGTTCGGTTATTTAGAGAGAAAAGGACAAGGAAGATTCGGCCATCAAGTATTATTGACTAATGAAAAAGAGGAAGATTGAGGAATGGTGAGAAAGAAAAGAAAAGAAAAGCAAACTATGGAAAGATGAGAAAAAGAAAAGAAAGTATTCCTTAAGGTCACGGTTTTAGGCAAGGAAAGAAGTACCAAATGGTCAAAAGAAAAGAACTTTCAAATGGAACAAAAACTTCTCAAAGTGCCTAAGAAAATTCGGCAATCAAAGGAAAAAAATGGAAAAGAGAGCACCAAAATGTTAAAAAGAAAATCGAGTTCAATTACAGCAGCACTTTTAAGTCCGCTCGAGACATCTTGACTCTAATAATCGTTGGCCTCAAATTGCTACCCAATGAGTCCGGCCAGAGTGATCGACACCCACGTGACTCATATAACGCCTCGTGGGGTGCCATCTGGATCTTTCGATTGATATTCGATGTTGCATGCTCAAACTACGCCAATGGTAGAAAATTCTTCTAACTACCTCACGAGTCGATCACACACTTCAATATGTCTTTTGTGAATGCAGATTACTCTCATGGAAGCTATCTCGCTCATGCGGATAAAACGCTGCATAAGGTACAGTGCTTGTACCCAATGGCTTCATGTATAGCCTTCAGAACCGTGATGAAAACCTAGGATCCCTATATCTCGTTATATGAGAGCGCTGAAGTACCAGCTGCAACCACACGATCTTCTCAAGTACATACAATTTGGCTAACTTCTGCTGTGAATAATCTGTCATTTAATAGGTAGAAAATGGCTGAGCAAGATCATAATCGATCCACTATAACCCATCACTTTGAATCTTTCTTAGTAGGCGTTAAAGGCAACCCATTTGTTGCAAGTCCATAGATTCTAACAAGCTACTATCTTCATAAAAAATTTGAGATGGCGAACATTGCTCTCAAATCGATATCACCTTACGACTCAACGCATCCGCCACTACGTTACCTTTACCGGGTGAAACTCGATTGAGCGGTCAAAATCTTTCAATAATTCTATCCACCTCTGCTTTGTCTTAAGTTCAACTCTTACGGGTAAGGAGGTATTTCGAACTCTTATGGTCCGTGTAGATAATCGCCTTCTCCTGCATGAGATAGTGTCTCCATATCTTCAGAGCAAACACCACTGCAGCTAATTCCAAATCATGTGTGGGATAGTCCACTAGCTCTTTCGGCGCCATTCTGTAAGGAGCACTGGACACCGGAGCCGTTCCTGGCAACAGCTCAATACCAAATTCCACTTCCCGATCCGGAGGCAATCACGAAGCTCCTCGAGAAAGGCGTCGAAAACTCTTTCACCGTTCTAACACTCTCTACCGACAACTCTTTGGCATCCAAAGCACTGATAAAGGCTAAGAACGCTTCACACCCCTTTCGTACCAACCTTTCCGCCTTTAAAGCAGATGCCACATTAGATAGATAATTTCTTCTTTCACCTATCATTATCACTTCCTTATCCTCTAAAGTTCTTAGTACCATCCGCTTTGCAGCAAAGTCCAAGTTCGTACGGTGTTTAACCAGCCAGTCCATGCCAAAAATAAGATCGAACTCGCTGAATGGCAGTACTATCAAATCCGCCAGAAATACTTTCCCCCTGAACTTCTAAGGGCACATCCCTAAACAACTTATTTACTACCACCGACTGTCCTAAAGGGCTAATCACAGTTGTTTCTCTAGCAGTAATCTCAGATCTAATATTCAAAGTTCCAGACACAGCACATGCAACATACGAATGGGTGGATCCAATGTCTATCAAAGCGGTAAAAGGTACATTAGATATGAAGAACGTACCGGTTATGACGTCCGGTGCGTCGCCATCCTCTCGATGTCTGACCGCATAGACCAAACCTGGCTGTCTCGCCTCCGCATTACCCCTATTACCGGTACCTCTACCCAGTGCACCCTGACCTCGTCCTACACCATTACCACCTCGACCTGGCCCACGGCCTCTCGACGGCTGCTGAGCGCCTCCTGCTGACTGCGTAAATCTGTTACGAACTACCTGAGTCTGAGCAGGCTCTCGAGGGCAATCCCTAAACCGATGCTCTTTGGATCCACATCTGAAACAACCTCCAGTTCTCTTCCAGCACTCTCCCGAGTGAAGTTTTCCACAATCCACACAAGGTTGTAACTAATTGGTAGTATCTAGAGCACCCACTCGAACTGGTCCCTCATTCCTGGGCTTTTTCTGAAATCCTCTAGTAGAGCCTGAATATCAAGAGTCTCTCTTGCTCCTGCCTCTATCCTTGTCTCGATTTTGCCATTCCGAGTGTTTAACTTCTTCAGCTATCTTAGCTTTTTCCACAAGTGTAGCAAAATTCCTCTCCTTCTGTGGGGCTATCAGTACCCGTAACTCATCACGCAACCCGTCCTCAGAACGCACACAACGTTCATAATCAGTCGGCACTATACTCCGAGAATACCGACTCAGACGCAGAAACTCTGCCTCGTATGCTGCCACAGACCTACCTCCTTGGACCAGATTCAGGAATTCCTTCCTTCGGGCATCCACATAGCTAGCCCCGACATATTTTCCCTGGAATGTTGTCTTTTAGAAATCCCAGGTAATACGATCAGCCTGAGTGCCTTCCCGAATAGTGAGCCACCACTGATACACCTCGTCTCTCAGTAATGACACAACCCCTTTCAGTTTCTGCTCAGCTGTACAATCCAGATCATCCATAATTCGCTCCACCGCCTCAAGCCAGTACTCCGCTACACTAGGGGCTACACCCGAAATACCCCTAAAAACTTCAGCCCCATTCGATCTAAGTCGCTCAAATATCGACCCACGAGCTGCCGACCCAGTTCTAGCCCCAGCAACCCTTTTTAGAACTCGCAACATCGCTTGGGACAGAGCGTTGTCCTCTCTCATTCGATCATGTGACCCAGCTTCAGACACTGGTGACGCAGGTGCGTCCATTTCAGGCATATGTCCAGATGCCTCAGATACAACTCTAGCACCTTGACCTCTACCACGACCACGTCTACCACATCCACGTCGTCTAGCGCTCATATTTGCTAAGTCGATTTAATTTGATTAAGAGTCTTATGAATCAGTATGCTATTCAATGTTTATTAAACAATGTTTTATGGAATATAGGAAGTAAAGTTGTTTTCACAAAACATATCCTAAAGTCTCAATCTGTATAGTTTCAGCTCCTAAAGCTAAAAGTTCTAGAGTATCTCTATTTTGTGAAGTTTTCATACTACAGTCATACCACAATAATCATAAAAATAAAAATAAAAACTTACTGACTTGGTGCCGGATACCCGTGGTGCAATACTTCCTCTAAAACATGTATTTATAAATCGAATTTCAAGCAGTTTTAGAAAATATTTTTGAACCCAAACCACAGCCGAGTTTTGCAATCGGGCTCTGATACCATAAAATGTAACACCCCAAACTCGGCCCATGCGGTATGACCGGATCTAGCATGTCACATAAAGAAAATGTATCAAGAACTAAAGTTGACGTTATTTGGTTATAGTTAAGAAAACAAGTTTGCATACAATTAATCGATAAAATACTACTAATTTCTAGAGGTTGATTGAAGAATCGATAATCGAACTAGTTATCTTTTAAAACCGTGACTTTTGAAAATATTATTGATAATTCGCAGGAAAAATCCAAGTTAAATTATTTGTACATATTTATTATGAAATCCGTTTGTTGATAAATTTTAAGAACAACCGTTGTTTATGATTTTAGAAAATCCCCGTTTAAAACAATTCATGGAAGATAATAAATACGTCAAACATAAAACAAAATAAAAATCCCAGAGGCCTTATTACAACTTTAAACCAAAAACAGTAAAAGTAACTAAATAAAGCGGAAACGAAATTTACTAAGGTTCGAAAATATTATTTCCAAAGTATGGCCTCCATCGAGTCATCCATGGGCCCAAGTCCTCATTACTGATCATTACCTGCAAGGATTAAGAGAATGAGGTGAGTTACTAGAACTCAGTGTATAATCCCCTTACCGTCATCCACTAGGCCTGAACCCGTATAGCAACATCTTGGAGCGAAGCCCATTTACATAACAATATTTAAATGAAATGAATGTAACCCAACCCATCCATCCATCACACCCCTGACCAGCCAATCACACCTGTGGGGATCAAGTCAACCCACCCCGCCGCTCAAACCAATTTACAGTCGAGCTGCTATTTGTATAATATTTTTGTGGTCAAGCCAGCGAAATCATAATTAAGCACAATAATAAACGAATTGGGGCAATGCCACCAGACTCCACTGCTCTCCATACAATTTTCCCCAACCCATGCAATATGTACAGATGCAACATAATAAAAATATATCCACATATATAACAACCATTAATCTAATGAAAAATTTCGGTGAATCGGCCCATTAAAGCACTTTGATAATTCGGCCCATAATGGCATTCTAGTAAATCGGCCCGTTAGGGCATTTTGGTAAATCAGCCCATAGGGCATTTTTGTAATTTAGCAAATTAATACCGATTTTGACAGATCTTTAGAACTAATGTTGTTTAAGAAAGTTACTCTATTCATGCCATATTACAATTATTAGATTTATAAGCAACAACGATCTATTTTCCAACATGATAGTGAATCACGAATCTATGGAATTTCGGTGTGAGATTACACACCTGATTACGGTAAGAACTAAACCTTCTTGATCGTCGGCACCCTTAGTATTGTGAACGACCACGATTTGCCTACTCTCACTAGAAGATGGTCCACAACCTGATGGAAAATCCCGAACTGCCGATACCGCCCTTCGTTTGAACTTGGGAGTAGAGATTGCAAGTCCACTCCCTTTTTGTCCTCCTATCGATTTTCCCTTAATAACTCTACCACTTGCCTCCATTGAAAGAGTCTCGATTAGAATAATAATACTAAAATGAGAGAAAGTAGTTGTTTAAGGAGAGGATTTTGGCTTACCACTACTTCTGAAGGACCAACGAGTAGAGAAAAACGAGTGATTTAGTCCCTAGAATAAATGATTAGACATAACCATTGATCCGTTTTAACGGAATAACCAAGCAATGAAAGAGATCGAAATGAACCTTGAAGAAATTCCTTACCTTAACAATGATAGATCCGACTCCTACCAATTGGGCTTATGGCTACGGATGAATCGACAAGGATGTGATATACGGCCACCCACTAGAACACTACGAAAAAAAGATAATCACGATATGAGGGAGTAGGAGAGAGTGATGTTTTTGGTTTAAAGAACCATCCAATGATAAAAGCACCTAATCATCCATGAAGAAAAGAAAATGAAAAGAGGAGAATGAAACCACTTACCGATTCGGTCAAAGAAGAGAGTGCCCAACACAAAGGAAAATGAAGAAGAGATAAAGTGCTATAAGGTTCGGCTATTTAGAGAAAAGGACATAGAAGATTCGGCCATCAAGTATTATTAACTAATAAAAAAGAGGAAGATTAGGGAATGGTGAGAAAGAAAAGAAAAGAAAAGCAAACTATGAAAAGATGAGAAAAATAAGAGAAAGTATTCCTTAAGGTCACGGTTTTATGCAAGGAAAGAAGTACCAAATGGTCAAAAGAAAAGAACTTTCAAATGGAACAAAAACTTCTCAAAGTGCCTAAGAAAATTTGGCAATAAAAGGAAAAAAAATTTGAAAAGAGAGCACCAAAATGTTAAAAAGAAATTAAAGCCTTCCATGCACAAACTTGCAAAAAAAAAAGGCCAAAAGAATTTTGGCTCCCCTTTTCTCCCTACCAAAACCGTGTACCACCTTTACCAAAAAGATGAGTGTTGACCAAAATTCTTTCCCCAAACTCCTTCCAAAAATTCGGCCAACATATCCCCTCCCTTATCCCTTTCCTTTATTTATTTCCTTATTTTCCCTTGATCTCCTCCTTACTCTTCTCCTTAATGTTCTTTCCATCATTAGAAAGTCTTCCTTTCCTTCTTTAATGTCTTGGCCGACACTTACCATCTTCCACATGATTAGCACAAAAAAAAAAAATTAAATCCACAAGTTGCAATAGGTGGGATTCGAACTCCACCCCTTGCTCCTTCATGTGACGCCTCCCCACTTTGCTACTAGCTCTTCTTGTGCTAGCTAAATACATATTTATTTCCTTTAGCCTTGACGCTACTTACCTTCTCTCCTTAAAGTACTTAAACACAAAAATTTCTACTAGGGCCCAACTCAACCCCAAGCCTTCTTAGGGCCCCTAAACATACACAACTAACATTTTTAACTAGCCTAACGCATGGTATAATGCAAAACATAAAATCCTGAATTTCAGGATGTTACATGGATGGTTTCTTGAACAAACGTAGTGTGCTGATTTTCAATGATTTTCCAAGTGTAGGGACCTCCAAGTTATTATTCCAAGAGCTTATTTTTGGCTGCCCAAATATCCTTGCTGAATTGGGCTTATCTTCTCCTTGTTTGGACAGTTTTTTGACCCATTTAATAGTCTGACTTGTCCACCATGTAGCACCATTTTTCACTGGGTCAAAGCAACATCTTCATGACCCAATTTGCATGGTTTTGCCGTCCAAGTAGGGTAGAATTACTCATGTTCATGCAAAAATTATAATAAGCTCTTTATTA
The DNA here is from genome assembly GCA_025698515.1 of Gossypium sturtianum. NCBI lineage: Eukaryota > Viridiplantae > Streptophyta > Magnoliopsida > Malvales > Malvaceae > Gossypium > Gossypium sturtianum. The sequence continues at coordinate 88,599,529 of CM046944.1, forward strand.
AATCAACTTCATGGTCCCACTACATTAATTAAATATAACACATTAATAAATAACATGAAATAATTTAATTTATGCACGAAATTGACATAATAAAGCACAAATTTAAATATTCTATAAATTCATGTCCATTATCGGAATATAAGCAAAATTCACTTAAATAATTAACAAATACTCGGGATTAGTATTACTTTTTAGTAAAAATGGGGTAAAAACTACTAGAAAAAACCTATATACTTTAAAGTTTATAGTTATACTCGTGTATATGATTTGATGTAATTATATGTTTAGCTTTCTTTAACTTGTTTACTTTGAAACTTATTGAACTAGCATGTTTGAAGTGAAAATCATGAATTGTTTAGACATCTAGCTAGAATTACTTGTTTAGCATATTCTCCTATCTCAAATGTTCCAAAACCAATCTCGTGTACGAAGCATGCTCAAGTACATTGTTGTTTTGTTTGTTTTCTTTTTCTTTTTAATTTATCCTTGTTTTGTTTTCTTGAGGACAAGCAACGAGTTAAGTGTGGGGGAATTTGACCTGCCACAATTCATTGTGGCAAATTAAACTCTTTATGGCACTTAACGAACTTGTTTTTAGGCCATTTTATGCTATTTTAATGTATTTTCAATTTTAGTAACATAGATTTAAATTCTAGCAAAATAAGTGTTTTTATTCATAATTTAACTTTAGTTGATCTAATGGGCCGATACGGGCCTAAGGTAGTTTCAACGAGCTTAATTAAATTCATAGGACACTTATTTTCAGGCCTAGGAGCATCAAGAACGACAACCAGGTGTTTTCTGTTGGAACGCCGGCACCCCATGGCGCAGCAAAATAAAATTAAATTACGGCGATCCAAACCATGAATCCATGTGTGAGGAACAAATCAGGGTGAAATAAATGTTTCGAAACTACCGAAACTTCAATCTGAGTAGACAGCGACGCCTCGGTAACACGAACTTTGATCCACTGTCGAACCAAGCCACAACCTTTTCCGATGTCGACCTCTACGTAATCCACCCAGTTTGACTATGAATGGAAGAAATCTCCAAAACTGTTTTGGAGGTTTTTCTTGCTTGACGGCTGCTAGACCTTAAAGCAATCTCTTAGGGTTTTTTCTTAATAAGCTCTATATAACCTATTACCTTTTACAATCGGTATCTTTTTAATGAATCATAAAATTAAATAAATATAATAATGTTTTAACCGAAAATTATAATTACATTAATTATATCCAAAAACAAATTATAATTACATTAATTATAACATGGATTTCGGTAAACTATATTTATTTAAATCTATATACGAACCAAATTCATATATTAATTCTCATTATGTGTACAACATCCTTGTACATATAATATGTTCAATATTTGATTGCCCAATTTAAATTAATTCTTTAATTAATTTAATTCATGTGACAATCAAACACAATACCAACTATGTTTTATTCCGTTCATTTCAACCATAGGGTGTGACCCTGTAGGTTCTTGTAACGTTAGCAGTAATACTAGAATGATTCTAATGTTACAAACAACGAGTGGCATCTAGCAATGCATCATTGCTACCTAAGTTACAAGGAGACATGATTCGACATAACCTTTTTGTGATTAACCTTTCATGCATTAATCCTTAAGTCCTTTATCTCTGGAATGGACACAAGTCATGGAATAGTCACACTTGTATAGTCCATCCCATGTTTCTTGATATCTTGAGTAGACTATGATATACAAATTAGTATGACATCTCATGTCAACTTATTTGAGCATGGCCATGAATTTCTAGTCTCACTCAATCAAGTGGCCTAAGATATTGCTCCCATTATGTAGGAGAGACTTATCCTGTATTGATCAACCATATCCCTCTACATAGATTGTGGTATATCCAACATCGGCCTTTATAGAACAACCGATTCACGATTATGCACGTTTGATTGTATCAAAATATACAACTCACGATGTTGGGATAATGATGATCTCAAGTCTGAGGATCATATACATATTAATCACTATGAGTAATGTTGTGAGAATTACATAATAATCCAAGAAACATACTCATAGCGAGTCAGTCCAATATGTTGTTCTCTAACACACATATTCATGCATTGATTTTGACACTCCATATCAATGACAACTCTTTATCATCAATCAACTACATGTTAGTCTTAATGCATTATTGTTGTCCTAGTCAACAATAATACTTGACTAAGGATCTTTTAAGAATAATCATATTATTCTCGGGACATTATTATATAACGAGTTTATTTGTACACCTGAGAAAGAAAAATGAAATAATAATGACAACGCTTTATATTAATAAACATGGTAAATCAAGTATGTTATTACAACCATCTCATGATTGATCTTTGGGCATACTCTTACAATCTCCCACTAGCACTAAGACCAATCACTCATATATCTAATACCAAGCGACTTAGTGTGACGATCATGCTTGGCGTGTCGGAGGCTTGGTGGGGATCAACAATGTTATCATCTGTAGGTACTCTACATATCTCTACATCCCCTCAATCGATAATCTCTCGAATAAGATGGTAGCGCCTAAGTATATGTTTGGATCACTGGTGAGATCTGGGTTCTTTAGTTTGTGCAATGGCTCCATTGTTATCACATCGGAGTTCTATAGCATCGATATGCTAGGCACGACCCCTAGTCCGAGAATGAACTTCTTAATCCAAACCGCTTCTTTTCTTTGCCTCACTTTGTTTGCAATATACTCAGCTTCTATTGTAGAATCGGCTACTGTACTTTGCTTTGAACTCTTCCAGCTCACAGTACCACCATTAAGGCAAAACACAAAACCTGATTGCGATCGAGAATCGTCCTTGTCGGTTTGGAAGCGGCATCGAGTGTAACCTTTTACACTTAACTCTTCCTCACCTCCATATATTAGGAGCGTATCCTTAGTTCTTCTTAAGTACTTAAGGATATTCTTGACTATGGTCCAGTTGACCTTCACCGAGATCTACTTGGTACCGCTCGTCATACTTAAGGCATATGAGACATGCGGGCGAGTACATAACATGGCATACATGATAGATCCAATAGCGGAAGCATATGGAATTTTACTCATGTGTTCTCTCTCTTGTGGAGTTGAAGGACACATTTCTTTCGAGAGTGAAATACCATGTCTCATAGGTAAGAATCCTCTTTTAGATTCTTCCATACTGAACCTTTTCAGTACTTTATCTATGTATGTACTTTGACTTAGACCTAGTAGTCGTCTTGATCTATCTCTATAGATCTTGACTCCTAAAATGTAAGTGGCTTCGCCCAAGTCCTTCATAGAAAAACAACTTCCCAACCAAGTCTTAATAGACTGCAAGGTAGGTATGTCATTTCCCATAATAAGTATGTCATCCACATACAGTACCAAGAATATGATAGTGCTCCCACTAACTTTCTTGTAAACACATGGTTCATCTTCATTTTTGATAAAACCAAACTCTTTGATTACATCGTTAAAACGAAGATTCCAACTTCAAGAAGCTTGCTTTAATTCATAAATGGATCTTTGTAGCTTACATATCTTTCTAGCATCCTTTGGATTGACAAAACTTCAGGTTGTGTCATGTACACATCCTCTTCAAGTTTCCCGTTAAGGAAAGCTGTTTTGACATCCATCTGCCAGATTTCATAATCATGAAATGCAGCTATGGCGAGCAAGATCCTGATGGATTCAAACATAGCTACAGGAGAAAAGGTTTCATCATAGTCAACACCATGAATTTGGCAAAAACCTTTAGCGACTAATCGCCCTTTGTATGTTTGTACATTACCATCCATGTCAGTTTTCTTTTTGAAAACCCATTTGCACCCTATAGGCTTAACCCCTTCGGGTGGGTCAATCAAAGTCCATACTTTGTTTTCATACATGGAATCCATCTCAGATCTCATGGCCTCAAGCCATTTCTCAGAGTCTGGGCTCGTCACCGCTTCTTGATAAGTCCTAGGCTCATCTTGATCTATAATAAGAACATCACCATGCGTTGTAATGAGAAATCCATATCTCTCAGGTGCATGGCGTTCTTTTAAAGATCTACGCGGTGGTTGTGTTTCTACAACAGTTGTTTGTTCCATAATTTCTTGTGGAATTTGTTGTTTTTCAATCTCTGGTTCAGTGGTATCCTGTGATTCTCGAATTTCTTCAAGTTCAATCTTTCTCCCACTTCCTTTTCTAGAAGTAAATTCTCTCTCTAGGAAGACACCAGTCCGAGCAACAAACATTTTGTTCTCAGTGGGATTAAAGAAATAATATCCTTTGGTTTCTTTTGGATACCCCACAAAAATACACCTTTCAGATTTGGGTTCAAGCTTAGTAGACGTCTTGCGTTTAACATAAGCTTCACAACCCCAAATTTTCATAAAAGACATACTAGGACGTTTCCCAGTCCACATCTCATATGGCGTCTTTTGAACCAATTTAGATGGAACACGATTTAGTGTAAAAGCAGCTGTCTCAAGTGCATGTCCCCAAAAGGAAGTCGGTAGATCAGCATGACTCATCATGGATCGAACCATGTCTAACAAAGTTTGATTTCTTCTCTCCGATACTCCATTCCATTGAGGAGTACCAGGAGGAGTAAGTTGTGAGACAATCCCACATTCCTTCAAAAGATCATCAAACTCTAGGCTTAAATACTCTCCACCTCGATCAGATCGAAGTGACTTGATAGTTTTGCCTAGTTGATTTTGTACTTCATTTTTGAATTCCTTGAACTTTTCAAGGGACTCAGACTTATGGCGCATGAGATAAACATACCCATATCTCTGAAATCATCGATGAAAGTAATGAAGTAGTGAAATCCACCTGCTCTGTGTATTTATTGGTCCACATACTTAGAATGTATTAGGCCCAATAAATCACTAGCTCGTTCACTTTTACCGAGAAAAGGAGATTTAGTCATTTTTCCCAATAAGCAAGATTCACATACTTCAAATTGTTCAGAAACAAATAAATTCAAGAGACCATCTTTATGGAGTTTGGATATGCGTTTCTCACTTATGTGGCCTAAACGACAATGCTAAAGATAAGTTTGATTTGAGTCATTTATTTTAGATCTTTTAGTATTTATGTTGTAAATGGGATTCGTTTGATCTAAAATATAGAGGCCATTAATCAATTGTGCCGAACCATAGAAAACATTATTGAGATAAAAAGAACAACAATTATTCTTAATAATTATCTCAAAACCAATTTTGTCTAAACAAGAAATTGAAATAATGTTTTTAGTCAAACTGGGCACAAAATAACAATCCTCTAAACTTAAATCAAGTCCACTAGGCAAAGATAAAGTATATGTTCCCACAGCTAATGCAACAACTTTTGCTCCATTTCCAACTCGCAGGTCCACATCTCCTCTAGCCAAAGTCCTACTCCTTTGTAGTCCTTGTACAGAAGTACAAATATGACAACCACAACCAGTATCTAATACCCAAGAAGTAGTAGTTGATAAATTAATATCAATAACATAAATACCTGAAGCAGACGTTCCGCTTGCTTTAGCTTTCTTGACTTCCTCAAGATAGATGGGGCGATTCACGTTTCCAATGTCCGATCACACCACAATGAAAGCAGTTTCCTTCCTTAGACACCCCACCTTTAGGTTTCGAAGGCACCTTTCCTTTTCCAAGCTTAGGCTTACCTTTGCCCTTGGGCTTTGTTTGAACTTTAGCCTTTCCCTTGCCCTTGTTATTACGGACCATCGGTATGGGCTTAGGTCCAACCTTTTTCATGTTGCCTTGGTGATTCGTAACATACCGAGCAACTGTGGTAGAGTCTTGTCAATTTCATTCATATTGAAATTGAGGACAAACTGGCTGTAGCTATCCGGCAACGATTGTAGAATAACATCAGTGGCCAACTCTTGGCTCAATGGAAACCCAAGCTTAGATAGGCTTTCAATATAGCCAATCATCTTAAGGACATGAGGTCCTACTGGGCTTCCTTCAGCCAACTTACATTGGAATAGGGCCTTAGAGATATCGAACCTCTCTTGTCGTGCTTGCCCCTAATAAAGTTCTTTCAGGTGCCCGATCATATCATAAGCAACCATGTCCTCATGTTGCTTCTGAAGCTCAAGATTCATAGTGGCAAGCATAAGACATCCAACATCTACCATGTCATCGAGATACTTCTTGTAAGCATCTTTATCAGTCCTCGAGGCATTAGCGGGTGGTTCATTAGGAAGTGGTTGTTCAATGACATATAATTTCTGTTCTTGTTTGAGGACAATCCTCAAGATTCTGAGAACCAGATCAAGAAAATTCAACCCATTCAATTTGTCCTTCTCAAGGACCGATCGCAATAGAGTGTGCTAGTGTTTGTAGCCATAATATATCTACAACAATTAAATATGCGTGTGAGTAAATTTACCAATTTTATATCAATCATTAAAAAGACTTTATTAAATGATGTTCCCACTATTTTATTTCAAAATTAATGACCCTCATATATTAATTTCGGAAAAACTTTCTCAAAAGTATTTCTAGTGGGTTAAGGATCCATATTTCACCTCCTCTTAAGTCAGCTTTGGCTTTACTCTTAAGACTATGGTTATTTAGGTAAGCAACATTTGCTAATTACATCATATGTAACTCTTAATATTTGGTTAACAACTCTTGTTCTAATCATCTTATGATTTATCCAATTTACTTGCCTCTAGGTTTCTAATCCTATTAGAGTAACCTAGTTAAGTCATTAACCAATTTTTAACCAGCGAATATCACTTGTTTATTCTTCGCGTTTAACCAAGATAAATACTAGTACTTCACTTTGGCAGAACCTACATAGTATTGATCGAGGCCTTAAAGAGGGAAAAATTGGAAGGCCATGTTGACTTAATATTTTAAGAGAGGGATTTTATTAAGGTTGTTTCATCTCACCAATTATGGTCTACTTTAGTCCATTTAGTCTTTTAATTGATCTCATCAATTAATGGGGTTTATTATTATCAAATTTTAATATATAAAATTTGGCATGCTTTAGACATCCAAAGCATCTCATACATGAATAAATAAAGCAATAAATAAATGCAATAGTTATAGCCCATAAACTAAGGTGATTCAACCCAAGCCAATGGGAGAACTAATAGGAAACCTAAAGGTGTAAGCCGTTTCACAAGCTATCAATCCACAATAGATGTCCCACCTTCCTTCTCGTCTAGCCCACAGCAACTCTTGCAAATTACAATATCGAAACTCGTTTTACATACGAGGAGTAAGATGAGAAGAGAAGTACAAGAGAATAGTAGTAAGGCACGACACGCAGGCCGTATTTATATATATAAAATTACAACCTTTTATCAAATGGGTCATCGGGCTATAACTATGCATTTTCAAACACCGTGCATGTCAAAAATAGCATACATAATTCAACGCTTTTTGCTAAGGTGAATTATAAAATATCCTTTCAACCTTTTTGTGGCCCATCAAGTTTATAAATTTCTTTTATTAACAAAACATACTATAATAAGAAGATCGGCCCGCTTCCTCCGACCGCCTCAGATCCCCATTCCCAAAATATGAGAGGGAATGTCACGTAGTGGCGGGGTGTGGGGCGGGCCCCGCAGTATGGACTGAGGTGTGGGGACGGAGCCCCAGCGAGACTGAACCGCATACCCCAGTCAAATGAAACCTCATGATTTGATAACTTTTATCAACAGAATCGTGTTTTCAGGACTTTAATCCTTGAGGTTTCATATCGGAACAACCCTTGTTCCACTAGCCAGTTAACTCTTACGGGAAACTGTAAATACCACCGTCGCATCATTACAGATTTGTTAATAGTTAACAGTAATAACATAAAATCGAATAGGCCACAACACCATGATTAACATTTAATCAATTATCAAAAGGAACAGTTATCAGGTTATGCTTAAACGATTTAAACAATCGAAAACGCAATAAAATTAAAGCATGCATCTCATATAATTGCATCACCCAAGTATTTAAACTCGAGTTCGTATCACACAAGTGGATCTGATACCACTATTGGAACGTCGGCACCCCTTGGCGCAGTAAAATAAAATTAAATTCTGGCGATCCAAACCATGAATCCATGTGTGAGGAACAAATCGGGGTGAAATAAAGGCTTCGAAATTACCGAAACTTCAATCTGAATAGACAATGACGCCTCGGTAACACGAACTTTGATCCATTGTCGAACCAAGCCACAACCTTTTCCGATGTCGGCCTCTACGTAATCCACTCGATTTGACTATGAACGGAAGAAATCTCCAAAACTGTTTTGGAGGTTTTCTTACTTGACGGCTGCTAGACATTAAAGCAATCTCTTAGGGTTTTTTCTTAATAAGCTCTATATAACCTATTACCTTTTATAATCGGTATCTTTTTAACGAATCATAAAATTAAATAAATATAATAATGTTTTAACCGAAAATTATAATTACATTAATCATATCCAAAAACAAATTATAATTACATTAATTATAACATGGATTTCGATAAACTATATTTATTTAAATCTATATACGAACCAAATTCATATATTAATTCTCATTATGTGTACAACATCCTTGTACATATAATATGTTCAATATTTGATTGCCTGATTTAAATTAATTCTTTAATTAATTTAATTCATGTGACAATCAAACACAATACCAACTATGTTTTATTCCGTTCATTTCAACCATAGGGTGTGACCCTATAGGTTCTTGTAACGTTAGCAGTAATACTAGAACGATTCTAATGTTACAAACAACGAGTGGCATCTAGCAATGCATCATTGCTACCTAAGTTACAAGGAGTCATGATTCGACATAACCTTTTTGTGATTAACCTTTCATGCATTAATCCTTAAGTCCTTTATCTCGGAATGGACACAAGTCATGGAATAGTCACACTTGTATAGTCTATCCCATGTTTCTTGATATCTTGAGTAGACTATGATATACAAATTAGTATGACATCTCATGTCAACTTATTTGAGCATGGCCATGCATTTCTAGTCTCACTCAATCAAGTGGCCTAAGATATTACTCCCATTATGTAGGAGAGACTTATCTGTATTGATCAACCATATCCTCTACATAGATTGTGGTATATCCAACATCGGCCTTTATAGAACAACCGATTCACGATTGTGTACGTTTGATTGTATCAAAATATACAACTCACGATGTTGGGATAATGATGATCTCAAGTCCGAGGATCATATACATATTAATCACTATGAGTAATGTTGTGACAATTACATAATAATCCAAGAAACATACTCATAGCGGGTCACCCAATATGTTGTTCTCTAACACACATATTCATGCATTGATTTTGACACTCCATATCAATGACAACTCTTTATCATCAATCAACTACATGTTAGTCTTAATGCATTATTGTTGTCCTAGTCAACAATAATACTTGACTAAGGATCTTTTAAGAATAATCATATTATTCTCAGGACATTATTATAAAACAGTTTATTTGTACACACAGAAAGAAAAACTGAAATAATAATGACAACGCTTTATATTAATAAACATGGTAAATCAAGTATGTTATTACAACCATCTCATGATTGATCTTTGGGCATACTCTTACATTTTCATCCACATAATCAATATTCATCAGTTTTAAGGCTTGTATTTTACTTAATTAGGGCAGCTAATTATGCCTATAAATAGCAAGGCTTAGGCTGAGATATGGGAGAGTTTTTGGGAGGCCGTTTTAAAGTAGTTTTTCATATTTTAGATTTAGTTTTCAGCTTTTCTTTAGTTTTATTTTTATGTTCGCTTAATCGAGGGATCCTATTCCGATGTTAGACTATAGCAAGCAGAGATTGTTTCGGAACCACACTTTTATCTTCTAATCCATGAGCATCTCTTTCCCTTATTCTATTATTTATGTCTCATTTGTTAATTTTATTTCTTAAATATATTTTATGCTTGACATTAATCCCGTATTAATTGGTTGTTTCATTAATCAAACAACACCCCAAAATTGAGTGTTTATTCGAGAGTACTTAGTATACTAAGAAGTGACGCCCCTAGTAGAAGATTAAGACAGGTGAGACTAAGAGGGTATCCTATTGAGTAGAACTCATACTGAACGGTGAGACTTGAGGGGTATCTATATGCCTAGTGAGACCAAAAAGGTATCTTAGGTGGTAATCCTTAGTGAAGATGAGACTGGAAGGTATTTTTAATTAACTTAGGAATAGGAGAAATCGATAATTAACTTAGGATTAGTTTTAGTTTAGGTTAAAGTAATCAAGTATTTTTATTATTGTTTTGGATTTACACTAGTAATTTGTAACTCGACTAGATTAGTATTTATTTTTTGTAATTATTTTAATAGTGATTTTCTCCAATCGGCAATTGACTGCCTCTAAACATCAGAACGTTCAGAGTAAAAATCGTGCAAATAAAAATATAAATATCTAAGTGCGGTATCTGCAAGCGTACATGTCAAATTCTAATATAGAAGTGTTACAATGGAACAGCAGTAAGTATTCCGAGGATCGTACTGACCTACCGTAAAATGTAGTAGTTATTTTGGGTTATTTTCGCACTTAATGAGCCTATTTTCTAGGTAATTTAGTACTTTATATTATGGTTTTGGAATTTAATACTTAGGATTAAATATTAGTAAATTAAGTGTTTTTTAACACAATTTTTGAATGTTGTGACTATTAGGCAGACACGGGCCTTAGATAGTGCTAATGTGTGTAATTGAGTGTGTAGGATGATGCATTATAGGACCAATTGATGTAGGAGCAAAGGACGAGTGATGTGCAAGCTTCCTGAGCTGTTAATGCACGAAACAAACCAAAGAAGGTGTGGAACACCTGTCGTGTCGTGCCATGCAAGGCCTATGGCACGACATAGGTCGACGTGCTACCCAAGTCTGACGAGGCTATTTTCATCCATACAATTGACTTTATACGAAGTACTTGGATTTGCCAAAGACTTAATTCGAGCTACCAACACTCTTATAAATAAGACCTTAGGGGTTTGATGTAACTAAGTTGTCTCAGAGGCACTCAAAAACCCTAATAGTTTAGGAGTAGGATTAGATTTAGTTTCTTTTGGCTTTTCTAAACTCTTTGTTTTTCCTCTTGGAATCGATTTCAATCTAAGAGTTCTTTTATATTATTGAAGTATTAATGTTTAATTCCTCTTTGCGAACGACAATATTCTTCATTCCGATCAAGAGATGTACTACTCTGTTCTTCATTCGACATCAAATCCAAGGTTATTCTAATCTCTTTTCTCTTCTAATTTATTCGTGTTGATTACATGTATATTTCAATTTAGATTAAGATTATGGATAACATGAGTGGCTAAATCCCTTAGGGAAAATTAACGAGTGCATGGGGACATGATTAACGGAGGATTTAGGGTTTCTCGAGATGATTAGTTGGTATAGATTACGCGTTCCTAAACCCTAGGCTTGACAACCCTAGGAAGTAATCATAGTTTAGATGAGATCAGGAGATAAGTCTAACCAAGTAAATAGTAGTTTATCTTGGTTGAGAAAGCGAGGTCAGGAGATAAGTGAGTATCAACCAATTGATTAATTAGTTAAAGGCTGGAAAGTAATAATTGGTTAATCAATATCTAATCCACCCTAAAATTGTAATCCAAAGTTAGTTACAAACCCTGAAGTGAGTTAATCTTCCTGATTGGTTTTATTGATTTAAGTCATTTATTTAATTTCTTGTTTATTTATTTTAATTATTTAATTCTCTTATTAATCTATTTTATGATCTATTGTAATATAGGATTTAATTATTAGTAGTTAGACTTATTATTGTGAAAAGGTTTTCTATAGATTTATTCCATCTTCCATTGGGTACGATCCTCGAAATACTTCCTGTATTTCATTGTAAACACATATACTATATTAGAATTTTGACCTGTATACTTGTGGATACCGCCAATTCAATTCTATATATTTTTGGTGGCTTATTTTTACTATAAACAATGACACGTTTATAGGCGGTCACGTACCCAAGGGATTGCAGATTGGAGAAACTATAATTAAATTAATTATTGAAAAGAATTACTAATCTAATCGAGTCACAAATTAGTATGTTAAATCAAAACTACAATATTAATTAAACTAATTATATTAATTAACCTAACTAACCCAATGGAATTTCCTATTCCCAGTGTCAATGATGCGAGCCTCTAGCCTATGATCAATTAAATCCCTAAATTCTAATTAAATAATTAATTGTCCTCGATTGGGTTATTTATCACCCTTAGCTAAGAATATCCTTCCGGTCTCATCTTCACTAAGGATTACCACTGATAAACCGTAATAGTAACATATTTTAATCCCACACTTAGCATGCTTTTGGATGATTTATCCCTTGAATTATGGAATTTGGTGCTCTTAATCCTTTAATTTCATGTTTTATACTCAGGAGAGCATAGGAGGATGAAAAGAACGAGAAACGGGCTTAAAACGGGCCAAATAGGCCAAAGTGAGAAATCGACACGGCACTGGGGTTTCACCACTGCATGGTGTGCCTCCAGCGTGACTCGAACACGGCCTACAACTCGACTTACACGGGCGTGTGCCATGGGCATGTCCCTGTAGTGACATCAAGAAGAATTTTTTTCAGATTAGGGTACTTAGAGGCAAAGAAAGCCATTCCAAAAGCCTATATAAACACCCTAGAGGCCAACCTTCAGGGGCGCCCGGCTAGGCCAAGGAGCCAAGCGGGAGAGGTCGAGTGTGAGATTTACTCGAAGAAAGCCAGTTGATTCATCTCAAGAAGCGGAGTCATACTCAAGGCGGAGGATCTTCTCTTTAATTCCTTTGGGGTTTTAGGGTTTTTCTTATGTTTTGTTTTATCTTTTCTTACGAGATGTATTCTTTTATAATTATGAACTAAACCCTCGGATACGAGGGGATGAAACCTAAGATGAATCTTGTTATCGTTTGCTGAACTATATGATAAATACTTGATTTGTTCTTAATTATGTGTTCTTAATTCCTGCTTTGATATTTCAGGATATTGATTCAAGTACTGATGTGCTTAGGTAGTGGAGCAAAAGTCCTTACCTAAGAGTAGATCTAGCATAACTAAGCAGAGTTGCTCGCGCGCCTAAACATAGGGTGACGAAATTTTGCCGGATTAGGGTGAAACCTAATATGGGAATCCATAGATCGAGTTAATGCAATTCTAGGGGTTTTAATTAGAAAGAGATTTCAATTAATCAACCTAGGGTTAGACGTTGGTCGCCTCGAGAGAGGGATTAATATACATTAGGGAATCCTACGGATCAAGTCAAGTGAATAAATCGTCTGGTTCAGAGTTAGATAACAAGTGAAGTCTAGGTGGATTCTTCCTCGGGTATTGTCTTAGTCAATTGGTTTTTCTCACGAGTATTTTCCCAAATTCGTTCTCTTTGTCTTAGCGTATTTAGCTTAGTAGTTAGTTAATTTTAGTTTAAACAACAAATTCCCTTATTTCTTAGGCTAAATAATAAAAAGAAAGTTAGTATTAGTACTTCTGGTTCCTTTGGGTTCGACAATCCGGTCTTGCCACTAAGCTATACAACTGTTCGATAGGTGCACTTGCCTTAATCATTGTCACAGTTAGTTTCTAGGCTCGATCATTCTTTTTATAAATTTTTAAGACTCTGACGTACACGATCAAGTTTTTGGCACCATTGCCGGGGAACCAAAATATTAAGAACGCTCAATTTTTATTACTTTAGCCAATTTTTTTTTTGCAATTTACTTTTACTTTGTTTTTAACTTTGCTAATTTTTCTTCTTTTATTTGTTCCTTGCAGGTACCTCTAGTTTATGACTAGAAGGAACCCCACAGGACCCCTAATTTCTGACAGTGATATTGAAGGTACCATTCGTAGAAATCGTAGAGAGATAAGCGAAGCTTAAATTACATAGAGGAAGAGCAAAGAAGGCAGAAACCAATACCACCAGAAGAGATGGTGAGAATAATTCGCTACCTCAGAGGTGGCCAGAAAATCGAGGATCCTCAAACTATGTATGATTATGCTAAACCTAATTTAAGCTGGGCTCAATCGAGTATTGTTAGACCTACTATTCTTTGCAAATAATTTCGAATTGAAACCTAACACTATACTGAGATGATACAACAGTTTGTTCGGTTTGATGGTTTTGCAGGATGAGGATCCTAACACACACTTAGCAAATTTTCTAGAATTCGTGATACCTTCAAAATAAATGGCGTTTACGATGATGCCATACGTCTTCTGTTGTTTCCCTTTTCGTTGAGGAATAAAGCCAAAGCTGTGGTTGCATTCTCTCCCCGAGGATCAATCACTACATGGGATCAAATGACCAGAAAATTTTTATTAAAACATTTTTCGCCGGCCAAAACGGACAAGTTAAGGAATGATATCTCTTCTTTTGTACAGATGGATTTAGAGACACTTTACGATGCATGGGAGAGATACAAAGATCTCTTCGAGAAGGTGCCCTCACCACGGGCTACCTCTATGGCTCTGAGTTCAAACCTTCTATAAGCGGTGTGAACCCCTCAACTAGGCGATTGATCGATTATTGACCGGTGGAACCACGAATAATAAAACACACAAGCGACTTACGAATTTATAGAGGAGATGTCACTGAATAACTATCAGTGGCAAGTCACGAGGACAAAGCCCACAAAAGCTGCCAGTGTTCTCAACCTCGACGCAATAACCATGCTATCAAATCAGGTAGAGATGTTAAATAAGAAGGTTGATGGTCTATGTGGTTCTTTGCATGTACAACCCGTTATGCAATGCGAAACAAGTGGAGGTGTGGCAAATCCTGAGTACCCACCCACGGACATGGCATAGAAGGCGAACAAATGAACTATGTAAGTAATAATTTTAGATCTCAAAATAATCCTTATAGCAATACTTACAACCCAGGTTGGAAGAACCACCCCAATTTCTCATGGGGTGGTCAAGGAAATCAAAGGCAACAACCCCCTCCAAACTTCCAACAGCAGCCATACCCATAGGAAAAGAAGTCGAACCTTGGGGAGATGCTGACAAAATTCATCGCGGTGTCAGAAACACGCTTCCAGAACACCGAAACAACACTTAAAAATAATCAAGCATCAATTCAAGGTATCGAGAAGCAGTTAGGGCAACTCGCCAAGATCATATCAGAACGACCACAAGGAAGCCTACCAAGTAACACTAAGACTAACCCAATGGAGCAAATTCAAGCCATAATAGCTCAAGATAGCAAAAGGTTAGATGAGCCCCATTTAAGGCAAGAGAATGTGGTAGAAGAAGGTAAGGTGGAGGTAATCCAAGATAAGCCAAAACCGATAATTAAAGAGTACCAACCTCGTATACCATACCCCGATGCGTTGAAGAAAGACGACACAGAAGAACAATTCGGTAAGTTTCTTAAACTTTTAAAGAAATTACATATTAACTTATCGTTTCTTGAAGCTCTCTCGCAGATGCCAGATTCGAGGAAATTTTTAAAAGAGCTTCTGACAAACAAACGGAGATTAGACGAGTCGTCGCATGTGGAGCTCAACGCAATGTGCTCAGCAATTCTACAAAATAAACTACTACGAAAATTAAAAGATCCAGGGATTTTTACAATTCCATGTTTAATTGGTAGTTTATTTATTGATAACGCTTTAGCTGACTTAGGGGCAAGCATAAATGTTATGCCTTATAAATTGTTTAAACAACTAGGTCTAGGGAAACCCAAACAAACTAGGATGAGCATTCAATTAGCTGATAAAACTATTCGAATTCCTAGGGGTATAATTGAAGATGTACTCGTGAAGATTGATAAATTCGTATTCCCAGTAGACTTTGTTGTTTTAGACATGGATGAGGACAATAGTATCCCTTTTATTTTAGGGAGACCCTTTTTAGCAACTGCCAGAACTAAAATTGATGTGGGTATAGGTGAATTAATACTCCGTGTAGGTGACGAATCAATCAGTCTTCAGGCTCTCAACTCAGCTAGGACATCGAGCAATCAAGTTGAGAAAATGAATTCTATTAATGACCATTCGGTTAAACCTTCTTTTCAGGAAGCACCACGGAACTACACACTCGAGCTAGATCCTACATCTAATAACATTAAGTAAATAACTCATAAGGATCGAAGGCTTCAAGTGGATGACCTAGACGAGTGGAAGACACATTTCAAGGAGAAACTAGGAATACACGAAGTAAAACCAAGGGAACCACCAGACGAGCTAATAGGAATGACAAATCACTTCAAAATAGGAGATCAGGTATTGTTAGATAAAACAGACCCTCGAATTGTTCCGCCCGACCCTAATACAAACAAAGAAATCACTTTTAAGGTAATCAAGGTTTTCCCATACGGAACAGTCGAGGTAAGTAATCTTATATTTGACACTTTCAAAATAAACGCTACTCGACTTGAACTATACACGGATAATAGGACAGATAGCATGAGGAAAGATGTTCAAATCTTCAAACCACCTTGATTATGCGAATGAGAGGTAAGTCTAGCTTAAGACTTTAAACGAGCGCTTCTCGGGAGGCAACCCGAGCACTAACTCTGTTACTCTTTACATTTTAGTTTATTTTTACTTTTATTTATCCTTTTTAGCAACTAACTATTAACTAAACAAGGTGTAGATTTCCATACCACACGGCCTTGCACACGGCCGTGGCCGTGGCCGTGTGGATACTACGGACTCCCGTACTAACATAGCAGAGGTAGTATGTAACACCCCATACCCGAGTATGAGGCTTAGACCGGATACGAGACATTACTATGCTTGAACTTTCTTAAACATGTACTTATGGGCTATAAAATTTCGTTCTGAATTAAAAACTTCTCTTTCTTAATCAAATCAGACATTTCATGGGCCTACGAGGCCCCAGACTTACGTCCTGAAACTTTCAGAACTCATCTGGAAACTTTCTCTAGAAACAGGGGTCACACATCCGTGTGACTTGGGACACGCCCGTGCACCCCTAAAACATGCCCGTGTCTTTCACCCGTGGAGGATGCGGCAAATTACACACGGCTGGACACGCGCGTGGCCTCGGCCCGTGTGCCAAACCTGGCATTCGACTTATACACCGCAGTGCGTACACACGCGCGCGTGTGCATCGGCCATGTGACAATTAAATTTCTAAGTGTCAAGTGCAGAATTCACACGGCCTCGGAACACGCCCGTGTGCCAACCGTGTGTATCACACGGCCTGGACAAACGGCCGTGTGACCAGTCCGTGGTCTAATCTGACTTAAGATACTAAGGTGCAAGAGACACACAGCCTAGATAACATGCCCGCGTGTCTATCCGTGTGGGCACTTAGTGGCTATCTTACCAAGCCTTTTACCACTCCCGTTTGCAAACATTCATATACTACTTCAAAACATTCTCAAATCATCAATTAAAACACATGAATTAACACATTTAATCATTAAAGAGATAAAGTCTTTATCCCATACACTAGGGAGAACTACTCCTAATACAAATACAACCAACTTAGATTCTCTTAGGCCAATACAATTTGGCACATTATCAATGACTTAATCAACCTCAAGTACTAGCCCTATACATGCCATGACTTCTAAGGACTTGATACCTCATACCAAAAGTGCGCTCGATAGTGTGAAAACATCTCCGTGACCTCCAACCCGAGCTAGTTAAAATAACCTATAAGAGATGGGAAAAGAAAAGGGGTAAGCAATAATGCTTAGTAAGTTCATCTGCATAATCTGAAAAATATTAATATTCACTGAATATACATAACCCCAAGGCAATATGCCGAGTTTTTCTCATCAATTCATGGTTACTTACTCAATCATTCTTGAATCTTACTCATTCTATCTCTTACCACATTTCTACCATGCCACAAGCCAATTCGCTCGTTTAATTAGCATACATTCCTGCACTGATCATCACAAGGTCATACAAAAAAACACATCAAGCATTTTCAATAAGTCGCTCATACTACAAATCTCTCGGTTGTTACGCACTTAGCCCACCATTGTATCTCTTATAGGGTGGTATTGCACACAGCCCACCAATCATTTATACCTATGGTGATTTTGCACTTAGCTCACCAATCATTTATAAGCGATGGTATCACACACAGCCCATCGATTACTAATCAATCAGGTGGTAACGCACACAGCCCACCAATCATTTATAAGCGATGGTATCGCACACAACCCATCGATTACTAATCAATCGGTGTAACGTGCACGCACCACCCACCAATAAATAATATACTTGATGGTATCGCTTTACGACCCATCACTAACCATTAATAAGGTGATATCGCACATAGCTCACCGTTATTTACATTCATGGATAATAATCCACAAGTATATCTCTATTTCAAATGTTCATTCGAGAACATCCTCACATGCTTCTATTCTTACTTAACTTTCTACGGTACTCGTTATCATTCACATAGTACATCAATAAAGCTGTCTCATGCAACTAAGGTGCATCAACTACACATACCCCACTAGGGGTTCATCATATATTGAATTCATCTCAATTCAGTTCTACACATACTTGTGCTACTCATGGTACAACCACATACATTCAACATATACATTGAATCATTCGAATTGTTAAATAACTCTCTTGAGTCTCATTCACATAGTTCTCATTATCGTCATACCCCAATTGGGTCTTACATACACTAACATATCAATGCCACGTCCCTGACATGGTCTTATACGAATTCTTTCACCGAGGCCATATTCCAATATGGTCTTATTCGAGACTTTAACCATTGTCCTATCGTGCTATACACCTTTCCCATTTCTCTAAATTTAATTCCATTGACATCCCATCAAGAGACATTTCATACATTCATATAGTAATATGCACTCCATACAACACTAGAATACTAAATCAGCTCATACGTAATTGCAACATTCGCACATGAACTTACCTCGATGTCGAAAGAGCCGAAAAGGACTTTTTGCCCACATTTCTCTTTTCATTCGTTCTAGGTCCGAAACTCATTTTCTTTAATCTAGAACAATGAAATTTACTGATTTAATCACTTATAAATCATGATATACCATAATCTAAACTTTAGGCAAAAATGACTATTTTGCCTCTACACTTTGGCAAAATTACTATTTTTCCCCTAGGCTCGTAAATAAATTCTCATCACATTTTCTTGTTAAACAAGCCTAGCTGAACATTTAATCCTCTTACAACTATTTTCAATTCCATCAATTTCATGCTCAAATGAACAAATTACAACTTTTGCATTTTAGTCCCAATTAGGTGTTTTCATGACAAAACCTTTCACAAAAGTTGTTTCTCATCATCCTATCATTCATTTTCTTCCATAAAAACTCATCAAACAACAAGAACTCTATCATGGAAAGTTGCTAGACTTTCAACCATATTGCAAACTAGTCCCCTCTTTAGAAAGCTTAAGCTTTGGGGACTCCAAAAGTACAATTTTCTTCAAGAAATGCCATCAAAATCACTTACTTGAGTGGAGAATTGCTTGCTGAAATTTTAAGCTTCAAAAACCCCTCCCATGGCTGCTATTTTCGGTAGAGGAAGAGAAGAAATGAAAAAAAGATGATAGCTTTTCTTTTTGTCATATTTTATTCATCTTTTCTCACCAAATTTTGACTAAGCCTTAAATGCTCTTGTCTCCCATACCACATGGCTGGCCATCACACTCTAAAATGGCCTATTTTCACTTTAAAAACCTCTAATTTAAAAACCACAGCTTTTTGGTACCTCTAGCAATTAAAATAGAACTTTCGCACTTTATGCGATTTAGTCCCTTTTCACAATTTAGCTAGAAATTGCTAAAATTAAGGCACCAAAATTTTCATACATCCTTATAAACATGTTATAACACATAACATATCATGAAAATAATTTTCTCTAACCTCGAATTAGTGATTCTGAGATCACTATTCCAACTAGCCCCTAAATCGGGTTGTTACAATTCTCCCCCTTAGGGATTTTCGTCCCCGAAAACATAATCAGGAGGAGTTGTTACCAACATTCTTAAAACGTTTCCATCTACTCTTCAAAATCACGAGTCCACTATCCTCAAATTTCTCTTGCAAACAACTCTTAAACTGTGATACATAAGGTCGAAATGTAACTTGAGACCTAGGTTATTCTTCCTCTGGGGCATATACTCTATAGTCTACCAATTTGGAACTCTGCACATGTCCAAATGATCATTCGAATCTTTACTGGTTGATTCACTACAATTTGAATGACTTTCCCCTTCTTGGGAATTTGTCAAATCAAATTTGAAATCTATAAGGTTGTATCTCATTTTCTCATTCAAGCGTTTACTAACTATAATAGTCTTGACATGCGCTTTGAAAATTGACTTTTAGTGATCAACTACTTCCGACTATAACTCGATCATATAGTGAAATGTACCCTATTGTCAAAACATTTATGCACATAACTGCATTTCCTTACTTGTGCATTAGTAGATATGCTACTACTAAATCTCATGCCAAAACTCTTGTATAAGTTCTGGATTCAACATCATTCACTTTCTATCTCGAGGAAGCATCAACAATGAAATCTTATCCAACATGGATAACTTATTTAATATACCATTTATTATAACATACGAACTCTTACATTCGAAAGGAAGACTCACTATAGTCATTAACCTCACTTTGAAACTAGGATATTACCAACTAGAGTCAACCGAGTAACTAACTCACATTACTAAACATGGATCTTTCATTCAGACATCTGTACTATGTCTACTATCTGAGTAGTATCACAATAACTATACCCACCATTGTAATAGCTCAAGTCGTTTCCACTATTTCATCTACAAAATCTTCTGTAGCATAAGATACCCTCACTTATAAAAATTCAGAAAATACACATCGATCTTCCCATGGATCAATACATAATATCTAACTCACAACACAGACACAAAAGTGATTGTCTCTGGATCACCAACCTGTCAACTCTTTCTCTCGATTCAGACTGATCTCAGTACTAGAAATTTCAAATAAACAGTTCTTTCAATAGCTTCCAACTCAACTATCATGGTTTGAACATTTCGATGAGCATATTTTTATATTATGCTCCCTACTCACGCATACAATACTGTAATTTTATTCTCTTTCTTGATTCATGCGTGAATATACACGAACTTGAATCATATCTCAATACATTAATCTACTCTTTTCTCCATACTGAGAACATATTTTAAGCACACTCTCAACTGAGTTTCTCTTGCTATGCCAATCTAGAACCTTTACGATTGTCATATCTCACGATAGCAGGGACATCTCGATTGAATTTGTTAACTCTATTCGGCTTACCCGAAAACCCATCACACAACATGAAACTTGTGATTTCACCTCTTATACACGAATCATCACCAATTTCCTCCTCAAGGTACCCAATTAAGGTTACGAGGAGATAAAGGAAATGTTGATTTCAATTAACTAAATCGACAACCGTTTTGTCTGATTTTTACTATCAGCTAACATTCTCACACAATCACAATTTATGAAAAGAACAACGACATCATCCCTGAAGGGAAACATGTATTAGTACATAATACTAAAGGAGATCATTATAATCCCATCCATGGCATTAACTAACCATGCACAAACCATAGGATTCTAGCCAACTTACTCAAACTTGCCATTTATTTAGCACATACCGTGCCACACGTCGTACTCGTTTCTTCGTGATTCAATCACGAATATCGGCATTCACTCCTTCATATGACTTTGGTACTAATCTCATTTCTACTTCTAACTCATCTACCTGTCCCATTGATCACTAGGGATAATCAAAGACGCATATTCATCGTCATTTATGTAGGTACAAGACCAATGCCACATTCCCGAGAGGGCCTTATATGGAGTCACCTCTAAACTCTAATGCCATATCCCAGATAAGGTCTTATATGGACTTCCTCGTCAGGTATCGATGCCATATTCTGGATATGGTCTTATACGGAATCTCAACTCGGTGCCGAGGCCATGTCCCGGTCATGGTCTTATACGGGACCTTGTCTATCTCATATCTCGATGATAGCCTCATCATTTTAGTCCTTTAGGACTTCAACCTCATGTTCAACAACAGTTACTCTATTTAGTAGAGTATTATGCATCGATGTGATACAAGGCATTCTTAATCATGCTAGCATAATTATTGCATTAATCCGATGCAAACTTACTCAACTTAACTCTCATAACATCTCATCATAATTCAACAGTGGCAAGGGAGTGAGGTTGCAAAATCCCTTAGCCTAGCTCTCGTGACTACATACATATGATTTACTACTCATTGTCAATGAAATATCATCATAGTCGCACAACTCGCCTCAAGGGAGTTTTCATATTTATCATGCTACAATTGTTTCTATCACTTATACTTTCGAACTGTGACTTCACTTACTCAAGTTTCACATTAAGGTCTACTTGAGTACTCAACATTTAACTCTATTTCCTCTTACTATTCCTTATTAATCTAGAGAATGTCTTACGGGTTTTGAGTACGTCGTTTACTTGATTGCCATAGTCCAACTATGGTCTTACTCGTATCACAACATCATATCCCAGCTATTGCTTCACATGTCGTCACGATGCCATAGCCTCGCTATGGTCTTACATGAAATCTCATATCAATACCAATGCCATATCCTAGATACGGCCTTACATGGAAACTCATGTCGATACCGATGCCATATCCCAGATATGGTCTTGTACGGAATCTTGTATCGATGCCAATGCCATGCCCCAGACATGGTCTTATATGGGATCACATGTACCGCCATGATCCAACCATGGTCTTATTCATCATTTTATCACTGAACGACCGTACTCATCTCCTACATTCTACTTAGTCAAACTTCTCAGTTTTAACTTCCACACCATAATATGTGTGGCTTCATAACAGAGTCATAAAACAAAACATCATGCATTCCCTACTTTAACAGTCACATGTGAGATTTAACCATGTGGACATATTTATCATAAACAATGGCATCACAAATCTCAAATGCTTACTTACTCTTACTGCTTCTCACATACATCATGGTACTTACTAGTCTCATGTTTGTAAGGTAAACAAGGTACCTGTAACACTTGAACACATAGATTAGTATACTTTACTATAACAAGCATAATCTCAACATCATCATTCATAACATGAATTATACTTGTTAGTCAGCCTTCACTAGCATGACATAATATCAACTTTACTACTAACTTTCTTACTATCTCATTTAAGCTTTACTCTTTTGCCCAATGAATTACTATGAATGGCGAGGATATCGAATCTCATTTCACATGTATCTTGATGCCAATGTTATATCCTTGATATAGTCTTACATGGGATCTCTTACTTGGTATCGATGCCATGTCTTGACATGGACTTACACGAAGTCTTGCTTGTGGGTTCCCTTGGGAACTTACCATTACCATGTCTTGACATGGTCTTATTGGTAACTTTACTCATGAACTGGTCAATGCCGAGCCTTGGCTTGGACTTACATGGGATCTCTATCTCTTGATAGCTTTTCAATGCCAAAACTTGTCTTGGACTTACATGGCATCTTTGCTTGGAGACTCGCCAATGCCATGCCTTAGCTTGGGCTTATATGGGTCTTCATCTCATAGTAACTCTTCAATGCCAAGACTTGTCTTGGTCTTACGTGATAACTTGCTTGATTGCCGATGCCATGTCTTGACATGGTCTTATCTGAACTTTCTTGTCTCATGTGGCGATTGAGTATCCTAAGTAATTCATTTTCAATCGGGACTTTCATATACATGCTCTTAGTAACTTCTTTGTTTAATAAATCATTAAACATTTTCATGGAAATAATGTGCATTTAACAACATAGCAAGCAATTCAATGAAATATTCATGAAGCTTGAAAATTTTACAAACTTACTGAAATTAGCTCGGTTGGGAATCATCACTGTCTTAACAAAACAATTTCGTTAGAGCCGGGAGACATCACACTATCACGGTCCACATACGGCATGTATAGCTAGACTCTTACTCATGCTAGGTTAGTCCTAGAATAGACTAAACCATAGCTCTGATACCACTAAATGTAACACCCCATACCCGAGTCTGAGGCTTAGACCGGATACGAGACATTACTATGCTTGAACTTTCTTAAACATGTACTTATGGGCTATAAAATTTCATTCTGAATTAAAAACTTCTCTTTCTTAATCAAATCAGACATTTCATGGGCCTACGAGGCCCCAGACTTACGTCCCGAAACTTTCGAAACTCATCTAGAAACTTTCTCTAGAAATAGGGGTCACACGTCCGTGTGACTTGGGACACGCTCGTGCACCCCTAAAACATGCCCGTGTCTTTCACCCGTGGAGGATACTGGCAAATTATACACGGCCTGGACACGCCCGTGGCCCTGGCTCGTGTGCCAAACCTTGGCATTCTGACTTATCCACACGGTCTGTACACACGCCCGTGTGCATCAGCCGTGTGACAATTAAATTTCTAAGTGTCAAGTGCAGACTTCACACGACCTCGGAACACGCCCGTGTGCCAACCGTGTGTATCACACGGCCTGGACAAACAGCCGTGTGACCAGTCCGTGGTCTAATCTGACTTAAGATACTAAGGTGCAGGAGACACACGGCCTAGACACACGCCCGTGTGTCTATCCGTGTGGGCACTTAGTGGCTATCATACCAAGCCTTTTACCACTCCTGTTTGCAAACATTCATATACTACTTCAAAACATTCTCAAATCAACAATTAAAACACATGAATTAACACATTTAATCATTAAAGAGATAAAGTCTTTATCCCATACACTGGGGAGAACTACTCCCAATACAAATACAACCAACTTAGATTCTCTTAGGCCAATACAATTTGGCACATTATCAATGACTTAATCAACCTCAAGTACTAGCCCTATACATGCCATGACTTCTAAGGACTTGATACCTCATACCAAGGGTCTGCTCGATAGTGTGAAAACGTCTCTGGTGGCCTCCAACCCGAGCTAGTTAATATAACCTATAAGAGATGGGAAAAGAAAAGGGGTAAGCAATAATGCTTAGTAAGTTCATCTGCATAATCTGACAAATATTAATATTCACTGAATATACATAACCCCAAGGCAATATGCCGAGTTTTTCTCATCAATTCATGGTTACTTACTCAATCATTCTTGAATCTTACTCATTCTATCTCTTACCAATTTCTACCATGCCACAAGCCAATTCGCTCGTTTAATTAGCATACATTCCTGCACTGATCATCACAAGGTCATACAAAACAACACATCAAGCATTTTCAATAAGTCGCTCATACTATAAATCTCTCGGTGATTATTGAATCTCTTATAGGGTGGTATTGCACACAGCCCACCAATCATTTATACCTATGGTGATTTCGCACTTAGCTCACCAATCATTTATAAGCGATGGTATCACACACAGCCCATCGATTACTAATCAATCAGGTGGTAAAGCACACAGCCAACGAATAATTTATAAGCGATGGTATCGCACACAGCCCATCGATTACTAATCAATCAGGTGGTAACGCATTTATGACCCCACCAATAAATAATATAGTTGATGGTATCGCTTTACACCCATCACTAACCATTAATAAGGTGATATCGCACATAGCTCACCATTATTTACATTCATGGATAATAATCCACAAGTATATCTCTATTTCAAATGTTCATTCGAGAACATCCTCACATGCTTCTATTCTTACTTAACTTTCTACGGTACTCGTTATCATTCACACAGTACATCAATAAATTTGTCTCATGCAACTAAGGTGCATCAACTACACATACCCCACTAGGGGTTCATCATATATTAAATTCATCTTAATTCAGTTCTACACATACTTCTGCTACTCATAGTACAACCACATACATTCAACATATACATTGAATCATTCGAATTGTTAAATAACTCTCTTGAGTCTCATGCATATATTTCTCATTATCATCATACCCCAATTGGGTCTTACATACACTAACATATCGATGCCACGTCCCTGACATGGTCTTATACGAATTCTTACACCGAGGCCATATTCCAATATGGTCTTATTCGAGACTTTAACCATTGTCCTATCGTGCTATATACCTTTCCCATTTCTCTAAATTTAATTCCATTGACATCTCATCAAGAGACATTTCATACATTCATATAGTAATATACATTCCATACAATATTGGAATACTAAATTAGTTCATACGTAATTGCAACATTCGCACATGAACTTACCTCGATGTCGAAAGAGCCGAAAAGGACTTTTTGCCCACATTTCTCTTTTCATCTGTTCTAGGTCCGAAACTCATTTTCTTTGATCTAGAACAATGAAATTTACTGATTTAATCACTTATAAATCATGATATACCATAATCTAAACTTTAGGCAAAAATGACTATTTTGCCCCTACACTTTGGCAAAATTACTATTTTTCCCCTAGGCTCGTAAATAAATTCTCATCACATTTTCTTGTTAAACAAGCCTAGCTGAACATTTAATCCTCTTACAACTATTTTCATTTCCATCAATTTCATTCTTAAATGAACAAATTACAACTTTTGCATTTTAGTCTCAATTAGGTGTTTTCATGACAACACCTTTCACAAAAGTTGTTTCTCATCATCCTATCATTCATTTTCTTCCATAAAAACTCATCAAACAATAAGAACTCTATCATGGCAATTCCCTAGACTTTCAACCATATTGCAAACTAGTCCCCTTTTTAGAAAGCTTAAGCTTTGGGGACTCTAAAAGTACAATTTTCTTCAAGAAATACCATCAAAATCACTTACTTGAGTGGAGAATTGCTTGTTGAAATTTTAAGCTTCAAAAACCCCTTCCATGGCTGCTATTTTCGGTGGAGGAAGAGAAGAAATAAAAAAAAAAAAGATGATAGGTTTTCTTTTTGTCATATTTTATTCATCTTTTCTCACCAAATTTTGACTAAGCATTAAATGCTCTTGTCTCCCATACCACATGGCCGGCCATCACACTCCAAAATGGCCTATTTGCACTTTAAAGACCTCTAATTTACAAACCATAGCTTTTTGGTACCTCTAGCAATTAAAATAGAACTTTCGCACTTTATGCAATTTAGTCCTTTTTCACAATTTAGCTAGAAATCGCTAAAATTAAGGCACCAAAATTTTCATACATCCTTATAAACATGTTATAACACATAACATATCATGAAAATAATTTTCTCTAACCTCGAATTAGTGATTTCGATATCACTATTTTGACTAGCCCCTAAATTGGGTTGTTACATAGTACAAGCCAATGATGAAAGATTCCCAGATCACGGATGACTATAAATTACCAAGACCGTGTGATATGGCCATGGCCGACACTAAGGGAAGTCACACGGGCTCCGATTAAACACCACGGTCGTACGATACAGCCGTGGTCGACACTATTTTATCAAACATGGGCGTGGTGACCACGAAACGGGCGTGGGAGAAACGAACGAAGCATAACACGGTCGTGCAACATGGCCGTGTGACTCGAAACACCCATGGTACACAGGCGTGGGGGTGTACCAGACCTGAAAATTCTATTTAGAACCCCCTCCTTCTTCTCACCTACTCCCCACCTCCTTTCTCCCATCCTATTCTTCAGACCCCTCCCCTTGCATACTTTTCTTATTTAGTCCTTCCCCAAACTCTTGACCTCCACCACATCTATGTCGAAGAAGTAGAAGGATCCAAGCACAGTCTCCCTGTGGGAGATCGATCTACATAAGTTCATGCCGACCGCTTCAATTATTCGACAAGCCAAGGGTCTTTGAGGCCATTTAACTTTTATTTTTCTTTTCTCTTCTCCTTTATTTTCCTTATCTTAACTTCTCTTCCACTAAATTTAGTGTATCTTATTTTAGTTTCTTGTTTTTAGGTTCTTCAAGCTGCATGGGAATCACACACCACGGCCTTAGAAATCACACCCACCTCGCGAACCATCTAACAATAAGGACTTTTGAGTCCATTTATCTATTCTTTTAATTTTATTTTACTTTCTATTTTCTTTTTCTTTATCTTTCTTGTCTTTAAATACGTAATTAGTTTATTTTAAATGTGTATCACTATTTCCTGGCTATTTCTTCATGGGCCACCCAATTTCTTCATCTAGCGCAATAATAGTGGGCGGCCACCACACCACGACCACTTCCAACTCAAGGAAGCCATCCAGAATTCAGGGAGTTTCACCCCTATCCCTATCTTTTGATTTTCTACTATATTTGTTTTATATATCTTTGTACATTGAGTACAATGTACATCATAAGTGTGGGAGGGTGAATCTTAAAAATGCCTAACTTTTTTCATTATTCTAAAATCCTAAATTATGTCTTGTTCTTAAGTAAAAGTTCTCATATTGCTGTTAAAATGAAATTTCCTTTGATTTATGATTTTTATTGATATGTTTTAGATTAAGTCATTGATAATTGTGCAGTGACGATTTAAACTGTAGGAAACTAGAGAATCAAGCAGGATAAGTCTATTTTTCAGAAGAAAAAAATTTTGTTAGGTTGTCTACCCGAATCTAATTATTACTTTGAAGTTTGAAATTTACAAGGTTGATATCAAAAGCCATAATTTTTGTGAGATTTTGAGCCTTTTAGAGCATATATCCTTTTTCTTGCTCACTTTATTGATTATGAGTGTGTCAACATTGATTTGTTATTCTAGAACTTGCATCGATTATACATGTCGAGACCACACCTTTGATTTGATATACTAAGGTGATAAAGGCACCTAGGATTTAACCCACTTACTCCATAAAAAGCCTACCCTCACAATTAACCCCTAGTGAACCCCGTTGATCCTAACAACCCTTTTTATTGACGCACCCACTAATATTAACCCAAAACCCTTTGTATTCGTTATCACTATTCTTCTTGACTACCCCTATATCGATATTTGATTTGATCGATTACTTAACTATTTTCTTTATCAGTTGTTAAATTCTATCTTATTATTACTTGATTTGTTCTTAAAAAAATGAAGTATATTCATTATTAGTTCTATGTTCTATGAGCTTAAAACAGTTAAATCCACATCTTTAGACGAAGCTCGAGTTATTATTAGTATTATAAGTTTTCAATTGATGTAATTATTTACTATCAGCTTGTTGTTTCTAGTTAGGTAATTTGTCAGGTCAGTCTCGATTCTAACCCTCTATTTTAGCCTTTATCCACACCTTTAACCCAAGCCCCGTTACAACCCTGTTAAAGACCTTTTGATTTATGTATCATCTCATATTATAGTGGTGGAGATTTGATTTTCATGCAAGCCTATGGGATTAACTTTTCATGTTTGACTTATGAGTGCTTTTCCCTGAACCTTAAACACCTCGAGTGATTTGAGTGAATCTTTAGTGAGGACGTCAATCCTTGTCGATTTTGAATCAGAGGTAATTATTTAGATGAGGGGAAACACCTATGTTTTCATGCTACAAAATGTATGACTTAGATTGTTTGAATCTTTAGGACTCTTTGAGTTGAATTATCCATTTATAAATTATCTATGAATTATGATGAAACACTATTGATGAATATCATGAACTGAGGAAGCTCATTTTAATTGTGAGTTGATATTTTTGCATGAGGACAAGCAAAAGCTTAAGTGTGGGGGTATTTGATAAACCGTAATAGTAACATATTTTAATCCCACATTTAGCATGCTTTTGGATGATTTATCCCTTGAAATATGGAATTTGGTGCTCTTAATCCTTTAATTTCATGTTTTATACTCAGGAGAGCATAGGAGGACAAAAAGAACGAGAAACGGGCTTAAAATGGGCCAAATAGGCTAAAGTGAGAAATCGACACGGCCTGGGGTTTCATCACATGGCCGTGCCTCCTTAGCAAGCTCGAACACGGCCTACAACTCGACTTACACGGGCATGTGCCATGGGCGTGTCCCTACCGTGACACAGAAGAATTTTATTCGGATTAGGGTACTTAGAGGCAAAGAAAGCCATTCCAAAAGCCTATATAAACACCCTAGAGGCCAACCTTCAAGGGGGCATCCAGCTAGGCCAAAGAGCCAAGCCGGAGAGGTCAGAATTGTGAGATTTACTCGAAGAAAGCCAGTTGATTCATCTCAAGAAGTCGGAGTCATACTCAAGACGGAGGATCTTCTCTTTAATTCCTTGTGGGGTTTTAGGGTTTTTCTTATGTTTTGTTTTATCTTTTTTCCGAGATGTATTCTTTTATAATTATGAACTAAACCCTCGGATACACAAGGGGATGAAACCTAAGATGAATCTTGTTATCGTTTCTTTGAACTATATGATAAATACTTGATTTGTTATTAATTATGTGTTCTTAATTCTGCTTTGATATTTCAGGATATTGATTCAAGTCTTGATGTGCTTAGGTGGTGGAGCAAAAGTCCCACCTAAGAGTACATCTAGCATAATTAAGTGGAGTTGCTCGCGCGCCTAGACATAGGGTGTGAAATTTTGCGGATTAGGGTGAAACCTAATATGGGAATCCATAGATCGAGTTAATGCAATTCTAGGGGTTTTAATTAGAAAGAGATTTCAATTAATCAACCTAGGGTTAGGCGTTAGTCGCCTCGAGAGAGGATTAATATACATTAGGGAATCCTACGGATCAAGTCAAGTGAATAAAATAAATGCAGTTGAGTTAGATAACAAGTGAAATCTAGGTGGATTCTTCCTCGGGTATTGTCTTAGTCAATTGGTTTTTCTCAGGAGTATTTTCCCAAATCCGTTCTCTTTGTCTTAGCGTCTTTAGCTTAGTAGTTAGTTAATTTTAGTTTAAACAACAAATTCCCTTATTTCTTAGGCTAAATAATAAAAAGAAAGTTAGTATTAGTACTTCTGGTTCCTTTGGGTTCGACAATCCGGTCTTGCCACTAAGCTATACTACTGTTCGATAGGTGCACTTGCCTTAATCATTGTCACAGTTAGTTTCTAGGCTCGATCATTCTTTTTATAAATTTTTAAGACTCTGGCGTACACGATCACCCACCTAAGGCACCCTTCCGGTCTCTTCCTAGGCATACGGATACCCTTCCAGTCTTCACTTGGCACAAGTTATACACGAAAGGATACCTTTCCGGTCTTACCTGTCTAGATATTCTATCAGGGGTGTCACTCCCTAATATACTAAGTACTCTTGAATAAACAACTAATTTCAGATAAATAATCACTTAACAAATAAATCAGTTTAATAACTGAATCATGCAAGATATAAGTAAAGCACAATAATCTATTCTAAGATTTATACAATGATTAATTGGCCAAATCAACGAAATATAAATAAAAGAATAGAATAAAGAGATAAAGAGAATGCTCATGAATAAATATATTGAAGTTCGGGTTCTAAACAATCTCCGCTCACGAACGCCTTCACATCGAAATAGGATTTTCTGACTTCAGAAGAATAAAAGAAAACTAAAACTAAAGAACTAAAGAAAGGAAACTGTCTATATAAATCTCTATGTTTTATGCCCCCCTAATTTGTGTACAGGAGCCTCTTATTTATAGGCTACAATATATGCACTTTATATGTTATATGCCTGTGATACTAATAAATGCGAGATATCAAACGATATATAAAAATCTTGTCAAAAACGGTCGTTGATATCATCATTGCTTGTTACCCACGTTCAGGCTACCTCTCAACATAGGAGCTGCTATGTCTCAACACAGAGCTACTATGTTACAACACAGGAGGCGTGACGCACCATAGACTTTGTGTTTCGTGACACGACAGTCATTTTATGGGCTTGGAAGTTCTTGTCATCCTTTCGCAGCTCGGGAAGCTTTTGCAACACTCGTCCCAAGCTCTTACGTGAATTGGGCCTATAATTAAGCATCCTAGATAATTAAATAAACAAATTAAACCTATCTAAGACCCGTGTCGGTCTAATAGGTCACTAACACTAAAAATGTGTGAAAAACTCTTTATTTTATTAACTTTTACTACTTAGCTACTAACTACTAAACATGCAATAATTAATATTAAAATGGCTAGAAAACAAGCTCTTTATTTGCATAAATATAATAAAATAACTACTACATTTGACGTCAGATCAGCAATCCCTTGGGTACAATCCTTAGAATACTTAACAAGTGTTTCGTTGTAAACAAACTATATTACAATTTGACTCGTATACTTGCGGACACCGCTGCTTTATTATATTTTTTTTGTTGTAGTATTTCCAATCCACATGTTCGCACGTTTGGCGACGGTCAATTACATAAAAGGCAACATATTTCTTCAATTTTTTCTACAAGCATGAACTGTTAAATAAATGTAAGTTGATATTTGTAAAATTCGCTCAAGGGATAATCTAATAGATCTATTCATAATCACAAAAGCATTGAGAACTTCAATTTTCTAGAAGCATGTACATAACATTAGAATGTGTTGCCTTAAAGGCATTGTTTAATTGATTATATTTGAAAGGAAGTTTCTTATGAATATTGTACTCTTTTTCCTCTATTAAGTCTTTATCCCATTAAAATGTCTACTGGTAGGAGGAGTAGCGGGAATTTTGCTCCAAGATTTGTGTGATTTTTTTTCTTGTTGTTTATTGGCTTTTGGTGTCCGTCTTTGTTCTTTTATTAGAATAATTGGATGGTTTGGGTGGTGTTTGTGCGCCCCTATTTAATGGGGTTTTCAAGGTTGCCATTGTTGAGCTTTTCAAGACTTGTACGGTGGCTCCCTATGTGGACGATGAAGTTGCGTCCACCATACGTTTGGGAGTGGATTGGAGAATGGTGGTCTTCTTGGTCAGTGATCCCTGTCGCTTTCTCTGTACATGTTTTCTTTTCTTGCATTTTTTTTTACATTTCTTGCATTATTTTACATTTTCTTGCTTTCTTTGTATTTCTGCATGCTTTCTTAGCCAAGTAAGTTGACTTTTCTTACGAAGCCATTATCACATGCAAAGATTTTTCCTCGTTTTTCCTTAATATGCATTTATTACGTTGAGTTTTCTTGTCATAGTTTTTATGCTTTTTCTTTCTTTATATTATACATAGCTTTACTTTTAGGTTTTCTGGCAGTTTTCTTTTATTTCTTTTTCTCTTTAAATCGGTTAAACAGTTTTTTTCCTGTTTTGATCGATCTAGCTCTGCTTTCTCCTAAAGCTATTGTGTTTTCTCTTTTGTGGGTTTTATTTTGAGGATTACATCGCAGGCTTCCCTTGCGCGATCTCCTCTTGTCTTGGCGTGTCATTTTTCTTCCTTTTTTGATTCATAGATTTTCATTTTGACTAGTGTGTTTCATTGACCTAGTTATCACTTTATCTGTTTTCTTGTTTGGCTTTCTTGGAGTTTTGTTGTGTTTCCTCTTTCTTTGTGATCCCTGCAGTTTTCCTTCTTGGTTTGATCTTATTGGAGGTGTTTTTCTTGCTTGCTCGTTCCTCTGACTTCAAGAATGGCTGTGGATACCAATAACTTGTTGGAAAGACTAAAATTCTCTGAAGAAGAATCAAAACGTGTTATCGTACGAATAGGAAGTTAGCAAATATACAAGGGTGTAACACCCCATACCCGAGTCCGAGACTAAGACTGGATATGAGACATTACCATGCTTGAACTCACTTAAACATGTACTTACGGGCTATAAAATTTCGTTCCGAATTTAAAACTTCTCTTTCTTAGTCAAATCAGACATTTCATGTGCCTACAAGGCCTCAGACTTATGTCCCGAAACTTTTGGAACTCATCTGGAAACTTTCTCTCCAAACAGGGGTCACACGTCCGTGTGACTTGGGACACGCCCGTCTGACTTGGGACACACCCGTGCACCCCTAAAATATGCCCGTGTCTTTCACCCGTAGTGGATACTGGCAAACCACACACGGCCTGGACACGCGTGGGTGGCCCCAAATCGTGCCTAAAACCCCAAAGATTCTCGCCAATGCCCCACGGCCAAGGCACTGCGCCCGTGCTTACCACCCGTGGTGCACACTGACTACCTTAACACGGCCTAGAGTCTAGACACACGCCCGTGTAGCTAGCCCGTGGCCAACACTGATTAATCCCACACGCCCTAGGCACACGCCCGTGTTACTAGTCCGTGGTCTATTCTGACTTAAGATACAAAGGTGCAGGGTGCACACGTCTAGACACACGCTCGTGTGTCCATCCGTGTGGGCACTTAGAGGCTATTTACCAAGCCAATTGCCACCCTGAAATCAAGACCAAACTCATGCTCAATTCAGCAACTCAAGTATTACATCTAACATGAACAAGGATGCATACTTCATTGATAGATTAAAACATACATACTTAATCATTCATGACTCATCTCTTTGGCCATATACAAAAAGAATACTAAGCTTGATAGCCAACACTTTGGCTAGTTTTAAAACATAACTCGATGCCAAAGCCATATCCTCGATATGGTCTTACATGGGATCTCTCATCTTGGTATTGATGCCATGTCTTGACATGGACTTACTCAAAGTCTTTCTTGTGTGTTCCCTTGGGAACTTACCATGCCATGTCTTGACATGGTCTTACTTGGTATCTTTACTCATGAACTGGTGAACGCCGAGCCTTGCCTTGGACTTACGTGAAATCTTTCTTGTTACTCACCAATGCCATGCCTTGGCTTGGACTTACATGGGATCTCTATCTCTTTATAACTTTTCAATGCCAAGACTTGTCTTGGACTTACATGATAACTTTGCTTGGAGACTCACCAATGCCATGCCTTGGCTTGGGCTTATATGGGTCTTCATCTCATAATAACTCTTCAATGCCAAGACTTGTCTTGGTCTTACATGATAACTTGCTTGATTGCCGATGCCATGCCTTGGCTTGGTCTTATACGGACTTTCCCATTTCATGTGATAGATCGAGTATCCTAGGTAATTCAACTTCAATCGGGACTTTCTCATGCTTAATCTCATTATCTTCTTTGTTTATCATAACATCAAACAATTTCATGGTAATATTGTACATTATGCTAAGCAGTTCAATGATATAAATCATAAAGCTTAGAAATCATACAAACTTACCTCAATATACAAAATGTATGTAGATATGCAATTTAGTCCTCGACTTTGTTCTTGCCTCGGTTTTGATCCGGGCTTCGTTTTTCTTGATCTATAATAATAATTAGATCATTTAATACTCACATTGACTAAATTGACTCTTAACTCATACCTTGGCAAAATTACTATTTTGCCCCTAAACTTTCTCTTATTTGCACTTTTGCCCCTAGGCTCGTAAAATGATTCTCATTTAACTTTCTTAAACCTCATACTTAGCTGATTCGTTTTATCTACTATAACAATCATCAATTCTAACTATTTCTAATAGGTATGAC
Source organism: Gossypium sturtianum (assembly GCA_025698515.1). NCBI lineage: Eukaryota > Viridiplantae > Streptophyta > Magnoliopsida > Malvales > Malvaceae > Gossypium > Gossypium sturtianum. Next base: position 88,634,841 of record CM046944.1, read on the forward strand.
CAATTTCATAACTATTACAAATTAGTCCATACTATCATTTTTCATGAAATTCACTAAAGAAAAGATGTTTATCTAACATCAAAATCTCATAAACTTCCATAAAATATCATTTTACAAGCATGTCACTATTGGGTAGATTTTTGAACATGCTTCTTAGCTCATCTTATAGCTAAAAATTGCTAATTCATAATACGAGGACTCCAAAAATACGAAGAATATCAAAAACGGGGCTAGGATGACTTACTTGCAAGCTTCAAAAAATTGAAGAACCCTAGCTATGGAGTCTCCCAATTTTCGGCACAAGGAAGAAGATGAATGAAATTTTTATCATCTTTTTCCTATTTTAATCATTTAATTGGTAATTGACCAAAATGCCCTTCTCTTTAAAAATTTACAAACTACTAACTCATGTCTATTTTTGTCCAATAATTATAATTTGGGAAAATTGCTATTTAAGGACTTCTAATTAATATTCTAAAGCTATTTCATACAAAAAGCTTCTAGAAACTCATATTTTGCAACTTTTGCAATTTAGTCCTATTTGATCATTCCATGTCAATTTCACAAAATTTCTACATGGAACTTTAATACTATCATGCAAACATGTCATAAACCTTAAGAACTCAATTTACTAACTCAGATTTGTGGTCTCGCACCACTATTCCAACTAGGCCCTAAATTGGGCTGTTACAATTCTCCCCCTCTTAGGAATTTTCGTCCTCGAAAATCTTACCCAAGAAATGAGTTTGGATATCTTTGGTTTCTCATGCACTTTTCTAGTTCCCACGTAGCTTCTTCTATTCCATGTCTTTGCCACAATACTTTTACGATTGCAATACTTTTATTTCTTAGTCGCTTGACTTCCCGAGCTAAAACCTTAATTGGTTCTTCACCATAAATCATGTCGGGATGAATCTCTATCTCCGTGGGGTAATTACATGTGAAGGATCGATCGGTAGCGTCTCAACATTGACACGTGAAACACATCGTGAATCTTTTCTAACTCTGATGGCAAAGCCAATCGATAAGCTACCGGCCCAACTTTCTCGGTAATCTCATACGGTCCAATAAAACGCGGACTCAACTTGCCTTTCCGGCCAAATCTGAGAACTTTTCTCCATGGTGACACTTTCAAGAAAACTTTATCTCGACTTGATACTCTATCTCTCTTTTCATTTAAGTCCGAATAGGACTATCTCACTGATGTAGCTTTTAAACATTCTCGTATCACTTTCACTTTCTCTTCAGCTTCTCTAAACAAATCAACCCTGTGAATTTGGTTTTCCTTGAGTTCAGTCCAAAATAAAGGCGTTCTGCACTTACGCCCATATAGAGCCTCATAAGGCGCCATCTTTAAACTCGATTAAAAACTATTATTGTAGGCAAACTCTACCAATGGGAGAAACTTTCCCCAACTACCTCGGAATTCGAGAATACAACATCTGAGCATATCCTCTAGTACTTGAATTAACCTCTCCATATTTATCGGTTTGAGGATGAAAAGCGGTACTAAAGTTCAACTTTGTACCCAAGGCCTCCTGTAACTTCTTCCAAAATCTGGATGTAAACCTCGGATCTCTATCCAAGATGATTGACAACGGAACACGGTGAAGCCTTAGTTTTTCTGAAACGTACAAGTTTGCCAACTTGTCTAGTGAGTAATCAACTTGTACAGGTATAAAATGGGCTAACTTCGTAAGTCTATCAACCACGACTCATACAGCATCTTTCTTGCTCGGAGACAACGGTAAACCCGTTACAAAATCCATAGTAATACGGTCCCATTTCCACTCCGGAACCAAAATGGGTTGAAGCAAATCCGAAGGTACTTGGTGTTCAGCCTTTACTTGCTGACAAATCAAGCATTTGGAAACAAACTCTGAAATATCTTTCTTCATTCTCGGCCACGAATATTGTTGCTTCAAGTCATTATACATCTTGGTACCACCCGAATGTACGGATAAACATCCGTTATGGGCTTCACGCAAAATTCCCTGAATAAGCTCTTCCTTTCTCGGTACACAAACTCTATCTTTGAACATCAGACTTCCATTGGGACTAATCCAAAAATCAGACTCAACATCTGTCTCGCACTGAGCTCTCTTGACTTGCAATCCACTATCTTCTTTTTGAGCTTCAATGATCTCTTGGAGGAAAATTGGTCTAGCTCTCAACTCAGCTAGAATAGAACCATCGTCGGATAAAGTCATCCGTGAATTCATTGCCCTTAATGCAAATAGGGACTTTCTACTCAAAGTGTCGGCGACCATATTCGCCTTCCCAGGATGGTAGTCAATGACCAATTCATAGTCTTTTATCAACTCTAACCATCTCCGCTGCCTTAAGTTCAACTCTTTCTGTGTCATCAAGTACTTCAAACTTTTTTGATCGGTGAAGATCCGACATCTCTCACCATATAGGTGGTGTCTCCATATCTTCAATGCGAAGACTATGGCAGCGAACTCTAGATCGTGGGTCGGATAATTCTTCTCATGTGGCTTCAACTGTCTTGAGGCATAAGCAATCACTTTGCCTTCTTGCATAAGTACACAAACCTAATCCATTTAAGGATGCATCATTGTAAATCACAAATTCTTTCCCGCCTCGGGTTGTACTAAAGCGGAGCTTCGTCAACATCGCTTTCGGCTTTCTCGAAACTTTGTTGGCATCTTTACGTCCACTCAAACTTCACATTTTTCTGTAAGAATTTAGTCATCGGGGTTGCAATCATAGAAAACCCCTTGATGAATCCTCTATAATAGCCAGCTAGGCCTAGAAAACTTCTAACGTCAGAGACATTTCTCGGTGGATTCCAGTCCATTATGGCTGAAATCTTACTTGGATCTACTCGGACTCCATCTCCCGAGACAATATGTCCTAGAAATCCTACTTCCTTGAGCCAAAATTCACTTTTACTGAACTTGGCATATAATTGATTTTCTCGAAGAGTTTGTAAAACTGTCCGTAGGTTCTCAGCATGCTCATTCTCATCTCGGGAATAAATCAGTATGTCGTCAATGAAAACAACTACAAACTTGTCGAGGTATGGTCTAAAAATACGGTTCATTAAGTCCATGAATACTGCAGGAGCATTGGTAAAACCAAAGGGCATGACTAAAAATTCATAATGCCCATACCTTGTTCGAAAAGCTATCTTGGACACATCTGAATCCTTTACTCTCAGCTGGTAGTACTCCGATCTCAAGTCTATCTTAGAGAGCACAGTGGCTCCCTTCAATTGATCGAACAAATCATCGATCCTTGGCAATGGGTACTTGTTCTTTACTATCACTTTATTAAGTTGACAGTAATCTATGCACAATCTCATGGTGTCATCTTTTTTGACGGTAATCTATGCACAATCTCATGGTGTCATCTTTTTTTTTCACAAATAAAACCGGAGCACCCCATGGAGAACAACTTGATCTCGCAAAACCTTTATCTGTCAACTCTTGCAACTGTGACTTCAACTCTCTCAACTCCGTTGGAGCCATTCTGTAAGGAGTAATAGATATTGGTACAGTATCGAGATCTAGCTCAATGCTGAACTCAACCTCTCTAACTGGTGGTAGTCCTGGTAATTCTTCGGGAAAAACATCCACGTACTCACATACTATCGGTACTGACTCAATCTTTAACTCTGTTTCTCTATCATTTATCACAAAGGCCAAATATGCCTCATACCCTTTTCTTATGTATCTTTGTGCCGTCATATGAGAAATCATTGCCGGTGACCTACCTTGTTCATCTGATTTTACATGGAGAATGTCCCCATTCTCACATTTCATCTCAATGTACTTTTTCCCACAATTTACTATTACATCATGGGCAGTCAACCAGTCCATACCAAGAATGATGTCAAACTCATCAAATGCTAGCAACATAAGATTTGCTTTAAAGTAATGACCTCTAATCATTAATGGATAATCTTTACATACTTCATCAACTAACACACTCTTGCCTAAAGGATTAGACACCTTAATCGTAAATTCAGTAGAATCTATAGGCATATTCATTTGGATACTAGTTTCATACAAATGTAAGAGTGTGTGGATCAGGGATCTATTAAAGCAATAACTTTGATATCATAAAGAGAAAAGGTACACCGTAATAACATCGGAGAAGATGCCTCTTCGCGGCGCGAATGGCATAAGTCCTGCTGAGCGCCCTACCCTCGGGTCTCGCAGCCTGCTCTCTAGGGTTACCTCTTCCACTTGCCCCACTTCCTGGGTTCCTTTGCGGTCTTCCTCTGACCACACTCCCGGATCTCGGGTTCTGAGCTCTATCTTCTTTCATTGTCTCTGGACAATCTTTTATGTAGTGGTATTGGGAACCACATCTGAAACATGCATTTTCATGTGCTCGACATTCTCCAAGATGACGTCTACCACACTGTGGGCATTCGGGTCTATTCGATCGGATGTTCCCCACACTAGCAACTGAGGTCGTCTGTGCCTTACTTCCCGAATACTACTTACTCTTGTCCTTCCTTGAAAACCCAGTGGAAGTAGCCGATCGGGTGGAGAAATCTCTTGACTTCTTGGATGAGGATTAGAATGACTTATTCCACTGTCTCTTTTTAGAGTCACGAGACTCTATTTCAGACTTTCTCTTCTCTTTTACTAGTTCTTCGGCTTTACAAGCCCTCTCTACTAGCACAACGAATTCCTTCAGTTCTAGGACAGCAACAAACAATTTTATGTCCTTATTTAGCCCATCTTCAAATCTCTTACTCATGATGGCCTCCATGGACACGCATTCTCGAGCGTATTTGCTGAGCCGTACAAACTCACGCTCATAATCAGTCACAGACATCTTGCCTTGCTTTAACTCTAGAAATTCCTTTGTTTTCTAGTCCATGAACCTTTGACTGATATACTTTTTCTTGAACTCTTCTTGAAAAAATTCCCATGTGATCTTTTCCCTCGGTACCAACGACACAAAGGTGTTCCACCATTGGTAAGCAGAATCTCTTAAAAGAGAGACTACACACTTCATGCATTCCTCAGGTGTGCATGACAACTCATTAAATACCCTGATGGTATTTTCTAACCAGAACTCAGCCTTTTCCGGATCATCGTCTTTTCTAGCCCGAAATTCTTCTGCCCCATGTTTCCTAATCCTATCAACCGAAGGCTTCTCTCCTCTTACCACCTCTACTACTTGAGGGGCTACTGGGATAGGTTGAGGAATAGGTAGGGGTGGAGGGGGTTGCGCATTCGGGTTCGTACGAACGAACTCCGTATACCATGTGTTCATCATGTGGAGAAAGGCTTCTCTAGCCTCTTCTCCTCCTTCTAGACTCACGGTAGTGGGTCTATTCTCATTCTCGTTCGGCACCGTCCCTTCAGCGGGTGCCGGTGCGTTACTTTCTACGTCATCCGCCACAACTCTATCGGGATCCATTTACTAAATGTATAAACATAATTTAAGTCGTCAGGAGTCGTCACGCTATCATTATAAAAACATTCTTACGTATGGCATGTATAGCTAGACTCGTGCTCGTGCTACGTTAGTCCTAGAACCGACTATACCGTAGCCTGATACCACTAAATGTAACACCCCATACCCGAGTCCGAGACTAAGACTGGATACGAGAAATTACCATGCTTGAACTCACTTAAACATGTACTTACGGGCTATAAAATTTCGTTCCGAATTTAAAACTTCTCTTTCTTAGTCAAATCAGACATTTCATGAGCCTACGAGACCTCAGACTTATGTCCCGAAACTTTTGGAACTCATCTGGAAACTTTCTCTCCAAACAGGGGTCACACGTCCGTGTGACTTGGGACACGCCCGTGCACCCCTAAAACATGCCCGTGTCTTTCACCCGTGGTGGATACTGGCAAATCACACATGGCCTGGACACGCCCGTGGCCCCAAACCGTGCCTAAAACCAGCATTCTGCCAATGCCCCATGGCCAAGGCACACGCCCGTGCTTACCAACTGTGGTGCACACTGACTACCTTAACACGGCCTAGAGTCTAGACACAGACCCGTGTAGCTAGCCCGTGGCCAACACTGATTAATCCCACACGCCCTAGGCACACGCCCGTGTGACTAGACCGTGGTCTATTCTGACTTAAGATACAAAGGTGTAGGGTGCACACGGCCCAGACACTGCTGGGTGTGTCCATCCGTGTGGGCACTTAGAGGCTATTTACCAAGCCAATTGCCACCCTGAAATCAAGACCAAACTCATGCTCAATTCAGCAACTCAAGTATTACATCTAACATGAACAAGGATGCATACTTCATTGATAGATTAAAACATACATACTTAATCATTCATGACTCATCTCTTTGGCCATATACAAAAAGAATACTAAGCTTGATAGCCAACACTTTGGCTAGTTTTAAAACATAACTCGATGCCAAAGCCATATCCTCGATATGGTCTTACATGGGATCTCTCATCTTGGTATTGATGCCATGTCTTGACATGGACTTACTCAAAATCTTCCTTGTGTGTTCCCTTGGGAACTTACCATTGCCATGTCTTGACATGGTCTTACTTGGTATCTTTACTCATGAACTGGTCAACGCCGAGCCTTGCCTTGGACTTACGTGAAATATTTCTTGTTACTCACCAATGCCATGACTTGGCTTGGACTTACATGGGATCTCTATCTCTTTATAACTTTTCAATGCCAAGACTTGTCTTGGACTTACATGATAACTTTGCTTGGAGACTCACCAATGCCATGCCTTGGCTTGGGCTTATATGGGTCTTCATCTCATAATAACTCTTCAATGCCAAGACTTGTCTTGGTCTTACATGATAACTTGCTTGATTGCCGATGCCATGCCTTGGCTTGGTCTTATACGGACTTTCTCATTTCATGTGATAGATCGAGTATCCTAGGTAATTCAACTTCAATCGGGACTTTCTCATGCTTAATCTCATTATCTTCTTTGTTTATCATAACATCAAACAATTTCATGGTAATATTGTACATTATGCTAAGCAGTTCAATGATATAAATCATAAAGCTTAGAAATCATACAAACTTACCTCAATATACAAAATGTATGTAGATATGCAATTTAGTCCTCGACTTTGTTCTTGCCTCGGTTTCGATCCGGGCTTCGTTTTTCTTGATCTATAATAATAATTAGATCATTTAATACTCACATTGACTAAATTGACTCTTAACTCATACCTTGGCAAAATTACTATTTTGCCCCTAAACTTTCTCTTATTTGCATTTTGCCCCTAGGCTCGTAAAATGATTCGCATTTAACTTTCTTAAACCTCATGCTTAGCTGATTCATTTTCTCTACTATAACAATCATCAATTCTAACTATTTCTAATAGGTATGACCAATTTCATAACTATTACAAATTAGTCCATACTATCATTTTTCATGAAATTCACTAAGGAAAAGATGTTTATCTAACATCAAAATCTCATAAACTTCCATAAAATATCATTTTACAAGCATGTCACTATTGGGTAGATTTTTGAACATGCTTCTTAGCTCATCTTGTAGCTAAAAATTGCTAATTCATAATACGAGGACTCCAAAAATACGAAGAATATTAAAAATGGGGCTAGGATGACTTACTTGCAAGCTTCAAAAATTTGAAGAACCCTAGCTATGGAGTCTCCAAATTTTTGGCACAAGGAAGAAGATGAATGAAATTTTTATCATCTTTTTCCTATTTTAATCATTTAATTGGTAATTGACCAAAATGCCCTTCTCTTTAAAAATTTACAAACTACTAACTCATGTCCATTTTTGTCCAATAATTATAATTTGGGAAAATTGCTATTTAAGGACTTCTAATTAATATTCTAAAGCTATTTCATACAAAAAGCTTCTATAAACTCATATTTTGCAACTTTTACAATTTAGTCCTATTTGATCATTCCATGTCAATTTCACAAAATTTCTACATGGAACTTTAATACTATCATGCAAACATGTCATAAACCTTAAGAACTCAATTTACTAACTCAGATTTGTGGTCTCGTACCACTATTCTGACTAGGCCCTAAATCGGGCTGTTACAAAGGGTATGAGGCGTGGGCTGTGGGAAAGATTATGTCTGGGGAAAAAGTTAACAGAGAAGCCATGTACTGTGTTCTAAAATCCTTGTGGTTTACCAAGGATAAAGTCAACTTTGTGGCATTAAATGAAAGAGTTATACTTGTTAAGTTTGGTAATACTGATGATAGAAAAATAATATTAAACTTGACTCCATGGCTCTTTGATTAATGCATGTTTGTGATACTTCCTTTTGTAAAGGGTCAAGAGTTGGATGACTATGTGTTTAATATTACGCCATTTTGGGTAAGGATCTACAACATTCCCTTTGAGAAAATGGATAGACAGGTTGCCCTTGATGTAGGAAAGGTGATAGGGGAGGTTATGGTAATTGACTGGAAGGATAGAGATGGGGGTTAGACTGACTACATAAGGATAAGGGTCAAAATAGATGTTTTAAGACCCCTTTGAAGGGTTGCTCATCTTGTTGGAAGTAAGGGAACCGAGACTATCTGCGCCATCAAGTATGAAAGGTTACCTGCTTTCTGTTATACATGCGACCTTATTGGACACACTACCCAGAAATTCTCTAGAAAATAAGAACATCTAGAAACAAATAACCTCAACTTTTAATATAGGAGCTGGCTTAGAGCTCAGCTAGGGGGCCAACCCAAAATAGAGGAAACTGGAGAGATGGGATCGAAATCCTGGAAAAGAAGATAAGTTCGAGTGACAAAAGCAACGATAACAAATGATTTTACGACACTAAAGGGAAAAGAAAAAGTTAGAGGTGGGGAAGAGGAATCAGAATCTGGATCCCTTTTGGAAAAATGCCCAACAAAATTAGCGCGTGATGGAGGGGGAAGAATGAAGTACAAAAGAAAAAGAACACAAGGTAGTAATGGGGAGAAAAATCAAGAGGCCCCACCAGATTGGTTCGAAGGAAATTAGTGGACAGTCTTTCACCTTGCAAGGTGGTAGCTGGTGACCAACCCTGCCAAGAGCAATGAAGTTTTTTTGCTGGAACTGTCATGGGCTTGGGTACCTTGCGACAGTTCAGGAACTTAAGCAACTCATCAATGCTAATAACATCGATGTTGTCTTTCTATGTGAAACAAAAATGCATTCTAATAACTTCACTCGTATTCGAAACCTGTGTAGGATGGTTGGATGCTTGGCGGTGAGTTCGGAAGGTCATAGTGGAGGCTTGGAAATGCTGTGGAAAGATGGTGTCGATGTGACTATGCAAAACTATTCCAGCCACCATATTGACTCACTTGTTCATATGGAAAGCCATAATAATATCAGATTTACGGGGTTTTATGGCCATGTTGATCCGAATCTTAGAAGTCGGTCTTGGGATATCCTTAGAATGGTGGGAGTATCGGTTAGGGAGGACTGGATCGTGGGTGGTGATTTTAATGCCATCATCTATGAAGCTGAAAAAGAAGGGGTCGTAGGAAACCAAGGGTAATCATGGATGACTTTAGAGATGTAATGGAGGAGTTGAATCTTGTGGACATCAAAACCGACAAGGGATGGTTCACGTAGGTTAATAACAGTGAGGGTAATAAAATGGTTAAAGAGTGGTTGGATAGATTTCTTATTTCTGCTAATACTATAGATAATCTCCCTTTCCTTACGACAAACGTGGTTAGACAAGCAAACTCAGACCGTGATACTATTTTGATGGATACTATGGGTCGAAAGCATTGAGAGGACTTTAAAGACCCAAGACTCTTCTTTAAGTTCGATGTGTGCTGGGCGAAAGAGAGGGAAGCCAAAGACATTATTAAGCAAGCTTACAGCAGGAGTGATACAAACATCATTGAGAAAATCGAGAATGTGCATAAGGAGCTTGGCCCTTGGCAACATGGTCGGTACAGAAAGATGAAAAACCATATTCGTAGGCTGGTTGCGAGGATTGACAAGCTTATTGATGGCCTTTATGAGGAGCCAAACGCTAATAGGTTGAAAACTGCTTGTCTTAAGCTAGGGCATCTTTATGCTAAATAGGAGAGCTACTGGGCTCAAAGATCACGAATTAGATGGCTCAAAGAGGGGGATAGAAATACTTGTTTTTTTCACGTTCAGGCTACCGGCAAATTGAAGAAGAATAAAATCAAAAGGTTAAAGGACTCAAATGGTATTTGGATGAATGATACAAATAATATCTATAATAGCCCATTTTCAATGAAATTGGAACAGTTGTTTTGGGACCACAAATTCGATGTGAAAATATTTATTTTATTATTATTTTAATGTCTACAGTATGTTATAGTGTCGTATAAAAATTTTGTTAAGAAATTTCGACGTTTGCATGCTTAATTAAGTAAAAAGGACTAAAATTGTAAAAGGTACAAAAGTAGTATTCTAGTAGCTAAATGTATTAAATGGCTATAGAACTTAAATGTAAGAATACTTATATAGTAATTAGACCATTTAAGTGATAGTGGACATTCATGGGATTGGTTTTATTGAAATTTCATAAGATTTAAAAGGTTAATAAAGTAAATAAGTAAACAAACTTAAAACAAAAATGAATAAAACAAAGTATCATCTTTATTTTAACCTAAAAACTGATTTGATGAGGAAGAAAGCTTCCATGGATGAATACTCCATTCGGCCAAGCTAAATGTAACAGCCCGGTTTTAGCTAAATCGAAACAGTGGTTTCGAAACCACAAATCCAATGTCAAAAAATTATTTTAATATTATTTTATGTGATTACAGCATGACAGCATGTATGTGTAAAAATTTCGTGAGCTAATTTTATCGTTTAATTGCTCAATTTGAGAAAAAGGACTAAATCGCGTAAAATGCAAAAGTTGCATGGTGTTTAATTTCTATGATTTATTAAACCAAAGGTCCTTATGATGATATTAGACCATTGGTAGTGTAAGTGGACAATTATGGTCATCCATTATATGTTTTTATATGTTATAATTTAAGGTTAAATTTGGTATTTGATTAATAAAGTTAATATTAATAAAACAAAATCAAAATTATGCTCCATTATCATCTTTTGAGCCAAAATTAAAAGAAGAATAAGAAGAACCAGGGTTCTTCATTCGGCTAGGAAAAATTCAAGCAAATAGGTATGTGTTTTGTCCCGTTTTTAACGATTTCTATGTTTTTGAGATCGTTGCTTCGTATTCTAGCTAGCATGTACCTTAGATTTTGAATTTGTTAAAGGTTTAACAAGTTTCCATTGTTGAATGCTTGAGTAATTTGATGAATTATGATAGATTATGAAAGTTTGTTCATAGTTAAACTAGTTTTGTAAAGTGATTTTTTACAAAAACGTCAAAAAGGGATTAAATTGTGAAATATAGAAATTGAGTGGTTGAAATGTGAAATAAATTAAAGTTTTGGGCTGCTAGCGACTTATATGAAATTCGGCCAAGCTTGGGTTTAATGAAATTATGTGAATTTTGTGTATTTGTGAAATAGGGACTAATATTGATTAAATGTGAAAATTTAGGGGCTAATGTGTAAAAGTACTTTAAAGTGTGATTTGGACTAAATTGAATGAATATGAGATTGAATAAGTTAATTTTGAATATATTTAGATCAAGAAAAGAGGAATCCAGAATTAGATCGGGGGAAAGGCAAGATTATCGAGTAATTTACTCATTTCGCCGTTTTCATACTCGAGGTAAGTTTGTATGTGTTAATTTCATTATAAATATATGTTAAATGCTTTGATATCCTATAAACTGTGATTATGAGATACGGATAATGTGTGAATTGTGAATACGACTCTATGGATATATTCGACGATGAAATCAACAAGTGTAAATTCCTGGTTGAACCTTAGGAATAGATTTTGGATACTGATGATATGTTAAAAGATGGTATACCGATTTGGCTTCGGGCCATGCATATCGGAATTGTTGGCTTCGGGCCACGATATCGGCACTTCGGGTGCGAGTGATACCTTGATTTAGCTACAGGCCATGGTATAGGTATTTCGAAGAGGAGTTACCTTGATTTGGCTACGGGCCATGGTATAGGTACTCCAGGATAAGTTACCTTGATTTGGCTTCGGGCCATGGTATAGGTACTTATCGATTGAGATCTTTGAGTATCTGACTTCTATTCCGAATGGTTCAACGGGTAAACGAATGATGTGGTTGAGAAAGTGGTTAGTACGAGGCATTACAGGTATGTATAGAACCTATCCGAGTATTAAATAGGGAAATTTTGATGAGATGGTATGTAACACCCCTTACCCGTGCCCGAAGCCGGGACCAGGATTGAGGCATTACCTAACTAATCTCACTTGACATCTCGAAACGGGCTATAAAGTTTCGTTTAAACCCATCACTTGCACATACTCGGCCTAAGAGGCCCCAAACATGCCTCCGAGAGGCATCGAAACTATTATGGGAGCTTTTACGAGCTCGAGAACTTTTCAACAAAACAGGGGCCACACGCCCGTGTTGGTCTAGGGACACGCCCGTGTACCCTTAAGACATGTCCGTGTCATTCACCCGTGGTCGATCCTGACCAACTTCACACGGCCTAGACACGCCCGTGTCTTCTACCCGTGGTCGATTTAAATTCCACAATTAATGTGCAGACTTCACACGGCCTGGGCACACGCCCGTGTCCCTAGCCCGTGGAGCGTATTGACTTGCAAACCTAGCATTCAAGGGGACACACGGTCAATTCACACGCCCATACGGCTGACCGTGTGTCACACACGGCATAGCCACACGCCCTTGTGTCTATTCATGTGGACAATTAGAAGGCTATCTTCCAATCCTTTTTCCACCCTACATTGCACACATGCAAACACCAATCCATTTCAATACAATTCATAACCCAAAGGCATATCCAAGTACTCAATTCAACAACCATACACAAGGGCATACACTTCAAGAAAATCACTTTCATTAAACATAAGAATTTTCCAAGTATCGGCCTAACTTAATAGACCATTACAAAAGGAGGTTTTGATGCCTTACAAAGCCAACACTTTGGCCAACAATTACGACCTAACAAAATACTCGAGTTCTATACATGCCATACTCAAAATAAGTCTAAATTGTTATACCAAAGTGGTGTCGATAGTGTGATTTTCGAACTCCTACGTCCCCATTCCTCGAGTTATCTTGGCAATACTACAAGGAGAAAAAGCAATGAAAGGGGTAAGCATAAAGCTTAGTAGGTTTGCATGGATATGAATAGCAACAATAAGCTCATAAAATAATCCATCCATGACATTAACTGACCATACACAAGTCATAGGCTTCTTGCCATACTTACTCACAATTGCCCTTATTTAGCACATACCGTACCACATATCGTAATCGTTTCTTCGTGACTCATTCACGAGTACCTGTATTCACTCATTCATATAACTTTAGTACAAATCTCATTTCTACTTCTAAACCCATCTACTTATCCCTTTAATCACTAGGGATAGTCAAAGATGCGTATTCAACATCGTTCATGTAGGGACGAAGCCAATGCCACATCCCCGAGGTGGTCTTACATGGAGTTACTTCTAAACGCCAATGCCATATCCCGGATATGGTCTTATATGGACTTTCACCTCAATTATCGATGCCATATCCCAAATATGGTCTCATACGATTTTCATATTCATTACCGAAGCCATATCCCGGATATGGTCTTATACGGGATCTCAATTCAGTGCCGAGGCCATGTCCTGAACATGATCTTATACGGGGCCTTATCTATTTCATATCTCGATGATAGCATTTTCATATTCAATGGTCTACTAGGACTTCAACATCTCATTCAACATCAATTTAATGGAGTGTCATGCATCAATATGATATCAAGCATTCTCAATTATGCTAACATAAATGTTGCATTAATCACATACAACTTACCTTGATTTCAAAATGAGCTAGCTCGACGGTTTAGTCCGAGACTTTATTCTTTCCCCGATCGAGGTAGATTCTCGGTTCTTCTTGCTCTATAATAGCAATTTAGCTCATTTTAATCATCTCATTAATAAAAGCATTTCAATAATCATGCTTAGATAAAATTACTATTTTGCCCCTAGACTTTGGCAAAATGACCATTTTGCCCCTAGGCTCGGAAATAAATTTCTAATCACATTTCTACCTTCCACAAGCCTAGGTGAACATTTAATACTCTCATAACTAACATCAAAACCCAACATTTCACATAATTACTACAAATTTGTAACCTTTTCATCAAGGTCCAATTAGGTGTTTTCATGGCAACACCTTTCACAAAAGTTGTTCATCCAACAACTAAGACTCATTTTCTTCCATAAAAATGCAGCAAATAGAAATGAAAGCTCTCATGGCAAAACTCTAAACTTTGCATCATATTGCACAATAGTCCTCTCATTTGAAAGCTTAAGTTCTAGGGGTCTTAAAAGTACAATTATCATAAAGAAAAATCATCAAAATCACTTACTAGAATGGAGGAGAGCTTGCTGAAAATTGTGAGCTTTCAAACCCCTATTTTGCTTGCAAATTTTGGTGGAGAAAGATGGAGAGGAAGATGATATTTTCTCTTTCTTTATTCTAATATTAAACTAGTCAAACAAGTCACCAACTATCAACTACTTTGACCAATTTTTTGTCCATCTTTGTGTCCTATGCTAGTCCATGGCCGGCCAAGCATATATTGGGGGTCTAATTTCCTTTTAAATACCTCCAATTTACATTCTAAGGCTATTTGGTACCTTTATCTTATAGAATGGAACTTTCGCACTTTATGCGATTTAGTCCTTTTTCACGATTATACATGAAATCGCTAAAATTAAAGCACCAAAATTCTCATGTACATATACTATCATGCTTTGACTCATAATATAACCTAAAAATGAATTTCTCAAATCTCAGATTAGTGATCCCGAGATCACTGTTTCGGTTAGCCCCTAAATCGCGTTGTTACATGGTATTTGATCATGTTTTGAGACATAAGAAAGGTTTGTAGTTAATGTGTATATGTTGATTTTATGTATAATTGGTTGATTTTTATTTATTTGATGAATTAAGTTATTCAAATACGAGCTTACTAAGCTATGAAGCTTACTTTGTGTTATTTTTCTATGTTTTATAGTGAATCAAGGCTAGCTTGGATCCGGGAGTCGTCGAGAACATCATCGCACTATCGAACATCTATTTGGTACTTTTGAGTTGTGTATATATGGTATATGGCATGTATAGGCTACTTGTGGTATTTTGGTTGTGATGATAGCCATGAGAATTGGCTTATAAATGAATATGTTTTGGTTTATATATATATATATAGCCATGAGTGATGGCTTATTTTGGTATGATTTGGCATGAATGTGGTTATGGTTTTTAGTTGCTCAAAATGGTTATATTTGGAACTTGATAATTGACTTATATTGTCTGATGGAAATTGATAATTTGAGAGTTATGTACTAGTGAAATTGTGTTTGATTAATGTAAATGTGGAATGATTAGTCGATTGAATTGTATATGTGAATTTAGGTATGAAAATTTGATGGCAAACTATAGTATGTTTGTGATTGGTATTGTTGGTATTTGGATGCCTATTAGTGTCTTGAAATGGTGCCATTTGAGCTTGAATAGGTATGTTCATAATGGGTGGCAAATTAGCCTTGCAAATGGCCTATTTTTGTCCACATGGGTAGAGACAAGGGCGTGTGTCTCAGCCATGTGTGACACACGGTTAAGTACACGGCCGTGTGTCCCCTGGTGTTGATATTAAATGAAGTCAATATGCTCCACACGGCCTCACACACGAGCGTGTGATTGGCTGTGTTGCACAAGTCAGTATACCCCCTAAATGTCACACGGCCTAGCATACGGGCGTGTGAATTGGCCGTGTTGCATCAGTCAGTATACCCTACAAGTTTGGCACGGCCTAGCACACGGGCATGTGTGGCCGCTTCGAATGGCACACGGGCTAGACAAACGGGCGTGTGGTCAGTCGTGTGACCCAAGTCAGCATGTATGCCTTGTTTCCGCACGGCCTGTGACACGGGCGTGTCTGAAGTCGTATGAGGCACACGGCCTGTTCATACGGGCGTGTGATCCCTGAATGAAAAATGTATGTTATCGATTTAGTCCTGAATCACTTCTAAAGCATGTTTAAGGCCTCGTTGGCTCTTATAAGGAACAATGTGTTTGTGTTGGATGGTATTTGAGTATGAATGCATAAATGTATGAGTATTGGATGTTAAATGATGTGTATTGATCGGTAATACCTCGTAACCCTATTTTGGTGGTGAATACAGGTTAGGGGTGTTACATTTATTGGTATCAGAGCTACAGTTTAGTCGATTCTAGAACTAACGTAGCGTGTATGAGAGTCTAGCTATACATGCCATATATACTCTGCGATAGTGTGATGATTCATGACCGCTTAAATTGTGTTTTCGTATAGTAATGAATCCCTAATGAGCTGTAGCCGATGATGTAGAGAGTAATGTGCCCGCTCCCGCTCAAGGGGCAGCGCCATCAGATTCTAGGCTTGTAACGAGCAGCCACGAGGGAGAGGCTAAACAAGCATTTTTCTAGATGATGAATGAGTGGTTGACGGAGTTCGTTCGAACGAATCCGGCTGCTCAACAACCTCCATCCCCACCTATTCCTCAACAAATCCCTGTTGTTCCTCAAGTTGTAGATCCGATATGATTGAACAAGCCGCCAGTAGATAAGATTCGTAAACATGGGGCTGAAGAGTTTCGGGCTACTGTTGATGATGATGCTGAGAGAGATGAGCTCTGGCTCGAAAATACGATTTAGGTATTCGATGAATTATCTTGTACTCCTGATGAATGTATTAAATGTGTTGTATCTTTACTGAGAGACACCGTGTATCAATGGTGGAACACGCTAATATCTGTGGTTCCGAAAGAACGGGTTGCCTAGGTTAGCTCAGAGATTTGTGAGAAAAGGGTGTGAAGCTTATCTTGCTTATGTACTTGATACGAAAGTGACAGAAATAAAGATTGAATCAGTACCAGTTGTGTGCGAGTATCCAGATGTAATTCCCGAAGAGTTACCGGGTTTACCACCTATCAGAGAGGTTGAGTTTGGTATTGAATTAGTACCGGGAACAACGTCGATATCGATAGATCCATACAGAATGGCCCCGACAGAGTTAAAAGAATTGAAAGCTGAGTTGCAAGAGTTGAAAGATAGAGGTTTTGCTAGACCGAGTTTCTCTCCCTGGGGTGCACCTATGTTATTTGTGAAAAAGAAAGATGGCACGATGAGAATCTGTATAGACTATCGACAGCTCAACAAAGTGACGATCAAGAATAAATACCCTTTGTCACAAATAAATGATTTGTTTGATCAGTTAAAAGGGGCAACAGTGTCTTCGAAAATTGATTTGAGATCGGGTTATTACCAATTACGAGTTAAAGACTTGGATGTTCCAAAGACTGCAATTAGAACAAGGTATGGACACTACAAATTTCTTGTTATGCCTTTCGGACTAACAAATGCACCTACTATTTTTATGGACTTGATGAACCAGATTTTCAGGCCGTATTTAGATCAATTTGTAGTTGTGTTTATCGATGACGTTTTGATCTACTCACATGATGAATCTGAGCATGCCGAGCATTTGAGAATCGTGTTACAAATTTTGAGAGATAAACAGTTGTTTGCAAAGTTCAGCAAATGTGAGTTTTGGCTATGAGAGGTTGGTTTTCTGGTACATATAGTTTCAGCCAAGGGTATCCGAGTTGACCCGAGCAAAGTTTCTGCGATTATAAATTGGAAACCTCCGAGAAATATTTTCTGGTACTAGCCGGCTATTATAGACGATTTGTGAAAGGTTTATCGATTATTGCGACTCCGATGACACGATTGCTTCAAAAAGATGTTAATTTGAGTGGTCAGAAAAGTGTCAGCAGAGCTTCGAACTGTAACAGCCCGATTTAGGGGCTAGTCGGAACAGTGATCTCAGAATCACTAATTTGAGGTTAGAGAAAATTATTTTCATGTTATGTTATATGTTATAACATGTTTCTAAGGATGCATGAAAATTTTGGTGCCTTAATTCTAGCAATTTCTAGCTAAATTGTAAAAAAGGACTAAATCGCATAAAGTGCGAAAGTTCTATTTTAATTGCTAGAAGTGCCAAATACCTATAGATTATAAATTGGGGGTACCAAATGTGAAATTTGGCCTTGTTTAAGTGTGTTGGCCGGCCATAATATGCAAAGGGGACAAGAGCATTTATTATGATTGAAAGTTGATGATATTAGTTGGAAAAATAAATAAAATAAGATGATATAAGCAAAAGTTATCATCTTTTTATTTATCTTTCTTTTCCAACCGAAAATATCAGCCATGGGAGGGGTCTGAAAGCTTAAAATTTCAGCAAGCTTTACTCCATTCAAGTAAGCCAATTTGGTGTTTATTTTTGATGATTTTTGTATATTTGGAGTCCTCAAAGCTTAAGCTAGCTATTGAGAGGACTAGTTTGCAATATTGTTGAAAGTCTAGGGACTTACCATGATAGATTTTATGTTTTTTGATGAGTTTTTATGGAAGAAAATGAATAATAGGATGATGAGAAACAACTTTTGTGAAAGGTGTTGTCATGAAAACACCTAATTGGGACTAAAATGCAAAAGTTGTAATTTGTTCATTAAGGCATGAAATAGTTGGAATTGTGGATAGTTGTAAGAGGATTAAAAGTTCAGCTAGGCTTTTTTAACAAGAAAATGTGATGAAAATTTATTTACGAGCCTAGGGGAAAAATCGTAATTTTGCCAAAGTGTAGGGGCAAAATAGTCATTTTTGCCTAAAGTGTAGATTATGGTGTATTATGGTTTATAAGTGATTAAATTAGTAAATTTCATTGTTCTAGATCAAAGAAAATGAGTTTCAGACCTAGAACGGATGAAAAGAGAAATGTGGGCAAAAAGGTCCCTTTTGGCCCTTTCGACATCGAGGTAAGTTCATGTGCAAATGTTGCAATTACGTATGAGTTAATTTAATGTTCCAATGTTGTATGGAATGTATATTTACTCTATGAATGTATGAAATATCTTTGATGAGAGGTCAAAAGAATTGAATCTAAGAGTAATGGGAAATGTATGTAGAATGAGATGATGATAGTTAAGGCCTCGTGTAAGACCATATTGGAATATGGCCTCGATGTAAGAATTCGTATAAGACCATGTCAGGGACATGCCATCGACATGTTAATACAAGTAAGACCCTATTGGGGTATAAATTATATGTGACATTATGAGTATGAGACTCAAGAGAGTTATTTAATAACTTGAGTGATTCAACGTATATGTTGAAAGAAAGAAAGTATGTGGTTGTACCACGAAAAGCCCAAGTGTGTGTTAGAATTGAATTGATATGGATTCAGTGTATGATGAACCCTTAGTGGGGTATGTGTATTCAGTACACCTTAGTTGCATGAGATAGATTTATTAATGTATTGTGTGAATGCAAACGAGTATCATAGAAAGTTAAGTAAGAATAGAAGTATGTGAAGATGTTCTCGAATGAACATTTGAAATAGAGATATACATGTGGATTATTATCCATGAATGTAAAATAATGGTGAGCTAAGGGCGAAATCACCATAAGTAGAAATGAATGGTGGGCTAAGTGCGAAACCACCGAGAGATTAACAGTATGAGTATCTTATTGAAAATGCTTGATGAGTTATTTTATATGATCATGTGGTGATCAGTGCAGGAATATGTACTAAATAAATGAGCAATTGACTTGTGGCATGGTAAGAATGTGGTAAGAGATAGAATGAGTAAGCTTCATGAATGGTTGAGTAAGTTACCGTGAGTTAATGAGAAAACTCGGTATAATACTTTGTGGTTATGTATATTCAATGAATGTCAATATTTGTCAGAGTATGCATATGAACTTACTAAGCATTATTGCTTACTCCCTTACTTTCTCATCTCTTATATGTTATTTTAATTAGCTCGGGTTGGAGGCCGCAGGAGATGTTTTCACACTATCGAGCAGACCCTTGGTATGAGGTATCAAATCCTTATGAGTCATGGCATGTATTGGGATTCTTTTAAAGTCGATTAAGTTCTAACCGATGTAGCCAAATTATATTGGCCTAGGAGAATTTAGAGTTGGTTGTGTATGACCATAGATGATGGCTTAAGTTGGTTGTATTTGTATTGGGAGTAGTTCTCCCTAATGTATGGGATAAAGACTTTATCTCTTTAATGATTAAATGTGTTAATTCATGTGTTTTAATTGGTGATTTGAGAATGTTTTGAAGTAGTATATGAATGTATGCAAACGGGAGTGGTAAAAGGCTTGGTAAGATAGCCTCTAAGTGCCCACACGGATAGACACACGGGCGTGTGTCTAGGCCGTGTGTCTCCTGCACCTTAGTATCTTAAGTCAGATTAGACCACGGGCTGTTCACATGGCCGTTTGTTCAGGGCGTGTGGTACACACGGTTGGCACATGGGCGTGTGCCAAGGCCGTGTGAAGTCTGCACTTGACACTTAGAAATTCAATTGTCACACGGGGCCGACGCTGCAGGCGTGTGTGCAGGGCCGTGTGGATAAGTCAGAATGTCAAGGTTTGGCACACAGGCCAGGGCCACGGGCGTGTCCAGGCCGTGTGGATTTTGCCAGTATCCTCTACGGGTGAAAGACACGGGCATGTTTTAAAAGTGCACGGGCGTGTCCCAAGTAACACGGACGTGTGACCCCTGTTTCAAGAGAAAGTTTCTAGATGAGTTTCGAAAGTTTCAGGACGTAAGTTTGAGGCCTCGTAGGCCCATGAAATGTCTAATTTGACTAAGAAAGAGAAGTTTTTAATTCGGAATGAAATTTTATAGCCCGTAAGTACATGTTTAAGAAAGTTCAAGCATAGTAATGTCTCATATCTGATCTTAGCCACAGACTCGGGTATGGGGTGTTACATTTAGTGGTATCAGAGCATGGTTTAGTCGGTTCTCGGACTAACCTAGCACGAGTAAGATTCTAGCTATACATGCCATATGTGGACAGTGATAGTGTGATGTCTCCCGGCTCTAACGAAATTATTTTGTTAAGACAGAGATGATTCCCAACCGAGCTAATTTCAGTAAGTTTGTATGATTTCTAAGCTTTATGATTACTATCATTGAATTGCTTAGTATAATGTACATTTTTTACCATGGAAATGCTTAAGGCCTTGTTTAACAAAGAAATCAATGAGATTAAGTTTATGAAAGTCCCGATTGAAGATGAATTACTTAGGATACTCAATCTACCACATGAGACAAGAAAGTCCGTATAAGACCAAGCCGAGGCATGGCATCGGCAATTAAGCAAGTTATCATGTAAGACCAAGACAAGTCTTGGCATTGAAGAGTTACTATGAGATGAAGACCCATATAAGCCCAAGCCAAGGCATGGCATTGGCGAGTCTCCAAGCAAAGATGTCATGTAAGTCCAAGACAAGTCTTGGCATTGAAAAGCTATCAAGAGATAGAGATCCCATGTAAGTCCAAGCCAAGGCATGGCATTGGTGAGTAACAAGGAAGATTTCATGTAAGTCCAAGCCAAGGCTCGGCATTGACCAGTTCATGAGTAAAGTTACCAATAAGACCATGTCAAGACATGGCAATGGTAAGTTCCCAAGGGAACCCACAAGCAAGACTTCGTGTAAGTCCATGTCAAGACATGGCATCGATACCAAGTAAGAGATCCCATGTAAGACTATATCAAGGATATAGCATTGGCATTAAGATACATGTGAAATGAGATTCAGTATCCTCGGTCATTCAGAGTAATTCATTGGGCAAACAAGTAAAGCTTAAATGAGATAACAAGAAAGATGAGTAAGTAAAGCTATTATCAAGTTGATTATGAGTATTATTCATGTTATGAATGATGAATTAGAGATTATGATTATCATAGTAAAGTATCTTTGATCTATGTGATCAAGTGATCTGATTATCTTGTTTACCTTGCAAGCATGAGACTAGTAAGCCCCATGATGTATGTAAGAGTTAGTAAGAGTAAGTAAGCATTTGAGATTTGTGATGCTATTGTTTATGATAAATATGTCCACATGGTTAAAAATCACGTGTGACTGTTAAAGTAGAGAAGATATAATGTTTCGTCTTATGAACCTGTTACAAAGTCAAACATATTATAGTGTGAGAGTTAAAACTGAAAAGTTTGACTAAGTAGAATGCAGAAAATGAGTGTAACACCCCTTACCCGGGTTCTACGCCGGGAACCGGGCCCGAGGCATTACCGAACTCAAACCACTTAATCGCCACTTAGGCTCAACGTCATTACTCACTATAACCTCATTCTCGACTTATGAGGCCTCACTCATACACACGAGGGCTCTCGAGACTAATCCGGAACTTTTACGATCCTTAAATTTTTTCTCTTTTATATAGGTCTCACACGCCCGTGCAAGATTAGACACGCCCGTGCATGAACACACACGCCCATGTCCCCAGACCGTGCCTAAAAACCCAAGCATTCTGCCAAATGCCCCACGGTTAAGGCACACGCCCATGCGGTTTGGGAACACGCCCGTGTACCCTATTACATGTCTGTGCCTTCCACCCGTTGTCGACACTGACTAAATCCACACGGTCTGGACATGCCCGTGGCCCTGGCCCGTGTGACAATCCTGACTTACTATGTTAACATGCAGGGGACACACGGCCACAGCACACGCCCGTGGGCTGACCATGTGTCACACATGGCCTAGACACACGTCCGTGTGTCTATCCACAAGGTCAAGAACAAGACTAAGTGTCAAGTTCTTTCCACCCTTCTAACATACACAACATATACTCATCTAACACCATCATAATCAACTCAATTTGAAGTGCATTCTCACTTAGAAAACTACATCTTTCTTTCATATAATGTAATAGCCAACAACCATGGCATTATACAAAATAAGCTATCCCTCTAAAGGCCAACACATCTTATCCATTTACAACAAAATCCACTAACTTGTCTAGCCCCTATACATGCCATATACAAAACATTAAGTTTCACGTACCAAAGTGTGCTGATATGTGGGCTATCTTCTGATGATCCTCGTATCTCGATTCAACGCTTTTAATCTATAAGACAAGGGAAAAGAAAGAGAGTAAGCTTTGAGCTTAGTAAGTTTACACATAAACAATTAAGCAACATAGTATAAGCTAAGCAACCATTAGCATTATAACAACAAGTAATTCACAACTATGCTTACTCTTTCTATCACTTACCACATTTCCAACACATCATGAGTCACATACTCATAACCATCAAAATGCACCCCTGCATTCTATGTCACATTACACAATATACAACACATCATTATTTCTCGTAATACATCTACACAGTTTATCCACATAACTTATCCACACAGCTCATCCACATAGCTAGTTTACATAACTAATCCACACAGCTCATCCACACAGTTAATACACACAGTTAATCCACACGGTTAATCCATACAGCCAATATCTCAGTGGTTTCGCACTTAGCACACCATATTTGATTAATAAGGTGGTATCGCACTTAGCCTACCACAATGGTATTCGTAGTGATTCAGCACATAGCTCACTAGATGATATACCTCATGATAGCATCGCACAAAGCTAGCTCATCGTCGATATGCATTAGGATGGTATCGCACTTAGCCTACCATCTAGCATTATCACAACACATGCACAAGTTTACTTAAACCACATAAATTCCCAATCATTCTCGATCATACATTCATTCACCATTTCTACTACATTCATTCTACTTGAACCACATAGGTTCTAAATCAATCTCGAATTAGCTACACACTAACTATCATCAACAAATTATAAGTATGAATGCATTGTTTATGCATAGACTTACCTTGATACTCAAAAGTATTAAAATGTGCAATTCAGTCCACCACCTTGCTTTTGCCTCGGTTTCGATCCGGGCTTTATCTTTCTTGATCTATAATGAATAAATCAGCTTATTCAATACACACATTGTCTAAATTGACCCACATCTCATACTTTAGCAAAATTACTATTTTGCCCCTAAACTTTCTCATATTTACACTTTAGTCCCAAAGGCTCGTAAAGTGATTTTTTATTCAACTTTCTACTCTTTCATGCTTAGCCGAACCACTTACTCAACTAAAGCATTCATCAAATCTCACTAAATCACACATGTATGACCAAACTTAAGGTTTTCACAATCAAGTCCCTACATGCATTTTCATGGAAAATCACTTAACAAAAGATGTTTCTACTACATCAAGCTTTCATAATCTTCCATAAAACATCAAAATACATGCATGTCATACATGACCACATTTTTTAACATCCCTCATAACTCATCAAATAGCTAAAAATAGCTTACTCATGCTACCGGGACTTCAAAAATACTAAGAATATCAAAAAACGGGCTTAGGAGCACTTACTAGCAAGCTTGAAAAATTGAAAGAACCCTAACAATGGCTTCTCAAATTTTCGGCAGCTATGGGAAGAAGATGAATGAATTTCTATCATCTTTTCACCTATTTTAATCACTTAATTGATAAATGACCAAAATACCCTTTTTGATAAACTTTCAATTTTAACTCATCCATGCCCATTTTTGTCCAAAAATTAGAATTTGGGTAAATTGCTATTTAAAGACCTCTAATTGATAATCTAAAGCTATTTCACACAAATAGCTTCTGGAAACACACATTTTGCAACTTTTGCAATTTAGTCCTTTTGGACAATTCAACCACAATTTCACAAAATTGTTTCATGAAACTTTCACACTAGCATGCATACATAATATAAACCTCAAAAACTCATTCATGACCCTCAGATTTGTGGTCCCAAACCACTATTTCGACTAGGCCCTAAACCGGGATGTTACAACTCTCCCCCCTTTAGAGATTTTCGTCCCCAAAAATCTTACCAGTAAAGAGGTTTGGATGTTGCTCTCTCATAGCTTCTTCCGTTTCCCACATAGCCTCTTCCACACCATGTTTCTGCCATAATACTTTCACTAGTGCTATGCTCTTATTTCTTAATTGTTTCACTTCTCGAGCCAAGATCTTAATCGGCTCCTCTTTATAAGACATATCCGATCTTATCTCAATTTCCGTTGGAGGAATCACATGTGAAGGATCGGAGCGATACCGTCGAAACATCGACACATGGAACATGTTATGAATCTTTTCCAACTCTACCGGTAAAGCCAACCGGTAAGCTATAGGCCCAATTCTGTCTGTAATCTCATACGGCCCTATGAATCTTGGACTCAATTTCCCTTTCTGTCCAAATCTCATAATCTTCTTCCATGGGGACACTTTCAAAAATACTTTGTCACCCACTTTAAACTCAATTTCTTTTCTTTTCAAATCCGCATACGACTTCTGTCGATCTGAAGCAGCTTTCAGACTATTACGGACTACTTTCACTTTCTCTTCGGTCTCTTTTATCAGATCGTCCCCATGGATTCGCTTCTCACTAAGCTAGGTCCAATACAAAGGAGTCCGACACTTGCGGCCATACAAAGCCTCATACGGTGCCATCTGTATACTCGACTGATAACTGTTGTTATTGGCGAATTCGACCAAAGGTAGATATCTCTCCCAACTACCTTTGAATTCTAGCACACAGCATCGAAGCATATCTTCAAGAACTTGAATCACTCTTTCAGACTGACCATCGGATTGCGGATGGAACGCGGTACTGAAATTCAATCTCGTACCCATGGCCTCTTGCAACTTCTTCAAAAATCTCGAAGTAAACCTCAGATCTCTATCCGATATAATAGATACAGGTACACCATGTAATCTCACTATCTCTGCCACGTACAATTCAACTAACTTATCCAGTGAATAATCAACACGTACTGGAATAAAGTGAGCCGACTTTGTCAATCTATCCACCACAACCCACACAGCATCTCTCTTTCTTGGAGTCATCGGCAACCCCATCACAAAATCCATGGTAACCCGATCCCATTTCCATTCGAGAACCATCACTGGCTGAAGAAATCCCGATGGCACTTAATGCTCAGCTTTCACTTGTTGGCAAATCAGACACTTAGTCACAAACTCGAAATATCTCTTTTCATACCCGCCACCAATACAACTTCCTCAAGTCGTTGTACATTTTAAATCTTGCCGGATGTCTTGACAAGCACCCATTGTGGGCTTCAAGCAAAACCTTTCGAATCAACTCCTCATTTTTAGGAACACAAATTCTGTCACGATACATCAGACAACCATTCAAATCCACTCGAAAATCAGAATCACTTTCTGATCCGCACTTAGCTATCTTAGCTTGCATCCATTGTCATTTCTCTGAGCCTCACATATTTGTTGAACAAATAGTGGCCTAGCTCTCAACTCTGCCAAAATAGCACCATCATTAGACAATGCTAAACTCGCTCTCATAACTCTTAGAGCATACAGGGATTTCCTACTTAAGGCATCCGCAACAACATTCGCTTTTCCTGGGTGGTAATAAATGACTAACTCATAGTCTTTCAACAATTCAAGCCACCATCTCTGTCTCAGATTCAGATCCTTCTGATCCATCAAATACTTTAAACTCTTGTGATCCGTAAAGATTCGGCACTTTTCGCCTTACAAATAATGTCGCCAAATCTTAAACGCAAAAACAATCGCAGCTAACTCCAAATCAAGAGTCAGATAATTCTTCTCGTGCGGTTTTAACTGCCTCAAGGCGTAAGCGATTACCTTACCCTCTTGCATCAACACGCAATCGAGACCATTAAATGACACATCACTATAAACCACAAACTCCTTCTCCAATTCTGGTTGAACCAAAACCGGTGCCTCAGTCAACATTGTTTTCAGTCTCTCGAAGCTCTGTTGACATGTCTCAGTCCATTCAAACTTGACATCCTTATGCAATAGCTTCGTCATTGGGGTAGCAATCACAGAGAACCCCTTTACGAAACGTCTGTAATATCCTACTAATCCCAAGAAACTTCTAATTTCTGACACATTCCTCGGTGGTTTCCAGTCCACAACAGTCGCTATCTTACTCGGGTCAACTCTGACACCATCACATTACACCATGTGTCCTAGGAATCCGACCTCTCGGAGCCAAAACTCACTCTTGCTAAACTTAGCATGCAACTACTTATCTCTCAAAGTTTGCAAGACAATTCTCAAGTGCTCTTCATGATCGTTCTCATCCCGAGAATAGATCAATATGTCGTCAATAAAGACAACCACAAACTTGTCCACATATGGTCTGAAAACACGGTTCATCAGATCCATAAAAATCGCAGGTGCATTCGTCAACCTAAACGGCATAACCAAAAACTCATAATGGCCATACCTTGTCCAAAATGCAGTTTTCAACACATCTTGCTCTTTCACTCTGAGCTGATAATAACTGGACCTTAAGTCTATCTTGGAGAACATCTTGTAGCTCCCTTGGTTGATCGAAAGATCATCAATCCTTAGTAAAGGATACTTATTCTTAACCGTCACTTTGTTAAGCTGTCTATAGTCTATACACAACCTCATAGACCCATCTTTCTTCTTTACAAACAATACCGGAGCACCCCACGGTGAGTAGCTCGGTCTTGCAAAACCTTTATCTATTAACTCTTGCAACTGAACCTTCAGTTCTTTCAACTCTACAGGTGTCATTCTGTAAGGAGTAATTGAAATAGGTGACGTTCCCGGAACCAACTCAATTCCAAACTCAACCTCTCTCACTGGAGGTAATCCGGGTAATTCCTCCGGAAATACATCTGGGTACTCACATACCACTGGCACTGTTTCAAACTCTACTCCAACCTCTTGAGTATTCAACACGAACGCAAGATAGGACTCACACCCTTTTCTTAAACATTTCTCAGCCACTAAGGAAGAAATCATCACGGGTAGACTGTCCCATCCACCTGATTCAACCCGAACCACATCTCCACTCTCACATTTCAGTTCAATAAACTTACTACCACAGTTCACTAAGACATTATGGGTAGTCAACCAATCCATGCCTAGGATTAAATCGAACTCATCAAACGGCAACAACATAAGGTTTGCCAAAAAATAATGATTCTCAATCAACAAAGGACAATTCTTACACACTTTGTCTACTAAAACATGCTTTCCTAACGGGTTTGACACCTTAATCACAATGTCCGTAGACTCAACGGTCATACTCAAACTAGATGCTAATCTCATGCAAATATAAGAATGAGTAGACCCTGGATCTATTAAGGCAATAACAAGGGTGTCAAGGAGAGAAAAAGTACACGTTATCACATCAGGGAAGGATGCCTCTTCGCGAGCGTGAATGGCATACGTCCTCGCAGGTGGCCGACCCTCCGGTCTCACAGCAGAATCTCTGGGCACACCTCTACCACTAGCCCCACCTCTTGGGTTCCTTGGTGGTCTACCCCTCGTAGACACTTCACTAGGTCTCACTTCTTGCCTCTCTTCCTTATCATCCCTCTCGGGACAGTTACGGATAAAGTGGTCAGGGGAGCCACACTTATAACATTTCTTACTGTTTCCCCAACACTCTCCGGTGTGATACCTACCACAACTAGGACACTCCGGTTTACTCTTTGTATTGCCCACACTTTCCATCGAGGGGGCTTGGACTCTCGAACCCGAACGAGTATTGCCCAAGTCTCGATGCGAATAACCCACTGGTGCCATCGTCCGAGGACTCATTTCCTTGGATCTTTTCGACTGGGCTTGATACGACTTGCCCATCGGTCTCTTTCTAGCATCTCGGGCTTCACTCACAGCCCTTCTCTTTTCTGAACTCGATTCCTCGGCCTTACTTGCCCTCTCAACTAATACAACAAATTCTTTCAACTCCAAAATGCCCACTAGGAGTTTGGTATCCTCATTCAGCCCATCTTCGAACCTCTTACACAAGATGGTCTCTGTCGACACACATTCTTGAGAGTATTTGCTAAGCCTAACAAACTCACGCTCATATTCCGCTATTGTCATCCTTCCTTGCTTCAACTCAATGAATTCTTTCCTTTTTCGGTCTTTAAACCGTTGGCTTATATACTTCTTTCGGAACTCTTCCAGAAAGAAGTCCCACGTTACCCGCTCTCTCGGGACCACTAATGTCAGCGTCTTCCACCAATGGTATGCCGAGTCTCTCAGCAAAGATATGGTACACTTCAAACTCTCCTCAGGTGTACATGAGAGCTCATCGAACACCCTCATCGAGTTCTCTAACCAGAACTCCGCCCTCTCAGGGTCGTCATCTACCTTAGCTCTAAACTCCTCAGCCCCGTGTTTCCTAATCTTATCCACCGGGGGTTTCGATATCCTCTCTACATCCATACCTTGAGGAGCCACTGGATTCGGCTAAGGTATAGGAGGAGGTGGAGGAGGTGGAGGAGGTGGAGGAGGTTGAGCATTAGGGTTCACTCGGACATGATCCGAGTACCAATTACTCATCATATAGAGAAAGGCTTCTCGTGCCTATTCCCCTTGACCCCTGACCTCGGGTCCACTCTCAACGGGCGCGGTCCCTTGCGCAGGAGCCGACGTGTTACTCGCTGCTTCATCAGCAGTCAATGGATTGGAATCCATATACTATATAAAACAAGTTTTAAATTATCAGAAACCACCACATTATCATTGTACATTTATGGCATGTATAGCTAGACACGTACACCCGCTACGGTAGTCCTAGAAACGGCTAAACCATAGCTCTGATACCACTAAATGTAACACCCCTTACCCGAGTTCTATGCCGGGAATCGGGCCCGAGGCGTTACCGAACTCAAACCACTTAATCGCCACTTAGGCTCAACGTCATTACTCACTATAACCTTATTCTCGACTTACGAGGCCTCACTCAAACACACGAGGGCTCTCGAGACTAATTCGAAACTTTTACGATCCTTAAAATTTTTCTCTTTTATACAGGTCTCACACGCCCGTGCATGAACACACACGCCCATGTCCCCAGACCGTGCCTAAAAACCCAAGCATTCTGCCAAAAGCCCCACGGTTAAGGCACACGCCCATGCGGTTTGGGAACACGCCCGTATACCCTATTACATGTCTGTGCCTTCCACCCGTGGTCGACACTGACTAAATCCACAAGGTCTGGACACGCCCGTGGCCCTGGCCCGTGTGACAATCTTGACTTACTATGTTAACATGCAGGGGACGCACAACCATAGCACACGCCCGTGGGCTGACCGTGTGTCACACATGGCCTAAACACACCCCCGTGTGTCTATCCACATGGTCAAGAACAAGACTAAGTGTCAAGTTCTTTTCACCCTTCCAACATACACAACATATACTCATCTAACACCATCATAATCAACTCAAATTGAAGTGCATTCTCACATAGAAAACTACATCTTTCTTTCATATAATGTAATAGCCAACAACCATGGCATTATACAAAATAAGCTATCCATCTAAAGGCCAACACATCTTAGCCATTTACAACAAAATCCACTAACTTGTCTAGCCCCTATACATGCCATATACAAAACATTAAGTTTCATGTACCAAAGTGTGCTGATATGTGGGCTATCTTATGATGATCCTCGTATCTCGATTCAACGCTTTTAATCTATAAGACAAGGGAAAAGAAAGAGAGTAAGCTTTGAGCTTAGTAAGTTTACACATAAACAATTAAGCAACATAGTATAAGCTAAGCAACCCTTAGCATTATACCAACAAGTAATTCACAACTATGCTTACTCTTTCTATCCCTTACCACATTTCCAACACATCATAAGTCACATACTCATAACCATCAAAATGCACCCCTGTATTCTATGTCACATTACACAATATACAACACATCATTATTTCTCGTAATACATCCACACAGTTTATCCACGTAACTTATCCACACAGCTCATCCACACAGCTAGTTTACATAACTAATCCACACAGCTCATCCACACAGTTAATACACACAGTTAATCCACTCAGTTAATCCACACAGCCAATATCTCAGTGGTTTCGCGCTTAGCACACCACATTTGATTAATAAGGTGGTATCGCACTTAGCCTACCACAATGGTATTCGTAGTGATTCAGCACATAGCTCACTAGATGATATACCTCACGATAGCATCGCACATAGCTAGCTCATCATCAATATGCATTAGGATGGTATCGCACTTAGCCTACCATCTAGCATTATCACAACACATGCACAAGTCTACTTAAACCATATAGATTCCCAATCATTCTCGATCATACATTCATTCACCATTTCTACTACATTCATTCTACTTGAACCACATAGGTTCTAAATCAATCTCGAATTAGCTACACACTAGCTATCATCAACAAATTGTAAGTATGAATGCATTGTTTATGCATAGACTTACCTCGATACTCAAAAGTATTGAAATGTGCAATTTAGTCCACCACCTTGCTTTTGCCTCGGTTTCGATCCGGGCTTTGTCTTTCTTGATCTATAATGAATAAATCAGCTTATTCAATACACACATTGACTAAATTGACCCACATCTCATACTTTAGCAAAATTACTATTTTGCCCCTAAACTTTCTCATATTTACACTTTAGTCCCAAAGGCTCGTAAAGTGATTTTTTATTCAACTTTCTACTCTTTCATGCTTAGCCGAACCACTTACTCAACTAAAG
Source organism: Gossypium sturtianum (assembly GCA_025698515.1). Lineage (NCBI taxonomy): Eukaryota > Viridiplantae > Streptophyta > Magnoliopsida > Malvales > Malvaceae > Gossypium > Gossypium sturtianum. The sequence continues at coordinate 88,666,410 of CM046944.1, forward strand.
CATTCATCAAATCTCACTAAATAACACATGTATGACCAAACTTAAGATTTTCACAATCAAGTCCCTATATGCATTTTCATGAAAAATCACTTAACAAAAGATGTTTCTACTACATCAAGCTTTCATAATCTTCCATAAAACATCAAAATACATGCATTTCATACATGACCACATTTTTGAACATCCCTCATAGCTCATCAAATAGCTAAAAATGGCTTACTCATGCTACCGGGACTTCAAAAATACGAAGAATATTAAAAATCAGGCTTAGGAGCACTTACTAGCAAGCTTGAAAAATTGAAAGAACCCTAACAATGGCTTCTCAAATTTTCGGCAGCTATGGGAAGAAGATAAATGAATTTCTATCATCTTTTCACCTATTTTAATCACTTAATTGATAAATGACCAAAATGCCCTTTTTGATAAACTTTCAATTTTAACTCATCCATGCCCATTTTTGTCCAAAAATTAGAATTTGGGTAAATTGCTATTTAAAGACCTCTAATTAATAATCTAAAGCTATTTCACACAAATAGCTTCTAGAAACACACATTTTGCAACTTTTGCAATTTTGTCCTTTTGGACAATTCAACCACAATTTCACAAAATTGTTTCATGAAACTTTCACACTAGCATGCATACATAATATAAACCTCAAAAACTCATTCATGACCCTCGAATTTGTGGTCTCAAACCAATATTCTGACTAGGCCCTAAACTGGGATGTTACAATAAGTACGGTCGTTCAATGATAAAATGATGAATAAGACCATGGTTCGACCATGGCGGTATATGTGATCCCATATAAGACCATGTCTGGGGCATGGCATTAGCATCGATACATGATCCCGTATAAGACCATATCAGGGATATGGCTTCAGTATTGAATAAGATAATTGGATAAGACCATATCTGGGATATGGCATCGATAATTATTGTGAGATCCCGTATAAGACCATATCAGGGATATGGCATCGGCATCAAATAGTAATCCGTGTGAGACCACGTCGGGACACGGCCGGTATGAGATCGTGTAAGACCATATCTGGGATATGGTGTCGACATCGCTATAAGATTTCGTGTAAGACCATATCTAGGATATGGCATCGACATCGATATGAGTTTCCATGTAAGACTGTATCTGGGATATGGCATTGGTGTTGATATGAGATTTCGTGTAAGACCATAGCGAGGCTATGGCATCGTGACGACATGTAAAACAATAGCTGGGCTATGATGTTGTGATACGAGTAAGACCATAGTTGGAATATGGCAATCAAGTAAACGACGTACTCAAAACCCGTAAGACATTCTCTAGATTAATAAGAAATAGTAAGAGGAATTAGAGTTAAATGTTGAGTACTCAAGTAGACCTTAATGTGAAACTTGAGTAAGTGAAATTACAGTTCGAAAGTATAAGTGATAGAAACAATTGTAGCGTGATAAATGTGAAAACTCACTTGAGGTGAGTTGTGTGACTATGATGATATTTCATTGACAATGAGTAGTAAATCATATGTATGTAGTCACGAGAGTTAGGCTAAGGGACTTTGCGACCTCACCCTCCTTACCACTGTTGAATTATGATGAGATGTTATGACAGTCAAATTGAGTAAGTTTATATGTGATTAATGCAGTATTTATGTTAGCATTTTGAGAATGCTTTGTACCACATTGATACATGATACTCTACTAGATAGAGTAATCATTGTTGAACATGAGGTTGAAGTCCTGGGGGATTATAATGAAAAGGCTATCATTAAGACATGAAATAGATAAGGTCCCGTATAAGATCATGTTCGAGGCATGGCCTCGGCACCAAGTTATGATTCCGTATAAGACCATATCTAGAATATGGCATCGGTAATAAATATGAGAATCGTGTAAGACCATATTCAGAATATGGCATCGATCCTTAATGTGGAAGTCCATATAAGACCTTATCCAGGATATGGCATTGGCATTTAGAGGTGACCCCATATAAGACCACCCCGGGGGTGTGGCATTGGTTTCGTGCCTACATGAATGACGATGAATTTGCGTCTTTGATTATCCCTAGTGATCAATGGGACAAATAGATGAGTTTAGAAGTATAAATGAGATTAGTACTAAAGTCATGTGAAGGAGTGAATGCAGATATTCGTGAATGAATCACGAAGAAACTAGTACGATGTGTGGCACGATATGTGCTAAATAAATGGCAAGTATGAGTAAGTTGGCTCGAAGCCTGTAGTTTGTGCATGGTTAGTTGATGCCATGGATGGATTATAATAATAATCCCCTTGAGTATTATGTACAAATATCTGTTGCCTTTCAGGACTGATGTGGTTGTTCTTTTCATAAACTGTGACTGTGTGGGAATGTTGGAAGATAGTAAAAATTAGATAAAACGGTTGTTGATTTAGTTATTTGAAATCGACATTCCTTTATCTCCTCGTAACCCTATTCGGGTTCTTTGAGGGAGAAGTTGGAAATGATTCTAGTATAAGGAGTGAAATCATGAGTTTCGCATGGTGTGATGGATTTTTGGGCAAGCCGAATAGAGTTAATGAATTCGATCAAGATGTCCCTGCTATCGTGAGTTGTAATGATGGTAAAGGTTTTAGATTAGCATAGCAAGAGAAATTCAGATGAGAGTGTGCTTGAATTATGATTCAAGTTTTGTGTATATTTACACATAAAACAATAAGGAGAATAAAATTATGTGTGTATGTGAGTAGGGAGCATATTACAGAGATATGCTCGTTGAAACGTTTAAACCACGATGGTTGAGTTGAAAGCTATAGAATGGACTATTAATTGAAAGTTCTAGTACTGAGTTCAGTCTGAATCGAGAAAAAGAGTTACCAGATTGGTGATCCAGAGGCAATCACTTTGGTGTCTGTGTAATGAGTTAGATGTTATGAAAAGATCCATGTTAAGCAATGTGAGTTAGTTACTCGGTTGACCCTAGTTGGTAACATCTTAGTTTCAGCAAGGTTAATGACTAAAGCGAGTTTTCTTTTCAGAACAAAAAGGGTTCATAAGAGATATAGTAAATGGTATTTTAAATAAGCTCCGAATGAGTTTATTTGAGATGGTAAGATGATTTCTCGAAATAGAATTGGAATGATGATGAATCCAGAACTTATACAGAGTTTTGGTATGAGATTTAGTAGCGACATATCTAATAAAGCAAGAATAAGGAAATACTGATTATGTGGATAAATGTTTTTGTGATGAGTACATTTCACGATATGATGGAGTTATGGTGAAGTAGTTAGCCACTAAAAGTGAGTTTTCATGCGCGTACAAGTCAAAACCATTACTGATCGGTGAATGCTTTAATGAGAAAGTGAGATAAAACCTTATAGATTTCAAATTTAGTTTGACAAGGTTCCCAAAAGAGGGGATGTCATTTGAATTGTAGTGAATCAACGGTAAAGATCCGAACGATCATTTGGACATGTCTGAGTTCCAAATTGGTGGATTATTGAATATAGTATATACCCGGAGGAAGAATAACTTAGGTCTCAAGTTACGTTTCGACCTTATGTATCACAGCTTAAGAGTTCTTGGCAAGAGAAACTTGAGGATAAGTGGATTCGTGATTTTGAAGAGTAGATGGAAACATTTTAAGAATGTTGATAGCAACTCCTCTTGATAAAATTTTCGGGGACGAAAACTCCTAAGGGGGGAGAATTGTAACAGCCCGATTTAGGGGCTAGTCGGAATAGTGATCTCGAAATCACTAATTCGAGGTTAGAGAAAATTATTTTCAAGTTATTTTATATGTTATAACATGTTTCTAAGGATGCATGAAAATTTTGGTGCCTTAATTCTAGCGATTTCTAGCTAAATTGTAAAAGAGGACTAAATCGCATAAAGTGCAAAAGTTCTATTTTAATTGCTAGAAGTGCCAAATACCTATAGATTATAAATTGGGGGTACCAAATGTGCAATTTGGTTTTGTTTAAGTGTGTTGGCCGGCCATAATATGCAAAGGGGACAAGAGCATTTATTATGATTGAAAGTTGATGATATTAGTTGGAAAAATAAATAAAATAAGATGATATAAGCAAAAGTTATCATCTTTTTATTTATCTTTCTTCTCCAACCGAAAATATCAGCCATGGGAGGGGTTTGAAAGCTTAAAATTTCAGCTAGCTTTACTCCATTCGAGTAAGTCAATTTGGTGTTTATTTTTGATGATTTTTGTATATTTGGAGTCCTCAAAGCTTAAGCTAGCTATTGAGAGGACTAGTTTGCAATATGGTTGAAAGTCTAGGGACTTACCATGATAGAGTTTATGTTGTTTGATGAGTTTTTATGGAATAAAATGAATGATAGGATGATGAGAAACAACTTTTGTGAAAGGTGTTGTCATGAAAACACCTAATTGGGACTAAAATGCAAAAGTTGTAATTTGTTCATTAAGGCATGAAATAGTTGGAATTGTGGATAGTTGTAAGAGGATTAAATGTTCATCTAGGCTTTTTTAACAAGAAAATGTGATGAAAATTTATTTACGAGCCTAGGGGCAAAATCATAATTTTGCCAAAGTGTAGGGGCAAAATAGTCATTTTTGCCTAAGGTGTAGATTATGGTGTATTATGATTTATAAGTGATTAAATCAGTAAATTTCATTGTTCTAGATCAAAGAAAATGAGTTTCGGACCTAGAACGGATGAAAAGAGAAATGTGGGCAAAAAGGTCCATTTTGGCCCTTTCGACATCTAGGTAAGTTCATGTGCAAATGTTGCAATTACGTATGAGTTAATTTAATGTTCCAATATTGTATGGAATGTATATTTACTCTATGAATGTATGAAATATCTTTGATGAGAGGTCAAAAGAATTGAATCTAAGAGTAATGGGAAATGTATGTAGAATGAGATGATGATAGTTAAGGCCTCGTGTAAGACCATATTGGAATATGGCCTCGATGTAAGAATTCGTATAAGACCATGTCAGGGACATGGCATCGACATGTTAATACAAGTAAGACCCTATTGGGGTATAAATTCTATGTGACATTATGAGTATGAGACTCAAGAGAATTATTTAATAACTTGAGTGATTCAACGTATATGTTGAAAGAAAGAAAGTATGTGGTTATACCACGAAAAGCACAAGTGTGTGTTAGAATTGAATTGATATGGATTCAATGTATGATGAACCCTTAGTGGGGTATGTGTATTCAATACACCTTAGTTGCATGAGATAGATTTATTAATGTATTGTGTGAATGCAAACGAGTATCATAGAAAGTTAAGTAAGAATAGAAGTATGTGAGGATGTTCTCGGATGAACATTTGAAATAGAGATATACATGTGGATTATTATCCATGAATGTAAAATAACAGTGAGCTAAGTGCGAAATCACCATAAGTAAAAATGAATGGTGGGCTAAGTGCGAAACCACCGAGAGATTAATAGTATGAGTATCTTATTAAAAATGCTTGATGAGTTGTTTTATATGATCAAGTGGTGATCAGTGCAGGAATATGTACTAAATAAATGATCAATTGACTTGTGGCATGGTAAGAACGTGGTAAGAGATAGAATGAGTAAGCTTCACGAATGGTTGAGTAAGTTACCATGAGTTAATGAGAAAACTCGGTATAATACTTTGTGGTTATGTATATTCAATGAATGTCAATATTTGTAAGATTATGCATATGAACTTACTAAGCATTATTGCTTACTCCCTGGTCGTATGTCTGTCGAGTTTTAAAATTTATAAAGAGAATGATCGAACTTGGAATTTAACCCTGACAACGATTGAGGCAAGTGCACCTATCGAACAGTAGTAAAGCTTAGGCAAGACCGGATTATCGAACCCAAAGGAACTAAAAGTACTAATACTAACTTTCTTTCTATTATTTAGCCTAAGAATTAAGCGAATGGTTGTTTAATATAAATTAAATAACTACTAGACTAAAGACTCTAAGACAAATAAGAATGAATTTGAGAGAATACTTGAGGAAAAACCAATTAATTAAGACGACACCCAAGGAAGACTCCACCTAGACTTCACTTGTTATCTAACTCTAAACCAGACGATGTATTCACTTGACTTGATCCGTAGGATTCCCTAATTTATATTAAACCCTCTCTCGAGGCGAATAACGTCTAACCCTAGGTTGATTAATTGAAATCTCTTTCTAATTAAAACCCTTAGAATTGCATTAAATCGATCTATGGACTCCCATATTAGGTTTCACCCTAATCCGGCAACGCCTTATCACCCTATCTCTAGGCACGCGATCAACTCCGCTTAACTATGCTAGATCTACTCTTAGGCAGGGACTTTTTCTCCTCCACCTAAGCACATCAAACTTGAATCGATATCCGCGAAATATCAACACAAGAATTAAGAAAACATAATTAAGAACAAATCAAATATTTATCATATAGTTCAAGAACGATAACAAGATTCATCTAAGTTTCATCCCCTCGGTGTATCCGAGGGTTTAGTTCATAACAATAAAAAGAAAAATCTCGAGAAAAAAGATAAAACAAAACAAAAAGAAATCCCTAAAACCCTGAAGGAATTGAAGAGGAGATCCTCCGTCTTGAGTATAATTCTGGCTTCTTGAGATGGATCAACTGGCTATCCCTGAGCGAATCCCCACAAATCTGCCCTCTCTGGCCTAGCAAGACGCCCCTAAACGATAGCTTTGGGCTCCCCTTTCAGGTCATACTTAGGGTGTATTTATAGGCTTTTGGAATGTGTTTCTTTGCCCCTAAGTATCCAAATCCAATTGAAATTGCTCTTTGCCACGGCAGGGGCATGACCTCTGGCACACGCCCGTGTAAGTCGTGGCCAGGCCGTGTGGACTTCGTTGATGAGGCACGGTCGTGTATCTCGTGGCTAGATCGTGTTCAAGATTATTGAGGAGGCACGGCCGTGTGGACTTAGGTCCAGGCCATGTCGATTTCGTGCTTTGGCCCATTTGGCCCGTTTTAAGCCCGTTTCTTGTTCTTTTCATCCTCTGGTGCTTTCCTGAGTATATAACATGAAAAGAAAGGATTAAGAGCACCTTTTTACATAAATCAAGGGATAATTCATCCAAAAGCATGCTAAATGTGGGCTTAAAATATGTTACTTTTACGGTTTATCACTCCCTTACTTTCTCATCTCTTATATGTTATTTTAATTAGCTCGGGTTGGAGGCCGCCGGAGATGTTTTCACACTATCGAGCAGACCCTTGGTATGAGGTATCAAATCCTTATGAGTCATGGCATGTATAGGGATTCTTTTAAAGTCGATTAAGTTCTAACCGATGTAGCAAAATTGTATTGGCCTAGGAGAATCTAGAGTTGGTTGTGTATGACCATAGATGATGGCTTAAGTTGGTTGTATTTGTATTGGGAGTAGTTCTCCCTAGTGTATGGGATAAAGACTTTATCTCTTTAATGATTAAATGCGTTAATTCATGTGTTTTAATTGATGATTTGAGAATGTTTTGAAGTAGTATATGAATGTATGCAAACGGGAGTGGTAAAAGGCTTGGTAAGATAGCATCTAAGTGCCCACACGGATAGACACACGGGCGTGTGCCTAGGCTGTGTGTCTCCTGCACCTTAGTATCTTAAGTGAGATTAGACCACGGGCTGTTCACACGGCCGTTTGTTCAGGCCGTGTGATACACACGGTTGGCACATGGGCGTGTGCCAAGGCCGTGTGAAGTCTGCACTTGACACTTAGAAATTCAATTGTCACACGGCTGATGCACACGGGCGTGTGTACAGACCGTGTGGATAAGTCAGAATGCCAAGGTTTGGCACACGGGCCAGGGCCACGGGCGTGTCCAAGCTGTGTGGATTTTGCCAGTATCCTCTACGGGTGAAAGACACGGGCATGTTTTAGGGGTGCACGGGCGTGTCCCAAGTCACACGGACGTGTGACCCCTGTTTCGAGAGAAAGTTTCCAGATGAGTTCTAAAAGTTTTGGGACGTAAGTCTGAGGCCTCGTAGGCCCATGAAATGTCTAATTTGACTAAGAAAGAGAAGTTTTTAATTCGGAACGAAATTTTATAGCCTGTAAGTACACGTTTAAGAAAGTTCAAGCATAGTAATGTCTCGTATCCGGTCTTAGCCTCGGACTCGGGTATAGGGTGTTACACGAACAATTGAAAGCATTATTGAAATAGGCACCAGTGTTAGTTTAGCCTGAGTCGGGTAAAGAATTCATAGTTTTCAGTGATGCATAATTAAATTGCCTGGGTTATTTTTGATGCAGGAAGGCAAAGTTATAGCTTATGCCTCAAGACAATTGAAGCCGCATGAAAAGAATTATCCGACACACGATCTTGAGTTAGCCGCGATAGTGTTCACATTGAAAATTTAGCATCATTACTTGTTCGGTGAGAAATGCCACATTTATACCGACCACAAAAACTTGAAATATTTGATGACTCAGAAAGACTTGAATTTCCGACAACGTAGATGGTTAGAATTGCTAAAAGACTATGAATTAGTGATTGATTATCATCTAGGAAAAGCGAATATTGTTGCTAATGCTTTGAGTCGAAAGTCCTTATTTGCTCTACGTGCTTTGAACACACAGTTAGCTATGTCTGATTACGGTTCGATAGTAGCCGAGTTGAAAGCGAGACCGTTATTTCTACAACAGATTTGTGAGACTCAAAAATTTGATAATGAATTGCAAGCAAAACGAACTCAGTGTGAGTTGACTTCTGATTCAGAGTTTCGAATAGGGCCTGATGAATGTTTGACGTTCCGAGGTAGAATTTGTGTACTGAGAAATCACAAGCTTATTTAGAAAATTCTAAACAAATCACATAGTAGTTGTTTATCAGTACATCCGGAAAGCACGAAAAAGTATAACAATTTGAAACATCTTTATTTGTGGCACGGCATGAAACGAGATATCTCAGAATTTGTTTCAAAATGTTTGATTTGTCATCAAGTCAAAGCTGAGCATCAAGTGCCATCAGGTTTATTACATCCTATTATGGTTCCCGAGTGGAAGTGGGATAGAGTAACAATGGATTTCGTATCGGGTTTGCCCTTATCTCCAAAAAAGAAAGATGTGATCTGGGTTGTTGTTGACAAATTGACGAAATCAGCTCATTTTATTCCGGTACGAATAGATTTCTCGGTAGATAAATTAGCTGAGTTGTATATCTCAGAGATTGTTCGATTGCACGGAGTGCCACTATCTGTTGTTTCGGATAGAGATCCGAGATTCACTTTGCAATTTCAGAAGAAATTGCAAGAAGCTTTAGGTACAAAGCTGCATTTTAGCACTGCATTTCACCCGCAAACGGATGGTCAGTCCGAACGAGTTATTCAAATACTTGAGGATATGTTGCGATGTTGCATTCTTGAGTTTGAAGGTAGCTGGGAGAAATATCTACCGCTGATTCAAATTGCTTATAATAATAGCTTTTAGTCGAGTATAAAGATGGCACCGTACGAAGCTCTATACGGACGTAAATGTCGAACACCGTTGTATTGGACTGAGCTTAGTGAGAATAAGATTCATGGAGTTGATCTGATCATAGAAACAGAAGAAAAAGTGAAAGTGAAAGTGATAGTTTGAAAGCAGCTTCGGATCGACAGAAATCATACGTAGACTTGAAACGGAAAGATATTGAATTTCAGATCGGGGATAAAATATTTCTAAAAGTCTCACTATGGAAGAAAATACTTAGATTCGGCAGAAAAAGGAAATTGTGTCCTCGATTCATCAGACCGTACGAGATTATCGAGTGAGTTGGGCCAGTGGCGTATCGACTATCTTTACCGTATGAGTTAGAGAAAATACATAATGTGTTTCATGTGTCGATGCTTCGACGATACCGATCCAACCCTTAACATGTCATTTCCCCGACCGAAGTTGAAATTTAGTCTGATATGTCGTATGCTGAAGAACCGATTCAAATTTTAGCTCATGAGATCAAAGAGCTGAGAAATAAGAGAATAGCGTTAGTGAAAGTATTATGGCATCGACACTGGGTTGAAGAAGCTACATGGGAACCCAAGGATGCTATGAGAAAATAATACCCGAACCTATTCACTGGTAAGATTTTCGGGGACAAAAATCCCTAATGGGGGAAGAGTTGTAACAGCCCGATTTTAGCTAAATTGGAACAGTAGTTTTGAAAACACAAATTTGATGTCAAAAAATTATTTTAATATTATTTTATGTGATTACAGCATGACAGCATGTATGTGTGAAAATTCCGTGAGCTAATTTTATCGTTTAATTGCTCAATTTGAGAAAAAGGACTAAATCGCGTAAAATGCAAAAGTTGCATTCTATTTGTTAACGGTGTTTAATTGCTATGATTTATTAAACCAAAGGTCCTTATGATGATATTAGACCATTGGTAGTGTAAGTGGTCAATTATGGCCATCCATTATATGTTTTATATGTTATAATTTAAGGTTAAATTTGGTATTTGATTAATAAAGTTAATATTAATAAAACAAAATCAAAATTATGCTTCATTATCATCTTTTGAGCCGAAATTAAAAGAAGAACAAGAAGAACTAGGGTTCTTCATTCGGCTAGGAAAAATTGAAGCAAATAGGTATGTGTTTTGTCTTATTTTTAACGATTTCTATGTTTTTGAGATCGTTGCTTCGTATTCTAGCTAGCCCGTACCTTAGATTTTAAAATTGTTAAAGCTTTAACAAGTTGCCAATGTTGAATGCTTGAGTAATTTGATGAATTATGATAGATTCTGAAAGTTTATTCATAGTTAAACTAGTTTTGTAAAGTGGTTTTTGACAAAAATGTCAAAAAGGGATTAAATTGTGAAATATAGAAGTTGAGTGGTTGAAATGTGAAATAAATGAAAGTTTTAGGCTGCCAGGGACTTATATGAAATTCGGCCAAGGTTGGGTTTAATGAAATTATGTGAATTTTGTGTATTTGTGAAATATGGACTAATATTGATTAAATGTGAAAATTTAAGGGCTAATGTGTAAAAGTACTTTAAAGTGTGATTTGGACTAAATTGAATGAATATGAGATTGAATAAGTTAATTTTGAATATATTTAGATCCAGAAAAGAGGAATCCGAATTAGATCGGGGGAAAGGCAAAATTATCGAGTAATTTACTCATTTCACCATTTTCATACTCGAGGTAAGTTCGTATGTATTAATTTCATTATAACTATATGTTAAATGCTTTGATATCGCATAAAATGTGATTATGAGATACGGATAATGTTTGAATTATGAATACGACTCTACGAATATATTCGACGATGAAATCAACGAGTGTAAATTCCCGGTTGAACCTTAGGAATAGATTTTGGATACTGATGATATGTTAAAAGATGATATACCGATTTGGCTTCGGGCCATGCATATCAGATGTGTTGCTTCGGGCCACGATATCGGCACTTCGGGTGCGAGTGATACCTTGATTTGGCTACGGGCGATGGTATAGGTATTTCGGAGAGGAGTTACCTTGATTTGGCTACGGGCCATGGTATAGGTACTCTGGGATAAGATACCTTGATTTGGATTCGGGCCATGGTATAGGTACTTATTAATTGAGATCTTTGAGTATCCGACTTCTATTCCGAATGGTTCAACGGGTAAACAAATGATGTGGTTGAGAAAGAGGTTAGTACGAGGTATTACATGTATGTATAGAACCTATCTGAGTATTAAATAGGGAAAGTTTGATGATATGGTATTTGATCATGTTTTGAGACATGAGAAAGGTTTGTAGTTAATGTGTATATGATGATGTTATGTATAATTAGTTGAGTTGTATTTATTTGATGAATTAAGTTATTCACATACGAGCTTACTAAGCTATGAAGTTTACTTTGTGTTATTTTTCTATGTTTTATCGTGAATCAAGGCTAGCTTGGATACGGGAGTCATCGGGAACATCATCGCACTATCGGACATCTATTTGGTATTTTTGAGTTGCGTATATATGGTATATGGCATGTATAGGCTACTTGTGGTATTTTGGTTGTGATGATAGCCATGAGAATTGGCTTATAAATGAATATGTTTTGGTTTGTATATATATATATCCATGAAAGATGGCTTATTTTGGTCTGATTTGGCATGAATGTGGTTATGGTTTTTAGTTGCTCAAAATGGTTATATTTGGAGCTTGGTAATTGACTTATATTGTGTGATGAAAATTGATAATTTGAGAGTTACGTACTAGTGAAATTGTGTTTGATTAATGTAAGTGTGGAATGATTAGTTGATTGAATTGTATATGTGAATTTAGATATGAAAATTTGATGGCAAACTATAGTATGTTTGTGATTGGTATTGTTGGTATTTGGATGCCTATTAGTGTCTTGAAATGGTGCCATTTGAGCTTGAATAGGTATGTGCATAATGGGTGGCAAATTGGCCTTGCAAATGGCCTATTTTTGTCCACACGGGCAGAGACACGGGCCTGTGTCTCATCCGTGTGTGGCACAAGGTTAAGTACACGGCCGTGTGTCCCTTGGTGTTGATATTAAATAAAGTCAGTATGCTCCACACGGCCTCACACACGGGCGTGTGATTGGCCGTGTGGCACAAGTTAGTATACCCCCTAAATGGTACACGGCCTAGCACACGGGCGTGTGACTTCGCCGTGCTGCATTAGTTAGTATACCCTGCAAGTTTGGCATGGCCTAGTACACGGCCTAGCACACGGGTGTGTGTCGCCACTTCGAAGGGCACACAGGCTAGACACACTGGCGTGTGGTCGGCCGTGTGACCCAAGTCAGTATGTATGCCCTGTTTCCACACGGCCTGTGACACGAGCGTGTCTGAAGCCGTGTGAGGCACACGGCCTGTTCAGACGGGCGTGTGATCCCTGAATGAATGAAAAATATCTAAGTTTTTCAAATATTTCGTATGTTATCGGTTTAGTCCCGAATCACTTCTAAATCATGTTTAAGGCCTCGTAGGCTCTTATAAGGGACAATGTGTTTGTGTTGGATGGTATTTGAGTATGAATGTATAAATGTATAAGTATTGGATGTTAAATGATGTGTATTGATCGGTAATACCTCGTAACCCTATTCTGACGATGAATACGGGTTAGGGGTGTTACACTAAATGTGTATGCATGTAAGTGAAATTTATCCCGGTTTTTATGATTTTTATGTTTTTGAAGTCATTGTTGGTTAATCTACCTAGCCCAGGGACTAATTTTCAAAATTGTTAAAGAGTTAGGGTTCTTCCATGGATGTATTCATGTGATTTTTGATGTTTAATGAAAGAAAATGAATCTTTGTTGATAAGTAAACAACTTTTTTAAAGTGATTTTTGTTGAAAATGTCAATTAGGGGCTTGGTTGAAAAATAGTAAAAATGCATGGTGAAATTGTGAAATAATGATTTGTATGAATTGGTATATGTTCATGAAGAATTCGGCTAACTTGGGTTAGGGATGAAATTGCATGAATTTCAATTTACGAGCTTAAGGACTAAATTGTAAAAAGCTAAAATGTTAGGGGTAAAATTGTAAGTATGTATAAATGTGGTTTGTGGATTGAATTGAATAATTGAGATTGATTGAAACATTTAATTGAATATAATTATTTATTTAGATCGAGATAAATCTCAACCAGATTTAAATCGAGGAAAGGCGAAAGTCACGGATTAGCTCGATCGTACTCTTACGCTTTAGTTGTCAATGTAAGTTCATAGTATTTAAATGTATAATTGAATTTCCATATGTATTTTTATCTTATAAATATGTAATTAAATGTTTATGTAAATTATACCCTGATTGCACTTACATGCCCTTGTTTGTACTTTGGTACCCCTGATTGCACATACGTGCCCTTGTTCATACTTCGGTACCCTTGATTGCACTTACGTGCCCCTTTCTATATTTTGGTAATTTCAATCAAGTAAAATAAGAGTTACATTCAATTGGTGTTAAGTTAAAAGATTTACTATGTTCTTACTAAGCTCTGTAAGCTTATACGTTTTTGTGTATCGTTTTATAGATCGTTATTGCTGACCTTTAGACATATCGAATCTTCGGCTCACACTATCCATCGATGTTGGTAGCTCTTATACTCTTTAGGGTTGTGGCATGTATATGTGGCTATATAGGTTGGTTTGGTATAATATGGTGAATTACTAAACTAGGTGATTAGGTACTTTTCTAAGTTTGTGAATAGATATCTTTTGGTACAAATAGAATGTTATGAAAGTAAACACTTATGGATTGTTTTGGTTTTTTGATGTATTAAGGTGATATGTTTGGTTTATAAATATGGTATATTGGTTGGTGTGCTTTTGGTACTTTGATGCTTTGTGGATTGGTATGGATATGGCCAAGTGAAAGTATGTTTTGAATGACCAATTTGGTATGTTTGAATTGTGGTTAATTAGGAAATGTTTTGGTATGAAGATAAGCTAGTTGATGAATGGTTAAGTGTGATCATGTTTAGATATGTTTTATGTATGTGTTTGAGGAGCCTATATAGCATATTGGTTGTATGGATTATTAGTCTATTGTATGGATCTTTTTATGCAGGTTTTGAACATGTTTAGAAATCTTTATCATGTGCGCAAAAGTGCATAAGTTTATGCTTGTGAAGGGTGAAAGAAATTGCTTGATTTTAGCCATTTTCTTGTCCACAAGGCCAAAGACACAGGCGTGTGTGATACATGGCCGTGTGTCCCTTGTAGGTTTCAAAGGGTGGCAAGTTAAGCAGTTACATAGTCTAGTACACAGCCTGGCACACGTGCATGTGGCTTGGCCGTCTAACCCAAGCCAGAGAGTTATATGGGCACGAACACGGGCTGGGACACGGTCGTGTGTCCCTACTTCGAATGTCCACACGGCTTGAGACACGGGCGTTCATCTCAGCCATGTGAGTCACACGGCCATGTGACCCCTGCAGTATGAAATTTTCTAACTTTTTCCTTATTGTTTCAAATGTTCCCGAATTAGTCCCGAATCATTTTTAAAGTGTTTCTAAGGCCTCGAGGGCTCGAATAAGGGACGATATGTATGTTTTTGAATGATCTATGATATGATATATGGAATGTTTGAAAACGAATAATTTAAGTTGCGTATTTACGATAATGCTCTGTAACTCTATTCTAGCGACGGATACAGGTTAAGGGTGTTACAATATCTATAAGGTTGCGTGGAATTACTTTCATAATCTTTTTAAGTCAACAACTTCCTCAAATGATGAGCTCAATTTGAGTTCCATTCAGAAAAGTGTCACTCAGGACATCCGCAATATGTCGGCTAAGCAATTCACAGATGAGGAGATCCTTGAAGCCTTCAATCAAATGGATCGCCGTAAAGCCCCTGGGATTGATGGCCTTTCAGGTATTTTCTTTAAACAGAATTGGGAGGTGGTGAATAAAGATGTTCTTAACCTTTGTCATGATATTTTAGATGGCAACAAGGACATCTCTTATCTTAATGATACGATTATCGTCCTTATCCCTAAGATTAAGGATCCTATTGACATGACTAACTTTCGTCCTATTAGCTTGTGCAAGGTGATTTACAAAATTATTTCCAAGGCATTAGCAAATCGTCTAAAGGCTGCCCTTCCACTTTGCATTAGTCAGAATCAAAGTGCCTTCGTCCCAGGTCGTATGGTTCATGACAACATTCTTATTGCCCATGAGTTGATACACTATTTACAAAGCTCGAAGAATGGTCTGAATAAAGGCTTTGTCATTAAACTCGATATGAGCAAGGCTTATGATCGCGTTGAGTGGAATTTTCTTGAGAAATTCATGAAGAACTTGGGCTTTGAGGATGCTTGTGTTGATAAAATTATGCGTTGTGTTTGGTCAGTGAAATATGTGGTTAAATGTAATACAGTTCTATTGGAGGTTATTGCTCCCGAGCGGGGTCTTCGACAAGGGGACCCCCTCTCCCCTTATCCCTTTTCATTTTGCATGGAGGCTTTCTCAAGAATGCTTCTAAATGCGCAAAGTGCCAGCCTTATTCGTGGCATTCGGGCTAGTCAAAATGGCCCTCGCATAAATCATTTGTTTTTTTACCGATGATGCCCTTCTTTTTATTAGGGACAAAAAAAGTGAAGTCAAAGTCTTCATGAAAATCCTTAGGGAGTTTGCGCAGTTTCGGGTCAAAAAATAAACCTCGACAAGTCAATGGTGTTCTTCAGCCCGAATACTCCCATAGACCAACATCAGCTTTATGGTGATTTGCTTCGCATGAGAGTGGTTGACAATTTGGAAAATTATCTTGGGTTACCGCTCTACGTTGGAAAGAAAAAATCTATGGCTTTTCATAACATTCTTAATTGCTTTTCTTGTAGGATCAATAGCTGGTCTAAGAGGCTCTTTTCCTACAGTGGTAAAGAAATTTTTATAAAATCTATCATTCGATCACTCCCGACTTATGCACTTTCTATTTTCGTTACTCCTAAGGGCACTCTAGAGGAGATGCAATCTAAAATCTGTCAGATGTGGTGGACATGCAAAGACAAAGGAAGAAGGTGGGCAATGCTTGCATGTGACAAAGTTTGCTTCCCGAAGGGCATAGGAGGGCTTGGCTTTAGAGACCTTCAGCTATTTAACCTCGCTCTCCTTGGTAGACAAGTTTGGAACTCCTCACCATCAAAGACACGTTGTGCTATCACGTGCTCAGCTCGAAATATTTCCCTAGTGGTGACCTCTTCCACCCCAAAAAGGTTGACAAACCGTCTTACACACGGACTAGTATTGCTACTGCTGCTAAAGCCCTCAAAAATGGCTTCAGTTGGCAAGTTGGTGATGGGAACAATATTGATATTGGCAAAGACAATTGGGGCTTTGAAGGTTTAAACGATGACTCACTAAGCTGCACTACTTTGAATTTTCATGAAAGAAAAGTGCACGATTTATGGGTTAATAATTGTACGAGCTGGAATAAAAATAGGGTGCATGAAATTTATGGCTGTATTATGGGGGATCGTATTTGTAATTTACCTATTCTATCTAATGGCCCGAACGACAACATGGTTTGGTTCCATAACCTTCATGGCTTTTACACCTCTAAGTCGACCTATTCGTGGCTTCTTCTTAAGCATGTGGGTTTTGGTCCTCACAGATTCTTTTGGAAGACTATCTGGAAGCTAAAAACCCTTCCAAAATTTTAGGTTTTTGCTTGGCATGTGGGACATGAGCTTCTCCCTACGAATGCAAAGATCTCTTCTATTCGATAGAACTTTAGAAGGGATTTCCCTAGGTGTGGTGCAAGTGTTGAAACCCTTGTCCACGCCCTTAAAGATTGTCCAACTGCTCGAGCCATTCTTACCCTCGGTGGACTTGATGGTAGGCTTCTCAACAAAGACTACTTATGCTGCATTGACTGGATCGAAGATGTCATGCGTTTATTGGATAAGAAAGTTGTAGTAGATTTTATAATAACGTTGTGGAATAGTTGGAACAACCGAAACAATTATGTTTTTCGTGGTAAGGAAGAAGAAGCACAGGTCATTTGGGATAGGGCCATAACTCTTTGTCAGGATTTTCAAATTCACAATATGGTCAACAAGCCGGTGTTACCTTTAACCCCTGCTCTTAAGAAATGGGAGAAGCCATTAAGCAGGACAGTGAAGATAAACTTTGATGCTATTGTTTCCAACTATAAAACTGGGTTTGGTGTGATTGTACGTGACTCCGATTTCTTCGTTATTGGTGGGGGCTGTGGTTTCAAAGATGAGAAGATGATGGTAGATTGGGCAGAGCTTTATGCATTCGAAGAAAGCCTTAAGATTGCGCGCTCCCTTAACATTGCAAATGCCATCTTCGAAACTGATTATGCTAGCCTCGCGAACAGGATTAAGAAACGAATGGAGGATATTACAATGATTGGTCATTGTATTAATGAGTCTTTTAAAACCATGGAGATGTTAAATAATGTTGTTGTTAATTGGGTCAACCGAAGTTGTAATAAGGTCGCGGACTTCATGTGAAATATGCCATTACTAATGATTGTAATTTGGTCTTTAGTATGGATTACCCTACGGAAATCCATGATCTTATAATTGATGATTCTATTAATTGAATATTAACCTTTTCGAGTCTTTTTTTTCAAAAAAAAAAAAAGTCTTTATCCCATTAGATTTTTTGGCTAGATTTTAATTAGCCATGTTCATAGGTAG
This sequence comes from Gossypium sturtianum, assembly GCA_025698515.1. NCBI lineage: Eukaryota > Viridiplantae > Streptophyta > Magnoliopsida > Malvales > Malvaceae > Gossypium > Gossypium sturtianum. The sequence goes on from CM046944.1 coordinate 88,684,504, forward strand.
TAGTCACCCAAGAGGGAGTATCGTAATTCATGCCCTTTATATGTTGTAAATGACTAGATACATAAAAAATAATTTTTAGTATATTTTACGAGATTCATGTACTCGTATGATATATAAATTATGAAATGGATCACCTTCTTTTATCCATGTAATTCATGTATGTGTTATTTATTGAATTGTAAAATCTATCATCCTTTATATATTTATAACTCTAGAGTAAAAGCATGTTTCAAACAATAAGAGTAATAAAAAAAATTAGTAGCATAACGAATTCCTAAAAAACTAAAATTACTAAAAACACCTTTATTTTAATCTTTCTCTACTTTTCACATCTATTGTTCATATTAAAGTCTTCATGCTACGTTTGATGAGTATTATTTTTTACATATATTTTAATATATGAACTAACAATAAATTAATTCAATTGATAATATTTAGTTAATTTTATGATTTAATTTTAGTAAAGAGTAGAAAAAGTAAATTCCAGAGATTTTATTTTTGACCAAAAATTTTACTTGCTTAAATTTATATGACTATTCTTTAATTTATGTTTAATTATGATAATACATACATAATAAATAAATAAAAATTTATGAACAAAGAAAAAAAAACCTTTTTTTCCTGCACACTAGTAACCAAACCAGATAACAGTGTTGGATATGGTTTCCAAAGCCCCATAAACGTTACCAAGCAGGATCTTATTTTCTTTTTCCTCTATAAACGTTCTATATGAAATCTGCAACTCCATGATAACCGAGATAATCCAACTGATTCATTAAGTTACTTTCAAAAGATGACAGCCAATAAATCTGGAGTTTAAATTACAACATCTGCAAATGTTCCCGACTATGATCTCTTTTGTATCAAAAATAATTCATCCCATTAGATAAAGTAGGACTCCGATAAACAAATCATAACTCGTCATAAATGCATTTCAGCATCCTTATCATCAAAATAATCCCCACAGTATAAGAATCAATAAAATTCAATAAGACAACAATGACCGATGACTCCTGAAAACCAGTTCTACCTTTTAACTGTTATTTGTTCGCTTGAGATGTAGTGATGAACTTGGTAAGAACAAAGCAGTCAGGAGGGTCAATGTTTGTGTAATAGTTCTTGATTGTCTCTGTGATTTCAAACCCGAATTTCTTGTAGAAGTTGATGGCATCATCATTGTTTGTCTGAACATGCAAGTAAATTTCTTGTATGTTTTGCTTCAAACAGAGATCAAGAACATGGTTCAGTAGCCTCGTACCTGCAAAAATACCAACATTTCAGCAAATTTCTGGACAAATAAGAAACCTGAAGGCACATGGTTTTTAACCAAAGGAACAAATTTTCAGTGAAAAATGTTGGGGACGGTTGTTGCATTTCAATATTTGTTTCTTCAGAGTAAGCTCTCAACATCAGGTTGATTATTCTTTCATGATAGTTATCAATAAGCATGAATCAAGGTTATTCCATTGAATCCTTGCAAGACCTACACCAGAAGAAAATTTTATTTGTTTACTCACCAATGCCTAGCCCGCGATATGGTGCTAAAACACCTAATGTCATGATATACACGCGGATGGCCCCACCTTCCTTCTTCTCCAGCCGACAAGCAATTGATCCAACACATATGTCACTGTAATATGCTGAGTTAGAAAGCAAAAGAGTGACTGTTAGACAAGACCGAACATGACTTAGGTATTAAATATAACGTATAATGTATATAATTATCATGACAAAAGGAAATGGTATGATAATTTTTCTCCGAAAATTAACAGGTTTTGAAATGTCTACAGTTTCAGTGAACAGATATAGACCATAAACCTCAATAAGCAAGTACCTGCTACATAGCATCGTAATTTTTGGAATCAGGAAATGTTAGCTTCGTATTTTATGACTTTCAGAAGTTTTCTAAAAAAGTTTAATACAGCTACAAACCAACTACCTAGAAGCTCAAAAGCAAAGCAGGATTAAGATGGATGTATTAGCATTCCGTAATACGAGGACAAAGATAGAAGAGACGGTCCAACGTTGAAGATCCGTAATGTATTTGAGTCTATGGCAGCAGAAGAGATAATTAATAGTTGCATAGTAGGAACATATATATGCATGTCTTGAAGAGGATGAATGGCACAGATGATGACACTTTTCTTAAGTTCAATAAGCCCAAAAAGTTGAAGATTGGGGACAAAAAAAGGTTAAAGGTGTTAGTTATCAAATGCTGTGGGACACAATAATTAGAACAAGCAATATATATATATATATATATATATAAGAAAAGGTTATTAAACCTAAAACCATGAATCCAACAACAAATTACTTTCAAAAAGGGTTCCCCTGGAACAATGTAAGGGGCAATTAATCAAATATAGAGGTTAATGTTTCAGGAACAAAGACTGCCAATTTCATTACCTAATTAAACATAAGGGCTGCAGTTTGGTCTTTCATAATAGAAACATAACCAATGGAAGTTTCAACTTCATTAAAATCCCGTTGCTAGGCTTATAAATTCTTATTAAACTACTTATGGATCATATGTAGGCCCAGAAAAACTGACATTTTGCAATGCAAAGAGATAAACCCTAAAAATGAAAAGCCAAAACCAAAACCAAAACCAAAACCAAAAAACACAATAAAAAAATTCCCATAATATGATATGCAGCAGGTAAACGGAAACAATAAATTACCCAATAGATGGTATATGCTAATGAACAGAAAAGAAAAAGCCATGATTGAGAAAAGCCATTGCAGAGAAAGAACTAAACAGCATAGAATAAACAAAGAGAACTAAGCATTGTGTTTTCAATCTAAATAAGGAAAATCCAGAAAGGAATAGGCAAGAACTAAGGAGCAGACCAAGCTTGGTGAAATCGCCAGAAGCGAGAGCATCGGCGTAGTACTTGTCGTTATAACGAACAGGGAAGAGAACAGCGTTGAGCTTCTTCAGCTGCATCACATTCTTGTCCCTCACTCCGTCTAGTGATATTGCAAATTCTTGGCCACCCCCCATTGATTACTTTATGGGTCGAAGAAAATACAAGATTTTTGCTGAAACAATGGTGGTGAATGGTGAAGGAAAGGTACGGACAAGACTGGAATTCTTGTATGTACAACAATGGTAGACTTTTATACCAAAGACAAGGAAGGATAGGGAGGAAATTTTGGGTTTCCTTCATTTTTCTAATTTATTTTTGTTCGTTTCCCACGACTTTTCATGGTTTATATTATTATTATTATTATTATTTATGCTTTCCTCTTCAAAGCTGGGATTGGGCTTTTAGAATATATATGCCAGCAAATGTCAAATGTAGTTACCAACGATAAACTTGTATACATTTCAAAATTATCTTCATAGAACAGTCAAATCAAACAATAACAAACGAATTCCTTTTCAAATTCTTCTTATAAATAAAAAGAGAAAAAAAATTAATTTTTGAGGACCATAATTGATTCTCACCTCCAAGCGGATACCACATTTTATTCTTACGGTTAAAAATTATTACTCCTTTTAATAAAACAGATTTAATTCATGTATAACCCTTAAAATTTATGTATTTCTATTTTTCAATTTAAAAATCGTTTATTCATTAAATTTATAAGTATTTTTTTAATTAAAATTTGTTAACAGGTTAGGATTGATAAAAATAAGTATGATAATTTTTACATAAACTACCAACAATTATAATTATTCAACTAGGATTTTTAAAATGAAATGGACTAAATTTCAAATACTATACAATACAGGGGCTAAAATCATATTTTAACCTATTCTTATTCACGTCTGCATCTACGACTACAATCAAAGAGATCCCATTGTCACATGCTCACCAACTCCCTTTCTTCACCACAAATTCCCTGCTAAACCAGAGCGAGAGAGCTCTAGAAATGGCTGAGAAGCAGATGAAGAAGAAATCAAAAGTAATCATCGTAGGAGGGAGCATAGCAGGGGTCTCATGCGCCCATGCGCTTACTTCAATAGGATGGCAAGTTGTGGTGATCGAGAAAACTGCCGCTCCCCCAACCGGTAGCCCAACCGGTGCTGGACTGGGGCTGGACCCTTTGGCTCAAATGCTCATTACTTCATGGATTGCTAATCCCCACCTTCTCCAGCACGCCACCTTGCCCCTCACAATTGATCAAGTAAATGTCAAATCTTTTTACTTTCCCTTTACCAGATTTTCACTCACATTAGCTATGCAGTTTCTTAATAATTGGGCCTATCTAGATTGAATCTTGTGGTTTCTCGTATTAATTTGACATCTACATGACTACTTTGCCGGGTAGTTTTATCAGTCAGTAATCTTTACATTACATGATTGGTTGCTAGTTTTGTTACTATATTGTGTTAAAAGTCTGCCATTTTTTGTGGAAATGTGTTATTAACAGAACCAAGCAACTGATAGTTCTACTAAGGTGAGTTGGACACTGACAAGAGATGAGGAATTCAATTTTAGAGCAGCACATTGGGCTGATCTCCATGGCCTTCTATACAATGCATTGCCACCAGATATATTCTTATGGGGTCATCAGTTCATCGCTGTCAGCATTTCTGAGGACAAATCCTATATCAAAGTTAAGGCTAAAGTTCTTCGAAACGATAAGATCGTTGAGATAGACGGAAATTTACTGGTCGCAGCAGATGGGTGCCTGTCTTTAATCCGCCAGAATTTTCTCCCAGACCTTAAATTGAGGTATATTTCAGTATGTGTAGCTTAATAAAACTTTAATTTGCTCCTACTTTGCTGACTGCAGTGCTGCATGATAAGTATCTTTTGTTAAACTGTGACTTAACGTATGGCAATGCAACACTCTTCGCAGGTATTCCGGTTACTGTGCATGGAGAGGGGTTCTTGACTTCTCAGGAAGAGAGGATTCCGAAACCATTGAAGGCATCAGAAAAGCATACCCTGACCTTGGGAAATGCTTGTATTTCGACCTCGGCTCTAAAACTCATTGTGTGCTTTATGAACTTCCCAATAAAAGGCTGAATTGGATTTTCTATGTCAATCAACCTGAGCCTGAGATAAAGGTGCTTGTTTACTCTAATCTGATACATTTTGCTGCTTACATGGCAATTACATGTTATATTAATGACGTTTTCAGGACAGCTAAAGTCGGATACGATCGTACTGCTTTGACATGCCTCTGTATTTTCTTTTTGCTGCATGTACAGAGAAATTCAGTTACTATGAAAGTAAGTGAAGACATGATCGATGAGATGATGAAAGAAGCAGAGAAAGCTTGGGTTCCGGAGTTGGTTAAAGTGATGAAGGAGACCAAGAACCCTTTCTTAAATGCCATATATGATTGTGACCCTCTAAGGCAGATCTATTGGGACAATGTAGTGTTGATTGGAGATGCTGCTCACCCAACAACTCCTCATGGTCTAAGAAGCACAAACATGTCGATACTAGATGCAGCAGTTCTTGGCAAATGCCTCGAGAAGTGGGGAGTGGAGAATTTACACTCAGCTCTGGGAGAATATCAATCGATTAGGGTACCTGTTACCTCTAAACAAGTGCTGCACTCACGGAAGTTGGGCCGTATTAAGCAAGGCTTGCATCTTCTTAATCGAGAACAGTTTGATCCGAAGAAAGCAACTTCAGAGGACCTCAAAGATCTTCAACAGAAGAACATGCCCTTCTTCACTAGTGTTTATTAATTACTTGATTCTATCTTACACCGTGTTTGACTCTCAAAGGATGAAAAATAAAAATTGATATTAAAGTACCCTGCAGAATACCTGAACTGTAAGAGAAACAATTTCCTTTGATCTATACATCGGCCCTCCGGTCAGAACATGGTGCATATAACTAGGTTAACTTTTTTGCTGTTGACCAAAAACGGGAACTTTTATTAATAGGTATAGTATATACATAAGCGCCAACGAAACAATTTTCAACCATAAAAATATCTTTTATTTTTCATCATATTATTAAAAAAATATTTTAAAATATTTATAATATTTAATTTATATTTATTAGTTTAAAAAAGTTACTTAGAATAGAAGTGGTGATATTTATACATTTAAAAATTATTATAATTTAATTTACCAGTTATTATTTAAGAAAAAGTTTGATGTTAACAAAATTTTGATAATTTAAAAATAAAATTATTAGTTGAATGGAACTCTAAAAATATTAATATAAGAAAAAGTTGTGATAATTATAATTATATTTTAATTTATATTTATTAATTAAAAATAATTATCATTTAATTTTGGCATTATTATAAAAATGATATTTTTATTTTTTATTTAAAAATTTGTGTTACTTTTATATATGTATAATAGAGTTATTAATTAAATAGAACTCTAAGCATTTTAGTTATCACTTAATTACTATTGTAGTTAAATTATCACTTAAGTATTATAGTTATGTAGGGATTAAAATTTAACTTTAGCTTTATAGGTAGGATGCAATATTTACCATATTCGATCAAGTAGCATCTAAAAGAATTACTGATAAAAAGTAAAAAGTTGTTAACAATAATTAACTATAATTATATAAAAAAGATTGGAGCATTAAAGCAATAGTTCTTTGAAAAGACAGTTTTAAATCATATTTGAACAACGACACCAAAGGTAAACATAATATTATTTTGGCAAACATTTTTTGTATTTACTTTTTTTCTAAATTGTATATTATTTTATTAGTTTTATGTATTAATTCAATTTTTATTTTCGTTATTTTATTCTCTCAAGTATTTTTTTCAAAATTAATTGAACTTTAATATAAATTAAATTATATTTTTAAAATTATAAAAAAATATTATTTAATAAATTAAAAATATATAAAATTATGCATAGCACATGCAACATTAGAAACTAGTACAATAAAAAAAAATATTATTCAACAAAATAATATAGGTTCAATATTATCTACCAAAATAATACAAATGTGACGTGAGATTGAATCCAATGAGATTAAGAATAACAATGACGATGAGATTAATTACTATAGCTAAAAAAAATTCCCAGTGCCACAACTCATCCTCTTAACCATAAATCATGGTTTTCATAGAAAGTTTTATTTCTCACTCGACAAATGTGTTATAAGAACGAAAAAGAGGAGACACTTCCAAGCAAGTTTCTAAATAATACATACTACCAATAACAAAACAAAAGAAAAAAATGTGAATTTCATTTCTGATAACCGACACATGAAACAAACAGGTTTGCATTCTTAACCCAATAGCTATTTTCTACTAAGATCATGAAATTAGACCGATTTTGCAGGCCATGTTGCTTGAGCTGACATGATTATACCTACAATCACCCCGAACAGTCCAAGTGCACTGCCAAAAATCTCAATCACAAGAATCTTCACAAACAGTGAGGAGTTTTGTGCATCAGACAGCGCACAGCTACTTCCAATTATTCCAACACACAATCTGTCCCCAAAACAATCCATAAGTACACAGAAATAAGCAAAATATTAATTTAGATTAAAGAAAACATTAAGGTTAGGGAGACACCCGCAAACAAGGTTTGCAAACCCAACAATAATTCCTGAAGCAAAGATTGCATATCCAGCTCTAAGAGACTCTGGTTCATATATTTGTGATGAAGGAACACTCTCTAACTTTGTTTGTAAAATAATTGCCACAATAACACCATAGATAGCAACAGCTTCACAGAAGATCACGCTGCAATGACAGTATAGAAGAGCAAAAATTACTATTTCCATAGGGCATATTACAGCATTTCAAAATCAACAATGCTGAGAAAATGTTTAACCTAGATTGAGACATATTTTAACGGCACCATAAATTGAAAAAATTCGCCTGAAAAGCATGGGCACTGTTTAGTATCTTCAATCCTATTCCATGACTCATAATTGTCCCCCCATTCAGCAATACACTCTAATTTAAAACTCATCCAACAGACAGACAGTACACACAACACCTAATCCCATAACGAGAAACTCTGAGGATTAGCTATGATATGTAAGTAGAAACTTGAGCTCATACATATGAGGCACCTTTTGTTGGACAAAACTGTGAGGCCTATGGGACAAAGTGGATAATACCTCACGGGTTGGTGCTGTCTCACAGTACATGAATAGAGTTGATTAAATAACCAGCAACTTGTCTCAATATTTCAATTGCAGCCAGGCATATGAAAATTTGTAAGGCACTAAATGGGAAAAAGCCAGAGTCAAATTTCAAGTGATTGATTAACTAATTGGGTCCATTAGATAGCTAGCCCGTGTCAAGGTCAGAGCCATTTATTAACTAATTTATTTTGCTCGTTGGTAACTGCAGAGAGGTGAGAAATGAGTGCACCAAGAATCTTGGAATATAACGAGCAAAAGGATCAAAGAATAGAGGAATGGACTTATCATTTGAAAATTCTCTCTCAACAACATTGGCATCAAAGCTCTGATTCTGACACCATAGTTGATGGTGTAGCTACCAGAATAAAAAAGGAACTCACCCAAGTCCAACTGGAGTTAGGCAAGACTAAACTCGATGTGCAGCAACTCAATAAGAAGTTTGATGACATTCGAGCAAAGTTGAAGCATGATTTATAAAACTTCCTTGATTTGATGACCCAGAGGACAATCAGATGAAGCATCTAACACTAGGGTCAACTAAGAGTGACACTAGGAAGACAAGCCTTTACTCCAATTCAACCAGGGTATTTGGATCAAGGGCATCACCGTTTCTTCAAGTGAAATACCCCAAGTTCAATGGTGAAGATTTTAAAGGGTGGTTGCTCAAGCTTGAGCAATACATTGTGGCTGCACGAGTAGCTAACAACCATACGGTCAAGGTGGTAATGCTAAACTTGGAAAGGACGTGCCCTTCAATGGCACCAGTACTAGGCCCAAAATACGAGGGGGTCTGGATAATCTAGTATGAGCTACTGGGAAGCAATGAAGGCTCGTTCGCTCCAGGAGAATATGGTGATCCTGTGGAAGAGTTGGTCAACCTAAACCAATCTGGTACCATTGATCACTACCATGAGAAATTTGTAGGTATACTCAATTTACTCCAGCTTGATGACACTTACGCGTCGATTATTTGTGTTACCAACATGAAACTTAAGATATCTCAATCTTTAAGGCTATTTATATCCAAGTCCATGAATGAGGCCATGCACTTAGCTAAACATATCAAGGCTATAAACCCTAACGACAAGAAAACACCTATTTTACCTACCTATAAACCAACTTGCCTTCTTCTTTGCCAGACAGCCTATACCTCCACTAAGCCATGATCCTTACCACCATTGCAACCATTACAAAAATTCCACCAAATTCCAACCTGAACCTAAAACCAAACACCTTAAATACTGACAAAGGTCCCCCTACCTATAACCAATATACCAACTACAAAAACAAAAGGCTGACAGAAACTGGGGGAAGAAGGAAAAAAAGGTCTCTGCTACTGGTGTGGCTTGAAATTCTCATATGGTCACAAGTGTATGAAACCCCAACTCATTCAGTTGTTAGAAGAATCTATGGACGAGAAGAGTGAACCTAAAGTATGCTCGAACTGTTGAGACAACCTTGATGCTCTAGCAGTTGAGAATGAGCAGCCAATATTGTTTCTCCAGGCCATGACGGGGTCACCTGGTTTTCAAACTATGAGAGGCAATGGGAAAACTGGTGAGCATGCCATCAGTGTACTTGTGGACTCTGGTAGCATTCATTAATTTTATTGACACTAGAGTGGTTAAGCAATTGGGGTTAAGCGTTGTACCTGGACCTAGAATGGGAGTGACTTGCAAACGGTGGAAACCTATTTACAATGAGCAAATGTCTAAAATTACAATGGTCAGCACTGAACATGATGTTTTGCTTAGACTTTATGGTTCTACCCTTGTCTGGCTGTGAAATAATATGAGTACAATGGTTGGTCACTCTTGGACCAATCCTATGGGATTTCTTCTCACTAAGCAATTTGGATTCAATGATAAGTAATACAAGCTATAGGGAGTTCAAGCTACTACAGCTAGCTTATCATCTCAGAAAGTTGCTACTGAGTTGTTATTGTCATTTATGTCAATAGAAGCATCACAACCTTGTGCTTATTTGTTAACAGTTTCAAAACCTCTTACCTTATCTAATTCTATCATTGATGAACAACAAATCAGTAACAAGGGGCAGATGATTAAATCAACGCTCTATGAGTTCAATCATTCATTTACACTCTTACAAGATTGCCACCTGTTAGGATCCAAGATCATAGAATCTCACTGAGGGATGAGAATCAAACAATAAAAATTAGGCCCTCCAAGCATCCTACTGCCATTGAAAGGTTGATAGAAGAAAAGCCAGACAATGGTGACCTTAGAAACAATACCAACTTATTTGCTTCTCCTGTAGAAATAGTGAATTTGAGGACCATTTGCTACATTTGGGAAAGGTCTTTGAAGTGTTACAAAAATTCAATCATTCCTTAAACATAGAAAGTGTCTTCTTGCTGCTCAAGAGGAGGAATATTTGGGTCATATCATTAGTGTTGTAAGGATGACTATGAATGCTAGCAAAGTACAAGCAATGCTAGATGGCTTACCCCATGTCATGTGTAGACAGATTGTCAAAATATGCACATTTTATACTTGTCTATACCCTTTTACAAACCCTCTGTTACCAAGTCTTCATCAACTTTTTAAGCTACATGGTTTACCCCATATCATAGTCTTTGATAGAGATAAGGTATTCCTTAGTACCTTCTGGTAAGAACTCTTAAAGACTGGACTACCTTAAAGTTTTCAACATCCTACAACCCTCAGGCACATTGAAACCTATTTAAGGTGCATGACTAGTGAGACTACTAAAGAGTGGGCCATGTGGTTACCATTGGCTATGTATTGGCTATGTATTGGCAAATTTAACCCATATCCCTTGTCCGTGCTGTGTCAACACAGGAATGGCTTCCCTTTTTCCAAGTCTGAGCAACAGAGGTTGCAAAGTCAAATTTCATGTTATTTCAAATTAGTTAAATTAGTTGTAATCGAAAGGGGCCTGGTTGTAGTGGGTCCATTAGTTAGTTAGCCCATGTCAAGTCCAGAGTCATTTACTTTGCAATTATCTTTTTACTATTTTATGGTTTCTCTTAAGTTATTGGTAGCTGCAGATAGGTGAGCAATGTGTGCACCAGCAATCTAGAATATAATGAGCAAAGGAATGAAAGAATAGGAGAATGGAATTATCATTTGGAAATTCTTTCTTTCTCCTTTTTCTCTGTTATTCTAGTACTCTTCTTCTTCCGGTTACACATATGACATATCAGTATCATCTTGGGACACATTCGAGGCCAGCAGTAACACAAAAAGAGATAAAAAGGGGATTCATACAGAAGAATACTAAAATTATAGCTACTCTTGTTACTTATGCTTGACGTTAAAACCTTATACCCCAATTGAATTTCCAAGCAATAAACATTATATAGAACGAAAGCCTAGGAATCAACAAACTTAAACAAAATTGAAGGGTGACCTAAAATTTTCTTGCTTCCTAGTTTCCCCCTGATTGATTTTAGAAGGCCATTAACAAAATTTAATTCAATCCAATAATTTATAAACTGTAAAACAAACTTAATCAATAGATTAGTGTTTATGAAAAAAAATCGATGCATTTACAGATAAAATGACTCAATAACTGCGAAAACCATAAGAAAAGAAAAAAAAATTACCTAATGAGATTCTTGGAAGTGATTCGAGGAGCTTTAATAGCGGCACCGATCAAACTACTCCCAGTTATGTAAATTCCCCTATGAATATATATAAGCAATTTAACACATATTTCATGAAATTATGCGTAAGATTTATTGAAAATAAAGAATATATATATATATAAGAAGGGTACCAGGCGGCGCCGAGGACGGAAACGCCGATGGCAATGGCGATACCGACGGCGGAGAAAGTATAAGGTGAAATCTTGACAAGAGCAGTGGACCAGGAGCTTGAGTCTCCTAATGTTGCTGCCATTTTTCTTAATTTGCTTTACTTCTTGCTCTGATGATTTGTTGCCCTTTGAATGGATCTAATGAGATCAGGGATAAGAGGAGAGAGAAAGAGAGAGAGATCTTTTTCCCAAAAAAAAAATAATTAAAGAAACAAAAATACAGGTTTATGTCCCCGACTCAGGGAAAACAAAACGAAATTTCGTGCTTTGGGTTGAGAGACGACGCCGTTTTCTCAAATTTGTTACTGGGATAAAGCAACATTTAGTCCCTAAACTTAACAACTTTTCAACGTAGTCCTTACATTTTCTTTTATCTAGATTGATACTCAAACTTGGATTTCATCAAACAATTTAGTCTATTTCTGTGACACTTAAAGGATGATGACATGGCACTCTCTGATTGTGTCATATCATTATTTGAATTTCTTTATGCTCCATTTGTAAACTTTTTAAAAATTTGAATTTGAATTTCAATCGTAATGCAAATTGTAAGAATGAAATGCATATATTATGTATAAATTAGTTTAGATTCAAATCAATATATATTAAAAAAAGTATAAAAATATGGATTTGTCAAAATTAAAAATATTTTAAGGATTTTAAGTTTATTACTAAATATGAATTTGAGAAGTGATCATGAGTATTACCTTTCTAAATAGTTTACTACTCAATCTATACTATTTTTAAAATTCAAATTCAAATTTTAAAATCCTAATTCTATAAACAATACCTTCAAGATAATGTGTCTAAATTTATTAATACCAAAACACAAAAGAACAGATGATACGTTAAATTTTCTCAAACCATTGAACCAATGTCTACGATTCCATACCCTTTTTTGCCAGATACCAGCCACAATATTCGCAGGTTGACGGACACGCAGCAATCAATATGAGTGAAATCTAGAAGAAAGAAATTGGACATATTTAATGATACATCCAACCGAAGATTAAACAAGACTAGATAATTGAAGCTTGAATGGGCAGTTGCCTTCCACCTACACATTCTAAAGGCCCAAAGCAAAAAGTAAAAAAATCGTCAAATATTCAAATAATATGCAAATGTATATAATCGTCAACAAGTAATAAAGTAATAAGTAAAAAGTATCATATCTACAGAAATTGTATAGGTAAATATTGTGAAAATAAAATCTTAGCAAATTGGTGATGGAAATAATTGTGAGTAGATTGAATTAACTAATTAGTTTAACTAAAACTTAACTAAGTATGCTAAAAATGAATGAAAGATGTAAACACAGAGCAATAAGCAACACTTCACAAGTTTAATTACTATGACATGAAAGAGTTAGATTAATTGCCTTTTCTAACTTGGAATTATTAAAACAATGTTGATGATGTTACGGAAGAAATCCATGGCAACTTGGTATAGCCTTTTCTAATTACGGAAGTAATTGAATTGTCACACGGCTAATGCACACGGGCGTGTGTATAGACCGTGTGAATAAGTCAGAATGCCAAGGTTTGGTACACGGGCCAGGGCCACGGGCGTGTCCAGGCCGTGTGTAATTTGCCAATATCCACCACGGGTGAAAGACACGGGCATGTTTTAGGGGTGCACGGGCGTGTCCCAAGTCACACGGACGTGTGACCCCTGTTTCGAGAGAAAGTTTCCAGATGAGTTTCGAAAGTTTTGGGACGTAAGTCTGAGGCCTCGTAGGCCCATGAAATGTCTGATTTGACTAAGAAAGAGAAGTTTTTAATTCGGAACGAAATTTTATAGCCCGTAAGTGCATGTTTAAGTGAGTTCAAGCTTGGAATGTCTCGTATCCAATCTTAGTCTCGGACTCGGGTATAAGGTGTTACATTTAGTGGTATCAGAGCTACAGTTTAGTCGGTTCTAGGACTAACATAGCACGAGCACGAGTCTAGCTATACATGCCATACGTAAGAATGTTTTTATAATGATAGTGTGACGACTCCTGACGACTTAAATTATGTTTATACATTTAGTAAATGGATCCCGATAGAGCTTTGGCGGATGACGTAGAAAGTAACGCGCCGGCTCCCGCTGAAGGGATGGTACCGAACGAGAATGAGAATAGACCCACTACGGTGAGTCAAGAAGGAGGAGAAGAGGCTAGAGAAGCCTTCCTCCACATGATGATCAAATGTTATACGGAGTTCGTTCGTACGAACCCGAATGCACAACCCCCTCCACCCCCACCTATTTTTCAACCTATCCCAGTAGCCCCTCAAGTAGTAGAGGTGGTAAGAGGAGAGAAGCCTCCGGTTGATAGGATTAGGAAACATGGGGCAGAAGAATTCCGGGCTAGAAAAGATGATGATCCGAAAAAGGATGAGTTCTGGATAGAAAATACTATTAGAGTATTTAATGAGTTGTCATACACACCTGAGGAATGCATGAAGTGTGTAGTCTCTCTTTTAAGAGACTCTGCTTACCAATGGTGGAACACCCTTGTGTCGGTGGTACCGAGGGAAAAGATCACATGGGAATTTTTCCAAGAAGAGTTCAAGAAAAAGTATATCAGTCAAAGGGTCGTGGACCAGAAAAGAAAGGAATTTCTAGAGTTAAAGCAAGGCAAGATGTCTGTGACTGATTATGAGCGTGAGTTTGTACGGCTCAGCAAATACGCTCGAGAATACGTGTCCACCGAGGCCATCATGAGTAAGAGATTTGAAGATGGGCTAAATGAGGACATCAAATTGTTTGTTGCTATCCTAGAACTAAAGGAATTCATTGTGCTAGTAGAGAGGGCTTGTAAAGCCGAAGAACTAGTAAAGGAGAAGAGAAAATCTGAAGTAGAGTCTCGTGACTCTAAAAAGAGACAGTGGAATAAGTCATTCCAATCCTCATCCAAGAAGTCAAGAGATTTCCCCACCCGATCGGCTACTTCCACTGGGTTTTCAAGAAAGGACAAGAGTAAGCAGTATTCGGAAAGTAAGGCACAGACGACCTCAGTTGCTAGTGTGGGGAACATCCGATCGGATAGACCCGAATGCCCACAGTGTGGCAGACGTCATCTTGGAGAATGTCGAGCACATGAAAATGCATGTTTCAGATGTGGTTCCCAGGACCACTACATAAAAGATTGTCCAGAGACAATGATAGAAGATAGAGCTCAGAACCTGAGATCTGGGAGTGTGGTCAGAGGAAGACCACAGAGGAACCCAGGAAGTGGGGCAAGTGGAAGAGGTAACCCTAGAGAGCAGGCTGCTAGACCCGAGGGTAGGGCGCCTGCAAGGACTTATGCCATTCGCGCTCGCGAAGAGGCATCTTCTCCTGGTGTTATTACGGGTACCTTTTCTCTTTACGATATCAAAGTTATTGCTTTAATAGATCCCAGATCCACACACTCTTACATTTGTATGAAACTAGTATCCAGTATGAATATGCCTATAGATTCTACAGAAATTACGATTAACTTGTCTAATCCTTTAGGCAAGAGTGTGTTAGTTGATGAAGTATATAAAGATTGTCCATTAATGATTAGAGGTTATTACTTTAAAGCAAATCTTATGTTGCTACCATTTGACGAGTTTGACATCATTCTTGGTATGGACTGGTTGACTGCTTATGATGTAATAGTAAATTGTGGGAAAAAGTATATTGAGATGAAATGTGAGAATGGGGACATTCTCCATGTAAAATCAGATGAACAAGGTAGGTCACCGACAATGATTTCTCATATGACGGCACAGAGATGCATAAGAAAAGGGTATGAGGCATATTTGGCCTTTGTGATGAATGATAGAGAAACAGAGTTAAAGATTGAGTCAGTACCGATAGTATGTGAGTACGTGGATGTTTTTCCCGAAGAATTACCAGGACTACCACCAGTTAGAGAGGTTGAGTTCAGCATTGAGCTAGCTCCCGATACTGTACCAATATCTATTACTCCTTACAGAATGGCTCCAACGGAGTTGAGAGAGTTGAAGTCACAGTTGCAAGAGTTAACAGATAAAGGTTTTGCAAGATCAAGTTGTTCTCCATGGGGTGCTCCGGTTTTATTTGTGAAAAATAAAGATGGCACCATGAGATTGTGCATAGATTACCGTCAACTTAATAAAGTGACAGTAAAGAACAAGTACCCATTGCCAAGGATCGATGATTTGTTCGATCAATTGAAGGGAGCCACTGTGTTCTCTAAGATAGACTTAAGATCGGGGTACTACCAGCTGAGAGTAAAGGAATCAGATGTGTCCAAGACAGCTTTTCGAACAAGGTATGGGCATTATGAATTTTTAGTCATACCCTTTGGTTTGACCAATGCTCCTGCGGTATTCATGGACTTAATGAACCGCATTTTTAGACCATACCTCGACAAGTTTGTAGTCGTTTTCATTGACGACATGCTGATTTATTCCTAAGATGAGAATGAGCATTTGAGAACCTCTGATAGCTTTTCTGAGACTCTTCGAGAATATCAATTATATGCCAAGTTCAGTAAAAGTGAATTTTGGCTCAAGGAAGTAGAATTTCTGGGACATATTGTCTCGAGAGATGGAGTCCGAGTAGATCCAAGTAAGATTTCGGCCATAATGGACTAGAATCCACCGAGAAATGTCTCTGAGGTTAGAAGTTTTCTAGGCCTAGCTGGCTATTATAGACGATTTGTCAAGGGGTTTTCTATGATTGCAACCCCGATGACTAAATTGTTACAGAAAAAAGTGAAGTTTGAGTGGACAGAAAGATGCCAACAAAGTTTCGAGAAACTGAAAGCGATGTTGATAGAAGCTCCAGTTTTAGTACAACCTAAGATAGGGAAAGAATTTGTGATTTACAGCGATGCATCCTTAAATGGATTAGGCTGTGTACTTATGCAAGAAGGCAAAGTGATTGCTTACGCCTCAAGACAGTTGAAGCCACATGAGAAGAATTATCCGACCCACGGTCTAGAGTTGGCTGCCATAGTCTTCGCATTGAAGATATGGAGACACCACCTATATGGTGAGAGATGTCGAATCTTCACCGATCACAAAAGTTTGAAGTACTTGATGACACAGAAAGAGTTGAACTTAAGGCAGCGGAGATGGTTAGAGTTGATAAAAGACTATGAATTAGTCATTGACTACCATCCCGGGAAGACGAATGTGGTCGCCGACGCTTTGAGTAGAAAGTCTCTATTTGCATTAAGGGCATTGAATTCACGGATGACTTTATCTGACGATGGTTCTATTCTAGCTGAGTTGAGAGCTAGACCAATTTTCCTCCAAGAGATCATTGAAGCTCAAAAAGAAGATAGTGGATTGCAAGTCAAGAGAGCTCAGTGCGAGACAGATGTTGAGTCTGATTTCTGGATTAGTCCCAATGGAAGTCTGATGTTCAAAGATAGAGTTTGTGTACCGAGAAAGGAAGAGCTTATTCAGGGAATTTTGCGTGAAGCCCATAACGGATGTTTATCTATTCATCCGGGTGGTACCAAGATGTATAATGACTTGAAGCAACAATATTGGTGGCCGAGAATGAAGAAAGATATTTCAGAGTTCGTTTCCAAATGCTTGATTTGTCAGTAAGTAAAGGCTGAACACCAAGTACCTTCGGGTTTGCTTCAACCCATTTTGGTTCCGGAGTGGAAATGGGACCGTATTACTATGGATTTTGTAACGGGTTTACCGTTGTCTCCGAGCAAGAAAGATGCTGTATGGGTCGTGGTTGATAGACTTACGAAGTCAGCCCATTTTATACCTCTACGAGTTGATTACTCACTAGACAAGTTGGCAAACTTGTACGTTTCAGAAATAGTAAGGCTTCACGGTGTTCCATTGTCAATCATCTCGGATAGAGATTCGAGGTTTACATCCAGATTTTGGAAGAAGTTACAAGAGGCCTTGGGTACAAAGTTGAACTTTAGTACCGCTTTTTATCCTCAAACTGACGGTCAGTCGAAGAGGTTAATTCAAGTACTCGAGGATATGCTCAGATGTTGTATTCTCAAAACTCGAGGCGGTTGGGAAAAGTTTCTCCCATTGGTAGAATTTGCCTACAATAATAGTTTTCATCGAGTTTAAAGATGGCACCTTATGAGGCTTTATATGGGCGTAAGTACCGAAACGCTCTATATTGGGCTGAACTCAAGGAAAACCAAATTCACGGGGTTGATTTGGTTAGAGAAACTGAGGGGAAAGTGAAAGTGATACGAGAAAGTTTAAAAGCTGCTTCAGATAGACAAAAATCCTATTCGGATTTAAGAAGGACAGAGATAGAGTACCAAGTCGGGGATAAAGTTTTCTTGAAAGTGTCACCATGGAGAAAGGTTCTCAGATTTGGCCGTAAAGGCAAGTTGAGTCCACGTTTTATCGGACCATACGAGATTACTGAAAGAGTTGGGCCGGTAGCTTATCGATTGGCTTTGCCATCAGAGTTAGAAAAGATTCACGATGTGTTTCACGTGTCAATGTTGAGACGCTACCGATCAGATCCTTCACATGTAATTACCCCGTCAAAGATAGAGATTCATCCCGACATGACTTATGGTGAAGAACCAATTAAGGTTTTAGCTCGGGAAGTCAAGCAGCTAAGGAATAAAAGTATTGCCCTGGTAAAAGTATTGTGGCAAAGACATGGAATAGAAGAAGCTACGTGGGAACCAGAAGAGAGCATGAGAAACCAGTACCCAAACCTGTTTGCTGGTAAGATTTTCGAGGACGAAAATTCCTAAGAGGGGGAGAATTGTAACATCCCGATTCAGGGCCTAGTCAGAATAGTGGTGCGAGACCACAAATCTGAGTTAGTAAATTGAGTTCTTAAGGTTTATGACATGTATGCATGATAGTATTAAAGTTCCATGTAGAAAATTTGTGAAATTGACATGGAATAATCAAATAGGACTCAATTGCAAAAGTTGCAAAATATGAGTTTCTAGAAGCTTTTTGTATGAAATAGCTTTAGAATATAAATTAGAAGTCCTTAAATAGCAATTTTCCCAAATTATAAGTTTTGGACAAAAATGGACATGAGTTAGTAAATTGAATTTTTTTAAAGAGAAGGGCATTTTGGTCATTTACCAATTAAAGGATTAAAATAAGAAAAAGATGATAAAAATTTCATTCATCTTCTTCCTTGTGCCGAAAATTGGGAGACTCCATAGCTAGGGTTCTTCAAATTTTTGAAGCTTGCAAGTAAGTCATCCTAGCCCCGTTTTTAATATTCTTCGTATTTTTGGAGTCCTCGTATTATGAATTAGCTATTTTTAGCTATAAGATGAGCTAAGAAGCATGTTCAAAAATCTACCCATGTGTATCATGCATGTAAAATGATATTTTATGGAAGTTTATGAGAGTTTGATGTTAGATAAATATCTTTTCCTTAGTGAATTTCACGAAAAATGATAGTATGGACTAATTTGTAATAGTTATGAAATTGGTCATACCTACTAGAAATAGTGAGAATTGATGATTGTTATAGTAGAGAAAATGAATCAGCTAAGCATGATGTTTAAGAAAGTTAAATGAGAATCATTTTATGAGCCTAGGGGCAAAAGTGCAAATAAGAGAAAGTTTAGGGGCAAAATAGTAATTTTTGCCAAAGTCTGAGTTAAGAGTCAATTTAGTCAATGTGAGTATTAAATGATCTAATTATTATTATAGATAAAGAAAAACGAAGCCCGGATCGAAACCGAGGCAAGAACAAAGTCGAGGACTAAATTGCATATCTACATACATTTTGTATATTGAGGTAAGTTTGTATGATTTCTAAGCTTTATGATTATTATCATTGAATTGCTTAGCATAATGTACATTATTACCATAGAAATGCTTATTGCTATGTTAAATAAAGAAATTAATGAGATTAAGCATGAGAAAGTCCCGATTGAAGTTGAATTACTTAGGATACTCGATCTACTACACGAGATAAGAAAGTCCGTATAAGACCAAGCCAAGGCATGGCATCGGCAATCAAGAAAGTTATCATGTAAGTCCAAGACAAGTCTTGGCATTGAAGAGTTATGTAACACCCCTAGCCCGTATCCGTCGCCGGATTAGGGTTACGAGGCATTACCGAATAAGACATCACTCAGAACAGGCATTTAAAAAAAAAAACATATCATGTACATTCAAGAGTAAAAATAATCACTACATAACATATTATATTCAAATACTTAACATTCAGATCAAAGACACATACTTAACATTCAAATTAAATCTAGCGTTTATGTATTGAATCATCCAAACAGAATGAGGTTGCACATACTCTATTTAAATCAAACCATACTAATCTTTATAAATTCAAACATATCTATCATCTTATGCTTACCAAACAATAGGACATTCATTATTTCAATTTCATTTATTAACAAATATCAAACTCATCTTATACTTAATCATTTTAATACATATCATTAATCAAATAAACTAAATGTTTAGTCACTCATTCCATGTACTATTCGAATATTATGCTAAACAACTTGAATAATTTATTATACATATCAACTATTTAAACAGGTAAATGATATACCTAATTATGTTACATTTCAAAATTAATACACCCGTGTTCTTATATAACATATTAGTCACTTTTCCATAATCTCACAATATCCCATAATGAACAATTCATTAACAACCATAAAAAATTTCAAACAAGTATAGTCGAATGCCTATATAAATACATGCATAATTTCCTAGTCAAATTCTTAGGCCGAATGCATATACACGTACCTACTTGATTTTTTTCTATTCGAATTTATGTCACACTATATATCCAAATTGATTATGAATCATATCCATTATTTCTCACATAACCAAAATTAACACCAAAACTTACCATTTACCAATATAAATTTTCAAAATCTAATTACAAAACTAAATCCATTATCATCACATTCAAATATCTATCACAAATTCATTCCATAGCCGAATGTATCTAATTAACACCATCAATACAAACAAATTTATTTATAACTTATTGACTAAACCCAACCTTATACCTATTTATCCAATCTAAATCTTTATATCATCAAAAACCAAATTACATCATATAAGTACTTACACTTACTAAAACTTATTACACATAAATTACACTTAACCACAATCAAAATGTCTATATGTATACATTTGGTTTAGTTCACTTCTTAATAAGTCATTCCATCGTGCAAAACATATCAAATATACATATATAAATCACATAACCAAGTTCAACATATCTAACTTAAAAACATATCACATACTTACCTATCATGAACATATACCATAATAAAAAATGCATATGTAGAAACTTATTTTTCAACGACCATTATCAACCACAAACACAGAACCCAAATCAATCAAAAGAAGATAAGCCATCTTCGCATGGCCATTATTTACATACAAAGCGCCTAATTCTTATTCCACCTTTTACTATGCTATACATGCCATATATTAAAATTTTCGACTTAGTAAAATACCAAAGGAAACTGTCGATAGTGTGAGTAGTCTTGCTGACGATTCCCGAACTCGTAACGTATATCCAAATCTATAAACAAGAAGTAAACAAGAATACACACAGAGTAAGCTATTTAAGCTTAGTAAGTCATAAGCAAATATATATACCAACTATTATATATTAACACTAAGTTAACAAAGCCGAACTTACATGTTCTCAAATACAAGGTTATCATTTAAATCTTTCATACACATACCATATGGCTAATTGTACAAAAACACATGAACTTATATAAATCTCACTATTAAAATCACATATACCCCATTTGGCCGAATATACACAATCACATATACATTCAAATTTTTCACATTTGTAACTTTAACATTTATATAATCAATTCAACAACTGACTTACCTTATTTTCACATATACAAGAGCATTTTAGTCAATTTACTTGCTCAATAAACATCACATATGCACTTACCAATTTATCACCTTTCGGTCACCTCTATTATTAAGTTTATATCTCTGAAGAATCTGCAAATCCGCACACATAGAGCAATATATATGTAACATATCTCACACTTAGTGCCGTTACATTGATAAGGAGCGCACAAAGTGCCATTCACCAGTAATGTATCGCACACTTAGTGCCATTACTTATTTTCCGCACATATAGTGCCATACAACCGATTTCGCACACACAGTGCTCGGAATATAAGCTTGCACACATAGTGCCAGACAACTGATCTCGCACACACAGTGCTCGGTATATAAGCTCGCACACATAGTGCCAGACAACCGATCTCGCACACACAGTGCTCGGTATATAAGCTCGCACACATAGTGCCATAAATCCATTTTCTCCTCATTACGAAATACACATATGTTCTCATATTCATTCATATATACACATATAATTAAAGGTTCACAAACAACTCATTTCTCCTATAATATTATCACATTCGGCAACACCAATTATATACACTCATAATCTTTGTATGGATTTTCTAACATCATATCTCAATCAAATCAAACTCAAGTATATTAAAGTCTATATTTACTCATATTCAGCTACTCCAAATTAATGCTACAAAATTTCCAAATCGGTATATACTAAGTTATACACATAATTTACAATGTTTTATTGGTTAAAGACTTACCTCGGACGTCAACGGTCGGTAAAATCGACTAATCGACTACTTTCGTTTTTCCCCGGTCCAGATCTGATTTATTTGGTTCTTGATCTAAACATATTCAAATTAAGCTTGTTTAAACACCATTCCATTCAATTTAGTCTAAAAACACATAAATGGGAAAATTACAATTTTGCCCCTAACATTTTACACTTTTTTACAATTTAATCCTTTTTGCACAAAACACAAAATACACAAAATTTCACATTACCCATGCTTGGCCGAATATTACCTATGTTCATAAAAGTCCATACGTTTCATTTATTTCACATTTTAGTCCCTCAAAAATTTATTTTTTTTGCAATTTAATCCAAAGTATTCAAATTCATCAAAAATTCAAAGACAAAACATGTTAATCTAACACATATATTTCATATTTCATCATCAAACAACAAAAATAACATGCTATCATCAATGGCTCAACTCAAAATATTCATCAAAATCAAAAATTGAAGCATGGGTTTTGTACATCTCATAGCAACGATCTCAAAAACGTAAAAATTATCAAAATACGAGCTTAATACGTACCTTAATTAAGTCCAACAATGGCCGAATGCCCTAACATCTTTTCTCTTTTCTTTTTGTTTTAACTTTCGGTCATGGAAACAAATAATAACTTTGGCTTTTTCATTTTTTTATAATAAGTTATTATAATATAAAACATTATATTATATTAATATAAATTTTTATTATAATAAATAACATATAAAACATATTAAAATGACATGTTACCGTCCACTATCTTTGAAAAATGGGCTATTTGCCCTTTAAGGACTCCACATTAAAAAGCCACTATCAACTAAGCACTTTACACTATAGTTTGTAACTTTTACCTTTTACGCGATTAAGTCCTTTTATTAAATCGAATACCTAAACGACGAAATTAAGTCACGAAAATTTAAAACCAACAAATTCACACACAATAAACACAAAATAATTTTAAAATATTTTTCAGACTCGGATTTGTGGTCCCGAAACCACTATTCCGATTAGGGTCAAAATCGGGCTGTTACAAGTTATTATGAGATGAAGACCCATGTAAGCCCAAGCCAAGGCATGGCATTGGTGAGTCTCCAAGCAAAGATGTCATGTAAGTCCAAGACAAGTCTTGGCATTGAAAAGCTATCATGAGGTAGAGATTCCATGTAAGTCCAAGCCAAGGCATGGCATTGGTGAGTAACAAGAAAGATTTCATATAAGTCCAAGCCAAGGCTCAGCTGTAACACCCCTTACCCGGGTTCTACGCCGGGAACCGGGCCCGAGGCGTTACCGAACTCAAACCGCTTAATCGCCATTTAGGCTCAACGTCATTACTAGCTATAACCTCATTCTCGACTTACGAGGCCTCACTCATACACACGAGGGCTCTCGAGACTAATCCGGAACTTTTACGATCCTTAAAATTTTTCTCTTTTATACAGGTCTCACACGCCCGTGCAAGATTAGACACGCCCATGCATGAGCACACACGCCCATGTCCCCAGACCGTGCCTAAAAACCCAAGCATTCTGCCAAATGCCCCACGGCCATGGCACGCCCGTGCTCCCCAACCGTGGTGAACACTGACTTCCCTCGCACGGCCTAGAGTCTAGACACACGCCCATGTGGCTAGCCCGTGGCCAACACTGATGAATCCCACACGCCCTAGGCACACGCCCGTGTGACTAGTCCGTGGTCTATTCTGTTTTCAAATATTAACATGTAGGGGACGCACAGCCACAGCACACGCCTGTGGGCTGACCGTGTGTCACACATGGTCTAGACACACGCTCGTGTGTCTACCCACATGGTCAAGAACAAGACTAAGTGTCAAGTTCTTTTCACCCTTCTAACATACACAACATATACTCATCTAACACCATCATAATCAACTCAAATTGAAGTGCATTCTCACATAGAAAACTACATCTTTCTTTCATATAATGTAATAGCCAACAACCATGGCATTATAAAAAATAAGCTATCCATCTATAGGCCAACACATCTTAGCCATATACAAAACATTAAGTTTCATGTACCAAAGTGTGCTGATATGTGGGCTATCTTCTGATGATCCTCGTATCTCGATTCAACGCTTTTAATCTATAAGACAAGGGAAAAGAAAGAGAGTAAGCTTTGAGCTTAGTAAGTTTACACATAAACAATTAAGCATCATAGTATAAGCCCAACCACAATTAGCATTATACCAACATATAATATACAACTATGCTTACTCTTTCTATCCCTTACCATATTACCAACACATCATGAGTCACATGCTCATAATTATTGAAATGCACCCCTGCATTCAATATCACATTTACACAATATACAACACGTCATTATTGCTCAATAATGCATCCACATAGCTAACTCACATAGCTAATCCACATAGCTAATCCACATATCTTATCCACACAGCTATTACACACAGCTAATATACACAATTAATCCACACAGCCAATATCTCGGTGGTTTCGCACTTAGCACACCACAATCAATTTATAAGGTGGTATCGCACTTAGCCTACCACAAAGGTAATCATCGTGATCTCGCACATAGCCACTAAATGATATACCTAACGATAGCATCGCACATAGCCAGCTCATCGTCAATATGCATTTGGATTGTATCGCACTTAGCCCACCATCTAGCATTATCACAACACATGCACAAGTCTATTTACCCAATTATTCATCCATTCACATCTATATTACATTCATTCTACTTGAACCACATAGGTTCCCAATCATTCTCATTCATTCTCATTCATGCTACACCCTAGCTAGCATTTACAAATTGTAAGTATGAATGCATTGTTTATGCATAGACTTACCGCGATACTCAAAAGTATTAAAATGTGCAATTTAGTCCACCACCTTGCTTTTGCCTCGGTTTCAATCCGGGCTTTATCTTTCTTGATCTATAATGAATAAATCAGCTTATTCAATACACACATTGACTAAATTGACCCACATCTCATACTTTTGCAAAATTACCATTTTGCCCCTAAACTTTCTCATATTTACACTTTAGTCCCAAAGGCTCGTAAAGTGATTTTTATTCAACTTTCTAGCCTTTCATGCTTAGCCGAAACACTTACTCAACTAAAGCATTCAACAATTCTCACTAAATCACCCATGTATGACCAAACTTAAGATTTTCACAACTAAGTCCCTACATGCACTTTCATGGAAAATCACTTAGCAAAAGATGTTTCTACTACATCAAGCTTTCATATTCTTCCATAAAACATCAAAATACATGCATGTCATACATATGTACATTTTTGAACATCCATAATAGCTCACCAAATAGCTATAAATGGCTTACTCATGCTACCAGGACTTCAAAAATACGAAGAATATAAAAAACCGGGCATAGGAGCACTTACTAGCAAGCTTGAAAAATTAAAAGAACCCTAACAATGGCTTCTCAAATTTTCGGTAGCTATGGGAAGAAGATGAATGAATTTCTATCATCTTTTCACCTATTTTAATCACTTAATTGATAAATGACCAAAATGCCCTTTTTGATAAACTTTCAATTTTAACTCATCCATGCCCATTTTTGTCCAAAAATTAGAATTTGGATAAGTTGCTATTTAAGGACCTCTAATTAATAATCTAAAGCTATTTCACACATATAGCTTCTAGAAACACACATTTTGCAACTTTTGCAATTTAGTCCTTTTGGACAATTCAACCACAATTTCACAAAATTGCTTCATGAAACTTTCACACTAGCATGCATACATAATATAAGCCTCAAAAACTCATTCATGACCCTTGAATTTGTGGTCTCAAACCAATATTCCGACTAGGCCCTAAACCGAGATGTTACAACTCTCCCCCCTTTAGAGATTTTCGTCCCCGAAAATCTTACCAGTAAAGAGATTTGGATGTTGCTCTCTCATAGCTTCTTTCGTTTCCCACGTAGCCTCTTCCACACCATGTTTCTGCCATAACACTTTCACTAGTGCTATGCTCTTATTTCTCAACTGTTTCACTTCTTGAGCCAAGATCTTAATCGGCTCCTCTTCATAAGACATATCCGGTCTTATCTCAATTTCTGTTGAAGGAATCACATGTGAAGGATCGGAGCTATACCATCGTAACATCGACACATGGAACATGTTATGAATCTTTTCTAACTCTACCGGCAAAGCCAACCGGTAAGCTACTGAGCCCCAGTGCATCAGTAATCTCATACTACCCTATGAACCTTGGACTCAATTTCCCTTTTTGTCCAAATCTCATAATCTTCTTCCACGGCAATACTTTCAAAAATGCTTTGTCGCCTACCTCAAACTCAATTTCTTTTCTTTTCAAATCCGCATACGACTTACGCCGGTCAAAGCGACTTTCAGACTATTACGGATTACTTTCACTTTCTCTTCGGTCTCTTTTACTAGATCGACCCCATGGATTCGTTTCTCGCTAAGGTCGGTCCAATACAAAGTTGTCCGACACTTACGACCATACAAAGCCTCATACGGTGCCATTTGTATACTCGACTGATAACTATTGTTATAGGCGAATTCGACCAAAGATAGATATCTCTCCCAACTACCTTCGAATTCTAACACACAGCACCGAAGCATATCTTCAAGAACTTGAATTACTCTTTCAGACTGACCATCGGATTGCAGATGGAACGCAGTAATGAAATTCAATCTCGTACCCATGGCCTTTTGCAACTTCTTCGAAAATCTCGAAGTAAACCTCGGATCTCTATCCGATATAATAGACACAGGTACACCATGCAATCTCACTATCTCTGCCACGTATAACTCAGCTAACTTATCCAGTGAATAATCAACACGTACTGGAATAAAGTGAGCTGACTTCGTCAATCTATCCATAACAACCCATACAACATCTCTCTTTCTTGGAGTCGTCGGCAACCCCGTTACAAAATCCATGGTAACCCGATCCCACTTCCATTCGGGAACCATCACTAGCTGAAGCAATCCCGAAGGCACTTGATGCTCAGCTTTCACTTGTTGGCAAATCAGACACTTAGTCACAAACTCTGAAATATCTCTTTTCATACCCGGCTACCAATACAACTTTCTCAAATCATTGTACATTTTCGTACTGCCCGGATGTACTGACAAGCATCCACTGTGGGCCTCATACAAAACCTTTCGAATCAACTCCTCATTTTTAGGAACACAAATTCTGTCACGATACATCAGACAACCATTCAAATCCACTCGAAAATCAGAATCACTTTCTGATCCGCACTTAGCTATCTTAGCTTGCATCCCGCTGTCATTTCTCTGAGCCTCACATATTTGTTGAACAAATAGTGGCCTAGCTCTCAACTCTGCCAAAATAGCACCATCATTAGACAATGCTAAACTCGCTCTCATAACTCTTAGAGCATACAGGGATTTCCTACTTAAGGCATCCGCAACCACATTCACTTTTCCCGGGTGGTAATCAATGACTAACTCATAGTCTTTCAACAATTTAAGCCACCGTCTCTGTCTCAGATTTAGATCCTTCTGATCCATCAAATACTTTAAACTCTTGTGATCCGTAAAGATTCGGCACTTTTCGCCATACAAATAATGTCGCCAAATCTTTAACACAAACACAATCGCAGCCAACTCCAAATCGTGAGTCGGATAATTCTTCTCGTGCGGTTTTAACTGCCTCGAGGCGTAAGCGATTACCTTACCCTCTTACATCAACACGCAATCGAGACCTTTAAATGACGCATCACTATAAACCATGAACTCCTTCCCCGATTCTGGTTGAACCAAAATCGGTGCCTCAGTCAACATTGTTTTCAGTCTTTCGAAGCTCTGTTGACATGTCTCAGTCCATTCAAACTTGACATCCTTATGCAATAGCTTCGTCATCGGGGTAGCAATCACAGAGAACCCCTTTATGAAACGTCTGTAATATCCCGCTAATCCCAAGAAACTTCTGATTTCTGACACGTTCCTCGGCAGTTTCTAATCCATAACAACCGATATCTTACTCGGGTCAACTCTGACACCATCACCTGACACCATGTGTCCTAGGAATCTGACCTCTCGGAGCCAAAACTCACTCTTGTTAAACATAGCACTTATCTCTCAAAGTTTGCAAGACAATTCTCAAGTGCTCTTCATGATCGTTATCATCTCGAGAATAGATCAATATGTCGTCAATAAAGACAACCACAAACTTTTCCACATATGGTCTGAAAACACGGTTCATCAAATCCATAAAAATCGCAGATGCATTGGTCAAACCAAACGGCATAACCAAAAACTCATAATGGCCATACCTTGTCCGAAATGCAGTTTTCAACACATCTTGCTTTTTCACTCTAAGCTGATAATAACCAGACCTCAAGTCTATCTTGGAGAACACTGTAGCTCCCTTCAGTTGATCGAAAAGATCATCAATCCTTGGTAAAGGATACTTATTCTTAACCGTCACCTTGTTCAGTTGTCTATAGTCTATACACAACCTCATAGACCCATCTTTCTTCTTCACAAACAATACCGGAGTAACCCACGGCGAGTAGCTCGGTCTTGCAAAACCCTTATCTGTCAACTCTTGTAACTGAACCTTCAGTTCTTTCAACTCTACAGGTGCCATTCATGCACGGCAATCGAAATAGGTGCCATTCCGGGAACCAACTCAATTCCAAACTCGACCTCTCTCACTTTGGAGGTAATCCACGGTAACTCTTAGGAAACACATCCGGGTACTCACATACCACTGGCACTGTTTCAAACCCTACTCCAACCTCTTGAGTATTCAACACAAACGTAAGATAGGACTCACACCCTTTTCTTAAACATTTCTCAGCCACTAAGGAAGAAATCATCACGGGTAGACTGTCCGATACACCTGATTCAACCCGAACTACATCTCCACTCTCACATTTCAGTTCAATAAACTTACTACCATAGTTCACTAAGACACTATAGGTCGTCAACCAATCCATGCCTAGGATTAAATCAAACTCATCAAACGGCAACAACATCAGGTTTGCCGGAACACAATGATTCTCAATCAACAAAGGACAATTCTTACACACTTTGTCCACTAACACATGCTTTCCTAACGGGTTTGACACCTTAATTACAATGTCCGTAGACTCAACGGTCATACTCAAACTAGATGCTAATCTCATGCAAATATAAGAGTGAGTAGACCCTGGATCTATTAAAGCAATAACAGAGGTGACAAAGAGAGAAAAAGTACCCGTTATCACATCAGGAGAGGATGCCTCTTCGCGAGTGCGAATGGCGTACGTCCTCGCAGGTGCCCGACCCTCTGGTCTCACAGCAGAGTCCCTGGACGCACCTCTACCACTAGCCCCACCTCTTGGGTTCCTTGGTGGTCTACCCCTCGTAGACACATCACTAGGTCTCACTTCTTGCCTCTCTTCCTTATCATCCCTCTCGGGACAGTTACGGATAAAGTGGTCAGGGGAACCACATTTGTAACATTTTCGACTGTTTCCCCAACACTCTCTGGTGTGATACCTACCACAACTTGGACACTCCGGTTTACTCTTTGTATTGCCCACACTTTCCATTGAGGGAGCTCGGACTCTCGAACCGTGACGAGTATTGTCCAAGTCTTGATGCGAATATCCCACTGAGGCTGACGTTCGAGGATTCACTTTCTTGGATCTTTTCGACTGGGCTTGATACGACTTGCCCATCGGTCTCTTTCTCGCATCTCGGGCTTCACTCACAGCCCTCCTATTATCTGAACTCAGCTCTTCGGCCTTACTTGCCCTCTCAACTAATACCACGAATTCTTTCAACTCCAAAATGCTAACTAGGAGTTTGATATCCTCATTCAGCCATCTTGAACCTCTTGCACAAGATGGTCTCTGCGCGACACACATTCTTGAGCGTATTTGCTAAGCCTAACAAACTCACGCTCGTATTCAGCTACTGTCATCCTTCTTTGCTTCAGCTCAAGGAATTCTTTCCTTTTTCGGTCAGTAAACCTCTGGCTTATGTACTTCTTCCGGAACTCTTCCAGAAAGAAGTCCCACGTTACCCGCTCTCTCGGGACCACTAATGTCAGCGTCTTCCACCAATGGTATGCCGAGTCTCTCAGCAAAGATATGGCACACTTCAAACTTTCCTCAGGTGTACATGAGAGCTCATCGAACACCCTCATCAAGTTCTCCAACCAGAACTCTGCCCTCTCAGGGTCGTCATCTACCTTAGCTCTAAACTCCTCAGCCCCGTGTTTCCTAATCTTATCCACCGGGGGTTTCGATATCCTCAATACATCCATACCTTGAGGAGCCACAGGATTTGGCTGAGGTATAGGAGGAGGTGGAGGAGGTTGAGCATTAGGGTTCGCTCAGACATAATTCGAGTACCAATTACTCATCATATGGAGAAAGGCTTCTCGTGCCTCTTCCCCTTGACCCTTCGCCTCGGGTCCACTTTGCAAACCACGGTTCCTTGCGCAGAGCGCAGATTACTAGTCGCTTCATCGCAGTCAATGGATCGAATCCATATTCTATATAAAACAAGATTTAAAATCATCAGAAACCACTATACTATCATCGTACACTTATGGCATGTATAGCTAGACTCTTACACCCGCTAAGGTAGTCCTAGAACCGACTAAACCATAGCTCTTATACCACTAAATATAACACCCCTTACCCAGGTTCTACGCCGGGAACCAGGCCCGAGGCGTTACCGAACTCAAACCGCTTAATCACCACTTAGGCTCAACGTCATTACTCGCTATAACCTCATTCTCGACTTACGAGGCCTCACTCATACACACGAGGGCTCTCGAGACTAATCCGGAACTTTTACGATCCTTAAAATTTTTCTCTTTTATACAGGTCTCACACGCCCGTGCAAGATTAGACACGCCCGTGCATGAGCACACACGCCCATGTCCCCAGACCGTGCCTAAAAACCCAAGTATTCTGCTAAATGTGCCACGGCCATGGCACGCCCGTACTCCCCAACCGTGGTGAACACTGACTTCCCTCGCACGGCCTAGAGTCTAGACACACGCCCGTGTGGCTAGCCCGTGGCCAACACTGATGAATCTCACACGCCCTAGGCACACGCCCGTGTGACTAGTCCGTGGTCTATTCTGTTTTCAAATATTAACATGCAGGGGACGCACGGCCACAGCACACGCCCGCGGGCTGACCGTGTGTCACACATGGTCCCGTGTGTCTACCCACATGGTCAAGAACCAGACTAAGTGTCAAGTTCTTTTCACCCTTCTAACATACACAACATATACTCATCTAACACCATCATAATCAAATCAAATTGAAGTGCATTCTCACATAGAAAACTACATCTTTCTTTCATATAATGTAATAGCCAACAACCATGGCATTATACAAAATAAGCTATCGATCTATAGGCCAACACATCTTAGCCATTTACAACAAAATTTACTAACTTATCTAGCCCCTATACATGCCATATACAAAACATTAAGTTTCATGTACCAAAGTGTGCTAATATGTGGGCTATCTTCTAATGATCCTCGTATCTCGATTCAACGCTTTTAATCTATAAGACAAGGGAAAAGAAAGAGAGTAAGCTTTGAGCTTAGTAAGTTTACACATAAATAATTAAGCATCATAGTATAAGCCCAACCACAATTAGCATTATACCAACATATAATATACAACTATGCTTACTCTTTCTATCCCTTACCATATTACCAACACATCATGAGTCACATGCTCATAATTATTGAAATGCACATCTGCATTCAATATCACATTTACACAATATACAACACGTCATTATTGCTCAGTAATGCATCCACATAGCTAACTCACATAGCTAATCCACACAGCTAATCCACATATCTTATCCACACAGCTATTACACACAGCTAATATACACAATTAATTCACAGAGCCAATATCTCAATGTTTTCGCACTTAGCACACTACAATCAATTTATAAGGTGGTATCGTACTTAGCCTACCACAAAGGTAATCATCGTGATCTCGTACATAGCCACTAAATGATATACCTAACGATAGCATCGCACATAGCCAGCTCATCATCAATATGCATTTGGATGGTATCGCACTTAGCCCACCATCTAGCATTATCACAACACATGCACAAGTCTACTTACCCAATTATTCATCCATTCACATCTATATTACATTCATTCTACTTGAACCACATAGGTTCCCAATCATTCTCATTCATTCTCATTCATGCTACACCCTAGCTAGCATTTACAAATTGTAAGTATGAATGCATTGTTTATGCATAGACTTACCGCGATACTCAAAAGTATTGAAATGTGCAATTTAGTCCACCACCTTGCTTTTGCCTCGGTTTCGATCCAGGCTTCGTCTTTCTTGATCTATAATGAATAAATCAGCTTATTCAATACACACATTGACTAAATTGACCCACATCTCATACTTTAGCAAAATTACCATTTTGCCCCTAAACTTTCTCATATTTACACTTTAGTCCCAAAGGCTCGTAAAGTGATTTTTATTCAACTTTCTAGCCTTTCATGCTTAGCCGAAACACTTACTCAACTAAAGCATTCAACAATTCTCACTAAATCACCCATGTATGACCAAACTTAAGATTTTCACAACTAAGTCCCTACATGTATTTTCATAGAAAATCACTTAGCAACAGATGTTTCTACTACATCAAGCTTTCATATTCTTCCATAAAACATCAAAATACATGCATGTCATACATATGTACATTTTTGAACATCCATAATAGCTCACCAAATAGCTATAAATAGCTTACTCATGCTACTAGGACTTCAAAAATACGAAGAATATCAAAAACTGGGCTTAGGAGCACTTACTAGCAAGCTTGAAAAATTGAAAGAACCCTAACAATGGCTTCTCAAATTTTCTGACTATGGGAAGAAGATGAATGAATTTCTATCATCTTTTCACCTATTTTAATCACTTAATTGATAAATGACCAAAATGCCCTTTTTGATAAACTTTCAATTTTAACTCATCCATGCCCATTTTTGTCCAAAAATTAGAATTTGGGTAAATTGCTATTTAAGGACCTCTAATTAATAATCTAAAGCTATTTCATACATATAGCTTCTAGAAACACACGTTTTGCAACTTTTGTAATTTAGTCCTTTTGGACAATTCAACCATAATTTCACAAAATTGCTTCATGAAACTTTCACACTAGCATGCATACATAATATAAGCCTCAAAAACTCATTCATGACCCTCAGATTTGTGGTCTCGAACCACTATTCTGACTAGGCCCTAAGCCGGGAAGTTACATCGGCATTGACCAGTTAATGAGTAAAGATACCAAGTAAGACCATGTCAAGACATGGCAATGGTAAGTTCCCAAGGGAACACACAAGGAAGACTGTGAGTAAGTCCATGTCAAGACATGGCATCAATACCAAGATGAGAGATCCCATGTAAGACCATATCGAGGATATGGCTTTGGCATCGAGTTATGTGGCATGAGATTCAGTATCCTCGGTTATTCATAGAAATTCATCGAGCAAGAGAGTAAAGCTCAAATGATTTAGTAAGAAAGTTAAGTAAGTAAAGTTATTATCAAGTTATGCTAGTTAAGAGTATTATTCATGATATGAATGATGAAGTTGAGATTATACTTATCATAGTAAAGTATCTTGATCTATGTGATCAAGTGATACAGTATATTGTTTCATCAAATCTGAGCATGAGAATAGTAAGTACCATGAGATATGTAAGAATCAGTAAGAGTAAGTAAGCTTAAATACTTGAGATTCATAATGTCATTGTTTATGATGAATGTTTAATGTTAAGTAAATATATTGCTATGAGAATTACATGCAAACTTACTAAGTTAAATGCTTACGTCCTTTATTCTTTCTTTCCATGTAGTCCCACCTAGCTAATCTCGTGGATCATCGTCAATGGAGCTCGGAACACACTATCCATCGATATTTTGGTATATCCAAGTGTTTTTATTAAGTATGGCATGTATAGGAAGCATTTCATTTTGAGTTATGTTTTAAAATTAACCAAAGTGTTGGTTATCAAGCTTAGTATTCTTTTTGTATATGGCCAAAGAGATGAGTCATGAATGATTATGTATGTATGTTTTAATCTATCAATGAAGTATGCATCCTTGTTCATGTTAGATGTAGTACTTGAGTTCTTTGAATTGAGCATGGGTTTGGTCTTGATTTGAGGTGGCGGTTGGCTTGGTAAATAGCCTCTAAGTGCCCACACGGATGGACACACGCAGGCGTGTGTCTAAGCCGTGTGTCCCCGCACATTAGTGTTTTAAGTCGGGATAGACCACGGGCTAATGCTGTCGTCGTGTGTTTAGGCGTGTGTACCACACGGTTAGCACATGGGCGTGTGCCTTGGGCGTGTGAAGTCTGCACTTTACACTTAGTAATTGAATTGTCACACGGCTAATGAACACGGGCGTGTGTATAGACCATGTGAATAAGTCAGAATGCCAAGGTTTGGTACACGAGCCAAGGCCACGGACGTGTCCAGGCCGTGTGTAATTTGCCAGTATCCACCACGGGTGAAAGACACGGGCATGTTTTAGGGGTGCACGGGCGTGTCCCAAGTTACACGGACGTGTGACCCCTATTTCGAGAGAAAGTTTCCAGATGAGTTCCAAAAGTTTTGGGACGTAAGTCTGAGGCCTCGTAGGCCCATGAAATGTTTGATTCGACTAAGAAAGAGAAGTTTTTAATTCAGAATAAAATTT
Source organism: Gossypium sturtianum (assembly GCA_025698515.1). Lineage (NCBI taxonomy): Eukaryota > Viridiplantae > Streptophyta > Magnoliopsida > Malvales > Malvaceae > Gossypium > Gossypium sturtianum. The sequence continues at coordinate 88,719,647 of CM046944.1, forward strand.
TATAGCCCGTAAGTACATGTTTAAGTGAGTTCAAGCTTGGTAATGTCTCGTATCCAATCTTAGTCTCAGACTCGGGTATGGGGTGTTACATCAAGAACCGAAGAAAATGGACTTAGATCGCGGGAAAGTGAAAGTAGTCGAATAATCGAGTCCGAACGAATATCCAGATCTGAGGTAAGTCGATATACAAATAAATGTATTTGTATTAAATTATATATGTTCATATGATTATTGATAAGGATGAATGCACATAAGATGATGTATACATGAATTCCGAGATAGAATCGATATAGTGTCAACGTCCGAGAAGTCCCGTTTGAACCTAGGAATAGATATGGTAGTATATGTCATGACATAGGTGTCCGTTCTGTGATATCATGTAAGACCACGTCTGGGACGTTGGCGTTGATTCGATATTTCGTGTAAGACCACGTTTGGGACGTTGGCATCAATATGAGATTTACGTGTAAGACCATGCCTGGGACATTGGCATCGTATTTGATTCGTGTAAGACCCTGTCTAGGACAGTGGCATCGATATCTGATTACATGTAAGACCACGTCTGAGACGTTGGCATTGTATGACTATTCTGAGCACTCTGAGTATCCTATTAGATTCCGAATGGTTCAACGGGCAAATCTGAGATACGAACGACTATGTGATTTGTATATCCGTTTCAGGTACGTTTGATATGTACACTAAGTGTGTATGAAAGGTAAGTATCTAGATGAACTTACTAAGATGATTATGTATATGGAAATGATGAGATTATATGTGAAGATATGCTTGAATGAGCCATGTGTATATGCGATATTTGAGTTGAAGAATATGGTAAGATATGGCTAAGCAAATGAGCCAAAGAATATATGTGATGAATTTGTTATGAGAATCAATAATGTTATTGTATCAAATTGGTTATATGCATTTTATGCTAAGTTTATTTGTATATGGCTTACTAAGCTTTTGAAAGCTTACTCTGTGTGTGTTTGCTCTGTTTTATAGATCGTCAAAGCTACTGAAGGCTCGGGGACCGTCGAGGATTGTCATCACACTACTCAAACTCATTTTGGTACCTTTTGGAAATGTATATACTAAGTATGGCATGTATAGGCTAGTGATTTGGTATATGTTTGAGATGTAAATAGCCATGTGATTTGGCTAGCTAAATGTTGGTAATGTGCATGAGTGAATATGGTATTTGGTGCATGTTTTGGTATGGCTTGATGGCAATGATATAGCCTTATGAATGGTAAGCTTATGGATGAATTGATGCCTTAGTGATTTAATGAGGTTATGGTTAAATTATACTTGGATTGACATAGGATTTGATTGTACAAATTAGCATGTTTAGAAATGAGATTGAATGGAATAATATGATGACCATTTGGTGTGTTTTTGGTTGCCATTTGATTGTGGAAATAGGCTTGTTGATGCTTGTAGGTATGACCCTAGTGTGGGTGGCATATTGGCCTTGCAAATAGCCTGTTATGCATACACGGTTGTGGCACACGGGCGTGTCTAGTGACCGTGGGATTAAGTCAATAGTTAGCCCAAGTGTGTACGGCCATGGTACACGGACGTGCCTGGTAGCCGTGTGAATAAGTCAGTATCTAGCCTAAGAGTACACGGCCATGGCACACGAGCGTGTCTGGTAGCCGTGTGGATAAGTCAGAATACTTGCTCTGTTTTAGCACGGCCGGAACACATGGGTGTGTCTGGTAGCCGTGGGAGGCACAAGGTCTGACTGCACGGGCGTGTGACCTCTGTAACTTAGAAAAGTTTTTAAATTTCTGAGAAATTCCATTTGTGTTCGGTTTAGTCCCGACCCTATTCGAAAGCATGATTATGGTCTCGTTGACCTATAAAAAGGGACACTTTGATTGTGATTGATGATTTGTAATATGAAATGTCTGTAAAAGATTCTGATCTGTCCGGTAATGCCTTTAACCCTAATCCGGCGACGGATACGGGTTAGGGGTGTTACACTCTAGTTCCCCCAAATGTAAGCACAAAAATATTCTAGATGAACTAAGTCTAAGGTTTCAGACAAATAAAGATAAGTATTAAAATACGAAATGACTCATTAGTGTAGGGTTTAGAAAAAAAAAAGGTCATATAGTTCAAAAGTAGGGTTTCATGGGATAAATATTAATAATGTTGGCTTGAAAGGCTTAAACGATCTAAAAAAAATGCCTAAATCATTTTTAAATTACCATGCCTCTTAGGATTTCGCCTTAAGGAAATTACTAAGTTAATTCTAAAAACTTAAACTGTCATGCATGCTTAGATTTTTCTAAGGAATTAATTTTTTTTCATGACAGCCCTTATATACAATCAGTATGATCTACATACATATCATAACTTATTTAGCATACAAATGCTTAAAATAATAAGGATTTATGCATACACCAGAGCTAACATTATTGTGAATTTTTTTTTTGAGCAATTTTCACTTAAAACATACCTTTATGAACAAAATTAATTATCTCAGATTACAATATGGTCCCCCCACTAAAGAGAAACAATGTCCTTATTATTTAAAAGCATAAATCAAAGGCATAATTGCAAAAAAAATCCTCAACGTTTAGGGGCTTTTGGTTTTGTACCATTAACCTTTTTTTTATTGACACCCTCAACATTATCATTTTTTTTTAGAAATCAATCCAATTTTAACAGTAAACATGAGTTGATCAAAAGGGTTGGAGTCTATGGATCGAAGATAAAATCTAGAAATTTAGGCACAAAGTAAAAAGGGTTATGTGAGATTTTTCTAAATGCACCCCTTATTGAGTCGTCTCGTATTTTCGCATATCTCCAATAAGCTTGTTGTTGTCGATGCATGTGCTACAGCATGTCCATGATTGCGGATTGGTCTGGCTGTGTAATAGCGCTAGATGATGGAAAGGTGGGTGTCAAATCGGTCCACCCTGGATTAATAGGTCCAGTTGGTGTTATAAAGTCAGGATAGGTAGTTAGTTCTAGCTCATTAACCGGTTCCAATATGTCTGGATAATTGGGCGGTTTTGCTCTGGTTGGTTCATCATCTGGTTCTGCTTACTTCTGCCTAGCAACATCACCCACTATTTTGGCTAAATTAACATCTATTATACATCCTTGGTTGTATCTTGCTCTAATATCTATCTTTAGATGGTTGTGAGATTGTAAACATAGTAAAGTGATTAATGATAGAAAATAGGCAAAACCAGGTCGTTTTGCAGCACACTCCCAAATTTCCTTAAGGATGATTTTTCTGACATCAATGGACATTTCTGTCATAATAGCACACAACAAGAGCATCTGTTCTATCGAGATAGTGGAACTATGTGAGATGGGCATAAAACTAAATTAGAGGAAATAGAACCAAACCTTTGTTGTTGGTTTCAGAAACTCCCTTTGGTAAATATGATTGCTAAAATTTGAAGTTATCTATTTGGTTCTAGGAATCGTAACTTCTTGCAGAACTTCTCTAAGTATCTTCTAATCAACATTTTGCAACATAACATTATAATCATTGTTATCGATGTTAGGCAATTCAAGCAGATAATTAATATGAGCTGAAGTTAAAGTTACCTTCTTTCCTCGAACATATACCTCTATTGCAGTAGATGAAGTTAGGTTTGCATAGAATTCCCAAAATAATTCTTCTTTTGGAGGTGGTCTGAAATCACAAAATAAATTCCATTTCAATGCATATACTGTCTTCTGAATGATTGGCAACACTGTTGTGCAATCAACATTCGTCAAGCTAAACCCTTTGTCTAAAAGCCTCAGTTGATTCTTGAAGATGGATTCAAACCTTTCCCTTGCTTCTTCAGTATGGAATCAATTTTGGAGTTCGTTAGGTTGGGATGTAGAACTTTTTCTCTTTTGGGACTTTATGAGAATAGTAGGTGTGCAGGCTCGGGATTTTTGGAAAATTGGTAAGAGTCGAGTCAATAGAGTGTTCGGCAATGATGGCAATGATCGATAATAATAATGGTGCAGTAACTAGGAGCGGTGTCATCAGATGAGGCAATTGGGACGGTGGCTCTTCAGGGTTGCAAAGGGCGACATTTGGTGGTGCGACAATAAGGGTGTGCAATGGTGAGGTGTAACGCCCCAAAGTTTTAATTTTTGATTTCGTGTATGTGTGACACACAATGTCTATCTGCTTCAGTGGTTATGTGTTCTGGGTGTGTGTGAGAGGTCCCAAGTTCAAGCCTTACTTGGGAAATTTTGGTATTTTTATAAATAAAGCCTTAACCTTGTGCAAAGGGCTTAAGTTTAAATGTTGGGTAAATTACATCAGAATGGGCCTACTGGCCTGGTGGTTAAGTGCTGTGTTATTATGGTGGAGGTCTTGTGTTCGAATCCCTGCGTAGGCAAAGGTATTATTTTTTTGCTCATATTTCGGTATAGAGTTGTGTAATAGGGGGATTCTGAGTAGTGGATGTGAAGTGGGAATTAGGGGAGAAGATTAAGGGATTTTGGGGGTTATTGGGATTTTATTTTATTTTTTTCCCATAACCGAATTTTGGCTCCCTTTCCAAAAAAAAAAAAAAATTCTGCTGTCTATTCTTCTCCCTCTCCTCTTGCCGAAATTCTCTGAGTTTTTCCAGCTTCCTCTTCTTTTCCTTCTTCTTGATTTTTCCCTAATCCATTTATTTTCTTTCGTTTTTGCACGCGGTTAGTGCTCGCTTAGTTTCGGTTAGTGTTTCTCTTCGTTTCTTTCATGAATCTCTTAGCGACTGAAGTGGTAATGTTTTTTCTCTACGATTTGGGCGTAAGGGGAGGCTCAGACTGGTGAATTCAGTGTTCTCGTCTTAACAATAGTTAAACGAAGGGTTATCGTTGGCGGTAAGTTGGGTTTCTGTTCGTTCTTGGTTGTCAATTCGCTTGTAAATCCGTTAAATTGATGTTGAGTATCTTGATTTTAGGCCTTGAAGTGCTCGGGAGTGATTAGGCATCAAAACGATACCAGGTGTGTACTCGAAACGCAGTTCGACGAAAAGCCAAAATTTCTTGCTGTCGAGAAATAAGAGAAATAAGAGAAAATGATGCGAAAAATTGTAGCGAAAGGAAATAAGGGTGATAAAAACTAGGAAATCAACATTTTGCATTAAAACAGTTTTGGACAGCAGCAATAGTCTAAATTTGAAAAATCATAAAAAATAGTTTAAATTGAGTTAGAGGTTGAATAAAATATGAAATTAAATTTTATTGAGTCTAGTTTTTCATGGAAGAAATAGTGTAAGCAATGGAATTTTAAATCATGAGTTATAATAAATTTTGTGAGACAAGATCAAAATGATTTTGGGATTCCCGGGTTCTGACTTTGGAAAATCATCAAAAATTTAAAAAAAATAATTCGGGGCTTAAATTTATATGTTTGAATCCTTAATGAGTCTATTTTTAAGAGAAATAAACATAAATATCATCTAAATTCCGTACTAAGAGATAAATAATTTTTAGTAAGGAAAGTTCGAAGCTGTCAAACAGTAGAATAGGGAGAACTTTAAAGATTTTACTGTACTTATTTGATAAACTATAAATTCTGAAAATTTTATGGTAGAAAGGTATTTGAGTTTAGTTTCAAAAACATCAAGCGGATCTTAATTTGGAATTCTGTAGCTCAAGATATAAATAATTTAGAGATAATGACTCAAGTAGACAGCTTTGAATGAACATATAAGTAAATAGTGAAAACATATATGAGTATTGAGCTAGCATGGGTTACTTTAAAAATGGATCACACGGCCAAGGCCAAATTGGGCCGAGTGGGCCACACGGGTAGGTCACATGGGCGTGTGGGCCCATTTTTACCGAAATGCTTTTAAGGTTACACGGGTCGCCCAAGTCGATTTGTGAACTCTTTGTAGGGTCGTAAGCGCTACTTAGACCCCTAAATGTGTGAAATTGATTGAATGATATACATGATCGAGCATGTTAATATCCGAATCTGAATATATGTACTGAAATTGCATAATAGCATGTCATCCATTGTATGTTGCATTGCATTGGGTTAGGGGTTGTTATTCGGAGGAAGTGTCTTTGAAAGGCTTTAAGCCTAATTTTTCAGCAAATTCGATTTGTAAACTACTATTTTGTGCCGCATTCGGTACTACTTGGAGTGTAGTGATGGGTGGGTTGATTATATCCCCACATAGAGTGTAGGGTTGGACGGAGATGGTGTGTAGAGGCTGGTTGGGTAGGATTTTGCTCTTTGTATAATCTGTTATCACGCTCGACATCTGATGATGGGCTAAGGCCCTACTGCATTTTTAACACTGTACTGAGATGGGCTAAGGTCCAAACTGTCACTGGTACTGAAAAGGGCTTAGGCCTAAGACTGTTCAACTGTGCATTGTGAATACTGATTGTTTGTTTGTTTCTGCGGGATTACACACTGAGTTTACGTAAACTCACCCTTTTTGTTTAATGTGCATAGGTAATCCCCAGACTTAGACGGATCGGTGCGACGGAGGACTCAGCGGTGACCACAGTAATTTTTGGACTTCATGGTTTTTAATTTTTGATTTTTGATTTGAATATTATTGATTATTTGGATTTTTATTTATTTATTTTACTTTATGGATTTATACCTGCTAGTCGTAGGAAATTCGGTTTTCAAAATGTTAAAGTATTTCCTATACGCATGATCTCCTAGACTGTTTTATTAAAGCTTCCGCAACGAGGGATGTTTCAAAACAAGTGTTTAAAATGAATAAAGACGACTTCTTAAGTTCTAACAAAGGTTTACTAAAGATAATAACGTGGAATGTTTTCATCGTAACAACGAGGTTTCAAAACACTATTGTTGGACATTGCTAGATACGGCCATAACGTCTAAGCCGGGTTTGGGGTCTTACATTTAGTGGTATTAGAGCCAGGTTACAAAACTCGACTGTGGATTATGGGTTTTATAAAAAAATGGGTTTTCAAAAAATTGATTGATTTCCAAATGATTTGAAATGTTTTTACTGAGTAAGTGGTACACCGAGTCTTCGGCGCCGATCCTGTAAGTATTCTGAACTATGATTTGCTTTAAACTAAAACTGTTATGGATAGTATATTCTGAAACTACTATAGGTAGTAAATTGTACTAAAAACACTCTAGTTAGTGTATACTGAAAATTGTAGAGAAATTGAAAATTGTAGTGAGATTGCGATTTACGAAAACGAACTCTGAATAATCGATACTGTTTTACGCAAAAATTTGTTAATAAACCTTTGAATCAGAATCGATTCATAAAACTGTTAATACAGATAAACGTGATTAGACAATGAGCGCACGAGGTATCCGCAGACGGGGTACTAGAGGCCGAGGTAGAGGCCGTAGAGGGGCTTGAGCTGAGTCCTCTTCACTGGGTAGCATATCGAATTTGGATACGAGTGAGATGCCAGTGCCGCCTACTACTGAGAATGGGTCTCAAGATCGCATGGCTGGGACGACGCATTGTCCCAGGCTATGCTAAGGATTTTAGAGAGGGTCGTTGGGCCCAATACTGGATCTGGGGGCCGAGGGTCGATTACGGAACGAATCTGGTCCAATGGAGCTGAGCTTTTCAGTGGTGTCACTGGGGTCGCCCCTAATTTGGCCGAGTACTGGATTGAGGCCACAAAGAGGATCATGGATGATCTGAACTGCACCCCCGAGCAGAAATTAAAGGGTGCAATGTCGCTGCTACATGATGAGGCTTATCAGTGGTGGCTCACTATTAAGGAGGGCACTCAGCCCGAACGACTGACATGGGAGTATTTTAAGACCGCCTTCCAGGGGAAATATGTGGGGGCCAGTTATGTAGACGCCTGTAGGAGAGAGTTTCTGAATCTGACTCAGGGATATAGATCAATGGCCGAGTATGAGGCCGAATTTCTGCGACTGAGCCGCTATGCGCGAGGTATGGTGGAAACTGAATATGAGCAATGTATCCGCTTCGAGGATGGTCTTAGGGATAATCTGAGGGTTCTGATAGCTCCGCAGAGGGAGTGAGATTTTACTACACTGGTGGAGAAGGCGAAGATCGCCGAGGAGGATACTAAGGTAGTCATGATTGGGGAACGACAGAATTATCTAACTAATGTGATCTCTGCACTGGTGGCTGAGAAATTGGTTCGTAAGGGATGTTAAGCATTCTTGGCCTATGTGAGTGTTTCTATTTTTGGGGACTCTACCGTCAAGGATATCAGGACTGTAAAGGATTTTTTGAACATTTTTCCTGAAGAGCTACCGGGTTTACCTCCGAATCGTGAAGTGGAGTTTGGGATTGAGCTTCATCCTGGTACAGCTTCGATGTCTATCGCCCCCTACCGAATGGCACCGAAGGAGCTTACAGAGCTTAAGCCTCAGATTCAGGAGCTGTCGGATTGTGGGTTCATTCGTCCTAGTGTGTTTCCATGGGGAGCACCTGTGTTGTTTGTGAAAAATAAGGATGGGACGATGAGGATGTGTATAGAATATCGGCGGCTGAATAAGCTAACGATTAAGAATAAGTACCCACTTCCGAGGATTGATGATTTGTTTGACCAGTTTCGAGGGGCTTATGTGTTCTTCAAGATTGATCTGCATTCTGGATATCATCAATTGAAGGTTAAGGAGGTTGATGTATTTAAGATGACATTTAGAACTCGTTATGGATACTACGAGTTCCTAGTGATGCTTTTTGGACTGATGAATGCACCGGCAACTTTCATGGACCTGATGAACCGAGTATTTCAGCCCTATATGGATCGGTTTGTGGTGGTGTTCATCAACGACATACTGGTTTATCGAAGACTGAGGATGAGCATGATGAGCACCTTAGAGTTGTCCTTCAGACTTTGAGGGAAAGGCAGCTCTATGCTAAGTTTAGCAAGTGCGAGTTTTGATTTCCGTGGTAGTTGAGAGGGGTATTTTCCGTTAGTGGACTTTGCCTATAATAACAGTTTCTAGTCTAGCATCCAGATGGCACCTTACGAGGCACTGTATAGTCGTAAGTGTCACACTCTTTTATGTTAGACTGAGTTGGGCGAGCGACGTGTTCTGGGTCCTGAGTTGGTTTCTGAGACAGAGGATAAGGTTAGACTGATTCGGGATCGACTGAAAGCGGCTTTTGACAGATAGAAATCCTATGCGGACCTGAAATGACGTGAGATTGAGTATTCGGTAGGGGACTTTGTATTCCTTAAGGTATCGTTATGGAAGAAGGTACTGAGGTTTGGTCGTAAGGGCAAGTTGAGCCCTAGGTTTATTGGACCTTACCGTATTTTGAAGTGAGTGGGACCAGTCGCTTATCAGTTGGAGCTACTTCTAGAGTTGGATCGTATCCATGACGTGTTCCACATCTCGATATTGAGGCACTACCACTCTGATCCTACTCACATCGTTTCTGTTGAGGAGATTGAGGTTAGGCCAGACTTGACCTTTGAGGAGGAGCCGGTTCAGATTCTGGATCGAGATGTAAAAGTACTGAGGAGGAAATTTATTCCAGTGGTTAAGGTTCTTTGGCGTAATCATAGCACTGAGAAGGCTACGTGGGAGCCTGAGGATACGATGCGTCAGTAATATCCTCATCTATTCTGACCGGGTAAATTTAGAGGACGAAATTTTCTTTTAGGGGGTAGAATTGTAACGCCCCAAAATTTTAATTTTTGATTTCGTGTATGTGTGACACCCAATGTGTATCTGCTTCAGTGGTTATGTGTTCTGGGTGTGTTTGTGAGGTCCCAAGTTCAAGCCTTACTTGGGCAAGTTTTGGTATTTTTATAAATAAAGCCTTAACCTTGTGCAAAGGGCTTAAGTTTAAATGTTAGGTAAATTACATCAGAATGGGCCTGCTGGTCTGGTGGTTAAGTGGGGTGTTATTATGGTGGAGGTCTTGTGTTCGAATCCCTGCGCAGGCAAATGTATTATTTTTTTGCTCAGATTTCGGGATAGAGTTGTGTAATAGGGGGATTCTGAGTAGTGGATGTGAAGTGGGAATTAGGGGAGAAGATTAAGGGATTTTGGGGGTTATCGGGATTTTATTTTATTTTTTTCCCATAACCGAATTTTGGCTCCCTTTTCCAAAAAAAAAAATTCTGCCATCTATTCTTCTCCCTCTCGTCTTGCCAAAATTCTCTGAGTTTTTCCATCTTTCTCTTCTTTTGATTCTTCTTGATTTTTCCCTAATCCATTTATTTTCCTTCGTTTTCGCACGTGGTTAGTGCTCGCTTAGTTTCGGTAAGTGTTTCTCTTCGTTTCTTTCATGAATCTCTTAGCGACTGAAGTGGTAATGTTTTTTCTCTGCGATTTGGGCGTAGGGGGAGGCTCAGACTGGTGAATTCAGTGTTCTCGTCTTAACAATAGTTAAACGGAGGGTTATCATTGGCGGTAAGTTGGGTTTCTGTTCGTTCTTGGTTGTCAATTCGCTTGTAAATCCGTTAAATTGATGTTGAGTATCTTGATTTTAGGCGTTGAAGTGCTCGGGAGTGATTAGGCATCAAAACGATACCAGGTGTGTACCCGAAACGCAGTTCAGCGAAAAGCCGAAATTGCTTGCTGTCAAGAAATAAGAGAAATAAGAGAAAATGATGCGAAAAATTGTAGAGAAAGAAAATAAGGGTGTTAAAAACTAGGAAATCAACATTTTGCACTAAAACAGTTTTGGACAGCAACAGTAGTCTAACTTTGAAAAATCATAAAAAATAGTAAAAATTGAGTTGGAGGTTGAATAAAATATGAAATTAAATTTTATTGAGTCTAGTTTTTCATGGAAGAAAAATTGTAAGAAATGGAATTGTAAATCATGAGTTATAATAAATTTTGTGAGACAAGGTCAGAATTATTTTAGGATTCCCCTTTTCTGAATTTGGAAAATCATAAAAAATTATAAACAAAAAAATTAGGGGCTTAAATTTATATTTTTAAATCCTTAATGAGTATATTTTCAAGAGAAATAAACGGAAACATCATCTAAATTCTGTACTAAGAGATAAATAATTTTTAGTAAGGAAAGGTCGAAGCTGTCAAACAGCAGAATAGGGATAACTTTAAAGATTTTACTGTACTTATTTGATAAACTATAAATTATGAAAATTTTATGGTAGAAAGGTATTTGAGTTTAGTTTCAATAACATCAAGCGGATCTTAATTTTGAATTCTGTAGCTCAAGATATAAATAATTTAGTGATAATAACTCAAGTAGACAGCTTTGAATGAACATATAAGTAAATAGTGAAAACATATATGAGTATTGAGCTAGCATGGGTTACTTTAAAAATGGATCACACGGCCAAAGCCAAATTGGGCCGAGTGGGCCACACAGGCGTGTGGGCCACACGGGTAGGTCACATGGCCGTGTGGGCCCATTTTTACCGAAATGCTTTTAAGGTTGCACGCGTCGCCCAAGTCGACTGTGAACCTACTGTAGGGTCGGTAAGCGCTACTTAGACCCCTAAATGTGTGAAATTGACTGAATGATATCTGTACTGGGCATGTTAATATCTAAACTGAATATATGTACTGAAGTTGTATAATAGCATGTCATCCATTGTATGTTGCATTGCATTGGGTTAGGGGTTGTTATTCGGAGGAAGTGTACTGAAAGGCTTTAAGCCTAATTTACTGGCAGCTCAGCTGGAAACTACTTTTTTGTGCCGTATTCGGTACTCCTTGGAGTGTAGGGATGGGTGGGTTGATTATATCCTCACATGAAGTGTAGGGTTGGACGGAGATGGTGTGTAGAGGCTGGTTGGGGTAGGATTTTGCTACTTGCATAATCAAGCATGCTCATCGTCATCGTGATGGGCTAAGGCCCTATCTGCATTTTAAACTTTGTCATCGAGATGGGCTAAGGTCCAAATCACATCATCGATCATCAAAAGGGCTTAGGCCCAAGACTGTTCAACTGTGCACTGTGAATACTGATTGTTTGTTTGTTTCTGCGGGATTACACACTGAGTTTATGTAAACTCACCCTTTTTGTTTAATGTGTATAGGTAATCCCCTGACTTAGACGGATCGGTGCGACGGAGGACTCAGCGATGACCACAATAATTTTTGGACTTCATGGTTTTTAATTTATGGTTTATGATTTGATTATTATTGATTATTTTGGTTTTTATTTATTTATTTTACTTTATGGATTTATACCCGCTGGTCGTAGGAAATTCGGTTTTCAAAAAGTTAAAGTATTTCCTAAACGCATGATCACCTAGACTGTTTTATTAAAGCTTCCGCAACGAGGGATGTTTCAAAACAAGTGTTTAAAATGAATAAAGACGACTTCTTAAGTTCTAACAAAGGTTTACTAAATATAATAACATGGAATGTTTTCATCGTAACAACGAGGTTTCAAAAACACTATCGTGTGACATTTCCAGATACGGCCATAACGTCTAGGTCGAGTTTGGGGTGTTACATGAGGGGTGACCGATGATGGAGGGTTGCGACGACAAGGTCTTACTAGGGTGGTAAGACAATGTGTGACTTTGGTTGTGAGGGGAATATGCAATCGACGGTGATGGCTTTTTGAGGGGAATGAGGCGGTAACAAAGGGATTTTAGAGTGGGTGAGGTTGGTGGTGATAAGGGTTTTTAAGATAGGGTGGCTAGTGGTATATGATATGTTGGGTATAAGGGTGGTGAATTTAGAAGGGTAGAGCTAGGTTAAAGTTTAACTTGAGGAAACAAAACATCATTAAACAAAAAAAAAAACCTTTTATTTATTTTTTAAAAATATAAATATAAATATAAATATAAATATAAATATAAATAAATATATATGTAAATATATATTCAAATATATTTATTTTTTTATTTTTGGTTGCTCAAAATATTTACAAAAAATTACAACCATTTATTAAAAGAAATAAAATAAATAAACAGCTCATGGGTCCAGTAAAGTGAGTGAAGTTTTATTCCGCCAGACTTCACTACCCCAATAATGTTTAAGGCGTTGACCATTTACCTTGAACTTACCCCCTTTACCATCCTGCAGTTTGACTACTCTGCATGGAAAGATTTTGTAACACCTCTAACTCGTATCTGTCGCTGGAACATGGTTACAGAGCATTACTGGAGTTTTCAAATCAAACAGACATAAATTTCAAACTTTTCAAATCATATCAATAAACACATTAAAACCAATTCAAAACATACATATTATCCCTTAAACTAGACCTCGAGGCCCTAAATACACGTTAGAAACAAGTTAGGACTAAATCAAAAACTTAGAGAACTTTTCAGAAAACAATGAAAATTTTCAACACTGCAGAGGTCACACAGTCGTGTGACTCACACGGCCAAGAGACACACCCGTGTCTCAGGCCGTGTGGGCATTTGAAGTAGGGACACACGACCGTGTCCCAGCCTGTGTCTGTGCCCGTGTAACTCACTCACTTGGGTCACACGACCAAGCCACACGCCCGTGTGCCAGGCCGTGTACCCTTCGAAGTAACCTCACACGCCCGTGTGCCAGGCCGTGTGCTAGGCCATGTAACAACCTGACTTGCAACCCTTTGAAAGCTGTAGGGGACCTGGCCGCGTGTCACACACGGCTGGGTCACACGCCTATGCCTCTGCCCGTGTGGATGAAAATAGGCCATTTTACAAGCCATTTTTCTCACACAACTTGTCATGTACCTACAACCAAAAATGCACATATACACAAGCCATAACAAGGCACCAAATTCATGCATAACCAAGTCATATACAAATGGTACAATATCATACAACCAATATGGCTTTAGGCACCTCAAAATAACAATATGTAAACATGTACAATCATGTAATAAATTTGGCCAAAATAATCAACTAACTTCCAGTCAAGATTGCATCAATTCAAACTATTGAATTGATTTACCATAACCTATCAAATAGTACTAAATAAGCCATTCAATCACTAACATCATTAGACATATATGCCTTTCATAACAAGATATCAATTCACAACCAGTTACTAGACTTATGCAATATGCATATTCAACTATCATTTCATCTTCCATCATTCAGCTATATTAAATCATTCATCAACCATCATGAAGCTAATATTTACATGTCGGAATATACCATTTCACCAACAAAATGCCAAATCACAAGCCATGCAAAATTGCCATTTCAACAACCAAAATACATGGCCAACATTAGCCAAAATACATATACATGCCATTATAACCGAACTTAAAAACATCCATAGATACCGATATAGCCGATAGATAGTGTGATAGATCTCCGACGACTTTCCAACCCGAACGAGCTTTCAACAACTACAAACACATAAAATAAACACAAAGTAAGCATGTCATGCTTAGTAAGTTCGTAACACATACAGTCTAACCTTGCCAATACAATATACAATCACAAAGCATGTATAACCCAATCCAACCTAAGAATAACTAACTCAAAAACTTATATATGTACATTCATACTCTTAATTGTCACAAGGTACACATTACATGTAACAGCCCAGTTTTAGCTAAGTCGGAACAGTGGTTTTGGAACCACAAGTTTGATGTCAGAAAATTATTTTAATATTATTTTTGGTGTTTATAGCATGTTATTTGATATGTGTGAAAATTTCGTGAGCTGATTTTATCGTTTAATTGCCCAATTTGAGAAAAGGACTAAATCGTGTAAAATGCAAAACTTGCATTTTACTTGTTAAATATGTTTAATTGCTATGAATTATTTAACGAAAGGTCCTTATGATGTTATTAGACCATTGATAGTGAATTTTGACATAAAAGGGCATTAAATGGATGCTTTAAATGTTTTTAATTAAAGGTTAAAATTGGAAATTAGTAAATAAGCTTATTATTAAGTAAAACAAAATAAAAATTGGTCTTCATTTCATCATCTTCAATCAATTTTCTTGAGAAACAAGAGGGCTAGGGTTCGGTCATTTGAATTTTTGATTAAGGTATGTTCTTTGCTCGGTTTTTGATGATTTTTACGTTTTTGAGATCGTTGCTTTGTGTTCTAGCTAGCCCATGCCTTAATTTTTGAAGTTGTTAATGATTTTGTGAAGTGCCATTGATGAATACTTGAGCTTTTGAATGTTTTATGATGAAAAATGAATATTTGTTGATAGTTATACAAGTTTTGTTAAGTGATTTTGAGTAAAAATGCCAATTAGGGGTTTAATTGTGAAAAGTGTAAATTGAGGGGTTGAAATGTGAAATAAATGAAAGTGTTGGGCTGCTAGGGACCTAAATGAAATTTAGCTAGGCTTGAGTTTAATGAAATTTCATGAATTTTGTGTATTTGTGAAATAGGGACTAAATTGTAAAAATATGGAAATTTAGTTGCTAAAGCTTAAAAATGCCCAAATATGTGTTTGTGAACTGAATTGAATGATTTGATGAATAAATGAGTTAATTTTGAATGTATATAGATCAAGAACGAAAGAAATCGGATTTAGATCGGGGAAAATCAAAGGTTATCGAATAGTCGATCCAGTCCATTTATCCCGAATACAAGGTAAGTTCATATGCAAATAAATGTCTTTAAATTGAATTATATATGTTTAAATGTCATTGAACTGCTATGAATGTTGAATGATCAAATACGAACAAGAATCGACACGGTTAAATATCCGAAAGTCCCGTACGAACTTTAGGAATAATATAGGATATGAATGTCATGACATTAGGATTAACGAGATGTGATTATGTGTAAGACCATGTCTGGGACATTGGCATCATTATGTGATTACATGTAAGAACATGTCTGGGACATTGGCATCGTTATTTGATTTCGAGTAAGAACATAGCTGGGCTATCGGCATCGATATGTGATAACATGTAAGACCATATCTGGGATATGGCATTGTATGAGCTATATGTGATTTCCGAGTATCCTTAACAATTCCAAAAGGTTCAACGGGCAAAGTCAAGTTGAGAAATGATGTGTGAATGAGTTAAGTGACTCAGGTACGTACGAGATTCATACAAGTATTAAAAAGGGAAGTATTTGATGAATTCACTTATGATATTGATAATGTTTACATTGAGTAAGGTTTGTGAGCTTTTATGTGCTTACTCATAGTTTGCTTATTGATGGAAATTGTAATAGGCTAATTTAGCTCGGTCCCAATATAAAAAAATAATAAACCCAAAATAATAAAACAAAGTCCAAGTCCAGTCCAAAATATATCATTTGGCCCGATCGGAATGGCCCATTACTTGAAAAGATTGAAGGTCCATCTACAAGCTTGACGTATATGGGAACACAATCTTCAAGGATATGCAATCTTATATATGATATGCAAATCTTAGATATGATATGCAATCCTAGAAGATTTGATATGCAAATCTTAGATATGATATGCAATCCTAGAAGATATGGTATGTAATCTTAAAAGATATGATATGCAATCTTAGATATGATATGCAAATCTTAGATATGATATGCAATCTTAGAAGATATGGTATGAAATCTTAGAAGATATGGTTTTGTAATCTTAGAGATTTAATTTATAGATACCTTTTAATCTTAGCCGTTGATGTAATTGATCTGTACCGTTGGATTTGGGGAGGGTCAACTATAAATAAAGGCCTCTCCCTTCATTGTAAAGGGACTTGAATTTTGAGTAATAAAAAATTCTTGAGAGCATTCACTCAAATTTCTCTCTCTTTTACATTCTTATTTTCTGTGGCTTGTTCCTATTTTGTTCTTCACTCATCTTCGTTTCTTTTTGAGTTGCTTCCGTTCGAGTTAGATTTTGGTGGAGGAATTTCGTTCAGTCCACATATTGCGGGAGTTAGGTTGACTTATGCGTTTTTTTAACTTTTTTTATTTATCCATTTAATTGCTTAATCATTATTTATTCATTTATTTTAATTATTTTAAACTTGTTTTTTCTTTTTTTTGTTTTTCCCTATTTACGTTAAATTGTTTTATCATATATATTATTATTTTTATTATTAATTTTTTATTTGAATTTAATCTTGTGAATAATTTTTTTTCCATAATTTTTTCATAGATTCTTTTAAAATTTCTATTATCTACTCTATATTTTTTATTTTGATTGTTCATTTTTTAAAAAAAAAAATTGAATCCATTATCTTTGTTTACCTTAACATTATTATTATTGCTTGTCATTCTTTTACTTAATTGTTTATGTTAGTGCTAATTGTTAATATAATCTGTAACTTTAATAAATTGCACTTTTTTGTAATAACTTAATGTTACTTTTTTCAAATCTTTGTTTAAAAATATCTATCTTATTTAATTATCACATTTTATCCAAAAGTTTTTCTTAAATAAGGCAATGTTTTGTGTTTAGAAATTCGGGAAATAGTGCCCTAACGTGCTGGGTTTCGATTTTCCGTTTGACTAAATAACTAAATATCCTTTTAATGAATTTTGTAAATCATGAGATGATTTTGGTTATGAGGGTTTAAAACATCATGTCCTAACGTGCTGGATGTGATGTTTGTATTTTTTTGGAACAAAGGAATCTCAAGTTCCAACTCAAATTGTTCAAGTTTTTAAAGAAATCATGTTTTCAAATATTTTTGAATTTTCGACATTAGGACAATAACTAATCAATCCAGTACCAATTTTGGGCGTTACGAGGGTGCTAATCCTTCCTCGTACGTAACCGACTCCTGAACCCATTTTCTTGAATTTCGTAGGCCAAAATCAATGTTTTGAAATAAAACGTTTTATAAGGTGATCTAATCATATCTAAGTAAAAAAAGGTTTGGTGGCGACTCCCGTTTTCATTTTTTTAAAGTCGATCCCTGTTTTTTAAAAAAAAAATGGTTTCGACAGCTTGGCAACTCTGCTGGGGACACAACTTAAGAGAGTCAAGCCGTAAATTGATTATTTTCTGTCCTTTTGTCTAAATTTGAAAATCCAATTTGAAAAATTATGATCCTTTTTATTGCATGTTGTTCTAATCTTGTAAAGTATTTCTGCATTGCATTGCATGACCGTTGTGGTCACACCCTTTTAAGTGGGAGTAAGAAGCTACTCCTTCGTGAGGTTTTCACCTCCGTGCAGGATAGTGAATCGCTTTCGGGATACATCTGTACCTATGTCTTCGTGAGATTTTCATCTCCGTCCAGCCATAGGGAAATGTATTCCCCTGAACTGAACTCGGTTTGTATGAGCCTATAATGGGTGAGGATTGAGGAATCTGCTGGTTCAGGTACCTCAACTTTAGAGCTAAACCACATGTAGAAAACCTAAGGGCTTACCCTAGGTAGAACTATGCCAAACCCTAGTGGTCACCCAGATAGGTGCTCTATTTTGTTATTTATTTCTCTTGTGCTAACGTGTTCTCTTTTGTTTTGATTGCATTGCATTCACATCATAGAAAAGAGGCGTTGATTCAAATTCGATTGCTAAATAGAAGAGTTTGTCATGAGAAAATGGATTTCTTGATAAAGTGGATTATAATACGGTCGTCCGAATATGGTCTAAGTAAACACAACGAGAGAAGACTGATAGTCCATGAAGGAATACAAGACTTTATTGCCCAAGGATTCAAGCTGACAAAGACTATTCGAGAATCACCACGTCTCGGCTTTCTTGAAGAGGCTAACAAGCATTGGGAGGATAAGTGAGTAATGAGTCGCGGCCTAAGCAAAAAGGAGCTAGTGGAGGCATCTATTAGAAGTTTGCAAGATTTGACCTTTGCGAGGAAGGGGATTGATGTTTTTTCTTGGAATATGAGGGCAAGGCCGCATATGTAATCCATTTTATATAAAGAAATTTGCTTTCTAGAAAAGTTTTTCTAATGGAATTAAATTCAGAATCAACGCCTCTCTTTCTTTTTGCATTCATTTCATGCATTTGCATTACATCGCATCATATGCATTTAAATCTATAGAAGGACCCTAATTAGTTAAAGTTATTACAGAGAGATAAAGAAGAAAAAGTTAATCTGAAGACTAAACACTGTTACGGTACACGCGCTAAGACAAAAAAAAACATGGACCAAAGACTCGAACAGTTCCAAAGAGACATGCAAGACCAGCTGCAAGAGCAGTTGGCAAAGATCCAACAAGATATGAGGGAATAAATGATGGAAGCCCAAAGGAATATGGTGGCTCAAATAACTCAGCTACTGAATGGGGCAACGGACAAGGGAAAATGTCCCATGACTAATGCTGGAGAAGATAATGAGGATTATCCTTTGGGTTTTACCCCACTGCATGCACAAACATGACCTGAAGCATATCCTCGAGAGCCATCTGTCACAATTAGGCCTCAACAAGGTTAAGCTGATACTGGGGTGCCCATGAATTTCCAAGTTGGCTCAGGATCTAACCCAGGAGATAACCCTGCTAATCTTGTTATCCCTGATTTAGATATAGTAGAGAGGGAAGGGACGAGAATTGAATTACCAAGGCAGTTAGAGGACCGTTGTAGATGGTTAGAAGAAAAGTTCAAGGCCTTGGAAAACGCTGATAATCACCATGGAATTGATGCTAAAGACTTGAGCTTGGTTCCAGATTTGGTGCTTCCTCACAAGTTCAAAATGCCAGAATTTGAGAAGTACAATGGGACTAGCTATCCTGAAGCCCATATTACCATGTTCTGTAGACGGATGATTGGGTATGTTAATAACGATCAACTGTTGATCCATTGTTTCCAAGATAGCTTGGTGGGGGCAGCGTCCAGGTGGTACAACCAATTGAGTCGTGCTAGGATTAATTCTTGGAAAGACCTAGCACAAGCATTTATAAAACAATACAATCATGTGACGGACATGACGCCTGACAGAATCACCTTGCAAAAAATAGAGAAGAAATCAAATGAAAGCTTCAGGCAATATGCACAAAGATGGAGGGAAGTTGCCATGCAAGTTCAGCCACCGCTCCTAGAAAAGGAAACAACAATGCTTTTTATCAATACTTTAAAGGCCCCATTCATTACTCACATGATAAGAAGTACCACAAAGAGCTTTGCAGATATAGTAATGGCGGGAGAAATGATTGAAAATGGCATAAGGAGTGGCAAGATAGAAACAGGGGAAAACACCAAAAGGTCAGCTCCAAGGAAAAAGGAGAACGAGGTGAATAATACGAGTACATATAACAAAGGGTACTCGAAGTCAATTACTATCAGTCAACCAAAAGTAACCTCTAGCTATCAAGGCTCTTCAAGGCAGGAATCCAATTCGAGGCCAAATACAGAAAAGCTCCAGTTCACACCCATCCCAATGACATATAAGGAGCTGTATTAGAATCTTTTTGATGTGCATGTGGTGTCTCCGTCCTACTCGGAACCCGTGCAACCTCCGTTCCCAAAATGGTATAATGAGAATGGCCAATGGGAGTACCACACGGGAATAACGGGTCACTCAATTGAAAACTGTACTACGTTTAAAATGTTGGTCGAAAGGTTCATTAAAATGGGAATTGTGAAGTTCGACGTTTCATCAGAACCTGATCTTTGACGAGGCAGTAAATGCGATAATTGAAGGAGGAGGCAAGAAAGTTGTGACTCCTTGAAGAAGTCAAAATCAAAGAGGGAACCGGGGAATGAAGTTTCCAAGCCCTTGCATACTTGGGAGTGTTTTGAATAATGGGACTGTGGAAGAGATCCCTGTATTTTTAGAGCTAATCTAGAGTAATATTTAAAACACACTTGTTGCCTTAAGCCTAGAGGCAATAAGAACCCTTTTGTGAAATAGGCTTGTGTCTGAAATTTTTATTTCAATAAAATGCATATTTTTAGCAAATATTCTTTTATTTTTTCCATTTCATACTGTACAAACAATTGTTCTTAGTTTTTTTTCTTTTGTTTGTTCTTTTGACTTTCTTTCAAGTATTCTTTCATTCTTCATTCATGACCATACAAATAATCATTCTTTGAATCATTTATTCTTTAGAATCTTCCTTTCGAACCTACAATAGGTCTCCAGATATCAACGATGTGAGCAACGCTGCTCATCGACTCGAGTCTCCTTTCGAGTAAGATATGTGTAGAGAGGATCTCGGGACTTTGAGAGATGACAGATCAGTAACCTATCTTCTGATTTGTTAAGAATGGTAGAACAAGATGAAAAACAGACCCTACTCTATAAAGGGTCAGTGGATATTACGAGCCTAGAAAAGAGGTGAAGACTGTAGCCTAGCTCACCACAGAAATAAGGTGAGACATCATTGAGTTATTTTTAAGAATTCAAAGATGTTTTTGCACGATCATATCAGGACATGCCTGGGCTACTGAGACGCGGGTATATTGAAATCTTAAAAGAGGTCTATAAGGATGTCAGAAGGACACAGGCTAATGGTTTTACAATAGCCAAGCTAATCATGAGGCTTGGGTACTGCTAATCTACATAGAAGGGGATGGCATCAGTTATGCCGTATTTAAGGAGACAAGATTCGTATGCCTCATTAATTTCTTCATAGACTTTCTCTATGTAGGGCAGGCCAATCTTGGCAAAATTTCTAGTATACATTGATTTATCTTGGTGGTCGTCGATTACTTCACTAAGAAGGAGAAAGTAGCTTCACATGTCAATTTTACAAGGTCGACAGTAAAAAAAAAGGATCAGGCACCGACAAAGAATGCCAAAAAGGACAATGTCAAAAGTTTGTAGTCTGTTCAAAGATCAGACGCCATATCATAGAGCAACAAAGGCAGCCAAAAAAAAAGGATTGTAGGAAAGATGATCGGGACTTGTAAAGATTGGCATAAAGAAGTTACCATTTATCCTCTATGATTATCGAACGTTGGCCAGGACCTTTGCCGAGGCAACATCTTACCCATTGGTTTATGGAATGGAAGGGTTTTTGCCAATTGAACCTCATCGAAGAAAAGGTTAAAAGTTATCCATCACGGTCAGAGGATGCAAGCTTACGACAAAGAGGTTCTTCCTAGAGAATTCCACGAGGGGAACCTGATGTTGAAAATGATCTTTCTTATACAAAAAGATTTCAGAGGAAAGCAGATGCCAAACTGGGAAAGACCTTATGTAGTAAAAAAGGGCTTGTTCTAGAGGAGCATTGATATTGACCGAGACGGACGGCGAAGACTTACCCAATTCGGTGAATTCAAGTTCAGTCAAGAAGTATTTTACCTGAAAGGGGAAAGGCCAAGGTGAAAACCCGCAAAGGGCGCTTTGAGACCAAAGGGGTTTTGAGTCGAAAACCCGAAAAGGGCGGCTCAAAATTTGATCAAAGATAGGGCATGTGGTAGTCTTGCTATGCTTGAATTAACAATGAGGAAGTATGCTATGTCTTGGGGCATTGACAAAGTACTCCGGATCCTCTAAACACATATTGAGCTCAAAATAGTCCTCAAGAAGTTTGTACAGAGAAGCTCAGGTTGTGATATCTGGGGCACCTAGCTTCTATCTTACCCATTTTGAATTTGCTATCTTTGATTACTTTATTCTTTTCAAGATACACCCCAATCAATTTTCTTTTATGGCCTTGGCTATCTTTGATTACTTTATTCTTTTCAAGATACACCCCAATCAATTTTCTTTTATTGCCTTGGTTATCTTTGATTAACTTATTTGTTTCGAGCTATGCTCTTGATTAATTTATTTCTCGTCCATTGTTGTGATCTTTTTCAAGCATTTTATATTGAAATAGCGATTAATGGACTAATAATACTTTCATAAAAGGAGTTTCGCATATTACTCTGAAAGCTTTTAAATAGTATAAGAACCTGAAACAGGACTATTGTTTAGAACTCACCAAGCTTAAGGGTTGGAAATATTTGAGCCCAAAGTGAGTTTATCTCTTCAGATTTTCTGTCAAGGACATTGGTTGATCAAAAGACTAGATATTGCATCGGTGATACAAATCCGACAGAAAATAAGCAATGACAACCCAAGCGTAGAAGGAATCATTCTCGAAAAGAAAAAATGACATTCTGCATCCATGCGAGTGTCATGCATACACATCATCTGGTCGGGTCACCGGGAGTGATCGGTGGATGGAATAAGTTCTGAGATCCTATACCCCAAAGTTGCAGTGGGATGAATTGAAAAAGATACAAGTCCTATACCCTTGAATTACAGTGGGAACGGATCAAAAAAGTTTCAAATCTTATAATCCTGAACCGCAGTGAGATGGTTTGAAAATGGTACAAGCCTTATGTCCCTGAGGTACAGTGGAAAAGACCCTGAAGTTAGTGGGGCAAATTAGTTGAGCAAAATGTTTTTGGGTTTTCTATCAAATGCCAGCCGAGTAGGAAGACAATGTACTACGCTAATGATAGAGCCCTGATGAGCAACAAGTGGTGACATCCTAATTATTAAAAAGGATCATCCTCATGACATTTTGCATTCGTACATATGTCATTCGATTAGGAGCAGTTGATTCATAGCATCCTAACCATTTTTCATAAGCATAAACACATAAAACTGATTTTACAGGATAGGTCCCCCAGAGGACGGTGTCGCAACATCGGTGAATTCACAAATCTTGTCTTCCTGAGTTTGCAGTGAAGCGGATCGAAAACATCAGCCTGGCATCCTTGAGTTTGTAGTGGAGCAGATTGAAGATATCAAATCTTGTCTTCCTGAGTTTGCAGTGAAGCGGATCGAAAACATCAGCCTGGCATCCCTGAGTTTGCAGTGGAGCAGATTGAAGATAGCAGATCTTGTCTTCCTGAGATTGCAGTGAAGCGGATCGAAGATACTAGTCTGGCATCCCTGAGTTTGTAGTGGAGCAGACCGAAGATAGCAGATCTTGTCTTCCTGAGTTTGCAGCGAAGCGGATCGAAGATACCAGTATGACTTTCCTGAGTTTGCAGTGGAGCAGACTGAAGATAGCAGATCTTGTCTTCTTGAGATTACAGTGAAGCGAATCGAAGATACTAGTCTGGCATCCCTGAGTTTGCAGTGGAGCAGACCGAAGATAGCAGATCTTGTCTTCCTGAGTTTGCAGCGAAGCGGATCGAAGATACCAGTCTGGCATCCCTGAGTTTGCAGTGGAGCAGACTGAAGATAGCAGATCTTGTCTTCCTAAGTTTGCAGCGAAGCGGATCGAAGATACCAGTCTGGCATCCTTGAGTTTGCAGTGGAGCAGACTGAAGATAGCAGATCTTGTCTTCCTGAGATTGCAGTGAAGCGGATCGAAGATACTAGTCTGGCATCCCTGAGTTTGCAATAGAGTAGACTAAAGATAGCAGATATTGTTTTCTTGAAGTTGCAGCGGAGAAGACTGAAGACAGCAGATCTTATCTTCCTGAAGTTGCAGGAAGCAGATCAAAGATATTAGCTTGCCTCCCTAAGTTTGCAGCGGAGCAGAATGAAAATAGCAGATCTTGTCTTCCTGAATATTGCAGTGAAGCAAGATCAAAGATACTAGTCTCACTTTCCTGAAGTTACAGTAGGATGGATTAAATCTACAAGAGTAGGTCTTATCTCCCTGAAGTTGCAGTAGAATAAGATTAAAGCTACAAATTCAATCTCCTTGAAGTTGCAGTTGGGTTAGAGACTACTTGAAGAAGATGAGGATCAAGAAGTTAAGGCTCGGCAAGATCGGGCAAAAAATGGTCCTTTTATAGTCTTTGCTCCATCCTCGTTACACGACACTGAGCAAAGAGGGGCAGTTGTAATAGGCCAATTTAGCCCGGGCCCAATACAAAAAAATAATAAACCCAAAATAATAAAACAAAGTCCAAGTCCAGTCCAAAATATATCATTTGGCCCGACCGGAATGACCCATTACTTGAAAAGATTGAAGGTCCATCTACAAGCTTGACGTATATGGGAACACAATCTTCAAGGATATGCAATCTTAGATATGATATGCAAATCTTAGATATGATATGCAAATCTTAGATATGATATGCAATCCTAGAAGATATGATATGCAAATCTTAGATATGATATGCAATCTTAGATATGATATGCAAATATTAGATATGATATGCAATCTTAGAAGATATGGTATGCAATCTTAGAAGATATGATTTTGTAATCTTAGAGATTTAATTTGTAGATACCTTTTAATCTTAGCCGTTGATGTAATTGATCTGTACCGTTGGATTTTGGGAGGCTCAACTATAAATAGAGGCCCCTCCCTTCATTGTAAAGGGACTTGAATTTTGAGTAATAAAAAATTCTTGAGAGCATTCACTCAAATTTCTCTCTCTTTTACGTTCTTATTTTCTATGGCTTGTTCCTATTTTGTTCTTCGCTCATCTTCGTTTCGTTTTGAGTTGCTTCCGTTCGAGTTAGATTTTGGTGGAGGAATTTCGTTGAGTCCACATATGGCAGGAGTTAGGTTGACTTATGTATTTTTTAACTTTTTTATTTATCCATTTAATTGCTTAATTTCATTTATTTTAATTATTTTAAACTTGTTTAGTCTTTTTTTTTGCTTTTCCCTATTTACGTTAAATTGTTTTATCATATATATTGTTATTTTTATTATTAATTTTTTTATTTGAATTTAATCTTGTGAAAAAAAAATTTTTCCTTAATTTTTTCATAGATTCTTTTAAAATTTCTATTATCTACTCTATATTTTTTATTTTGATTGTTCATTTTTTTTTAAAAAAATTTTGAATCCATTATCTTTGTTTTCCTTAACATTATTATTATTGCTTGACATTCTTTTACTTAATTGTTTATGTTAGTGCTAATTGTTAATATAATCTGTAACTTTAATAAATTGCACTTTTTTTGTAATAACTTAATGTTACTTTTTTCAAATCTTTGTTTAAAAATATCTATCTTCTTTAATTACCACATTTTATCCAAAAGTTTTTCTTAAATAAGGCAATGTTTTGTGTTTAGAAATTCAGGAAATAGTGCCCTAACGTGCTGGGTTTCGATTTTTCGTTTGACTAAATAACTAAATATCCTTTTAATGAATTTTGTAAATCATGAGATGATTTTGGTTACGAGGGTTTAAAACATCATGTCCTAATGTGCTGGATGTGATGTTTGTATTCTTTCGGAACAAAGGAATCTCAAGTTCCAACTCAAATTGTTCAAGTTTTTAAAGAAATCATGTTTTCAAATCTTTTTAAATTTTCGACATTAGGACAATAACTAATCAATCAGGTACCAATTTTGGGCGTTACGAGGGTGCTAATCCTTCCTCGTACGTAACCGACTCCCAAACCCGTTTTCTTGAATTTCGTAGGCCAAAATCAATGTTTTGAAATAAAATGTTTTATAAGGTAATCCAATCACACCTAAGCAAAAAGGGATTGGTGGCGACTCCCGTTTTTGTTTTTTTAAAGTCGATCCCTATTTTTTCAAAAAAATGGTTTCGACAGAAATGATGTTGATTCATGTGGTAATTTAATTTGTATATGGCTTACTAAGCTTTAAAAGCTTACCTTGTGTGTTCTTTCTCTGTTTTATAGATAATCGAAACTAACTCAGATTCGGGAATCATCAGGAACATCGTCACACTAACGATCAACTTTTTGGTACTTTTGATGCTATGTAAATATGGTATATGGCATGTATAGGCTAGTGATATGATGATGTGTTTGGGATATGACATTAGCCATGAGATTTGGCTCATAAATGATGTAAATGTTGATGTGTATTTGGCCATTTGGGTTGGCTTATTTTATGAGTTTTGTAAGTGAAATATGATGTATATAAATGGCCTTGTATTTTGGCATGTTTGTCATGGATGTTGTGATGGTTATATGGTTGCTCATTTAGCTAGTTGTCAATTGGTATGATTTGAGGTTTAAAATAGATGATAAGATGATGAGAAAAATGCATAGAGAAGATAGGTGAAATTGGTGGTAAT
Source organism: Gossypium sturtianum (assembly GCA_025698515.1). Lineage (NCBI taxonomy): Eukaryota > Viridiplantae > Streptophyta > Magnoliopsida > Malvales > Malvaceae > Gossypium > Gossypium sturtianum. The sequence goes on from CM046944.1 coordinate 88,746,289, forward strand.
GGCATATTGTTTTAGGATGTTTTGGATTATGATTTGAATAGGTAAATGGCATGGAATTGAGTATTGAATTTAGTTGAAATGAATATGGTATGATTATGTATTGGTTGATGAACTTTTGGTTGCATATTTGTGTCTTAAAATGATGCCATTTGAGCTTGTGTAGGTATGTGCAAAACGGGTGGCAAATTGACTTTACAAATAGCCTATTTTTGTCCACACGGGTAGAGACACGGACGTGTGTCTCAGCCGTGTGCAACACACGGTCATGCTACACGGCCGTGTGTCCCCTGGTGTTGGTATTGAGGTGAAGTCAGTATGCTCCACACGGTCTCACACACGGGTGTGTGACTGGCCGTGTGGTATAAGTCAGTATATCCCCCTAAATGGCACACGGCCTAGCACATGGGCGTGTGTGGCAATTTTGTAGGGCACACGGGCTAGACACACGGGCGTGTGGTTGGCCGTGTGACCCAAGTCAGTATACTCTCTAGATTTCACACGGCCTGGCACATGGGCGTGTCCTTAGCTGGTGTTGCAAGTCAGTATGTATGCCCTGTTTTCACACGGCGTAAGACACGGGCGTGTCTACTAGCCTTGTGAGGCATACAGCTTGTTCACACGGGCGTGTGACCCTTATATGATTGAAAAATTTCTAAGTTTTCCAAAATTTTCATATGTTATCGATTTAGTCCTGAACCACTTCTAAAGCATGTTTAAGGACTCGTAGGCCCTCATAAGGGACAATATGAATATGATTGAATGTCATTTGAGTATGAATGCATAAATGTATGAATTATGTATGTTAAATGATGTTGATTGATCGGTAATACCTCGTAACCCTATTCTGACTGTGAATACGGGTGAGGGGTGTTACATTTATTGGTATTAGAGCTACGGTTTAGTCGATTCTAGGACTAACGTAGCCTGTGTGAGAGTCTAGCTATACATGCCATATATATACTCTGCGATAGTGTAATGATTCCTAACAGCTTAAATTGTGTTTTTGTATAGTAATGGATCCCGAAAGAGCTGTAGCTGACGATGTAGAGAGTAACGTGCCCGTTCCTGCTCAAAGGGCAGCGCAATTTAACTCTAGGCCTGTATCTAGTAGCCATGAGGGAGAGGCTAAACAAGCCTTTTTCCAGATGATGAGTGAGTGGTTTACGGAGTTCGTTCGAACGAATCCGGTTGCTCAACAACCTCCACCCCACCTGTTCCTCAACAAATCCCTGTTTTCCCTCAAGTTATAGATCCGATACGATTGAACAAGCCACCAATAGATAAGATTCAGAAACATGGGCTGAAGAGTTTCGGGCTACTGTTGATGATGATGCGGAGAGAGCTGAGTTCTGGCTCGAAAATACAATCAGAGTATTTGATGAATTGTCTTGTACTCCTGATGAATGTATCAAATGTGTTGTATCTTTGCTGAGAGATAATGCATACCATTGGTGGAAAACATTGATATCTGTGGTTCCTAGAGAACGGGTTACTCAGGAGCTTTTCCAATCCAAATTCTGAAAGAAGTACATCAGGCTAAGATTCCTTGATCAGAACATAAAGATTTTCTGGAGTTAAAATAAGGTCGGATGACTGTCACTGAGTATGAAAGAGAATTCGTTCGGTTAAGCAAGTATGCCTGGGAATATGTTTCCACTAAAGAAATCATGTCCAAACAATTTCTAGATGGATTGAATGAAGATATAAAATTACTAGTCGAAATTCTAGAGTTGAAAGAATTTGTCGTTCTAGTTGAAAGGGCTTGTAAAGCCGAGGATCTTAGTAAAGAAAAGAGAAAGGCAAATTCAGAAGCTAAAGACTCGAGAAAAAGATCAATGAGTAAGCCGTATCAATCTTCATCGAAGAAATTCTGAGACTCGTTTAATCGTTCTAATGCATCAGTGGGACATTCAAACAGAGATCGTGAAAGGAAACATTCGAGCTTTAAAGCTTCGGCTATCTCGATAGCTAGTGTTGGGAGTGCGGAACCAAACCGACCCGAATGTAGATAGTGTGAAAAACGACATTTTGGTGATTGCAGATTGAATGATCGGGCTTGTTTTAAATGTGGATCGTTAGATCATTTTATCAGAGATTGCCCAGAGTTAGCTGAAAAAGATAACGCTCAGAGTATGAGGCCGAGTAATACTGCAGTTAGAGGAAGACCACCCAGATATGCTGGTAATGTAAGTGGTAGTCAGAGAGCGACAAAAGACTCAACTGTGAGGTCTGAGGCACGAGCACCTGCCCGAGCTTATGCTATCTGTGCACGGGAGGAGGCATCCTCGCCAAACGTGATTATCGGTACTTTCACTCTCTATGATACTAATGTGATTGCATTAATAGATCCAGGATCAACTCATTCTTATATATGCATGAATTTAGTATCCAGTAAGACTTTGCCTGTATAGTCTACTGAATTTGTGATTAGAGTATCGAACCCCTTAGGCAAATGTGTTTTGGTTGACAAAGTCTGCAAGAATTGTCCGTTAATGCATTGGGATTTCTGTTTTCTAGCTAATCTGATGTTGTTGCCGGTCGATGAATTTGATGTGATTTTGGGTATGGATTGGTTAACGATGCATGGTGCTGTAGTGAATTGTAGACAAAAGACAATTGAACTAAAATATCAAAATAATGAGACTATTAGAATTGAATCTGATGATCTGAATAGTTTGCCAGTTGTGATCTCGTCTATGTGAGCTCAGAGACTTGTGAGAAAGAGGTGTGAAGCTTACTTTGCTTATGTACTTGATACAAAAGTGACCGAAGCAAAGATTGAATCAGTACCAATTGTGTGTGAATATCCAGATGTATTTCTCGAAGAGTTACCGGGTTTACCACCTATCAGAGAAGTTGAATTTGGTATTGAATTAGTATCGGGTACAACGTCGATATTGATAGCTCCGTATCGAATGGCCCCAATAGAGTTAAAATAATTGAAAGCTCAGTTGTAAGAGTTGACAGATAAAGGTTTTGCTAGACCGAGTTTTTCGCCTTGGGGTGCTCCCGTGTTGTTTGTGAAAAAGAAAGATGGCCTGATGAGAATGTGTATTGACTACAGACAGCTAAATAAAGTGACTATAAAGAACAAATATCCTCTACCGCGGATTGATGATTTGTTTGATCAGTTAAAAGGGGCAACAGTGTTTTCGAAAATCGATTTGAGTTCGGGTTATTACCAGTTGCGAGTTAATGACTCCGATGTGCCAAAAACTGCATTTAGAACAAGGTATGGACATTATGAATTTTTGGTTATGCCTTTCGGACTAACGAATGCACCTGCTATTTTTATGGACCTGATGAACCGAATAAAACTACATCTTTCTTTCATATAATGTAATAGCCAACAACCATGGCATTATACAAAATAAGCTATCCATCTAAAGGCCAACACATCTTAGCCATTTACAACAAAATTTACTAACTTATCTAGCCCCTATACATGCCATATACAAAACATTAAGTTTCATGTACCAAAGTGTGCTGATATGTGGGCTATCTTCTGATGATCCTCGTATCTCGATTCAACACTTTAAATCTATAAGACAAGGGAAAAGAAAGAGAGTAAGCTTTGAGCTTAGTAAGTTTACACATAAACAATTAAGCATCATAGTATAAGCCCAACCACAATTAGCATTATACCAACATATAATATACAACTATGCTTACTCTTTCTATCCCTTACCATATTACCAACACATCATGAGTCACATGCTCAAAATTATTGAAATGCACCCCTGCATTCAATATCACATTTACACAATATACAACACATCATTATTGCTCAATAATACATCCACATAGCTAACTCACATAGCTAATCCACACAGCTAATCCACATATCTTATCCACACAGCTATTACACAGCTAATATATACAAATTAATCCACACACCAATATCTCGGTGGTTTCGCACTTAGCACACCACAATCAATTTATAAGGTGGTATCGCACTTAGCCTACCACAAAGGTAATCATCGTGATCTCGCACATAGCCACTAAATGATATACCTAACGATAGCATCGCACAAAGCCAGCTCATCGTCAATATGCATTCGGATGGTATCGCACTTAGCCCACCATCTAGCATTATCACAACACATGCACAAGTCTATTTACCCAATTACTCATCCATTCACATCTATACTACATTCATTCTACTTGAACCACATAGGTTCCCAATCATTCTCATTCATTCTCATTCATGCTACACCCTAGCTAGCATGTACAAATTGTAAGTATGAATGCATTGTTTATGCATAGACTTACCTCGATACTCAAAAGTACAGAAATATGCAATTTAGTCCACCGCCTTGGTTTTGCCTCGGTTTCGATCCGGGCTTCGTCTTTCTTGATCTATAATGAATAAATCAGCTTATTCAATACACACATTGACTAAATTGACCCACATCTCATACTTTAGCAAAATTACTATTTTGCCCTTAAACTTTCTCATATTTACAATTTAGTCCCGAAGGCTCGTAAAGTGATTTTTATTAAACTTTCTACTCTTTCATGCTTAGCCGAACCACTTACTCAACTAAAGCATTCATCAAATCTCACTAAATCACCCATGTATGACCAAACTTAAGATTTTCACAACTAAGTCCCTACATGCATTTTCATGGAAAATCACTTAGCAAAAGATGTTTCTACTACATCAAGCTTTCATATTCTTCCATAAAACATCAAAATACATGCATGTCATACATATATACATTTTTGAACATCCATAATAGCTCACCAAATAGCTATAAAAAGCTTACTCATGCTAAGGGACTTCAAAAATATGAAGAATATCAAAACCAAGCTTAGGAGCACTTACTAGCAAGCTTGAAAAATTGAAAGAACCCTAACAATGGCTTTTCAAATTTTCTAGACTATGGGAAGAAGATGAATTAATTTCTATCATCTTTTCACCTATTTTAATCACTTAATTGATAAATGACCAAAATGCCCTTTTTGATAAACTTTCAATTTTAACTCATCCATGCCCATTTTTGTCCAAAAATTAGAATTTGGATAAATTGCTATTTAAAGACCTCTAATTAATAATTTAGTCTTTTTAGACAATTCCACCACAATTTCACAAAATTACTTCATGAAACTTTCACACTAGCATGCATACATAATATAAGCCTCAAAAACTCATTCATGACCCTCGGATTTGTGGTCTCGAACCACTATTCTGACTAGGCCCTAAATCGGGATGTTACAACTCTCCCCCTTTAGAGATTTTTGCCCCCGAAAATCTTACCAAAAAAGAGGTTTGGATGTTACTCTCTCATAGCTTCTTCCGTTTCCCACGTAGCCTCTTTCACGCCATGTTTCTGCCATAACACTTTCACTAGTGCTATGCTCTTATTTCTCAACTGTTTCACTTCTCGAGCCAAGATCTTGATCGGCTCCTCTTCATAAGACATAACCGGTCTTATCTCAATTTTTGTTGAAGGAATCACATGTGAAGGATCGGAGCGATACCGTCGCAACATCGACACATGGAACACGTTATGAATCTTTTCCAACTCTACCGGTAAACCCAACCGGTAAGCTACAGGCCTAATTTTGTCTGTAATCTCCTACGACCCTATGAACCTTGGACTCAATTTCCCTTTCCGTCCAAATCTCATAATCTTCTTCCACGGCGATACTTTCAAAAATACTTTGTCGCCTATCTCAAACTAAATTTTTTTTCTTTTAAAATCCGCATACGACTTACTCGCTTGCATTTGCGACTTTCGACTATTACGGATTACTTTCACTTTCTCTTCGGTCTCTTTTACTAGATCGACCCCATGGATCCGTTTCTCGCTAAGCTCGATCCAATACAAAGGAGTCCGACACTTACGGCCATACAAAGCCTCATACGGTGCCATCTGTATACTCGATTGATAACTATTGTTATAGGCGAATTCGACCAAAGGTAGATATCTCTCCCAACTACCTTCGAATTCTAACACACGATGATCGAAGCATATCCTCAAGAACTTGAATTACTCTTTCAGATTGACCATCAGATTGCGGATGTAACGCAGTACTGAAATTCAATCTCGTACCCATGGCCTTTTGCAACTTCTTCCAAAATCTCGAAGTAAACCTCGGATCTCTATCCGATATAATAGCCACAGGTACACCATGCAATCTCACTATCTCTGCCACGCACAACTCAAAGCTAACTTATCAAAGTGAATAATCAACACGTCATCGAATAAAGTGAGTCGACTTCATCAATCTATCCACAACAACCCACACAGCATCTCTCTTTCTCGGAGTCGTCGGTAACCCCGTCACAAAATCCATGGTAACCCGATCCCACTTCCATTCGAGAACCATCACTGGCTGAAGCAATCCTGAAGGCACTTGATGCTCAGCTTTCACTTGTTGGCAAATCAGACACTTTGCCACAAACTCTGAAATATTTCTTTTCACACCCGGCCACCAATACAACTTCCTCAAATCGTTGTACATTTTCGTACTGCCCGGATGTACTGACAAGCATCCACTGTGGGCCTCATACAAAAACCTTTCAAATCAACTCCTCATTTTTAGGAACACAAATTCTGTCACGAAACATCAGATAACCATTCAAATCCACTCGAAAATCAGAATCACTTCCTGATCCGCACTTAGCTATCTTAGCTTGCATCTTGCTGTCATTTCTCTGAGCCTCACATATTTGTTGAACAAATAGTGGCCTAGCTCTCAACTCTGCCAAAATAGCACCATCATTAGACAATGCTAAACTCGCTCTCATAACTCTTAGAGCATACAGGGATTTCCTACTTAAGGCATCCGCAACTACATTCGCTTTTCTCGGGTGGTAATCAATGACTAACTCATAGTCTTTCAACAATTCAAGCCACCGTCTCTGTCTCAGATTCAAATTCTTCTAATCCATCAAATACTTTAAACTCTTGTGATCCGTAAAGATTCGGAACTTTTCGCCATACAAATAATGTCGCCAAATCTTTAACGCAAACACAATCGCAACCAACTCCAAATCGTGAGTCGAATAATTCTTCTCGTGCGGTTTTAACTGCCTTGAGGCATAAGCGACTACCTTACCCTCTTGCATCAACACGCAACCGAGACCATTAAACGACGTATCACTATATACCACGAACTCCTTCCCCGATTCTGGTTGAACCAAAACCGGTGCCTCAGTCAACATTATTTTTAGTTTCTCGAATCTCTGTTGACATGTCTCAGTCCATTCAAACTTGACATCTTTATGCTATAGTTTCGTCATCGGGGTAGCAATCACAGAGAACCCCTTTACGAAACGTCTGTAATATCCCGCTAATCCCAAGAAACTTCTGATTTCTTACATGTTCCTCGGTGGTTTCTAATCCATAACAGTCGATATCTTACTCGGGTCAACTCTGACACCATCACCTGACACCATGTGTCCTAGGAATCCGAACTCTCGGAGCCAAAACTCACTCTTGCTAAACTTAGCATAAAACTGCTTATCTCTCAAAGTTTGCAAGACAATTCTCAAGTGCTCTTCATGATCGTTCTCATCCCGAGAATAGATCAATATGTCGTCAATAAAGACAACCACAAACTTGTTCACATATGGTCTGAAAACACGGTTCATCAGATCCATAAAAATCTCAGGTGCATTCGTCAAACCAAACGGCATAACCAAAAACTCATAATGGCCATACCTTGTCCGAAATGCAGTTTTCAACACATCTTGCTTTTTCACTGAAATGATAATAACTGGACCTCAAGTCTATCTTGAGAACATCTGTAGCTCCTTGGGTTGATCGAAAAGATCATCAATCCTTGGTAAAGGATACTTATTCTTAACCATAACCTTGTTCAGTTGTCTATAGTCTATACACAACCTCATAGACCCATCTTTCTTCTTCACAAACAATACCGGAGCACCCCACGGCGAGTAGCTCGGTCTTGCAAAACCTTTATCTGTCAACTCTTGTAACTGAACCTTCGGTTCTTTCAACTCTACAAGTGCCATTCTGTACGGGGAAATCGAAATAGGTGCCGTTCCCGGAACCAACTCAATTCCAAACTCGACCTCTCTCACTGGAGGTAATCCGGGTAACTCTTTCGGAAACACATCTGGGTACTCACATACCACTGGCACTGTTTCAAACCCTACTCCAACCTCTTGAGTATTCAACACAAACGCAAGATAGGACTCACACCCTTTTCTTAAACATTTCTCAGCCACTAAGGAAGAAATCATCACGGGTAGACTGTCCGATCCACCTGATTCAACCCGAACTACATTTCCACTCTCACATTTCAGTTCAAAAAACTTACTACCACAGTTCACTAAGACACTATGGGTAGTCAACCAATCCATGCCTAGGATTAAATCGAACTCATCAAACAGGAACAACATAAGGTTTTCCGAAAAACAATGATTCTCAATCAACAAAGGATAATTCTTACATACTTTGTCCACTAACACATGCTTTCCTAACGGGTTTGACACCTTAATCACAATGTCCGTAGACTCAATGGTCATACTCAAACTAGATGCTAATCTCATGTAAATATAAGAGTGAGTAGACCCTGGATCTATTAAAGCAATAACAGAGGTGTCAAAGAGAGAAAAAGTACCCGTTATCACATCAGGGGAGGATGCCTCTTCGCGAGTGCGAATGGCGTACGTCCTCGCAGGTGCCCGACCCTCTGGTCTCACAGCAGAGTCCCTGGACGCACCTCTACCACTAGCCCCACCTCTTGGGTTCCTTGGTGGTCTACCCCTTGTAGACACATCACTAGGTCTCACTTCTTGCCTCTCTTCCTTATCATCCCTCTCGGGACAGTTACGGATAAAGTGGTCAAGGGAACCACATTTGTAACATTTCCGACTGTTTCCCCAACACTCTCCGATGTGATACCTACCACAACTTGGACACTTCGGTTTAATCTTTGTATTGCCCACACTTTCCATCGAGGGGGCTCAGACTCTCGAACCCTGACGAGTATTGTCCAAGTCTCGATGCGAATATCCCACTGAGGCTGACGTCCGAGGATTCACTTCCTTGGATCTTTTTGACTGGGCTTGATACAACTTGCCCATCGGTCTCTTTCTCGCATCTCGGGCTTCACTCACAGCCCTCCTCTTATCTGAACTCAACTCTTCGGCCTTACTTGCCCTCTCAACTAATACCACAAATTTTTTCAACTCTAAAATGCCAACTAGGAGTTTGATATCCTCATTCAGCCCATCTTCGAACCTCTTGCACAAGATGGTCTCTGTCGACACACATTCTTGAGCGTAATTGCTAAGCCTAACAAACTCACGCTCGTATTCGGGCCATCGTCATCCTTCCTTGCTTCAGCTCAAGGAATTCTTTCCTTTTTCGGTCAGTAAACCTCTGGCTTATGTACTTCTTCCGAAACTCTTCCAAAAAGAAGTCCCACGTTACCCACTCTCTTGGGACCACTAATGTCAGCGTCTTCCACCAATGGTATGCCTAGTCTCTCAGCAAAGATACGACAAACTTCAAACTTTCCTCAGGTGTACATGAGAGCTCATCGAACACCCTCATCGAGTTCTCTAACCAGAACTCCGCCCTCTCAGGGTCGTCATCTACTTTAGCTCTAAACTATTTAGCCCCGTGTTTCCTAATCTTATCCACCGGGGGTTTCGATATCCTCACTACATCCATACCTTGAGGAGCCACAGGATTTGGCTGAGGTATAAGAGGAGGTGGAGGAGGTTGAGCATTAGGGTTTGCTCGGACATAATCCGAGTACCAATTACTCATCATATGGAGAAAGGCTTCTCGTGCCTCTTCCCCTTGACCCCTCGCCTGGGGTCCACTTTGCACCGGCACGGTTCCTTGCGCAGGAGCCGGCGCATTACTAGCTGCTTCATTAGCAGTCAATGATCGGAATCCATATTCTATATAAAACAAGATTTAAAATCATCAGAAACCACCACACTATCATCGTACACTTATGGCATGTATAGCTAGACTCTTACACCCGCTACAGTAGTCCTAGAACCGACTAAACATGACTCTGATACCATTAAATGTAACACCCCTTACCCGGGTTCTACGCCGGGTACCGGGCCCGAGGCGTTACCGAACTCAAACTGCTTAATCGCCACTTAGGCTCAACGTCATTACTCGCTATAACCTCATTCTCAACTTACGATGCCTCACTCATACACACGAGGACTCTCGAGACTAATCCGAAACTTTTACGATCCTTAAAATTTTTCTTTTATACAGGTCTCACACGCCAGTGCAAGATTAGACATGCCCGTGCATGAGCACACACGCCCATGTCCCCAGACCATGCCTAAAAACCCAAGCATTCTGCCAAATGCCCCACGGCCATGGCACGCCCGTGCTCCCCAACCGTGTTGAACACTGACTTCCCTCGCACGGCCTAGAGTCTAGATACACGCCCGTGTGGCTAGCCCATGGCCAACACTGATGAATCCCACACGCCCTAAGCACACGCCCGTGTGACTAGTCCGGGGTCTATTCTATTTTCAAATATTAACATGCAGGGGACGTACGGCCACAGCACACGCCTGTGGGCTAACCGTGTGTCACACATGGTCTAGACACACGCCCGTGTGTCTATCCACATGGTCAAGAACAAGACTAAGTGTCAAGTTCTTTTCACCCTTCTAACATACACAACATAAACTCATCTAAAACCATCATAATCAACTCAAATTGAAGTGTATTCTCACATAGAAAACTACATCTTTCTTTCATATAATGTAATAGCCAACAACCATGGCATTATACAAAATAAGCTATCCATCTAAAGGCCAACACATCTTAGCCATTTACAACAAAATTTACTAACTTATCTACCCCCTATACATGCCATATACAAAACATTAAGTTTCATGTACCAAAGTGTGCTGATATGTGGGCTATCTTCTGATGATCTTCGTATCTCGATTCAACGCTTTAAATCTATAAGACAAGGGAAAAGAAAGAGAGTAAGCTTTGAGCTTAGTAAGTTTACATATAAACAATTAAGCATCATAGTATAAGCCCAACCACAATTAGCATTATACCAACATATAATATACAACTATGCTTACTCTTTCTATCCCTTACCATATTACCAACACATCATGAGTCACATGCTCATAATTATTGAAATGCACCCCTGCATTCAATATCACATTTACACAATATACAACACATCATTATTGCTCAATAATACATCCACATAGCTAACTCACATAGCTAATCTACACAGCTAATCCACATATCTTATCCACACAGCTATTACACACAGCTAATATATACAATTAATCCATACAGCCAATATCTCGGTGGTTTCGCACTAGCACACCACAATCAATTTATAAGGTGGTATCAAACTTAGCCTACCACAAAGGTAATCATCGTGATCTCGCACATAGCCACTAAATGATATACCTAACGATAGCATCGCACATAGCCAGCTCATCATCAATATGCATTCGGATGGTACCGCACTTAGCCCACCATCTAGCATTATCACAACACATGTACAAGTCTATTTACCCAATTACTCATCCATTCACATCTATACTACATTCATTCTACTTGAACCACATAGGTTCCCAATCATTCTCATTCATTCTCATTCATGCTACACCCTAGCTAGCATTTACAAATTGTAAGTATGAATGCATTGTTTATGCATAGACTTACCTCGATACTCAAAAGTACAGAAATATGCAATTTAGTCCACCACCTTGGTTTTGCCTCGGTTTTGATCCGGGCTTCGTCTTTCTTGATCTATAATGAATAAATCAGCTTATTCAATACACACATTGACTAAATTGACCCACATCTCATACTTTAGCAAAATTACTATTTTGCCCCTAAACTTTCTCATATTTACACTTTAGTCCCGAAGGCTCGTAAAGTTATTTTTATTCAACTTTCTACTCTTTCATGCTTAGCCGAACCACTTACTCAACTAAAGCATTCATCAAATCTCACTAAATCACCCATGTATGACCAAACTTAAGATTTTCACAACTAAGTCCCTACATGCATTTTCATGGAAAATCACTTAGCAAAAGATGTTTCTACTACATCAAGCTTTCATATTCTTCCATAAAACATCAAAATACATGCATGTCATACATATATACATTTTTGAACATCCATAATAGGTCAACAAATAGCTATAAATAGCTTAGTCAAGCTACCGGGACTTCAAAAATACAAAGAATATCAAAAACCGGACTTAGGAGCACTTACTAGCAAGCTTGAAAAATTGAAAGAACCCTAACAATGGCTTCTCAAATTTTCGGCAGCTATGGGAAGAAGATGAATGAATTTCTATCATCTTTTCACCTATTTTAATCACTTAATTGGTAAATGACCAAAATGCCATTTTTGATAAACTTTCAATTTTAGCTCACCATGCCCATTTTTGTCCAAAAATTAGAATTTGGATAAATTGCTATTTAAGGACCTCTAATTAATAATCTAAAGCTATTTCACACATATAGCTTCTAGAAACACACATTTTGCAACTTTTGTAATTTAGTCCTTTTGGACAATTCCACCACAATTTCACAAAATTGCTTCATGAAACTTTCACACTAGCATCCATACATAATATAAGCCTCAAAAACTCATTCATGACCCTCGGATTTGTGGTCTCAAACCACTATTTTGACTAGGCCCTAAATCGGGATGTTACAACACATCATGCATCCGGTTTAACTCCGGAGGCAACTCAAGTTGATAGGCGACCGGTCCAACACGCTTTAATATCCGGTAAGGTCCGATGAATCTAGGGCTCTGTTTTCCTTTCCGTCCAATTCTCAGAATCTTCTTCCATGGTGAGACCTTCAAAAAGACATAATCCCCTACGGAGTACTCTATCTCTTTACGCTTTAAATCCGTATACGACTTCTGCCTATCAGATGCTTCCTTTAACCGATCTCGAATCAACTTTACTTTTTCTTCGGTCTCAGAAACCAACTCTGGCCCCAGAACTCGCCGCTCACCCAGTTCAGTCCAACATTTAGGAGTACGACACCTACAACCATATAACACCTCGTACGGTGCCATTTGAATACTGGACTGGTAGCTATTGTTATACGCATACTCTACCAGCGGTAAATAGTCCTCCCAGCTACCTCGAAAATCGATTACACAGCTTCTTAACATGTCTTCCAGTATCTGAATCACCCTCTCTGACTGACCATCTATCTGAGGGTGGAATGCAATACTGAAATCCAATCGTGTAGCCAAAGCCTCATGTAACCTCTTCCAGAATCGAGATGTGAATCTAAGATCTCTGTCAGATATGATAGAAACTGGTACACCATGCAGTCTTATAATCTCGGCCACATACAACTTAGCCAAATTCTACAACGAATAATTAGTGCGGACCGGTATAAATTTGGAAGATTTAGTCAATCGTTCTACAATAACCCATACCGAATCCTTCTTAGTAGGCATCAAGGGTAGCCCACTGAAAAAATCCATGGTTACCCTCTCCCACTTCCAGAGTGGAATCTTAACTGGTTGCAGTAATCCAGAAGGCAGCTGATGCTCAGCCTTAACTTGTTTGCATGTCAGACATTTACCCACAAAATCGGTAACTTCGCGTTTCAATCCTGGCCACCAGTACAGTTCACGCAGGTCTCGATATAACTTGTTTCCACCAGGATGCATGGCATAAGGACTACTATGCGCCTCTTGCAGTATAGACCACCTCAGATAAAAATCTCTTGGTACACAGACTCTCCCATGGAAGCATAGTACTCCTTCACTATTCAACCCAAAGTTTGTAGTCTCTCCGCTCTCAACTTGTCAGAAACGAGGAGCCAGTGACTCATCCAACAACTGTTTCTCCTTAATTTGATCAGTCCAAGTCGGTCTCACTTGAAGTTCAGCTAACAAGCTACCATCATCGAACAGGCTGAGACGAGCAAACATTGCTCTCAAATCAGATACAACCCTACGGCTCAGTGCGTCAGCTACTACATTAGCTTTACCAGGGTGGTACTCAATTGTGCAATCATAATTCTTAAGCAACTCTATCAATCTTCGTTGCCTAAGGTTCAACTCTTTCTGAGTAATGAGGTACTTGAGGGTTTTATGGTCTGTGTAAATAATAAACTTCTCACTGTATAAGTAGTGCCTCCAAATTTTCAGTGCGAAAACCACCGCAGCTAACTCCAAGTCGTGAGTGGGGTAATTCACCTCGTGAGGCTTAAGTTGACGAGACGCGTACGCAACCACCTTACCCTCTTGCATCAACACACAACCCAATCTAATGTGCGATGCATAACTGTAGACAATGAATTCCTTCCCAGACTCTGGCTGTATTAACACAGGGGCTTCAGTCAGAACTTTCTTCAATTTCTCAAAACTCTCCTGTTGCTTATCGGTCTAAATAAACGGTACCCCTTTACGCAATAACTTAGTCAGAGGTGCAGCAATCAGTGAAAACCCCTCAACAAAATGTCTGTAATACCCAGCCACACCCAGAACGCTTCAAATCTCCGATACAGCCTTTGGTGGTTTCCAATCCAATACGGCTTCAATTTTTCAAGGATCCACCCTAATTCCCTCAGCAAACACCACGTGACCCAGAAATGTCACTTCTCGCAGCCAGAACTCACACTTGCTGAACTTTGCGTATAGCTATTTTTCCCTCAAAATTTGTAAAACAATTCGAAGATGTGCATCATGATCCTCTTCAATTCTCGAATATACCAGAATATCATCTATAAAAACCACTACGAACCGATCCAGGTAAGGCTGGAACACACGGTTCATCAGATCTATGAAAGCAGCTGGTGCATTCGTCAGCCCAAACGGCATCACTAGGAACTCATAGTGACCATAACGAGTCCTAAACGCAGTCTTATACACATCAGCCTCCTTAACCTTTAGCTGATGGTACCCAGATCGAAGATCTATCTTGGAAAAAATCGAAGCTCGTCTCAGTTGGTCAAACAGATCACCTATCCTCGGTAAAGGGTACTTGTTCTTAATCGTCAGTTTGTTCAGTTGAAGATAATCGATGCACATGCGCATGGATCCATCCTTTTTCTTCACGAATAACATTGGTGCTCCCCATGGAGACACACTCGGTCGAATGAATCCCCAGTCCAGTAGCTCTTGATTTTGAGCCTTTAACTCTACAAGCTCCTTCGGTGCCATCCTGTAAGGGGCGATGGACACCGGAGCTATTCCCGGTAGGAGCTTAATACTGAATTCAACCTCATGGTTTGGGGGCAACCCAAGAAGCTCTTCAAGAAATACATCCAGAAATTCCTTAACAGTTATGACATCTCCAACAGAAGGACCCTTAGAATAAAAACTCCTGATATAAGCTAAAAACGTCTCGTAACCCTTGTGAACCAGTTTCTCGACCTTTAATGCTGAGATTACGTTAGACAGATAATCTCTTCGCTCCCCTAACACGACTACCTCCTCCTCCTCAGAAGACTTCAACACCATACACTTAGTAGTGCAGTACAAATTTGCACGGTGTTTCACTAGCCAATACATGACCAATATCAGATCGAATTCGCCAAACGACAGTTCCATCAAATCTGTCGGAAAGACAACCCCTTGGACCTCTAGGGGCACGTCTCTGAACAACTTATTCACTCTAATCGACTTTCCCAGTGGACTTAACACAGTCATCTCTCTATCACTAATTTCAAACTGAAAACCCAACGTCCCAGACATAGTGCATGCAACATACGAGTGTGTAAACCCAATGTCAATTAAAGCAGCGTATGGTACATTATAAATTAGGAACATATCAGTTATGACGTCCGGGGCATTGCCATCTTCTCGGTGCCGAGTAGCATAAACCAAAGCTGGCTGTCTTGCCTCATTATTACCAGCACCTCTACCCGGTACTCCACAACCTCGTCCCAAACCATTTTTTCCCCTGGCCTGACCACGGCCTCTCGGTGGTTGCTGACCACCTCTCCCTGGCTGAACATGGCCCTGACCTGGGCTTGCATCTGAACAGGCTTCTGAGTACAGTTCTTAACCTGATGATGAATGGACCCACATCTGAAGCACGCCCCAGTTCTTTTCCAGCATTCACCCTGGTGAGATCTCCCACAATCAGCGCAAGGCTGCAGTCTAGCAGCAACAACAAAAACCCCAGCTCAGACTGGCCCATCAAATCTAGGCTTTTTCTTAGGCCCACCAAAAGAACTTGAGGGTCCAAAATCCCTCTTATTTCTGCCCCTATCTTTTTCACGGTTCTGGCGCTCTGAGCGCTTTACATCCTCAGTAATTTTTGCTTTCTCAACAAGAGCAGCAAAGTCTCGTTCCCTCTACGAAGCTATCAGCACCTGCAACTCATCTCGGAGGCCATCCTCGAAACACACATAGCATTCATACTCAGTTGCAACTATACCACGATCATACCGACTCAGTCGTAGAAACTCTGCCTCATACTCTGCCACAGACCTAATCCCCTGGATCAGGCTCAGAAATTCCTTTCTTTGGGCGTCCACATAACTTGCGCCCACATACTTCCCTTGAAAGGCTACCTTGAAGAAATCCCACGTCAAGCGGTCGGCCTGCGTACCCTCTCTTACAGTGAGCCACCATTGGTATGCCTCGTCTCGTAGTAAAGACACTGCTCCTTTTAATTTCTGTTCCACAGTACAGTCGAGATCGTCTATTATTCGTTCGGTGGCCTCTAACCAATATTTCGCCACATTCGGGGCTACTCCAGAAATACCCCTGAAATTTTCTGCTCCATTAGACCGGAGTCGCTTAGAAATGGACCTTTGGCCCATCGATCGAAAGACGGCCCAAAGAACCCTTTCAAGAACCCGTAACATTGCTTGGGATAGAGCATCATCCCCAACTGCTCGGTCATGAGACCCTGTGTCAGTTACTGGTGAGGCTGGTGCCTCCCTAGCAGGCATATGGCCCGACGCTGAAGACCCAGCCCTAGCACCTCCTCAGCCTCTACCGCGGCCACGTGTACCCCTTTCGCGACCTCTTACGCTCATATCGACACAGCGTATTTTCTGTTTTAAAAGTCTTATGAATAAGTTCATAGTTCCAGTAATTATTAACGGATGTTTTATGAAAATCAGTATTCAAAGTTTTTATTTTCGCAGATCGAGATATCTCACTACAGTTTTCAGTCTTCTACAATCTCAGTTTACCCTAAAAAAAGAGTTTTAGCATAGTACTACTATCTATAGTAGTTTCTCAGTATAACATTTCAGTCTATAGCAGCAAACAGTGTTAGAGAACTTACAAATTTGGCGCCGGAGACTCGGTGTGCCACACTTTCAGTAACAACATTTTACTTTCCAAAACCAAAATTTAAAAGATTTCAGAAAAAATTTCAAGGACCCATTCCCGGCCTAGACGTTACGACCAGATCTGACGTGTCACATCTAAGTGTTGATTTGAAAATCGGTCTTGTCGATGAAAATTCGTGACTAAATATTAAATCCCTTTTAAGACAATTGCTATAGAAAATGTTGGTGTTGTAAAAACATGTAGGCCAATTGTTTGTTACAAGTTTATTAATCTGAACTAAAAATCGCAAAAGCTTTTCTAGTTGTAAACATTAAGATTTAAAATACGTGATTTTCTTTAGAAATAGTTATTATTTTAAAAACCCGTGTTTCCTAATCTAGCAGGTTGAAGTAAGAAGTTAAAACCAAATAAAAGTTAAATCCCTCAAATGGCCTTATTACATAAATATTAACCTAGAAATAAAATATAAAAAAACTAGGTGTAAATTACAATACTCGCGAACATGTGGTCATTTCCGAGTCCCTCGCAGCTCTAAATCATCTAAGGCTGGGGATTACCTGCACAGTTAAAAGAAGAGGGTGAGTTTTTGAAAACTCAGTGTGTAATCCCCTATAAGTCGAATAACAATCGGTGCATGCAAAAACAGACTGGGCCTAAGCCCTATCTGATAATAGATCGATGCGGGCTTTAGCCCTATATCTGATGCAGTGGGTCTAAGCCCAAAGTAATAACAGTGCAAAACAGAGATGCAACCCAACCCAATCCAGCCAACACACCACCTGTACCAACTAACACACCATGTGGGGACTAAGTCGACCCACCTAGCCAACACACCAATATCGTAGCATAGCTGCTAACAGTAATGCAGCAAAGTTGCTAGTAACAGTAAATATGGCCCAGCCACTAAAATCAGAATACGTGGCTAAGCCACTAGAACAGTAAAAACATGGCAGAGCCACTAGTACAGTACTTCCTCCGAATCAGAATCCCAACCCCAATGCAGATTGTCGTGTCATAAATATTACATGTATGCAGTATGTCATAATCATAACAAGTCATATACATATCGTACACACATCACTTAAACTACCACTAAGGGTATAATGGTCTTTTTGATGGTTAGGAGTAAAACGGTATTTTCACCCCTCAGGGGTATATCGGTTATTCTACCCTCCAAGGGTATTTCGATAACTCTACCCTACAAGGGTATTTCGATAATTCTACCCTACAAGGGTATTTCGGTAATTTTACTCATTAGGGGTATTTCAGTCATTTTACTACTTTTGGGGTCTCGGTACAGATGACGACCCTTCAGAAGGTCTACAGTTGTCCCGAACGAATCGGATAACCCATATGGCCAAAACAGTGTAAATGGGCCCAAAGTCCGCTATTCAGCCCAAGTGGGCCCACACGCTCGTGTGGCCCATTCAGCCCAATTCCACTAATGGCTATTTGAACTTCGCAGCCCAATCCATTATTTGTCACTATCGTGAATTTTACCCGTGTGGGGCCCATGAGCCCATTGGGCTCACATGGCCCATCTCGACCCAACGAGGCCCATTACGACCTAAGCCCACGAGAACGCTCGTGGTGGCTTCTACAGTCTAGCGCCTATGTTCATGGGCTCGGTTTACCACACGCACGATCCCACGCTCGTGTGGCATCATACGCCATATTTTTATCTTTTCAGCATTTTGCCGATCTACACTCATAGCAGTGTAACATTACATACTTTCAGCTTTTCAGCCGATCATCGAATACTGCATACGATTACACACATGTTCGCGAAATTAGCTAAGATCCATGCTCTCTGAATCCTATAATCAACCAACATATCGTATCAGATTTACAACTAATAAAGTTAATAACTGTCCACACCCAAAATGATAATCCCCACTTACCTTGACTTATCGCTGATCGATTTATTTCCCTTAGATCACCAGCTAGAGTTGATCACACTCCTCTTTGATGATTAACTGCATTTCACATACAACCTATCAATCACGTCGGTCTAAAACCATGATTTAGCACACATCAGTCCAAAGAAAGTACACGCAACCTTTCCCCCAAAAAGGGAAAGTAACATTCGGCCAAACACTTACCGAGTCCCTCAGATCCGAAAGCTGACTCAAAAGAATGGTACACGTGGGTGGAGTATTGTGTTCGATCTAAAAGAGAGTAAACTGAAAGTATATTATTGAATAGCAACACGAAGATCCTACAAGGGAAATTACAAAGTACAAAAATGACCCAGTCACTTGCCCCAATATTCGGCTTGTTAGAGTTAGAAGATGAGAGGAGGAGGCAGGGTATTCGGCTACACTCAAGAAGAGAGGAATAGTATAACTTGATTTGATTTAGCCCAGAGAGAAGAAGAAGAAAAGAATGCCGAATCGGCAGAGAGAAAAATGAAGGAGGAAGAAGGGCTTCAAGGAATTCAGCACTTGATGTTTATGTCTCGGCAAATGTGGATAACAATTGAGGAATAAGGATGAAAAGAAAAAGACCCGAATGGTCAAAAAATGCAGCATGAGATGCCCTCAAGAGAGTAAATCCCAAAATGCAAGAAAAGAAGATCCCAAAAAAAATAGAGAGAAAAACGGCTTCTACACTCTCCCCAAAAGCCGAAAATACACCAAATGACATAGCCTTAGCTGAATTTCCCTTACTCAAGCTTCCCCATTCGTCCAAGACTCCCCCCACATTCCAATTCCATAGAAATCTCCATAGATTACTCCTCGATTTGCTCCCAACCTCCCATTCAAATTTGATGACCAAGTCTCCAACCACCTCTGCAGAGTTTGAATCAAACTTTACCTCTCACGCCACAGAGTCATAAAATAAAACTTTCTACTTGCATGCCATGGGATTCGAACCCACTCTCTCTCACATGCCCCAACACGCCACTTGCCACCACAACACATGTTCACTTGTGTCTTAAAACAAACACAATTTATTATAAGCCCTTCAAGCTAACATCCAGGTTTCCCAAAAGAGCAAAAAATCAAAATTTTGCCAAGGGCCATACTTGAACCCAGACTTCCTAAAATCCCCAAAACACACCCAAATCACTCAACCACAGACGCAAACATGTATTTGTGTTAAGACATGAAAAATTAAAGACCCTATATTTTTGGAACGTTACAACAATTCACAACAGCATCATGCAGAGTTAACTAATCCATACCCAAAATCACGTCAAACTTATCAAAGGGTAATAACATCAAATCATCCAGCAAGTTGCAACCCCGAATCATCAAAGGACAGTTTTTATATACTTTATCAACTAACACATACTGACCTAGGGGGTACGTTACTTTAACCACAAATTAAGTGGATTCAACAGGCAATTTCTTACTTGACACTAAATTCGTGCATACATACGAATGTGTTTATCCCGGATCAATCAAAGTAGTAACATCTATAACACCCTTAACTCGTATCCATCGCTAGAATAGGGTTACGAAGTATTACCGGAGTTCACAGAACTTTCACATGTAAATTACAGTAAAATTGTAATATTCGGGATTTAGGGGTTATGCGTTTTAACTTGAATGTATGTAGTAGCATGCTTGTGTGTGGTTTGTATGTGTTTTGGGGGCTTCGAGAACCCTGGGGAGTAGGTAGATGCCTTAGAAAAATATTGGATTTTTAAGTCTTAAAGGAGAGCTAAGGGAGCTAGGCCTTAAGGAGTTTAGTATGTGGATTAAGACACAAGAACTTAACTGGTAAAGTGGCAAGGGAGGCGCCACTTAGAACACAGGAGAGCGATGCCTCAGGGAGTGTGAAAGGACTTAGGTTCGAGCAGCACAGGTAGCGTTTTGGGCTTTTATTTTTCGACAAGGAAGTGCAGTGTTGGACGGCACAGGGACACTGAATGGATGAGCATTTGATTTGGTCAAATTCATTTGAAGATTCGACTAAGAGAGAAAGATAAGTGTTGACTCATTCAAATACTTTTGAATGAGGGGAGAAGAGGAAAAGTAGGAGAAAAAGAAGGGATTTGAGAAGAGGGGAAGAGTTGGCCGGTAAAGGGACTTTGGAGGGGGCATATTCGGTCATACAAGGGGGAGTTAAGTGCCAAATTGGCTTAAGGGGTTTTAGGTACATTTTAGCTTTCTTTTCCTCCCTTAGATTTGTGCCGAAAGTGGTAGTCAGAAACCTTTCAAAGTCTCCTCTATTTTCTTTGCTTTAGCCGAATTTGGGAAGACCATTAAGGCCACTCTCTTCTCCATTCTCTTCTTTACTTTACTCATCTTTAGACCGAAACCCTCACCCCTTCTCTTCTCCTTTATTTTGCTAAGGCTGAAACCTCTCTTTCATTCATTCCCACCATTGCCGCAACTCTTAAGGTCCCAAACATCTCTTCTCCATTCTTTTGATAAAAGCCGAATTCACCTAGTAGCCAAAATCCCCTAAGCTGAATCCTAACTTGAGCCACACCATCATTCTTCTCTTCTTCTTCTCGCGATTCTTTCAAAAGCCGAAGGTATCTCTAGACTATAGCCAATTGTTCTGAAGCACTAAAGGCCGATCATCTTTGTCCTCTTGTCGATTTCTTAGAGCCAGTGATCATTGCATTTGGTCACTCTTGTTCGGTGGATTTTGGGATTCTTTGTAGCCGACGATTAGAAGGAGATCTTTCGAGATTTTGGAGATTCAAGGTAAACAAGGTATACCACTCGACCAAGGGCCACTTCTATTGGTTTTAATGCACTAAGCCGATTCTAACTTAAGCCATGTAGGGATTTCGACAACTACAAGAGCAGACAATAGTTATCGGGATTTAACCAAGCAAGGTAAGGGAGTTGTAATATTCGACCAAAGGCCATATTACTTATTGAGGGTTGCCGATTCTAACTATGGAATTTTAGGGGGTTTTCGATAGAGATAAAGGATGAGTCTCAGGATTCAGATCTATTTCGGTAAGGGTGTTTAAGTTATAGATTATGTTTCGTTTAGATCTTACATATTAATTAACCGGGTTTTGATTAAGTGTTCCTCAATGGATGCGAGTACCAGTGGAGGAGAGAAAGGGGTAGTTCCTACCCCTAGATTCAAGAAACGCTCGGTTTTACGCCCGACGTGATTGGCCACCGGGTTGTGGGCCAGCATCGAAAGGGATAAGCCGAGATCGTTGTTATCCCGATAGCGAGAGTGTCGGTATCGAGAGTGTCATTCTCACTGTTATCAGGTGTGTAACCCTACACTAATTCCCGATAGATTAATATTATTACGTTAAATATGTGTTAATAAAAATACGAATAACATGGCTAAGGGTACCATTCAATGGTATAGTGCGTTCAGGTACATTACCCCTTAATACTCCGTTAATAATGTTTATAAACATTGATATGAAAATATGTGTAATTTCATTATGGCTTTGGGGTAAGGTATATTGCATGATATCTGTATATTTTGTATGATGCATGGGCATATGGGTGATAATGATAAAATGGGAAGTGTTCCAGTGGTTTTACCATATTATCCGGTGACTTATGTCACATATTATGAATCCAGTGACTCTGTCACATTATCTGGTGGCTATGCCACATTATAAGGGTGATGTGTAGTTGTCTGCAGCGAGTGCCTTTGAGGGTGTGTAGCAGATGGAGGGTCGATTTAGTAATCCCCACGGTGTGATTGGCAGGTACGGGTGGTGTGTAGAGGATGGATATCTAGGTGGGCTCGGGATTGCATTTTCATCTTATTTAAATGCGATTTGATATGCTATGATCCGATATGCTTTGTGTGGGCTTATGGCCGAATGTGACTAAAATGGGCTTTGTCGAAATGTTATGGTTAAGGCTATGATCGGTTGGGTTTTTGGTGTAGCCGTTACACATTGAGTCTGTTGACTCACCCTCCGTGGGCTAACTTTTTGCAGGTGATGCCTAGTATTATGGATCGGGTCAGCGAGGACTACGGGGTGGCCATGCGCAGCGTTTTTGGGTTTTCGAATGGTTGAATTTTGCGTTATATTAGCATACTTTTCTTTCGGGATTTATTTGGTATTTTAAAGTTTGTAATAAGGCCACTATTTAATTGTTTAAGTTTTATGTTCTAAGTTTTATTTTTCACACAATAATCGGCAAATAAATAACTAAACATTTTTCTTAAACAACTTCAAATGTTTTAACACTTAGTCCACTACGGTTTTCAACTTAATAAGCTCTAAAATCATACATTATTTTCAATTTGTTAGAAATGAAGGAACATTTTTTTTTAAAGAAATACAAACTGAACTACAACTCGGTTTCCAACTCGCTAAATTTTCAAACCGGTTTTAATAAGTTGACATATTTTATCAAATCATGAAACGAGAATTGGTTAAGTTTTCTGAAGGAACATATCAGATCCAGTCGAGGCTTGTGGGCTGGGTTTAGGGTGTTTCAACTTGGTATCAGAGCCTAGTTTTAAACACTCGGCCTTGGGTTTTGAAGCCCACAACGTTTTCAAAAAAAAAAATTGAGCCAAAATAGGGTTTTTGAAAATTTCTGTTAAAATGGTCCTATGGAAGCATGGCACCCGAGTTCTCGGTCCAGGTCCGCCAGGTAAGTACTGTAGTTAGTAAATTTGTTTGAATATGCTAATGTATGATGCTTTAGATAATAGGCATAGGGAAACTATATTATAGAGACATGGACTTTAGGTATATGTGTACTTCTACGGAAAAACCACTGATTAAAACTCTATTGCATAAAACTTCTCTTTAAACAAGAAGTGAAAAGATTCTAATGCATAAAAATTTCGTAAAAAACAGATAAACTACGACGGTAGACATGAGTTCTAGGGGACGTGGTCGCAATACTCGTGGGCGCGGCAGAGGCAGAATGACTGTGTCGGAACCAGTCGAGTCTGGTCAGGGTTTTGAAAATGAGGCACCGCCACCGGCTGTAGGGGCAGAATTTTAGGAGCAGATAGGAGGAGATGACGCTGTATCGCAGGCTATGCTGCGAGTTTTAGAGCGAGTGGCAGGAGCTAGTATGGGAAATGGGGCTCGAAAGTCAGTATCTGAGAGACTTAGAGCAAATGGAGCCGAGGTTTTTAGAGGAGTATCTGGGGTAGCTCCGAACGTAGCAGAGTATTGGTTAGAGGCAGTCGAGAGGATCATGGATGATTTGGACTGCACTGTTGAGGAGAAGCTAAAAGGTACTATTTCGCTGCTTCGGGATGAGGCCTACCAGTGGTGGCTCACTGTCAGAGAGGGTACCCCTGTAGATCGAGTGGATTGGGGGTATTTTAAGACTAAGTTTAAGGGGAAATTCGTCGGAGTTAGCTACATAGACTCGCAGAGAAAGGCGTTTCTAAATTTAGTGCAAGGAAGCAAGTCGGTAGCAGAGTATGAAGCGGAGTTTCTGCAATTAAGCCGGTACACCAGGGGGATTGTGGCTACTGATTACGAGCGATGTGTCAGATTCGAAGATGGATTGCGAGATGAGCTGCGAGTGTTGATTGCCCCGCAGCGGGAAAGAGACTTTGCAATCTTAGTGGATAAGGCTCGGATAACTGAAGAAGTTAAGCGGACCGAGAGACAGAACCACGACAGAGGCCAGGGTAGGAATAAGAGGGGCTATAGGTCTTCAAGGTCATCCAGAAATTTTCAAAAGAGACCTAGAGTTGATGGGCTGCGAGGTCAGCAGGTTGCTGCGGGAGGACAGTACCGTACTTGTGCTCAGTGTGGAAAGATGCACCCGGGAGAATGTTGGAAAAAGATAGGGGGATGTTTTAAGTGTGGGTCCAAAGATCATATGATTAGAGACTGTCCGGTGGATACAGATAGGGGCCGACCAGCAGGTCAGGGTTTTAATTAGGCTTGCAAAGGTGGACAGCAGCCGTCGAGGGGTCGTGGTCCGGTTGGCAGAGGTAGTGGTTCTAGTAGAGGTCGCGAAACACCGGGCAGAGGTGGTGGTAACATGGAGGTGAGACAGCCAGGTCTGGTATATGCGGTTCATCGGAGGGAGGATGGTGATGCACTTGATGTCATAACGGGTACGTTCCTTATTTTTGGATTACCCTTTATTGCTCTGATAGATATAGGGTCAACTCATTCTTACATCACTAGTGAGGTGTTTGGAACTCTGCATGTGAAATTTGAGACTGTACCTAGGAAGATGACTGTACTTAGTCCTTTAGGGCAATCAGTAGTAGTAGACAAACTCTTTAGGGAAGTGCCTTTAGAAGTTCAGGGGGCGCAGTTTTTGGCTGACTTAATGGAGTTGCCATTCGGGGAATTTGACCTAATCTTAGGCATGGACTGGCTAGTGAAGTACCGTGCGAATGTGGACTGTGCTGCTAAGCGCATGTCATTGAGAACTTCTGACGACAATGAAGTCGTGGTGATGGGCGAGAGACGGAATTACTTGTCGAATGTAGTATCTGCCCTTAAGGCAAAGAAGATGGTAAGAAAGGGATGTCTTGCTTTTCTGATGTTGGTTAGTGCCTTGGAGGCTAAGTAAGCAGCTGTGGAAGGGGTCAGGACGATAAGGGAGTTTGCGGATGTCTTTCCAGAAGAACTTTTAGGATTGCCTCCGGATCGTGAGGTGGAATTTGGGATTGACTTGTTGCCTGGTACAGCGTCAGTATCTATCGCTCCATACAGAATGGCACCAAAGGAGTTAGTTGAGCTAAAGGCTCAGATCCAAGAGTTACTTGATCGTGGGTTTATCTGACCCAGTGTGTCTCCATGGGGAGCATCGATCCTATTCGTGAAGAAGAAGGATGGGACTATGCGTATGTGCATAGATTACCAGCAGTTGAATAAGTTGACCATCAAGAACAAGTACCCTTTGCCAAGGATAGACGACTTGTTCGATCAGCTTAAGGGAGCCGCAGTATTTTCAAAGATAGATCTAAGGTCGGGATACCATCAGCTTAAGGTGAAGGAAGCAGATATCCATAAGACAGCTTTTCGGACAAGATACGGGCATTATGAGTTCTTAGTAATGCCGTTTGGATTGACGAACGCCCCAGCTGCGTTCATGGATATGATGAATCGGGTTTTGCAACCCTACTTGGATCAGTTTGTCGTTGTGTTTATAGACGACATCCTAGTGTATTCCAAGTCTGAGGAAGAATATGATGAGCATCTTCGGGTAGTATTGCAGGTGTTAAGGGAGAAGAAGTTATATGCCAAGTTTAGCAAGTGCGAATTTTGGTTGAAGGAAGTTGCGTTTTTGGGTCATGTGGTGTCTGCAGAAGTGATAAGAGTAGACCCTCGGAAGATTGAGGCAGTGCTAGATTGGAAACCACCCAAGTTTGTGGCTGAGGTTCGCAGTTTCTTGGGGTTAGCAGGCTACTACAGAAGGTTCGTAGAAGGGTTCTCATCAATAGCGCAGCACTCTCTGTGAAATTGTTGAGAAAGAGAGTACCTTTCAGATATGGCAGATAAGCAGCAGCAGAGCTTCGAAAGGCTTCAGAGGGTTTTGACAGAAGCTCCGGTTTTGATTCAGCCTGAGGCAGGGAAGGATTTTGTGGTGTACTGTGATGCTTCTCACACAGGATTGGGATGTGTTCTGATGCAAGACGGGAAGGTGGTCGCTTATGCGTCTCGGCAATTAAGGCCACATAAGGTTAACTATCCGACGCATGACTTGGAATTGGCAGCGGTAGTCTTTGCTCTTAAGGTATGGAGGCACTATTTATATGGAGAAAGGTCGGTGATCTACACGGACCACAAGAGTCTGAAGTATTTGTTGACTCAGAAGGAGCTAAATTTGAGACAGCGAAGGTGGGTGGAGTTGTTGAAAGACTACGATTGTTCTATAGAGTATCACCCGGGTAAGGCGAATGTAGTGGCAGATGCCCTAAGTCGGAAAGTAGTGTCGGATCTGAGGGCGATGTTTGCACATCTTAGCCTTTATGACGACGGAAGTTTGCTAGCAGAGTTGCAGGTGAAGCCGACATGGTTAAGTCAGGTGAAAGAAAAACAACTGGTAGACGATGATCTGAGTGCTAAGCTCTGCAGTGCAACATGGGAATTGGAAGACTATGGGGTAAACAGCGACGGAGTATTGTGTTTCCAAGGTAGGGTATGTATGCCGAAGGATGAGGAACTAAGACAGAGAATTCTTCGGGAATCGCATAGTAGTCCTTATGCTATACATCCTGGAGGAAGTAAGTTATACAGGGATCTGCGGGATCAGTTTTGCTGGCCTGGTCTTAAGCGAGAAGTTACAGAATTTGTAGGGAAGTGTTTAACGTGTCAGCAAGTCAAGGCTGAACACCAAGTACCTTCGGGGTTGCTTCAGCCGATAAAGATTTCGCAGTGGAAGTGGGAGAGAATTACCATGGACTTCGTTAGTGGGCTTTCCCTTACGCCTACTAAGAAGGACGCAGTGTGGGTGATAGTGGATCGGTTGACAAAGTCTGCACATTTCATACCATTGCAGGTTGACTATTCTCTGCAAAGGTTGGCAAAATTGTATGTGGCAGAAATTGTGAGGCTACACGGAGTGCCAGTGTCGATTATTTCGGATAGGGATCCGAGGTTTACGTCTTAGTTTTGGAAAGCATTGCATCAGACATTGGGCACTAGATTAGATTTCAGCACGGCATTTCATCCGCAGTCGGACGGCCAATCTGAGCGGGTAATTCAAGTGTTAGAGGATATGTTGAGGGGTTGCGTGATGGACTTCAGAGGAAGCTGGGAGGAATTCTTGCCTTTAGCAGAGTTTGCGTACAACAACAGCTATCAAGCAAGTATTCGGATGGCACCGTACGAAGCATTGTATGGACGAAGTGTCGCACTCCTACGTGTTGGGCGTAATTGGGGAACGTCATGTTTTGGGTCCAGATTGTGGCGAGAATCCGAAGAAAAGATTAAGGTAATCGGGCACGGTTGAAGGAAGCGTTTGTGATGACAAAAGTCGCACGCAGATCTCAAAGCGGAAGGAGATAGAGTTTGCGTGGGGATCGGTGTTTTTAGAAAGTTTCACCGTGGAAAAAGGTGATGAGATTTGGTCGCAAGGGTAAGTTAAGTCCCAGGTTTATAGGACCTTATCGGGTTCTGAAGCGGGTTGGACCAATGGCATATCAGTTAGAGTTGCCTTCGGAATTGAAGCAGATGCACGATGTGTTCCACATTTCGATGCTACGTCATTACCGATCGGATCCATCTCATGTAGTGCCAGTTGAGGAGGTGGAGCTGAGGTCAGACTTGTCCTACGAGGAAGAGCCGATTCAGATTCTAGAACGAGATGTGAAGGTGTTACGGAGGAAATCAGTTCCTCTAGTCAAAGTGTTATGGCGTAACCATGGATCGGAAGAAGCTTCTTGGGATTCGGAGGAAGTAATGCGGCAGCAATACCCTCACCTATTCTAGTCAGGTAATTTCGAGGCCGAAATTATTTTTAAGGGGTAGAACTGTAATATCCGGGATTTAGGGGTTATGCATTTTAACTTGAATGTATGTAGTAGCATGCTTGTGTGTGGTTTGTATGTGTTTTGGGGGCTTCGGGAACCCTGGGAAGTAGGTAGATGCCTTAGAAAAATATTGGATTTTTAAGTCTTAAAGGAGAGCTAAGGGAGCTAGGCCTTAAGGTTTAGTATGTGGATTAAGACACAAGAACTTAACTGGTAAAGTGGCAAGGGAGGCACCACTTAGAACACAAGAGAGTGGACTTCTCGGGAGTGTGAAGGGACTTAGGTTCGAAGCAAACACGGGTAGCGTTTTGGGCTTTTATTTTTCGGCAAGGAAGTGCGGTGTTGGATGGCACAGGGACATTTGAATGGATGAGCATTTGATTTGGTCAAATTCATTTGAAAATTCGGCTAAGAGAGAAAGATAGTGTTGACTCATTCAAATACTTTTGAATGAGGGGAGAAGAGGAAAAGTAGGAGAAAAAGAAGGGATTTGAGAAGAGGGGAAGAGTTGGCGGTAAAGGGACTTTGGAGGGGCATATTCGGTCATACAAGGGGGAGTTAAGTGCCGAATTGGCTTAAGGGGTTTTAGGTACATTTTAGCTTTCTTTTCCTCCCTTAGATTTGTGCCGAAAGTGGTAGTCAGAAACCTTTCAAAGTCTCCTCTATTTTCTTTGCTTTAGCCGAATTTGGGAAAACCATTAAGGCCACTCTCTTCTCCATTCTCTTCTTCACTTTACTCATCTTTAGACCGAAACCCTCACCCCTTCTCTTCTCCTTTATTTTGCTAAGGCCGAAACCTCTCTTTCATTCATTCCTACCATTGCCGTAACTCTTAAGGTTCCAAACATCTCTTCTCCATTCTTTTGATAAAAGCCGAATTCACCTAGTAGCCAAAATCCCCTAAGCCGAATCCTAACTTGAGCCACACCATCATTCTTCTCTTCTTCTTCTCGCGATTCTTTCAAAAGCCGAAGGTATCTCTGGACTATAGCCAATTGTTCTGAAGCACTAAAAGCCGACCATCTTTCTCCTCTTGTCGATTTCTTAGAGCCAGTGATCATTGCGTTTGGTCACTCTTGTTCGGTGGATTTCGGGATTCTTATTAGCCGACGATTAGAAGGAGATCTTTTGGGATTTTGGAGATTCAAGGTAAACAAGGTATACCACTTGGCCAAGGGCCACTTCTATTGGTTTTAATGCACTAAGCCGATTCTAACTTAAGCCATGTAGGGATTTCGACAACTACAAGAGTAGACAATAGTTATCGGGATTTAAGCAAGCAAGGTAAGGGAGTTGTAATATTCGGCCAAAGGCCATATTACTTATTGAGGGTTGTCGATTCTAACTATGGTATTTTAGGGGGTTTTCGACAGAGATAAAGGAGGAGTCTCGGGATTCAGATCTATTTCGGTAAGGGTGTTTAAGTTATAGATTATGTTTCGTTTAGATCTTACATATTAATTAACCGGGTTTTGATTAAGTGTTCCTCAATGGATGCGAGTACCAGTGGAGGAGAGAAAGGGGTAGTTCCTACCCCTAGATTTAAGAAATGCTCGGTTTCTGCCGTACGTGATTGGCCACCGGGTTGTGGGCCAGCATCGAAAAGGGATAAGTATATCGCTGTTATCCCTGATAGCAAGAGTGTCGGTATCGAGAGTGTCATTCTCACAGTTATCAGGTGTGTAACCCTACACTAATTCCCGATAGATTAATAGTATTATGTTAAATATGTGTTAATAAAAATACGAATAACATGGCTAAGGGTACCATTCAATGGTATAGTGCGTTCAGGTACGTTACCCCTTAACACTCCGTTAATAATGTTTATAAACATTGATATGAAAATATGTGTAATTTTGTTATGGCTTTGGGGTAAGGTATATTGCATGATATCTATATATTTTGTATGATGCATGGGCATATGGGTGATAATGATAAAAGGGGAAGTGTTCCGGTTGTTTTACCACATTATCCAGTGACTTATGTCACATATTATGAATCCGGTGACTCTGTCACATTATCTGGTGGCTATGCCACATTATAAGGGCGATGTGTAGTTGTCTGCAGCGACTGCCTTCGAGGGTGTGTAGCGGATGGAGGGTCGATTTAGTAATCCCCACGGTGTGATTGGCAGGTACGGGTGGTGTGTAGAGGATGGATATCTAGGTGGGCTCGGGATTGCATTTTCATCTTATTTAAATGCGATTTGATATGCTATGATCTGATATGCTATGTGTGGGCTTATGGCTGAATGTGACTAAAATGGGCTTTGCCGAAATGTTATGGTTAAGGCTATGATCGGTTGGGTTTTTGGTGTAGCCGTTACACATTGAGTCTGTTGACTCACCCTTCGTGGGCTAACTTTTTGCAGGTGATGCCTAGTATTATGGATCGGGTCAGCGAGGACTACGGGGTGGCCATGCGCAGCGTTTTTGGGTTTTCGAATGGTTGAATTTTGCGTTATTTTAGCATACTTTTCTTTCGGGATTTATTTGGTATTTTAAAGTTTGTAATAAGGCCACTATTTAATTGTTTAAGTTTTATGTTCTAAGTTTTATTTTTCACACGATAATCGGCAAATAAATAACTAAACATTTTTTCTTAAACAACTTCAAATGTTTTAACACTTAGTCCACTACGGTTTTCAACTTAATAAGCTCTAAAATCAGGCATTGTTTTCAATTTGTTAGAAATGAAGGAAACGTTTTTTTTAAAAGAAATACAAACTGAACTACAACTCGGTTTCCAACTCGCTAAATTTTCAAACTTATTTTAATAAGTCGACATATTTTATCAAATCATGAAACGAGAATTAGTTAAGTTTTCCGAAGGAACATATCAGATCCGGTCGAGGCTTGTGGGCCAGGTTTAGGGTGTTTCAAAAATACTATTCGTACTCGAAATTTTTCTTATTGTCCCTTGAATGGGCCTCATTAGAATCGATTCGGGACTCAATTGGGATATCATAAAATTTTTCACAAAATTTCCAAATTTCTCTTATGAACAGTGCCCACACGCCTGTGTGGTCTAGGGACACGCCCGTGTGATCAGGCCGTGTGGCTCACATGGTCATAGGACATGCCCATGTTTCAAGATATATGGCTACGCACGCCCGTGTCCCTAACCCGTGTAACTCTCTGACTTGCAAGCATGAAGAAATTGAAGTCACACAGCCAAATCACACGCCCATGTGCTAGGCCATGAGGCGAATTTAATTTTTGAAATTATGGTGCAGTTTTCACACGGACAGGACACACGCCCGTGTTCAAGGCCGTGTCCATCACACGGCTGAGACACATGCTCGTGTCTCTGCCCGTGTGCTTGGTGTTGAGCATTCTGTTTCTAAATTTTAAGGTGCAGGGGACACACGGCCAAACCACATGCCCATGGGGCAGGCGTGTGCTAGACACACGCCCGTGTGTCTACCTAGGTGGACATAATGAAGCCATTTCTTAGCTTCATTTTCTCACCCAATTTCGCCAACAACCTACACCAACACTTGCAAGTATATGCCAGCCAAATCAAGCATTAAAACCAAGCCTAAACTAACATTTATCATGGCGTAATTTCTCATGCAATTCATGTTTATAATCCTACTTTTAGTGCATCTACAAGATAAACATACTCTATTCATCCACATTTAATACATAAACATTTAACATGAGTTAACTTATAAACATACCAAATAAATCATCACTAACCATTCCAATGGCTAGATTACAAAACATCACTTACAAGTCATCATTTGGCCAAAAAAGCTTATACATGCCATTATACCAAAATGAGATTTCTAAATATACCAAAAAGGAGATAGTGGATAGTGTGATAATGCTCCGACCAATCCTCCAACCTTCGCGAGCTTACGAGCACTATAAAACAAGGGAAAATTAAATGGGGTAAGCATTTTCATGCTTAGTAAGTTCGTATAACGGAAAATAAACTTACCGGTTATATCTATTCAAATAAACATACATAAACATACATTTCATCCATTATAGGTAGTTCACCTAAACATATACACTTGATCAAACAAGTTAGTCATATACCATCATATAAATATCAAGTAAACAAAGATGAGCTCATTACATACAAACTTCCATTAATTCCACCTCTCTATATTTCAAGAGTCTTTTCCGTTGAACTAATGAAATTTCGATGGACATTCGGGTGATGTACATAAAGTATACATATAAATTATCTGTCAATTCATATTCATTATTACCCATTGGGCATAAGTTCAAAGAGTACACTCTCGAGCCACGTATTTTACAACAGGATTACCAGTCCTGGCTAAATCCCGATTTTCAACCGATGTTCACAAGAGTCATTTAGGATTGCAAGTCCAGGCTAAATCCTATCAGTGACCGATGCTCTAAAGAGCTTAATTAGGGTTACCCGTCCGGGCTAAAACCATTCTATAACATATGCTTGAGAGGCTTAATTCAGGATTACCCGTCCGGGCTAAATCCTATTTGTAACATCTATCATATCCTACTCGTTTCAAGAAATACCATAATCCATCGAATTTCAATGTTCAACCGGGACATGACATTTTATCAATATTTTCCAAATTATAGTTATTACATTATGTTCATCATCACATACATATCATTAAAATCATATGATTCAATTTAAGTAATTTAACATACATATTTAAGTTACACGAACTTACCTTGACAATTGTTCGTGTTTGAATTCCAACTAATCCGAAACTTTTTGTTTCCCTCGATCTAATTCCGTAGTTGGTCTTTCCGAGTCTATATAAACAAATTTAATTATTAACTCATCACATTTTACATACATTTACATTCTACTACATCCTAGGCAAAATTACTATTTTGCACCTACTCTTTTCAAAAATTCTAATTTCGTCCCTAGGCTCGGAAAATGAAATTCATGAAATCTAGTCCTCTTTCCAAGCCTAGCTGAAACTTAATAACAATTTTTACAGCACACACATTTCACAAATTTCAGCATTTTCCATGGGTTTTTACTACTTTTCATTTTAGTCCCTAACTAAGTTTCTATGAAAAATTACTTTGTAAAAGTTGTTTATCTATCAACTATCTTTCATTTTCTACCATAAATTTCAAATTTCCAGCATTTACATCCATGGCAAAGTTTCTACACTTTTTTATCTTTTCAAATAAATCCCATAAATAGAAAGATTAGGGTATCCCGATTCTAAAAATATAAAAATCATTAAAAACGGGAGTTGATTTCATACCTTTTCAAGCTTGGTAAGTTCTCTTCCTCTCTCCTAGGGTTTCCATAGAAATATTGGGGAAGAAGATGAATAGAAAAGATGATAATTTCTTTTTATTTTTCTATCATTTTTTTAATTTGTTGATTTCCAATTTAGTCCCTAGCCATTTCTAATTTTTCCATGGATGAGTCAATAAAATCTCTACCAACTCTCCTTCGATGGTCTAATTACCATATAATGACCTCTAGTTTTAAATTCTATAGCTATTTAATACCTATAGCTACTAGAACTCAACTATTGCATTTTATGCAATTTAGTCCTTTCCCTAAGTAAACATACAATCGGTAAAATTTTCGTACCAAAATTTTTGTACGACTTTCCTATAATAATGCAAATCATAAAATAAAATAAAATAAATTTTTATTTTTGGGCTAGGATTTGTGGTCCAGAAACCACTGTGTTGATCTCACTGAAATTGGGCTGTTACAACATCAGTATCAAAAATAGAAAATGTACATGTGATAACATCTGGTCCTAACGCTTCCTCTCGTGCATAGATAACGTAAGCTCTAGCTGGTGCTCGTGCCTCAAATCTCATAGCAGAGTCTTTTGTTCCACTACGGCTATTACCTGCATTTCAAGTGTTCCGAGGTGATCTACCTCTCACAGCAGTGTTGCTCAGTCGAACAGTCTGAGCCTTTTCTTTTCCGGACCTCTTTGGGAAATCTCTAAGATAATGTTCATACGAACCACATATGAAACATGACTCTTCTTTCAATCTGCATTCACCGAAGTGTCGTCTATTACATTGTTGACATTCGGGCTTGTTGTTTCTAACACTGCCCACACTCGCTACAGACATAGCCTAAGGTTTTGAGCTCGAATATTGTTTTCCTCTATCTTTCCAAGAGTAACCTACCAAAGTAGGCGAACGGTTATGATATTCTTTTGATTTCTTCGATGGTGACGAGTATGAATTTCCCAAATGTCGTTTCCCTGAATCACGAGCCTCAGAGTCGGCTTTTCTTTTTTCTTTACTAAGCTCTTCAGCTTTGTGTGCTCTCTCAACTAAAATCACGAATTCTTTTAGCTCAAGAATCTCGACAAGCAACTTTATATCTTCATTTAGTCCGTCTTCGAATCGAGTACACATTGCGGCTTCTGTTGGTACACATTCTCGGGCATATTTGCTAAGTTGTACAAATTTCCTCTTTCATCACAAGAAATTCTTTATGTTTCTTGTCAAGAAATCTTTAAATCACATATTTCTTTCAGAATTTAGTCTAAAAGAATTCTTGGTCTACTCGCTCCCTCAGTACAACTGAAATTAAGGTGTTTCACCATAGATAAGTTGAGTCTTTCAACAATGATACGACACAATTCACGCATAATGTCGGCGTACATGATAATTCATCGAAAACTCTGATCGTATTTTCTAACCGAAACTCAGCTCTCTCTGGATCATCTTCAACTATACCTCTAAAGCTTTCTTGATCGTATCGGTTCCAGACCTTGAGGAACTACGGGAACTGGTTAAGGAATAGGTGGGGGTGGAGGTCGTTGAGCAATCGGGTTCATTCGTATGAACTCGATAAACCATTCATTCATCATTTGGAAGAAGCATTCCTTAGCCTCTCCTCCCCAACCCTCATATACGGGCCTACTACCACTCGACGCTGCTCCGTGAACGAAGGCTTGCGTGTTACTCTCAACTTCATCGGAGTCAACTCAGTTGGATGACATTATCTATATGAAAACATAGTCCAAATCGAGTCAGGAGTTATCACACTATCACAAGTTATATAATGGCATGTATTTCTAGACTCGTACATGCTACGTTCAGTCCGAGAATCGACTAAACTATATCTCTGATACCACTAAATGTAACACCCTTAACTTGTATCCATCGCTGAAATAGGGTTACGAAGCATTACCGTAAAACAGTAACATAAAAACATACATTTGAAAAGATTTCATTAAACATAGCATAATAAACTCATATTCATGCATATTGTCCCTTATTCGAGCCCACGGGGCCTTAGAAACACTTTAGAAATGATTTAGGACTAAATCGGGAACATTCAAAACATTGAGTAAAAAGTTAGAAAAACTCAAACTGCAAAGGTCACACGGTCGTGTGGCCAAGCCATGTAACATTTGAAATAGGGACATATAGTCGTGTCCCAGCACGTGTCCGTGCCCGTGTAACTCTTTGACTTGGGTCACACGGCCAAGCCACACGCCTGTGTGTCAAGCCATGTAACTTTTAAAATGGCCTCACACACCCGTGTGTCAGGCCGTGTGCTAGGCTGTGTAACTACCTGACTTGCAACCTTTAAAACCTATAGGGGACACACAGCCGTGTCACATGGCCATGTGTCACACACGGCTGAGACACACATCCGTGTCTTAGGCCGTGTGGACAAGAAAATGGCCAAAATCAAGCCATTTCTTTCACCAATTCAAACATGAACCTACAGGCAACTTGCACATTTAACCAAGACCTTACAACATGTCCAAATTATGCATAATAAGACCAATTAAATAGGCTATTTAACCATCCAACCAATATGCCATATAGGCACCTCAAACACATGCATCAAACATACCTAAACATGTGCATACTTAACCATTCATCAACCATTCACAACTAACTTATTTCCATTCCAAAACATACCACAATTGACACAAATCAAACTTCATCATCACATAACAAATTGGTCATTCAAAACATACATCAACTTAGCCATATCAACACCATCCATCAAGGCTTTAAAGTACCATAAGTACCACAAGTTCAAAGCAACATTTACATGCCATAACATCAACTAGACATTAAACAAAATTTCACCCATACATGCCATTATAACCTTGACCAAAACATCAAAATCTACCGATATAATCCCTAGATAGTGTGATATATCTCCAACGAGCTTCCAAACCGATTGAGCTTTTGATAATATATAAAACATAGGAAAGAAAACCACATAAGCATATAATGCTTAGTAAGTTTGTAAAACATAAAACATAACTTACCATTTCATTACATAAACATTAAATTTAGGCATATTACAATCCAACCATAAGTTTGGCACAAGCCTAAGCACCAACAACATCATATGTTAGCATACTCAAACATAATCAACATGAATTTAACATAGGTAAGTCATTTCACATGAACATAACTCATTTGAATTCATCATCTTCCTTAACATAACATCCTTTCAATATAACTCACCATTTCAATTCTTTTCATAAATGCATATCATGGTTCATATTGAACATTTCCATTCCTTTCCTTTTCATGTCCGTTGAATCGTTTAAAATACCATCGGATACACGGGATAGCTCACACAAAGTGTGCTAAACATATAACCGTAACCTTTCCTTTCATTTACATCATTACTCACACGAGTTGTGAAATGGGCCTACTCACACGAGTTGTGGGTCAAAATGTAAGCAACATGATGCTGCTCACACGAGCTGTGGAGTATTCACAACAAATGCAGGACCTCAACCATTGGTAGGACATTCAAGACCAGCACCCGAAACATGAAAACCCTAATGACATTTCATTTGTATCTTACAAATTCCTAAGGTTCAAACGGGGCTCGATAGACATCATGGCATCGTTGGTTTTCACCATTCGATTTACATAACATTTAATGTATTAACATATCATTTATAATAACATTTAAAGTGGTATTTAATCATACAAACTTACCTCGACGATTAAGACATAGAAACAGAGTCGACTAATCTGAAGCTTTAGCTTTACCCTGATCTAAATCCGTACGAGGTCTATCTTGATCTAAATAGGTAAATTCAATCTATTTAATACACATGCTATTAAATTTAATCCAAAATTCATACTTTTGAAAATTTTGCATTTTTGCCCCTAATATTTTAATTTCTTTACAATTTAGTCCTTAAGCTCATAAATGGAAATCTATGCAATTTCATCCCTAACCTATGCTAGCCGAATTTATTATGAACACATATCAACTCATACAAATCATTATTTAACAATTTCACCATGTACTTTTACCATTTTTACAAATAACTTTCTAATTGACATTTCATCAAAAATCACTTTACAAAACTTGTCTATTTATCAACAAGGACTCACAATCCTTCATCAAACTTCATAAATCATGCAAACATGTTCATGAAAAAACCCTAATCCTTTAACAATGCTGCAAATTAGTCTCTAGGCTAGCTAGATTAAGCTACAACGATCACGAAAACATAAAAATCATTAAAAACGGGATCAAAAATCATACCATGAGAGTGGAGGATTCTAGCCGAATGCTCAACCTTCAAAATGGTGTTTTTCTACCCTATTTTCGTTGGAACAAACTAACTAAGAAGATGATGCTTTGTTTTTACATATTTTACCTTATTTATTTATTAATTTACCTTATTAACCTTTAACTAATAACTTAAATTCATCTAATTTATGTCCATAAAAGTCCACTTATATTATAAATTGTCTAATTACAATTTAAGTTCACTTACAATTAAATTCCATAACCAATAGATACATTTAGCTAGTAGAACTCCACTTTTACACTTTTTTGATTTAGTCCTTTCTACTTAATTAAGCATGCAAACATCAAAATTTCTAAACGAAATTTTTATACGACACTGCTAACATACCATAAACCTTAAAATAATAATAAAATAAATATTTTCTTGTGGAATTTGTGGTCCCGAAACCACTGCTCCAATTTTACTAAAAATAGGTTGTTACAGTTTCCATGGTTTTATTTCTAGAGAATAAATGAAAAGCAAAATTACATAATTTTTCACCACAAGGCAGTCCTTGGGTCTTTAATCGCTATCGCTCCATCTTCTCATTGCCATGTACTCTTTTAGAAAAAAAAATTACATTTAAGTCCTACGTTTATTTCTGGCCCACAAAAAAATTTATGAATTAAAAAAAATCATACATGGAGATGATATTCCATGATTTATTTCCTAAGAACCACAACCTTGGAAAAAAAATAAAAAATATATAATATTACATCCATTCCCATATATAACTCCAAACATGCATAAGATTTAAAGAATGTCATTTTCTGTGTAATCGAATTATTCAAGAACAAGAGAAATCTATTTTGATTTCTTGTTTATACTTAAAGATAGAGCACAAGTTAGCTTTGATACCAATTGTAGGAAAATTGGGTTCGAAAAACGCAGCGGAAAATAGGTTCAAGGGAAAACCAAATTTTTAATTTTTTTTCCAAAAACAAGAACTTGGTTCTAATATCTAAAGTAATGAACACTTAATTAAACTTGTACCTTTTCTACTCATCTAGGATAAACGCTTCGGCCGACTAGTCATCAAGCTCATGTCTTCCAAGTGTGGGCTCGTTTTGAATTAGAAAATTTTTCACAAAATTACCAATGGTGTAATTTCAGAATTTCTCTAAACTTCTAGACCAAGTTGTAAATAAGAAAAATATCTCTAAAAATCTTCTAAAATAATTTCTTCAAAGAATATTCTTTGTACAACTTTCTCTTGAACTCAAGTCTGTGAAAAATAATGACTCAAGGCATTCTTTATATAGGGAGAGTTTAGAGAGTTCAACTAAGATCAAACTTAATCACTTTAATATTAAATTAATATAATACTTATCAAGATAAATATTAGATTAAATTTATTAAATTATTATTATTTTTGGAATAGTTAATCTAAAACCAAATTATCCAGTAGAGTCCCAGTAGGAGTCTGATTTTCCCACTACTCAATCGCTGAAGAACCGTCGCTACCAACAATCTGTCAGCCACCAGAATGTCGACATCGTAGCCGCTGACACCGTCGTGCCTAGTGGTGTCATCACAGGTGCGACACCCTCAGGGCACCTCGAGTCATTTCAACCCGAGCCAGTGGCAACTCGATCAGTCTGATCAAGCCATCGGTTGGACCGTCAGCCCGGTTTCACATACCGGACCCGATTCGACCAGTTTTGGATCTTGATCTTGATTTTTGGTTCTCAGTTCCAATTTTTTATCTCAAATCCAATTTTCAAGTTCAATTATCCATTGGTTCAATTGTCTGACTTGACCTTTAATTTCCAAAAATATCATATTTATTTTAATTAATTTAATTTTTCTATATCAAAATTTTTCCCAAAAATCACTGAGATTTTCCAAAATTATTTTTTTAAGAAAATTCTTTAATCAAATTCTCTAGTTAAACGATTCTCACGATCGCCTATTTTTATTCTACATCGAATAAATTGACTCAATTAAATTATTTCAAAAGTCATAGAATTTCCTTTTAATTAAAGTGCAGTCTAATTGAGCTTTTGTTGAGCTAGCAGAAGGACCAATCGGACATATACAATTAGGCTCTAGTAATTGTAATTATGTTCAAAAGCATCATTCCGATAATTCGCAATTTACTTAATCATGGAGTCAATCCACAAAGAGTATCATGACTAAAAACTCTTTATTGTGTACTCTTTACTAAAGCAATTCATCCAACTGTTTTTTTCCAATAACCTCTTCATGTGTATGTTACCCTCATAAGATATTCTTAATTCTTTTGAGTTAAATCCATTCACTCAATATAATCATATTTTATCTCATTGTCACTATTGTGTCTTCTTAATAATTAATATGATCAATGTTAACAAATAACTGTGATAAATTGCTTGTTCGAGAATAAGCAACCCATGGCTACGTTCCATATTTATCTATCCACACAATGTCAATGAGAGGATATCGTTAACTCTTTAATCGAGCAATGAATTTCATTATTTCTAGTAAAGCCATGTCATACAAAAGCCATGTACTAAACATATCAGGGTTCGATCATCTTTAGAGTATAAGCCTCCACTTATATCAAAGCATATGAGTTAAATATGTATGGTCAGTGACTAACTCAGGATTTAGGTAAATCACACCATGAACGTCACAAGTGACTTAATTCACAAATGGATTTAGAATTAATTTAACTTGGGTCTATTATAATGTATCATTCTTTCAATTAATATACCTATGTCTTTATCCGTGGAGTCAACTACTCTGATAGCCAAGACTAGTCATCTCCCCAATTGGAATTGTAGACGATATAATAATCCTTCTAAGTATTTGAATCAAATGCTCACTTTGATTCTTTTACGGGATTATGCGCTCGTTTAGATTATCTACTGAAGTAAGTTGTCTTTCTCGCAATCTAAATGTTCTTACAGTGCTACTTACCATCAGTTTGAACTTAGACAATCAATGAGCTAATATTTGTTTGTCACAATTTCGCTATGTATGCAAAACATGAAAGACAGGAACACAAAAGATATAATATTTGTAACAGCCCGTTTTTAGTCAAATTGAAACAGTTGTTTTGGAACCAAAAATCTGAGGTTGAAATATTTATTTTAATATTATTTTAAGTGTTTACAGCATGATATCATGTATGTGTGAAAGTTTCAAGAATTAGTTTTATTGTTTGAATGCTTAATTCGGTAAAAAGAACTAAATCACGTAAAGCATAAAAATTGAATTCTATTTGTTAATGCACTAAATGACTATGAATATTAAGTGTGGAGGTCCTTAAGTGATAAATGGACCATTATTAAGGTAAGTGGACATTAATGGACATGAAATGGATGATATAAATGTTTTATCATTAAGGTTAATTTGGTAATTTGTCTAATAAGGTTAATTACTTAAAAAAATAATTTTATGTCCATCTTCATCATCTTCAACCGAATTGAGAAAGAAAAATAAAGCTTGGAGAGTATTTTAGGATTCGGCCATTGCATGCTTAAATTGTAAGTCTATTTTTGTTCAGTTTTTAATGATTTCTATGTTTTTGTGAT
This sequence comes from Gossypium sturtianum, assembly GCA_025698515.1. Taxonomy (NCBI): domain Eukaryota; kingdom Viridiplantae; phylum Streptophyta; class Magnoliopsida; order Malvales; family Malvaceae; genus Gossypium; species Gossypium sturtianum. The sequence goes on from CM046944.1 coordinate 88,787,928, forward strand.
CGTTGCAACTAGTTCTAGCTAGCCCAGGGACTATTTTGCAAAATTGTTAAAGATTTTGAAAGTTTCCATTGATGAAAATATGTGTTCTTTGATGTTTGATGATGAAATATGAAATCTTGTTGCTAGATTTACATATTTTGTAAAGTGATTTTGAGTAAAAATGCAAAATTGGGATTTATTTGTAAAAATGTGAAAATGTATGGTTAAATGTGAGGAAATTTGATAAATATGGGCTGCTAGGGGCATTATAGTAATTCAGCTATCATGGGTATTAAAGAAATTTCATGAATTTGTGATTTTGTGTAATAAGGACTAAATTGTAAAAGTTGTGAAATTCTAGGGGTAAAAGTGTAAATGTGCTTAAATGTGTGTTTTGGATTAAATTGAATAGAGAGATTATTAAATAAGTTAATTTTGAATATATTTAGATCAAGAAAAGTGGAATTTGGATCTAGATTGGGGGAAAACTAAAGTTATTGACTAATAGACTTATTTCGTCGTTTTCACATCCGAGGTAAGTTCGTATGTGATAAATTTCATTATAAATATATTTTAAATGCTTTGATGTTGTATAAGTTGTGAATACGAGACTTCGGATAAGTTCGACAATGACTAGATTATAATTCGGCATTCGAAATCCAGGTTGAACCTTAGGAATAGTTTAGGATACTAGCGACATGTCATTAGGGGATACATTGAGTTGGCTTCGGGCCATGATTTTGGCACTTCGAATGCGAGTTATACCGATTTGGCTTCGGGGCATGAATATCGGCTAATTTGGCTTCGAGCCATGATATCAGTAATTTGGATATAAGTTACCTTGATTTGGCTTCGAGCCATGGTATAGGTACTTATTGTGTGAGACTCTTGAGTATCCGATTTCTATTCCAAATGGTTCAACGAGTAAATGAATGATGTGGTTAAGAATGAGATTAGTATACCCTACAGGATTGACATGGCCTAGTACACGGTCTGGCACACGAGCGTGTGTGGTCACTTCGAAGGGTACACGGGCTAGACACACGGGCATGTGGTTGGCCGTGTGAGCCAAGTCAGTAAGCTCACTTATTTGGACACGGGGTCAGACACGGGCTGGGACACGGCCATGTGCTCCCATTTTGAATGTCCACACGGGCGTGTCTGTTGGCCGTGTGAGACACACGGTCGGACCACACGGGCGTGTGGCCCCTATTTTATGCAAAAAATTTCTAAGTATTGAAAAATTTCTCGAGTTATATGTTTAGTCCCAAACCACTCTCAATGCATGTTTAGGGCCTCGTAGGCTCGTGTTAGGGATATTATGATTGATGTTGAATGATGAATGTATGAAATGTGAAAATGTTTGAGAAATGTATGTGTAATTGTATGATTGTGTGTATCGTAAGTCTGGTAATACTCCGTAACCCTATTCCAATGTTGAATACGGGTGAGGGGTGTTACAATATTGAAATGTGAAATTAACTTTATTTATTTATCTATCATTCAAACACATAGAAAATAATTACATGTTGACTACAATATGGGCACTGTAACAACCCGAATTTGGGCCTAGTAGAATTTGGGCCCATTGGGCCTTGGGCGTGGGTAGGTTTAAAATTTTTTTGGGAACAAGAGAACGGCTTTAATGCAAGTTGGATCTATTAGGTGAGTGATTTTGGAAGGTTAGAGGGCTTCTATGAAGTCTCGGGTTCAAACTTTGGCTTTAGGGAAATTTTGGTTTTAGGTGAATAAAACCCTGGGAGTTAGTAGTAGGCTTTAAGAATAAAATGTGGAGAAAAATTACACAAGGAAGGGAGTGGTCTAGTGGCAAGGCGTCATTAAGGGGATAAGTAAGTGCTTGGGTTCAAGTCTTGGCGCTTGCATTTCATTTTGATTTATTTTTAAGTGAACTTAGACTTTGGCCCATAGGTTTATATTTAGTTGCGCATACTTTAAGACACAAGAGGAGCTTGTGGCCTAGTGGCTAGCGGCGTAGATTATGCTACAGGAGCACTGGTTCGAATCTCATGAGTAGCAAAAGGGGATATTTATTTTGCTAAGTTGGGGCGGCAAGAGTTTGTGTTGGATTTAAACTCTACTGAAGGAGGGATCCCACATCGGAAAGCTAGCAAGAGGGAAGGTAAGAAGCTGGCTATAAATGGAGCTCTGTCTATGAGGAGAGGAAGCATACCTGGTTGGCGTTGGGCATACGAGCATTCGGAGCACGGATAAGCTTCAGACTCCTATCAGGTGTGTATTTCGCACTACTCTAGCTGTAGAGCGGCAAATGCCGAAATGTCGGTCACACGGTGATGGTAGCCATACGAGCGTGCGAGCGCACGTGTGGTAGCTTCGACACGATAGTTGAGGCCATCATGAGTATTCTTGTGGGTTAGGCTGTTTAGGCCTCGATGGGCCTCGACGGGCCAAGTGGGCCTAATGAGCCCATGGGCCCATATGAATAACTTGTAATATTGTGTAGTAGATATTGAACTGGTATAGCTGAATCTCATATCTATGGTTAGATTTCGGCTAAATGGGCCACACGAGCGTGTGGGCCCACTTGGGCCGAGAATGGGCCTTAGGCCCATTCACATCATTATCTCTGTTTAGAATAACTGAGTCGCTCGAGGCGACTGTAGCCCGTCTGATGGGTTGACAAAATTTTCAAAATACCCTTAAGTGGGTAAAATTACCGAAATACCCCTGGAGGGTCAATTACTGAAATACCCTCGGTGGGTAAAATTACTGTTATGCCCTCAAGGTTTGCTTAGTATGATTGTGTGTAATCTCACACCTCTATTTTGTTTTGTCTGTGTTATACTATGTGTCGGCTAAAAGCCGAAATACCCTTAACGGGAATGCAATTGAGATACACTAGTGGGTAAGATTGGAGATATACCAGGTAAGTAACATTTACGACAATGCCATTGGGATAAACTAGCATGATTATATGGGTGCCCTGATTATCTGATGTACATTGATATATGTATGCATTCACCTCATTATGATAATATGTTGCATGGGATTGGGATATGATATTGATGAAAGGGGCATTGTATTTCAGGTGACTCTGTCACATTATTTCGGTGACTCTGTCACATTATTTGATGGCTCGCCACGTATTTATTGACTTCTCATCACATTATTTGGTGGAAGGCGCCATAATTTCGGCGATGAGCAGCGTGACTACCATCGATGGTGTGTAGCGGATGATGGTTGATTGTAGAAATCCCCACCGGTGTGTTTTGGTTGGTCGGGTGGTGTGTAGCGGATGGATTACTAGGCTGGGCTGGGTCGCATTGCATTGCATTGCATTCATTATCTGCTGTACCATGTTAATAGTGCTAAGGCCCAGTTTGATTTCGTAAGGGCTAAGGCCCAGTTGGACTTTGAATGGGCTCGGGCCCAGCTATTGTTCGTGTGGGGAATTACACACTGAGTTCTCGTAACTCACCCCTCTGCTTAATTTTGCAGGTAATTCCTAGCTTTACGGATTTGGGAGCCGGGGTGGACTCTGTGGTGGCCATGCGTCATTTCTTTCGTAAACTCTATTTTTCATTACTTTAAACTTATTTTAATTTGGGATTATGTTCTGTAATAAGGCCACTAGGATTTTAATTTGGTTTTTGTTTTAACGCATATATTATCTATGATGATTTGATCAGTACGGGGTTTCCCTAAAAATGCAAACAATCGTTTTCCAAAATATTAATGAACGGTTCACAAACTATTGAAAATTCAACTCGGGTTTTCTTAAAACTTCATAAACTATTTCAAAATGGCGCGTTTTTTGAAAACCATCAAATCTGATTTCTCTATTATAAAACAGTCTTCTGGAGTAGTAATACTTATAACGTTTTGCAAGAAACATTTAATCAAGTCTATTTTTTTTAAATTGAACCAAAACTCGAAATTTTTAAACGATCACGAAGTTCTTTAACAACCTTTCCATGTGACATGCTAGATCCGGTCATAACGTCTAGGCCGAGTTTGGGGTGTTACATTTTGTGGTATCAGAGCGAAGTTGCAAAACTCGGCTGTGGATTGGGTTCGAAAACATTTTCCAAAAATTTGTTTGAAACATGGTTTATAAATACATGTCTTTCCGGGAAGTATGGCACCACGGGTCTCCGGCACCAAATCCATAAGTTTCCTGACATTTTACTCTGTTATATGATGTAATGACTGTATTCTTGGTAGTTATTCTGTGTGTGTTTGATTTGGATGTGATTTTTGGATATAGAAATTGATTGCGTATGGGATATATGTCTGCTTTAATGGTTAGGTGTTTTGAGTATGTGTAGGGAGTTTCAAATTCTAGTTAGAATATGATAGGGATATTAGAATCAGAGTGCGCAGCGGCAGCGTAGTAGAGTAGTCTGTGTTAAACGACTGTTAGATAGTTGGAAATTTCGAGGACGAAATTTCTTTAAGGGGGTAGATTTGTAACGACCCGAATTTGGGCCTAGTAGAATTTGGGCCTATTGGGCCTTGGGCGTGGGTAGGTTTAAAAATTTTTTGGGAACAAGAGAACGGCTTTAATGCAAGTTGAATCTATTAGGTGAGTGATTTTGGAAGGTTAGAGGGCTTCTATGAAGTCTCGGGTTCAAACTTTGGCTTTAGGGAAATTTTGGTTTTAGGTGAATAAAACCCTAGGAGTTAGTAGTAGGCTTTAAGAATAAAATGTGGAGAAAAATGACACAAGGAAGGGAGTGGTCTAGTGGCAAGGCATCATTAAGGGGATAAGTGAGTGCTTGGGTTCAAGTCTTGGCGCTTGCATTTCATTTTGATTTATTTTTAAGTGAACTTAGACTTTGGCCCATAGGTTTATATTTAGTTGCGCATACTTTAAGACACAAGAGGAGCTTGTGGCCTAGTGGCTAGCAGCGTAGATTATGCTACTGGGGAACCTGGGTTCGAATCTCATGAGTAGCAAAAAGGGGATATTTATTTTGCTAAGTTGGGGCGGCAAGAGTTTGTGTTTGATTTAAACTCTACTGAAGGAGGGATCCCACATCGGAAAGCTAGCAAGAGGGAAGGTGAGAAGCTGGCTACAAATGGAGCTGTCTATGAGGAGAGGAACTGTAACATCCTAGAATTAGGGGTCTGGCATTTTTTTGTGTTGTTGCATGTGTTAGCTCGTGTAGCTTGTTATTTAGGCGTGTTTGGGGGTCCTGGGGAGGCTCGGGTTCGAGCCAGAGCATTGGTTAAATTTTTGCTTTTTGGGCATAAGGGGAGAGAGCTAGTGGAAGCGGGTCTTAAGATTAATTATTTGTGTTTGATGACGCAAAAGAAAGCAGGGCGGCCTAGTGGAGTTGGCGTCACATGGGAAGTAAAGGGGGAGGAGTTCGAATCCCATCTACTGCAGCGTGGAGCTTTAATTTTTATGCTCAATGAGGGGAAGAGGTGGCTTCTGGCTGGGACTCTACAAGGTGGTTGTTGATTGAGTCAAACAGTTTGAAATGGATGGAGGAGAGGAGCTTGGGGAGTTTGAAGTGGCCAACTAATTTGAATTGGTGGATGGAGAGTAAGTTGAGGAGGAAATCGTGGGATGTGGGGAGAGAGGAGGAGTTGGCTGAATGTTGGAGTGTTGGGAGGTGAATTTCGGCTATAGGGTGTTTGGCAAAGGAATTTCGGCATATGGGGGATTAAGAGAGCAAAACCGAACCACTTGAGTGTTGTGCAACTTTGTTTCATTTGCATTTTCGGCATTTACTTTTTCTATACCAAAACTACTCTCATTTTCTCTCCTTTTGTTCTTTTAATTTGGGTGTAGCCGAACCTTAGTTGCTACTTCCTTTTCTTTTCTTTTCGTTTCTTGCTTGTTTTGTTCTTGAGCCGAAACCCCCCTCTTGAAGCTAAACCTATTTTCTGTCATTCCCACTTCTTGCATCTTCTTCTATACCATTGACACCATAGCCGAATCTCCCTTCTTTTTTTTGCCAAATTAAATCTGTTTCTTCATCTGTTGCCATTAGCCGAATTTGGATTACTTCTATTGCCGAATTGCCTTGGGTTCGATTCGGCTTCTCTCTGTTCAAGGTAATGTTCTCTTCTTTGTATTATTTATTATTCTTTTCATTTCTCTTACTCCTCCTAAAGAAGCCTAACACTCATCTTCTAAATCACCAAACCGAATTTGGTTCCTCTCTTTTGTAACTGTCTACTCCATTACATTGTGACCTTGCTCTTTTTGTGATTCATGGTAGACTCTCGTTGGATAAGCCGAACATCCTGTAACCGAATCGGTGGTGGTGCTATTCCTCGTTTATCAAGGTAAGGAGTCATCTCTTCAGTCTGTTAGCTACCAGTTCCTTTTCGTTTTACTCTGCCATAACCAAACTTCTTTGTTAGACAACTGCCGTATCACTGTGATACCTTACTGACGAGATTTTCTTCATTGAGGCGAGTGCTAGCAAATCTAAGGGGGTAGCATTAAAGGAGCCTGAGGGGAGGGGACTCGTAGTCTCTGCTCCCAAGTTCAAACGACATGCGGTGTCGGCGATTTGAGACTTTCTACCGGGTTGTGGTAGAGAGCCGACATCCGTTTGGGATAGGCAGATAGTGGTTATTCCTGCTAGTGAGAGTAGTGACGATCAGGAGTGTTTAGTCCTTCGCGTAATTAGGTGTGTAATTCTCACACCTTCTCTTGTGGTTCAGTAATAAATATGTGTATTATTTGAAAGCCGAAATAACTGTAACGGCAGTTGAGATACCCTTGAGGGTAAGGTTGGAGATATCAAGTTAGTAATCTTTATGAATATGTCATTTAAATAACTTTGCGTGAATATATGTATGCTCCGATTCTCCGATGTACACTGATATATGTTTGCATTCATTACATTATGATAATATTTGCATGGGATTGGGATATGATATTGATGAAAAGGGGCAAGTGTATTTGGTGGCTCTGCCACATATTTGGTGACCACTGTCACATTATTTTGGTGGCTCGCCACATATTTGATGACCACTGTCACATTATTTCGTGGCTCTCGCCACATGTTTTGATGGCTTTGTCACAATTTCGACTTTGAGCGACATGGTATCGGCAAGATGACCGCCAATGAGGTGTTTAGCGGATGAAGGGTTGATTGTAGAAATCCCCACGGTGTGTTAGGTTGGATACGAGTGGTGTGTAGCGGATGGAATACTAGGTCAATTTGGGTTGCATTGCATTCATTATCGATATGTCATGTTTTAGGGCTACGGCCCAATTCGATCCATCTGGGCTTCGTCCAATTTGCTTATGAGAGGGATAAGGCCCAATTTGGTTCTGTGGGCTTAGGTCCAAAAATATTGTTCTTGAGGGGAATTACACACTGAGTTCTCGTAACTCACCCCTCTGCTTAGTTTTGCAGGTAATTCCTAGCTTTGCGGATTTGGAGCCGAGGCGAACTCTGTGGTGGCCATGCATTGTTTCTTTAGTAAACTCTACTTTATATTACTTTAGATTTACTTTAAATTTGGAATTATGTTCTGTAATAAGGCCGCTATGATTTTAATTTGGTTTTTATGTTAACGCATTTATTATCCATTATGATTTGATTAATATGGGGTTTCCTAAAAACTTAAATAACCTTTTTCCAAAATACTAAAGAATGAATCACAAACTATAGATATTTTAATTCGGGACTTCCCTAAAACTACAATAGTCGTTTTCTAAAACGTCACATACTGAAATCCTGGTTTTCGATTCTCGTATTATAAAACAAGTTTTCGTTGGTTAGTACTATTTATAACCTTTTTCAAGAAAACATAAAATCAAGTCTGATTTTCAAAATGGAATCAAAACTCGAAATTTTTAAACGATCACACCTTTCCATGTGACATGCCAGATCCGGTCGTAACGTCTAGGCCGGGTTTGGGGTGTTACAGGAAGCATACCTAGTTAGCGTTGGGCATAGGAGCATTCGGAGCGCGGATAAGCTTCAGACTCCTATCAGGTGTGTATTTTGCACTACTCTAGCTGTAGAGCGACAAATGCCGAAATACCGGTCATACGGCGATGTTAGCCACACGAGCGTGTGAGCGCATGTGTGGGAGCTTCGACGCGATAGTTGAGGCCATCATGAGTATTCTTGTGGGTTAGGCTGTTTGGGCCTCGATGGGCCAAGTGGGCCTAATGGGCCGTGGGCCCATATGAATAAGTTGTATGATTGTGTAGTAGATATTGAACTGGTCTAGGTGAATCTCATATCTGTGGTTAGATTTGGGCTAAATGGGCCACACGAGCGTGTGGGCCCACTTGGGCCGAGAATGGGCCTTAGGCCCATTCACATCGTTATCTCTGTTTAGAATAACTGAGTCGCTCGAGGCGACTGTAGCCCTTCTGATGGGTTGAAAAAATTTCCAAAATACCCTTAAATGGGTAAAATTATCAAAATACCCCTGGAGGGTAAATTACTGAAATACCCTCGGTGGGTAAAATTACTGTTATGGCCTCAATGTTTGATTAGTATGATTGTGTGTAATCTCACACCTCTATTTCATTTTGTCTGTGTTATACTATGTGTCGTCTAAAAGCCGAAATACCCTTAACGGGAATGCAATTGAGATACCCTAGTGGGTAATATTGGAGATATACCAGGTAAGTAATATTTACGACTATGCCATTGGGATAAACTAGCATGATTATATGGGTGCCCTGATTATCTGATGTACATTGATATATGTATGCATTCACCTCATTATGATAATATGTTGCATGGGATTGGGATATGATATTGATGAAAGGGGCAGTGTATTTGGTGACTCTGTCACATTATTTCGGTGACTCTGTCACATTATTTTGGTGGCTCTGCCACGTATTTCGGTGACTCTGTCACATTATTTCGGTGGCACTGCCATAATTTCGGTGATGAGCAGCGTGACTGCCATCGATGGTGTGTAGCGGATGAGGGTTGATTGTAGAAATCCCCATCGGTGTGTTTTGGTTGGTCGGGTGGTGTGTAGCGGATGGATTACTAGGCTCGGCTGGGACGCATTGCATTGCATTGCATTCATTATCTGCTATACCATGTTAATAGGGCTAAGGCCCAATTTGATTTCGTAAGGGCTAAGGCCCAGTTGGACTTTGAATGGGCTCGGGCCCAGCTATTGTTCGTGTGGGGAATTACACACTGAGTTCTCGTAACTCACCCCTCTGTTTAATTTTGCAGGTAATTCCTAGCTTTGCGGATTTGGGAGTTGGGGTGGACTCTGTGGTGGCCATGCGTTATTTCTTTCGTAAACTCCGTTTTTCATTACTTTAAACTTATATTAATTTGGGATTATGTTCTGTAATAAGGCCACTAGGATTTTAATTTGTTTTTTGTTTTAACGCATATATTATCTATGATGAATTGATCAGTACGGGATTTCCCTAAAAACGCAAACAATCGTTTTCCAAAATATTAATGAACGGTTCACAAACTATTGAAAATTCAACTAGGGTTTTCTTAAAACTTCATAAACTATTTCAAAATGGCGCGTTTTCCGAAAACCATTGAATCTAATTTCTCTATTATAAAACAGTCTTCTGGAGTAGTAATACTTATAACGTTTTGCAAGATACATTTAATCAAATCTGTTTTTTTTAAATTGAACCAAAACTCGAAATTTTTAAACGATCACGAAGTTCTTTAACAACCTTTCCATGTGACATGCCAGATCCGGTCGTAACGTCTAGGCCGGGTTTGGGGTGTTACAGGCACATTTCCCAACAATTCCATCAACTAATATAACATGTCCAGGAAAAAAATTTGATAATTGAAATTCAGATTTGCTAAGCTTCTTATACAATTGCTTTTCACGTAACATTTGCAAACACAATTCTCAAATGCTTATCATGGTCTTCTTCTGATTTTGAATATATTAAGATATAATTAATAGTTACTACCATGAACCGATCCAAATATGACTGGAAAATGCAGTCATGAGACCTATGGATGTGACAAGAGCATTCGTTAGCCCAAATGGCATCACAAAAAATTCATAATGATCATACTACGTACGGGACGTTGTTTTTAGTATGATACTATTTTTCACCCTTAATTGATAAGTTTAAGATCTCAAATCAATTTTTGAATAATACTATCGTACCTTTCAACTGGTTAAACTGATCATCGATGCACAACAACAAATATATGTTTTTGAATGTCAACTCATTCGGCTACCGATAATCAATCCAAGGTTGTATCGAACTATCTTTCTTTTTAACAAAAAGCACTGGATCTCCCCAAGGCGATATACTAGGGTGTATAAAACCTCAGTCCAAGAGATCTTGCAATTCAATTTTCTTCTCTTTAACACCATTGGCGCCATATTGGAACGGAGTAATACACACAAAAGCTATACCCAGTTAAACCTCAATTGCAAATTCAACCTCACTATCAAGAGGCAGTTTTGGCAGTTCTTCTAGAAACACTTCTGGGAACTCACATATTGTCCGGATCTTGCTTATCTGGTTTCATCCGAGTTCAAGTTAATTACATAAGCTAGATATGCTTCACAACCTTGATTCAAAAGCTTATTAGGTAGAATTGATGAAATGATACGAGTGGAATCACTCGATCTTATGCCTTTGACTAAAAATAATTTTAACTTCAAGACTTGAACATAGAACTTCTTTTTATGGTATTCCAGAATCACACAATGCTCATTTAACAACTTCATTCCCAGAATTACATCAAAATCATGAAATGACTTGATTAACAGATCAACTAGAGACAATTTATTCTGGATTTCTAATAAAAACTCACTTGATCAACGAGCACAATTTCTCTCAAAAGACTTGGAACAGATATTGCCATACTTAACAACTTTTATTTTAATTTTCCTACTACAACATTGGTAGCATCACTCTCTGCCCTGGTTCAAACCACATAAGTGTTGAATTTAGTGCCTTAAGTGTAATGTTTTTGTCTATGTACACTTGTAAGTTTCTTGAACATATTGATTAAAAAAATTATTCATGAATTACATTCATACCTTTTATAAATTGTCCTCAATAGTTTTTGCATGCATAGCAAAATGGAAGCAAATATTAGCTCACTAGTTGTTTAATGTTTAATTAATAGTAAGCGATATTATATGGTCGGACTGTAATATGGGAAGACAACTTATATTAGTAGACGAACCTAAACATGTCCTTAGTCTAATCGGAAATGAACAAACCGATTGAAAGAAAAATTTGTCGTCTTTCAAGTCCAATTGGAGAGATTTTTATCTTGGGCATCGAAGCGGATAACTTCCACAAGATATAGACATAGATGTGACTGACAGTTTATCAAACTAGACCCAAGTAGAATATATCATGAATCTGTTTATGGATTTATTCACTTGTAATGTTCATAGTGTGGCATACATTAATATTGATTGGATGGTAAACTATGTATGTGTGATTCATATACTTTGATGTAAGTAAAAGCTTGAGTTTGAATACATAATGAATCAAAAGCTAGTGTGTTAGGTTTATGAACCAAAAGCGTGTGACTGGGCGGTGTGACCTAAGTCAATCAATTACACGGGCACGGACACGAGCTGGGACACGGCCTTGTGTCTCTATTTCGAATGCCCACACGGCCTGAGACACGGGCATGTCTCCTGGCTGTGTGAGTCACACGGCCTGGCCATACGACTGTGTGACCCCTACAGTGTTGAAAGTTTTCACTATTTTCTGAAAAATTCTCTGAGTTTCTGATTTAGTCCCGACTTGTTTCTAATGCGTATTTAGGGCCTCGAAGGCTCGTATAAGGGACACTATGTATGTTTTGAACTGGTTTTAATATGTTTATTGATATGATATGAAATGTTTGAAATTTCTGTCATTTGAATTGTAAACTCCGGTAATGCTCCGTAATCCTGCTCTGGTGATGGATACGGGTTAGGAGTGTTATAATTATTGGTATCAGAGCTACGGTTTAGTCGATTCTCGGACTGAACGTAGTGTGTACAAGTCTAGCTATACATGTCATTATAAAACCTGTGATAGTGTGATATCTCCTAACCGTTTTAAAACATGTTTTCTTACAGCAATGACATCCAACCGAGCTGACTCCGATGAAGTAGAGAGTAATGTTCAAGCCTCTGTTCATAGAGTAGCATGGAGCAGTACTAGGCCCGTATCTGAGGGTCGGGGAGGAGAGGCTAAGAAAGCCTTCTTTCAGATGATGAATGAATGGTTTACTGAGTTCGTACGGATGAACCCGGCTACTCAACAACCTCCACCCCTTCCTGCTCCCCAACTGGTTCCCATTATTCCTCAAGGTATGGAACCAATCTGAGTTAGTAAGCCGTCTGTTGATAAGATACATAAGTAAGGGGCTGAAGAATTCCGAGCTACTGCTGAAGATGATCCTAAGAGAGTTGAATTCTAGTTAGAGAATGCAATCAGGGTTTTTGATGAGCTATCCTATTCACCGGCTGAATGTGTTAAATGTGTAGTATCTTTGATGAAAGATTCAGCTTACCAGTGGTGGAACACGTTAATTTCTATTATGCCGAGAAAGTGAATCACCTGGGAATGCTTCCAAACCGAGTTCCAAAAGAAATATATTAGTTAAAGGTTTCTGGATCAGAAATGTAAAGAATTTCTTGAGCTCAAACAGGGTTGCATGATTGTGTCAGAGTACAAGCGGGAATTTGTTAAACTAAGAAAATATGCCCGGGAGTGTATTCCGACCAAGACTGCTATGTGTAAAAGATTTGAAGAAGGGTTAAATGAAGACATTAAGCTTCTAGTTAGAATTCATGAGCTGAAAGAATTTGTTATACTGGTCGATCGAGCACATAAAGCCGAGGAGCTGAGTAAAGAGTAAAGACATGCTGATTTTGAAGTTAGAGACTTGAGAAAGAGATAGACTGGGAAATCATATCAGTCAGCATCAAAGAAATAAAAAGAACATTACAACCGTTCTACAGCTTCTGTGGGTTATTCTAGTAGAGACAGAGGTAGCCGGTGTTTGAGTCCAAAACCTCAGGCTACATCTGTAGCAAGTATGGGTGGTGTCAAAGATGTTTGGCTTGAGTGCAAGCACTGTAAAATACCACATTATGATGAGTGTCGACTGAAGAACAGAGCATGTTTTAGGTGTGGTTCCTTAGATCACTATCTTAGAGATTTCCTATAGAAATTCGAGAAAAAGAAAGCTCAAACCAAGAGGCTAAGAAACATTGCTGTGAGAGGTAGACCACCTAGTAATCCTGGAAATGTGAGTGGTAGCCGTGGTGTAACGAAAGATTCTACTGTGAGATCAGAAGCACGAGTGCCAGCTCAAGCTTATTCTATTGCGCACGAGAGGATGCTTCTGCACCAGATGTTATTACCAGTACTTTCTCTATTTTTTATACTGATATTACTGCTTTGATTGATCCGGGATCAACTCATTCATATGTGTGCACGAATTTAGCGTCTAGTAAGAATTTACCTATTGGGTCCACTGAATTCGTGCTTAAAGTATCGAACCCCCTAGGTTAGTGTAACAGTCCAGTTTTGACCCTAGTCGAAATAGTGGTTTGGGGACCACAAATCCGAGTCAGTAAAATTTTTTAATATTATTTTTTGTGTTTACTGTGTGTAATTAAGCATGTGCTAAAGTTTCGTGAGTTAATTTGATCATTTGTGTGCTTAATTTGAAAAAAGGACTAAATCGCGTAAATCGTAAAAGTAGCTTTCTATTTGATTAATGGCTAAATTGATGTGGCTTTTAAATGTGGAGGCCTTATGAGGCAATAAAACCATGTTTAAAAATAGTGGGTGGCAATGGACAAATGTGACCTTAATGTTTATATGTTTTATTTACTAATTCAAAAGGTTAATATGGTAAATAGATTAATAATATGATAGTAAATAAAACAAATGGAAATGTTAGTGGATGTGTTCATCCATTCTAGCCGAATTTGAAGAAAAGAAAAGAAAGAAAATCTAGCTAGGGCATTCGGCCATTTGGGAGCTTAATTCAAGGTATGTTTTGCTTCGATTTTTGATAATTTCTACGTTTTTGTAATCATTGCTTCGTGTTCTTCAAAACCCATGCCTCAATTTTGTGAATTGATGATGTTTTTGTAATGTGCCATTGATGAACATGTGAGTTTTTAGATGTTTGATGGTGAATTATGAAAGATATGTGTTTGATTAACATAGTTTGTTCTTGAGTTTTTGATCAATTTGAGTATTTTGGATTAAATTGAGAAAATGAAATTTTGAAGGACTAAATTGTGAAATAAGTGAAATGTATGGACTTTTATGAGCTACATGAAAATTCGGCTAGGCATGGGTGACATGAAATTTTGTGTATTTTGTGATTTTGTGAAATAAGGACTAAATTCTCAAAATGTGAAAATGTGAGGGCTAATTTGTAAATTGCCCTAAATGTGTGTTCTTGGATTGAATTGAATGAGTTATTGAATAAATGGGTTAAATTTGAATATGTATAGATCAAGAACTGAAGAAAACGAACTTAGATCGTGGAAAGTCAAAAGTTGTCGAATAACCGAATTCGATCGAATATCCGAATCCGAGGTAAGTCGATATACAAATAAATGTATTTGAATTGAATTATTTGTGTATATATGAGATTCGAATTGCTATGAAAATCCATTGAGATGGAATGTATGGGAAATCCGAGCTTACGTATTTATCGACAAGTTGTTAAAGTCTGAGAAGTCCCATATGAACCTAGGAATAGATAGGATAGCATATGTCATGACATAGGTATCCGAAATTCAATATCATGTAAGACCACGTCTGGGACGTTGGCATTGATCTGAGATTTCGTGTAAGACCACGTCTGGGACGTTGGCATCGATTTGAGATTTATGTGTAAGACCATGTATGGGACATTGGCATCGTATTGATTCGTGTAAGACCCTGTCTGAGATAGTGGCATCGATATCTGATTACATGTAAGACCACGTCTGGGACGTTGGCATTGTACGACTATTTTGAGCATTCTGAGTATCTTATTAGATTCCGAACGGTTCAACGGGCAAGTCCGAGAAATGAATGACTATGTGAGTTGTATATTCGTTTCAGGTACGTTGATATATATATGCTTGTATAAGCATGAAAGGTGAGAAAGAATGTGCATTGATGCAAAGATACATTTGAGATATATGTATGTTTGAGATATGAGCAAATAAGATATATGAGATATGATGAATTGGTAAGCAATGGTAAACCAAGTGTGCCAAAGAGACTATTATGTGCTTGAAATGAGAATGTGATAATGAATTTTAAATAACTATGTTTATGAATAATTATATGTTAAGTTTATTTGTATATGGCTTACTAAGCTTTTGGAAAGCTTACTTTGTGTGTGTGTTTACTCTGTTTATAGATCGTCAAAGCTACTGAAGGCTCGGGTCCATCAAGGATCATCATCACACTACCCAAACTCATTTTGGTACCTTATGGAAATGTATATACTAAGTATGGCATGTATAAGCTAGTTGTTTGGAACATGTTTGAGATGTGTAATTAGCCATGTGATGTGGCTAGATAAATGTTGGTAATATGCATAAGTGATTATGGTATATGATGCATGTTTTGGTATGGCTTGGTGACAATGAAATGGTCTTATGAATGGTAAGCTTATTGATGAATTGATGCCTTAGTGAATTGGTGAAATTGTGGATGAATTATGCTTGGTTTTACATGTGATTTAGATATGCTATTTGGCATACAAGTTGGCATATTTAGAAATGTGATTAAATGGAATGATAGGTTGAACATTTGACATGATTTTGGTTGCTAATTGTGTATGGGATATTGATTATTTGAGCTTGTAGGGATGACCCTTGTGTAGGTGGCAACTTGGCCTTGAAAATGGTCTGTAATTGCCCACACGATTGAGTACACGGGCGTGTGGCTCGACCGTGTCCCTCGTGGTTGAAATTCAAAACAAGTCAGGATCGACCACGGGCTAGACACACGGGCGTGTGACTGGCCGTGTGGTGAAGTCAGGATCAACCACGGGTGAGGCACACAGGCGTGTCCATGCCGTGTGGACAAGTCAGTATGTATGCCCTGTTCTGGCATGGCCTGGACACATGGGCATGTCTGGTAGCCGTGTGAGGCACACGGCTTGATGCGCACGCGCGACCTCTACTGATTTTGAAAAATGTTCAAATTTCCAAGAATTTTGTATGTGTTCGGTTTAGTCCCAGCTCTATTCTAAAGCATGCTCAAGGTCTCAATGACCTATTTAAGGGACGCTTTGTTGTGATATGATGAATTATGTTATGAATTGTTCGTAAAAGTCTCCGTACGTTTGGTAACACCTCTTAACCCTATTCTGGCGACGGATACGGGTTAGGGGTGTTACAGTCAGTATGTGCTAGTTGCTAAAGTTTGTAAGAATTATCCTTTGATGACTCGGGGTTACAGTTTTCCGGGTGATTTTATGTGGTTAGCGTTTGATGAATTTGGTGTGATTTTGGGCATGGATTGGCTAACTCTACACGACGTTGTTGTGAACTGTAGATGAAAGCTTATTGTATTGAAATGTCAAAACGGTGAGACACTTTGTATTGAATCAGATAGTGCGAGTGGGTTACCTATTGTTATATCAGCTATGTCGGCCTAGAAATATGTGAGAAAAGGTTGCAATGCTTACCTTGCAAATGTATTGGACTCTAAAGTATCTTAATCAAAGCTTGAATCAGTACCAGTGGTTTGTGAGTATCCTGATTTATTTTCGGAGGAGTTACCTGGATTACTGCCGATCAGAGAGGTTGCGTTTGCTATTGAACTGGTACCGGGGACATCACCGATATCGATAGCACCTTACAGAATGGCTCCTACTGAGTTGAAAGAGTTGAAAGCACAGCTGCAAGAGTTGACATATAGGGGTTTTGCTCGACCCAGTTTTTCACCTTGGGGTGCACCGGTTCTATTCGTTAAGAAAAAGGATGGATCGATGAGGTTGTGTATAGACTACCGTCAGCTCAACAAGATTACAATCAAGAATAAATATCCACTACCCCGAATTGACGATCAGTTCGATCAGTTGAAAGGTGCCACAGTATTCTCGAAGGTTGATCTTCGTTCTGGTTATTATCAGCTATGAGTGAAAGATTTGGATGTGCTGAAAACTGCATTTAGAACTAAGTATGGACACTATGAATTTCTTGTGATGTCGTTTGGTTTAACTAATGCACCTGCAGTATTTATGGATTTGATTAACAGAATCTTCAGACCGTACTTAGATAGATTTGTTGTGGTATTTATTGATGAAATTCTGATTTATTCATGAGATGAGTCCGAGCATACTGAACATTTGAGGATTGTGCTGCAAACTCTGTGAGACAAACAATTGTTTGCTAAATTTAGGAAATGTGAGTTTTGGCTCCGAGAAGTCAGTTTTCTGGGACATACAATATCGGTTGAAGGCATCAGAGTTGATCCAAGTAAAATTTCAGTAGTTGTTCCACTAAAAAATGTAACCGAAGTTAGAAGTTTTCTGGGATTAGTTGGTTATTACAGAAGATTCGTCAAAGGGTTCTTAATGATAGCTACACCAATGACACGACTTTTATAGAAAGATGTGAAATTTGAATGGTCAGAGAAATGTCAGCAAAGCTTCAATCAGTTGAAAGCATTGTTGACCAACGAACCAGTTCTGGTTCAGCCTGAATCAGGTAAAGAATTCGTGATTTTTAGTGATGTATCTTTAAATGGTTTAGGTTGTGTTTTGATGCAGGAAGGCAATGTAATCGCTTATGCTTCTAGACAGTTAAAGTCACACGAAAAGAATTATCCGACTCGTGACCTAGAGTTGGCAGCTATTGCGTTTGCATTGAAAATTTGGCGACACCATTTGTTCGGAGGAAAAGGTCATATTTTTACCAATCACAAGAGTTTAAAATATCTAATCTCGCAGAAAGATTTGAATTTGAGATAGCGCAGATGACTCGAACTATTAAAAGATTATGAGTTGATCATTGATTATCATTCGGGAAAAGCGAATGTAGTTGCTGACGCTCTGAGTAGAAAATCTTTATTTGCTCTGCGAGCGATGAATACACGACTGACATTATCTGATGATGGTTTGATCTTAGCCGAGTTGAAAGCTAAATCGATGTGTTTACAGTAGATTTGCAAAGCTTAGAAATGTGATAAAGAGTACCTAGCTAAACAGGTATAGTGTGAGTCAACTTCTGATTCAAAATTTCAGATAGGATCCGATGGTTGCTTATTGTTCAGAGGTAGAATTTGTGTACCGAAGAACCTTGAGCTCATTCAGAGAATCTTTCACGAAGCTTATAATAGTAGCTTGTCTATTCACCTGGGAAGTAATAAGATGTACGGTGATTTAAAACAGATGTACTGGTGGCAGGGAATAAAGCGTGAGATATCTGACTTTGTATCGAGATGTTTGGTATGTCAGCAAGTTAAAGCTGAACATCAGGTACCTTCTGGATTATTGCAGCCAGTGATGATACCGGAGTGGAAATGGGATCGAGTTACTATGGACTTCGTAACGAGTTTACCCTTATATCCGAAAAAAAAAGATACCATTTGGGTTGTCATTGATCGTTTGACGAAGTCAGCACATTTTATTCTAGTACGTATAGTGTAACATCCCGATTTTGGGTCTAGTCAGAATAGTGGTTTTGAGACCACAAATTTGAAGTAGAAATATTTGTTTTATGATTTTTTTGCGGTCCATGATGTGTTTGCATGATTGTGTGAAAGTTTCGTTAAGAAATTTTTCTGAATAAGTGTCCAATTTAACTTTTAGGACTAAATTTCAAAAGTTGCAAAATATGAGATTCTAGAATCTTTAAGCATGAAATAGCTTTGGATTATAAATTAGAGGTCCTTAAATAGCAATTTGACCAATTTCTATTTTTATGGACAAAAATGGGATGAGTAGGTAAAATTTGAAAGTTTAGTAAAAAGGGCATTTTGGTCATTTGGTTAATAAAAGAATTAAAAGGGAAAATAAGTCAAAAATCATGTCCATCTTTCTCATGCTTAGCCAAAATTCCTAAGGCCACCATAGCTAGGGTTTCTTCAACTTTCAAGCTTGATTGTAAGTGCATCCTAGCCACGTTTTTAATGTTCTTTACGTTTTTGAAGTTGTTATCAACCGATCTAGCTATTTCTACCATTTATTTGAGCTAGGGTTCATGTTTAAAAATTTACCCATGTGTGACATGCATGTGTTTTGATTTTTCATGGTAGATTATGAAAGTTTGATGTGTAATAAACATCTTTTACTAAGTGATTTTTGATGAAAACACCTAAAAAGGACCTTTTTGTAAAAGTTGTAAAAATGGGTAGTAAAAATCTGATTTTATGAAAAATGTGGGCTGGTATAAGCTTGATATAGGTTCGGCTAGGCTTGGGTAACAAGAAAATGGACACATTTCATTTTACGAGCCTAGGGACTAATTTGTAAATTGTGAAAGTCTAGGGGCAAAACTGTAATTTTGCCAAAGTATGGTTTTTGGACTGATTTGAACAATGTGATAATTAAATGAGCTAAATTTGCTATTATAGATCAAGAAAAATGGAGTCCGGACCTAAACCGAGGAAAGAACAAGGTTGTGGACTAAATCGAATAGTTAGCCATATTTTGGTGCCGAGGTAAGTTTGTGTGTAAATAATGCAACTTATATTATATATTTAATATTTTGTTATTGCATGACTTGTACAATTATCATTATGGATTTGTTCGACAAGGATTCGATACGGCGAAACTCCTAGTTGAACCTTAGGAATAGTTAGGATACAAATGTCATGACATTAGGGTTATGAGTTTACGTGTAAGACCATATCTGGGATATGGCATCGCTATGAGATTTCGTGTAAGACCATGTCTGGGACATGGCATTGATATGAGAATCGTATAAGACTATAGCTGGGCTATAGGCATCGATATGTGATCCCATGTAAGGCCATATCTGGGATATGGCATTGGTATGATTCTATGTATATGTGATTCCCGAGTATCCTTTAGTATTCCAAGTGGTTCAACGGGTAGTCCAAAGATTATGTCAATGAAATGACAAGCTATGAACATGTTGAAAGGGTACAGGTATGTACACAAAGCTCATACATATTGAGATTATAAATCGATGAGATCTCGGTAAGAAGTGAATGAATAAATCATGATCATGAGTTTTATTGTACATTATGTAAATGACATGATTTAAAATGTATCTATGATACTTGATGACATTGTGATTGATCGTTATGTCAGAGTCTTAAAATTTATATAATGAATGATCTAGCCTAGAAACTAACTGTGACAATGATTGAGGCAAGCGCACCAATCGAACAATAGTATAGTTTAGTAGCAAGACCGGAATGTCGATCCCAAAGGAACCAAAAGTACTAATACTAACTTTCTTTCTATTATTTAGCCTAAGAATTGAAGTGAATTATTGTTTAATCTAAAATTAACTAACTACTAAGCTAAAGACGCTAAGACAAAGAGAATGAATTGGGGAAATACTTGTGGGAAAAACCAATTGATTAAGACAATACCCAAGGAGGAATCCACCTAGACTTCACTTGTTATTTAACTCTGAACCAGACGATTTATTCACTTGACCTGATCCGTAGGATTTCCTAATGTATATTAATACCTCCGTTGAGGCTACTAACGTCTAATCCTAGGTTGATTAATTGAAATCTCTTTCTAATTAAAACCCCTAGAATTGCATTAACTCGATCTATGGACTCCCATATTAGGTTTGACCCTAATCCGGCAGATTTTCGTCATCCTATGTCTAGGGTTGCGATCAACTCCACTTGACTATGCTAGATCTACTCTTAGACAGGGACTTTTGCTCCACTGCCTAAGCACATCAATACTTGAATCAATACCCTGAAATATCAAAGCAAGAATTAAGAACACATAATTAAGAACAAATCAAGTATTTATCATATAGTTCAGAAAACAATAACAAGATCCGTCTTAGGTTTCATCCCCCTCAGGTATCTGAGGGTTTAGTTCATAATTATAAAAGAATACATCTCAGAAGAAAAGATAAAACAAAACATGAGAAAACCCTAAAACCCTAAAACCCCCTAAAGGAATTGAAGGAGAAATCTGCCGTCTTGAGTATGATTTCGGCTTCTTGAGATGAATCAACTGGCTTTCTTCGAGTAAATCCCACGATTCTGGCCTCTCTGGCTCGGCTCCTTGGCCTAGCTGGACGCCCCCTAAAGGTTGGCCTTTAGGGTGTTTATATAGGCTTTTGGAATGTCTTTCTTTGCCTCTAAGTACCCTAATCCGAGTGAAATTCCTCTTTGTCACGACAGGGACACGCCCGTGTGGCACGCCCGTGTGAATCGACTTCAGGCCGTGTTCGAGCCTGCTAAAGGGGCACGGCCGTGTGCTTTGGGCCCAGGCCGTGTTGATTTCCTACTTTGGCCCATTTGGCCCGTTTTAAGCCCGTTTTCCATTCTTTTCATCCTCCTATGCTTTCCTGAGTATAAAACATGAAATTAAAGGATTAAGAGCACCAAATTCCATAATTCAAGGGATAAATCATCCAAAAGCATGCTAAATGTGGAGATAAAATATGTTACTATTACAGTTTATCAAATACCCCCACACTTAAGCTTTTGCTTGTCCTCAAGCAAAAATCTCAACTCACAATTAAAACGAACTTCCTCAACTCATAACCTTCATCCATAATGTTTCATCATAATTCATAGGTAATTCATACATTTATAATTTAACCGGAAGGTTCCTGAAGATTCAAACAATCAAAGTCATAGTTTTTATAGTACGAAAAATAGGTGTTTCCCCTTACCTAAATAATTACCTTTGATTCAAAATCGACAAAAATTAACATCCTCACTAAAGATTCACTCAAATCACTCGAAGTGTTTAAGGTTCAAAAATAAGCACTCAGAAGTCGAACATGAAAAGTTAATCCCATAGGCTTGCATGAAAATCAAATCTCCACCATCTGTAAAATGATATGATACACAAATCAAAAGGTCTTTTATGGGTTGTATGCTTGGGCTTGGGTTAAAGATGTGGATAAAGGCTTGAATTAGAGGGTTAGTATCGAGACTGAATTGACAAATTACCTAACTAAAAAGTCATACTAATACTAAATAATTACATCACAGAAACTTAATACTAATAACATGAGCTTCTTCTAAAGATAATGAAATTAACAGTTTGAGCTCAAATAACATAGAACTAATAATTAATATACTTCGTTTTTTTTTAAGAACAAATCAAGTACAATAATAATATAGAATTTAATAACTGAAATAAAGAAAATAGTTAAGTAACCGATCAAATCAAATCTCGATATAGGGTTAGTCAAGAAAAATGGTGATAACAAATACAAAGTGGGTTATGGGTTAATATTAATGGGTGAGTCATGAAAAGGGGTGTTGGGATCAAAGGGGTTCACTAGGGGTTAATTGTGGAGGTAGGCTTTTTGGGAGTAAGTGGGTTAAAACCTAGGTGCCTTTATCATCTTAGTATATCAAATCAAAGGTGTAGTCTCGACATGTATAATTGAAGCAAGTTCTAGAATATCAAATCAATGTTGACACACTCATAATCAATAAAGTGAGCAAGAAAAATAATATGCTCTAAAAGGCTCAAAATCTCACAAAAATTATGGGCTTTTTGATATCAACCTTGTAAATTTCAAACTTCAAGATAATAATTAGATTCGGGTAGACAACCTAACAAAAATTTTTAATTCTGAAAGATAGACTTATCATGCTTGATTCTCTAGTCCTCTAAAGTTTAAATCATCAATGCACAATTAACTATGACTTAATCCAAAGCATATCAATGAAAATCGTAAATCAAAGGAAGCTTCATTTTAATCGTAATATGAGAAAATTATTTAAGAACAAGATATAATTCAGGATTCGAGAATAATGAAAAAAGTTAGGCACTTTCCTGAATAAATTTCACCCCCCACACTTAAAATGTACATTGCCCTCAATGTAGAAATATAACAATTATAATAAGAAAAGCACAAGATAGGGAAAGAGGTGAAACTTCCTGAATTTTGGATGGAGTTAGAGAAAAAAAATCTGGGAAGTTCGGGCCGCGTTGGAGGAAGACATTTCTGTAGAGGTGGATACTAGGGTCGCGGTGGTGTGATTCCCAAGCAGCCTGAAGAACCTAAAACTAAATAAGTAGAATAAAATAAATAAAATTAAGCATAAGAGAGTCAAAGAGAAGGAAAATAAAAGAGAAGAAAAAAAACATAGGTAAAATAATTGGACTCAAATGTCCTTGGCTTGTCGAGTAAATGAAGCAGCCGGCATGAACTTATGTAGATCGGTCTCCCATAGGGATACTGTGCTAGGGTCCTTCCGCTTCTTCGACATAGGTAAGGTGAAAAAGAAGAGTTTGGGACAGGAGAATGAGAGGAAATGGAAAAGGGGGAAGAGTGTAAAGGGTATGGATGAAAGGGAATGGGTGAGAAAGGGAACAATGGGTGTTTTAAATAGAAGTTTCAAATCTGGTACATCCCCACGCCCGTGTACCATGGGTGTGTTGGGTCACATGGCCGTATCGCACGGCCGTGTTGTGCTTTGTTCGTTTTTCTCACACCCGTTTCGTGGTCACCACGCCCATGTTTGATAAAACAGTGTCAACCACGGCCGTATCATACGGCCGTGGTGTTTAGTCGGAGCCCGTCTGACTTCCCTCGGTGTCGGCCACGGCCGTATCGCACAGCCGTTCCCATTTATAATCGTCTGTGATCTTGGGGATCTTTCGTCATTGGCTCGTACTACCTCTGCCATGTCAGTACAGATGTCCGTAGTATCCACACGGCCACAGCCACGACCGTGTACAAGGTCGTGTGGTATGGAAATCAGCACTTTTTGTTAGTTAATAGTTAGATGCTAAAAAAGGAGAAATAAAAGTAGAAATAAATGTAAAAATAAATGGAGTTAGTGCTCGGGTTGCCTCCCAAGAAGCGCTTGTTTAAAGTCTTATGCTAGACTTACCTCTCATTCGCACATTCATGGTGGTTTGAAGAGTTGAACATCCTCTCTCATGCTATCAGTTCTACTATCACGATATAACTCGAGTCGAGTAGCATTTACTTTAAAAGTGTCGAAAATAGGATTACTTACCTCAACTGTTCCGTATGGGAAAACATTGATTACCTTGAAAGAGATTTCTTCGTTTGTATTAAGGTCTGAATGAGATATTCGAGGGTCTGTTTTATCTAATAATACCTAATCTCCGATCTTAAATTTGTTTGTCCCATGGAATGGCTTTGGTTTTGCTGCGTGTATCCCTAATTTCCCTTTAAAATGTGTCTTCCATTCGTCTAGTTCATCGATTTGAAGCCTTCGTTCCTCATGAGTTAATTCCTTGGTTGCATGAGGTCTAGGATCTGGCTCCGTTGTGTAGTTCCGTGGTGCTTCCTGAAAAGAAGGTTTAACCGAATGGTCATTAATAAAATTAATTTTCTCACATTGATTACTTGATGTCCTAGCCGAGTCAAGTGCTTTAAGAGTGACTGTCTCGTCACCTACACGAAGTATGAGTTCGCCTGTATCAATGTCGATTTTTGTTCTAGCAGTTGCTAAAAAGGGTCTTCCCAAAATTAAAGGGATCGTATTGTCCCCATCCATGTCTAAAATGACAAAGTCTACTGGGAATATGAATTTATCAATTTTTACGAGTACATCTTCAACTATACCCCTAGGAATTCTAATAGTTTTATCAGCTAATTGAATGCTCATCCTAGTTTGTTTGGGTTTCCCTAGACCTATCTGTTTAAACATTTTATAAGGCATGACATTTATACTTGCCCCTAGATTAGCTAAAGCATTATCAACCGATAAACTACCAATTAAACAAGGAATCGTAGAACTCCCTGGATCTTGTAATTTCCATGGTAGTTTGTTTTGTAAAATCGCTGAGCACACTGCGTTCAGCTCCACATGCGATGCCTCGTCTAACCTCCGTTTGTTTTTCAAAAGCTCTTTTAAAAATTTCCTTGAATCTGGCATCTGCGAAAGAGCTTCAAGGAATGATAAGTTAATATGTAATTTCTTTAAAAGTTTAAGAAACTTACCGAACTGTTCCTCTGTGTTATCTTTCTTCATTGCTTCAGGATATGGTATGCGAGGTTGGTACTCTTTGATTACCGATTTTGGTTTATCATGACTTACCTCGACCTTACCTTCCTCTACCACATTCTCTTTCCTTAATTCGGGCTCATCTAACCCTTTACTATCATGAGCGGTTACGGCTTGAAGTTGCTCCTTTGGGTTAGTTTCAGTGTTGCTTGGCAATCTACCTTGTGGTCGTTCTGACATGATCTTGGTAAGTTGTCCTAACTGATTCTTGGTCTCTTGAATCGATGCTTGTTGATTTTTAAGTGTTGTTTCGGTGTTTTGGAAACGTGTTTCTGACACCGCTATGAATTTTGTCAGCATCTCCTCAAGGTTCGGCTTCTTTTCCTATGGGTAGGCCTGTTGTTGGAAGTTGGGAGGGGGTTCTTGTCTCTGATTTCCTTGACCTCCCCATGAAAAATTGGGGTGGTTCCTCCAACCTGGATTATAATTGTTACTATAGGGGTTATTTTGAGATCTAAAATTATTACCCATATAGTTCATCTACTCGCTTTCTACGCCAGGGTTATAGGGTGGATGTTCCGTATTGTTCGACCCTCCATTCGTATCACACTGCATCACTGGATGTACCAGCGAAGAACTATACAAACCATCAATTTTTTTATCTAAGAGTTCTACCTGATTGGATAGCATGGTTACTGCGTCGAGGTTGAAAACTACGGTTGTTTTTGTTGGCCTTGTCCTTGTGACTTGCCATTGATAGTTATTCAGTGACATCTCTTCTATAAACTCGTAGGCCACTTCAGGAGTTTTGTTGTTCAGCGTTCCGCCGGCGGCTGAATCAATTAACTGCCTGGTTGAAGGGTTCACACCATTATAAAAGGTTTGAACTTGTAGCCAGAAGGGTAATCCATGGTGTGGGCACCTTCTCAATAGATCTTTGTATCTCTCCCATGCATCATAAAGTGTATCTAAATCTATCTGCACAAAAGAAGAGATATCATTCCTTAACTTAGCCGTTTTAGCCGGTGGAAAATATTTTAATAAAAATTTTTTGGTCATTTGCTCCCATGTAGTGATTGATCCTCGTGGAAGAGAATTCAACCACTGTTTGGCTTTATTCCTCAAATAAAAGGGAAACAACCGAAGACTGATGGCATCATCAGAAACACCATTTATTTTGAAAGTATCGCAAAATTCTAGGAAATTCGCCAAGTGATTGTTTGGATCTTTATCCTGCAAACCATCAAACTGAACAAATTGCTGTATCATTTGAATTGTGTTAGGTTTCAGTTCAAAATTATTTGCAGCAATAGCAGGTCTAACAATACTTGACTCAGTTCCTGTTGAATTAGGTTTAGCATAATCATACATAGTTCGAGGATGTAACACCCATAACCCGTATCCGTCGCTGGATTAGGGTTACGGGGCATTATCTATCAAATCAAAACCCAAAATAAGCTCTCATAAATAAATACATATTATATACATATAATTGTTTTATTTAAACACATCATTTAAACGGTCATATACAAATGTACCATGGATAAAAATTTTACTTTCGTTGCATGTTTAAACCTTAATGAACATATCACAAATCTATATCACCGACTTCACATAAAAGTAATTTGATCAAATAGCAAAAGCCCTATTCATTTGATCATTAAGATATAATAGCCAAACATGCACATATTTGTAATCACTTTACCGAAACAAGTTATCAAATACCAATACCAATTATACATATATGCAAAAGCCTTGTTTAACCGAATCTAAGGTACATCTAATTTAATACTAATTGCCAAAAGCAATCAACCATTTCATTAATCACATTTCATATAACTCACATAGTCTATTATATCTTATAATTGACTTATAACGTGTAGGTAACCAACTAAAATATTTACCTAGTCATTTTAATACCACTCATACCCGAGTACATGAGCACATTAAAATCAAATTATTAAAGAAACTAACAAGGCCGAATCATCAAAACCAAATACTCAATCATTTAACCAATAACATAATATATCAAGATCAAACATAATGGTCTAGCCACTTTCATATGGCTTAATACATATACAACTTTAAAATGATCCAAACAAAAGTTAGCCTATACACATAGAGCATGACATTGTCATTTCATAACTTGACATGCGGTACATACATATAATTGTACATAAATTCATCCATTCACCTTAATATACTGTATGTCTTACTCAAAACCTTATTCATGCATCCACATATATGACATAAATGAAATATCAAGGAATAAACTTTCGGAATAAACTTACAACAAAACCGAACATAGACAAACATTATCATCATGATTAGATATTTATAACCAACTCAAACCCCAAACATAGGAGTAAAGCCATATTCGCATGGCATTTTTATACATCATTTGCAAAATAACTCAAAAGATTAATATAGCCTATACATGCCATAGTTTCCAAAAGTTCAACTTATCAAAAAGGGTACCAAAGGTAGTTGATAGTGTGATTGTTTTGACGATGATCCCCGAGCTCGAACTTAGACTTCAAAATCTATAAAATAGTCAAACGCACAAACACTGTAAGCTAACATAGCTTAGTAAGTTATAAGCAATGGTAATGTATACAATTGGATATTACACCAAAAATAAATCAAATTAATATGATCTTCTACAAAACTCATAAACATAAGTATAGATCATATCACCATTCATTAACTGCCGTATTTAGTAATCTCAAAATCAAATACTCATGCATACTTTATTAGATTTCATTTTAAACTATGCATCATTTTTCCATATCCAAATGAACTCGAAACTATTAACCACCTCCTATTCTCCTTGGTTTCTCATGCAAGTATAACTTACCTCATTAATAGCAAATTATCTAGCTATCATGAATCTCATACCTGTTTATTTCATTTCGATTATCACAATTCTCTAGCTGTTATCTTTAGAAAATCCGCCAAGCCGCACACTTAGTGCAAAACCATGTAACGTATCGCACACTTAGTGCCGTTACTTTGATAAAACGCACACATAGTGTAAATTTCATGTAATGTATCACACACTTAGTGCCATTACGTTATGTTCCGCACACTTAGTGCCAAAGGACCGATTTCGCACACTTAGTGCTTGGTGTATAAGTTCGCACAGATAGTGCTCATTAACCCAATCTTCACCTCATTCATATAGACATATATAATCACATTTTAAACATATAAACACCCATAAATGTACATGTTCAAACCAACCCATTCTTCCTATAAAACACCATCACATTCGGCCATAGTCAAATAACATGTACACTCACCTAATCAGTACAATCATCACCCATTACAATTCCACATTTAACTATCTCTCAAACTATATATAACCATTTAACTCAAATAAATCAAGGCTTATATAAATACTAACCTTATATTCGGCTAGCACATAAATTATTCAATGTCACATTCAACAATAAGTAATATAACATGCTTTCTTCTATTTAACAAATGCACCTCAATATAGATTAAAATTCAATTCAACCCAATTGCTTAAAAACTTACCTCGAAAATCGACGGATTAGTTTTCCCGACTATTCGTTCAACTTTGCTTTTCCCCGATCCAATCCTGATTTTTTTGTTCTTGATCTAAATAATTTCAAATTAAGCTTATTCAAATATATTTTCATTCAATTTAATACAAAAACACATAAATGGGCAAATTACTATTTTACCCCTAACATTTACAATTTTTACAATTTAGTCCCTATTGCACAAAACACAAAATACTCAAAATTTGCACACACTCCTTTAGGGCCGAATGTTATTCATGTTCATACAAGTCCATACAATCCATTTATTTCACATTTTGACCCTTCAATTTGCAAATTTCACAATTTAGTCCTAATTACCCATAATCATCAAAATTTTCAATACAAAACATGTTAATCTAAAACATATCTTTAATATATAATCATCAAACATCACAAAACACAAGTTTTCATCAATGGCTGAACACCACACATACATCAAAATCAGAAATTCTATCATGGGTCGGATAGCATTTGAAGCAACGATCTCAAAAACGTAAAAATTATCAAAAATCGAACTAAAATACATACCTTAATCAAGCATGCAAAGGGCCGAATGTTTGAGAGCTTAAGTTTCTTTCTTTCTTCTTTAGTTTCGGTCAAAATGAAAGTAAAAAGATGAACATGCAAGATTATTTTTATGTTTTTATTATAATATGCTTATAATATATAATTTAGCATTATTATAAATTTAATATATAAAACAAACATATAAATGTATTATAAAGGCATATTGCCGTCCACTATACTTATAAAAAGGGATATTTGCAACATAAAACCTCCTCATTATAAAGACACATTAATAAGCCACTCAATTACATAAAATGCTACTTTTACCACTTATGCAATTTAGTCCTTTTTCTTAAATTGAACACACAAACGGACAAATTAACCCACGATATTTTAACACATGCTCAAACATATATCTTAGATATCAAATATAATATTAAAATATTTTTCTAACTCGGATTCGTGGTCCCGAAACAACCGTTCCGATTAGGGCCAAAATCGGGCTGTTACAACTCTCCCCCTTAAGGGATTTTCTTATTTCGTAACTCTTTCACTTCATGAGCCAAAATACGAATTAGTTCTTCCTCATAAGTCAGGTCAGGCTGAATCTCAATCTCTGACGGGCTAATCACATGAGAAGGATCAGATCTGTATCGTCGAATCATCGATACATGAAAAAAATTGTGGATCTTGTCTAACTCAGATGGCAACATCAGCCTGTACGCAACTGGCCCGATACGCTCAATAACCTCGTACGGCCCAATAAATCTCGGACTCAGCTTTCCTTTACGACCAAATCTAAGTATCTTCTTCCATGGCGAGACTTTCAAAAATACTCGGTCACCCACCTGGAACTCTATATCTTTACGTTTCAAGTCCACATATGATTTCTGACGATCTGACGCGGCTTTCAAACTTTCTCGGATCACTTTTACTTTCTGTTCAGTCTCTTTGATTAAATCAACCCCGTGTATCTTGCTTTCACTTAGCTCGGTCCAATATAAAGGCATACGACATTTACGACCGTATAAAGCTTCGTAAGGTGCCATTTTGATACTCGATTGAAACCTGTTATTGTATGCAAATTCAATCAAAGGCAAGTATCGTTCCCACGTACCCTCAAACTCAAAAACACAACATCTCAACATATCCTCGAGTATTTGAATAATACGCTCGAATTGACCATCCGTTTGAGGGTGAAAAGCAGTACTGAAATGCAATTTAGTACCTAGAGCATCTTGCAGTTTCTTCCAAAACCGCGATGTAAACCTCGGATTTCTATCCGAAACAATAGAAATAGGTACTCCGTGCAATCGTATAATCTAAGAAATGTAAAATTCAGCTAACTTATCAAGCGAGAAATCCGTACGTACGGAAATAAAATGAGCTGATTTCGTCAATCTATCAACAATAACCCAGATTGAGTCCTTTTTGCTCGGTGTCAATGGCAACCCAGATACAAAATCCATCGTGACTCGATCCCATTTCCACTCGGGTATCACAATCGACTGAAGTAACCTAGATGGCACCTGATGCTCTACTTTTACTTGTTGACATATTAAACACTTCGACACATAGTCTGAAATATCTCGTTTCATACCGTGCCACCAGTAATGTTGTCTCAATTCATTATACATCTTTGTACTACCCGGGTGAATAGACAATCTACTATTATGAGCTTCATTACAAATCATTTGAATCAACTCAGGATTCTTTGGCACACATATTCGGTTTCTGAACCGTAGGCATCCCTCAGCATCAATCTGAAATTCTGAATCAGTATTCGAACCACAATGATTCCTTTTTGCTAATAAATCATTATCAACCTTTTGAGCTTCGTAAATCTGTTGAACGAATAACGGTCTCGCTTTCATCTCTGTAATAATCGCACCATCATCAGTCATAGCTATATCTGCATTCATTGCACGTAGAGCAAAGAGTGATTTTCAGTTTAGTGCATCGACAACCACATTAGCTTTTCCCGGGTGATAATCAATCACGAGCTCGTAATCTTTTAAAAGTTCTAACCATCGTTGCTGTTTCAAATTCAAATCCTTCTGAGTCATTAAATATTTTAGACTCTTGTGATCAGAATAGACATGACATTTTTCACCGAATAGATAGTGACGCCATATTTTCAAAGCAAAAACTATGGCAGCCAACTCGAGATCGTGTGTCGGATAGTTCTTTTCGTGCGGCTTCAACTATCTCGAGGCGTAGGCTACAACTTTACCCTCCTGCATCAAAACACAGCCAAAACCATTTAAAGATGTATCGCTGAAGATAACGAACTCCTTACCCGATTCTGGCTGAACAATCACTGGAGCTTCTGTTAACAAGGTTTTTAGCTGATCAAAACTCTTCTGACACCTCTCTGACCACTCGAACTTAACATCTTTCTGTAACAGCTTTATCATTAGAGCTGCAATCATAGAAAACCGTTTCACAAAGCGTCTATAGTACCCGGCAAGTCCCAAAAAACTCTGAACTTCAGAAACATTTCGCGGAGGTTTCCAATCAAGTATAGCCGAGATTTTTCTCGGGTCAACTCGAATGCCTGATGCTGAAACAACATGCCCCAGGAAACTAACTTCATTCAACCAAAACTCACATTTACTGAATTTTGCGTACAACTGCTTATCCCGCAAAATCTGTAACACAAGTCTCAAGTGTTCGGCATGCTCGGTTTCGTCACGCGAATAGATCAAAATGTCATCTATGAATACAACCACAAACCGATCCAGATATGGTCTGAATACTCGATTCATCAAATCCATGAAAATAGCAGGGGCATTAGTGAGTCCGAACGGCATCACCAAAAACTCGTAATGGTCGTATCTCGTCCGAAAAGCGGTCTTAGGTACATCTGAGTCTCTAACTCGCAGCTGATAATAACCTGATCTCAGATCAATTTTCAAAAATACTGAAGCCCCCTTTAACTGATCAAATAAATCATCGATACGTTGCAACGGATATTTATTCTTTATGGTTACTTTATTGAGTTGTCGGTAGTCGATGCACATTCTCAAAGTTCCGTCTTTCTTTTTTACAAAAAGAACTGGCGCACCCCAGGGAGAGAAACTAGGTCGAGCAAAACCTCTATCTGTCAATTCTTGCAACTGAGCTTTCAACTCTTTTAATTCGGTCGGTGCCATTCTATACGGAGCTATCGAGATCGGGGTCGTCCCTGGCACTAACTCAATACCAAACTCTACCTCCCGAACAAGTGGCAATCCTGGCAATTCCTCCGGGAACACATCCGGATACTCACATACAACTGGTACAGATTCAATCTTCTTTTCGGTCACTTTACTCTCGATCACATAAGCAAAGTAAGCTTCGCAACCCTTTCTCAAATACTGACGAGCCAACATCGAAGATATCACTGCTGGTAACCCATTCAAATCCATAGATTCAATTCGAATTATCTCATTATTCTAACATCGCAGATCAATAGTCTTTCGTCTGCAATTCACTACCGCATCGTGCATGGTTATCCAATCCATACCAAGGATGATATTGAGCTCATCAAATGGTAGCAACATCAAATCAGCCGGAAAACATGAATCTCGAATCATTAAAGGGCAATTCTTGCACACTCTATCAACTAGCACACACCGGCCCAGGGGGTTCGAAACCCGAATCACAAACTCAGTAGACTCAACAGGTAGAGTCGTGTTGGATACTAATGTTTCACACACACAGGAATGGGTTGAACCGGGATCAATCAGAGCAATTACACTAGTATTAAAGAGAGTAAATATACCGGTGATGACATCTGGAAATGAAGCCTCCTCTCTGGCACGAATGGCATAGGCTCTAGCTGGCACACGAGCCTCTGATCGAATAGCTGTATTCGAAGTCCCTCTCTGAGTGCCGCTCCTACCTCCCACATTGCGAGGTTGTCTACCTCTAACTGCAGTACTGCTCGGTCTCGCACTCTGAGCATTGTCTTTTTCAGCTATCTCCGGGCAATCCCGAATGAAGTGATCCTGCGAACCACACTTGTAGCAAGCTCGGTTATTGGACTTGCTCCAACATTCACCAAAATGCCGCCTACCACACTGTTGACACTCGGGCTTATTCAGTCGAGTATTGCCGAAACTAGCAATCGAGGTAGCTCGTGAACTCACTGGTGATCGTTCTCGTATAGAGATCCCTGTATTAGCTTTGGATCGACCACTATCATTTTTGAACTTCTTTGATGACATTTGAGGAAATTTACCCGCTGATCTCTTACAGAAATCTCTAGCTTCAAACTCAGCTTTCCATTTTTCTTTCCCCAGCTCTTCAGCTTTACAAGCTCGCTCAACAAGTACCATGAGCTCATTTATTTCAAGAATGCCAACCAGTAGTTTTATATCTTCGTTTAACCCTTCTTCAAATCTTCTACACATAGCAGCCTCAGATGAAACACACTCACGGGCGTATCAGCTAAGTCTTACAAACTTACGCTCATACTCAGATATGGTCATATGACCCTGTTTAAGCTCGAGAAATTCCTTGCGTTTCAAATCTATGAATCGTTGACTGATGTATTTCTTGCGAAACTCTGTCTGGAAGAAGTCCCAAGTAACTCGTTCTTTTGGAACAACCGATACAAGAGTATTCCACCAATAGTAGGCAGAATCCCGTAATAAGGATATAGCACATTTGAGGCACTCATCAGGTGTGCAAGATAGTTCATCGAAAACACGAATTGTATTATCGAGCCAAAATTTAGCTCGTTCAGCATCATCATCATCTTCAGCTCCAAACTCTTGAGCCCTATGTTTTCTGATTCTGTCGACCGGAGGCTTATTTATTCTCTCAGGATTAATGGTCGAGGGTACCACCGGTGCTACAGGTGGAGTATTCGGATTCGGGGATTGTTGAATAGCCGGATTGGTCCGGATGTATTGGTTGAACCAATCATTCATTATGCTAAAGAAGCCTTGTTTAGCCCCCTCATCAGGATTACTCGTAGCTAGTCGAGATTCATCCGGCGCGGTCCCTTGCGCGGGAGCAGGCGCCACACTCTCGACATCGTCAGCTATAGCTGGGTTATATAACCCAAAACAAGCTCTCATAAATAAATACATATTATATACATATAATTGTTTTATTTAAACACATCATTTAAACGGTCATATACAAATGTACCATGGATAAAAATTTTACTTTCATTGCATGTTTAAACCTTAAGGAACATATCACAAATCTATATCACCGACTTCACATAAAAGTAATTTGATCAAATAGCAAAAGCCCTATTCATTTGATCATTAAGATATAATAGCCAAACATGCACATATTTATAATCACTTTACCGAAACAAGTTATCAAATACCAATACCAATTATACATATATGCAAAAGCCTTGTTTAACCGAATCTAAGGTACATCTAATTTAATACTAATTGTTAAAAGCAATCAACCATTTCATTAATCACATTTCATATAACTCACATAGTCTATTATATCTTATAATTGACTTATAACGTGTAGGTAACCAACTAAAATATTTACCTAGTCATTTTAATACCACTCATACCCGAGTACATGAGCACATTAAAATCAAATTATTAAATAAACTAACAAGGCCGAATCATCAAAACCAAATACTCAATCATTTAACCAATAACATAATATATCAAGATCAAACATAATGGTCTAGCCACTTTCATATGGCTTAATACATATACAACTTTAAAATGATCCAAACAAAAGTTAGCCTATACACATAGAGCATGACATTGTCATTTCATAACTTGACATGCGGTACATACATATAATTGTACATAAATTCATCCAATCACCTTAATATACTGTATGTCTTACTCAAAACCTTATTCATGCATCCACATATATGACATAAATGAAATATCAAGGAATAAACTTCCGGAATAAACTTACAACAAAATCGAACATAGACAAACATTATCATCATGATTAGATATTTATAACCAACTCAAATCCCAAACGTAGGAGTAAAGCCATATCCGCATGGCATTTTTATACATCATATGCAAAATAACTCAAAAGAGTAATATAGCCTATACATGCCATAGTTTCCAAAAGTTCAACTTATCAAAAAGGGTACCAAAGGTAGTTGATAGTGTGATTGACTTTGACGATGATCCCTGAGTTCGAACTTAGACTTAAAAATCTATAAAATAGTCAAACGCACAAACACTGTAAGCTAACATAGCTTAGTAAGTTATAAGCAATGGTAATGTATACAATTGGATATTATACCAAAAATAAATCAAATTAATATGATCTTCTACAAAACTCATAAACATAAGTATAGATCATATCACCATTCATTAACTGCCGTATTTAGTAATCTCAAAATAAAATACTCATGCATACTTTATTAGATTTTATTTTAAACTATGCATCATTTTTCCATATCCAAATTGTAACACCCCCAAACCTGGCCTATTCACTACGACCGAATCTGGTTATGTTAGTGAAAATATGTTTCTTTACTTAGAATTTAAAACATGAAAATTTATTATCTTTGGAAAATTATGTCCACAAAATTTAATAGAGTACCTTAATCATAGTGGCCCTTATTACATCAAATAAATTAAAACCAAGTAATTAAAATGCTCGAAATAAAAATATTCAAAACGTCTACTTCTGCATGAAAATCTGCTTCTGCATGGCCACCTTTGTATCTACTCCAACCCAGTCCATTAATCACGACTCACCTGCGATGATTAAAAAAAAATTGGGTGAGTCATACAGACTCAGTGTGTAAGTTAACCACTGAAATCCACCCACATGCTTAGCCACATAATATCCCCATTATCAAATGCAACAAGTAATATGTATTCATTTTAACAATTACCACAATCTGGGCTTGGCCCACATTCAAATCATACTCAAATACTGGGCTAGGCCCATTTCTCAATAAACACATATCAACTGGGCTTGGCCCACATTCCACGTATGTTCCCAAAACATACCTATCCACATGTCATATTGGGCTTGGCCCATTTCCATATTATTACAAAAATAATGCAACATGATTCCCAACCCAACCTAGGGTCCATCCGCTACACACCCCCTTATCCAGCCTACCACACACCAGGGGACTATCGAGTCACCCTCTCCTTTTCCCTCCAAAAAGGCAACCAATGCCATCCACGATGTAGCGTATAGCTAACATCAAACCACGATGGAGCACACAGCAATCCATCAAGCCACGATATGGCATAAAGCCCATATCAACCAAGGTAACCACGCGAACTAAATCGCAAAGATCCACAGTGCGACCTCGATCGGCGCCAATCACGATGATGTAGCACAAAGTCGACATCAACCACGTACTCGAAGTACACCCGTACCTTCTTTTCATAAACCCACCCATGCACATGCCACATAAAATATAATCGTGATGGTACATGCACATGCTTATTAACATCCATAACCATACTCATATACAAGCAAGTAATCACATTGCAACAGGCTCGATACTAACCTGATCATTGCTATACCCTTTAGGGGTATATATGGCATACTTGATACTGCACATGTTAGTAAAACATATAACACATAAAACCCGGAAACAGTGGGTTAGTTACACACCTTATCACTAGGAGTTCTAGACTCTCGACCCTCGACGCTCTCGTCTAGCGAAACTACGACTGCTCGCCTAACGTTTTTCACATTGCACGTCCACACCCTGGTGGCCAATCTCGTACAGCAGAAACCGCTCTTTTCTTAAACTTCGGAATAGGGACCTTCCCTTGCCCACTCTGACTGGTTGTGGCCTCCATGCAAAAGCTTAATCAGGTAAACAGGTTAACCCTCAAAACACCACTTAAGCATTTAACCTTAATAAATAACCTTACCTCCACTTGATCAAACTGACTGCTACAAACGGAGGCTTGGCCAACCACTAAAACCCCAAAGTATCTCGATCCACGGAACCCTAAAAGATCTAAGTTAACATTCGGCCCAAGTGCTATCAAGTTGAGAGAAAGAAATTCGGCAAAGGGGTGATGGATGTAGATTCGGCTATTAATTAAATCAAGGGGTAGGGAACATTGGTTTCAAACCAAAGAGAGGAGAAAGAAAGGTGTGTGGGGTGTACTTTTGGTTTTGAAGTGAAAAGGAAGGGAAATAGGGAGAGTGGAGGGTTGGCCACCCAATAAAAAAATGTGAGAGAAGAGGAAAGGAGAGAAGGCGGATGATGAATGAATAATGAGCACCCCTATTTATACTAAAAGGCCAAGCTCCAACCCCAAAAATAGTCCTCAAAATCTTCCTAAAATACCTCCCTACCACCCATTCAAAAGATTTGAAAAAGTCAAACCTTCCTAGCCAAATTCAAAAAAAGAAGACCAAGTCTTCATCCACCTTTTAAGCCTTTCAAACCGTCCACCCACCCCACCAAGATGACGCAAAAAAAGAATGCCCATCTCTTTGCTCTTGCGAATCGAACTGAGCCCTCTCCCTCCCCGCATGTGGCGTCAATTGCAAGGCCCTAAGTGGCGCCTCCTTGCCACTTTACCAAGGTAATTCTTGTGTCATAAACTCCTAAATAATTCTCTTAAGACACCCCTCGCCAAGCTCCCCTTTTAACCCCTAAAACTAAAAATTTTCTAAAGCAACCTACCACCACCTAGGGTTCTCAGGACTCCTAAAACTTACCCAACCACACACTAAAGTGTGCCAACCTCCGAGCTAAGCCCCAAAAGCCTAACCCCTAAAACCAGGGTGTTACAATTCTACCCTCCTTGAAATAATTTCGTCCTCGAAATTACTTTACTAACAAACGTCCATACAACCTATCTTACCACCTTACGCTTATGCTGCGCACTCTGATCTTACTAAGGCTATCGTACCTACACAATCTCCAAATTCGCGCTCAAAAATCGAAACGCCTCTCTTAGCAACACAGGAAAGGCTAACTCATAAGCAAACAAAGCAATTAACGCAAGTACCAAAGCAAAGGAGCTTACCTAGCATCACATCCTTGGTTGACTCCGACTAGAACCATTCCTTCCATGGCTTGAACCACGACCCCTCGTCGCTTGAGGACAATTCTTAACCAGATGTGCCTTAGATCCACACCGAAAACATTCTTTACTATTCCCCCAGCACTCTCCTGTGTGAGGTCTTCCACATCGAGCACAGAGACAATTCCGATCCATTGGTACAAGTACACTTACAGGATTCTCGATCTTTGGTCTTTTCTGGACATTACCAAACGATGCTGACGGCCCAATATTTCTCTTATTCTCGTTCCTAATCTTTTCTCGGTTTCCCCTTACTGTCCTCTTAACTTCTTCGGCTATACGAGCTTTCTCCACTAGCACCGCGAAGTCTCTTTCCCTCTGCGGAGCGATCAGCACTCGAAGTTCATCTCGCAATCCGTCTTCAAACCGGACGCACCTCTCATAGTCAGTGGCCACAATTCCCTTAGCATATTGACTTAGCCGTACAAACTCTGCTTCGTATTCCGCTATCGACTTATTTCCTTGCACCAGATTTAGAAACGCCTTCCTTTGCGCATCTAAGTAGCTTGCTCCAACGTATTTTCCTTCAAACTTTTCCTTAAAGTAGTCCCAATCCAATCGATCTGCGGTACACCTTGTTTGTGTGAGCCACCAACGATAAGCCTCATCCCGAAGAAACGAAGCAAGCACCTTTTAGCTTTTCCTGCGGGGCGCAATCCAAGTCGTCCATAATTCTCTCGACTCCTTCTAGCCAATACTGCTGCTTTCGTTGAGCTACTCCGGATACTCCCCTAAAAACTTCAGCCCCGATAGACCCAAGCCTCTCGGGCACCGACTTCCGAGCTCCATTTCCCTACTAGCTCTTGCCACTTCTTTGAAGCACGCGTAACATAGCTGCGCGACATCGCGTCCTCTTCACTTATCGGATCTTGTTCCTCTACATCCCCTTCTGGCGGCACTTCGCTTTCTAACCCATAGCGGACCCCTACTGGTTCAGAAAATTTGTCATTCTTCCTCTCCGCGTCCCCTAAAACTCATCTCTAGCGCTCGATTTAATCTGTTTAGAAAGTTTTATGAATTAGAAATTATTGTTTCACTATTTTATCCACGAGCAATTTTATGCAATGAAGTTTCCGAGAGTAGTTCTTTCGATCAATCAAAGTTTCCTTCCTACCCTGTGGGTAATTTCGTCATTTTTCTACTGTGGGTATTACAGTAAATCGAGAAAACATCTTCCAAAATCTGATTTAGAGTTTCACAAACCAAAGGGGTAAGTTTGAAAAATTTTAAAAGCAGAAAATTTTAAAGCAAACAAGGCTAATCCTCTTGGGTTTTAATAAGCTGGTTTAGCCTATGAACAAGTCCTCTAGGTTAAGGTGAACCGTAGCTACGCACCATGTAGGATTCCTGCGAAGAGGAGGTGAGTCACGTGGACTGCTTAAGTACCAAGCTCTTCCGGATCCAATCCTAGACATGCGCACACAGGTTGCCACACCTTAACTTGGCGACTTATATCACAGGTTTGTTTAAGAGCTTTAAGTTTTATGCAGATGTTTGAGTAGACTAATCCTACGGTCCAACAGCCTGAATATTCTAATCTACGAGCCCAACCCGTAATAATTCATAATAACCAAACACTTCAAAGGCTAGAAGTACTTACCTGGTGGACTTCGGGCCGGAGGTACAGGTGCCATGCCAGAATAACCTGAAAAACCTTTTTATAAAAGCCCAAATTTTTTTTTTTTTTAAAAAGTCCATTTAAAAACTGTCATGGGCCCAAACCCTCAAAGCCGAGTTTTGAACCGGGCTCTGATACCAAACTGTAACACCCCCAAACCCGGCCTATTCACTACGACCGAATCTGGTTATGTTAGTGAAAATATGTTTCTTTACTTAGAATTTAAAACATGAAAATTTATTATCTTTGGAAAATTATGTCCACAAAATTTAATAGAGTACCTTAATCATAGTGGCCCTTATTACATCAAATAAATTAAAACCAAGTAATTAAAATGCTCGAAATAAAAATATTCAAAACGTCTACTTCTGCATGAAAATCTGCTTCTGCATGGCCACCTTTGTATCTACTCCAACCCAGTCCATTAATCACGACTCACCTGCGATGATTAAAAAAATAATTGGGTGAGTCATACAGACTCAGTGTGTAAGTTAACCACTGAAATCCACCCACATGCTTAGCCACATAATATCCCCATTATCAAATGCAACAAGTAATATGTATTCATTTTAACAATTACCACACAACAGGCTTGGCCCCACATTCAAATCATACTCAAATCTTTGGGCTAGGCCCATTTCTCAATAAACACATATCAACTGGGCTTGGCCCACATTCCACGTATGTTCCCAAAACATACCTATCCACATGTCATATTGGGCTTGGCCCATTTCCATATTATTACAAAAATAATGCAACATGATTCCCAACCCAACCTAGGGTCCATCCGCTACACACCCCTTATCCGACCTACCACACACCGGGGACTATCGAGTCACCCTCTCCTTTCCCTCAAAAAGGCAACCAATGCCATCCACGATGTAGCGTATAGCTAACATCAAACCACGATGGAGCATACAGCAATCCATCAAGCCACGATATGGCATAAAGCCCATATCAACCAAGGTAACCACGCGAACTAAATCGCAAAGATCCACAGCGCGACCTCAGTCAGCGCCAATCCACGATGTAGCACAAAGCTGACATCAACCACGTACTCGAAGTACACCCGTACCTTCTTTTCATAAACCCACCCATGCACATGCCACATAAAATATAATCGTGATGGTACATGCACATGCTTATTAACATCCATAACCATACTCATATACAAGCAAGTAATCACATTGCAAATGTGCTCGATACTAACTCGATCATTGCTATACCCTTTAGGGGTATATATGGCATACTTGATATCGCACATGTTAGTAAAACATATAACACATAAAACCGGAAGCAAGTGGGTTAGTTACACACCTTATCACTAGGAGTTCTAGACTCTCGACCCTCGACGCTATCGTCTAGCGAAACTACGGCTTTCTGCCTAACGTTTTCTGTTGCACGTCCACACCCTGGTGGCCAATCTCGTACAGCAGAAACCGCTCTTTTCTTAAACTTCGGAATAGGGACCTTCCCTTGCCCACTCTGACTGGTTGTGGCCTCCATGCAAAAGCTTAATCAGGTAAACAGGTTAACCCTCAAAACACCACTTAAGCATTTAACCTTAATAAATAACCTTACCTCCACTTGATCAAACTGACTGCTACAAACGGAGGCTTGGCCAACCACTAAAACCCCAAAGTATCTCAGTCACGGAACCCGAAAAGATCTAAGTTAACATTCGGCCCAAGTGCTATCAAGTTGAGAGAAAGAAATTCGACAAAGGGGTGATGGATGTAGATTCGGCTATTAATTAAATCAAGGGGTAGGGAACATTGGTTTCAGCCAAAGAGAGGAGAAAGAAAGGTGTGGGGTGTACTTTTGGTTTTGAAGTGAAAAGGAAGGAAAATAGGGAGAGTGGAGGGTTCGGCCACCCAATAAAAAAAATGTGAGAGAAGAGGAAAGGAGAGAAGGCAGATGATGAATGAATAATGAGCACTCCCCCCTATTTATACTAAAAGGCCAAGCTCCAACCCCCCCAAAAATAGTCCTCAAAATCTTCCTAAAATACCTCCCTACCACCCATTCAAAAAGATTTGAAAAAGTCAAACCTTCCTAGCCAAATTCAAAAAAAAGAAGACCAAGTCTTCATCCACCTTTTAAGCCTTTCAAACCGTCCACCCACCCCACCAAGATGACGCAAAAAAAAAGAATGCCCATCTGCTGCTCTTGCGAATCGAACCTGAGCCTCTCCCTTCCCTGCATGTGGCGTCAATTGCAAGGCCCTAAGTGGCGCCTCCTTGCCACTTTACCAAGGTAATTCTTGTGTCATAAACTCCTAAATAATTCTCTTAAGACACCCCTCGCCAAGCTCCCCTTTTAACCCCTAAAACTAAAAATTTTCTAAAGCAACCTACCACCACCTAGGGTTCTCAGGACTCCTAAAACTTACCCAACCACACACTAAAGTGTGCCAACCTCCGAGCTAAGCCCCAAAAGCCTAACCCCTAAAACCAGGGTGTTACACAAATGAACTCGAAACTATTAACCACCTCCTATTCTCCTTGGTTTCTCATGCAAGTATAACTTACCTCATTAATAGCAAATTATCTAGCTATCATGAATCTCATACCTGTTTATTTCATTTTGATTATCACAATTCTCTAGCTGTTATCTTTAGAAAATTCGCCAACCCGCACACTTAGTGCAAAACCATGTAACGTATCGCACACTTAGTGCCGTTACTTTGATAAAACGCACACATAGTGCAAATTTCATGTAATGTATCACACACTTAGTGCCATTACGTTATGTTCCGCACACTTAGTGCCAAAGGACCGATTTCACACACTTAGTGCTTGGTGTATAAGTTCGC
Organism: Gossypium sturtianum; assembly: GCA_025698515.1. Classification (NCBI taxonomy): domain Eukaryota; kingdom Viridiplantae; phylum Streptophyta; class Magnoliopsida; order Malvales; family Malvaceae; genus Gossypium; species Gossypium sturtianum. The sequence continues at coordinate 88,830,460 of CM046944.1, forward strand.
ACACATAGTGCTCATTAACCCAATCTTCACCTCATTCATATAGACATATATAATCACATTTTAAACATATAAACACCCATAAATGTACATGTTCAAACCAACCCATTCTTCCTATAAAACACCATCACATTCGGCCATAGTCAAATAACATGTACACTCACCTAATCAGTACAATCATCACACATTACAATTCCACATTTAACTATCTCTCAAACTATATATAACCATTTAACTCAAATAAATCAAGGCTTATATAAATACTAACCTTATATCCGGCTAGCACATAAATTATTCAATGTCACATTCAACAATAAGTAATATAACATGCTTTCTTCTATTTAACAAATGCACCTCAATATAGATTAAAATTCAATTCAACCCAATTGCTTAAAAACTTACCTCAAAAATCGACGGATTAGTTTTCCCGGCTATTCGTTCAACTTTGCTTTTCCCCGATCCAATCCCTATATTTTTTTTTCTTGATCTAAATAATTTCAAATTAAGCTTATTCAAATATATTTTCATTCAATTTAATACAAAAACACATAAATGGGCAAATTACTATTTTACCCCTGACATTTACAATTTTTAGAATTTAGTCCCTATTGCACAAAACACAAAATACTCAAAAATTTGCACACACTCCTTTAGGGCCGAATGTTATTCATGTCCATACAAGTCCATACAATCCATTTATTTCACATTTTGACCCTTCAATTTGCAAATTTCACAATTTAGTCCTAATTACCCATAATCATCAAAATTTTCAATATAAAACATGTTAATCTAAAACATATCTTTAATATATAATCATCAAACATCACAAAACACAAGTTTTCATCAATGGCCGAACACCACACATACATCAAAATCAGAAATTCTAACATGGGTCGAATAGTATTTGAAGCAACGATCTCAAAAACGTAAAAATTATCAAAAACTGAACTCAATTACATACCTTAATCAAGCATGCAAAGGGTCGAATGTTTGAGAGCTTAAGTTTCTTTCTTTCTTCTTTAGTTTTGGTCAAAATGAAAGTAAAAAGATGAACATGCAAGATTATTTTGATGTTTTTATTATAATATGCTTATAATATATAATTTAGCATTATTATAAATTTAATATATAAAACAAACATATAAATGTATTATAAAGGCATATTGCCATCCACTATACTTATAAAAAGGGATATTTGCAACATAAAACCTCCTCATTATAAAGACAGATTAATAAGCCACTCAATTACATAAAATGCTACTTTTACCACTTATGCAATTTAGTCCTTTTTTCTTAAATTGAACACACAAACGGACAAATTAACCCATGATATTTTAACACATGCTCAAACATATATCTTAGATATCAAATATAATATTAAAATATTTTTCTAACTCGGATTCGTGGTCCCGAAACCACCGTTCCGATTAGGGCCAAAATCGGGCTGTTACAGAGGAGGAGGATTTTCGGCAACCATAGGAGGGAGTGGATTATTCTGGTGATCAGCCATCTCTTCCATGTTATTAGTATTGTCCTCTTGCTCTTCTTCTATGTAATTTAGGCTTCACCTTATTTCTCTACGATTTCTGCGAACGGTTCCTTCAATATTGCTGTCGTAAATTAAGGGTCATGTCGGGTTCCTTCTAGCCATAAACTAAAGGTACCTGCTAGGAACAAAATAAAAGAAGAAAAATTAGCAAAGTTACAAACAAAATAAAAGTAATTTGCAAAAATAAAAAAATGGCTAAAGTAATAAAAATTAAGCGTTCTTAATATTTTGGGTCCCCAGCAACGGCGCCAAAAACTTGATCGTTATGTCAGAGTCTTAAAATTTATATAATGAATGATCTAGCCTAGAAACTAACTGTGACAACGATTGAGGCAAGCGCACCTATCGAACAGTAGTATAGTTTAGTGGCAAGACCGGAATGTCGACCCCAAAGGAACCAAAAGTACTAATACTAACTTTCTTTCTATTATTTAGCCTAAGAATTGAAGTGAATTATTGTTTAATCTAAAATTAACTAACTACTAAGCTAAAGACGCTAAGACAAAGAGAATGAATTAGGGAAATACTTGTGGGAAAAACCAATTGATTAAGATAATACCCAAGGAGGAATCCACCTAGACTTCACTTGTTATTTAACTCTGAACCAGACAATTTATTCACTTGACCTGATCCGTAGGATTCCCTAATGTATATTAATACCTCCTTCGAGGCTACTAACGTCTAATCCTAGGTTGATTAATTAAAATCTCTTTATAATTAAAACCCCTAGAATTGCATTAACTCGATCTATGGACTCCCATATTTGGTTTGACCCTAATCCGGCAGATTTTTGTCATCCTATGTCTAGGGTTGCGATCAACTCTGCTTAACTATGCTAGATCTACTCTTAGACAGGGACTTTTGCTCCACTGCCTAAGCACATCAATACTTGAATCAATACCATGAAATATCAAAGCAATAATTAAGAACACATAATTAAGAACAAATCAAGTATTTATCATATAGTTCAGAAAACAATAACAAGATCCATCTTAGGTTTTATCCCCCTCAGGTATCTGAGGGTTTAGTTCATAATTATAAAAGAATACATCTCAGAAGAAAAGATAAAACAAAACATAAGAAAACCCTAAAACCCTAAAACCCCCTGAAGGAATTGAAGGAGAAATCCGCCGTCTTGAGTATGATTTCGGCTTCTTGAGATGAATCAACTAGCTTTCTTCGAGTAAATCCCATGATTCTGACCTCTCTGGCTCGACTCCTTGGCCTAGCTGGATGCCCCCTAAAGGTTGGCCTTTAGGGTGTTTATATAGGCTTTTGGAATGTCTTTCTTTGCCTCTAAGTACCCTAATCTGAGTGAAATTCCTCTTTGTCACGGCAGGGACACGCCCGTGTGGCACGCTCGTGTGAATCGACTTCAGGCCGTGTTCGAGCCTGCTAAAGGGGCACGCCCGTGTGCTTTGGTCCCTGGCCGTGTTGATTTCCTACTTTGGGCCATTTGGCCCCTTTTAAGCCAGTTTTCTATTCTTTTCATCCTCCTATGCTCTCCTGAGTATAAAACATGAAATTAAAGGATTAAGAGCACCAAATTCTATAATTCAAGGGATAAATCATCCAAAAGCATGCTAAATGTGGAGATAAAATATGTTACTATTACGGTTTATTAGTGATAAATTACATTATGTTATGTGTATAATAATGCATGGTAAATGTTGTTAATTATTTACATGCAAACTTACTAAGCTTTATGCTTACTCCCCTTTCTTTTCCATTTTCTTATAGTATCGCCAAGCTAGCTCGGGGATCAAAGGACGTCGAAGGCTCGATCACACTATCAATTGGAACTTTTGGGTATAGTTAGTCTCAACATTTTGAGTATGGCATGTATAGGGACTTGGTCTTTTTGTTATATGTCATATTGGTTTAGCCAAATGTGTTGGCTTTTGATGGTATTTGATTTATTTTGTATAAGGCCATGGGATGTGGCTCATATTGATTATTGGGTTGTAAACCTATTCATATATGCATGCATGTGCCAATGTCATTATGATATGGCCTATGGTTATTGATGGTCGAATGATAAGGAGTTGCCATGTTTAAGAATGTTTAAGTGCTTACGTGTGCCATGTTGGATGTCATTGAGATGTGTAAGTGTGCATGTGTTATTGAGGGTGACAAATGGCTTGGAAAATAGCCTTATTTTGTCCACAGGATTAGGCACACGAGCGTGTGTCTAGGCCATGTGTGACACACGCCTTGCCCCAAGGGCGTGTGTTCTGGCCGTGTGTCCCCTGCACCTTAGTTTTGAGAAACAAAATGCCCAGTAGTAGACATACAGGCACGAGACACAGTCGTGTGTCTCGGCCGTGTGAGAGACATGGCCATAGGACATGGGCATGTGGCCAGGCCATGTGAAGTCTGCACTTGATTTTAGGAATTTAATTAGCCACACGGCCTAAGGACACGGGTGTGTGCCTTGGCCGTGTGACCTTATTTGGTTGATGATGTCATAAACAGAATGTCCCCTATTTTGGACACGGCCTGAAGCACGGGCGTGTGATATGCCACACGGGCGTGTCCCTTCACCCACACGGGCGTGTGGACCTTTTTGATGAAAATTTTCTAAGTTTTCCCAGAAGTTTCTAAAGTTCTCGGTTTAGTCCCGAACCACTCCTAATTTATGTTTTGGGCCTCGTAGGCCCATTTAAGGGATGATATGAATGTTTATGAAAAGTTTTAAATTTGAGTGGAAATTCATGTCTCGATTTTGTATGATTACTTGCGTATAAGTCCGGTAACACCTCGTACCATGTTCCGGCATTAAATAGGGGTAAAGGGTGTTACATACAAATTACTCCCTTGAGAGGTTAGCTGAGTTATATGTTTCTGAGATTGTCAGATTACACGGGTGCCAATGTCTATCATCTCAGATAAAGATCCGCGGTTTCCATCACGATTTTGGAAAAAGTTACAAGAAGCTCTTGGTACTCGGTTACATTTTAGCACTGCATTTCATCCTCAGATTGATGGTCAGTCCAAAAGAGTAATTCAGATTCTTGAAGATATGCTTCGTTGCTATGTATTAGAGTTCAAAGGCAATTGGGAGAAATATTTACCGTTGGTTGAATTTGCATATAACAACAGTTTTCAATCGAGCAGAAAGATGGCACCGTATGAGGCTTTGTATGGTTATAAATGTCAAACTCCGTTATACTAGACTGAGCTTAATGAGAGAAAGATACAAGGGGTTGATTTGATTTGCGAGACTGAAGAAAAAGTAAAAGTGATCGGAGATAGTTTGAAAGCAGCTTCAGATCGACAGAAATCATATGCGAATCTTAAACGTAAAGACATAGAGTTTCAAATCAGCGACAAAGTATTTTTAAAAGTATCACCCTAGAAGAAAGTTCTTCAGTTCGATCGCAAAGGAAAACTAAGTCAGCTATTTATCGGGTCGTATGAGATTACTGAAAGAATCGGACCTGTTGCGTATCAATTAACTTTACCATCAGAATTAGAAAAAGATTCATAATGTCTTTCACGTGTCTATGTTACGACAGTACTGATCTGACCCTTCACATGTTATCTCCCTGACGGATGTTGAGATTCAACCTAATATGTCGTATAGTGAGGAACAAATAAGAATTCTGGCACGAGAAGTGAAAGAATTGAGAAACAAGAATATAGCTTTAGTAAAAGTTCTCTGGAAGTGACACAAAATAGAATAAGCCACCTGGGAACCCGAGGAAACTATGAGAAAGCAATACCTGAACCTCTTTCCTGGTAAGATTTTCGGGGATGAAAATTCCTTTAGGGGGAGAGTTGTAACAGCCCGTTTTCAGTTAAATCAGAATAGTGGTTTTGAGACCACAAATTTGAAGTCAAAAAATGTATTTTATTATTATTTTATTTCCTACATCATGATATTAGTACCGTATAAAAATTTCATTAAGCAATTTTACCGTTTACATGCTCAATTTGATAAAAAGGACTAATCGTGTAAAGTGAAAAAGTTGAGTTTTAGTAGCTAAATGTATTAAATAGCTATATAAATTTAAAGTGTAAGTCCTTATATGGTAATTAGACCATTTATATGTTAGTGGATGAGAATGGTTTGGCAATATGGAAATTTTGATTGATTTTAAAGGTTAATTAAGTAATTAGTAAATAATGCTAATATTAAATAAAACAAAAGTTAAAGTTATCATCTTTAACCTTTGTTCAACCGAAACTTCAAAGAGAAACATAACCATGGAAGCTTAACATTCGGTCATCCTTGTTTGCTTGATTAGGTATGAATTTTTGTCCCCTTTTTAATGATTTCTATGTTTTCGGGATCATTGTAACTTAATCTAGCTAGCCCGGGGACTAATTTGTGAAACTATTAAACTATTAGGGTTTTTCCATTGATGCATGTACATGATTTTTGAAGTTTGATGATAGAAAATGGATGGTTGTTGTGTAACAGTCCGGTTTGACCCTAGTCGGAACAGTGGTTTCGGGACCACAAATCCAAGTTAGAATAATATTCTAATATTATTTTTCGTGCTTATGATATATGAATTAGTATGTGTGAAATTTATGTGCGTTAAATTGTTCATCTGTGTGCTTAATTTGGTAAAAGGAACTAACTGTGAGAAATGCTAAATTAGCATGCACTTTGATAAGGTATCTATTTGATGTGACTTTTAAAATGAGGAGGCCTTATGAGGCAATTAAACCATTATTTAGATAGTGGTTGGTTAATAGACAAAAATGGCTTTGAATTATATGTTATTATATATTTTGTAATAAGGTTAATATGGTAAATTGATTAATAAGTTTGATAAAGCTTATAATAAAACAAAAGAAAATTAGATAGTGGAAAAGTTCATCTTTTTCCACCGAATTATAGAAAAGAGAATAGGTTTCATGAGCTTGAAGAATTCGGCTCTTGTCTTCTTTGATTAAGGTATGATTTTGCTTCGATTTTTTATGATTTCTACGTTTTTGCAATCGTTGCTTCATATACTTCAAAACCAATGTCTTAATTTTGAGAATTAATGATGATTTTGAAATGTGTCTTTGATGAACACATGAGCTTTATGATGTTTGAGGATAAATTATGAATGATATGTGATAGATTAATAAGTTTTGTCTTTGGAGTTTTGATGAATTTGAGTATTTTGAGTTTAATTGAGAAAATAATAATTTGAAGGACTAAATTGTAACACCCCAAACCCGGTCAAAACGCTACGACCGAATCTGACATGTCACAGGGAAGAAAATGTTTTTGGAAAACAAGTTGTCGTCTCAAAGTTGAAAAGAAAACCTTTGATTTTATAAAACCCGAATTGTGTTAAGTCATTTGTTAAAATTCTTTCGAAGCTTAGTTTTAAAGAAGACAGTGTTGCCTTGTTATTATTGCGTGTTTGATAAATACCCGACGGTAAAAATTTTGGAAATTCTGAAAATTCGTTAAAGTTTTAAAAACGTCCATTTTACGAGTTTATTAGGCATGCCTTTAGTGTTTAATCGTCGGTTTAAAGAAATTTAACAAAATGAATAATCCCAAAATAAAATCTGAATGGCCTTATTACATAGCGGAAATCCAAACTTAAAGTAAAATAAACCCGAATTAACCTTTTAAACTAAAAACCGAAAGTTCTATGCATGGCCACCTCGAGTCCAATCCCGGCTCCATATCCGCGAACTAGGAATTACCTGTAAAAAGTAATGGAAGGGGTGAGTCACCGAGACTCAGTGTATAAATCCCCATCCGAAAGATTCTAAGCTCTTACACAGTTCCATATGCAAATATGTATGTCATGCAATCCATCCAACCTATCCATCCGAACTCCCAATTCTACCCCTTGTGGCACCTAGCCACCGGTGGCACCTAACCACCGGTGGTTCCAAACCACCGTGACGAAGTCACAAATAATCATGTGTGGGGCCAACCCACTTGTGGTACCTAACCACCGTGACGATCCCAGTATATCAATATGTGGGGCCAACCCACTGTGGTGCCAAACCACCGGGACGAGTCACGAGAATAAGCATATGTGGTACCTAACCACTTTGGTGGTTCCAAACCACCGAGACTTAGTCACAAAATATTAATATGTGGGGCAAACCCACGTGTGGTACCTAACCACCGTGACGATCGATAATCATACCTTCCCCCTCCTCTCATCATACCCATTTTCATGAACATGCTTTTCAATACAATATAATCATGCTTAACATTTAGGAGTAATCTAATATGGCATATGCAGATTTAATGAGAGGCAATTAACGTTAGCCACCAAGATGGACTTACCCGAGTCCTCGCTTTTACCCACAATGGTAACTTATCGATTTCAACAGATTATTCGGCTTTTGACAAATCACAAATAATAAACACATTAAACATATGAAGTGTGTAAGAGTTACACACTGATTACTCGTAACACGATACTTTCTACGTCGACACTCGTTAATCGACACTCTCGCTATCTACTTACTACTTTACTCGGATCTCGCCCACACTGGTGGCTAATCCCGAATCACTGACATCGCTTCTTTTCTTAACCTTAGGAAATTTGGGTTTACAAATCCAACCCCTCCTACCGCTTGGCTGGCATTAGAGTCCATGAACACACCTTGATCACTAAACAGATTAAAGTAGTGAAACGAATAGTAAGGAACTAAGACCCACAGCTAAACCCTTACCTAAATCGGCAAATCCTGAAGCTCTAGGCTTGATTCACAACCAACGAATCCCAAAAGATCCAAAGTATGCGTCACAACTTCCACCTATAATCGGCCAAGCACCAACATTAAACCAAGTATCCATTCGGCTTTGGCATGAAAGCCCAAAAGAGATTTTATGAAATAAAGGAAATCGACCCTTACCTTAACTCGAAAGATTCGATCAACACTTAGCGACAATCGGCACCACACCACCCTAGAGAAGATTCGGCTTCCAGAAGAAGAAAAAGAAACGACTCAGCAGAGTTTTCAGGAAAGATTCGGCCAAGAGAGAAAAGATCAAGAAAAGAAAGAAAGAAGAAAACAATACGATCTTACCAGAGTATGGGTTGAGATTCGACTATGATGAATTCTTCAGGAAAAAGGAACACACAGAATGATTTTGAGATCTAAGAGGTTTCGGCTAGGAGCAAAAAAAAGTGTGATCTTCGGCTTTTAGTGAACGAAAAAGGAATAGATCAAGGTAATGAGAATCAAGGGGGTTTCGGCTAGCAAGGTGTTTCAAAAAGAATAATCAAGATAGAAGGGAGGAAGAAGTGATGATTCGGCTTTGGGAAAATATGGAGAGAAAGGGTAGAAGGGATTTCGGCTATCACCAAAGAGAAGAAGAGAAAAGAAAAGCCAATAGGGGTTTCGGCTTTTGAGAGTGAAAGAGAAGGAGAATGAATAATTATGGAGAGTGTGAGCTAAGAGGATTTCGGCAATAGGGAGAGTCTTGTGCCTCAAAGAGAAGAAAATAAAAAGAAAAATAAAACTAAACTCAAACTGAGAAAAAGAACCCTCCTGAACCCCTTAGACACTTTCGGCACAAAGCAAAACAGCCCACATTCGACACCCACCTCACAAAAGCTGAAATTTGCACCTAAGGAATGACACTACAAGGTCCTATGGCCAATGTAAGTTTCGGCACACCTAGCCACACTAAGAACCGATCCCCTTCCTCCTATACAGAGTTCAAAATTTGGCCAACACTGAGCTTCCATGCCCATCCCTCTCTTCTCTCCACAAATTCCTCCTGATCACCCATTCAAACCTGTTTGAATATTTTAAACTCCTAAATTTTCTCTCATCCACTCATTTGAATCTGTTGACTCCTTCAACAGTCATCCACTGAGTCTCGGTGAGTGCAACTCTCCCTTGTCTGGCGTCAAAAGAAATGCACAAAAGGGATTCCATGACTCGAACCAAGTCCCCTTCACTCCACGAGGCGTCACTCCCTTATGCCTTAAGTGGCGCCTCCTTGCCACTTTACCAAGGCATTCCTTGTGTCAAAACATACCACCAATTACCCTTAACTCCTGTCCCACTCAGCTCCCCCTTCAAAGTGCCCAAAAGAAAATTTTCGCTAAGGCTCTAGCCTACCCCTTGCTCATGCTTGGTCCCCAAAATACCCTAAACTAGCATGACAACCATACTATCTACATGCAATCAGATAAAATGCAAAGGCCCCGATTTAGGATGTTACATAAATTGTGAAATAAATGAAATGTAAGGACTTGTATGAGCTACATGAGAATTCGGCTAGGCATGGGTAACTTGAAATTATGTGTATTTTGTGATTTTGTGAAATAAGGACTAAAATGTCCAAATGTGAAAATGTGAGGGCTAATTTATAAATTACCCTAAATATGAGTTTTTGGATTGAATTGAATGAATTTATGAATAAATAAATTAAATTTGAATATGTATAGATCAAGAACCAAAGAAAACGGACTTAGACCGTGGAAAGTCAAAAGTTGTTGAATAATCGAATCCGATCAAATATCTAAATCCGAGGTAAGTCGATATACAAATAAATGTATTTGAATTGAATTATTAGTGTATATACGAGATTCGAATTGCTATGAATATCCATTGAGATGGAATGTATGGGAAATCCGAGCTTACGTATATATCGACAAGTTGTTAAAGTCTGAGAAGTCCCGTATGAACCTAGGAATAGATAGGATAGCATATGTCATGACATAGGTGTCCGATATGTGATATTATGTAAGACCACGTCTGGGACGTTGGCATTGATTTGAGATTTTGTGTAAGACCACGTCTGGGACATTTGTATCGATTTGAGATTTACGTGTAAGACCATGTCTGGGACATTGGCATCGTATTTGATTCGTGTAAGACCATGTCTGGGACAGTGGCATCGATATCTGAGTACATCTAAGACCTCATCTTGGACGTTGGCATTGTACGATTATTCCGAGCATTCTGAGTATCCTATTAGATTCCGAACGGTTCAACGGGCAAGTCCAAGAAATGAACGACTATGTGAGTTGTAAGTCTGTTTCAGGTACGTTTGAAAAGTACACTATGTGTGTATGAACGATAAGTGTCTATATGAACTTACTAAGGTGAATATATGTATAGAAATGAAGAGATAATATATGAATATATGCTTAAATGAGCTATGTGTATATGTGATATTTGAGTTGGAGAATGTGACAAGCTATGGCTAAATAAATGAGCCAAAGAATATGTGATGAATTTGCATTGAGAAACATTAATGTCAATGTATTAATATGGTTATGTGCATTTTATGCTAAGTTTATTTATATATGACTTACTAAGCTTTTGAAAGCTTACTTTGTGTGTGTTTGTTCTGTTTTATAGATCGTTAAAGCTACGAAAGGCTCGGGGACCGTCGAGGATCATCACCACACTATCAAACTCAACTTTGGTACTTTTGAATGTGTAAATAGCTAAATATGGAATGTATAGGCTAGTTGTTTTGGAGTATGTTTAAGACATGTATATATGTAGCCATATGATGTGGCTAGATAAGTGATTTCGTTTTGTATGTGATGCTATGCTATATGAGTTTGGTTTTGGTATAATCTTATGCCTATAAAATGGTTAAGGTTATGGTAAGCATAAGGATGCAATATGAGTATATATGTTTGAACAATGAGATGGTTCTATGAATGTGGCAAATTGAGGATGAAACATGATTAGTTTTATATGTGAATTGGTTGTGCAAATTTGTAACATCCCGAAATTGGGCTTAGTAAAATTGGGCCTTGGGCTTTAGGAAAAATTTGAGTATCATCTTGTTGCTTGTGTTAATTCAGGTATGGATTTTTTTTTGTGTGTTAGCATAGTCTTGTGAAGGCTTGATTCTATTTAGGAAGATAGAATAATTTTTAGTATGGTTTATTTAATGAAGTGGATTAAGTGAACTTGACACTTAAGTTAATTTAAGTGTTAAATTCTAACACAAGAGGAGTTAGTAGCATAGTGGATAAGGAGCTTGAAAGGTTGCTTGAGGGAAGTGGTTCGAGTTGCTTGGAAAGCATTTTGAAGACTTTATTTTTGTATCCTAGCATTAATGGACGGTCAAACTCTAATTATGATAGGTTGGACTTTAAGTTTTTGGTAAGTTGAATATTGGTTTAAGGAAAGCTTGAAATAGGGGATAAGAATCTTAAAGTTATGGTAGGATAAGGGGACATAAGGCTTGAAGTATGGGGTGATGTTTTGGAAACTCTTCTATGGCCATTAGTCCATGTATGTGGACGGCATTTTGGTTTAGGGGGAAGGTTGATCGTTTTTGTTGGAGGCTTTGGTAGGTTTGACTTTATATTTTTATGGTAAGTTGAATGATAATTTAGGTAAGCTTGATGTTTGGGAAAGAAATCATTTGATTAAAGGTTGATGTGAGAACATAAGGCATATTGTAAGGTGTTATGCTATGGAAAGTTTTGTGTAGAAAGTTTGACATGAATGTGGACGGTATGGGTGTCTAGGGGTGTTGGCCGAATGTTGATAGGAATTTGGGTAGCACTTTGTACATCTTTTGCATTTTTCTTTTCCTCTCCAAAATCTTCCTCCTTAGCCGATTGTGTCTTGGGCTTTTGGTACAATTTTTGTTTTAGTTTTGGCATTGCTTTCTTGTTTAGTGTCAAAGCCAGAAAGGACCATTGTGGTTTACTCGAATTTTCTTTTAGGCATTTGGCCGAATATTCATTTGAGTCTCTCTCATATTTTATTTTCTTTGTAGCCTAAAACCAACTCTTTTCTCTTCATCTCTTTTTCATCTTTAGTGGTTAGCCGAACCTTCCTTCCCTCCTTTTCTCTTTTTCTTTCTTCCACTTTTGCTCAAAACCGAAAACATTCCTCTCCTATTGCAATTTCTTTCTTTTCTCTTTCTCCACTCTAGTCAAATCCTTTTTTATTACAAATCAACCATAGCCGAAATTCCTTCACCTTTTAACCATATTGCCGAAACTTCCCACTTCCTTTTAGTATTGTTTTTGGCCGAATATCATCAAGGGAAGGCATTCATTTGGTTTTCTTCAATCGGTTTTGGAAGATAGGTAAGTGTTCATGGTCGTATTTCCTTTCTCTTTTCTATGTCGTTTTCTTGAGGGCAAAGGCCACTTTCTAATGCTTTTTGGTGTAGAGGCCGAAACTAATATGGTTCCATTTAGGGATTTCAGCAGACTTTTAGGTGCAAACGTGTGATCTCGGGTTTTAGCCGACTGTGCCAAAAAAGGTGCGTAGTTATCGCACTGTCTCTTGATTGTGTGTATGTGTTATATTTATGTATATGTGATTTAATGTTAATGGTAGCCGAATTAAGGGCTAAGATTGTGAATACCCGTGGTGGGTGATCGAATACTCAGGTCAGTGAATTACGATATTAAATGATCATTGATGAATATATGAAATGTGATGGCATGTGATGCATTATTGTTCAAGTGATATGTTGCCATGATACACATATATATATGCATGGGACTTGGGATGTGACTATCGAAGGAAAGGGTGTACTTTATGTACGTGGTCCGATGTTAGCCTTGTGTTACATTGGCGCTTGATGTTAGCTATGTGCTTCATCAAGGAGGTGTTGGCTAGGTGCCCATCTCGGCGGTTGATAGTCGTGTGCATCACCGTGGATTAATTGATATGTGGGATCACTTATGTGACCGGTGGCTTAGCCACGGCCTTGAGCAACAAGTCCGCGAGGTAAGTTATGTGGGATCACTTAGGTGATCGGTGGATTAGCCACGGCCTTGGGCGCGCGGGTGTGCCGAGGTTGGTGTAATGGATGGAACTAGGTTGGGTTGGGCTTCATTTTGCATAATTTTGTATGTGGATGTATGGATATGGGCCAAGCCCATATGTGGGGACATGTGTATTAACTATGCCTTGAGTCCTGTGTGACTCACCCAATTTTTCTCAAACCTTACAGGTGATGCATAAAGCTTGGACCGAGTTGGAGTGGATACGAGGTGGACCATGCAGAAGTTATTTTCCTTATTTTATATTATATATATATTTTCAGAATTTTCGTAATAAGGGCCATTTAAAGGTTTTGAAGTTTATTATTATGTTTTAAAGTGGATTGACTATTTTTATTATTTGGATATGTTTTATTTTTAGCAACTCATATCTTAAAGATATATGTTAAAATTACAAATCGAAGGATTTGTAACAATTTGATTTTATTTGGATTAAATATACAATGTTTTATTAAAGACAATAACTTTTTTTTTTATGTTTTCACTCTAAGTCAAAATATTTTTCAAACGTTTTCCGTAGTGGCATTCTAAATTCGGCCGTGGCGTATGGGCCGGGCCCAAAAACATTTTTTTTAGATGGGCTTTTCAAAGATTTGGGCTTTCATAAATTTTTGAGTTTATTACGGCATGGCACCTATATCTCAACCCAAGTCCACGGTAAGTACCTCTAACTATTGAAGTGATTTATATATGTGAATGTTATGGGCTTATTTGGGCTCGTAGATTAGAATATTAGTACTATTGGACCGTAGGGCTAGTGCACTCAAACACATGCATAAGACTTAAAGAACAATTGAACAAACCTGTGACTAAGTCGCCGAGCTAGGGTGTGGCAACCATTGTGCGCATGTCTAGGAGTGGATTCAGTAAGAGCTTGGTATTTAAGCAGTCCGAGTGACTCACCTCCTCTTTACTCGAATCCTGCAGTGCGTAGCTACTGGTTCACCCTAACCAAGAGGATCTATTCACGGGCTAAACCCAATAACTAAAACCCGAAAGGGACTAGCCATACTGTTTTATAAAGATCTTAGTTTTAAATTTACCAAATTACCCCTCTGATTTATAAAATCCTTTTAGACTTGAGAATTTTCCGAAATACACTCGATTTATTACGAAAATACCCTTGTAGGAAAAATGACGAAATTACCCCTGGGTCGGGAATGGTCAGAAATACCTATAATGATGTGTTGAATGTTGTGGATGAAGGTGGATGTGATTCTTTGAATTAGAATAGTGAACTTGAGATGAAAACTTTGATTGATCGAAAGAACCACTATTAAACTTCTTTTCATAAAACTGTTCGCGGATAAACAGTGGAACCAAAAGTACTAATGCATAAAACTTTTTAATCAGATTAAGACGCGACGTTAGAAATGAGCTCTAGGGGACGTGGTCGTCGTGGTCGTGGACGAGGCAGGACGGCTGTATCGGAACCCGTTAGATCGGGTCAAGGGTCTAAGAATAAGGTATCACCACCACCACCAGCTTTTGGTGTTGAGCAGCGAGATCAGACGGGGGATGATGCGGTGTCGCAAGCAGTACTGCGAATTCTTGAGATGGTGGCTGGAGCAGGTGGAAATATGAGAGCTAGAAAGTCCGTACCCGAGCGACTCCGAGCCAATGGAGCTGAGGTGTTCCGTGGCGTATCTGGTGTGGCACCCAGTACGGCCGAGTATTGGTTAGAGGTGACGGAGCGAATCATGGATGATTTGGATCTAAATCTTGAAGAAAAGTGAAGGAATGGTGGCGCTACTTCGCGACGAGGCGATCGGTGGTGGCTCACGGATGCAGGATGGTGCTACAGCTGAGGATCTCACTTGGGAGTATGTTAAGGCGGCGTATCAGAAGAAGTATGTGGGGACTCATTATATTGATGCGCAGAGAAAGGCATTTCTGGGACTCGTTCAAGGGAACAAGTCCGTAGCGGAGTACGAGGCGGAATTCTTAAGGTTAAGCCGATATGCTCGAGGAGTAGTTGCTACTGAGCATGAGCGTTGTGTCCGGTTTGAGGACGGATTAAGGGATGACTCGAGGTTGTTGATAGCTCCACACCAAGAACGGGAGTTCGCTGCGTTAGTAGAAGGCTAAGGTATTTGAGAGGATTAAGGACTCGTGAGGCGAGCAGAGATATGGATAGAGGCAGGGATAAGAGGAGTTTTGGACCGTCGAATCGTCGAGAGCCTTGAGAAAAAGACCGAGGGTTGAGAAGTGCGCTCGTGTTTCTAAGACAACTCACGGAAATCCGGACCGTCCGTGTGCTCGGTGTGGGCGGTATCATGTTGGCGAGTCTTTGGAACCGGAATCGGAGTGTTTTAGATGTAAGTCTAAGTCCCATTTGATTAAAGCGTCCTCGGGATCCGAATAGGGCTCAGACGAAGGCCGGGGTTATGAGGCGGGCGAGGAGGTGGTCGACAAGCGGCGGTCGTGTAGTCGAACCATGGAGGAAATGTTTTGGCCGAGGTCGTGGAGCACCAGGCCGAGGTAATGGTACCATCGAGGCAAGACGGCCAGTGCGGTGTATGCGATTCGTCGAGAGGAAGGATAGTGATGTGCCAGATGTGACAACGGGTAAGTTTCTTACGTCTGTAATACCCTTTATTGCCTTGTTTGTTATAAGAGCTAGTTCGTATTTGTGTTGCTAGTGAAGTGGATGGAACCCTGAGTGTGAACTTAGAGACCGTGCATAGAAATATGTTAGTTTTATTGAGATCAGTCTTGCGCAAAGCAGAGCATAGTGTGGTGAGATAGGATGTACGATTGTTCGTTAGTAAGTAATTTCGAGGACGAAATTATTTTTTTTAGGAGGGTAGAATTGTAACATCCCGAAATTGGGCTTAGTAAGATTGGGCCTTGGGCTTTAGGAAAAATTTGAGTATCATCTTGTTGCTTGTGTTAATTCAGGTATGAATTTTTTTTGTGTGTGTTAGCATAGTCTTGTGAAGGCTTGATTCTATTTAGGAAGATAGAATAATTTTTAGTATGGTTTATTTAATGAAGTGGATTAAGTGAACTTGACACTTAAGTTAATTTAAGTGTTAAATTCTAACACAAGAGGAGTTAGTAGCATAGTGGATAAGGAGCTTGAAAGGTTGCTTGAGGGAAGTGGTTCGAGTTGCTTGGAAAGCATTTTGAAGACTTTATTTTTGTATCCTAGCATTAATGGACGGTCAAACTCTAATTATGATAGGTTGGACTTTAAGTTTTTGGTAAGTTGAATATTGGTTTAAGGAAAGCTTGAAATAGGGGATAAGAATCTTAAAGTTATGGTAGGATAAGGGGACATAAGGCTTGAAGTATGGGGTGATGTTTTGGAAACTCTTCTATGGCCATTAGTCCATGTATATGGACGGCATTTTGGTTTAGGGGGAGGGTTGACCGTTTTTGTTGGAGGCTTTGGTAGGTTTGACTTTATATTTTTATGGTAAGTTGAATGATAATTTAGGTAAGCTTGATGTTTTGGAAAGAAATCATTTGATTAAAGGTTGATGTGAGAACATAAGGCATATTGTAAGGTGTTATGCTATGGAAAGTTTTGTGTAGAAAGTTTGACATGAATGTGGGACCAGTATGGGTGTCTAGGGGTGTTGGCCGAATGTTGATAGGAATTTGGGTAGCACTTTGTACATCTTTTGCATTTTCTTTTCCTCTCCAAAATCTTCCTCCTTAGCCGATTGTGTCTTGGGCTTTTGGTACAATTTTGTTTTAGTTTTGGCATTGCTTTCTTGTTTAGTGTCAAAGTCGAAAGGACCATTGTGGTTTCTCGAATTTTCTTTTAGGCATTTGGCCGAATATTCATTTGAGTCTCTCTCATATTTTATTTTCTTTGTAGCCTAAAACCAACTCTTTTCTCTTCATCTCTTTTTCATCTTTAGTGGTTAGCTAGAACCTTCCTTCCCTCCTTTTCTCTTTTTCTTTCTTCCACTTTTGCTCAAAACCGAAAACATTCCTCTCCTATTGCAATTTCTTTCTTTTCTCTTTCTCCACTCTAGTCAAATCCTTTTTATTACAAATCAACCATAGCCGAAATTCCCTTCACCTTTTAACCATATTGCCGAAACTTCCCACTTCCTTTTAGTATTGTTTTGGCCGAATATCATCAAGGAAGGCATTCATTTGGTTTTCTTCAATCGGTTTTGGAAGATAGGTAAGTGTTCATGGTCGTATTTCCTTTCTCTTTTCTATGTCGTTTTCTTGAGGGCAAAGGCCACTTTCTAATGCTTTTTGGTGTAGAGGCCGAAACTAATATGGTTCCATTTAGGGATTTCAGAGACTTTTAGGTGCAAGCGTGTGATCTCGGGTTTTAGCCGATTGTGCCAAAAAGGTGCGTAGTTATCATGACTTGTCTCTTGATTGTGTGTATGTGTTATATTTATGTATATGTGATTTGATGTTAATGGTAGCCGAATTAAGGGCTAAGATTGTGAATACCGTGGTGGGTGATCGAATACTCAGGTCAGTGAATTACGATATTAAATGATCATTGATGAATATATGAAATGTGATGGCATGTGATGCATTATTGTTCAAGTGATATGTTGCCATGATACACATATATATATGCATGGGACTTGGGATGTGACTATCGAAGGAAAGGGTGTACTTTATGTACGTGGTCCGATGTTAGCCTTGTGCTACATTGGCGCTTGATGTTAGCTATGTGCTTCATCAAGGGAGGTGTTGGCTAGGTGCCCATCTCGGCGGTTGATAGCTGTGTGCATCACCGTGGATTAATTGATATGTGGGATCACTTATGTGACCGGTGGCTTAGCCACGGCCTTGAGCGACAAGTCCGCCGAGGTAAGTTATGTGGGATCACTTAGGTGATCGAGTGGATTAGCCACGGCCTTGGCGGCGCAGTGTGCAGAGGTTGGTGTAATGGATGGAACTAGGTTGGGTTGGGCTTCATTTTGCATAATTTTGTATGTGGATTTGTGTGGATATGGGCCAAGCCCATATGTGGGGACATGTGTATTAACTATGCACTTCGAGTGCAGTGTGACTCACCCAATTTTTCTTAAACCTTACAGGTGATGCATAAAGCTTGGACCGAGTTGGAGTGGATACGAGGTGGCCCATGCAGAAGTTATTTTCCTTATTTTATATTATATCTATATATTCAGAATTTGCGTAATAAGGGCCATTTAAAGGTTTTGAAGTTTATTATTATGTTTTAAAGTGGATTGACTATTTTTATTATTTGGATATGTTTTATTTTTAGCAACTCATATCTTAAAGATATATGTTAAAATTACAAATCGAAGGATTTGAAACAATTTGATTTTATTTGGATTAAATATACAATGTTTTATTAAAGACAATAACTTTTTTTTTATGTTTTCACTCTAAGTCAAAATATTTTTCAAACGTTTTCCGCAGTGGCATTCTAAATTCGGCCGTGGCGTATGGGCCGGGTTTGGGGTGTTACAAAATTAGTATACAAGTTGGTATGAATAGAAATGATATTGAATGAGATGAATTTTTTTTCACTTGACATGATTTTGGGTTGCTAATTGTGTATGGAATAATGCTTGTTTGAGATTGTAGGGATGACCCAAGTGTGGGTGGCATTTTGACCTTGCAAATGGCCTATTTTGTATACACGGCCAAGGGACACGGGCGTGTGTCTCTGCCGTGTGGCTCAAGGGCCACTTCGAAGTGTGCATGGTCAGGTTACACGGTCGTGTCACACGGGCGTGCCTGGTGGCTGTGTGACCAAGTCAGTAGCTAGCTTAATTTCACACGGCCATGGCACATGGGCGTGTCTGGTGGCCGTGTGGACAAATCAGTATGTATGCCTTGTTTTGGCATGGCCTGGACACGTGGGCGTGTCTGGTAGCCATGTGAGGCACACGGCCTGACTGCACGAGCGTGTGACCTCTGCAGACTTAAAAAAAAATGTTCAAATTTCCAAGAATTTTCGTATGTGTTCGGTTTAGTCCCAACCCTATTCTAAAGCATATTTAAGGTCTCGTTGACCTATATAAGGGACACTTCAATTGCGTTTGATGATTTGTATAATGAAATGTCCGTAAAAGTCTCTGTTCATCCGGTAACGCCTCTTAACCCTATTCTGGCGATGGATACGGGTTAGGGGTGTTACATTTGGTTGGTATCAGAACTACGGTTTTGTCGATTCTTGAACTAATGTAGCGTGTAAGAGTCTAGCTATACATGCCATATATTTGAACTGTGATAGTGTAATGAATCCTGACGTGTAAAATGTGTTTATCGTATAGGAATGGATCCCGAAAGAGCCGTAGCTGACGATGTAGAAAGCAATGCGCCTGCTCCCGCTCAAATGACAGCGCCTTCTGATTCGAGACCGACTATGAGCGGTCAAGAGGGAGAAGCTAAACAAGCTTTCTTCCAGACGATGAGTGAGTGGTTCACTCAATTTGTGAGAAATAATCCGACTGTTTCACAACCTCCGCCCCCGTCTAATCCCCCTCGGACTTCAGATATGCCTCCGGTTATGAACTTGAATCTATTAAATAAGCCTCCGGTCGATAAAATCCGTAAGTATAGGGCTGAAGAGTTCAGGGCCACCAGTGATGATGATACTGAAAAAGCCGAGTTTTGGTTTGAAAATACTATCCAAGTATTTGATGAGATGTCTTTGACTCCGGAAGAAAGTATTAAATGTGTTGTATCTTTGTTACGAGACGCGGCCTATCAGTGGTGGAAAACTTTGATTTCTGTTATTCCGAAAGAGCAGGTCACATGGGATTTCTTTCATATTGAATTCGGAAGAAATATATTAGTCAGAGATTCATTGATCAGAAATGGAAGGAATTCCTGGAATTGAAACAAGGTTGCATGTCTGTCACTGAATACGAACGAGAGTTTGTGAGACTAAGTCAGTATGCTCGAGAATGTGTATCAATGGAAGCAATATTATGTAAGAGATTTGAAGACGGCCTAAATGAAGATATCCGTTTGTTAGTCGGAATTCTAGAGATAAAAGAGTTCATTGTGCTAGTTGACCGATCATGCAAAGCTGAGGCACTCAGGAAAGATAAAAGAAAAGCTGAGTCTGAAGCCAGAGATGTGAGAAAGAGATTTCCGAGCAAATCATTTCAATCTGCTTCGAAAAAATTCCAAGATGAGCCTAGTCGTTCAAGAGCTAATATGGGGCAATTGAATAGAGATCGAGTTAGATCACAGTCGGGCTCCAAAGCTCCAGCAACATCGATAGCGAGTGTTGGAAATGTCCGATCCGAGCGACCTGAGTGTAAGCATTGTGGTAAAAGACATCCAGGAAGTTGTAGATTAAATGATCGAGCTTGCTTCCGATGTGGATCGTTAGATCATTTTATCCGAGACTGCCCAGAGTCTGTTGAGCAAGAGATTATTCAGAATCTGAGATCTGATAATGTCCCAGTGAGAGGTAGACCTTCCCGAAATGCAAGAAATGTCAGTGGTAGTCAGAGAGCTACGAAAGATACAGTTGCGAGATCTAGAACTAGAACGCCTGCCAGAGCGTATGCTATTCGAGCTCGTGAGGAAGCTTCATCTCCAGATGTTATTACGGGTACATTTACTCTTTATGATACTTCTATGATTGCATTGATAGACCCTGGATCTACACATTCGTATATATGCATGAACTTAGTATCCAGTAAGACTTTGCCTGCAGAGTTTACTGAATTTGTTATTAGAGTATCGAACCCCTTAGGTAAAAGTGTTCTGGTTGATAAAATATGCAAGAACTGTCCGTTAATGTTTTGAGATATCTGTTTTTCGGCTGATCTGATGTTATTGCCTTTTGATGAGTTCGATATAATTTTGGGTAGGGACTGGTTGACTTTGCATGATGCTGTTGTGAACTGTAAAAGAACTACCATTGATTTGAGATGTCAGAATGATGAAATAGTTCGGGTTGAGTCTAATGATTTGACTGGATTACCTGCTGTGATATCTGTATTGAAAGCTCAGAATTGTTTGAGAAAAGGTTATGAAGCTTATTTTGCTTATGTAATTGATTCGAAAATATCTGAAAAGAAAGTTGAACCAGTACCAATTGTTTGTGAATTCTTTGATGTGTTTCTTGAAGAACTACCGGGATTTCCTCCGATACGTGAAGTTGAATTTGGTATTGATCTGTTGCCTGGTACAACTCCTATTTTGATAGCTCCGTAGAGAATGGCACCAACAGAATCGAAAGAATTGAAGTCACGTTGCAAGAATTGTGAGATAGAGGGTTTGCAAGACCGAGTTTCTCACCTTGGGGTGCTCTCTGCTCTGTTTGTGAAAAAGAAAGATGGTACGATGAGAATGTGTATTGATTATAAATCGGTTGAACAAAGTGACAATAAAGAACAAATATCACATTTGCCCAGAATCGATGATTTGTTTGATCGACAAAGGAGCTACCGTATTTTTGAAGATAGATCTCGAGATCGGGATACTACCGATTGAGAGTAAAAGATTTAGACATTAGAAGATCGCTTTCAGAACAAGGTATGGGCATTATGAGTTTTTAGTTATGCCATTCAGACTAACGAATGCTCCTGCTGTGTTTATGGATCTAATGAATAGAATTTTTAGACCGTATTTAGATCAGTTTGTTGTTGTTTTCATTGACGATATTTTGATTTATTCATGTGATGAAAATGAGCATGTCGAGCATCTGAGAATTGTGTTACAAACTTTGCAAGATAAGCAATTGTATGCGAAATTTAGCAAATGTGAATTCTGGTTGCGTGAAGTTAGTTTTCTGGGACATATTTTATCGACCTCTGGAATACGTGTTGATCTGAATAAGATTTCTGCTATTTTGGAATGGAAACCTCTGAAGAATGTGTCTGAAGTTCGTAGTTTTCTAGGACTTGCTGGTTATTATCGAAGGTTCGTAAAAGGCTTTTCGATGATAGCTACTCCGTTGACTAAATTGCTTCAGAAAGATGCAAGATTTGAATGGTCCGATAAATGTCAGAAAAGCTTCGATCAGTTGAAAACTTTGTTAACTGAAGCTTCAGTTTTTGTGCAACCAGAATCGGGTAAAGAATTTGTGATTTACAGTGATGCTTCGTTAAATGGTCTGGGATGTGTTTTGATGCAGGAAGGCAAAGTTATAGCTTATGCCTCGAGACAATTAAAGCCTCATGAAAAGAATTATCTGACACATGACCTTGAGCTAGCTGCGATTGTGTTCGCATTAAAGATTTGGCGACATTATCTGTACGGTGAGAAATGTCACGTGTTTTCAGATCATAAAAGTTTGAAGTATTTGATGACCCAGAAAGATTTGAATCTGCGTCAGAGAAGATGGTTAGAGTTGTTGAAAGACTACGAGCTTGTGATAGATTATCACCCAGGTAAAGCAAAAGCCGTTGTTAATTCTTTGAGTCAAAAATCACTGTTTGCATTGTGTACTATGAATGTTCATTTAGATCTGTCTGATGATGGTTCAATGTTAACTGAATTGAAAGCGAAACTGTTGTTTTTACAACAAATATGTGATGCTTAGAAAGTTGATAATGAAATGCTAGTGAAACGAGCTCAGTGTGATTTAAACTCTGATCCTAAATTTCGAGTTGATGTTGATGATTGCTTAAGGTTCTGAGACCAAATTTGTGTTCCGAGAAACCCTGAGTTAATTCAATTGATTTTGAATGAAGCACATAACAGTCGTCTATCTGTTCATCCGGGAAGTACAAAGATGTACCATGATCTGAAGCAACACTATTGGTGGTCAGGTATGAAACAAGACATTTCTGACTTTGTTTCGAAATGTTTAGTTTGTCAGCAAGTTAAAGCTGAACATCAGGTTCCGTCTAGTTTGTTACAATCGATTCTGATTCCCGAGTGGAAATGGGATAGAGTGACGATGGACTTTGTTTCTGGATTGCCTTTGACTCCGAGAAAGAAAGATGTAATTTGGGTCGTAGTTGATCGATTAACGAAATCTGCCCATTTTATTCTGGTACGATCTGATTACTCGCTTGATAAGTTAGCTGAGCTTTACATTTCTGATATTGTGAGATTGCACGGAGTACCATTGTCCATTGTGTCAGATAGAGATTCGATATTTACATCACGGTTCTGGAAGAAATTGCAAGAAGCTTTAGGTACTAAATTGCATTTTAGTACAGCATTTCATCCACAGACGGATGGTCAGTCTAAACGGATTATTCAGATACTCGAGGATATGTTAAGATGTTGCATTCTTGAGTTTGATTGTACGTGGGAACAGCATCTTCCATTGATTGAATTTGCGTACAATAATAGTTTTCAGTCGAGTATCAAAATGGCACCTTATGAAGCTTTTTATGGACGCAAATGTCGAACACCTCTGTATTGGATTGAGCTTAGCGAGAATAAGATACACGAGGTTGATTTGATAAAAGATACTGAACAAAAGGTGAAAGTTATCCGTGACAGTTTAAAAGCAGCACCTGATCGTCAGAAGTCCTATGCGGACTTGAAGCGAAAAGATATTGAATTTGAGATTGGTGGTAAAGTGTTTTTGAAAGTGTCTTCGTGGAAGAAAGTACTCCGATTCAGACGTAAAGGTAAGTGGAGTCCGAGGTTCATTGGGCCATATGAGATTATTGAACGTGTTGGGGCAGTTGCGTACAGATTGTTGTTGCCACTTGAGCTAGAAAAGATTCATAATGTATTTCATGTATCGATGCTTAGACGATACAGATATGATCCGTCACATGTGATTACTCCGTCTAAGATTGAAATCTGATCTGATATGACATACGAAGAAGAACCGATCCGTATCTTAGCTCGTGAAATGAAAGAGTTGAGAAACAAGAAAATCCCGGTAGTGAAAGTGTTGTGGCATCGACACGGAGTGGAAGAGGCTAAGTGGGAGCCTGAAGATTCAATGAGACAGCAATATCTGAATCTATTTAACGGTAAGATTTTCGGGAATAAAAATCCCTAAGGGGGCGAATTGTAACAATCCAATTTTGACCCTAGTCGGAACAGTGGTTTCGGGACCACAAATCCGAGTTAGAATAATATTCTAATATTATTTTCTGTTTTTATGATATGTGAATTAGTATGTGTGAAATTTTTGTGTGTTAAATTGTTCGTCTGTGTGCTTAATTTGGTAAAAGGACCTAATTGTGAGAAATGCTAAATTAGCATGCTCTTTGATAAGGTATCTATTTGATTTGACTTTTAAAATGAGAAGGCCTTATGAGGCAATTAAACCATTATTTAGATAGTGGTTGGTTAATAGACAAAAATGGCCTTGAATTATATGTTATTATATATTTTGTAATAAGGTTAATATGGTAAATTGATTAATAAGTTTGATAACGATTATAATAAAACAAAAGAAAATTAGATAGTGGAAAGGTTCATCTTTTTCCACCGAATTATAGAAAAGAGAATAGGTTTCATGAGCTTGAAGCATTCGGCTCTTGTCTTCTTTATTAAGGTATGATTTTGCTTCGGTTTTTGATGATTTCTATGTTTTTGCAATCGTTTCTTCGTATACTTCAAAACCCATGTCTTAATTTTGAGAATTGATGATGATTTTGAAATGTGTCCTTGATTAACACATGAGTTTTATGATGTTTGAGGATGAATTATGAATGATATGTGATAGATTAATAAATTTTGTCTTTGGAGTTTTGATAAATTTGAGTATTTTGAGTTTAATTGAGAAAATAATATTTTGAAGGACTAAAGTTTGAAATAAATGAAATGTAAGGACTTGTATGAGCTACATGAGAATTCGGCTAGGCATGGGTAACTTGAAATTATGTGTATTTTGTGATTTTCTGAAATAGGGACTAAAATGTCCAAATGTGAAAATGTGAGGGCTAATTTATAAATTGCCCTAAATATGTGTTTTTGGATTGAATTGAATGAATTTATGAATAAATGGATTAAATTTGAATATGTATAGATCAAGAACTGAAGAAAACGGACTTATACCGTGGAAAGTCAAAAATTGTCGAATAACCGAATCCGATCAAATATCCGAATCCGAGGTAAGTTGATATACAAATAAATGTATTTGAATTGAATTATTAGTGTATATACGAGATTCGAATTGCTATGAATATCCATTGAGATGGAATATATGGGAAATCCGAGCTTACGTATATATCGACAAGTTGTTAAAGTCTGAGAAGTCCCCTATGAACCTAGGAATAGATAGGATAGCATATGTCATGACATAGGTGTCCGATATGTGATATTATGTAAGACCACGTCTGGGATGTTGGCATTGATTCGAGATTTCGTGTAAGACCACGTCCGGGACGCTGGCATCGATTTGAGATTTACGTGTAAGACCATGTCTGGGACATTGGCATCGTATTTGATTCATGTAAGACCATGTCTGGGACAGTGGCATCGATATCTGAGTACATCTAAGACCTCGTCTTGGACGTTGGCATTGTACGATTATTCTGAGCACTCTGAGTATCCTATTACATTCTGAATGGTTCAAAGGGCAAGTCCGAGAAATGAACGACTATGTGAGTTGTAAATCTGTTTCAGGTACGTTTGAAAAGTACACTATGTGTGTATGAATGATAAGTGTCTATATGAACTTACTAAGGTGAATATGTGTATAGAAATGAAGAGATAATATATGAATATATGCTTAAATGAGCTATGTGTATATGTGATATTTGAGTTGGAGAATGTGACAAGCTATGGCTAAATAAATGAGCCAAAGAATATGTGATGAATTTGCATTGAGAAACATTAATGTCAATGTATTAATATGGTTATGTGCATTTTATGCTAAGTTTATTTATATATGACTTACTAAGCTTTTGAAAGCTTACTTTGTGTGTGTTTGTTCTGTTTTATAGATCGTTAAAGCTATGAAAGGCTCGGGGACCGTCGAGGATCATCACCACACTATCAAACTCAACTTTGGTACTTTTGAATGTGTAAATAGCTAAATATGGCATGTATAGGCTAGTTGTTTTGGAGTATGTTTAAGACATGTATATATGTTGCCATGTGATGTGGCTAGATAAGTGATTTTGTTTTGTATGTGATGCTATGCTATATGAGTTTGGTTTTGGTATAATCTTATGCCTATAAAATGGTTAAGGTTATGGTAAGCATAAGGATGCAATATGAGTATATATGTTTGAACAATGAGATGGTTCTATGAATGTGGCAAATTGAGGATGAAACATGATTAGTTTTATATGTGAATTGGTTGTGCAAATTAGTATACAAGTTGGTATGAATAGAAATGATATTGAATGAGATGAAATGTTTTTCACTTGACATGATTTTGGGTTGCTAATTGTGTATGTAATAATGCTTGTTCGAGATTGTGGGAAAGACCCAAGTGTGGGTGGCATTTTGGCATTGCAAATGGCCTATTTTGTATACACGGCTAAGGGACACAGGCGTGTGTCTCTGCCGTGTGGCTCAAGGGCCACTTCAAAGTGTGCCTGGGCAGGTTACACGACCGTGGCACACGGGCGTGCCTGGTGGCCGTGTGACCAAGTCAGTAGCTAGCTTAATTTCACACGACCATGGCACATGGGCGTGTCTTGTGGCCGTCTGGACAAGTTAGTATGTATGCCCTATTTTGGCACGGCTTGGACACGTGGGCGTGTCTGGTAGCCATGTGAGGCACACGGCCTGACTACACGGGCGTGTGACCTCTGCAGATTTGAAAAAAAAAGTTCAAATTTCCAAGAATTTTCGTATGTGTTCGGTTTAGTCCCGGCCCTATTCTAAAGCATGTTTAAGGTCTCGTTGACCTATATAAGGGAGACTTTAATTGTGATTGATGATTTATATAATGAAATGTCTGTAAAAGTGTATGTTCATCCGGTAACGCCTCTTAACCCTATTCCGGCGACGGATATGGGTTAGGGGTGTTACATGTTGTTAGATAAACAACTCTTGTAAAGGGGGTTTTTGGTAAAATTGTCAAATAGGGGCTAAATCGAAAACTAGAAAATATTACATGGTGAAATTATGAAATAAATGAAATATAGGACATGCTAGGGACGTAATTAATATTCGACCATAGTGAGTTGTGATGGAATTTCATGAATTTCCATTTTTATGAGCTAGGGACTAAATTACAAAGAAATTAAAAGTATAGGTGCAAAATGGTAATTTTTCCAAAATATGATTTGGGTTAAATTGAATGAAATATACATTAAATTGAGTTAAATTTATCCATATAGATTAAGACGACCTCATACGACTTTAGATCGGGGCAAAGAGAAAGTCTCGGATTAATCGCCTCCGTATCTACAGATACTCGTCGAGGTAAGTTCGTGTAATTAAATCATGTTTATATGTTTTTAATTGAAATATAATATGTTATGAATTGTCATACATAATTACCGATTGCATATCCAATGACGTACGACGATTACCGAGCCCCGAATGAACCTTAGGAATTTGTAGGATACAAATGACATGTCATTAGGGTTTACATGATTTGGGCACTGGTCCTGAACGTCCTACTGATGGCTGAGGTCCTACATGTGTTGCGGATACTCCACAGATCATGTGAGCAGCATCATGTAGCTACATTCTGACCCACAACTCGTGAGAGTATACCGATTTATAGCTCGTGAGAGCATACTGATCTACAGCCCAAGTGAGCATACTGATTCACAGCTCGTATGAGCATACATGTATATGAATTGACGAATTACAGTTATATGAGCTAGCAAACTATGTGAGCTATCTCGGGTATCCAAGGTATTCTAAACGGTTCAACGGGCAATGTTCTAACACGAAATGATAAGAGTTCGATACGAACTATTACAGGTATACACATGAATTTAAATAGAAATGTTGTTACATGGTATATGGAAACTAGAATTGGTTGATACATGTATTTGGAACATGATCAATTGATGTATTCATCCATGTTTATTGGCTTATATAAGTGTTTACATGGCTAACATGGTTGGTGAATATCTGTTTAGGCATTTGTCCAAATTGTATTTGGATATGCTTGGTTTACTTACCTATTATATGATTAAACGATAAGGTATATGGACTTACTAAGCTTAACTGCTTACTCTGTATTATTTTTTGTGTTTTATAGTGAATTAGAAGCTCGTTCGAGTTGGAAGCTTGTCAGAGCTATATCACACATCCATCGGCTCTTTTGGTATATTCGGTTGTTTAATTTTGGTTATAATGGCATGTATAGGTATTTTGGCTAATGTTGTCCTATATGTTTTGTTGTGAATATGGCCATTTGATTTGGCTTGTGTTTTAGCATATTTTGGTATGTATACAAGTAGCCTTAAAATGGTTGATGAATGACTTAATATGGTTGAATGATGGAAGATGAGATGATAGATGAATATGCATAATATATATGGCTTGTGACTTGTAGAGAATTGGTACTTGTTTGAATAGCTTAAGTGACTATTGATGCTAATTGTAGAATGGCATTTTGGTACCAAATGATTGTGTTTTGGTAAGTAAATTATATGGTATGTATTGATGCAAATATGCATGCAAGTTAGTTTATTATTTGGTCAAATTGAACACACGGTTAAACATGTTTATATATTGTCATTTAAGGTGCCTAAGAGCATATTGGTTGTATGATATTATACCATATGTATAAGACTTGTTTATGCTTGATTTGGATGTCTTGTTTTGGCTTGTAAGTATGTGCAATGTTGTGTGTAGGTACATGTCAAATTGGGTGAGAAAAATGGCTTGTAAAATGGCCTATTTTCGTCCACACAGGCAGAGACACGGGCATGTGTCTCAGCCGTGTGTGACACACGACCAGGTGACACGGTCGTGTGTCCCCTGTAGCTTTCAAAGGGTTGCAAATCAGGCTATTACACGGCCTAGCACACAGCCTGGCACACGGGCGTGTGGGGTTACTTCGAAGGGTACACGGCCTGGCACACGGGCGTGTGACTGGGTCGTGTCACCCAAGTCAGTGAGTTACTCGGGCACGGACACGGGCTGGGACACTGTAACACCCCTAACCCGTATCTGTCGCCGGATTAGGGTTAAAGGTACTACTGAACGGATCGAAAACGTTTACAGACATTTCATAATACAAGTCATCGATTGCAATCACTGTGTCCCTTAGATAGGTCACCGAGACCTTAAGCATGCTTTAGAGGAGGGTCGGGACTAAACCGAACACAAATGGAAATTCTCAAAAATTTAAAACTTTTTGAACACTGCAGAGGTCACACGCCCGTGCAGTCAGGCCGTGTGCCTCCCACGGCAACTAGACACACCCATGTGTCCTGGCCGTGCCAAAACAGGGCATGTATACTGACTTATCACCATGGCCACCAAGCACGCCTGTGTACCATGGTCGTGTACTATTATGCTATATACTGACTTAATCCCACGGTCACTAGGCACGCCCGTGTGCCACAACCGTGTCTGCTTAACAGGCCCTTAACAAGGTCAATATGCCACCAACACTTGGGTTTACCTTACAAGCTACATACCAATTCATTTTATGCACAAATAACAACCAAAGACATGTTAATTTATCAACAATTCTTCATAACCAAACTCATTTCTAATCATGCCAATTTTGCACAACTAAATCATACATATACATAAGCATGGTTTAACCACATTTACCCTTCATAGAAACATTCTTTTGCTCAAACATGCATACTTATAATGCATTCATATGCTTACCAAATCTTTGACTAATTCATTGGTTATCAAACCATACCAAACTAGGCATTATAAAACACATTTACTCATGTATATTACCAACACTTATTAAGCCACATCTCATGGCTACTTTATACACATTTCAAAGATAACCCAAAGTGACTAGCTTATACATGCCATATCTATCTATATACATTTCCAAAAGATACCAAAATGAGTTTAGGTAGTGTGATGATGATCCTCGACGTCCCGAGCCTTCAGTAGCTTTGACGATCTATAAAACAGAGTAAACACACACAAAGTAAGCTTTCAAAAGCTTAGTAAGCCATATACAAATAAATTTAGCATAATTTGCACATAACCAAAGGGATATAATAACATTATTGGTTCTCATAGCAAATTCAGCTCATATATTCTTTGGCTCAATTGCTATGCCATATATTACCATAATCTTCAACTCAAATATCACATTTACATATGGCTCATTTGAACATATCTTCAAATATTATCTCATCATTTCAAAACATATATTCATCATAGTAAGTTCATATAGACACTTACCTTTCATACACACTTAGTGTATATATCGAACGTACCTGAAACAGATATACTGATCACATAATCGTTTGTTTCTCAGACTTACCCGTTGAACCATTCAGAATCTAATAGGATACTCAGAATGCTCGGAATAGTCGTACAATGCCAACGTCCAGACGTGGTCTTACATGTAATTAGATATCGATGCCACTGTCCTAGACAGGGTCTTACACAAATCAAATACGACGCCGATGTCTCAAACATGGTCTTACACGTAAATCTCATATCGATGCCGACGTTCCAGACATGGTCTTACACAAAATCTCTTCTCGATGCCAACGTCCCAGACGTGGTCTTACATGTAATCACATAACAGACACCTATGTCATGACATATACTATCCTATCTATTCCTAGGTTTAAACGGGACTTCTCAGATGTTGACACTTAGTCAATTCAATCTTAGAATTCACATACACACCATCTCATATGCATTCATCCTTAACAATAGTCATAAGAACATATATAATTCAATACAAATACATCTATTTGTATATCGACTTACCTCGGATTCGGATATTCGTTCGGACTCGGTTATTCAACTACTTTCACTTTCCCGCGATCTAAGTCCGATTTCTTCAATTCCTGGTCTATATATATTCAAATGTAATCCATTTATTTACTAATTCACTCGATTCAATCCAAAAACATACATTGAAGGCAATTTGCAATTTAGCCCTCACATTTGTACATTTTATCAATTTAGTCCATTTTTCTCAAGACATCAAATATACACAATTTGTTCACACACATGCATAGCCGAATCTCCTTAGGGACTATACAAGTCCATACTTTTCATCAAATTCACAATTTAGTCCTCCAAAATAATATTTTTCTCAATTGAGTCCAAAATACTCAAATTTAACAAAACTTCAAATACAAACTATAATAATCAAACACATATCTTTCATTTTTCATCATCAAACATCATAAAACACATGAGTTCATCAAAGGCTCATTTCAAAAACATCATAAATTCTCAAAATTAAGGCATGGGTTACAAAGTATACGAAGCAACGATTTCAGAAACGTAGAAATTATCAAAAACTGATCGAAAACATACCTTGAATTAAGCCCTCAAATGGCCGAAAATCAAAAGAGTTTAACCCTTTCTTCTTTCTCTAATATTCGGTGGATGAACATAGCATATTAGCTTAGTTTTAAGCTTTTTTTATTGTAATCATGTTATTCTTTTAATTACTATAATATCCTTTCATTTAATAAGAAACAGATATATATATCAAGGGCATATTTGAACTTTGTCCATCCACTATCTAAATTTTGGTATATTTGCCTCATAAGGCCACAAACATTCAAAAGCCACAACACTTAGGTACTTTAACAAATAGCATGCTAGTTTGCATTTAATGCAATTTAACCCTTTTCTCAAATTAAGCACACAGACAGACAAATTAACTTACGGAACTTTAACACATGCTTAATCACATATCAAAGACACAAAAAATAATATTAAAATATTTTACTGACTCGGATTTGTGGTCCCAAAACCACTAAACTGGACTGTTACAATTGTCCCCCCTTAGGGATTTTCGTCCCCGAAAATCTTACCGTTAAACAGATTTGGATATTGCTGTCTCATTGAATCTTCAGGCTCCCACGTAGCCTCTTCTATTCAGTGTCGATGCCATAACACTTTTACTAACGGAATTCTTTTGTTTCTCAATTCTTTCACTTCACGAGCTAAGATACGGATCGGCTCTTCTTCGTAAGTCATATCA
This sequence comes from Gossypium sturtianum, assembly GCA_025698515.1. NCBI lineage: Eukaryota > Viridiplantae > Streptophyta > Magnoliopsida > Malvales > Malvaceae > Gossypium > Gossypium sturtianum. The sequence goes on from CM046944.1 coordinate 88,862,639, forward strand.
GATCGAATTTCAATTTCAGACAGAGCAATTACATGTGACGAATCGGATCGATATCTACGGAGCATCGAAACATGAAACACATTGTGTATCTTTTCTAGCTCGGAGGGCAACAACAATCTATACACAACAGGTCCAATACGCTCAATGATCTCATACGGTCCAATGAATCTTGGACTCAACTTGCCTTTACGTCCGAATCGGAGTACTTTCTTCCACGGAGATACTTTCAAAAATACTTTGTCACCGATCTCAAATTCAATATCTTTACGTTTCAAATCCGCATAGGATTTCTGACGATCGGACGCTGCTTTCACACTATCACGGATTACTTTCACTTTTTGTTCAGTGTCTTTTATCAGATCAACCCCGTATATCTTATTTTCACTGAGCTCGGTCCAATATAGAGGTGTACGACATTTACGTCCGTACAAAGCTTCATAAGGTGCCATTTCGATGGTCAACTAAAAACTGTTGTTATATGCAAATTCAATCAGTGATAAGTATTGTTCCCACGTACCGTTAAACTCAAGAATGCAGCATCTCAACATATCCTCGAGAATCTAAATGATCCGCTCGGATTGACCATCCGTTTGTGGATGAAAAGCTGTACTGAAATTCAGTTTTGTGCCTAAAGCTTCTTGCAATTCTTCCAGAATTGCGATGTAAATCGCGGATCTCTATCAGACACAATAGATAGTGGTACCCCGTGCAATCTTACAATCTCAGAAATATAAAGCTCAGCTAACTTATCAAGCGAGAAATCAGATCGTACCGGAATAAAATGGACAGATTTCGTCAATCGATCAACTTCGACCCAAATAGCATCTTTCTTTCTCAGAGTCAAAGGTAACCCAGAAACAAAGTCCATCATCACTCTATCCCATTTCCACTCGGGAATCAGAATCGGCTGTAACAAACCAGACGGAACCTGATGTTCTACTTGCTGACAGACTAAGCATTTCGATACGAAATTAGAGATATCTCGTTTCATACCTGACCACCAATAGTGTTGCTTCAGATCATGGTACATCTTTGTACTACCCGGATGAACAGATAGACGACTATTATGTGCTTCGTTCAAAATCAACTAAATTAACTCAGGGTTTCTCGGAACACAGATACGATCTCAAAATCTCAAGCAATCATCAACAACTCGAAACTCAGAATCAGAATTCGAATCGCACTGAGCTCGTTTCGCTAACATTTCATTATCAACTTTCTGAGCATCACATATCTGCTGTAAAAACAACGGTTTCGCTTTCAATTCAGCTAACACTGAACTATCATCAGACAGATCTAATTGAGCATTCATAACATGTAATGCACACATTTACTTTCGACTCAATGCATCGGCAACTACATTAGCTTTACCCGGATGATAATCTATTACAAGTTCGTAGTCTTTTAACAGTTCTAGCCATCTTCTCTGTCTCAGATTCAAATCTTTCTGAGTCATCAGATATTTCAAACTTTTATGATCTAAAAACACGTGACATTTCTCGCCGAACAGATAATGTCGCCAAATCTTTAATGCAAACACAATCGCAACTAACTCGAGGTCGTGTGTCGGATAGTTCTTCTCATGAGGCTTAAGTTGTCTCGAGGCATAAGCTATTACTTTGCCTTCCTGCATCAATACACATCCCAGACCATTCAACGAAGCATCACTGTATATTACAAACTCTTTGCCTAATTTCGGTTGCACTAAAACTGGAGCTTCAGTTAACAGAGTTTTCAACTGATCAAAGCTTTTCTGACATTTATCGGACCATTCAAATCTCACATCTTTCGGAAGCAATTTAGTTAATGGAGTAGCTATCATCGAAAAGCCTTTTATGAATCTGTGGTAATAACCAGCAAGTCCCAGAAAACTACGGACTTCAGATACATTCTTCGGAGGTTTCCAATCCAGAATAGCAGATATCTTGCTCGGATCAACTCGTATTCCAGAAGCTGATACAATATGTCCCAAAAAACTAACTTATCGTAACCAGAATTTACATTTGTTGAATTTCGCATACAATTGCTTTTCTCTCAGAGTTTGCAACACGATTCTCAGATGTTCAGCATGTTCAGTTTCATTCCGTGAATAAATCAAAATGTCGTCTATTAATACAACAATAAATTAATCTAGGTACGGTCTTAAAATTTTGTTAATCAGATCCATAAAAATAGCAGGAGCATTCGTTAGTTCGAAAAGCATAACTAAAAACTCATAATGCTCGTACCTTGTTCTGAAAGTAGTTTTTGGAATGTCTGAATCTTTTACTCGCAACTAGTAGTAACCCGATCTTAGATCTATCTTCGAAAATACAGTAGCTCCTTTTAACTGATCAAATAAATCGTCAATCCTAGGCAACGGATATTTATTCTTTATAGTTACCTTGTTCAACTGACAATAATCAATGCACATTCTCATCGTGCCATCTTTCTTTTTCACAAATAGAACGGGAGCACCCCAAGGTGAAAAACTCGGTCTAGCGAACCCTCTGTCAGTCAACTCTTGTAACTGTGACTTTAACTCTTTTAACTCTATTGGTGCCATTCTATACGGTGCTATCGAAATAGGAGTCGTACCAGGCAACAGATTAAAACCAAATTCAACTTCACGTATCAGAGGCAATCCCGGTAATTCTTCCAGAAATACATCAAAGAACTCACAAACAACTGGCACTGATTCTACTTTCTTTTCAGATACTTTTGAATTAATCACATAAGCAAAATAAGCTTCGTAACCCTTTTCATATAATTCTGAGCTTTCAACACAGATATCACAGCAGGCAATCCCTTTAAATCATTCGACTCAATACGAACTATTTCACCATTCTGACAAATTAAATTAATAGTCTTTCTTTTATAGTTCACAACAGCATCATGCAAAGTCAACCAGTTCATACCCAGAATTATATCAAACTCATCAAACGGTAATAGCATCAGATCAGTAGGGAAATAGATATCTCAAAACATTAACAGACAGTTCTTGCATATTTTGTCAACCCGAACACTTTTACCTAAGGGGTTCGATACTTTTATAACAAACTCAGTAGACTCTACAGGAAAAGTCTTACTGGATACCAAATTCATGCATATATACGAATGAGTAGAACCAGGGTCTATCAATGCAATCACAGAAGTATCATAAAGTGTAAAAGTACCAGTTATAACATCAAGAGATGAAGCTTTCTCACGAGCTCGGATGGCATATGCTCTGGCAGGCGCTCTAGCTTCAGATCTCGCAATAGTATCTCTCGTGGTTCTCTGGCTACCACTGACATTTCTTATATTTCACGAAGGTCTACCTCTCACTGGAGCATTATCTGATCTCGAATTCTGAATAGTCTCTGGCTCAACAAACTCTGGGCAATCACGAATGAAATGATCTAATGATCCACATCTGAAACAAGCTCGGTCATTCAATCTACAACTTCTCGGATGTCTTTTACCACAATGCTTACACTCAGGTCGTTCGAATCAAACATTTCCAACACTTGCTACTGAAGTTACCGGAGTTTTAGAGCTCAATTGTGATCTAGCTCAATCTCTATTCAAATGTCCCACATTAACTCTTGAACGGCTTTGTTCATCTCTGAATTTCTTTGATGCAAACTGAAATGATCTACTCTGAAATCTCTTTCTCACATCTTTAGCTTCAAACTCAGCTTTCCTTTCATCTTTCCCGACGGCTTCGGCTTTGCACGCGCGATCAACAAGTACCACAAACTCTTTTATTTCCAGAATCCCAACAAGTAAACGGATGTCTTCGTTAAGACCATCTTCGAATCTTTTACACATTATTGCCTTGGTGGATACACATTCACGAGCATACTGAATCAATCTCGCAAACTCTCGTTCGTATTTAGTAACAGACATACGGCCCTGTTTTAAGTCTAGAAATTCCTTTCGTTTCTGATCAATGAATCTCTCACTAATTTATTTCTTCCGAAACTCAATCTGAAAGAAATCTCATGTCACCCGTTCTTTTGGAACAACAGAAATCAGAGTTTTCCACCACTGATAGGTCGCGTCTCGTAGCAAAGAAACCACACACTTTATGCATTCCTCGGGACTCAGTGACATTTCATCAAATACCCGAATTGTGTTTTCTAACCAAAACTCAGCTTTCTCGGCATCGTCTTCATTGGTAGCCCTGAACTCTTCAGCCCCATACTTATGGATTTTGTCAACCGGAGGCTTATTCAACAGATTCAGATTCATAGTCGGAGGTATAGCAGATGTCTGAGGGTGATTAACCAAGGGCGGAGGTTGCGAAACAGTCGGGTTATTTCTAACAGACTGAGTGAACCACTTACTCATCATCTGGAAGAAAGCTTGTTTAGCTTCTCCTTCGTGACTGCTCGTAGCCGGTCTCAGATCAGGTCGCGCTGTCCCTTACGCGGGAGCAGGCGTATTGATTTCTACATCGTCAGCTACGGCTCTTTCGGGATCCATTGCTATACGAAAATCACATTTTTCACGTCAGGATTCATCACACTATCATAGTTCAAATATATGGCATGTATAGCTAGACTCTGACATTCTACGTTAGTCCGAGAATCAACTAAACCGTAGCTCTAATACCAACCAAATGAAACACCCCTAACCCGTATCCGTCGCCAAATTAGGGTTAAAGGTATTACCGGATGGATCAGAAACGTTTACAGACATTTCATAATACAAGTCATCGATTGCAATCATTGTGTCCCTTAGATAGGTCACCGAGGCCTTAAGCATGCTTTAGATGAGGGTCGGGACTAAACCGAACACAAACAAAAATTCTCAGAAATTTAAAACTTTTTGAACACTGCAGAGGTCACACGCCCTTGCAGTCAGGCCGTGTGCCTCCCACGGCAACTAGACATACCCATGTGTCCTGGCCGTGCCAAAACAGGGCATGTATACTGACTTATCACCATGGCCACCAGGCACGCCCATGTACCATGGCTGAGTACTATTATGCTATATACTGACTTAATCCCACGGTCACTAGGAAAGCCCGTGTGCCACAACCATGTCTGCTTAACAGGCCCTTAGCGAGGTCAATATGCCACCTACACTTGGGTTTACCTTACAAGCTACATACCAATTCATTTTATGCACAAATAAAAACCAAAGACATGTCAATTGATCAACAATTCTTCATAACCAAACTCATTTCTAATCATGCCAATTTTGTACAACTAAATCATACATATACATAAGCATGGTTTAACCACATTTACCCTTCATAGAAACATTGTTTTGCTCAAACATGCATACTTATAATGCATTCATATGCTTGCCAAATATTTGACTAATTCATTGGCTATAAAACAATACCAAACTAGGCATTATAAAACACATTTACTCATGCATATTACCAACACTTATTAAGCCACATCTCATGGCTACTTTATACACATTTCAAACATAAACCAAAGTGACTAGCCTATACATGCCATATCTATCTATATACATTTCCAAAAGATACCAAAATGAGTTTAGGTAGTGTGATGATGATCCTCGACGTCCCGAGCCTTCAGTAGCTTTGACGATCTATAAAACAGAGCAAACACACACAGAGTAAGCTTTCAAAAGCTTAGTAAGCAATATACAAATAAATTTAGCATAATTTGCACATAACCAAAGTGATATAATAACATTATTGGTTCTCATAGCAAATTCATCTCATATATTCTTTGGCTCAATTGCTATGCCATATATTACCATAATCTTCAACTCAAATATCACATTTACATATGGCTCATTCGAACATATCTTCAAATATTATCTCATCATTTCAAAACATATATTCATCATAGTAAGTTCATATAGACACTTACCTTTCATACACACTTAGTGTATATATCGAACGTACCTGAAATAGATTGTAACATCCAAAAAATTAGGGGTTGTGGTTTTTGCTTAAATTCATGTTGTACTTAGTTTGCTAGCTATTTGGGTGTGTTTGGGGGTTCTAAAGAGGCCTGGGGTCGAGTCTGAGCCCTGGAAAAAATTTGGTTTTTGGGCCCTTTAGTGGAGAGGGCTGGTTGAGGTTGGACTTAAGTATATTGAGTGTGTTTTGATAACACAAGTTGGCCATGTGGCAAGGTGGCTAGTGGCATGGATTATGTTACAAGGGGGCTTGGGTTCGAAACCCCTTGCATGTAAAATGTGATTATTTTTGCTCAGGAGAAGACAAGAGGTTGTGTTGGAATCAAATACTGATGGAGAAGTATTTGAATTGGTCAAGGTTGTTGGGTGAGTTTGAATGGGAGGTAGAGAGTAAATTAAGGAGGGATTCATGGAGAAAATCATGGGATTCAAGTGGGGGAAGTGGTATGGCTGAATAAGGGGTCTTGGGTAGGAAAATTTGGCTAAGGAGGGTTGTGTTAGGCATTTTGGCTAGTGGAAAGTGTGGGTGCCGGATTTTTGTTCTTCTTTTCCTCTGAAATTATCGAATCTACTTGTAAATTGACCACTCGTGCATATTTTCTTCTCTTTTTTTAAATCATTTTTCTTCTCTTGGCTCACTCTCTCCTACACTTCTAGCTTTGGGAAAAATACGGTTCTCCTCTCCCTCACTATTGTCCTATTCGGTTCTCTCTAGTAGTCGACACCCTTTCCTCTCCTTTACTGAATCTATTTCTTTAGTTTTCTTGCTTTTCTGACCTCTTCTTCCAATAGCCGAATCTATCATCCACCAACACTTCATCTCATGTTCTCTAATTAGTAAGCCTCTACTCCCACTTTCTTTCTTTCCTCTTTGCACTATTCTTCTTTCTTTGGCCGAATACAACACTCTCTCGTCCTCTTATTATTCATTCTCCTCTCCCTGCTTAGCATAAGTCGAAGCACTTCTTCTTTGGTGTAGGCCGAACCTATTGGAGTTTAAGCATACCCTCCTCACCGTTCATTCAGCCTTCGAATCTCGGGAAGTGGTCGGGACTTGTTGCCTTAATCAGGGGAGGTAGGCCAAACTCCTTCCTACTGCAAGGAGTCTTCATTCTCTGGGGTCACGGATAGCGTCTTGAACCACAAATCATCACAGGTGTGTAATCTCACACCTCTGTATAAACTGCTATTGCTGTGAACTATGAATCGGCTAAAAGTCGAAATGCCAAAATGCCAGAATACTGACAATTGAGATTACTCAAATGTGCGAGTACTCGTGGTGATAAAACGAGCCACTAGTGATGGTGATAGACTGTTGGGAGCGTCACGAACACTCTCGTAGAACTGAGGCCATAACGGGCCTTGTTGGGCCAAAGCGGGCTAAATGGGCCCAACGGGTTAACAGGCACATACGAGCGAGAACGATGAAAATTGATAGTTGATTGATGCGGCTGCGAAGTCCGTAAAATTGAGACTGAAAATGAACTGAGTGGGCCACACGAGCGTGTAGGCCCGTACGTGCCAAAATTGGGTTTTAGGCCCAATAGCACTGTAATGACCGGGAATGGAAACCGTGTCGCTCAAGGCAATGGTAGGCCTTCGGAAAGGCCGTTGTATAGGTAAAATTATCAAAATACCCTTGATGGGTAGATTACTGAAATACCCTTGATGGGTAGATTACTGAAATACCCTTGATGGGCAAATTACTGAAATACCCTTGATGGGTAAATGACCATTTTACCCTTAGTGGTAGGATCATCGATGTATGAGTAGTAACTGTATGATTGATGTCTATAATGATGCACTGCTCAATGATTTAATTATGACATGACATACTGCATGGGTTGGGTTATGGACTTGGAGGAAGCACTGTACTGGTGGCTCTGCCACATTATACTGATTTAGTGGCTTTTGCCTCGTTATAATGATTTAGTGGCTCAGCCACGTATACTGTTAATAGCAGCTAGTCTGCGTTATTGGTGTACTGGTTGGGTGGGTTGACTTGGTCCCTACAGGTGTGTTGGTTGGACTGGGATGGGAACATTTTTATTTTGCATATCATAGGGCTTCGACCCAAACTGTCACTGAATAGGGCTTCGCCCAGATCGACATCTTGTATGGGCTTGGGCCCAAATTGTGGGTGTAATAGGGGATTACACACTGAGTTCTCGTAACTCACCCTTTATCCTTAACTGTGCAGGTAATCCCCAGTCTTACAGGATTTAGAGCTGCGAGGGACTCGGAGGTGGCCACACGCGTCCTGTATGTTCAAGGGGGTTAATTTAGTCATTTTACTTTAGTTTACTTTACTTTAATTTTGGGGTTAATATTTTCTGTAATAAGGCCATTGGATTTACTTTAACTTTTATTTGGGATTTCTTTAATTACTGCAAGTTTATTTAACACGGGTTTTTAAAACAATAATAACTATTTTTTAAAACATCACGTTTCCGTAACTGTTTAAAACAAATTTCTAAAACAGACAGAGTTTTTAAAAAGCAAGATAATACATGCATTTCTGAAAGGGTATTAATTCGAGTAAACTTCTTTTGTTAACAAGCAACGAAAAAATGGGATTTTGGACGTTTAAAGTTTTGATTTGAAAATAAGTTTTCCAACGATCACAGGGTTTTCAAATAACACCTGATGTGGCACACTAGATCCGGTCATAACGTCTAGGCCGGGTTTGGGGTGTTACATTTAGTGGTATCAGAGCTAGGTTACAAAACTCAGTTGTGGAATGGGTTTTGAAATTTTTCAAATCTATCTAAATTTAGGTTTAGGAAAGTAGTGATATCACTGAACGTGTGGCACACTGAGTCTTCGGCACCAAATCCGTAAGTCCCCTTACTCTATACTTTGTTATAGGCTGATATGACTGTACTACAGAAATACTAGGGATAGTAGTAGTATACTGAAACTTCTTAGTTGTAGAAACTGAGACTATAGGAGACTGAAAATGTAGTAAGTGCGATCTGCGAGAACAACCCTAATTACTACTTTTCATAAGATATCCGTTAATAATTACATGAATTATAAGCTGATTCATAAAACTTTTTAATCAAAAAATACGCTACATAGATATGAGCGCAAGAAGTCACGGACGGGGTACACGTGGCCGTGGTAGAGGCCGAGGTGCTAGGGCTGGGTCCTCAGCATCAGGACATATGCCTGAAAGAGAAGCGCCGGCATCACCAGTGACTGAAATGGGGTCTCATGACCGAGCCAGAGGGGATGATGCCCTGTCCCAAGCGATGCTACGAGTTCTGGAAAGGGTTACTGGAGCAAGTACTGGGTCAGTAGCCCGAGGATCAATTTCTGAGCGACTCCGATCTAACGGGGCAGAAATCTTCAAGGGCATCCCTGGTGTAGCCCCGAATGTAGCAGAATACTGGTTGGAGGCAGTAGAGCGAATAATGGATGACCTTGACTGCACGGTATAGCAAAAGTTAAAAGGAGCAGTGTCTTTACTGCGAGATGAGGCGTACCAATGGTGGCTTACCGTGAGGGAATGCACGCAGGCCAACCGTGTGACTTGGGACTTCTTTAAGGTGGTCTTCCAAGGAAAGTATGTCGGGGCAAGTTATGTGGACGCCCGGAGAAAGGAATTTTTGAATCTGGTCCAGGGGAATAAGTTCGTAGCAGAATATGAGGCAGAGTTCCTTCGTTTGAGTTGGTACGCTCGGGGCATAGTTGCGACTGAATATGAGCGCTGTGTGCAGTTTGAGGATGGTCTCCGGGATGAGTTGCGGATACTGATAGCCCCGTAGAGGGAAAGAGATTTCGATGCCCTGGTTGAGAAGGCTAAGATTGCTGAGGATGTGAAACGCTCAGAGCGTCAGAACCGTGAGCAGGATAGGGGCAGAAGTAAAAGGAATTTTGGGCCTTCGAGTTCTTTTGGTGGGCCTAAGAAGAGGCCTAGGTTTGATGGGCCAGCCCGAGTTGGGGTTCCTAATGTTACAGTCAGGCCGCAGCCTTGCGCTGAATGTGGGAGAACTCATTTGGGAGAATGCTGGAAAAGAATTGGGGCGTGTTTCAGATGTGGCTCCAGGGATCATCAGGTTAGAGACTGTACTCAGAGGCCCGCTCAGATGCAAGCTGCAGGTCAGGGTTATGTGCAGCTAGAGAGAGGTGGTCAGCAGCCACCGAGAGGCCGTGGTCCAGCCAGATGGGGAAATGGGTTTGGACGAGGTCGTGGAGCACCGGACAGAGGTGCTGGTAATACAGAAGCGAGATAGCCAGGGTTGGTATATGCTGCTCGGCATCGAGAGGATGGCGACGCACCTGACGTCATAACTGTACGTTTCTCATTCATAATGTACCATGTGTTGCTTTAATTGATATTGGGTCGACGCACTCGTATGTTGCATGTACTGTGTCTGGAACTTTGGGTATACAATTCGAACTTGCTGATAAAGAGATGTCAGTGATTAGTCCTTTAGGACAGTCTGTTGTAGTGAGCAAGCTGTTTAGGGATGTGCCTCTAGAGGTTCAAGGGGTTGTCTTTCCAGCGGATTTGATGGAACTGCCGTTTGGCGAGTTTGATCTCATTCTGGGCATGGATTGGTTAGTGAAACACTGTGTAAATTTGGACTGTGCTACTAAACGTATGGTACTGAAGTCTTCGGAGAATGAGGAGGTGGTTGTGATAGGGGAGCGAAGGGATTACTTATCCGACGTAATCTCAGCATTAAGGGCTGAGAAGCTGGTTCGCAAAGGTTGCGAGGCATTCCTAGCATATGTTAGCGCATCTGATGTTAAAGGGTTGTCTGTTGGGGATGTCAAGACGGTAAAATAATTTCAGGACGTATTCCCTGAAGAGCTTCCTGGGTTGCCACCAAACCGTGAGGTAGAATTCGGCATCGAGCTCGTACCAGGAAAGGCTCCAGTGTCCATCGCCCCTTACAAGATGGCACCGAAGGAGCTGGTAGAATTAAAGGCTCAGATCCAAGAGCTTCTGGATCGAGGATTCATCCAATCGAGTGTGTCTCCGTGGGGAGCACCGGTACTGTTTTTGAAGAAGAAGGATGGGTCAATGCACATGTGTATTGACTACTGTCAGTTAAACAAGCTAACGATTAAGAACAAGTATCCGCTACCAAGGATAGATGACTTGCTTGATCAGCTGCGAGGAGCTTCGGTGTTCTCTAAAATAGATCTAAGATTGGGGTATCATCAGTTAAGGGTCAAGGAGGCAGATATATACAAGACTGCATTCCGAACTCGTTATGGACATTACGAGTTTCTGGCCATACCGTTTGGGCTAACAAATGCACCAGCTGCTTTCATGGATATGATGAACCGGGTCTTCCAACCCTACTTGGACCGGTTCGTGGTGGTGTTTATAGATGATATTCTGGTGTATTCAAGAACTAAGGAGGAGCACGATTCACATCTCCAGATTGTTCTGCAAATATTGAGAGAAAAGCAACTTTATGCTGAATTTAGCAAGTGTGAGTTCTGGTTGCGGGAGGTAACATTTTTGGGACATGTCGTGTCTGCTGAGGGAATTAGGGTTGATCCTCAGAAAGTTGAGGCGGTATTGGATTGGAAGCCACTGAGGTCAGTATCTGAGATTCGAAGTTTTCTGGGTCTAGCTGGGTATTATAGAAGTTTTGTTGAGGGGTTTTCACTGATTGTCGTGCCCCTAACTAAGTTACTGCGTAAAGGAGTACCGTTTGTCTGGGCTGACAAACAGCAGGAGAGTTTTGAAAAATTGAAGAAGATTCTAACTGAAGCCCCGGTATTAATTCAGCCTGAGGCTGGAAAGGAATTCGTTGTCTACTGTGATGCGTCGCACACGGGACTAGGGAGTGTGCTGATGTAAGAGGGTAAGGTGGTGGCCTATGCGTCCCGTCAGCTTAGGCCGCACGAGGTGAACTATCCGACTCATTACTTGGAATTAGCTGCAGTGGTGTTCGTATTAAAGATATGGAGACATTATTTATACGGGGAAAAGTCGATCATCTACACCGACCATAAGAGTCTTAAGTACCTCCTTACTCAGAAGGAGTTAAATCTTAGGCAACGAAGATGGATAGAGTTGCTTAAGGATTATGACTGCTCGATCGAGTACCACTCGGGAAAAGCTAACGTGGTAGCAAATGCACTGAGCCGTAAGGTTGTGTCTGACCTAAGAGCAATGTTTGCTCGTCTCAGCCTATTTGAGGATGGTAGTTTTCTAGCAGAACTTCGAGTGAAACCAACTTGGATTGGTCAGATTAAAGAGAAATAGATGTTGGACGAGTCGTTGGTTTCTTGGTTCCAATAGGTGAAGAAGGGAGAGACTGAGGATTTTGGGCTGAGTGGTGAGGGGGTATTATGTTTCCGTGGAAGAGTTTGTGTACCGAGGGACTCTGAGTTAAGACAATCGATTCTGAGGGAGGTGCATAGTAGCCCATACGCTATGCATCCCGGTGGGAACAAGTTATATCGAGATCTACGTGAACTGTACTGGTGGCCAGGGCTTAAGCGTGAGGTTACCGACTTCGTAAGTAAGTGTTTGACATGCCAGCAAGTGAAGGCTGAGCATCAACTGCCTTCGGGACTGCTGCAACCTGTTAATATTCCACTCTGGAAGTAGGAGAGGGTAACCATGTATTTTGTTAGTGGGCTACCCCTGACGCCTACTAAGAAAGATTCGGTATGGGTTATTGTTGATCGACTGACTAAATTCGCTCACTTCATACCGGTTCGCACGGATTACTCGTTGCGGAAGTTAGCCAAGTTATATGTGGCGGAGATTATAAGGTTGCATGGGGTACCAGTGTCTATCATCTCGAATAGGGACCCTAGATTCACATCTCGATTCTGGAGAGTGTTACATGAAGCTCTAGGTACAAGGTTAGATTTTAGCATAGCTTTCCATCCGCAGACTGATGGTCAGTCAGATAGGGTAATACAGATTCTGGAAGACATGTTAAGAAGCTGTGTGATAGATTTCAAAGGTAGTTAGGAAGACTATTTACCATTGGCAGAATTCGCTTACAACAACAGCTACCAATCCAGTATTCAGATGGCACCATATGAGGCATTATATGGCCGTAGGTTTCGTACCCCTATTTGTTGGACAGAATTAGGTGAGCGGCGACTGTTGGGTCCAGAGCTAGTTTTTGAAACTGAGGAGAAAGTGAAGTTGATACGGGATCAGTTAAAGGAAGCATCTGATAGGCAGAAGTCGTATGCTGACTTAAAGCGTAAAGAGATAGAGTTTTCTATAGGGGATTATGTCTTCTTGAAGGTGTCACCTTGGAGGAAGATTCTGAGATTTAGGCGGAAGGGCAAGCTGAGCCCTAGATTTATCGGACCTTACCGGATAGTAAAGCGTGTAGGACCGGTCGCTTACCAGCTGGGACTGCCTCCTGAGTTAAACCGAATACATGATGTATTCCATGTTTCTATGCTGAGGCGCTACCGTTCTGGTCCTTCTCATGTAGTATCAGTGGAAGAGATCGAAGTAAGACCTGACCTGACATTCAAAGAAGAACCGATGCAGATTTTGGATCGTGATGTTAAGGTGCTAAGAAAGAAATCTGTTCCGTTAGTCAAGGTACTGTGGCGTAATCACGGTTCAGAGGAAGCCACATGGGAGCCTGAGAAGGCAATGCGACATCAATACCCTCATCTTTTCTGATCGGGTAAATTTCGAGGCCGAAATTTCTTTAAGGGGGTAGAGTTGTAACATCCCAAAAATTAGGGGTTGTGGTTTTTGCTTAAATTCATGTTGTGCTTAGTTGGCTAGCTATTTGGGTGTGTTTGGGGGTTCTAAAGAGGCCTGGGTCGAGTCTGAGCCCTGGAAAAATTTTGGTTTTTGGGCCCTTTAGTGGAGAGGGCTGGTTGAGGTTGGACTAAAGTATATTAAGTTTGTTTTGATAACACAAGTTGGCCATGTGGCAAGGTGGCTAGTGGCGTGGATTATGTTACAATGGGGCTTGGCTTCGAAACCCCTTGCATGCAAAATGTGATTATTTTTGCTCAGGAGAAGACAAGAGGTTGTGTTGGAATCAAATACTGATGGAGAAGTATTTGAATTGGACAAGGTTGTTGGGTGAGTTTGAATGGGAGGTGGAGAGTAAATTAGGGAGGGATTCATGGAGAAAATCATGGGATTCAAGTGGGGGAAGTGGTATGGCCGAATAAGGGGTCTTGGGTAGGAAAATTCGGCTAAGGAGGGTTGTGTTAGGCATTTTGGCTAGTGGAAAGTGTGGGTGCCGGATTTTTGTTCTTCTTTTCCTCTGAAATTGTCGAATCTACTTGTGAATTGACCACTCGTGCATATTTTCTTCTCTTTTGTCAAGTCATTTTTCTTCTCTTGGCTCACTCTCTCCTACACTTCTAGTTTTGGGAAAAATACAGTTCTCTTCTCCCTCACTATTGTCCTATTCGGTTCTCTCTAGTAGTCAACACCCTTTCCTCTCCTTAACTGAATCTATTTCTTTAGTTTTCTTGCATTTCTGACCTCTTCTTCCAATAGCCGAATCTATCCTCCACCAACACTTCATCTCGTGTTCTCTAATTAGTAAGCCTCTACTCCCACTTTCTTTCTTTCCTCTTTGCACTATTCTTCTTTCTTTGGCCGAATACAACACTCTCTCGTCCTCTTATTAATCTTTCTCCTCTACCTACTTAGCATAAGCCGAAGCACTTTTTCTTTGGTGTAGGCCGAACCTATTGGAGTTTAAGCATATCCTCCTCACCATTCATTCAGCCTTCGAATCTAGGGAAGTGGTCGGGACTTGTTGCCTTAATCAGGGGAGGTAGGCCGAACTCCCTCCCACGGCAAGGAGTCTTCATTCTCTGATGTCACGGATAGCGTCTTGAACCGCAAATCATCACAAGTGTGTAATCTCACACCTCTATATAAACTGTTATTGCTGTGAACTATGAATCGGCTAAAAGCCGAAATGCCAAAATGCCAGAATACCAACAATTGAGATTACTCGAATGTGCGAGCGCTCGTGGTGATAAAACGAGCCACTAGTGATGGCGATAGACTATTGGGAGCGTCATGAACACTCTCGTAGAACTGAGGCCATAACGGGCCTTGTTGGGCCAAAGCGGGCTAAATGGGCCCAACGGGTTAACAGGCACATACGAGCGAGAACGATGAAAATTGATAGTTGATTGATGCGGCTGCGAAGTCCGTAAAATTGAGACCGAAAATGAACTGAGTGGGCCACACGAGCGTGTAGGCCCGTACGTGCCGAAATTGGGTTTTAGGCCCAATAGCACTGTAATGACCGGGAATGGAAACCGTGTCGCTCAAGGCGATGGTAGGCCTTCGGAAAGGCCGTTGTATGGGTAAATTTACCGAAATACCCTTGATGGGTAGATTACTGAAATACCCTTGATGGGTAGATTACTGAAATACCCTTGATGGGCAAATTACTGAAATACCCTTGATGGGTAAATGACCATTTTACCCTTAGTGGTAGGATCATCGATGTATGAGTAGTAACTGTATGATTGATGTCTACAATGATGCACTGCTCACATGATTTAATTGTGACATGACATACTGCATGGGTTGGGTTATGGACTTGGAGGAAGCACTGTACTGGTGGCTCTGCCACATTATACTGGTTTAGTGGCTTTTGCCATGTTATACTGATTTAGTGGCTCAGCCACGTATACTATTATTAGCAGCTAGCCTGCATTATTGGTGTGCTGGTTGGGTGGGTTGACTTGGTCCCCACAGGTGTGTTGGTTGGTACGGGTGGTGTGTTTGTTGGACTGGGATGGGCACATTTTTATTTTTCATATCATAGGGCTTGGCCCTGCATCATCCTTGAATAGGGCTTCGCCTGTGATCGATCATTGTATGGGCTTGGGCCCAAAGCGTGGGTGTAATAGGGGATTACACACTGAGTTCTCGTAACTCACCGTTTATCCTTAACTGTACAGGTAATCCCCAGTCTTACAGGATTTGGAGCTGCGAGGGACTCGGAGGTGGCCACACGCGTCATGTATGTTCAAGGGGGTTAATTTAGTCATTTTACTTTAGTTTACTTTACTTTAATTTTGGGGTTATTATTTTCTGTAATAAGGCCATTGGATTTGCTTTAACTTTTATTTGGGATTTCTTTAATTACTACAAGTTTATTTAACACGGGTTTTTAAAACAATAACAACTATTTTTTTAAAATATCACGTTTTCGCAACTGTTTAAAACAAATTTCTAAAGCAGACACGGTTTTTAAGAAGCAAGATAATACATGCATTTCTGAAAGGGTATTAATTCGAGTAAACTTCTTTTGTTAACAAGCAACGAAAAAACAGGATTTTGGACGTTTAAATTTTTTATTTGAAAATAAGTTTTCCAAAGATCACAAGGTTTTCAAACAACACCTGATGCGGCACACTAGATCCGGTCATAACGTCTAGGCCAGTTTTGGGGTGTTACACAGATATACTGATCACATAATCGTTTGTTTCTCAGACTTTCCCATTGAACCATTTAGAATCTAATAGGATACTCAGAATGCTCGGAATAGTCGTACAATGCCAACGTCCCAGACGTGGTCTTACATGTAATCAGATATCGATGCCACTGTCCCAGACAGGGTCTTACACAAATCAAATACGATGCCGATGTCCCAAACATGGTCTTACACGTAAATCTCATATCGATGCCAACGTCCCAGACGTGGTCTTACACGAAATCTCTTATCGATGCCAACATCCCAGACGTGGTCTTACATGTAATCACATAACAGACACCTATGTCATGAAATATACTATCCTATCTATTCCTAGGTTCAAACGGGACTTCTCGGATGTTGACACTTAGTCAATTCTATCTCAGAATTCACATACACACCATCTCATATGCATTCATCCTTAACAATAGTCATAAGAACATATATAATTCAATACAAATACATTTATTTGTATATCGACTTACCTCGGATTCGGATATTCGTCCGGACTCGGTTATTCGACTACTTTCGCTCTCTCGCGATCTAACTCTGATTTCTTCAATTCTTGATCTATACATATTTAAATGTAATCCATTTATTTACTAATTCACTCGATTCAATCCAAAAACATACATTTAGGGCAATTTCGAATTTAGCCCTCACATTTGTACATTTTATCAATTTAGTCCATTTTTCTCAAGACATCAAATATACACAATTTGTTCACACACATGCATAGTTGAATCTCTCTAGGGACTATACAAGTCCATACTTTTCATCAAATTCACAATTTAGTCCTCCAAAATAATATTTTTCTCAATTGAGTCCAAAGTACTCAAATTTAACAAAACTTCAAATACAAACTATGATAATCAAACACATATCTTTCATTTTTCATCATCAAACATCATAAAAACACATGAGTTCATCAAAGGCTCATTTCAAAAACATCATAAATTCTCAAAATTAAGGCATGGGTTACAAAGTATACGAAGCAACGATTTTAGAAACGTAGAAATTATCAAAAACCGATCGAAAACATACCTTAAATTAAGCCCTCAAATGGCCGAAAATCAAAAGAGTTTAACCCTTTCTTCTTTCTCTAATATTCGGTGGATGAACATAGCATATTAGCTTAGTTTTAAGCTTTTGTTTTATTATAATCATGTTATTCTTTTAATTACTATAATATCCTTTCATTTAATAAGAAACACATATATATATCAAGGGCATATTTGACCTTTGTCCATCCACTATCTAAATTTTGGTATATTTGCCTCATAAGGCCAAAAAACATTCAAAAGCCACAACACTTAGGTACTTTAACAAATAGCATGCTAGTTTGCATTTAATGCAATTTAACCCTTTTCTCAAATTAAGCACACAGACAGACAAATTAACTTACGGAACTTTAACACATGCTTAATCACATATCAAAGACATAGAAAATAATATTAAAATATTTTACTGACTCGGATTTGTGGTCCCGAAACCACTGTTCCGACTAGGGTCTAAACCGGACTGTTACAGACACAGCCTTGTGTCCTTATTTTGACTGCCCACATAGCCTGAGACATGGGCGTGTCTCATGGCCGTGCGACCCCTGCAGTTTTGAAAATTTTCACTATTTTCTGAAAAATTCTCTGAGTTTCCGATTTAGTCCCGACTTGTTTCTAACGCGTATTTAGGGCCTCGAAGGCTTGTATAAGGGACACTATGTATGTTTTGAACTTGTTTTAATATGTTTATTTATATGATATGAAATGATTGAAATTTCTGTCCGTTTGAATTGTAAATTCTGGTAATGCTCCGTAATCCTATTCCGGCGACAGATTCGGGTTAGGGGTGTTACAGAAACGAACGTAAGTCTTATGTAACTGATATTTTCGATGAAACCCGAAAAACTGAGACGCATCCATAATGACGTATACACAACCCAGCCAACCAACAAAAGAACAACGTTGGTCCGGCAGCAAAGGATGCTAGTGGCCCGACAGAGGTGGTCAGCGACGACCCAAGTGGTCAGAGATTGCCCAATGGTGGTCGGTGATAGCTCGACAATGGTGACGGCACAATGATGATGGTAGCCGCACAACAACTAAGACAGAAATGTGAACCGATGTGACAATAAAAGTTCGTGGCGGCAAACTAAAAGACTCAAAGTATGCTTTAGGGTGATTTTTGTAATTTTATTATTTTTCTAGGATGGAATAATGGAAACTTTGGCTGGTAAATTTTATGCTTTTATTTATGATAGCATGATGCTATTTATTTGACTACAAATATATGTTCATGCATATATATGATAAGCATACCATTTATTTTAGGGAAAGAATGTCACATGTACTTGTCATGCATTTATTAATCATTTATGATTGAAACTGGACATTAAAAATCTTGCATGCTTTTAAAAATTAAGTGGGAGAATGTCCTTAAACAATATCTATAACCTCCATTAATGGTCTCTTATTATGGCATGACAATTTAACTACCCCACAATAGGATTGCCATGTGAATCTCACTGAGGAGATTTCCTAAAAGTAAGAAGAATTATCTTGTAAATGTATGATGGTTGGCTGACCACGTTGTAGATATTATCATGTGATATAACAATAAGTTTTTCTTCAAAAAAGACAACTAGTCACAGTGTAACACCCCTTGTCCGGTTCGATTGTCGAACCCAAGCTACAGGATGTTACCACACAAAACTCACATAGATTACACATACTTGAAACATACACGGCGGATCGTGTCGCGGACTAATATGTGGCTGACTAATCCTGCGGTTTGTCCAACTGCGTATTTAATTATAGATAGCTAAACTATGGACTATCGTGGACACAAATATTGCGGAAAGTAAGGGGGACATCTAATTTCATAATTTCTTGCGGACACCTAAAAGGTGGACTGTTTCGCGGATACCCCACACTACGATACGTCCCACGAAACTTAAAATGTGAAACATAACAGAACCTGAGTCCATTTTATTTAACATACATCCTCTTAATATTCAATTTCAACCATAGTATTTCAACTCAATAATGGTTAATAACTCACCTAAATTTTATATAAAGCAAAATTTCATAAATATAAAGTAACTAAATTGGTCTTAGGTCATAGAGATACAAACTGAAAACTCGCATCACTCGTCATCGACTCTTGCCTTTCCTCTCCTTTTCGACTAGACCAGCTCATGGGGTGAGCCCGACTCAGCCCGAAGGCCCGCCCGAAAAGTGGAAGGGTTTGGGTAAAAATATAGGCCCAAAAAAAGGGCTTAAACAAAAGAATAAGGCCCGTTTAGAAAACAGACCCGGCCTTGGGTAAGGCTTTTTCAGCCCGAGCCCAACCCGAATATGTAAAAAAAACTTGCAGTTTTTTTTTCTATTTTCTTGTTTTTTTTTTCAATATTTTGCTACCATTTCACTATTATGTTGCTATTATTTTGTTGTTATTGTATAACTCTAGTTTTATTGTTAATTTTGTTACTATTTTAGATGCATTTGCTTGTTAAGTTGCACCTATCTTAATGTTATTTAAGTATACATATTTTTTAAAATTTATTTTCAATTTGTTGGGAAACATTTATTTAATGTTTTTAGTAATTTTTTATGTATTATATCTTTTAAAAATTTTATATCAAAAATAAAAAAAAATTAATACTGGCTAGGCCGGGTGTAACACCCCTAACCCATAACCGTCGCCGATCTAGGGTTAAGAGGCGTTACTAATCATTTCTGAACATTCCACATCATTTTAAACACAAAGTCAGTCAAACAAAATAATTCACAATCATATAGTCCCTTAAATAGGTCAATGAGACCTTAAACAAGTGTTCGAAAGGGGTCAGGACTAAACTGAACACATACAAAAATTTATGAAATTTAAACATTTTTTCTAAGTTATAGAGGTCACACGCCCGTGTGGGTAGGCCGTGTGCCTCACACGGCCTTGAACACGCCCGTACGTCCAAGCCGTGGCAAAACAGGGCATACATACTGACTTATTCACACGGCCTGAGACACGCCCGTGTGCCTCACCCGTGGTCGAGCCTGACTTGCATCACACGGCCAGTCACACGCCCGTGTGTCTAGCCCGTGGTCGAGCCTGACTTGATTCAATTTTGCAAATTCGAATGACACGGTCGAGCCACACGCCTGCGTGTGCTGGCCGTGTGGGCAATTATAGGCCATTTGCAAGGCCAAATTACCATCCACACTTTGAGATCACCTATAAGCATCAAACCAATACCAAATCAAACCTCAAATGCAGCCAAAACATACCAATACAAGCACCAATTTATCATCTACTATACCATCTATAATCATACTCAATTCCATCTCAAATAAGTTCATCCACAATGCCAAATTTCACATTCCAAATCATATAAGTCAAGCATCATATAAACCTTACCACATTTCACATTTAAACCACTATTTTCATCAATCATCTAAGCATGGAACCTACCATATTCATCATTCACCTAACCCACACATAAACACACTAACATCATTCAACTTTTAAGCTTAAACCATATCTCATGGCAAGATTTATACATCTCAAAACATGCCACATTCAATAGCCTATACATGCCATATACCATATATATATATACACATCTTTCCAAAAGTACCAAAATAGATAGCCGATAGTGTGATTGAGTTACTGACGATCCCCGAATCCGAGCTAGTTTTAAAGACACTGTAAAACAGAGAAACGCTTCACACAGTAAGCTTTAGAGCTTAGTAAGTTCGTAATATAATACATTTAATTCAATAATACAATTACTATATACCAAGTTAATCCATCACATAGATCAACTCACAAATATATACACCATATCATCCATAGCTAATATGCTCACTCAACCATCCATAAATCCATTTACAATTTTATCAACCACATAGGTTCCGTACGTACCTTAGCCAACACTTAGTTATCAATCATTCATGCTACTCAATGCTCAATACTTCATTTCGATCAACCTTCGTTATCCGTTCGATTTACTCGCACACTTAGTGCCAAATTCATAGCCGAAGCTTAAATATTATCGCACACTTAGTACCTTTACTTTAAACCGATTCTAACTCGGTATCGCACACACAGTGCCAATCAATAAAGCCAAAGCTTCTATTATTTCGCACACACAGTGCTATTTATCTCTGTCTCGATTCCAATCACGCACACTTAGTGCCACGTTTCTCAATTTCATATATAACATTTCTAATTCAATAACTATACATTCATTCATTTCACATCACATAGATATAAAATTTAACAACTTGTATTATATCCGAACTTACCTCGGACGTCGAAATACCAAGACTAGCCGATCAATCGAGTACTTTGTCTTTGCCTCGATCTCGATCCGAATCTCTCCTTTCTCGGTCTATACATATTCAAATTCAGCTCATTCAATCACCAATTCATTCAATTTAGTCCACACACATATATTTAGGGCATTTTACAAAATAGCCCTCACATTTTCACATTTCGACACTTTAGTCCCTAATTCGTCAAATCACAAAATACACAAAATCTCCATTCACATATGCTTAGCCGAATTTTCCCTATGCTCATACAAGCCCATATATTTCATTTATTTCACATTTTAATCCTTCAAAATATTATTTTCACAATTTAGTCCAAATTACTCAATTTCACCAAAAATTCAAAGACAAAACATGTTAATCTTTCACCTATCTTTCATAATTCATCATCAACTCTCACAAAGCTCAAACATTCATCAATGGCATATCTCAAAATCACCAACAAATTCCAAAATTAAAGCATGGGCTATTTAGAACACTAAGCAACGATTACAAAAACATAAAAATCATCAAAAATCGAGTTAAAAACACACCTTGATTGAGCCAACTTCTAGCCGAACCCTATTGTTCTTTTTCTTTTCCTTTTCCTTAGCAAATTCGGCAATGAAAGATGATAATGGTCTTTTATTTCTTATTTGTTTTATTAATATACTTTATTAGCTATATTACAATTTTAACCTTAATGAATTTTAATAATAACACTAAATGCCATGCTATTATCATCCATTAACTAACCAATGGTTTAATAACCTCATAAGGACCTCTCATTTAATAAGCCATGCCAAATAGACACTTTAACAATCAGCACTCAGCTTTTGCTTTTTATGCGATTAAGTCCTTTTTGCTAATTAAGCACACAATTGATAAAATTTTCACATAGAACTTTCACACATGCTCAATCACATATTATAAACACCAAAAATAATATTAAAATATTTTTCCAACCTCGGATTTGTGGTCCCGAAACCACTGTTCTGACTAGAGTCTAAATCGGGTTGTTATAACTCTCCCCTCTTAGGGATTTTCGTCCCCGAAAATCTTACCAGTGAATAGGTTCGGATATTGCTCTCTCATAACTTCTTCAGGCTCCCATGTAGCCTCTTCAACCCTGTATTTATGCCACAACACTTTCACTAAAGAAATTCTTTTGTTTCTCAACTCTTTGGTCTCTCGGGCCAAAATTCGAATCGGTTCTTCACTATACGACAAATCTGACTGGATCTCAACCTCAGTAGGAGCAATTACATGCGATGGATTAGATCTATATCGTCGAAGCATCGATACATGAAACACATTATGAATCTTTTCCAATTCAAGTGGCAACATCAATCTATAAGCAGCCGGCCCAATTCGTTCAATAATCTCATAAGGCCCGATGAACCTCGTACTCAGCTTGCCTCTTCGGCCAAATCGAAGTATTTTCTTCCACAGAGACACTTTCAAAAACACTTTGTCACTAACCTCAAATTCGATATCTTTTCGTTTCAAGTCTGCATAAGACTTCTGACGATCTGACGCTGCTTTCAAACTGTCACTAATCACTTTCACTTTCTGTTCAGTCTCTTTTATCAAATCGACCCCGTGAATCTTATTCTCACTAAGCTCATTCCAATACAATGGAGTTCTGCATTTACGACCGTAAAGAGCCTCATACGGTGCCATTTTAATGCTAGATTGAAAACTATTATTGTACGGAAACTCGATCAATGGCAAATGTTTTTCCCACGTACTTTCAAATTCAAGAATGCAACATCTCAACATATCCTCAAGAATTTGAATGATTCGCTCGGATTGACCATCTATTTGCGGATTAAATGCGGTACTGAAATGCAGCTTTGTACCTAAAGCCTCTTGCAATTTCTTCCAAAATCGCGAGGTAAATCTCGGATCTCTGTCAGATACAATGGATAGTGGCACCCCCTGCAATCTGACAATCTCAACAATATACAATTCAGCTAATTTATCAAGTGAATAATCTGTTCTCACCGGAACAAAATGAGCTGATTTCGTCAATCTATCAACTATCACCCAAACCGCATCTTTCTTTCTCGGAGATAAAGGCAATCCCGACACAAAGTCCATTGTGATTCTCTCCCATTACCACTCAGGAATCATAATCGGTTGTAACAAACCGGATGGAACCTGATGTTCAGCTTTAACTTGCTGACAAACCAAGAATCTCGAAACAAACTCTGAGATATCCCGTTTCATACCATGCCACCAACAGAACTGTTTCAAGTCATTATACATTTTTGTACTCCCAGGGTGAACAGCCAAACGACTATTGTGAGCTTCATTTAAAATCATCTGAATCAACTCTGAATTCCTCGAAACACAAATCTGATCTCTGAATCTCAAACAATCATCGTTATCAACTCGAAATTCTGAATCAGAATTCAAGTCACATTGAGTTCGTTTTGCTATCATCTCATCATCATTTTTCTGAGCATCATAAATATGACGTATAAACATCGGCCTCATTTTCAACTCAGCCAAAATCGAACCATCATCACATAGATCTATCTGAGTATTCATTGCTCGCAAAGTACATATAAACTTTCGGCTCAAAGCATCAGCAACTACTTTAGCCTTACCCGGATGATAATCAATCACAAGCTTGTAGTCTTTCAACAATTCTAACCACCTTCTCTGTCGCAAATTCAATTCTTTCTGAGTCATCAGATATTTCAAGCTCTTGTGATCCGTATAAATATGACATTTCTCTCAAAATAGTTAATGACGCCAAATCTTTAATGCAAATACAATCGTGGCTAATTCAAGATCGTGTGTCGGGTAATTCTTTTCATGCCGCTTTAACTGCCTCGAAGCGTAAGCGATGACTTTACCCTCTTGCATCAGTACACAGCCCAAACCATTCAACGATGCATCACTGTAAACTATAAACTCTTTACCCGATTCAGGTTGAACTAACACCGGCGCCTCTGTCAACAATGCTTTCAACTGTTCAAAACTCTGCTGGCACTTTTCTGACCACTCAAATTTAACATCTTTCTGTAGAAATTTTGTTAACGGAGTCGCAATCATCGAGAAGCCTTTCACAAACCTTCTATAATATCCCGCTAGTCCCAGAAAACTACGGACTTCAGACACATTTCTCGGAGGTTTCCATTCTAAAATAGCTGAAATCTTACTCGGATCAACTCGTATTCCCGCAGCTTATACAATATGTCCCAGAAAACTGACCTCACGCAACCAAAACTCACATTTGCTGAACTTTGCATACAATTGCTTCTCACGCAGAGTCTGTAACACAATTCTCAAATGCTCGGCATGTTGCGCCTCATCACAAGAATAAATCAATATGTCATCAATAAACACCACGACAAATCGATCCAAATACTGTCTGAATATCCGGTTCATCAAATCCATGAACACTGCAAGAGCATTTGTTAGTCCAAAAGGCATAACTAAGAATTCATAATGTACGTACCTCGTTCTGAATGTAGTCTTCGGTACATCTGATTCTTTAACTCTCAACTGATAATAGCCCGATCTCAAATCTATCTTAGAAAACACTGTAGCTTTTTTCAGCTAATCAAACAAATCATCAATACGTGGCAGGGGATACTTATTCTTTATCGTCACTTTATTCAACTGTCGGTAATCAATACACATTCTCATAGTACCATCTTTCTTTTTCACAAACAACACAGGAGCACCCCAGGGCGAAAAACTCGGTCGTTCAAATCCTCTATCTGTCAACTCTTGCAACTGAGACTTTAACTCTTTCAATTCTGTCGGTGCCATTCTATACGGAGCTATTGAGATAGGAGTAGTCCCCGGCACTAATTCAATACCAAATACAACTTCTCGAATTAGAGGTAATCCCGGTAGTTCTTAAGGAAATACATCTGGAAACTCACATACTACGGGTACAGATCCAACTTTCTTTTCAGTCACTTTTGTATCTATCACATACGCAAGATAGGCTTCGCAACCCCTTTTTACATAACTCTGAGCTTTCATCACTGAGATCACAGCTGGTAACCCATTCAAATCACTAGATTTAATTCGAACTATCTCACCATTCTGACTTCTCAAATCAATATTCTTTCGTTTACAATTCACAATAGCATTATGCAAAGTGAGCCAATCCATACCCAGAATGATATCAAATTCATCAAAAGGTAGCAACATCAAATTAGCCGGAAAGCAGATATCTCGAAACATCAACGAGCAGTTCTTGCACACTTTATCAACCAAAACACACTTGCCTAAGGGGTTCGATACTCTAATCACGAATTCAGTAGACTCAACAGGTCGAGTCTTACTTGATACTAGATTCAGACATACATATGAATGAGTAGATCCTGGATCTATCAATGCAATCACATCAGTATCAAATAGAGTAAAAGTACCAATAATGACGTCTGGGGATGATGCTTCTTCTCGTGCGCGAATAGCATAGGCTCGAGCAGGTGCTCTCACCTCGGATCTTACAGCTGTATCTGTAGTCCCTCTTTGACTTCCACTCACATTTCTGGTGTTTCTAAGTGGTCTACCCCTAGCCATCGTATTACTTGGTCTCGCACTCTGAACATTTTCTTTCTCAGCTAACTCTGGGCAGTCTCGAATGAAGTGATCTCGTGATCCACACTTATAACAAGTTCGATTATTGTACTTGCCCCAGCATTCTCCAATATGTCGTCTTCCACACTGTCTACACTTAGGCTTGTTGCTTTTGACACTTCCAACACTTGATTCAGTCGGAATTTGAGTTCTTGAACCAACACTTTGTTTCACACGATCTCTACCCGAATGTCTAAACGAAGGGTTTGAACAATTGCTTGCATCTTTAAATCTCTTCGACGAAGATTGAGACGACTTACTCATCACTCTTTTTCTTTCATCTCTAGCCTCAGAATCTGCTTTCTTCTTTTCTTTGCTAAGCTCATCGGCTTTGCAGGCTCTTTCAACTAACACAGCAAATTCATTCAAGTCAAGTATTCCAACCAGTAATTTAATGTCTTCATTCATCCCTTCAATGAAACATTTACACATAGTAGCTTCGATCGAAACACATTCCCGTGCATACTGACTCAATCTCACAAGCTCCCGTTCATACTCAGTAACGGACATGCAGCCTTGTTTCAACTCTAGAAACTCTTTACGTTTCTGATCTATGAATCGTTGGCTGATATACTTCTTTCAAAATTCAGCTTGAAAGAAATCCCAGGTGATTCTCTCTCTCGGAACCACTGATATCAATGTTTTCCACCAATTATATGTCGTATCTCTCAACAAGGAAACTACACATTTAATGCATTCATCAGGAGTCAACGACATCTCATCAAACACTCGAATAGTATTCTCGAGCCAAAACTCAGCTTGTTCAGCATCATCATCAACTGTGGCTCTAAACTCTTCGGCCCCATACTTTTGGATTTTATCTACAGGAGGCTTATTCAATCGGATCGGATCTGCAACTTGTGGTACAACAGGTATTTGTGGGGGTGGAGGTTGTGGAGCAGCCGGATTCGTTTGAACGAACTCTGAAAACCACTCACTCATCATTGGGAAGAAGGCTTGCTTAGCCTCTCCCTCTTGGCTACTAGAAATCGGCCTAGACTCGGCCGGCGTTGTCCCTTGAGCGGAAGCAGGCGCATTTTTCTCTACATCATCAGCAACTGCTCGATCGGGATCCATTTTCTATATGAAAACACATTTTTAATTGTCAGGATTCATCACACTATCGCAATTATATATATGGCATGTATAGCTAGACTCACACGCCCTATGTTAGTCCTAGAATCGGCTAAACTGTAGCTCTGATACCAATAAAATGTAACAACCCTAACCCGTAACCGTCGCCAGTCTAGGGTTAAGAGGCATTACTAATCATTTCTGAACATTCCACATCATTTTAAACACAAAGTCAGTCAAACAAAATAATTCACAATCATATAGTCCCTTAAATAGGTCAATGAGACCTTAAACATGTGTTAGAAAGGGGTCGGGACTAAACTAAACACATACAAAAATTTATGAAATTTAAACATTTTTCTAAGTTATAGAGGTCACACGCCCGTGTGGGTAGGCCGTGTGCCTCACACGGCCTCGAACACGCCCGTACGTCCAAGCCGTGGCAAAACAGGGCATACATACTGACTTATTCACACGACCTGGGACACGCCCGTGTGCCTCACCCGTGGTCGAGCCTGACTTGCATCACACGGCCAGTCACACGCCCGTGTGTCTAGCCCGTGGTCGAGCCTGACTTGATTCAATTTTGCAAATTCGAATGACACGGTCAAGCCACACGCCCGTGTGCTCAACCGTGTGGGCAATTATAGGCCATTTTCAAGGCCAAATTACCATCCACACTTTGAGATCACCTATAAGCATCAAACCAATACCAAATCAAACCTCAAATGCAGCCAAAACATACCAATACAAGCACCAACTTATCATCTACTATACCATCTATAATCATACTCAATTCCATCTCAAATAAGTTCATCCACAATGCCAAATTTCACATTCCAAATCATATAAGTCAAGCATCATATAAACCTTACCACATTTCGCATTTAAACCACAATTTTCATCAATCATCTAAGCATGGAACCTACCATATTCATCATTCACCTAACCCACACATAAACACACTAACATCATTCAACTTTTAAGCTTAAACCATATCTCATGGCAAGATTTATACATCTCAAAACATGCCACATTCAATAGCCTTTACATGCCATATACCATATATATATATATATACACATCTTTCCAAAAGTACCAAAATAGATAGTCGATAGTGTGATTGAGTGGCTGACGATCCCCGGATCCGAGCTAGTTTTAAAGACACTGTAAAACAGAGAAACACTTCACACAGTAAGCTTTAGAGCTTAGTAAGTTCGTAATATAATACATTTAATTCAATAATACAATTACTATATACCAAGTTAATCCACCACATAGATCAACTCACAAATATATACACCATATCATCCATAGCTAATATGCTCACTCAACCATCCATAAATTCATTTACAATTTTATCAACCACATAGGTTCCGTACGTACCTTAGCCAACACTTAGTTATCAATCATTCATGCTACTCAATGCTCAATACTTCATTTCGATCAACCTTCGTTATCCGTTCGATTTACTCGCACACTTAGTGCCAAATTCATAGTCGAAGCTTAATTATTATCGCACACTTAGTACCTTTACTTTAAACCGAATCTAACTCGGTATCGCACACACAGTGCCAATCAATAAAGTCGAAGCTTCTATTATTTCGCACACACAGTGCTATTTATCTATGTCTCGATTCCAATCACGCACACTTAGTGCCACGTTTCTCAATTTCATATATAACATTTCTAATTCAATAACTATACATTCATTCATTTCACATCACATAGATATAAAATTTAAAAACTTGTATTATATCCGAACTTACCTCGGACGTCGAAATACCGAGACTAGCTGATCAATCGAGTACTTTGTCTTTGCCTCGATCTCGATCCGAATCTCTCCTTTCTCGGTCTATACATATTCAAATTCAGCTCATTCAATCACCAATTCATTCAATTTAGTCCACACACATATATTTAGGGCATTTTACAAAATAGCCCTCACATTTTCACATTTCGACACTTTAGTCCCTAATTCGTCAAATCACAAAATACACAAAATCTCCATTCACATATGCTTAGCCGAATTTTCCCTATGCTCATACAATCCCATATATTTCATTTATTTAATATTTTAATCCTTCAAAATACTATTTTCACAATTTAGTCCAAATTACTCAATTTCACCAAAAATTCAAAGACAAAACATGTTAATCTTTCACCTATCTTTCATATTTCATCATCAACTCTCACAAAGCTCAAACATTCGTCAATGGCATATCTCAAAATCACCAACAAATTTCAAAATTAAAGCATGGGCTATTTAGAACACTAAGCAACGATTACAAAAACGTAAAAATCATCAAAAACCAAGTTAAAAACACACCTTGATTGAGCCAACTTCTAGCCGAACCCTATTGTTCTTTTTCTTTTCTTTTTCCTTAGCAAATTCGACAATGAAAGATGATAATGGTCTTTTATTTCTTATTTGTTTTATTAATATACTTTATTAGCTATATTACAATTTTAACCTTAATGAATTTTAATAATAACACTAAATGCCATGCTATTATCATCCATTAACTAACCAATGGTTTAATAACCTCATAAGGACCTCTCATTTAATAAGCCATGCCAAATAGACACTTTAACAATCAACACTTAGCTTTTGCATTTTATGCGATTAAGTCCTTTTTGCTAATTAAGCACACAATCGATAAAATTTTCACATAGAACTTTCACACATGCTCAATCACATATTATAAACACAAAAAATAATATTAAAATATTTTTCTGACTTCGGATTTGTGGTCCCGAAACCACTGTTCTGACTAGGGTCTAAATCGGGCTGTTACACCGGGCCCGAGTTTTAACATTTTTATCGGAGCCGGACTTGGGCACAATTTTAGGTTCATTTTTCAGGCTGAGTTTGAGCCTAGCAAAGCCTGGCCCATGAGCACCTCTACTTTCGACGATCCGACGTCGTTTTTAGCTACAAATAATATTTCTATAATGCTATAATATCAAATTTTATACAAACCATATTTAATTACAAAGTCATACATATTTTGCAAATTATTCAATTTAGTTCCTAAAACCGATATAGTCATATCTTTCAAATTTGAATTTCGATTTTAAATTCGATCTCAATTACATCCTTCTATAGCCTTCTATTATCTATAATTACAGAAAAATTACACCAATTTGGAAATTTATGCACTTTAGTCTCTATGTTCAAAAACTAACAATTAAACTTTACAAACTGGTCCCTTTCTCATATCTAAGCTTAAAATCTAACAAATTAACATCAATTTCATCAAGTATTCAACAATAACAACTTTTGAAAACTTTAACAGTTTCACAAATTGATACACATGCTAGCAAAATCAAACTCTTGGGAACTCAAAAATATTAAAATTACAATAAACGTACTTAAATCGCTTGACAAATGAAGGACCAAACATTGAACCGTAAGAAAGCTTTCTCCCCTTTTATTTCTTGAAGTTTCAGTGAAGATGATAAAATAAGATGATATCCATTTCTTTTAGCTTTTATACTTTCTATTATTATTAATTAAGTTAGTTCAATTTAATTAATCTTACTTTTAACTAATTAATCAACCTTTAAACATGATTTAGTGGTTTCTTACATCATTTCCCACTAACATACATTGCACTTTGATTTAATAGCTAATTTGGTTCTTTAACCAATTAAAAATCTATAATGATTAACTTTTGCCACTTTTATAATTTAGTTCTTGTACTTTTATTAACAATAATTAACAAAATTAAAGGACTAAACTTTAATTAGACCTTATACTAACCCCGTAAATATTAAATAATAATATTTATGAACTTAAACATCATAAATGAGACTCCAAAACCGCATTTTTCGATACCATTAACTTTGGGGTCATTACAATTTAATTAAATTTAATTTATTTAATCAATCGTATATTAACATCACCAGCCACTAACACCCACCTTGACATGGTCTAATTACTATTTTAGACCTTAAGTCATTTTCTAATTAAAATCTATGGTGATTGGACTTTACAGTTTAGTCACTGAACCTTAATTAATCACTAATTCAATTAAGTTACCTATCCAAAATTCAATCGCCTATATAATAAGTCTATAATTACCGTTATTAAATATTTACAGACTCAGTTTACGAAAATGGAATCTCGAACCTGTAATTTTCGACATCACTAGAAATCGGGTCATTACATGAGCTCTCCCTAATTACATATCATTACGAAAGTTACACGATCAATGCTCGTCATAAGTGTGTTACCCTCATAAAATATAATCTCTTTGAGATAAATTTGTTCTCCCAATATGATCTTATTTTATTTAATGACAATCATTATATCTTCCTTCATCAAAAGTCAATTATTATCGTGATCACGTTTCATCTATCATATAATACCAATAAAAGGATATCATTTACCTTTTTCTTAAGTTATGAATTTCACTATTTTGAATGGTGTTACATACTGTAAAGGTCGTATACCAAATGCAATAACTTTTGATTCCTTATATATTTAAACTCAAAATTTTACTTACATCAAGATATACGAATCACGCATACATAGTCAATCATTCATTCAGGATTAAGATATGTCACAATATGAACATCACAAGTATATAAATCCATAAACGGATTTAGAATCTATTATATTTGGATCATGTCTGATGTACAATCAGTCCAATCAGTTATATCTATATCTCAAAATCTATAATGGGTATTTGATTAGCTCCACTTTCATCAAGGATTATAACAAAAATTCATACGTACACAACACACTCAGAACAACTCGTGTACTCTAGAGTTTTAACTAAACTATACTGCAATGCAGACTTGGTCACTATACAATACCTGAATAAACAGATTAATCTGCAATTGGCTAACTGAACGATTGGGTCGTCAAGGATCATAGTCGTGATATTGATCATTGAATAATCTGGTTCGATCCTCATGGAGATGGAGAAGAATAAACTTAACCAAACTTGCACCTATGGACTAGAAACAGGTTGTAAAGAGATAACATGTTCTGCATGGGGTATATGTTTCCTATCAATCTTTTTATTTCTTGAATAAACTTTCTGCAGTGAGTTAAACTTAAGTTTACAACCTGCTAGAAATTGGTGACATAAAAATTTGTTCAATAGATTGCTAATGGAAAGGATGGGATGAGGATTTTGACTGCCATTCTCTGAATCTAGGAAATTCTGGGTTGGTTGAATTATACTCAATCATTGGTTCTTTTGCTTTTTATAGTTATAAAAGAGATCAATAATAGATAAAGATATGAAAAATATTGAAATTCAAACTTTAAATTTATTGAATCTTGCCACTTAAGAAAAACAAGAGCCAACTGAACTAAACATTTAAAATTCTTTAATCATGTTGGATGAAGAATGCAAATGTTTTGCTTCAACTAAAGATAACCAATCAATATTCTGCAACAAAACAGGCCTCTGCTGTCCAGAATTACACAAAGTACATACTCCTCCATGTAGAGCGGCAAAATTGTGATGCTCAAATTAATGAGAATCATGGTAAGCAATCTACCTGTCGCAAAAATCATGACAATGAAGTCTTGTAACGTTAGCTTTGATATCTCAGAAAAGAAGAATGCAAGAAAGTGCTCACTGGTTTGGACTTTGGATAAAATAAAATTGTATTTCCACATGGTTGAGCGGCATCAGGTTTGGTGAGTCCTTCCTCCAATCATGAGGAATGACAAATACTTGGCTTGCATTAGAGAACATTCAAAATGAAAAACCAGAGACTGACAAGTATATGAGAGAAATAGAGAAAGAAACAGAAAATACGAATCATAAGGCAGAAGCATTTCTGGGAATTTGTCTGCTACTCATAAGATGTGGCAAATCTAATACCTGCATTCCAGAAAAAAAAAATGAAGATGGTATCAAGTCATGCATATAATTGGCAGAATGCAATGTCAGTTATAAAGACCATATATGAAACCTTAAAGGTTTAAGTTTTTAAGAGCAAGGTAAATTACCCGCTTTCTGAAGCCCAAGTACCATCCATCATGAAAATACTTAATGCACTATACTGCATGATGTAGCAAAAGTTAGAAAAGTCCACATTTGGTAGCAACATTCACATGACTAAAGGCCAGCCAAGTGCCACAACTTACTCAAAAGTGCAGGTTTGATAATCAATCATTGCTCCTATTTTCTTGGAAATTATTTCTGCTCTGATTACTGCTGCCTTTTGCATCAATGCAAGGAGTGAGAGGTGGGAAAGAAGGCACAGCTTTTAGTATGAACTTACGGCCACTTCTTAATGGTCCCGAAGAGCTTGATCCAAGCTGGTGCAAATTGTGAGGAGGTGAAACTCGCTTGCCATTTGGGGAACCGGCTTTCACAGGTTTGATGGGCATAGAAGTGTCTTTCAATATCTCTGGCATATCATCCTCCAAAATGTCATAAAGTCCACCATCAGCTGAGTCAAGCCCCTGAAGCTTTTTATTATCATTTAAAGGAGACATTGGCATAATAGGTGAACTGTGCCAATGAAGAGAGCCACCTGGAGTGAGAGACCTACTTCTAGGGTCCAATTGGACCCGTGAAAGGCTTGTCAATTCCCTTGCTTTAGATGATGGTGAACCTATAATAACCGAGGGATGATTTGGCAGTGGAGTGCGATGGAATTCATCAGCAAGGGCAACAGTATTGTTGTAACTAATTCCCTCACAGAAAGAATCAATATCTAAATTTCCTTTACTTGTTTCCAGAAGTATGTCATTGCTATCAGAAGTTCTTGGAGATCTTGGAGATTTTGCATAAGATAAGACAGTAAGGTCAGACTCAGGTGAAGGAAGGCATCTCCTGGAAAGAAGTCTGGAAATGGATGCATTCTTTCCATGGCTGAATAAAAAGGTTAAGTAATCAGCAATTATGAAGTTAAATCAGTACTATTTAGCTTTATCTTGAATGAAACTAAGACACCATAATTGTAAATCTTACTCTGAGCACTGGACTGAAGGTGTCAAAGGTGTAAGATGGTATGGATCACACAACTCAGAATGGAAAATTTCCTTCTTAGGTTTAGCTGCCACTCTACTTTCTGATATCTCTCCGCTTCTGTTAACCATTTCTTCAGTCACACAATAATCTGGAAATTCAGGAATAAGGATTAAGGAGTATATTGATTCTCAATTCTTACTTACCAAAAGATACTGTCTGCACAAAATGAACCCTATGATGATTTTGGGAAGAGAGCAAATTTCTCTATTCCTAGTATAGGAGATGAAGACTAGCATGCATGGAAAGACAACATTCTTAAAGATATAAATCTCACCTTCCTTCTTGCCATAGACATTTTTACACCCCTCACATCGACATCCAATTGAGCAACCAACATTTGCCTTTTCAATATAAAAAGCATGAGTCCAGGAACAATACACTAACAGAGATGATGTATAAAGCATGATAGATGATTCAGATAGCAATAAATTTCCAGACCTGGTAACATTCACAATATTTTTTCAGACACATCGACCTTTTGCAATTGCACCCCCTTTTGTGTCTTGCTGAGGATGGTGTCTTCCGGTTTCCATCTTCCTGAAAAGACACGATTGTGGAATTACTATATCAGGAAAAAGAAAAGAAAAGCAAAAGGCATCTCTGTTTTGGGCTTGGGGAGTTGAAATATACCCTGTTGCTTAAAGGACACTCAGTGACCGGCTGTACAATCTTGGGAGCAAATGCTAGTGGATTACGTGATTCAATTTGTTTACGTGTTTCAAGAACAGTCTCTTCATACTCGGGCCTGTTGTAGCAACCTTGGCAGGAACAAGGTTCAGCACAATAGATTCCAGCAGCAAAACAATCACAATAGCTGAAAAGGAGAAATTTAGCATATATTGTACCAATAGAGCTATGCTACACATAACAGGACTGCAACCAAGTAAAAACATAATTCACTTACAGTTTCAAGCATTTGGTCTTCTTGCAATTGCAACGCTTGCAACCATCACCATCTGTGTTGTTTGATAATTTCTTCCTATAGAAGCACATTAATGGCCCAGATGATAAACTATAAGGAGAAAGTTATAATTGCAAATTAGAAAGAACTATCACAAAAACTTGCCTTTTCTTTATGGGGCTTTGTTGGTCAAACATGTCATTCCTATCTCCATCCTCTGAGCTAAATTTCCTCTTTGTGTTCGGAGTCATGTGAAACTCAACTGATTCCTCGGCAAAGAGTGATTCTGAAGCAGAACCTGCAATTGTGCAAACTTTCTGTTCTAGTGCTCCTTCTTGAGGAGTTGATACTTTTTCAAATGCATCTGAGCAATTGTCGATGTTTTCAGCTGATTGACAGCTTGTAGTAGATGTTGATTTTATTGCCTGTGCCAATTTC
This sequence comes from Gossypium sturtianum, assembly GCA_025698515.1. NCBI lineage: Eukaryota > Viridiplantae > Streptophyta > Magnoliopsida > Malvales > Malvaceae > Gossypium > Gossypium sturtianum. Next base: position 88,898,265 of record CM046944.1, read on the forward strand.
ATGCTTGCAGTTCCACCTTGACCCATTGATGTAGCATTAACAACGCTGTTTAGGTGTAAGCCAATACCTGATGGCTTGAGAACAGTTAAGGAAGACTTGCCATAGCACTGGGGAATCATGTTCATTGCTAATTGGGACAAGTTAACTAGTTGCCTTGTCCTTGATTTAGCACTTAAATCAAGATGAGATGAACTCAAACTCTCTGTTTCTGAATTTGTAGCAAGTGATGTTGAAGAGATAATATTATTTGCTCGATTTGTGGAAATGCTGCAGGTTGCTGTGGCTTCTGGTTGAGCTTCTCCAAATTGAAGGCAACGCCTACTCATGCTGCGTTGGAGTTCACTAGCCTACATTGACTGTTGAAATTATTCTATTGCAAAAGGAAAATATGGCAGCATTTAACAATCACAATTGAAGGGTTAGGGGAGTTTAAAGAGAAATTCAGTAATCTATTTTTTATCTCCCTAAATCAGGGCTACTTCAAATCTTTTCATACCTCATGTGTCATGCTATGAACTGGAACATCTGCATCTCCGCCAATATTTTTAGCAAAACCTTCATATGACTGAACCCCCGGCAGAGATCCAGGCAGCTGTTGAAGGAAATTACTGCATCCATCACCATGGCCATCTTTCTGCCAAAAGAAAAAAAGATTGAAACATGCATATTTTATCTCCTAATATACACGGTACTATTTCCAGATTAGATGGGGAAGACAGAAATCAATTATTACCTGAGGACCAAAGTTTTTACATTCTTTTTCCTTAGAAGAAAGATCAAATCTATCAGACTCAAACTTTTGAAATCCATCAGATATCCCTTGAGCAGAACCTTGCTCATTTTCAATCTTCAACAATTTTTCATCAGAGGTTAACTTTCTTTCGATGCTTTCTTCACTTTGCCCAGACAAAAATTGAGCTGCATCAACTTCCCTCCCCACATTATTTTTTCTGCCAAACTTAATATTCTTTAAGTCCAGTAAACCATTAACTGATGATTGAAGCACATTATTAGATTGTTTCAAATTTAACTTGACTGAATATGCAGACTTTGCGCAGTCTGTTTCCACAGGGTCAGCCAGGTATTCATCAACACATTCAGAGGAACTACCAAGCTGGACTGCCACATCGTCCTTGTTATCTTCATTCTTAATATCAGTGACCAACCCTTCTTGCGATTCAGTAACAGATCTTTCCAAAATACAAGACTCATTTATTATTTTCTTGTCCCCTTCACACTTTTGAGATATTTCCACACTGGATGACTGGGGCCTGGAAATAAGGTTTCATGCAATCAGAGCTCAAGCATGAAGCACTCAAATGGGAAAAGATAAAGCCAAAATAAAAGGTGGACGAACCTTCCAAGTGTATTTATACGTGGAGATGTAAATACAAGAGGAGGAGAACTGAGTCCAACAAACCCTTGTGCTACATGCGGTGCTTTGTCATGCTTTATAGGAGACAGACTGCTAATGTAATTGGAGAAAGGGGATTCCTGAAATCAAAGTGGAAATGAAAAATAAAAAGTCTAAAAATGAATCCAGCCCTAAAAGCTATGCAGTTATCATGACAGGATCACGGGGAAAAAGGGAAAGGAAGGTCCAATTTCAAATTACTGGAACTTAAATAAACTCAAGTCTGAAGTTGGCTGCAAACTAATGGAACTCAACCAATATTAAGTCTGAAGTCGCTGTCCATGTCAATGCAAATGTCTTACAATAAAGCAGATAATAATTGCTTTGAAAACAATTCACCCCATTTAGTAAGCAAAACTAGCATATAACTAAACAAATAACTCATCTGAAACTAAATGAAACACTATTACAACCTTGTGCAAAACCTAGAACCACAAGACCTTAAACATTAAACCAGCATTTACTCATTAAAGAAACTTTTTCTTTTCTTTTCTAAGGCACCTCCAGTGACAGAATAGCATCAGTAAAGACAAATTCAAATCTAAACCAGTATCCAATTAAAGAACAATATATTCTAGTACAAAGTTTAGATTCTGCCAATTCATTGAATCAAAACTCCTACCCCAATTCCTAAAAAAAAAAAAAAAAAAAAAAAAAAGATTACCAATACTTATTAAATTAGAGGAATTCAAGTCAAACCAAGTACAAATCACAACTCTACCAATAGAATTAAAATGTCACTTAAACAATACATTTAACCATATTTACTAACAAATTGTCAAATACAAACCTCCCGAAACACAAATCTAACACTTAGAACAAGAAGCAAATTTACAAAAGATGCATTAGAAAATCAAAGTCAGAAAAGGGTGTAGAAGAAAAACTTAAAGACTGAAATGACAAGGAACATAAATTACATCCATTCATTTTTTGAAAAAATTAATTAATTAATTACTTGAAGTGGCGAAGAAGATGAAGAAATAGATGCTGAGGCAGAAGCAGAGGGAATTGGGGACTTAGGGCTCCTTTGGATGCCCGTTTTCCTCCAGTGTGGTGAGATTAGGTTACTAATCTCTTTGAAATCTTGTTTGGTTCAAAGATCACGTTCACCCAAAATTATTCGAAACTCATCGATCTCCAAAAACTCCATTGAAGGTTTGAGTAGCAATTAAACCCCAGTCCAGTTGAAGTTATTTTTAACAGACAAAAAACCCTCTGGTTATCACCTCTCGACCACTCTCTTTTTCTCTTTCACATCTTCCTCCCAAAAATTCCATTCCATTCTATTGAGATTTATTGGGTCTTCTCCTTCTATCTTTATTTATTGACTTTCACTTTCAAAAAGAAGAAAATAAGCTATCAATCATAAAAAGATTTTAGTTTTTCTTGAAAGCCTTTGAAGGAGGAAGAGGAGGAGGAGGTTTAGAAAGAAGGGGGTTGGGATGGGGTCGCAGTAGCGATCGACAAGGCTCGAACCCATCATGGGGAGACTCAACCGCCGACCCAAACGGCGTTCAGCACTCTCTTCTTTTTCATCTGCGGTGCCTCTTCATCTCATGCTCCTCTTGAGGTAATTATCTATCACAAGTTTGATTTTTTAAATGGCTTATTTGAGATTGGTTATTTGGTGCTAAATTATATGGGAATTTTATTAATTTTGGAGTTATTAATCATAAAGTCAATGGCCCTGTTCTTTTTATTTTTATATTCTTTTTAGTGTCCAATAAACATTTTTGTGATCTGGGTTTGGCTTAATTCATATGAAAAATCACTTCTTTCTAGTAATTCATATAGAAACCTATCCTTTTTGTTGGCTTTAATTCAAAGCTTGAAGTTGCATGGTAATTGATTTATTTTTTCCCAAGTCCTCTGGTCCGAAAAGGGATAGATAAGAGCTATTAAGGTTTCTGCTTAGATATATACTATTGTAAATTGTTGATTTTCTATATTGCTCAATTAACTATGTGAAGGGTTCCTCTATTGATTTTTTTATTTGATCATTTTTATTGTTTTATTGTCCAAATTGCTCGCCTTCTCTTTAAAAATTCCAAAATTAATGGTTGCTTCATTTTAAGTAGTGCTTTGCTTGATGTTGTATTGGTCTGGGAGAAGGTTTTATACATGGACGTTTGAATGATGCAAATACATCGAGTGCCAGCCTTTCTTATATGATATTTTGGACCGCTCTTCCCCAGTAGTAGGTTCAATTATGTATTCACCAATAGCTTCATAATGGAAAATGCTCTTAAGGGAACATGAGAATCTGGTTCCTTGCGGGATTTGGTTCTTGTCTTTGTGTCGACCTTTAGTTTTGATTGGAGAATATTGATGGTTCGTGCAACCCCTTGCCACAAAGAATAAACTTGTCTCGTTGTTGGCTTGGTGTTGCATTAAATTTGCACATTCAACTATCCCCTTCAATCGAGAATGTTTTGAACTTTAAACATCGAGTTTAAACTTAAGGATATGAAACTGTTTGTTAATGTTGAGACTAAAGAGTTAGCTAATAGGCCACCAATATGTCACTTTTCCATATTATATATAGTCCATATAAAAATTTCAGTTTTTGCGGTGAAGTTCTTCGCAACGCTAGGGTTTCTTTCATGAGTTATCTAGTCGAGTTCCACTTGAATTTGCTCCTTGTGAATGACACCTGCTTTTTCATTCCTCATTGAATTTGCTCCTTGCTCCAGATTCAACATATGCTTTGGAGATGTTTCAAATGGAATCCTTGATGGTTTTGGAAATGTAAAATATGGTTCGCTCGCTTTTACAAAGTCAAATGGTTTCAACTCAACAAAATCTAATGGCCTTGGTACTAAACTATTGAAATCTACTTACGCTCACCTAACAAACCATTAAGCAAGGTACTTTAAGTGTTTTGGGTTTATTCATTATGGAGATTATTGTGTTTTTATTAGCAAAGCTATTTCTTGATTTTATTTCTAGTTTATGCTAGGCATACGGTTTAAATTATTTTTATTATAAAACATGGATAGTACTTACATTTGCATATATTGTTAAATGGTGGAAACATCCATGTGAATGGTTCTTTTGATGTTGGATTAGCATATTTGATTTAACCCCAAAATTATGATTAATTAATACATGGCCACACTTTCTCAATGGACATAGCCTTTACATGCTACCCATTGTCAGTGTATCCGATTGTGCTTTGCAAAGCGAGAAGGGAGAACTAGTACACTTTTACCTCTTCTTCTACGTAATTACTTTACGATACCTCTCCCAAGTCCTATCATTATGTTCTAGATTGTTATATGATTTATACCGGTTGAAGTTCGCTTCCATGATGTAATCAATTTGTTTGGAGCTAATTTTAACATCATTAGATGTAGTGAATGGTTTTCAAATTTTGCAAATTTTTGCTCCTTGGGATTTCAACATTTTAATTATCTCGAGTTCATGTTACGGGGCCTCATTCGAGTTCTCGATCCATCACAGGATCTTATAGGGGATACTAGTTTAAAGTAGACACTTTGCATCAATTCTCAAAACAATATTTTATATACTTATGGCATGAAAATTTCAGCTTATTTTACATGTATATCATAAAATACTAGTTAGATCTCATGAATTAATAAATTAATGTTATTCAAAAAGATTGGAGTATGCAATATCTAAATGAAATGTATGTACTCGTTTTTATTTGTTTTCTCGCAACAGAAACCAAAGAAGAAACCAAAGATGCAATTTGAACCGGAGAAGCAAAGAAGACATTTTGCTTATTCAAAAGATCGATTTTTGGAGATCAAATTTAGTTTTCTTCTTGTTCAAACTTCTTTGTATTCGTTTTTCTTTTTCTCCTTAGTTTTTTGCTAAAAAAACCAACACATATAATCCGGACTAATGTATATGGCATAGTGCTTATTCAAGTAATGAAGTTAATCTTTACATCATTCGGGTTACTTGCTTCTGTTTTCTTCCTCTCTTTGTAAAAATCCCAACAGATGTGATTTGCAGCTCTTCTTTTTAGCATTGATGACCAGCTCAAGGCTCGACATTGCATGTTTAGATACTTTAAAATTTGATCGAAGTATAATGTTACTATGTGAGAAAATAATATTTGTCATTGTTATAAAAGAATATTTAATTATAAATAATTATAAATAATTTTTATTTTATCTAATAAATAATTTAAATTGATTATATAATTCATTAAAATATTTATAATAAAATATTGGTATATTTTAATATTTTATTAAATGAATTTATAAATTTACATATTTTAATAATTTTATATAAGTAAAATAATTCAAAACTTCTATTATATATCAATTCTAATATGATGTCCTTAATAGTCATTTTATATTCTCACCTCACCGCTACAGCTACGTTTGAATCCAAACACACACTCCACCATTATTTCTAATCTCACCGCTACAGTGTCCAATCTCACCGTTACAATAACTAATCTCACCGCCACCGCTGTTTTTAATCTCACCGGAGGTAAACACACCGCCCATCCAAACTAAGCCTTAGAAAGTTTATGAGAATCCATGGTCTGGAAGCCTAGTTAGCCTCTGCATTTCTTTTTATTTTTTCTTTTTTCTTAAACCTCCAGATTTTGATTTTGGTGTTGAAATTTACTTTATAAATTTTAGTTTTATTTACCTACTACTAAAATTCGAGGGTTGGGAGAGAGATGTAGTAAGGCTAAGAGGTGAAGGGCGGACATTCAAAATCCGAGCGGGAAGGAAAACAACACAACACATCTCCTCGGCCTTTCTGTTTCTATTGGATCACTTTTTGGGCCTAACAATATTCCTAATCTGCCTCATTGGATATTACTTGTGTATTTCACACTTTTTTAATTGTCAATGTTTATATCTTTTATTAATTTAACTTTTTTTTTTTGTTTTTTTCTAAATTCTATCATTAATCTTTAAAAAAAATAGTCAAATCATTTTTTTAATGTTGATGTTAACTAAAATATTAGTGTTTTAACAATGTTGTTGTGAAAACTTGTATAATTGTTCTTATTTTTTTCTAACAATGTTGATGATAAAAATATTGATTAAAATGTTAAAAGAACAATAATGATAAAATTCAACCATATTATTTTTTTCAATAAAAATATTTTTATCATAAAGAACAATAATTCAACTCTTATTAAAAGATTTATGGTTGAATTCGACTTTTTTAAAAAGTCGATGGCTAAATTTAGCTTAAAAAAGGAATAATAGCCAAATTGACAAAAGATGTAAATATTGAGGGCTAAATTTGATATGATGCCTTTTATTTAAATGATGTAAAATACATATATATTGAAACATGTTTATGGGAACCATTGTGTTTATTATTGAATTACCGAACATAGCCAAAGACGATGTCGGGCCGTTGAAAAATAGAGAAATGTTGAGAATCGTAGACGAGTAGCAGAAACATTTAGTTTGTACTTTTATGATTCGAGATCATGTCACTTATATGCATATACATGTTGATTGCATAATTAGATATCAAGATAAACCTATACTTGTCATATGAATTGATTCATATTGAATGATAATATGTCGAGAATTGAATTGAGATGTGTATAACCTAAATGAGCATAGTATGAACTTGATAATGGCATGAGTTATGAATTGATGATGAAATGGTATGAATTCCTAATATGTGGATTGGTTTATAAAATGCAATTGGATCATTAGTACCCAATTAACTATTCGGGTAAAGTCGGATATAGTTGGCATGCCATAGCATTAGATTGTGTACATGTTATACTTCGGTTATATGTCGATGAGCATTGGGCGCATATCACTTAAGACATTCCAATAAGTGTTAGGCACACTTTTTACTTCGGTTATTGATAATACTCTAGAACGTCATATTTTTATGTGCTAATTGCATATTTATTTTGAGTATGATTCTACTAATTTGGGCTATTTATGGTCTTTTATCTTATAGGGACTAAATTGGAGGCAAAAGCGAAATTAAGGGTTAAAAGCGTGAAATTAAAGATAAAATGGGCCAATGTGCAACAAAGGGAAAAGTTGGTGCCAAAAGTGCAAGCATGGAGGACACAAGGGTAGAAATGCAAAAAGAAGAGACTTTATTCTATTAGACTCTATTTTGATTATATTAGGATAATTAATATTAAGATAATTATTAAGTATTATTTAATTTAGGATTTATTTTATTTATCTTTATTTATCTTTGATTATTTGTAATTATCTTTAGGAATTTAAGTAGGACTAGTCTATCTATCTTAGCACTATAAATAGGGGATGAAGTGACTCAGTTTTTTAGGATGCATCTTTTTCTGTAAACTCTCTTCCCAAAAGTCTTTTGTTCTTTCCATATTTTCTTTTAATAAAATCTCCACTTTTATTATATATTTATTTTCTTTTCCACCACAACCATGAGCCACTAAAATCCATCTAGCCAAAGGTTGCCGAAAATCCCCAAAAAGGGTTCTTGAGGTTTAGAATCCGTACTTAGCCTTCTCAACAGGGTATTCTTCGTTTCCCCGCATTACGGGGCTGACGCTTCCGTCCATGTCCCTTAAAAAGTGATCTTTTCAACGTGTGCAAGGAACGGCCGCTTTGTATATTTTGAGAAGGTTGCACAGTCGGTTCGTTAGCTTACTGCGTCAGAGGTTGGCGAGCCCAAGAGACAAAATGGCGTGGGATTCGCCATTGAGAAACGTTGATCTAGCATAAGATGGTCCCACAGGAGCGATTGTTGGCTAGAGTCAGGTTCTACTAAATCGAAGTCTAAATCCTTGGAGCTGGTGGTCGTAGGCGTCCTCTTCCACTATAACTGGCTTATTCGGTTTGAGAAGGATCATCTAAAAGCCAATGATTGAACCCAAGGCGGATCGAGGCAACCGGAGGCTGGAATCTCCCCATAAGAATTTCCTTATCTCAACTCTATTTCTTATTTTTAATTTTCGCAATTCCAATTCGACTTCTCGATTCTGTTTTTATTTTATTTTCGTTTCCAGATCAAAACTTTTAATTCTGTTATTTTTATTTTTCCAGGAATGCAGGTTTTCTTGGGCACGATTCTACCCAGGATTTCGAGAAACAAGCATTCGTATAATCCGGTCCCTGAGGATTCGACCTTACTTCCCCTTTACTGTTCTTTTTCATTATTTTGTAGGGAATAGGATATTTTTGGTGCTTTCAACGATGCATCAAATTTTGGCGCCGTTGCCGGGGACCGGCAACATACTAATCTTTTTTTTTGTTTTCTATGACCAGATCTGCCCCAGGCACTCTTGCGTTTGACTCAGAAATTGAAAAGACTGCGAGAGCTAATCGCAAGGAAACAAAGCTAAGGAAAAAGCAGTCAGCGGTGGTTGGGACTCAAAGCAATCCACCGCCAGAAATCAGAATCAACGACGAAGCAGAATCTAGGGTTAACGAAAACCCTACTCAAACATTTGAAAGTAAAGCAGAAGAAGTCGGTTCACCTGAAGAGGTGCTTGAAACTAGGGTTAACGAAAACCCGAATTTGGCACGTCAACCAATGGCTCAAATAATTCGGCAACTAGCCGAAGTTCCGACAGAACAACCGCCATTGTGCATCGCATATCCTACTATGGATACCGATTTTGAACTGAAGTTAGGATTAATTCAGTTGCTGCCAACTTTTCCGAGGGTTACAAAATGAAAACCCCCATAAACATTTGAAGGAGTTTCATATGGTTTGTCTGAGTATGAAACCTCAAGGCGTAACTGAGGATCAAATTAAATTGCGCGCTTTCCCTTTTCCCTAGCAGATTTAGCTAGGGAATGGTTATTTTATTTACCTCCTGGATCTATTACTACTTCGGCTGATTTATCTCGTTTATTTCTCAACAGGTTTTTTCCAGCATCTAGAGCAGCTGAGCTAAGAAGGGAGATCGTGGGAATAAGGCAGAAAGAAGTAGAGACTCTTTACGATTATTGGGAGCGGTTTAAGAAATTGTGTGCGAGCTGTCCACAACACGGTATAATAGAACAATCCCTCCTCCAATACTTTTATGAAGGCTTGAAACCAATGGAGATGAATATGGTAGACGCCGCTAGTGGAGGAGCATTGGTCAACATGACTCCCCAACAAGCAAGGGACTTAATCTCCACAATGGCTGCAAATTCTCAGCAGTTCCGAGCTAATCCTGAAGCCCCCAGAAGGGTTCACCAGCTAAGTAATTCAACCTTAGAGGATAAAGTTGATAGACTTACTAATATGATGAATTCTCTTATTGCAGAAAAGGCTAAACCAGCTCGATTATGTAGAATATGTGCTACACCTGAGCACACAACTGATGCATGTCCCAGTTTGCATGATGACTCTATGGCTCATTTAGATGCAGTGGGAAATTTCCCTGGCCCACCACAAAGGCGATACGACCCTTACGCTAATACCTACAACACAGGTTGGAGGGACCATCCTAACTTAAGTTATGGGGCCAATCCACGAAATAACCAGCCATACCAAAATCAGCTTCCACAATAGCCTCGAGATTCAGGTAATTTTTTAGAAACCATGGTCAATAAATTAGCAGCTAATGTCCTTGATTTTCAACAACAAACTCTTAATTTCCAAAGAGAAATGAAGGATTTTCAACAGAAAACTGAGGCGTCTATAAGAGAATTGACCATATCAGTTGAGAAATTGAACTCTCAAGGGAAGCTGCCGTCACAAACAGAACCAAACCCGAGGCAACACGCAAATGCAGTGACGTTATGAAGTGGGAAGGTACTGGAACCAATTCCTGACAGGAATCTTGGCCAAGAAATCGCCCAGGAAAAACTCGAAAAAGACGAACAGGTCCGACCGAAATCTCCATTGCCTAAAATTCAACCTCCATTTCCAGAACGATTCAACCAGTGTCGAAGAGGTAAAGAGGACAAGGAAATCCTCGAAACATTTAGGAATGTCGAGATCAACATTCCGTTGTTGGATACCATCAAGCAAATACTGAGGTATGCTAAATTTCTTAAAGAGCTTTGCACCAACAAGCGGAAGTTAACAGGTAATGAAAGGGTGAATGTTGGTGAAAATGTGTCCGCAGTGTTACAGTGGAAAATGACGGCAAAATGTAAAGATAGGGGCATGTTTGCAATACCGTGCAAAATAGGTCATTTGGGAATTAAAAAGGCTATGTGTGATCTAGGAGCCTCCATAAATGTAATGCCATATTCTATTTATGAATCACTTAACGCAGTTTTTTTGACAAAAACAGGTGTTATCATTCAATTGGCAGACAGGTCCGTTGTGCATCCCGAAGGAGTCCTCGAGGACGTATTAGTCAAAGTCAATGGACTTATCTTCCCTGCAGACTTTTATGTGATAAAAATGGAGGAGGATAACGCTCCTGGGTCTTCAGACATCTTGTTGGGGCGACCTTTCCTTAGTACCGCAAATACTAAGATTGACGTACGAAGCGAAACCCTCACGATGGAGTTTGATGGGGAGATCGTGAAGTTTAACGTTTATGGCACAATTAGCCACCCAAGTGAAGTCTTGGACGTAAACCGTGTTGACATAATTAACTCATTAGTAGAAAAAACTTTTGAGTCATCTTATGGAGATAAATCTAAAATGATGTTTGATGATTTTGAATCTGTTAATAAATTATTGGCTCTTATGAATACTAAACTTCTACCTTCTACTGTGCAGGCATCAGATCCGAAATTAAAACCACTTCTCGAGCATCTCAAATTCACATTTTTGGAGAATGATGAGACCATTGCCGACTTAAAAGGGATTAACCCCTTGGAGGAAAATATGAAACCAATGAAAGAGGCGCAAGGACGATTAAACCAAAATATGATGGATGTGATAAAAAATGAGAATTTCCAAGCTCACACGATTGAAAAGATTTATTTTGAGCCACCGTAGAACCATTTAAGTCGCCGAGCTAATGACGTTAAATAAGCGCTTGTTGGGAGGCAACCCAATCTTTATTTTTCTTTTATTATTTATTTTCATTTTTTTACTATTTATTATTTATTATTTTTTTCTTTTCTTTTTAATTTCTTTTATTTTATTTAAATATTAATAAATTTCTCTTCTTCCATCTAGGTAAAACGGAGCAAAAATACCAAGAAAAAGGGAAAAAAGTCAAAAAAATGGAACCAAACAGCCCTATCCACGGTACCAAACAACCTCTATTGCAGATACTATTCCAGCCTAGAATGCCATATTCCTGCAGCCAAACTCCCCTATTCCAGCCCTAGAATCACCAAAACCTGCAGCCAAACACCCCTTTTCAGCAAATAAAACCCCCAACCCTTACATTTTTTCCCCAAATTTCCTTTCCCATCTCCATAGCCGCCAACTCTTTTCTCCTCCACCACCCACCGGCATTTTGCTGCCATGATCCGTACCCGAAGCCGCACCGCCGCCGAGCCTCCCTTCACCATCAACTCGCTCCGTCCCCGCCTCTCCGCCCCTCAAACAATAGATTTGGCCATCGGCGCGTCCTCCTCCTCTTCCTCACCGCCGCAAACCTCCTCTCCAACATCACCTAACTCCCATTCGGCCTCCCCTTCCTCCTCATCTCCCATGACACAAGCCGCCGAGCCCTCCACATCGTCCCCTTCACGCACAAGTCCTCCGCAATCGACAGTAGCTACACGGGGAGTTTCTCTAAACTTTTCTATCTATTTATTTCTTTATTTTCTTCCACATTGAGGACAATGTGTTTTAAGTAGGGGAGGTACTCTTCGTATTACTGTCGTCTTCTGATGTGATTTGTGTTTGCTGCTTAAAGCTCCATTTTGTCCATATTTTTTTTAAGAATATTCTGTCGCTTTTCATGCCCAAGAATCTGACCACGACTTGCTGCTGTTTGACCTACATGCATGATTCTTGGCTACTGAGTTAGTTATGATTCTGTCTGTTTGATTCTATCTCCACTGTTTTATTTTTATTAGACTAAAAATAATTATGATTAATAAGTTAACTCTATCTTACTTTTCGTAAAATTGATCAAGTTTAATATCAAGTGGACACTTAATATATTTACATGCCTAAATTATGTTCATGTCTATTAGGTGGTTACTAAAACTTATTTTTGACAATTGATTATTTCTCTTAGGTCCTCTCAAAATTAAATTTTCGTGTAAATTTTGTTTAATAAATGTTTCCAAGGTTATGAGTGCAGCTTAGAACGTGACTGACTGAGTAACCGGGGTAGGGTGCTTGGGTTGTTGTCATTCTACTTTGTGTCAAAAGGTTGTGTGACGTGATAGGTAAAACTCCACTAACCAAGGTTATGAGTGCGACTCAGAACGTGACTGACTGAGTAACCGGGTAGGGTGCTTGGGTTGTCATTCTACTTCGCGTCAAAAGGTTGTGTGACGTGATGGGTAAAACTCCGCTAACCGGAAATAAATAATTTTTAGGAGTATGTTGAGCTGAGTAACCGGGGTGGGGTGCTTGGGTTGTTATCTCTCTTCGCGTCAAAAGGTTCAATATATTCCTAAGTAAATAAATAATAAAAAAAAAGAAAAGAAAGATAGTACTAATAAAATTACAGTTGGGGACTAAAGGAGGAAATAAATAGAGTGTCTTGGTAGGTTTGGTAATTTACCTAAATAGCATGAAATAATTCAAGACGATTTTAAATTTTGTGTGCGTTAATTAAAATACTTTTTCTGTTTTACTTAAAGCAAGCTTAGAAGTTCTCTTTATTTTTCATATGCATTTTTTACTAATCTTTATAAAACTTTGAAGTAGAATTTCTTTTAGGATCTAATTTTCACAGTGGACAGGAACCATACTTGAGGGCAAGCATGGGCTAAGTAGGGGGAATTTGATAATACTCTAGAACGTCATATTTTTATGTGCTAATTGCATATTTATTTTGAGTATGATTCTACTAATTTGGGCTATTTATGGTCTTTTATCTTATAGGGACTAAATTGGAGGCAAAAGTGAAATTAAGGGCTAAAAGCGTGAAATTAAAGATAAAATGGGCCAATGTGCAACAAAGGGAAAAGTTGGTGCCAAAAGTGCAAGCATGGAGGACACAAGGGTAGAAATGCAAAAAGAAGAGACTTTATTCTATTAGACTCTATTTTGATTATATTAGGATAATTAATATTAAGATAATTATTAAGGATTATTTAATTTAGGATTTATTTTATTTATCTTTGATTATTTGTACTTATCTTTAGGAATTTAAGTAGGACTAGTCTATCTATCTTAGCACTATAAATAGGGGATGAAGTGACTCAGTTTTTTGGGATGCATCTTTTTCTGTAAACTCTCTCCCCAAAAGTCTTTTGTTCTTTCCATATTTTCTTTTAATAAAATCTCCACTTTTATTATATATTTATTTTCTTTTCCACCACAACCATGAGCCACTAAAACCCATCTAGCCAAAGGTTGCCGAAAATCCCCAAAAAGGGTTCTTGAGATTTAGAATTCGTACTTAGCCTTCTCAACAGGGTATTCTTCATTTCTCCGTATTACGGGGCTGACGCTTCCGTCCATGTCCCTTAAAAAGTGATCTTTTCAACGTGTGCAAGGAACGGTCGCTTTGTATATTTTGAGAATGTTGCACAGTCGGTTCGTTAGCTTACTGCGTCAGAGATTGGCGAGCCCAAGAGACAAAATGGCGTGGGATTCGCCATTGAGAAATGTTGATCTAGCATAAGATGGTCCCACAGGAGCGATTGTTGGCTAGAGTCAGGTTCCACTAAATCGAAGTCTAAATCCTTGGAGCTGGTGGTCGTAGGCGTCCTCTTCCATTATAACTGGCTTATTCGGTTTGAGAAGGATCATCTAAAAGCCAAGGATTGAACCCAAGGCGGATCGAGGCAACCGGAGGCTGGAATCTCCCCATAAGAATTTCCTTATCTCAACTCTATTTCCTATTTTTAATTTTCACAATTCCAATTCCAATTCGAATTCTCAATTCTGTTTTTATTTTATTTTCGTTTCCAGATCAAAACTTTTAATTCTGTTATTTTTATTTTTCCAGGAACGCAGGTTTTCTTGGGCACGATTCTGCCCAGGATTTCGAGAAATAAGCATTCGTATAATCCGGTCCCTGAGGATTCGACCTTACTTCCCCTTTACTGTTCTTTTTCATTATTTTGTAGGGAATATGATATTTTTGGTGCTTTCAACGACGCATCAGTTATGCCGATGAGCACTGGGCACAAATTATATTTCAAACATTTCGATGAGGCACTAGGTGCTAGATTGGTGTGATGGTTGAATGATATGTGTATCCGTCTCAAGTCTGAATCTGATTAATAGGGAATATAAAACATAAATTTGATCAATGAGACTTAAATTGAAATGATGATATAAAATGGTATTGTAAGTATATATATGTGAAATAAGACTAAAGATAGCATGTGAAAGATCATACAAACCGGTTTATACAAACCCTAAGGGTCGATATGGTAGCAAAACGAATCAATAGATTCAAGAAAGAATGAGATAAAGAATTGAATAGATAGCATTGAATGAATATGAAATGTGATTACCATATATGACTTGATACATGTATGAAGATTTGGTTAAATGTGATTGTGCCTAGTCTCGGTGTTTGATATATGAATGCTAATTGATTTGATTGGAAGTGGATGCTACATGGAATGAGTTATACATGATATTGTAAATGTTTAATTGACTTAAATAATGAAAGTACCACCGAGCTTTATCGCTCAATGTATGGTTTGTTTATTCTATGTGTAGGTATTAGTGGATCTCGAAGTCTCGAGAGGTGAAGTAGCATTTAGATAACAAATTCTCGACTCAGCAATGCTTGTATAGTTCTTTACATTTCAATAAATGGCATGTACCTAGGGTTGAACCGATTTTGAGTTGTAAAATTTTAACTTGACATTTTGAGTATTAGAAGTTACTCAATGGGATAGTTCATGAAATGGGATAGTTTATGAAATGTTAAGGCTTACATGAGTTGATATATGTATTTGATCATATATGATGAGTTTTATTGCATTTTAGGGCCTCTAAATCAATTGGATTATTCAATTCGGTAGGTTGAACCAAATGATGTAAGGCATGGTAGGTGTTTGTCTTTAAAGTTGTGACACCATCCCACAGATGTTGTGACATAAGCTATCAATGTCACAATGTCCCTTGTTTGAAGTTGCGACGTCAGCGTACTACTTTGAAAATCACAACATTGCACTTCTGAAGTCATGATGCCAAGTGTCTATCGTTGATGTCGTGACGTGAGTCCCTCATGGTCGCGAAACCAACTTGAAACATTTTGAAAATTTTGCATTTTAGTCCCCCAATAAGAGCTTTCGTAAGCTCGTATAAACCCCAAATAAGATTATATAATATGTTTTATTAGTATATTAATCATAATAACTTGTATTAATGTGTTAGATTGATTGGAATTGTATTCGTAGTTACTCCGGCAATGAATGTAGCATTCCACAGCTTGAACCCAGAGATCAGGTCGAGTGTGGGGTGTTACAATTCATATAGGTGGTGAGAGTGAAAATTCTATTTGGGGTAATAACCTCTATTCTAATACTTATAACCTAGGGTGACGCGAGCATTCTAACCATAAATAGGGAGGAAACGAAAGGGAAAGACTATTACATATTTTACCTATGCAAGTCTTGTAAATATGCTTTCCGATTGTCATTTCGGTTTTTTTATACCAAGAACCAAATAAATTAAATTATTCATGTAAACCAAATAAATCGAATTGACTTTGGGAGCAAAGTTGAATAAACTAAACTAAAGTTTTTGGTTCGATTTTTAAATTTTTTATTTATTTTTTGAGTTGGAAAAGAAATTCTAATTGAAGTACTTATAATTTAATTTTTTTATTTTTTTCAAATAATTATCTTTTTTCTTCAATTTAATATATCTTATTGCTTTTAATTTTAATTTTATTTTAAATTCATTATAAAAATATTAAAAATTAAATCAAACAATTTTTAATGAACTCAAAAAATATTTATTTTATTACAAGGCCAACAATTCAACATTCAATTTTCATATCTTCTGCTATTCTTAATGGATATATATATTAATTTGGATCTTTTTAATATGTTAAGTGATAGGAATTAAAATGAATATCTTTTAAAAAATAAATTATCAATTTGGGTTTTAAATATTAATGGGTATTAGGTTTTAAATATTAAGGAGTTTGGGTTTTTAAGAGTATTAAGTTTTAATGGGTATTTGAGTTTAAAGTTTAAATTTTGATTTATGTAAATGGATTATGGGCTTATGAGTTATACCTTAATTGGTTTATTAGGTTTATAATGTTAAAACCGAAAATCGACCAAATAAATAAATTAAACCGAACATGAAAACCGAATAAACCGAAAAAAACCACTTTTTCGATTCGATTCACTTCGATTTTATCGGATTAGAATTTTCTGCACACCCTTACTTTCCATATAATCATGCAGATGCAGAGCAGACCAGCTATGCACGTCATAAAGTATCCCCTTTTTGCTTTGAAACCCACAGCATATATCATATGCTTTTCTATATCAAAGTATCTACAGTTCCAAGGCAGCAATTTCCTACCCAATCTCTTCTCGTGTAAAAGCTTGAGGAGCTGTAACCGTATCTAAATTTCAAAAGCCGATGTTGCTCCCAGTCTTCATCTTTTCTTCCAAGTATAAGTATCCAGCATTCATGTTCCACGCATATCTAGATATAACGATGTGACCTTCCAAGGATCCTACAATAGAAAAGTCGGAAAACATTTAACACATTCATGTAGAATATATACTGATATACCCATATCTGCCATAGCCAAAAAGTTCCGTGGAAGGCAGAGCACAAACTCATCCATTCACGTTTACAAGGCTTATTTCCAAATTCCAGAAAGCCACTGAACAACTGGAACCTACAAAATGATATTTTGGAAGCAGCACACTATCTTATTCCCGCCGGCAAAAAAAACAAAAAGGTAGGCTTTATTCATATACAGAACAAGCATATCTAGTAAGCATACGTTCAGGTCATGCCAATTCCCATATTTGATCACCATCCATACAAAGAAAAGGTTTCAGGTTTACTTACTTTTATCCAATAAACATCGACAGCAAAAAGCCATCATGCACATGAGAAATAATTAAGGTAAACTCGTACAGAAACTTATAGAATCCATTTCTCCAATTTATCATTCAACAGCACGGAAAGATATGTGAGGAGAATTAAATCCATAGAGTTTCTAAAGGGACAAACGTATAATATCCACCAACAGCAGCAGGGAAAATTTCTTTCATTCATGATTCATGCATTCACTCACAGAACTATAAACTAACTAGTATTTTCTAGCACAGATATAAGTTTCTGATTTTTACCTCGTGTAATGGACACATAATCTAACTTAATAAATAAACAAGTACCTTTCTTGATTCTAGATAATTTAATATTCCACGCCAAAAACATCACAAGAGCAAGTTATAGTTGCTTGATTCTGATAGCAGTCTTCATGCAAAACTTAACAGGGACTTTTGTAGAGGAAAAACTATGATACATTTCATATTGGCATTTTCATCAGAGAGAATTACAGACCATTTCCGATGATGTGAGTTAAATCGATATGAGGCATTTATCTCCACCTAAGTTGGAGCAGAAAACTTTACAGTGATGGAGGTGGAATCTACATTACATACAGCACCCTCGATGGAGCACTATCAATCATTTATTAATCGATTCACCAAACCAATAACAAGCCACTAATCCATAAAAATTTATCTAAAAGACCAGAAAAAGAGATTACCACAAAAGTACCATTACTACATAGTCAACTTGGAAGTCTTAGAAATTTTAACCTATTATTGATTGAAATCTTTAAATGTTTATGGACTAGCAAAGATGGTATCTGACATTACAAACAGAAAATGTAAAATTCAGCAGCATACTGAATCTGAGGTAATATGGAATAAGAAGGTTCTTCATGCATTGATGCATTAATCAAACTTATTTTCCATTGATATATATTAGTAGAAAAAACAGAAACTTTAACTAAGAAATGTACGATAATGTAATGCCAAAAATCAGTTTCTTTGAACTACACTACATGGTAGCATAACAAATTTAACAAAACAGTGATAAAAATTAGCATTATCACCAACTAATTGTAACTCAAGCCGGTGCAACACTGATTTTGGACAACTCCTTCTCCTTATGCTTCAAATACTGATGCAAAATTGCAAGCCTGGCAGTCTCAAATGCAAAATAGCCCAAAGCTGAAAAACAAGCACTATGAACAACTCTAGGCCCCAGTCCACTAGTCAAACCAATCCAACCTTCCTCCTTCAAAATCTGCTTCACCGTCGCATTAACCCCACCATACATAGCAGCAGCAACTTTATTCCCATGAACCTGAGTCATCAACCTTGTTTTCACCACATCGAGAGGAGTAGTCAAAGAAGCTGAAATTGCACCAGCCAAAGCACCGCAACAAACACTCTGAATTGGCTCCAAATTAGTCTGTTTTGTCTTTCTCAAAACCGCAGCTTTTAAATACTCAAAAGAGGAATAACTTAACACCCCAGCAGGCAAATTCCTCAACAAAGTAGCCGAGTAACCAGCATAAAGACCCAAAATCCCATCTTTTTCTAAAATTCTCAACAAGACTTCCCATGACCTTCCTTTAGCGCCAGCTTGCATTCTTTGAGTAATCAACTCTTTCGGTACCATTATAGCTGACGAAACAATATTTCCCATAGCACCAGCAGTTGGAGGAATAAGCAAAGCCGGATACTCCAATTTGGACAAAAAAGACTTACCAAATTCACATGTCCCAAAATAAACAGCTGAAGAAGCCGTCGAACCTACAATAACAGCTGAAACTCCTCTGTAAAATCCCAGAATACCATTCGTCTGGAAAGTTTTGACTACTGCATCAAAGGTGTTAGCATAAATCTCGGAAGCACCCTTTGTCTGCATTTTGGTTTTGATGGTATCGAGTGGGAGAAGGCATACGTAAGTAAATGCACCGGCAATTCCACCACCACCTGCACCGATTAGAGCTCTTTCGAAGACAGATAAGTTTTTCATAAGGATTTGGGCTTTGGAGCTGTTTCTCGATCTGGGTTCTAGCCATTTGGGGAATTTAGGCGATTTGGGTTGCTGGGATTCAGTTAAATTGGAAAAAGGGAGCGGAATACGAAACTTGGTGGGTTTTGCAGGTTGAGGATCTCCAGAAATGGAGGTAGAGGCAAAGGAGAGGTGATGTAGGAGAGGTTTGAGGGGTTTTTGAGGATTTTTCGGGGATGAAGTGAGAGTGATGAAATGGCTGTAAAGGGAACCGAAGTCGGTGTTGACTGGCGGATGATTTAAGTCAGAAGAAGGGAGACCCAGAGATGCAGAGAGTCTCGCCTCCATTGCTAAAGCTTTATGTTGCTCTGGTTTGTTTTTGCCTTGCAATTTTCTTTCACCGAATGTTTCAATCGGTTTGGAGTTTGAAGTTTTAACCACTCATTGATGGATGATCAAATCGATGTCGTTTATTCACAGTAAAAGGGTACTTGGAGTTGTTTTCTCAAAAATTGCTCTATACATAATTTTATTTTTATATAGAAAATAATTAAAATCAAGTTTAATATTATTATATTATAATAAATTTTATTTTTAAAAATATTTAATTAAAATATTATATTTCTAAATATTATTAAATATATATTTAATTATTTATTTTTAATCATATAATAAATTATTAATATAATAAATATAATTTATTATTTCAATAAATTATTTAATATTTTAATTTTGTTTTAATAATAAATATTTATTACAATTATAAATATATTAATAATAAATTTTTGTAGTATAAATGTTAAAATATGTTATAAGTCTATGTACACTTCACAGATTTACAATTTAGTCTTTATACTTTTATTTTCAAGAATTTAGTCATTTTACTTTTCAAATTTGAAAATCAAGTCCAATTGTTGACATCGTTAAATTTTTTTATCAATTTTGTTGATGTCATATTTTTAAATAAAAATACTTACTTGGTAGTCATGTTATGTGGACGGGACTACCGGTCGAATTGGTAAAGGAACGAATTTATCAGTTTAATTGATTTATTAATTCATATTATTTGATTAAATAAATTATTAAATATTTTATAAAAATAAAAATACGATAAAATTGATTTTTTTGTTCGGTTCAATCAGTCGGTATCAATTCTCGAATCAGTCGATTCAAAATCCTTTTTTAAACTAATATTTCGACCGATAATTGATCCAATCCAATTCAAACAACCTTATTTCAAGTTTGAGCTTTACCATGAGCTCACTAAGAAAAGCTTACAGGAAGTTTTACCAATTAAAGTTACAAGTTAATAACAAAATATTTCTCATAATTTTTTTGTATTTCCTTATAAAAATCGATATGCCCTCATACTTTTTGTACTTCAACATAATTTTTTGGTACACTTTTATGATTTTGGATATTTTCTCTTAACAATTGGTATACCCTTATAATTTTTTATATCCATCGTAATCTTTTATACATCATCATATTGTTTTGTACTGTTGTAATACCCTATACTCGACCCGATTGTCGGGTCTGAACTACAGTGTCACAACCGTTGTCGAAGCAACTACGAATAATTCACAACTAAAATTTTCAATTAATGAAAACATCAACGAATTTACATTCCTTAAACATACTTAAGTAAATACGAGTTTCATTTATATATGCATCTAATAGCATACACCCGATCAACCATATATATATTAGTACTAGACTATGAGATTAACGTCAGATTATAATATTATAAAATACCACGAAACCTAACCCACTAAGTACTTGCCAATAATAAATAAGAGTGAAACGACCCAACATTATTGAAATTGCCAATAACAAACCATACGCTAAGTAAAGTACTTAGTGGCAATTCCATAACTTAAGCATGTAATATTAATATAACCAATACTATCCCCAAGTAAAACATGTATATCTACATATATATATATATATATATATATATCTACCACATACTTAGTACTTAAAGTTACTTAGCTATACATATTCAATCTGAGCATGTTAAGTGCCTAAATCTCATAACAATTCTTCCCTACTTCAATTCCATTTATATAAACATATCAATATACTTATAATTGCAAGCATTTCAATTATAACTAAAACATATCAACCCTATATCCAAACATTTACTTTATCAACTCATGACGTTTTTAGTATGCTATCAATATATTCTTTTCACTTAAGAATAACTTTATTCCTACCTTAGTCAACAATACTATTTCACACTTCAAACACATCACAACTCATTTATATACACATGACTCATAATTTGAATACATAACAATTTAAATATAAATATAACATATGAACTTTCTCACATTTGACTTAACTTGGACAATGTAGACATCAATATCATATGACATTAGGCAGCAAACCGAAATTAATATGTCCTTCATTGGACCACAAAAACTCCAACAATGCAAGGCACAATCAAACACATTTACAGCTTAGTTAAGACACAATAACGTAAAAATAATTGTTGTAAATCATCGTACGAACAACATTAGGTTTTAGCATTTGAACAACATAATAATGAACATTTGAAGCCATTAAGACAACATTCATTAATCAACATTTGGTTAGTATAAAAATACACATTTAAAACCATTAAGATACCAATTCAGACTGCAGCCAAGCATGCAATCCGATTAGCAATTAAATGCATTAATTCGATTGACTTCTAGCCATGCACTTTCGAGCAACAACTTAATATTTATTTTTAGATAATGGGCAATTTAATATATATTTTTTAAAAAATAATTAAACATGAAATTTTGAACTATATTTTAATACATTTATTCAGACCACCCCATTATACACAAAAATGACAACCCTGTTTATACATATTGGATAGCATTGTTATGTCCAAAACAAACATCATTTCATCACCATTCAAACAACCTCGTTATTCACTAAATTTTCAGCCTTAAAATCATCAGTTAGACCGCATTACACACATCCAATGATTAAAATTAAACCTAATATGAACAACCATAATTTGCTCAAACAAACCACATCTTTAAGCCAATTCGGGCAGCCTCATTGCTCTCACAAATTGGACAACATTTAACACTATTCGGACACCATTAAGATTGCATCGAACAACCTCATTATTTACACAGAATGGACAACATATAACCATGAAATAGTGACTTAAATTGTAACCTCTCTATCCCGGCCTAGACGATAGTCCTAAATGAGAGATTACATCGGCCGCCAAAATGACCTAGTAGCGATCAGGGTTTATAAAACAATCATTTAAAAACATTTGTTTATTTTTAGAAGAAAACTTAGTTGATTTCCGAATTATTTATTACTAAAAAATCTAATTATAAATTTAGTAGCAGAAAAGTGATATCTATTTATGTTTTAACAGAAGTCGTATTTCATGCATAAATACCCTAATTTTAATAACCTAATCAAAATTTAAAGGTCATGCATGTTGAATAATCCCTAAAAAAAACTTAAGTCATATGACATAGTTTAAATAAAACATTACAATTTCTGAATAACGAAAAATTTGAAATAATAAATCTGAAATATTTAATAGACAAAAAAAAAACGAGCCCCTCAGAATACCATGTCCGCGTCATAACCTGGTGGGTTATCTGTAAAGATGGAGAATAAAGGAGAGTGAGCTATGAAGCTCAGTGTGAGTTCAATCACAAGAAAATCAGTGCTAACAGTCGATAGGTCATAATAATGCATAGTATAATTGCAATCAATTA
The DNA here is from genome assembly GCA_025698515.1 of Gossypium sturtianum. Taxonomy (NCBI): domain Eukaryota; kingdom Viridiplantae; phylum Streptophyta; class Magnoliopsida; order Malvales; family Malvaceae; genus Gossypium; species Gossypium sturtianum. Next base: position 88,921,386 of record CM046944.1, read on the forward strand.
GCAAATCAGAGAATCAGTTTTTCAAATTAACCATCAATAGTATCACAGAATTCACAATAGTAATTTCAAAATATCGATTTTTCAATTTATCTCATCATCACAATATCTCAATGTTTACCACTATGCATATGCTTATGAATGCAATGCATTTTAATTATCAGAAAAGGGTCCTACCCCACCTTTACACACCACAGTAGGAGTTCCCTAGAACTCCTCTACCTTTACACCACATTGTGGATAAACCACTCATCGTTGTGGATGAACCACTCGTTGTGGATAAACCATTAGTGATAAAAAGGGTGGATGAACTACCAGGGTTTTTGATAAAAAAAAGGTTTTGTAGACAAGCTATCAGTAGGTTGTGAATACACAACATGTTTGCATTTTAAAGCTGCCAGTACGGTGTGGTTAAACCACTCAAACAATGAAGATAAAAGCTACTCAAACGGTGTGGACAAACCACTCAATAGTGCAGACAAACTGCTAAACTTCCTCCATTCATATCATCCCACCCCCTGCAATGCGATATGACATGTTTAAAATAGATCAATACAGTAGCATTTAATATGTTTAACAGAACATTACGTTAGCAATCATTATGCTTATAGCAATTCGATTCAGTGAAAAATATTAAGCTTATAACATATTGATTCAGTAGCAAAAAGGCATGCTTTAATTGTGTTCAATTTAACGGTAACATAAGGTAGGTTGTACGTACCATCACAAATAAAAAAAACAATAGACATATATATCATTCACAATTCATGCAATTATATATACCTTAATTAAGCCAATTAGGTCATGGATTCTAACATTATTCATATTATCAGAGACTTAACTGGATCAAAATAAAAAGCAAACAATTCAGGAATCATTTAGGGACTAAATTCAATAATCACATCAATATCACATTTAAAATCAAAGCAATGGCATTAAAAATATTCATACACCATTAGCATTTCATACCAAAACATCACTCTTTTCAATTCATATTTCATCATGCCATATTCACACATTCCATAAGTCTTATACCAAAAAACCAAACAAGTTCCAAACTCACACATATACCAAACCAAAACATATTTACATGTACTCAAAACCCATCTCAAACAAGCATAATCAAAATTATTAACTTCACAACTTACTATCACAAATTCAGTTCACCTATTACATGCCATATAACCTAAAACGAACATTCAAAAACTACTGATAGGTTTCTAGATACTGTGATTCTTTGAGTCAATTCGGTCACTCGTATCTACAAGAAACAATAGAAAGGCACAAGTAAGCTTACTTAAGCTTAGTAAGTTCTACGGAATAAAAACAATTAACTTACTGTATAAATTATCTAATACATAATACATATAAGTCATAAACCAATAATCTTGTCATCCATAATCAAATCACATGTGAGTTTTAAGCTTAATTTCAAATGAAACAATCCAATCAATTACATTGTACCATTGAAAATAAACTCGATGAACGTTTTAATATATTCGGATACACGGTTAACCATCCAAACACACTAAAACGCTCAAATAAGCTATCCATCCGAAACACACCTGGGCACCAAGTGCCAAGCCCATAGGCTAACGTCCCTCCGAATCACACCTTGGCATTGTGTGCCAAGCCTGAAGGCTTTACATCTGCCCCCGGAACACACCTGAATGATTGTAATATAACACGATAGTCCGCAACAAATGCTGAACTTCAGTATATTCAGTAAACAAGAATATAATAGTAATCATCATCTCAACACCAATCAATCCTGTACAGCGCGCGATATAATCTATTGTCATGCCAATCGTATCCTATCCTACGTTCATTGATTCACTTATTTATCAAATAACAACATTCAATATAATTTTTTTTATCTCAAATCAACTCATTTACTACAATTCAACACTTTAAGTCAATTACAAAATTGAATTCTTAAATAAATAAATGTTTAAATTATACTAAAATTAAACCATATGAACTTATCAGGGCTAAAATGTAGAAACAACAAAAGTTCAGGAACTAATCCACAACCTTCCCTTTTCCATGATTATCAACTTGATCTTGATCTATAATATAATTTATTAGCCTCAATTTCACATTCTATTCAATTTAATAAATCTAATTTTTTATTTACAATATTTACACATTTACCCCAAACACTTACATTTAATACAATTTAGTCCATAGTATTGAACAAGCCAATTTCAACAATTAATACAAAAACCCATTTAACTAAATTTTATTCATCTTATTACAGCCCATAAATTCCAAGGATTCTCAAGAAAAATCAAGCTAACTTCCATATTTTTCCTGTTTAGTCTCTAAACTCAAATTTACTAAAAATTACTTTACAATTTGATCATATCAATCAACTAAGCTTCCAATAACACCAACTAAAAAAAAAAAACCTTCAAAATTATCAATGATAAATTTCTAAACATTTGACTATTTCACAAAATAATTCTTGGGATAAAAAATGTCAAATTTACAAGAAAGAAATAATAAAACCACTTACATGCAACACACTAGATGACCGATCCTTCAAAACTCTCCCATGGCTTTTTCTTGCTTCTCAATTTCGGTAGAAGCAAGAGAAAGATGATAGGATTTGTTTGTTTTTATTTAATTTAAGTTTTATAATCTATTTACTATTTTGCCCTTAAGTAAACATCCAAATTTCACACTATTTACTTACCAACCGTCCGCTACATTTACTTACATGATATATTTATTATTTTAGTCCATGAATTTTCAATTCTATAATCCTTTAGTTCTTTTTAACTAATAGGGTTAACTTTTACATTTTTTACAATTTAATCATTTTTAATTAATTAACTATCTAAACAATAAAATTTCTCAACTAAAATTTAATACAACACTAATACCTTCATAAATATTAAATAATTAATATTTTAAGACTGACACGTCAGAATTGTGGTCCCAAAACCATTGTTTTTGACACCACTAAAAATTGAGCTGTTACATGTGGTCTTATTTGAGGCACGATTTGCCCCGATTCGATTGTAAAAGGACAAACATTTGTCATTAGAATCTCGAGCGACATTCCTTACGTTCAAATCTGATTTGAGGTGCCTAAATTAGGTCCTTCAAATGATATTACACACGAATTAGTGATTTATTTCAAGATTTATCGAGATTATTGAAAGATTTGTCAAGAACCGTAAAAGACTGAATAATTGGATTGACAAATTAACATCAGATAGAAATTCTACGAAAACTCAGGATCTAAACTTTGGAACAAGATGTACTTACAATTTCTTGGAAAAGATTTAAGGATGTCATTTGATGACAATTACAAAACCGACAGAGAGAATGATTGTATGAAGGATTTTTTGATTTGAGAAAGCAAAATAATTATCAACCATTAGGATGAAAATATGGTGTAAAGAGAAGGGAGAGGAAATAAAAAGAGAATAAATAGAAGGATGATGGGTAAATTCTATTAGGATTTGAAAAGGGGAAAATTGGAATTCTAATTAGGAAAAGAAGATAAAAAAATGATAGAATTCTAGTTTTATTGGGATTTTGAGGAAGGGCAAGATATGAATTCTAGTTAAGAAAAAATTGGGTCAATTCTTAGGGCTTTTGAACCCTAGGGGATGCACTTGCAATTTTCCCAATATTTTTCTAAATTTGAAATTAAAATTAAAGGGGAGGAGGGGGAGGCTCGTACCTTAGACACTTTAGGGGGTTAATGTCTTAACCATTAGGCTATTGCCCATTTCTTGTTTATTTTTGACGCTTAATCATATTGATATGTTTTTGGGGCGTTTTGGTGAAATTATGAAATAAATAAGGACAGAGAAGGCTTGAACTTGGGTAAGCAAGAGGGAGAGTGAATATTAACCATTGGGCTGCTACCCATTCCTGTTAAGTTTTTACTTCAAATAATATTTATTTTAGTGTAGTTTTTATCTTAGGTTGCTCAAAATTAAAAGGAAAAGAAATGGGAGAAGTGTGACTCAAACCTTAACTTCTAAGGAGGAGACACCAACACCTAACCACTCAATCTATGCCATATTTATTATTTATTTTAGTTACTCAATTGTATATATTTATTTCTAGTTCAACTTACATATTCTTTATTAGCTTACACATTTACTTAATTTTTCTTAGTAACTTATTTAACTTTATAGTTTTTAACACATTCCCATTTTAGTTTATAGACAATAATTAATAATCATAGTCAAGTCTCATTATTAATATTTTAATTCATTTTACCCCTTTTCAATTAGGTCCTAACTCAATTAAAACACACTATTTTCAAATTAAACCTCGTAATCAAGTTTCGTTTTAGATTAATTAATATAATAATACCTGGTTATATTTTTTTAATACTTTAGTTAATTGTTTATGACCTATAATTATTTCAAAACCTCATTTCTTAAATGTTCAAGATAACCTTTTAAATCGGGGCGAGACCACTTTCGAATTTCACGAACCTGATTCTTCTAACTCAATTTTTAGGGTGTGACAATTCTCCCCTTCTTAAAGAAATTTTGTCCTCGAAATTTCCTTACTCACACATCAATCACTTAGTCACAAAATCCGTCATTCCTCTTTTTAAACCAACCACTACGTTTTTGTTGTGTGTTAATATGATATGCAAATTGTGTAAGTATGCATGTCGAATCAAGTAATAAAGTGATAAGTGAGATTGCCTCCACAAGGATCAGATAGGTGTAAATCAGTCAAGTTATTATAGTGAAGTGTGATTAATGTTATGACAAACCAATAATAAGAATGTAGTGGCAATTGAGAGAATGATGATGTATAAAATGTGAAAAATGAATAAGCAATCAATTAAGAAGGTTGTGAAAAAGACACTACGATAAACGATAGAGGGGCTATGATGTTGATTGAGTAGGCTAGGGCTACTAAAGAATCTACCCTTACTAACCTCTAACACTTCAAAAAAATCTTAATTATTCTATTACTCAGAATGAGTTTACTGTGGTTTGCTTCTTTCGAGAGCAAGACCTAAAGTTACCTTACCTAGGGCGCTATGTGTCTATAGGCCTTGGGTTTGGTTCCCAATACTGTTTCTTCTTCCTTCCGTATGAAATACTGCTTTATGTCTAGAGACTACTACGAGTAATTGATTAAACACTCACTCATATCATTAAACTTTGATCTAAGTAACATACCTTATCAGACTTAGCTTATTTTTTATATACTTACTACACATTCGTCAATGCACCGCATACATGCAATCTTGAAATACCATTAAATGAATCAGTAGATTAATCCAGATCTAAACTTCAGTCATTAATGGAAATAAAGGTTTCATCTAAGTAATCTCAACCCTAAGAGATTTAGCTCATGGTTGGCAAATAAAATTCAAGTTTAACACAACAACCAACTTTTTCTTCACCAATTAAGCTCACGAAGAAACAAGATAAGAAATAGAGGAAGAATTCCAGGATGACAGCTTTCGCCTATCTAGCTCTCAACAAAGGCGACGCAATGTCTTGTGGTGGCCAAGAATGACTGCCTTCTTCTTCCACCTTTTTCTCTGCCCTTGTTCTTAGCCGCTTCCCTCTATTGTCCTCGCACTGCTATCATCTTTTTTTTTTGGCTTTTATATCTCTTCCTTCTAGGGTAGGTCCATCAGCCCATAATCAATTCTCTCTTTTTCAGGTGGATTTATCTGGTACAAGTACAACTGGGGCTGAGAACGGTACGCATTGAGTGCTGACTAGGCATCTTCTAGGCATTAACACAACATTTATGTTGGTAAACTATCCAAAATTTGTCACGGCAAACCTTCAATCTTTTACTCCTTTTCCTACATTCTTCACCTACCAATCAACCACCAAACAAGTCCTCCCCACAGAAAATTAAAAGCAACATGTAATAACACTTAAAGTACAATTCAAGCTCTTTAATGCAATATCCTAAAATACAACTAAACTCATGTAACAGCCCAATTTCAGTGAAATCGGAACAGTGGTTTTGGGACCACAAATCTGAGTCGAAAATAAAATTTATTTTTATTTTATTACATGGTCTGTATTATGTTAGAAATGTCATGTGAAAATTCTGATAAGAAAATTTTTATCGATTAAGTGCTTAATTACGAGATGGACTAAATTGCATAAAATGTAAAAGTTGAATTCTAGTAGCTAGAAGGATTAAATAGCTATGGAATTCAAAACTTGAGGTCCTTATATGGTAATTAGATCATTAAAGAAAAGTATGTAGATATTTTGGTGACTCATCCGTGGAAATTTAGAAAAAGGGCAAGGACTAAATTAGAAATTGAATTAATTAAATTAATTAAAAGATGATAAAAGAATTATCATCTTATTTATGTCATCTTCAACCCCAAAATACATGAAAACCCTAGGAGAGAGAGAAGAAACTATCTTGGCTTAATTGGATTCGGACAACACAAATTCGAAGTTAGACCGAGGAAAAGAAAAAAGTTTCGGATTAGTAGATTTTTTAAACGCGAACAAGTGTCGAGGTAAGTTCGTGTAACTTAATCGAGCAAGGAAATATGTTAAATTGAATGTTCTTTTTGTATGGAATATGACTTATATTGATGTGAATTATTTGATTGCTATAATGAAGAATTGAATACATGCTTGAAACGGTGAAAAAGGGTTATGTTTTGTTTGAATATTGAATTCCAATGAATATATGTGCTTTCCCGAAATGAATGAGGTCCTGCATTTGTTGATGACGGGATTTGGCTCGGACGAGTAATCCTATTGACCTCATTATAAAAGGGATTTCGCCCAGACGGGTAATCCTGATATAATACCTCTTGAGTATATGTTACAATTAGGATTTAGCATAGACTGGTAGTCCTAATTGAGCTCTTCTGAGCATACGTTACATAAAGGATTTAGCCTGGACTGGTAATCCTGTTATACGATATGTGGCTCGGGAGTGTGTTCTTTGATTTGGTGCCCTAATGGGTACTCTTGAATAAGAATTGCCGGTTATTGAATTGTGCACCTTGAGTGTACTACTTGAGTATCCATCGGAATTTCAATGATTCAACGGACAAAACTCTTGGCATGATAAGAAAATTATGGAATGAAATGAATGATGTCTTGAAGGAATATAGTATGATGAGCTCATCTATGCTTACTTGATGCATATGTGAACATCTGTGTAACTAACTTGTTTGATTGAGTGTATGTGTTTAGGTAAATTTGCCAAATTGATGAAAAGCATGTTATTGAATGCTTATTGTTAAATAATGTAAATTGGTAAGTTTTAATTTCCGTTATACGAACTTACTAAGCACATAATGTAACACCCCAAACCCGGCCTAGAAGTTAGGCCCGAATCTGGAATGTCACATTAAAGGCGCACTTCAAAACAATTTACTAGTTAACCATTTAAGGCCCAAAAGCCCAAAACAAAAGATTATTTCGAAAACCATATTAACACTTTAATAATTTTATGAAATTTCTTAAGTGGGCAGTTGAAATAATAATAATAAACCCAAAATTCAAAGTAAAATAGGAGTTACATGGCCTTATTACAATCCAATTAAAAAAACAAAGTACTTAAACAGAATCATTTGAATAAATTAAAACATTTGAACAACTTGTAGTGTGGCCATCTCCGAGTCCTCTCCCTCGTCGAGCCGCCTATTCAGGATTACCTGAAACATTTAAAATTAAGGGTGTGAGTTTCGAAACTCAGTGTGTACAACCCTTGGCAATCAAATCACATACAAATATTCACATTGGGCCTAAGCCCTAACAAAATCGGTGGTCTTGGGCCTTAGCCCACAATGACCTCATATCATATCATATCGTATCATTTATAAACAGATAATGCAAAACCCACCCCAAAAATCCATCCGCTAAACACACCATTTCCTTCCAACCTTATGACTCTCGTGGGAATTCTAGCTCGACCCACCCTCCGCTACACGCCATGGGTAGCCCGGTTGTGTACTATCGAACGTTGCAAAGCAAAGTCGCTAATCATATGTTGGGCTTAAAGCCTTACGTGGATCCATACCATACGGCTATGCGATCCGGATCCATACCATACGGCCATGCGATCCTCAAATATTGACGCAGAGTCATCAATATATATATGTTAGGCACATAGCCACGGTAAATATGATTGGCACAAAGCCATAATAACAAAGACAAAGCCTTCTGGTATTGGCACAAAGCCCATAATTACGGCACAAAGCCTTGGTATTAGCACAAAGCCCATAATTACGGCACAAAGCCTTGGTATTGGCACAAAGCCCATAATTACGGCACGAAGCCCATATTAATGACACTGACCCTCGGTAACATTATTGGTGCAAAGATGGTCGCTCGGTGGTGGCTAAAAAGCCCGTGGTGGATCCATACCATACGGCTATGCGATCCGGATCCATACCATACGGCCATGCGATCCTCAAATCTTCCTCCGTACCATAATTCCCACCCATATGCATCCTAAGCAGAATATCATATGAATGCATCAAACACAAAGGTAACATCCACAAACCCATATTCATCACATAGGGGTATTTTCGTCATTTCACTACCCAAGGGTATTTTCTTAATTCTACCCTACAGGGGTATTTTGGTAATTTGGCAAATTAGGGGTATCTTGGTAATTTTACAAACAGGGGTATTTTAGTAATTTTACAATATAAGGGTATTTTAGTAATTTTACAATATAAAGGGTATTTTAGTAATTTTCTAATATAAGGGTATTTTAGTAATTTTCCAATATAAGGGTATTTTAGTAATTTTTCAATATAAGGGTATTTTAGTAATTTTCCAATATAAGGGTATTTTAGTCCCTCTCGGGTTTTAGTTATAAACTTTGACCCATAAACAAGTTCTCGCGGTTAAAGTGAACAAATACTATGCACCAGGTAGGATCTCAGAAAAGAGGAGGTGGGTCACTAGGACCGCTTAAGTACCAAGCTCTCACTAGATCCAATCCTAGACATGCATATGTCGGTTACCACACTCTAACTAATCGACTTGTCCACAGACATGTTTAATTAGCTTAAGTCTTATGTAATTACAAAGTTGTTCAAGCTAGGCCTAAAGTCCATTAACCCTAACATACTTGTCTACGCCCCCATAAGCCCATCTCATGTCCTTACGGCCCGTTAGGCCCAAATCTCGTCACATGGCCTATTAGGCCCAAAACATATCCAGATCATGTATCAAGCATAGCTAACTTAATTCGTATAATCAACCAAACCATTTTATCAAACTTAGCCTCGGGCCCACCGCCCATTTAGCCACTTTGCTTTTCACTTTTCTAAGATTGCCGATTTTCACGTGTGTAGTGTTTGTACACACCTTGTAACCTTGCGTGCTACGAACCCCTTAGTCACGAACCTACAATTGACATTACTAGCGATTAACCAAAACTTAAACACATACTCGACCAAAACCGAAACCTCACTGCATTGCTTACTACAGGTGTGCCTCACGTTCTAGTAGCCCTTCCTTTGCTACTATTGGCGATTATCCTCTAGATCTGCACCCAACACCTATATCGTCAAAACCAAGCGATCCATATAGATCATAAATCACCCCTATGAGCCACAATAGATTCGGTCACTTATTAAAACTCTAACTGAATCGAGAATACTTACTACCTTGATAACAATCCTTACCTACCGCGCTTGCGATTGCTGAGCCTCACCCTTGTTAATACATGGTAACGAAAAAGAGGGGTTAGATAGCCCTTCGGCTTTTAAGAAAACACACTAAAAATTCAACTAAGCTCTTACCAAAATCTTCCTTTGATCCTGCGACTTAAGTCCGGCTTTTGAGACTAGAAAGGTGACAGAGGTAATTCGGCAACACTAAGGAGAATAAGAAAAGAGGTGATACAGCTAGAACCAAGTGGTGAACCAAAAAGGGAATTTGAGAAGGGAGAGTATGGAGGATTCAAGCTCGAACACGTAGAGAGAGAAAAAAAGGTGTTTGGGCATCTCACAAGTGAAGAAATTCGGCCAGAGGGAAAACAAAATTTCGGCATTACTCTAGGAACTTAATTCGGCACCCATATATATACTAAAAAAAAATAATAAATAAAATAAACCTACACTCCCTAGTCAACTCAAACTTGTCACCAATTAAATTCCTTTATTTTCTCCAAATTTTATCTTCATCCTCATCCAAAAATTCCTTTACTTAGCAAAAAAAAATTCAATTTGAATTACATTCAAATTGCTTTCCCCGAACAGCAGCCATTTGGTGTTTCGATCCACTTCAAACAGCTTCCCCACGCCAGCAGCAAAAATAGCAATTTGTTGTGCACAAGGCAGCTCGAACCCGAGACTTGCAGGAACCACCACACACTACCAGCCATTGCACCACAACTCTTCTTGTGATATATTCCATTCCAATTTTATTTTAAGGCCTATTTCCCAGTGACCGAATCATCCAAAGAAATCTAAAAATATTTGCCAACACCCAGCGTCGAACCTCCAACCTCTTCACTATGATACACGCCTCTTGCCACTGCACCGCCCACTTTATTTGAGTCATAATTCCTCCCCAACTAATTATAAACCTTTCTTCCGCGCTCCAGGTTTACTTAAAAAAAATCAAACATTTAGCGCACGCCGCGACTAGAACCCTGCTCCCCCTCCTACTCCTAACGCCTCTGCCACTGGGCCAGGCGTTTCTTTGTGTCGTGAATCAGCCCCAACTAATTATAAAGCCTAAACTCTGGCCTTCATACAAACATATGCGCAATAAAAAAAATTTTGCCAAGTCCAGGACTTGAACCTTTGACCACCAACTTATTTAGAACGCCCCAGGCCACCGGACCACCTACTTCCTTGTGCTATCTTTTAACCCAACAATATTTTAAAAGCCTTCTGACTACCACCAACCTCACTTAAGGGTAAAAACAAATTTTTTGCTAAAGCCCTAGATCGAGCCTAGGACTTTTCCCACACTACCAACCCTTCCTAAATCACCTAAAAATTAAACTAAACATGCAATCATAGTTTTTTTTTACACACTTAATTCATTATTCCCTTTTTTTTCCGAACGACAAAATCCATTCTCTCGACACAGGAAACCCATTTATTCTAGGCCCAATTTTCGGGGCGTTACATGTAATGCTTACTAGATTTTATTTTCCCTGATTTATAATGCTCGGAAGCTCGCGAAGGTTGGAGATCAGTTGGAGCATCATCACACTATCCACTAGCTTATTTTGGGTATATATAATAATCATTTTGATATAATGGCATGAATAGGATAACTTGGCCATTGTGGGCTTGAAAATGATGCTTGTAATCTAGCCATTGGAATGGCTAGTAATGGTTTGTTTTGATATGCTTGTAATGTTATACTATGGTAGCTACATTTATGTTAAGTAGTTGATCAAATTATGTCTAAAATATGGACTAAACCAAGGTAAGTTTATAAACATATATGCTTGTAATGATATGCCCTGTTGAATAATATAATTTTCTTAATTTGAATGCTCGAATTGGTTGGTTTATGTATATAAGTTTTAGTGCAGGTCATTGGTAAAATTTTGGGTGAGAAATGAAGCTAGAAAATGCTTTATTTCGTCCACACACGCGCGCATTACACGGGTGTGTGTCTAGATCAGTGTGTGACACACTACTGTACATGGGCGTGTGGTTAGGCCGTATGTCCTCTGCACCTTAAATTTGAGAAACAGAATGCTCAGAATTGAGCACACGGGTAGAGACACGGGCGTGTGTCTCAGCCGTGTGTGCTACACGGCCTAGAACACGGGCGTGTGTCTTGGCTGTGTGAAACCTGCACCTAATTTCAAAGAATTTAATTAACCATACAGCCTAGCTGATAAACCGTAATTTATACATATTTTAATCCCATATTTAGCATGCTTTTTGGATGATTTATCCATTGACTTGTGGAATTTGATGCTCCTAATCCTTTAATTTCATGTTTTATACTTAGGAAAGCATAGGAGGATGAAAAGAATGAGAAACGGGCTAAAAATGAACCAAATGGGCCAAAGTAGGAAATCAACACTACTGGGCCCAAGCCACACGATCGCGTAGTCCCTTTATGTGCTCGACCATTGATTGATGTAAATCGAGTTTTAAAATTTATAAAAGAATGATCGAACACCGAAACTAACTCGACAACGATTGAGGCAAGTGCACCTATCGAACAGTAGTATAGCTTAGGCAAGACCGGATTATCGAACCCAAAGGAGCTAAAAGTACTAATACTAACTTTCTTTTTATTATTTAGCCTAAAATAAATGAAGTTGTTTATTAATCTAAATTAATTAACTACTAAACTAAAGACTCTAAGACAAAGAAGAATGAATTTAGAAAATAACTTGGGAAAAACTCAGTTGATTTAGACGATACCCTAGGAAGAATCCACCTAGACTTCACTTGTTATCTAACACTGAACCATACGATTTATTCACTTAGTTTGATCCGTAAGACTCCCTAACGTATATTAAACCCTCTCTCGAGGTGAATAACGTCTAACCCAAGGTTAATTAGTGAAACTCTCGTTCTCTTATAATAACCCCCTAGAATAGCAGTAAATCGATCTGTGGACTCCCATATTAGGTTTCACCCTAATCCGGCAAAATCTCGTCACCCTATCTCTAGGCGTGCGATCAACTCCGCTTAATTATGTTGGATCTACTCTTAGGCAGGGTCTATTCCTCCTCCACCTAAGCACATTAAATTTGGATTAAGCTCACATAATTAAGAACAAACTAAATATTTATCATATAATTCAAATAATCAAATAACAAGATTCATCATAGGTTTCATCCCTTGGGTATCCAAGGGTTTAGTTCATAACAATAAAGGAAAACATCTCAAGAGAAAAGATAAAACAAAACATAAGAAATCCCTAAAACCCCCTGAAGGAATTGAAGGAGAGATCCTCCATCTTGAGTAGAATTCTGGCTTCTTGAGATGGATCAACTGGCTATCCCTGAGTGAATCCCCATAAATCTGCCTTCTCTGGCCTAGCACGACGCCCCTAGATGATGGCTTTGGGCTCCCCTCTTCAGGTCATACTTAGGGTGTATTTATAGGCTTTTGAAATACATTTCTTTCTCCCTAAGTATCCTTTCCCGAATGAAATTGTTCTTCTCCACGGCAGAGGCACGGCCATGGCGCACGCCCGTGTAAATCATGGACAGGCCGTGCTCGGACTTCTTTAATGAGGCACGGCCGTGTAAATCATGGTCCAGGCCGTGTTCGAGATCTTTAAGGAGGCACGGCCGTGTGATCTTTGGTCCAGGCCGTGTCGATTTCATGCTTTGGTCCATTTGTCCCGTTTTAAGCCCGTTTTGCGTTCTTTTCATCCCCTGGTGCTTTCCTGAGTATAAGACATGAAAAAGAAAGGATTAAGAGCACCTTTTTACATAAATCAAGGGATAATTCATCCAAAAGCATACTAAATGTGGGCCTAAAATATGTTACTATTTCAGTTTATCAAATACCCCCACACTTAAGCTTTTGCTTGTCCTCAAGCAAAATTCTCAACTTACAATTAAAACAAACTTCCTATAATTCATAATAGTCATTGATAGTGTCTCATCATAATTCAGAGATAATTTATACATGGATAATTCAACTCAAAGCATCCTAAAAATTCAAACAATATAAGTCATAGATTTTGTAGCTCGAAAATATAGGTGTCTCCCCTCATCTAAATAATTACCTTTAATTTGAAATCGATAAGGATTGACATCCTCACAAAAGATTCACTCAAATCACTCAAAGTGTTTAAGGTTCAAAATTTAGGCACTCAAAAGTCAAACATGAAGGGTTAATCCCATAGGCTTGCATGAAGATCAAATCTCCACCACTGAAATATGAGATGAAACACAAATCAAAAGGTCTTTGTTAGGGTTGTAACGGGGCTAGGGTTAAGGTGTGGAGTAAGGCTGAATTAGAGGGTTAGAATCGAATTTGAATTGACAAATTACCTAATTACGAACTAATGAACTAATAATTACATCAATCGAAAACTAATAATACTAATAATACGAGCTTCTTCTTCGATATTTGGAATTTAAATGTATAAGCTCGTTTAATCACATAACTAATAATGAATATTGAATATACTTTGTTTTTTTTACGAACAAAATAAATACATAATAAGGGATAAATTTCTAAAATTCATAATTAGGCAACTAATCAAATCAAATCTCGATATAAGGGTAGTCAGAAGGAATGGTGATAACAAAAACAAAGGGTTTCTGGGTTAATATTAGCAGTTATGTAAGTAAAAAGGGTTGTTAGGATTAAAAGGGGTTCACTAGGGGTTAATTTGTGAAGGTAGGCTTTTAATGGAGTAAGTGGGTTAGATCCTAGGTGCCTTTATCATCTCTGTGTATGAAATCAAAAAAATGTGGTCTCGACATGTATAATCGATGCAAGTTCTAGAATAACAAATCAATGTTGACACACTCATAATCAATAAAGTGAGCATGAAAAAGAATTTATGCTCTATAAGGCTCAAAAACTCACAAAAATTATGGGTATTTTGATGTCAACCTCGTAAATTTCAAACTTCAAGATAATATTTAAACTCAATTTGACAACCTAGCAAATTTTTAATTTAGAAAAATAGACTTATCATGCTTGATTCTCTAGTATTCTTAGAATTTAATTATCAATGCACAATTATCAATGACTTAATCTAAAACATATCAATAAAAATCATAAATCATCGTAAATTTCATCCTAATTAGTAATATGAGTAATTTACTTTCAAACAAGACTAAATTCAGGATTTGAGAATAATGCAAAATGTTTGGTACCTAATTTTAGAAATTTGAGAATAATGAAAAAAGTTAGGCACCTTTTTAGGTTGTTCACCCCCCACACTTAAGATGTACATTGCCCTCAATGTACAAACATAGATAATATCATTATAAAATCATAAGATATGGGAAGAAGTGAAACTCCCTAAATTTTTGGATGGCTCCTTGAGAGGAGATTGTGTCTTTGGTGGTGGTGATGGGCCGTTTGGATGATGAACCTACGCTAGATGAAGAAATTGGGAGGCTCATGCAGGATTAGCCAGGACATCTAGAGTAATATTAAAACTATACTAATAATGTAATTAAAGACAAGAAAGATAAAGAGAAGGAGACTAAGAAGAAAACTAAAATTAAAAGAAAAGATGAATGGACTGGTAGGTCCTTATTGTTGGGTGTGATTTCTAAGGCTGAGGTTATGGTGGTGGTGGTGGTGTGATTCCCAAGCAGCCTTTAGAACCTAAAATCAAGAAACTAAGATAAAATAAACTAAATTAAGCATAAGAGTGTTAAAGAGAAGGAAAATAAATGAGAAGATAAAAATAAAAGAACAGATAATTGGTCTCAAAGACCCTTGGCTTGTTGTTTGGATGAAAGCACGCCGGCATGAACTCAGTGAATCGGTCTCCTTTGAGGAGATTGGCCTTTACGCTTCTTTCCCATGGATATGATTTTGTTGTAGCTCAAGAGTCTAAGGATTTAAATAGGTAAGGAAGAAAAGAGAGGGGCATGGTATTTAAATAGAATCTCAAGTCTGGCAATTTACCACGCCCGTGGGTTGACAGTTTGTCGATTCACACGGCCGCATCGCACGACCGTGTTCCTAGGCGTGTTGGTTACCCCATGCTCGTGTCTAGCTTGTGTTCGACAAGTCAGTATGTTGGCACGGGTTTAAGGCACGGGCGTGTTCTGCCCGTGGTTAGAAAGTCGTAGCTTCACACGGTTATGGGGGTACCACGTGCCCCTTTGTTTCGCGCCCGTGGTGTAGTGGTTGGATCCGTGACGTCGAAAAGTGGTTGGAATTGATTCGCACGGCCTCTGCTATGTCAGTACGGGGATTTTTTTGGGTCCACACGGCCACGGCCACGGCCGTGTGTAAGGCCGCAGATCTCCGGAATCTCGCACCTTGTTAGTTTATAACTAAGTGTTCGAGAAAGAAAAGAAGAAAAGAAAAATAAATTTAAAGCAAAATGTGAGAATAAATTATATTAGTGCTCGGGTTGCCTCCCGAGAAGCGCTCGTTTATAGTCTTAAGCTAGACTCTCCTCTCGTTTGTTTTGTCAGGGTGGTTTGAGGAGTTGGAAGTCCTTCCTCATGCTATCATTTGTGTCTTTGTGAAAAATTTAAGTCGAGATGTGTTTATAGTAAAAGTACCAAAAATAGGATTACTTACTTCGACTGTTTTGTATGGGAAAACACTGGTTACCCTAAAAGATATTTCTTTGTTTGTGCTAGGGTGCGGAGGAGATATTTGAGGATCTTCCTGATCTAATAGTACCTGGTCCCCTATTTTGAAATGGTTTGTTGTTCCTATTAGCTCTTTTGGGGGCTCCTTCGGTTTTATCTTGTGTGGTTCCGGTTCTTCGTCGTGTATCCCTAATTTCTCCTTGAAGTGTGTCTTCCACTGCGTCTAGATCATCGAATCGAATCCTCGATCTTCATGAGTTATTTCTTTGTTGGCATGGGGTTTAGGATCGGGTTCAGTTGTATCTTTTGGTGATGCTTCTTGAAAATAAGGGTTAACCGAATGGTTATCAGTAGATTTTAAGTTCTCACCTTGATTACTCGATGTTCTAGCCAAATCGAGAGCCTTGATGGTGACTGTCTCATTACCTACGCAAAGTATGAGTTCTCCTGCATCAACATCAATTTTAGTCCGTGAGTTGCTAAAAAGGGTCTTCCTAAAATTAGGGGATCGAATTATCCTCATCCATGTCTAAGACAACAAAGTCTACTGGGAAAACGAATCTATCAATTTTTACAAGAACATCTTCGATAATACCCCTAGGAATTCTAACAGTTTTATTAGCTAATTGAATGCTCATCCTAGTTTGTTTGGGTTTCCCTACACCTAATTGTTTAAACAATTTATAAGGCATGACATTTATGCTTGCCCCTAAATCAGCTAACACATTATCAACAGTTAGTATACCAATTAAACATGGAATTGTAAAACTCCCTGGATCTTTTAGCTTTTGTGGTAGTCTATTTTGGAGAATTGCTGAGCACTTTGCGTTAAGTTCCACATGTGACGACTCGTCTAACTTCCGCTTATTCGTCAAGAGATGTTTTAAAAATTTCCTCGAATCTGGCATCTGTGAAAGAGCTTCAAGTAGTGGTAAGTTAATATGTAATTTCTTTAAAAGTTTAAGAAACTTACCGAACTGTTCCTCTGTATCATCTCTTGTTAAAGCTTCGGGATATGGTATGCGAGGTTGGTACTCCTTGATTACCGGTTTTGGCTTGTCTTGTGGTACCTCAACTTTACCTTCTTTTACCTCGTTTTCTTGTGTTGGACTGGGTTCGTCTACTTCTTCGCTTTCTTGAGCTTTTATGGCTTGGATTTGCTCCTTTGGATTAATTTCAGTATTACTTGGTAGACGCCCTTGTGGTCGTTCGGATAATAGCTTTGAAATTTCACCGATTGACTGGGTAATTTCCCCGATTGCCTGTGTAAGTCCTCCAACTTGGTTCTCAATCTTTTTGATCGATGTTTGTTGGGTGTCGAGTGTTACCTCAATTTTTTGGAGATGGGCTTCTGTGGATGCTATGAATTTGTTCAGCGTCTCTTCAAGATTTGGCTTCTTTTCCTGTGGATAGGGCTGATTTTGGAAATTTTGAGGAGGTTGTTGTCTTTGATTTCCTTGATTTCCTTGTCCTCCCCACGAAAAATTTGGGTGGTTCCTCCAACCTGGATTATAATTATTACTATATGGATTATTATTAGATCTGAAATTGTTACCTATATAGTTCATCTGTTCGCTCTCTACGCCCGGTTGGTAGGGTGGGTACTCAGGATTCGCCACAGTTCCACTTGTGTCGCATTGCATGACTGGATGTACCTGCGAAGAACACAAACTATCGATCTTCTTATTCATCAACTCTACCTGATTTGATAGCATGGTTATTGCGTCGAGGTTGTAAACTCCGACTGTTTTTGTTGGCCTTGTTCTTGTAACTTGCCACTGATAGTTATTCAGCGACATCTCTTCAATAAACTCATAGGCTGTGTAACACCCCATACCCGAGTCCGAGGTTAAGACCGAGTATGAAACATTAATATGGTTGAACATTCTTAAACATGTACTTACGGGCTATAAAATTTCGTTCCGAATTAATAACTCCTCTTTCTTAGTCAAAACATACATATCATGGGCCTACGAGGCCTTAAACACATATCCGGAACTTTCGAATTTCAATCGGAAACCTTTATTCAAAACAGGAGCCACACGCCCGTGTAGGTTTTTGGGACACGCCCGTGTACCCCTTGACACACCCATGTCTTCCAACCGTGCTAAAAACTCGAGCATTCTGCCAATTGCCTTACGGCCATGGCACGCCCGTGCTCCCCAACCGTGGGAAGTTATTGACTACACTCACATGGCCTTGACACGCCCGTGGGCCTAGACCGTGTGCTAATCCTTAATATACTGACTTGATCAACATGGTCTGGGCACACGCCCATGTTCAAACCGTGCGTCCTACACGACTCATACAAACGGCCGTGGGATTCTCCAGTGGTCTATTCTGACTTAATAAACAAAGGTGCAGGGTACACACGGCCTAGACACACGCCCGTGTGTCTATCCGTGTGGGCACTTAAAGGCAATTTACCAAGCCAAAATTCTACTGTCATTTACACCCATTCTTATACTAATACAATAAAGTCTCAAATCATCAACTAAACACATGAATTTATACATTTGATTCATGAAAATAAAGTTTTCCTCCCATACAATTACAACAACTTAAGCCATCATCAATGGCTATACACATTTAAACTATGAACCCTCTTAGGCCAACACAATTAGGCACATTAACAATAACTTAATCAACCTTAACTTCTAGCCCTATACATGCCATGACTCATAAGGACTTGATACCTCATACCAAGTGTCTGCTCGATAGTGTGAAATCATCTCCGGCGGCCTCCAACTCGAGCTAGTAAATTCACCCTATAAGAGATGGGAAAGGAAAAGAGGTAAGCAATAAAGCTTAGTAAGTTCATTTGCATAACTGATAATCTCTGATATTCATTGAATATACATAACCATCAAGTATAATACTGGGTCTTTCCCATTATCTTATGGTCGCTTACTCAACCACTCTTGAAGCTTACTTATTCTATCTCGTACCACATTCTTACCGTGCCACAAGCCAATTGCTCGTTTAACTAGAATCCATTCCTGCACTAATTGTCATGAAATCACATAAGACAACACATCAAGCCTTATTAATAAGTTATTCATCTCTCGGTGGTTTGCACTTTGCCCATCATTAACTCTCTACTGGGGTGGTATCGCACACACCCATCACTACCATCAATAAGGTGATATCGTATATAGCTCACCATTATATACATTCATGGATAGTAATCCACAAGTATATCTCTATTTCAAATGTTCAATCGAGAACATCTTCACATACTTCTACTCTCACTTAACTTTCTACGATACTCATTCGCATTCATACAGTGCATCCCTAAATCTATCTCATGCAACTAAGGTGCATTAACTACACATATCCCACTAGGGGTTCATCATACATTGAATTCATCTCAATTCAATTCTCACACATACGTGTACTTCTCGTGATACAACCTCATACATTCAACATATTCATTGATTCATTCGAATTGTTAAACAACATTTTTTGAGTCTCATACAAATTGTGTCACATTGACATCATACCCCAATAGGGTCTTACTTGTATTAACATATCGATGCCATGTCCCTGATATGGTCTTATTTAATGTCTCTCACCGAAGCCATATTCCAATATGGTCTTATACGGAACCTTAATTAATCATCATTTCATACTATCTACATTTCTCATCACTCTTTGATTCAATTCTCTTGGCATTTCATTAAAGATAATTCATGCATTCGTAAAGTATTTAACATTCCGTACAGCATTGGAATATGAAATAAACTCGTACATAAGTGCAACATTCGCACATGAACTTACCTCGATGTCGAAATAGACGAAAATGACTATTTGCTCACATTTCTCTTTTCATCCGTTCTAGGTTGAAACTCATTTTCTTTGATCTAGAACAATGAAATATACTGATTTATTCATTTATAAATCATAAAATACCATCTTATTACACTTTAGGCAAAATGACCATTTTGCCCTACACTTTGGCAAAATTATGATTTTGCCCCTAGGCTCGTAAATAAATTTTCATCACATTTTCTTGTTAAAAAAGCCTAGTTGAACATTTAATCCTTTTACAACTATCTCCAATTTTCACTATTTCATGGTTTAATGAACAAATTACAACTTTTGCATTTTAGTCCCAATTAGGTGTTTTCATCACAACACCCTTCACAAAAGTTGTTTATGAACACTCTATCATTCATTTTCTTCCATATAAACTCAGAAACCAACATAAAATCTCTCATGGAAAGTCCCTAGACTTTCAACCATATTGCATAATAGTCCATTCATTAGCTAGCTTAAGCTTTGGGGACTCCAAAAGTACAATTTTTATCAAGAAAGGTCACCGAAATCACTTACTTGTGAGGAGAAATATTTGCTGAAATTTTGAGTTCTCCAACCCTTGTTTGCTGCCAATTTTTGGTGGTGATGAAGAGAAGAAAAGATGATAGCTTTCTTTCCTTTATTTTCTCTTATTTTATTTCTTTTTACTCACCTAACATGACAACATTTAATGCCCTTGTCCCCCCTCCCTTATCATCCTTTGACCGACCAAGCTAATTTTCATGGCCTAATTGCACATTTGGGACCTCCAATTAATATTCCATAACTATTAGGCACCTTAGCAAATAAAATAGAACTTTCGCACTTTATGCGATTTAGTCATTTTTCACAATTTAGCTAGAAATTGCTAAAATTAAGGCACCAAAATTTTCATGCATCCTTATAAACATGTTATAACTCAATATATAACATGAAAATAATTTTATCTAACCTCAAATTAGTGATTCCAAGATCACTATTCTGACTAGCCCCTAAATCGGGTTGTTACAATTCTCCCCCTTAAGGATTTTCGTCCCCGAAAATCTTATCAGGAGGATTTGCTACCAGCATTCTTAAAACATTTCCATCTACTCTTCCAAATCATGAATCCACTTATTCTCAAGTTTCTCTTGCCAAAAACTCTTAAGCTGTGATACACAAGGTCGAAACGTAACTTGAGACCTAGGTTATTTTTCCTCTGGGGCATATACTATATTCAGTAGTCCATCAATTTGGAACTCTGTATATGTCCAAATGATCGTTTGGATCTTTACTGATTGATCCACCACAACTCGAATGAAATCCCCCCTCTTTGGGAATCTTGTCCAACTAAATTAGAAACCGATAAGTTTTCATCTCACTTTCTCATTAAAGCATTCACCGAATGTAATAGTCTTGATTTGTACGCTTTAAAAAATCAGCTTTCAGTAGTCAACCACCTTTGACCATAACTCAATCCTGTCATGAAATGTACTCTACTGTCAAAACATTTATACACATAACTGTTTTTTTTCCTTTTTCTTGCTTTAGCAGACATGCTACTACTAAATTTCATACCCAAAACCTCTGTATAAGTTTTGGATTCATCACCATTCAATTCCATCTCAAGAATCATCAACAACGAAAGAACTTATACAACCTGTATTCATTATCTCAAATAAACTCATTCGGAGCTTATTTAAAATACCATTTACTATATCTCTTCTGAACCCCTTTTATTCTGAAAAGAAAACTCGCTTATCATGGATCTTTTACTCAGACATCTGTACTATGTCTTTTATCTAAGAAGTATTATAGTAACTATACCCACTATGGTAATAGCTCAAGCCGTTTCCATTATCTCATTATCATAAGATGCTCTCACTCATAAAAATTTCAGAAAATACTTATCGATTTCCCATAGATCATTTCAACACATCCAGTTCTCTATAGATACAAAAGTGATCGTCTCGGGATTACCAATCTGGCAACTATCTTTCTCAATTTAGACTGAACTCAGTACTAGAATCTTCAATCAATAATTTGGTCAATAGCTTTCAACTTGACCATCGCGGTTTGATCATTTCTATGAGCACATCTTTGTATCATGCTCCTTACCCACGAACACACAGAAATTATTCTCTTCACTGATTCATGCGTGAATATACACAGGACTTGAATCATATGTCAATACATTAATATACTCCTTTCTCTCCATAGAGGGCATTTTCTAGCACACTCTCATCTGAGTTTCTTTTGCTGTGCTAATCTAAAACTTTTACTAGCATCGTATCTCACAATATTAAGAACATCTCGATCAAATTCATTAACTCTATTCAGCTTACTCGAAAGCTCATCGAACAACATGAAACTTGTGATTTCACTACTTATGCTAGAATCATCAAGGACTTTCTCCTCCAAGTACCCGTACAGGGTTACATGGATATAAAGGAATGTCGATTTCAATTAACTAAATCGACAATTGCTCTGTCTGATTTTCACTATCAGGTACCATTCTCACACAATTGTAGGTTATGAAAATAAAAACTACATCAGCCTTGAAAGGCAACAGATATTTGCACAAAATACTAAAGGAGATCATTATAATCTCTTCATGGCATCAACTAACCATGCACAACTACAGGCTTCGAGCCAACTTACTCAAACTTGCCATTTATTTAGCACATATTGTGCCACACATCGCGCTCGCTTCTTCGCGGTTCATTCACGAATATCTGCATTCTCTTCTTCACATGACCTTGGTACTCATCTCATTTATACTTCTAGACTCATCTATTTGTCCCATTGATCACTAGGGATAATCAAAGATGCAAATTCGTCGTCATTCATGTAGGCACGAAACCAATGCCACACCCCCAGGGTGGTTTATATGGAGTTACCTCTAGGTGTTAATGCCATATCCCGGATAAGGTCTTATACGGGACCTTATCTCTTTCATATATCAATGATAATTTTTTTTACTATAGTCCCCAAGGACTTCAACCTCATTTTCAAAAACAATTACTCTATATAGTAGAGTATTATGTATCAATGTGATACAAAGCATTCTCAATTATACTAACATAATTATTGCATTAATCGAATGCGAACTTACTCAACTTAACTCTCATAACATTTCATCATAATCCAACAGTGGTAAGGAGGTGAGGTCGCAGCGTCCCATAACTTGACTCTCGTGACCACACACATATGGTTTATCATTCATCATCAATGAAATATCATCATAGTCACACAACTCACTCCGAGTGAGTTTTCACATTTTCCATGCCACAATTGTTTCTATTACTCGTACTTTCGAACAATGACTTTACTTACTCAAGTTCCACATTAATATCTACTTGAGCATTCAATATTTGATTCTACTTCCCTTTACTATTGCTTATCAATTTAGAGAATGTCTTACATGTTTTGAGTATGTCGTCTACCTGATTGCCATAGTCCAACTATGGTCTTACATGTCGTCACGATGCCATAGCCTCGCTATAGTCTTACACAAAATCTTATATCGATATCGATGCCATATCCCAGATATGGTCTTACACAATCTCATACTGAATCCAGGTCCCAGACGTGGTCTCACACGGAATTACTATTTGATGCCGATGCCATATCCCGGATATGGTCTTATACGGGATCATACTTAGATGTCGATGCCATGTCCCGGACATGGTCTTATACGAGATCTTTCTTTGGCGCTTTGAAGCCATGTCCTGACATGGTCTTACACTAACAGCACACGATCAATGCCGATGCCATGTTCCAAGCACGGTCTTTACATCGACCCTCATAATACGGTCGATGCCATGTTCCAAACATGGTCTTACACTGACCCTCATAATACGGTCGATGCCATGTTCTAAACATGGTCTTACACTGACCCTCATAATACGGTCGATGCCATGTTCCAAACATGGTCTTACACTGACCCTCATAATACGATCGATGCCATGTTCCAAACATGGTCTTACATTGACCCTCATAATACGGCCGATGCCATGTTCCAAACATGGTCTTACATCGACCCTCATAATACGATCGATGCCATGTTCCAAACATGGTCTTACACTGACCCTCATAATACGGTCGATGACATGTTCCAAACATGGTCTTACACTTACCTTCTCATTGCCATGGTCCAACCATGGTCTTATTCATCTTTTCATCGTTGAACGACCGTACTCATATCCTGCATTCTACTAGATCAAACTTTTCAGTTTTTAATCATGTGAACATATTTATCATAAAAAATGGCATCACAAATCGTAAGTACTTACTTATTCTTACTGCTTTTCACATACATCATGGCACTTACTAGTCTCATGCTTGTAAGGTAAACAAAGTACCTGTAACACTTGATCACATAGATCAGTATGCTTTACTATAATAAACATAATCTCAGCATCATCATTCATAACATGAATTATACTTGTTAGTCAGCCTTAACTAGCATGACATAATATCAACTTTACTACCAACTTTATTGCTATCTCATTTAAGCTTTACTTGTTTGCCCGATGAATTTCTATGAATAACCGAGGATACTAAACCTCATCTCACATAACTTGATGCCAAAGCCATATCCTAGATACGGTCTTACATGGAATATCTCATCTTGGTTTCGAGGCCATGTCTTGACATGGGCTTATACAAAGTCTTTCTCGCGAGTTCCCTTGGGAACTTACCATTGCCATGTCTCGATACCATTGCCATGTCTCGATATGGACTTACTTGGTATCTATGCTCATGAACTGATCAATGCCGAGCCTTGGCTGGGACTTACATGAAATCTCTTTATCTTGATAGCTTTTCAATGCCAAGCTTGCCTTGGACTTACATGATAACTTGTTTGCTTGCCGATGCCATGCCTTGGCTTGGTCTTATACGGACTTTCTCATTTCATGTGGCAGATCGAGTATCCTAAGCTATTCAACTTCAATCGGGGCTTTCTCATGCTTGATTTCATTGATTTCTTTGTTTAACATAAAATTAAACAATTTCATGAAAATATTGTACATTATACTAAGCAATTCAATGATATAAATCATAAAGCTTAGAAATTATACAAACTTACTAAAATTAGCTCGATTGGGATCATCACTGTCTTAACAAAACAATCTCGTTAGAGCCGGGAGACATCACACTATCGTAGCCCGCATATGGCATGTATAGCTAGACTCTTACTCTCGCTAGGTTAGTCCTAGAACCGACTAAACCATAGCTCTGATACCACTAAATGTAACACCCCATACCCGAGTCTAAGGTTAAGACCGAGTATGAAACATTACTATGCTTGAACGTTCTTAAACATGTACTTACGGGCTATAAAATTTCGTTCCGAATTAATAACTCCTCTTTCTTAGTCAAAACATACATATCATGGGCCTACGAGGCCTTAAACACATATCCAAAACTTTCAGATTTCAATCGGAAACCTTTATTCAAAACAGGAGCCACACGCCCGTGTAGGTTTTTGGGACACGCCCGTGTACCCCTTGACACGCCCATGTCTTCCAACCGTGCAAAAAACTCGAGCACTCTGCCAATTGCCCCACGGCCATGGCACGCACGTGCTCCCCAACTGTAGGAAGTTACTGACTACACTCACACGGCCTTGACACGCCCGTGGGCCTAGACCGTATGCTAATCCTTAATATACTGACTTGATCAACACGGTCTGGGCACACGCCCATGTTCAAACCGTGCGTCCTACACGGCTCATACAAACGGCCGTGGGATTCTCCAGTGGTCTATTCTGACTAAATAAACAAAGGTGCAGGGTACACATGGCCTAGACACACGCCCGTGTGTCTATCCGTGTGGGCACTTAAAGGCTATTTACCAAGCCAAAATTCTACTGTCATTTACACCCATTCCTATACTAATACAATAAAGTCTCAAATCATCAACTAAACACATGAATTTATACATTTGATTCATGAAAATAAAGTTTTCCTCCCATACAATTACAACAACTTAAGCCATCATCAATGGCTATACACATTTAAACTATGAACCCTCTTAGGCCAACACAATTAGGCACATTAATAATAACTTAATCAACCTTAACTTCTAGCCCTATACATGCCATGACTCATAAGGACTTGATACCTCATACCAAGTGTCTGCTCGATAGTGTGAAAACATCTCCGGCGGCCTCCAACTCGAGCTAGTAAATTCACCCTATAAGAGATGGGAAAGGAAAAGAGGTAAGCAATAAAGCTTAATAAGTTCATTTGCATAACTGATAATCTCTGATATTCATTGAATATACATAACCATCAAGTAAAATACTGGGTCTTTCCTATTATCTTATGGTCGCTTACTCAACCACTCTTGAAGCTTACTTATTCTATCTCGTACCACATTCTTACCGTGCCACAAGCCAATTGCTCGTTTAACTAGAATCCATTCCTGCACTAATTATCATGAAATCACATAAGACAACACATCAAGACTTATTAATAAGCTATTCATCTCTCAGTGGTTTGCACTTTGCACATCATTAACTCTCTACTAGGGTGGTATCGCACACAGCCCATCACTACCATCAATAAGGTGATATTGTACATAGCTCACCATTATATACATTCATGGATAGTAATCCACAAGTATATCTCTATTTCAAATGTTCAATCGAGAACATCTTCACATACTTCTACTCTCACTTAACTTTCTACGATACTCATTCGCATTCATACAGTGCATCCCCAAATCTATCTCATGCAACTAAGGTGCATTAACTACACATATCCCACTAGGGGTTCATCATACATTGAATTCATCTCAATTCAATTCTCACACATACGTGTGCTTCTCGTGATACAACCTCATACATTCAACATATTTATTGATTCATTCGAATTGTTAAACAACATTTTTTGAGTCTCATACAAATTGTGTCACATTGACATCATACCCCAATAGGGTCTTACTTGTATTAACATATCGATGCCATGTCCCTGACATGGTCTTATTTAATGTCTCTCACTGAAGCCATATTCCAATATGGTCTTATACGGAACCTTAATTAATCATCATTTCATACTATCTACATTTCTCATCACTCTTTGATTCAATTCTCTTGGCATTTCATTAAAGATAATTCATGCATTCGTAAAGTATTTATACATTCCATACAGCATTGGAATATTAAATAAACTCGTACATAAGTATAACATTCGCACATGAACTTACCTCGATGTCAAAATAGCCGAAAAAGACTATTTGCTCACATTTCTCTTTTCATCCGTTCTAGGTTTAAAACTCGTTTTCTTTGATCTAGAACAATGAAATAAACTGATTTATTCATTTATAAATCATAAAATACCATTTTACACACTTTAGGCAAAAATGACCATTTTTCCCTACACTTTGGCAAAATTACGATTTTGCCCCTAGGCTCGTAAATAAATTTTCATCACATTTTCTTGTTAAACAAGCCTAGTTGAACATTTAATCCTCTTACAACTATCTCCAATTTTCACTATTTCATGCTTTAATGAACAAATTACAACTTTTGCATTTTAGTCCCAATTAGGTGTTTTCATCACAACACCCTTCACAAAAGTTGTTTATGAACACTCTATCATTCATTTTCTTCCATAAAAACTCAGAAACCAACATAAAATCTCTCATGGCAAGTCCCTAGACTTTCAACCATATTGCATAATAGTCCCCTCATTAGCTAGCTTAAGCTTTGGGGACTCTAAAAGTACAATTTTTATCAAGAAAGGTCACCGAAATCACTTACTTGTGAGGAGAAATGTTTTCTGAAATTTTTGAGTTCTCCAACCCTTGTTTGCTGCCAATTTTCGGTGGTGATGAAGAGAAGAAAAGATGATAGCTTTCTTTCCTTTATTTTCTCTTATTTTATTTCTTTTTACTCACCTAACATGACAACATTTAATGCCCTTGTCCCCCCTCCCTTATCATCCTTTGACCGGCCAAGCTAATTTCCATGGCCTAATTGCACATTTGGGACCTCCAATTAATATTCCATAACTATTAGGCACCTTAGCAAATAAAATAGAACTTTCGCACTTTATGCGATTTAGTCCTTTTTCACAATTTAGCTAGAAATTACTAAAATTAAGGCACCAAAATTTTCATGCATCCTTATAAACATGTTATAACTCAATATATAACATGAAAATAATTTTATCTAACCTCGAATTAGTGATTTTGAGATCACTATTCTGACTAGCCCCTAAATTGGGCTGTTACAGGCTGCCTCAGGAGTTCTATTATTCAAGGTTCCACCGGCGGCTGAATCAATTAGTTGTCTCGTTGAGGGGTTTACACCGTTATAGAAATTCTGGACTTGGAGCCACAAAGGTAAACCATGGTGCAGACACCTTCTCAAGAGATCCTTATATCTCTCCCATGCATTGTATAATGTCTCTAAATCCATCTGCACAAAGGAAGATATATCATTACGTAATTTGGCCGTTTTGGCCGGTGGGAAATACTTTAATAAAAAATTTTCGGTCATTTGTTCCCATGTAGTGATTGACCCTCGTGGTAACGAAGTTTTAACCATCATTTAGCTTTATTCTTTAATGAAAAAGGAAATAACCAAAGTCGTATGGCATCATCGAAATGCCATTTATTTTGAAGGTATCACAGAACTCTAAAAATTAACTATATGAGCGTTTGGATCTTCGTCCTATAAACCATCAAATTGAACAAACTGTTGAATCATTTGTATAGTGTTAGGCTTTAATTCAAAATTATTAGCAGCTATATAGCGGAGCCTAATAATACTAGATTCGACTCTGTTAAATGTGGTTTAGCATAATCAAACATAGTACGAGGAGCATTATTTTCTCCCACATCTTGTGGTGGAAGATTATTTTCATCCATCCCTTCAGTAGGATTGGATCTGTCTTCTCGCTTTCCTTGGTAATTTAGGGCTCGCCTAATTTCTCTGCGATTTCTTCGAGCGGTAGCTTCAATATCACTGTCGTATTCTAAAGGTCCTCTCGGGTTCCTTCTAGTCATAAACTAGAGGTACCTGCTAGGAAAAGAAAGAAAGAGAATTTAGCAAAAATAAAAACTAAAAATAAAAATAAATTACGAAAAAGAAAAATAAAAAATAATGGCTAAAGTAATAAAAATAGAGCGTTCTTAATATTTTAGTTCCCCGGCAACGGCGCCAAAAACTTGATCGCTGTAAATCAGAGTTTTAAAATTTATAAAAGAATGATCGAACCTGGAAACTAACTCTGACAACGATTGAGGCAAGTGCACCTATCGAACAGTAGTATAGCTTAGGCAAGACCGGATTATCGAACCCAAAGGAACTAAAAGTACTAATACTAACTTTCTTTTTATTATTTAGCCTAAAATAAATGAAGTTGTTTATTAATCGAAATTAATTAACTACTAAATTAAAGACTCTAAGACAAAGAAGAATGAATTTGGAAAATAACTTGGGAAAAACTCAGTTGATTTAGACGATACCCTAGGAAGAATCCACCTAGACTTCACTTGTTATCTAACACTGAACCATACGATTTATTCACTTAGTTTGATCCGTAAGACTCCCTAACGTATATTAAACCCTCTCTCGAGGCGAATAATGTCTAACACTAGGTTAATTGGTGGAACTCTCGTTCTCTTATAATAACCCCCTAGAATAGCAGTAAATCGATCTGTGGACTCCCATATTAGGTTTCACCCTAATCCGGCAAAATCTCGTCACCCTATCCCTAGGCGTGCGATCAACTCCGCTTAATTATGTTGGATCTACTCTTAGGTAGGGTCTAATCCTCCTCCACCTAAGCACATTAAATTTGGATTAAGCTCACATAATTAAGAACAAACTAAGTATTTATCATATAATTCAAATAATCAAATAACAAGATTCATCATAGGTTTCATCTCTTCTGTATCAGAAGGGTTTAGTTCATAACAATAAAGGAAAACATCTCAAGAGAAAAGATAAAACAAAACATAAGAAATCCCTAAAACCCCTGAAGGAATTGAAAGAGAGATCCTCCGTCTTGAGTGGAATTCCGGCTTCTTGAGATGGATCAACTGGCTATCCCTGAGTGAATCCCCACAAATGCGCTTTTCTGCCTAGCACGACGCCCCTAGACGATGGCTTTGGGCTCCTCTTCAGTCATACTTAGGGTGTATTTATAGGCTTTTGAAATATGTTTCTTTCTCCCTAAGTATTCTTTCCTGAATGAAATTGTTCTTCTCCACGGCAGAGGCACGACCATAGCGCACGCCCGTGTAAATCGTGGACAGGCCGTGCTCGGACTTCTTTAATAAGGCAACGCCGTGTAAATCCTGGTCCAGGCCGTGTTCGAGATCTTTAAGGAGGCACGGCCGTGTGATCTTTGGTCCAGGCCGTGTCGATTTCATGCTTTGGCCCATTTGTCCCGTTTTAAGCCCGTTTTGCGTTCTTTTCATCCCCTGGTGCTTTCCTGAGTATAAGACATGAAAAAGAAAGGATTAAGAGAACCTTTTTACATAAATCAAGGGATAATTCATCCAAAAGCATACTAAATGTGGGCCTAAAATATGTTACTATTTCAGTTTATCAACCACGACCTGGATTCGATTCACACGGGCGTGTTGCACGGGCGTGTCCCTGCCGTGACAAAGAGGAATTTCACTCGGAATAGGGTACTTAGAGGAAAATAAAAAAATCACAAAAGCCTATATAAACACCCTAAAGGCCAACCTTGAGGGGGCATCCAGCTAGGCCAAGGAGCCAAGCCAGAGAGGTCAAAATTGTGGGATTTACTCGAAGAAAGCCAGTTGATTCATCTCAAGAAGCCGAAATCAAACATTAAGACGGAGGATCCCTCCTTCAATTACTTTAGGGGGTTTTAGGGTTTTCTTATGTTTTGTTTTATATTTTCTTCTGAGATGTATTCTTTTATGATTATGAACTAAACCCCTCAGATACCTGAGGGGGATGAAACCTAAGATGGATCTTGTTATTGTTTTCTGAACTATATGATAAATACTTGATTTGTTCTTAACTATGTGTTCTTAATTCTTGTTTTGATATTTAAGGATATTGATTCAAGTATTGATGTGCTTAGGCAGTGGAAGAATATTCCCTATTTAAGAGTAGATCTAGCATAGTTAAGCGGAGTTGATCGCAACCCTAGAGATAGGATGACGAAAATCTGCCGGATTAGGGTCAAACCTAATATGGGAGTCCATAGATCGAGTTAATGCAATCCTAGGGGTTTTAATTAGAAAGAGATTTCAATTAATCAACCTAGGGTTAGACGTTAGTATCCTCGAGAGAGGTATTAATATAAATTAGGGAATCCTACGGATCAAGTCAAGTGAATAAATCTTCTGGTTCAGAGTTAAATAACAAGTGAAGTCTAGGTGGATTCTTCCTTGGGTATCGTCGTAATCAATTGGTTTTTCCCACAAGTATTTTCCCCAATTCATTCTCTGTGTCTTAGCGTCTTTAGCTTAGTAGTTAGTTAATTTTAGAATAAACAACAAATCCCTTAATTCTTAGGCTAAATAATAAAAAGAAAGTCAGTATTAATACTTTTGGTTCCTTAAGGTTGGACATTCCGGTCTTGCCACTAAGCTATACTACTGTTCGATAGGTGCACTTGCCTCAATCGTGGTGATAGTTAGTTTCTAGGCTAGATCATTCATTATATAAATATTAAAACTCTGGACACACGATCAAGTTTTTGGCGCCATTGCCGGGGAACTAAAATATTAAGAACGCTTAATTTTTATTACTTTAGCCATTTTTATTTTTTGCGATTTACTTTTATTTTGTTTTTAACTTTGCTAATTTAATTTTTCTTCTTTTATTTGTTCCTTGCAGGTACCCCTAGTTTATGACTAGAAGGAACCCGACAGGACCCTTAATTCATGATAGTGATATTGAAGGTACCGTTCGCAGAAATCGTAGATAAATAAGGCGAAGCTTAAATTACATAGAAGAAGAGCAAGAAGACGAAACCAATACTACCGAAGAGATGGCTGAGAATAATCCGCTACCTCTAGAGGTGGCCGAAAATCATTCTCCTCGAACTATGTATGATTATGCTAAACCTAATTTAACAGGAACTGAGTCAAGTATTGTTAGACTGCTATTATTGCCGCAAAAAAATTGAATTGAAACCTAACACTATACGATGATGATACAAAGCTTTGTTCAGTTTGATGGTTTACAAGATGAGGATCCTAACACACACTTAGCAAATTTTCTAGAATTCTGTGATACCTTCAAAATAAATGGCGTTTCTGATGATTCCATCCGTCTTCGGTTGTTTCCCTTTTATTTGAGGAATAAAGCCAAACAGTGGTTGAATTCTCTTCCACGAGGGTCAATCACTACATGGGATCAAATGACCGAAAAATTCTTGTTAAAATATTCTCCACTGGCCAAAACGGCCAAGTTGAGGAATGATATCTCTTCTTTTGTGTAGATGGATCTAGAAACACTATATGATGCATGGGAAAGATACAAGGATTTGTTGAGAAGGTGCCCTCACCATGGGCTACCTTTGTGGCTTTAGGTTCAAACCTTCTACAACGGTGTGAACCCTTCAACAAGGCAACTAATCGATTCGGCCGCCGGCGGAATGCTGAATAACAAAACTCCTGAAGCGGCCTACGAGTTTATAGAGGAGATGTCACTAAATAACTATCAGTGGAAAGTTACAAGGACAAGGCCAACAAAAGTAGCCGGAGTTTTCAACCTCAACGCAGTAACCATGCTATCAAATCAGGTAGAGATGTTAAACAAAAAGATTGATGGTTTGTGTTCTTCGTAGGTACATCCGGTAATGCAGTGCGAAATAAGTGGAGGTGTGGCAAATCCTGAGTACCCACCCTACGGACATGGCATGGAAAACGAACAGATGAACTATATGGGTAACAATTTCAGATGTCAAAATAACCCTTATAGTAATACTTATAATTCAGGTTGGAGGAACCACCCCAATTTTTCATGGTGTGGTCAAGGAAATCAGAGACAGCAACCCCTCCAAACTTCTAACAACAGCCCTACCCACAGGAAAAGAAGCCGAACCTTGAGGAGATGCTGACAAAATTCATAGCGGTGTCAGAAACACGTTTCCAAAACACCAAAACAACACTTAAAAATC
Source organism: Gossypium sturtianum (assembly GCA_025698515.1). Lineage (NCBI taxonomy): Eukaryota > Viridiplantae > Streptophyta > Magnoliopsida > Malvales > Malvaceae > Gossypium > Gossypium sturtianum. The sequence continues at coordinate 88,954,478 of CM046944.1, forward strand.
AACAAGCATCGATTCAAGGGATCAAGAACCAGTTAGGACAACTTGCCAAGATCATATTAGAACGACCACAAGGCAGCCTGCCAAGCAACACTGAAACTAACCTAAAGGAGCAACTTCAAGCCATAACAGCTCATAATAGTGTAAGGTCAGATGAACCCAAATTAAGGCAAGATAATGTGGTAGAAGAAGGTAAAGCTGAGGAAAGTCATGATAAGCCAAAACCACTAATTAAAGAGTACCAACCTCGTGTGCCATATCCCGATGCAATGAAGAAAGACAACACAGACGAACAATTCGGTAAATTTCTTAAACTTTTAAAGAAATTACATATTAACTTATTGTTCCTTGAAGCTCTTTCGCAGATGCCAGATTCAAGGAAATTTTTAAAAGAGATTTTGAAAAACAAACAAAAGTTAGACGAAGAGTTGCATGTAGAACTAAACGTAGTGTGCTCAGCAATGTTGCAAAATAGACTACCACGAAAATTAAAAGATCCAGGGAGTTTTACAATTCCATGCTTAATTGGTAGTTTATCTGTTGATATTGCTTTAGCTGATTTAGGGGCAAGTATAAATGTTATGCCTTATAAAATGTTTAAACAGTTAGGTCTAGGGAAACCCAAACAAACTAGGATGGGCATTCAATTAGCTGATAAAACTATTAGAATTCCTAGGTGTATAATTGAAGATGTACTCGTGAAAATTGATAAATTCGTATTCCCAGTAGAATTTGTCGTTTTAGACATGCATGAGGACAACACGATCCCTTTAATTTTAGGAAGACCCTTTTTAGCAACTGCTAGAACTAAAATTGATGTTGGTACAGGTGAACTCATACTCCGTGTAGGTAACGAATCAATCAGTCTTCAGGCTCTTGACTCGGCTAGGACATCAAGTAATCAAGGTGAGAAAATTAATTTTATTAATGACCATTCAGTTAAACCTTCTTTCAGGAAGCACCACAGAACCACACAACTGAGTCCGATCCTAGACATCATGACAACAAAGAAGTAATTCATGAGGATAGAAGGCTTCATATTGATGAACTAGACGAGTGGAAAGCACATTTCAAGGAGAAACTAGGAACACACGAAGCAAAACCGAGGGAACCCCCAAACGAGCTTAAAGGAATAGCGAATCACTTCAAAATAGGAGATCGTATTGTTGGATGAGAAAGACCTCGAGTCGTTATCTCGCACAGAATACTAACGAAGAAATCTTTTTATGGTACTTGAATGTCTTCCCATACGGAACAATGAGGTAACTAATCCTCGAATTCGAACTTTTAAGGTAAACACCGCTCGACTCAAACCATATATTGTTAGAATTGATAGCAGAGAAGAGGAGTTTCAACTCCTCAAACCACCATGATCGTGCGAATGAAAGGTAAGTCTAGCTTAGGACTTTAAACAAGCGCTTCTCGGGAGGCAACCTGAGCACTAACCCCCTTTATTTTTATATCTTTGATTTTTAATACCTAACTAAAGACTAACCAAAGTAATTAAAGCATAGGTTTTCGTGCCACACGGCCTTGCACACGGGCGTGGCCGTGGCCGTGTAGGCATCACGGATTTACACACTAGCATGGCAGAGGTTGTACGAGCCAAGGATGAAAAATCCCCAGATCACGGACGGCTATAAATTGCCACGGCCGTGCGATATGGCCATGGCCGACACTGAGGAAGTCACACGGGTATGAGACACGCCCGTGCTTTGAGGCCGTGGCTGACACTGAGAAAGAGACATGGGCGTGGAGACCTCTACACAGGCGTGGGAGAAACGAACGAGCCACCACACGGCCGTGTGATACGGTCGTGTGACCGAACATGCCCACAACACACGGGCGTGGGCAGCACCAGGTCCTTGTTTCTTATTTAAGGCCCTCCCTCTTTTCTTCTCACCTTCTCCCCAAATTCTTCCACCAACTCCAAGCCACCAACCCCTTTCCCTTCTCACTATCCTCTCCCTTCATTTTCCCCTTCCCCTCATTCCTTTTCTTTCACCATCCTCACCACCATCCCCATGCCGAAGAAGCGGAAGGACCCTAGCACAGTTTCCCCGTGTGAGACTGATCTACATAAGTTCATGTCGGCCGCTTCATCGACCCAACAAGCCAAGGACATTTGAGTCCAATTATTTTACCTATGTTTTTTCCCTTCTCTTTTATTTCCCTTATCTTTAACTCTCTTATGCTTAATTTAATCTATTTTATTTTAGTTTATTGGTTTTAGGTTCTAAAGGCTGCTTGGGAATCACCCCCACGACCATAGACACCGCCGCCACAGGAATGTCTTCCTCCAACTCGGCCCGAACTTCCCCGATTTTTTTCTCTGACTCTATCCAAAATTCAGGAAGTTTCACCTCTTTCCTATCTTGTGCTTTTCTTATTACAATTGTTATATTTGTACATTGAGGGCAATGTACACCTTAAGTGTGGGGGGGTGAACTTTATTTTGAAAAAGTGCCTAACTTTTTTTTATTATTCTCAAATCCCTGAATTATGTCTTGTTCTTAAGTAAATGTTCTCATATTACTATTAGAATGAAATTTCTTTTGATTTATGATTTTCATTGATATGTTCTGGATTAAGTCATAGTTAATTATGCAGTGATGATTTAAACCTTAGGAGACTAGAGAATCAAGCATGATGAGTCTGTTTTCAAAAATTTTGTTAGGTTGTCTACCTGAATCTAACTATTACTTTGAAGTTTGAAATTTCCAAGGTTGATATCAAAAACCCATAATTTTTGTAAGATCTTGAGCCTTTTAGAGCATACATTCCTTTTCGTGCTCACTTTATTGATTATGAGTGTGTCAACATTGATTTGTTATTCTAGAACTTACTTCGATTATACATGTCGAGACCACACCTTTGATTTGATATACTAAGATGATGAAGGCACTTAGGTTTTAACCCACTTACTCCATAAAAAGCCTACCTTCATAATTAACCCCTAGTGAACCCCTTTTGAGACTAACAACCCAATTCTTGACTCACCCATTAATATTAACCCAAAACCCACTTTGTATTTGTTATCGCCATCTCTCTTGACTACCCTTATATCGAGATTTGATTTGACTGGCCACTTAACTATTTCCTTTATTTCAGCTTATCAAATTCTATATTATTGTACTTAAATATTTGTTCTTAAAAAATTATTTATTAGGAATCTATTCATTATTACTTCTTTGTTATTGGAGCTTAAGCAGTTAATTTCATAATTTGAGAAGAAGCTCATGTTATTAGTATTAGGTTTTCAATTGATGTAATTATTCAGTATTAGTCCAACTTTCTAGTTAGGTAATTTGTCAATTCGGGCCTCGATACTAACCTCTAATTCAAGCCTTTATCCACACCTTTAACCCAAGCCCCGTTACAACCCATAAAAGACCTTTTGATTTGTGTATCATATCATTTTACAGTGGTGGAGATTTTGTTTTCATGCAAGCCTACGGGATTAACTTTTCATGTTCGACTTCTGAGTGCTTATTTTTTAACCTTAAACACTTTGAGTGATTTCAGTGAACCTTTAGTGAGAATGTCAATTTTTGTCGATTTTGAATTAAAGGTAATTATTTAGATGAGGGGAAACACCTATGTTTTAATGCTACAAAAATATATGACTTAGATTGTTTGAATCTTTAGGACTCTTTGAGTTGAATTATCCATGTATGAATTATCTATGGATTATGATGAAACATTATTGATGAAGATTATGAATTAAGGGGAGTTAATTTTAATTGTGAATTGAGAATTTTGCTTGAGGACAAGCAAATGCTTAAGTGTGGGGGTATTTGATAAACCGTAATTTATACATATTTTAATCCCACATTTAGCATGCTTTTTGGATGATTTATCCCTTGACTTGTGGAATTTGATGCTCCTAATCCTTTAATTTCATGTTTTATACTTAGGAAAGCATAGGAGGATGAAAAGAACGAGAAACGGGCTAAAAACAGACCAAATGGGCCAAAGTAGGAAGTCAACACGGCCTGGGCCCAAGCCACACACTGGCGTGCGTTCCCTTTAGCGTGGCTCGACCACGACTGGATTCGATTCACACGGGCGTGTTGCACGGCGTGTCCCGCTGCGTGACAAAGAGGAATTTCACTCAAAATAGGGTACTTAGAGGCAAAGAAAGACATTCCAAAAGCCTATATAAACACCCTAAAGGCCAACCTTGATGGGGCGTCCAGCTAGGCCAAGGAGCCAAGCCAGAGAGGTCAGAATTGTGGGATTTACTCGAAGAAAGCCAGTTGATTCATCTCAAGAAGTCGAAATCATACTCAAGACGTAGGATCTCTCCTTCAATTCCTTCAGGGGGTTTTAGGGTTTTCTTATGTTTTGTTTTATATTTTCTTCTGAGATGTATTCTTTTATGATTATGAACTAAACCCTCAGATACCTGAGGGGGATGAAACCTAAGACGGATCTTGTTATTGTTTTCTGAACTATATGATAAATACTTGATTTGTTCTTAACTATGTGTTCTTAATTCTTGTTTTGATATTTCGTGATATTGATTCAAGTATTGATGTGCTTAGGCAGTGGAGGAGTATTCCCTGTTTAAGAGTAGATCTAGCATAGTTAAGTGGAGTTGATCGCAACCCTAGAGATAGGATGACGAAAATTTGCCGGATTAGGGTCAAACCTAATATGAGAGTCCATAGATCGAGTTAATGCAATCCTAGGGGTTTTAATTAGAAAGAGATTTCAATTAATCAACCTAAGGTTAGACGTTAGTAGCCTCGAGAGAGGTATTAATATAAATTAGGGAATCCTACGGATCAAGTCAAGTGAATAAATCATCTGGTTCAGAGTTAAATAACAAGTGAAGTCTAGGTGGATTCTTCCTTGGGTATCGTCGTAATCAATTGGTTTTTCCCACAAGTATTTTCCCCAATTCATTCTTTGTGTCTTAGCGTCTTTAGCTTAGTAGTTAGTTAATTTTAGAATAAACAACAAATCCCTTAATTCTTAGGCTAAATAATAAAAAGAAAGTCAGTATTAGTACTTTTGGTTCCTTTGGGTTCGACATTCTGGTCTTGCCACTAAGCTATACTACTGTTCGATAGGTGCACTTGCCTCAATCATGGTGATAGTTAGTTTCTAGGCTAGATCATTCATTATATAAATATTAAGACTCTCGACACACGATCGCTAGCACACGCAGGGCAGGGTGGCCGTGTGGCACAAGTCGAAGTTAAGTTACGGTCGAACACTACCAGAGCACGGGCGTATCCTAGGGTCACACGGGTGTATCCCTTAGATCACACGGGCGTGTGAGCCCTGTAACTTAGAAAATTTTTAAAATTTCGTGAAATTTTTTTGGAGTTTACGATTAAGTCCCGACTAGATTCCAATGCTCATATTGGGCCTCGAGGGTCCATTTAAGGGACGTTATGAATAATCTCGAAAAATGAACAGTGATTGATATGATTTATCTGTAAATGTTTTGTAAACTCCGGTAATGCTCCGTAACCCTGCTTCAACGACGGATACGGGTTAGGGGTGTTACAACTCACCTAAGTACAGACAATTAACTAAGCCTAATGGCATGAAATATAACTCATTTCAAGAGTTATCAGTTTTCGCTGTGCAACTCTGATTTTTATGCAGTTCCAAATAATACTTCCCTTTAAACCTCAAACGGACTTCTCTTAAAGATCCTATTCACTACCACGGATTGTTCTAAAAGACTAACTACAGAAATTTCACTAACAGTTTCCTTTACCCCAAATTCCTGGTTTAATAGAAACACTATCATTTCTTCAAGTCTAACGTTTATCTACGATTTTCAAGTAAAAGTTCAAGCATTAGCTATTTCTTGAATGTTTACAGTCTAAGATTATAGTTTATCTAAAGTCTCAAAAAGTAACAGTAACTAAAGTAAGAATGACATCAGAGTCTCGGATTCAATTTCCTACAGAAAATCAATTTTTCAAAAACTTTGGGCATGATTTTTCCCAAAATACTCCTTTCTATGGCATGCATGCAGACTCATTTAAATTTCCTCAGTCTAAGTTTTTTAAACCAGTAGCTCTGATACCATCACATGTAACCTCTCCAATTAAATGTTAGGCCCGGATGTAGGAGGTTACATCAGCCACTGGAATGACCTAGTAGCGATCGAAGTTTATAAAACAATCATTTGAAAACATTTTTTTATTTTTATAAGAAAACTTAGTTGATTTTTGAATTATTTATTACTCAAAAATCTAATTATAAATTTAGCAGAGAAAAAGTGATATCTATTTATGTTTTAACAGAAGCTGCATTTCATGTATATATAATTAAATACCCTAATTTTAATACCCTAATCAAAATTTAAAGGTCATGCATGCTGAATAATCCCTAAAAAAAACTTAAGTCCCATGACATAGTTTAAATAAAACATTACAGTTTCTCAATAACGAAATATTGAAATAATAAGTCTGAAATATTTTAATAGACAAAATCGAGCCGAATCCTTCAGAATACCATGTCCACGTCCTAACCTGATGGGTTATCTGTAAAGATGGAGAATAAAGAGGAGTGAGCTATGAAGCTCAGTTTGAGTTCAATTGTAACACCACTTACCCGTATTCCTCGCCGGAATTGGATACGAGGCATTACCGAACTTAACTTGCTTAAGCGTACATTATCGGGCTATAAAATTTCGTTTCAACTTAAAAATTTTGCATTTGTATTCATGACGTCTTTATCATGGGTCTACGAGACCCTAAACATACAATCGAAATGGTTCGGAACCAAACCGGAAACTTTTACGCACTTAGAAAATTCTTGCTTAAAACAGGGCTACACACCCGTGTGAAATGGAACACGCCCGTGTGCGCAGGCCGTGTGGTCACACACGCCCGTGTTCCTAGCCCGTGTGGATTTTATTTTTCATTTTGAACCTACAGGGGTTTTCATACGGCCTGGCACACGTCTGTGTCTATGGCCCGTGTCCTTCACACGGCCAAGACACGCTCGTGTCCTCACCTGTGTGTGAAGACCTTAGTATTCTGTTTATGATGTCAGCAAACACATAGGGGCACACGGCCTAGTCACACACCCGTGTGTTGGCCCGTGTGACGAATTAAATTCTCGCAAATTTGATGCAGGGGACACACGGCCTATCAACATGCCCATGGGGCTGACCGTGTGTCACACATGGCTTAGACACACGCCCGTGTGTCTACCCGTGTGGACAATTATAAGGCTATTTACCAAGCCAATTGCCACCCTGAAAAGCAAACACACTTATACCACTACAAGCAACACATAATATAGCAATAATACACTATAAGAGTCACTAATTCATCATGCATACACTTCTCATTTTACTCGGTCAATAGCATGAACTTGCACTTCATAAATATCATCATCATTGGATATGTATAAAACTTAACAAGTATTGGCCAATTCCCATTGGCCATTTACAAAATGAATGAGTAACCAATATAGCCAACACTTTGGCTAACAAATATGACATAACAAAATAACCAAGTTCCTATACATGCCATACCCAAAATAAATCAACTTTACTATACCAAAAGGATAGTTGATAGTGTGATCCGAACTCCGACGTCCTACGATCCCCAAGCTAGCTGGACGATACTACAAGGAAAAGGGAAAAGACATGGGTAAGCATATAGCTTAGTAAGTTTGCATGAAATAAATAGCAACATTAAGACTTATAATAGCATCCATTTATCTCATCTAATGATACACAAATTCTCAAATATATCAACATAATTTACTCATATATACTCTTACCAAATTACATATCACATATTGCATGCATTTCTCGCGAATTACTCATGGGTACCTGTATCACTTCATCACATAACTTTAGCACTTTTATACTCTTTAAACATAGACTTAGCTCTTTGTCATCTTTACATAAACTTATCTCTTTTCCCGTTGAACTACTCGGAATATCGAAGGATACTCAATCTCATCATACATATATCATGATGCCAATGCCATATCCCAGATATGGTCTTACATGGGATCACCTCTTGATGCCGATGCCATATCCCAGATATGGTCTTACATGGGATCTCATATCTCGATGTCAATGCCATATCCTAGATATGGTCTTATACGAGATCATATATAGATGTCGATGCCATGCCCCAGACATGGTCTTACACGAGATCTTCCTTTGGTGCCGATGCCATATCCTAGACATGGTCTTATACGGGACCTTCCTTATTCGGTGCCGATGCCATGTCCCAGACATGGTCTTATACGGGACCTACATTCGATGCCGATGCCATGTCCCAGACATGGTCTTATACGGGACCTTCCTTATCTCATGTTGTGACATAGGTATCCTTGTTATTCCGAAATGTTCAACCGGGACTTCAACTTAACATATTTTCATCATATTCTCATCGAAGCATCATTAGTCGATTTTCATAGAAATGACATTCATTGGTCATAATATCAAGCAATTTAAAATATAAAAAACATTATGTAGCTTTAATTTCACACAAACTTACCTCGGTACTCAAAATGTGTGTAGATATTCGGTTTAGTCCACAACATTATTCTTGCCTCGGTTTAGGTCCGGGCTTCGTGTTTCTTGATCTATAATAAAAATTTCACTTGTTTAATACTCACATTGATTAAATTAACCCATGAATCATACTTTAGAAAAATTACAATTTTGCCCCTATACTTTCACATAATTACACTTTTACCCCTAGGCTCGTAAAATGATTTTTATTCAACTTCCTTGTAATTTAAGCCTAGCCGAATCATTTTCTTAACTACAACAGCCCCCAATTTCCACTAATTCACTCATGTATGACCATTTTCATGACTTCTACAATTTGGTCCTTTTTATGCATTTTTCATGAAAATCACTTAGAAAAAGATGTTTATCATACATCAAACTTTCATATTCTTCCATAAATCATCAAAATACATGCATGTCATACATGGGTAAATTTTTGAACATAAACCCTAGCTCAAAATATACCTAGAAATAGCCAAATCGAGCTATGAGGATCTCAAAAATACGAAGAACATTAAAAATGGGGCTAGGAGGTACTTACAATCAAGCTTGAAAGTTGAAGAGCTATGGAGAACTTGAAAATTTCGGCTAGCATGAAGAAGATGGACATGAATTTTGACTTCTTTTTCCATTTTAATTCTTTTATTAACCAAATGACAAAAATGCCCTTAATGCCCCTTTCTTGAGATTTTTCCTTCCCATGTCTATTTTTGTCCATCTTGACATATGTTGGTCTAATTGTTAAATAAGGACTTCTAATAATTTTTATGATGCTATTTCATACTTAAACCTTCTAGAATCTCATATTTTCCAATCTTTGCGATTTTGTCCTAATAGACAAATTGATCACTAATTAATAAAATTTCCTCATGAATTTTTTACATAATCATGCAAACATATCATAAGCCTCATAAAAATCATAAAACACATATTTCTACTTCGAATTTGTGGTCTCACAACCACTATTCCGACTAGGCCCTAAATCGGGCTGTTATATCAATCACAAGAAAATCAGTGCAAACAGTCGATAGGTCATAATACCGCATAGTATAATTGCAATCAATTAGCAAATAAGAGAATCAATTTTTCAAATTAACCATCAATAGTATCATAGAATTTACAATAGTAATTTCAGAATATTGATTTTTCAATTTATCTCATCGTCACAATATCTCAATGTTCACCACTATGCATATGCTTATTAAGGCAATTTAATTTCAATTATTAGAAAAAGGTCCTACCTCACCTTTACACACCACAGTTGGAGTTCCCCAGAACTCCTCTATATTTACACCACATTATGGATAAACCACTAGTAATAAAAAGGGTGGATGAACTAGGGTTTTTGATAAAAAGTTTTTGTAGACAAGCTGTCAGTAGGTTGTGAATACACAACATGTTTGCATATTGAAGTAGCTAGTATGGTGTGGTTAAACCACTCAAATGGTGCAAATAAAAGCTACTCAAATGGTGTGGATAAAACACTCAACGGTGCAGATAAACTACTCAACTTCCTTCGTTCATATCATCCCATCCTATTTAATGCGATATGGAAAGGTTAAAAAAGATCAGTACAGTAACATTTAATATGCTTTTAATAGAACATTACGGTAGCAATCATTATGATTATAGCAATTCGATTCAGTGGAAAATATTAAGCTTATAATAGATTGATTCAGTAGCAAAAGGCATGTTGTACATGTGTTTGGTTTAACGGTAACATAAGGTAGGCTATACAGACCATCACAAATAAAAATACAATAGACATATTATAACACCCTATACCCGGTCTGAGCTATAAGATATTACAATTATAAAACTTTAACATCATTCACGATTTAATAAAAAATAACAAAATAATTCATTTGTAATCATTCCCATACTATTCAATCAAAACGGGACCTAATTCGAGTTTACGGACCATTTAAAACAATCCAGAAACAATTCTGGATTAAAATGAAAATTTTATCAAAATTTGAGTAAAAAGTGAAAACAGGGGTCACACGGTCGTGTGATAGCTCAGCTTCTGTGGCTCAAAAACATGGTCATGTAGCTCTTTGTGACTGTGTGAACAAACCTGCACCAAAAATCAAAGAGGCCACATGGTTGTGTCATGCAACCGTGTGGGACAGACGACTGTGTGGCAGACCGTGTGTGCCCAAAATACCTTCAAACACAAGCCAATTCTCCTACAATTTCTTAGACACCAACCCTTGCATTTACGACCATATTAACCTATTAAAAAATGTACCAAAACATGCCAAAATATACTATTTACATTCAACCTAAGTGCCTAACCAATAGCCCTCGTTGGCACCACATTTCAATATAAACAATAACAAACAAATTAACCTTATTCAATCACCAAATAGATTCCAAATAACATATGCCATAACCAAACATTTGTACCAATCTTTCTAATGCCAATATATTCCAACCAAAATTCCAAAATATTGCCAAAACAAAAAAGCCATTTCAACAAGTCTCCATAGAAATATCAAATGACAAGTTACCATTTCAAGATACCAAATACCAAAATCATGTTAGCTTTCAAATGGTACAAATCATTATCTCACAAAGTAGAATCAATATGATATACCTCATTAGTTTTACCACATTCATCACAAGTTAATCATGAAACATGAAACTTAACATTATATACCAACTTTTAACCACATTACAAATCCAATTAGAGCTTTAATTTCATCAACTTTAAAAACCTATATACATGCCACAAAACTGAAAATAACGAATAAAAAACTACCAAAACAAGAGTTTGGTAGTTTGAGCCTTGAAGTTGATTCGTCCAACCAGTTTTGCAAAATGTTAACTACAGAAAACACTAGGGAAGCTTAAGTAGTTTAGTAAGTTCAAAGCTAATATTGAAATTAACTCACCTCAATTAAACATTTGAAAACTAAAAACACTTAGGCTACTCAAACAACCATTTACAAAAAAAAAAAATAAAAAAATAAAAAAAAATTAGTGCTGAAATAATTCATCATATACTTCATGCCTTTCAATGATTCAATGAAAATTATTCATATTTTTATATCTACATTTCATTACATCAATACCATTAAGAAACATTCTTGCATGATTATTCATTGATACAAACCTTTTAATGGGTAAACACCATAATTATCCAATCATTTTAAAATTAGTCACAAATTTTCATAGCCTGATGAACTATAGTAACATGAATCGAACACTCGGGTAATCATATAACTCCAGAGAGCACCAAAGTGCAAACCCGTACAAGCGTGCGTTCAAACCCTATTGGCATGCCAATCGTATCCTAATTGTTTACTACGTTCAAATGAGCATTTTAACAGAGTTTACCACATTTAATAATTCAAAGGCATTTCCAAAAATAGATTCATGACATATTGCCAAACAACTAAGTTCATTTCAAAATCATAAAATCATATTTCCCAAATGTTCAACAACTACCAAATATTCACTTTCTCAATTATACTTAATTGCAACAATTTATAATTTCAATTTATTATCAAAACTAACCTCAAATACAATTGAATCAAATCATAACAGCACAAGTTTAAAATACATATATATATATATATATATATATATATATCTATACTATAAACTTACCTAGTATATTCGACTATCGAGTAGATTTGTAGGGACTAATCTGTGATTTTCCCTTTTCCCTAGTTATCCTCTGTACGATTCAACTCTTGATCTATATAATGATTAAATTCACCTTATCAATTTCAAATGAACTATCAAATTCATTTCTATGCACATGACCTATAAATTTCATTTTTACAAATTTTTCCCTAAGCTTTTACATTTTGTTCAATTTAGTCCTTGAAATCAAAAGTATTAAAAACTTCACAATTAACCCTAATATATCCAAACTGAATTCAATATTATCCCTAATCAACTTTCAAACACTTAAATCTTTTTCTAAATTTACATGCTAAATTTTACTTATTTTCATATTAGTCCTAAACTCAAAACTAATAAAAATTTCTTTACAAAATAGTCCTATACAACAACCAAGTTCACAAATTCATCATTTAATCATAATAACACCTAGAATTCATTAATGGCAAGTTTCAAAATCTTTAACAGTTTTACGAAATAGTCCCTAGGTTAGCTAGATTAAGCTCCAACGATATAAAAAACATAACATTTACAAGGAACAGGTAGGAAAATTACTTACATGCATATATTTTGGCTTGGCCGAACCTTAAGCTTTTCTAATGGAGTTTCTTGTTTCTAATTTCGGTGGAGGAAGTGTTAAGGAAGATGATGTTGATTTAATATTATTTTTTACTATTTTATTACCTTATTATTAATTAACTTATAAATTAACATATAAAATCTATAATTAAATGCCTTAACCGTCCACCAACATAGCAATATGGCCTAATTATTACATAAGTCCTCATACATCCACTTATTAAACCATTTAATAAATAAAATTTAATAGCGATTAAGTTTTACGTCTTTTATAATTTAGTGCTTTCCCTTTAATTAAGTAAACAAACATTATTAGTTTCTACAAAACAATCCATTTTTTCTCAAAATTGTGCATTTCTTGGATTGTTTCTTACAATTACTCTTATGAACAAGATCCACGTGTTGGAATTCCATTATTATTTCGAAAATTCAGAACTAAATGGTGGGACAAATTTAATGATGAAAAATATGATTCAAAATATTTGGATAATTTTTTCAACAAGAATCCGATATTGAACAAGAATCCGCAACTTCAAATTTAATGAATGAACATGAACAGGGGAGATTCCCTGTAAGAAAAGACGAATGAACAATAAAATTCTCTGGCATGAACAGTGAAATTCTCTGACGTGAACAGTAAATATTCTCTGGCATGAACAGTGAAAATATCCAACTGGAACAGTAAGATTCCCTGGCATGAACAATGAATTTTCTTTGAAAAAAAATTTGTAGTTTGTATTTTGTAATAAGAGAATATATTCTTTGAAAAGTAGCAATTACGTAATTTTAGGACATGATGTAAGGAAAAAATTCCTCAAAGAAAGAGATTGTAAAGAGGTAAGAGCCCTCTATAAAAGACTCTCAGTTTGATAATAAAAGGCACGACTTCAAATACTCAATACAAAGATCAAAAATTGGTTTCTCCAAATTTTCTAGCCTTCAGAATTTAAGTTTTCAAAATATTTTCTTTTTCAATAATTTAATTAAACAATTCAATTTAAGTTTTCAAATTTTATTTTTAAATTACAACTTCCATCCATTCGATTGAAGTTTGGTTCGAAAAATGTGTTGATTAAATAGTTAATTAAGGGAAAAGGACTAAATTGTAAAAAATGTAAAACTTAATCACCATTGAATTTTATTAATTAAATGGTTTAATTAGTAAATGTGAGTGGACTTATAAAGAAATTAAGCTATTATTAAGGTTGGTGGACAACTAGTGATGTTTTTTTATTATTATTAAATTTATATGTTAAATTATATGTTAATTATTTTATAATAAAGTAAAACATATAAAAAACCATCATCATCATCATCTTTATTTTTCATTCTGTGAAACTCGAATGCACTGTTGAAGAGAACTCCAGCTTTTGGCCATTTTTCCTTGCTTTTCATGGTATGAATTTTTAATCTGTTTCTTGTAATTTTTTATGTTTTTGAGATCGTTGCAACTAGGTTCAGCTAACCTGTATCTCCGGTTTCAAAACTGTTAAAGATTTTAAAACTTTCTGTTGATGAATCTTAGGTGTTTTTGATAAAACATGGTAGATTTGGAAGCTATGAATTGTTTAAGGACTATTTTATAAAGTGTTTTTTTGTTAATTTTGAACTTAAGGACTAAATTGTTAATATCTTGAAATTGATATGTAAATTCCAAATTTTTTTATAATAGGTGGCTGTAATTGAATGTATTTGAAATTGGTTTAAAGTTTGAAGTCCAAATTTGAAAGTTATGATAAGTTTGTTTTTGGGACTAAATTGAATAAAATATAAAAGTTTAGGAAAAATTATGTAAAATGAAATTAAAAGATTATAAACATGAATTTGAATAGTATTATGAGATTTGATATTGGTATTTTGAGTCTTAAATATTATTTAGATCAAGTTGTTGACTTAGGTGAAAAATAAAAAACTGTCGAATAGTCCTTGGTATCTAAACTGCTACGGATTTGTCAAATAAGTTTATATTACCTTTCGTAGTTGCAAATTTGTTATTAAATGTTGACAATTGTTTTTATATAAACTGTTGAAATGGAAATCAGACTATGAGAAAATACATTGAATTTTGAGATAATTTCGTTGGACCGAGTAAAGTTCTCATACACAAGGTTTTTGAATGATTTCTATTCTGGACTGAGCTCCAACATTTGTTACAAACTCGGATATACATGTGACAAAGATTTAGCTTGGACTGGTAATATGCTGTCCTTTTAAAGGTTTAGCTTGGACTGACAACCTTACATGTATATATATAGCCCTCGCCAAGCTATTTTTCTGTGTTGTCACTGGTTTAGCCCGGACGGGTAACCTGACACATATATTTCTGTTTTTGATTAGCTCCAATGAGCATTATCTATTTTTGGACTTGTGTATTGAGTTCTTTTACAATGTTCCATCAGAAGAATAAAAGAATTTTCAATGTGAAATTGTCTCTGTAAAGCGAATGAAATATAAATTTTGAATATTCGTATGTTTATTATTTATTAACCCGAAATTGTTGAACTATGTCTTGGCAAGTTTAATACATTGAATGGCTATTTACAGTTAACTATTAAATGAATATGGTAAGTTATTGACTTGAATTGTATGAACTTACTAAGTATTTTATTTACTTACTTCGATTATTATGTTCTGTAGATTTTGGATAACTGGATCGTAACGATCGGATCGACGGAGTTCACACTTACCATCTTCTGACTTGGTAGATTTTGAAGTTTCATTTGTGGTTACTTGTGGCATGTATATAGGTTGCTTGTTTTACAAGTGCTGAACATGTTTGGTACTTGGTTGGAAATGAACTTTTGTGCCATTTTGATGTATGCTTTGCCTAATACATATTTGGTATTCTAGTAATATGTTAATATGAATCAAGTTTGATAGTTAATAGTGGTGTTTGTTGTGATAGCAAGTTGAGGCATAAATGTTGAATTTTTTGAAAGTTAGAACCAATGGATTGTAAGAATTAATGGTTAGTTGTTGGTGTTATCGTTGTTATAATGAATAGGTATAATTGATTAATGAATTTGGTATGTTTTAGGTATAATTAAGTGGATTTGAACATGTGAGTATGGTAACAATTGTTTTGGCTTTGTAACACCCCCAAACCCGGCCTATTCACTACGACCGAATCTGGTTATGTTAGTGAAAATATGTTTCTTTACTTAGAATTTAAAACATGAAAGTTTACTATCTTTTGAAAATTATGTCCACTTAAAAAATTAATAAATAATATAAGTTTGTTGAAAATTTCTAGAATAAATATTATTGTAAGTATAATATGAATCTTTTATGAAAATATTCTGAAGTATAGTATTAACTCCCACAATCATAAACAGAGTACTTTAAATCAAAGGGACCTTTATTACATCAAGTAAAATTCCAAAATATTGATAATATAAAATACTTAAATGGAGTAACACATCTTCTGCATGGGCCACCTTGTGTCCTCTCCAATCCCGGTCCAATCTACGCATCACCTGAAATGGTTAATGAAAAGAGTGAGTCCACCGACTCAAGTGCATAACCACAACACGGGTTTCCCGCATGGGCTTGGCCCCATACCAAACAATTCACATAGCAAGTCATGCACATATGCATCTCGGCCCATCCCACTCCAATCGTAACACCAACCTTAGCGGACTCTCGCCAAGGCCGTGGATAAACCACCACCGATCACATCGTGATCCATAAATCTTACCTCGGCAATCTCATTTGCCGAGGCCGTGGGTTGAGCCACCGATCAACCAAAGTGATCCAAATATCGTGAATCTGCCTACTGGCGATGCACATAGCCATCAACCGCCGAGATGGGCACCGAGCCAACATCTCCTTGAGGTAGCACAAAGCTAACCTCAAGCGCTAACGTAGCCGAGGCTAACATTAGACCACGACATCATATGTACCCTTCTTCCTTCATCGAATCAAGCCCAAATCCCATGCAACTATATAAATGTCACAGGTTAAATCATCATATAACATGAGTATATATATATATATATACATATTTATCATATCATCACTACATCATACATATATAAATATACATCATAATTAACTTACCATCACCGTTTGACTCACCACTTAAGCCATCTTAATCGGCTACCGCACACATAATACACATGTAAAAACGTTAGCAAGCAAACCGAGAAATAGTGCGATGTTTACGCACCTAATTACTAGCACAACCGATCAACCCCAAACGCTACTCTATGCCTCTCCAAATGTCGCCTATACGAAACCCGAAAAGGTCTCTGCGTTAGGCTCTTCTCCCCTACAAACGGCCTTATCATCATATACTTTAACAACCTTAAACTTAATCGAAATATCACATACATAGCTTACCAAAAGCCTTACCACCACTTACCAAGCCGACTGCTAACTACTGAGACTAGACCGAAAGCCTTAAAATCCCAGAATACCTTCAACCACGATTGCAACAAAACCCGAAGAGGTCTAAACTAATATTCGGCCAATAGTGCTACCAAATTGAGGGAAAGAAATTCGGCAAAGGTGGTGGTGTAGATTCGGCTATCAATAAAATCAAGGGGTAGGGAATAGTGGTTTCGGCCAAAGAGAAGAGAAAGAAAGGTGTGGGGTGTACCTTCGATTTAAAAAAAATGGAAGAAAAAGGGGGAATGCAAGATGAGTGGTTCGGCCAAGGGTCCAAAAGGAAGAGAGGAAGGATGGCAATGAAGGTTTTTGGCTCAAGTGAAATGGAAGAGATGTGTGAAGAAATTTTCTGGCAAGCAAGCACATGGGAAAAACCCAAAAGGATGAGCACCTTCCCTATTTATAACATTCGCCAAGCTCCCCTAGAAGAAACAAAATTCGCCAAACACTCCACCTCCCCACAAAATCCCAACATTCTCTCCTAAAAACACTCTACACCATCCCTTCAAATAAAATCAAAAGTAACCAACCCACCTCTTCTCCTAGCCATCCATTCAAAACATTTGAACAAGTCAAATATCCTTCATTTAAGCATCCAAAACCGTCCAACACTCTACCTTTATGACGCAAAAACAAAGGCCTCCTCGCGCCCTTGCGAATCGAACTCGAGACCCTTTACCAGCTCCCCCTTGAGGCGTCACTTTTCCCATGCCTTATGTGGCGCCTCCTTGCCACTCTGCCAGCTTATTTCTTGTGCCTAATTCCCACCAAAATTTCTCTTAAGGCCCCCTCTATCCAAGCTCCCCTTTTGACCCCTAAAACTAAAAATTTTCCTAAGGCATCTACCACCACCTAGGGTTCTCAGGACCCCTAAAACTTACCCAACCACACACTAAAGTGTGCCAACCCCCGAGCTAAGCCCCAAAAGCCTAACCCCTAAAACCAGGGTGTTACAGGCTTGGTACCTAAAAAAAGGTTGATGTTTTTGGCTTGATTTGGAATTTATTTTAGGTTCGCACGGCCTGGGACACGGGTTGTCACACGGTCGTGTGCCACACATGGTCTCCTCACACGGTCGTGTATCTTATTAAATTTTGGTGCAGGTTGGTCCACATGGCATAAATTAGTTACACGACCTGGAGAGACGACTGTGTGACCCTTATTTTAAATTGTACACGATTTGAGGACACGAGCATGTGGAGTAGCCATACAGCCATGCTTGCAGTCACACGGGTTGGTCTTTGTCACACGGCCTGGCCACACGGTCGTGTTACCCTTGTTTACACTTTTTATTCCAAGTTTTGTAAAAGTTTCATTTTAATTCATAATTGATTATGGTTTGTTTTAAGTTTTCCGTAAGCCCAATTAAGGTTCTAATATGATTGAATAACATGGAAATGATTGTAATTTATTATGAATTGATCTTTCTTACTCTGTTTGAGTGATTGCTAACCCCTGTTTTGCATTTTACCTGTTATTTTGTAAATGTTTCAGATTGGTCCCAGTTTAGTTTTGAACTTGTTCAAAGGTTTTTGTAAGCCCGACTAAGACACATTTTGATTGTAATGCATGTTTAACATGGAATTAACTTGTATTTATTTATTATTGAATAATATTGAATAAATTACTTGTGAATGTTTCAGTTTACTGTTGTAGCATCCTATAACTAAGGGTCCAGTGGCTGGACCGGGTATAGGGTGTTACATTCTCTGCTATTCTTGTATCACGAATCGCTTCGAGTGTCAACTTGAACAATCATAAATCAAATACAGAACCAAAAATACTTTTTTTTCTTCCAGTAGGAAAGTAGTTCTCTCTCAGTAGAAACCGATAGAATTATTATTCCCAAAAAATATAATTTATACTTAGAAAATAAATTTCTCACTATTTTCGGGTAGAATAACAATATTTCAAAGTTGTGTGTTTTTAGCCCTTCCAATGAGCGGATCATTTACCCATTTCTTGGGATATGAATTCTATTATTATGAATGATGTTACATACTATAGAAGTTATAAACGTAATGCACTAGCTTTCGGTTCCTTATCTATTCGAACTCAGGCTTTTACTTACATCAAAAAATACAAGTCATACATACATAATCCACCATCCACTTAGGATTAAGGTATATCACACTATAAATGTTACAAGTGAATATATTCATAAACGAATTCAAGATCTATTCTACTTGGATCTTATCTGATGTACTGTCAATCCAGTCAGTCACATCTAATCTCTATCCTCTGGAAGTCATTTGCTCTGATGCTCAAGGCAAAGCATCTCTTCAGTTGGACTTGATAGACAACATATTTTTCTTTCAATTGGTTTGTTCATTTTTTAATTAGACTAATGACATGTCGAGGTTCATCTACTAATACAAGCTGTCTTTCCATATTACGATCCGACCACGTAATACCGCTTAGTATTAGTTAAACATTAGACAACTAGTGAGCTAATATTTGCTTTCATTTTTTGTGTGCAAAAAACATTTAGAACATAATATAAAGGGTTTTAATGTAATTAATATATTTTTATTAAACTAATTTGTTCAAAAAATATAAAAGTAGATGAAAAATACTACACCTGAGACACTAGATCCAACACCCAATGCTTTTACTTTAATAATTTTTATTTTTCTTTGCTAGAGTTTCCTTTAGCCAACTCTTTCTCTATTCAGAGCATAAAAACACATACAAGTATTTAATCAAATTATGAACCCATCACCAACTAATTATTTAATGGCTAATCAACTCAATAACAATTCATGTATGTGATAAAAGTTCAAGTATGCTTCCTAAACAACCTAGCTTTATTTCAATTTCTTCAAACCTTCACAAAAGTATAATTATGGCCATCTTAGCATTTCTCTGGATAATTTAACAATTAAATGGATGTGCTTGCTTTAAACTATCATTTAACACCATTAATTTAACAAAATTTAAATGAAAGTTTCCTTACTCTTTGAGAATAACCCATGGTAATGAGAAAACTTTGAAAGGTTTTATCCTTTCCTTTCTTTCTAAGTGAGCCGGATGGAAGAGAAGAGAAAAGAGATGGCTTCTCCCTTTCATTAAGTTTCATATTATTCATTTATCAAATTCCTTTTAATTAATTTTTATTGCATTCAAAGGTCATGGTTTATCAAAATGATGGATAGTGGAAATGCATGGACAATTAATGCTTTCCACTTATACATTAAGATTAAGGTATAACTATACCTAAGCCCTTGATTTAATGGCTCATTGATACAATGATAAATATCTATTTAAACCATTATTATTTCCAAAATTTTCTTTTAATCACTCGCAAGCTACTTTATCTTCACCTAGAATTTAGTCTTTAAACTTTTATATTAATTCTAATATGATTCCCATTCTACATTTGTTCAATTCACTTCTCTTGTCTCTTTTGTTTAGCGTGTTACAAATGATCTTCCTTTTATCGATCTTATGCCTCATTTCTCTCTATCGAGAAATCCATTACACGATTTCAATCCTAATGCCACTTTTATGGCATAACGAGTTTTGAGACATTACATTAAATATTTCATTCTGATTAAAATTTTGGTGTACACATGTTCAAATACACAATCTTTTACTTTTTTTTAGATTATTCAACAATGGTCAAATTTTAATTTTGGTCCATATATTATGCTTAAATATAAAATTTAATCACTATAATTTAATTTTTGACATAATTTGATTCCTCGACTTTTATAATATCATAATCAATCTAAATACATCATTCTATTTAAAATATTGACATACAAGTGTCTAAATACACAACTTTTTACTTCTTTTTTGAGATTACATAAAAATGGTCAAATTCCAATTTTGGTTCCCATGCTATGCTTAACTTTAAAATTTAATCTCTATACTTTAATTTTTTTACATAATTTGGTACCTCGACTTTTCTTAATATCTTTAGTTAGTCTAAATACTTATTCTAAATAAAATGTTAGACGTGAAATTTTAAGAATTCCCAACACTATTAAAATTCTATGTTAAATTCAAGTCTATTACAATGTCATTTGTTTTTGTTACATAACTACAAAGTGGGTATTTTTTTTCTTCTCAATTTTAACGTCACACAAGCAAATTTAATAAAAGAATTTTAACAATATTAGCAACTAGACTTTTTAAATCTAAAAAAATAAATGGACTAAATTCTTAAAAAGAAAAATATTGGGATTAAATTGAAAATGTGCAAAGAGCTTATAGACTTACAACATATTTTGATATTTAATTTTTACTTTATAATTTGGTCAAAAAATTGGTTGATCCAAGGTGAAGCGTGATGAGGACCATATTAGCTCTAATATCATTTGGATGTTTATAAAAGATAACATCTTTTTTGTTCATGAAAATTACACTCAACCCTTGATTCCTCCTCAAAACACAATCTTTTATCTCATTGATACATAGATCGGTAGGTGATTGAGACGATTGGTTCACCCTGTTTAGGATAGAGTAGAGAGCTATTGAATAGGACGACTGGAGTTGTAAGGAGGAGGAGGCTCAAAATCGACAAGAAGAAGTGAGGGTAGTTGGTTGCTTTGGTCTCTCCTTGGGTTCCAGGTTTTATATGTTGGTCATCCCCTGTCCTTATGTGCTACATGTGGAGTTATTTTTGGTGAGTCATAGGCAAATAGTCTAATGCCATAGGTCTAGGTAGAGTCGCTATGAAGTACCTCCTATCAATTTAAAACGAAAGTAATAATTGAGACCTAATATGGTGGTTAATGAGTGGATTCGCTTATTAGGCAAGTTGCTAGTCAGGGTTCTCATGCAAGGCCTTATGCCTACTATTCAAGATTACTGACACGGGCAATTATGGTAAGGAGTAACAAATCTAAAACTCAAGTTTCTCAGTTATTCAACCAAAAATCTTGAGTGAAACTGAAAGTTTACACCTTGAAAATGCACATATAACTTTTTTTCCTCTCCAGGAAATCCATTTCGGACACCCTGCAGTTTTGATTTTGGGTACACGACTAAACTGCTGTAGTTAATGGATAAGAGTGGAATGTCTTGAGGGATAAAGTATAACACAATCAATAAATATTGAATGTAGTGGTAAGCATGTTACATTATTTAAGTGTTGAATGTAGTATTAAACGTGTTACATTCTTTTAAATAAAATGTAGGTTAGAAGATTAAATATAATATTATTGAGAAAACGGTAAATAAATTAACTCTCCTTTAAAAATAAAAATAAAATAGAGTTCTACTAGAGAGAATTCTGTACTTATGTTCATTGCAAAACTTTGGTCGATGAACTCAATGTGCCAATTTCAAGGGAAAGGGTAGCGCATAAAAACAACCCTATATACAGATTCAGAAATGTGGTGTTTAAAAAGGCTTCAACATGCATAACATACCTGGACCGTCCACATCCAGAAATTCAATAGTCCTTTCCTTTGTTGAAGCTGGTCCATTGCTACATCTTATCTTAAACGCAAGATAACAGAATCTATCTTTTTTTTTTTTTTTGCAAAACCTGCATGAATAACAAATTCCGCTTGCGAAGAAAGAATTAGTGCCCTGCAATTCTAACTGAACAAGGGTGACAAAACTGCATCAACAGTATAAGTTACTCCAAACTGCATTAAGGGAAAAAAATATTTAAGAGGTGATACTACTACGCTGAAATAGATAGGGAACAGACATAGGGAACACAAGCTTACACTGAGGCAATCATATTGAACACAAGACAGTTGCTTAATTAATAAAATAAAATAAAAAGGAACAACACAGCATGTAATGCTCACAACCTTGATGTCAATCCAGATTTCTTAACCTTCAATAGTTTCTCACTAGCATAATGCAGCTAAGCAAAATTAACACGCTTAAAATATCCACCATGAACAGTGGGGTATTCCAGAAAATAAACTTTAGAAAGCTATACCCAAGTCCATTGCACAAGAACCAAGATCAGCATGCTGGGAATTAATAGTGTTGCTTTTTGAAGCACACAAGAGAAGAGGAAAGCACAGAGCTTCTTGGAAGGATTGGTATGACAGAACAACTTTACCAAGTATTTTTCTTTAAAAAGATGACAATGCAAAAAAAGAAAAAGAAAAAGTAATCTTCATAAAATCAAAAGGCTATAAAAGACTTCAATCAGGATTAAATGACAGAATTAGCTCAACAAGATCATATTCCTTTTACAGCGGAATACAAAGCAGAACAGAAATAATTTCTGTTTTAGCAGTGCAACTCAGCCACGACTAAAAATGCAAGACAAGAGAATGAAAGGCATATATACGGACGCTTATTGAACAACCAAAAAGGAAAAATTAAGACCAGCAAACCTATCAGTGTTCTCTTCTACCAAGTACTTCAATTTCATTGTACATGTGAGATTTCATCAATGAGAATTCTTCTTACATGCTTAAGAGAGCAAACATACGGTTTCTTCATCCCATAAGCTAACTTAACAGAAATTTTGCATTTCATCCAGCGATTACAACGTTGTCCTAAGAGTTTACCAACAAAACGAACTGTTTCATTCATCTTGTTATCTCTAAGGCAGAATCTTAACAAAGAAGCAGAAGTATACACCATTTGCAAGTAGGAAATAATTCTGAACACAGAACAACTAAAGAAACAAGAAGCAAATTTACTCAGAAATTTGAATATACAATAAAAACACAAAGCAGGACGTTGGGACCAAAGGGCCAACTCCATATCCTTCTTTACACTACACTGATATATGGGGTGATAAATACAAGAAAATCTGTTCTTTTTTTCTTTTTTTGGTTTCCTTCTTATCCTTCCTTATCTTTGTAGCGCATGCCTCAAATCTTTCTTCATTTCTTCTCCATCTTCATCATCTTTTCACTTATCTTTCGTCTTCATGACCCTCGAGTTCCTTCCGTAGCCCAAAGCAAAACACATTTGCAAGTTATACATTCCAGAATTACAGTTTAAATCATCCCAACCCTACAACAGACCTTTTACTCGGTATTATTTCCCCTTCCCAAAGAGTCAAGCCCTTCAGTTTGGCTACGAACAATCCTATGAAACAC
The DNA here is from genome assembly GCA_025698515.1 of Gossypium sturtianum. NCBI lineage: Eukaryota > Viridiplantae > Streptophyta > Magnoliopsida > Malvales > Malvaceae > Gossypium > Gossypium sturtianum. Next base: position 88,978,616 of record CM046944.1, read on the forward strand.
CTCCCTAACCTGCTTTTCCAGCTGTTCTAGACCTTCCTTCATTGCATCAAAAACCTGCCCCAGTTCCTTCACTCTCTGTCTAACCTCCATTTCCTTCTCCTCACCCAACGGAAACTGCACAGTATCAGTCAATTCACCCAACAACCGTGTACACTTCTCCATCTGATAAATTTCCCTCAACAGTCCACAAGCATTTTTCCTATCCCTCTTCTTCGACTCCTCCAGAATCCTCTCATGCAAAGAAAGTAATGGAGCAGCCCATGAAAAGTGCCTGGGAACATAAAAATGAACTTGCAAACCGCGATCTTGACATGGTATAGCAGCCACCAACGCCCACATTACAAACAACAAAACACAACCCATTGTGTAAACAGGCATTACAAGTCCATTAGTAGCTACAACATCACTCCCTCGAGGCACGGCCAAGTTGTTCCCAATCGCCAGGAGCTGCCTCGCAGCAGACCAAGACCTTGAAACGCTCCAAGACAAGGACCTGAAATGCCCCAAAGGACGGTGGTGATGATCCTTGGAGTGACTGGTGCTATTATTGTTTCTTCCAAATGAACGATTCCTATGAGACAAAGCTTGACCGGAATCTTTCTCATCAAGCATCCCAATTGCTAAATCTATCAAGGCTTTTTTAGCCCGACGAAATTGCCCTTCTCCTAGGGCTCTCTGACAACAATTATTATTAGCAATACCATTATTATCACCCAAAGCGCAAAGCACTATTTCAAGAAGCTTCTGCCATTGCTTGATCTGCTCAATTCCGTCGCGAATTGCATTACACACATCAAGCGCCTTAACTGTACGCTCGTAGTATTCGGCAATCAGACGGTCCATGGGAGGTTTGATCACTTGAGCTTTGTTGTTAAAAAGGATAAGCCTAAACTCCTCTTGACAAAAAAGAAAAACATCGAGAAGTTTACGAACCCACGGAAGAGAAAGCAATTCATCAGGAGATACAGAAGCTAAATCGTGAAACCGGTCAGCTACTTGCCTTTGGAACGACCCGAGCTCGAAATCGTGCGAGGCTGACCCATCGTTTGGCGACTCCATGGCGTGTATCTGATCCCTCTTCATGGATAATAACGAACGCCCAATAATTGTCAACGATGTCGAACTTCCTTGATAATCCGTGGCGGGCATTCTCACATCGAACAATGATAATATAATTTCTCAAAAAAAGAACAAAGAAAATATCAGACTTGGAATTTAATTTTAATTGGACTGTATATATATATTCAAAATTGGACTGAAGAATATTTGGGAGAGAACAAGTTCGAAGAGATTTGAAATGAGATGATGGGACAATTGTAGAAACCCTAATGCAAGGAGACGGCATTTTATTGGGGATTTTTGGACCGCGTTTTATGGTAGTTGGGAGAAACAAAGCGTTAGGAGACTGACCGAGAGCCAACAGAAATAATTAGTAAAAAAAATGCTGTTCCTTATTCCTTTTTACATTAATTATATGATCGGCACTGAACTAAGTGAAGCAATTGAATAAGAATTCTGGAAAAAACACGAGAAGAGAAGGAAAGAAATAATTTTTTTTTTTTTTTAATTTGGAAAAGGAATGAGGGATACTATCGGAACACTTTCAAGCTTAAATTAAACTTGATTTTCAATAAAATATCATTTGATAATTTCATAAAATTTCTTAAAACAATTCTAAATATTTAAGAAATAATCAAATGTGATTAGAATTCATTTCAAGCCACTAAATATTAATGGGGACATGTCCAAAATTTAAAACAAATGTTCGAAATTTTTCGAGTTAAATCGAGGTCGTTTGAAGGCTTTAAAATCATCTTAAAATTATTTAAAAACCTTCCATGAGCGATTGAAGGAATTTGAGATCAAGTGTGAGCCTCGTAAGGCTCATCAAAATAGTGCAGTGACTATCAATCCCTAAGGCCTAAGTAGCGATACCTGGTCCCTATACTATAGCATTTTAAATTCTACCAAACTTGGCATTGATGCCTAAGGTTAGGAAAAATAGTCTAAAAACATTTAAAAATCATGCATAAACATGTTTATATCATTTCCATATGCTCCAAAGCATTACAAACCAATTTCAAATCACATTTAAACTCACGAAGTAAATCATGGAATAAAGCTTGAGTAAAAACACATAAATGGCTTGAATTACAAACCAAAGTTTCACAAATTCAAATCCAAACCATGTCTTAATGTACATGCCATAAATTTGATGCAAAGAACGATCAATTACTAATTTACAAACTTTAAAATCTCAATCAGTGATGCAATGCTCCCAAGTCGAAGTCTACGCTTTTCGGCAAGTCTTATACCTACACGTTTTAAACCATTAATGCTTAAGCTCGATCAACTTAGTAAGTAACCATGGATAAAACAACTTAGCCTATCATTTATTAGTGTTGAGCCTTTCTTAAACATGTCATACCAATTCATTCAAGCCACATTTTGGTGCTACTAATAGATTTGTTTAACTTAATTGACTTATAGGGCTCAACTTACGTTTTTATGGTTTGTTAACCAATCACATTATGAAATTCATGTTTAAAACTCTCATGAAGGGTTCACATTGTGTTTAATTTAATACATATTCCTTTAAACCATAGCTTCCTATACACACACATTTCATTTTCATTTTCATTTCCTTTACTAAGACATACAAGATTTTCATTTACCATAATATTAATATAAACAAATTCACTCAGGCCACCCATATTTAAAAATTATTACCATATTAATTCTTTTTAGCTTACTTAGATCATACACCTTATAACCACACTTTTTTCCCATTTCATTATTAATTCTTATCACATTTTGAATTAATGTCCATTGTAATCTTAATAAAACATGACTCGGACACTACAGGAAATCCACATAAACCAAAGAGCACCGAGGTGCTATACTTGAAGGCAACAAAACTCCATATATCATAAGGGCTTCCAAAGAGGTAACATGAGTCTAATGATTCTCAACAAATGCTCAACCAAGGGGTAACGTAACAAAACTCCAAAAACATCATATAATTCCAAACCTCAAATAACACCAATACTAAACTCCATTGAAACATAAATACGAGACCCCAATCTGCATGTAAATTATATTCTAACCTTTCTACCAAGTTTATATTGGCTTAAAACATTCATAATAGGGGTTCATTACAACAATATACACCCAAATGGGTCACATTGATTGAAATTCACAATAAAAGGTCATTAGACCTCACATGATCAATGTCTTAATTTCATATAGTCTTTAACATCACTTAATTTCCATATTATATCATAATATAAATACGAGACCCTAACCTACATGCCAAATTCGATAAATCACTGGGTCATTGATTCGGGAGTCACTAATCATGTTTGTGTTTCTCTATAGGGGTTCAAGGAGACGAAAGATCTTAGAGATAAGAGCTTATCATTGCAGATCGAGAACGGGAAAAGTTAGGCAGCTAAAGCAGTGGGAGATGTACATATTTATTTTGATAATTTTAGGAAGATTATTTTAAGAGATGTTTTCTATGTACCAAGTTTTAAAAGAAACTTAATTTATGTTGCATGTTTATATAAAGACGGCTTGATCGTGACTTTTAATAATGGAATTGCAATATTTAGAAATCGCAATCTTATCTATAATGGATGGATGTCAAATAATCTCTATTTTATCAAACCAAAGATGTACACACTATTTGAGACTAAAAAAACTTCTCACTTTAATGAGGCGTACCTTTGGCATTTGAGACTTAGTCATATTAACCAAGAAAGAATCACTAGACTTATGAAATACGACATTTTAAGTTCGCTTAAAGAAGTTGATATTCCACAATGTGAATCTTGCTTAGAAAGTAAGATGACTAAGTGATATTTTAATGCAAAAGGAACGAGGGCCGAAAAACCCCTAGAACTTGTGCACACTGATGTTTATGGCCCCATGAGCGTTAATGCAAGAGGTAGTTACGAGTATTATGTAACCTTTATTGATCACTATTCCAGATATGGGTATGTATACCTAATGCATCGCAAGAGTGAAACCTTTGATAAATTCAAAGAGTTTCGTGCGAAAGTGGAGAAACAACTAGGTTTATCCATAAAGGCACTTTGGTCAGATCAAGGTGGGGAATATTTATTTGATGAGTTCTTAGGGTACCTCATAAAGAATGGGATTTTATCCTAATTAACCACGCTGGGCACTCCACAGCAGAATGGTGTGACAGAGAGAAGAAATCAAACTTTGTTAGATGTTACACCATAAATCTAGCGAGTCCAATATTATGGTGCATAGTAGTGAAATAATTTGTTTGGAGAGGTGTAATCCACCAGAATTCTTCTTTTGGCGAATATGTGTAGGCGTATAGTAACCGCCGTGGTAACACGTGAAGATTCTGTTTCATGTTATTCTGCTATGTAAAGAAAGAGATCTTATAAAAGTAAAAAGGTAATTATGGTATGAGTTATTTCCAAATGTATAGTACGCCTAGTTGGTCTAAAGTAATGTGCTAGTTAGGTGGTAAAGTTAGTCAGGAGTTAACTAGATTGATTATTACATGATTCTCATTTATGTTTCTCTCAGAGCCGGTAGGCCATTAGGAAAGCCAAATTATGGATTCAAGTGACATTTGTTAAGTTCTAATAACTTAAGTGAACTATATATATATATATATATATATCGGTGCGAAGGGTTTGTGAAGAAGTTCTTTTTCTTGATATATTACTCTCTGTCTCTTTTTATAAAATCTAAAGGCTATCATTTTTCTTCGAGTTGGAAGCTAAGATTTTGGGATTAATCAGTGGTTTTTCCATCTCCTGGTAAGTATCACAGCTTTGCATGTTAAATTTTTAGAAAGAGTAAGTTTGTAAGAGGTATATGAACAGTAGGATGTGAGTACAAGGCTTTGCATGGGCGTTATCAATGACTGAGATGATAGAAATTTGTATATAAATGAGTTTTAATGGTAATTCTATATTTTGTAAGCAATTGTTGCCGCTCGTTCGAGAAGGATGTTTGAGCCTGGAACTTCGAACTACAGTAGGATCTTGACTCTTGCATGTGCACTGTTCAAATAGAACCATCTAATGAAAAATGATATCTCTCACGATTGGTAAGGGTAAGAAGTAGAATAAAAATGATATATGTCTTATAATGATACGTATGGAGTTCTGTTGGAAAAGAATGTAAATAGATAGGTATGCAGGTATAGTTTGGTGTAGTAAAGGTATGAATCAGTCAGAGATATGAATAAATCTGGGTAAGTGAATGCTGTGTAAATGTTCCCCTGTGACGTCTCTGGTAGGGCAACTATATTGCAAACCAGATTGGTAGATCACAATATGAAAATTGTAACAGCCCGATTTTGGGTCTAGTCGGAACAGTGGTTTTGGGACCACAAATTTGACGTAGTCTAGTTTATTTTTATTACATTTCTATGGTCTACAGTTTTACGAAATGATTTCGTGAAAATATCGTTCGAAAATTTTGACGTTTGGGCACTTAATTTAGTAAAAAGGACTAAATTGTAAAAAGTGCAAAAGTTGAGTTCTACTTGTTAAAGGTGTCCAATTGCTATGAGATTTTAAATTGAAGGTCCTTAGATGGTAATTAGACCATTTGTTAAGTTAGTGGACAAAATGGACATGGTGAGATAAAATTTCAAAGTTTTAAGTGAAGGGCATTTTGGTCATTTGGTAATTAAATGAATTAAAAAGCAAAATCAAGCCAAAATCCTTGTCCATTTTCCTCATCATAGCTGAAAATTAGAAGGGAAGCCATAGCTAGGGTTCGGCCACTTTCAAGCTCGATTGTAAGTCCATTCTTGTCCCCTTTTTAATGCTCTTTACATTTTTGAAGTCGTTATCATCCAATCTATCTATTTCTACCATTAATTTGAGTTATGGTTGATGTCTAGGATTTGAACCATGTTATAAATGTGTGTATATTGATGTTTAATGGTAGATTATGCAAGTTTAATGTTAGATAAACAACTTTTGCTAGGTGATTTTTGATGAAAATGTCAAAAGGACCTATTTGTAAAAAGATTTCAAAATGTGTGTAAAAGTGTGATTAAATGAAAAATGTGGGCTGTTATAAGCATGAAATTGGTTCGTCTAGGCTTGGGTTATCAAGAAATTGAATACATTTCATTTTACGAGCCTAGGGACTAATTTGTAAAAATGTGAAACTTTAGGGGAAAAACGTAATTTTTCCATAATGTGATGTTTGGACTGATTTGAGTAACGTGAATATTAAATAAGCTAAATTTGCTATTATAGATCAAGAAAAATGAAGTTCGGACCTTGATCGGGGAAAGAATAATGTGTTTGACGATTAAATTCTTTTCTACTATTTTGTACCGAGGTAAGTTCGTATGTAAATAAAGGAAATGTTATAATTGTATTTTTATATGTTTTATCATGCATGAATTGTATAAATGACAATGTGGATACGTTCGACGATGAAATGACAAGTGAGAAATCCCGTATGAACTTTAGGAATAGATTAGGATACGAGTGACATGTCACTAGGAAACCATGTGATATATGTGATTTATGTGATCCAGGTGCTGGTCTCGTACGTCTACCAATGGCTGGGTAGTTGTAACAGTCCGGCCTGACCCTAGTCGGAACAGTGGTTTCGGGACCACAAATCCGAGTCAGAAAAAATATTTTAATATTATTTTGGTATTTACAGCATGTGAATTAATATGTGTGAAATTTTCGTGAAATAATTTTATCGATTGGTTGTTTAAATTGATAAAAGGACTTAATCGCATAAAATGAAAAAGTAGCTTTCTATTTGTTAAAGTGCTTATTTGCTATGATTTATTAAATGTGAGGTCCTAATGTGGCAAATAGTCCATTTATGAGTTAATGGATGATAGTGGAGTGGCATTTGGTGTAATTATTAATGTTATTAAAGGTTAAATAAGTAAAAAGGCAATTATATGTTAAATTAAATAAAACAAATTGTGTCATCTTCTTCCACTATCCATATTCACCGAAAATTCAACTTAAAATCAGCCATGGGAGAGCTTGATATTCGGCCAAACTTTGAAGACAAATTGGTGAGTGGTTTTTGCTCGGTTTTTAATAATTTATACGTTTTTGAGATGTTGCTTCGTAATCTAGCTAACCCATACCTCCGTTTCTAAAATTGTTAAAGAATTCGTGAATTGCCATTGTTGAATACTTGAGCTCTTTGATAGTTTTTGATGAAATATGAATATTTGATGTTAGATTTTCATCTTTTATAAAGTGATTTTTGATAAAAATGTCAATTTTGGACTAAATTGTGAAATATGAAAATATTGTGGTAGAAATGTGAAATAAATGAAAAATATGAGCTGTTATAGCAATAAAGAGAGTTCGGCTAGCATGGGTATTTAAGTAATTTTGTGAATTTTGTGTATTTGTGTAATAAGGACTAAAGTGCAAAAATGTGAAATGTTAGGGGCTAAAATGCAAATTTCCCATTTATATGTTCTTGGGTGAAAATTGAATGAAATATTGAATAAGTAAATTAATTTTGATATTAATTAGATTGGCAAAAGTGGAATTCGGATCTAGATCGAGGGAAAATCAAAGTATCGGATTAGTCGACTTAATTTGTCGTTACTGCAAACGAGGTAAGTTCGTATTTTAATAGACATTACAAAATCATGTTTTAAATGCATATTATTTGTATGATTGAATTCAATGCCGAATGTTAATACAAATGTATGTATTTTGAATAAGTTATATATATGTTATTATGATATTGAATTGTTCGAGAAGCAGAATATATGAAGACGAGAAAGTTCCGATAATGTGACGATGTCCGAAAAGCCCCGTATGAACCATAGGAATAGTTAGGATACATATGTCATGACATAGGATTCCGATATGTGTTTTTGTGTAAGACCACGTCTGGGACGTTGGCATCGATTTGTGTTTACGTGTAAGACCATGTCTGGGACATTGGCATCGTATTTGATTCGTGTAAGACCCTGTCTGGGACAGTGGCATCGATATGTTATTACATGTAAGACCACGTCTGGGACGTTTGCATTGTACGAGCTTTCTGAGCTATCCGAGCATCCTTATTAATTCCGAACGGTTCAACGAGCATTTCGAGAAATAAGTGATTAGGCGAATGACATTTCGATTCAGGCACGTTGAAATGTATACAATATTTGATAATGAAAGGTAAGTCTATATGTGCAAAGAATGTTATGTGATGTGTATGTAAATGAATTGTGAATATGTGCATATGAAACATGAACAAGTGAATAAGATATGATTTATAAAGTGGCATATGTGAAATTGTTAGATACTATATGAATGAAAGATGAATTTGAGTATAAGTGATGATATGTGATTCATATGAAAAAGATATGTGATTAAATATGTTATTTCCCATATTGTGCTCATTTGGTTATATGAAAGTGAGACTTGAATGTTATATGAGAATTGAATTGAATAAACTTGTAAAAGCTTAAGTTAGTGAGTAAGTAAGTATATTATTAAATGATGATGATTTGGTATGAAATCATGATATAAACTTGAGATAATTTGTGTTTTGACATTTGAGATAGCATAGTATGCTTATAGCATTGTGATGAATTTATTTGTTATATTAAGTATATTAAGATACGAGCTTACTAAGCTTTCAAAGCTTACTCTGTGTTTTTCCTATGTTTATAGATTTTTGGAGATTTGCTCGGGTTGGAAGTCGGCGGAGATCGCATCACACTATCAGTTAATGTTTTCGGTATTTATACATTTATGACTTGGTTATATGGCATGTATAGGCTAGTTTTGATATATTTGGTTTTGAAATTTGTATATGTATATAGCCATGCGAAAATGGCTTGTTCATGATGAAAATGTTTGTAGTTATATTTGGTCTTGTTATAAGCTTAATTGAGCGGTATGATTTAAGGTAAATATGTCGTGATGTTGGTTATATGATTTGGCAATGAGGAGTGGTAAGTAGGGTGTATATTCAGCTTATTAATTAACTCATTTTGGAAGCATGAATAGTGGTATAATATGGTTTGGTAAAAGGGTCATTTGAATAACTATAAATGACATATTGTTTTGATGTTAAGATATGAGATAACATGTTTAGCTTATAGATTGAGTGGTAGAAATGTTATGATTTATTGAGTTAAATTTGATAACCGAAAGGTTATTTATTTAAATTGTTGGACATATGTGATATGAATACATATGCCTATTTAAAGTTTGCTTGTAGTTCGGTTTAAAAAGATCAAATCAGTGGTTCAATGAGTGATTATAAAATGTGTTATATATAAGTAGTTATATGTTCGACTATGGTATTTGACTATTTAGGCTCGGTTTTGAATGACAAAGAATTTATATGATTTAATTGTTATATGGAAGTTAAATTGGATGATAGATTATTGAATAAATTAATTGGTTGTGTATATGAATTATAGGCATGATAATTAGCATGAGAATTAGGTATGTGGTTCATGTGTGTGGTTGAATATAACATGTTAGATATGTTATTTAGCTTGCAAATTAGATATTTTATGACTTGACATTTGTATTTCAAAATGGTTAAATTTGATTTAGTAAAATGTACATAAGGTTATAATGTTTAAAATGCTATGATTTGGAAATTGTATTTAGAAATGGCTTTTGGTTTTAAGGTGTTATGCGCATGGTTGAATGATGTTAAAAATATAGTTGGTCATGTATAAAGTTACCTAACGTTTTATGTGCAAATGATTATTAAACCGTGAGATATGGCCAAATTAGTTTAACAGGCGCATGTATAATTTTTATTAAATGTTATGTTTGTTATTTAGTTAATGATATGAGTTGAAACAACTTAATATGCGATTGTACTTAGATTTATAAAATGATATGATTATTGATTTGTTATGGAATAGATGTAAACAAATGGGTGTCTCGATATATGCTCGGTATATGAAATGAAATATGTTTGATTATAAATTGGGTATTCGAATGTCATAGAAATGATGGTCATATGGCTTGAATTTTTGTAATTATGAAATATGTACAAATTGGTTTATTAATTTATTTCGAAAAATTTTATAAAGGAGAATGCATTACTGGGCGTATGAATTGTAAATAATGTCTGTTCTGAACTGTGTTTTGTTCGGTAATGCCTCGTAACCCTAGTTCGGTGACGGATACGAGTTAGGGGTGTTACATTTGATTGGTATCAGAGCTATGGTTTAGTCGGTTCTAGGACTACCATAGCGTTTGTGAGTCTAGCTATACATGCAATATTTAACCTGCGATAGTGTGATATCTCCCGACTCTGACGAAAATTATTTTGATGAGACAGATATGTTTTCCAACCGAGCTTATTTTGATAGTACAGAAGTAAATACTCAAATGTTTGAGTGAAAATGTGTTGACTTTGAGTTGAAACTCATAAGGGTAAGGATCAAATTGTATGACATGTTGTTATTGATAAATGTTATAATTATATGAGCATATGAGATATGCTATTTGAGTTATGATTGCTATCTGAAATGCTTTGATTGTGAATTAGTGATTTGAGTTGGCATATGAACAATGTGTTAAGAACAAAAGTGATTAAAAGCAAAAGTTAATTAAATGATTTGAGAATGTGAAATTAGTAATGAACTGGTTATTTGTGATAGTATGTGTTATATGCATTTATGTGTAAGTTAAATTTGAGGCATTACTACCCTCACCCCCTTATCAGTGAAATGTTATAAAGAAATCTGTAAGATTTGGGTTGAATAAGTTCACGAGTGTGGAGTTATAGAAGTCCGTGTTCGGAAGATTAATAATGCGGTCAGAAAAGAGATTGAATCAGCAAATGAAGACAGTATTAAAAGAGATATTGGATAGTTCTGAAAACTATTCAGATTATGTAAAGTCACTGTTACAGAAGAAGTTAACTTCGATTAAATGACCTATTCAGGTATGTTATCTAAAGAAAGTATTAACTGGAAGCTTCTCTGGATTGATTTTTGTTTTTGATGGGATAATATGAACTTAATGATGACAGAATTAGACAGTTGAATAATGTTTGAATTGTATTGATGGCTGAGTGCAGTGGTTATGTTATAGTTGGGCAGTTACTATGACTTCTTCTGGGCATTCTACGTGTACATTTATCCTCAGAAATATATGTAACTATTTAATTTCAGAAGGAATTCTTATCGTATGAGAACATTAGCTAAACATATTAATGGATGAAAGTATCGTTGGTCTGTTTGGGTTATGTTCGACATTACTATGTCTTTCTCTGGTATTTATTCCCTTGTATGAATATAAAAAAATTGACGGTAAAATTTGTATAAGGCTAATATTTTGTTTCTACTGGCTATTGTTCTGTTGAATATATGTGAACATTATATGGCTTCTGTTACTTTAGGTTTTAGTATTTATGGGTGACATTGTTCTTTCTGGACATTTTCTGGGATATCATCGGAATTGATATCATTCTATATAGGTTTTAAATTTCAGATATTCTGTGTAACTCCAAGTGTTGAAATTTTGCTATTCTAGTTTTCTTATGATTCCATGTGATTATCTGCAAGAGATCTCCATTTGACAGAGATGACTATGTCTATTATGATTATAATCTCTGGCTTGAAATGTGAGAGTACAGTGGTACCGTCCTCAGAGTTATAGAAGTTGTGTTTCTGCAATGGTTGTTATTTAAATCATATTTGATTCTTTTTTTTTGCGTTCAAATGCTTCATTAACAGCCGAGATAATATTTATTATAGGGTTGAGATATCGTTCTTAGTAAAACCCAATGATTTCTATTTGGTTAAGGTGATTTCAGTATAATTCAGAGTTTCGATGATTAATATAAGAGACAGCTTTATTATAAATTCTTTTCTAGTTCTTGTGAAGGTTTGACATTGATAAAAGTGAAAATGATAGAAGATCAAGATCAATCTGTATAATGATATGTCTAGGGTTATTCTTCTAATGAGAAGAAAGATTTCTTCAAAAAGACCGATTCAATAGTTAGTATGATCTGAATTATTTGATTGAAAAGTTAATTGGGTTATATGTGTATGAATCTATCTATGAACTGGAAATAAACTTTGAACGTACATGTATGAATTGAAGGATTGTAACAGCCCGATTTTGGGGCTAGTCGAAACAGTGGTCTCAGGATCACTAATCCGAGGTTGAGGAAAATTATTTTGGTATTATTTTATGTGTTATAACTTGTTTATAATAATGCATGGGATTTTTGGTGCTTAAATTTTAACGATTGAATGCTTAATTGTGAAAAAGGACTAAATCGCATAAAGTGCGAAAGTTCTATTTTTTCAAGGTAGAGGTGTCTAATAGCCATGGAATATTAAATTGAAAGTCCTTAAAGTAAAATTAGGCCATATAGAGTGTGTTGGCCGGCCATAGGAAGCAAGGGGATAAGAGCATTAATTTTAGTCAAAATTTGGTGACATTAGGTGATAAAAAATGAATAAAATAAGATGAATAAAAGAGTTGTCATCTTTTACTATTCACACTTCTTATCCACCGAAAATTGAAGAGAGAATAGGCGTTTTTGAAGTTCAAATTTTCAGTTACATCTCATCCTTGCAAGTAAGTCATTTTGATGATTATTTTTGATGATTTTTGTACTTTTGGAGTCCCCAAAGCTTTAGCTAGCTAATGAGGGGACTAATTTGTTAAATGGTTGAAAGTTTAGGGACTTGCCATGAGAGTGTTCATGTTGTTTGCTGAGTTTTTATGGAGGAAAATGAATGATAGTGAGTTATGGAACAACTTTTGTGAAAAGTGTTAGCATGAAAACACCTAAATAGGACTTGAATGCAAATATTGAAATTGTGTAATAAATGCATGAAATAAATGGTTTTGTGGGTTGTTGTAAGAGGAATAAATGTTCAGATAGGCTTGTTTAATGAGAAAATGTGTTGAAAAATGATTTACGAGCCTAAGGACAAAATCGTAATTTTGCCATAGTACAAGGGCAAAATGGTCATTTTTGCCTAAGTAGAGATTATGATGTATTATGATTTATAAAGTGATTAAATGAGTGAATTTCACTATTATAAATCAAGAAGGGCGTGGAATCAACCTTGACCGAGGAAAAGGCAAGGTTACAGAATAGACCATTGATTAACACATTTTGCACCGAGGTAAGTTTATGTGTAAACGATGCATCTTAAATACATATGTTGTTGTTCATTGGTGCATTGTATGATTGAGAATATTTACGATTCTAAATGGATTGAATTTGGTCGATAATGAATTAGATTTGAAAATGTGGAATATTATCCGTAGTAATTAATGGTGGGCTGTGTGCGACACCACCTTAATTATTCTTATTGGTGGGCTATGTGCGATACCACCTTATTACTTATTCACGATGGGCTGTGTGCGATACCATTGTTTGTATGAACATTTGGTGGGCTATGTGCGATACCACCGTACTTATTTTTGTTGGTGGGCTATGTGCGATACCACCCTGTTAAAGATTAATGGTGGGCTAAGTGCGAAACCACCGAGTGCTTAGTATTACTAAGAATGGCTTATTGTGAAATTGTGATGTGTTTTTCATGTGATCATGTAGTGATAAGTGCAGGGATGTATGTTAAATAATACGAACATATGGCTTGTGATATGGTTGGAATGTGGTAAGAGATGAAACGAGTAAGCATGATCTTGGAATGTGGAATGTTCTTATTTATTATGAAATGCTATTTATTGATTGGCACATATTATGATGTTTATTGTTTACATGTAAACTTACTAAGCTTAAAGCTTACTCCCTTTCTTTTCCCTTGTCTTATAGTGTCAAAGAGCCGGGTCGGGATATGAAGATAATTGGAAGATCATCCACACTATCAGCTCAATCTCGGTATATCTAGACTTAGTATAATGAGTATGGCATGTCTAGAGGCTAGACTAGGTGAATTGTTTTGTTGTTTTGGCCAAGTATGTATTGGCTCCTTTAAAGATGAACTCTTTTGTATACTGCCATAGTTGATGGCTCATTATTACTAATTTATGAAAAGAAGAAGTTATTCATAGAAGTGTATGTTGCAAATTTGGGTTATCTAGTGATTTGTTGAATGGGACTATGTTGTGTGAGCCAAAGAAGAAGTTATTCATAGAAGTGTATGTTGCAAATTTGGGTTATCTAGTGATTTGTTGAATGGGACTATGTTGTGTGAGCTAGGGTGATAAAAAGAGCTTGGCAAATAGCCTTGTTCTTATCCACACGGGTAGGCATACGGGCGTGTGTCTAGGCCGTGTGTGAGACACGGTTAATTGCATGGGTGTGTGATCAGGCCGTGTGTCCCATTGCATGTTAGAATTGCAAGTTAGTAAGCTTAGTAGTAAACACACGGGAAGAGACACGATCGTGTGTCTTAGCCGTGTGGGAGGCACGGCCACGGACATTGGCGTGTGCCCAGGCCGTGTGAAGTCTGCACCTTGAAGTTGGAATTTAATTCGACACATGGTCTAAGGACACAGGCGTGTGCCTTAGCTGTGTGACCATAGTGAGATGATGACATCATAAACAGAATGCCAAGGTTTTGGCACACGGGCTAAGACACGGGCGTGTTGAGGCCGTGTGAGGGACACGGGCTAAGGACACGGGCGTGTGTTCGACCATGTGAAATAAGTCAGTGTCGACCACGGGTGGAGAACACGGGCGTGTCTTAGGGGTACACGGGCGTGTCCCTTGAGTAGCACGGGCGTGTGACCCCTGTTCAGGCAAAATTTTTCTAAGTGAGTAAAAGTTCCCGGATTGATTTAGAAACCTTCCGAAAGTATGTTTAAGGCCTCGTAGGCCCACTGTAAGGATGTTAGATATGTGAATGGAAAAGTTTTAATTTGGAATAAAATTTGATAACCTAAAGTTGTTTGACCATGTGAGTTAAGTACGGTAACGCCTCGTACCCGGTTCCGGCGTAGAATACGGGTAAGGGGTTTTACAAGGATAGTCTAGAAGAAGAATTTGTATTCTTGAAGACTTGATACAAAAATTATATCTATCGGAACGATCCTATCTGAGAAATGTTATGGTAAATTAAAGTTGGTTCGATTGTTGAAGCTTTCTTTTACACGAAGATAATTTCAACCGAAACATTCGTTCTGGTTCAGTCTGAGTTAAATAAAGATATAATGATTTTCAGCCATACGTTATTGAACGATTTGAAGTGTGTTCTAATAAAAGAGTGTACATAAATATCTTGTGATTCTATATAGTTAAAGCTGCATGAAAAGAGTTATGTGACATATTTGATGACAATAAGAGTTTAAAATGTTTAATGTCAGAGAAAGATCCAAACTTGGCACAGCAAGGTTAGCTCGAATCTTCGAAAAACTTTTGAGTCTGTAAGTAATTATTATCCGAGGAAAATAATCATAGTTTCGGATGTTCAGAATGGGAAACTCTTATGTGCTTTATGAGCGATGAATACGTGATTGATCTTATCAGATGATGAACAATTGTTAGCTGAGTTAGAAGCTAAATAGATGTTATTTAGCGAAGATGTGAAACTTAGAAATGTGTTATCAAATTATAAGTTAAAAAGGGGTTCAACATAAATTGATTTCTAATTCAGAACTTTAGATGTGGAATCGATGATTATTTGTTACTTCGAGATAAATTGTCTATATCAAGAAACTCTGAGATTGTATAACCATTATTATAGGTAGTTCACAGTGTCAGTTAGTCTGTTCGTAAGAGAGTATCATGATGCACGACATTCCGAGATATGGTATTAATGAATGAATGTGAACTGTGATAATTCTAACTTTGTTGATTATAGAAATAGAGTGTTGATGAATTCTGTATCGGGATTATCCTTATCATTGAAAAGGATAGAGTTATCTGTTCCTAAGATGATAAGTCTACACATGGTGCCAATCATCATTGTTTCGGATTGATATTTGAAACTCAGATTGTGATTCCGAGGGAAATTACAGTAATCTGTGAATATTAGATTGCATTGAAATTGGGAAACGCAATTCAAATTCTCGAAATATTTATTTGCCACTGTGTTTTAGAGTTTCAAAACAACTAAGAAAGACTATTATTATTAGTTAAGTAATCGTGTGAGTATGAAGACGGTATTATATGAAGTATTGTATGATTACAATTACCGAACCTTGTTGTACTGGATTGAACTGTGTGCGAGAAAGATTCATAGAGATGCTTTGATCAGAGAAATTGAAGAGAAAGTAAAAGTGATTTGTAATGACTTGAAAGCGGTTCAGATTGATGAAAACTTATGCGAGAATTGATACGTAAAAGCATTGAATTTGATAAGATAATTGAATATTTGTGAAAATATTATCGAGATTGGAATTTCGACTCAACTAAAAAGAGAAGTGAAAAGGTAATACCAGTGACTTCTTCAACTTAAATTACCATCAGAACTCGAGAAGATTCGTAAAGTGTTTCTTATATCTATGATGTGATGATTCAGCTTACTATGACGTATAGCAAAAGACAAATCAGAATTTTGGTTGGTATGATTAAAGAGTTGTGAAATCCGAAATTATGTGAGATTTTGATAATTCTATGTGAAAGCAAATCATTAATTTATTCTCTGGTAAGATTTTCGGGGACGAAAATCCCTAAGGGGGGAGAGTTGTAACAGCCCGGTTTAGACCCTAGTCAGAACAGTGGTTTTGGGACCACAAATTCGAGTCAGAAAAAATATTTTAATATTATTTGGTATTTAAAGCATGTGAATTAATATGTGTGAAATTTTCGTGAAATAATTTTATCGATTGGTTGTTTAAATTGATAAAAGGACTTAATCGCATAAAATGAAAAAGTAGCTTTCTATTTGTTAAAGTGCTTATTTGCTATGATTTATTAAATGTGAGGTCCTTATATGGCAAATAGTCCATTTATGAGTTAATGGATGATAGTGGAGTGGCATTTGGTGTAATTATTAATGTTATTAAAGGTTAAATAAGTAAAAAGGCAATTATATGTTAAATTAAATAAAACAAATTGTGTCATCTTCTTCCACTATCCATATTCATAAAAATTCAACTTAAAATCAGCCATGGGAGAGCTTGATATTCGGCCAAACTTTGAAGACAAATTGGTGAGTGGTTTTTGCTCGGTTTTTAATAATTTATACGTTTTTGAGATCGTTGCTTCGTAATCTAGCTAACCCGTACCACCGTTTCTAAAATTGTTAAAGAATTTGTGAATTGCCATTGTTGAATACTTGAGCTCTTTGATAGTTTTTGATGAAATATGAATATTTGATGTTAGATTTTCATCTTTTATAAAGTGATTTTTGATAAAAATGTCAATTTTGGACTAAATTGTGAAATATGAAAATATTGTGGTAGAAATGTGAAATAAATGAAAAATATGGTCTGTTATAGTAATAAAGAGAATTCTTCTAGCATGGTTATTTAAGTAATTTTGTGAATTTTGTGTATTTGTGTAATAAGGACTAAAGTGCAAAAATGTGAAATGTTAGGGGCTAAAATGCAAATTTCCCATTTATATGTTCTTGGGTGAAAATTGAATGAAGTGTTGAATAAGTAAATTAATTTTGATATTAATTAGATTGGAAAAAGTGGAATTCGGATCTAGATCGAGGGAAAATCAAAGTATCAGATTAGTCGACTTAATTTGTCGTTACTGCGAACGAGGTAAGTTCGTATTTTAATAGACATTACAAAATCATGTTTTAAATGCATATTATTTGTATGATTGAATTCAATGCCGAATGGTAATACA
Source organism: Gossypium sturtianum (assembly GCA_025698515.1). Lineage (NCBI taxonomy): Eukaryota > Viridiplantae > Streptophyta > Magnoliopsida > Malvales > Malvaceae > Gossypium > Gossypium sturtianum. The sequence goes on from CM046944.1 coordinate 88,996,334, forward strand.
AATGTATGTATTTTGAATAAGTTATATATTTATGTTATTATGATATTGAATTGTTCGAGAAGAAGAATATATGAATACGAGAAAGTTCCGATAACGTGACGACGTCCGAAAAGCCCCGTACGAACCATAGGAATAGTTAGGATACATATTTCATGACATAGGATTCCGATATGTATTTTCGTGTAAGACCACGTATGGGACGTTCGCATCGTTTTGTGTTTGCGTGTAAGACCATGTCTGGGACATTGGCATCGTATTTGATTCATGAAAGAACCTGTCTGGGATAGTGGCATCGATATGTGATTACATGTAAGACCACGTCTGGGACGTTGGCATTGTACGAGCTTTCCGAGCTATCTGAGTATCCTTATTAATTTCGAATGGTTCAACAGGCATTCCGAGAAATAAGTGATTAGGCGAATGACATTTCGATTCAGGTATGTTGAAATGTATACAATATTTGATAATGAAAGGTAAGTATATATGTGCAAAGAATGTTATGTGATGTGTATGTAAATGAATTGTGAATATGTGCATATGAAACATGAACAAGTGAATAAGATATGATTTAAAAAGTGGCATATGTGAAATTGTCAGATACTATATGAATGAAAGATGAATTTGAGTATAAGTGATAATATGTGATTCATATGAAAAAGATATGTGATTAAATATGTTGTTTCCCATATTGTGCTCATTTGGTTATATGAAAGTGAGACTTGAATTTTAATTGAGAATTGAATTGAATAAACTTGTAAAAGCTTAAGTTAGTGAGTAAGTAAGTATATTATTAAATGATGATGATTTGGTATGAAATCATGATATAAACTTGAGATAATTTGTGTTTTGACATTTGAGATAGCATAGTATGCTTATAGCATTGTGATGAATCTATTTGTTATATTAAGTATATTAAGTTACGAGCTTACTAAGCTTTCAAAGCTTACTTTGTGTGTTTTTCCTATGTTTATAGATTTTCGGAGATTTGCTCGTGTTGGAAGTCGTCGGAGATCGCATCACACTATCTGGTTAATGATTTCGGTATTTATACATTTATGACTTGGTTATATGGCATGTATAGGCTAGTTTTGATATATTTGGTTTTGAAATTTGTATATGTATATAGCCATGCGAAAATGGCTTGTTCATGATGAAAATGTTTGTAGTTATATTTGGTCTTGTTATAAGCTTAATTGAGAGGTATGATTTAAGGTAAATATGTCGTGATGTTGGTTATATGATTTGGCAATGAGGAGTGGTAAGTAGGGTGTATATTTGGCTTATTAATTAACTCATTTTGGAAGCATGAAAAGTGGTATAATATGGTTTGGTAAAAGGGTCATTTGAATAACTATAAATGACATATTGTTTTGATGTTAAGATATGAGATAACATGTTTAGCTTATAGATTGAGTGATAGATATGTTATGATTTATTGAGTTAAATTTGATAACCGAAAGGTTATTTATTTAAATTGTTGGACATATGAGATATGAATACATATGCCTATTTAAAGTTAATTTGCTTGTAGTTCGGTTTAAAAAGATCAAATCGTTGGTTCAATGAGTTATTATAAAATGTGTTATATATAAGTAGTTATATGTTCGGCTATGGTATTTGACTATTTAGGCTCGGTTTTGAATGACAAAGAATGTATATGATTTAATTGTTATATGGAAGTTAAATTGGATGATAGATTATTGAATAAATTAATTGGTTGTGTATATGAATTATAGGCATGATAATTAGCATGAGAATTAGGTATGTGGTTCATGTGTGTGGTTGAATATAACATGTTAGATATGTTATTTAGCTTGCAAATTAGATATTTTATGACTTGACATTTGTATTCGAAAATGGTTAAATTTGATTTAGTAAAATGTACATAAGGTTATAATGTTTAAAATGCTATGATTTGGAAATTGTATTTAGAAATGGCTTTTGGTTTTAGGGTGTTATGCGCATGTTTGAATGATGTTAAAAATATAGTTGGTCATGTATAAAGTTACCTAACGTTTTATGTGCTAATGATTATTAAACTGTGAGATATGGCCAAATTAGTTTAACAGGCGCATGTATAATTTTTATTAAATGTTACATTTGTTATTTAGTTAATGATATGAGTTGAAACAACTTAATATGCGATTGTACTTAGATTTATAAAATGATATGATTATTGGTTTGTTATGGAATATATGTAAACAAATGGGTGTCTCAATATATGCTCGGTATATGAAATGAAATATGTTTGATTATAAATTGGGTATTCGAATGTCATAGAAATGATGGTCATATGGCTTGAATTTTTGTAATTATGAAATATGTACAAATTGGTTTATTAATTTATTTCGAAAATTTTTATAAAGGAGAATGCATTACTGGGCGTATGAATTGTAAATAATGTCTGTTCTGAATTGTCTTTTGTTCGGTAATGCCTCGTAACCCTAGTTCGGTGACGGATACGAGTTAGGGGTGTTATAGTAGTTCGGCATGTGTTGCGGATACCTGACAGCTTGTGTGAGCAGCACTGCGTAGCTACGTCTTGACTGACAGCTTGTGTGAGCAGGCCCGTGATTAGCTCGAGAGCGAGCCCTTATGTGTTATGAGATATGAGGTAGCATTGGCTACGTATGTGGCACTTATGTGCAAGACTTTCTGTGTATCCGATTAGTATTCCAAGTGTTCAACGGGTATGTCAAAGACGAGAAAGAGTATGATATGTTACAAGTTGGTACAGGTATGTACGAAAAACTCATAAGAATGAGCTCGGTATGTAATGAACACTTGGTAAGATTAAGAATGATTAAGTTATGTTTTTGAACCTATGATGTCAATTATGTAACTTGTGTTATACCAATTGTATGTTATTCATGTTTAATGTTGTTTAATGTTGCTTATTATTTGCATGTGAACTTACTAAGCTATAAAACTTACTCCCCTTCCTTTCCTTTATCTTATAGTGTAACCAAACCAGCTCGGGATTGGAGATTTGTCGGAGATCCATACACACTATCTACAACAATCATTTTGGTACCAATGAATTCAAGTATTTTGAGTTATGGCATGTATAGGGACTTGGTCATTTTGTTATGTGTCATAAATGATTTGGCCTAAATGCGTTGGCATTGTAATGGTTAATAATTCATTTTGTATATGGCCACTGAAAGTTGGCTAATATTAATTTTATTGGTCATTGGTATGTTTATGTGATGATGCCTATCATGAAGATGAAACTGGCATGAATGGAAAAGAAGATATGTGATGTTTATGCATGATAGATGTTAGTATGTGTAAATGATGTATTGAAATCTTATTTGTGGCTGATTTGATTGTATGTATATGCTTGGATCGGTGTTGCTTGTGGTTGTGTAGGTTAGTGCAAGTAAGGGGGCAAAATGGCTTGGTAAATAGCCTTATTGTTGTCCTCACGGGTAGACACACGGGCGTGTGTCTAGGCCGTGTGTTTGCCCTACGGGCATGTGTTTCGGCCGTGTGTCCCCTGCACCTTAATTGTTGTAAAATAGAATGTCCAGAATTGAGCACACGGGCAGAGACACGGGGGTGTGTCTCGGCCGTGTGTGCTACACGGCCTTGGACACGGGTGTGTGTCTCAGCCGTGTGAAGTCTGCACCTATTTTATGAAAAATTATGGAAATTAATTCGATCACACGGCCTAGCACACGGGCGTGTGGCACGGCCTTGTGGCACAAGTCAGAGAGCACCCTATTTTGAACACGGCCTGTAGCACGGGCATGTCTAAGGGTCACACGAGCGTGTCCCTTGGGCCATAAGGGCGTGTGAGCCCTGTAACATGAATTTTTTTATAAGTTTTGTAAAAAAATTCTAAAGTTCTCGGTTTGGTCCTGAACCACTTCCAAAGCATGTATTGAGCCCCGTAGGCTCGTTTTAGGGACGATATGAATGTATGTGAAAGTTTTAAATTTGGATGGAAATTACATCTCGGTTTTGTATGTTTGCTTGTGTTTAAGTCCGGTAATGCCTCGTACCCTGTTCCGGCATCGAATACAGGTAAGGGGTGTTACAAAAATAGTGTAAGACCATGAGGTTGAGGCCCATAGAATATTAGTATGATATGAAAACACTCATGGTGTAGCCTCCACTAAGATGAAGACTGGATTGGAAGGTCACGATACATGAATGTGTGTAAGACCATGTTGTTGAGACCCATGGCACAATATGTTTGCATGTATATATGTTCATGGTGTAGCCTTTGGTGATGTGTAAATCTAATTGGTAGATCACGATATATGAAATTATGTGTAAGTCCATGAGGGAGAAACCCATGGCACCTTCTGTGAAAGTCTGTTGGGACAGTAAAAATAAGGTTTTATATGTTGCCCTTGTGGCGTATTCTGCTTGGACCTTGTGGCATACTCTACTAAGTCTGTATGGTAAAAATATGCTTATCCGCCCTTATGATAAGTTCTGGATAAATTCTGATTGTTCTATATAAGTATTGAAAAGATAAGGTTATGACATGTCCGAGGTTATAATGGTTGAATTAGATATGTGAAGAAATTGAATAAGTTTTTAAGAAGCTCTTGAAAAGAAGGGTGTATATGAATGTTAAGTAGGGTATTCACCATGATAACCTGTAAGTGTTGAAAATGAGCGCATTCGTAGTTATGAAAGATAAAAGAAATTGTTAACATGAGTTAGTCTATGTTATAATATGATTGAATCTGGGATATTTGTAATTTTTCATATCAGAGTTCCATAATGTCTTCTTTTGAAATCATATAGAATATGAGTTATGGTAATACTAAGTCTGGAGTCCTGAAATAAAGTGGTATGGATTATGTTTTAATAATTTGTGTAGTATATTGCCAGTGTGAGTTTGTATAATATTGGAATAGGGTAGGAATTGATTAGTAATTTGATGGTATTCAGATCTGCGTAACTATTCGTCAAATATGTATGTATCTGCTAGTGATTAATATCTGTGAATAATGGATCTAGAATACATGTATGTAAAAAGAGATGGACTGCATGAAGTGGGTTATGAAGGTATACTCTTTGAAAAGTATCTATGGGACAAACAGATTTATGGAATATTTGGAAGAATTTGCAGTTAGTTGGTTAAGAAAGAATTAGTATGTTAAGAGTATGGTAGTTGGCGTATAAGTCTAAGCCAAAATTGTAATAATCTCTGCCCAATACGAAAGAAAGTGATTTAGGAAGATAAATGGCATAGATGTTCTCAAATATTATAAAATATCCTCCAAGGCATTTTGTGTTAACTCTTAGTCACAAGTGTTGTGTTTGTGTTTCAGGTAGCATGGTTCGAGTTTGCGCTAGGAGGGACGACGCTAGGAGTACGCCAAAGTAGTGGTGTAGAGGGTTATTATGCATACATTGGAAATATGGCGTATTGTAATATTACAAACCATGAGTAAATATTTAGTAAATGTTTTTGTTGTAATGAACTATATTTGGTCTGATGTAATATATATTTTTCTAAATACTATCTTTTGTTTCTTTAAAATTGAGTCTTTATAAGAAGAATGTTTTCAATAAAGAGTATTTGTCAACTGTTTTGATATTTTGCTATGTATTGTGTATGTAGGAACACTCGAGATCTGGAATTGGGTTGGGTTGAGGGAGTTACATTAGACATGGTACATTCGATGTTAACTTATTCAAAGCTACCAATCTCTTTTTGGGGATATGTTGTACAGATGACTTACTATATTTTGAATGATGTGCCAACTAAGGCGGCATAAAAAGCCCCATACAAATTGTGTTATGGTAGAAAGTTGAATTTTAATCATTTTAGGATTTGAGGATGTTTGGCCCACGTATTGGACAAAGATGCGAGGAAGTTGGACTCACAGATAGCATTGTGCATGTTTGTTGGATATCCAAAGGGAACAAAGGGTGGCTTGTTTTATAACCCAAAAGAGCAAACTATTATAGTGTCAACTCATGCTACTTTCCTTGAAGAAAGTTACATGAATGACTTTAAACCTCAGAGTAAAAAGGTACTCGAGGAAATTTTGTGAAATAATCAAAACCCTATTAAAACAGTTCCAGAACCAACTCCTAATAGTAGACCTGCAAACGATCAGCAAAATAGGGTTCTTCATCGTAGTAGGAGGGTCTCTCCTAATAGTAGACCCACTCACATATGATGAAGCGATACAGAGTACTGATTCCAAGCTCTGGAAAATAGCTATGAAAGCTGAGATGGACTCTATGTATTCCAAATTAGTGTAGGAACTTGTAGACTTACCAGAAGGGATAAAACCCATAGGGTGTAAGTAGATCTACAAGAGGAAAATAAACGCAGATGGAAAAGTGGAAACTTATAAGGCCAGACTTATAGCAAAAGGTTATGCTTAGAAAGAAGATATCGATTATGAATAAACCTTCTCTCCAATTACCATGCTCTAGTCAATCTGCATATTGTTATCTATTACAGCAACTCTTGATTACGAGGTCTGGCAAATGGATGTCAAGACAATATTTTTGAATGACTATCTTGAAGAGAACATTTATATGGTGCAACCCACCAGATATATAGCTAAAGGAAACGAGCATAAAGTTTGCAAACTGCTTACATCCATATATGGACTTAAGCAAGCATCCCACCTATGGAATCAAAGATTTGATCAAGCGATCAAGACTTTTGGATTTGAGCAAAATATAGATGAACCTTGTGTTTACAAATGTTTAGGGGATGGAAAGGTGGTATTTCTCGTTCTTTATGTCGATAACATTCTACTCATTGGGAATGATGTAGGAAAATTGTCATTAGTTAAACTGTGGTTAGCCAAATAGTTTAGCATGAAGGACTTGGGGAGAAATTAATTTTGTTCTAGGCATTCGAACACTAAGGGATCTAAAAAACAAAGTGATAACACTGCCTTAGGCTTTATACATAGACAAGATATTAGAGCGTTCTGCAATGACCTATTCGAAGAAGGGAAATCAACCCTCTCTATTGGGATTTCATCTTTTTTTAAAGGATGATTCTAAGACAATGGAAGAAAAAGAACATGAGAAAGGTTCTTTATGCTTCAACAGTAGGAAGTCTCATGTATGTTATGTTATGCACATGTCCATATATCTTTTTTTTTTGCAATGGGGTTGGTAAGTCAATATCAGACGAATCCAGGACCAAGACACTAGCAAGCAGTTAAGCATAAACTCAAGTATTTACGGAGAATAAGGGATTATATGCTTGTGTATTCCGAAAGAGATCTTACTCCTATCAGATATACTGATCCTGACTTCCAAACATGTCGAGATTTGAGGAAATCAACATCGAGATGTGTTTTGTCCTAGTCAGCAAGTTAGTGTGAATAAGTGTCAAGTAGGGTTGTACTGCTAACTTCACTATGGAGGGCCGAATAAGAGGTATGGAAAAGCTATGTCACAATAATAGTACAGATATAGCTTAGGCTCAAAGAAACCACATAAGGACAAAACACATTGATACAGAGTATCATAAGGGAGATGGTAGTGTTTGACAAAATAGTAGATGTAGTCAAAGATCACATATGAGGACAAACCCTAGGGATTTGTTTTGCCAAGACTCCACTAGCTAGAGAGCTCTTTAGGAAACATATGGAGGGGCACAAGAATGTGAAACATGACTCATCTACTTCACTAGGGCAAGTGGGAGACTATTGGATCTGGTGCCCTAAGTGTAGTATTTTAGTTTAAGTAAGTACACTTGTAATTTTTTGAATAGATTGGTTAATAAAACTATTCATGAATTACATTAATACTTTGTATATTGTCTTCACATGGTTTTTGCACGCAAAGTAAAATAGAAGCGAATGTTGCTCATTAGTTGTCTAAGCGATATTATATGGTAGATCGTAATACGAAAAGACAACTTGCATTAATAGATGAACCTAAGAATGTCCTTAGTCTAATAGAAAATGAGCAAATTGATTAAAAGACTAATATGCCTTCTATCAAATCCAATTGGGGAGATGCCTTGTCTTGGGCATTGGAGTGGATGACTCCCAGAAGATAGAGACATGGATGTGACTGACTGGACTAACAATACATCGAACTGGACCCAAGAATAGATCCTGAATCCATTTATGGATTTATTCACTTGTGATGTTCATAGTGTAGCATACTTAAATCCTGATTGGATGGCGGACTATGTATGCATGACTCGTACACTTTGATGTAAGTAAAAGCCTGAGTTCAAATAGATAAGGGACTGAAAGCTGGTGCAGTGGAATTTATGGCCCGAGACATGGGTAAATGATATCCTCTCATTAGCATTACATGGTTGATGAAAAGTAAACATGGCCATGAGTCTTTTGTCTTTGTGATGAAGGACTTAAATACTATCCAATAGTAATGACTTTTCATGAAGGAAAATGTAATGGTTACCATGAGATAAAATAGGATCATATTAGGAGAACAAATATTATCCCAAAAATATCAATGATCTCCTATAAAGGTAACATAGTTATGACAATGTCATTGGACGAGCACTGAGTAGTTGCTTTTGTAATAGTATGTCATTAGGGAGGGTTCAGTCACAATACTATAGTGGGATGACCTCGTGACTAAATGAGTTTATAATTAATAGGCGAAAAGCCGAAACATAATGATAAATCATTTGATCCCTAATTACATATGTCTAATCAGTCCCTCTGCTAGCTTGTTGAAACTAGAAATGAATTGTGTGTTTGAATAGAAATGAACAGAATGAATAGGAAAAAAGAAATGGGAAACATTTAGGAATGATTATGGTTTTTTCTGAAATAGAATAATGGAATCATTTCGAAATGAATGTAGGTTTCCAAAATGGAAATGGAAATGGAAATGGAAATGATTCATTTGCAATTCTATATGGATTACTTAAAAATGATTGGAAGAATGAGTTTATGTTTTTGAGCTATTTTGAAGCCCGAAAATGAAAATAAACCATTCGGTCACAGTGAACATGTTGAGTTTTGAAATATTAAATATATTTTTTCGAAATATTACTAGGGGAAAATCATCAAAATTTTACCGGGGTAAAATTGGGATGAAAAAAATATTTAATTAGAAAATTAATGTTTATTTTGGAAAGTGGAAAAATATGTATTGGGTTGGACTGAAGTATAAAGTATTGAGTTAAAAGTCTAGAAAGCACATATAATTAAGCCCAATACAATGAGAGGTCTGAATCCCCATCATAATACATATGAGGGGAAGCATAACCTATTAGCTCCTCTCCCTCTCCTAGTTGGTCTAATAAGTTGTTTTTCTATTTGAAATAAACATCGATAATTCAACAAGGGTTTTACCTTCTCTTCCTATAAGTAGATGGCACCGGTAGAGCTATTTACATAACTTTGAGAGATTGTTACTTTACTAAAAAATAGAAAGAATTTATTCTCAACTATTAAATATATTTTTCCAGAATAACTGTAACAGCCCGATTTAGGGCCTAGTCGGAATAGTGGTGCGAGACCACGAATAAGAGGTGGATTTATGAGTTTTTAAGGTTCATGCCATGTTTTCATGTTAGTGTGAAAGTTTCATGAAGCAATTTTTCTAAATTGAAGTTGAATGGTAAAAAAGGACCAAATTGCAAAAGTTGTAAAATATGATTTCTAGAAGCATTTTGTATGAAATAGCTTTAGAATAGCAATTATAAGTCCTTAAATAGCAATTTGCCCAAATCATAATTTTTGGACAAAAATAGACATGAGTTAGTAGTTTGTAAAATTTTAAAGAGAAGGACATTTTGGTCATTTAGCAAATAAATGATTAAAATGGGAAAAGATGATAAAATTTCATTCATCTTCTTCCTTCCATTGCCGAAAATTTGAAGACTCCATAGCTAGGGTTCTTCATTTTTTTTCAAGCTTGCTAGTAAGTTCATCTTAGAGCCGTTTTTAATATTCTTCGTGTTTTTGAAGTCCTCGTATTATGAATTAGCTATTTTTTGCAATAAAATAAGCTAAGATGCATGTTCAAAAATTTCATCTATGAATGACATGCTTGTTAAATGATTTTTTATGGAAGATTATGAGAGTTTGATGTTAGATAAACATCTTTTCCTTAATGAATTTCATGAAATATGATAGTATGGACTAGTTTGTAATAGTTGTGAAATTAGTCATACTTACTAGAAATAATGAGAATTGATGATTGCTGTAGTAGAGAAAATGAATCAACTAAGCATGTAGTCTAAGAAAGTTGAATGAAAATTATTTTACGAGCCTTGGGGCAAAAGTGCAAATATGAGAAAGTATAGGGGCAAAATAGTAATTTTGCCCAAGTATGAGTAAAGGCTCAATTTAATCAATGTGAATATTAAATGATCTATTTATGACTATAGATCAAGAAAAACGAAGCCCGGGTCGAAACCGAGGCAAGAACAAGGTCGAGGACTAAATTGCATACCTAGCTACATTTTGTATATTGAGGTAAGTTTGTATGATTTCTAAGCTTTATGATTTATATCATTGAATTGCTTAGTATAATGTACAATGTTATTATGAAAAATGTTTAATGTTATGTTAAATAAAGAAATTAATGAGATCAAGCATGAGAAAGCCCCGATTGAAGTTGAATAACTTAGGATACTCGATCTACCACATGAAACAAGAAAGTCCGTATAAGACCAAGCCGAGGCATGGCATCGGCAACCAAGAAAGATATCATGTAAGTCCAAGGCAAGCTTGGCATTGAATAAGATATCATGTAAGTCCAAGGAAAGCTTGGCATTGAATAAGATATCATGTAAGTCCAAGGGAAGCTTGGCATTGAATAAGATATCATGTAAGTCCAAGGCAAGCTTGGCATTGAACAAGTTATCATGTAAGACCAAGGAAAGCTTGGCATTGAAAAGTTATCAAGAGAAAGAGATCCCATATAAGTCCAAGTTAAGGCATGGCATTGGTGAGAGCAAGAAAGACTTCGTATAAGTCCATGTTAAGTCATGGCCTCGAAATTTAGATGAGATTTAGTATCCTCGGTTATTCATATAAATTTATCGGGCAAACGAGTTAAGCTCCAAAGAGAGAACAAGAAAGCTAAGTAAGTAAGGTTATTATCAAGTGAAAAAGAATATTATTCATGTTATGAATGATGAATTAGAAATTATGAGTATTATGTTCAAGTATGCTGATCAATGTGATCTAGTGATACATGTACTTTGTTTGCCTATCAAGTATGAGACTAGTAAGTTTCATGAGTTATGTAAGAATCAAGTATGAGTAAGTAAGCTTTATATAGCTAAATTTATGATGCCATTGTTTATATCAAATGGTCTATATTAAGTAAGAATGTTGCTATGTGTATAATGCAAACTTACTAAGCTAAATACTTATGTCTTTCATTCATTCTTTCCATGTAGTCCTGCCAAGCTAATATCGAGGATCACCGTTATCGGAGCTCGGAGCACACTATCAATCGCTATTTTGGTATAGCCAAGTTGTTTTATTAAGTATGGCATGTATAGGTAGCATTACATTTTGAGTAAATGTTTTAAGAAGAGCCAAAGTATAGGCTATTAAGTTTGTTATTCTTTTGTATATGGCTAAGTGATTGGCCAAGTGTATATGTTTATAATTATCAATGAAGCATGTAGTATTATTCAAGAATGAAATAGTATTGAGTTGTTGAAATGAGTATGAATTGGATCTTAATTCCAGGGTGGCAATTGGCTTGGTAAATAGCCTCTAAGTGCCCACACGGTTGGACACACGGGCGTGTGTCTAGGCCGTGTGTAAACTGCACCTTAGTCTTATAAGTAAGAATAGGCCACGGACTAATCCCACGGCCGTGTGTTAAGGCCGTGCATGACACACGGTTAGAACATGGGCGTGTGCTCGGTCATGTGAAATAAGTCAGTATATCAAGATGTAGTACACGGTCTAAGTCCACGGGCGTGTCATGGCCGTGTGGAAATTGGCAGAATACTGAGTTTTAGGGCATGGTTTGAGGACATGGGCGTGTATTCCTATGCACGGGCGTGTAACCCCTGTTTCAAAGAAAAGTTTTTCGATAAGGTTCCGAAAGTTTACCAGTTCAAGTTTAAGGCCTCGTAGGCCCATGAAATGTACGAATTGTTTAAGAATGAGAAGTTTTAATTTCGAAACGAGATTTTATAGCCCGTAATGTCATGATTAAGCAAGTTCAAGCATAGTAATGTCTCGTATCCGGTCTGAGCCTCGAACTCGGGTATGGGGTGTTACATTTAGTTGTATCAGAGCTACGGTTTAGTCGGTTCTAGGACTAACATAGCATGAGTACGAGTCTAGCTATACATGCCATACGTAAGAATATTTTTATAATGATAGTGTGACGACTCGTGACGTCTTAAATCATGTTTATATATATAGTAAATGGATCCTGAAAGAGACATGGCGGATGACGTAGAAAGTAATACGCCGGCTCCCGCTGAAGGGACGGTGCCGAATGAGAACGAGGATAGACCCACTACGGTGAGTCAAGGAGGAGGAGAAGAGGCTAGAGAAGCCTTCCTCCATATGATGAACACATGGTACACGGAGTTCGTTCGTACGAACCCGAATGCACAACCCCCTCCACCCCCGCCTATCCCTCAACCTATCCCAGTAGCCCTTCAAGTAATAGAGGTGGCAAGAGGGGTTAAGCCTCCAGTTGATAGGATCAGGAAACATGGGGCTGAAGAATTCCGGGCTAGAAACGATTACGATCCGGAAAGAGCTGAATTCTGGTTAGAAAATACCATCAGGGTATTTAATGAGCTGTCATGTACACCTGAAGAGTGCATGAAGTGCGTAGTTTCTCTTTTAAGAGATTCTTCCTATCAATGGTGGAACACATTGGTATCAGTAGTCCCAAGAGAAAAGATCACATGGGAATTCTTCCAAGAAGAGTTCAAGAAAAAGTATATCAGTCAAAGGTTTGTGGACCAGAAAATGAAGGAATTCCTAGAACTAAAACAAGGCAAGATGTCTGTAACTAACTACGAGCGAGAGTTTGTAAGACTCAGCAAATACGCTCGAGAATGCGTATCCACCGAGGCCATCATGAGTAAGAGATTTGAAGATGGGCTAAATGAGGACATCAAACCATTTGTTGTTCTTTGTCCTAGAATTGAAGGAATTTGTTGTGCTAGTCGAGAGGGCTTGTAAAGCCAGAAGAACTAGTAAAAGAGAAGAAGAAATCTGAAATGGAGTCCGTGACTCGAAAAAGAGGCGATGGAACAAGTCATTCCAATCTCCATCCAAGAAGTCAAGAGATTTCCTGCCCGATCGGCTACTTCCAATCGGATTTTCCGGGAAGGACAAGAGTAAAGCAAAGTATTTGGGAAATAAAGCACAGACTACTTCAGTCGCTAGTGTGGGGAATGTTCGATCTGATAGACTCGAATGCCCACATTGTGACAGACATCATTTAGGATAATGCCGAGCACAAGAAAATGCCTGTTTCAGATGTGGTTCCCAGGACCACTACATAAAAGATTGTCCAAAGATGATGAAAGAGGACAGAACTCAGAACCCAAAATCCGGGAGTATGGTCAGAGGAAGGCCGCAGAGAAACCCCGGAAGTGGGGCAAGTGGAAGAGGTAACCCTAGAGAGCAGGCCGTGAGACCCGAGGGTAGGGCGCCTGCACGGACTTATGCCATTCGCGCTCGCAAAGAGGCATCTTCCCATGGTGTTATCACGGGTACCTTTTCTTTTCATGATGTTAAAGTTATTGCTTTAATAGATCCTGGATCTACACACTCTTACATTTGCATGAAATTGGTATCCGATTTGAGTATGCCTATAGAGTTCTGAGAATTTGTGATTAGAGTGTCTAATCCTTTAGGCAAGAGTGTATTAGTGAATGAAGTATGTAGAGAATGTCCATTAATGATTAGAGGTCATTGTTTTAAAGCAAATCTTATGTTGTTACCATTTGACGAGTTTGATCTCATTCTCGGTATGGGTAGTTAATCGCCCATAATGTAATAGTTAATTGTGGGAAGAAATACATTGAAATGAGATGTAGGGATGGGGACACCCTTCACATAGAATCGGATGAACGTAATAGATTGTCGAATTGATTTCTCACGTGACCAAGCACGATGATACATGTGAAAGGGGTATGAAGCATATTTGGCCTTTGTGTTGAATGAAAAAGAAACAGAGTTAAGGATTGAGTCGAGTGCCAATAGTATGTGAGTACGTGGATGTGTTTCCGAGGAATTGCCAGGACTACCACCGGTTAGAGAGGTTGAGTTCAAAGATTGAACTAGCTCTGCATCGCACCAATATCTATTACTCCTTCATGTAATGGCTCCGACGGAGTTGAAGGAGCTGAAGTCATGATTACAAGAGTTGACAGACAAAGGCTTTGCAAGGTCAAGTTGTTCTCCTAGGGTGCTCTGGTTTTATTTGTGAAAAGAAAGATGGCACTATGAGATTGTGCATAGATTACCGTCAACTTAATAAAGTGTGATAAAGAATAAGTACCCATTTCCTAGAATCGATGATTTGTTGGATCGGTTGAAAGGAGCCACTGTGTTCTCCAAAATAGACTTGAGATTAGGGTACTACCAAATACGAGTAAAAGAATCGGATGTGCCTAAAAAAGCGACCTTAGAACAAGGTATGAGCATTATGAATTTTTAGTCATGCCCTTTGGTTTGACCAATGCTTGGCGGTATTCATGGACTTAATGAACCGCATGTTTAGACCATACCTTGACAAGTTTGTAGTCGTTTTCATTGACGACATACTTGATTTATTCGAGATGAAGATGAGCATCTTTGAGCACCTACGGACGCTTTCTGATTCTATGAGAAAATCAATTATATGCCAAGTTTAGTAAAAGCGAATTTTGGCTCAAGGAAGTAGGGTTTTTAGGACATATTGTCTCGGAAGAAAGAGTTCGAGTAGACCCTGAAGAAGATTTCGGCCATAATGGTGGAATCCACCAAAGAATATCTCTCCGAGATTAGAAGCTTTCTAGGCCTAGCCGGCTATTATAGACGATTTGTCAAGGGGTTTTCTATTATTGCAACCCCGATGACTAAATTATTCTGAGAAAAATGTGAAGTTTGAGTGGTGAAAGATGCCAACAAAGTTTCGAGAAACCGAAAGCGATGTTGTGAAGCCCCGCTTTTTGTTCAACTCGAGACAGGAAAGAATTTGTGATTTCTGATGCATCCTTAAATGGATTAGGTGTGTACTTATGCAAGAAGGCAAAGTTATTGCTTATGCCTCCAGACAGTTGAAGCCTCATGAGAAGAATTATCCGACGCATGATTTAGAGTTGGCTGCCATAGTCTTCGCATTGAAGATATGGAGACATCACCTATATGGTGAGAAATGTCGGATTTTCACTGATCATAAAAGTTTGAAGTACTTGATGACGCAGAAAGAGTTGAACTTAAGAAAACGGAGATGGTTAGAGTTGATAAAAGATTATAAGATGGTCATTGATTACCATCCCGCGAAGGCGGATGTGGTCGCCGAAGCTTTGAGCAGAAAATCCTTATTTGCATTAAGGGCAATGAATTCACGGATGACTTTATCCGACGATGGTTCTATTCTAGCTGAGTTGAGAGCTAGACCAATTTTCCTCCAAGAGATTATTGAAGCCCAAAAAGAGGATAGTGAATTGCAAGTTCAGAGAGATCAGTGCGAGACAGATGTTGAGTCAGACTTCCGGATTAGTCCCAATAGAAGTCTAATGTTCAAAGACAGAGTTTGTGTACCGAGAAAAGAAGAGCTTATTCAGAAAATTTTGCATGAGGCCCATAATGGATGTTTATCTGTACATCCGGGTAGTACCAAGATGTATAATGACTTGAAGCAATAGGATTGGTGGCCGAGAATGAAGAAAGATATTTCAGAATTTGTTTCCAAATGCTTGATTTGTCAGCAAGTAAAGGCTGAACACCAAGTACCTTCGGGTTTGTTTCAACCCATTTTAGTTTCGGAGTGGAAGTGGGACCGTATTACTATGGATTTTGTAACGGGTTTACCACTATCTCTGAGCAAGAAAGATGCCGTATGGGTTGTAGTTGATAGACTCATGAAATCAGCCCATTTTATACCTGTACGAGTTGATTACTCACTAGACAAGTTGGCAAACCTGTATGTTTCAAAAATAGTAAGATTTCATGGAATTCCCTTGTCTGTAACATCCCAAATATGGGGTTATTTGGAATTTAATTATTTTTTCTTATTATGAACTGCTGTGATATTATTTATGGAATGTTAAGGCTTAATTATGGATTTTTAGTAAGCTCGAGTAGTGGGAAAAATATTATTTTCAAGCTTTGAGGTAGGGAGCCTTAACAAGTGGGGTTATAAGAATAAATGGGGATAGTTTGGACATAAGATGAGCCTAGAATAAGTGGCAAAATAAGCTCACTTAAGAGCTAGCAAGTGACGCCACAAGGGATGAGGGGAGAACCTTGGTTCGAGTCACATAAATCCTCCCTTTTTGCTCTTTATTTGGAATGGCACAAGTGGGAGAGTTTTTTCTCCTTCAAACTCTTTTATTAAGTATTATTAATAAGAGATAATATGAGCATTGAATTTAGATTTTTTAATTGTTTAATCTCAAGGATAATGAGAGATAAATGAGGTTATTATATGGATTATTAGGAGATTATTTTTATTAATTCAAAATTGTTTGAATTAAATCAAATGGGTGGCCTAGAGAAAAACTAGGTGTTTGCCGAATTTGGAACTCCTTGTTGAAGAGAGTGGGACGGCTAGGAGACCGAGTATAGGGGAGAGTGCCGAATTCTCTTAAGGCACCTATTCATCATTTGATTCTTTTTCTTTTTCCTTTGCAAATAGCCGAATTTCCTCTCTCTCATCTTCTAATATTTTCCACTTCTTTCTCATTCTCTCAAAACCGAAACCACCATTGTCATCTTCCTCTTTTTCTTCTTTTTGCTTAACACCAAGAACCCCTCTACTCCTTTCTTTGTGAAACCCCTATCTCCCTTTTCCACTATTTCTTTCTTTCTTCCTCTTTAGCAGAACATACTCCATTGGTGTGCAGAAATCTCTTTTCTTCCAAAAGATCTACTTTGGCGAATATCAAGTGGGCATAGGTTCTTCTCAAGATTTCCTCTCCAATCGAGTTGTAAATGGTAAGTAATGGCGAATGTCTATCTCCCTTTGTCTTCTTTCTTTGTCGATTTCTTTTACAAGGGAAGTCCGATTTCGGCAAAGGTTAACAAGGCTTCTAAAGCGTTTTGGTAAACGATCTCTCCTAGGTACCCCAAGTTAGTGATGATCGACCCAAGCTCCTAATCTCTAGCATTCGGCTTTGGTAAGTGGTGGTAAGATCAATCTCTTTATCATAGCAATTCGATTAAAAGCCGAAGGCTATTAGTTTTACTTACTAATCAATGGTGATTGACGAAGCGATTCGGGAATCAAGTATTGCGATTAGTGTCCAAAGTGGGAAGGTAAGAATTCGGGTTCACAAGGAACCCTCTCAAATTAAGCTGGTTGGCCGATTAGGCCATAGTACTAATATGGGTATTTGGCGAATATAGGGATCGATGAGATCTAGGGTGGCCAACGCGTTTCTTTTTCGGATTTAGAGCATCCAAGGGTGGTGTGTACATACACACTTATAATTAATTGAATGTACTAAAGCTGTTGTGTGTGCTAATCGGATCTGTGTAGATTCGGGATTAATACCATGAATGGTATAAGCAAGGAAACAGTAAGTCCTTGTTGACTATGAAATATTTTAAGATGCTTTTGGGAAGCATGGTGTGTCTAGTACACGTTGCCTATTGCGATGATAAAACTGTACATGTGATTACGTACATGGTAGCATAAATTATGTGATATAAATGTTGATGTGGGATTGATGAGTGGAGGGCAGCGGTGATATTTCGTCTTGACGAGCACCGGTGTTTTGGTAACACTGCGTGACTATATGTCACGAGAGGTTTGGTACCTCCGGAGGTTTGGTACCTCATAGCGACTCGTCCCTCGTAGTTAACACCACCGTGGGTTGGCCCCACTTGAGATATGGGATAAATGCGCGGTGATTTGGTATCACACGATGGGTTGGCCCCATCACCCGATTTACGTCCATGGACACGGTGCTTTGGTAGCACATCGTGACTATATGTCACCAGTGGTTTGGCACCACCAGTGTTTTGGTAACACATTGTGACTACGGTCACCAGTGGTTTGGTACCACATGGGGTAGACAAAGGCGTTTGGTTGGCTAGGTTGGGTGCATGACTTAGTACATGATGATTGATTATATCTTTGTGTATGAATTTGTTTACATACGGGGGAAGGGTTACATACTGAGTCTTGGTGACTCACCTTCTCCTTTAACATTTTTCAGGTGACTCGTAGATGGCGGTTGAGGAGCCGGTTGGACTCGAGGTGGCCATGCAGTGGACTTAAATTTATTGAACTTTAAACTTGGCTATTTTATTTCCTTTTTATTTGGTTATTTTTATTTTGGTTGTAATAAGGCCTCCATAAACTTTACTTTTGTTATTTCTTATACGTTGGATATTTAATTTAAACTATATTATTAAAAATTGAACTAAAATCACATGTTTTCTTAAATTAACACGAAAATGTTTTATCGTGCCATCGGGCACACTTGAAATTTGTATAATAACCGGACTTAATTAAATTTCCAAATTAATTCTAAGTATAGTTTCGGCAAGATAACCAAAAACGAGGAGTTTTCAACAAAACTTAAATTGGTTTTAAAATGGTGTTCAAAAGGTTTTTCTCCGTAACAAATCAGATTCGGTCGTAATGTTTGGGCCGGGTTTGGGTTGTTACAAAATTGGTATCAGAGCCCAGTTCAAAGCGGGTGTGGGGCCCAAGGCCCAAAAATGTTTTGGTAGGCCTTATGGAATGATTCTTAGTTTTTGAACAAGCATGGCCCGAGTCTCCGGCACCAATCCGCCTGTAAGTATATCTAAACCTCTTGGTGAATTATATTCGTAGAAGGGTAGGAAGCATGGGCGTAGATAGACTTATAGGACTTGGACCCTAAGGTTAGATTACTCAAACACAAACGAAGCATAAGACTTAAGGAACTAAACCAACCTATGACTTAGTCAATGAGCTAGGGTGTGGTAACCCACAGACGCATGTCTCAGGATTGGATCCGAAGAGAGCACAGTATTTAAGCGATCCTCGTGACTCACCTCCTCTTCGCAGTATCCCACTGCAGTGCGTAGCTTCTGGTTCACCCTAACTCGAGAGGGTTGGTGGTGTGGCAACCTGCGTGCGCATGTCTAGAAAGGTTGGTGAGAGCTTGGTATTTAAGCGGTCCGCGTGACCCACCTCCTCTTCACTTGAATTACGCACAGTGCGTAGCTTTGGTTCACCACGACCGGAGGGCTCGGTCATAGGCTAAACACAATGATTAAAACCCGAAAAGGGAATTAGCCTTGTTTTTCGAAATGGAATGAAACAACAAACCCTAATGTTTTCAAAACTTGTGCAATGACTTTCTCAAATCCTAGAACATTACTTTTACAACGTTTTTCTCGAAAAACTTGACTTGTGAAAAATTACAGAAATACCCTTAAGAGTAAAATTACCAAAATGCCCCTGACCCATAAAATATTAATTCAATGGTTTTGCCCAAAAATTTCAACTATTTCACAAATATTCAACAACTTAGCTGTGGAAATCGTCATCAAAATATTTTGGTTCTGGAAAATTACGAAAATACCCCTGTAGGAAAAAGACGAAAATACCCCTGGGTTAGAAATGGGCAAAAATGTCCGATGAGTGAATAGGTATGGAAAGTATTAAGGAATGGATGCATGAACTTCTTTGTGTGAACTAGGATAGGAAACTAAAACATTGTTTGCTCGAAAGAATCTCTGATTAAACCTTATCCATAAAATTTCTTCATGAGTAATAAAAGTGAAACAAATGCTAACGCATAAAATTTTTTCTAATCAGATTAAAAGCGCGGTAGATAGAATGAGTTCTAGAGGACGTGGGACGCCGTGGACGTGGTAGGGGTAGGATGACGGTGTCACGAACCCATCAGTCGAGGACAAGGTTCGAAAATGAGGTACCACTGCCACCACCACCTCCTACTTTTAGAGTGAGGAGCCGGATCGGGCCCGGTGGTGAGGCGGTATCGCAAGCCGTTTTTGCGAGTCCGGAGATGGTGGTGGGGTGGTGGAAATGTGGGAACTCGTAAATCTGTTCCGAGCGACTCCGATCTAACGGAGCGGAGGTATTCCGAGGGTGTGTCGGGAGTGGCACCCGGTGCGTGAGAATCGCTAGAGTCAACCGAAAGAATCATGGATGACCTTGACTGACGGAGGAAGAAAAAAGTGAAAAGGCGATGTCGCTTCTAAAGGATGAAGCGTATCGGTGGTGGCTTACGGTTCGAGATGGGGCCACAGAGATGATCGACTTGGGAGTATTTGAACCACCTACCGGAAGAAGTATGTGGGTATCGGCTACACCGACCTTGCAGAGAAAGGCTTTTCCGGGATTAGTGCAAGGAACTAAGTCCGTGTCGGAATATGAGGCGGAATTTTTAAGGGTGAGTAGGTATGCTAGAGGCATCGTGGCTACCGAACATGAGTTGTGTCCGCTTTGAGGACGGACTCAGAGATGATTTAAGGTTCTTGATTGCCCCACAAAGCAGAGTTCGTGAGTTCTCATCTCTAGTGGAAAAGGCTAAGGTAGCCGGAAGGGATCAAGGAGGCCGTGAGGCAAAGCTATAGTAGGAATAATCGAGAAGAGAGGATTTGGGTCATTTGGATCAAGCGGTAGTGCTCGAGAAAAGGCTAGGCCAAGTGGGCCCAATCAGGCGGCAAGGCCCACGACTACTAATCGCAGGCCGACTCGAGTGTAATCTGTGGAAAGACCCATTGGGGAGGTTGTTGGACCGGTGATAAAGGATGTTTTGAGTGTGGGTCTTTGGAGCATCGTGTCGAGATTGTCCCCGAAACTAGCTAAGAATCACGGGAGGCGTAATCGCACTCGAGAATAGAAGTGTGGGACCACGGAGGGGTCGTGGTAATGGCAGAGGAAACAACGGTCCTAACCGAGGTCGTGGAACTCAAGCGAGAGGTTCAGGGCAACACCTGAGGCTAGGCGGCTGGCTTAGTTTACGCAGCGAGGTGTCGCGAGGAAGGTGACGCACCGGATGTCATAACCGCACGTTTCTAATTTTTGGTTTTCCTTATGTTGCATTGATTGATGTGGGCTCGACGCACTCATACATTGCTAGTAGTGTGGTAGGAACTATGGACCTAAACTCTGAAGCGCTTCTAGGGAGATGATGGCTGTAGTTAGCCCTTTAGGTCACTCTGTAATAGTAGACAAACTTTATAGAGGCGTACCCCTAGAACTTCAAGGGGGTAGTATTTGTAGTCGATCTAATGGAACTACCGTTTGGGAGAGTTCGATTTGATCCTTGGAATGGATTTGGTGGTTAAGTATCAAGCGAAATTGGATTGCGCGCCAAGCGCATGGTTCTTAAGGCGGTGAAGGTGATGAAGTGGTTATGATAGGAGATAGAAGGAACTACCTATCCAATGTTGTGACGCCTGGCCGAAGGTGAAAAGATGGTCAAGAAGGGTTGTGAGGCGTATTTGGTTCAAACTCAGGTGCTTTGGAAGCTAAGGGGTTAGTAGTTGGAAAGGTCCGAACGGTTTGGGAATTTGCGGATGTGTTCCCGGAAGAACTTAGGGTTTGCCTCCGGATCGAGAAGTCGAAGTCGGTATAGACTTGCTACTACAGGCCGGCACTGTGTCTATAGCACCATACCGAATGGCACCAAAGGAATTGGTGGAGCTAAAGGCTCAAATTCAGGAGCTCTTGGATAGAGGGTTTATTCGACCAAGTATATCTCCGTGGGGAGCGCCTATGTTGTTTGTCAAGAAGAAGGACGGTTCTATGCGGATGTGCATCGACTACCGCCAACTGAACAAGTTAACGATCAAAAATAAGTACCCGTTGCCTCGGATCGATGATTTGTTTGACCAACTGAAAGGTGCGTCGGTATTCTCAAAGATTGACCTTAGGTCAGGTTATCATCAATTAAGGGTAAAGGTGGCTGACGTTCACAAGACGGCATTCCGAACTCGGTATGGGCATTTCGAGTTCTTGGTGATGCCATTCGGGTTGACCAATGCACCGGCGGCATTTATGGACTTGATGAATAGAGTATTTCAACAGTACTTGGACCAATTCGTCGTGGTGTTCATAGACGACATATTGGTTTATTCAAAGACGTAAGAGGAGCATGACAAGCATTTACGGATAGTTCGCAAGTATTGAGGAGAAGCGATTATATGCCAAATTCGATGAAGTGCGAATTTTGGCTTAGGAAGTGGCTTTCTTAGGTCATGTAGTATCGGTGAAGGAATTAGAGTAGACCCTCGCAAGATTGAAGCAAAGATTGGAGTGGAAACCACCTAGGTCGGTGGGTGAAATACGAAGTTTTCTGGTTTGGCAGGTACTATCGGAGATTCGTGGAAGGATTCTCTCTAATAGCAGCACAATTAACTAAGTTATTAAGGAAAGGTGTCCCATTTGTATGGACGGAGAAGCAGCAAGGAAGCTTTGATAAGCTAAGGAAAATTTTGTGGAAGCTCGGTTTTGGTACACCAAGCAGAAAGCTATTCACGAGTCTATTGTGATGCATCTCACACCGGTTTGGGATGTGTGTTGATGCAGGATGGGAAGGTAGTAGCCTATGCGTCCCGTCGATTAAGACCGCATGAGGTTAACTACCCAACGCGACGACTTAGAGTTAGCGGCGATCGTCTTCGCTCTGGAGATATGGAGACATTACCCGTATGGGGAGAAGTCGATAGTCTACCACAGATCACAAAAGCTTGAGGTATCTTCCGACTCGAAGGATCCGAATCGAGGCAGCGTCGGTGGATTGAACTACTAAAGGATTACGATTGTTCAATCGAGTACCATCCGGGTAAGGCTAATGTGGTAGCTGACGCATTGAGCCGGAAGGTGGTGACGGACTTAAGAGCAATGTTCGCTCGGTTGAGTCTATACGACGATCGGAGTCTTTTGGCGGAACTCCAAGTAAAGCCGACTTGGATTGAGAGAGATTAAGGAAAAGCGATTAGTGGATGAAGGCTTGAGCGCCAAGAGGGTACAAGTTCAGGATGGTGGTTTGGAAGGGTACGATGCTGTCTAGTGATGGAGTGCTTTGTTTTCAAGGACGAGCTTGTATGCCAAGGGATACAGAATTAAGGCGAGAAAATTCTCCAAGATGCACATAGCAGCCCATATGCTATGCATCACGGGGCACAAAATGTATGGAGACTTGCGGAAAGCTTGATTACGTGGCGGGGTTGAAGCGTGAGATAAGCGAGTTCAGAGGGAAGTGTCGACGTGCCGGCAAGTTAAGGGTGAACATCGATTACCATCGGGACTACTTCAACCGATAAAGATCCTCAATGGAAATGGGAGAGGATCACCATGGATTTTGTTAGTGGGCTACCCTTACGCCCAACAAGAAGGACGCTTGATTTGGGTAATTGTGGATCGCCGACTAAATCGGCTCACTTCATGCCGGTGAGAATGGATTACTCACTCCGAAGCTAGCGAAAGTCGTATGTGGGAGAGATAGTGAGGTTACATGGTGTGCCGATGATCGATTATCTCGGATAGGGATCCCGATTCACGTCAAGGTTCGGAAAGCGTTGCATCAAGCTTTGGGTACGGTTAGATTTGAGACGGCTTTCCATCCACAATCGACGGACAATCGGAAAGGGTGATCTGATTTTAGAAGACATGTTAAGAGGTTGTGTCTTGGATTTTAGTGGTAGTTGGGAGGAGTACCTACCATTAGCGGAATTCGCTTATAACAATAGTTATCAAGCGAGTATTCAAATGGCTCCATATGAGGCCCTATATGGACGAAAGTGCCGTACTCCTACATGTTGGACGGAGTTGGGGAACGACAAGTCTTTGGGTCCAGTAGTGGTATGAGACTCGAAGACAAAGTCAAGGTGATTAGGTCTCGTCTCAAGGAAGCATCGGATAGGCGAAGTCTTATGCCGATCTCAAACGCATAAAGGAAATAGAGTATCTTTGTGGGAGACAAAGACTTTTTCGAAAGTGTCGCCTTGGAGAAAGGTGTTGAGATTTGGACGAAAAGGAAGTGAGCCCAAGGTTCATCGGGCCATACACAATTGTAAAGCGAGTAGGACGGTAGCTTATCGCCTAGAGTGCCGCAGAATCGAGTCGATTCATGACGTATTTCATGTGTCAATCTTTGAGACGGTATCGGTCGAGATCCTTCGCACGTCGTGCGATGAGCGAGATTGAGGTGAATTCGGATTTATCATTCAAGAAGAGGAACCGGTTCAGATTGTAGACCGAGATGTGAAGGTGCTACGAGAAAAAGCGGTGCCTTTAGTGAAAGTACTATGGCGAGAACCACGAGTGGAAGAAGCTACGTGGGAGCCCGAGGAGGTGATGCGCAAAGCAATATCCCCATCTCTTTTGATCAAGGAATTTGGAAAGTGAAATTTATTTTAAGGGGTAGAAGCGTAACATCCCAAATATGGGGTTATTTGGAATTTAATTATTTTTCTTATTATGAGCTCTTTGTGATATTATTTATGGAATGTTAAGGCTTAATTATGGATTTTTAGTAAGCTCGAGTAGTGGGAAAAATATTATTTTCAAGCTTTGAGGTAGGGAGCCTTAACAAGTGGGGGTTATAAGAATAAATGGGGATAGTTTGGACATAAGATGAGCCTAGAATAAGTGGCAAAATAAGCTCACTTAAGAGCTAGCAAGTGACGCCACAAGGGATAGGGGAGAACCTTGGTTCGAGTCACATAAATCCTCCCTTTTTGCTCTTTATTTGGACGGCACAAGTGGGAGAGTTTTTCTCCCTTCAAACTCTTTTATTAAGTATTATTAATAAGAGATAATATGAGCATTGAAATTAGATTTTTTAATTGTTTAATCTCAAGGATAATGGGAGATAAATGAGGTTATTATATGGATTATTAGGAGATTATTTTTATTAATTCAAAATTGTTTGAATTAAATCAAATGGGTGGCCTAGAGAAAAACTAGGTGTTTGCCGAATTTGGAACTCCTTGTTGAAGAGGAGTGGACGGCTAGGAGACTGAGTATAGGGGGGGAGAGTGCCGAATTCTCTTAAGGCACCTATTCATCATTTGATTCTTTTCTTTTCCCTTTGCAAATAGCCGAATTTCCTCTCTCTCATCTTCTAATATTTTTCCACTTCTTTCTCATTCTCTCAAAACCGAAACCACCATTGTCATCTTCCTCTTTTTCTTCTTTTTGCTTAACACCAGAACCCCTCTACTCCTTTCTTTGTGAAACCCTATCTCCCTTTTCCACTATTTCTTTCTTTCTTCCTCTTTAGCCGAACATACTCCATTGGTGTGCCGAAATCTCTTTTCTTCCAAAAAGATCTACTTTGGCCGAATATCAAGTGGGCATAGGTTCTTCTCAAGATTTCCTCTCCAATCAGTTGTAAAGGGTAAGTAATGGCCGAATGTCTATCTCCCCTTTGTCTTCTTTCTTTGTCGATTTCTTTTACAAGGGGAAGTGCCGATTTCGGCAAAGGTTAACAAGGCTTCTAAACGTTTTGGTAAACGATCTCTCCTAGGTACCCCAAGTTCGTGAAGCAGTCGACCCAAGCTCCTAATCTCTAGCATTCGGCTTTGGTAAGTGGTGGTATGATCAATCTCTTTATCATAGCAATTCGATTAAAAGCCGAAGGCTATTAGTTTTACTTACTAATCAATGGTGATTGACGAGCAGATTCGGGAATCAAGTATTGCGATTAGTGTCCAAAGTGGGAAGGTAAGAATTCGGGTTCAGAAGGAACCCTCTCAAATTAACTGGTTGGCCGATTAGGCCATAGTACTAATATGGGTATTTGGCCGAATATAGGGATCAGTAGATCTAGGGTGGCCAACGTTTCTTTTTCGGATTTAGAGCATCCAAGGGTGACAGGTGTGTACATACACACTTATAATTAATTGAATGTACTAAACTGTTGTGTGTGCTAATCGGATCTGTGTAGATTCGGGATTAATACCATGAATGGTATAAGCAAGGAAACAGGTAAGTCCTTGTTGACTATGAAATATTTTAAGATGCTTTTGGGAAGCATGGTGTGTCTAGTACACGTTGCCTATTGCTGATGATAAAACCTGTACATGTGATTACGTACATGGTAGCATAAATTATGTGATATAAATGTTGATGTGGGATTGATGAGTGGAGGGGGCAGTGATATTTCGTCTTGTGAGCACCGGTGTTTTGGTAACACACCGTGACTATATGTCACCGGAGGTTTGGTACCTCCAGAGGTTTGGTACCTCATAGCGACTCGTCCACGTAGTTAACACCACCGTGGGTTGGCCCCACTTGAGATATGGGATAAATCTCGCGCTGATTTGGTATCACACGATGGGTTGGCCCCATCACCCGATTTGTCCATGGACACTAGTGCTTTGGTAGCACATCGTGACTATATGTCACCGGTGGTTTGGCACCACCGGTGTTTTGGTAACACATTGTGACTACGGTCACCAAAGTGGTTTGGTACCACATGGGGTAGACAAAGGCGTTTGGTTGGCTAGGTTGGGTGCATGACTTAGTACATGATGATTGATTATATCTTTGTGTATGAATTTGTTTACATACGGGGAAGGGTTACATCTCGAGTCTTGGTGACTCACCTTCTCCTTTAACATTTTTCAGGTGACTCGTAGATGGCGGTTGAGGAGAGTTGGACTCGAGGTGGCCATGCAAAGTGGACTTAAATTTATTGAACTTTAAACTTGGCTATTTTATTTCCTTTTATTTGGTTATTTTTATTTTGGTTGTAATAAGGCCTCCATAAACTTTACTTTTGTTATTTCTTATACGTTGGATATTTAATTTAAACTATATTATTAAAAATTGAACTAAAATCACATGTTTTCTTAAATTAACACGAAAATGTTTTATCGTGCCATCGGGCACACTTGAAATTTGTATAATAACCGGACTTAATTAAATTTCCAAATTAATTCTAAGTATAGTTTCGGCAAGATAACCAAAAACGAGGAGTTTTCAACAAAACTTAAATTGGTTTTAAAATGGTGTTCAAAAGGTTTTTCTCCGTAACAAATCAGATTCGGTCGTAATGTTTGGGCCGGGTTTGGGTTGTTACATTGTCAATCATATCGGATAGAGATCTGATATTCACATCCAGGTTTTGGAAGAAGTTACAAGAGGCCTTGGGTACAAAGTTGAACTTTAGTACCGCTTTTCATCCTCAAACTGACGGTCAATCCGAGAGGTTAATTCAAGTACTCGAGGATATGCTCAGATGTTGTATTCTTGAATTTCGAGGCAGTTGGGAAAAGTTTCTCCCATTAGTAGAGTTTGCCTACAATAATAGTTTTCAGTCGAGCTTAAAGATGGTGCCTTACGAGGCTTTATATGGGCGTAAGTGCCGAACACCTTTATATTGGACTGAACTTAAAGAAAACCAAATTCACGGGGTTGATTTGGTTAGAGAAGCTGAAGAGAAAGTGAAAGTGATACGAGAAAGTTTAAAAGCTGCATCGGACAGACAAAAGTCCTATTCAGACTTAAAGAGAAAAGAGATAGAGTATCAAGTCGGAGATAAAGTTTTCTTGAAAGTGTCACCTTGGAGAAAAGTTCTCAGATTTGGCCGAAAAGGCAAGTTGAGTCCACGTTTTATTGGACCGTATGAGATTACTGAGAAAGTTAGGCCTGTAGCTTACAGATTGGCTTTGCCATTAGAGTTAGAAAAGATACATGATGTGTTTCACGTGTCAATGTTAAGACGCTACCGATCAGACCCTTCTCATGTAATTCCCAAGTCAGAGGTAGAGATTCATCCCGACATGACTTATGGTGAAGAACTAGTCAAGATATTAGCTCGAGAAGTGAAGCAGCTAAGAAAGAAAAGTATTGCCTTAGTGAAAGTATTGTGGCAAAGACATGGAATAGAAGAAGCCACATGGGAACGAGGAAGAGAGTATGAGAAACCAAAGATTCAAACCTTTTCTTGGTAAGATTTTTGAGGACGAAAATCCCTAAGGGGGGAGAATTGTAACAGCCTGATTTAGGGCCTAGTCGAAATAGTGGTACGAGACCATGAATCCGAGGTGAATTTATGATTTTTTAAGGTTCATGCCATGTTTGCATGTTAGTGTGAAAGTTTCATGAAGCAATTTTTCTAAATTGAAGTTGAATGGTAAAAAAGGACCAAATTGCAAAAGTTGTAAAATATGAGTTTCTAGAAGCATTTTGTATGAAATAGCTTTAGAATAGCAATTATAAGTCCTTAAATAGCAATTTTCCCAAATCATAATTTTTGGACAAAAATGGACATGAGTTAGTAGTTTGTAAAATTTTAAAGAGAAGGGCATTTTGGTCATTTAGCAAATAAATGATTAAAATGGGAAAAGATGATAAAATTTCATTCATCTTCTTCCTTCCATTGCTTAGAAAATTTGAAGACTCCATAGCTAGGGTTCTTCATTTTTTCAAGCTTGCTAGTAAGTTCATCTTAGCCCAGTTTTTAATATTCTTCGTGTTTTGAAGTCCTCGTATTATGAATTAGCTATTTTTAGCTATAAAATAAGCTAAGATGCATGTTCAAAAATTTCATCTATGAATGACATGCTTGTTAAATGATGTTTTATGGAAGATTATGAGAGTTTGATGTTAGATAAACATCTTTTCCTTAATGAATTTCATGAAATATGATAGTATGGACTAGTTTATAATAGTTGTGAAATTAGTCATACCTACTAGAAATAATGAGAATTGATGATTGCTATAGTAGAGAAAATGAATCAACTAAGCATGTAGTCTAAGAAAGTTGAATGAAAATTATTTTACGAGCCTTGGGGAAAAAGTGCAAATATGAGAAAGTATAGGGGCAAAATAGTAATTTTTCCCAAGTATGAGTAAATGGTTAATTTAGTCAATGTGAATATTAAATGATCTATTTATGACTATAGATCAAGAAAAACGAAGCCCGGGTCGAAACCGAGGCAAGAACAAGGTCGAGGACTAAATTGCATACCTAGCTACATTTTGTATATTGAGGTAAGTTTGTATGATTTCTAAGCTTTATGATTTATATCATTGAATTGCTTAGTATAATGTACAATGTTATTATGAAAAATGTTTAATGTTATGTTAAATAAAGAAATTAATGAGATCAAGCATGAGAAAGCCCCGATTGAAGTTGAATAACTTAGGATACTCGATCTACCACATGAAACAAGAAAGTCCGTATAAGACCAAGCCGAGGCATGGCATCGGCAAGCAAGAAAGATATCATGTAAGTCCAAGGCAAGCTTGGCATTGAATAAGATATCATGTAAGTCCAAGGCAAGCTTGGCATTGAATAAGATATCATGTAAGTCCAAGGCAAGCTTGGCATTGAGTAAGTTATCATGTAAGTCCAAGGCAAGCTTGGCATTGAGTAAGTTATCATGTAAGTCCAAGGCAAGCTTGGCATTGAACAAGTTATCATGTAAGACCAAGGCAAGCTTGGCATTGAAAAGTTATCAAGAGAAAGAGATCCCATATAAGTCCAAGTTAAGGCATGGCATTGGTGAGAGCAAGAAAGACTTCGTATAAGTCCATGTTAAGTCATGGCCTCGAAATTTAGATGAGATTTAGTATCCTCGGTTATTCATATAAATTTATCGGGCAAATGAGTTAAGCTCCAAAGAGAGAACAAGAAAGCTAAGTAAGGTTATTATCAAGTGAAAAAGAATATTATTCATGTTATGAATGATGAATTAGAAATTATGAGTATTATGTTCAAGTATGCTGATCAATGTGATCTAGTGATACATGTACTTTGTTTGCCTATCAAGTATGAGACTAGTAAGTTTCATGAGTTATGTAAGAATCAAGTATGAGTAAGTAAGCTTTATATAGCTGAATTTATGATGCCATTGTTTATATCAAATGGTCTATATTAAGTAAGAATGTTGCTATGTGTATTATGCAAACTTACTAAGCTAAATGCTTATGCCTTTCATTCATTCTTTCCATGTAGTCTCTCCAAGCTAATATCGAGGATCACCGTCATCGGAGCTCGGAGCACACTATCAATCGCTATTTTGGTATAGCCAAGTTATTTTATTAAGTATGGCATGTATAGGTAGCATTACATTTTGAGTAAATGTTTTAAGAAGAGCCAAAGTATAGGCTATTAAGTTTGTTATTCTTTTGTATATGGCTAAGTGATTGGCCAAGTGTATATGTTTATAATTATCAATGAAGCATGTAGTATTATTCAAGAATGATGTAGTATTGAGTTGTTGAAATGAGTATGAATTGGATCTTAATTTCAGGGTGGCAATTGGCTTGGTAAATAGCCTCTAAGTGCCCACACGATTGGACACACGGGCGTGTGTCTAGGCCGTGCGTAAACTGCACCTTAGTCTTATAAGTAAGAATAGGCCACGGACTAATCCCACGGCCGTGTGTTAAGGCCGTGCATGACACACGGTTAGAACACGGGCGTGTGCTCGATCGTGTGAAATAAGTCAGTATATCAAGATGTAGTACACGGTCTAAGTCCACGGGCGTGTCATGGCCGTGTGGAAATTTGGCGAATCATCGAGTTTTAGGGCACGATGCGAGGACATGGGCGTGTATTCCTATGCACGGGCGTGTCTTATATTACACGGGCGTGTAACCCCTGTTTCAAAGAAAAGTTTTTCGATAAGGTTCCGAAAGTTTACCAGTTCAAGTTTAAGGCCTCGTAGGTCCATGAAATGTACGAATTGTTTAAGAATGAGAAGTTTTAATTTTGGAACGAGATTTTATAGCCCGTAATGTCATGATTAAGCAAGTTCAAGCATAGTAATGTCTCATATCCGGTCTGAGCCTCGGACTCGTGTATGGGGTGTTACAATAACAATTCTATCGGCTTCTATTAAAGAACAAAGAATTTATGTTTTCACCCAAAATAAAAGAGAGAAAACTTTTTCTAATTCTGTGTTTCGATTCAATTTATTTGAGCTCATACTCGAAGCAGTTCATGGTACGAGAATAGCGTAAAAGATTGTTTGGTTGAAAGCAATGAATGTCCGCTAAGCCGAAAATACATGTGTGAATTTGATTAGGGTTGTTGCTGTAAATATCACAAACGACTTCGGCTTTCAAAATTTTAATTTTACACTATGCTAGAAAACTATTTTCAAACTAGATTTTTTCCCATAGACATGTGTAATGAAAATAAACAGGTAAAATCGAAGCTCTGAGATTCCAGTAAATGAAGTATGACCAGATTATTTTCATCTCCTCCATTGAAAAATTCAAAAGATGTTCATAGCCATTTTTCTTCCCCGTTAGAGTTTTTCGAGAGAGAGGGGCCGAGACCAAGCAATTTGAGACCTCAGACTACGTCAGCGGCCAGCGTTGGTAATGTATGTAACGTTGATAGATCGTTATGTGAGCATTGTGGAAGAAACTGATAACTCCTGAAAAGTGTTATCTTTCAAATCTCTAAGTTTGATTAAATGCATGTACTTAAGTAGATATATTTGCATTTTTAGGTTATTTTTAGAACATTGCATAATAACGCTTGGGTTGTGCCTTAAATGTTATTTCATGTTACTTTTACTGTTAGGAACAAGGGAATTGGTTGTTGTATGTAGCAAGTGCAAGAAGGAAGAAAAAGGAGGAAGATAATGAAAGAAGTGAATTATTGCCATGGCAAAAGGTTGGATGAATTACCAACACAAATGCCATGACAATTCCAGGAAAATGCTGGCACAACACTCAGTCATCGTCACTCTCAACCAGTTGGACGTGTACCAGATAAATCCACTTGAAAAAGAGGGAGAAAAAGTGTATGCTGAGAGAGGGGACCTACCCTAGAAAAGAGGAAAGAGAAAAGAAAGAAGAAAATTTTTCTACATACGGGGATTGTACACGAGGATTTAGAAGGGGGATTGGGAGAGCATTTTTCTCTCCAAAAAACCTTGTGAAAAGTTCTAGAGAAAAATGAGAGGGTAAAAAATTAAAAGAAGAGTAGAGACACAAGGAAAGGGATGAATAATCAGCCTTGGGTCCTACACAATTTAACAGCGTCGAAGTGAAAGCTGGAGTGGCGAAAGCTTCTTGCAGTTCTACCTTGATTTTGTTAATTGATTTCTATGATTTCTAAACTGTTAATGATGATGTTGAATGTTATTCTGTTTTTGGATTTTAAATCCCAACCCATGAGCTAATTACATTTGGGTTGGAATTACTGGATTTATCTTGATATTTTTAATGATTATGGTGATATTTTGAGTAGATCTAGTGTTTTATTCAGTTTGGATTATTTTTGTAACAGCCCGATTTAGGGCCTAATTAGAATGGTGGTTGCGAGACCACAAATTCAAAGTAAAAATATGTGTTTTATGGCTTTTATGAAGTCTATGACATGGTTGCATGATTTTGTTAAAATTTCATGAAGAAATTTTATAATTTAGTTATCAATTTATCCATTAGGACAAAATTGCAAAGATGGAAAAATATGAGAGTCTAGAAGTTTTAAGTATGAGATAGCTTTAGAAAATTTATTAGAGGTCCTTATATAGAAATTAGACCATTATATCTTATGATGGACAAAAATGGACATGAGAAGGAAAAATCTCAAGAAAGGGGCTTTAAGGGTATTTTAGTCATTTGGTTAATAAATTAATAAAAAGGGGAAAAGAAGTCAAAAATGGTGTCCATCTTCTTCCCTAAGTGCCGAAATTTTGAGGAGAAGCCATAGCTAGGGTTTTGTTCATTTTCAAGCTCAAAGTAAGTGCATCCTAGCCCCGTTTTTGATGTTCTTCGTATTTTTGAGATCCTCGTAGCTCGATTTAGCTATTTCTACCATTATTTTGAGCTAGAGTTCATGTTCAAAAATTTACCCATGTAAGACATGCATGTATTTTGATGTTTAATGGAGGAATATAAAAGTTTGATGTGTGATGAACATCTTTTTTTAAGTGATTTTCATGGAAAACTCATAAAAAGGACTTATTTGTAAAGATGATAAAATGTGTAGTAAAAAATCAGTTTTGAAGGAAAATATGAGCTATTATAAGCTTAAGATGGGTTCGGCTAGGCTTGGGTAAGCAAGGAAATGAGTACATTTCATTATACGAGCCTAGGGACCATTTTGCAAATATGTGAAAGTTTAGGGGCAAAATTATAATATTTGCCAAAGTGTGATATATGGGTTATTTTAGTCAATGTGATCATTAAATAAGTGAAATTGTCATTATAGATCAAGAAACACGAAGTCCGGACCGAAACTGAGGAAAGAACAAGGTGGTGGACTAAATTGGACAATTATACATATTTTGGTGCCGAGGTAAGTTTGTGTGTAATAGTTCAACATCAAGTTACTATGCTTTTAAATGCTTGACGTTTCGTGAAATGTATATTATTTCTATGAAAGTGGTTGTTAAGGTCTCGATGAAAGTATGATGAAGTTATATTATGTTGAAATCCCGGTTGAATCTTATGAATAGAAATGATACCCTTGTCACGATATGAGATTAATAAGGTCCCGTATAAGACCATATCTGGGATATGGCCTCGGCACCGAATTGAGATCCCGTGTAAGACCATATCTGGGATATGGCATCGGTATCGAACAGTGATTCTGTGTAAGACCACGTCTGGGACCTGGCTTTGGTATGAAATCGTGTAAGACCATGTCTCGGACATGGCATCGACATAAGATCTCGTGTAAGACAATATCTTGGATATGGCGTCGACATCGATATGAGATCCCGTATAAGACCATATCTGGGATATGGCATCGGCATCGACATGTGATCCCATGTAAGACCATATCTGGGATATGGCATTGGCATCTTACTATGCGTGTGACAATTTTCGAGTATCCCTCGATATTCCAAGTGGTTCAACGGAGTAAGGTAATAAAGTTTATGTTAAAGATGAAAAAGGGCTAAAGTTATATGATGAAGTGATATAGGTACATATGCAAAACTCACGAGAAATGAGTCCGGTATGTGTTATGTGATTGGTAAGAGTAAGCATGAGTAAGCTATATCAATGTGCTTGAGAATTTGTGTCATTACTTAAAGTAAAGTATGAATGTATTACAAGATTTTTATGTTGCTATCTATTACATGTAAACTTACTAAGCTTTATGCTTACTCCCTCTCTTTTCCCTTTCCTTGTAGTATCGCCAAGCTAGCTCGGGGATCGTAGGGCCTTGAGCTCGATTCACACTATCAAGCTATTCTTTCGGTATAGTAAAGTTTGATTATTTTGGGTATGGCATGTATAGGAACTTGGTCATTTTGTTATATGTCATATTGGTTAGCCTTGGTGTTGGCTATTAAAGTTACTCAATTTATTTTGTAATTGGCTATTGGAATTGGCCAATACTTGTTAAGTTATATCTATTCAATGATGATGAAATTCATGAAAAGTGAGCTTGTGCAATTGAATGAGTAAAGTGTGAAGTATATGCATGATGGTCGCAATGTGAATTTATGGTGTGGATGCCTTGATTGTGAATATTAGAAGTGCATTATTGTTATGCTATGTGTTGCTAGAAATGGTATAAATGTGGTTGTTTTTCAGGGTGGAAAATGGCTTGGTAAATAGCCTTATAATTGTCCACACGGGTAGACACACGGGCGTGTGTCTAGGCCGTGTGTGACACACTGTCTGTCTTGTGGGCGTGTAGCCTGGCCGTGTGTCCCCTGCATCTAATTTACGAAAAATTCAGTTTGTCACACGGGCTAGCACACGGGCATGTGACTTGGCTGTGTAACCCTAAGTGTCTGCTGACGTCATAAACAGAATACCAAGGTTTTCACACACGGGCTAATACACGGGCGTGTCCTGGCCGTGTGAGGGACACGGGCCATAGACACGGGCGTGTGGCCCTGTTTTGAGTAAAAATTTTCTAAGTGTTCGTAAGCTTTCGGTTCAATTCCGATGCGCTCTATTTGTATGTTTTGGGTCTCGTAGGCCCGTAATAAGGACTATATGATTATGAATGAAAAGTTTAAAGTTCAAAAGAAAAATTTATGGTTGATTTTGTATGATTTAAGTAAGTTAAGTCTGGTAATGCCTCGTACCCGGTTCCAACGTCGAATACGGGTAAGGGGTGTTACAATTTTAATGTATGCATGCAAGCTTTAGACATAGATGAGTGCATGTTATATCCTTAGACTTAATTTAATTCTGAAAAGGTTAAATAAGTTGGATCGTAATTGAATGATACGTGCGAGTACTTGAGGGAATACTCGTAGCACTTTAGACATAGATTTGTGATCTGTACTGAGTAATGAAAAACATTGTTAGGTATTGTTATTAAGACTTGTAGACATACAAATACTTAGAATGATATCTTTAATTCTAGCTCCTGAAAGAAACAAAATGCAGTAGTTTTACTCTGAGCAGTAATTAAGTCAAGATTTTTTTCATGACATTATTATGTTATTAAGATATAATCCAAGTAATTCCAACCTTCTCATTCAACAACATCAATCCTGTCAACTTTGACTCATAGAATTGCCACAACATTTTATTCATTATTTGATTTTTATATTTCATACATTAATACTTCACCTCAAATCATTATTCTATTTACTTTTCTATAAACCTAATTAGTATAGTTTATAGTAATAACTCAACCATATTTTTACCTATTCTGGTCCCTTGGGAGATGATCTCACTTATCACTTTATTACTTGATTCAACGTGTATACTTGCACATTCGCATTACATATTCACACGTGACAGAAACCACAGAGATAAGTACATAATAAAAAGTGGAGCTTGTATCTTGTGCGGTTCAAAAGAACACCGGAAATGAGACTGTCCGAACCATCACACTTGCATGGTTCCACTCTGTATGCATAAGTGTCCTACTTCGCCTTTTCCTCAGCATAGCCCTAGCGTCGTCCTTCACAGCATCCTTCATACCTGAAATATAAAACACACAGGGGTAACTTCGAGAGAACTTAGTGAGACTATCCCCCTTTTTTACTTGTATTCTCATCCTAACTTTTCTTCCTCAGAGTCTGCCCAATCGACATTGTCTTTAAAATGTTACCACGAAGGCTATTTCATAGACTGTGACACTAAGTCGTATCATTGACTTAAGATATCTTCCCTTATTCCTAGAAGCTTCAGACACTCGCTTGATCAATAGATAGCCACGAAGGCATCCACTTGACTTAGATAGTCACAGAGGCGTCCATACATCATTAGATAGCCACAAAGGTTTCCACATAACATATAGAGCCATAAAGGCATCCTCATATAACATTAGATAGCCACAAAGGCTTCCTCATATAATAGACTTCTCCACGAAGGCACATTTAACAGAATCAACCATAAAGGCCCTCACTTTAACATACGTCACCATGAAGGCGCATTCACAGAGTCAACCACTATGGCTCCATATAACAAATATCACCGTAAAGGCTCATATATAATAAAGAACAGCCACAAAGGCTTCCATATTTTGATAAATGGTGTTTTTAACGATAGGGATTTTCCTAAACTCAATGTCTTAAGGTTTGCCACTAATCGCCTGGTACTCGCCCAACCGTCCTTTAACTTTTTCCCCACATGACACCATAGTCCCAGACTAGGTCTTACACTATGTGGTTTTCTTATCCCCATATGATGCCATAGCCACCATGACTAGGTCTTACACTATATGGTCTTCACTTTCCCGTATGATGCCATATTTCTAGACTAGGTCTTACACTATATGGTCTTCTTGCCATCACCGTGGTCTTATCTTATTAGAATTCGTGTTTACTGTCCTGACAGGCTCACACGCAAGCAGACTCGACATGCAGACTTATGCAACTCATGTAACTTATTCATGTAGAGATTCCATCATGCTTTCAAACGTGTTTATGCATGTACGTACTTCTCAATAGAATAGAGACTTATCATTCCACCTATTATTTCTTGCATATTCATCGTTTTTATACTTTTCTTTGGAAAAAAAAACATGTCATCAAACTTATGCTTTCTTCATAGTAGAAACACATTATCATTCAAACATCACACTTTCTTCTCATATCAGAAGCACATCGTCATATGAACATCGCATGCAAGCTCATCAAACATTTAGAATAGAAGAGATGAACGCGTACATATGTACATAAAATAGTTAGTTTAGAGACTCACCATTTAGCCCCAAAGGTAGCTTAAACTTTAGAACTGGGCTTCCATCGAGTAGCTCGCCAGCCTATAAATGATAAATCATAAGAAATCATCAAGATATATTCATCTAGCTCATTTCCTTGCACTTTGAGCACTAGAATTCCTAAGTAAAACTTTGCCATACTAGCTTCCCTAAGCCAAACATATCTGCTCTTAGGCAGCTTAGTGTGTAAGATCGTGAATCTTACCTTGAAAAGGTGCATCATAGAGCTCAAATCCATTTCCTAGCCTTAGCTTAAGTGTCTCTTCTGGATTTGCTTTAGTCTAAGCTCAAATGATGGAAACACAAGAATATATAGACTTTTTCAGCACCTTTTGAGCAGAAATTCATGTAGTTTCTAAGTAATTTTTGTCAATTTTCGTACTTTAATTATAAAATAATTAATTAGCACTAAATTTATGAAACATATTGAATTTTAATTTTTTAATAATAAATTTGCACAATTTGATCTATTTTCGACAATTTTGCACAAAGGGTGAAAAATCGGCTCGGCAGTCACTATGAGAAGATTGGACCATCGAAGCACTTTTCATATCAATTGACCCAAGAGTATGGCTAATTATTTTCCAGCCATGGACGACCCAAATTATATTCCTTGAAGAAATTTAATAATTATTTTTGATCCAACAAAAATTGGGTTAAAATTTAATTATAGCATGATGTAGAGAAATGAGCCCAAATGTGTTAAGTGAAGAGGACTAATCCACGAAGAAAATGGCAGCCCAAACTGTCCCATATAGCTGACCCAAGTAGCTTATTTTAGATTATTTTTACACTTGCAAATCATCCCTTGAACTTATCCTAAATGCCATTCAAACCCCTTCCCTTTTCATGCCTTCTATTTATAGCTACAAGCTAAAAATAGCAAATTGAAGTCATCCATTCCTTTCTCCTAGCATGGCCGGTCATGGTAAGGGGGATTGGTTTCTATTTTTAGCTAATTTTAGCTACCATATCCCACTATAAAAATCTCCCTTCATTTCCTCATTTTTAATCCCTCACTTCACACATCTCTCTCTCACACCTTTTCTCTTATCTTTCTCTTTCTTTTCCCTTCTAGTTGCTTTCCGAATTCTTTCTTCCCTTATTGATTTCCCCTCTTGAAAAATAGCTAGCACACCCATTGGAGCAGCAAAAATCAAGTGTTTGTGAATGCCTTGGATCAAAAAAATGAGCAGAGAAGAGAGAAGCGCACTAGTTTGGCTTTGGAAGATCACTAGGATTTGTTTTTCTAGTTCCCTTCTCTTAATCTTTTCAATTTATATTGTGATCATGATTATGAATTTTTCTTGTATTGATGTTCTTGCATTAATTGAAATGACTTAAATTTCATCCATGCTAGTTTGATTGCATTCTGTCCACTTGAATTATTAAAAATGTGTTTGTTTTATTATTAGGCCTTGGTAATTTGTTCAATTAAATAAAATTATGCCTACGTTCTGCTTGTATTTTAATTGTAAGGTAACAATTGAATTAATTATTAAACAGATTGAAATTATAATTAATTAACACAATATTTAATTGGTGTATGTTTAATCTTCTAAGGTAGTTGAGGGTTAAATTAGCAATTGGTATTAAACAATACTTTAGCCTTGCAAGATTATTGTGATTAAATTGTTTTAATATAGGAATATATTGTTACCTCACTTTATCTTATACTTGCTTATGAGAATTTGATTAATTTTTTGAATTGAAATAGAAATATGTTGAAGGGATTAATGGATTTAGTAAGCATGTGCATTAGTTAACAAAAGACCAAGTTGCCATGAAATTAGTCGTAACAACATGAACATAGTTTTAACAATTCAAAGTTAAAGAATGAAATTGATCTAACGCATTTATGTCATATTGATTAAACCTTATTTTTTAGGAATCGTGCATTTGGAATTTTATTTTCTTAGTTAATCACTTAGTTGATTTTTAGTTTATATATCACCTCTTCCAAATCAACATATTTTCCTCACCAATTTGTTAAAATTTTGCATTTGATAAATATTTTCTTGCACACTCCCTGTGGGTACGATAACTTGACATTCTTTTCACTTTATTAATTGTTAATGATTATGTACACTTGCCCATTTTCGTCATTCCAAGTTTTTGGTGATGTTGCCGAGGACTCTTTTAAAAGACATTATTTGTGAAATTGTTGATTTTGCATCTTGGTATATTTTATTTTTCCTGTTTAAATTTAATTCCATTATTTTCTATGATTGTTTTAGGTGTTTATGAGTATTGATCGAATTATCGACTTACTCCTTGTAGATGCTAAAATTGAAAGGACTTTTCGATAGAGAAGACGACAAGCAACTCAAAGAATGACCCAAGAGATGAATTTTGAAAACCAAAATCAAGGAAATGGAGCAAATCATGCTCAAAATTCTATCCTTATTGTTGATGATAGGGATAGATCTCTAAGACAATATGTCGTGCCATTGTTTCATGAGCTTAATCTGGGTATTAAGAGACTCAAAATTGAGGCACACCGATTCGAGTTGAAGCCAGTTATTTTCTTGATGCTTCAGACAGTAGGCCAATTCAGTGGAATGCCTACTGAAGATCCTCAACTTCACCTAAGATTGTTTATGGATGTGAATGAATCCTTCAAGTTAGCTGGAGTGCCTGAAGATGTACTAAGATCAAAGTTGTTCCCATATTAACTAGGGGACAAAGCTCGAGCCTGGTTGAACTCATTGCCACCAGATTCCATTACCGCATGGCAAGAGTTAGCAGAACGCTTCCTTATGAAAGATTTTCCACCTAGAAAGAATGCTAAGTTGCGGATTGAAATCACTACTTCCCAACAGATGGATGATGAGTCTTTGTATGAGGTGTGAGAAAGATTTAAAGAATTATTATGAAAATGCCCTCATCTTGGAATCATACATTGCATCCAATTAGAGACCTTCTATAACAATCTCAATGCCCAAATGAGGGTGGTAGTAGATGCTTCTGCCAATGGTGCTCTCCTTTCAAAGTCTTATAATGAGGTTTACAAAAATATTAAGAGAATTGCCAACAACAATTACCAATGGCCAACCAATCGGGAAGCTTCAAGATGAGTCGCAAGAGTACATGAAGTGGATGCCCTTACTTCACTTGCAGCTCAGGTATCTTTGATATCCTCAATGCTTAAAAATTTTACTACTAATAGGTTTAATAATGTTACAGTTTTGCCACCTAATCAATTTGAGAATATAGCCTATATTTATTTTGCAGAAGGGCACTTGTTCAAAGATTGCCCATCAAACCCAAAATTTGTATATTACATCGGTAACCAGAACCAGAACCAAGGTAGGCAGGGACTGCAATTCAATTTTTATAATCCATCTTGGTGAAACCGCTTGAATTTGTCTTGGAGTAACTAAGAGGCTGGACCCAATAACACTTACACACAACCCAGACTGGCCCAACCATCTGGACTTACCCAACAAGTTCAGAAACCACCACAAGTCGTACCGTCCAATAGCCTAAAGAACCTATTGAATACATATATGACAAATAATTATGTCATTTTATGGAATTTGGAGAATCAAGTGGGTCAACTTCACACCAACATCCCGTTGGTAAAGAATCCAATGCAAGTAAAGAATCTTCCATCACCCTACCCTCAAAGACTTCAGAAGCAGAAACTGAAAGTCCAGTTCAAGAAGTTCCTAGACGTACTCAAGCAACTTCACATCAACATCCCGTTGGTAGAAGCTTTTGAGAAGATGCCAAACTACGTCAAATTCATGAAGGATATCTTATCTAAGAAACAAAGACTTGAAGAATTTGAGACGGTAGCTCTAACAAAGGAATGTAGCATACATTTACAAAATAAACTACCCATAAAGATGAAGGACCTGGGATGTTTTACCATACCTTGCAACATCGGAGGAACTTATTGTAGTTAGTTACTATGTGATTGGGGTGCAAGTATCAGCTTGATGCCCATGTCCATATCCATAAAGTTGAGGATAAATGAAGTTAGACCAACTACAATTACACTTTAATTAGCAGATCGATCCTTAGCACATCCGGAAGGAAAAATTGAGGATGTATTGGTACGTGTAGACAAATTTATTTTTCCTACTGACTTTGTTGTTTTAGACTTTGAAGCAGATAAGGAGGTACCAATCATCCTAGGTAGGCCTTTCCTAGCAACTAGAAGGACCCTGATTGATGTGTAGAAGGGCAAGCTTACCATTTGTGTTCAAGATGGCCAGGTAACATTTAACGTATTTAAATCTATGCGGTTTCCTGAAACAATTGATGAATGTTCTACAGTGACTGAGTTAGAGGAATTAGTCATAGAATTGGAACTCAATTATACTGAGGACCCATTAGAACAAGCTTTAATGTCAGACCTCTAAGTGATGAGGAACGGGAGGAATATTTAGCTTTGCTGAAAGCTAACTCGAAAGGATTCACTCTGAAAGTTTGGTCCAAGTCATTAAAGTTGTCATCTTGTGAGTATAAGCAACCCTAACTTTCAATAGATGAACCATCCGAGTTAGACTTAAAGGTTGTGAAAAGACATGTGAAGGATATCGAGTGGACTATTTTAGATATTCAGGATAATTATCCTTCTTCGTGCACTGACAAGTTATTGCTAGAAGAAACTGAAAAGGTGTCTATCGAGGGTAGAGGAGCTTGATTCAATCTCAAATATTTGTTCCTGGGAAACTCAAGTCTCAATGGTTAAAAGTGGGGATCATTTATCCCATTTATGAAAATTTTTGGATGGACCCTGTTCAATATGCACCGATGAAAGGAGGTATCACGATTGTGGAAAATGAAAATAGCGGGTAGTGTAACACCCCTAACCCGTATCTGTAGTTGGAATAGGGTTACAGAGCATTACCAGAGTTTACAGATCAATTACAGTTAATTTATATTGTTTACTATTCATTTTTGAAAATTAATCACAATCAATCATAATGTACCTTATATGGATACTCGAGGCCCAAAATACATATTAGAATCGAGTCGGGACTAAACCGGGATCATAGAAATTTTTTCACAAAGTCTTAAAACTTTTCTTAGGTGCAGGGGACACACGCCCGTGTGGCCAGGCCGTGTGGCTCACACGGCCAATGACACACCCGTGTCTCAGGCCGTGTGGGCATTCAATGTGAGGCACACGGCCGTGTTCCAACCCGTGTTCTTACCCGTGTAACTCTCTAACTTGGGTCACACGGCCAGCCATACGCCCGTGTGCTAGACCATGTGGACAATTTAATTTCAAAAATTAGGTGCAGGGGTTACACGACCAGGACACACGCCCATGTGCTGGGCCGTGTGTCTCACACGGTTGAGACACACGCCCGTGTCTCTGCCCTTGTGCTTAATTCTGAGTATTCTGTTTCTTGATTTTTAATATGCAAGGGACACACGACCAAACCACACGCTCGTGCGCATGGCCGTGTGTCACACACGGTTGAGACACACGCCCGTGTGTCTGCCCGTGTGGACAAAATAAGACCATTTTATTCAAGCCTTATTTTTCACCCTTTTTACCTTGCACCTATAAGAACACTTCAACACATTTTCAAACCAATTTGTTACATATAAACCAAGCCAAAAACAAGTATTATGTATGTTATATTAACACATATGATCAAGTGTTTAAATTTCCATAATTACAATTATATTTATTTGCAAGTTATTTAATTATAGTAACTCAAATCCATTTATCATTTGTTTTATATATATCTTCTACCATTTAACCATTCCAACACACATCAAACATAATATGGCCTTATATAATTACATCAAAATATACTTTCCACTAGCCATTCCAATGGCTAGTTAAAACCAAACATTTCGTCATTTTACCTAACTTAGCTTATACATGCCATTATACTAAAATAAGTTTGTTATTTGTACCAAAATGAGATGAAGGGTAGCGTGATGATGCTCCGACCGAATTCCAACCCTATCGAGCTTCCGAGCACTATAAAATAGAGAAAAATTAAACAGAGTAAGCATTCAATGCTTAGTAAGTTCGTATAACAAGAATTTAACTTACCAATCATGCTCGTATAAATAAATATATTATGCATCCCCCAAAAATTTAGCCAAATGCCTAAGCACAAGTCCTCATTAAACAAGTTAGTCTTATAATTCTCATGAATATCAAGAAAACAAAGCTGAGCTTATCATGTAAAAAAAATTCCAATTATTTCAGGGCATCTGAGAGATAACTCATATTTAGCTCATATTTTCTTTCATCAAGAGTTTTATCCATTGAATCATTGAAATATCGATGGATACCCAAGTAGTATACTCGAGGTGTAATAGCCCGTTTTTGGTCAAATCGGAACAGTGGTTTTGAGACCATAAATATGAGGTCAAAATATCTATTTTATTAAATTTTAATGTTTACAGCATGATTGAGTGATTGTGTGAAAATTTCGTTAAGAAATTTTATCGTTTAAATGGTCAATTTGAGAAAAAGGACTAAATCGTGTAAAGTGCAAAATTGATGTTCTAATAGCTAAAGGTATTAAATAGCTATAGAACCTTAAAGTAAGAGTCCTTAAGTGGTAATTAGACCATTTTAATTGTGAGTGGACAAAGATGAGCATGCATTATGTGATTTTAATGGTTTATTAGTATGGTTAAAATGGTAATTTAGTTAATAAAGGTTAATTTAATAAAAAAATGAATTTTTATTCTTCATTAATCTTATTCAATTGAATGAAGGGCAGGAATAGCCATTATTAAAGCTTCAAACATTCGGTCACTTCACCTTGAGCATGTAAGTCCATTTTTGTTAGATTTTTAATTATTTCTATGTTTTTGGGATCGTTGCAACTAGTACTAGCTAGCCCAATGACTAATTTGCAAAACTGTTAAAGATTTTGAATGTTTCCATTGATGAATATGTGTGAGTTTTGATGATTGATGATAGATTTTGAATGTTTGTTGTTAGTTAAACAAGTTTTGTAAAGTGATTTTTAGTGAAAATGTAAAATAGGGATTAAATTGAGAAATGTTGAAACTTTGTGGTTAAAATGTGAAAG
This sequence comes from Gossypium sturtianum, assembly GCA_025698515.1. Lineage (NCBI taxonomy): Eukaryota > Viridiplantae > Streptophyta > Magnoliopsida > Malvales > Malvaceae > Gossypium > Gossypium sturtianum. The sequence continues at coordinate 89,040,533 of CM046944.1, forward strand.
AAATGAACAATATGGGCTGCTAGGAGCATAAGAGTAATTCAGCTAGCATGGGTTTATTTGGAATTTCACTAATTTGTGATTTTATGCAATAAGGACTAAATTGTGAAAAATGTGAAATATTTGGGGCAAAAGTGTAAATGTGTTTTAAAGTATGTTTTGGACTAAATTGAATGAATAGATGATTGAATAAGTCAATTTTGGATATATTTAGATCAAGAAAAGTGAAATACGGACTTAGATCGGGGAAAAGATAAAGTTATCGACTAATCAACTTATTTCTTAGTTTACACATCCGAGGTAAGTTCGAACGTAATAAGCATTGTTACAATTATGCTTTAAATGCTTTGATATTGCATAAATTGTGTATACGAGATTAAATTTAAGTTTGACGACAATTCAGCTATATATAGCACTTAGTGTACGAGATCGAGATAGCTTCGGCTATGTATGGCACTTAGTGTGCAATTCAAGATAGCTTCGGCTATGTATGGCACTTAGTGTGCGAGATCTAGATAGCTTCGGCTATGTATGGCACTTAGTGTGTGAGATTAAAATATCTTTGGCTATGTAATGGCACTTAGTGTGCGAGATATCGAGTATTTAGCAATATTTCGAACATGTATGAGTTGGTTACGAGTTTGTACAGGTATGTACATGGAAAGTATGAACTTCAATTAGAAGAAGTTATGAATTTGTATATAAGTATATGATTAAGCATATGGAAAGCTTGTTGTTACCATGAATTACATGTTAAATAGTTCAAATTGTTGATTTCTGTAATATGATTTGTTGATTTTAATTCATACGAGCTTACTAAGCTTTATAGCTTCCTTTGTTTATTTTTCCCATGTTTTATAGTGATTTCAAAGCTAGCTCAGATTTGGGGATCGTCGGAGGCATCATCACACTATCCAACCATCACTTTGGTACTTTTGAACTTATGGTTTGGTCATATGGCATGTATAGGGACTTTGGTTATCTTGGCTATGTTTTGGTATTGATATTGGCCATTTGGAATTATGTTTTGTTTGATATATATATTGTCATGTGAGTTGGTTTTGGATGGTGAATTTGATGATGTATATAAGTGTGCAAATGGCTTTTGTTTTTGTTTTGGTAATTGACCTATGTTGTGTGATTGAGGTGGATTCATGATACTCATTGATATTAAGAAATTTTGAATGTCAATAGGTAGTGAATTGAGAATTGGTATGTTTTTGGAATTGAGCATAATAATGCATATTTTGTAAATGGTCATTTTGATATTTTGAGAAGACAAGGATTAGCATGAAATTAGATAGCAATATTTGGGATAAATCATGCTTGGTTGGAATTTAAATATATGCCTATTGATGCTATATTGTTTGCTATTTGAGAGGTGTAGGTGTATCTAAATTTGCGTGGAAAATTGGCTTGGTAAATAGCCTATTTTTGTCCACACGTGCAGAGACACGGGCATGTGTCTCAGTCGTGTGTGACACACGGTCTTGTTACATGGCCGTGTGTCCCTTGGTGTTAAAATTGAAATGAAGTCAATATGCTCCACATGGCCTCACACACGGGCGTGTGATCGGCCGTGTGGTACGAGTTAGTATTCCCCCTAATTAGCACATGGCCTAGCACATGGGCGTGTGACTTGGCCGTGTTGAATAAGTCAGTATACCCTACAAGATTGGCACGGTCTAGCACATGGCCTTGCACACGGGCGTGTGTGGCCACTTCGAAGGGTACACGAGCTAGACACACGGGCGTGTGGTTGGCCGTGTGACCCAAGTCAGTAAGCTCACTTGTTTCGACACGGGGTAGGACACGGGCTGAGACATTGCCATGTGTTCCCATTTTGAATGTTCACACGGCTTATGACACGGGCGTGTCTGGTGGCCGTGTGAGACACACGGCATGGTCACACTGGCGTGTGTCCCCTATTTTAGAGAAAAAAACTATAAGTGTTGAAAAATTTCTTGAGTTATCGGTTTAGTCCCGAACCATTTCCAATGTATATTTAAGGCCTCGTAGGCTCGCATTAGGGACAAAGTGATTAAAATTGAATGATGATTACATGTATTGATTGAATGTTTTTAAAAGTATGTTTAAATGTGTTGTATGTCCGGTAATGCTCTGTAACCCTATTTCGGCGTTGAATGCGAGTGAGGGGTGTTACATTTATTGATATCAGAGCTACGGTTTAGTCGATTCTAGGACTAACATAACGCGTGTGAGAGTCTAGCTATACATGCCATATATAAACTATGATAGTGTGATGACTCCTGACATTTGAAAATGTGTTTTTATATAGAAAATGGATCCCAATCGAGCGATAGCTGAGGAGGTTGAAAGTAATGCGCCTGCTCCCACTCAAGGGACAGCGTCGTCTAATTCTAGACCCGTAACGAGTAGGCAGGGAGGAGAGGCTAAAGAAGCCTTCTTCCAAATGATGAACGAGTGGTTCACTCAATACATTCGTACGAACCCGGCTGCTCAACAACCTCCACCCCCTCTTAATCCCCAACCTGTACCTGTAGCTCCTCAAGGAGTCGAGCTTTTAAGATTGAACAAGCCTCTAATTGATAAGATTCGTAAACACGGGGCTGAAGAGTTCAGGGCTAATGTTGACGATGACCCTGAGAGAGCCAAGTTTTGGCTTGAAAATACGATCCGAGTGTTTGATGAGCTTTCCTGCACACTGGCTGAATGTTTAAAGTGTGTTATATCCCTTCTGAGAGACACCGTATATCAGTAGTGGAATACGTTAGTATCCGTGGTGTCGAGGGAGAGAGTTACCTGGGAATTCATTTAGACTAAATTCTGAAAGAAATACATTGGTCAACGATTTTTGGATCAAAAGCACAAAGAGTTTCTAGAACTGAAACAGGGCTGTATGACCGTAACCGAGTATGAGAGAGAATTTGTGCGGTTAAGTAAATATGCTTGAGAGTATGTTTCTACCGAAGAGATTATGTGCAAGCGGTTTGTTGATGGGTTGAATGAAGATATTAAACTTCTGGTCGGGATTTTAGATGTAAAATAATTTGTTGTGTTAGTTGACCGGGCTTGCAAAGCTGAAGACTTTAGCCGAGAAAAGAAGAAAGCTGATTCAGAGGCTAAAGATTCGAGGAAAAGACCGATGAGTAAACCTTCTCATTCTTCATCAAAGAAATTTCGAGATACGTATGGTAGATCTAATGCATCAGTGGGATACCAGAATAGAGATCGTGGAAATCAATCTGTGAATTCTAAAGCTCAAACTACATCAGTATCGAGTATTGGCAACGTAAAAGACATCAAACCCGAGTGTCAATAGTGTGGAAGACAGCATTTTGGAGATTGTTGGGTGAAATATAATAATAGAGCTTGTTACAGTTGTGGTTCATTAGATCATTTTATTAAAGACTGTCCTGAGATGGTTGAGAAAGATAGACCTCAGAATGTGAGACCGAGTAATATGTCGGCTAGAGGAAGACCACCAAGAAATGCTGGGAATGTGAGTGGTAGTCGAGGGGTGACAAGGGACTCCACTGTGAGGTTTGAGGCTAGAGCACCTGCCAGAGCCTACGCTATTCGCGCTCGCAAAGAAGCATCATCACCAGATGTTATTACCGGTACCTTCTCTCTTTATGACACTAATGTAATTGCTTGAATTGATCCTGGATCGAAACATTCGTATGTTTGTGAGAATTTAGTGTTTAGTAAGAAATTTCCTATTGAAATTACTGAATTTATGATTAAAGTATCGAACCCCTTAGGCAAGTATGTTCTAGTTGACAAAGTATGCAAGAATTGTCCTTTAATGACTCGGGGCTACTATTGTAACAACCCGATTTAGGGCCTAGTCAGAATAGTGGTTGTGAGACCACAAATCTGAAGTAGAAATATGTGTTTTATGATTTTTATGAGGCTTATAAAGTGGTTGCATGATTGTGTGAAAATTTCATGAGGAAATTTTATTTATTAGTGATCAATTTGTCTATTAGGACTAAATTGCAAAGATTAGAAAATATGAGATTCTAGAAGATTTAAGTATGAAATAAAATTATAAAAATTACTAGAGGTCCTTATTTAGCAATTAGACCATTAAATGTCAAGATGGACAAAAATGGACATGGGAAGGAAAAATCTCAAGAAAGGGCCTTAAGGGCATTTTAGTTATTTGGTTAATTAATGAATTAAAAAGGGAAAAATAAGTCAAAATCTTGTCCATCTTCTTCCTCTAAGTGTCGAAATTTACAAGGTGACATAGCTAGGGTTTCTTCAACTTCCAAGCTTGATAGTAAGTGCATCCTAGCCCCGTTTTTAATGTTCTTCGTATTTTTGAGATCCTCGTAGCTCGATTTAGCTATTTCTAGCTATATTTTGAGCTAGGGTTTATGTTCAAAAATTTACCCATATATGACATGCACGTATTTTGATGTTTTAAGGAAGAATATGAAAGTTTGATGTGTGATAAACATCTTTTTCTAAGTGATTTTCATGAAAAATGCATAAAAGGACCAAATTGTAAAAGTTATAAAAATGGTCATACATGAGTGAAATAGTGGAAATTGGGGGATGTTGTAGTTAAGAAAATAATTCGGCTAGGCTTAAAATACAAGAAAGTTGAATAAAAATCATTTTACGAGCCTTGGGGCAAAAGTGTAATTATGTGAAAGTTTAGCGGCAAAATCATAATTTTGCCAAAGTATGATTCATGAGTCAATTTATTTAATGTGAGTATTAAACAAGTGAAGTTGTTATTATAGATCAAGAAACACGAAGCCCGGATCGAAACCGAGGTAAGAACAAAGTGTTGGACTAAATCGAACATCTATACACATTTTGAGTACCGAGGTAAGTTTGTGTGAAATTAAAGCTACATAATGTTTTTATATTTTAAATTGCTTGATATTATGACAAATGTATATTATTTCCATGAAGTTGATTAATGATGCCTCGATGAGAATTTAATGAAAATGTGTTAAGTTGAAGTCCCGGTTGAACATTCGAAATAACAAGGATACCTATGTCACAACATGAGATAAGGAAGGTCCCGTATAAGACCATGTCTGGGACATGGCCTCGGAACCAAAGGAAGATCTCGTATAAGACCATATCTAGGATATGGCATCGACATCGAGATATGAGATCCCGTGTAAGACCATATATGGGATATGGCATCGGCATCAAGAGGTGATCCCATGTAAGACCATATCTGGGATATGGCATTGGCATCGTGATACATGTATGATGAGATTGAGTATCCTTTGATATTTCGAGTAGTTCAACAGTCAAATAGTTAAATTTATGTAAAGATGACAAAGAGCTAAGTCTATGTTTAAAGAGTATAAAAGTGCTAAAGTTATGTGATGAAGTGATACAGGTACCCATGAGTAATTTACGAGAATTGCATGCAATATGTGATATGTGATTTGGTAAGAGTATACATGAGTAAGTTATGTTGATGTATTTGAGGATTTGTGTATCATTCGATGAAATAAATGGATGCTATTATAAGTCTTAATGTTGCTATTTATTTCATGCAAACTTACTAAGCTATATGCTTACCCCTCTCTTTTCCCTTTTTCCTTGTAGTATCACCAAGCTAACTCGGGGATAGTAGGATGTCAGAGTTCGGATCACACTATCAACTATTCTTTTGGTATAGTAAAGTTAATTTATTTTGGGTATGGCATGTATAGGAACTTGGTTATTTTGTTATATCATATTTGTTATCCAAAGTGTTGGCTATATTTGTCACTCATTCATTTTGTAAATGGCCAATGAGAATTGGCCAATACTTGTTAAGTTTTATATATATCCAACGATGAAGACATTCATGAAGTACAAGTTCGTGTAATTGATTGAGTAATACGTGAAGTGAATTCATGATGAATTAGTGATTCATCATGGTATTATTGCTATGTTATGTGTTACTTGTGGTGATGTAAGTGTATTATTTTTCAGGGTGGCAATTGGCTTGGTAAATAGCCTTATAATTGTCCACACGGGTAGACACACGGGTGTGTGTCTAGGCCGTGTGTGACACGGCCAGCCCCATGGGTGTGTTGATAGGCCGTGTGTCCCCTACATCAAATTTACGAGAATTCAATTTGTCACACGGGCCAGCACACGGGCGTGTGACTAGGCCGTGTGCCTCTTAAGTGTTTGCTGATGTCATAAATAGAATACCAAGGTTTTCACACACGGGTGAGGACACAGGTGCGTCTAGGCCGTGTGAGGGACGCGGGCTATAGACACGGGCGTGTACCAGGCCGTGTGAAAACCCCTGTAGGTTCGAAATGAAAAATGAAATCCACACGGGCTGGGAACATGGGCGTGTGAGACCACACGGCCTGCCCACACGGGTGTGTTCCATTTCACACGGACGTGTAGCCCTGTTTTAGGTAAAAAATTTCTAAGTGTGTAAAAGTTTCTGGTTTGGTTCTGAACCATTCCGATTTTATGTTTAGGGTCTCGTGGACCCATAATAAGGACGTTACGAATACGATTGCAAAGGTTTTATGTTGAAACGAAATTTTATGGGCCGATGTTGTATGTTTAAGCAAGTTAAGTTCGGTAATGCCTCATATCTGTTTCTGAAGCTGAACACGGGTAAGGGGTGTTACAACTATTTTCCAGCTGACTTGATGCTTTTATCATTTGATGAGTTCGATGTAATTCTGGGTATTGATTGGTTGACTCTACATGATGCTGTTGTGAACTGTAGACGAAAGACTATATGTAACATCCTGAAAAGGGCCTATGCATTTTTGGTTTAATTGTACGAAATGACATATCTTATGTGTTATGAATATATTTTGAACACTTTTGGAAACACGGAAATGTATGGAAATGTTAAGTTTAAAAGAGGAAAGTGAACATTTTAGAACCTTGGAAATGTAAGGAAATGTCTTGTAAGGAAATGTCATGGAAATGTAAGGAAATGTCTTGTAAGGAAATGTCATGGAAATGTAAGGAAATGTCAAGTTTACTGAGCCGATCGAAAATTTTTGGAAACTTAGAAATGACCTAGAAATGACGAGTTTTAAGGTTTAAAAGGGGAAATTAAGGCAAGGTGGCCTTAAAAGAAAAGTTTGTGAAATTTGACACACAAACAAAGCTTGGAAAAGTGGTTTGAAGATGCCACTTAGGGCCTATGGAAATGGCGCCATATGCAAGAGGAATGGGCCTAAGTTCGAGTCACATGGGAAGCAAATAAAAGAAATTTTATTTTGCTACAAGGAGCAGAGAGGTGGACGGCACATGGCTATAAATTAGGAGCTTTTATTATTTTATAAATAGTGGATAAATAAGGGATTTATTTATCATTATTTTCAAGAGATAATTGTTGGATTAAATTCTTTTAATTTGAATAAAGAGATAAAGAGGAAAATAAGGGAGAAGTGATGGCCAAGTAAGGGACTTTGAGTTTAATAATTTCGGCTAAGTAAGGATAGTTGCTGAATTATCTTTTATTTTAAGTGATAATTAAAGAGATAAAGCTATTAAAATAGAAGAGTGATGGCCAAGTAAGGGATTCTAAGTTAGTAATATATCGGCTATAAAAGGAAAAGAGAGGCCATTCTGCATTATTTTCTGTTCTTTGAAAGCCTCTGCCAAATTCTCTTCACCAAATCTTCTTCTTCTTTTATTTTTGCCAAGTTTAAATACCTTGTGTTCTAGCCGAATCCTCCATCTTTATTCTTCCTTTTCTTTTCTTTCTAATCCTCCAAAAGCCGAAAGTTGTGAGATCATCATCTAGCCATAGCCGAATCTCTCGAAGGTTGAAGTGAAGGTGCAATCGATTTCTTCAAGTAAGGGTAAGATCTCATTCGGTTTCATCCTTTTTCTTAAGATTTGCGAAATCTAGGACTAACCCCATTAATATCTTGTTGCCGAAACTTTGAAGAGATCTTTCGGGATTTACTAAGTGTCGACTACAAGGAAAGAGAAGTTCTTTTCCGAAGGTACACCATAGGCCACTGTTCCTAGTTATTCGGTGAGTTTTGGATTTAAAATCCACAAGGTAAGTGTCTATAGCATTCGGCCAAGGCCATTTTTGGTAAATATATGTGTTCATTAATTATTCAAAAGCGAAAACTAACCAAGTTAATTGATTCAATGCTTGGGTGAATGCAAGAAGAGTATAGCAGAGATTTCAAGACTTGATTCTTAAGTCAAACGGCAACAAGGTAAGTTTAAGTATACTAATCCTACTAGGATTTGGATTTATGGGCGAATGGCTTTTTATTAAAGTAGTAGGTGATTAATCAAATGTAGGGATTAAGGATCTAAGCATTAGATCAAGCTTTTGGGATTTCAAGACCTTCTTAGGTAAGTATGATAAGTTGTGGATATTTGGTTAAGAATTCGTATATTGATGATTAAATCGATTGTTCGATTAAGTGTGTTGATGGAGGCGAATACCATTCAAGAAGGGAAAGGGAAGGTCCCTATCCGAAGTTTAAGAAGAGATCTGTCTCGCGATTAGGGATTGGCCACCGGGGGTGTGGACCAGCGTCAGAACAAGAAAGTAGGCAAATAGCCGTAGTATCGCCTAGTGATAGCATCGATGATCGAAAGCATAGTTCTCCAAGTGATCAGTGTGTGTGATTAACCCACCGTTTTCGGGTATATTATATGTATGTGAAATGTGTATGTGTTATGAATGTGCTAACTAGTGCAAAGTGGAAATTGTGATAAGGATACCCTCAAGGGGTATGTCGATAATCCGGTAAGTACCAAACTCGATGATATGTGATTATTAATATGAATATGTGATAATATGCTTGATGAACATGCTCATGCATCATTACATTGTATCATTATTTTATGTGGCATGTGCATGGGTTGGGATATGAAAGAAGGTACGGGTGTACTTCGAGTACGTGGTTTGATGTTAGCCTTGAGCTACATCGTGGATTGACGTTGGATCGAGGTCACGTTGTGGATTAATTGCGATTTAGTTCGCGTGGCTTGATGAGTGGCTATGAGCCTCATCGTGGTTGATATCGGCTATGTGCCATATCGTGGTTGATGAGTGACTATGTGTCCCATCGTGGTTTTTGATGTTAGCCTTGAGCTACATCGTGGATTGACGTTGACTGAGGTCACGTTGTGGATTAATTGCGATTTAGTTCGCGTGGCTTGATGAGTGGCTATGTGCCTCATCGTGGTTGATATCGGCTATGTGCCATATCGTGGTTGATGAGTGACTATGTGTCCCATTGTGGTTTTGGTGTTAGCTACGGCTACATCGTGGATTGGCGCTGACTAAGGTCGCGTTGTGGACTATTGTGCTTAATTGCACGTGGACGGTAGTGATTGCCTTTGGAGTGAAAAGGAGAGGGTGATTTGATAATCCCCTGGTGTGTGGTAGGCTGGATAAGGGGGTGTGTAGCGGATGGACCCTAGGTTTGGGTTGGGCTTCATAATTGCATGATTTCGTATGTGAACATATGTGGAAATGGGCTAAGCCCAGTATGTGGAAATTATGTGGTTAACTACCCTATTAGATGAATGTGATATGAATATGGGCCAAGCCCAGAATGTGTTAACATGTGAATATGATATTTGTTATCTGATATATGGGTTAATATGTGGTTAACATGTGGGTGGAATTCAGTGGACTAATTACACACTGAGTCTGTATGACTCACCCAATTTTTATTAAACATCGCAGATGATTCGTGGTGATTGGACCGGGTTGGAGTGGATACGAGGTGGCCCATGCAGAAGACATCTTCTTTATTTTATTCAGTTTATTACTAAGAACTTTTGTTTAATTATTTATTGTAATAAGGCCCAGTTAAAGTATTTAAGTATTTCTATTTGAGCATTTTTATTATGTTTAAGCTAGACGACCATTAAATTATTATTTGGAAGTGCTTTTAATTTGGATATTTTTGTCAAGCTTATATTATTTAGAATTTTAATTGGACATGGTTTTCAAATGACAAAATTTTTAATGTTTTTCCCAAAAGTGAAATCAGTCTTCAAACGTTTTTCAGCAGTGGCATCTCAAATTCGGTGCCGAACGAATGGGCCGGGTTTGGGGTGTTACAAATTGGTATCGAGCCCGGTTCAAAACTCGGCTTTGAGGGTTTTGGGTCCAAAAATATTTTTTTCAAAGATGGGCTTTTCAAAAGTATGGGCTTTCATAAACTTTTCAAAGTTATTCGCATGGCACTGTATCTCAGACCCATGATCCACCGTGTAAGTACCCTTGACGCATCAAGTGAAATGTGTATGTGAATGTTATAAGTATGAAGGAACGTAGATTAGTGAACTAGGATCTGTTGAACCCTAGGGCTAGTGCACTCAAACACATGCATAAGACTTAAGGACTATTAAACAAACTCGTGAAGTAAGTCGTCGAGCTAGGTGTGGCAAATCTGTTGTGCGCATGTCTAGGATTGGTATTCAAGAAGAGCTTGGTACTTAAGCAGCCCTAGCGACTCACCTCCTCTTTACTCGAATCCTACCAGGTGCGTAGTAACTGCTCACCCTAACCAAGAGGACTTATTCATGGGCTAAACCAATCATTAAAACCCGAAAGGGACTAGTCATGCGCTTTTTATAAAATTCCTAGTTTTAAAATCCCTAAATTACCCTTTTAATTGTAGTAAAACATTATTGTGAAAATTTTTCCAAAATATCTCTGATTTACAAAATTACAAAAATGCCCCTGTATTGTAAATTACTAAAATACCCTTAGTTCTTAAGATTTTCAAAAATACCTCTAAGCGTTTGCTACAATATTTCTACTTTACAAAGATATCAAAACTTACATTTTACAAATAACAAGATACCCCGATTTGGAGAGTTTACTAATCGCTTCCCGACTTCCAAAATTATCGAAATAACCTCGATTTCTGAAATTTTTGCAACACCTCTGATTTGGAAAACAAAATAACCCAGAGATTTTGTAAATTCTGAAATACCTTTAATTTGAAAAATAGTTTCGAATTTACCCCGATTTATTACCAAAATACCCCTGTAGGAAAATGACGAAATTACCACAGGTAGGGAAATGGATGGAATGGCCATAAAAGTGTAGCGAATGATGTTGTGAATAAATGTGACTTCATGGAGAAATGAATGTGCCTCTGCTTATGAATGTGAGTGTGACTCCCTGAGTTAGAGTAGTGAACTTGAACTAGAAACTTTGGTTGATCGAAAGAACTACTTCGAACATCTCTTTTCATAAAAACTGTTTGCGAATAATCAGTGGAACAAAATTTACGATGCATAAAACTTTTAATCGATTAAATCGCGACGTTAGAAATGAGTTCTAGGGGACGTGAACTTAGAGATCGTGCCTAGAAAGTATGATGGTTCTATTAAGATCGAGTGCGCAGACATAAGCGTAGTGCGGTGAGTTAAGATGTACGATTATTCATTAATAAGTAATTTCGAGGACGAAATTATTATTTTTAAGGAGGGTAGAACCGTAACATCCTCGAAAAGGGCCTATGCATTTTTGGTTTAATTGTACGAAATGACATATCTTATGTGTTATGAATATATTTTGAACACTTTTGGAAACCTGAAATGTATGGAAATGTTAAGTTTAAAAGAGGAAAGTGAACATTTTTAGAACCTTGGAAATGTAAGGAAATGTCTTGTAAGGAAATGTCATGGAAATGTAAGGAAATGTCTTGGAAATGTAAGGAAATGTCTTGTAAGGAAATGTCATGGAAATGTAAGGAAATGTCAAGTTTACAGAGCCGATCGAAAATTTTTGGAAACTTAGAAATGACCTAGAAATGACGAGTTTTAAGGTTTAAAAGGGGAAATTAAGGCAAGGTGGCCTTAAAAGAAAAAGTTTGTGAAATTTGACACACAAACAAGCTTGGAAAAGTGGTCCAAGATGCCACTTGGGGCCTATGGAAATGGCGCCATATGCAAGAGGAATGGGCCTAAGTTCGAGTCACATGGGAAGCAAATAAAAGAAATTTTATTTTGCTACAAGGAGCAGAGAGGTGGACGGCACATGGCTATAAATTAGGAGCTTTTATTATTTTATAAATAGTGGATAAATAAGGGATTTATTTATCATTATTTTCAAGAGATAATTGTTGGATTAAATTCTTTTAATTTGAATAAAGAGATAAAGAGGAAAATAAGGGAGAAGTGATGACCAAGTAAGGGACTTTGAGTTTAATAATTTCGGCTAAGTAAGGATAGTTGCTGAATTATCTTTTATTTTAAGTGATAATTAAAGAGATAAAGCTATTAAAATAGAAGAGTGATGGCCAAGTAAGGGATTCTAAGTTAGTAATATCGGCTATAAAAGGAAAAGAGAGGCCATTCTGCATTATTTTCTGTTCTTTGAAAGCCTCTGCCAAATTCTCTTCACCAAATCTTCTTCTTCTTTTATTTTTGCCAAGCCGAAATACCTTGTGTTCTAGACGAATCCTCCATCTTTATTCTTCCTTTTCTTTTCTTTCTAATCCCTCCAAAAGCTAAAAGTTGTGAGATCATCATCTAGCCATAGCCGAATCTCTGAAGGTTGAAGTGAAGGTGCAATCGATTTCTTCAAGTAAGGGTAAGATCTCATTCGGTTTCATCCTTTTTTCTTAAGATTTGCCGAAATCTAGGACTAACCCCATTAATATCTTGTTGCCAAAACTTTGAAGAGATCTTTCAGGATTTACTAAGTGTCGACTACAAGGAAGGAGAAGTTCTTTTCCCGAAGGTACACCATAGGCCACGTGTTCCCTAGTTATTCGGTGAGTTTCGGGATTTAAAATCCACAAGGTAAGTGTCTATAGCATTCGGCCAAGGCCATGTTTGGTAAATATATGTGTTCATTAATTATTCAAAAGCCGAAAACTAACCAAGTTAATTGATTCAATGCTTGGCCAAATGCAAGAAGAGTATAGCAGAGATTTCAAGACTTGATTCTTAAGTCAAACGGCAACAAGGTAAGTTTAAGTATACTAATCCTACTAGGATTTGGATTTATGGCGAATGGCTTTTTATTAAAGTAGTAGGTGATTAATCAAATGTAGGGATTAAGGATCTAAGCATTAGATCAAGCTTTTCGGGATTTCAAGACCCTTCCTAGGTAAGTATGATAAGTTGTGGATATTTGGTTAAGAATTCGTATATTGATGATTAAATCGATTGTTACGATTAAGTGTGTTGATGGAGGCGAATACCATTCAAGAAGGGAAAAGGAAGGTCCCTATCCGAAGTTTAAGAAGAGATCTGTCTCTAGTTAGGGATTGGCCACGGGGTGTGGACCAGCGTCGAGAACAAGAAAGTAGGCAAATAGCCGTAGTATCGCCTAGTGATAGCATCGATGATCGAAAGCATAGTTCTCAAGTGATCGGTGTGTGATTAACCCACCGTTTTCGGGTATATGATATGTATGTGAAATGTGTATGTGTTATGAATGTGCTAACTAGTGCAAAGTGGAAATTGTGATAAGGATACCCTCAAGGGTATGTCGATAATCCGGTAAGTACCAAAACGATGATATGTGATTATTAATATGAATATGTGATAATATGCTTGATGAACATGCTCATGCATCATTACATTGTATCATTATTTTATGTGGCATGTGCATGGGTTGGGATATGAAAGAAGGTACGGGTGTACTTCGAGTACGTGGTTTGATGTTAGCCTTGAGCTACATCGTGGATTGACGTTGGATCGAGGTCACGTTGTGGATTAATTGCGATTTAGTTCGCGTGGCTTGATGAGTGGCTATGAGCCTCATCGTGGTTGATATCGGCTATGTGCCATATCGTGGTTGATGAGTGACTATGTGTCCCATCGTGGTTTTTGATTTTAGCCTTGAGCTACATCGTGGATTGACGTTGACTGAGGTCACATTGTGGATTAATCGCGATTTAGTTCGCGTGGCTTGATGAGTGGCTATGTGCCTCATCGTGGTTGATATCGGCTATGTGCCATATCGTGGTTGATGAGTGACTATGTGTCCCATCGTGGTTTTGGTGTTAGCTACGGCTACATCGTGGATTGGCGCTGACTAAGGTCGCGTTGTGGACTATTGTGCTTAATTGCACGTGGACGGCAGTGATTGCCTTTGGAGTGAAAAGGAGAGGGTGATTTGATAATCCCCTGGTGTGTGGTAGGCTGGATAAGGGGGTGTGTAGCGGATGGACCCTAGGTTTGGGTTGGGCTTCATAATTGCATGATTTCGTATGTGAACATATGTGGAAATGGGCTAAGCCCAGTATGTGGAAATTATGTGGTTAACTACCCTATTAGATGAATGTGATATGAATATGGGCCAAGCCTGTAATGTGTTAACATGTGAATATGATATTTGTTATCTGATATATGGGTTAATATGTGGTTAACATGTGGGTGGAATTCAGTGGACTAATTACACACTGAGTTTGTATAACTCACCCAATTTTTATTAAACATCGCAGATGATTCGTGGTGATTGGACCGGGTTGGAGTGGATACGAGGTGGCCCATGCAGAAGACATCTTCTTTATTTTATTCAGATTTATTACTAAGAACTTTTGTTTAATTATTTATTGTAATAAGGCCCAGTTAAAGTATTTAAGTATTTCTATTTGAGCATTTTTATTATGTTTAAGCTAGACGACCATTAAATTATTATTTGGAAGTGCTTTTAATTTGGATATTTTTGTCAAGCTTATATTATTTAGAATTTTTAATTGGACATAGTTTTCAAATGACAAAATTTTTAATGTTTTTCCCAAAAGTGAAATCAGTCTTCAAACGTTTTTCCGCAGTGGTATTTCAAATTCGGTCGTAACGAATGGGCCGGGTTTGGGGTGTTACACTATAGAAGTGAAGTGTCAAAATAATGAAATTCTTTGGATTGAATCTGATGAGTCGAATGGGTTGCCAATAGTGATTTCATCAATGTCGGCTCAGAGATATGTGAGAAAAGGTTGTGAAGCGTACTTAGCATATGTATTATATACCAAAGTGTTTGAAAAGAAGATTGAATCAGTATCTGTAGTTTCTGAATATCCAGATGTATTTCCAGAAGAATTGCCGGGGTTGCCACCATTCAGAGAAGTTGAGTTTGCTATTGAACTAGTACCGAGAACTTCACCGATATCTATAGCTCCGTATAGAATGTCTCCGACGGAGTTGAAAGAGTTGAAAGCTCAGTTGCAAAAGTTAACAGACAGAGGTTTTGCACGATCAAGTTTTTCGCCTTGGGGTGCGCCAGTATTGTTTGTTAAGAAGAAAGACGGATCAATGAGAATGTGTATTGATTATCGTCAACTCAATAAGGTTACGATAAAGAATAAGTATTCGTTGCCGAGAATAGACGATTTGTTTCATCAGTTGAAAGGTTCAACCATATTTTCAAAGATTGATTTGAGATTTGGTTATTATCAGTTGCGAGTTAAAGACTCAGATGTGCCAAAAACTGCGTTCAGAACGAGGTACAGACATTATGAATTCCTTGTTATGCCTTTTGGACTAACTAATGCTCCTGCCATTTTTATGGATTTGATGAATTGGATCTTTAGACCGTATTTAGACAGATTTGTTGTTGTGTTCATTGATGACATTCTGATCTATTCACGAGATGAGTCTGAGCATGCCGAGCATTTGAGGATTGTGTTGCAGACCTTGAGAGATAAGCAACTATATGCTAAATTCAGCAAATGTGAGTTCTGGCTCCGAGAAGTTGGATTTTTAGGGCATATTGTTTCTGCGGAAGGTATAAGAGTTGATCCGAGAAAGATATCTGCAGTTATGGATTGGAAATCACCTAGAAATGTATCCGAGGTCAGAAGCTTTCTGGGATTGGCTAGTTACTATCGACGTTTTGTAAAAGGATTCTCGATGATTTCTACACCGATGACTAGACTGCTACAGAAAGATGTCAAGTTTGAATGGTCCGAGAAATGTCAACAAAGTTTCGATCAATTGAAAGCATTGTTAACTGAAGCGCCAATGTTGGTTCAACCTGAGTCGGGTAAAGAATTTGTGATTTACAGCGACGCGTCATTAAACGGTTTGGGTTGCGTGTTAATGCAAGAGGGAAAAGTGATAGTTTATGCTTCTAGATAGTTGAAGCCTCATAAAAATAACTATCCAACGCATGATTTAGAGTTGGCCGCTATAGTTTTCGTATTGAAAATTTGGCGACATCATTTGTACGGTGAAAAATGCCACATCTTTACCGATCATAAAAGCTTAAAATATATTATGAATCAGAAAGATTTGAATTTGCGACAACGGAGATGGCTCGAGCTACTAAAAGATTATGAGTTGGTGATTGATTATCACTCGGGGAAAGCGAATGTGGTCGCTGGTGCTTTAAGTAGAAATTCGTTGTTTGCCCTGAGAGCAATGAATACACAGTTGACATTGTCTGATGATGGTTCGATTTTAGATGAGTTAAAAGCTAAACCAATATTTCTTCAGCAAATTTACGAAGCTCAAAAATCTGATAGTGAACTGCAAGCTAAAAGAGTGCAATGCGAGTCAACTAGTGATTCAGAGTAGCAAATTGGATCCAAT
Organism: Gossypium sturtianum; assembly: GCA_025698515.1. Classification (NCBI taxonomy): domain Eukaryota; kingdom Viridiplantae; phylum Streptophyta; class Magnoliopsida; order Malvales; family Malvaceae; genus Gossypium; species Gossypium sturtianum. Next base: position 89,057,009 of record CM046944.1, read on the forward strand.
GATTGTTTAATGTTCCGAGATAGAATCTGTGTACCGAAAAATCCAGAGTTGATTCAGAAAATTTTATACGAAGCACATAGTGGTTGTTTATCCGTTCATCTTGGAAGTACTAAAATGTACAATGATTTAAAGAAATCGTATTGGTGGTCGGGCATGAAACGAGATATTTCTGAGTTTGTATCAAAGTGTTTGATTTGTCAACAAGTAAAAGCCAAGCATCAAGTACCTTCAGGTTTGCTTTAGCCTGTGATGATACCAGAGTGGAAATGGGATAGAGTGATTATGGATTTTGTATCGGGATTACCTCTGTCTCCGAAAAAGAAAGATGCAATTTGGGTTGTCGTTGATCGACTAACAAAATCAATACATTTTATTTTGGTACGTACTGACTATTCACTCGATAGATTAGCTGAATTGTATATTGCTGAGATTGTTAGATTGCACGGGGTGCCAGTTTCGATTATATCAGATAGAGATTCGAGGTTTACATTGCGTTTTAGAAGAAGTTACAAGAGGCTTTAGGTACGCGATTACACTTTAGTATCGCTTTTCATCCGCAAACCTATGGTCAGCCTGAGAGAGAAATTCAGATTCTCGAAGATATGCTTCGTTGTTGTATTTTAGAGTTTGAAAGCAACTGGGAAAAATATTTGCCGCTGGTTGAATTGCGTATAATAACAGCTTTCAATCAAGTATAAAGATGGCACTGTATGAAGCATTGTATAGTCGTAAATTCCGAACTCCATTGTACTGGACTGAACTTAGCGAGAAACAGATTCACAGGTTTGATTTGATTAGAGAAACCGAAGAGAAAGTGAAAGTAATTCGCGACTGCTTGAAAGTAGCTTTAGATCGTCAGAAATCATACGCGGATCTGAAATAAAAAGATATAGAATTTCAAATAGGTAACAAAGTGTTTCTGAAAGTATCTCCGTGGAAGAAAATACTTCGTTTTGGTCGTAAAGGCAAGTTGAGTCCGCGTTTCATCGGGCCGTATGAGATTATTGAACGAATAGGGCCAGTGGCATATCGGCTAGCTTTACCGATTGAGTTATAGAAAATCCACAATGTTTTTCATGTGTCGATGTTGCGTCGATATAGATCGGATCTCTCACATGTGATTTCTCCGTCAGAGATTGAGATTCAGCCCGATATGACGTACAATGAAGAACCAGTCAGAATTTTGGCTCGAGAGATCAAAGAGTTGGGAAATAAACACATAGCTTTAGTGAAAGTCTTGTGGCAACGTCACGGAGTTCAAGAGGCTACGTGGGAGCTCGATAAAGCTATAAGAAAACAGTACCTTAAACTATTCACTGGTAAGATTTTTGGGGACGAAAATCCCTAAGGGGTTACGAGGCATTACCGATCAGATCACAACATACAATATACATTTATCAAACAAAAATCCATTATCACATAAACATTAATAATAAATAATCACATTGTCCCTTATAAGGCTCTACAAGACCTCAAAACATGCTTGGAAGAGGTTCGAGACTAAACCGCTAACATTTGAAACCTTAGGGAAACTTATAAAATTTTCATGCATACAGGGTTCACACGCCCGTGTGAACAGGCAGTGTGCCTCACACGGCTCCAGACACGCCCGTGTCCCTAGTCGTGTGAAAACAGGGCATACATACTGACTTGGGTCACACGGCTAACCACATGGCCGTGTGTCTAGCCCGTGTGCCCTTCGAAATGGCCACACACGCCTGTGTGCTAGGCCGTGCCTGTAACAGCCTGGTTTAGACCCTAGTCAAAATAGTGGTTTTAGGACCACAAATCCGAGGTCAGAGAAATAATTTAATATTATTTTTGATGTTTATGGTATGTGAAAAAGTATTTGTGAAAGTTCTGTGTGAAAATTTTATCGTTTGTGTGCCGATTTGTGAAAAAAAACCTAATCGCGTTAAATGCAAAAGCTGTGTGCTAGTAGTTAAAAGTGCTTAATTGACATGGCTTTTTAAATGAAAGGTCCTTATATTGTTATTTGACCAAGATTATAGTAAGTGGACATTTATGGACAACCATTAATTAATTTATAAGTTAAATAGCCATAGGTAAAATGGTAAATTATGTATTTATGTATATTAAATAAAATTAAAGCCAAAATGTTGTCATCTTTCATGCTTCTTCAACCGAAAATAAGAAAATAGCTAGGGCTTGGAAGCTTTGAAACATTCGGCTACTTCAAGGCTCAATTGTAAGTTCATTTTTGTTCGGTTTTTGATGATTTTTATATTTTTGTGATCGTTGTTAGGTGTTCTAGCTAGCCCATGCTTAAATTCATGAAATTTATTATGATTTTGAGTTATGCCATTGTTGATTTTGTGAGCTTTGTGATGTTTGATGATGAAAACTAAGTGTTTGATGATTGATATACATATTTTCTAAAGTGATTTTGAGTAAAAATGCATTTTTGGGATTTAATTGAGAAATGTGAAAACTTTGTGTTGAAATGTGAAATAAATGTGAAATATGGGCGGTTAGGGGCCCTATGATAATTCGGCTAAGCATGGATTAAATTATATTTTGTGAATTTGATGTATTTGTGAAATATGGACTAAAATGTCAAAATGTGGAATTATGAGGGCTAAAGTGTAAAATGTCCTAACTATGTGTTTGTGGATTGTTTTGGATGAAGATGAGATTGAATGAGTTGAATTTGATATTATATAGATCAGGAAAAGAGAAATTTGGACCTAGATCGAGGCAAGAACAAAGTGCTCGATTGATCGACTAGTATCGTTGTTTCTACGTTCGAGGTAAGTTCGTGTATAATACGTATTGTTTAATAATGTTCATATGTGATGAAATGAAAGGAAATGTGATTGTGGAGTTTGGTAATATGAAATATGAGTTCGAAGATATGTAGCACTAAGTGTGAGTAAATAGAATCATTACAGTGATGAATGGCACTAAGTGTGCGAGATATTGAAAGCATCGGCTGTATTATTTGGCACTATGTGTGCGATACCGAGACAAATTTGGCTATATGTGATGGTACTAAGTGTGCGATATTATCATAGCTTCGGCTAATTAATTGACACTAAGTGTGCAAGTTCATCGAACGATTAAAGAGAACCGAATGAATTATGGCATCGATCATTGATGTGGTAAATGTGATAGATAAATACGTGATGGTACAGGTATGTATAGAACCTAAGTGGTTGGTGATATTGTGTATGAGATAGATGGAAGATTATGTGAATGAATAATGGAAAAAGTTGGATTGAGTAGCATTATGAATGCTTGTATATGAACCTATATATATGGTATGAAAATGAGTAAAAGCCATGGATGAGATTAAGTAGTAATGTGAATTGAACTAAGTGTTAGTTAATTTTGCATGTTGAATTTGAATTGTTGAGTTAATTGTGTTATATTACGAACTTACTAAGCTTTATAGCTTACTGTGTGAAGTCTTTTTTTGTTTTACAGTGGTATTTAAAGCTAGCTCGGATCTGGGAATCATCAGCGACTCAATCACTGTAACACCCCTAACCCGAAACCGTCACCGAAACAGGGTTAAGAGGTATTACTGATCAATCAAAAAATTTAACATCTAGAATTTACGACACAAAGTCAATCATCTTCAATCTCATTCAATTACAATCATGGTGTCCCTTATCGAGGTCTACGAAACCTAATTCACATGCTATAGAGGGGTAGGGACTAATTTGAAACACATAAAGAATTTCTCCGAAATTTAAAACTTTTCTAAGATACAGGGGAGACACGCCCGTGGGAGGAGGCCGTGTGCCCTCCACGGCTACTAGACACCCCCGTGAGTCCATCTGTGTCTATATACTGTCTATTTTAACACGGTCACTAGGCACGCCCGTGTGCCATAGCCGTGTAATACTAGGCTACATTCTGCCAAATTACCCACGGTCTTAGGCACGCCTGTGTGCCTCAACCGTGTGACATTATAGGCCATTTACAAGGCCAAAATGCCACCCACTTAGGGTCAAACCTACAAGAAACACATACCGAAACAAATCATGCACATGAGGCAACCAAAAACTTACCAAAATGACCATTCAATTTATGCATTCAATTCCCATTCCAACCATAACAAATTCAATACCAAAACTTATCTCATCACAAGCATAAAACATTCAATATCAAACATCATTCCTTCTCAATTTCATTAACTCATACTAGCATCTTACCAACACAAAATTTGCCATTCAATAGTTAATTTCTCAACCCACAAACCATGCCAAAAGATGCATCACATATATCAAATTCATTCATGTTAAGACTAGCACATATCTAGCCATATCTCATGGCTACTTACAAACATCAAACATGATTCAAATGACCAGCCTATACATGCCATATTTAACTATATACATTGTTCCAAAATACCCCAAAATAGATTTTCCGATAGCGTGACTGAGATGCTGGTGATCCCCTGATCCGAGCAAGCTTTACTGACACTGCAAATAGAGAAACAAATCACACAGTAAGCTTTATAAAGCTTAGTAAGTTCATAACATAATACATAATATCAACATGTCATCACATAGATTAATTTTACTATCACAAATAATACCATCCACAACCAATATGTTCAATTAATTCATTCACAACCACATTCATAGCTTCACCAACCACATAGATTCCGAGCGTACCTTAGCCAACACTTAGTTGTCAAATACCTTTACTATCCATAATCATGATTCATTTCGATCCACATTCATTTCTTCCTCGATTCATTCACACACTTAGTGCCTAAATAGTTAGCCAAAGCTTAATTATCATCGTACACTTAGTACATCCATCTCAAACCGATCTTAAATCGGCATCGCACACACAGTGCCAACTACAAAGCTGAAGCTTATACTACTCCGCACACACAGTGCTGTTTATCCTGATCATGTTTTCGAATACGCACACTTAGTGCTATTTAACTCAATCTATCACATAGCATCCATTTTGTAATAATATCACACCACTCATTTCATAGCATTAAACATAGTTAAATACGGGTATTATGTCCGAACTTACCTCGGGCGTCGACTATCGATATGGTCGATTAATCGAGCACTTTATCTTTGCCTCGATCTCGATCCGAACGTCTTCTCTCTTGGTCTATACACATTTAAAATCAATCCATTCAATCATCATTTCATTCAATTTAGCCCACATACACACATTTAGGGCATTTTGCATAATATATCTCATATTTTCACATTTTGACACTTTAGTCCCTATTTCACACAATCATCAAATTCACCACATTCCACCTAGCACAAGCTTAGCCGAATTTTACTAGTGTCCATACAAACCCACACATTTCATTTATTTCACAATTTAGTCCTTCAAAATGCTATTTTCACAATTTAGCCCTAATTAGCTAAATTCATCAAAATTTCAAGAACAACACATGTTCATTAAACACATATCTTTCATTTAACACCAACACACATCACAAAGCTCCTCATTTCATCAATGGTACATTCCATAAACATCATCAATTTACAAAATTACAACATGGGTTTGTAAAGCACAAAGCAACGATCATGAAAACGTAGAAATTATCAAAAACTAACCTTCAATCAATCCAAAACCATGGCCGAACCCTTAAGCTTCTTTTCTTTCTTTTTCTTTGTGTTTTTCGGCAAAGATGAGCAAAAATTTGGTTTTGTTTTATTTATTATAACATTAATAATTGATTTCCCATTCTACCCTTTTATTAATCATATAAGACAAATAAATAGTATGGTTATTTAGTCATTTAACACCCCACTATCTTAACAATGGTTTATTAACACATAAGGCCTCCACCTTAAAAAGCCAACCACAAATAAGTACTTATAATTCAAGCACCTAGCTTTTACTCTTTACGCGATTAAGTTCTTTCTCTTAATTCGACACTCAAACAATCAAATTATCACACAAAGTGCTATTTCACATACTATTCACACAGTAAAATATCATTAAAATATTTTTACGACCTCGATTTGTGGTCTCGAACCACTGTTCGACTAGGGTCTAAATCGGGATGTTACAACTCTCCTCTTAGGATTTTCGCCCCGAAAATCTTACCGATGAATAGTTGTGGATGTTGCTCTCTCATAACGTTCTCGTGCTCCCACGTAGCCTCTTCAATTCCATGTTTGTGCCATAATACTTTCACTAAGGAAATTCTTTTGTTTCGCAATTCGTTAGTCTCTCGTGCCAAAATTCAGATCGGTTCTTCACTATACGACAAGTCTGATTGAATCTCAACCTCAGTAGGAGTAATTACATGAGACGGGTCTGATCTGTACCGTCAAAGCATTGACACATGAAATACGTTATGAATCTTTTCCAACTCAGATGGCAATTTCAATCTATAAGCAACCAGCCCAACTCGTTCAATAATCTCATACGGTCCGATGAATCTCGGACTCAGCTTGCCCTTTTGACTGAAACAAATTATTTTCTTCCAGGGAGATACTTTCAAAAACACTTTATCACCAATTCTGAATTCAATATCTTTTCGTTTCAAATCTGCATAAGACTTCTGATGATCTGAAGCCGCTTTCAAACTATCCCGAATCACTTTCACTTTCTGCTCAGTCTCTTTTATAAGATCAACCCCGTGAATCTTATTCTCACTCAGCTCGATCCAATACAATGGAGTTTGACACTTCCGACCATAAAGAGCCTTATATGGTGCCAGTTTAATGCTAGATTGAAAACTGTTGTTATATGCGAACTCAATCAACGATAATTGCTTTTCCAACGTACTTTCAAATTCAAGTATGCAACACCTCAGCATGTCTTCGAGAATCTGAATGATTCGTTCGGACTGACCATCCGTTTGCGGATGAAAAGCAGTACTGAAATGCAATTTCGTGCCTAAAGCATCTTCCAATTTCTTCCAGAATCGCGAGGTAAATCTCGGATCTCTGTCAGACACTATAGATAGAGGTACCCCATGCAATCTCACGATCTCATCAATATATAATTCAGCCAATCTATCAAGTGAATAATCTATTCTCACTGGAATAAAGTGAGTTGACTTCGTCAATCTATCAACTATCACCCAGATCGCATCTTTCTTGCTCAGAGATAAAGGCAACCCCGACATAAAGTCCATCGCAATTCTCTCCCATTTCCACTCAGGAATCATAATCGGTTGTAATAAACCGGACAGAACTTGATGATCGGCCTTAACTTGTTGACAAACTAAACACTTCGACACAAAGTCAGAAATATCTCTTTTCATACCATGCCACCAATAGAACTATTTCAGATCATTATACATTTTGGTACTCCCCGGATGTACAGTCAAATGACTATTGTGAGCTTCATTCAAAATCATTTGAATCAACTCTGAATTTCTTGGAACACAAATACGATCTCTGAATCTCAAACAATCATCACTATCAACTCGAAATCCCGATACAGCATCTGAATCACACTGAACTCTTTTTGCCAATAACTTCTTATCAATCTTCTAAGCATCACATATCTGTTGTATAAACATTGGCTTTACTTTCAATTCAGCTACCACCGCACTATCATCACACAGATCTATCTGATTACTCATAGCTCTCAAAGCGTATAACAATTTTTGGCTTAAGGCATCAGTTACAACATTAGCCTTACCCGGGTGGTAATCTATCACAAGTTCATAGTCTTTCAATAACTCTAACCATCTTCTCTGCCGCAAGTTCAAGTCTTTCTGAGTCATCAAGTACTTTAAGCTGTTATGATTAGTATAGATGTGACATTTTTCCCCGAATAGATAGTGACGCCAAATCTTCAATGCGAACACAATCACAGCCAATTCAAGATCATGCGTTGGGTAGTTCCTTTCATGCGGTTTTAACTGTCTTGAAGCGTAAGCAATGACTTTCCCTTCTTGCATCAGCACACAACCCAATCCATTCAATGATGCATCATCAGAACTATGAATTCTTTGCCGATTCGGGTTGAATCAAAGCTGGTGCTTCATTAACAACACTTTCAACTGCTCAAAACTTTGCTGGCACTTTTCTGACCACTCGAATCTAACATCTTTCTGTAACAACTTTGTCAATGGAGTCGCGATCATTGAGAAGCCTTTCACAAATCGTCTATAATATCCTGCTAATCCCAAAAAACTACAGACTTCAGACACATTCTTCGGAGGCTTCCATTCTAAAATAGCAGAGATTTTACTCGGGTCAACTCGTATCCCAGATATGTCCCAGAAAACTGACCTCATGCAACCAAAATTCACATTTGCTAAACTTTGCATACAACTGTTTCTCACGCAAAGTTTGTAGTACAATTCTCAAATGCTTAGCATGTTGCGTCTCATCTCGCGAATAAATCAAAATATCATCAATAAATACCACAACAAAGCGATCCAAATATGGTCTGAATATCTGATTTATCAGATCCATAAACACTGCAGGAGCATTAGTTAGTCCAAAAGGCATCACTAAGAATTCGTAATGTCCATACCTCGCTCGAAAGCGGTTTTTGACACATCGATTCTTTAACTCTCAACCGATAGTAACACGATCTCAAATCTATCTTAGAAAATATCAGTAGTTCTCTTTTGGTGATCGAACAAATCATCGATACGAGGCAATAGATATTTGTTCTTTATCGTCACTTTGTTCAACTGTCGATAATCGATACACATTCTCATAGTCCCATCTTTCTTTTTCACAAACAACACAGGAGCTCCCCAGGGTGAGAAACTCGATCGTGCAAAACCTCTATCAGTCAATTCCTGCAAATGAGATTTCAACTCTTTCAATTCGGTTTGGGCCATTCTGTATGGAGCTATCGAAATAGGAGCAGTTCCCGGCATTAACTCAATACCAAATTCCACCTCTCGAATTGGAGGTAATCCTGGTAACTCTTCAGGATATACATCTGGAAACTCACAAACCACAGACAAAGATTCAACTTTCTTTTCCGACACCTTTGTATCAATCACGTACGCCAAATAAGCTTCACAACCTTTTCTCACATAGTTCATAGCTTTCATCGCAGATACAACAGTTTGGTAATCCTTTCATATCATTGGATTCAATTCGAACTATATCACCATTCGACTCTTCAACTCAATACTCTTTCTTTTACAATTCACGATGGCGTTATGCAGAGTAAGCCAATCCATACCCAAAATTATGTCAAATTCATCAAATGGTAGCAACATCAAGTTGACCGGAAAACATAAATCACGAAACATCAATGGGCAATTCTTGCACACCTTATCCACTAAAACACACTTGACTAAGGGGTTCAATACTCTAATCACAAATTCAGTAGACTCAATAGGTAGAGTCTTATTCAATACTAAATCCATACACATATAGGAATGAGTTGATCCTGGATCTATCAATGCAATGACATCAGTATCAAATAAAGTGAAAGTACCGGTGATGACGCCGGAGATGATGCTTCCTCTCGTAATACGTATAGCATAGGCTCGGGCAGTGCTCTCGCTCCGATCTCACAAATTGTGTCATTTTTCCATCTCTGACTTTCACTCACATTTTTGGTGCTTCTGGGTGGTCTACCCCTAGCTGTCACATTACTCGGTCTTTCATTCTGAACATTTTCTTCTTTGACCATCTTTGGGCAATCCCGAATAAAATGATCTCGGGATCCACATTTGTAACAAACTCTATTGTTGTACTTGCCCCAGCACTCTCCCACATGTCGCCTTCCACACTATCTGCACTCAGGCTTGTTACTCTTAACACTGCCAACACTTAATTCATTCGGAGCTTGAATTCGTGGACTAATACTTTGTTTCAAACGATCTCTACTTGGATGTCCAAATGAAGCATTTGAACGGTTACTTGCATCTCTGTATCTCTTAGTAGAAGGTTGAGAAAATTTATTCATCGATCTCTTTCTTTCATCACGAGCTTCAACGAATCTTTTCTTCTTTTCCCCATCTTGAGCTCTTCAGCTTTACACGCTCTTTCAACTAACACAACAAATTCATTTATATCGAGTATCCCAACCAATAGCTTGATGTCTTCATTCAATCCCTCTATGAAATGTTTGTACATAGTAGCTTCGATCGAGACACATTCTCTCGCATATTGACTCAATCTTACAAATTCTCGCTCGTACTCAGTAGCAGACAACCGGCCCAGTTTCAATTCTAGAAACTCTTTACGTTTCTGATCAATGAAACACTGACTAATATATTTCTTTCTGAACTCAACTTGAAAGAAGTCTCAGGTGACTCTCTCTCTCGAAACTACAGATATTAATGTTTTTCACCAGTTATAAGCCGTATCTCTCAACAAGGAAACTGCACACTTAATGAACTCATCAGGATTCAACGTCATCTCATCGAATACTCTGATTGTATTCTCAAGCCAAAACTCAGCTCGCTCAGCATCGTCATCAGATGTGCCCCTAAACTTCTCAGCCCCGTATTTTCGAATCTTATCTACAGGTGGTTTATTCAATCTGTTCGGATCTACAACTTGAGGCACAACAGGTACTTGCGGGGGTGGAGGTTGTGGAGTAGTCGGATTCGTTTGAACGAACTCTGTAAACAATTCACTCATCATACGGAAGAAGGCTTGCTTAGCCTCTCCTCCCTCACTACCTTCATTCGGCCTAGATGTGGCGTGGCATCCCCTTGAGCGGGAGCAGCGATTACTCTCACGTCACGCAATTGCTCGATCGGGATCTATTACTATAAGAAAACACATTATTAACTGTCAGCATTCATCACACTATAGCAATTTCATATATGGCATGTATAGCTAGACTCGCACGCACTACGTTAGTCCGACCGTAGCTCTGATACCAATAAAATGTAACACCCCTAACCCGAAACCGTCACCGGAACAGGGTTTAGAGGTATTACCGATCAATCAAAACATTTAACATCTAGAATTTACGACTCAAAGTCAATCATCTTCAATCTCATTCAATTACCATCATGGTGTCCCTTATCGAGGTCTACGAAACCTAATTCACATGCTATAGAGGGGTAGGGACTAATTTGAAACACATACAGAATTTCTCCGAAATTTAAAACTTTTCTAAGATACAGGGGAGACACGCCCGTGGGAGGAGGCCGTGTGCCCTCCACGGCTACTAGACACCCCCGTGTGTCCATCCGTGTCTATATACTGTCTATTTTAACACGGCCACTAGGCACGCCCGTGTGCCATAGCCGTGTAATACTAGGCTACATTCTGCCAAATTACCCACGGTCTTAGGCACGCCCATGTGCCTCAACCGTGTGACATTATAGGCCATTTACAAGGCCAAAATGCCACCCACTTAGGGTCAAACCTACAAGCAACACATACCAAAACATATCATGCACATGAGGCAACCAAAAACTTACCAAAATGACCATTCAATTTATGCATTCAATTCCCATTGTAACACCCTGGTTTAGGGGCTGTGCATATGGGGTATAAATCAAGTGTTAGTAGGTTTTTGGGAGTGCTTGGTTGAGTTTTAGAGGCTCTAAGAATGTTGGGATGAGAAGGGAAGGCTTTGGAAAATTTAGATTTTTAGGGTAAAAAGGAATTGGGCCTAGGAGAATTGAGCCCAATGGGCCTTAGGCGTAGTAGCGTTTAAATTTTTGGAGAACAAGAGACCGGCTTAAATGCTAGTTAGACCCATTGGATAAGTTATTTTGGAAGGTTAGAGGGCTTCTATGAAGTCCCGGGATCGAACTTTAGCTTTGGGGAAATTTTTGTTTTAGGTGCAAAAAACCCTGGAAGTTGGCAGATAGGCCTTAAGAATAAAATATGGAGGAAAATAACACAAGTAGAGTGTGTGGTGTAGTGGCAAAGTGACGCCACATAAGAGACAAGGGAGTGACGCCACAAGGGAAGGAAGGAGGTCCAAGGTTCAAGTCTTGGCTTTTGCATTTTGGTTTCTTTTTGCTTGGACCTTAGAATTTGGCCCATAGTTTATATTTAGTTGCGCATGGTTTGAGACACAAGAGGAGCTTGTGGCTAAGTGGTTAGTGGCGTGGATTATGTTGCAAGGGAGCCTGGGTTCGAATCTCATGACAAGCAATGGAGTATTTATTTTATGGATTGACGGCAAGAGTTTCAGCTTGAATTTAAACTCATCGACGAAGGGATCCCACATCGGAAAGACACAAAGAATGAAGGTGAAGAGCTAGCTATATAAGGAGCATCCTAGGAGGAGAGTAAACACATCTTGGAGGGCGTTTGGGCACAAGAGTGATCGGAGCGCGGATTAGCCCCAAAGTCCTATCAGGTGTGTAACTCTCTCTACTCTAGTTGTAGAGCGGCAAATGCCGGCGTGCGGTCCACGGCAATAGTAGTTACACGAGCGCGGCGAAGCGCACGTGTGGGGCTTCGACGCGATAGTTGAGGCCATCGTAGTATTCTCGTGGGTTGGGGTCGCTTGGGCCTCAATGGGCCGAAGTGGGCCCAATGGGCCCGTGGGCCCATATGAGTAAATTGCATGATTGGTTAGTATATGTTGAACTAGACTAGGTGAATCTCATAAACGTGGCTAGATTTGTGTTAGGTGGGCCACACGAGCGTGTGGGCCCGAACAATAAATTGGGCTTTAGGCCCAATAGTCCATTTCGACCAGAAATGGTAGTTGGGTCGCTCGGGGCGACACTGGGCCTTTGGAAAGGCCATTCCAGGTACGAAATTACCGATATACCCTTGGTGGGTAAATTACGAAAATGCCCTTAGTAGGTAAAATTACGATTTTACCCTTAAAGGTTGATTAGCAAGGTAAGGGCGTGTTAGTTTTCTTTGTGCTATAGTTTTTGTCTTGGCCGAATGGCCTAAGTGTTCATTGTTTTTATGCCAAGGCCGATTGTAGGGAAGAAGAGCCTGTCGCTGGGAACCTTTTGTAAGTCCGTTAGTCTGCGGGTGCAGAAGCAGAAGTAGCGTTTCGGGTTTTGGTATCATTTAGGTGCGTAATCATCGCACTATTTCTCGGTTTGATTGCTAACGTTTAAACCTGTGTGTTAGGTGTGGTAGCCATTTATAATGGCTTAAGTGATGAGTACCTGGTGATGGTAAGATTATTTGTGATGTATAATTGTATATGTGTATATTTATATACCTATGTGATATAATGACTTAACATAAAGCATCCATATATTTGCATGAGGTGGGGTTCGATTCGATGAAGGAGGAAGTGTACACGAGGTGTACGTGGTCTAATGATAGCTCAGGCTACATTAGCGCTTGAGGGTTAGCTTTGTGCTACCTCAAAGGAGGTGTTGGCTAGGTGCCCATCTCGGCGGTTGATTGCTATGTGCATCACCGTAGACAGATTACGATATTTGGATCACTTTGGTTGATCGGTGGCTCACGACCACGGCCTCGAGCAATGAGAATGCCGAGGTAAGATTTATGGATCACAATGTGATCGGTGGCTCAGCCACGGCCTTGTGCAGCAGGTCTGCCGAGGTAACATATGTGGGATCACTCGGTTGTGATCGGTGGATTAGCCACGGCCTTAGGCAGGGAGTCTGCTAAGGTTGGTGTCACGGTTGGATAGTGGGTTGGGCTGAGATGCATTCTTGCATGATTTGTTTCGATGGCTGTGTGGGTATGGGCCAAGCCCATACGGATGGAAATATGTGTTGTGGTTATGCACTGAGTCAGTGGACTCACTCTTTTCGTTAACCATTTCAGGTAGTGCATAAAGCTGGACCGGGATCGGAGAGGACAAGGTGGCCCATGCCGAGGATGATGTTCAATTATTCCATGCTTGATTTTGATATAAGTACTTTATTTGAATTGTTGGGTTGTAATAAGGGCCATTTTATGTTTTTGGTATTGCTTTAACTATGGTTTATTTAAATTAAATTGCTACGTGAAAATGATTTATGGTTTGCAACCTATTTATTCAAATTGGATATTATAAACTAAAGTTTTAAAAAAATGAATGAGTTTAATAGCAAAGTTTTATTCCAAAGATATGTTTTCCAAAATTCAGCAAACTACGATGTTTTATTTTAAATTAAGAAGATTTTCAACCGTCTTTTCCCAAAGTGACATAACCAGATTCGGTCGAGTGAATGGGCCGGGTTTGGGGATGTTACGATTTGTATCGTCGAGCCCGGTTCAAAACTCGGCTTTGAGGGTTTTGGGCCCAAAAACATTTTCAAAGTGGGCTTTTCAAAAATATGGGTTTTTATGAAAAGGTTTTGAGTTAGGTGGCATGGCACTGCACCTCGACCAGAAGTCCACGGTAAGTACCCCTTACTATTGCTTGTGAGTTATTGATGTGATCGGATGATTGCAATAGTGGATTACTTTAGAAATCGAAACTTTGATTGCTCGAAAGAACAACTTCCGAAAACTGCTCATAAAATTTGCTCGTGGATTAAACAGTGGAACAAAATTTCTAATGCATAAAACTTTTAATCGACAAATCGAGGCGCTAGGTATGAGTTCTAGGGGCGTGGTCGCAATACTCGTGGGACGGGTAGAGGCGGGATGTCGTTGTTCGAACCGGTTGGGTCTCGCCATGGGTCGAGAGCGATGTGCCGCCACCGGTATTGAGAGGTGGAACAAACAGGATCGGATCGAGGAGACGACGTAGTATCGCAGCTATGCCGCGGGTGCTTGAGCGAGTGGCGAGGAGCCAATGGGGGCGAGTGGGACTCAAGTCGCACCGAAAGGCTTAGGCGAATGGAGCCGAGGTCTCGTGAGGAGTGTCTGGGTAGCCCCGAACGTGGCGAGTAATCGCTTGAGGCGATGGAAAGGATTATGGACGACTTAGACTTAGCTCGCCGAGGAGAAGCTTAAGGGTGTTGTTTCGTTGTCGCGAGATGAGGCCTACCAGTGGTGGCTCACGGTTAAGGAAAGTACCGGCAGATCGAGTGGATGGGGTTATTTTAAGATCAAGTTCGAGGGGAAGTACGCCGGAGCGAGCTATGTGGATGCTCAGAGGAAGGCGCTCTCAATGCGGTGCAAGGTAGCAAATCGATAGCGAGTACGGCCGAAGTTTCTGCGCTTGAGCCGGTATGCTCGGGAATCGTGGCAACCGATTATGAGAGATGCGTCGATTTGAAGATGGGCTACGGGATGAGTTGCGAGTTTTGATTGCTCCGCATCGTGAAAGAGACTTCGCCGTTTTAGTGGAGAAAGCTCGAATAGCCGAGGAGGAGGTCAAGAAGGCCGAGAGGCTCAATAGGGAAAGGAACCGTGATAAGAGAAGTGTTGGATCGCCGAAGTGGTTGAGAGGGTCCGTAAGAGACCGAGGGTTGAGACTTCTGCTCATATTGTTAAGACAACCGAGAGGAATCCAGATCGTCCCGTGTGCGCAGATGTGGAAGGTACCATGTTGGCGAATCTTTGGAATCGTGTTCGAGAGTGCTTGGATGCAAGTCCAAGTCTCATCTCGATTAAGGATTGTCCCGAATCCGAATGGGACTCGAGCAGAAGGCCAAGGTTATGGGCAACCAGGCAGAGGTGGTCGGCAAGCAGCGATAAGGGGTCACGGTTCGAACCATAGAGGAAATGGTTTCGGCCGAGGTCGTGTGGCGAGACCGCAGATAATGGTGGCACCGAGGCAAGGCGCCGTGTCCGTTTATGCGATTCATCGGAGAGAGGATAATGATGTGCCTGATGTGTCAGCTGGTAAGTTCCTTGTGTTTGGAATATTCTTTGTTGTTTCGTTCGTGTTGATGACTGTTTGATTTGTTGCTCGTAAAGTAGTTGGAACCTTGGGTATGAACTTAGAAACTGTGCTTAGAAGGTATGTCAGCTCTTTAAGATCAGAGTGCGCAGCTTTAGCGTAGTGGAGAGAATTGGACTGTTAGTTTAGACAAGTAATTTCGAGGACGAAATTATTTTAAGGAGGGTAGAATTGTAACACCCTGGTTTAGGGGCTGTGCATATGGGGTATAAATCAAGTGTTAGTAGGTTTTTGGGAGTGCTTGGTTGAGTTTTAGAGGCTCTAAGAATGTTGGGATGAGAAGGGAAGGCTTTGGAAAATTTAGATTTTTAGGGTAAAAAGGAATTGGGCCTAGGAGAATTGAGCCCAATGGGCCTTAGGCGTAGTAGCGTTTAAATTTTTGGAGAACAAGAGACCGGCTTAAATGCTAGTTAGACCCATTGGATAAGTTATTTTGGAAGGTTAGAGGGCTTCTATGAAGTCCCGGGATCGAACTTTAGCTTTGGGGAAATTTTTGTTTTAGGTGCAAAAACCCCGGAAGTTGGGCAGATAGGCCTTAAGAATAAAATATGGAGGAAAATAACACAAGTAGAGTGTGTGGTGTAGTGGCAAAGTGACGCCACATAAGAGACAAGGGAGTGACGCCACAAGGGAAGGAAGGAGGTCCAAGGTTCAAGTCTTGGCTTTTGCATTTTGGTTTCTTTTTGCTTGGACCTTAGAATTTGGCCCATAGTTTATATTTAGTTGCAAGATGGTTTGAGACACAAGAGGAGCTTGTGGCTAAGTGGTTAGTGGCGTGGATTATGTTGCAAGGGAGCCAGGTTCGAATCTCATGACAAGCAATGGAGTATTTATTTTGCGGATTGGACTGGCAAGAGTTTTGATTGAATTTAAACTCATCGACGAAGGGATCCCACATCGGAAAGACACAAAGAATGAAGGTGAAGAGCTAGCTATATAAGGAGCATCCTAGGAGGAGAGTAAACACATCTTGGAGGGCGTTTGGGCACAAGAGTGATCGGAGCGCGGATTAGCCCCAAAGTCCTATCAGTGTGTAACTCTCTACTCTAGTTGTAGAGCGGCAAATGCCGAAGTGCGGCCACGGCAATAGTAGTTACACGAGCGCGTGCGAGCGGCGCACGTGTGGGGCTTCGACGCGATAGTTGAGGCCATCGTAGTATTCTCGTGGGTTGGGGCTACTTGGGCCTCGATGGTGGTCGTGGGCCCAATGGCCCGTGGGCCCATATGAGTAAATTGCATGATTGGTTAGTATATGTTGAACTAGACTAGGTGAATCTCATAAACGTGGCTAGATTTGTGTTAGGTGGGCCACACGAGCGTGTGGGCCCGAATGGGCCGAAATTGGGCTTTAGGCCCAATAGTCCATTTCGACGAGAAATGGTAGTTGGGTCGCCGGGGCGACATGGGCCTTTGGAAAGGCCATTCCGGTACGAAATTACCGATATACCCTTGGTGGGTAAATTACGAAAATGCCCTTAGTAGGTAAAATTACGATTTTACCCTTAAAGGTTGATTAGCAAGGTAAGGGCGTGTTAGTTTTCTTTGTGCTATAGTTTTTGTCTTGGCCGAATGGCCTAAGTGTTCATTGTTTTTATGCCAAGGCCGATTGTAGGGAAGAAGAGCTCGTCGGGAACCTTTTGTAAGTCCGTTAGTCTCATGGTGCGAAGCGTATAGCGTTTGGGTTTTGGTATCATTTAGGTGCGTAATCATCGCACTATTTCTCGGTTTGATTGCTAACGTTTAAACTCGTGTTAGGTGTGGTAGCCATTTATAATGGCTTAAGTGATGAGTACCGTGATGGTAAGATTGTTTGTGATGTATAATTGTATATGTGTATATTTATATACCTATGTGATATAATGACTTAACATGAAGCATCCATATATTTGCATGAGGTGGGGTTCGATTCGATGAAGGAGGAAGTGTACACGAGGTGTACGTGGTCTAATGATAGCTCAGCTACATTAGCGCTTGAGGGTTAGCTTTGTGCTACCTCAAGGAGGTGTTGGCTAGGTGCCCATCTCGGCGGTTGATTGCTATGTGCATCACCGTAGACGATTACGATATTTGGATCACTTTGGTTGATCGGTGGCTCGTCACGGCCTCGAGCAGCGAGAATGCCGAGGTAAGATTTATGGATCACAATGTGATCGGTGGCTCACCACGGCCTTGTCTGGCAGTCCGCCGAGGTAACATATGTGGGATCACTCGGTTGTGATCGGTGGATTAGCCACGGCCTTAGGCGGGAGTCTACTAAGGTTGGTGTCACGGTTGGATAGTGGGTTGGGTGAGATGCATTCTTGCATGATTTGTTTCGATGGTCGTGTGGGTATGGGCCAAGCCCATACGGATGGAAATATATGTTGTGGTTATGCAATCGAGTCGGTGGACTCACTCTTTTCATTAACCATTTGGGTAGTGCATAAAGTGGACCGGGATCGGAGAGGACAAGGTGGCCCATGCCGAGGATGATGTTCAATTATTCCATGCTTGATTTTGATATAAGTACTTTATTTGAATTGTTGGGTTGTAATAAGGGCCATTTTATGTTTTTGGTATTGCTTTAACTATGGTTTATTTAAATTAAATTGCTACGTGAAAATGATTTATGGTTTGCAACCTATTTATTCAAATTGGATATTATAAACTAAAGTTTTAAAAAAATGAATGAGTTTAATAGCAAAGTTTTATTCCAAAGATATGTTTTCCAAAATTCAGCAAACTACGATGTTTTATTTTAAATTAAGAAGATTTTCAACCGTCTTTTCCCAGTGACATAACCAGATTCGGTCGTAGTGAATGGGCCGGGTTTGGGGATGTTACACCCATTCCAACCATAACAAATTCAATACCAAAACTTATCTCATCACAAGCATAAAACATTCGATATCAAACATCATTCCTTCTCAATTTCATTAACTCATACTAGCATCTTACCAACACAAAATTTGCCATTCAATAGTTAATTTCTCAACCCACAAACCATGCCAAAAGATGCATCACATATATCAAATTCATTCATGTTAAGACTAGCACATATCTAGCCATATCTCATGGCTACTTACAAACATCAAACATGATTCAAATGACCAGCCTATACATGCCATATTTAACTATATACATTGTTCCAAAATACCCCAAAATAGATTTGCCGATAGTGTGACTGAGATGCTGATGATCCCCTGATCCGAGCAAGCTTTACTGACACTGCAAACAGAGAAACAAATCACACAGTAAGCTTTATAAAGCTTAGTAAGTTCATAACATAATACATAATATCAACATGTCATCGCATAGATTAATTTTACTATCACAAATAATACCATCCACAACCAATATGTTCAATTAATTCATTCACAACCACATTCATAGCTTCACCAACCACATAGATTCCGAGCGTACCTTAGCCAACACTTAGTTGTCAAATACCTTTACTATCCATAATCACGATTCATTTCGATCCACATTTGTTTCTTCCTCGATTCATTCACACACTTAGTGCCTAAATAGTTAGCCGAAGCTTAATTATCATCGTACACTTAGTACATCCATCTCAAATCGGTCTTAAATCGGCATCCCACACACAGTGCCAACCACAAAGCTGAAGCTTATACTAC
Organism: Gossypium sturtianum; assembly: GCA_025698515.1. NCBI lineage: Eukaryota > Viridiplantae > Streptophyta > Magnoliopsida > Malvales > Malvaceae > Gossypium > Gossypium sturtianum. The sequence continues at coordinate 89,076,271 of CM046944.1, forward strand.
TCCGCACACACAGTGCTGTTTATCCTGATCATGTTTTTGAATACGCACACTTAGTGCTAATTAACTCAATCTATCACATAGCATCCATTTTGTAATAATATCACACCACTTATTTCATAGCATTAAACATAGTTAAATACGGGTATTATGTCCGAACTTACCTCGGGCGTCGACTATCGATATGGTCGATTAATCGAGCACTTTATCTTTGCCTCGATCTCGATCCGAACGTCTTCTCTCTTGGTCTATACACATTTAAAATCAATCCATTCAATCATCATTTCATTCAATTTAGCCCACATACACACATTTAGGGCATTTTGCATAATAGCTCTCATATTTTCACATTTCGACACTTTAGTCCCTATTTCACACAATCCTCAAATTCACCACATTCCACCTAGCACAAGCTTAGCCGAATTTTACTAGTGTCCATACAAACCCACACATTTCATTTATTTCACAATCTAGTCCTTCAAAATGCTATTTTCACAATTTAGCCCTAATTAGCTAAATTCATCAAAATTTCAAGAACAACACATGTTCATTAAACACATATCTTTCATTTAACACCAACACACATCACAAAGCTCCTCATTTCATCAATGGTACATTCCATAAACACCATCAATTTACAAAATTACAACATAGGCTTTGTAAAGCACAAAGCAACGATCATTAAACGTAGAAATTATCAAAAACGGATCAAAAACTAACCTTCAATCAAACCAAAACCATGGCCGAACCCTTAAGCTTCTTTTCTTTCTGTTTCTTTGTGTTTTTCGGCAAAGATGAGTAAAGATGAGCAAAAATTTGGTTTTGTTTTATTTATTATAACATTAATAATTGATTTCCCATTCTACCCTTTTATTAATCATATAAGACAAATAAATATTATGGTTATTTAGTCATTTAACACCCCACTATCTTAACAATGGTTTATTAACACATAAGGCCTCCACCTTAAAAAGCCAACCACAAATAAGTACTTATAATTCAGCACCTAGCTTTTACTCTTTACGCGATTAAGTCCTTTCTCTTAATTCGACACTCAAATAATCAAATTATCACACAGAATTTTCACACAGGCTATTTCACATACTATTCACATAGAAAATATCATTAAAATATTTTTACGACCTCGGATTTGTGGTCTCGAACCACTGTTCCAACTAGGGTCTAAAATGGGATGTTACAATCACACTATCAGACATCTATTTTTGGTACCTTTTGAAAGTTGTATATATATATGGTATATGGCATGTATAAGCTAGTGAAGATGTGGGATGTTTTGAGATGTATAAATTTTGCCATGTGATTTGGCTTGATAGTGGATGAGACTTTGAATTGATTTTGGTACATGTTTTGCTATGTGAAAATGGTGTATGTGAGGTGTATATATGGTCTTGTGTGAATGGCCATTATGGTATGCTTTGGTGAAATAGAAATGGTATGTTTCATGCTTGATTTGGTATTTGAGATGGTGAATGATTTGTATGTTATTTGATTTTGGAATTGAACATGTAGGGATGACCCAAAATTGGGTGGCAAATTGGCCTTGTAAATGGCCTATAATTGCTCATTATTGTGTGAGCACACAAGCGCAGTGTCTCAAACGTGTCCTTCAATGACCCAATTCAAAGCTAGTCAGACTTGCCCACGGGCCAGACACACAGGCGTGTGATAGGTCGTGTGATTCAAGTCAGTGTTGCACACGGGCCAGACACACGGACGTGTGATAGGCCGTGTGACCCAAGTCAGTGTTGCACACGGGATAAGACATGGTGTAAGGCATGGCCGTGTGAGGCACACGACCTAGCCACACGAGTGTGTGCCCTGTTTCGAAGAGAAAAATTTTCAAAGTTTCGTAAAAGATTTAAATGTGATCGGTCCGGTCCCGAACCACTTACAAAGCATGTTTAAGGTCTCGTAGACCTTGTAAAGGGACTTTGTGTTATTGATTTTCTATGATATGCTAATGTGTGAGAAATGGTTGTTTAAATGTTATGATTCGACCGGTAATACCTCGTAACCCTAGTCCGGTGATGGATACGGGTTAAGGGGTGTTACAGTGCCAATCTTGTAGGGTATACTGACTTATGCAACACGGCCAAGTCACACGCCTGTGTGCTAGGCCGTGTGCCATTTAGGGGGTATACTGACTTGTGCCACATGGCCAGTCACACGCCAGTGTGTGATGCCGTGTGGAGTATACTGACTTCAATTCAATTTCAACACCAGGGGACACACGATCGTGTATCATGACCGTGTGTCGCACACGACTGAGACACACCCCCGTGTCTCTTCCCATGTGGACAAAAATAGGCCATTTGCAAGGCCAATTTGCCACCCTTTATCATGTTCACCTATACATCCAAATTAATACCATTTCAACACATTTATAAGCAACCAAAATATGCCAATTCATATACAAATCATGCCATTTCATCTTCAACCATTTCACTACTCAAATCATAACCATAAGCATACCAAAACAATATATCATTACCAACCATTTCACCTATCTTCCCTATGCATTTTTCACATCATTTTATCAACTAATTCATGCCACAAAATATACCAATTCATCATCCCTATATCATACCAAATCAACTATGATATATCATTGGTAAATAATCAAAACAATTAACCACTTAGCCATCACAACAATCATACCAAACATGCCAAAACACAAGGCCATATATACATCACATATCACTTACCAAATTCTTAAATTAAGCCAACTTAGATGGCCAAATACACACCAATATGTACATCATTTACAAGCCAACTCTCATGTCTAAAATCACAACTCAAAACATATCATCTTAACACTAGCCTATACATGCCATATACCATATATACATAACATCAAAAGTACCAACAAGTTGATCGATAGTGTGACGATGTTCCTGATGATCCCCGAGTCTGAGCTAGCTTCGATTATCTATAAAATAGGGAAAAAACACACAAAGTAAGCTTTAAAAGCTTAGTAAGCCATATACAATATAAAATTACCACATGAATCAATATCATTTTCATTAATAGGCAAATCATGAATAAGAATATAAAAGCTCACAAACCTTTCCCATTGAACACATATTCAAAATCATAAGTGAATTCATCAAATACTTCCCTTTTCAATACTCGTATGAATCTCGTACGTACCTGAGTCACTTAACTCATTCACACATTCTTTCTCGACTTGACTTTGCCCGTTGAACCATTTGGAATCGTTAAGGATACTTGGAAATCACATATAACTCGTACAATGCCATATCCCGGATATGGTCTTACATGTTATCACATATTGATGCCACTGTCCCAGACAGGGTCTTATACAAAATCATATAACGATGCCAATGTCCCAAACATGGTCTTACACGTAATCACATCTCGATAATCCTAATGTCATGACATTAGTATCCTATACTATTCCTAAGGTTTGTACGAGACTTTCAGATATTGTAACCCTGTCGATTCTTGCTCGTATTTGATCATTCAACATTCATAGCAGTTCAATGACAATTAAACATATATAATTTAATTTAAAGAAATTTATTTGCATATGAACTTACCTTGTTTTCGGGATAAACAGAATGGATCGACTATTCGATAACCTTTGATTTTCCCCGATCTAAATCTGATTTCTTTAGTTATTGATCTATATACATTAAAAATTAACTCATTTATTCATCAAATCATTCAATTTAGTCCACAAACACATATTTGGGGATTTTTACACTTTATCCCCTAAAGTTCCACATTTTTACAATTTAGTCCCTAATTCACAAATACACAAAATTCACATAATTCAACAATACTCATGCTTGGCCGAATTTCATATAAGTCCCTAGCAGCCCAAAACTTTCATTTATTTCACATTTTAACCCCTCAATTTTTTCACTTTTCACAATTAACTCCTTAATAGACATTTTTACTCAAAAGCACTTACAAAATTTGTGTAACTATCAACAAATACCTATTTTTCATCATAAAACATTCAAAATCTCAAGAATTCATCAATGTCACTTCATGAAATCATTAACAAATTCAAAAATTAAGGCATGGGCTAGTTAGAATACAAAGCAACGATCTCAAAAACGTAAAAATCATCAAAAACCGAGCAAAGAACATACCTTAATCAAGATCAACAAGGGATGAACCATAAAATGCTCTCAACCCTCTTTTATTTCTTCTATTTTGGTTGTAAAAAGATTATACATGGCCACCATTTTGTTTTGTTTTAATTTAATTAAACTTAAATCAGAAATTACTTAATTAACCTTTGTTTAAATAATAATAAAACATATAATGGATGGCTATTCATGTCAATTCCCACTATCCATGGTCTATTCACAACATAAGGACTTCACATTTAATTATTCATAGCAAATAAGCACTTAAACAATTAGAATGCAACTTTTCCATTTTACGCGATTTAGTCATTTTATCAAATTAGACATACAATCGATAAAATTAAATCACGAAACTTTCACACATATATAATCAAATGCTATAAAAACCAAAAATAATATTAAATTAATTTTCTGACCTCAAATTTGTGGTTCCAAAACCACTGTTCTGATTTAGCTAAAACCGGACTGTTACATGGATCGGGGAAAAGATAAAGTTATTGACTAATCGACTTATTTCATAGTTTACACATCTGAGGTAAGTTCGTATGTAATAATAATTGTTACAATTATGCTTTAAATGCTTTGATATTGCATAAATTGTGTATACGAGATTAAAGCTATGTTTGACGACAATTCAGCTATATATAACACTTAGTGTGCGAGATCAAGATAGCTTCGGCTATGTATGGAACTTAGTGTGCGATTCAAGATAACTCCGACTATGTATGGCACTTAGCGTGTGAGATTAAAATAGCTTCGGCTATGTAATGGCACTTAGTGTGCGAGATATCGAGTATTCAGCAGTATTTCGAACATGTATGAGTTGGTTATGAGTTTGTACAGGTATGTACATGGAAAGTATGAACTTCAATTAGAAGAAGTTATTAATTTTCATATAAATATATGATTAAGCATATGGAAAGCTTGTTGTTACCATGAATTACATGTTAAATAGATCAAATTGTTGATTTGTGTAATATGATTTGTTGAGTTTAATTCATACGAGCTTACTAAGCTTTATAGCTTACTTTGTTTATTTTTCCTGTGTTTTATAGTGATTTCAAAGCTAGATCAGATTCGGGGATCGTCAGAGACATCGTCACACTATCACTTTGGTACTTTTGAACTTATGGTTTGGTCATATGGCATGTATAGGGACTTTGGTTATCTTGGCTATGTTTTGGTATTGATATTGGCCATTTGGATTGGCTTGTAAATGTTTATGTTTTGTTTGGTATATATATTGTCATGTGAGTTGGTTTTGGATGGTGAATTTGATGATGTATATAAGTGTGCAAATGGCTTTTGTTTTGATTTGGTAATTGACCTATGTTGTGTGATTGAGCTGGATTCATAATACTCATTGATATTAAGAAATTTTGAATGTTAATAGGTAGTGAATTGAGAATTGGTATGTTTGTGGAATTGAGCATAATAATGCATATTATGTAAATGGTCATTTTGATATTTTGAGAAGGCAAGGATTAGCATGAAATTAGATAGCAATATGTGGTATAAATCATGCTTGATTGGAATTGAAATATATGCCTATTGATGCTATATTGTTTGCTATTTGAGAGGTGTAGGTGTATCTAAATTTGGGTGGCAAATTGGCTTGGTAAATAGCCTATTTTTGTCCACACAGGCAGAGACACGGGCGTGTGTCTCAGCCGTGTGTGACACACGGTCTTGTTACATGGCCATGTATCCCCTGGTGTTAAAATTGAAATGAAGTCAGTATGTTCCACATAGCCTCACACACGGGCGTGTGATCGGCCGTGTAGCACAAGTCAGTATACCCCCTAATTAGCACACGGCCTAGCACACGGGCGTGTGACTTGGCCGTGTTGCATAAGTCAGTATACCCTACAGGATTGGCACGGCCTAGCACACGGCCTGGTACACGGGCTAGACACACGGGCGTGTGGTTGGCCATGTGACCCAAGTCAGTAAGCTCACTTGTTTAGACACGGGGTAGGACACGGGCTGAGACACAACCATGTGCTCTCATTTCGAATGTTCACATAGGTTATGACACGGGCGTGTCTAGTGGCCGTGTGAGACACACTGCCTGGTCACACGGGCGTGTGTCACCTATTTTAAAATTTTTTTTATAAGTGTTGAAAAATTTCTCGAGTTATCGGTTTAGTCCCGAACCATTTCCAATGTATGTTTAAGGCCTCGTAGGCTCGTATTAGGGACAAAGTGATTAAATTTGAATGATGATTACATGTATTGATTGAATGTTTGTAAAAGTATGTTTAAATGTGTTTTAAGTCCGGTAATGCTCCGTAACCCTATTCCGGCGTTGAATACGGGTGAGGGGTGTTACACGAGGTATACAAATCAGTGACCGGTCAATTCATATGCAGGGGTACCCTTTAGGGCACATAATCAGAAAGCACACTCTCGAGCCGTATAACAGGATGCTCAGATGAGCCATGTAACGGGATGCTTATCCGGGCTAAACAGGAAACTCATAAGAGTTTAGAGTAGGAAGCTCATTGAGCTTAACGGTAACTCCGAAGAGTTATTAATACGGAGCTCCGGATAGCATAACAGGGATTTCAAGTGAGCCATATCAGAAAGCTCATAAGAGCCTATATCAGGACACTCACGAAGAGCTGCTTTTGTGTCCGCAATAAATGCTAGACCACAACCGATCGAATCGTGTAACAGGACGCTCACAAAGAGCTGCGGTAGTGCGCAACACATGCGGTATCACTACCGATCAGGATACTCGCAGGAACTATATAACAGGACGTACGAGAGGGCTTATAACAGGATTGCTCGTCCGAACTATATGTTTTCCGCAACATATGCAGGACCACATTCAATATGGGAAATCATGTATCCATCAAATTTCATTACTCAAACGGAACTCAACATTTTCCGAACATTATCGATCATGTGATTATTTCATACATTTTTAACATTTATATAATTCATATAAACACATACTACACTCAATTCAAGCATAAAAATAAACACAATATAGTTACACGAACTTACCTCGACACTTGTTCGTTTATGAAAATCTACTAATTCGTCACCTTTTCTTTTCCTCGATCTAACTCTTTATTTGATCTTTTCGGATCTATATAAATGAATTTAACATCAATTTAATCCATTTCATACTCAATTGAACTCAATTCATCTCCTAGGAAATATTACCATTTTGCCCCTATACTTTCAATAATTGACAATTTTGTCCCAGGCTCGGAAAATGAAATTCATGCGATTTAATCCTTATTTCAAGCCTAATCGAATTTTACATGTCACAATAACATCCTATGGATTTCAAAAAAATCAAAATTTTTCCATGGGTTTTACCAATATTCAATTTAGTCCCTAAATCATGATTTCATCAAAATTCTCTTTGTAAAAGTTGTTTATCTATCAACAACCTTTCATTTTCTACCATAAATTTTAAAATTTCAGCATTTACATCCATGGAAAATTTTTTATACTTTGATATCTTTACAAATTAATCCCCAAAATAGATAGATTAAGTTACTACGATCTCGAAAATATAAAAATGACTAAAAACGGGACATGATTACTTACCCAATTAAGCTTGCTTGATTTCCTTTCTCTTTCCTAGGGTTTCCATGTATTTTTGGGAAGAAGATGATAATAATAATATGATATTACTATTTAAATTTATTATCATCTATTAATTTTTCAACATTCCAATTTAGTCCTTTTCTTTTTCTAATTTTCCATGGATGATTCATCAAAAATATCTACTAACTCCATTTAATGGTATAATTGCCATGTAAGGACCTCAAGTTTTGAATTCCATAGCTAATTAATCCTTATAGATACTAGAATTCAACTTTTGCATTTTATGCAATTTGGTCCTTTCCATAATTAAACATAAAATCGATAAAATTTTCTTATCAAAATTTTCATACGTCTTTTCTATCATAATGCAGACCATGCAATAATATTAAAATAAAATTTCTTTATGACTCAGATTTGTGGTTCCGAAACCACTATTCCGATTTCATTGAAAACGGGCTGTTACAAGTAGATTCCAATAAAGATGGTTACTTGTTGGGAAATCTTTGCAGGCTACAAAAAGCTAAACAAGGCTACCAAGAAAGATCATTTCTTGATTCTTTTCTTGGATCAAATACATAATAGAATTACTGGGAAAGATTATTCCTTCTTTCTAGATGGGTATGATTGGTATGAAAAATGACCATTTGACACCACATTAGTCAAGGATGATCCCCAATAACATTAAGGGAGTTCTCTCTCTCTCTGTCATTAATTTATATTGTTTGTTTTGTTTATTTTTATTTGAATAAAATGGCAGACTTGGATAAAATTTTCATTAGATTATTATGTTAAAATAAATTTTGTCTAGGAGATTGGAATTTAAGAGAGACTGCTTGTGACCCCTCCAATCTTTCTTGAAAATTTATTTTAACATAATTTTCCGAGAAAATATTTCCTATGTGACAAAATAAATTTTAATTTGTTGAATAAAAGGGTCAATTTTGATCCAAGTTTTAGTTTTTTACTTTATTTTCAAATTATTTTCTAGTTCAGGTAGTTAATTGAATTGTTTTCAATAATTAGCTGTCCTTTTGTAAATATTGAAATTAACTATCTTTTATGTAAATATTTTAAAACAACTAAAAGAAGAGTTTTTAATTTTTATTTTTAATAAGTAGGATAGTAACAAATAATATATTAATATATTTTTATATTATATATTATATATTAATTGTTATTAAACTTGTATAGGACTAGAGGTGTTAATATTATATTATTATTTTATCTAAGAATTTGAGTTAAACTCTTTCCTTCTTTCACTTTAAATATCACCACCTTTCCTCCCTATTCACATCTCACCCTTTCTCCCCTCTCCACAGTCACACACCCTAACCTCCCAACCATCGAAGTCCTTTGCTGCTAGCAACAACTGCACCCACCAGCAGCCGCTCGGCCCAACTGCACCTGCCATCAAGCGTACGTCCCCAGCCAACTCCACTAGCATCTGTACGCCCCAGCAACAGTTGTGCGCCCTTGCTCCGTGCACACCAGTCCTCCACCTTACTGTGCACATTTGCATCCCTTGCACAAAGTCGCTGCCACAAATTGCTGTACCTTGCCGCAACCTTCAAGACACCACACGACCATCTTCCACCAATAAACCCTAACCCGACAACAATTTCTTTTATTTTATTAAGTTCTTATCTAGTTAATTACGAAGGTGGTAAGAAATTTCTTCCCAAATTTTAATTTGATTTAATTATATAACTTTTAAATTTTATGAATTGTTAATATTTTATTCTAATTAAATTTTTGGAAATTATTATTTGTTTCCATCTCATGTATTATTCAGGTCGAAACATGCCTCGTAAAAGAACTCCATCCTCAGTCCAAGCCGAATAATCACAAAAAAAATTCCATTATGAGGAAACCAAGGCAAGATATCAGAGCATCTTTAAAAATTAACAAATGCTTCTAGAAAAAGGATTTACTTTGAACGAAAGTAACTATACTAATTTCATGACGAGCATTTGAAAATTTGATGAAGCTTTAAAGTGGGAAGTCTTTTGTGAGAAAAGACCAAGTGCGGATGATGAGTTAGTTCAGGAATTTTATGTAAATTTGACCTTAAGTGCTTTAACTGAAGTTTCTGTTCGTGGTATTAAGGTACCTCTAAACTCGAGTTCTATTAATGAATTTTATGATTTACTTGATTTCAAAGATGACGAATATTCTTCCTTAATGGAAAATATTAATGCGGAAAAATTGCAAGAAATTCTATAATAACTCACATTTCTGGGTCCTAAATGGACTGTGTCAAAACACGAGACTCATACTTATCGTAGAGAATACTTGACCTCATTAGTGAATTTATGATTTTATATTGTTCGATTCAATCTTATGCCTATCTCACATTGGACTACGATTTTAATAAAATGAATGGTTTTGCTATACTCAACTATGACAGCAAAGACCATTAATGTAGGCAAGATCATTCTTTAAAAAATCTGAAACTATGCCACTAGATGTTCTGTTCCAACTTATTTTCCCTTTACGATATCAATTTTATGCTTGAAAGCTAAAATTCATGCAAACATAAAGAAGAAAGTGTATAGCCAAGGCACAATTACATATTGGGACCTTGTTCGAGTAGCATGAAATTCTATCCTTCAAACGCAAGTTAAATCGATCGATGATGCCGAAGAAGATGAAATTCCTCTAGAATGAGAACCAGTGCAGCCAGTTGGAATTCCTGACTCGACAGAGCCAACTGAACCATATTTTGAACTTGATATGGCATCCCCAACATTTAGAACAGTTTAGCCTAGCCTAAATCTCCGAGATGTGTTGTCAAATTTGATGGATTTAATTCAACATGTGTAGTGGCAGCAACAAGTTTATCTGAGATACTAAAAAATAAGGGATGACTCAATTAGAGATGCTTTCAAGAAAATATTTGATAACCCGTTTGTCTTTGTGCTTGAATTTTCGTACTTTATATTTGAACCATGGACTCTTATGTCAAAGAAGGAATGAGGTGATTCAAGAAAAAAACAAGGACGATGAAGCAAAAGATGGGTCAAATTCTGAGGGGTCTGCAAATAAATAAAAAAAGGGGTCTTGTCTTTACTCTATTTTTTTGTTTTTTTGTTTTTGGATATTTTAAGTTTTTAGGCTTAGGATTTTTTAGGATATTTCTATTTCTCTCATGATAAAACATGAGGTTGAAATCATTAGTAAAATTGATATGTACATGTCTAGGATTGGATCTGTCTTGGAAAAGCATGATATTTAATCAGCCAATTTTGACTCACATCCTTTTCCTGGGATCCTACCTAGTGTACAATATCTATTCACTTCTATATTTTTGTTCTCTCTATTGTTTTTCACAATCGAGACATTATTCAGCTTAAGTAAGGGGGACCAAAAATTGAAATTGTTTTTTTTTTTCAAAATATATTTTTATTATAATTATGATTAAGTTATATTTTGTTCAAAAATTTGATTTTTTTGTTAATTATTCTAAACTTTAGTATAAATATAATTCTATTTTCTCAATAATTTCTATGTTAGCTGAAATATGACGTAAATGTTACTCATAATAAAATTTGTAAATCGTACCATCAAATTTTTAAGTCTCTAGAATTGACTTAGTAATTTCTTTGAGACGAAATCCTAGGAAGCATGGAATTTTGAAAATGATTTAGGACAACTTTTATCTGGACCGATTGAGCCTTTCAAGCCAACATTAACGAATATTTATCCCTTGAAACCCAACTTCGAGACTATATGTCCTGATTTTATCCGAACCTAGCAATAATAAGCCATCCCTTCTCTCATAATTATCTTTAAATTGTCTCAAACACTAGACTCGGTCTATCCAGAATATTCTTTGAAAATAAGTTTGGGTGAGTTGAAAAGAAGTATCAAATGCTCAAAATTGTAGCACATGCAGCAATATGTTTGAATGTCAAGAGAGAAAGAGAGAGAGAGAGAGAGAGAGAGAGAGAGTATATGTACTCGAAAAAAATAGATGTACAAGGAGCATGTCTACTCAAATGCAAAACTAGTTGGTGAGTTTTAAGGTATTTATTCTGAAGGTCCGATACAAGCTGAGTCTAGGATTTTTAGCTTAAAATTATCTATCTTTTTCTTACCCCTAGCCAAGCCACCTTACAACCTATTTAAAATAACTATCAATTTAGATTTCTGTGCTAACTGCATTAGTGGAGAGAAATTGCTAAACTCAACTTGTGAAGGCATAATTAAACTTAGGGAATGCAGTTTAGTCTTAAATGAGAAAATAAAAATTAAATCGTAAGAATTTAGCATGTCTTTATTGAGAAAGCATTTAGTCTATTCTTGCTATCATTGATAATAATTCAAAATAATTCAAACAATGTGTATACTTGAGTTGCATAATTTCAAAATTCTTTGTTCTTGAGCATAATTACACTAAACTCATAATTGTAGAAAGAAATGATTTTTGAAGAAATTTTCTAAGGTGATTTCTTATGACTTGTATTGCAATTAATGCATTACTTAGGACGAGCAATGAATTAAGTTTGGGGTTGTGGAAAAAAAAAGAATATATAGACTTTTTCAGCACCTTTTGAGCAGTAATTCATGTAGTTTCTAAGTAATTTTTGTCAATTTTCATAATTTGATTATAATTAATTTGCACTAAATTTATGAAACATATTGAATTTTAATTATTTTTATAATAAATTTGCACAATTTGATCTATTTTCGACAAATTTGCACAAAGGGTGAAAAATCGACTCGACAGTTTCCTTGAGAAGGTTGGACCCTTGAAGCACTTTTCATATCAATTGACCCAAGAGAATGGCTGATTATTTTCTAGCCATGGACGACCCAAATTATGTTCCTTGAAGAAATTTAATAATTATTTTTGATCCAACACAAATTGGGTTAAAATTTAATTATAACCTAATGTAGAGAAATGAGCCCAAATGTGCTAAGTGAAGAAGATTGATCCACTACGAAAATGACATCCAAAATTGTCCCATATAGCTGACCCAATAAGCTTACTTTAGCTGATTTTTACACTTGTAAATCAGCCCTTGCACTTCTCCTAAACGTCATTCAAACCCCTCCCTTTTTCATGCATTTTGTTTTTAGTAACAAGCTAAAAATAGCAAATTGAAGTCAACCATTCCTTCCACCTAGCATGGCCAGCCATGGGAAGGGGGATTGGTTCCTATTTTTAGCTAATTTTATCTGCCATCTCCCACTAAAAAATCCCCCTTCACTTCCTCATTTTTCATCCCTCACTTCACACATCTCTCACACACACCTTTTCTCTCATTTTCTTTTTCTTCTCCCTTCTAGTTGCCTTCCAAATTCTTTCTTCCCTTGTGTATTTCTCCCATGTTTGTGTACACTTGCACATTTCTGTCTTTCCAAATGCTCATCGAAGAAGGAAGAAGAAGGCTCTCCTCTTTGCATATGATACTTTTAGATTTATACAGCTCTTGTCCCTATGATAACTTGACACTTGTTACAATCCTAACCATTCATCCATATGGGTGGTTTACAGTCGTATGGAGATGTGCATGACAATCCATCCACACACATATCTTTGTACACCTAAACTTAACACATGGTTTGTTCCTGAATACTCGTTGGAATGCAACTAGGATCGTTAGTTAGACAAACTTGGCGTATATTGCCCTTCAAGGTTCCTGGCTTCCTGAAGCATTATCTTTTATACTCCTACGTATGTTTCCCTTACGATTTTGCCATAATAATTGTTAGGTGGGTAGAACCACATTACTTAATTTTTCTCCCGACTTTTTCATGCAACGAAGGCTTCGCCAAAAGGCCGTGCTCACAGACTAATTTCGTAGTCAATTACAAAATTTTACTAAGTTAGAGTGTATTATCTAACACTTTCTTCTTTGGACCCTACCCGGTCTCAAGGACTTCACTGGGCAGGGTGTTACAACTCTCCCCCACTTAGGAAATTTCATCCCCAAAATTTCTAACCTACCTTCAAAAACATGCTACGACATTTCCCTTGCAACAGATGTGATTTATTTATCAGAAAAGCTAACCGCTTTCCCCTTTTTCAAATAACTTCCCGAACAGGTTGCCCTATTAGTCAGACATTACGACTATATATTTTTCATCTTGTCAAGGTCATCTCATGTAACACCCCAAACCCGGTCAACACACCACGACCGAATCTGGTTTGTCACAGAGGAAAATTGTTTGAAGAGAACAAGTTATATTTTTATAGTTCGTTTTGAGAAAACTCCTTGCCATAGTTAAAATTTTGGGCATGATTGTTTTAAAACCGATGGCGCATTTTACAAACCCGGAATTTTTGAAACTTGGTTGAATCCATAAGTAAAACAATTTCATACCAATTTAAAATCCAAGTAATTTCTTTAGTTGCTTAAAACATTATGAACTTAGTGTGGAAAAATCTTGGGTTTGGAAATACGTTTGAGTTTCATTCATTTTAGATTACCGCGTGATACCCGTTGGTAAAGTTTAAAACCTATCGTGTTGTAGTTTGAAAACCTTATCTTTCCAAGTTTTATTAGGTTTTACCCATTAATTTGTAAAGGCATATTAAAAATCCAATTTAAGCATGTAAATAACAAAAACATAAGTTTAAAAGGCCTTTTACAATCCAAATAAAACCCCAAATGGAAATAAATAAAATTAAAGTACCAAGTTTAAGAGTCAGAGCAAATCCGTATTTATTCATGGCATGAGCACCTCGAGTCCACCCCGGCTCCATGTCCGCAATCTAAGTGTTACCTGAAATGATAAGGGAGAAGGTGAGTCGCGAGACTCAGTGCATAAATCCCCCTCCCGATTAATGCAACAAGCTAACACACACCGTACATAGCAATAAAAGTAATGCACCCAATCCTAGCCATCCATTCTCCTTTTTTTACCCCATGTGGTACCAAACCACTGGTGGTGCCAAACCACTGGTGTGACCCAAAGTCACGATATCCATAAGTGTGGTGCCAAACCACTGGTGACCCAAAGTCACGAAGAATCCAAATGATGGGGCCAACCCATCGTGTGATACCAAATCACTGGCGTCAATCCCGTATTATCATCTGTGGGGCCAACCCACTGTGGTATGAAGCCACTGGGACGAGACGCTATGAGGTACCAAACCTCTGGTGTCCCAAAGACACGAATGTGATACCAAATCACTGGTGACCGAAGTCACGATTCCAATGATGGGGCCAACCCATCGTGTGATACCAAATCACCGGCGTCAATCCGTAATATCCACCGTGGGACCAACCCTTCGTGGTGCTAAGCCACGGGACGAGACGCCGAGGTGCCAAACCTCTCGGTGACCCAAAGTCACAATAATCAATCTGTGGTACCAAAACCACCGAGGTGCCAAACCTCCGTGTCCCAAAGACACGGATATCATATTCCCCCTCCTCTCACATCACCCAATAACATATCATACTAATGCAAATCGTGCAAATCATGCAATCATACTCACATGCTTAATATGGCATCTCATAATACATACACCATAAATTATGATATCATATATCACTACTGAGATCTCGTAATGAAACGGACTTACCCGAATCCGTGTACATACCCCATCGGGTATCATATCGTCATCATACCGTTTTGGTCTTACAAGGGCAATCAGGTTTATTAAACATATTACTAAGTATACAAAGTGTGTTAATTTACACACTGCTCAAACACAAGCTTTAAACTCAACGAACCGATCTAAGGCCCTCGAATACCTTGCTCCTATGATCGGCCAAACATAGATTAGTCACTTATACCATTCGGCCAAAACCAAATAAATCAAGAGGGTTAACGCTTAACCTTTACCTTACACTTGATTTGGTTTTCTACCAAACCCGAACCAACAATGGTTCCTCCTAAAGCAAACGGCACACCCTATTAAGAAGAAATATTAATCTCCTGTAACTTGACTAAACGAGAACTAAGAGAATAGACTTGATAACATCAACTCTTGCCACCACTTACCAACGATTAATAGAGAAAGAAGACTCCTCTTGCTTGCTTCCAAAATCCAAAGGCCCTATAACGCAATGATTAACAAAAGATTAACTCCTTCCAACCGAACCCAAAATCGGCTCTTAACCAAACCAAAACGATAAAGCACAAGAGAGAGGAGAAATGGCCATTCGGCCAAGCACTTACCTAACTCCAATCGATTGAAAACAAACCCCAACAAGATTAACACTCCTCTAGAATTCGGCCAAGATGAACACCACTAGGAGAGAGGGGAAATTCGGCTAACACATTAAGCAAAAGAAAAGAGGATTCGGCCAAGGTGTTTAACACACCTATGTTCGGCTTTGAGTGAGAGAAAAGAAAGAAAGAAAGAAAGAAAGAAAGAAAGTGTGGAATGGGAATAGAGTTTCGGCAAGAGGGTATTGAGAGAAGAAAAAGAGAGTATGAGAGAAAGAGAGAAGCTAGTTTCGGCTCAACACAAATGAACAACAAGTAAAAGAAGTGGGAGGGTTCGGCCAAAGTGAATAGCAGAGATTAAAGTTTGAAGGCTCAAGAGCATTCGGCTAACAAAGAATACACAAAGAAAACAAGCAATTTTCGGCAAGCTATAGGAGTTTGGTCTTCGTTTCAAGAAGTAAAAATGAGAGACTCACTTTGGAAGAAAATTCGGCTAGCTTTTTGACAAAAGGAGAATTTGGCTTACAAATTATTTTTGACCGAAAACACCCAAAATACCAAGTGAATTTGGCACCCCACTCCCACACTACCAAGCCGTCCACTCCCCCAAAAATCTCTCCAATATTCGGCCATCACTTCCCCAAACACTCACAACCACCCATTCAAATCATTTTGAACAAGTCTCCCTCCTAAATTCACTCTCCACCCACCATTCAAGTGGGTTGACTTGGTCTATGTGAGTTTGAAGCGCCAACAACTTCTCCTCCTCCATGCCGTCAAAATGGAAGCAAAAGTGGGCATTCTGCAGCTTGAACACGGGACCTCTCCCTCCCGCAAGTGACGCCAATCCAAGCTCTTAGTGGCGCCTAGCTTGCCACTCCACCAGCTCCTTTCTTGTGCTAAAATTCACCAAAGAATACTTATTAACCCCAGCTTCTTCAGCTCCTCTCACCTAAGCCTAAAAACTAAAATTTTTCCTACCTCTCAGGCTTACACCTAGCTTACAACTAAGCCTCAAAACATCAAAAACAACAACATAGCAGGCCAATAACATGCAAACAATGCCATAACAAAATAGCCCCTAACCCAGGATATTACATCTCAGCCCTAGCTTTCCTCGTTGCCTTCCTCTGAAATCACTATTCTCCACTTTTCAATTTGTTTTAAAGGTAATTCCTTTCTTATTTTTTCTTTCATTCTTCCCTTGGTTAGTCCTATTCATGTAGAGGACCATTATCGGAGAAAAGGGTCATAGCCAGGCCATTCGAAAAGCTACCCACTGAACTTTTCTGGCCATAGAGATCGCAATGTGCGACAACTCCACTTAGAAGGAGATGGAGCGATACCTGAGGGCCTGGGGTCTCTGAGTCCCAAACTTTTCTTTCGATTTCCAGATTCCTGATCAGGATCGTCTTTGTGGTAGCATCTCAAGCTTTATTTTACTGCTTGATTTATTAGAGGTTGGGTTCCATCTGCCTCTTCATCCCTTATTCTGCACCATATTTAACCATTTCAGAATTGCTCCGGGCTAACTATCAGTCATGTTTTGGTGGACCTTTGTGGCATTCTTTATTGATTGGCGAGTACACAATGAACGTCCTTTGATGGGGGTTTCAAAGATTCTTTCTTCTCAAGGTTTAGATTTCTGGAGCCACTGTTGGTAATGCTTGTTTCAGTTTGATGCTCGGCCGCGACTCGTCAAAAATGAAATCCAAGATTTTCTTTTGAGAAAGGATAAACTCATAAAGGTGGTGAGTAGACTTAGTGTGGGCTATTGTTTTCCCACTAAGTGGTTACTTCCTTGAGAAAGCATCTGTGAGGCTTGTCAGCCAGAGGATATCTACGCGGCCAAAAGACAATACCAGAGACTGAGGGGTCATTCACTTGACTTGGCGACGGTTTTAGTCAGAACTATATTCCAACACTATCTGGAAAATTTAAGTCCTAATGGTTATAGCCTATCTTTTTCTACCTTTCAAGAGGTTGATCCTTTTGTACTCTCACGATTTTGAAGATTGTTTGAAAAATCCAGAATTGGTTTGGTGCCACTGTGAAGAAACAAATCTCGTCTTAAACTGGGAAAACTGCCACTTCATGGTTCGTGAGGGAATTGTCTTAGGGCATAGGATATCACAACAAGGAATTGAAGTAGACAGAGCCAAAATTGAAGGCATAGAAAAATTGCCACCTCCTATAAGTGTCAAGGGTGTTAGAAGTATTCTACGTCATGCAAGATTTTATAGAAGATTCATTAAGGACTTTTCAAAGATATGTAAACCCTTGTGCACACTGTTGGAGCAAAATAGACCCTTCGAATTTGATGAACACTGCCTGGGTTGTAACGCCCCAAATTTTTGGGCCTAGAAGAATTGGGCCTTGGGCATGGGAGCGTTTAAAATTTTTGATAATAAGAGAATAGCACAATTGCATGTTAGATCTGTTGGGTGAGTGATTTTGGAAGGTTAGGGGACTTCTATGAAGTCCTAGGGTCAAGCCATGTCATAAGGAAAAATTTTATTTTTAGCATTAGGGGAACCATGGCTCCTGGTTTTAAGCCTTTTAAGTAATTGTGATTAAAAAGAGACACAAAGGAGCCTGTGGTGTAGTGGCAAGGTGGCGACACAGGTGTGGTAGGGAGGTGGCATCATAGGTGTGGCAAGGAGGTCAGAGGTTCAAGTCTCACTGCATGTAAATGGGATTATTTATTTTGCTCATGTGTGGGCAAGAGTTTGTGTTGGATTTGAAATCTGTGTTGGAGAGTTTGAATGGGTCAAATGAGTGGTTTAAGGAGGGGATCATGGAGAGATAAGGAGAGGAAATCAAGGGAAGTTTGGTAGGTGAAAGTTGGTGCTGAAATGGGGTCTTTGCTCTTGGAAATTCGGCTAGTATTTAGTAGGATGCCGTTTTTCTTTTAGCCATTTCCGCTTTTGGCTCATTTTGTTTAGTTCTTTTTGCCTTTTGCCAAAATTGAGCAATAGCCTTTTCTCTGCTATTTTTTCTTTGCAACAATTGCTGATTGTGCCGATTCTCCCTTTATTCTCCTCCTCTTGACACTTTTCTGGTCTTCTTGTTTCTCAATTTGACCGAACCAATCTCTTCTCTCCCTCTTTTCTTTCTCATTCGAAGTTCCTCTTCTCACTTATCTAAAACCGAATCCTCCTTCTCTCTGTTTCTTTTTCTGCAACTTTTCATCTCTGTCAACCTTAAGTATTCTTTCTTAATCTGGAACTAGGCCAGATATTAGTTATCTTTTCTTCTTCTTCTCTTCTGATTTGGTCAACATTTGATTGCTGATTCTTGATCGATTCTCTTCCTCCCCATCTGCTTTAATCCACATCGTCAAAGGATTGTTGGTTCTATAGTTGAATATACCCTATCCTTGTAACCGAATATTAATCTTTCCTCCATCTGTTGCTCTAGCCTCTGAAGTGCCGAATCTGTTCTTCTCTTGAGGGTTGTTTGAGTTCAATTTATCTATTGGTCGGTTATTAGAGGTAGGTGGTTTGTGCTTTCAATCATTGACTGGATGCTAGTTCTCTTGTTGGCCGTGTGTTTTCCTTAGGTTAGTATTTGATTAACCTTGGTTATTGGATATTGATGCTTAATAATGGTTGTGGTACAAATAAACCACAAGGAGGTGAGATCGATTCATAATCAAACGGCTTAGGAGGTATAAGCCGATTCAGTTAAGGTAGGTATTAATCTTGGGTTCGGCTTCTGTATTAGAAAGGCTTGTTAAATCTTATTAATAGAATGGCTAACCGAATACCTAAATTGAATATAGGTTCTACGCTCCTGGGCTACTACATTTTTTCTCCAACAAGGTGTGTACACACACCACTCCAATTGTAGATCGGTGAATGCCGAAATCTCGAAATGTCGAAAAGCCGAAAGGCCGATAGTACAGCTATGGCTATCGCACGAGCATACGAACGCGCGTGTGGATAAGTCGATACAACGACAGAGGTCACCATGAGCATCTCGTAGTCTTAGGCCGTTCTTGGGCCCAAATAGACCGGAATGGGCTGAGTGGGCCCAATGGGCCCGTGGGCCCTATGCTTGTAAATCTTTTGGATGGTTAGGAAATAATGAGCCTCCCATGACGATCACATGGACAAGGGCAGTTTTGGGCTTAGTGGGCCACACGAGCGTGTGGGCCCACCTGGGCCATATAATGGGCTTGGGACCATTAATGCGTTTTGATTGCAAAAAGTTATACAAGTCATGCGGGATGACTGTGATCCTATTGACGGGTCAATATGTGTACTCAGGCCCTAAGTGAGAAAAGACCGTTATGCCCCTGAAGGGAAAAATGACTAAAATGCCCCTACATGTTATGTGATTGTTATGGTATGCCGTTTATGGTATGGTTGCATTCATGTGATATTATGTTGCATGGGGGATGGGATCATTAATTTGAAGGAAGTATATGATTTGTTAGGGTCGCATGGTCGCTTGACGATTGTGGATCCACCGATGGCTTTAAGCCGATTATGTGATTGGCTGCTCTGCTGCAATATTGGTTAGTGCCGCAACCAGTGCTACATAAGGAGTGTAGGGATGGGTGGGTCGATTAAATCCCCACAGGAGTGCAAGGTTGGACAGGAGACGGAGTGCACGGTTGGTTTGGGCATTTATGCATTGCATACACTGATACTGATATTAAGATGGGCTTAGGCCCAGATAGATGTGATATGTGACATTTGATATGGGTCAAGGCCCAACTGAGGCTGTTTGGGCTAAGGCCCAATTGCCACTGTTACTGTGTTGGGCTTAGGCCCACATTGGTTACTGTAATGGGCTTAGTCCCGGATTGATGTGATGCATGCTTTATGATCGATGAGGGTTGTACACACTGAGTTTTCGTAAACTCACCCCTCTTTTTAATTTTTCAGGTAATCCTCAGTAAGCGGTTCGACGTACTGGAGGACTTGGAGGTGGCCACACTACGAACAGCTTTAAATTTTAGTAGTCTAGTTTACCTTACTTAAACCGCTTTCTTATTGGGTTGTAATAAGGCCTCTTTTGAATTTATAGTTTTTAATTTGGGATATTTTTAGTTATTACGTTTCCTATCTGTTAAAAGTAGATCGCGGTTTTCCAAAACAATAACTGTTTTCAAAACACTACACTTTCACAATTTAATTTTTAAACATCACGTTTTCGTAAATTAGTTACTTTTAGACTTAGCGTCCGCAACTGAAAAGAAATTTTGGGAATAAACTTAATAATTTCTCTATGCACCACGTTTTAAATAATAATAATAAATAAACTAACGTAACTGGGATTTTACTCAAGCTTTTAATTAAGAAGGGTTTTCAATGAGAACATGGTTTTCGAAAAACACTTCAATGTGAAACGCCAGATTCGGGCCTAACTTCTGGGCTGGGTTTGGGGTGTTACATGGGTGCTTTTGAAGAATTAAAGAAAAGACTGGTAGCAGAACCAATTGTAGTAGCTCCAGATTGGACCTTGCCGTTCAAACTCATATGCGACGCTAGGAACTATGTCGTGGGACCAGTGTTGGGGAAGAGGAGAGACAAAATACTGTGTGCATTATATTATGCTAGCAAAACTCTAACGGACACACAACTTAGTTATACCACCATAGAAAAAGAGCTGTTAGCTGTGGTGTTTGCGTTCGAGAAATTTTGTCCTTATCTAGTGGGTACTATGGCCACAATTTACACAGATCACTCAACTATTAAGTACTTGATGCGTAAGAAAGATGCCAAGCCGAGATTGATTAGGTGGGTATTGTTACTACAAGAGTTTGACTTGGAAATTCGGGATCGAAAGGGGACTGAAAACCAAGTGGCTGATCATTTGTCAAGATTAGAATTGGGTAATAAAGATCGCAATGAAAAATTTATTAAAGAAGATTTTTCAAATGAACAATTATTATTTTCCAAAGCATTACCTTGGTACGTCGATATAATGAATTTCTTGGTAAGTCATGTGATGCTGCCTGATCTAAACACCCACAAAAGGCAGAAATTTCTTCATGATGCTAAGCACTATTATTGGGATAAACCCTTCTTATTTAAACATTGTGCTTATCAGATCATTCGAAAGTGTCTCTCTGATGATGAAATACACAATATTTTACAGCATTGTCATTCAGCTCCTTATGGAGGACATTTTCGAGGAATGAGAACCACCACTAAGGTACTTCAGTTGGGATTCTATTGGCCTAATTTGTTCAAAGATGCTCATGAATTCTGTCAATCATGTGACCATTGTTAGAGAATGGGGAATTTATCTAGGAGAAATGAAATGCCGCTACAAAGTATAGCGGAGGTCGAGTTATTTGGTGTGTGGGGAATAGACTTTATGGGTCCATTTCTATCGTTAGTAGGCAAATTGTATATACTTTTGGCAATAGATTACGTTTCTAAATGGGTAGAAGCGGTAGCCCTAGCCACTAATGATGCTAATTCAGTACTGAAGTTCCTGCATAAGAACATCTTGACAAGATTTGGTACACCTAGAGCCATTATCAGTGATGAATGATCCCATTTTGATTGTAAACTAGTGGCCAACGCCTTGCGTAGGTATGGGGTGAATCATAAGATTACTATGGCATATCATTCCCAGATGAATGGACAAGCTGAGATTTCTAATTGAGAAATTAAACAAATTTTGGAAAAAGTGGTGAATCCATTTCGTAAGGACTGGTCCACCAGACTGGATGAAGCTTTGTGGGCCTATAAGACCGCATTTAAAACACCATTAGGGATGTCACCTTTTAAACTTGTTTATGGGAAGCCATGTCACTTACCTATTGAGCTTGAGCACAAAGCATTTTGGGCTATCAAGAAGCTGAACATGGACTAGGCTGTGCTGGCAATAAGAGGTTGTTAGAGTTGAATGAAATGGAAGAGTTTCAGACACAAGAATATGAAAATGCTAAACTATACAAGGAGAAGACCAATCGATGGCATGATAATTGAATTATGCCAAGGTAATTTGAACTAGGATAGCAGGTATTACTATTTAATTCTAGACTCAAATTGTTCCCTGGTAAATTGAAATCTCGCTGGTCAGGTCCTTTTGAAGTAGTTCAAGTATTCTTACATGGAGCTGTTGATATCAAAGACATGAAAACGGGTGTTACATTTAAAGTTAATGGACAATGCTTGAAGCACTACTAGGTTGCTCATGTGGAGCATGACAGACAAAGCATTGAGCTTCAAGATGCTTGAGTTAGAAAATTTTGATTGTATTCTATTTATTTGCTTTACTTTAAATTCATTTTTTAGTTATTTCTGTTTGTTGGTTATGTACTAAAATATTTTTTCGTGTCATTTCATTTATGATTTTTATACATTAGTGTAGCTTTTCGAAGGCAGGGTAAATGACCAAACTTATTAGTGTGGACTGGGAGGACAATTTTTGTAGCATCTATGCCGTGACAAACTGGGTGATGAGGTGTTAAATTATCAAGGTTTGACCGGGTAGAAAGGTCCAAATAAGAGAGTCCTTGAGTAGATTAACCTAATAAATTTTTTTTCCTTAGGAAGTCAGCCTATATTGTAGGGCTAGGTCATTTTCCCTCCAAGAATTTCTTTCTGTCTTTTCTTCTCGCCACGTCACAAACTTTCCTAGCACGTTTCATCTTCCTAAAACTGCAATCATTAACCCCCCTTTATTTTCCTCTCCCCAACTGTTCACGTTTTACGTTTCTCATAAAGCTCTTACCTTTACGGTTTCTTTATCTTCAACCTCTACTCCATTTTCTTTACACTACATCTCCTAAAGATTTCTCTTTATTCTTTCTTAATGGCTCGAGTCAAGAATTCTTCTAAAACCGTAGAATCATCGCGCACTAACGTTTCTCAACCAAAGACATTCGTCAACTCTGTTGTAGCTACAAGCTACTCAAATAATATTCTAAAGTGTCGCTTTTGTTTTGAACAGAGATTTTTATTTAAGGATGAACCCTATATGGGGTATGATGAGTCTGTATCGTTGATAGTAGAGCAGCATAGGTGGGGCATTTTTGTTTGCACCTAGAGGATATTTTGGGCTAGGTAGTTAGGGAGTTTTATGCCCATGTAAACTCCCCTAATTCTCCTTTCATCTATGTGCGGGGCACTTCTGTACTGTTTGATGTGGACCATATAAATGCCTAGTTTGGCCTTAGAGAGGTACAAGATGAACATATCGAGTTTGCGATAACATAATAGATGGTGGTTGGATGTAAGTTTTGAAGGATTTATGTGTTGAGGGCACACAATGGGTTGTCTCTAGTCAGGAATGCTACACTGCTGAAAGGGCTTCACTTAAATCGATTGGGAAAGTGTGGTATCATTTCTTGAAAAGTCAGCTTATGCCATCTATGCAGAATACCACCGTTTCTAAGGAAAGGATGTTGTTGTTGCATTCTATTAAAAAGGAAGAACGATTAATGTGAGAAGGATCATTTTTCAAGAAGTCCATCATTGTGTTGTGAAGAATACCGGAAGTTTAAAATTTTCTTTTCTCATTACTGCATTATGCAATATGCTAATGTTCCTCTTACTGATGCTGAGGATATTACTCCTAGTAAGGGTAGACTAACTAGGGCAATTTTTGCCAAGCTTCGAGGTATTGATACTGCCTCGGCAACTCAACAAGGTCAAGCTTCTACTACCACGTGCGTTCCCACAACAACACCTTCAGTCACTTGGGGCTCATTCGGCCAACAAATATTGAATTCCTTGAAGCAGATAGTGCAAAGGATGTCATTTTTTGAAAGTCAACAGTACCAACTAGCTGAAGAGTTAGTCCAAGCTGAAGAGCAGCAGGCTCAATGTTGGTCATATTTGAGGGATAGGGATTTGGTAGTTAAGCGATCTTTGCAAAAGAATTTTTCAAATCCAACGCCAAAATTCCCTATTTTCCCCATGATTTTGCTCCCATCTTTTGATACTGAAGCAGAACCAACTCCAACTACTTTCGGAGTTGACTCAACAAATGAATAGACTAATGCTGATGTTGGACAAGCTACTAGAGAAACTGAAAAGTCAACATCTATTAAGCCTGAGAAAAGTAAAGAAGAAGGAAAAGAAGGACAGGATGACCCTACTACTGCTACAATTTCTGTCACCACAAAAGGCAAGACTCATGTACCACCTTCTCCACCAGCCTCTGTGGCTGCACAAGATTGTGCAGTTGATCAGTTGATCGATGATCTCATGGAGACAGATAAGAAAGGTGATGATGTAAACCCCCTGAAAAGGAAGATGAGGTATAAGGTTAGTGCTCGCAAGTCTACATGAAGAGCTGAATAAAGTATTTACAATACAACCGAAGCCAGATAATTTTTTTTTCTTCTTTTTCTTCTCTATTGATGATCATGCATTTCATTTCATTTTTCCATGACATTTTTTCTGTCCATATCTTTGTTTTTATTGCATGCGCATGCATTGAGGACAATGAATCCCTTGGGTTTGGGGTGTATTGTGCATCTAGGTTGCACTTTATATAATATAGATGTTTTGCCACAACATTGTAACAATCAAAGTACTATTTGTCTATAAGAAGTACATATTATACTTATGATGTTCGATGATGAGTTTATATTTTTTGATATACCTAGAACATGTGATAGTGGATTGAGTGAATTTAGCTTAGGTCAAGAAGCTTGAAAATTAATTCCCAAAAATAGGATGTCTTATACTCAGTTTTTTTGGAGACATAGTAGGTATCTTTTAATGAACTTAGGGATTTTTAGAGCCAAACATTAGTTCTATTGCCACATCAATATTTAATAAAGAACAGTAGACACTCCAATGTTTAGAAATACCAAGTAGGTCAGCATCACTTTGTTTGCTCCATCGTGTTGTTGATTAGAAAGGTGATCTGAGCAAGAGTGTGTTTCATGGAAATAAAATTAGGGGCACTTCGCTGTAGCAAAACAGTCTGAGTAGCTAAGGAGGTAGTTGTATGCTCCATCCATCTTTTTAGTCAAAAGTTTGAGCTTCATGAGTGACTTTTGGTTTAAATGGTGACGTGATTGGGTACTCGACAATTCGGTTTATGTTCCACTGTGATTGTCAAGTTAAAGAATTTCGTGACATGCTAAATCCCCTAATAATAATAGTATAGTAAAAAAAGTAGCATAAATATGATTAATATATTATGAGTAGGCTTAAAGCAAGTAACTTATGTTTAGGTACTAAATGAACTAAGTAAATTAGAAGATGGTTGCTATAGGCCAAAAGAGAAAATAGATGAGTACTTAGGAGATTCTGTGTTTAGGGGAAAAATTTTGCACTACCTTTGTTGAGCAATCCTTTAACACTAGAACGAGTTTTAGGAAGAAAAGAGATTGCTGAGAACTGATGTACTTGTTGTTCTTTGAATAGCCTGGTAGTATGAGTTGGTTTCGTGAGTTGGCAAATTTTTGGAATTTATGCATGCATATTTTGCTTGAGGACAAGAAATAACTCAGGTTTGGGAGTGTGATAACTATTGAAAAGAGTTATATTTTATGCCTTTAGACCTAGTTAATTGCTTATACTTAAGTACATCTAGTTGCATTTTGGGACATTTCATTAGTATTTTTAGCATTGCATTAGAACTTAGGCTATTTGCATTAGAACTTAGGCTATGTTTAAATATTAGGTGCTTTTAAATTCTCGTGTAAGGGCTGTGTTTTGTGGTATTGGCAGGAGTAGGATGAGGAATAAGAAATAAAGGAGTGAAGGTTTTTCGGGGTAAAAGGGTGGTCAGATTGCCAACTCGTATGCCGTGGCAATTCCGGGAAGGTGTCTAGTCAACATTTAGCGCATATAAGTTTCATCCAACTCTACTTGTACCAAAAAAACCTGCCTAGAAAAGAGGAGAAGATAAATCTTTGGCTGTGGGAATTATCCTGAAAAAGAAAATAAATAAAAAAATTTAAAAAGAAGCAAAGGAGGAAACTCTAGGGGCGGAATTGTAGGTAGAGATCCTTAGACGAAATAGAAGATAGTGACTAAATAGAGACAGGAAGAGGAAACATGAAGGTAACCCCTTTCAGCCACCTCAGGACACTGTGCAGCTGGAGTGTGGATTGGAGAAGTGAATGTTGTCTTCTTGACATTCTTCCATTATTTCTAATCTATTCCTTCATGAATTACAGTGATGAAAATTATGTTTGAGTTGAATTTTATTTGCCAACCTATGAGTTAAATCTCATAGGGTTGGGATTACTTCGATGAAACTTTAACTGTCTTTAATAGCTATAGTTTAAATATGAATTATTCTACTGTTTCATTCAATTATTTTATTCTTTACAATGTATGTGAGCAATCTCTAGACAAAGTCGACTTTGCTGCATACCCTTAAATTAATCTAAATTTTGAAAAATGTTAGATTAGTTAGACTGTGGTTAAATGATATGGGCAAGTACTCGAAAAATACTTGTAGTAGACTCTAGATAAAAGAGCAGCATTCATATAAAAGGGAATAGTGTAGGGTACCATAAAGGCCTAAGACATAGGCAAGGTAACTTGAGGTTTCTGCTCTCGAGAGAAGCAGACCACTTTAGAACTCTTCGGGGCAGTAGGTTAAGTATGATTTTGCTGAGGCATTGCTGACAGGACAAGTAGATTCTTAGTAGTCCCGACCTTCCCACTCAACATCACGTAGCCCTTATCTTTTGTCGTAGTATCTTTGCCATAGCATTCTTAGTCATTTATTTATTAGTTTCATATTACTCATGTAATTAGTCTCGTAATTGCCATTGCATTCTTGCTTTTGGGTTAGCATTTTCCAATTTTAGTTAATATACAGTTCGCACTCATTCTTATTAATTTATTTTACATACTCATTCTTATTAATTTATTTTACATACTTTACTCGGCTTTGCCACAACATAAAATTATTCGCACCTTGATCATTGTTTTTGCGATGTCAAAGTCTTAAAATTTATAAAAAGAATGATCGAACTTGGAAACTAACTATGACAACGATTTGAGGCAAGCGCTGTAACATCCTAGAATTAAGGGTTCTACATTTTATGCTAATTGAGGTGTTTGGTTTGTTTAGCATGTTATTTTGGTATGTTTGGGGGTCCTGGGGAGGCTCGGGTTCGAGCCAGAACTTTAGAAAATTTTGCTTGTTGGGCACTCTGGAGGGGAGAGCTAGCTGAGGCAGGTCTTATGTGTAATTGCTTGTAGTTGTTTGCACAAAGAGAAGTGTGGTAGAGTGGCAAGTGACGCCACTTAAGGTGCAAGGGAGTGGCGTCACAAGGGAGCAGTAGGAGGGAAGGAGTTCGAGTCTCCTCTGCAGCAAGTGGCGCTTTATTTTTATGCTCAATGAGGTGGAGTATTGGCTTTCGGCTAGGACTCTCCTTGGTGGTTGTTGAAAGAGTCAAAGCATTTGAAATGAGTGGTCATGAGGAGTTAGTGGAGTTTGAATTAGTCAAACCAATTCAAATGGGTGTTGGAGAGTGAAAGTAGGAGCAAATCAAGGGATTTGGTGTTGGTGGAGGTGTTGGCCAAATGTGGGGAGCTTGAAGAGGGGAAAATTTTGGTTTAGTGCTAGGAGAGGTGAGTGTGTGATAAACTGAAATAGTAACATATTTTAATCCGACATTTAGTATGCTTTTGGATGATTTATCCCTTGATTTATGTAAAAAGGTGATCTTAATCCTTTCTTTTCATGTCTTATACCCAGGAAACCACCCAAGGATAAAAAGAACGAGAAACGAGCTCAAAACGGACCAAAATGGGCCAAAGAAGAAATCGACACGGCTTGGACCTTATCCCATACGACCGTGCCTCATTGATCATCTAGAACACGGTCTTCCCTCAATTCAAACGGTCGTGCCTCATTAAAGAAGTCTGAGCATGGCCTGGCCACGATCCACACGGGCGTGTGCCATGGCCGTGTTCCTGCCGCGGCCAAGAGGAGTTTTACTCGGATTTGGATGCTTGGAGGCAAAGAAACACACTCCAAAGTCTAATTAAATCCCCAAATAGGAATTGCACTCAAATTAGGATACTTGGAGGCCAAGTAAGGCATCTCAAAGCTTATATAAACACCCTAGGGGGCAACTTAATAGGGGAGTTCGACAGAAACCCTCTGTCGAGGGGAGTCGACGGGCGGTCAGCTAGGCTAAGGAGCCGAGCCGAAAAGGTCAGATTTGTGGGAATCACTCGAAGGTAGCCAGTTAATCCATCTCAAGAAGCCAGGATTCTACTCAAGACGGCGGATCTTTCCTTTAATTCCTTCAGGGAGGTTTAGGGATTTCTTATGTTTTATTTTATCTTTTCTCTTGAGATGTTTTCTTATTTAGTTATGAACTAAATCCTTCAGATACCTGAAGGGGATGAAACCTATGATGAATCTTGTTATTATTTTCTAAATTATATGATAAATACTTAGTTTGTTCTTAATTATGTAAGCTTAATCCAAATTTAATGTGCTTAGGTGGAGGAGGAATAGACCCTGCCTAAGAGTTGATCTAGCATAATTAAGCAGAGTTGATCACACGCCTAGAGATAGGGTGACGAGATTTTGTCGGATAAGGGTGAAACCTAATATGGGAGTCCATAGATCGATTTACTACTATTCTAGGGGGTTATTATAAGAGAACGAGAGTTCCACTAATTAACCTAGTGTTATACGTTATTCGCCTCGAGAGAGGGTTTAATATACGTTAGGGAATCTTACGGATGAAGCTAAGTAAATAAATCATATGGTTCAGTGATAGGTAACAAGTGAAGTCTTGGTGGATTCTTCCTGAGGGTATCATCTAAATCAACTGAGTTTTTCTAAAAGTTATCTCCCTAATTTTAGTCTTTTTTTTCGTCTTAGTGTCCTTAGCTTAGTAGTTCGTTAATTTTAGATTAAAAGCAACTTCACTTATTTTAGGTTAAATAATAAAAAGAAAGTTAGTATTAGTACTTTTAGTTCCTTTGGGTTTGATAATCCGGTCTTACCTAAGCTATACTACTGTTCGATAGGTACACTTGCCTTTAATCGTTGTTAGAGTTAGTGTCCAGGTTCGATCGTTCTTTTTATAAATTTTAAAGCTCTGATTCACAGCGATCAAGTTTTTGGCGCCGTTGCCGGGGAACTAAAATATTAAGAAAGCTCTATTTTTATTACTTTAGCCATTTTTTTTATTTTTTTATTTTTTTTTTATTTTTTTTTACTTTGCTAATTTTTCCTCTACTTTGCTTTTGGCAGATAATTTTAGTCTATAGAGGAGATGGCACTAAATAACTATCAGTGGCAAGTTATGAGGACAACGCCAACAAAAGCCACCAGTGTCTTCAACCTTGACGTGGTCACCAGATTATCTAACCAGCTAGAGATGATGAATGAAAAGATGAATGATTTGTATAGTCTCTCACAGGTACACCCTGAAATGCAATGACTCGAATCTAGGAGGCGTGGCGAATCCTGAGTACCCACCCTACGGATATGGCATGGAAAATGAGCAAGCTCACTATACGGGTAACTATTCTAGACCACAAAATAATTTTTATAATGACACTTATAATGCAGGTTGGAGGTACCATCCCAATTTCTCATGGGATGATCGAAATAGCCAAGGATCAAAACTTCCTCCAGATTTTTAACAACCACCTCACCAACAGGAAGATGAGTCAAACATTGAAGAGATGCTGACAAAATTCATGGCAGCCACAGAAACTCGTCTCCAAAACACCGAAACAACACTCGAAGATCAAGAGGCATCAATCAAAGGGATCGAGAACCAAGTTGGGGAACTTACTAAGTCAGTTGGACAACTTGCGAAGCTGATCTCAGAACAACTACAAGAAAGCTTGCCAAGCAACACTGAAACTAACCCAAAAGTGCAAATTCAAACCATCACAGCTCATGATAGTAAAGGGTTAGATGAACCCAACTCAATACAAGAACACGAGGTAAAAGAAGGTAAAGTAGAGGTAACATGAGAAAAGCCAAAACCGGTAATCAAAGAGTACCAACCTCGCATACCTTACCCCAAAGCATTAAAGAGAGATGATACAGAGGAATAGTTCGGTAAGTTTCTTGAACTTTTAAAGAAATTACATATTAACTTACCTTTACTCGAAGCTCTTTCGCAGATACTAGACTCTAGAAAATTTTTAAGGGAGCTGTTAATGAAAAAGTGAAGGATAGACGAGGAATCACATGTGGAACTCAACGCAAAGTGCTCAGCAATTCTAAAAAATAGGCTACCACAGAAATTAAAAGATCCAGGGAGTTTTACAATTCCATGCATAATTGGTAGTTTATCTATAGAAAATGCGTTAGCCGATTTAGGGGCAAGCATAAATGTTATGCCTTATAAACTGTTTAAACAACTAGGTCTAGGGAAACCCAAACAAACTAGGATGAGCATCCAATTAACTGATAAAACTATCAGAATTCCTAGGGGTATAATAGAAAATGTTCTAATCAAAATTGATAAATTCGTATTCCCAGTAGACTTTGTCGTTTTAGACATGGATGAGGACAATAATATTCCTTTAATTTTAGGAAGACCCTTTTTAGCAACTGCCAGAGCTAAAATTAATATCTATGCAGGTGAACTCATACTTCGTGTAGGCAAGGAGATAGTCACTCTTCAAGCTCTTGACTCAGCTAGGACATCGAGTAATAAAGGTACGAACGTTAATTTTATTGATAACCATTTGGTTCAACCTTCTTTACAGGAAGCATCACAAAATCACCTAGCTGAGCTAGATCTTAGACCTCGTACCCATAAAGAAATAATTCATGAAGAACTAAGGCTTCAGGTTGATGAACTAGACGAGTGGAAAACACACTTTAAAGAGAAACTAGGAATACACGAAGTGAAACCGAAGGAAACCCCAGACGAGCTGATAGGAACAACAAATCACTTCAAAATAGGGGATCAGGTATTGTTGAATAAGGAAGACCCTCGAATCACCAATTCAGACCTCAAGACAAACGAAGAAATCACTTTTGAGGTACTTAATGTCTTCCTATACGGCACAGTCGAGGTAAGCAATCCTAAATTCAACACTTTTGAGGTAAACGTTACTCGACTTAAACTATTTATCAAAAACCGAATTGATCGCATGAGAAAGGATTTTCACCTCCTCAAACAACCATGACAATACGAATGAAAGGTAAAGTCTAGCTTAAGACTATAAACGAGCGCTTCTCGGGAGGCAACCCGAGCACTAACCCCATTAATTTTTACTTTTATTTTTACTTTTTATCACCTAACTATAAACTAACCAAAGTGCAGATTTCCAGACCACATGGCCTTACACACGGCCGTGGCCGTGTGGCCACCACAGGAAGGTACAAGGGCGGGGGCAACCACCAGATCAATAATTTTTATTTAACCCCCTTCTTCCTTTTTCTTTTCCAGTTGTTTTTCTTTTTTTCATTTTCCATTATTTACTTTTATTTTTATTTTTATTTTTATTTCTTTTAATTTTCTTTTATTTTCTTTATTATTTTCTTCTTATTATTCATTCCATTTAGATTTAGCTCAGGATACAATAATATTAGGATGGCTGCTTCGAGGACTCAAACAGTTCGAGATGCTTCCCCACGTTCACCCCCAATCCTATCCGGTTTCTTTTCATTGGCTTCATCCAAAATTTAGGAAGTTTCACTTCTCTCCCCATCTTATGATTTTATGATTATTTTGATGTTATCTATCTTTGTACATTGAGGGCAATGTACATCTTAAGTGTGGAGGGGTGAACAACCTAAAAAGGTGCCTAATGTTTTTCATTATTCTCAAATTTCTGAAATTAGGTACCAAACTTTTTGCATTGTTCTCAAAATCCTGAATTTAGTCTTGTTTTTAAGTAATTTTCTCATATTACCAATTAGGATGAAATTTCCATGATTTATGATTTTTATTGATATGTTTTAGATTAAGTCATTGATAATTGTGCATTGATAATTAAGTCATTGATAGAGCATATATTCTTTTTCTTGCTCACTTTTTGATTATGAGTGTGTCAACATTGATTTGTTATTCTAGAACTTGCCTCGTTTATGCATATCGAGACCACACCTATGATTTGATATACAGAGATGATTAAGGCATTTAGGTTTTTACCCACTAACTCCATTAAAAAGCCTACCTTCACAATTAACCCCTAGTGAACCCCTTTTAATCCTAACAACTCTTTTTATTGATATAACCACTAATATTAACCCAACAAAAACCTTTGTATTTGTTATCACCATTCCTTTTGACTACCTTTTTGTCGAGACTTGATTTTGAGCAGTTACCTAACTATGTTCTATATTTTAGTTGTAAAAAGTTCTTTCCTATTATTATTTAGTTTGTTCTTAAAAAAAATCAATCAATCAAAGAATATTCAGTATTAGTACGATGAAAGGCGAGCTTGTACAGTTAAAGTCTATTTATTGAAGAAGAAGCTCATATTATTAGTTAAGAAATTTCAATCCATTATGTAATTATTTAGTTTATTTTTTTCTAGTTAGGTAATTTGTCAATTCAATCTCGATTCTAACCTTTTAATTCAGCCTTTATCCACACCTTAACCCTAGCCCTGTTACAACCCTGTCAAAGACCTTTTGATTTGTGCATCATCTCATATTATAGTGGTGGAGACTTGATTTTCAGGCAAGCCTATGGGATTAACTTTTCATGTTCGACTTTTGAGTGCCTAAATTTTGACATTTAAACACTTTGAGTGATTTGAGTGAATCTTTTGTGAGGATGTCAATCCTTGTCGATTTCGAATTAAAGGTAATTATTTAGATAAGGGGAGACACCTATATTTTTGAGCTACAAAATCTATGACTTAGATTGTTTGAATTTTTAGAACTCTTTAAGTTGAATTATCCATGTATAAATTATCTATGAATTATGATAAAACATTGTTGATAGGAATTATGAATTATAGAAAGTTCATTTTAATTGTAAGTTGAGAATTTTGCTTGAGGACAAGCAAAAGCTTAAGTGTGGGGGTATTTGATAAACCGAAATAGTAACATATTTTAATCCCACATTTAGTATGCTTTTGGATGATTTATCCCTTGATTTATGTAAAAAGGTGCTCTTAATCCTTTCTTTTCATGTCTTATACCCAGGAAAACACCCAAGGATAAAAAGAACAAGAAACGGGCTCAAAACGGACCAAAATGGGCCAAAGAAGAAATTGACACGGCCTGGACCTTAGCCCACACGTCTGTGCCTCATTGATTATCTAGAACACGGTCTTTCCTCGATTCACACGGTCGTGCCTCATTAAAGAAGTCCGAGAACGGCCTGGCCACGATCCACACGGGCGTGTGCCATGGCCGTGTCCCTGTCGCGGCCAAGAGGAGATTTACTAGGATTTGGATACTCGGAGGCAAAGAAACACACTCCAAAGTCTAATTAAACCTTCAAATAGGAATTGCACTCAAATTAGGATACTTGGAGGCCAAGTAAGGCATCTCAAAGCTTATAAAAACACCCTAGGGGGCAACTTAATAGGGGAGTTCGACAAAAACCCTCTGTCGAGGGGAGTCGACGGACGGTCAGCTAGGCCAAGGAGTCGAGCCGAAAAGGTCAGATTTGTGGGAATCACTCGAAGGTAGCCAGTTGATCCATCTCAAGAAGCTGGGATTCTACTGAAGACGGCGGATCTTTCCTTCAATTCCTTCAGGGAGTTTTAGGGATTTCTTATGTTTTGTTTTATCTTTTCTCTTGAGATGTTTTCTTATTTAGTTATGAACTAAATCCTTCAGATACCTGAAGGGGATGAAACCTATGATGAATCTTGTTATTATTTTCTAAATTATATGATAAATACTTAGTTTGTTCTTAATTATGTGAGCTTAATCCAAATTTAATGTGCTTAGGTGGAGGAGGAATAGACCCTGCCTAAGAGTAGATCTAGCATAATTAAGCGGAGTTGATCACATGCCTAGAGATAGGGTGACGAGATTTTGCCGGACAAGGGTGAAACCTAATATGGGAGTCCATAGATCGATTTACTGCTATTCTAGGGGGTTATTATAAGAGAACGAGAGTTCCACTAATTAACCTAGGGTTAGACGTTATTCGCCTCGAGAGAGGGTTTAATATACGTTAGGGAATCTTACGGATCAAGCTAAGTAAATAAATCATATGGTTCAGTGATAGATAACAAGTGAAGTCTAGGTGGATTCTTCCTGAGGGTATCATCTAAATCAACTGAGTTTTTCTAAAAGTTATCTCCCCAATTTTAGTCTTTTTTTCGTCTTTGTGTCCTTAGCTTAGTAGTTCGTTAATTTTAGATTAAAAGCAACTTCACTTATTTTAGGTTAAATAATAATAAGAAAGTTAGTATTAGTACTTTTAGTTCCTTTGGGTTTGATAATCCAGTATTGCCTAAGCTATACTACTGTTCGATAGGTACACTTGCCTTTAATCGTTGTCAGAGTTAGTTTCCAGGTTCGATCATTCTTTTTATAAATTTTAAAGCTCTGATTCACAGCGATCAGTGTGCCGAAAATTCCATAGGTCTTAGGCATTTCTCTCATTTCTTTTGGTGTATATTCGGTCATTAAGGGGGAGTGAGTGCCGATTTTTGCAAGCCTTCTTGAGCTCTCTTTTTCTCTCTTTGGTTTACCTATTTTCTCTGTGCTGAAATTGTCTTTGTTGCTATTCATCTCTTTTGCTCTTTTGACTCTAGCCGAAAGTTGTCACCATTCGGGCATTTCTTCTCTTCTTTTTCTTTCTTTGTTTCTCTTGGTCGAAACTCTCTTCTCCTCTACTTCTTCTTCTTCAGCCGAAACCTTGCATTTGTTCCATTGAATAGTCCCTTTAATTCCAAGTGAATCGGTTTTACCCTACTTCTGGACTGTTGAAGGTATGTTTCTTTTCTCTCTTGTCGCAAGAGCCGAATCTCCCACTCCTTCTGTTTCTTTCGGTTTCTTTCTCTTTTCTTCTCTAAACTCCTCTATCTCCATCTTCACTAACCGAGTCTTTGTTTCTTCTTTTCATCTCAAATCTTTGCTGTTTGAGTAGCCTTAGGTGTGAAGGGTTACTTTCCTGCCAGATCTGCTTTGGCTTTTCAACATCCGTTTCAACACAAGGTAACTTCGTGCAATACCTTATTATCTTTCTTTAAAGACTTCTTTTAAGCCGAATGCTCAAGGTCTATTCTTGATTGTTAGGCCGAATCTTTGCTTCTCTCGTGATTCATCTCTGATTTGGGGGCGAATCAGTGATTGTGTGAAACACACCAAACCCGGCCCACGAGTCTGTAGGATGATCCGTATGTTCCTCAAAAAAACATTTGAAACTCCGATTGTTTGTTAAGAAAAATTTCGTTACTTTGGGTTGGACTCGAGTTGAAAACAAGTTTATCTTACATTGGAAACCATTTGTTTTAGGGTGTCCAAAACATTTAGAGTTCATTTTTAAATAAAAACTTATTTAGTCTTCAATTTGATAAAAAATCGTAACATAGTAAATTTGAATAAAAGCAAATATAAAATAGTTCATACTAGTGGCCTTATTACATCGAAGCAAAACCCAAAATAAATCCAAGATATTTATAAGAAAATGGAGTGTCCAAATTGAAAATAATCTTTTGCTTGAGCATGGCCACCACTAAGCTCCTCGCGGACCAGGTCCATCACCTTTGAGTGTCACTGAAAAATATTTCCCAACGGGTGAGTCAAACAGAATCAATGTGTAACCAACACTAAATCCCAATAGTTTAGGCATATCGGTTCATACATGTGCATATAATTAAATAATAAAATGATGCAAACCCAACCCAAACCTAGTTACCATCCGCTACACATCACCCGTACCAACCCGCACAAGTAGGGACTACTAAGTCAACCCTCCATCCGCTACACATCACCCGTACCAACTCGCACACCGTGGGGACTACTAAGTCAACCCTCCATCCGCTACACATCATCGGCGATCATTGCTGCGATCGACGTGCTCATCGCCCTTATAATATTCGTGGCATAGCCACGGATAATTATTTTGTGTCATGAGACACCACATTCGAGATAACGTGACCGAAGTCACCACATTCAGATATTGTGACCGAAGCCACCACATTCATATATTGGGGTATATAACCACCAATCACTTCCGCTTTCCAAATAACCCATATGCCCATGTCATACAAAACATGCAATATCATGCCATATTCTTTATTCACATTCTTATAGTTTCCCATGTGTGCCATAACAGATCATATTATACTCATAGTAGGAGTAGGAAAAAACGCACCTGAGTACTTTGTACCATTGCATGGTACCTTAGCCACATTTTACATATTCTTATTACACGTTTATTAACACATAGCCATAAATCTATTAAGGCTTAGAGTGGGGTACACACCTGTTATACTTAGCGAGTTTATAGAAATCCCGAACAACCTGATCTAGCGCTTTAGATCTTTAATTCCTATATTCGGCCAACCCTAAATGTGTTAGTAAAAAGCCATTCGGCTAACACTCAATCACTTCATAAGTTAGTTTCGGCTTTTAAACATTTAAGAAACAGATCGGAATCCCTAACTATGGCCTTGGCCGAATGTACAAATGTACTTACCTTGCGAATCTTAAATCCCGAAAAGTGCTACTTGGCTATGAAGGTGTCGAAATACCTATAGGCATAGGTTAGATTTAATTCTACTTTAAATCACATAAAAGTGGCCTATGGCCGAATATCACATAACATTACCTTGGATGTTGAAATCCCGAATAATCCTCCTTATAGTCGACTACACTGAAAATTCCAAAAGATCCTTCCAAATTTCGGCAAACAAGAATATTGATGGGATTAGTTCTAGATTTCGCCAAATCTAAAAGAAAAGAATGGAAATCAAATGACATTTGGTCTTTACCTTCTCTATAGAAATCGACAGCACCTTGCCTAACACCCCAGAGGGATTCGGCTTTGAAGAATACTAAGGAGATTTGGCTTTTGATTGAGTTGGAGAAAGAAGAAGAGAAAAGAGTTGAGCAATTTGGCAAATGAAATTTTGGCTAGCACAAGGTGTACTTTCGGCTTTGACAAAATAAATGAAGAAGAGAAAGTTTGCTAAGAAATTTGGCAGAGGCACAAATGAGAAGAAAAGAAGCAAATGGTCTCACTCTCCTCCCTTTTTGCCGAAAATATCACCCCAAGATCCCCCTACACGGCCAACTCTTCTTCCCCTATCACATCCCTTCCTTTTCTCCTACTTTATCTCTTATCTTTATTTATTCAAAATAAATAAAATAAATCTACATTTATCTATCTATTTAGCCGAATTTTTATAAGGAATTATCCAAGTCAAGTCCTCATCCATCTAGTCTTCCCATGCCATCCATCACCTTCCCATTGCCAAAAATAAAAATTCCCTTATTGCTTTCCTTGTGGCTCGAACTCAAGACCTCCTTGCACAGCATATGGCGTCACTTTCCTGGGCTTTAAGTGGCGCCTCCAAGCCACTTAGACAAGCCCATTTCTGTGTCATATTTCCCTTACAAATTTCCTTAAGGCCTTATCAAGCTTAGCTCCCCTTTTAAACTTAAAAATCCAATAATTTCTAAGGCATTTAACTGTACACTAAGGTTCACAAAAATTCATAGAACACATTCAGAATATTCATAAGCATGCTACATCATCTAATTTAGTATTAATGCATAAGCCATAATCCAGGATATTACAGTTCTACCCCCTTAAAATAATTTCGACCTCGAAATTACCTGGCTAAAATAAGTGAGGGTATTGCTGTCGCATTGCTTCTTCTGGCTCCCACGAAGCTTCTTCTGATCCGTGATTACGCCATAACACTTTGACCAAAGGAACTGACTTCCTTCGCCACACTTTCACATCTCATTCCAAGATCTGAATCGGCTCTTCCTCGTAGGACAAATCCGGCCTTAATTCCACCTCTTCAACCGGAACTACATGAGATGGATCTTATCGATAACGGCGTAGCATAGAAACATGGAATACGTCGTGCATCTGCTTCAACTTCGGTGGCAACTCTAACTGGTATGCCAC
Source organism: Gossypium sturtianum (assembly GCA_025698515.1). Taxonomy (NCBI): domain Eukaryota; kingdom Viridiplantae; phylum Streptophyta; class Magnoliopsida; order Malvales; family Malvaceae; genus Gossypium; species Gossypium sturtianum. The sequence goes on from CM046944.1 coordinate 89,115,046, forward strand.
TGGTCCCACTCGCTTTAATACCTGATAGGGCCCTATAAACCTTGGACTTAACTTCCCTTTCTGACCAAATCTCATCACCTTCTTCCAAGGCGATACCTTAAGAAACACTTGATCTCCCACATAAAATTCTATTTCTTTCCTCTTAAGATCTGCGTACGACTTCTGCCTGTCAGATGCCTCCTTCAACCGTGTGCAAATTATCTCAACTTTCCCTTCAAATTCTGCCACAATCTCTGGACCCAAAACTCGTCGTTCCCCCAATTCCGTCCAACACGTAGGAGTGCGACACTTCCGTCCATACAACGCTTCATACGGTGCCATCCGAATACTGGCTTGATAGCTGTTGTTGTATGCAAATTCCGCTAACGGCAAATATTCTTCCCAGCTTCCTCTAAAGTCTAACACACAGCCTCTCAGCATATCTTCCAACACTTGGATCACTCGTTCAGACTGCCCATCCGACTGTGGATGAAAAGCCATAGTGAAATCCAATTTAGTGCCCAAAGCCTGATGTAGAGCCTTCCAAAATCGAGACGTAAACCTTGGATCCCTATCTGAAATAATTGATAGTGGCACTCCATGCAACCTCACAATTTCTGCCACATATAACTTTGCTAACTTCTGCAAAGAATAATCAACTCTTACCGAAATGAAGTGCGCGGACTTGGTCAACCGGTCCACTATCACCCATACCGAGTCCTTCTTAGTAGGCGTAAGGGGAAACCCACTAACGAAGTCCATGGTAATTCTCTCCCACTTCCGCTGCGGAATCATTATCGGTTGAAGCAATCTCGACGAACTTGGTGTTCGGCCTTAACTGGCGACACGTTAAGCACTTGCCGACAAATTACGTAACTTCCTTCTTCGGACAGGCCACCAAAGCTGTTCCCTTAGATCCTTGTACAATTTAGTACCTCCGGGATGCATAGCATAGGGGCTACCATGCGATTCTGAAGAATCCCTGCCTTAACTCCTTGTTCCTTGGCATACGGACCTTACCCTTAAAACACAACACTCCTTCGTTATTAATACCATAATCTTCCAACTCTCCACTCTGCACTTAACGTAACTTAGCACTTAAGTCCTCATCCACTAAGCGACTTTTCTTTACCTCATTCGGCCATGGCGGCTTAACTTGCAACTCTGCGGCAGACTTCCATCATCATACAAGCTCGGATGTGCAAACATTGCCCTCGAATCCGACACCACTTTTCGACTTAAGGCATATGCCACTACATTCGCCTTGCCCGGATGATACTCTATGGAACAATCATAATCCTTCAGTAATTCCACCCACCTTCGCTGTCTCAAGTTCAGCTCCTTCTGAGTCAACAGATACTTAAGACTCTTGTGGTCCGTGTAGATCACTGACTTTTCTCCATAAAGGTAGTGCCTCCACACCTTAAGAGCAAAGACCACTGCCGCCAGTTCCAAGTCATGCGTCGGGTAGTTAACCTCATGTGGCCTCAGTTGTCGAGATGCATAAGCTACAACCTTCCCGTCCTGCATTAGAACACATCCTAATCCTGTGTGAGAAGCATCACAGTACACCACAAAGTCCTTCCCTGCCTCCGGCTGAATCAAAATCGGAGCTTCAGTCAAAACTCTCTTAAGCTTCTCAAAGCTCTCCTGTTGCCTATCTGTCCAAACGAAAGGTACCTCCTTTCTCAACAACTTTGTCAATGGTGCGGCTATTGACGAGAACCCTTCTACGAACCTTCTGTAGTAGCCTGCCAATCCCAAGAAACTACGAACCTCTGCCACCGACTTAGGTGGTTTCCAATCTAGCACTGCCTCGATCTTCCTAGGATCCACCCTTATCCCTTCTGCAGACACTACATGCCCTAAGAATGCGACTTCCTTCAGCCAAAATTCGCACTTGCTGAATTTGGCATAAAGCTTCTTCTCCCTTAATACTTGCAACACATCCCGAAGATGCTCATCATGTTCCTCCTCAAACTTGGAGTATACTAGGATATCGTCTATGAACACAACGACGAACCGATCCAAGTAGGGTTGAAAAACCCAGTTCATCATATCCATGAACGCGGCTGGGGCGTTCGTCAAATCGAATGGCATCACTACGAACTCATAATGTCCGTATCTTGTCTGAAAAGTCGTCTTATGGATATCCGCTTCCTTCACCTTAAGCTGATGATATCCAGACCTTAGGTCTATCTTTGAGAATACCGCGCCCCCCTTAAGTGATCGAACAAGGCGTCTATCCTTGGCAAAGGGTACTTGTTCTTGATGGTCGACTTATTCAATCGATGATAATCTATGCACATACGCATAGTCCCATCTTTCTTCTTCACAAACAAGACCGGTGCTCCCCATGGAGACACCTTGGGTCGAATGAACCCACGATCAAGCAACTCTTGGATTTGAGCCTTGAGCTCAACCAACTCTTCGGTGCCATTCTATACGGAGCGATAGATCACGGCGCCGTTCGGTTGACAAGTCAATTCCAAACTCCACCTCTGTCGTCCGGGGGTATTCCGAGTAACTCCTCGGAAAGACATCCGAGAAACTCCTTTCTTATTTCTAACTCCACTAACTCCCCTTCTTTGGCATCCAACGCCTAAAAAAGTCGAAATGCCTTGCACCATTTTGAACCATTTTATCGGCCTTTAAAGCGCGAGACTACGTTAGACAAGTAGTTTCTTCTTTCTCCTATCATAATTATCGCCTCATTCTCCGGCGTCTTTAACTCCATTCATTTATTTGCACAATCTAATATAGCTCGGTGTTCTACTAGCTAGTCCATGCCAAGTATGAGATCGAATTCTCGAAGGAAGTTCCATTAAGTCGTGAGAAAATATCACTCCTGAATTTCTAAAGTGCGCTCCGAAAGATCTTATTCACCACTACAGTTTGGCCTAATGGGCTTACTACAGTCATCTCCCTATCAGATAGTTTAGAGTCTATGCCTAGTGCTTCAACTACACTACATGCAACATAAGAATGGGTCGAGCCCACATCAATCAAAGCAAAATAAGGCTTGTTCGCTATAAGAAACGTATCGGTTATGACGTCCGGCGCGTCTTCGTCCTCCCTCCGGTGAACTGCATACACTAGACCCGGCTGTCTTGCCTCGGCATTGCCAACACCTCGGCCCGGGGTCCCACGTCCTCTTCCAGCACCATTACCTCTGTTATTCGGACCACGACCCCACTGAGGCTGTTGTCCCCCTCTTCCAGCCTGATTAGAACCTTGACCTGTTGGTCGGCCCCCGTCTATTTTTATAGGACAGTCCTTAATCATGTGGTCCTTGGACCCACACTTGAAACATCCCCCTGTCTTTTTCCAACACTCTCCTAGGTGCCTCTTCCCACACTGATCACAAGTACGATACTGCCCTCTTGTCACAACTTGTTGACCTCGCGGCCCATCAACTCTAGGCCTCTTCTGTACATTCCCAGATGACCCAGACGATCCGAATCCTCTCTTTTGCCTATTCCGATCGAGTTACGCCTTACGAGTCCTTAACTCCTTGGCCACTTTAGCCTTCTCCACTAATACGGTAAATTCCCGCTCCTGCTGTAGAGCTATCAACAACCTTAGGTCATCCCTAAGTCCGTCCTCAAACCGGACACACCGTTCATGCTTCGTAGCCACTATCCCTCGAGCATACCGACTGAGCCTTAAGAATTCAGCCTCGTACTCCGCCACGGATTTGTTCCCTTGAACCAGCCCCAGAAATGCTTTCCTCTGCGCATCAATATAACTGGTACCAACATACTTCTTCTGATACGCCGCCTTAACATATTCCCAAGTAAGATCCTCAGCTATGGCACCATCCCGGACTGTGAGCCACCATTGATATGCTTCATCGCGAAGTAGTGCCACCATCCCTTTCAGTTTCTCCTCAGCAGTTAAATCGAGCTCGTCCATAATTCGCTCGGTTGCCTCCAACCAATACTCAGCCGTACTGGGTGCCACACCAGATACACCACGAAACTCCTCAGCCCCATTGGCTCGGAGTCGCTCGGGTACAGATTTCCGAGCTCCCATGCCTCTACCTGCTCCAGCCACCATCTCAAGAACTCGCAGCATTGCTGCGATCATCGCATCCTCCCCGTCGATCGATCTTTGCTCGCCAACACCAACGGTGGTGGTGGTGGGGTGGTGGTACCTCATTTTCGGACCCTTGTCCAGACCTAACGGGTTCTGATACGGTTATTCTGCCTCTACCATGTCCTCGCACATTACGACCGCGCCCCCTAGAACTCATTTCTACGATCGCACTTTAATCTGTTTTAAGGAATTTTATGCATTAGTCTTTTGTTCCACCGATTATCGCGAAGAAATTTTATGAAAAGAAGTTTAATAGCGATTCTTTCGATCATTTCAAAGTTTCAAGTCTTCTATCCTAATTTAGAGAAGCACATTCATTCAACACACATTCATCATTCAAACATTTTCGTCTTATTCATATCCCAGGGGTATTTTCGTCATTTCACCTACAGGGGTATTTTGGTAATAAATCGGGGTCGATTTGAAAATTTTGTAAATCAGAGGTGATTTCGTAAATTTTCCAATTCAGGGTTCCTCGGTGATTTTATGAAATAAGGGTATTTTGGTAATTTTGAAATCCGGGGGTATTTCGGTAAATTTTTTTTTCAAACTAGGGTGGCTGGTCCCTTTCGGGTTTTAATTATAGGGTTTAGCCCATCAACGAGTCCTCATAACTAGGGTGAATAGTCACCACGCACTGTAGGATTCAGCGAAGAGGAGGTGAGTCGCTAGGACCGCTTAAATACCAAGCTCTCTCTCGAATCCACTCCTAGGCATGCGTGCGCCTATTGCCACACCCTAACTTGACTAAGGTGAACAGTCACTACGCACCAGGTAGGATTCCAGCGAAGAGGAGGTGAGTCACTAGGACTGCTTAAATACCAGGCTCTTCCGGATCTAATCCTAGACATGCGTATGACGGTTGCCACACCCTAGTCTTGCGGCTCGTTAACGGGTTTGTTTAGTGAAATTAAGTCTTATGAAAATTTAAGAAGTGGTTTAAACTAAGCCTATAGTCCATCAGAGTCTATTTAAACTAGTCTACGTCCCATAAAGCCCATAAAGCCCACATGTATATCACACAATGGTTTAGGGTACTTACCTGGCAGACTTGGGCCGGAGACGCAGGTGCCATGCCGAGCTAACAGACTTGTTATCCTTTAAAAAAACATATATGTTTCAAAAGCCCATTCTTAGAAAATGTTTTGAGCCCAAAAACCCCAGAGCCGAGTTTTGAACCTGGCTCTGATACCAATTTGAAACACCCCAAACTCGGCCCACGAGTCCTGACCGGATCTGGTATGTTCCTCAAAAAAAACATTTGAAACTCCGATTATTTGTTAAGAAAAATTTCGTTACTTTGGGTTGGACTCGAGTTGAAAACAAGTTTATCTTACATTGGAAACCATTTGTTTTAGGGTGTCCAAAACATTTAGAGTTCATTTTTAAATAAAAACTTATTTAGTCTTCAATTTGATAACAATTTGTAACATAGTAAATTTGAATAAAAGCAAATATAAAACAGTTCATACTAGTGGCCTTATTACATCGAAACAAAACCCGAAATAAATCCAAGATATTTATAAGAAAATGAAGAGTCCAAATTGAAAATAATCTTTGTCTTTGAGCATGGCCACCACTAAGCTCCTGAGACTCGGTCCATCACTTGAGTGTCACTGAAAAATATTCCCCAGCGGGGGTGAGTCAAACAGACTCAAAGTGTAACCAACACTAAATCCCAATAGTTTAGGCATATCAGTTCATACATGTGCATATAATTAAATAATAAAATGATGCAAACCCGAACCCAAACCTAGTTACCATCCGCTACACATCACCCGTACCAACCTGCACACCGTGGGGACTACTAAGTCAACCCTCCATCCGCTACACATCATCGAAGGCAGTCGCTGCAGTCGACGTGCTCATCGCCCTTATAATATTCGTGGCATAGCCACCAGATAATTATTTTGTGTCATGAGACACCACATTCAGATAACGTGACCGAAGTCACCACATTCATATATTAGGGTATATAACCACCAATCACTTCCCCTTTCCATATAACCCATATGCCCATGTCATACAAAACATGCAATATCATGCCATATTCTTTATTCACATTCTTATAGTTTCCCATGTGTGCCATAACAGATCATATTATACTCATAGTAGGAGTAGGAAAACATACCTGAGTACTTTGTACCATTGCATGGTACCTTAGCCACATTTTACATATTCTTATTACACATTTATTAACACATAGCCATAAATCTATTAAGGCTTAGAGTGGGGTACACACCTGTTTTACTTAGCGAGTTTATAGAAATCCCGAACAACCCGATCTAGCGCTTTAGATCTTTAATTCCTATATTCGGCCAACCCTAAATGTGTAACACCCTGGTTTAGGGGCTATGCATGTTGGGTATAATTCATGTTCTAGTAGGTTTTAGGTAGGCTTGGATGTATTTGAGAGGTGTTAAGAATGTTTGGACTCAAGGGGAAGACTTTAGAAAATTTTGGATTTTAGTGGAAAAGAGAATCGGGCCAAGGGAGGCCTTAAGAATAATTTTCGGTAATTTTTGACACAAGAATGCCTTTGGCAAAGTGGCATGGAGGCGCTGCTGGGGGCTGAGGGAAGGTGACGCTAAAGATTCAAGAAAGCGACAATCGGTTTTGAATTTTTGGGTTTAGCGTTTAAAGGAGGAGGCTTTAAAAAGAAGTGGGGGCGTGTTTTGACACAAGAAGCAGCTGGTCCAAGTGGCTAGCGTGCGTCACTTAGGCGCTGGAGAGAGGAGAGAGCGCGGGTTCGAGGGCTGGAGCAGCAGTTTTGGGCGTTTTATATTTTGCTTGTGATGGGCTGAAGTAGGAAGGGTTTAAAAATAAATTTGGGGGCTTTATGTCATAAAAATCAAAGTGGCCGAGTGGCCTGGGCGTTGGGGGTAAGGTGTGCAGCAGCATGGTTCCAGGTTCGAACCATGTGAGTGGCATTTGGGGTTTTATTTTATTTTATTCTTTTTGGCAGCAAATTTGAAGGTGGGACGGCACATGGAGTTTAAATTAGAAGATAAGGATGAGTTTTGTTTTTATTTTCTTTTGGATTCGATTGGGATAATGGTTTGATATTAGTTTATTTTATTTTTTTAAATTGAAGGAGGTAGTGGATAAAAGGTGGGATATTGTTTTTAATTTGAATTGGTTGGTATTGAGTGTTTTTAGGAATGAATTTTGGGATTTGGAGCACCATGGCGAATGTGGGATTAGTTTTATCTAGTATTTGTTTTTATTATTGTAGGATTATTATTATTTATTTTGATTTGGATAAGTGGGATAATAGTGGAACAACTCAGATTGTTTTTGAATTGAACTAATTCAAATTAATTTGAATTAGTAGTTGATGGCCGAATGATGGATTCTTCATGTGGGAAGGTGCTTAGAATGCTATAAATAGGGGAAGTGCTCACCTTTTGGTTCCTTTCACCATTTGCTCTCTTTCTTAGAATTGCTAGTATTTTTGCTCTCCACCACCTTGGTAGTTGAAACCTTTTCTTCCAAAACATTTCTTTTTCATCTCAAGTTTGCTAGGTGGCGAACCTCCCACTCTTCCTTCTCCTATTCTTTTAACCTTCGTTTTAACCGAAACCACCTCCAAAACTTGCCATTGCCGAATACCCCAACACTATTTAAAGAGCCTTGCCGAACCTTTTAGTTTTTTCTGTTTAGAAAGAAGGATCTATTGTTAAGCCGGTGTGAGGGAGCACTTAGGGGGGCTGGTTGAATTCGACTACTCATCAAGGTGGTGTTTCGTGAGAGAGAGTTAGTCAAGCGACATTTCGAGATTGGATCGTTTGTGCTATTAAGGTGCGTAACCATCGCACTATTTCTCGATTTGCTTGCTAGCTATTAAACATATGTGTTATGCGTGGAAGCCGATTATAATGGCTTGAGTGATGTGAACCGATGATGGTAAGATTGGTTGTGATATTTGTATATTTTATATATGTTTGATGTGGTATTGATAAATAATAAATACTCACTCTATATGATATTCTTGCATGATTTATTGACACATGGGCATGGGATTGGATTGAAGAAGGAGGAAGTGTACACAAGTTGCACGTGGTCTAATGATAGCTCGGCTACATTAGCGCTTGAGGGTTAGGCGTGTGTGCTACCTCAAGGGAGGTGTGGCTCGGTGCCCATCTCGGCGGTTGATGGCTATGTGCGTCACCGTAGACAGTTATTGATGTTGAGATCATTTTGGTTGATCGGTGGCTCAGTCATGGCCTTGTGCAGCGAATTGCCAAGGTAAGGGTATGGATCACGATGTGATCAGTGGTGGTTTATCCACGGCCTTAGGCAGGGAGTCTGCTAAGGTTGGCGTCGGTTGGATTGTGGGTTGGTTTTGAGATGCATATTTGCATGACTTGCTATGAGAAAAGTATGGTTATGGGCCAAGCCCATACGTGTGGGAAATATGTGTTATGGTTATGCACTGAGTCTGTGACTCACCCAATTATTTTCCAAACATTTTAGGTGATTCATGAGATGGACCGGGATCGGAGAGGACACATGGTGGCCCATGCCGAAGGCGTTGTTTTTAGTTTTATTAAATATTAAGTATTTCTTTTAAATAATGGTTGTAATAAGGATTTATTTTATTATTTTTGGTATTATTTTATTATCAACTCTATGATGGTTTGTTCAAATTGAAACACTATGTGACGATGGATATATTTTTATAACGTACTTATTCAATTATGGAATTATTAAACATGTGGCTATAATTTCAAAAGAACATGGTTTCCAAGAGCAAATAAATTTTTACTATTTTATTCTAAGTCTAAAATATTTTTACTAACATAACCAGACTTGGTCGTAGTGAATGGGCCGGGTTTGGGGATGTTACAGTTTGGTATCAGAGCCAGGTTCAAAACTCGGCTTTGAGGGTTTTGGGCCCGAAACAGATTTCAAAATGGGTTTTTAAGACGTGGGCTTTTATAACAAGTTTTTCAGGTTATTCTGGCATGGCACCTGTGTCTCCGACCCGAAGTCCATCAGGTAAGTACTTCGGACTTTCTTGAAGTGAATTGTTTACATGAATTGATTTGGGCTTAGTTTGGGCTCGTAGATTAGAAAGTAAGGACTATTGGACCCTAGGACTAGACTACTCAAACATGTGCATAAAACTTAAAGCTCTTAAACAAACTGTGAAGTAAGTTGCCGAGTTAAGGTGTGGTAACCCAGTGCGCATGTCTAGGATTGGATCTGGAAGAGCTTGGTACTTAGCGATCCTCGTGACTCACCTCCTCTTCGTAGGGATCCTACAGTGCGTAACCGGTTCACCTTAACCAAGAGGACTTGTTCATAGGCTAAACCGATTATTAAAACCCGAAAGGGATTTGACCTGATTGTTTTAAAATTTCCTGTTTTAAAGTTTTCAACTTTACCCCTTTGGTTTATGAAATATTGTGAAAGTACGATTTGGAGAAATCACGAAAATGCCCTCAACTTGTAAAATTACCAAAAGACCACGAGTTCAAAATTTTTGCAACATCCTCGTTTAAAAAGGGAAACTTGCAAAAGGAACCCTCAGAATTTTACAACCGTTAAAATGTCTCAGATTTGTTAAAATTTCAAAATTTCCCCCTAATTGACCAAAATTACCGAAATACCCCTAGTTTCTAAATGATGCCATATTTTCAAATTTTACAAATTTTCAGAAATGCTCTTCAGTTTTGGGAATTTCAAAGTGACCTGCTTTATTAAAGTTTTGAAATCTCTCGGATTTTATTACAAAAGTACCCCTACAGGAAAATGACGAATTTACCCCTGGGTAGGGAAGGAAACTTGATTGCTCGAAAGAACTACTCTCGGAAACTTCATTACATAAAATTGCTCGTGGATAAACAGTGAAACAAGAATTTCTAATCCATAAAAATTTCTAAGCAGATTAAATCGAGGCTAGATATGAGTTCTAGGGGGCGTGGTCGCAATACTCGTGGGACGTGGTAGAGGCGGGATGTCGATGTCTCCGGAACCGGTTGGGTCACGCCATGGGTCAGAGAGCGATGCACCGCCACCAGCTGTTGAGGTTGAACAGCAGGATCAGATTGGAGGAGACGACGTAGTATCACAAGCTGTGCTACGAGTGCTCGAACGAGTGGCAGGAGCCAATGTGGGCAATAGGAATCGAAAGTCGATACCTAAAAGGCTTAGGGGCGAATGGGCCGAGGTCTTGAGGAGGAGTGTGCAGGGTAGCTCCAAAGCGTGGCGAAATCATTGGCTAGAGGTCATTGAAAGGATTATGGGCGACTTAGACTTAAGCTGCCGAGGAGAAGCTTAAGGGTGTTGTTTTGTTCTTTGCGAGATGAGGCCTACCGGTGGTGGCTCACGGTTAAGGAAAGTACCAAGACGGATCGAGTGGGTGGGGTTATTTTAAGATCAAGTTCGAGAGGAAGTATGTCGGAGCGAGCTATGTGGATGCTCAGAGGAAGGCGTTCCTCAATGCGGTGCAAGGTAGCAAGTCGATAGCGAGTCTGCAGAAGTGAGTTTTTACGATTGAGACGGTATGCCCGGGGCATCGTGGCAACGGATTATGAGAGATGTGTCGATTTGAAGATGGTGCGGGATGAGCTGCGAGTTTTGATTGCTCCGCATCGAAAGAGACTTCGCCGTTTTAGTGGAGAAAGCTCGAATAGCTGAGGAGGTCAAGAAGGCAGAGAGGCACAATAGAAAGGAACCGTGATAAGAGAAGTGTTGGATCGCTAGAAGTGGTTGAGAGGGTCGAGAAAAGACCGAGGGTTGAGATTCTGTTCATATTGCTAAGCCACCACCGGAAATCCAGATCGTCCGTGTGCTCAATGTGGAAGGTACCATGTTGGCGAGTCTTTGGAATCGTGTTCGAGAATGTTTTAGATGCAAGTCCAAGACTCATCAGTTAAGGATTGTCCCCGGAATCTGAATAGGACTCGGATAATGGGTCAAGGTTATGTGCAACCAGGCAGAGGTGGTGGTGTGGTGACAAGAGGTCGTGGTCCGAACCATGGAGGAAATGGTTTTCGCCGAGGTCGTGGAGCTTTAGGCAGCATGTAATGGTGGCACTGAGGCAAGGCGGACAGTGCAGTTTATGCGGTTTCGTCGGAGAGAGGATAATGATGTGTCGATGGGTCAAGCTGGTAAGTTCCTTAGAGTGCGGAATATTCTTTGTTGTTTTGTTCGCTTTGGTGATTGTTTGATTTGTTGCTCGTAAAGTAGTTGGAACCTTGAGTATGAACTTAGAAACGGTGCCTAGAAGGTATGTTAGCTCTTTAAGATCAGTCTTGTGACCATAGCGTAGTGGGAGGAATTGGATTGTTAGTTTAGACAAGTAATTTCGAGGACGAAATTATTTTAAGGAGGGTAGAATTGTAACACCCTGGTTTAGGGGCTATGCATGTTGGGTATAATTCATGTTCTAGTAGGTTTTAGGTAGGCTTGGATGTATTTGAGAGGTGTTAAGAATGTTTGGACTCAAGGGGAAGACTTTAGAAAATTTTGGATTTTAGTGGAAAAGAGAATCGGGCCAAGGGAGGCCTTAAGAATAATTTTCGGTAATTTTGACACAAGAATGCCTTTGGCAAAGTGGCATGGAGGCGCTCTTTGGGGTGAGGAAGGTGACGCTAAAGATTCAAGAAGGCAATCACGGTTTTGAATTTTTGGGTTTGGCGTTTAAAGGGGAGGAGGCTTTAAAAAGAAGTGGGGGCGTGTTTTGACACAAGAAGCAGCTGGTCCAAGTGGCTAGCGTGCGTCACTTAGGCGCTGGAGAGAGGAGAGAGCGCGGGTTCGAGGGCTGGAGCAGCAGTTTTGGGCGTTTTATATTTTGCTTGTGATGGGCTGAAGTAGGAAGGGTTTAAAAATAAATTTGGGGGCTTTATGTCATAAAAATCAAAGTGGCCGAGTGGGCACAGGCGTTGGGGGGGTAAGGTGTGCGGTGACATGGTTCGTGTCGAACCATGTGAGTGGCATTTGGGGTTTTATTTTATTTTATTCTTTTTGGCAGCAAATTTGAAGGGGGGACGGCACATGGAGTTTAAATTAGAAGATAAGGATGAGTTTTGTTTTTATTTTCTTTTGGATTCGATGGGATAATGGTTTGATATTAGTTTATTTTATTTTTTTTAAATTGAAGGGAGGTAGTGGATAAAAGGTGGGATATTGTTTTTAATTTGAATTGGTTGGTATTGAGTGTTTTTAGGAAAGAATTTTGGGATTTGGAGCGACCATGGCGAATGTGGGATTAGTTTTATCTTGTATTTGTTTTTATTATTGTAGGATTATTATTATTTATTTTGATTTGGATAAGTGGGATAATAGTGGAACAACTCAGATTGTTTTTGAATTGAACTAATTCAAATTAATTTGAATTAGTAGTTGATGGCCGAATGATGGATTCTTCATGTGGGAAGGTCTTAGAATGCTATAAATAGGGGAAGTGCTCACCTTTTGGTTCCTTTCACCATTTGCTCTCTTTGCCGAATTGCTAGTATTTTTGCTCTCCACCACCTTGGTAGCCGAAACCTTTTCTTCCAAAACATTTCTTTTTCATCTCAAGTTTGCTAGGTGGCCGAACCTCCCACTCTTCCTTCTCCTATTCTTTTAACCTTCGCTTTAACCGAAACCACCTCCAAAACTTGCCATTGCCGAATACCCCAACACTATTTAAAGAGCCCTTGCGAACCTTTTAGTTTTCTGTTTAGCCAAGGGATCTATTGTTAAGCCGGTGTGAGGAGCACTTAGGGGTTGGTTGAATTCGACTACTCATCAAGGTGGTGTTTTGTGAGAGAGTTAGTCAAGCGACATTTCGGGATTGGATCGTTTGTGCTATTAAGGTGCGTAACCATCGCACTATTTCTCGGTTTGCTTGCTAGCTATTAAACATATGTGTTATGCGTGGAAGCCGATTATAATGGCTTGAGTGATGTGAACCGATGATGGTAAGATTGGTTGTGATATTTGTATATTTTATATATGTTTGATGTGGTATTGATAAATAATAAATACTCACTCTATATGATATTCTTGCATGATTTATTGACACATGGGCATGGGATTGGATTGAAGAAGGAGGAAGTGTACACAAGTTGTACGTGGTCTAATGATAGCTCCGGCTACATTAGCGCTTGAGGGTTAGCTGTGTGCTACCTCAAGGGAGGTGTGGCTCGGTGCCCATCTCGGCGGTTGATGGCTATGTGCGTCACCGTAGACAGTTATTGATGTTGAGATCATTTTGGTTGATCGGTGGCTCGATCCACGGCCTTGTGCGCGAATTGCCAAGGTAAGGGTATGGATCACGATGTGATCAGTGGTGGTTTATCCACGGCCTTAGGCAGGGAGTCTGCTAAGGTTGGCGTACGGTTGGATTGTGGGTTGGGCTGAGATGCATATTTGCATGACTTGCTATGAGAAAAGTATGGTTATGGGCCAAGCCCATACGTGTGGGAAATATGTGTTATGGTTATGCCTCGAGTCCGTGACTCACCCAATTATTTTCCAAACATTTCAGGTGATTCATGAGATGGACCGGGATCGGAGAGGACACATGGTGGCCCATGCCATAGAAGGCGTTGTTTTTAGTTTTATTAAATATTAAGTATTTCTTTTAAATAATGGTTGTAATAAGGATTTATTTTATTATTTTTGGTATTATTTTATTATCAACTCTATGATGGTTTGTTCAAATTGAAACACTATGTGACGATGGATATATTTTTATAACTTACTTATTCAATTATGGAATTATTAAACATGTGGCTATAATTTCAAAAGAACATGGTTTCCAAGAGCAAATAAATTTTTACTATTTTATTCTAAGTCTAAAATATTTTTACTAACATAACCAGACTTGGTCGTAGTGAATGGGCCGGGTTTGGGGATGTTACAAAATGTGTTAGTAAAAAGCCATTCGGCTAACACTCAATCACTTCATAAGTTAGTTTCGGCTTTTAAACATTTAAGAAACAGATCGGAATCCCTAACTATGGCCTTGGCCGAATGTACATATGTACTTACCTTGCGAATCTTAAATCCCGAAAAGTGCTACTTGGCTATGAAGGTGTCGAAATACCTATAGGCATAGGTTAGATTTAATTCTACTTTAAATCACATAAAAATGGCCTATGGCCGAATATCACATAACTTTACCTTGGATATTGAAATCCCGAATAATCCTCCTTATAGTTGACTACACTGAAAATCCCGAAAGATCCTTCCAAATTTCGGCAAACAAGAATATTGATGGGATTAGTTCTAGATTTCGCCAAATCTAAAAGAAAAGAATGGAAATCAAATGACATTTGGTCTTTACCTTCTCTATAGAAATCGTGACACCTTGCCTAACACCCCAGAGGGATTCGGCTTTGAAGAATACTAAGGAGATTTGGCTTTTGATTGAGTTGGAGAAAGAAGAAGAGAAAAGAGTTGAGCAATTTGGCAAATGAAATTTTGGCTAGCACAAGGTGTACTTTCGGCTTTGACAAAATAAATGAAGAAGAGAAAGTTTGCTAAGAAATTCAGAGAGGCACAAATGAGAAGAAAAGAAGCAAATGGTCTCACTCTCCTCCTTTTGCCGAAAATATCACCCCAAGATCCCCTACACGGCCAACTCTTCTTCCCTATCACATCCCTTCCTTTTCTCCTACTTTATCTCTTATCTTTATTTATTCAAAATAAATAAAATAAATCTACATTTATCTATCTATTTAGCTTGAATTTTTATAAGGAATTATCCAAGTCAAATCCTCATCCATCTAGTCTTCCCATGCCGTCCATCACCTTCCCATTTCCAAAAATAAAAATTCCCTTATTGCTTTCCTTGTGGCTCGAACTCAAGACCTCCTTGCACTTTGCATATGGCGTCACTTTTCTGGGCTTTAAGTGGCGCCTCCAAGCCATAGACAAGCCCATTTCTTTGTCATATTTCCCTTACAAATTTCCTTAAGGCCTTATCAAGCTTAGCTCCCCTTTTAAACTTAAAAATCAAATAATTTCTAAGGCATTTAACTATACACTAAGGTTCACAAAAATTCATAGAACACATTCAGAATATTCATAAGCATGCTACATCATCTAATTTAGTATTAATGCATAAGCCATAATCCAGGATATTACATTGTGTGGTTCATCAATTACCAAGGTAAGGGTCACTTCTTTTCGATTCTTGGCTGTTATATCCCTTATTAGTTGTGAGTGCGCCTTAATCGATTCTCTTGTTAGATAAGCGACGTTTCACTCTGAGTCTTGATCAAATCTCTTCATGGATGCAAGTGTGCGGTCAAACTAAGGAGGAGTGGACTAGTAGCCTCGCCCCTAAGTTTAAAAAGCGTGCGGTGTCGGTGGTTCGAGACTTTTTGCCGGGCTGTGGTAGAGAGCCGACATCTTCCTGGGATAGACAAATCGCTGTTATCCCTTCTAGTGAGAGTGTCGACGTAGAGAGTCTAGTTTTACGCGTAATCAGGTGTGTAACGCTCACACTTCACCTTATTAATCTATGTTAATGTTTGTGTTGCTCAAAGTCAAAACGATTTGTTTAGATAGTCGAGATACCCTTGTGGTAAGGTTGAGACACAGGGTAAGTTACGCTATCACGTCACTTACAGATTATTGTATGTTTTAATTAATTATATGTTATACACTGAAAGTATGTTGCATTCATCACAGTATGACAATATGTTGCATGGGCTTGTGGGAAATGATTAAAAATGGGAAGTGTGATTATGTGACTCTGTCACGGTGGTCTGGAACCACGGTGGGCTAGCCCCACGTATTTATTCAGTGACTGATGTCACGGTGGTCTAGGACCATGGTGGTTTGAAACCACGTATACATATATCAGTGACTTGTCTCGGTGGTCTGGGACCACAGTGGGTTGGCCCCACGTATATTATTCAGAGATCGTCACGGTGGTCTAGAACCATGGTGGGTTGGCCCCACAATTATAGATTATGTGACTTTGTCACGAGTGGTCTGGGACCACGGTGGTCTAGAACCACGGTGGCATAACGCCATGGGTGCTTGGCTGATTCAGGAGACCTAGAGGATGGAAAACTAGGTTGGGATGGGCTGCATTGCATACATGTTTAATATGCTGTATTGTGTGGGCTAAGGCCTAATGTGCATCTGTGGGCTTAAAGCCCAGACTGCGTTAAAAGGGGTTTTACACACTGAGTCTTGATGACTCACCCATCTGTTTAATTTTGCAGGTAATCCGTAGATTGCAGTTTTGGGAGCCAATGCGGATTTCGAGGTGGCCATGTATTGTTTTCTACGTAAACTTTCAGTTCTTATTTAATATTACTCTTAAATTTTGGGGATTTTAATTGTGTAATAAGGCCACTATAACTCTAAATTTGGGATTTGCATTTACACTGTTATCACATTTTTTTTATGACTTGTCGAACATGGGATTTTTTTTCCTAAGATAGAAACATAAATCAATATTTTCCTAAAATGGTGTTAACAAAAGATGACATACGAATGGCTAATTAATTTGGAGATTTTATTAAAACCACTACATGGTTTTCAACTGTCACATTTTTGAAATTTCCCTAAGATCGGCTTTTACAAAAGAAACCCGTTTCTAACTCTTAGTTATTTTAATAAGAAGTTGGTAAGATATTCTCAAACAGAATCATTAAATTAACCTTAAAAGGGAATCACTAAACAAAAAGTTTTTCTCAAATTACGATGCTCTGTTAAAAGAATTTCAAAACTATCTTTTCTGTAACATACCAGATTTGGTCGTAACGTATTGACCGGGTTTGGGGTGTTACAATTATGGTATCAGAGCCTAGGTTGCAAAAATCGGCTGTGGGTTTTGAGGTTCAAGAGGTTCAAAAAAATGGTTTTGAAAATACATATTTTCTAGAAGCATGGCACCCGAGTCTCCGGCACCCAACCGCACTGTAAGTGTTCTGGTTATTACTTGAAATTGTATGAAATATTGTGATAGATAGTTTTAAGAAATGTAACTTTAGAACTGAGACCTTTAGAAATAGGTCGTGCGAAAACTACTTCTAATGCTATTTCCATAAGACTGTCCAGTAATAAACAGTGGAAGAAACACTAACTCATAAAATTTTAATCAGATTAAGACGAAACTGTGGATATGAACGCTAGAGGACGGGGACGTGGTATGCGCGGCCGTGGTAGAGGCTGAGGTGTTGAAGCTGAACCCTCGGAATCAGGGCATGGGCCGGAAGGTGAAGTGCCAGCATCACCAATTACGGAAGCGGGATTTTAGCACCAAACTGGAGGAGACGATGCTGTGTCTCAGGCTATATTACGTGTTTTAGAGCGGGTTGCTGGTGCGAGCACGGGGTTAGTGGCTCGAAAATGCATTTACGAGCGACTTGAGCTAATGGAAATTTGAGATGTTTAGGGGCATTTTTGGGGTAGCTCCTAGTGTGGCCGAGTATTGGTTAGAAGCGGTGGAACGGATCATGGACGATCTTGATTGTACTGTAGAGGAAAAGTTGAAAGGTGTTGTGTCTCTTCTTCGAGATGAAGCATAACAGTGGTGGCTCACGGTTAGAGATGGTACGTCTGCGAATCGTATTACCTAGGACTTCTTCAAGTCAGCGTTCCAGGGAAAGTACATTGGAGCAAGTTATGTGGACACTCAGAGGAGGGCATTTCTCAATTTGGTCCAGGGGAATAAGTCGGTGGCTGAATATGAGACAGAATTTTTACGACTAAGTCGATATGCCCGTGGTATTGTTGCAACAGATCACGAGCGTTGTGTCCGATTTGAGGATGGTCTGAGGGACGAGTTACGAATACTGATAGCTCCGCAATGGGAAAGAGAGTTTGATGTTCTGGTTGAGAAGGCTAAGATAGCCGAAGTGGTGAAGCGATCTGGGAGGCCGCATCTAGATAAGGATAGGGGTAGGAATAAAAGAAATTTTGGGTCATCAGGTTCTGCTGGGGGTTTCCAGAAGAGGCCTAGGTTTGATGGGCCAAGTCGAGTGGTGAAGCCTGTTGCTGTTGCTCAGACTCAACAGTGTGCTAGATGTGGTAGATTCTATTTAGGGGAGTGTTGGAGTAAATGATGTTATAGGTGTGGATCTGAAGAACATCGGGTAAAGGATTGTCCACAAGAGCCAAACAGGGCACGGCCAGTAGGTCAGGGTTATCAGCCTGGAAGAGGTGGGCAGCAACCACTGAGAGGTCGTGGTCTGGCTGGAGGAGGAAATGGTTATGGTCGAGGGCGTGGAGCAGGCGAGAGGTCTTTGGGAATACTGAGATGTGAGAGCGACTGGGTTGGTTTATGCGGCTAGGCGTCGAGAGGATGGCGATGCACCGGGCGTTATAAGCTGCATGCGTTCCTTATTTTTGGTTTGCCCTTTACAAACCTTGATAGATATTGGGTCTACACATTCGTATGTTGCTAGTATTGTGTGCGGAACATTGAACATAGAATCTGAAGTTGCTCCTAGGGAAATGGCGTGATTAGCCCTTTAGGACAATCAGTAGTGGTGAACAAACTCTTTAGGAATCGCCTTTAGAAGTTCAAGGGATAGTTTTCCGGTGATTTGATGGAGTTGTCGTTTGGCGTAATTCGATTTGATATTAGGCATGGGTAGTTAGTTAAGTATCGAGCAAACTTGGACTGTCTTTGTTATGCGTTTATGATCATCGAAGACTCTTGAGGATAAGGAGGTGTTGGTGATAGGTGAGAGAAGGAATTACTTGTCCAACATGGTGTCTGCTCTAAACGCTGAACGGATGGTGAGAAAAGGGTGTGAGGCTTTCCTAGCTTTCGTCAGTGCGTTGGAAGCCGATGAGTTGTCTGTAAGAGATGTTAGGACGGTGAAGGAGTTCTCAGACGTCTTTCCAGAAGAGCTTCCAGGGTTATCTCCGGATCGTGAGGTAGAGTTCGATATTGATCTTCTTCCTGGAACAGCTCCGGTGTCCATTGCTCCATATAGAATGGCGCCGAAGGAGTTGGTGGAACTTAAAGCTCAGATTCAGGAATTGTTGGACCGTGGTTTTATTCGACCAAGTGTGTCTCCGTGGGGAGCATCGGTGTTATTTGTCAAGAAAAAGGATGGGTCGATGCGGATGTGTATTGATTATAGGCAATTGAACAAGTTGATGGTTAAGAACATGTACCCATTGCCAAGGATAGACGATCTGTTCGATCAGTTGCGAGGTGCTTCGGTCTTTTTGAAGATAGACTTGACGTCAGGTTATCATCAGCTTAAGGTCAAGAAGGCAGATATTCATAAGACTGCTTTTCGAACTCGTTATGGTCATTACGAGTTCTTAGTGATGTCGTTCGGGTTGACAAATGCACCAGCTGCGTTTATGGATATGATGAACCGTGTGTTCCAACCCTATTTGGATTGGTTTGTCGTAGTGTTCATAGATGATATCTTGGTTTATTCAAGGACGGAGGAGGAGAACGATTCACATCTTCGGATTGTTCTACAAATTTTGAGAGAGAGGCAAGCGTATGCCAAATTCGAGTAAGTGTGAATTTTGGTTGAGGGAAGTTACCTTTCTGGGGCATGTTGTGGCTGCCGAGGGGATTAGAGTCGATCCCCGAAAGATTGAAGCTGTTTTGGATTAGAAACCACCGAAGTCAGTAGCAGAAATTCAGAGTTTTCTTGGGTTAGCTAGGTACTACAGAAGGTTTGTTGAGGGATTCTCGTTAATAGCTGTACCGTTAACCAAGTTATTACGAAAAGGGGTACCATTTGTCTGGTCAGATAAGCAGCAGGAAAGCTTTGAGAAATTGAAAAAGATTTTGACGGAGGCACCGGTGTTGATTCAACCTTAGGCCGGGAAGGAGTTTGTCGTCTATTGTGATGCGTCACACACAGGGTTAGGATGTCTGTTGATGTAAGAGGGAAAAGTGGTGGCATATGTGTCTCGGCAATTGAGACCTCATGAAGTGAAGCATCCTACGCATGATCTGGAGTTAGCTGCAGTAGTGTTCACTTTGAAGATTTGGAGGCACTACTTGTATGGTGAAAAGTCGGTTATCTACACTGACCATAAGAGCCTGAAATATCTCCTTACCCAGAAGGAGTTGAATTTAAGGCAACGGAGGTGGATTGAATTGTTGAAAGACTACGATTGCTCGATTGAGTATCACCTAGGTAAAGCTAACATAGTGGCGGATGCGTTGAGCCGTAAGGTGATATGTGATTTGAGGGCAATGTTTGCTCACCTCAGTTTATATGATGATGGAAGTGTGTTAGCTGAACTGCAAGTGAAACCTTCGTGGGTAAGCCAGGTTAAAGAGAGACAGTTATCAGATGGATCGTTAAGTCTTAGATTTCAGCAAGTGGAAAGTGGTGAGGCAGAAGACTTTAGTTTGAATAGTGAAGGAGTATTGTGCTTTCGTGGAAAGGCTTGTATGCCGAAGGATTTTGAGTTAAGACAGAAGATTCTGCAAGAAGTGCATAGTAGTCCATACGCTATGCATCCCAGTGGAAGCAAAATGTATCGAGATTTGCGGGAACAATTTTGGTGGCCAGGTTTGAAGCGAGAAGTTACCGAGTTTGTGAGAAAGTGCTTGACTTGTCAACAGGTGAAAGCAGAACATCAGTTGCCTTCGGGGTTGCTACAGCCAGTGAAAATTCTACTCTAGAAATGGGAGAGGATAACTATGGACTTTGTTAGTGGGCTTCCTCTTACGCCTTCTAGAAAAGATCCGGTGTGGGTGATTGTCGATCGGTTAGCGAAGTCCGCTCACTTCATACCGGTTCGTGTTGATTACTCATTACAGAAGTTGGCAAAACTGTATGTGGCGGAGATTGTGAGATTACATGGGGTACCAGTGTCTATCATATCAGACAGAGACCCGTGTTTACATCGCAGATTCCGAAAGCGTTGCATCAAGCGTTGGGTACAAGACTGGATTTCAGCACAGCGTTTCATCCACAGACTGATGGCTAGTTAGAGAGGGTAATTCAGATTCTGGAAGATATGTTAAGAGGCTGTGTTATTGACTTCAGGGGTAATTGGGAGGATTTCTTTCCGTTGGCAGAATTCGCGTACAATAATAGCTATCATTCCAGTATCTAGATGGCACCTTATGAAGCATTGTATGGTCGTAAGTGTCGTACTCCTACCTGTTGGACAGAGTTGGGTGAGCGAAAGTTGTTGGGTCTGGATTTGGTTACTGAGACCGAGGAAAAGGTTAAGTTGATTCGGACTCGGTTGAAGGAAGCTTCCGACAGGCAGAAATCATATGCGGATCTGAAGCGTAAGGAAATAGAGTTCTCAGTGGGTGATCAGGTTTTCCTAAAAGTTTCACCTTGGAATAAGGTTTTAAGGTTTGGACGGAAGGGCAAGTTGAGCCCCAGGTTCATCGGGCCTTATCGTGTGTTGAAACGTGTGGGACCGGTAGCTTATCAGCTCGAGTTACCTCCGGAGTTGAATCGGATACATGATGTATTTCACGTTTCAATGTTAAGGCGATATCGTTCGGATCCATCTCACATAGTTCCGGTGGAAGAAATTGAAGTAAGACCTGATTTGTCCTTTGAAGAAGAACCCGTGCAGATCTTAGACCGAGATGTTAAAGTGTTAAGAAGGAAGACAGTTCCATTGGTTAAAGTTCTATGGTGGAATCATGGTTCAGAAGAAGCTACGTGGGAGCCAGAGGATGTGATTCGATAGCAATACCCTCACCTCTTTTAATCAGGTAAATTTCGAGGCCGAAATTTCTTTAAGGGGGTAGAATTGTAACATCCTAGAATTAGGGGTTCTGCATTTTATGCTAATTGAGCTGTTTGGTTTGTTTAGCATGTTATTTTGGTATGTTTGGGGGTCCTGGGGAGGCTCGGGTTCGAGCCAGAACTTTAGAAAATTTTGCTTGTTGGGTACTTTGGAGGGGAGAGCTAGCTGAGGCAGGTCTTATGTGTAATTGCTTGTAGTTGTTTGCACAAAGAGGAGTGTGGTAGAGTGGCAAGTGACACCACTTAAGGTGCAATGGAGTGGCGTCACAAGGGAGCAGTAGGAGGGAAGGAGTTCGAGTCTCCTCTGCAGCAAGTGGCGCTTTATTTTTATGCTCAAGGTGGTGTAGTGTTGGCTTTCGGCTGGGACTCTCCTTGGTGGTTGTTAAAGGAGTCAAAGCATTTGAAATGAGTGGTCATGAGGAGTTGGTGGAGTTTGAATTGGTCAAACCAATTCAAATGGGTGTTGGAGAGTGAAAGTAGGAGCAAATCAAGGGATTTGGTGTTGGTGGAGGTGTTGGCCGAATGTGGGGAGCTTGAAGAGGGGAAAATTTTGGTTTAGTGCTAGGAGAGGTGAGTGTGCCAAAAATTCCATAGGTCTTAGGCATTTCTCTCATTTCTTTTGGTGCATATTCGGTCATTAAGGGGGAGTGAGTGCCGATTTTTGCAAGCCTTCTTGAGCTCTCTTTTTCTCTTTTTGGTTTACCTATTTTCTCTATGCCGAAATTCTCTCAGTTGCTATTCATCTCTTTTGCTCTTTTGACTCTAGCCGAAAGTGGTCACCATTCGGGCATTTCTTCACTTCTTTTTCTTTCTTTGTTTCTCTTGGCCGAAACTCTCTTCTCCTCTACTTCTTCTTCTTTAGCCGAAACCTTGCATTTGTTCCATTGAATAGTCCCTTTAATTCCAAGTGAATCGGTTTCAACCTGCTTCTGGACTGTTGAAGGTATGTTTCCTTTCTCTCTTGTCGCAAGAGCCGAATCTCCCTCTCCTTCTGTTTCTTTCGGTTTCTTTCTCTTTTCTTCTCTAAACTCCTCTATCTCCATCTTCACTAACCGAATCTTTGTTTCTTCTTTTCATCTCGAATCAATGCTGTTTGAGTAGCCTAGGGTGTGAAGGGTTACTTTCCTGCCGGATCTGCTTTGGCTTTTCACCATCCGTTTCAACACAAGGTAACTTCATGCAATACCTTATTATCTTTCTTTAGACACTTCTTTTAAGCCGAATTCTCAAGGTCTATTCTTTACTGTTAGGCCGAATCTTTGCTTCTCTCGTGATTCATCTCTGATTCGGGGGCAAATCAGTGATTGTGTGGTTCATCGTTTACCAAGGTAAGGGTCACTTCTTTTCGATTCTTGGCTGTTATATCCCTTATTGGTTGTGGGGTGCCATAATCGATTCTCTTGTTAGATAAGCGACGTTTCACTCTGAGTACTGATCAAATCTCTTCATGGATGCAAGCGCCAGTCAAACTAAGGAGGGGAGTGGACTAGTAGCCTCTGCCCCTAAGTTTAAAAGACGTGCGATGTCGGCGGTTCGAGACTTTCCGCTGGGCTGTGGTAGAGAGCCCGACATCTGCCTGGGATAGACAAATCGCTGTTATCCCTGCTAGTGAGAGCGTCGACATAGAGAGTCTAGTTTTACGCGTAATCAGGTGTGTGAAGCTCACACTTCACCTTATTAATCTATGTTAATGTTTGTTGTTATCAAAGCCAAACGCATTGTTTAGATAGCTGAGATACCCTTGTGGGTAAGGTTGGATACACTGGGTAAGTTCCACTATTACGTCACTTACAGATTATTGTATGTTTTAATTAATTATATGTTATACACTGAAAGTATGTTGCATTCATCACAGTATGACAATATGTTGCATGGGCTTGTGGGAAATGATTAAAAAGGGGAAGTGTGATTATGTGACTCTATCACGATGGTCTAGAACCACGGTGGGCTAGCCCCACGTATTTATTCAGTGACTGATGTCACGGTGGTCTAGGACCACGGTGGTTTGAAACCACGTATACATATATCAGTGACTTGTCTCGGTGGTCTGGGACCACAGTGGGTTGGCCCCACGTATATTATTCAGAGATCGTCACGGTGGTCTAGAACCATGGTGGGTTGGCCCCACAATTATATATCATGTGACTTTGTCACGAGTGGTCTGGGACCACGGTGGTCTAGAACCACGGTGGCATAACGCCACGGGTGTTTGGCTGATTCAGGAGACCTAGAGGATGGAAAACTAGGTTGGGTTGGGCTACATTGCATACATGTTTAATATGCTGTATTGTGTGGGCTAAGGCCTAATGTGCATCTCTTGGATTAAAGCCCAGACTGCGTTAAAAGGGGTTTTACACACTGAGTCTCGATGACTCACCCCTCTGCTTAATTTTGCAGGTAATCCGTAGATTGCGGTTTTGGGAGCCAAGGCAGACTTCGAGGTGGCCATGCATTGTTTTCCACGTAAACTTTCAGTTCTTATTTAATATTACTCTTAAATTTTGGGTATTTTAATTGTGTAATAAGGCCACTATAACTCTAATTTTGGGATTTGCATTTACACTGTTATCACATTTTTTTTATGACTTGTCGAACATGGGATTTTTTTCCTAAGATAGAAACATAAATCAATATTTTCCTAAAATGGTGTTAACAAAAGATGACATACGAATGGCTAATTAATTTGGAGATTTTATTAAAACCACTACATGGTTTTCAACTGTCACATTTCTGAAATTTCCCTAAGATCGGCTTTTGCAAAAGAAACCCGTTTCCAACTCTTAGTTATTTTAATAAGAAGTTGGTAAGATATTTTCAAACAGAATCTTTAAATTAACCTTAAAAGGGAATCACTAAACAAAAAGTTTTTCTCAAATTACGATGCTCCGTTAAAAGAATTTCAAAACTATCTTTTCTGTAACATACCAGATTTGGTCGTAACGTATTGACCGGGTTTGGGGTGGTACAAGTGCGCCTATCGAACAGTAGTATAGTTTAGTGGCAAGACCGGAATGTCGAACCCAAAGGAACTAAAAGTACGAATACTAACTCTCTTTTTATTATCTAGCCTAAAATAAAGGGAATTTGTTGTTTAATCTAAATTAATTAACTATTAAACTAAAGACTCTAAGACAAAGAAGAATGAATTTGGGGAAAATAACTTGAGGAAAAACCAATTGATTAAGACGACACCCAAGGAAGAATCCACCTAGACTTCACTTGTTATCTAACTCGCACTGCACGATTTATTCATTTGACTTGATCCGTAAGATTCCCTAATGTATATTAAACCCTCTCTCAAGCGAATAACGTCTAACCCTAGGTTGATTAATTGAAATCTCTTTCTAATTAAAACCCCTAGAATTGCATTAACTCGATTTATGGAATCCCATATTAGGTTTCACCCTAATCCGGCAAAATCTCGTCACCCTATCTCTAGGAGCGCGATCAACTCCGCTTAACTATGCTAGATCTACTCTTAGATAGGGAATTTTGCTCCTCCACCTAAGCACATCAAACTTGAATCAATATCCCGGAAATATCAACAAAAGAACTAAGAACACATAATTAAGAACAAGTCAAATATTTATCATATAGTTCAAAGAAACGATAACAAGATTCATCTAAGTTTCATCCCCTCGAGTGTATCGAGGGTTTAGTTCATAACAATAAAAGAAAACATCTCGGAAGAAAAGATAAAACAAAACATAAGAAATCCCTAAAACCCCCTGAAGGAATTGAAGGAGAGATCCTCCGTCTTGAGTATAATTCTGGCTTCTAGAGATGAATCAACTGGCTATCCTCGAGCGAATCCCCACAAATCTGCCTTCTCTGGCCTAGCAAGACGCCCCTAGACGATAGCCTTGGGCTCCCCCTTTTAGGTCATACTTAGGGTGTATATATAGGCTTTTGGAATGTGTTTCTTTGCCCCTAGGTATCCCAATCCGAATGAAACTTCTCTTTGCCACGCGGCAGGGCGCGCCATGGCACTGCGCGCGTGTGAATCGTGGGCGGCCGTGTTGGACTTCATTAATGAGGCATGGCCGTGTGGTCTTGGGTCCAGGCCGTGTCGATTTCGTGATCTGGCCCATTTGGCACGTTTTAAGCCCATTTCTTGTTCTTTTCATCCTCCGGTGCTTCCCTGAGTATAAAACATGAAAATAAAGGATTAAGAGCACCAAATTACATAAAATAAGGGATAATTCATCCAAAAGCATGCTAAATGTGAGATTAAAATATGTTACTTTTACGGTTTATCAAATACTCCCACACTTAAGCTTTTGCTTGTCCTCAAGCAAAATTCTCAACTCATAATTAAAACAAACTTCCCTCAATTCATGATAGCTAGTGATAATGTTTCATTATAATTTAACGATAATTTATACATGGATAATTCAACTCAAAGAATCCTAAAGATTCAAACAATCCAAGTCATACATTTGTAGCATAAAACATAGGTGTTTCCCTTCATCTAAATAATTACCTTTGATTCAAAACTGACAAGGATTGACATCCTCACTAAAGATTCACTCAAATCACTCAAAGTGTTTAAGGTTCAGAATTAAGCACTCAAAAGTCAACATGAAGAGTTAATCCCATAGGCTTGCATGAAAATCAGATCTCCACCACTATAATATGAGATGATGCACAAATCAAAAGGTCTTTAATGAGGGTTGTGCTTGGGCTTGGGTTAAGGTATGGATAAAGGGTGAATTAGAGGGTTAGAATCGAGATTGAATTGACAAATTACCTAACCAGAAACAACGAACTGAATATAAGTAATTATATCAATTGAAAACTAATAGTACTAATAATTCGAGCTTCTTCTTCAATATTCAAACGTATAAGCTCATTTAATCACAAAACTAATAATGAATATACTTCGATTTTTTTTTCATAAGTACATACATAATAAAGGATAAATTACTGAAATAAAAATCATAGTTAGGCAACTAATCAAATCAAATCTCGATATAAGGGTAGTTAAAAAGAATGGTGATAACAAATAAAAAGGGTTTTGGGTTAATATTAGCGGGTAAGTCAATAAATGGGGTTGTTAGGATTAAAAAGGGTTCACTAGGGGTTAATTGTGAAGGTAGGCTTTTAGTGGAGTAAGTGGGTTAAATCCTAGGTGCCTATAAGGCTTAAAATCTCACAAAAATTATGGGTTTTTGATGTCAGCCTCGTAAATTTCAAATTTCAAGGTAATATTCAAATTCAGGTAGACAACCTAGAAAAATTTTTAATTTCTGAAAGATAGACTTATCATGCTTGATTCTCTAGTATCTTAGAATTTAATTATCAATGCACAATTATCAATGACTTAATCCAAGACACATCAACAAAAATCATAAATCAAAGGAATTTCATTCTAATCATAATATGAGAAACTTACTTTAAGACAAAGCATAATTTAGGGATTTTCAAGTAATACTATAGTTATCCCCCCCACTCTTAAGATGTAAATTGCCCTCAATGTACAAAGATAGATAATAGCAAGATAATAAGATCATAAGATAGTGAGGGAAGTGAAACTTCTTGAATTATGGATGAGATCCTTGGAGGATGTTTCATGATGGATGTGATGACTAGGTATAGCTGATAATTTTGTTCCTTGAGTAGTATATTAATTCTATCTAATCTGCGAAGTCATCAGTGAAATGTTTAGGGAGAAATATTTAATGAAAGTTATTAGAGATACTCGAGGGTTAGATAGCCAGTGATAAAAGAAACTGAACTGTACTAAATAAAAGATCTAACAAGACGAAATTTTAAGTTTAATAACTGAAACTTAAAAAAAATTGGTAAATAAAGATAAGAAAAAGGACTCAAAGGTCCTCGTCATCTGCTGAATCGCTGGGTGGTTGAGGCGGCGATATATGAAAGTGGTGACAAATTTGCTAAAGTGTGGCCTCAATGCCATCAAATCGTCGAGCGGTATCATTGAATTGTTGAGTACAGTAGTGCTCAAACCGAGTGAGGCATGCAGAAATGTCCGAAAGTGAAGTTGGTGTATGGGAGGGATGCTGGCTCGGGAGTGGCACCTCCTGTGGTGGTGGGACATCATCAGTAATGTCCTCGGGGTCGTTCTCATCGGTGGGGGTTGCAAGCCGGTATTGGGGAGGGTCGGTCCCACGTCGATGTTGAATCATCCTCATATGTAGCATCGTCTGGATGCCCTGTGAGGCCATATGCCCTATCAGTGTGAGTGAGGAGGTTTGTGTGTCGGTGTTGAGGAGTCCGTAGTATTGAGCCTAGCATGTGATGTAGGGACCCATAGATATGATCCCTCGCCGATGCTGCTCCGTTTGATGTTGAATAGCTCGGGCTATAAAATATGCTAGGTCGACAACATGTCCATTCGACATGCACCATAGATAGTAGGCATCATGAGTATTGACGACGTCGGTGCTCTCTCGTCGACCTATCAATGTATGAGCCAAAATAGCGTGTACGTACCTCAGAGACGGAGCCAGGGCCATCGCTTTTGAGTGACTGGGGTCATAATTGTGGCAGTTGATAACTATCTTGTGCCAGCATTGGGTGGGGCTGAAATGTATATGGCGGTGCAACTCTGAAAGGTCATTCTCTTCTACGAAGTCGTCCGTATAAAGTCCTAAAGTGGCTCTGAACTGCGGCACATTCAGCTGTCGTATAGTGCCACCGAGACGGAATTGTATCGTGCCTGGATCATCGTAATGGCTCATCACTGTTTGAAGTTGAAATGTTGAGCAGAGCTCCAAAGTGAGCTCTAGGTATGTGGGCTCGACAATGTTGAACAATTGCTCCCACGGATCAGTGGTTAGGAGAGCCCGTATGTCACCGTCAAGATGGACCTGGTCTAAAGCGGCCCATTCGATGCATCTGCCTGTGCCGAGGGGCCGCGCGCGTAGTAATTTATAACGGTCCTCTTGGACCCCTAGAGGGAATTGGAGGAACCGACGGTGCACTTTGTTGGTTGCGCTAGCAGAGGATGAGCCGGGTCCCTTTCGTTTTTTAGAAGTGGTGGCTATGGTTCATTTTCCTCGTGAAGACGACATTGTACCTGCAAATAGTTTATATTCACGTAATTTTCTACCAAAATAAGACAAGTAGTTTGATCAATACCCGAAATATTCAAAGGATAAATAAGAACATTTCAACCATGAGCAACCATTTCGACAGTGATTAGTTCTATCTAGTTCTAATTATCTACCTAAACAATGACTAACATATTAAAGGTAGTAACCAGATTAGTTCTACAATTCTAAAGATTAGTTTAATAATAAGTAAAAATAATAGTAAAGAGAGACTAAACAAAATGAAATTTTAATAAGTAAATAGATGGGAATGAAATAGTGAAAGGTGACTAGTAGTGGGTTCGAACATGGTGATGTGGACGGGCAGAGCACGGGCGTGTAACGATGGCACACGATCGTGTGCTGTAAAAAATTTGGGTAACACGGCGGTGCAGTGGGTGTGGACTCCTGTTAACACGGGCGTGTCTTCATTTTTGTATGAGTTTTTGAAAGGAAGAGAGGTGAAGGGGTTATGGGAGTCGAATGGGGGTGATTCTTGTTGATGGTGGCCGGATTAGGGGTAGTCTCATTTGGAGGGAGAACGACTAGGGTTGGGGTTTGGGAAGAAATTTGAGGAAAACGGGGCTGTGTTTTTTTTAATAATAAAGGTGACACGGGCAGAGGCCACGCCCGTGTGTTTGTTATTCAGCTCGTTTTTTTCGCGATTTTCAAATTTGGGCGCGTTTGCGATATTGCCCACGCCCATGTTCCTTGGGCGTCTGCTATTATGTTCGCTTCTCCCACGCCCGTGCTTTAGGTCACCACGCCCGTGTGTATATAGTCAGTGTTTCACACGGTTAGTAGGCACGGGCATGGCTCATGCCCGTGCTTCGTTACTCAGGATAGACCACGGCCGCATCGCATGGCCGTGGTCTTTTTATCAGAACCTGTGTTGGGGAAATTTTCTCTTTGTTTTCTCACACGTCTACCTGCACGCCCATTTTTTTCATCCCATGTTGATCACACGGTCATGGGCACGCCCGTGTGTAAGGCCGTGTGGTAAAAAAAAACCTACGCCTTACTGAATCAGTTTGTAACACCCCAAACCCGGTCAATACACCACGACCGAATCTGGCATGTTACGGGGAAAATCGTGTTTGAGGGGTTAGGTTTTAGGTTAAAGATTCGATGAAAAACTCTTTGTCATATTCTCATTTTATAACTGGTGGTAGTGAATTTTGAAAACTCGAAAATTTGAAAACTTGGTTGACTCCATAAGTAAGACAAATCCATATCGTTTGAGAATCCCAAGTAATCTCCTCCTTGATGCTTAAAAACATTTTGAGCTTAGTGTGGAAAAATCTCTAGTTTTAGAAAACGTTTGAGTTGCATTTATTTTTAATTTATAGTGTGATACCCGATGGTAAAATTTAAAACATATCGCTTTGTAGTTTTGAAAACCTCATTTTATATCGAAGTTTTTATTCGATAATAATCCATAATTTATTTGGACATAATTGAAATCCAATCAAAGCATGTGAATAATCAAAACATAATTTTAAGAGGCCTTTTACAATCCCAACAAAACCATATGGAATAAAAGAAATTAAGTACCAAGTCTAAATCGGTGAAATTTGAATTTATTCATGGCATGGTCACCTCGAGTCCACCCGGCTCCATGTCCGCAATCTAAGTGTCACTGAAATGATAAGGGAGAAGGTGAGTGGCAAGACTCGGTGCATAAATCCCTCTCCCGATTAATGCAACATGCTAACACACATCATAGCAACGCAATACAAGTAATGCACCCAATCCTAGCCATCAGACTCCATTTCTACCGTGTGGTACCAAACCACTTTGGTGGTGCCAAACCACCGGTGACCCAAAGTCACGATATCCATAATTGTGGTGCCAAACCGGTGGTGACCCAAAGTCACGAATAATCCAATGATGGGGCCAACCCATCGTGTGATACCAAATCACCGGGCGTCAATCCCGTATAATCGGTGTGGGGCCAACCCATCGCGTGGTGCAAGCCACTGGGACGAGGCGCTATGAGGTGCCAAACCTGCTCGTGTCCCAAAGACACGAATGTGATACCAAATCACCGTGACCAAGTCACGAATCCAATGATGGGGCCAACCCATCGTGTGATACCAAATCACCGGCGTCAATCCCGTATAATCAATCGTGGGGCCAACCCCCACGTGGTGCTAAGCCATCTGGGACGACGCCGAGGTGCCAAACCTCCGTGACCCAAAGTCACAATAATCAATCTGTGGTACCAAACCACTTTGGAGGTGCCAAACCTCTCGGTGTCCCAAAGACACGGATATCATATTCCCCCTCCTCTCATATCACCCATAACATATCATACTAATGCAAATCGTGCAATACATGTAATCATGCTAACATGTTTAACATTGCATCTCATATCACATACATCATCGATCATGATATCATATACCATTAATAGAACTCGTAATGAAACGGGCTTACAGAATCGCGTGCACATACCCCATAGGGTATCATATCAATCAACCACCTTTGTTTGACAATCGGGTTTATTAAACATATTACTAAGCAATGAGTGTGTTAGTTTACACACCTGCTAAAACGCAAGCTTTTAAACCCAACGAACCGATCTAAGATCCTCAAATACCTTGCTCCTATAATCGGCCAAACATAGATTAGCCACTTATACCATTCGGCCAAAACCATTAAACCAAAGGGGTTAACAATTGAATCCCTTACCTTTCACTTGGTTTGGTTTCCTACCAAAACCCGAACCAACCAATGCTTCCTTAGTCAATCGCCACACCCTAACAAGAGAGAATCGTTAATTTTTTTGAAGTATTTGATTAAGGAAAACAAAAAGAATGCACTACTAGAACCAATCCCTTACCACCACTTACCAACGATTAGCGAGAAAGAAGACTCCTCTTGCTTGCTTCCAAAATCCAAAGGCCCTATAACGTAATAGTTAACAAAGATTAACTCCTTTCAACCAAACCCAAAATCGAACAGAACAAGGAGAGGAGAAATAACCATTCGGCCAAGCACTTACCTAACACCTACCAATATTCGGCCAAGAACCACTAGGAGAGAGGAAAGATTCGGCCAACTCTTAAACAAGATGGAAAAAGAGGATTCGGCTAGGGTGGTTTGTAATAATCAAACAAGATTCGGTCAGAGTGAAAGAAAAGAAAAGCGAAATGCAAAAGGATAGGGGTTGATATTCGCCAACAATAGAAATGGGGAAAAGAAAAAGAAATGGAAAGGTTTAGAAGGGTGAAGTTTCTGGCTTGCAAAAGAAAGAATGGAGAAAGTGTTTTGGAGAATGGAGTTTGAAGCTTACACAAATGAAGAGAAAAGAGAGAGAGCAAAGAACATTCGGCTACCAAGAAAATTGAGAGGACAAAGCAAATTCGACAAGGCTATAGGGTTTGGTCTTTTGGTTTCAAGAAGTAAAGAAAATGAGAGAAAGCTCTCTTGTAATTTCGGCTACTATTGACAAAAGAGAGGAATTTGGCTTGACACAAAGTGACCGAAAAATGCACAAAAGTGCCTAAGTGAATTTCGGCTAACATCCCTCCCCACTTACCGAAACCGGCCACTCTCTCTACAAACTCCCCAACATTCGGCCACTACCCACAATTACTCCAAGCCACACATTCAAACTAGTTTGAACTAGTCTCCCTCCTAAATTCGCTCTCCACCCACCATTTAAACATTTGACTTGGTCCATGGCAGAGTTTGAAATGCCCACAACTCTCCTCCTCCATGCCGTCAAAATGAGAGCAAAAATGTGGGATTTTCGCAGCTTGAACACAGGACCTCCTCCCCTGCAAG
Organism: Gossypium sturtianum; assembly: GCA_025698515.1. Classification (NCBI taxonomy): domain Eukaryota; kingdom Viridiplantae; phylum Streptophyta; class Magnoliopsida; order Malvales; family Malvaceae; genus Gossypium; species Gossypium sturtianum. The sequence continues at coordinate 89,147,642 of CM046944.1, forward strand.
TGACGCCAAACACAAGCCCCAAGTGGCGCATGCTTTGCCATCTTACTAGCTCAACTCTTGTACTAACTTTTCACCTAAAATTATTTATAAACCCCACTCCTTGACTCCTCTCACATAAAACTTAAAACCAAAATTTTTCCTACCACTCTGGCTTATACTAAGCTTACAACTAAGCCCCAAAACAACACAAAAGCAACATTGCAAAACAACCACATGCAGAACAATGCAATCACAAAATAGCCCCTATCCCCGGATATTACAGTTCTACCCCCCTAAAAAAATAATTTCGGCCTCGAAATTACCTGATCAAAAGAGTTGAGGGTATTGCTGTCTCATCACATCCTCGGGTTCCCACGTAGCTTCTTCCACGCCATGGTTCCACCATAGCACCTTTACCAGAGGCATTGACTTCCTCGCAAAACCTTCACATCCCGATCTAGGATGCGCACGAGTTCCTCCTCCATGGTCAAATCCGGATTCACCTCGATCTCTTCCCTTCGCTACGACATGCGATGGATCCGAACGATAACTCCTAAGCATCAAAACGTGAAATACATCGTGAATCGACTCAACTCACTGGCAACTCAAGGTTGGTAAGCCATCGGTCCCACTCGCTTTTGATTACCTTATACGCCCAATAAACCTCGGACTTAGCTTGCCTTTCCTTCCGAATCTCAATACTTTCTTCCATGGCGAGACCTTCGGAAAAACTTGATCCCCTACGAAGAAACTCTATATCTCTCCGCTTGAGATCGGCATAAGACTTACGCCTATCCAAGCTTCTTTCAATCGATCTTTGAATCAACTTAACCTTGTCTTCGTCTCTCGCAACCAACTCTGGTCCCAACAATCGGCGTTCACCCAACTCCGCCCAACATGTAGGTGAGCGACACTTTCTACCATACAACGCCTCATATGGTGCCATTTTGATGCTTGCTTGGTAACTATTATTGTAGGCGAACTCGGCTAATGGCGAAACTCCTCCCAACTACCTCGAAATCCGAACACAACCTCTCAAAGCATATCCTCTAAGATCTCAGATAACCCTTTCCGATCGCCCGTCGATCGCGGGTGAAAAGCCGTCTTTGAAAATCCAAGCGCGCACCCAAAGCCTGATGCAACGCTTTCGAACCTTGACGTAAATCACGGGATCCCCATCCGAGATAATCGATCATCGCACACCGTGCAATCTCACTATCTCTCGACACATACGGCTTCGCCAACCCTCGAAGTGAGTAATCAACCCTTACCAGGAATGAAGTGAGTGATTTAGTCGGACGATCCACAATTACCCAAACCGAGACTTTCTTGCTCGGCGTAAGAGGTAATCCACCGACGAAATCCATAGTTATTCTTTCCCACTTCCATTGTGGAATCTTCACCGGTGAAGCAACCTCGTGAATCGATGCTCACCTTGACATCTTGACATGTCGGACACTTCCTACAAACCCCGTCACTTCTTTCTTCGTAATCCGGCCACCAAAATTGCTCTCTTAGATCTCTATACATCTTGCTTCCTCCAGGATGCATAGCGTATGGGCTGCTATGTGCGTCTGAAGAATCCTCTCGCCTCACTCAACGTCTTTCGGCATACAAGCTCTCGCCTTGAAAACATAACACTCCATCACTAGATAAAGCGAAACCTCCAAACCACCATCCCGCACTGAGACCTCTGCGCACTCAAAACCTCATCTTCCAACTATTTTCTCTCGATCCGCTCAACCCAAGTAGGCTTAACTGCGCACTCTGCGAGAATACTTCCGTCGTCATACAAACTCGGATGGGCAAACATCGCTCTTAAGTCCGAAACAACCTTACGGCTCAACGCGTGCCCGCCACCACGTTAGCCTTGCCGGATGATATTCAATCGAACAATCATAATCCTTGAGCAATTCAATCCATCTGCATTGCCTCAAATTCAAATCCTTACGAGTCAAAAGATACTTTAGACTCTTATGATCTCAATGTAGACTATCGATCTCTCTCCGAACAAGTAGTGCCTCCAAGTTTTCAAGGCGAAGACTACATTTGCTAACTCCAAGTCGTGCGTCGGATAATTGACCTCATGTGGCCTCAATCGCGAGATGCGTAAGCCACAACCTTACCTTCCTGCATCAAGACACAACCCAATCCCGTATGTGATGCATCGCAATACACTCGTGAATTCCTTCCTGACCTCAAGTTGAATTAAAAGCAGAGCTTGGTCAAAATCTTCTTTAGTTTGTCGAAACTCTCCTGCGCTTCTCGAGTCCAAACAAATGGAACCCCTTTCCTTAACAACTTGGTCATTGGCGCCTGCGATCAATGAAAAACCTTCTACAAATCTTTGGTAGTATCTCGCCAAACCAGAAAACTCCGAATCTCAGACCATCGACTTAGGCGGCTTCAATCCAAAACAGCCTCAATCTTCCGAGGATCTACCCTAATCCCCTCATTGACACTACATGACCCAAGAATGTCACCTCCCCGAGCGAACTCGCACTTACTAAATTTTGCATAAAGTCGTTTTTCCTCGAATCTGCGATTACTATTCGCAAGTGTGCATCATGCTCCTCCTCTGTCTTTGAGTATACTAAGATGTCGTCAATAAAAACCACTACGAACCGATCCAAATATCTGCTTTGAAACACCCTATTCATCATATCCATGAATCCGCCGTGGCGTTAGTCAACCCAAGCGGCATTACGTAAAGTAAATTGAGTGCCCATACCGAGTACGAAATCTTTGTCTTGTGGATATCCACCTCCTTCACCTTCAATTAGTGATACCCGGACCTTAAATCAATTTTCGAGAATACGAAGCACCCTTGGTGATCAAACAAGTCATCTATCCGCGCAACGGATACTTGTTTTTGATCGTCACTTTGTTCAATCAAGCGGTAGTCTATACACATCCGCATGGTACCATCTTTCTTCTTAACAAAGAGTACTGGCGCTCCCCAAGGTGAAACACTTGGCCTAATAAAGCCTCGATCCAACAACTCCACGGATCTCGAGCCTTTAATTCCACTAACTCTTTTGGCGCCATCCTATACGGAGCAATAGACACCGGCGCAGATTCCGTGAATGCATCTATCCCGAACTCCACCTCACGATCTGGTGGCAAGCCGGAAGTTCCTCCGGAAACACATCAACAAATTCTTTAAGCTGTCCAGGACCTTTTCCACAAAGATTCCTTAGCCTCCAAGGCATACACGTGAACCACATACGCTTCACGACCCTTCCCGACCATCTTCTGCGCTTTCCGGAGCGGATACCACGTTGGATAAGTAATCTCTTCTATTACCTATCATGACTACCTCATCACCCTCACCGTCTTTAGAACCAAGCGCTTAGTCGCGCAATCCAATCTAGCCTCGGTATTTAACCAACCGGTCCATCCCGAGAATCGGATCGAACTCCCCAAACGAGCGGTTTCATCAGATCGACCACAAACACTACCCCTTGGAGTTCTAGGGGTACATCTCTATACTGACTTATCTACGACTACTGAGTGACCTAGAGGGCTAATGACCTGTCATCCGCCTAGAAGTAGTTTTGAGTTTAAGTCCATGGTCTCTACTATGCTACTAGCAACGTATGAATGCGTTGAACCCACATCAATTAAAGCGTATATGGAGAACCAAAGATCAAAAACGTCACCGGTTATGACGTGCAGTGCGTCGCCCTCCTCTTGGCGTCCTCGCCGCATACACCAACCCAGTGTCTTGCCTCGAGCTACCCGCACCTCTCGCCCGGTGCTCCGCGCCCCGACCAGAACCATTACCTCTCTCGCCATTACCACGACCCCTCTGCGGTGGCGGTCCATTATTCTGAACCGAGTACGGCCTCGCCTCCGGGTGAATCCTAGTCAACTTACGCGACGGTCCCTCACACGGTGATCCAAAGAGCCACACTCGAAACATCCTTTTCCACCGGTCCAAACAACCTCCCCAATGAGATTTCCCACAACGGTTACACATCATGCGGGTCACGATTACCGACAGAATGACCTACCGGATCGATTCGGCCCACTTTGTCTAGCTCTTTTACTGCGGATTACCCGACGACCTAGAAGATCCAAAACTCTCTCTTATGTCTGTTCCTATCCATGTTTTGCCTCACGATTCTTTAACACCCTCGGCTACCTTAGCCTTCTCAACCAGACGGCAAACTCACGCTCCCTCTTTGTGGAGCAATCAGCGATCTTAATTGCGTCTCTCGGACCATCCTCAAATCGAACACACCTCTCGTGTTCAAAGAGCCACAATGCCCCTAGCATACCTACTCGACTTCAAGAATTGCGCGCCGTACTCGACACGGACTTACTCCCCGAACTAGCCTCAAAAATGCTTTTCAGCGTCAATGTAGCTAGCTCCAATGTACTTTTTCGATAAGCGACCTAAAATAATCCCAAGTGAGATCCTCCGCTGCAGCCCCGTCTCGAACCGTGAGCCACCATCGGTATGACTCATCCCGAAGGAGCGATACTATCCCGCCGACTTCTCCTCGCGATCAGTCCAGATCATCCATGATCCGCTCCGTCGCTTCCAGCCAATACTCGGCCAGTCTTTGAGCAACACCGAAACACCTTTAAATACCTCAGCCCCATTTGCTCGAGTCGCTCAGCACAGATTTCCTAGCTCCGCGCCTCCACCTACTCCACTACCCTTTCCGAACTCGCAAAGATCGCTCGTGACATCGCTGCATCATCGCCCGATCACGAAATTCACCACCTCCGGTGGTGGTGGTACCGTATCTCATTCTCTCGACTTCGACCAGACTCCTACCGGTTCGTAAACCGTCATCCTACCCGACCACGCCCACGTGTATTACGACCACGTCCACCCCGAGTGCTCATGACTACTGATCTCGACTTATACGCTTTAGAAGTTTTATGCATCAGTATTTATTCCGCTATTTAAAAGCACAGTCTTGGACCTAATGGTTTCAGTTTCTAAAGTAATTGCTAGTCATTCAATCATATTACACTAACATCAGTAATCACAAGAATAGTAAGGGGTACTTACCTGGGCGGATTGGTGCCGGAGACTCGAAGCCATGCCTTTCAAACCATATACTTTGAAACAAAAACATTTAAAAACAAAAAAATTCTTAAAACATTTTGGGCCTCAGGCCCACAGCCGAGCCTTGAACCTGGCTCTGATACCAAAATTGTAACACCCCAAACCCGGTCAATACACCACGACCGAATCTGGCATGTTACGGGGAAAATCGTGTTTGAGGGGTTAGGTTTCAGGTTAAAGATTCGATGAAAAACTCTTTGTCATATTCTCATTTTATAACTGGTGGTAGTGAATTTTGAAAACCCGGAAATTTGAAAACTTGGTTGACTCCATAAGTAAGACAAATCCATATCGTTTGAGAATCCCAAGTAATCTCCTCCTTGATGCTTAAAAACATTTTGAGCTTAGTGTGGAAAAATCTCTAGTTTTAGAAAACGTTTGAGTTGCATTTATTTTTAATTTATAGTGTGATACCCGATGGTAAAATTTAAAACATATCGCTTTGTAGTTTTGAAAACCTCATTTTATATCCAAGTTTTTATTCGATAATAATCCATAATTTATTAGGACATAATTGAAATCCAATCAAAGCATGTGAATAATCAAAATATAATTTTAAGAGGCCTTTTACAATCCCAACAAAACCATATGGAATAAAAGAAATTAAGTACCAAGTCTAAATCAGTGAAATTTCGAATTTATTCATGGCATGGTCACCTCGAGTCCACCCGGCTCCATGTCCACAATCTAAGTGTCACCTGAAATGATAAGGGAGAAGGTGAGTCGCAAGAATCAGTGCATAAATCCCTCTCCCGATTAATGCAACATGCTAACACACATCATAGCAACGCAATACAAGTAATGCACCCAATCCTAGCCATCCGTACTCCATTTCTACCCCGTGTGGTACCAAACCACTGGTGGTGCCAAACCACTGGTGACCCAAAGTCACGATATCCATAATTGTGGTGCCAAACCACTGGTGACCCAAAGTCACGAATAATCCAATGATGGGGCCAACCCATCGTGTGATACCAAATCACTAGCGTCAATCCCGTATAATCAGCTGTGGGGCCAACCTGCGTGATGGGACGGCCACCGGGACGAGACGCTATGAGGTGCCAAACCTCCGGTGTCCCAAAGACACGAATGTGATACCAAATCACCGGTGACCGAAGTCACGAATCCAATGATGGGGCCAACCCATCGCGTGTGATACCAAATCACCGGCGTCAATCCCGTATAATCAAGCGTGGGGCCAACCCTTCGTGGTGCTAAGCCACTGGGACGAGACGCCGAGGTGCCAAACCTCCGTGACCCAAAGTCACAATAATCAATCGTGGTACCAAACCACCGAGGTGCCAAACCTCTGGTGTCCCAAAGACACGGATATCATATTCCCCCTCCTCTCATATCACCCATAACATATCATACTAATGCAAATCGTGCAATACATGTAATCATGCTAACATGTTTAACATTGCATCTCATATCACATACATCATCGATCATGATATCATATACCATTAATAGAACTCGTAATGAAACGGGCTTACCCGAATCCGTGCACATACCCCATAGGGTATCATATCAATCAACCACACTGTTTGACAATCAGGTTTATTAAACATATTACTAAGCAATGAGTGTGTTAGTTTACACACCTGCTAAAACGCAAGCTTTTAAACCCAACGAACCGATCTAAGATCCTCAAATACCTTGCTCCTATAATCGGCCAAACATAGATTAGCCACTTATACCATTCGGCCAAAACCATTAAACCAAAGGGGTTAACAATTGAATCCCTTACCTTTCACTTGGTTTGGTTTCCTACCAAAACCCGAACCAACCAATGCTTCCTTAGTCAATCGGCCACACCCTAACAAGAGAACTGTTAATTTTTTTGAAGTCTTTGATTAACGAAAACTAAAAGAATGCACTACTAGAACCAATCCCTTACCACCACTTACCAACGATTAACCGAGAAAGAAGACTCCTCTTGCTTGCTTCCAAAATCCAAAGGCCCTATAACGTAATAGTTAACAAAGATTAACTCCTTTCAACCAAACCCAAAATCGAACCAGAACAAGGGAGAGGAGAAATAACCATTCGGCCAAGCACTTACCTAACACCTAACAATATTCGGCCAAGAACCACTAGGAGAGAGGAAAGATTCGGCCAACTCTTAAACAAGATGGAAAAAGAGGATTTGGCTAGGGTGGTTTGTAATAATCAAACAAGATTCGGTCAGAGTGAAAGAAAAGAGAAAACAAAATGCAAAAGGATAGGGGTTGATATTCGGCCAACAATAGAAATGGGGAAAAGAAAAAGAAATGGAAAGGTTTAGAAGGGTGAAGTTTCGGCTTGCAAAAGAAAGAATGGAGAAAGTGTTTTGGAGAATGGAGTTTTGGCCACACAAATGAAGAGAAAAGAGAGAGAGCAAAGAACATTCGGCTACCAAGAAAGTTGAGAGGGACAAAGCAAATTCGGCAAGGCTATAGGGGTTTGGTCTTTTGGTTTCAAGAAGTAAAGAAAATGAGAGAAAGCTCTCTTGTAATTTCGGCTACTATTGACAAAAGAGAGGAATTTGGCTTGACACAAAGTGACCGAAAAATGCACAAAAGTGCCTAAGTGAATTTCGGCTAACACCCCCTCCCCACTTACCAAAAAACCGCCACTCTCTCTACAAACTCCCCAACATTCGGCCACTACCCACAATTACTCCAAGCCACACATTCAAACTAGTTTGAACTAGTCTCCCTCCTAAATTCGCTCTCCACCCACCATTTAAACATTTGACTTGGTCCATGGCGAGTTTGAAGCGCCCACAACTCTCCTCCTCCATGCCGTCAAAATGAGAGCAAAAATGTGGGATTTTGCAGCTTGAACACAGGACCTCCCTCCTCGCAAGTGACGCCAAACACAAGCCCCAAGTGGCGCATGCTTTGCCATCTTACTAGCTCAACTCTTGTACTAACTTTTCACCTAAAATTATTTATAAACCCCAGCTCCTTCAGCTCCTCTCACATAAAACTTAAAACCAAAATTTTTCCTACCACTCCGGCTTATACTAAGCTTACAACTAAGCCCCAAAACAACACAAAAGCAACATTGCAAAACAACCACATGCAAAACAATGCAATCATAAAATAGCCCCTAT